>JAEIHA010000320.1:0-2500000 GCA_018904595.1 Zaprionus indianus
CTTAGTTGACGATCTTGGAATCCGTCTGGACCGTAAACTTAAGTTTTCGGAACATATTTCTACAATGGTCAATAAGGCTATGGGAATACTTGGCTTTATTAAGCGATGGTCTAAGGAGTTTGACGATCCTTATCTAACAAAGACCCTTTATATCTCACTTGTTCGTCCAATTTTGGAGTACGGATCATGCGTTTGGTGTCCTCAGTATTCGATTCACAGGGACCGTATTGAATCCGTACAAAAGAACTTTTTAATTTTCGCCTTGCGAGGTCTCAACTGGGATGTAGATATAAGACTTCCTCCTTATACAAATAGACTTAGATTACTTAATTTACCGTCCTTAGCTAACCGTAGAACTATGCTTGGTGTAGTTTTTATGAATAACCTTATCCAAGGGGACGTTGAGAGTGTTGATCTGGTTAGCCAGTTAAACTTCGCCGTCCCATGTAGAATTACCCGTAATTACTTACCACTAACTCTTCCTAATTGTAGATCGAACTATGCCCTGCATGAACCATTCAGGGTATTATGTTCTGATTTTAATAAGTACTCCTTCATATTAACAAATACAGACTCTGTACCAGCCTTAAAATTAAAACTTTTGTCCTACCTAGGTAGAAGTTAAATTTTCCTCGAAACGCCTGTCTATTTTTTCTTAGCTTCTATTTCTGCATGCTCGCGTTTATGACACTGCCCCTCGGTCGGTTGGGCATGTCTTAACATATACTAACTTTTACTAATACTATTAACTCTTCTGATCTGATTGGGTTTTTCTGGGTTTTCCCCAATTCTTTGCAACAAATGTTGGATCGGTTATATCTTTGTCTATCCCAGATTAAATTAAATTAAATTTAAATTAAATTTAATAAAATTAAAATAATCTTAGATCTTTTATATGCTTTATATATACTTTATGCTTACATTTTTTTAAATTTTTCACCTATTAATTGTTCTTTTGTCAATTCAGTCGACTGCATTTAGTTGACTTTAAATTAATTAAATAAATAAATAAATAAAAGTCTGAGGCAAGCAATTATAGAGGTATCGCTAAATTGTCGGCTATACCCAAACTTTTCTGACCTTTTCAACACGGATTCATTAAAAGTCGTTCTACTACGACAAACTTGCTTGAGCTGACATCCTTCGTGGTAAAAGGATTTTAGGAAAATCTTCAAACTGATGTTATCTATACTGATTTCAGTAAAGCTTTTGACTCAGTGAATCATTTCCTTCTGGCACATAAACTTGACCTTCTAGGTTTTTCACCAAAACTACTTAGTTGGATTGTAAGCTTTCTGGCTGAGAGAACTTTAAGAGTCCTCTTTAAAACCACCCTTTCAAACCCACTTCATGCCACATCTGGTGTTCGTCAGGGGAGTCATCTCGGTTCCCTAATTTTTACGCATTTCATTAATGACCTTCCCTTGGTCATATGTAACTCCCGTACTCTTATGTATGCGGATGATGTAAAGCTTTGCTACCAATTTAAAGACGACCACTGTCACTCAAACTTACAAACCGACCTAAATAGTTTCAATTCTTGGTATTGTGCCAATTTTTTAAATCTGAACAGCTCTAAATGCAAGCTGATGACATTCTCTCTAGCCAGTCCGAAGTTTTCTAATACTCTTCGTGGTTGTGCCTTGGAAAGAATCACCCTAGTTGATGATCTGGGGGTCAGTTTGGACCGAAAACTAAAGTTTTCCAATCATATAACTAATATGGTCAATAAAGCCATGGGTGTCCTAGGCTTTATCAAGAGATGGTTTAAGAAATTCGACGATCCTTATATTACAAACACCCTTTACGCTTCACTTGTTCGTCCCATTCCCGAATGCGGTTCATGCGTATGGTGTCCCCAGTACACTATTCATAAGGAACGCATCGAATCTGAACAGAAGATCTTCTTTCTTTTTGCCTTACGCGGCCTTAACTGGGATGCAAATTTGAGACTGCCTTCCTATAATAGTAGACTTCTGTTACTAAATCTGCCATTCCTAACTAACCGCAGAACCATGCTAGGGGTCTTATTTATTAACAACCTTATGCAAGGAGACATTGACAGTGATGCCTTGGTAAGGCAACTACACTTCTCTGTTCCTTGCAGAAGTACTCGCTATTTCCTTCCACTAACACTATTGTAGGTAGAACTATGCACTGCATGATCCTTTCAGGGTATTGTGTTCGGACTACAATAAGCTCCAACACGTCATAGCTAGCACTAACTCTATTGCTGCTATGAAGTCCTTAATTCTTACCTATCTAGCACGTAATTAGTATTTAGTATTTTCCTCGAAAGCCTATTCTATGTTTTTTCTTTTTTTTCCTATATTTGCATGCCGCGTTCTATCGCCTCTTCTTTTTTTATTTTAGTTTTTTTCTACATCGCGTTAAATTCTACTCGCGTTTCTATTCGCGTTTCTACCGCGTTTCCGTGTCGTCCGTTATGCGACGGTGCCACTCGGTCGGTTAGGCGGGAGGTGGACTTCGTTTGGGTTCCGCGCGCAACAAGCATCGGCTTGGTGTCGTTGGACCACTTGATAATACAGTCATTGTATTCAACGTCCAATAAAATATAAAATATTATCGAAGCGTTCTTGCGGTGCGTTCCAAGCGGACGCAAAAACATCATTTGTGAGGGGGAATTAGGTTCTCCACTTGTCTTAGAGTTTGATTGAAATAGTTTTTCAACTGGAGATAATCTTTGATTATTGACGTAAGTAGTATGGAAATGGGGATTCTGTGACAAGGGTTTAAAATTAATTGGATTTTGAGGGGGGAGGGGGTAAGGGATTAGGGATTAAATGTAGGGGAGCGTGGGAATTTAGGGTCATAATTAGGGGTGGGGGGTGATGAGGGTTGACAGGTGAGTATGTGTGAATGAGGATCGCAGGTGGTGTGCGTGGGAATTTAGGGTTATAATTAGGGTGAGGGGTGATGAGGGGGTGATGAGTGTTGACATTTGAGTATGTGTGAATGAAGATCGCAGGTGGGGTGCGTGGGAATTTAGGGTTATAATTAGGGTGGGAAGGATCGCGAGGGTCGCTGATCGTGTTCACATGCACACGTGTTAGGGTGCGTGGGTGCATGCATGCGTAAGCATGCATGAGCATGGGATTAAGGGTGGGGGGTGATAAAGGTTGACAACAGGTGAGTATTAGCAAATGAGGAACGCAAGTGGGTGGTGCGGGGGGAATTTAGGGTTATAATTAGGGCGGGAGGTGATAAAGGTTGACAGCAGAGCAAATGAGGATCGCAAGTGGGGTGCGTGAGAAATTAGGGTGCGTGGGTGCATGCATAAGCATGCATGCGTAATGAGCATGCATGATCGTGTTTATATGCACACGTGTTAGGGTGCATGCAGGCGTGTGTGACTCATGACGTCGGTCGGTCGGTCGGTCGATCGTTGACATCAGGTGAATCTTAACAGATGAGGGTCGCTGACGAGGGTAATACCATATTTGACAGGTCGGGGACACCGTAGCACAACATGTTAATCTGTTATAACAAAACACTGCAACCTGTTGACGTCATCGTCATCGTCGTCGTCTATTATCCTAATTATTTTCTATGAACCGATGGTGGTTAGGTGTAGTATATAATAAAATCAGCTAAACAGCTAAACAGCTAAACAACAACAACATCAGCTAAACAGCTAAACAACAACAACATCAGCTAAACATCAGCAAAACAGCTAAACAACATCTGCTAAACAGCTAAACAGCTAAACATCAGCAAAACAGCTAAACAGCTAAACAACATCTGCTAAACAACAATAATAACAACAACAACAAGTTGGTTTTATATAAATTTTTCTTTATTTCATAAAACGTTAGGCAAGTTTATCATAATAATTCATAATACTTTCAGCTTCGGTTATTTGACGTTGCTCACTAAAGCATCCGCAGGTATAAGGTCCTTCACGCGCCTCATCGTTAGACCATGGACATGAAGATATATGTGTTCCATATTTGGATGTCTTATATGGAGTCTTTTCCGCTAGCTTTAGAGATGCTTCTATTTCTTCCATCCTTTTGAGATCATTATGATGGATAAAACCATCCCAATGCCTTAGAAACTCTTTTATTTTTAGTGAGTTCATGTTGCTCATTTAGTTGTTGCCGAATTCGTTCTTTTCCAAAATGCGTTGTTTTATCGCAATAATTTTTGGAAGCGATAAAACTATATCTAACTTCAATTATCTAAGTCATCAACCTTGCTTAGCAACATAATTACGTCTATACAACACAATAGCAAGATCGCATCAAACTTGTTGCTTCGAACATGTTCGATGATGTTTGCTGTTGCCGTGCGTAATGTTCCCCTAGTTTCGAACCAGCATCCGCCAATTCGAATTCCATGTCAAAGCTTTCAAGCGTAGGCGTAAGGGTCATGTTCCGCTCAGACGCATCTTTGTCGGTGCTGAATCATAGAAAAAGCTCTTTTTGCAGAGAGTCTGGTCTATAATTGTTGCTGCCCTCCTCTATTTGCCCTCTTTCTGATCGGTCGAGTTCGAAGTGTCAACTCCACGTCGGTTAGCACTGCGTTTGCTACACGTGTCGAGTATATTCTCACGCGTCAAAATCTCGTTAAGTGTGTGAAAAAAAAAATAAAAACTGCATATAGTGCACATATATGCAGTTCAAATTATTTCCGTGTCGGTGCATTTAAATGCCCAAAAATCACAAAAAATTACCAAACAAGAAGACGGCAAAGGAAATCTGGACACATCCGCCTTCCCGATCAGTTTACGAGCCCATTTTTGATTTCTTTGTGCTCAGCACAAGAAAAGGTATGTCACCCTCATTATATTTTGTTCAATTTGAACATTTGACTAAAGTCATCATTTGCACCTAGATAACCTGGTTGACACGAGTCCCAGTTACCCAGCCTGCACCAATTGACGACTTCGTAGCCCACCTGTATGCAGAGGCTTCTGCTTGGCATTGGTGTGGGTTTGCCGAATTGGCATTGGACATTTGAAAATCCAATAAAATTCGCCTACAGCACGCCCCACCCCCCTTGCAGTGCAAGTGCAGCTGCGCAGCCACTAGAAAGCTTTCTAGCATTGGCTAATGTTTAGTCTTAGTTTTACTTATCTTTGCTTGCACTCGGTCAGTGCAAATGTTCATTTATATTTTTTTATATATATAATTTTTTTGAATTATATCTTGAATGTAGAATCTATCTATCGCAGTGAATAAGGTATAATTGTGTGAAGCCAATCTGTGAAACCATATAGCCGAAATCTTTGAAACAAAAAAATAATAATATGGTTCGATCGCAGATCAATATTTGCAAATTAATAACATCAAATAATTGTCAGTCCCGTAATGAATAAAAATGCCCCTAAAATGAACGATTTGCAAAAGTTATGAAAATAGGAACAATATAATAAAAGTGCTAAATTAACCTAACATAAAAAAAAACCACCACCAACACACACCTACATCTACATCGTTGGAAGGCCTTTCATCGTGGAGATTCATGTAAGTGAACAAAACTTATTTTTATACCCTTCGACCATTGAAAATGGTCAAAAAAGGGTATACTAACTTTGTGCAAATGTATGTAACAGGCAGAAGGAGGCGTGGGAGACCCTACAAAGTATATATATTCTTGCTCAGGATCACTAGCCAAGTCGATTAAGCCATGTCTGTCTGTCTGTCCGGATGTCTGGATGTCCAGATGAGCACACAGATCTCAGCTATTATAAAAGCTAGAGACACCAAATTTGGCATGAAGGTTTCTGTTTATCCGGGACAGGTGAAGTTTATTTCAAATGTTAGGTGCCACGTCCCCGCCCACGCAAATCAATAATTTCATCTTTTAAACTGATTTGCGAGCGATATATAAAAGATACAACATTCTGAGTAAGACTATACTAAGCTAATTATTTTACCAACATAAAGTCAAAATTTTAATCCGATCGGACAACAAATACAGACGTTATTAAACAAAATCCTTGTTCGCTTTGATTTTGTATACAGACCAGCAAGCTGTGACGTCATTGCAATGCTCATGTAGGAAAGAAAAGGAAAGAGAATGCGAGCGCGTAGCGCCATCTGTTGTTCTTCTCTTCTTTTCTTTGTAAACACATTTTTTGCATTCAAACGCACACACCCACATACATACATTTGTGATAGACCAATGAAATGATACACGTATTCATACACAGACGCATATAAAGGCTTCCGTTACGATATTTCTATTAAGTAGAAGTATTGTACAATTATTGACTCTTTACGTTTCAAGAAGGTCGAAGGGTATCCCACTGTCGCGTGCCGCTCGACTGTTGCTCTTGTTTTATATTGCTTTAGTCTCATTGTTCTGCAATGATCAGTTCATTTTTTATTGTTTCCTTAGTTCTGCTAATCTGTACATAAATTTTATGTACGTATATATGTACACATGTGCAGCGGCAAAGTTTTACCGCCGGTTCAGTGCTTGTATGTACGTATGTTTGTATTTATGCTCAGCCTCTGATCATATACATGCAGGCATACGTACATACCAAAGCTCGAGCTGTTTGTACATACTGACAATAAACTATCTGTTTTGCGAACAACGTGACATAAATAATTATTTTCTCATTCCAATGCTCAATTATTTTCTATGACAACCGATAATATTAGACTAAAATTTTTAATTATATATGCATATGTATATCATCTATGTACATTTATAAAAATATATTTTTTATATATATATATATATACATAATTACGTAGTTATTATTATTGAGTCAAATAAATGATCCGTCAGTAACAAAGACAAAGATTAACGCTGAAGCCACTATAAATCGAAACGAATCGAACAATTTCGGTGAGCGTCTTTATTTAAAAACTGTCAGCTTAAGACTAAATGTACAGAGTTTATGTACGGCTCGAAGTGAACCGTAAGAGACGGAAATGTCTAGTCAATTTTGCAGAGTTTGTTCTTTTAGGTGAATACAAAAAGAAGAATGCAATTATACAACGTTCATAATCAAGCGCGTTCATAATCATGATCGAATTTAATGTCAGCGTAATATGTGAAGCATATTATGCTACTTCCCTCCCCTTATAAAGGAAGCTTATGCTTCTACTTCTTCTATTAGGGTTGATGCATGCAATCTTGGTGATGCAGTTGGGTTTGTATCCTGTATTTCAACTGTTATTTTGTTTTTAAGTTTTAGGTAGATACAAACAATACAAGATGTGAGGCTTATGATTGATACCATTATACAAACTGTGATATTATCATTTGATATTAATTGTACAATGTCCTTATGTTCTATTGGTTTTATTTTTATTAGGTTTAAAGGTGTGTACAATGGGGTAAGGTTTATATCGGGGCTCAGCTGATTTCCATTCAGTACTATTTTTCCTATTTTGATTTTACATTGTTTTATTGTTATGTAAGGACGCTTTCTTAGGCTGGGGTACATATCTCAGTCTCGCCAGGGTCTTTACAGAAAATTTGTAAATACTGAGACTACCAAGACTTTTAGTAAGGGGTGTTACTAGCAGGTCATGCCCTGCTGAGATATGTACAGGGTAGACGAGGTGCACGTGGTCCACGTCGTGGACACATACTTGCTGGTCACGTGGTCCTACCACCACGTGGTTTACCTGGAACGCACTTGTGTGTGTCGCGTGTCACGCGTGCCTGGCCGGCGACTTGTCGCGGGGGAGCGTTCGCGGCCGCAGGCGCTTTCGCTAGCACTCCCACAAGCCGCTCCGTGGTGTATTCCACCACCGCAACTTGGTAAAGTGCCCGCTCACGCACCCGGCTCGCCAGCTATCGTCCGCTCACGATGCCGCTCACGGTCGATCGTTGGCCGTGCGGATCACCCGTGACCCCAGGTACCTGCGCCTGTGCTCCCACAAGTCGCTCAAATGGTGTATTCCACCAACGCAACCCGTTAAAGCACACGCTCACGCACCCACTTGCCAACTAGCGCTCCTTCACGGCACTCCTTGCGATCGGCCGTTGGTCGTGCAGAACGCCCGTGGCCGCAGATGCTTGCGCCTATGCCCCACCAGTCGCTCAATTGGTGTATTCCACCACCGCAACCTATTAGGGCACACGCTCACGCAGCCAGCGCTCACTCACGGCACGGGCGGCGAGTGTGTATGCCCAGAGTCGCCCACTGATCAGCGGAACACCGGCATGCCAGAAGTACGGCTCTGTATATACACACACACCCGGCACACACGCACACGACACACTGACACACTGGGGGAAGAATTTGCTTTAGAATAATTCACTGCGGGTCATTTTCATCACGTTTGCGTTTAATTATACACGTTTTATTTTATTTCGTTTTCTTTTCTTATGCTTTGCTCACACTTGTTGACCTAATTTATAAAGTCCCTGCCTGACTGCCTACTTCGCACCATACGCAGCGCATAACTACGCTCTCAATATCCCTTTTACAGCTCACCTGCTATGTCCTGCGACAGGATCCATGGCTATTAAGAGGGGCGGGGGTCCTTGCTGGTCCTTGCTGGCACTTGCACACAAACTTTTAATGTTCACTTGGTTTTTATTTTGCGGGAGCTTTTCTGCCCGACTTCTATTGCTGCTCACCCAAAGACTGTCCTGTGCCCTAGTTTCGCAGCTCGCACTTTGCTTCGCTGCCTTTGCTTTTGTCGCCGCTGCGCAAGTGTCGCCTGCATGGCGTCGCTGCGTTCGAACGATCGTGCCTTGCTGTTTTCGCTCTCTTCGCACTTCTTTGATTGCATGGCTCGGCCGCTTGCCTAGCGTCGCTGCCTAACTGGCGCCGTCGCTTCAAAATTTGTCGCGATCCCGTTGCCTGTGTGCAGCTGCAGTCTATGCTCGCGCTCTGGGTACCGAAGCACCGTTACTTGTGCGCGTGTTATGCTCGAGCCTATGCACAAGCTCTGGGTGCCGAGGCACCGTTACTTGTGTGCGTGCTACTTTGTGTGTTACGCCGGGCGCCGATTGCTGGAGGGTTTGCGTATCTTGCGTGCCCTTTCCGTCGTCTCTGCCCCCGCCCCTGTTTTCTGTTTCGCTGCTCATGCTTGTGCCTACGTTTTCGGCCTGCGCTTATGACTATGTAACTGTCTATGCTCATATTTATAATAAGAACGCTGTGGGGTATATGCGACTTAAAAGTAACTTATATTTATTTAGGGGTTAGGTGGAAAAAAAAAATGAAAAATTAAAAATAATAAAATAGAAAGTGTTACGGGGCGCTTCTTCATCTCGTCCCCCCCCCTTGGTCTCATCCTTAATTGGCGGTGACGCCGTGGTCCTAACGCCGTTCCAGGATGGTGACAGCACCGTGACTCGTGATGAGGGCTCGGAAACGGGTCCCGGCTCCTTCCAGGAGCAAGCACGCTGCCTTGCGGGGGTGCCGCTCTAAGTGGGCCTCGACTGACGGGAGCGTCTGATGACCCTCCTGCGCGGGGCTATGCCGACCCGGGGATGACGGTGATAGTGCCAGGGGTGTCGATCGGTCGTCCTCGCTGATCGGGCTATAGTGGCCTGTCAGCTCCGGATCCTGGGTGGCGGGTGTTACCACGGGAGTGCCCGCGAGGCAATGGCCCGGGAATCGTCGCGTCGCGACCAGGTCCTCGATATTCCATTCTTCGGCCTCCGGTATCGCCATTTCGGGGGGAAACATCAGAGCCTCCTCGCTCTGCGTCAAGGGGGGCAGGTCGGCGAAAGCCCACTCCTCAATCAACAACTCGATCGTGTCGTCCCCCGCCGACCGCTGGTCAGGCAACTGCCAGTCGCGATCCGCCTCGGGGCTATAATTTTAAAGGAGTTACTTAAGTAATACTAAAGGGTGCTTAAGAAATATTATTTTCCTATCGGGCCCTAATATAGTGCGAAGCTTGAAAACCCTGGCTGGCTAATGTCTTATGCGTAAATACAAAAGTTACAATAGAATATCATGGTATAAATGGTTAACGTGGTTAGTGGGAGCCTGTCGCCCCCGATACCTGTCGATCTTCGCTGGTCGAGTCTTCCTCGTGGAATGCCTTAAGGTCGGCTAGTCCTGCGCTGCGTCGCTGCTTCGTCCCAACATTTTGGAGCCGAAGGATCGTGGGCGAGGTGTATTTTATGACCCGGTAGGGGCCGTCATAGCGAGGTGCCAGTTTGGCAGCAAAGCCGTCGGCTGCTTTCGATAAGTGATGCTGCTTCAGGAGTACGAGGTCGCCGATGGTCGGCTTCCATTCTCGGCGGCGTAAATTGAAATATTTTCCCTGGTCTGCGCTGGCTTGTTGTGCGTTTTCAGCGACGGTCTTGAAAACGTCCTGCAGGTGTCGTTGCTTCTCCTCTGACCTCTTCATACAAGGTTCCCGGCAAACGAGGCTCGCGTCCTTGTATAAGATACGCGGGGCTAAATCCGGTGGTGTCCGAGGAGCTCGTATTGATCGCCAGGCTGATCTCTGGGAGGGGCTCGTCCCATGTCCGCTGCTGGTCGTCCAGATACTGTGCCACCATTGTCTTCACAGTCCGGTTGACCCTCTCCGTGGGGTTTTGCTGCGGGGTGTACGGCGCGGTGTGTTGCAGAGACATGCCCAGTTGTCCACAGAATGCGGCGAAAGCTCGGCTCGTGAACTGCGTCCCATTGTCGCAGACCAGCATCTTCGGTACTCCAAACCTGGCCAGGATTCGCTCGCGAAACGAGCGCATCAGGTGAGCGGCCGTTGCCTTGCGCAAAGGCACCAACTCTACCCACTTTGAGAAGGCGTTGAAGAATACCAGTAACATGGTATTCCCGTGAGTGGAGCGTGGGAGTGGTCCAACGAAGTCCGCACAGAGTACGTCGAATGGAGCGTGTACCTGTCGCGTATGTATCTGTCCAGGGGGCTTGAGTTGGCTGACCTTAAATTTCTGGCAGGTCTCGCACTTCCGTACGTATCGTGCTACGTCCCGGAAAAGACCCGGCCAGAAATACCGCTGACGAATCCGGTTGAGTGTTTTGTGGGCTGGTCGTGACACTCGTCGAGTACTCGTTGGCGTTGTGGCTTCGGCACACACAATTTCCAAGGTGTGTAGTCCTCGTCGTCTGGTCTGAATCCTCCCCGTCGGTAAAGTTGGTCATTCTCTAGCAGATATTCCGGGTATTTCTCGGGTTCCCTCTTGATAAGGTCCAGCATCCGAGTTGTCCACTTACAGGGTGGTCTCTCCTGGGTGACTTGTTGCAGCGTTTCCAGAGGCTGTCTGGACAAAGCGTCGGCCACGATGTTCTGGTCTCCGCGGCGGTAATGCACGTTGAAGCGGAACTGTTGAAGCTCTAACGCCCAGCGCGCAATCCTTCCCGTCGGGTTCTCGATGCTATTTAGCCACTTCAACGCTAAGTGATCCGTGACTACGTCGAACTCGTAGCCCTCGAGGTAACATCGCAGCTTTCTTATCGCCCACACAATGGCCAGGCACTCCTTCTCCGTAGTCGAATAACGGCTTTCGGCTACTGAGAGGCGTCGGCTTGCGTACGCGATGACTCGCTCGGTTCCCTGGATCTGTTGTGTCAGCACGGCTCCCAGTCCAATGTCGCTCGCATCCGTCTGGAGGGTGAAGCGCTCGGCAAAGTCTGGGCAGGCTAGGACTGGCGCTTGCGTGAGACTCGTCTTCAACGCCTCGAACGCTCGCTGCTGGTCCTCGCTCCACACCCATTTGCGGCCCTTCTTCAGCAATGTTGACATAGGTTGTACCAGGGTGGCGAAATTTTGCACAAATCGCCGGTACCAGGACGCGATACCTAGACATCTCCGTAGTTCTCTGACGGTTGTTGGTGGCTGGAGCTCCTTGATCGCGGCGATCTTGCCATGATCGGTGTGTATGCCACCTTCACTGACCTGATGCCCGAGGTAGATGATACTTTTCTTGAAGAAGCTGCATTTGGCCTTATTCAGGCGCAAGATCGCGTTTCGGAGCCGCCGGAACACCTCTCGAAGGTTGTCCATATGCTCCTGCAGGGAACGCCCCACCACGATGATATCATCGAGATATGCGAACGCGTGTGGTTCCATATCCGGCCCGATGACTCCATCCAGTGCGCGTTGAAACGTAGCCGGGGCCGAGTGCAATCCAAATGGCAGTGTACTCTCTGCTGCTCCGGGCCATAGGTATTTGCCAATACCCGCTCTTCAAGTCCAGTGTGGATATGTATTTCGCGTCCTTGAGTTTCTCCAAGATGTGGTTGATCCGTGGTAACGGGTAGGCGTCTGGGATGGATTTCGCATTGAGCTGGCGGTAATCCACACACATTCGCATCTCTCCCGTCTTTTTCCCAGCAAGTACAATGGGTGCACTGTATGGGCTCCTGGATGGCTCGATTCTCCCGTCTCGCAGAAGTTCATCAACTTGCTCATTGATGATTTTCTGCATGGCCGGATTTTTCGGGTAGTACCTCTGCTTGATAGGGTACTCATCCCGCATGGTGATGGTGTGCTCCGCGATGGGTGACACGCCCGTCAAACCGTCGAACTGGGCTAGCTCAGACTGTAGAAAGGCCTCCACCTGTTCTTCGTCTGTAGCCGCACTTGCTCCTTGTGTCACGACGCCCCGCAAGGCGGCGTGGCTAGTTGTGGGCCGTCTCCTACGGCGTTGCCGCTTGGTCGGGCCTCCCACGTCGATTTGATCGTCTGCATTGTTTCGTTGTTCCGGTCGTTCCGTTGATCCTTGATGACGCACCTCGCCTCGTTCGCTCGGTGGTCTCGTTGACTCCGGCGGACACACCTCGCCTCGTTTGCTCGGTGGTCCCGTTGACTCGTGTTGACACACCTCGCCTCGTTTGCTCGGTGGTCCCGTAGATCCTTGCTGACGCACCTCGCCTCGTTCGCTCGGTGGTCCCGTAGATTCCTGTTGTTGTGTTCTTCGTGTCCTGGTTAGTTTGTCGGGTCTCTCTTGTGGTGCTCCTTGCTGCTGGTCAACCTCGCCTCGCCCGTCTGGTCGTGTCTCCGTGCCCTGTGTGTGTGCATCGTCCTGGGCCCCGGTTCGCCTGAAAGGGTTCTTCCGACGTGCCATGGGGCAAGCCGGTGGTAAGACCGCGCTCCTATGGTTGTCCTGGGCCACTGGGTCCTCTGCTGCTCGTCGGGATGTCCCGGGCGTCGGTGCTACCTCCTCCAGTGTGTTCTGCAACCGTAGTTTTGCTTGGCCACACCCCAGGGTCGCTTCGATGCCGCACAGGAAATCCATTCCTAGGATTACTTCGTCCAGAATGACGGGCAGTACCAGCATTGGCACTGTCGTCTCCTTCTGCCCGAGTTGAATCCTCACTCGTAGGGCTCGTGTCACGTCTCTTGACGATCCATCCGCTAGTTTGATGCGGATCAGGGCTGCTCGCTCGTTATCCGGAGTACTCAGCCTTGCGGCCATACGCTCGCTGATGAAGCTGCGGGTGGCCCCCGTGTCGACCGTGGCATCCGTCATCATGTCCTCGATCCTGACATGTGCGACGACACGACCGTTGCTGCACCTGAGGGGTGTTATTCCTGGGAACTGCGGTGCGGCGTCTCCAAACTGTTCCCTCTCGGCTGAAGACGCGCAGCATTTCCCGAAGTAGTCCGTCGACAGCAGTGCACTGTCCGCACACCATGTCGTCCGCAATCCCAGCAGAATAGTACGCGGTTATTTCGGCAGTCCGCCTGCATGTGCCCGGGTTGCGCGCAGTTATGGCACACTCGCTGAGCGTCGCTCCTGGTGGCTCCTAATGGTGTCGTTTGTGAGGGAGCTGCCATTGTTGCCGGTGTTGTCGTCGTTGCGTTCCGTGTTGTTGGCGGATTCGGGGACTTCGGTTCTTCTCTTCGTTGGGCCGGATGGTTTGTCCCTTGTCGCTGCAACTCCTTGCTCGTCTCGTAGGTGATCACGAGTTTGTCCAGCTGCGCCAGCGTTCCAAACTCGTGACGTCGCGTGAACAGCTGGTACTCCGGCATCATGTTGTCGTAGATCCTGTCCAGCTCCTGCTCCTTGGTGTACTTCGCGCGTCGCATCATCAGCCGCAGCGCCAGTGCGTAGTCGCGGAAGCGTTCACCTCGGCGTTGGGTTCGGCTTCTGATGTCGTCTTCGAGTCGTTGAAAATAGCGCGGGGGGAGAAAGAAGTCCATGAATTCCTGTTTGAATTCTTCCCAAGTGACTTGGTAGAGAGTGTTGACTCTAAACCAATCCTCGGCCTGGCCCGTCAGCACGTTTGCAATTGCCTGTGGTAGTTGTTGCACGTCGATGCTGTACAGCGCCGCTTTCTCCTCTAGCTGCTCGATGAATCCCCAAGGATCGGTCGCGTCGCCATTAAAGGCTACGCCCCATTTCCGGACACGGTCGGCCAACTCGTACGGGGCTACCCATTTGTGGCCCGGTCCGCTGCTTCAACGTTGACCGAAAACGTGGCATTTGGCGCCGGGACGGGTAATGTGTGTCGACTGATAGCGCTCCTCGCAGGACTCGCTGCTCGTCGGGCCTCGAGACTCGGGATAGGGATAACACCCTCGGAGTCATCTTCCATCGGTGCCGGCGATGCGTCACGTGAGCGCGTCCCAGTTTGTTTGGGATCCGGCGTGACCGCGTTTCCCAGACTTGTCTCAAGTTCCAGCAGTCGCTGCAACTGGACCTTGGACAAGTCTCCTTGGCCGGCAAATGCTACCAGGCGACTCCGCATTTCCTCCACTGTGCTGTTGGTGTCCAGTCCGAACTCCTTCAGGATGAGCTGCAGTTCGCTCTTCCGACGGAAAGCGATCCAGCGTGTTCCCATACCTTTTGTTAAATTTGATGCGCGGTTAAATTCGTTGAGTAGAGTAGACGTGGCGACGGTGAATTCCTGTTGAGCGTTGATCTTTCTATTGAATTGTTTAAAATCTCCGGCGAGATTTTATGGCCACGTGTTTCTTGCACTGGTTGAAAAATGAGTCTCAAATCTCCGACAAGATTTTATTAGCACGTGGGTTTGCGGGAATAATTTACATCTCCGGCGAGATTTCTTGACTCGTAGACGAGAAAGATATTTCAAATCTCCGGCGAGATTTCTTGTTACGTGGACTAGTTTAAAAAAATTTAAATCTCTGGCGTGGTCTAGTACTTGAGGAGTGTCACGATGTTCACTCTTTGCCTGCCCGATCTCAATTGCTCGTTTTAATATTTGACACCGAGTCTTATATTTGTTACCGATGTTGTCAGTTCGCATGCCCGATCACGACTGACTCCCTCGGTATTCGATACCGAGTCTTATAGCTAGTCTGCGCCGGCTGTGCCGACGCCAGGACAAGGTAAAGCAATATAAAAGAGACCAGAAAGGTCAAAATTCGCGCATACGTCAGTATGCGCAGTAGTCGTAGACACGTGGACAAAATTTCCTATGAATTTTCTATGTTTCTTTTCTCTAGCTACAGGAATTCTATGCTTTTATTTCATGTCTGCGTTGCTATATGTTTGAACTATGATACTGGGGAACTAGCTTGTGTTGTGTGTCTTGTGCTTCCCTACTATACCCTGTAAAATTTGATTGTGGGTCTTTAATCCACTAAAAGGTAAATTCCTCAAACTAAATGTCTAGCCTTAGTAGTCCCTGCTCGGGCGCCATCTGTAAGGACGCTTTCTTAGGCTGGGGTACATATCTCAGTCTCGCCAGGGTCTTTACAGAAAATTTGTAAATACTGAGACTACCAAGACTTTTAGTAAGGGGTGTTACTAGCAGGTCATGCCCTGCTGAGATATGTACAGGGTAGACGAGGTGCACGTGGTCCACGTCGTGGACACATACTTGCTGGCCACGTGGTCCTACCACCACGTGGTTTACCTGGAACGCACTTGTGTGTAACGCGTGTCACGCGTGCCTGGCCGGCGACTTGTCGCGGGGGAGCGTTCGCGGCCGCAGGCGCTTTCGCTAGCACTCCCACAAGCCGCTCCGTGGTGTATTCCACCACCGCAACTTGGTAAAGTGCCCGCTCACGCACCCGGCTCGCCAGCTATCGTCCGCTCACGATGCCGCTCACGGTCGATCGTTTATTTTATTTCGTTTTCTTTTCCTATGCTTTGCTCACACTTGTTGACCTAATTTATAATGTCCCTGCCTGACTGCCTACTTCGCACCATACGCAGCGCATAACTACGCTCTCAATATCCCTTTTACAGCTCACCTGCTATGTCCTGCGACAGGATCCATGGCTATTAAGAGAGGCGGGGGTCCTTGCTGGTCCTTGCTGGCACTTGCACACAAACTTTTAATGTTCTTTAATTTTTTAATTTTGCGGGAGCTTTTCTGCCCGACTTCTATTGCTGCTCACCCAAAGACTGTCCTGTGCCCTAGTTTCGCAGCTCGCACTTTGCTTCGCTGCCTTTGCTTTTGTCGCCGCTGCGCAAGTGTCGCCTGCATGGCGCCGCTGCGTTCGAACGATCGTGCCTTGCTGTTTTCGCTCTCTTCGCACTTCTTTGATTGCATGGCTCGGCCGCTTGCCTAGCGTCGCTGCCTAACTGACGCCGTCGCTTCAAAATTTGTCGCGATCCCGTTGCCTGTGTGCAGCTGCAGTCTATGCTCGCGCTCTGGGTACCGAAGCACCGTTACTTGTGCGCGTGTTATGCTCGAGCCTATGCACAAGCTCTGGGTGCCGAGGCACCGTTACTTGTGTGCGTGCTACTTTGTGTGTTACGCCGGGCGCCGATTGCTGGAGGGTTTGCGTATCTTGCGTGCCCTTTCCGTCGTCTCTGCCCCCGCCCCTGTTTTCTGTTTCGCTGCTCATGCTTGTGCCTACGTTTTCGGCCTGCGCTTATGACTATGTAACTGTCTATGCTCATATTTATAATAAGAACGCTGTGGGGTATATGCGACTTAAAAGTAACTTATATTTATTTATAAAAATAAGGTTTTATGTGAGCTGCTTCATGCGGCGTCACAGTTATTATTTTGTTGCCATTAATCGTTATATTTTTATTTATTTCTTGGCAATTCTGTTCTATAACAGTGTCATTTATGTTCCAAGTAAGGATACTGTTTGGTTCAACATATTTAATTATTTGATTAACGGTTGTAGGGTCAAAATTACATATTGGATTTGTTCGTTTTATGATATTTTTAATACATTCATTGTTTATTTCTTTGTAGTTCTGATTATAGATTTTATCATGTTCCTCAAAATAAGTGTCTTTATCTACGTGGTCAAGTTGATAGCCTTTACAATCTGGATAGGGTATTATGTTAATGGTATGAATGGTTTTTTGTTTAGTTGGGATATGAGCTATGATAAGAAGTTAGTTAGTGTTAAACCAGGTTGAAGTTTTAGTTTGTAATATGTTTCTGCTGTCAACGTTTTCTAATTTGTCATAGTTGAGTAATTTTGGGTTGAACAGTCCTAGTCGCCAGAGTTGCATTCCCATTGCGATGTCTTCGATGTATTCAGTAAACTGGATTTGTTCATATAGCATTTGTTCTCTGTTATTATGTTCGTCTTCAAATTCCTTGACCTTTTGCATATTACTATTAATAAGTTGAATTACGTCACTCATTTCATGTAGGTTGATTGAGTTTTTTGTTACAGATTCTAATTGGTTATGGATTTGTATTCGCTCGTTATTGTCTAATGTCCCGAAAAGGTATTTAAATGCAGATCCCATTATGTTAATTAGTCCGCGTTTCTGTCTATTTGTCTGGTGTAGTGTTATAGCATTAAGTTAAGTAATAAAATGCTAAATTTTATTGTGGAGAAGTGTAATTTGAGGGATATGTGTATAGTTTGTTACTCTAATGTTAAAGTAATGAGTTAAGTTGTCTATATCCGAGAGACTTATGCGGAGACAATGGTGTTCGTATTCTGAAGGGACTTGAATGGGCTTGTCAGAGAATAGGAGATATCCGTGGTCAGTGTCAATATTGTTTATTTGAAGTTGCTGGGTTTGGCATAGTTTTGTAAAGGCGAGAAGAAGTATTATGGTGATCCAGGGGCCTGTAAAATGGGAAGTTGATTAGTTTTTTTCTGTTTTTTGAATTGGGTCTTGTAGTAGTGTGTTTCCCTGTTTCTATTAGTGATTTTGTAGTGGTCTTCGTCGGTTTGTTCGACGTTCTTTGTTAATTCAAAAGGGTTTTCTAATTTTCCTTTTTGTAATGGTCCCTTCCTGTATCTAGTGTCAACATTGTATTCGGTTCTGTTCTTATTTATTACGTAAATTAGCCCAACGTTTAAGTGCTAGGCTGGAGAACGCGCCATCTCTGTCTGCTTTAAGAAGTCTAAGTTTCCCCACCTGTTTAAATATGCGCATTAAGGCATTTTACATTCTATCCAGTCTTTTGTCCTTATCTGTTCAAGAGTGGCAAATTCGGAATAAATGTCGATACAGCTCAAATAGTGATATCCTTCAGAAGAACAGATATCTATTACAAACTTATAGCGGCAATGTTCGGGTTTAGGGGTGATTTTCATTGGCATTTTTGTATTACGGTGTTCTGTTTTGGCTAGGTTGCAAAGTTGACATTCATTGATTATATTTTAAACAAGGAGCTGGCTATTGGGAAAGTAGTAATTTTCACTAAAGAGTTGTACAGTTTTCTGAATTCCTGGGTTTAAAAGCTTTTCGTGTGTGTTTAGGATTAATTCTTTAAGTTTTGCATAGGTGGGGATGTTTTTTAGTAAAACGTGTCTTCGGAAAATTTTTGTACATTTTGGATTCATAGTTTCTGTATACGCGCATTGAATCATTTCGAAGTCTGCATCGCTTTCGATGTAAAGAGCGCTATTCTTTGAACAAAAATGGTCAAGTAAATATTGCTTGGCTGTTTTGAGGGTCATTTCTTTATAGGAGATATGTATGATTTGTTTCTTGAAATAAGTTTCGTGTTCTGTATTACTATTGGGACCTTTCGAAAAAAATGATTTGTCTTTTGTGATAGTTAATGGCTTTTTCAGATAGTCCTATTAGGTTGCTACTATCTTCTTCTGCGCTATGTTGCATGGATTCTCCGAAAAACGTCTGCTATATTTTGATTTTAGACAGTGCATCCGCGACATGGTTTTCTTTCTCTTTGATATGTTTTATGTCGAAGTCGTACTCTGAGAGTCTAATCTTCCATCTAGTCAACTTTAAGTTAGGCTCTTTTAGTTTGTGTAGCCAGCAAAGTGGTTGATGATCAGAAGCTATTTTGAAGTGTCTTCCTAATTGATAGTGCCTGAATGTTTTGGTTGCCCAAACTTTTGCTAGTAACTCTTTCTCTATAGCGCTGTAATTAACCTCATGTTCATTTAGGGTCCTACTAATGTAACTAACAGGATGTCCATCTTGATATAGAACAGCGCCTAGTGCTACATTGCTTGCGTCAGTTGTTAATACAAATTTTCTTTCGAAGTTTGGTATTATTAATATAGGGTCCTCGGAAATAAGTACTTTTAGTTTATGAAATGCCTCTATGTAGTCCCTTTGGTTTATATCTATCTTGACTCCCTTTTTTTTTAGACATTTAGTCAATGGTTTGGCTATATCAGAGAAATTAGGTATGCATTTTCTGTAGTATCCTGTGATTCCAAGAAATGGTTTGATTTCCTTGGGTTTAGTTGGAAGCAGATAATTTTGTATGGCTTTAATTTTTTCAGGATTTGGTTTAATCCCATCTTTTGTGATAACGTGTCCTAGAAAGGTAGTTTCCTGTCTTAGGAATTCACATTTATCTAGCTGTAGCTTTAAGTTAGCTTGAGATAATTTCTCGAAAACTGCTTCAAGGGACTGAAGGTGTTCCTCTAAAGAGGTGGAAAAACGATGATATCATCTAGGTATACTAGACAGATTTTATTTAAGAGCGGACGGAGCTGATTATTCATACAGCGTTGGAAGGTGGCGGGGGCATTTTCAAGCCCAAATGGCATTCTTGTATATTCATAATGTCCATATTTAGTGGAGAAAGCTGTCTTGCCTATTGACTCTGGGTCTATTTCTATTTGGTGGAAGCCTTTTGCCAGGTCTATTGTTGTAAAGTAATTAGACCTCCCTAGTTTTCCTAATATTTCGGCTATATTTGGCATAGGGTATCGGTCATTTATTGTTATTTCGTTTCATTTTCTGTAGTCTATTACTATGCGGAGTTTCTGTTGTCCAGAAGCATCTAATTTTTTTTGGTACGACCCAAATGGGGCTACAATACGGTGAGTTACTTTCTCGAATGATACCCTGCTCTAACATTTCTTGGATTTGTTTCTCGACTTCCTTTTCGTACGTTTGTTGGAAACTATACAGCTTAGAATAAACGGGGATATTGTGTGTGTGTGTGTGTAGTACTGATTGTGTGTTTTTCTTGGTTCGTAAAACTAAGTTTGTCGCCTTCGTGAAATTGAATGTCTTTAAATTTTGTCAATAAGTTTATTAGTTTGTGTCTTTCCTCTGTATTTATGTGGTCTTGCCGGAATAAGTTCTCTTTGAGTGTGGAGGTTTCTAAAAAGGTGGGGTCTTGTGGGAATGGAGGGTCTATTTGAGCATGGTTCTGTTCTGTCTTTTATCTTGTAGACTTTATTAAATAGGGTAGCAGTTCCTTTTTGATAACATAGCCCCATAAAAAAAAGTGTCATGATCTGGGTATGCGGCATATGCAGTTATATATAGATTTTGGGTCGCTGATTCCGAATCCGGCGTCAGAATTTCGCCATCACATCTGGATTTCGACATAACCTCAAAAAACTGAAAAACCTTTCAATGGCCCCCAAAAGTTATAGCATCCTGATCCGGGCATGCGATATATGTTTTAATATCTAAGCCCGAATACGAAGTCAAAATTTACCTAGCACGTCCCAGTTTTGACTTAACCTCAAAAAACTCGAAAACTTTTTAAAGCCCCAGAAAATAATGGGGGGTCATGATCGGGTCATGCGATACATGTTTCTATATGTTTTTCGACCTTCCAAATCCGAATCTGAAGTCAAAACCTGCCTATCACGTCGAAATTTCAACCTAACCTTAAAATTTTTTGAAAAACTTTCAAAATTTTGAAATTTTTGATCATGGGTTATGGCATTTGGTCAATTATGTACAGTCACGTTTTAATTTTTTGTTTTTTATTTACTAAATTAAAGTTTTGAAGTAAAAAATCATTACTCATATGAAATTTTTCATAAATGTGATAAAATAACGGTCAAAAGGACTTGTATCAACGGGAAATTTTTTTTATATCATATTCACATATACCCTAATCTAATATTAAAAACAGTTTCAAAATTTCAAAACTTTTTGAAAAATTGTTTAGGTTAGGTTGAAATTTGGACGTGATATGCACGTTTTGACTTCAGATTCGGATTTGGAAGGTCAAAAAACATACGAGGGTCGTTTGATAAGTCCGTGCCGCGCACCTGCTCTAAATACAACACTGCTCCTGTCAGCAGTTATCGATTAACAGCTGACTGTAAAATTTTGAGAAAGCTGCGTTTTTTGGTTTGCGTTTTATAGGCATTGAAAGCAGACGATCTCGTGAATTTTAACGAAAATGGAAAAAAGTGAATTTCGTGTGCTAATGGCAAAATTTCATAAATTGGGCTACGAACTGCTACCCCATCCAGCATATTCTCCAGATTTAGCCCCCTGTGACTATTTTTTGTTTCCAAACATGAAGAAATGGCTCGGCGGTAAGAGATTCGGGTCAAATGAAGAGAAACACAGAAACAAACGACTATTTTGAGGGCCTTGAGAAAACCTATTATTTGGAAGGAATAAAAAAATTGGAAAAACGCTGGACTAAATGTATAGAGCTAAAAGGAGATTATGTTGAGAAATAAAACGCTTCTTTGACGAAAAAAATATATTTTATTCAAAAAGTCACGGACTTATCAAACGACCCTCGTATATAAACATATTATGGGGCCCCAAAATTTTTTGGAGTTTTTTGAGGTTAGTAAGTTTTGACTTCGGATTCGGCCTTAGAAGGTCAAAATACATGTTAAGGCATATATCGCATGACCAGATCAGGATTCTATATCTTTTGGGGCATATTTAATATTTTTTTTTTGTGGGGCTGTGTAATCTATTACTGCTTTAGCCTTGGACAACAATTTGCGTCCAATCAGCATGTCGTAATGATCTGAGAATTTATGAATTAAGAACTCTTGGGCAATAGGAAATTAGTTATTGGGTGGTATAGTTGTAGCTTCGTTAATAGTTAACGGGCCATTACTAGTATGGATTAGGTGGTTGGTTTGTTGTATGGGTTTTTGGAAAATATTCCGAGTGAGCATATTTATAGTGGATCCGGTGTCAATTAGACACTTTAGTTCGGCGTCATTATGTCTGATAATTACATATTGGCTTGATCCGGGGCAACTAGCCGAAAATTTTCTGCTTGCTCAGTATTGTCTGGTTCGTCATCGTTCGGTACTGTTTGCTCTTGTTGTGTTGTGTCAGAATTGTCATAGTCTTGTTCAGGAGGATTTTGGATTGGATCTGGGATATAACCCATTTGGCAAGGGTAGGACTGAGGTTGGAAATTATCCGGGTAATATGGATAAGAGTAATAGTATGGGTGGATTTGATACCATTTCTTGATTTCTTAATTCTTCTATACTCATTTTGGATTGTCCACTGTCCGATGGTCTCTGTCTCTTTACAGGGTTGTTGGTCTGTGAATTTACAGTTGAAGGGAAGTTAGTCGGTATTGGAGTGTGATTAAGTCCGAAACGATTTTGGTCAAAGATATTCTGTCGATTAAAGGCAGGGTTCGGTCTGGGTTGTTGCATTATGGGTATGTTAGATTGTGGGTGGATTGGTCTTTGTTGGTATTGGGGAAAAGAATTTTGATTAAACCTGGGCGCATGAGCTGGGGTCTATGGACATGGTTGGTAGTAAGGTTGGAAAACATGATTATGAAATGGTTGGAAAGGTGTTATAGGCTTTTTCTGGCTATTAACTTGTCTGTTTTGTGGGTTAGTTGGTGTCCTATTGGAATTAGGGACCGACTTTAAGTTCTCTTTGCTTGGTAATGGCGTTTCGTAGAGGCCTTTTTCTTGTAGAATATTAATCAAAGATATTAAATCGGGGATGTGACATTTGATTATTCTTATGTGAATATCGGTAGGAAATTTTTGAATTAGGTTCTCTATACTATCTTGGACGAGTCTAGCGAATAGGGCTGTTTCTGCAGAGTTACTTTCTAGTTCTAACTTACTTAATAATACTTGTCGTCTTCACTCGGCCTCTTCCAAAAACTGTCTGATGATGCCTCTGTATTGGCTGTCCCGGAATTCCTCCAAAAGTTGATGGTTCGGTGCTTGTGGCTTGTAGTAGGGAATCAAACTTGTCCTTAACTCGATCCAGCTGGCGATGTTGTTGGTTCCCAGTGTGCGGATGACGTCGCCACTGATGTTACGCTCGATGTGTCCGTAAACTATCAGCTTCTGTCTTTCGTCAGTGGTCTGGTACAAGGCCAGAAAGAAGTCGATACGAGTGATGAATGTATGCAGGGTGCTCGGATCTCCATTGAAAATTTCGACAGCGTGTATCTGCCTTTCAACCTGACTCATATTTGAGTCGGATAGTATTACAGGGTCTGGCGTTGATACTGCTATTGTTGTTTGTTGGTTCGATTAAGGTTTAATTATTTGCTGTTGTATTTATTGTTTACTTAGTCGTAAGTTTTAGTGACACTAAGAATCCTACCGAACAGAACCATGCTCAAATAGACCCTCCATTCCCACAAGACCACACCTTTTTAGAAACCTCCACACTCAAAGAGAGCTTATTCCGGCAAGACCACATAAATACAGAGGAAAGACACAAACTAATAAACTTTTTGACAAAATTTAAAGACATTCAATTTCACGAAGGCGACAAACTTAGTTTTACGAACCAAGAAAAACACACAATCAGTACTACACACACACACACACAATATCCCCGTTTATTCTAAGCTGTATAGTTTCCAACAAACGTACGAAAAGGAAGTCGAGAAACAAATCCAAGAAATGTTAGAGCAGGGTATCATTCGAGAAAGTAACTCACCGTATTGTAGCCCCATTTGGGTCGTACCAAAAACATTAGATGCTTCTGGACAACAGAAACTCCGCATAGTAATAGACTACAGAAAATGAAACGAAATAACAATAAATGACCGATACCCTATGCCAAATATAGCCGAAATATTAGGAAAACTAGGGAGGTCTAATTACTTTACAACAATAGACCTGGCAAAAGGCTTCCACCAAATAGAAATGGACCCAGAGTCAAAAGCCAAGACAGCTTTCTCCACTAAATATGGACACTATGAATATACAAGAATGCCATTTGGGCTTAAAAATGCCCCCGCCACCTTCCAACGCTGTATGAATAATCAGCTCCGTCCGCTCTTAAATAAAATCTGTCTAGTATACCTAGATGATATCATCGTTTTTCCACCTCTTTAGAGGAACACCTTCAGTCCCTTGAAGCAGTTTTCGAGAAATTATCTCAAGCTAACTTAAAGCTACAGCTAGATAAATGTGAATTCCTAAGACAGGAAACTACCTTTCTAGGACACGTTATCACAAAAGATGGGATTAAACCAAATCCTGAAAAAATTAAAGCCATACAAAATTATCTGCTTCCAACTAAACCCAAGGAAATCAAACCATTTCTTGGAATCACAGGATACTACAGAAAATGCATACCTAATTTCTCTGATATAGCCAAACCATTGACTAAATGTCTAAAAAAAAAGGGAGTCAAGATAGATATAAACCAAAGGGACTACATAGAGGCATTTCATAAACTAAAAGTACTTATTTCCGAGGACCCTATATTAATAATACCAAACTTCGAAAGAAAATTTGTATTAACAACTGACGCAAGCAATGTAGCACTAGGCGCTGTTCTATATCAAGATGGACATCCTGTTAGTTACATTAGTAGGACCCTAAATGAACATGAGGTTAATTACAGCGCTATAGAGAAAGAGTTACTAGCAAAAGTTTGGGCAACCAAAACATTCAGGCACTATCAATTAGGAAGACACTTCAAAATAGCTTCTGATCATCAACCACTGTGCTGGCTACACAAACTAAAAGAGCCTAACTCAAAGTTGACTAGATGGAAGATTAGACTCTCAGAATACGACTTCGACATAAAACATATCAAAGAGAAAGAAAACCATGTCGCGGATGCACTGTCTAGAATCAAAATATAGCAGACGTTTTTCGGAGAATCCATGCAACATAGCGCAGAAGAAGATAGTAGCAACCTAATAGGACTATCTGAAAAAGCCATTAACTATCACAAAAGACAAATCATTTTTTTCGAAAGGTCCCAATAGTAATACAGAACAGGAAACTTATTTCAAGAAACAAATCATACATATCTCCTATAAAGAAATGACCCTCAAAACAGCCAAGCAATATTTACTTGACCATTTTTGTTCAAAGAATAGCGCTCTTTACATCGAAAGCGATGCAGACTTCGAAATGATTCAAAGCGCGTATACAGAAACTATGAATCCAAAATGTACAAAAATTTTCCGAAGACTCGTTTTACTAAAAAACATCCCCACCTATGCAAAACTTAAAGAATTAATCCTAAACACACACGAAAAGCTATTAAACCCAGGAATTCAGAAAACTGTACAACTCTTTAGTGAAAATTACTACTTTCCCAATAGCCAGCTCCTTGTTTAAAATATAATCAATGAATGTCAAGTTTGCAACCTAGCCAAAACAGAACACCGTAATACAAAAATGCCAATGAAAATCACCCCTAAACCCGAACATTGCCGCTATAAGTTTGTAATAGATATCTGTTCTTCTGAAGGATATCACTATTTGAGCTGTATCGACATTTATTCCGAATTTGCCACTCTTGAACAGATAAGGACAAAAGACTGGATAGAATGTAAAATGCCTTAATGCGCATATTTAAACAGGTGGGGAAACTTAGACTTCTTAAAGCAGACAGAGATGGCGCGTTCTCCAGCCTAGCACTTAAACGTTGGCTCGAAACGGAAGACGTAGAATTACAACTTAACAGTACGAAAACAGGTGTTGCTGTCATAGAGAGACTCCACAAGACTATAAATGAAAAAATCCGTATCATTACAAAACGCTGATGACAATGAAACCAAGTTAAGTAAAATAGAAACAATCCTTTACGTTTACAATCACAAGACCAAACACGATACTACTGGACAAACCCCCGCTCACATATTCATCTATGCCGGACAACCTATTCTAGATACACAACACAATAAAGAAATTAAAATTTACGAAATAAATAAGAACAGAACCGAATACAATGTTGTTACTAGATACAGGAAGGGACCATTACAAAAAGGAAAATTAGAAAACCCTTTTGAATTAACAAAGAACGTCGAACAAACCGACGAAGACCACTACAAAATCACTAATAGAAACAGGGAAACACACTACTACAAGACCCAATTCAAAAAACAGAAAAAAACTAATCAACTTCCCATTTTACAGGCCCCTGGATCACCATAATACTTCTTCTCGCCTTTACAAAACTATGCCAAACCCAGCAACTTCAAATAAACAATATTGACACTGACCACGGATATCTCCTATTCTCTGACAAGCCCATTCAAGTCCCTTCAGAATACGAACACCATTGTCTCCGCATAAGTCTCTCGGATATAGACAACTTAACTCATTACTTTAACATTAGAGTAACAAACTATATACATATCCCTCAAATTACACTTCTCCACAATAAAATGCTAAGGGAACTTAATACTATAACACTACACCAGACAAATAGACAGAACCGTTGACAGCAGAAACATATTACAAACTAAAACTTCAACCTGGATTAACACTAACCAACTACCTATCATAGCTCATATCCCTACTAAACAAAAAACCATACATACCATTAACATAATACCATATCCAGATAGTAATGGCTATCAACTTGACCACGTAGATAAAGACACTTATTTTGAGGAACATGATAAAATCTATAATCAGAACTTCAAAGAAATAAACAATGAATCTATTAAAAATATCATAAAACGAACAAATCCAATATGTAATTTTGTCCCTACAACCGTTAATCAAATCATTAAATATGTAGAACCAAACAGTATCCTTACTGGGAACATAAATGACACTGTTATAGAACAGAATTGCCAAGAAATAAATAAAAATATAACGATTAATGGCAACAAAATAATAACAATAAAACAATGTAAAATCAAAATAGGAAAAATAGTACTGAATGGAAATCAGCTGAGCCCCGATATAAACCTTACCCCATTGTACACACCTTTAAACCTAATAAAAATAAAACCAATAGAACATAAGGACATTGTACAATTAATATCAAATGATAATATCACAGTTTGTATAATGGTATCAATCATAAGCCTCACATCTTGTATTGTTTGTATCTACCTAAAACTTAAAAACAAAATAACAGTTGAAATACAGGATACAAACCCAACTGCATCACCAAGATTGCATGAATCAACCCTAATAGAAGAAGTAGAAGCATAAGCTTCCTTTATAAGGGGAGGGAAGTAGCATAATATGCTTCACATATTACGCTGACATTAAATTCGATCATGATTATGAACGCGCTTGATTATGAACGTTGTATAATTGCATTCTTCTTTTTGTATTCACCTAAAAGAACAAACTCTGCAAAATTGACTAGACATTTCCGTCTCTTACGGTTCACTTCGAGCCGTACATAAACTCTGTACATTTAGTCTTAAGCTGACAGTTTTTAAATAAAGACGCTCACCGAAATTGTTCGATTCGTTTCGATTTATAGTGGCTTCAGCGTTAATCTTTGTCTTTGTTACTGACGGATCATTTATTTGACTCAATAATAATAACTACGTAATTATGTATATATATATATATATAAAAAATATATTTTTATAAATGTACATAGATGATATACATATGCATATATAATTAAAAATTTTAGTCTAATATTATCGGTTGTCATAGAAAATAATTGAGCATTGGAATGAGAAAATAATTATTTATGTCACGTTGTTCGCAAAACAGATAGTTTATTGTCAGTATGTACAAACAGCTCGAGCTTTGGTATGTACGTATGCCTGCATGTATATGATCAGAGGCTGAGCATAAATACAAACATACGTACATACAAGCACTGAACCGGTGGTAAAACTTTGCCGCTGCACTTTCGCTTGTACATATATACGTACATAAAATTTATGTACAGATTAGCAGAACTAAGGAAACAATAAAAAATGAACTGATCATTGCAGAACAATGAGACTAAAGCAATATAAAACAAGAGCAACAGTCGAGCGGCACGCGACAGTGGGATACCCTTCGACCTTCTTGAAACGTAAAGAGTCAATAATTGTACAATACTTCTACTTAATAGAAATATCGTAACGGAAGCCTTTATATGCGTCTGTGTATGAATACGTGTATCATTTCATTGGTCTATCACAAATGTATGTATGTGTGTGTGTGCGTTTGAATGCAAAAAATGTGTTTACAAAGAAAAGAAGAGAAGAACAACAGAAGGCGCTACGCGCCCGCATTCTCTTTCCTTTTCTTTCCTACATGAGCATTGCAATGACGTCACAGCTTGCTGGTCTGTATACAAAATCAAAGCGAACAAGTATTTTGTTTAATAACGTCTGTATTTGTTGTCCGATCGGATTAAAATTTTGACTTTATGTTGGTAAAATAATTAGCTTAGTATAGTCTTACTCAGAATGTTGTATCTTTTATATATCGCTCGCAAATCAGTCTAAAAGATGAAATTATTGATTTGCGTGGGCGGGGACGTGGCACCTAACATTTGAAATAAACTTCACCTGTCCCGGATAAACAGAAACCTTCATGCCAAATTTGGTGTCTCTAGCTTTTATAATAGCTGAGATCTGTGTGCTCATCTGGACATCCAGACATCCGGACAGACAGACAGACATGGCTTAATCGACTTGGCTAGTGATCCTGAGCAAGAATATATATACTTTGTAGGGTCTCCCACGCCTCCTTCTGCCTGTTACATACATTTGCACAAAGTTAGTATACCCTTTTTTGACCATTTTCAATGGCCGAAGGGTATAAAAATAAGTTTTGTTCACTTACATGAATCTCCACGATGAAAGGCCTTCCAACGATGCAGATGTAGGTGTGTGTTGGTGGTGGTTTTTTTTTATGTTAGGTTAATTTAGCACTTTTATTATATTGTTCCTATTTTCATAACTTTTGCAAATCGTTCATTTTAGGGGCATTTTTATTCATTACGGGACTGACAATTATTTGATGTTATTAATTTGCAAATATTGATCTGCGATCGAACCATATTATTATTTTTTTTGTTTCAAAGATTTCGGCTATATGGTTTCACAGATTGGCTTCACACAATTATACCTTATTCACTGCGATAGATAGATTCTACATTCAAGATATAATTCAAAAAAAATTATATATATAAAAAAATATAAATGAACATTTGCACTGACCGAGTGCAAGCAAAGATAAGTAAAACTAAGACTAAACATTAGCCAATGCTAGAAAGCTTTCTAGTGGCTGCGCAGCTGCACTTGCACTGCAAGGGGGGTGGGGCGTGCTGTAGGCGAATTTTATTGGATTTTCAAATGTCCAATGCCAATTCGGCAAACCCACACCAATGCCAAGCAGAAGCCTCTGCATACAGGTGGGCTACGAAGTCGTCAATTGGTGCAGGCTGGGTAACTGGGACTCGTGTCAACCAGGTTATCTAGGTGCAAATGATGACTTTAGTCAAATGTTCAAATTGAACAAAATATAATGAGGGTGACATACCTTTTCTTGTGCTGAGCACAAAGAAATCAAAAATGGGCTCGTAAACTGATCGGGAAGGCGGATGTGTCCAGATTTCCTTTGCCGTCTTCTTGTTCGGTAATTTTTTGTGATTTTTGGGCATTTAAATGCACCGACACGGAAATAATTTGAACTGCATATATGTGCACTATATGCAGTTTTTATTTTTTTTCACACACTTAACGAGATTTTGACGCGTGAGAATATACTCGACACGTGTAGCAAACGCAGTGCTAACCGACGTGGAGTTGACACTTCGAACTCGACCGATCAGAAAGAGGGCAAATAGAGGAGGGCAGCAACAATTATAGACCAGACTCTCTGCAAAAAAGAGCTTTTTCTATGATTCAGCACCGACAAAGATGCGTCTGAGCGGAACATGACCCTTACGCCTACGCTTGAAAGCTTTGACATGGAATTCGAATTGGCGGATGCTGGTTCGAAACTAGGGGAACATTACGCACGGCAACAGCAAACATCATCGAACATGTTCGAAGCAACAAGTTTGATGCGATCTTGCTATTGTGTTGTATAGACGTAATTATGTTGCTAAGCAAGGTTGATGACTTAGATAATTGAAGTTAGATATAGTTTTATCGCTTCCAAAAATTATTGCGATAAAACAACGCATTTTGGAAAAGAACGAATTCGGCAACAACTAAATGAGCAACATGAACTCACTAAAAATAAAAGAGTTTCTAAGGCATTGGGATGGTTTTATCCATCATAATGATCTCAAAAGGATGGAAGAAATAGAAGCATCTCTAAAGCTAGCGGAAAAGACTCCATATAAGACATCCAAATATGGAACACATATATCTTCATGTCCATGGTCTAACGATGAGGCGCGTGAAGGACCTTATACCTGCGGATGCTTTAGTGAGCAACGTCAAATAACCGAAGCTGAAAGTATTATGAATTATTATGATAAACTTGCCTAACGTTTTATGAAATAAAGAAAAATTTATATAAAACCAACTTGTTGTTGTTGTTATTATTGTTGTTTAGCAGATGTTGTTTAGCTGTTTAGCTGTTTTGCTGATGTTTAGCTGTTTAGCTGTTTAGCAGATGTTGTTTAGCTGTTTTGCTGATGTTTAGCTGATGTTGTTGTTGTTTAGCTGTTTAGCTGATGTTGTTGTTGTTTAGCTGTTTAGCTGATTTTATTATATACTACACCTAACCACCATCGGTTCATAGAAAATAATTAGGATAATAGACGACGACGATGACGATGACGTCAACAGGTTGCAGTGTTTTGTTATAACAGATTAACATGTTGTGCTACGGTGTCCCCGACCTGTCAAATATGGTATTACCCTCGTCAGCGACCCTCATCTGTTAAGATTCACCTGATGTCAACGATCGACCGACCGACCGACCGACGTCATGAGTCACACACGCCTGCATGCACCCTAACACGTGTGCATATAAACACGATCATGCATGCTCATTTACACACACATACTCACCTACTGTCAACCTTTATCACTTTTTCCCCCCGCACCCTTAATCCCATGCTCATGCATGCACCCTAACACACCCTAGCACGTGTGCCCTTTATCCCTCACCCTTTATCCCATGCTCATGCATGCTTATGCGTGCACCCACGCACCCTAACACGTGTGCATGTAAACACGATCAGCGACCCTCGCGATCCTTCCCACCCTAATTATGATCCTAAATTCCCCTGTTGTCAACCTTTATCACCCCCCACCCTTAATCGCATGCTCATGCATGCTTACGCATGCATGCTTATGCATGCACCCACGCACCCTAATTTCTCACGCACCCCACTTGCGATCCTCATTCATCCTCAACCTTTATCACCTCCCGCCCTAATTATAACCCTAAATTCCCCCCGCACCACCCACTTGCGTTCCTCATTTGCTAATACTCACCTGTTGTCAACCTTTATCACCCCCCACCCTTAATCCCATGCTCATGCATGCTTACGCATGCATGCACCCACGCACCCTAACACGTGTGCATGTAAACACGATCAGCGACCCTCGCGATCCTTCCCACCCTAATTATAACCCTAAATTCCCACGCACCCCACCTGCGATCTTCATTCACACATACTCACCTGTCAACACTCATCACCCCCCACCCCTAATTATGACCCTAAATTCCCACGCTCCCCTACATTTAATCCCTAATCCCTAACCCCGTCCCAGCTTCAAAATCATATTAATTTTAATCCCTGTCACAGAATCCCCATTTCCTTACTACTAACGTAAGTAGCTGTGAACAAATCACGAAAAGTCGGCCACTTAAGATAATCGCGATAATAATAAAAATCTTGGTATCATACGGTGGAAGGTTACGAGGGATAGGAGAAAAAACTGTTGATTGCATAGGCGAATTATTTATGGTTGACGCGCGTTCGACAAGTTCACCCAGTTGGGCCAGTTGGTTGCTACGGAAAGTTGAGTTGCTGAAGCCTTGCTGAAATCAATAAGCATAGCAGGCTTTCACAGGGATTACTCATAATAATTTAATGTTTTATTTTGCAAAATTGTATTAAAAAAATTTTTATTTTCGGATATACTCCATAAAGAACCCTTGAATCTTAAAGGGTAGACTTTTGGTAAAGGATATTACAAAACGGATAGACCTTCAAAATATGGAAAAATTATATTTTTATTTTCGGAGAAAGCAAGGGGAACTAAATGTAACCACAGTTTTTTCTGGGGTACGTGCCGTCCTTGCTCCTACTGACGGAAGTGCGGCTATACTCTCCACGTGAGGGCGGCTGGAAGCAGGCCCCTAGCACGGTCATATCACTGCAAGGGGTGCTGACTAATTGTAGTCGGGCGAAGATCGTGAATCTATAAATCACCCCAATCCAAGGCGGAACAGCATACGCTAATGGATGCATGGCCGGGGGGTAGCCCGGTTTCTAGTATGGGGACTCTGGATACCTGTCGCCCTCCAGTTTCATTTAAACTACCCACGGCAAGCGGGCTATGTCGTGGGTGACCTTCACTTCCCGCCTACTCGTGGGACCAAACTTATAGAACTGAACAATAAATTAAATAAGCCTGATGCGGCTTTGAGGGCATCAATCCATGGTGAAGCCTTCACGGCCGACTCCAACACTAGCACTGCAGCCATTGGGCTGCAGTCTCGACCCTAGTTCTCCGGGGGACTCGGACAGGCCACGAACTCCCTTGGAAATCGAGTTCGCTAGTGCTGCCATCTCGTCCAACAACTGCTCAGACATGCAGCAGACCGTCGAGGTGATGTCCTCCGACGCTGAAGCTGAAGGTTATCTGATCAGCTTTGCTGACGGCGCTTCCGTGGCCTCTCAGAGCTCAGGCCTCACGAATGCAGGCTCCCAAATCCAGATTCTGCGACTGGACTCGGGGAACGCTTTCGTTAAAATGAAGACCCGCGAGAAGAAGCTCTTCAAAGCTGAACTCGCAAAGGGTTCGAGCAGAGCAGAGGCTCTGGGGGGCTTCATTTCGGCTGACCCCACTAAACCTCTTATACCGGAGCATATGGCCACGGTGCAAGACAGTATCCTCGCGATGATGGTAAACGAGAAGTCGTATAAGGCTCTGACGGAGCTTAAGGGTAACGTGAAATTCCGCTTTGGCAGAGTTAAGCTTATCCTTAAGAACTCCGCCGTCAGGGCCTCTCCCACTCCGAAAAGATCCATGGTGGAAAGAGGGACTGTCTGTATAAAAAAGGAAGGTTAGAAGCCTATTCAATAGGGACAGATCTAACCGCGTAATAATAAAAACATCAGACGTGTTTAACGCGTGGACTCAGGTGGATCCAGTATATCAGGAACCATCTTCGACCCTGAAAAGGTCAAATGTAGATTCCTTCACACCCTTTAAAGCCCCAGGGGGCAATATAATCTTTCCAGCCCTTCTACAAAACAGCCTGGATCACATTCTCGATCCGCTGGTCGGCCTTCTTAGAGCTTGGAGGAGAGTCAATGTGGTATTCATTCCCAAACAGGGGAATCGTCCCCCTGACCCCCTAAATCATATCGGTCGATCAGTCACACCTCCTTTCTGCTTAAGACAGCTCGTAGACCTGCACATACGGTGCTCTCTATAGAAAGCTTATCCTCTGCATCCCACGCAGTTTGCGTGTATAGCGGGAAGATCGACGGAGGTCGCCCTCCACAAGCAAGTAAGTAAAATCGAAGGAGCCCTCGTTTCCAAGAACATTGCTCTGTGCTCTTTTCTTGATATAGAGGGTGCTTTTGATAATACCGGCTACGGTTTTATTTCTGCTGCGCTAGAGCGCAGAAATATTGCCCCCTAATTCGATGGATTGAGGCTATGCCCTAACACCGGACTATTTCCTCTACCTTGGACACCACGACTGTTTTTATCAGTGCGGCTAAAGGATATCCCCAGGGAGGGGTCTTATCCCCCTTAATCTGGTCTCTAGTAGTTGATAAACTACTAAGTATTTTTGCAGAACAGGGCGTGCAAGCAATCGGCTACGCTGACGACCTGGCTCTATTGGGGAACGGGAAATTTTCCAACACCGTGACAGAGTTCATGCAATCCGCTATGAACACGGTCAGCAGATGGTGCGAAGATGTAGGTCTCAGCATCAATCCTCATAAGGCAACTATCGTTCCCTTCACTAAGCGATATTCCGTTGACATAGGTCTTGTGACGCCGCATGAAGCGGCTCACATATTTCTATCTTTATTTTTATAAATAAATATAAGCTAAACTAAAGTCGAATATACCCCACAGCATTCTCATTGAAAACACAGGCAGTAACATAGGCATAAGCACAGGCCGAAAACATAGGCATAAGCATAGGCAGCGAAACAGATGACAAGGGCGGGGGCAAAGACAAGGGAAAGGGCACGCAGTATATGCAAACCCTCCAGCAATCGGCGCCCAGCATAACGCGCAAAAGAGACTCGAGCAAAATAGGACGCGCACAAGTAACGGAGCCTCGGTACCCAGAGCTTGTGCATAGACTGCAGCTGCAGACAGGCAACGGGATCGCGACAATTTTGAAGCGACGGCGCCGAGCCGTGCAAGCAATGAAGTGCGAAGAGAACGACAACAGGAAGGTACGATCGGTCGAACGCAGCGGCGCCATGCAGGCGACACATACGCAGCGGCGACAAAGCAAAGGCAGCGAAGCAAAGTGCGAGCTGCGTAACTACGGTACAGGACAGTCTTTCGTTAGCAGTAGATGAAGTCGGCCAGAAAAGCTCCCGCGAAATATAAGTGAAAACATTAAAGTTTGTATGCAAGTGCCAGCAAGGACCAGCAAGGACCCCCGCCTCTCTTAATAGCCATGGATCCTGTCGCAGGACATAGCAGGTGAGCTGTAAAAGGGATATTGAGAGCGCAGTTATGCGCTACGTATTGTGCGAAGTAGGCAGGAAGGCAGGGACAATTATGAATTAAGAAACAAGTGTGAGCAAAGCATAGGAAGAGAAAAAAAAATAAAACCACGTGTATTCTTTAAAGCAAAATGAAACCAAACCCGCAGTGAATTATTTTAAATCAAATTCTTCCTCAGTGTATTCGTGAGTGTGTCGTGTACTTGTGTGCCGTGTGTGTGTGTATTAACAGAGGCGTGCTTCTGGTATGCCGGTGCTCCGCAGACTAGTGAGCGACTCTGGGCATACACACTCACCGTCCGTGCCGTGAGTGAGCGCTAGTTGGCAAGTGGGTGCGTGAGCGTGTGCCCTTATAGGTTGCGGTGGTGGAATACACTATTGAGCGACTTGTGGGAGCATAGGCGCAAGTACCTGCGGTCACGGGCGTTCCGTTCTGCGGTGGTGGAATACACCACGGAGCGGCTTGTGGGAGTGCTAGCGAAAGCGCCTGCGGCCGCGAACGCTCCCCCGCGACAAGTCGCCGGCCAGGCACGCGTGACACGCGACACACACAAGTGCGTTCCAGGTAAACCACGTGGTGGTAGGACCACGTGGCCAGCAAGTATGTGTCCACGACGTGGACCACGTGCACCTCGTCTACCCTGTACATATCTCAGCAGGGCATGACCTGCTAGTAACACCCCTTACTAAAAGTCTTGGTAGTCTCAGTATTTACAAATTTTCTGTAAAGACCCTGGCGAGACTGAGATATGTACCCCAGCCTAAGAAAGCGTCCTTACATAACAATAAAACAATGTAAAATCAAAATAGGAAAAATAGTACTGAATGGAAATCAGCTGAGCCCCGATATAAACCTTACCCCATTGTACACACCTTTAAACCTAATAAAAATAAAACCAATAGAACATAAGGACATTGTACAATTAATATCAAATGATAATATCACAGTTTGTATAATGGTATCAATCATAAGCCTCACATCTTGTATTGTTTGTATCTACCTAAAACTTAAAAACAAAATAACAGTTGAAATACAGGATACAAACCCAACTGCATCACCAAGATTGCATGCATCAACCCTAATAGAAGAAATAGAAGCATAAGCTTCCTTTATAAGGGGAGGGAAGTAGCATAATATGCTTCACATATTACGCTGACATTAAATTCGATCATGATTATGAACGCGCTTGATTATGAACGTTGTATAATTGCATTCTTCTTTTTGTATTCACCTAAAAGAACAAACTCTGCAAAATTGACTAGACATTTCCGTCTCTTACGGTTCACTTCGAGCCGTACATAAACTCTGTACATTTAGTCTTAAGCTGACAGTTTTTAAATAAAGACGCTCACCGAAATTGTTCGATTCGTTTCGATTTATAGTGGCTTCAGCGTTGATCTTTGTCTTTGTTACTGACGGATCATTTATTTGACTCAAAAATAATAGCTACGTAAGTACAGCTGCGGTTAAAATAATAGCACTACTGCAAGTGGAAAGTTGTATATATGTAACTATGTACCACATATATAAGAATTTAAATATAATTATGTATATATATATATATAAATATATATTTATAAATATACATAGATGATATACATATGCATATATAATTAAAAATTTTAGTCTAATATTATCGGTTGTCATAGAAAATAATTGAGCATTGGAATGAGAAAATAATTATTTATGTCACGTTGTTCGCAAAACAGATAGTTTATTGTCAGTATGTACATACAGCTCGAGCTGTTCGTATGCCTGCATGTATGATAAGAGGCTGAGCATAAATACAAACATACGTACATACAAGCACTGAACCGGCGGTAAAACTTTGCCGCTGCACATGTGTACATATATACGTACGTACAATTTATGTACAGATTAGCAGAACTAACAATTAAAAATGAACTGATCATTGCAGAACAATGAGACTAAAGCAATATAAAACAAGAGCAACAGTCGAGCGGCACGCGACAGTGGGATACCCTTCGACCTTTTTGAAACGTAAAGAGTCAATAATTGTACAATACTTCTACTTAATAGAAATATCGTAACATAAGCCTTTATATGCGTCTGTGTATGAATACGTGTATATGCGCGTATCATTTTATTGGTCAAACACAAATGTATGTATGTGTGTGTGTGCGTTTGAATGCAAAAAATGCCTGTGCATAGAAAAGAAGAGAAGAACAACAGATGGCGCTACGCACTCGCATTCTCTTTCCCTTTCTTTCCTACATGAGCATTGCAATGACGTCACAGCTTGCTGGTCTGTATACAAAATCAAAGCGAACAAGGTTTTTGTTTAATAACTTCTGTGTTTGTTGTCCGATCGGATTGGAATTTTGACGTTATGTTGGTATTATAATTAGCTAAGTATAGTCTTACTCAGAATGTTGTATCTTTTATATGTCGCTCGCAAATCAGCTAAAAAGATGAAATTATTGATTTGCGTGGGCGGGGGGCGTGGCACCCAACATTTGAAATAAACTTCACCTGTCCCGAATAAACCTTCATGCCAAATTTGGTGTCTCTAGCTTTTATAATAGCTGAGATCTGTGTGTTCATCCGGACATCCAGACATCCGGACAGACAGACAGACATGGCTTAATCGACTTGGCTAGTGATCCTGAGCAAGAATATATATACTTTGTGGGGTCTCCCACGCCTCCTTCTGCCTGTTACATACATTTGCACAAAGTTAGTATACCCTTTTTTGACCATTTTCAATGGTCGAAGGGTATAAAAAACATATTTTTGTAGTAGTAGATGGGTTTACGAAATTTGTAAGGTTGTATACAACTAAGACAACAAACACTAAGGAGGTTATTAGCGCGTTAAAAGAATATTTAGAGCATATAGTAAACCAACTTGTATTATATCGGATCGTTGTAGTTGTTTTACATCGGCGGACTTTGAAGAATTTTTAAATTATTTAAATGTAAAACATATTAAAATTGCTACGGGTTCTCCACAGTCGAATGGACAGGTGGAGAGAATTAATAGAAGTTTAGGACCTATTTCTAAATTAAGGGAACTTGAGAATGGAAAATATTGGGACTCTGTGATTGAGGAGGTAGAATATACGTTGAATAACACGCAGCATTGTAGTACAAAGATATTACCAAGTGAAATGCTGTTTGGATTAGCTCAGAAAGGGAAGGTTAGTGATGAGTTAGAAGCAAAGTTAGAAATGATGAATGAGTTAGACAATAGTACTGAACGGAATTTAGAGCATATTAGAGAAATAGGTGAAAAAAATCAAGTATTAGCACAGGCAAATAACGAAAAGGCATTTAATGAAAAGAAAAAGATAGCGATCAAATATAGTGTGGGGGATTATGTAATGGTAAAAAAGAAAATTAATACCTAAAACGAAAGGTCCGTATAAAATATTTAAAGTGTTAAAGAATGATAGATATATATTGCAGGACGTTGGTGGTTTTCAATTAGCTCGAAACCCGTATCAAGGGGTATGGAGGGCGCATAATATGAAGCCTTGGAAAAAAATCTAAAATATTTAATGTATGTTACAAGAATAAGAGACAGATAGAGTGCTATCTTTCAATCAGGATGGTCGAATTGTAATAGATTTAGATAACATAGCATGTAAAGTAAACACATATTGTATCAACATACATAACTATCGTATAGAATAACAGCGGTTTGATATCGATCTATTGATATAAGCAACCATGTATAACATCGATATATCGAATGCAACGTGAGATTAATAAGAAGCGGAAAGTTTTTTTTGAGTTGTGATCTCGAAGCGTCGGTAGAAGAAGAAGAACAATTAAAGCGAAGTTAAAAATAAGAAATTATAATAAAATAAGAAAAGACTTAAAATAAAAATAAAGACTATATTGCCCACTACAAAGGGAAGGTCATTTATGAAAAGCGTAAAAAGTAGGGGACCGAGATGACTCCCCTGACGAACACCAGATGTGGCATGAAGTGGGTTTGAAAGGGTGGTTTTAAAGAGGACTCTTTGAGTTCTGTCAGCCAGATAGCTTACAATCCAACTAAGTAGTTGAGGTGAAAAACCGAGAAGGTCAAGCTTATATGCCCCAAAGGGAATGATTCACTGAGTCAAAAGCTTTACTGAAATCAGTATAAATAACATCAATTTGAAGATTTTCCTGAAATCCTTTTACCACAAAGGATGTCAGCTCAAGCAAGTTTATCGTAGTAGAACGACTTTTAATGAATCCGTGTTGAAAAGGTGAGATAAGGGATCTATAGAAATGCTGCATGTGAGGAGTTATAACATTCTCGAAAAGTTTAGGCATAGCCGACAATTTAGATGGTAAAAGATTCCTTCCAAATGGAAGAAAAGACTGCATGCACCAAAATCAAAAGTAACTTCAAGAGTGGGATGGTAAGGATCTTCAGGAAGAGAAAGTGGTTGTGTCTTCTTTAGACTTTAAACTCACTCTAGATGGAACGGAGGCAAAGCATAAGTCTAACGATCTGTTACTACTGTTTAAGACATGATTGACCTGTGATAATGACATGTCAAACAGACCGTCAAAAAGGTCATGTTGCCGTGAGGGCAGAAGAGAGTTTGAATCAGCACTTGTTGTCCAATTACAATCAGGGATATTGAAGTCACCCAGGACTAAAAACTGATCTCTGTCTGATAACAGATTAAATATGGTCTGTATTGCGGACAAGTGTTGCAAATAGACTGCTAATTCCGACGACGGCGGAATATAAGAACAGGTTATATAATGAAAAAAACCGGGAAACTGTTATTTCACACAGAGTAATTCAATACCAAATTGAATCTCCCGTTCTAAAAGTTCCGAGTTGATGGTGGAATTAACTGCAATTAAAACTCCACCACCACGTCGTTTAGGTCGATCACGCCTGTAGGTTGCGTACTTATTTGGAAAGACTTCGGAGTTCAGGATCTCCGGCTTTAATCAAGTCTCAGTAAACACAACAATTTGAGAAGAAAATTAAAGACTATCTTATATATAAAATTCTGCTGTCACACTGTTAGTAACCGAATTGCTCCGAAACTACTTGACCGATTTTGATGAAATTTGGAGGGTATATTCTGTAGGCCTGGCAATCGGCTAACATCTATTTTTCGTACCCCTAACCGATAAGGGTTGTCCACCGGGTTAGCTATTTTAAGTATAAGTAAGTACAAAGACCTATAACATTTTGGTATGAAAGAGTTAAGGAGCTTGTTAATTTTTTGCTTGATTTCAATTGGGCTGTTGCTAGAGGAGGCAAAGGAAGTTTAATCGGTGGGCGATTTTTCTTTTTCCTTGCGTTGAACTCTTTAACCATTACATGTTCCGGCCAAAATTGAGCCGAACATATAATGCCTAAGAGTTCGTTTGGGGCACTTATTTTGAAGGATGATATGTCCCTCTCATGAGAAAACTTAAATTTTTCCACATTTATACCAACGGCTTGAATTTTAGCTTGAATATAAGCTTTAACATCATTTGATGTGGGATCAGGGGCAAGCCTAGAAAAAAAATTTGTTTCTTTTGTGGAACACCCATATTCTTTTTAGGCACCTCAGGTATATTTCCAGAGCGGAGGTTCTCTTCTGGTAAACCAGAACTTGAACACGCCTTAGGAAACACTATTTCCTGTGGCACGGACTACGAGACCACAGCGGACATAACGGAACATTTGGGCGTCACTGGTTGCATACACTCAATGAATCGAAGGGGGCAGCCGCCTCGGGCGCAAAATCGAAGGGGCGGCAAGTCCGGGCTCATGTTTGTTTTTATTTGTTATGTTAATTATTGATTTACGGTAAACGGATAATAGTTAAGGCCAAGTGCTGACAAAAAATGTGATGAGTATGAAATTTTTCTTATATATATGGTAAAGCGTAGACTTAATAATCAATCAATTGTCCGCCGAAAGTTCATCGATGGTTCTCGTCATTATCGATAGTATCGGCTCGTATTCACAGTCGAGACTTTCGATATCGGTATCGAATATATCGGCGACAATGACAAGTTGTAACCCGTCAAACTTGTTTTCGCATATTGTCATTTTTGCTCCAAGTGATTGAAGTAATTTGAATTTTTAAAATGTTGCCACGAAAAAAACTAAGTGGAGCGCAGTTCAGAAAAGCGAAAATACAAAAAGAAATGATTTCACATCAATCCAAGGAGTTCATGAAAAATTTTATTGGAGGCAACAATTCTCGAGCTTCGAGAAGTAAAACGAATTCGTCGACTGTAAAATCATCCATAGGCGACTCAAGCTTTACTGATGGAACTACTGACAACGATAATATGGTAATTGTGACAACAAAGATGATCTTGGTTAATATTTTATTTTAATGTATAACGTATTAAACTGATCTGTTGTTAAAGATAGTGGATCCGTCGAAGGAAAAGTCAAATGAAGAAGACACTGAAACATCGAGTGCAACAGATGAAAAACAAATCGCATCCGATGACATGGACGTAGAAGAGAGCATGGTAAGAAACGTTCTCAGAAATGAATATATTTAAAATTGCGTGAAATAGTTTAAATTCATGTTAATTACCCAATTAGCACAGAGTGGTTATAGAAACGTTGACGGAACCCATAAATGTCTGTTTTGAAAGCTTACTGAATGTCTCTCCATGTGAAATTGTTGAAACAGCAAGAATAGATCATCAAAGCACTAATGACAGGGAGACAATTAAAGATGTTGTGAGTGACATGGGTTTATGGTCTATGAACATGCATCCATCTTTCCGTCACTTAATGGTGAATGCTGGCCCAGGACAACTACAAAACAAAAACGGTCCATTCTATCCTGATGAAACGGGTAGATCACTGATGTGCTATTCCATATCGAAAAAATCGTTGTTCTGCTTTTGTTGTACGCTGTTCCCACAGAAAAGTCATCAAAGTAGTTTCATCAGTGAAACTGGATTCTCAACATGGAGAAAACTGAACCCTCGTATAGAAGATCATGAAAATAGCCCTGCTCATCGTTCTTCGTTTATGGAATGGAAAGACCTGGAACGCTCGATGAAGATTGGGGGAATCATCGATGATCGACTCCAACAACAAATCCGTGGCGAAACAAAATTGTGGAAAGATATACTAGAATGTAGGTATCATTGCCACGATACAAACTCTTGCGCAGCAAAACCTGGCTTTGAGGGGACATCGAGAAAGCATCACTGAAGACTCCAACCCGGGGAATTTTCTTGCTCTTATCAAATATTTGAGTAAATTCGACCCAGTTATGAAATCTCACGTAGATGCAGTCACCGCCAATAAGAAATTTCTATCTTATTTTTTTCCTGATATTCAAAATGAAATAATCTCGCTTCTGGGAAACACCGTTAGAAAATCTATCATCACAGCGATCAAGAACGCAATTTATTTCAGCATCTCGTTTGACACAACACCAGATGCAAATCACGATGAGCAAATGTCTCAGATAATTCGATACGTTGAAGTTAAACAAAATTCTGTTGAAATCAAGGAGTCATTTCTAGATTTTATTTCCATCAAAACCAAGAATGCAAAATCAAAATCCACTCATCGATGGGACGTTTTGAAAGAATTCGTTGAAGTCACGGTTAAACGTCAGTCTGATACAAGATGGAGTACCAACGCAGAAGCAGTCAAATGTGTATCTACTCAGCTCGACAAAGTACTTCTGGCTTTAGAAAAACTGCGCGATACACCGACCGAAACAGTGGATACACGACAAGACGCAGCTTTAGTTGTCAACGCAATTGAGAGATTCGATTTCATTGTTCTTCTTTTTTTCTGGGCGGAAATTCTTCCAACGATTGACAGAATTCAGAAAATGTTCCAAACTAAAGGGATCAGCTTTGATGAGTCGTTAACATTGCATGAAACTTTGGATGATCATCTGAAAGAATGGAGGGCCAGTCTTTGTGATTCTGTCATTCTGAAGGCTAAGGAACTCTGTGAAGAAATGGGGGTGACCATCCAAAAAAGAAGAAGAAAGGTACGGAAGATGCCAGGTGAACTTGCAGATGATGCAGTGTTGGATTCGTACCAGGAAACGAAGCGATTCTTAGTCGGAATTCTGGACAAACTAACAGTGGAAGTATCTAATCGATTTTCTAGCTTAAAAGAACTCAAAAAACTTTTTGGTTTTTTGTGCACGTTCGAGAAATATTTGGTTGATGATAGAAAAGCGTACAATGATAATCTGTCAAAAATTCAAGAGAAATGTTACCTTTTAGCTGACGTTTACCCAAATGATTTGAATGGTGAGGATTTGTACAATGATATAAAAGATGTAATTTTTCTTCTGAAAAGAGCTTCAAAAAAAGGCGAAAAATTTGATCTTAGTGCAAAAGGTATATTGTTGTACATTTCTTCGTTAGGATTGGAAGCATACAAAACTCTTGTCACAGCACTGAAAATCTTTCTTACTTTGCCGTTGTCTGTAGCATCGTGTGAGCGTTCATTCAGTAAGCTCAAACTGGTAAAATCGTATCTCCGATCAACGATGAACCAAGAAAGACTGTCGAATCTGGCAATACTTTCGATCGAGAGGAATGTCGCGTCATCGATAGATTATAATAATATTGTGAATAAGTTTGCTGAAGCGAAAAGTGAAAAGTGAAATTTGTTTGACTTTTAAGCTTGATCTCTTTTTTATGCACGAAAATTATAGATTATGCATAATTTACATGTTACCGGTATTCCGAGGGTTATTTCTTTGACATCTCCACAAACGTAGTTTTTTTTTTTTCATTTCAATACAGCGTATGATTCGTGTCAAAATTTTGAAAATATTGAAATAAATTCTTAATACCTTACAACGTAAGTTTTTCATGGGCGTTACGAAGAGCAGCAAGCTCGAGATCATGTTGAACGTCTTCTTCAGGTTCAGCACACGATTCTTCCAGAGCGTTAATTTGTCTTTGAGGAGTAAAAGGCTTTGATTTGCGTACTTGCTCAGCTCGACAGTTGAATTCGTACGCTAAATCCTCATTCATCTGTACAAGGCGATGCAAATGTCCCACAGAATGTACAGGTTGGTATAGCAATTTCTGACGTGTGTCAGGCAACAAATTTTTTTTAAGAATTTCGACTAATTCTTCTTCGGCAATTTTTATGGAGGATTTATCGATAAGCGAAGCCACGCTTTCATAAAAAGCTGAGAAAGGTTCTCCAAACTTTTGCTTTCGCGATCTTATTAACTCAATAGACATAAAAGCGGAGGGGTAATCCTTATAGTGTCGGCGAAGAGCAGAACAGAAATCAGACCAGACGATGCGGTTGACTTGTTTGTGGTATCTCCAATACCAATATCCAAAGTTTCATCTGTTTGTGATTTTACCCTATATATAAATTCTTCCACCCCTAAACATTCTGGAGAAACATCGAAATGTAAATTCAACTTCTGCCTAATATCTGCAGTCTTACGGATGAACAGGGATGAAGTTACGGGAGATGGTGTTTCTCGCACGGGAACAGACGGGGCTTGAACATGCACCGGATTTGTTTGGATGTTCAAAGACGACATTAATCGAGTTACAGTTTCTTCAATCATATTCTGAATAATCGTATAATCAAACTCGCTTTTGCGGTGGGCAGGTGGAGGGCGATAAGACCTTGCTCGTTGTCTACCACGAGTGGATCTAACTGGAGCTAATTGAGTAGGACTGTTACTCTTGTCCAAAACTGATGAAACTCGCTTTGATTCAAGGAGCGAGGCTCTTGATCCTGCGAGGTGCTCGGGCTTTGAACTTGCTCTAAACCTTTGGTCAAGCTACGAGTCATAACTCTCGTTGTGTTTTGTGTAGTGAGTGGGAGCGGCTATGCTCTAGGAGGAGAGCAATTACCGACGACCAGCTTAGGATCGTTAGGTTGAATCGCGCCATTACAAGAATAGCAACAAGAATGAGTACATAATGTAGTACATTAATTGATTGTGCTATCTCATTTACCATCTGTAGTAGCCAAAGGGGTTGGCGTGGTTCGAGGGCTGTTTGTTACACACATTTTCATAACAAAAGGTTTCCTGAATGGCACATACAGGCAAATGAATAGAAAAAATAATTAGAATACAAAAGATGCAGTTTGTAAAAAGCTGGTTTTTATTATATGGGCTATTGAACTAAACGAAAGGTTTTAATATCTTGATTCGCGCTATCTATCTAGTGAAGCTATTCGGCAAGTGTATGCAAAAGCAGCATGATCACGAGTTTCATGACAACAACTAACAAAACTTTCAACGAAAACAAATTAAGTAAATAATCCAATCAAATGTTATGTTACTAGAGTCCACGCTTATTTAATCAGGTTCGTAAGAAAAATATTTCAAACTAACAATCAGTATTGGTAGGCACAATGCTCTGACTTCAATATTCTGAAATTGGGTATGACAGTATTTCACAGCGATAGCTAATCAAACAATAGTATTTCCTAGACCTATCGAAGAAAAAACCAGTCGAACGCTACAGTCAGGTTCTGACTGTGGAAGGCAATGGATTATCATGATATACCGTGTATAATTTATTTTCCCTTATTCATAATGAGAATTTTGGTTTGTTTGAATTATTATTAAGCATTTAAACATATATAAATTTTATATTCTTATTATTTAATTCTAACGACACGCACAAATTCAATTGACAGACAGAAGAAGAAGAACATATAAACAATGCAAAAGCGAATAGACAAGAAGTATAAGCATTAGATAGAGCGAGAGATCAATGAATGTATTCATTTTTCGGTAATGCCAAACAGGAGTGGCGGAAGCGGAAGTTATACAGTAGTTTAGCGGAGTGTGAGCCAGATTCGAAAACCAATGATGTTGACAGTGATCGAGTTCGATTGCTGCCGCGATCAATGTGTTACATGTTTTCATTTTTTTCTTTGTTTTCTATAAAATAATGTAAGGTATTATAAGTTTATGATAACACGGTCACACTTAAGCGCCTTCATGTCATGTAAATTCGTATTAATAAAACAGTTGGAACACAAGCTTGTATGAATACACAACAAATTGGCGACGAGGCACAAAACTAAAAAAAAAAGTGCAAAGAAAAGAAAAAGCAAAAACGAAAATTGAATTGGCGGACAGATTAAAAGCAAATGAACATTAAAAAAGAAAATTCTGCCAACATGACCGAATCAGCATCTCTTCAAAAATTCTGCCAAATGATCAGCATTCCTGAATTTAATCCAGAAAGTGAATCATTTTTATATGGAAGGAAAAATTTGATATCCATTTGTGCGAATTAAATATAAATGAAGAAAACACGCAAAAGGCATCGTTACTAAAATCTATTGGATCAGTACCGTACACTGTTCTACATAGCTTGTGCAGTCCACACTCACCGTTATCTAAAACATACAAAGAACTTTGTGAAATATTGCTTATGCATTATACACTTCCAACACTTGTGTATCGGGAAAGAAAAACATTTCACAAAAAGTGAAAACGAAACCGTTTCAAGTTGGTATGCACGTGTCAAACAGTTAGCATTGACTTGCAAGTTTGGACAAAATCTTGAAGCATTTGTTTTAAACCAATTCATCATGAGTCTTCCAAGTGCAATTTTTGAACGGTTATGCGAAGAAGACGAGCATCTATCTCTGTCGGACGCATTAAGAAAAGCAATGATAATGGAAACGAAGATTACCGCTAAAAGAGCTGAAGAGAACGTGAACTATGTACATAGAAGCAACAACGATAACTTCAAGGGCAAACCAAAGGCGAAACACAACGAAGGCAAAGGCAAAAGCAACGAGACGGAAGGCAAAGGCAAAGGCATGGAGAAAAAGGCATGTACGCATTGTGGCTGGCGAAACCATAACTCTGACGAATGCAAATACAAAGGCTATGACTGTCGTAATTGTGGAAAAAGAGGGCATCTGGCGAAAGTTTGTAAATCAAAATCTGTAAACCATATATCGAAATTAAATGATTTAAATGTTAATTCAATTACTAATGAAATTGATCAAAGTTTTTCAGTATTAAATGTGGCTTCAACTACAACTATTAGTGATGTGTATACCTTGCCTGTAATTATTGATGGATGTCACATGAATGTTGTTTGCGACACGGGTGCACCTTGCACATTGATTCCAAAAGCAACATATGAAAAAGCAATTAATAAGAGGACACTAAGAAAATGCAAAGTGCCGTTTGTAAATTATAATGGTGACACTATCGAGATTGTTGGTGAGTACGATGCAATGATTGAATATCGAGGCATAGTAAAACAAATGATAGTCGTAGTTACAAATACAACGAGTCCAGCTTTGCTTGGTAGGACATTTTTAAGAGCCTTTAATTTTGATTTAATACAGGTAAACAACATAAATGTGAACGAACAATACTCTGTACTTACAGAACAAATTAAAAATGAATTTTCGGAAGTATTTAAAACCGATTTAGGTTCATTCAACTCAAGTAAAGTAACATTGCATTTAGAGGATGGCTCTAAACCAATATTTTTCAAGCCAAGGCAGTTACCACTAGCATGGAAAGAAAAAATTGAGCAAAAGCTAAGAAATCTTATTGACTTAGGTGTTTTAGAGCACGTTGACAGTTCTGATTGGGGAACTCCATTGGTGCCAATTTTAAAACCAGATGGTGATATTAGAATATGTGGTGATTATAAAGTTACTCTAAACAAATGTCTGATTGATGTAAGATACCCATTACCGAGAATTGACGACATATTTGCAGCACTTCAAGGAGGCACATTATATACAAAGCTTGATTTAAGCAATGCATATAATCAACTACACTTAGATGAGGAATCTCAACTAAGATGTACTTGGCGCACGCACATTGGTCTTTTAAAAGTAAAGCGATTACCTTTTGGTATAAAGACAGCAGCAGCTATATTCCAAAAGACAATGGAATGTTTATTTCAAGGCATGCAAGGCATAGTAGTTTATCAAGATGATATTACTGTGACTGGTGCTAGTTTGCAGGAACATATAAAAAATTTAAAAAATGTGCTTAGAAGATTGAAGTCAGTAGGACTTAAATTGAATGTCAATAAATGTGAATTTTTCAAGTCCAAGATCCGTTATTTGGGATTTTCTATCGATGAAAACGGTCTGAGCAAAAACAAAGACAGGGTATCCTGTGTGTTATCAGCACCGACACCTAAAAATATATCACAGCTTCGAGCTTTTATAGGAATGGCTAATTACTATTCAAAATTTGTAAATAATTTTGCTCAGATAATGAGTCCATTGTATAAATTATTGCAAAAAGACGTGAAATTTCAATGGTCCGATAGTTGTGAAAAGTCATACAACAAAATTAAAGAACAGATAACTTCTGATCAGGTGTTAGTTCACTATAATCCTGATTTACCAATTGTACTTACCACAGACGCTAGTTCTAATGCAGTTTCAGGTATTTTAGCACACAAATTCTCAGATGGTCTAAAACCAATTGCATTCATTTCAAGGGCACTATCAAAAAGTGAAATCAATTACAGCACGCTTGATAAAGAAGCGCTTGCTATTGTATATAGCGTAATGAAATTGAAACAATATCTGTTAGGTATAAAATTTATTTTGAAAACTGATCACAAACCTCTGTTAAGTATATTTGGAGATAAGAAAGGATTGCCACTTATGGCATCTGCACGATTGCAAAGATGGGCATTAATCTTATCAGGTTTTCAATTCACAATTGAACACATTAAAGGTGTGTCTAATGAAGCAGATAGCTTGTCAAGAATTCCGCAATTCGAAGTGATTGATAAAAATGATGATTTCAATTATGTCAATTTTATACAATCGAACAGTCCATATAAATTGAATTTTATGAGCATTGCTCGTGAAACACGACATGATTCGATCTTGTCAAAAGTTTGTGAATCCTTAAAATTTGGATCACTACAAAAATTAAATAAAGATACATTTGGTAGCTTCATCAATAAGGCCAATGAATTATCTGTAGAATATGACTGTATAATGTGGGGTCATCGTGTCGTTATCCCAACTAAACTCAGGCAACAGATTCTACAAGAATTTCATAAGTCACATCTTGGTATGGTGAAAACCAAAATGTTAGCTCGTTCATACGTATGGTGGCCAAATATGGACTTAGAAATTGAAAATGTGATTAGAAAATGTATTCCTTGCCAAGAGCAACAAGCAAGTCCAGAAAAGTCTTCATTGATACCTTGGAAAACAAATGGACAAATTTGGAGCAGAATCCATGTAGATTTTGCAGGACCAATTAAAAATTATTATTTAATGGTTGTAGTTTGTTCTTATTCCAAATGGGTTGAAGTTTTCAAGACAAAAGACATTACTTCATCATTCACAATATCTAAATTGCAAGAATTGTTCTGTAGAAATGGTTTAGTTGATACGTTAGTTTCCGATAACGGAAGACAATTCACATCCAATGAGTTTAAAATGTTTATGACCAATAATGGTATAAATCATATATTGACATCTCCTGGTCATCCAGCAACTAATGGCCAAGCAGAGATTGTCGTCAAAACAGTAAAAAAATCGCTTTATGCAAGCATGAATTTTGACAAAAATTGTGATTTTGACATCACATTAAATAGATTTCTAATGGACTATAGAAACACTATTCATTGTACAACTGGGGAATCACCTGCTAAATTATTTCTAGGTCGAATGTTGAAAACACGATTTTCATTGTTGAAACCACCTTTGGTGACAGAACACATAAAACAACAACAGGACAAAAGTGTTAGAAATTACAAAGGCAATAGAAATGTCAGTTTTTCAAAAGGTCAACAAGTCATGGTCAGGGACTATACAAATCCAAACAAGGCAGGTTGGACTCAGGCAGTTGTAAGCGAAAAACTTGGATCTCGATCATATTATTGCATCTTAAAGCACAACAATCGAGAAATAAAACGTCATCTAAATCAAATAAGAAATCAAGATAATGTAAAATTAAATGAAAATGAAGAGCAAAACACAGATGTTGATAATAACATTCATGTAACAACATCAAATGAAAATTGTGACAAAAACACTAAACAAACGTCACCAGTAAGAAAATTGAGACCACGTAAGGAGGGAAAGGTAGTGAAGTCTATTGACAATATCTAATTATAAAATTTATTTAAAAAAAAAAATGTAAATGAAATGAAAGTAAAACAGAATGAATTGAACAACCAGTGAAATTTAAATGAAAATGTAAAATTTAAACAATGAACAATGTTTAAATGAATACTGAATTGTAACTCAATATACCAATGTAATCTCATATGTATAAAGCTTATATTATTAATAACTTAAGATATAATACTTGTTTTATGCATATATGAATATGTTATATTAATAATTGATAAGCAAAACTTAGAAGGGGCATGTAAGGTATTATAAGTTTATGATAACACGGTCACACTTAAGCGCCTTCATGTCATGTAAATTCGTATTAATAAAACAGTTGGAACACAAGCTTGTATGAATACACAACATTCAAGGCCTCAGCTTTGAAATTAAGCATCGTAAGGGTAACAAAAATATCGTTCCCGATGCACTTTCTCGAACGTTTAGTGAAGATTTGGCATCGGTCGATATAAACCAGTTCATCGATATTGACTCCGATAGCTTTAAAAGCAAAGAATCCCAGACTTTGGTGAAACAAATTTAACAAAGTCCAGTCAAACTCCCAGATATAAAAATTGTAGACGGGATATTATATCGTAAAATGGAACAGGCAACAGGCGACCGTATTGCTGATGATATGGCGTGAAAAATTTGGTTACCGAACGAGGTAATACCGATTGCCTTAACATTAGCGCATGATCACCCTTTGGCCTCGCATTGTGGTATCAACAAAACCTTAGAGAGAATACGGAGATACTACTTCTGGCCAAATCTGGTAGCTGACGTTAGAAAATATGTCAATAACTGCGAAATATGCAAATGCACGAAGCACCCAAATTATAGCCTAAAACCAACACTTGGCCAGACAGGCGAGACGAGACGGTTCTTTCAAAAACTATATGTGGATTTTTAAGGTCCATACCCACGTTCTCGGTCTGGAAATGTAGGGATTTTTGTAGTTCTAGACCATTTTTCTAAATTGCTGAAGCCATTTTAAAATACCTGGAAGAGGAATTGATACATTGCTTTGGCGTACCATAGTATCCGATAATGGCGTGCAGTTCAAATCCCATGCCTTCAATAACCTATTAGAAAAATATAAAATAGCTCACTCGTACACAGCCATATATTCTCCTCAAGGCAACGCGTCAGAAAGAGTTAATAAAACAGCCATAGCAGCGGTCAAAGCCTACATACATCCGAGCCAAAACAATTGGGATGAGCAGCTTAGCAAAATATGTTGTTCTCTTCGCTCGAGCTGGCACACAGCAATTAACGCCACACCGTATCGACTAACCTTTGGTCAGAACATGATCACAAACGGATTAACATACAAACTGTTGAAAAGGTTGAACATGTTAGAAGATCGCTCTGTGTGTTTTGAAAGAGATGATAGTTTTGACATAGAACGAGACAAAGCAATAACATCAATGCGGAAGCAACACCAAAGAAACGAAAATGCTTACAATTTGCGAGCCCGCGAAGTTCCATTCAACGTAGGTCAGGAAGTATGTCGGAGAAACTTCACGCAAAGTAACTTTGCTAAGGGATATAACGCGAAACTTGCACCTAATTTTATAAAATGTCGAATAAAGCGTAAATTGGGAAACAGCTATTACGACGTAGAAGACTTTAATGGCCATTACATAGGAAAATTCCATGCTAAAGATCTGAAACAATAGGCAAAACTAATTATGTTTCAAAGCTTTCCCCTCTAAAGCGTGATCTCGGTGGGAGGGTTTGTAGAAGCGCTTGACGCTGCAAATAATTCTAAGCTACACCTAAAAGTATGCAACAGTAGGAGGCAACACTTTGGTTTTAGTTTTAGTCTACTGTCTACAGTCTACTGACTGTGACGATTTGAAATAGTAGCAAGTTACAGCCTTTGAAAAAATTAGCCGAAATATAAATATGTCGGAGCATTGGTATCATTATATGAATTTAGTACAGCAACATGAATATTGTATGTGTCAAAATTGTAGTAAGGAAGAATAGAGAAAACAGAACAACCGTCATTGCTGTCTTGTGTTCTTATATCACCGAGAGTTGGTGAGAGGACTAACTGTAAATTCTCTGAGTGTGACTCGTGCCTACGTGTTCGGCGTGTTGCCTCTTCCGTTGGTTCGTTCTGTGTTCATCACTGTAAGAAGTGTGCGAGCGAGACTGGACTAGCTATTTGCTGTGTGTGCGAATGAGCAGGATGGCAAGTGTGTCATGAGAAGCTGCGCAATAGATTTTGGCAACGAGCGAGCGTACATGAAAAGAGTGCAGGCAGTCTTGGTAGAATATTTCAGGTACACAGACAATATTATTTTGTGCAACGACTACAAGTGGAACGATGGCGCCAACGAAGGAAACGGGGCTCGCTGCTCGAGGTGCTAAGAACACTGAAGCAACTGACGCTTCGACATCAGAAGTGGGATTCGACCCTCCTAACTCTGAGTTGCGGCAAATTTTGGAGCAACAAAATAGTAATTTTATGGAGATGCTGCGAACAATGCAGGCTAGCGCAGCGCCTCATGAGCCAAAGACACAAGTTAACACAGGTCAGTTAAAAATTCGTTTAGTAGATCAAAATAAAACGGTACAAAGGCGACCATATAGACATCACGGGTAAACTAAGTGGCAAGAACGAAAAAGAGTATATCATAGTCCTTATAGATGCGTTTACAAAATACGTTTATTTACGCCATACTCTGAAGATAGATGCATCCAATTGTATAGCATCAGTGAAGGCAGTTTATCCTTGTTTGGTGTTCTATCCCGTATCATAGCAGATCAGGGACGTTGATTTGCAGGAGCTGAGTTTAAGGAGTTTTGCTCTGTGCACAATATCGAGTTGCATTTAATTGTCACAGGAGCTAGTCGAGCGAATGGACAGGTCGAGGGTCTAATGAGTACCCTTAAAAGTGTACTAGCCGCGGTGGAGATAGGCCAACGTTCGTGGCAAGAGGCATTAAAAGAGGTTCCGTTAGCAATAAATTGCACATTCAATCGGGTCACTAAGTTTAGTCCGTTACAGCTTTTAATTGGAAAAGACGTAAGACCATTAGGGATGCTATCGAATATTGTTGAAGAAAAATATGATAATCTACAGAATCTAAGAGCACAAGCAAAAGTTAATATAGAAAGTTATGCTAATTATGATTAGGAAAGAAGCGATAAAAGTAAGGCTAACGTTGTAAAGCATAAAGTGGGTGATCATGTTCTGCTCAAGTGCGAAGAAAGAAATCAGACCAAACTAGATCCCAAATTTAAAGGCCCGTTCGTTATAACCAAGTTACTTGAAGGAGACCGATATTGTTTGAAGTCATTAACAAGCAAGCGAACCTACAAGTATCCTCATGAGTGTTTGAGGGCGTTACCGGTCGAGGCAGTTTCTGCGGAGATGGATGAGGATATGATGAGTGGTGGCGTTGAAACAGACGTAAATGGTGGCGTTGAAACATACGCAAGAGACAGTGCCAGAGAGGGTACTGGCGTTGAAACAGACGCATAAAGGTGTAACGTCATGATCCAAAATCCCTCTTCGAGAAACATAGGTAGACTTGAGCAGGGCATATCAATATGAATTGCTAAATTTATACACGAGGACGTGTAAAAGTCAGGATTGGCCGTGTCGGAGCATTGGTAGCATTATATGAATTTAATACAGCAACATGAATATTGTATGTGTCAAAATTGTAGTAAGGAAGAATAGAGAAAACAGAACAACCGTCATTGCTGTCTTGTGTTCTTATATCACCGAGAGTCGGTAAGAGGACTAACTGTAAATTCTCTCACTGAGTGTGACCCGTGCCCACGTGTTCGGCGTGTTGCCTCTTCCGTTGGTTCATTCTGTGTGCATCACTGGAAGAAGTGTGTGAGCGAGACTGGACTAGCTATTTGCTGTGTGTGCGAATGAGCAGGATGGCAAGTGTGTCATGAGAAGCTGCGCAATAGATTTTGGCAACGAGCGAGCGTGCATGAAAAGAGTGCAGGCAGTCTTGGTAGAATATTCCAGGTACACAGACGATATTATTTTGTGAAACGACTACAAGTGGAACGATGGCGCCAACGAAGGGAACGGGGCTCGCTGCTCGAGGTGCTAAGATCACTGAAGCAACTGACACTTCGACAAATATACAAAACTAAAATAAAAAGACCCCTCGCTCCTGGTTGTTTTAGCGAACGACAAAAATAAATATAAAATGAAAAGGAATTGATTTGCATGTTATTTGGTAACGATATAGAATTGTTTCTTTGCCAACATAGCAGGGGTGGGTTTCTTTCCCGTAGAAAAATGACTAGGCAAAATTACCGCGTCATTTTGGGCTTATGGGAAAAAGGCCCCAAAAAAGATTTCATGGATAGGTCAAGCCTTGGCTTTGCTTATTAGCCACTCATCCCTTATACCGGACAGATCATTTTGCGGAAAAAAAGTACGAGCAAGCCTGAGAAGCCTTCATGCGTTACAAAAAAATTTACTATATATATTTTCATCTATATATCAGGTAATTAGATATAGGAGTTTTTCCTGTTGCCAATCATGGCAAGCAATACCAGGTTTGCTCATTTTCCCCTCTGCTTTTCTTTATACCTAGCGCAAGTTGTTGAGTTTGCAAGGTTGGCTTGCAAACAGCTGTTATCTACAAGATTTTGGATTACACCGTTCTCTGCTTCGAGCAACAAAACCCCAGTGGTTTCGGGAGACGCGGAACGGGGGGCCAGCTGGCCCGGGCTGCAGGGGAATCCTATTTTTTTTGATGTGGAGCTAAGCTGGCTAAGATCTTTGATCGCCAATGCTAATTGAAGTTTAAGTAGAGTGCAGTAACTTGCCTTATACATAAAAAGAGATGTCGGTAGTATAGGCAGAAAGTGCGTAAAGCGCAACGTGCAAGGCAACCGAGAGATGAGCGACCTTTGCTCCCCGCTATCAATGCATAAATATAAATTTATAATTTAAAGTGTGCAGAAACGGCATGGTTTGACCCACTGTCCAACCGTTGCAGAGTCAAAAAAATAAAAATCTCTTTCGCAGCATCTTTGCCGAAAGCGCTTTCGTCGATGGACAGGCAAACGGGGTAAGTGACTACGCGATATTTCCGTTACAAACTAACCCCGAGCAGACAAAGCTAACGCATAAAGCACGAGCGAAGCTACTCGCACTTTGATCGTTCTCTTGAACGGCGCGCTGTTAGAGAGAGAAAGAAAAGAAAGAATACGAAATGCTCTTTTGAGTGAGTCTCCAGTCTTTTGCATTTAGTTATTTTTTAATCATCTGTCTATATTCGCAATTTTACCTTTGGTTGCTGATTTGTTACTCTAGTATGAGAACGCTGAATACACTAACTTAAATATAGAATTAATACAACCTAAACTTTTAAGTATAATATTATATATATTTATTTGTATTAGTTTTAAACTTTTAAATAATAATATTCTATTGCAAATGCTCTTGTAAAATGCCATATAAAAATGAATTATGCTAGGTATAGGTATAATAATTATTGTTAATAAATGTCAATTAGTGAAATGAACTCGTGCTAGAGTCTTTTTAGGCCATGGATTTTAAAAAAATTCATGGTCTATTGTGTTTGTCGGAACGAGTTTGTGGGTAACAGGCAGAAGGAGGCATCTCCGACCCCATAAACTATATATATTCTGAATCAGTATCAACAGCCGAGTCAATTGATGTCTGTCTGTCTGTCCGTCTGTCCGTCTGTCTGTCTGTATGAACACCTGGATCTCAGAAACTATAAGAGCTATAAGAGCGCCTTCCCGCCTCTGTAAATCAGTAATGACGATTTAATATACACAATATACACCCAACAACCAAAATTGTACATCTCACATGACAAATACCTTGCCACGGGTGTTTTCTGCAAATTTCATTTAAATCGGACTAAAAATAAGTGAGATATGATCCGAATTAAAATCAATTTGAACGTATACTTATGCGCATATTAAGACCTAATTTACGCATCATACCGAAGTTCGAATCGTCGGACACACAGCATTTTACAAAATTTTTATTTGCATAGAATGGTAACATAATTAGCTCAGAATGCAACTTTGCCGATCAATCAAGAAATGAGGCGGTGGCTGGGTGATTAGAGTGGTGGACAGCGGTCCTGCGTGCGTGAGTTCGAATTCCGTGCGCGGCCAGCTGGTGAAACTCTTTATTTTATTTACTTTTTTTTTTGGTTATTTTTTATTCTTATAATCGTAAATGAAAACTACAGTTATTCAATTAAATATCAATGAAAATAGTTTTCAAAAATTAAATCTCATGTTTTTTTTTGCAATATTTAAGACAATCAATAAGTTACGAATGTTAGAGCGGGACGCCGATACATGCATGTCTGCATTTGCACATTTACGTTTCGGCGTCCCGCTCTAACACACATCAATTGCCGGCGTATGTACGCAACTGTCAGATTTGTGCAACATTCGGCAACATTTATAAAAGTGTTCTAATTAAATATGTTGCGAACCAAAAAATTTAAAACGTATTGTTTGTTAAGCTTTAAAATTATTTAATAGAAAAGAAAGAAAATAAGGAAAACATTTCACACATTGATGATCGCGGCAGGATTCGAACTCGAACACTGTCAAACATCAATGGTCTTCGAATCCAGCACACACACCACTAAGCAACTCTACAACTTCCGCGGACACCACTACTGTTTGACAAAACCAAAAATGTATACATAAACTTATTGCACTCTCGCCCTACCTAATGCTTATAATTCTTGTATTCGCTTTTGCATTGTTTATGCGTTCTTCTTCTTCTATCCGTCAATTAAATTTGTGCGTGTCGTTCGAATAAAATAATAAGAATATAAAGTTTATATTTTTAAATGCTTAATAATAATCCAAATAATGCAAAATTTTCATTATAAATAACGGAAAATAAAAGATACTATAATAATCCATGGCCTTCTACAGTCAGCACCTGACTGTAGCGTTCGACTGGTTTTATAATAGGGTCATGCTCCGTAAAAACAAGGTAGGGTACTAATCCATCGACTCGATCGTAGGGACCATTTGAGACTGGAAACAAAACAGAAAACGGATGAAATGGTCAAGGTAGGGTGGGCAAGCTAATCAGCTGGAAAATACCACCAGCAAGCAAGCACGATCGAGCCGAAGACGCTTAGCTATGTTTATGTTCTTTCCCTTTTCTCTACTTCTTCTCTTATACTGTCTTTTTATACTTTCGACTCAGGTGCATTTAAGCTTATGTATCCCTAACAAGCAGGGGAAGTCAAATAAATTCTCTGTAGACTCAGTCAGCATATACATATAGCACACCAAATCAGATGACCCCCCCCCCCACTTCTCTCACCCGAAGCCTAGCCGGTCTTATCGCGTGCAGTGGTGCAATGTAATGACCATCCGCTGGTAATGAAATACCTAGATATTTCTACGTTAAATGCTACACGTAAGTACCTTAATATTTGCAAAACGGTGCTGATCTAGCGGCGTTTATGTACTTAGCCCACTAATTATTGGAAATACGTTTTTTTATAGTGTAGTTTTGCTCTATCATACATATAAAAATACAGGTAGAATGTGCTTTTCAAAATTAATGAAAAAATATTTGTTATGTTTTTCAAGTTGGATTTACCCCATAAACCCACTTTAATTTTTAAAGGGTATACGTTCCCTAAGCAAATGCAGCTTCAGCGCACATGAGCACCGCAATTTTCACACAGAGGTACTCGTCTAGCGGCGCTTATGTATAAAGTTCACTGTTGATTTCACAATTAATCATATATTACGGAAACACATATGTTGTAATATTTTAATTTTGCAGCTTTGGCGTCTCACCAATGAATATATTATGTATTGCATATGTCTATGTTAAGCACTTCTATGTTAGAGGAACTTAATTGTGAAGCACTATCGAATAGGTACATATGTATGTATGTAGGAATATAAATCAATTGTTTGTAGGTTTGTAGGAATGTAAAGCACTTGTATGTAAGTTTATGTGAATATAAATCAACTGTATGTAGATTTAAGTACAAATCTGGATCTATCAGTGCGAAAACGGTGGATGAGCAGCTCCGGCTCGAAGGACCAAAATGTTCTCGGGAGAACGTAGGAAGCCAGTTCCAAATTTGCGGAGAAGTAGTAGTTGTTGTTGTTGCTGCAGCTGATGTTGCTGTTGAAGATGTTGATTTTCACTAGGTTTTAGGTAAAAACACTAGTGTTTGATCACACACACACACAATTTTGGGTTGATATTCATATATTTAGCACGGCGTGTGCGTATATTCAATGCTTGCTTAAGACTAGTGAGTACAATATCCAGAGACCTTAATGCTTAACCTATGCTTAAATAGGAACAGTGGCAGAGTGGGAAGCTTTCATTGAGTGAAAGCTCCGCTTAAACATGAAGCTTGTATATGAAGAGACTCTTCACTATCTCGCCCAGCTTTCTACCTTCTCCTATCTTCTGCTGGGCCGCCTGTACTACGAGGGTCGTTTGATAAGTCCGTGACTTTTTGAATAAAATATATTTTTTTCGTCAAAGAAGCGTTTTATTTCTCAACATAATCTCCTTTTAGCTCTATACATTTAGTCCATCGTTTTTCCAATTTTTTTATTCCTTCCAAATAATAGGTTTTATCAAGGCCCTCAAAATAGTCGTTTGTTTCTGTGATGACCCGAATCTCTTACCGCCGAGCCATTTCTTCATGTTTGGAAACAAAAAATAGTCACAGGGGGCTAAATCTGGAGAATATGCTGGATGGGGTAGCAGTTCGTAGCCCAATTTATGAAATTTTGCCATGCTGACACGAAATTCACTTTTTCCATTTTCGTTAAAATTCACGAGATCGTCTGCTTTCAATGCCTATAAAACGCAAACCAAAAAACGCAAAATTTTACAGTCAGCTGTTAATCGATAACTGCTGACAGGAGCAGTGTTGTATTTAGAGCAGGTGCGCGGCAAATACAAAAAGTCACGGACTTATCAAACGACCCTCGTATGTCATCCCTAGTGGTGGCCTCATCTAGATCTCTAACCTCCAAGAACACTTCCTTCGTGAGTGTTCTTGTGGTTGCCATATCACCTCGCACTTGCTGCACAGCTTTCTAGAATTCTTCCTCAGTTTAAGGAGCAAGTCAACCCCTTGCATCCTTCTTATCCGTGTGACATTGTCACTGAGGTTCTTTACCGCATCATTACCCTTTATGGTGCGGACAATGTCTGCATAGGACATATCGCCTTTTGTAGACACGATGATAGTATCTGGTCTGCCAGCGACCTTCTTAGGCTATGGCACTTTACGGGTGACCTCTTTCTTCAGTGGCCTATTTCGGCTCACTTCTTTTGATGCCTTAGCAACTTTGGGCCTGCTCGCCGGTTTGGCCTGTTCAGCTCTTTGTACCTTAGCTGGCATTTTAGCTGCAGTCGGGCTTGCCCTTTTGGAAATCGTCCTGGTTGCTCCAGGTGGGTCCAGGTGACGACTCTTTTTTGGGGGAGTGGACCTTGTTCCCCGTAAACTCTCCCTGGGTCTCTTGGGGTGTCGGCTGTAGGTTTTACCTGAGGGACCTTATGTCGTTCAGATAGCACTTTCACTTTTTACTTGCACTGTTACACAGTGCTTTCATTTTGCCGAAGGTATCCTTCATACCCTGATTGATATGCCGGACACCTTTTTAATTCACCATCTCAAGCACTTGCTCAATCAAAGCTGAGAGCTGGCTGAGCTCGGTGATGCCTTCCACCTGGCTGTTGCCTTTCGGTGGGGACCTTGCTGGCGGTTCTGTCTCCTTTTCAACCATGGGGGTTTGGCCTTTTTGAGACTGCCGTCTGGGCTATTGCACCCACAGGGGATCAAGCCATCTTAGTGCTTTTGCTGAAGAATGCAATTCCATCATCATCTCCATTGTTATTTATATTGGAGGGGATTTCCTCCACGCTGTCAACTCTGTCTCTACTAGAGTTGTTGTTGTTGCTTGTGATATAATTTGCAACGGTGGCCAAGTTTCCCACCACCGAGGCATTCCGGTCGCTGGATATCGACGACGGGGACCTGGTTGCTCGCCCCTTCCTGTCGCCAGCACTGGGGATCCAACGCCCTGCACCGTAATAGTATTCCGTGAAGGACCTACCATGTTGATATCTAAAGCAATCACCCATGCGGTTGTTAAAGTCTGCCCGCAAAAGACTCGCCTTCTCGCGTTTGTCAGTTTTTGAACCAGTGTTCTCGGACTGTCCAGGGGATACCTGGTCCTTTGATCGGCTGTTTCGAGCTGCTTGCCTTTCTCCGTGGAAGTGTCTGTGCATGCGTGGGTGTGTATGTGTGTGTGTGTGTTTTAAATTCTCTTTTAACAAAGACGTTGACGTACCGCAGTGCGTTCAAGTGGCCTTTGTGACACCAGGCCGTAGCCTGTTGTTGGATCACCGTTTTTACTCCCTCCTGGCCACGCCGTTAGGCATTAACACAGGAGGGGGTATAGCCTTAAAGGCTGGCTTCTATACTCCGGATCCGCTCCTCACGCCTCAGCTGCAGCATAACGCTACAGGCCATCGCGTTTATAGCCTCCCATTTCTCCTGGCAGGCCACCATGTTCATCACTAGGTTGCCTGCTGTTGGTGGCTCTTCAAACGCCTACTCAACCGCGTATCTTTCCCTGTTGAATCGGGGGCACACGAACATGACGTGCTCGGCGTCTTCTTTATAACCTGCACCGCAGGTCGCGCACATGGATTCCTCGCTATGACCAAAGCGGTGCAGGTAGGCTCTAAACCAGCCATGCCCACTTAGAAACTGGGTCAGATAGAAATTTATTTGCCCATGCTTCCTTCCTATCCAGGGTTCTATCTGCGGGATAAGCCGTCGCGTCCAGCTGCCCTTCTGGGAGATCGACCATGACTCTTGCCACCGAGGTATTAGGCTTCCAGTATCGTGGTTCCTCATCTCCGCTACCCTCGACTCCACTGGAAGGTCAAAAGGTGGCATGCTTGCGATCACATGCGCCGCCTCACCCGAGATAGTTCGGAAGCCGCATGCTATCCTGAGGGCGCATACTCGGTAGATCGACCGAATCTCTCTCGTGTACGTTTTCTTCGCTGCTTGCTTTGGTCCATGTAGTTGCTGCATACAGCGTGATGGACTGGACAACTGACGTAAGGAGTCGTCTCCTCAGCTGCTTCGGTCCAATAGTGTCGGGCATGATTGTCGCCAGTGCTGTGCATGCTACTGCAGCAATCCGGGCGACATGAGACATGTGGTCCTTAAAACTGAGTCGATGATCCAGAACTACTCCAAGCTACTTAAGTGAGGGGCGCGAGCGCACAGTTGAGTTACGAACTATGATGCTAGCAGCCTCCACCCTTTTCCGCCAGCTGATTAGCACCGCCTCGGTTTTCTGCTCCGCTAGCGAAAGACCCGCTTGATAGTTGCGCCATCCTTATAGCTGAGTTGGCGATCTCCTGGACTTAGTGCAGTTGCTTAGCTACGGCATCAATAGACACGTTGTCCGCAAAGCCCACAATTTTCGCTCCCTCTGGCAGGACTAGTCTCAGAGTTCCGTCGTACATCAGTTTCCATAATGTTAGACCCGGTACTGATCCCTGTGGGACTCCACTGGAAACAGTATATCGTCTCTCCTGCGCTAGTTCTGTAGTGGAGTACTCTTCCCTCAAGATAGCTTCGCATCATCCTTATCAGGTAGTGGTCGATTCCCTTGTCTGTAGGTGAATCCATAATCCTGTCTCACCTTACGGAATTGAAGGTGTTCCGGATATCGAGGGTGACCACCAGACAGTATTCGTTGGTCCCCCAGAGTCACCTCTTTCCCTCTATCGCTTTCTCTGCCAGGTAGTGCCTGCGTAGTGAACCGCGCTTTCTGAAAGCCGAATTAGAGTGGTGACAGGCCTCCACATTCGTCGATCGCTCTGTTGACGGTCGCATAGGATTCTCTCCAGTGCTTTCCCAGCAGTGTCCAGCAGACAGATTGGTATGAGGTCGAGGTCTTGCCTCTTCCAGCGCTTAGGGAACTCTCCTTCCCTGATGCATGCCTTGAACACGTCTGCAAAGTATTCGGGTTGCCGTTCCATGGCTATCCTGATAATGGCACTAGGGATTCCATCTGGGCCCAGGGCTTTCCCTTCCTTGATCCTCCGAGCGGCACTTACGACCTCATCCGTGGTTACTTCGATGAATTCGCCCTCAATGGTCGTGAGCTGAGTCCTTCCTGAGACTAATCCATGATCTGGGAACAGGTGCCTTACGATTTCTCGCATTAGCGTCGGGCACGTTGGGGTAGGCGCTCTAAATGCGTGCAGCCTCTTCATGGTGAGCTTATACGCCAGTCCCCAGGGGTCCACGTCTGCTTTATCGCACAGCTCCAAAAAGCTTCTCCTTTTGCTGTTCTTTATTAAGAGTTTGACTAGTAGCCTCTTGGGTTTGAGTAGCTCCATGAGCGATTCTACTCCCGGTTCGCTGCGTCTAAGAGCCCTTTGGTAAGCCCGTCTAGTTTGAAAGCAGTCAGACCGTGCCCTGGCGATGACGTCATTTCACCAATGGACTAAACGACGCTTGGCTCCCGTTCCGGTTTTGCTCATTGAGGCATCACACGCTCTCACAATTTGCGACATCAGCTGGTCGTTTCTGGCCGTGGCGTTGTATAGTCTTAAAGACGTCTTTGTCGAGTGTATCCACTTTGTAGCATCTTTTCTATGGCATGACCATCAGTGGTGCTCGCGTTGGAGCTTCGATGACTATCCCCATGTGGCCGCTGTGTATAGTCATCGCACAGGGCCCAGGTGGCTTTCGGTGCCAGGCTACTAGATGCAAATCTCAGGTCAATAATTGACCCTGCGTTGCCCCTCGAGAAGGTGTGGCGGTCTCCATGGATTAAGAGGACAACGTCAAGTGTAGACATTGCGTTCATTACTGCCTGACCTCTGCTGTTAGTGCTTGGGCACACCCAGTCGGTTCCCCAGGCGTTGGCGTCCCTGGTTATCAGGCATGGCGAATTGCTTCGTGCGTCTGCAACTAGCCTGTCCAGGGCGCGCTCGTAGCAGTCCATGGGCATTGAAGGTGCCAAATAGACACTGTAAATGTACAGTCCGTACATCTTCGTTCGCACCAACTCTTTTTTCTGAGAACATCCAGTAACTGCGCTGCGGGCTGCCCGCAGCTCCATACCGCCGCCTTTTCCAGGTGATCCCCAGCCCACATATTGGGACCTTTTGCGGTACGGCTCGCTTAGTATGGCAACGTCAGTCATACTATCCCTTACCGATTGCTCTAGCAGGTCATGGGCTGCTTCGCAATAGTTAAGGTTGAGTTGATAAAGCCTATCATTGTTGGCTTCGTCGAGCCTGCGCAGCTGCCACTTATGGGCATCGGCTGCTGTTGGCTGGATGTCCTTTTATTCTTTCCTGATGCATAGGATACAATTGTGTTTATTTTGGCAACTCTTTGCCATGTGTGTGTGTGTTTTTTTTATTCAATGATAGAAAAGGATGAGATATAAAAAAAACTATAAAAATAATAAAAATAATAAAAAGAAGGATGAAGGTTGAAAATAGTTGCTTAGATGACCTGCGGTACCCCCGCGAAACATTGCTACGCATGATCTAAGCGGATGCTGTTTAGTGCACCCCTCCCGAGTTTCGCTGCCTCTCTAAAGATCGCAGCGTCCTCATAGCATCTTTTGTAAAGCTGCAGACAGGCTCCCACTTTTCGAAACTTTCCAGCATTTTCTCAACTATAGTGGATAGACTGATGGGGCTTCCCACTTTTCTACTCATTCTCGCCCTTGATTCCGCGAAACGAGGGCAGTGGAAGAGGAAGAGTTCCGCGTCTTCTACTGTTGAGCACAGCTGACACTCAGGGGAGGAATCATGTCTGAATCGGTGCAGGTAAAACACCATGGCCGCTCAGCATCTGGGTCGGGTGGAAATTGACCTGACCGTGGCGTCTCTGCACCCATTTCCTAACATCTGGGATAAGTGTATGAGTCCACCTACCTTTGCTGGATTCATCCCATCTTCTCTGCCATTCCTCTATTACTCGTGTCCTTACCTGAAGTTTGTGGTCGCGGGCATCGAGTAGCTGGTCATTCCAAGTTTGTTGCCTTAGGACGAAGAGCTCCTGTGCCTCAACTGCTAGTAGGTCGATTGGTATCAACCCAGCTTTGACCAGTGCGGCATCATCGGATATGGTTCTGAAGCCAGAACAGACCCTTAGAGCTCCGAGTCTATATGTGGACTCTAGGCCCCGCCTGTACCTTTTCTTCTCCGGTGCTTTAGCCGATACCAGTGCGCCATACAGCATCGTGGATTTTATTACTTCTATGAGTAGGCGTCGTCGTGCTTGTTTGGGGCCCCTCGTGTTAAGCATTATTCTGCTTAGAAACCTGCCCAGCTCGACCGGTCTACTGCTGACATGCATTAGATGTTCTTTTAAAGAGAGTCTGTCATCTAAGTATACCCCGAGATATTTGATGGCTCTCGCTGATTGGACGACTGTGGATCCCATGTTCAGCTGAATAGTTTCTGGTACCTTTCTACTGCTCATGAGTACTGCCTTCGTCTTTTGGTCCGCTAACTGGAGGCCCGCTCTACTTAGCCAGTTCTTTATGATGGAAATTGCAGCCCCGCATTTCACCTCATCCTCATGGACTTGTTTGGCCACCACAACTACAGCTACTTCGTCCGCAAAGCCTATTACGCTGGTATCCCCTGGAAGCTACAGCCGTAGTATCCCATCATACATGGCCGTCATCCGCCAGAGACAGGGTAATTAAATGTAACCACAGCTTTGGCTGTGGTACGTGCCGTCCTTGTTCCTACTGACGGAAGTGCGGCTATACTCTCCACGGGTGGGCGGCTGGAAGCAGGCCCCTAGCTAGGGGTGCTGACTAATTGTAGTCGGGCGAAGATCGTGAATCTATAAATCACCCCAATCCTAGGCGGGCTATGTCGTGGGTGACCTTCACTTCCCGCCTACTCTGGGATCAACTTTTATGGACCTGAATAAGGTTCTTAACAAGCTTGATGCGGCTTTGAACGCATCAACCCAGGGTGAAGCCTTCACGGCCGACCCCAACACCAGCACTGCAGCCATTGGGCTGCTGGCTTCCACTCCCAATACTACGGGTCTCGACCCTATTACTCCGGGGGACTCGGACAGGCCACGAACTCCCTTGAACACTGAGTTCGCTAGTGCTGCCTTCTCGTCCAACAACTGCTCAGTCATGCAGCAGACCGTCGAGGTGATGTCCTCCGACGCCGAAGCTGAAGGTGACCTGATCAGCTTTGCTGACGACGCTTCCGTGGCCTCTCAGAGGTCAGGCCTCACGGAAGCAGGCTCCCAAATCCAGATTCTGCGACTGGACTCGGGGAACGCTTTCGTTAAAATGAAGACCCGCGAGAAGAAGCTCTTCAAAGCTGCACTCGCAAAGGGTTCGAGCAGAGCAGAGGCTCTTGCAATCGCCGCTGCGCCCCCGCGGAAAACAAGGCTAAGCGAATGCGCGGTGATGACACTATCCCCGAACCCAAAGGGTCCTCAAAGAAGCCCAAAAAGACTCATGTGGAGTCCACAAAGCCACTCTTCAGCCAAGTGGCAAGCAGGGTGAAATTGGGCTTCCTTTCGGCTGACCCCACTAAACCTCTTACACAGGAGTATATGGCCACGGTGCAAGACAGTATCCTTAAGGCGATGCGGAAATGAATGGCTGCTCCTTGAGTGCGAGAACAGCAGCACTGCCGATTGGGTCAAGGAAGCTTTTGGACATATCAAGTCGATCAGCGGCCTTGATTTAAAGCTACTGGAGGAAGCAGAGTTCCCAAGAGCTCACGTCATTAGAGGTTACTTCCCAAATAGCGCTCAATCCACACCCGCCGACATTTTGGAATACTTAAGTATCCAGAATCGTGAGCTCTCAACGGAGCTGTGGCGTGAGCTCTTAACGGCAATACGACACACCTCGCGATGATGGTCGACGAGAAGTCGTGTAAGGCTCTGACGGAGCTTAAGGGTAACGTGAAATTCCGCTTTGGCAGAGTTAAGCTTATCCTTAAGAACTCCGCCGTCAGGGCCACCACTGTTGAGACGTAGATCTCTGTTTTCTAAATTCGAATTCCATCGGTGAGAGATGGCCAGCTTCTCCTATGGCCCAGCTAAGCCTAGTTGCCAGTATCTTCTCCAGCAGTTTGCCAACCGTGTCGATGAGACAGATAGGCCGAAACGATGCGGGATCTCCGTTTTGTTTATTGGGATTTCGGAGCAGGACTAACTTTTGCACCTTCCACCTATCCGAAAACCTGCCTTCCTTTAAACACAGGTTATACAGGTCCACAAAAGCACCTGGATTTAGCTCAATGGCTAGCTTGACGGCTTTGTTCGGAATCCGATCCAGCCCTGGAGCTTTATCGTTCCCGAGTTTGGTCGCAGCTACTACCACTTCGTCCGCTGTGACCTCATGTTCGATCGGGATCTGGATGTTGCCTGAGGGTGTATGGATACTAACTGCTTGCATTGGTGGAAATAATGTCCTAATTATGGCCCTCATCGTATAAGCCTCCATTGGGGGAGCAGGCTTAGCAGCTTTCAGCTTCTTAATTACCACCTTGTAAGCTAATCCCCAGATATCGTTATTTGCAGCGTCACATAGCTGCATGAAACAGGCTAACTTAGTAGCTTGAATCGCTTTTTTGTACCCTACGACAGGTCGAGTACTCCGCTTGTAAAGTTGGAAACTCAGGTCTGCCCTTTGCTCTTTGGTATCGTCTTCCGGCAGCAATGCGGTCTCGCCTGGCATTCCCTATCTCTCTGTACACCAGTAAACAGGTTCATGGTGTCTCCTATAACCTCTTTTTTTTTAACATGCTTCTATTGCATGCAGTCTCCATGGCTCCCATTAGACCGTTCGCCGCCGAGTTAGGGGCGCATGATATGTGGGGAGGGTTAAAGATCGCCTCGAATTTATGCCTCCTCAGGGTGTCGGCTTTGTAACCAGACTGCGCTTGAAAGTGGGTCCTTGGATTCGGGGTATTTTCTAACTCGACGACAATGGCCAAGTGATCGCTAGCAGTATAGGCTTCAGTCGGGCACCATTTTGCTTGCCTGCTGAGTACACACGAAGTGAAGGTCAGATCAATAATTGGCCCTATTCCACCTCTACTAAATGTGTGCCCGTTCCAGTGTTTAGCAGCCCGATTCGCGTTTTTTGTATCTCGGCTTGCCCCTGAACTTACATCAAATGATGTTAAAGCTTATATTCAAGCTAAAACCCAAGCCGTCGATATAAAAGTGGAAAAATTTAAGTTTTCTTATGAGAGGGACATATCATCCTTCAAAATAAGTGCCCCAAACAAACTGATAGTCATTATATGTTCAGCTCAATTTTGGCCGGAACATGGAATGGTCAAAGAGTTTGAAGCAAGGAAAAAGAAAAATCGCCCACCGATTCCTTTGCCCTCTCTAGCAACAGCCCAATTAAAATCAAAAAAAAAAAACTAACAGGCTTCCCAACTCTTTCATATCAAAATGTTAGAGGTCTCTGTACTAAACTTTCAACTTAATACGTAAACAGTCTTGCTTTTTCTTCTCAAATTGTTGTGTTTACTGAGACTTGGTTAAAGCCGGAGATCCTGAACTCCGAAGTCTTTCCAAATAAGTACACAACCTACAGGTGTGATCGACCTGACCGACGTGGTGGTAGAGTTCTAATTGCAGTTGATTCCACCATCAACTCGGAACTTTTAGAACCGGAGATTCAATTTGGCATTGAATTTATTTGCATAGATATCGATATTCTTGTATTCATCGCTAATTTCTTCCTCTTGCAATCGCTAACTGTCAAGCACACCACACGTGCCGCTTTGTGACTATAAAAACTTTTTATTAAATCTAAATAAATCTGAAGTATTAATAAACATCCATTTGATTTGATCTACCCCAACATCTAGCAAAACTATTGTTCACCACAATTGGTGACCCCCGACTCTCAAACACGCACACACTCCAAGTCACCACAATTGGTGACCCACGACTCTCTAACGCGCACAAACGGAGCTTCAAGTCACCACAATTGGTGACTCTCAAACACGCACACCAAGTCCATCAAATTCGCACATCAACATAATTTCATCATAATTTTCTGACACAATCAGAATTTACACGTGTTTCATCATACTCAGCACACACAACATTCTTATAAGATGGAGAACGATAGTTTTGCTGACGCACAAAATAATTCAGAACCAAGTGGATCAAATTTAAACACAATTACTAGACAGATGCCGTTTCCACAACTTCACACAATCACAAACAATTGGAAAACTGGTTTCTATTGCAAGGCATCGGTTCTCGGAAAGAACATGAGAAGTACGCAGCAGTCATAGCGTACGCAGATCCTAAATATTTGGAGCAAGTCCACGATCCTGTCCAAAACGAACCGGAAATGAATCCATACACCACACTTAAGAAGGTTATATTAGACAAATTCGCAGAATCGGCAATGGTTCGCCTTGAAAAGCTCGCATCTGGTATACAACTCGGTGATGGACGTCCAAGTCATTTACTCAGTCAGCTACAACGGACCAATGCCACCAACGACGAATCAGTTGTCCGTCGCTACTGGATCAAGCGCCTTCCACCTCAAGCTCGTGCCGTCATTGTAGGAATGCTCGAAAGTGCCCCGGATACAACACTATCTCAACTTTCAACAGCCGCAGACGCTGTCATGGACTCACTCACATCGAGTGACAACATTTTAGCTATATCACGTAACAACACCAACAATCCAAATTCTGCAGACGATCGTTTCAGCAACATAGAAAAACGTTTGGATGCTCAAGAAAAATTATTTCAGCAAATCAACAGCAAGCTCGGGCAAATTTTAAGCAACAACAATAAACGACGCTCTCGCAGCAATAGTCGATTCCAAAGCAATAGTCGCAGCAACACTCCACAGCCCAACAACAACAAAAATTGTTGGTATCACACCTCGTATGGCGACAAAGCACAAAACTGTCAGGAGCCCTGCTCATTCAACACCATTAAAAAAACTAAGTCCAGCTGTCGAAGGTCATAAAGGCAACTTCGATAGTAAGTCCGATATAGCCTTACCACACACATCAAACATCGGATAACAATAAACAGCATTTCCACATACAACCGACTCTTTATTCTGGATTCAAAAACAGGAAAAAATTTTCTTATTGACACAGGAGCAGACGTATCCGTTATACCAGTTTCAACTATAAACAAACGCATCGCATCATCCAACGAAAATCCTCTTTTCGCAGCGAATGGCAGTATAATCGAATCTTATGGTACAACACGTTTAACCTTGGATTTAGGATTACGTCGTCCATTTACATGGAACTTTATCATCGCTGATGTCCGTACACCAATCATCGGATCGGATTTCTTACAGCACTACAACCTGCTTGTTGATATTAAACGTCAAAAATTGATTGACGCTCAAACATTGCTAGCACGTAATGTTATTTGCAGCCTTCAGTCTTCATCAGCAATTAAAACATTCAACACAGCATGCAAGTTTTCCAAACATTTGGGGGAATTCAAATCTATCACTCAATTGGATCATACAACACCTAAACCAACCACATCTGATGTCACACACTGCATTGACACCAAAGGAGCACTCACATTTTCAAAACCTCGTCGTCTTACTCCTAATAAGCTGACAGCAACAAAGTCAGAGTTTGGATATCTTCTAAAAATCGGAGTATGTCGTCCTTCAAAGAGCCCATATGCATCACCCTTACACATGGATCGTAAAGCAACAGGCGAATGGCGGCCATGTGGCGACTATAGAGCTCTCAATGCACAAACGATTCCTGATCGGTACCCTCTGCCGCACATTCATTATTGCACACATATTTTCTATGGTAAGAAAATATTTTCCAAAATTGATCTCAATCGTGCATATCACCAGATTCCAAATAAACCACGTGACATTCCAAAAACGGCTATAACTACCCCTTTTGGCTTATACGAATTCACACATATGACATTTGGCTTGTGCAACGCAGCACAGACGTTTCAACGCTATATGGACGTCGCCCTCAGAGATCTCGACTTCGTTTTCGTATATGTAGATGACATCGCCGTAGCATCAAGTAACGCTGAACAACATGAAGTTCATCTTCGCCAAGTTTTTGAACGACTTCAACGTTACCAGCTCACAATAACCGCAAGGAAATGTGCCTTCGGACAAAATTCCATCGAGTTTTTAGGACATCATGTCGACTCTCATGGCATCAAACCCTTGCCAGACAAAGTCAAAGCAATTGTTGATTTTCCATTACCCAAAGTTGTAAAGGAACTTCGACGCTTTCTGGCAATGATCAACTTCTACAGACGATTCCAGCCCAAAGCACTGGAACATCAAGCCCCGTTGTTGCAGTTAATTCCAGGAAATAAGAAGAACGATTCTTCTCCAATCAACTGGACAGACGAAAACATACAACATTTCCAACAGTGCAAGCATTCTCTCGCAACGGTAACCCTCCTGGTTCACCCATCTCCAAATGCAACACTTTCGCTAAGTAAAGATGCTAGTGATACAGCAGTCGGAGCAGTTCTTCACCAAATCGTGAATAATGAATACCAGCCAATGGGATTTTTCAGTGTAAAGCTAACAGACGCTCAGCGCAAATACAGCACGTATGATCGCGAACTTCTTGCCATCTATCTCAGCATCAAACATTTTCGCTACATGTTAGAAGGCAAATCATTTCATGTCCGCACTGATCACAAACCGCTCATATACGTCTTCACTCAAAGGCCGGATAGGGCATCACCCAGACAACTCCGCCAATTGGACTTCATTGGTCAATTCACAACAACCATCTTACACGTCGCTGGAGTCGAGAACACGACAGCAGACACATTGTCTCGCATAGCAGCAATCGAAAGCAATATTATTGACTACGAGCAAATAGCCTCAGCACAAAGAAATTGCCCAGAGCTTAAACAACTTTTGGAAGACAACAACACAACACTCCAACTCAAATCTGTTAACCTACCACATTCAGAAACATCAATCTTATGTGATTTTTCTACATCTACAGCTCGACCATTTATTCCAAAGCCACTCAGAAAGAAAATCATCTGCAAACTCCACAACATCGCTCATGGAGGCATCAGATCTACAATGAAGTTCATCAAACAACGTTTTATATGGCCTTCGATGCACAAGGAAATCGCCGGTTTCGTCAAACATTGCATTCCTTGTCAACGATGCAAAGTAACTCGTCATGTTCATTCACCACTTCAACACTATGAATTGACAGCACATCGTTTCGAACACATAAATTTGGACTTGATTGGACCTTTACCCCAATCTGGCCAATTTAGATACTGTCTCACAATCATAGAGCGCTACACTCGGTGGCCCGAAGCTGTTCCAATTGAAGACATGCAAGCAGAGACAGTAGCCGCAGCTCTCATTAACGTCTGGATATCCCGTTTTGGAGTACCGGCTTCTCGGCATCAATCATATACGTACTACTGCATATCACCCGCAAGCTAATGGAATCATTGAACGCTGGCATCGTACTCTTAAAACAGCCATAATGTGTCAAAACAGAATTGACTGGCCAAGCAAACTACCAATCATATTGTTAGGATTACGATCAGCATTCAAACCTGACATACAAACTACAGCAGCAGAGCTTCTCTATGGATCAACACTACGACTTCCAGGACAATTTCTTCATACGGAAAAAAATGTTTTACCGCAAACTGAGTTTGTAAAACATCTCGCTGAAATGATGAACGACATTCGCCCTACACAAACAGCCCATCACGACACTTCAAAGCCATTTGTATTTAAACAGCTAAACGAAGCAACTCATGTTTTTATACGCAACGATACAGTGCGAGGATCATTGCAGCCGCCTTACGATGGACCTCATGAAGTTAAATCAAAACATAACAAATTCTACAATATTCTCATCAACGGTCGAAATTCCACGGTATCAATCGATCGGCTCAAACCAGCATTTATTGAGTCACACAATGATTCATCATCATCATCATCATCAGAAGCAACATCATCATCAACAGAATCATCACCAGCAGTAGCAACATCATCACCTGCAGCAGCATCATCATCAGAAGCAGCAACAAAATCGACCATAACCAATACAGACACACCATCTATACACATGTATCAACCGCCAAATCAAAACATGTCATCTCTACGTCATCAGACATCTAGACCACGCCGCACTATTAGACTTCCTGTTCGATTCACAACTTGAAGTCTAGGAAGGAGTACTATGGAGATCTGGCAACCCTAAAAATTGCCAATCACAACTATTTTAATTTTTATTTGCATAGATATCGATATCCTTGTATTCATCGCTAATTTATTCCTCTTGCGATCGCTAACTGTCAAGCACACTACACGTGCCGCTTTGTGACTATAAAAACATTTTATTAAATCTAAATCTGAAGTATTAATAAACATCCATTTGATTTGATCTACCCCAACATAAGGCAAAACTATTGTTCACCACAAATTACTCTGTGTAAAATTACACTTTCCCGGTTTTTTTCATTATATAACCTGTTCCTATATTCCGCCGTCGTTGGAATCATCAGTCTATTTGCAACATTTGTCTGCAATACAGACCATATTTAATCTGTTATCAGACAGAGATCAATTTTTAGTCCTGGGTGACTTCAATATCCCCGATTGTAATTGGACAACAAGTGCTGATTCAAACTCTCTTCTGCCCTCACGGCAACATGACCTTTTTGACGGTCTGTTTGACATGTCATTGTCACAGGTCAATCATGTCTTTAACAGTAGTAACAGATCGTTAGACTTATGCTTTGTCTCGGATACATCTAGAGTGAGTCTAAAAAAGGCACAACCACTTTCTCTTCCTGAAGATCCTTACCATCCCACTCTTGAAGTTACTTTTGATTTTGGTGCATGTCTGGATAAACATGAAAAACTGTGTAATCGTGTACGCTGCTTTAGAAAAGCAGATTATAACTTATTAAATGGGATGATTTTCCAATTTGATTGGTCAGAATTGTATTCGTCTACTGATATTTAAGTAGCGACCAATATTTTTTATAACACAATTAACTACTTTTTAGATATTTGTGTTCCGTGTTTTTATCCAACTTCCTCGAGTAAGCCGCCATGGTTTACAAGAGAGTTATCACGGTTAAAAAATTTAAAGTCAAGCTTATTTAAAAAATATAAAAGTAATAGCTCATCTTCAACCTTTTCCCGCTACTTAAGCGCGCGGTCAGATTTTACTGTCTTGAACGCGAAATGTTATAAGAACTATTTAACTCATTGTAAGGCTCAGTTTATTCAGAACCCCAAACAGTTTTATAGTTTCGTTAACACGAAGCGTAAGTCTACCGCATTTCCAACAAAATTAACGTTTGAAAATGCTAGTGCAGATACCGACCAAGCCATGGCCGATAAGTTTGCAAAGTTTTTTCAAACGACTTATTCTCCCTCTACACAGAGAATCTCTCTTTAGTAAAGCCAGTCTTCTCACCAGGCCCTGACGGTGTTCCTACTTGCATACTTCCCTAAGTAAGCCATTGCTCAATTTATTTTCGCTGTCCTCAGAAACTTCAGTCTTTCCTTCCATTTGGAAAAGTCTTTTATTATTCCCTTGCTTAAAAAGGACAGCAAGTCTGATGCAAGCAATTATAGAGGTATCTCTAAATTGTCGGCTATGCCTATACTTTTCGAGAATGTTATAATTCCTCACTTGCAACATTTCTGTAGATCCGTTATCTCACCTTTTTAACACGGATTCATGAAAAGTCATTCAACTACGACAAACTTGCTTGAGCTGACATCCTTCGTGGTAAAAGAATTTCAGGAAAATCTGCAAACTGATGTTATTTGTACTGATTTCAGCAAAGCTTTTGACTCAGTGAATCATTACATTCTGGCACATAAACTTGACCATCTAGGTTTTTCACCAAAATTACTTAGTTGGATTGTAAGCTATCTGGCTGACAGAACTCAAAGAGTCCTCTTTAAAACCACACTTTCAAACCCAATTCATGCCACATCTGGTGTTCCTCAAGGGAGTCATCTTGGTCCCCTACTTTTTATGCTTTTCATTAATGACCTTCCCTTGGTCATATGTAACTCCCGTACTCTTATGTATGCGGATGATGTAAAGCATTGCTACCAATTTAAAGACGACCACTGTCAATCACACTTACAAACCGACCTAAATAGTTTCAATTCTTGGTGCTGATCCAATTTTTTAAACCTGAACAGCTCTAAATGCAAGCTGATGACATTCTCTCTAGCCAGTCCGAAGTTTGCTTCTTATACTCTTTGTGGTTGTGCATTGGAAAGAATCGCCCTAGTTGATGATCTGGGGGTCCGTTTGGACCGAAATCTAAAGTTTGCAAGTCATATTACTAAAATGGTCAATAAAGCCATGGGTGTCCTAGGCTTTATCAAGAGATGATCTAAGGAATTCGACGATCCTTATATTACAAACACCCTTTACGCTTCACTTGTTCGTCCCATTCCCGAATGCGGTTCATGCGTATGGTGTCCCCAGTACACTATTCATAAGGAACGCATCGAATCTGAACAGAAGATCTTCTTTCTTTTTGCCTTACGCAGCTTTAACTGGGATGAAAATTTGAGACTGCCTTCCTATAATAGTAGACTTCTGCTACTAAATCTGCCTTCCCTAATTAACCGCAGAACCATGCTAGGGGTCTTATTTATTAACAACCTTATGCAAGGTGACATTGACAGTGAGGCCTTGTTAAGGCAGCTACACTTCTCTGTTCCTTGCAGAAGAACTCGCTATTTCCTTCCACTAACACTTCCTTATTGTAGATCGAACTATGCACTGCATGATCCTTTCAGGGTATTATGTTAGGACTACAATAAGCTCCAACACGTCATAGGTAGCACTAACACTATCGCTGCTATGAAGTCCTTAATTCTTGCCTATCTAGTACGTAATTAGTAATTAGTATTTGAATCTTCCTCGATTTTCTATTCTATGTTTTTTCTTTTTTCCCTTACTTGCATGCCGCGTTCTATCGCCTCGTCTTTTTTATTTTAGTTTTTTCCCACATCGCGTTAATTTTTACTCGCGTTTCTATCCGCGTTTCTACCGCGTTTCCGTGTCGTCCGTCATGCGACGGTGCCACTCGGTCAGTTAGGCGGGAGGTGGACTTCGTTTGGGTTCCGCGCGCAACAAGCATCGGCTTGGAGTCGTTGGACCACTTGATAATACAGTTATTGTATTCAACGTCCAATAATAATTAACATAGAAGACAGTTGGGTGCATTTTCGCATCCTTTGGCTTTGTGTCCAGGAAGGCCACACTTGTAACATTTTCCCGAATTATCCGTCAAGCTCTTACAGTTGGCTGCGATATGCCCAAACTCAAAGCATTTGTAGCACCGCTTGAGCCTCGGTTGCATCTGGATGCGGCACACAGTCCACCCAATGCGGACTTTTCCCTGCTCATTTAGTTTTCTTGCCTTTGCAACTAACAGAGTCAAAAGCGCGAATTGCGTGCCATACTGGGTCATTCTAAATGACCTGATTGTGGCCCCATCCCCCTCAAGAGTCGAGTCCACCGCTGCTTGGACTTTTTCTATTGTGACCAGCTCGTCCAGGTCCCTGATGACTACGTCTTCTACGTCCGCCAACAATCTTATCGCAACTCGGTCTCCGATTGCTTTACGGCTTCCTCTAGCTCCTTTGTGCTGTGGGCTCGGGTTTTGTTGAGCCGAAGCAGTAGGTCACCTTTTGCTATTTTTTGAACAGCCAGGACGTCCCCACTCGAGTGCTGCAGCGAGGGGTCGCCTCTAACAGACTTGAGCAAGTCGGCATGGGTACAGTCTTTTCCTGTCAGGACAATGCCATCCTGTCTGACTCTCCTTTTTTGCGGTCGTTGGACTTTGGTCCATCCCTCTCCCTGGGGCTTCATCGGAACCTTATCTGCAGCATCTAGATTTCCATTATCAATGCCTGCAGCTGGGCCCATGGCGGCATTTTTTTGTTTTTTTGAGAGGCGTCCTGCGGGTCCTGGAGAGTGGTTCCCGTGGTCTCTTGGGCGTCATCCTATGGGAAGCACCATCTGTGGAAATATTTTGGACACATTTCACTCTCTCCGTTTGTGGAGCACGGGCAAGTCAGCGTGGTTACGCTATTTTTTTTTTTTGTTGTGACGCCTTACGGTAGGAAAATTATAATTTTCTAAAGATACCACCTACCGTCCGTAAGTGGCATGCACGATTCATAACTCTCCAAATAATGTTATGCCTACGTACTAAAACAAGAACCTCCGTATGCTCTTCAGTCCTTTGCACGCTCATCGGGACTGCCAGTCAAGGTATGACTTCGATGAGCAGGATGTGATGTCACTCGCACTCCCTTCTTTAAATGTTAGCCATGAGGCGCACGTCCTTTCACCCTTCAGTCGCCTTTTACGACAAGCCGGGTACGCTGAGGTAGTATTCTTCTCCCGCCACCACACAGGAACTCTTCTTCTTGGCCCTCTCGTCGGCTCGGACTCGTTTCAACATGTTGGTGATGAGCGTATGCCCTAGCTCCCATGCTTCACTGGTCTCCATCATAGCCGCGAACAGTCCACTTGGCTTGAGCGGATTCCCAGTGATCGCTCTTAGCTGCTCGCGCTCCGCTGTAAGCCTGGAACAGTTCATTAGAACATGCTCCGCTGTTTCCACCGCATCGGGGCAGTAGACGCATTGGGCTGTCTCCACATGGTGAAACCGGAGTAGGTAAGACCGGAAGCAGCCATGGTCCATGATGAATTGGGTTAGATGGTAGTTCAAGTTTTTATGGCGACACTCTAACCAAACCGCTAACTCGGGATGAGCTGGTAGGACCACCTCCCCCGTTGCGACGTTTGCCATCGGCTCTGCCACTCTCCCATCAGCCGCTCGTGAGCCTCTAGTCGGGTGGAACCTTCACGAATTTGACTCAGAGCCTTGATCTCAAGGTCAATTGGTGGCAAGCCTACCAGAGCTAAAGCTGCGTCTTCGGAAACTGTCCTGAAGCCTCTTATAAGCCTAAGGGCCATAGAACGTAGCACAGAGCGCACTCCTTTCATAAATGAGCTCTTTTTGGTGGCGTTGCTCCAGATTGGTGCAGCGTAGATTAGCGTTGACTTTGCTACCGCCACTAGCAGTTTTCTGGCCGGATATCTGGGAACTCCTACGTTGGGCATCAGTCTAGAAAGGGCAGCTGCTGTGATTGCAGCCTTCCTGCTTGCGTAACTAACATGGTCCTTGAATGATAGTCTGTGGTCTATCATTACACCCAAGTACTTCAGGGACGCTTGAGAGGCCACCGGTGTCCCGTTAACCGAAAACTGCATTCGCTCTACCCTTTTCCTGCTACTAAGCAGTACGACCTCGGTCTTGTGAGCCGCTATTGTTAAGCCAGCTTTTTCTAGCCAGCCAATGGCCGCACTAATTGTCGCGTTGCATTTCACTTGAAGATCTTCTAAGGTTTTGGCTACTGCTGTTATGGCCACGTCGTCCGCAAAGCACTGCAGTTCCGCTCCTGATGGCCTGTTGATGCCCAGGATACCATCGTACATGATGTTCCACAGGATCGGTCCAAGTACAGATCCTTGGGGAACACCTGCCGACACACGGTACCTTTTCGGGCCAGCCTCCGTATCGTACCAAAGGACGCGATCCCTGAAGTAACTGCCGACGACGGTCCTTAAGTACTCCGGGATACCCATTCTATGCATGGCGCCCAGGATTACGGGCCATCTAGCGGTATTAAAGGCGTTCTTTACATCCAAAGTAACGACTGCACAGTACTCCTTCGTTCCTCCTAACCATCTGTCGCCCTCGAGGGCGTTCTTGGCAATATTTCTCACCGCCGTGAGTGCGTCCAGGGTGCTCTTGCCTTTCCGGAAGCCATACTGCTAACTTCCAATTCGCTCAAACAATTTACCCACAATATCAAGTAGGCATAATGGGCGATAACTGTTTGCAGCATGTGCAGGTCCTTTGCCTTTCGGTAGCAGCACTAGTTTTTGGATTTTCCACCTCGTTGGAAACACCCCGTCCGTGAGGCACTGCTGGAACGTTACTCGGAATATGTCAGGTCTAGCCAACGCTACTGCCTTGACCACTACTCCAGGGATTCCATCGAGGCCAGAAGCTTTGTTGGGCTTGATACGCTTGGCTGCCTCAACGACTTCGAGTTCCGTGACGCACGGAAAATCAGAAGAAAGGACTGCTGTTGTTGGCTGCCTCTGCATTGGGAATAGTTCCGCAACAATGCTTGCCAGGACATCAGGATCCGATGGCGTTTCCTCTCTCTTCACTATCAAGACCCCTTCTCAACACTATCAAGACCCCTGTAGACATGCGACTTGGCAGCCGATATGCCATGCTTGAGTTCTAGTCGTTTCCTTTTAAAAACCTCCAGGAGTTCTGCATGCTAGGTAGAGGTAGCTCTGGCTTTTTGCGCCTTTCCCCTTGCCCTAAGGCATTCAGACCGAAGTTGACTTAAGATGGCGCTCCACCAGTACACAGGTGGCTTGCGCTGCGCCTTAGTTCTCCTTGGCATGATTGCGTCGCACGTTGCTGCAAGCTACTTCATGAGGTCAGCCGCCATAGTCTCTGCAAGGTCATTTGTGATTGCCAGGGAGTCGATTTGGTATGCCAGCATAACTTCATCGATCTTCCTGGTGTCCCATGCTTGCCCGACTGTTCTCCTCTGCCGTCTCCAAGGCGTGGCCACCGGTACAGCATCATCTTAGACCATCCAACTAGCGTTAGAGTTGGCCCCTAGTCCTCCGCTGACAAAGGTAATGTCGATAAATGACGTTTCCCTATTATTGTTGAACGTAGGCTTGAGACCGTCGTTCAACAATATCAAGTCCAGCATTTCCATCGCGTCTATCACAGCTCGGCCTCTGGGATTGGATACCCTACTGCCCCATTCTACTGCCCAGGCATTAAAGTCACCAGCGATTATCTTCGGACTACGCCCTCTCGCATACCTCACCATCAGCTCTAGCATCTCCTCAAACTGTTCGGGGCTGTCGCTAGGCGGAGCAAATCAGCTGTACATATGCACGCCTTTTATATTCGCATATGCGATTCCCTGCATCGGAGAGGCTGCCATTTCCTGCACGTGTAGAGGGGTGCAACATTTGATAGCTGCTTTGCCGGACTCGTCCATAAACATCGAATTACTATTTCCCACCGCAGGAGAGTAGGGTTCGCTCAGAAGCATGATATCGACATTGCGCTCCGCCGCAGTTTGAGCCAAGAGGCTCTGAGCAGCTGCACAATGGTTCACATTGAGCTGCGTAAATTTAATTTCGTCCTGCATTAGGGCTGCTCTTAGCTTCCTTTATGCACTCTTTATAGGTCGGGCATGCAAAACTGCCCGTCGGCTGGCTCCTATCCACATCACTGCTGCAAATAAGGCATTTTGGTGGTGCCACACACCCCTTTGCCTTGTGCCTTCGCTCATCGCATCGCAAACAGCAATCTGCCCGATCTATCGCCTTTCAGGACGTTACTCGGTGTCCGTATCCCAGGCACCTGTAGCATCTCGTGGGCGGGAGGTCCTGGATGATGCGGCATCTTGACCACCCCACGGTTACAGTGCCCTGCTTGAGTACCGCAATCGCATCGTTCGCGCTCAGTAAGAGTGTCGCAGTCTGTGTCCAATCCCGCATTCTTCGAAGGCTCCTGACATCCTCCGGATTTAGCTGGATGCCCTGGAATTGCTTGACTAGGCTGCTGTGGAGTTCCGCTGCTGTCGTGGCCTCGTCCATTCAGCTACACGATAGCGCTACTTTATGTGTTCCCGTATGCACAGAAGCCAATTCTTTAAGCGACGCTTCTAGCTCCCTTTTGAATTGGGGAACGCTATCAGAGGCTTTCCCGTATACTTCAAGCAAGAGCTCCCCTTGCTGTGTTTTGCGTATTTTGCGAATATGTTTGCCCAATTCGCTAAGGCTCAGGTCTGCTTTGAGTTTGCAGATTATCTCTTGGTTGGAAGCCTCTCCCGTCTTCTTAACGATAAGAGCCTCTGGCTTTTTACGCAGGCGCTTAGGCTTAGGAGTCGTCCACTCGCCTCCAGAGCTAGCATTTTTAGCGACAGATGCATAGTTTACCGGCTTAGCCTCCGTTGCACTGCTTTTGGTCATTGCTCCTGTTTTGTTGCCACCCGTGTGGTTGACCACCTTTGGCGCGTGTTCCTTGGGCGTATAGACCTTTGCCACTTGCACTACGTGAGTGACCTTTTTGCTACTCTTTTGCGCGTCTGTCTGCGTAGCAGTGGTTGCAGTTCGTGCGTTCTAAGCGTTGCCTTCATATAGCTCGATTGCTCTATTATTGAGAGCCGCCCTTGGTCTCTTTGGTTACATGGCGCTGTGTTTCGAACGGCGATAGAAGGACTTGTATTTTGCCATCCTGGCAAGTATACCTCGCAGATCTTCGTTTTGAATCGCCATGCCTAGGTCTACAGACCGTATTGGCGATACAATTGGAGATTTTCATCCCCCCTTGTGTGTCGGTTAGCTTATAACGTCCATTGGCATCGAGTTTGCAATAGCATTTGAGTTACAAGGTGTTGGGGCCAAGTTGTCCACCACTACAGCATTGCGGTGACTGGATGTCGCTCGTGCTGCAGTCGCAGCCGCTGGCCCGGTGATCACGGCTCCGTGCACCGTACTTCCTGCTCCTCTTGTAAGAGACTTCGACATTCTGGAACTTCTCCTGAATGGGTCGACGTCTGTCTGCAATGCCCCCTGCAGTCGTCGTGTACCAGAAGGTAGGGAGGGTCCCGCGTAGGCCACGGATTTCCCCTAGGCGTTGATGGAGGTTTATTACGCCTCTTTTCGGACACCAGACCCTCTCTCTTAGGCACCGAAATGGTGAGAGGATGATTTTCAGTCTGTCCGCGACCTTTGAGCCTTTTCCCTTTCTACAATTGGTCCACTCCGAAAGGAATGTTTAAAAACCAAATTAATATTTCTGCAACTATTATAGATGCTAGAAAAACAGTATTCAGATTCAAATTTACACCAAATTTAAATTTAACTTAATTAAATCAATCAAATTAATTAAATTAGTTAAAAAAACAAATTGTTTTTATTGACCCTTACCTAGAGCCAGCTACAATGAGTGTAAAAAAACAAAGGTCGCCCAAACTCTATAATTTTCTCTTCACGCAATTCTTTTGTTATTAATAGAATTTCATTGGTATGATTGTTGTTACCAGCAGCTTGTGAAGCTATTAAAAGCTGTAATCGTTCAACTTATTCGTTAACATTATTCCAATATTTTAACTTCATAAAACATATCATAATCCCCTCCTTTCATGGTTTGAATTGGTGTAGATACAGCTCCAGGTTTTAATATTGTTGTTGATGATATCAGGGGTTAAAATTTTCGTATATTTTAATGCACGGGTTCTTTTAATTTTTTTTTTTTTTTGGATCGGAATCTCTTCTATGTACTTTCTTTTCTTCCAAAATTTCTTTACACGTATGAAACTAAATCTGTTGTAGAGTAATTTGTTGGATGGTTATGAAAAATAAGAGATAATTGATAATATAATTTTTTTGTTTTTTACTTCTAGTTGTTTGTTACCCAACTCTAAATTTGATTTAGACCCTGTTGGGCCGTAAGCTCTATCCAAAAGATTATCATTTAAAAGTTTATTTATACTTAAATTAGTATAGTCAGGTATTTGATCATCGTCACTTTCTTCACTTTCTGTAATTTCTTCTCCTTCTTCTTCTTCTTTTACTTCTTCATTATCACTGTTCGAGGTCAATTTATTGAGACAATGTAAGAATCTGTTCTATATTTGTAGTAGGTATATGTATTACAACTTCATTCTACGAAACAAAAAAGCAAAGTTCAAGTCAGGGGTTGCCAGACGTTATGATTTTTATAGGGGACATGCAGCGTTGCCAGTAATATTATTATTCTCAACACTCCTTCTCAAAGCTGCATGTCTATGTGCTTACTACGCGCATGAAATTTGGAGTTCTTTGCAAGGCTCAATGAGCTTTGGTTGTCGCTGTATATTTTCACTGCCGGGAAATCGCCGAAAACCATTTCATTAACGAGTTTTTTAGCTGCGCCACATATTCCGCCCCTGTAGTACTCAGTGCCACGACCGATTGTTTCTTGGACTCACAAGTGAATGCAGCACCCGCAGTATTCGGGCATTCAGCATTCGGAAGTACTTTAGTGGCAGTAGGACCAGCCACTAAAGGACTTCCGATCACTGCTATCTCCAGCCTAGTCCGCGTCGACATAACCATGCATGGGCTGACCATTGCTTTGGTAGTGCAACTTCAGTTCCGTGGTGCCCTTCAAATATCGCAATATTCGTTTGGCTTCACTTCATGCTCCTTGTGCGGGTCGACATTCCGTTGATCAATGATTGATAAGCCTTTTCGTTGACCCGTTGGCAGCTTTCTTCATTACATATTACTTGAAAGCCTGCCTGTAATGGTAACGCATTCGGCTTACAGATCTGCATACCGTACTTATTGAGAAGACTGTCAATAAACTGTTTGTGGCCAATATGGATACTGCCAAGCTCGCCATCGCGCTCGATTTCCATACCCAGGAAATGTTTCAGAACGCCGCCGTCGACCACATCGAATGCGCTACATACAAGCGCCTTCACGTTGTTCTGCTCTCTCTTTGTTCGAACTCGCCACAATTAGGTCGTCAACGTATACGACAATTATAGTGAAGTTATTTCGGTTCTTTCGTATATATATGCAGGTTTCACTTACGCAAGGAACAAAGCCAAATCCTTGAAGCACCTCGTCCAACTTCTCGTTCCAGATACGGCCGCTTTGTTTGAGACCGTACAATGACTTGTGCAACTTTAACACGCGCTCAGGATAGCTCTTATCCTCAAACCCTTCCGATTGCTTCATATATACCACATCTGTATGCTCGCTATTCAGATACGCAGACGCCACGTCCATCTGATGCATGTACATTTTGTACTCAACAGCCAGGGCTAGCATCATCCCTATTGATGAATAACGTGCAACAGAAGAAAATATTTCGTTGTAATTAATGCCAAAACGTTGAGCACAACCCTTTGCGACCAACCGGGATTTCAATCGCTCCACTTTGCCCACCTGATCTCTCTTCACAGAAAAAACCCTTTTACAGCCATTTACAGCTTTCCACCTTTAGGTAGCTCTTCCAATGACCATGTATTGTTGGCACGCAGCGAATCAATCTCCTTCTGCATCGAATCTCTCCATTCCTTAACCTGCGCCGTGTTCAACGCCTCGTTGACTGTATTTGGCACCTGAATTTCATCGGCAGCAATGACATTCACCATGTTGTATTGTTTACGTGGCCGTCCAGGTCGACCAGTATATATATTTTTAGGTCGGCCTGGGCATCTCTTACGGCCTCCTGGATTGTTGTCGTCGGTTTCTTCTGCTACTCCCTCAGTTTCATCGTCATGACTTTCTTCAGTGGCCACAGCTCCTCTAGCTGGATTCACCTTATCTGCCACAAAGTCATCAAACTGCAGATCAACAGCGCCATACGCTGACTGGTCTTCAAGTTCAGCTAGTTTCACATCAGCAACGTTTGCGGCTCCCTTGCTGTCATGTTTTACCAAGTCATCTTCTAGGATTATGACATCTCTAGCATCAATAATCGTTTGCTTTTCAGTCTCGGAGTATCCGACCAACATGTATTCAACACCTTTTGGCTGCAACTTCTTCCGGTGAGTTTTATCTAGTACAATCGCCCTCGCGCCAAACATTCTCAGGTGAGATACCGATGGCTTCTTGCCCGACCACGCCTCGTACGGCGTCACTGCAGGCAATGTTGACGTCTCAGATCGATTTCGCAGATAGACAGCCGTGTTAATAGCCTCTGCCCAAAACATCTCGTCAACAGACGCATGAACTAGCATGCTCCGTGCCATCTCCACCAATGTTCTATTGCCACGCTCCGCCACACCATTTAGCTGGGGAGAGTAGGGAACAGTTAGTTGCCGTTTAATGCCATTACTCACCAGGAAACTGCTAAATTTTTCACTGACATACTCACGGGCGTTGTCGCTTCTTATTGATTTAATCTTCATTCCAGTCTGTGTCTCGGCAAATACTTTAAACTGTTTAAATTTATCAAATATTTCGTCTCTTGTCTTTAAGAAATACACAGACACATAGCGCGTTTTATCGTCTATAAATATCGCAAAATACCATGCTCCGTCAATGGAGGGCTTATTCATTGGCCCACAGATGTCAGTGTGCACCAGGTCAAGAATGTCCGCAGACCTATTCTCTGATCTTTTACCGAATTGCTTCTCGCAAATCTTAAATTTTGCACACGTTTCACACTCATGTTCTTTTATATCAAAACTCATGTTTGCATCCAAGCCGAACACCATGCCATTTTTGGCCATCCTTTGTAAACTTGTGTAGGTAACCGAACTAATTGTGCCATTTTTCTATTTGTGCTCTTATAGGCTGCGATACAAAACACTTTTTTATTTCGTTTTCAAATATATACAGCCCGTTTCTATTTTGTGCTTTTAACAAGACTTCATGTCTGTCCATTATTCTCGCAACATTGTTTTCAAATATTACTTTAAGTCCATTTTTGTTGTCTTTCGCGACAGACATGAAATTGCACTGCAGTTCTTTTACGTACAACACGTCTATCACATCATAGGATCGCTTGCGCCAATGCAAGCGCACAGTACCACGCCCTTCCGCACAATTAGAATTATTTCCAGCTAGCATTATCTTTTCTTTATGCTTATAAAATTCTATAAACATCGAGCGAGCGCAACACAAGTGGGCGGTTGCACCACTATCCAAACAACACATTTCTTTTGCCAGCTCATTATTCGCAGCCACAGTCAATACAAAGAAATTTGTTTTCTTTGCGGACTTATCTTCTTCTGGTTTAGTCGACTTCTCTATGTGACCGCGACCACCACACAACCAACAAGCGACATTCGATTTGCCTTTCTGTTGTGTCTTTGAAGAACTGTTTAATTTGCCTGACCGTTTATCCGTACTCGCTGCAAATATTTTCTGCTCACTTCTCTCTGTGTATTCATCACATGCCTTCCTTCTTTCGCCTTCTTCAAGCAATTTGACTTTCCGTGCACTAACACTAGGCAAGTAATCACGCGATTCGATGGCAACAACAAAGTCCTCGAATGAGTCATTTAAACTTGACAACAAAATGATTGCAAGCATTTCATCAGGAACCGTCAACTCTATTTCTTGCAGTTTTTCAACTACATCGCAAAAACTATTCACATGCGTTCCAATGGACTCATTTCCAAATATAACAATTGTTTAAACAAATTAATAAGACGCGCGGGGCCTTTTGGCGTATGTATTTCCTTCAATTTATTCCACGCTTCCAACGCTCTTCTACAGTGCTTCACATTATTTAATTGTGACGGCTTTATGCACAGCATGATGCTTGCAAGCGCTTTCTCGTCTTTAGCGTCGAACTGCGCATTTTGTTCTCGCTCTCATTTTCGCTTTTGTTTAGCGACCGCATACAACTGGCCATAGTTCAGTATGTATCAAGACGCTTTTCATTTGAATAGCCCATGCACTATAATTGTCATCGCCTAGCTTTTCTATGGCAAACATTTCCGAATTCATTTTAAGCATCACTTGTCCAGAATAATCGTTCACGAACAATTCACTTTCACAAGATTTGCTAACAACACGTGTTTTTCACACACCGAGTCTGTCAATACATACATATACATACATATGTATATATATACATACATATATGTACATGCGTGTCCAAAAACTCCAGAATATTCTACCGATGAATTATTCAATTTCACACGCACTCTTTTTAACACGTTTCTGGGCCCATAACCTGTTCGAGGTCAATTTATTAGGATAATGTAAGAATCTGTTCTTTATTTGTAGTATATGCATTACAACTTCATTCCGCTACGGATAACGACTTACTGATCTACGAAAGAAACAAGCAAAGTTCTAGTCAGGGGTTGCCAGACGTTATGATTATTATAAGAGACATGCAGCGTTTCCAGTAGTATTATTATTCTCAACAATCACTATCTTCATTTTCTATATTTCATTGAGAATAGTAAATATATTTATCACTACCATCATGATCATCATGAACGTCATTATCATCATCAACAATTGAATTTTCAATAGAAGAATCTCGGTTTTTTTTGTATTCTTTCATACTGTATTTATTTTAATAAAGTTGGTATGCCGTTGCTTTACATCTCTAACAAGCTCATGCAATGGTTCTGTAATAGGCTAAAGTTTCTTCCAAATGAGAGATATTATCATTTTTTGCTTACTTCAACTCAGAACATTTTCTTTTCAGAATATTTCTAGTTTTTGTCAAATGGTCTAATATTTTCCTACTCATTTTATTGAATTCTGATGATTATTTCTCTATGTTACTTTCTCAGTACTGTGAACAAGTACAAAATCTCTAAAATATTTATAGCAATTGAGTTTGAGGTTTCAAAAATTTAAACTTTATTTTATTCTTAGTTGTTGTTGTTATCTCTGATTACATTCTTAAGTTGTTATTGTTTAACAGTTTTATTTAATTCAAATTGTGATTACTTCTTTTGGTTATGGTGAATTGTTTAACCTATAGAGTCTCAATTATTTTATTTATACAAGTAGTTCAAGGGCCACTGATTTGGCAATCCTGGTTAGCATGCACACACACACACACACACACACACACACACACACACACACACACACACACACACACACACTTGAACGCACTGCGGTGCGTCAACAAAAAAAAAAAACCACACACACACACACGACGAGGTGGACCCATTCAAGAGAAGCGCTAGAATGTCCAGGTCTCCTATTAGAGGAGGTGGAACTACAGAGCGCGGAGCTGGTATCCCGGTCCCGGTGGTTGTGCCAGTTGTCCGCCACACGCCGACGCCTAAACCCAGCAACCGCGATGCTGCAGTAATGGAAAACCTGGCTCCTGCTGTACCTTCATCAACAGTGACGAAAAAGATTTCTGAACTCATCAGTGTGCCGACTCAAAAAGTGGCTGTAAAAACATCTCCAGTTTCGCCAAACAGGCCATTAGACCTGCCGGCCTACAAGAACGAGGACCTGAGGAGCTTACTGGGCATGATGAATGTCAAAATTCATACGGTCATAACCGCATTCGAGACGCAGCGCCACGTAACCAAAGAAACTAAAGGCGCAATCACGGATCTGGCTGCACTTAACGCAAGAGCGATCCAGCTACAGGAGGGTGCCGATAAAGAAGTCGCATCACGAAACACAGCTACCCAGATGGATGCTCAGCAGACGACGGAGCGCCCAGCGGCCCCACCAAGCAGAGCAATCGTCTCAAGGGAATCCCACCGTGTGAAGGCCCCTACGAGCAAGCCTCCTAAGTTGTCGGTTCCCAAAACAAAGGAGCAAAAGCCTTCCAGCTACGCGAATGTTGCCAAGGACGCAAGTAAGAAGGAGGAGTGGGCTACGGTGATGCCCAAACGTTTACGGAAGAAGCCGGAGGCACTTATTGTGAAAAAGACCGGCGAAGCTTCGTACGCTGACATGCTCCGTAAGCTTAAAGCAGATCCAAGCTTAAGCGACATGGGCAAGCAAGTCAGGACGATCCGTAGGACCCAACAGGGTGAGTTGTTAATCGAGGTATACGGCAAAGCCTCCGCCAGCGTTCCTACAATAAGATGAGCTATAGAGGAGTCTCTCAAAGATATGGCCGCAGTACGCACTGGCGCGCAGAGAGTGGCTTTAACATGCAGAGGATGAGACTGCGACAGCTGATGAACTCCAAAGCTGCCTGGCCTCCCAATACGAAGGCATACTGGTGAAATCAGAGGATGTCCGCGGCTGGCGTAAAATGCGGGATGGAACCCAAACTGCGACAGTGATGCTAGGTCCAAACGACGCAATCACGGTTCTCAAAAGTGGCTCGGTTACAGTAGGATGGTCACGGTGTCGCATCGTCCAGGATATACGTCCAACACGATGTTACCGGTGCTTGGGATACGGTCATCGAGCTACCAATTGCAAACTAGAGGATCGCTCTGACTGCTGCCTGCGGTGTGGCGAGCATGGACACAAAGCTAAGGGCTGTGTAGCGCCGCCTCGGTGTCTAATTTGCAGCAGCGATGTGGACAGAAAACATGCTACAGGTAGCTTCGCATGCCCCACGTACAAGGCGAGTGTAGGCAAAGGAGCTAAGAGCCGACAAAATGATGCTAGACCAAATTAACATCATCCAGCTAAACGTCAACCATTGCGCGGCCGCACAAAACCTCCTGGCGCAAACAGCGAGGGAGCGCAATGTGGACGTAATGCTACTGAGCGAACCATACCTTCCTGGTGTAGGTAACTCAGGAGTTCACTTCGACGAACTAGTGAAGGCGGCAATCAAATGTTGCAGTAGCGTATTCATGGAAAAAACCTTGCCAATGCGCGGCATCGCATACGCCAAGATAAAGGGAATCCATCTATATAGCTGCTACGCTCCACCTAGCGACAGTCCGGAGCAATTCGATGACATGCTTAAAAACCTTGCTGATCATGCATGTGGGCACCGACCAATAGTCATAGGAGGAGACTTCAATGCCTGGGCCACAGAATGGGGTAGTAGAGTGTCCAACTCCAGAGGACGAGCAGTCATAGATGCCATGAACATGCTAGACGTCGTGCTGCTAAACGACGGCCTAAAGCCGAGGTTTAATAATGACAGGGGTTCGTCTTTTATAGACGTACACACACACACACACACACACACACACACACACACACACACACACACACACACACACACACACACACACACACACACACACACACACACACACACACACACACACACACACACACACACACACACACACACACACACACACACACACGACGAGGTGGACCCATTCAAGAGAAGCGCTAGAATGTCCAGGTCTCCTATTAGAGGAGGTGGAACTACAGAGCGCGGAGCTGGTATCCCGGTCCCGGTGGTTGTGCCAGTTGTCCGCCACACGCCGACGCCTAAACCCAGCAACCGCGATGCTGCAGTAATGGAAAACCTGGCTCCTGCTGTACCTTCATCAACAGTGACGAAAAAGATTTCTGAACTCATCAGTGTGCCGACTCAAAAAGTGGCTGTAAAAACACCTCCAGTTTCGCCAAACAGGCCATTAGACCTGCCGGCCTACAAGAACGAGGACCTGAGGAGCTTACTGGGCATGATGAATGTCAAAATTCATACGGTCATAACCGCATTCGAGACGCAGCGCCACGTAACCAAAGAAACTAAAGGCGCAATCACGGATCTGGCTGAAGTCGCATCACGAAACACAGCTACCCAGATGGATGCTCAGCAGACGACGGAGCGCCCAGCGGCCCCACCAAGCAGAGCAATCGTCTCAAGGGAATCCCACCGTGTGAAGGCCCCTACGAGCAAGCCTCCTAAGTTGTCGGTTCCCAAAACAAAGGAGCAAAAGCCTTCCAGCTACGCGAATGTTGCCAAGGACGCAAGTAAGAAGGAGGAGTGGGCTACGGTGATGCCCAAACGTTTACGGAAGAAGCCGGAGGCACTTATTGTGAAAAAGACCGGCGAAGCTTCGTACGCTGACATGCTCCGTAAGCTTAAAGCAGATCCAAGCTTAAGCGACATGGGCAAGCAAGTCAGGACGATCCGTAGGACCCAACAGGGTGAGTTGTTAATCGAGGTATACGGCAAAGCCTCCGCCAGCGTTCCTACAATAAGATGAGCTATAGAGGAGTCTCTCAAAGATATGGCCGCAGTACGCACTGGCGCGCAGAGAGTGGCTTTAACATGCAGAGGATGAGACTGCGACAGCTGATGAACTCCAAAGCTGCCTGGCCTCCCAATACGAAGGCATACTGGTGAAATCAGAGGATGTCCGCGGCTGGCGTAAAATGCGGGATGGAACCCAAACTGCGACAGTGATGCTAGGTCCAAACGACGCAATCACGGTTCTCAAAAGTGGCTCGGTTACAGTAGGATGGTCACGGTGTCGCATCGTCCAGGATATACGTCCAACACGATGTTACCGGTGCTTGGGATACGGTCATCGAGCTACCAATTGCAAACTAGAGGATCGCTCTGACTGCTGCCTGCGGTGTGGCGAGCATGGACACAAAGCTAAGGGCTGTGTAGCGCCGCCTCGGTGTCTAATTTGCAGCAGCGATGTGGACAGAAAACATGCTACAGGTAGCTTCGCATGCCCCACGTACAAGGCGAGTGTAGGCAAAGGAGCTAAGAGCCGACAAAATGATGCTGGACCAAATTAACATCATCCAGCTAAACGTCAACCATTGCGCGGCCGCACAAAACCTCCTGGCGCAAACAGCGAGGGAGCGCAATGTGGACGTAATGCTACTGAGCGAACCATACCTTCCTGGTGTAGGTAACTCAGGAGTTCACTTCGACGAACTAGGGAAGGCGGCAATCAAATGTTGCAGTAGCGTATTCATGGAAAAAACCTTGCCAATGCGCGGCATCGCATACGCCAAGATAAAGGGAATCCATCTATATAGCTGCTACGCTCCACCTAGCGACAGTCCGGAGCAATTCGATGACATGCTTAAAAACCTTGCTGATCATGCATGTGGGCGCCGACCAATAGTCATAGGAGGAGACTTCAATGCCTGGGCCACAGAATGGGGTAGTAGAGTGTCCAACTCCAGAGGACGAGCAGTCATAGATGCCATGAACATGCTAGACGTCGTGCTGCTAAACGACGGCCTAAAGCAGAGGTTTAATAATGACAGGGGTACGTCTTTTATAGATGTCACCTTTGTCAGCAGAGTACTAGCGGCTAACGCGAACTGGAGAGTGCAAGACGACGTAACACTGAGTGACGTCACGTTCAGTATCACAACTACGAGGCCGAAACCCAGTCAGCAGAAAAGTACCCTAGGCCAAGCATGGGACATCAGGAAGCTGGACAATGACATGCTGACATTCCAGATAGACACTATGGAGACTCCAACCGGACATGCGGAGTCCATGGTAACAGGACTCATGGATATGCTTAAAGCAACGTGCGTAAGCCACCTGTATACTGGTGGAGCGCCACTCTTCACCAGCTTCGGACGGAATGCCTCAGAGCAAGGAGGCAAGCGCAGCGTGCCAGAGGGCAATCACACCACGCCCTATGCATGGAGGCCTACAGAGTAAAGCGCGCAGAGTTTAAAAACGGTATATCTGCAGCCAAAGCGAACGCGTTCAAGGACCTGATTGCTAGCGTAGACGAAGACCCCTGGGGTCCCGCCTACAAAATAGCTATCAAAAAACTGAATGCTTCTGGAGGAGGCACTCCACAGGACACACAGGCCGCCCTGGCCAGCATCGTATCGGAGCTCTTTCCAGCACAGGACACGCTCTGGCAACCCGCGCTAGAATCCCCCGCCCCCGACATCCAACGCATCACAGCTTGTGAAGTCATCGAAGCTGAAAAGAGGATCAAACTGAACAAAGCTCCTGGCCTTGACGGTATCCCTGGCGTAATCATCAAAGCTGCTGCCACCGCAAGACCCGAGATCTTTAGGGACGTATTCCAACAGTGCCCACTGGACGGGGTCTTCCCCAGGCGTTGGAAACGCAGAAAGGCAAGGGGCCTGCAAGTGCAGCAGGCAGCTACCGCCCCTTATGCCTACTCGACATTGTGGGTAAGCTCTTTGAGCGCGTACTATACGCGCGCATAGAGCTATTTACAGAGAGCCCCACAGGACTGCATAGCCAGCAGTATGGCTTCCGGAAAGGGATGGGCACGCTCCACGCTTTCACGGCAGTAACCAACGTAGCCAAGAGTGCACTCGAAGGTGATCGGTGGCTAGGCGGCAGTAAGAAGTACTGCGCCATCATCACGCTGGACGTCAGAAACGCATTCAACACAGCGAGATGGCCGAACATCCTTGGCGCAATGCGCAAAATGGGGTCCAAGATGCCACTATGTCTCTGCAGGTGTTCCCCAAGGGTCGGTACTTGGGCCGATTCTCTGGAACATCATGTATGATGGAATACTGAGCGTCAGAAAGCCCAGAAATGCGGAGCTGTACTGTTTCGCCGACGACGTTGCGGTAACAGCTGTTGCCAAGACAATTTCGGAGCTCCAGGACATCAGCAATGCCACGATTAAATGTAACAGAGTAACTCTCTTGGTGATCGGTCGTGTTTGGCTTTTGCTCTTGAAATTTTCATTCTATTTTTGCCTTAACTCACTAATTAATTAGTTTTGTGAATTTAAAAGCAGTGCTAATTAGTCAATGGTAACTTTGTGCATACAATATTAACATAGTGATCGTTGGTGTTATTAGTAATTAGCAATTTTAAATTGAATTCTGTGCATTTACTTTCGCTGGCGCGTCTTTCAGCGTCTTGTTATTTGTTTTTGTTTTTCCTTAATTTTCACACTCCTACGCTCTTTCGCTCTCTCACGTCTGCTACGCTCTCATAGTGCGCTGCTTGGTGTCAACGTAACAGCTGTAGTTGTTGTTTTTTTTTTTCTTCTCTCGCTTTAAGGTTACTCATTTACGCTCTCTTACTCTCACGGCTTAGTCGGCTCTCCGATTGAACTGCGTTTGTGTTAGTGTTCACTTGTTCAGCTCTCCTTTTGTAATAAGCTGCTCTCTGTAACTGTTATTTCCTAGCTTCTTTGCGTTTTGTTTTTGCTTGTTGCTTTCAATTTGTCTCTGTAAATAAATTTTTTGTTTTGGTGTTCCCTACTCTCGTTTGAGGAATATTAATTTTGCTTGAAATGGAGGCCTGTTGTGCAATCACACATAAGTGTTCGGCCGATTCAAAGCCGGACTTTGTCTCTTGCTGGTTATGCGACAAGGTCTTTCATGTCAAATGCGCTGGCCTAGCCGTCCGCATTAAGGACAACATAAACAGCAAGTCTGGCCTTCATTGGTCTTGCGAAGCCTGTCGGGGTAAGGAACTCAAACTAAGTAATATTCTTAGGCAAACCAAATTGGAGTTCTATAAGCTGCACTTGGCCTTTTCCAAGCTACAATCAGAATTTATTGATGTAGAAGCTAAATTTAAATCTTTTGACTTTGATGAGCTTATTAATTACTCGCCGTCGACTTCTTCTGGCATAACTTCGCCTAGAATACGGAGCGACAATCTTCCGGCACCTCCAACCGTTCGTCCAACCTCCCCAACCACCCCGGCTAACTTACGTGATCCACCAACCCTGGTTGTCACCTCTCCTTCGCCTGTGCCTAACAAGGCGCCAAAAACTGTTCCCAACACAAAAGCACTTGTTGTTGTGAAACCAAAGAAACTGGTTTTCGTTTCTCGACTTGCACCTGATACTTCGATTGAAGATGTAAAAACTTATATTCAATCAAAATATCAGTAAAAAATGTTGTCGTAGAGAAATTTAAATTTAATTATTCGCGAGATATCGCGTCTTTTAAAATAAGTATCCCTGCTGATAATTTTCAATCCGTTTGTAGCGGAACCTTCTGGCCGCCAGACTTAATTGTAAAGGAGTACTCTCCTAAACAAAAGAGTCGTACGGCGGTATCACTCCCTACAGCAGCTCCTTCTCCCTCTTCTAGTGGGACATCAAAAAACCAGTAGATTTAACCTCTCTTTTTCTTGCCTACCAAAACGTTAGAGGCCTTAACACTAAGCTTTCTAAATTGTATGTCGATTGTCTATCCTTTGATTATCACTTACTAATATTTACTGAAACTTGGTTGAAACCTGAAGTAGAAAATTGCTCAATCTTTCCTAATAAGTACACATCTTTCAGATGTGATCGTTTATCACGAACTGGAGGCGGTGTTCTAATAGCAGTAAAGTCAGACATTTCCTCTGAATTTGTTTCAATAGACCATAGTTCTCTTTTGGAATTTGTATGTGTAAAGGTGAAACTGAATCAAATTTCAATTTATATTACCTGTTCTTATATTCCCCCTTCATCTGACATTTCCGTCTACTTGAACCATCTCTCATCTATCCAATCCGTTGCATCCAAACTATCTGATAGAGATTATCTACTAGTTTTTGGTGATTTTAATTTACCAGAAGTTGGTTGGTCATTTCAATCGGGTACTTTGGTGCCCTCTGTATTCAATTCTTTTTTAAATGCCCTTTCTGAACTTTTTTTATATCAACTTAATAATGTTCCTAATTGTAGTGGTAGAATTCTGGATTTAGTATTTTCGTCTGACTTACGACATAATACCATCTCTAGAATTAATCCTTTAGTTCATCCTGAAGATCCCTATCATCCTACGTTTGACCTAGTTCTAACTCTGCCTACTCCTGTGCAAACTGCAACTGCTCCAAGTAAAGTAAAGTCGCGTTGTTTTCGTAACACACACACACACACACACACACACACACACACACACACACATACACACACACACACACACACACACACACACACACACACACACATACACACACACACACACACACACACACACACACACACACACACGTCGCCATACTGAGCGAGCCATACCGCAAAAGGTCCCCCAATATGTGGGCTGGGGACCGCCTAGAAAAGGCGGCGGTATGGAGCTGCGGTCAGCCCGCAGAGCAGTTTCTAGATGTTCTCCGAGAAAAAGGGTTCGTGCGCACGAAGATGTACGGACTGTACATTTACAGTGTCTACCTGGCACCTTCAATGCCCATGGACTGCTACGAGCGCGCCCTGGACAGGCTAGTTGCAGACGCACGAGGCAAGTCGCCATGCCTGATAGCCGGGGATTTTAACGCCTGGGCAACCGACTGGGGGTGCCCAAGCACTAACAGCAGAGGTCAGGCAGCATTGGACGCAATGTCCACACTTGACGTTGTCCTCTTAAACCACGGAGACCGCCACACATTCTCGAGAGGTAACGCAGGGTCAATTATTGACCTGACATTTGCCTCTAGTAGCTTGGCACCTAATACCACTTGGACCCTGTGCGATGACTATACACACAGCGACCACATGGGGATAGTCATCGAAGTCCGAACGCGAGCACTACTGATGGTCGTGCCAAAGAAAAGTCGCTACAATGTGGATACACTCGACATAGACGTCTTCAATAGCATACTCGGTGACTTCAATGGTAGAGGCAACGCCACGACCAGAACGGACCAGCTCATGATGCAAATTGTGAGAGCGTGCGATGCCTCAATGCGCAAGACCGGAACGGGAGTCAAGCGTCGCCCAGTCCATTGGTGGAATAACGACATCGCTAGGGCACGGTCCGACTGCTTTCGAACTAGACGGGCTTACCAAAGGGCTCTGAGACGTAGCGACCCGAGAGCAGAAACGCTCATGGAGCTACTCAAAGCCAAGAGGCTACTAGTGAAACGCACAATAAAGGACAGTAAGAGGAGAAGCTTCCTGGAGCTGTGCGATAAAGCAGACGCAGACCCCTGGGGACTGGCGTATAAGCTCACCATGAAGAGGCTGCACGCATTCAGAGCGCCGACCCCAACGTGCCCGACGCTAATGCGAGCAATCGTAAGGCATCTGTTCCCAGACCATGGAGTAGTCTCAGAAAGGACCCAGCACACCACCACTGAGGGCCAATTCAATGAGGTAACATCGGACGAGGTCGAAAGTGTCGCCCGGAGGATCAAGGCAGGAAAAGCCCCGGGCCCAGATGGAATCCCTAGCGCCATTATCAGGATAGCCATGGAACGGCAACCCGGATACTTCGCTGACGTCTTCAACGCATGCATCAGGGAAGGAGAGTTCCCCAAGCGCTGGAAAAGGCAGGATCTCGTCCTGATACCAAAGGGAGGTAAACCACCAGAGGACCCATCCGCCTACAGGCCAATCTGTCTGCTGGATACTGCTGGGAAAGCACTGGAGAGAATCCTTTGCGACCGTCTCAACAGAGCGATCGACGAATGTGGAGGCCTGTCACCACTCCAATTCGGCCTCCGGAAAGCGCGGTCTACTACGCAGGCTATCTAGGAGGTTACGGACCTGGCAGAGAAAGCAATAGAGGGCAAGAGGTGGCTTTGGGGGACCAAAGAATACTGCCTGGTGGTCACTCTCGATATCCGGAACGCATTCAATTCCACAAGATGGGACAGGATCATGGATTCGCTTACGGACAAGGGAATCGACCACTACCTTATTAGGATGATGCGAAGCTACCTTGAAGGAAGAGTACTCCACTACAGGACTAGCGCAGGAGAGGCGACACACTGCGTTTCCAGCGGAGTCCCACAGGGATCAGTACTGGGTCCAACACTTTGGAACCTGATGTACGACGGGATTCTGAGGCTAGCGCTGCCAGAGGGAGTGAAGATCGTGGGCTTTGCGGACGACGTGGCTATTGTAGCCGTAGCTAAGCAGCTGAATGACGTACAGGAGATCGCCAACTCAGCTATAAGGATGGCGCAACTATGGCTCTCGCAAGCGGGTCTTTCGCTAGCGGAGCAAAAAACCGAGGCGGTGCTAATCAGCTCGCGGAAAAGGGTGGAGACTGCTAGCATCATAGTTGGTGACACAACTGTGCGCTCGCGCCCCTCACTTGAGTACCTTGGAGTGGTTCTGGACCATCGACTCAGCTTTAAGGACCACATGTCCCATGTCGCCCGGAAAGCTGCAGTAGCATGCACAGCACTGGCGAGAATCATGCCCAACACCAGGGGACCGAAGCAGCTGAGGAGACGACTCCTTACGTCAGTTGTCCAGTCCATCACGCTGTATGCAGCAACTATATGGACCAAAGCAACAGCGAAGATAACGTACACGAGAGAGATTCGGTCGATCTACCGAGTATGCGCCATCAGGATAGCATGCGGCTTCCGAACTATCTCGGGCGAGGCGGCGCACGTGATCGCAAGCATGCCACCTTTTGAACTTCTAGTGGAGTCAAGGGTAGCGGCGATGAGGAACCACGATTCTGGAAGCCTAACATCTCGGTGGCAAGAGTCATGGTCCAACTCCCAGAAGGGCAGCTGGACGCGACGGCTTATCCCGCAGTTAGACCCTTGGATCGGGAGGGAGCATGGGCAGATAAATTTCTATCTGACCCAGTTCCTAAGTGGACATGGATGCTTTAGAGCCTACCTGCACCGCTTTGGTCATAGCGAGGAATCCATGTGCGCGACCTGCGGGGCAGGTTATGAAGAAGACGCCGAGCATGTTATGTTCGTGTGCCCCCGATTCAACAGGGAAAGATACGCGGTAGAGGAGGCGTTTGGAGAGCCACCAACAGCAGGCAACCTAGTGTTGAACATGGTGGCCTGCCAGGAGAAATGGGAGGCTGTAAACGTGATGGCCTGTAGCGTTATGCTGCAGCTGAGGCGAGAGGAGCGGATCCGGAGCTTAGAAGCGAGCCTTTAAGGCTATACCCCCTCCTGTTGTAGTGCCTAACGGCGGGGCCAGGAGGGAGTAAGAACGACGACCCAACAACAGGCCACGGCCTGGTGTCGCAAAGGCCACTTGAACGCACTGCGGTGCGTCAACGTCTTTGTTTAAAAAAAAAAAAAAAAAAAAAAAAAAAACACACACACACACACACACACACACACACACACACACACACACACACACACACACACACACACACACACACACACACACACACACACACACACACACACACACACACACACACACACACACACACACACGACGAGGTGGACCCATTCAAGAGAAGCGCTAGAATGTCCAGGTCTCCTATTAGAGGAGGTGGAACTACAGAGCGCGGAGCTGGTATCCCGGTCCCGGTGGTTGTGCCAGTTGTCCGCCACACGCCGACGCCTAAACCCAGCAACCGCGATGCTGCAGTAATGGAAAACCTGGCTCCTGCTGTACCTTCATCAACAGTGACGAAAAAGATTTCTGAACTCATCAGTGTGCCGACTCAAAAAGTGGCTGTAAAAACATCTCCAGTTTCGCCAAACAGGCCATTAGACCTGCCGGCCTACAAGAACGAGGACCTGAGGAGCTTACTGGGCATGATGAATGTCAAAATTCATACGGTCATAACCGCATTCGAGACGCAGCGCCACGTAACCAAAGAAACTAAAGGCGCAATCACGGATCTGGCTGCACTCAACGCAAGAGCGATCCAGCTACAGGAGGGTGCCGATAAAGAAGTCGCATCACGAAACACAGCTACCCAGATGGATGCTCAGCAGACGACGGAGCGCCCAGCGGCCCCACCAAGCAGAGCAATCGTCTCAAGGGAATCCCACCGTGTGAAGGCCCATACGAGCAAGCCTCCTAAGTTGTCGGTTCCCAAAACAAAGGAGCAAAAGCCTTCCAGCTACGCGAATGTTGCCAAGGACGCAAGTAAGAAGGAGGAGTGGGCTACGGTGATGCCCAAACGTTTACGGAAGAAGCCGGAGGCACTTATTGTGAAAAAGACCGGCGAAGCTTCGTACGCTGACATGCTCCGTAAGCTTAAAGCAGATCCAAGCTTAAGCGACATGGGCAAGCAAGTCAGGACGATCCGTAGGACCCAACAGGGTGAGTTGTTAATCGAGGTATACGGCAAAGCCTCCGCCAGCGTTCCTACAATAAGATGAGCTATAGAGGAGTCTCTCAAAGATATGGCCGCAGTACGCACTGGCGCGCAGAGAGTGGCTTTAACATGCAGAGGATGAGACTGCGACAGCTGATGAACTCCAAGGCTGCCTGGCCTCCCAATACGAAGGCATACTGGTGAAATCAGAGGATGTCCGCGGCTGGCGTAAAATGCGGGATGGAACCCAAACTGCGACAGTGATGCTAGGTCCAAACGACGCAATCACGGTTCTCAAAAGTGGCTCGGTTACAGTAGGATGGTCACGGTGTCGCATCGTCCAGGATATACGTCCAACACGATGTTACCGGTGCTTGGGATACGGTCATCGAGCTACCAATTGCAAACTAGAGGATCGCTCTGACTGCTGCCTGCGGTGTGGCGAGCATGGACACAAAGCTAAGGGCTGTGTAGCGCCGCCTCGGTGTCTAATTTGCAGCAGCGATGTGGACAGAAAACATGCTACAGGTAGCTTCGCATGCCCCACGTACAAGGCGAGTGTAGGCAAAGGAGCTAAGAGCCGACAAAATGATGCTGGACCAAATTAACATCATCCAGCTAAACGTCAACCATTGCGCGGCCGCACAAAACCTCCTGGCGCAAACAGCGAGGGAGCGCAATGTGGACGTAATGCTACTGAGCGAACCATACCTTCCTGGTGTAGGTAACTCAGGAGTTCACTTCGACGAACTAGGGAAGGCGGCAATCAAATGTTGCAGTAGCGTATTCATGGAAAAAACCTTGCCAATGCGCGGCATCGCATACGCCAAGATAAAGGGAATCCATCTATATAGCTGCTACGCTCCACCTAGCGACAGTCCGGAGCAATTCGATGACATGCTTAAAAACCTTGCTGATCATGCATGTGGGCGCCGACCAATAGTCATAGGAGGAGACTTCAATGCCTGGGCCACAGAATGGGGTAGTAGAGTGTCCAACTCCAGAGGACGAGCAGTCATAGATGCCATGAACATGCTAGACGTCGTGCTGCTAAACGACGGCCTAAAGCCGAGGTTTAATAATGACAGGGGTACGTCTTTTATAGATGTCACCTTTGTCAGCAGAGTACTAGCGGCTAACGCGAACTGGAGAGTGCAAGACGACGTAACACTGAGTGACCAGACGCTAATCACGTTCAGTATCACAACTACGAGGCCGAAACCCAGTCAGCAGAAAAGTACCCTAGGCCAAGCATGGGACATCAGGAAGCTGGACAATGACATGCTGACATTCCAGATAGACACTATGGAGACTCCAACCGGACATGCGGAGTCCATGGTAACAGGACTCATGGATATGCTTAAAGCAACGTGCGTAAGCCACCTGTATACTGGTGGAGCGCCACTCTTCACCAGCTTCGGACGGAATGCCTCAGAGCAAGGAGGCAAGCGCAGCGTGCCAGAGGGCAATCACACCACGCCCTATGCATGGAGGCCTACAGAGTAAAGCGCGCAGAGTTTAAAAACGGTATATCTGCAGCCAAAGCGAACGCGTTCAAGGACCTGATTGCTAGCGTAGACGAAGACCCCTGGGGTCCCGCCTACAAAATAGCTACCAAAAAACTGAATGCTTCTGGAGGAGGCACTCCACAGGACACACAGGCCGCCCTGGCCAGCATCGTATCGGAGCTCTTTCCAGCACAGGACACGCTCTGGCAACCCGCGCTAGAATCCCCCGCCCCCGACATCCAACGCATCACAGCTTGTGAAGTCATCGAAGCTGAAAAGAGGATCAAACTGAACAAAGCTCCTGGCCTTGACGGTATCCCTGGCGTAATCATCAAAGCTGCTGCCACCGCAAGACCCGAGATCTTTAGGGACGTATTCCAACAGTGCCCACTGGACGGGGTCTTCCCCAGGCGTTGGAAACGCAGAAAGGCAAGGGGCCTGCAAGTGCAGCAGGCAGCTACCGCCCCTTATGCCTACTCGACATTGTGGGTAAGCTCTTTGAGCGCGTACTATACGCGCGCATAGAGCTATTTACAGAGAGCCCCACAGGACTGCATAGCCAGCAGTATGGCTTCCGGAAAGGGATGGGCACGCTCCACGCTTTCACGGCAGTAACCAACGTAGCCAAGAGTGCACTCGAAGGTGATCGGTGGCTAGGCGGCAGTAAGAAGTACTGCGCCATCATCACGCTGGACGTCAGAAACGCATTCAACACAGCGAGATGGCCGAACATCCTTGGCGCAATGCGCAAAATGGGGTCCAAGATGCCACTATGTCTCTGCAGGTGTTCCCCAAGGGTCGGTACTTGGGCCGATTCTCTGGAACATCATGTATGATGGAATACTGAGCGTCAGAAAGCCCAGAAATGCGGAGCTGTACTGTTTCGCCGACGACGTTGCGGTAACAGCTGTTGCCAAGACAATTTCGGAGCTCCAGGACATCAGCAATGCCACGATTAAATGTAACAGAGTAACTCTCTTGGTGATCGGTCGTGTTTGGCTTTTGCTCTTGAAATTTTCATTCTATTTTTGCCTTAACTCACTAATTAATTAGTTTTGTGAATTTAAAAGCAGTGCTAATTAGTCAATGGTAACTTTGTGCATACAATATTAACATAGTGATCGTTGGTGTTATTAGTAATTAGCAATTTTAAATTGAATTCTGTGCATTTACTTTCGCTGGCGCGTCTTTCAGCGTCTTGTTATTTGTTTTTGTTTTTCCTTAATTTTCACACTCCTACGCTCTTTCGCTCTCTCACGTCTGCTACGCTCTCATAGTGCGCTGCTTGGTGTCAACGTAACAGCTGTAGTTGTTGTTTTTTTTTTCTTCTCTCGCTTTAAGGTTACTCATTTACGCTCTCTTACTCTCACGGCTTAGTCGGCTCTCCGATTGAACTGCGTTTGTGTTAGTGTTCACTTGTTCAGCTCTCCTTTTGTAATAAGCTGCTCTCTGTAACTGTTATTTCCTAGCTTCTTTGCGTTTTGTTTTTGCTTGTTGCTTTCAATTTGTCTCTGTAAATAAATTTTTTGTTTTGGTGTTCCCTACTCTCGTTTGAGGAATATTAATTTTGCTTGAAATGGAGGCCTGTTGTGCAATCACACATAAGTGTTCGGCCGATTCAAAGCCGGACTTTGTCTCTTGCTGGTTATGCGACAAGGTCTTTCATGTCAAATGCGCTGGCCTAGCCGTCCGCATTAAGGACAACATAAACAGCAAGTCTGGCCTTCATTGGTCTTGCGAAGCCTGTCGGGGTAAGGAACTCAAACTAAGTAATATTCTTAGGCAAACCAAATTGGAGTTCTATAAGCTGCACTTGGCCTTTTCCAAGCTACAATCAGAATTTATTGATGTAGAAGCTAAATTTAAATCTTTTGACTTTGATGAGCCTATTAATTACTCGCCGTCGACTTCTTCTGGCATAACTTCGCCTAGAATACGGAGCGACAATCTTCCGGCACCTCCAACCGTTCGTCCAACCTCCCCAACCACCCCGGCTAACTTACGTGATCCACCAACCCTGGTTGTCACCTCTCCTTCGCCTGTGCCTAACAAGGCGCCAAAAACTGTTCCCAACACAAAAGCACTTGTTGTTGTGAAACCAAAGAAACTGGTTTTCGTTTCTCGACTTGCACCTGATACTTCGATTGAAGATGTAAAAACTTATATTCAATCAAAATATCAGTAAAAAATGTTGTCGTAGAGAAATTTAAATTTAATTATTCGCGAGATATCGCGTCTTTTAAAATAAGTATCCCTGCTGATAATTTTCAATCCGTTTGTAGCGGAACCTTCTGGCCACCAGACTTAATTGTAAAGGAGTACTCTCCTAAACAAAAGAGTCGTACGGCGGTATCACTCCCTACAGCAGCTCCTTCTCCCTCTTCTAGTGGGACATCAAAAAACCAGTAGATTTAACCTCTCTTTTTCTTGCCTACCAAAACGTTAGAGGCCTTAACACTAAGCTTTCTAAATTGTATGTCGATTGTCTATCCTTTGATTATCACTTACTAATATTTACTGAAACTTGGTTGAAACCTGAAGTAGAAAATTGCTCAATCTTTCCTAATAAGTACACATCTTTCAGATGTGATCGTTTATCACGAACTGGAGGCGGTGTTCTAATAGCAGTAAAGTCAGACATTTCCTCTGAATTTGTTTCAATAGACCATAGTTCTCTTTTGGAATTTGTATGTGTAAAGGTGAAACTGAATCAAATTTCAATTTATATTACCTGTTCTTATATTCCCCCTTCATCTGACATTTCCGTCTACTTGAACCATCTCTCATCTATCCAATCCGTTGCATCCAAACTATCTGATAGAGATTATCTACTAGTTTTTGGTGATTTTAATTTACCAGAAGTTGGTTGGTCATTTCAATCGGGTACTTTGGTGCCCTCTGTATTCAATTCTTTTTTAAATGCCCTTTCTGAACTTTCTTTATACCAACTTAATAATGTTTCTAATTGTAGTGGTAGAATTCTGGATTTAGTATTTTCGTCTGACTTACGACATAATACCATCTCTAGAATTAATCCTTTAGTTCATCCTGAAGATCCCTATCATCCTACGTTTGACCTAGTTCTAACTCTGCCTACTCCTGTGCAAACTGCAACTGCTCCAAGTAAAGTAAAGTCGCGTTGTTTTCGTTAGACCGATTTTAAAAAACTTAATTTTTTGATTTTGGAACATGATTGTTCTTTCTTTTACTCATGTTCTGATTTAAGCACTTGCATCTCATTTTTTTATTCTTCCATGAATTCATTTTTTGATCAATGTGTTCCTCTTGCTTTTCCCGTAAAGTCCAACAGGCCACCTTGGTTCTCTCGTGAACTCATAAGATTAAAAAATTTGAAATCACGTTATTTTAAGAAATTTAAACTTACTGGTGAACCTTTCGATTTTTCAAGCAAGCAAGCTTTATTGCTCTGAATGCAAGTCATTACAACGAGTATTTGAGTCGTTGTCGTTTGCAGTTCGCCCAGGACCCTAAGCAGTTTTACAATTTCGGCAATCTTAAACGTAAATCTAATAGTTTCCCTTCGTCTTTATTTTTCGGAAAAAATGAAGCAAGCAGTGATCAGGCCGCTGCCGATTTGTTTGCAGACTTTTTTCAATCTACCTATTCAAATAAACTTTATACATCTTCCGCTCATCCATATCCTTACCCTATTAATAATTTTAACACCCTTTTCTGTCCTACTATTAACAAAACTTCTTTACTTAACGATCTAAAATCTGTGAAGCCTGTTTTCTCTCCTGGCCCGGATGGTGTTCCTGGAATTGTGCTAAGATTTTGTGCTGATTCTCTTCATAAGCCAATCTTTAAGCTGCTTGACTTGTCACTATCTAATAGTCATTTTCCACCTATTTGGAAAAACTCTTTCTCCATTCCTCTTCACAAAAGTGGATCAAACCATGATGTGAAGAACTATAGGTGTATATCTAAATTGTCCGCTATACCTAAGATTTTTGAAAAAAATTTACGGCTCAATTAACTTTTATGTGTAAATCAATAATTTCGCCCCATCAATATGGGTTTGTGAAGGCAAGATCTACAGCTTCTAATCTTTTAGAATTTTCATCCCGCGTTTCCTTAGGATTTCGGAAGAAAATGCAAACTGATGTTGTCTATACTGACTTCAGCAAAGCATTTGATTCCGTAAATCATAATCTTTTGATTCACAAGTTAAATTTAATTGGTTTCCCACATAAGCTGCTTTTGTGGATATCCGATTATTTAACTAACAGGTCTCAACGAGTTCTTTTTAAAAACTGTTTATCAAAGCCAATCCTAGTAACTTCTGGTGTTTCTCAGGGCAGCCATCTCGGACCTTTGCTTTTTAACCTCTTTATTAATGATCTTCCTTCAATACTATTGCACTCTGATATCCTTATGTATGCTGATGACGTGAAACTCTGTTTAACCTACAGTGATCCTGTGCGAAACTTCCTTCAAACAGATCTTGACTTGATGTTAGCTTGGTGCAGGCATAATCTGCTCCATCTTAACTGTTTGAAGTGCAAAGTTATGTCATTTTGCAGAGGTAGCTACCACGTCACCAACTATACACTTGATTTAACCCCGCTTTCAAGAATAACCAAGGTAAACGATCTAGGTATTCTCTTTGATCATAAACTGAAATTTGATCGTCACATTTCAAAAACTGTAAATAAGGCATTTCGAGTACTTGGTTTCATCAAAAGATGGGCCAAAGAATTCAAAGATCCTTATACAACTAAATTACTTTATACTTCTCTTGTTCGTCCAATTCTTGAGTATGGTTCTTGCGTATGGTCGCCGCAATACCAGATTCACCAAGATAGAATTGAGTCTGTTCAAAAGCAATTTCTACTCTTCGCCTTACGTAGTTTTAACTGGGTATCAGGTGTAGACTTACCACCTTACTCTAATAGACTTCTTCTAATTAACCTACCTTCTCTTACTAACCGACGTATTATGCTAGGTGTTACATTTCTCTTTAAACTAATCAAGCATGATATAGACTCCCCTACTCTGCTTAACCAAATAAACTTTTGCATTCCCTCTAGAGTTACTCGTAATTTTGTCCCACTTTCTTTGAACCTTTGTTTTAATAATTATAGTTTGCATGATCCTTTTCGAGTTCTCTGTGCTGATTACAATAGACTGTTTAGTGTTTTCAACTCTGAGTCCTCTCTTAATTTTATCAAACTGTCAATTCTAAATTATTTAACACTTCATCCTAACAACTAACACTAACCTACCGATCTGATTGGGTTTTACTGGGTTTTCCCCAATCTCTTGCAACAAATGTTGGATCGGTTTCTTTATTTTTACTATCCCAGCTTAAAGTTTAAAGTTTAAAGCTTCAAGTTTAAATTTTTAATTCTTAATTTTATATTTTAATTCTTAAATTTTATTTTAATCTTAAACAAATTAAAATTAATTAATTTTATATTTTTAATTTTTATACACAATTCTTTTAGTCGACTGCAATTAGTCGACATTAAATAAATAAATAAATAAATAAATAAATAAATAAATAAATAAATAAATAAATAAATAAATAAATAAATAAATAAATAAATAAATAAATAAATAAATAAATAAATAAATCGGCCATCGATTGGCTGGAGAAAGTGGGCTTAGAAATCGCTGCGCATAAGACTGAAATTGTTCTGATGAGCAGCAGGAAGAGAGTCGAGAACATGCAGGTGCTAGTTAAGGGAGTACAAAAAGTCTCAACCGATAGACTGAAATATTTGGGAGTCCTAATAGACCGAAGGCTCTCGTTTAAGGACCATGCAACATATGCCAGCAGGAAGGCTGCAATGAAAGCTGCAGCACTTGCAAGAATCATGCCCAACGTGGGAGGACCCAGATTGCCGGCAAGGAAGCTACTCGTGGCGGTTACGAAGGCAACGCTGCTCTACGCTGCTCCTATTTGGAGTACGGTGAGAAGTAAAGTCTCCTATTTAGACAGTGCGCGCGCAGTATCTCGGACAATGGCGCTAAGACTCATCAGAGGCTTTAGAACCAAAAAAACCAAACTAAATTATTTAACACTTGTAAGGAAGCTTTCTCGGCCGGGGTATACTCAATCTCACCCAGGGGCCACTTTACAGAACATTTATAAAGTGCAGAGACCTGAGACGAGGAATGTGAGCTCTTTTAGGGCGGAAAAGTGATATCCTAGGACATAGGAGGCAAGAGGGTCGGACCATACCTCGGTGAATACCGAGTCCTTTCTACTTAAATTAATATTTCCGCGGCTAGGCCGACGGGCTAGGTGTGGGCGTCAGGGCGGGGCGTGCTATAGCGTTTCCACCGGTACCTCGTATCCACTTTCGCTGCTCAGTGGACCTTGGAGTCTGGTTATAATTTAGGCGTCCAAGTTCACTGGCCTGCGTCTGTTCCAAAAGTTCGGCACAAGTATGATGTGGTTAATCCCTACTTTCATACTTAGCGGAACCCTTGGCACAGTCGTAGATATCGGCGTACCGGCCTCACGCATACAGCACTCCTGCACTTTTGCCTCGATGCTCAAAGCTGTTCATGGTCATAAGGGAAAAAAACGCTGTTCTTGTTCTTTTCTTGGTTTTATTCACTTTATTTTTTTTACTTTTTTTCTCAAAACATTTCCCTACCTACACCGTAGCCTGAACTGTTCTTTGGTTTATTTTTCATTTTTTTTTTCTCCCTAGCTTGCCTAAGTTTCTAAGTTTACTGAGTTTCCCTGCCTTTGGTCGTTTGCTCACCCCTTGTTTTCTTTCCCTTCACGTCGGTCTGGATCTCGTGGCGGTTGTTCTTCCTTCTTTTTAGCTCTTTTTCTTGTTGGGGGCACGGTGTCCTCTTGGCGGCTTCTTGCTGGCGTTCTTCTGCTGATCGTTGACACTCGCACGGCTTATTACACTGTCACTCGGTTGTCACGCACGTTTGCTCAGTTTGATGGCTCGATCGGAACTCTCATCCCTCCTTCTAATGCCAAATCACTGCCTCCTGTGCAGTCGCCGTCGCTCCGCATTGCTCTGCCCGTGTTTTGTTGTGTGTGCGAACTTTTCCCTTAGGGTGTACTTGTTGTAACCGTTGCGCGCTTCATGTGTTCGACGCTTTGCCTGTGCTCTTGCTCTTTGTTGCGTCCGGCTTGCGCTCTCTTCGCTGCGTAAGCTGCGCTTCGGGACCGTCGCTTACACTCGCTCTATGTGTGGGTGTACTGTGGTCGTCGCTTGCGCTCGCTCTCGTGAGCTGCGCTTCGTGTGCGTGGCCGTCGCTGGCGCTCGCTCTCTTCGCTGCGTAAGCTGCGTAAGCTGCGCTTCGGGTGCGTGGCCGTCGCTGGCGCTCGCTCTCTTCGCTGCGTAAGCTGCGCTTTGAGTGCGTGATCTTTGCTTGCGCTCGCTCTGTGCGCGGCATCGCTTGCGCTCGCTCTCTTCTCTGCTGCGCTTTGAGTGCGTGCTCTCTTTCCTCTTCCTCGTGGTCGTCTCTTGCGGGTGAATGACCGTCGCCCGCGCTTGCACTTGGTGTGTGTGCACTCTCTCCCACGTGTGCTCTCCCTAAGCTACCCTATATTCTAACTTAAATGCCTATGGTCTATGACCGACTTCAATGTTAACTTGCCTCCTTGGCGATGTCTAAACTAAAATACCTTCGTGGTAATACTTAAAACTAAATAAAAATAGTTACTAAAAATAAAAATAAAAAAAAGGAAAACAAAATGTGTGGGCTCAAAATATGGGTCCTCACACCCCCCCCTTTCTTCAGTGGCGTAAGACCGAGACTAACCCCCCTCGGCCAATAACTACGCGGAAAGGGATGCCTTCGACCCTCAGCGTGAATCGGTGGCGTCGGGTGGGATCGTGGTGTTGCCGGTTCCGGATCTGCTCCTCCAGTAAAGCGGGAATGAGCCGGCCCTGGGTATGTACCCGCCATGATTGCGGTGCTTCCACCCAATCCTCTCCGGGCGCAAATAGACTGCGCGTGATGTCCTCCACATCTATGGCGGGGCCCAGCATCTCTTCCATTTCTTGTATAGTGAAATGCAGGACCTCCTCCCAGCCCTCCACTGGCTCCGGCAGTGTTTGGCACTCCAGGAACTCCTGGGTGTGGGTATCCGCCAGAGTTCCTGGATCACTCCACTTAAGGGCTCTGCCTGGGCGGGTGGACGAGATTCCGTCCTCGTCTGCGACGATTGCTCTCGCCAATGGGATGGCCGGGGGCGTGTGGGTGGTAGAGGATATCTCCGGGACTGCCACCGGGCGGGCGCCGGGGAAGATGACTGTGCTGACGTCATCTTCGTTTATGATCTCTCCTATCGGCTCGGGTTCGATGAGTGGGATGTCCAGTCTCTCTTCCTCCGGTAGATGCAGAGGCATCTCGTTGAGCCATCGCTCTACGTCTCGTCGGCGGAGTTGGCGGCGGTTGCGGTTTGACATGGCTGTGGGGTACAAACACGGCTATAGCTCCAATCTGACTGCCCTATCTAGCTACGCCCTATGGAACAGTGCTACGGTGGAAACGATCTTACTGGCTATGACAGATATACTTAATTTTAACTTATAACTTATTTACTCGTCTCCCTCGCTGATGCTGTTTTCAGTGTCCGTGTGGAAGAGTTTTAGATCTGCGATGTGTGCGGAGCGTCTTTCATGGTTGCCTTCTCGCTGTAAGCGGACGATATTCGTCGAGATGAACCTCAGCACCTTATAGGGTCCCTCGTATTTCGGCGCGAGTTTTGCGGCGAAGCCTTCTGCGGCCTTAGAGAGGACGTGTTGTTTCAGGAGGACCAACATGCCTATCCTGGGCCGCCATTCGCGGCGTCGGAGGTTGTGGTGGCGGCTCTGCTCCGCGGATGCCCGAGTTGCGTTTTCTCTGGCGACCTGGAAGATTTCATGGAGCTGCTTCGCCTTCAGTTCTGGGGACTGAGGATTCCGGCCGGTATCTCCCGTCACTTCGTCGTAGAGTGCTCCGGGTAACCGCGGCTCGCGTCCCATTACCAGGAACGCCGGGCTGAAACCGGTCGTGTCTGAGACGCTGCTGTTCACGGCTAGGGTGATTTCTGGCAATAACAGGTCCCAGGTGTTTTGTGGTCCGTCGATGAACTGCCCGATCATTGTTTTTACTGTTCGGTTTGCGCGTTCTGTGGGGTTTTGTTGGGGGCTATACGGCGCGGTATGTTCCAGTTTTATTCCGGCCCTCTTGCAGAAAGCGGAGAACGAGCGGCTGGTAAATTGGGTGCCATTGTCGCACACAAATGTCCGCGGGGTCCCGAACCGGCTGAGGATCCGTTCTCGTAGGGCTTTCTCTAGGTGGGGTGCTGTAGCTTTCCGTAGGGGTACTAACTCGATCCATTTGGAGAACAAGTCGAAGAACACCAGGAGAATGGTGTTCCCTTGTTTTGATCTCGGGAGTGGCCCTACGAAATCGGCACAGAGTATGTCGAAGGGCTCCTGGGCCCTCCGAGTCAGCATCTTCCCGGGTGGTTTCCTCTGCTCCACCTTGTATTTTTGGCACTGGACACAGTTCCTTACGTGCCGAGCAACATCTCGGAACATCCCTGGCCAGTAGTAGCGTTGAGCTACTCGTGTCGTCGTCTTCCGGATCCCAAGATGTCCAGCTGTGGGTGCGTCGTGGCATTCCTGGAGGACTCTTTGCCGTAGGGGCGTGCCCACGCACAACTTCCAGGGAACATATTCCTCGTCCTCCGGCTTTAGGCCCAAGTGTCGGTATAACATTCGCTCTTGTAAGGCGTAGTCCGGATACTTCTCCGGCTCTTCTTTGACCTGCTGACACCGACGCTGCAGCCAGTCACAGGTGGACGTCTCTTCCCTCACTTGACATAAGGCCTCTAATGGTTGCCGCGACAGTGCATCTGCGACGACATTGTATTTTCCCTTGCGGTACTGGATGTCAAACTGGTATTGTTGGAGTTCCAACGCCCATCGTGCAATTCGGCCGGTCGGGTTTTCTATAGTGTTAAGCCATTTCAGCGCCAGATGATCGGTGATGACCGTGAAACGGTATCCTTCCAGGTAACACCGCAATTTGCGGATGGCCCAAATTATCGCCAGACACTCCTTCTCAGTCGCTGAGTAGTTTTCCTCCGCCGCGATGAGTCTGCGACTGACGTAAGCGATGACACGTTCTCCGTCTTCTGTTTCCTGCGTGAGTACTCCCCCTAAGCCGTAGTCGCTTGCGTCTGTTTGTAGCGCGAACTTCTTGCTAAAATCGGGACAAGCCAGAACGGGTGCTTCGGTTAAGCGTTGCTTTAATGTGTCAAACGCCTCCTGTTGCTTTGTTCCATTCCCAACGGCGGCCTTTTCTTAGCAATTGGGACATCGGTTGTACGACCGTGGCGAAGTTTGGTACAAATCGGCGGTACCACGAGGCGATTCCTAGGCAACGACGAAGCTCCTTTACGCAGGTTGGAGGTTGTAGTTTCTGGACCGCGGCGACCTTTTCTGGGTCTGTATGGATTCCCTCCTCGCTTATGACGTGTCCTAGAAACACCAGCTTGCGTTGGAAGAAATGGCACTTTTTTCGATTTAGCCTCAGATTGGCCATTCGTAGTCTCCGGAATACTTCCCGCAGGTTCTCCTGGTGCTCTTCGCGTGATTTTCCGATGACTATTATGTCGTCCAGGTACGCGAAGGCATGGGGCTCCATATCCGGGCCGATCACTTGGTCCAATGCCCGTTGGAATGTTGCAGGAGCCGAGTGTAGACCAAAGGGCATCACTTTCCATTGGAAAAGCCCTCGTCCGGGTACCGTAAATGCGGTACATTCCCGACTTTGTTTGGCCATGGGTATTTGCCAATAGCCACTCTTTAGGTCCAGCGTGCTGATAAACCGGGCCTCCCGTAGTCGTTCCAAAATGGAGTTTATCCTAGGCAGGGGATATGCGTCAGGGATAGACCGGGCATTCAGTTGCCGGAAATCGACGCACATCCGTGTTTCTCCGGTCTTTTTGCCTACTAGGACGATAGGCGCGCTGTGGGGGCTTTTGGAGGGCTCAATGTGTCCGTCTCGGAGGAGCTCGTCTATTTGAGCGTTTATTATCTTGAGCATTGCCGGGTTCTTTGGGAAGTATCTTTGTTTAATGGGGCGTTCGTCCCTCATCACTATTACGTGTTCCGTGATGTTGGATACTCCCGACAAATGTTCAAACAGCGCGAGTTCCGTTTCGAGGAACTCCGCTACCTCGGGGTCCAGGTCGGTGTTCTCTTCGCCTTGATCGGTTTTTGGGGGTGTCGGGGTTCCCGGGATCGGATGAATAGCCGCAGCGCCGGTTCGCTGTTGATTGATGCTCGCTGGCGGTTTTCGGAACGGGTTATTTCGCACCGCTTTGCTATCCTTTCGTCCCAGCACTCCCGTATTTACGTAGCCTTCCTGATCCTTGTCCCCCGTGAGCCGTGGTTTTCCTTTATCGTGTCTTTGGGTATCCTTGCCATGATCCTTGTGACGGGTTTTACTTTTGCCCTGCGATGGTGTATCCTTGCCATGATCTTTGTTCTGCTCGTGCCGTTTTTCTCCTTTGTCGTACTCTGATGTATTCTTGTCGCCGTCCTTGTTTGCCTCGTGCTGTGTTCTACCCTTGTCGTACACTAGTGTATCCTTGCCCTGATCTTTGCTCTCCTTTTGCTGTGATTGGTCCTTGTCGTGCTCCGGTGTCTTCGTGCCATGATCCTTGTCCTCCTTTTGCTGTGCTTGGTCCTTGTCGTGCTCCGGTGTCTTCGTGCCATGATCCTCATTTTGTTTTTGCTGCGTTTTGCCTTTGTCGTGCTCCGGTGTCTCCTTGCCATGGTCCTTATTTTCCTCGCGCTGTTGGTTCCCTTTGGTGTTCGATTGAGGGCCCAGTCGTAGCTCTGCTCCTCCGCAAGTCAAAATTGTCCCAACGGCCCCCAGGAAATCCAAGCCCAGAAGGACGTCGTCTAACACGACCGGTAATATGAGCATTTGCACCTGAGTGCACGTCCTGCCTAATTGGACATCTGCCCATAGCGCCTGTGTAAGGTCCTTTCGGGTTCCATCCGCTAAGGATACTGTGGTCTTGACGTCGCACAGGTTGCAGTTTTTCTTTCGGATCTTATTTGCCAGTCGTTCCCCGATAAAACTTCGAGTGGCCCCTGTGTCGAGAGTAGCGAAGACCAGGTATCCTTCGATAATGACCCTCGCACTGATGCGGCCATCGCGTAACTGAAGAGGATGTGGTATGGTTTCCCTTACTGCCGGACTTGCGGTGACACCCCCACCGAGTCTGGGTTCGGTGAGGGCCCCTGCCCGTTTCCCGGCATCGGGGTCTTGCAGCAGTCGATGGTCCTGATGCCCTGTCCCGCACGTCCAACAGTGCAGCACGCGTTGTCCACGACATTCCCTAGCGAAGTGTCCGGTTACTCCGCAGTTTCGGCAGGCTTCCCGAGTATTAATCCGGTGTAGTTCCCCTGGTGTGGCGTTCATGGTCGTTGTTGTTGCGTCTGAGGCCAGCGAAGGTTTTACGATCGTCGGTGCCCACGGAGTTCCCCTTGGTTCGCTTCGTCTGCTTTGCGTTGACTCTGGATATGGGTTCCATTGCCGCCGACTCCGTTCTCGTTCCCGTGTCACCTCGTAGTTTGTGGCTAGGGCTGTGAGGTCCCTCAAGTTGTTGATGTCGGTCCTCCTCACGAATAGTTGGTATTCCGGCAGCATATTCTCGTATGCCCTCTCCAGTTCCTGGGCTTCCGTGTATCCAGCCCGGCGCATCATCAGGCGGATCTCCAGGAGATATGCCTTAAACGCCTCGTTTGGCTGCTGGTAGCGTACCCTGATTTCGTCTTCCAGCCGTTGGAAATATCGGGGCGGCAAGAAGAAGTCTAGAAATTCTGCCCGGAAAGTCTTCCAAGTTCCGCCTTGCAGTCCGCTCGTGCGGAACCAATCCTCGGCTGTCCCTTCCAAAAGTTCGGGAATCGCTTGGGGCATGTACTCGGTGTTGACTCGGTACGATGCCGCCCGCTCCTCCAGACGCTCGATGAATCGTAACGGGTCCGAAGTGCCATCGAAGGTGATCCCCCACCTTCGCATGCGATCCGCCGTTTGGGCAAATGTAGATCCTTCCGATTGCTCCTGGCGTTCGACGACTGCTGGCTCACTGGCGTGGGAGCGCGTGACCCTGGTTGTGGGGATCTGCAGAGTCTGTTTTCCTGGGACAGGCTTTGTTTCCTCTGCTGTTCGGCTGGGTGTTTTCTGGTCCTTTTCAGAGTGGGATACAGGGGTGTGGGCATTTCCCCCGATTGGTCGTCGATCTGGACTGGGATTGGGGCCATACTCTGCCTCCAAAGCTTCGAGGCGTTGGATTATGGCCGGAGGATGGTCCTTTCTGCCAATGAAGGCAGCTAAGCGCGCACGTAGCTCTTCGACGGTACCTTCCCGCTCAAAACCGAACTCGTCGGCAAAATTTTCGAGTTCGATCACCCATCGTACGCCTACCATGGTTTTTTTTTTCTTGTAGTCCTCGTACGTTGAATCCGGTGCGTGTGTCCTGTCCGCTGTGGGTTGTGCCTCAACAATCGTTGTATCCTGTGCCTTGTTATCCTTGCTTGTTGTATCCTGTGCGTGTGTCCTGGTTGCCTGCTGCTGGTCGTGCCTCTATGATCGTTGTCTCCTGTGCCTTGTTACCCTTGTTCGTTGAATCCTGTGCGTGTGTCCTCGTTGCCTGCTGCTGGTCGTGCCTCTATGATCGTTGTATCCTGTGCCTTGTTATCCTTGCTTGTTGTATCCTGTGCGTGTGTCCTCGTTGCCTGCTGCTGGTCGTGCCTCTATGATCGTTGTATCCTGTGCCTTGTTATCCTTGTTCGTTGAATCCTGTGCGTGTGTCCTCGTTGCCTGCTGCTGGTCGTGCCTCTATGATCGTTGTATCCTGTGCCTTGTTATCCTTGTTCGTTGAATCCTGTGCGTGTGTCCTTGTTAACTGCTGCTGGTCGTTTTCTTTGTTTTTTTTTTTTCTTTTTGTTCACTGGAGAGCTTCACTGGAGATGTTCACTGCTCTGAAGCTGAAGACTGAGTGCCTTCTCTGCGCCGGCGAACGGCCTTATATACTCTGGCCGACCGCCCCGAACCGTTATGCTCGGCCTCGGGTCCCGTTATGTTTTGGGGCGGCCCGGAAGCACGAGTCCCGAAGACCGCCATTACGCCCTTGTTGTTGTCTCATGGCGAGAACGACGATCTGCGCTGTCCTGTCTGCGTCCGACTCCTTTACTCACTTCTTTACTAACTCCTTGCCCCATCTTTTGGGCTCGAATGTCCTGTATTCTTCGTCCGTTTTCCCTGCTCGTCACTTTTACTTTTCCTACTTGTACCACCCCCTCCTTGTCTAGACTCTATCCTTATGTATCTAAACTATCGTCGGTGGTTTGTACCGACGCTGTGCCTCACTTTTCACGCTCCTGTAGTGGTTCTTTAGGCCACCAAGGACACAATTCCTCCTCTCGTCTCAGAGTCCCTGCTCGGGCGCCATCTGTAAGGAAGCTTTCTCGGCCGGGGTATACTCAATCTCACCCAGGGGCCACTTTACAGAACATTTATAAAGTGCAGAGACCTGAGGCGAGGAATGTGAGCTCTTTTAGGGCGGAAAAGTGATATCCTAGGACATAGGAGGCAAGAGGGTCGGACCATACCTCGGTGAATACCGAGTCCTTTCTACTTAAATTAATATTTCCGCGGCTAGGCCGACGGGCTAGGTGTGGGCGTCAGGGCGGGGCGTACTATAGCGTTTCCACCGGTACCTCGTATCCACTTTCGCTGCTCAGTGGACCTTGGAGTCTGGTTATAATTTAGGCGTCCAAGTTCACTGGCCTGCGTCTGTTCCAAAAGTTCGGCACAAGTATGATGTGGTTAATCCCTACTTTCATACTTAGCGGAACCCTTGGCACAGTCGTAGATATCGGCGTACCGGCCTCACGCATACAGCACTCCTGCACTTTTGCCTCGATGCTCAAAGCTGTTCATGGTCATAAGGGAAAAAAACGCTGTTCTTGTTCTTTTCTTGGTTTTATTCACTTTATTTTTTTATTTACTTTTTTTCTCAAAACATTTCCCTACCTACACCGTAGCCTGCACTGTTCTTTGGTTTATTTTTCATTTTTTTTTTCTCCCTAGCTTGCCTAAGTTTCTAAGTTTACTGAGTTTCCCTGCCTTTGGTCGTTTGCTCACCCCTTGTTTTCTTTCCCTTCACGTCGGTCTGGATCTCGTGGCGGTTGTTCTTCCTTCTTTTTAGCTCTTTTTCTTGTTGGGGGCACGGTGTCCTCTTGGGGGCTGTCACTCGGTTGTCACGCACGTTTGCTCAGTTTGATGGCTCGATCGGAACTCTCATCCCTCCTTCTAATGCCAAATCACTGCCTCCTGTGCAGTCGCCGTCGCTCCGCATTGCCCTGCCCGTGTTTTGTTGTGTGTGCGAACTTTTCCCTTAGGGTGTACTTGTTGTAACCGTTGCGCGCTTCATGTGTTCGACGCTTTGCCTGTGCTCTTGCTCTTTGTTGCGTCCGGCTTGCGCTCTCTTCGCTGCGTAAGCTGCGCTTCGGGACCGTCGCTTACACTCGCTCTATGTGTGGGTGTACTGTGGTCGTCGCTTGCGCTCGCTCTCGTGAGCTGCGCTTCGTGTGCGTGGCCGTCGCTGGCGCTCGCTCTCTTCGCTGCGTAAGCTGCGTAAGCTGCGCTTCGGGTGCGTGGCCGTCGCTGGCGCTCGCTCTCTTCGCTGCGTAAGCTGCGCTTTGAGTGCGTGATCTTTGCTTGCGCTCGCTCTGTGCGCGGCATCGCTTGCGCTCGCTCTCTTCTCTGCTGCGCTTTGAGTGCGTGCTCTCTTTCCTCTTCCTCGTGGTCGTCTCTTGCGGGTGAATGACCGTCGCCCGCGCTTGCACTTGGTGTGTGTGCACTCTCTCCCACGTGTGCTCTCCCTAAGCTACCCTATATTCTAACTTAAATGCCTATGGTCTATGACCGACTTCAATGTTAACTTGCCTCCTTGGCGATGTCTAAACTAAAATACCTTCGTGGTAATACTTAAAACTAAATAAAAATAGTTACTAAAAATAAAAATAAAAAAAAAGGAAAACAAAATGTGTGGGCTCAAAATATGGGTCCTCACACACTTCATCCTAACAATTAACACTAACCTACCGATCTGATTGGGTTTTACTGGGTTTTCCCCAATCTCTTGCAACAAATGTTGGATCGGTTTCTTTATTTTTACTATCCCAGCTTAAAGTTTAAAGTTTAAAGCTTCAAGTTTAAATTTTTAATTCTTAATTTTATATTTTAATTCTTAAATTTTATTTTAATCTTAAACAAATTAAAATTAATTAATTTTATATTTTTAATTTTTATACATAATTCTTTTAGTCGACTGCAATTAGTCGACATTAAATAAATAAATAAATAAATAAATAAATAAATAAATAAATAAATAAATAAATCGGCCATCGATTGGCTGGAGAAAGTGGGCTTAGAAATCGCTGCGCATAAGACTGAAATTGTTCTGATGAGCAGCAGGAAGAGAGTCGAGAACATGCAGGTGCTAGTTAAGGGAGTACAAAAAGTCTCAACCGATAGACTGAAATATTTGGGAGTCGTAATAGACCGAAGGCTCTCGTTTAAGGACCATGCAACATATGCCAGCAGGAAGGCTGCAATGAAAGCTGCAGCACTTGCAAGAATCATGCCCAACGTGGGAGGACCGAGATTGCCGGCAAGGAAGCTACTCGCTACTACAATACTTAGCGCGAGAAGGGGTTGCCCTGACAGACATACGAGATTGGATCGCACACACACACACATGCTACAAACGGCCTTGGAAATCAGTAGTATGGCTTCCGGAAAGGCAAGAGCACCCTAGACGCACTCACGGCGGTGAGAAATATTGCCAAGAACGCCCTCCAGGGCTACAGATGGTTAGGAGGAACGAAGGAGTACTGTGCAATCGTTACTTTGGATGTAAAGAACGCCTTTAATACCGCTAGATGGCCCGTAATCCTGGGCGCCATGCATAGAATGGGTTTCCCGGAGTACTTATGGACCGTCGTTGGGAGTTACTTCAGGGATCGCGTCCTTTGGTACGATACGGAGGCTGGCCCGAAAAGGTACCGTGTGTCGGCAGGTGTTCCCCAAGGATCTGTACTTGGACCGATCCTGTGGAACATCATGTACGATGGTATCCTGGGCATCAACAGGCCATTAGGAGCGGAACTCCACTGCTTCGCGGACGACGTGGCCATAACAGCAGTAGCCAAAACGATAACAATTGCGGCTCACAAGACCGAGATCGTACTGCTTAGTAGCAGGAAAAGGGTAGAGAGAATGCTGGTTTCGGTTAACGGGACACCGGTGGCCTCTCAAGCGTCCTTAAAGTACTTGGGTGTACTGATAGACCACAGACTATCATTCAAGGACCATGTTAGTTACGCAAGCAGGAAGGCTGCAATCACAGCTGCTGCCCTTTCTAGACTGATGCCCAACGTAGGAGGTCCCAGATATCCGGCCAGAAAACTGCTAGTGGCGGTAGCAAAGTCAACGCTAATCTACGCTGCACCAATCTGGAGCAACGCCACCAAAAAGAGCTCATTTATGAAAGGAGCGCGCTCGGTACTACGTTCTATGGCCCTTAGGCTTATAAGAGGCTTCAGGACAGTTTCCGAAGACGCAGCTTTAGCACTGGCAGGCTTGCCACCAATTGACCTTGAGATCAAGGCTCTGAGTCAAGTTCGTGAAGGTGCCACCCGGCTAGAGGCTCACGGGCGGCTAATGCGAGAGTGGCAGAGCCGATGGCAAACGTCGCAACGGGGGAGGTGGTCCTACCAGCTCATCCCCGAGCTAGCGGTTTGGGTAGAGTGCCGCCATAAAAAAGTTGGACTACCACCTAACCCAATTCATCACGGATCATGGGTGCTTTCGGGCCTACCTACTCCGGTTCTACCATGTGGAGACAGCCCAATGCGTCTACTGCCCCGATGCGGTGGAAACAGCGGAGCATGTTCTAACCGTTCCAGAGATCTAAATAGCAACAAGAAACAGAGGAACAAAGCTCAAACCGCTACTCAAATACACTCAAAGAGTACTGGCTAGCCCAGCCAAACTCAAGAAACCGTTTTGAGTTATTAGCCCAAGATGATGAAAATGAAAACCAAACTGACAATGGAATAAGTGAAACTTTAAATACACAAATGCAAATTGAGCAAAAAAAAACAAAACCTCCCCCTATATATGTACAAAATGTTGAAAATATATATGCACTAACTACTGCCTTAATTCCATTGGAAGAAACAAGATATGAACTAAAAGCACTGTCAACAAATGAAATAAAAATACAGCCACTGGAAACTATGTTCTGATTTAAGCACTTGCATCTCATTTTTTTATTCTTCCATGAATTCATTTTTTGATCAATGTGTTCCTCTTGCTTTTCCCGTAAAGTCCAACAGGCCACCTTGGTTCTCTCGTGAACTCATAAGATTAAAAAATTTGAAATCACGTTATTTTAAGAAATTTAAACTTACTGGAGAACCTTTCGATTTTTCAAGCAAGCAAGCTTTATTGCTCTGAATGCAAGTCATTACAACGAGTATTTGAGTCGTTGTCGTTTGCAGTTCGCCCAGGACCCTAAGCAGTTTTACAATTTCGGCAATCTTAAACGTAAATCTAATAGTTTCCCTTCGTCTTTATTTTTCGGAAAAAATGAAGCAAGCAGTGATCAGGCCGCTGCCGATTTGTTTGCAGACTTTTTTCAATCTACCTATTCAAATAAACTTTATACATCTTCCGCTCATCCATATCCTTACCCTATTAATAATTTTAACACCCTTTTCTGTCCTACTATTAACAAAACTTCTTTACTTAACGATCTAAAATCTGTGAAGCCTGTTTTCTCTCCTGGCCCGGATGGTGTTCCTGGAATTGTGCTAAGATTTTGTGCTGATTCTCTTCATAAGCCAATCTTTAAGCTGCTTGACTTGTCACTATCTAATAGTCATTTTCCACCTATTTGGAAAAACTCTTTCTCCATTCCTCTTCACAAAAGTGGATCAAACCATGATGTGAAGAACTATAGGTGTATATCTAAATTGTCCGCTATACCTAAGATTTTTGAAAAAAATTTACGGCTCAATTAACTTTTATGTGTAAATCAATAATTTCGCCCCATCAATATGGGTTTGTGAAGGCAAGATCTACAGCTTCTAATCTTTTAGAATTTTCATCCCGCGTTTCCTTAGGATTTCGGAAGAAAATGCAAACTGATGTTGTCTATACTGACTTCAGCAAAGCATTTGATTCCGTAAATCATAATCTTTTGATTCACAAGTTAAATTTAATTGGTTTCCCACATAAGCTGCTTTTGTGGATATCCGATTATTTAACTAACAGGTCTCAACGAGTTCTTTTTAAAAACTGTTTATCAAAGCCAATCCTAGTAACTTCTGGTGTTTCTCAGGGCAGCCATCTCGGACCTTTGCTTTTTAACCTCTTTATTAATGATCTTCCTTCAATACTATTGCACTCTGATATCCTTATGTATGCTGATGACGTGAAACTCTGTTTAACCTACAGTGATCCTGTGCGAAACTTCCTTCAAACAGATCTTGACTTGATGTTAGCTTGGTGCAGGCATAATCTGCTCCATCTTAACTGTTTGAAGTGCAAAGTTATGTCATTTTGCAGAGGTAGCTACCACGTCACCAACTATACACTTGATTTAACCCCGCTTTCAAGAATAACCAAGGTAAACGATCTAGGTATTCTCTTTGATCATAAACTGAAATTTGACCGTCACATTTCAAAAACTGTAAATAAGGCATTTCGAGTACTTGGTTTCATCAAAAGATGGGCCAAAGAATTCAAAGATCCTTATACAACTAAATTACTTTATACTTCTCTTGTTCGTCCAATTCTTGAGTATGGTTCTTGCGTATGGTCGCCGCAATACCAGATTCACCAAGATAGAATTGAGTCTGTTCAAAAGCAATTTCTACTCTTCGCCTTACGTAGTTTTAACTGGGTATCAGGTGTAGACTTACCACCTTACTCTAATAGACTTCTTCTAATTAACCTACCTTCTCTTACTAACCGACGTATTATGCTAGGTGTTACATTTCTCTTTAAACTAATCAAGCATGATATAGACTCCCCTACTCTGCTTAACCAAATAAACTTTTGCATTCCCTCTAGAGTTACTCGTAATTTTGTCCCACTTTCTTTGAACCTTTGTTTTAATAATTATAGTTTGCATGATCCTTTTCGAGTTCTCTGTGCTGATTACAATAGACTGTTTAGTGTTTTCAACTCTGAGTCCTCTCTTAATTTTATCAAACTGTCAATTCTAAATTATTTAACACTTCATCCTAACAACTAACACTAACCTACCGATCTGATTGGGTTTTACTGGGTTTTCCCCAATCTCTTGCAACAAATGTTGGATCGGTTTCTTTATTTTTACTATCCCAGCTTAAAGTTTAAAGTTTAAAGCTTCAAGTTTAAATTTTTAATTCTTAATTTTATATTTTAATTCTTAAATTTTATTTTAATCTTAAACAAATTAAAATTAATTAATTTTATATTTTTAATTTTTATACATAATTCTTTTAGTCGACTGCAATTAGTCGACATTAAATAAATAAATAAATAAATAAATAAATAAATAAATAAATAAATAAATAAATAAATAAATAAATAAATAAATAAATAAATAAATAAATAAATAAATAAATAAATAAATAAATAAATAAATAAATAAATAAATAAATAAATAAATAAATAAATAAATAAATAAATAAATAAATAAATAAATAAATAAATAAATAAATAAATAAATAAATAAATAAATAAATAAATAAATAAATAAATAAATCGGCCATCGATTGGCTGGAGAAAGTGGGCTTAGAAATCGCTGCGCATAAGACTTAAATTGTTCTGATGAGCAGCAGGAAGAGAGTCGAGAACATGCAGGTGCTAGTTAAGGGAGTACAAAAAGTCTCAACCGATAGACTGAAATATTTGGGAGTCCTAATAGACCGAAGGCTCTCGTTTAAGGACCATGCAACATATGCCAGCAGGAAGGCTGCAATGAAAGCTGCAGCACTTGCAAGAATCATGCCCAACGTGGGAGGACCCAGATTGCCGGCAAGGAAGCTACTCGTGGCGGTTACGAAGGCAACGCTGCTCTACGCTGCTCCTATTTGGAGTACGGTGAGAAGTAAAGTCTCCTATTTAGACAGTGCGCGCGCAGTATCTCGGACAATGGCGCTAAGACTCATCAGAGGCTTTAGAACCAAAAAAACCAAACTAAATTATTTAACACTTCATCCTAACAATTAACACTAACCTACCGATCTGATTGGGTTTTACTGGGTTTTCCCCAATCTCTTGCAACAAATGTTGGATCGGTTTCTTTATTTTTACTATCCCAGCTTAAAGTTTAAAGTTTAAAGCTTCAAGTTTAAATTTTTAATTCTTAATTTTATATTTTAATTCTTAAATTTTATTTTAATCTTAAACAAATTAAAATTAATTAATTTTATATTTTTAATTTTTATACATAATTCTTTTAGTCGACTGCAATTAGTCGACATTAAATAAATAAATAAATAAATAAATAAATAAATAAATAAATAAATAAATAAATAAATAAATAAATAAATAAATAAATCGGCCATCGATTGGCTGGAGAAAGTGGGCTCAGAAATCGCTGCGCATAAGACTGAAATTGTTCTGATGAGCAGCAGGAAGAGAGTCGAGAACATGCAGGTGCTAGTTAAGGGAGTACAAAAAGTCTCAACCGATAGACTGAAATATTTGGGAGTCCTAATAGACCGAAGGCTCTCGTTTAAGGACCATGCAACATATGCTTTAGCAGTGCGAGCGCAAATGATGAATCACACACACACACACACACACACACACACACACACACACACACACACACACACACACACACACACACACACACACACACACACACACACACACACACACACACACACACACACACACACACACACACACACACACACACACACACACACACACACACACACACACACACACACACACACACACACACACACACACACACACACACACACACACACACGGATTCGATACCCGATACCTGCATTACCAAGACGCGTTTTTTTGCAGTGCGAGGTTTCCCGGTTTTTTGGTGAATTTATGTGCTTGGAATTCCGACCTGAAGGCGCAGAGTGCTCGATTAACGTGTTCTGCACTTGTTGACGTACTCACTGCGGCTTTCTCTGGGTTCTGTGGACCTTACAGGCAATTTGCTGGAGACAAGGTTCCGAAGAAGCCCCAAGGAGACGGATGGACTAAAGTCCAACGAACGCAAAATAGGAGAGTCAGACAGGATGCTATTGTCCTGACAGGAAAAGGCTGCACCTATGCCGACTTACTCAAGTCAGTTAGAGGCGATCCCGCGCTCCAGCACTTGAGTGGAGACGTCCAGGCTCTTCGGAAAACAGCAAAAGGCGACCTGCTGCTTCGGCTAAACAAAACCCGAGCCCACAGCACAAAAGAGTTAGAGGACGCCGTAGGTAAGGCAATCGGAGACCGAGCTGCAGTAAGATCGCTTGCAGACTCAGAAGACGTAGTCATCAGGGACCTGGACGAGCTGGTCACAAAAGATGAAGTTCAAGCAGCGGTGGACTCGGCTCTTGAGGGGAATGGGGCCACGATCAAATCATTGAGAATGACCCAATACGGCACGCAAATAGCGCTTTTGTCACTGCCAGTAGCAAAGGCAAGAAAACTGTGTGAGCAGGGGAAAATCCGCATTGGGTGGACTGTGTGCCGCATCCAGATGCAACCGAGGCTCAAGCGATGCTACAAATGCTCTGAGTTTGGGCACATCGCAGCCAACTGTAAGAGCACGACGGATAATTCAGGAAAATGCTACAAGTGTGGCCTTCCTGGACACAAAGCCAAAGGATGCGAAAACCCTCCCAAATGTCTCCTTTGCACGAAGGATACAGTCTCCGGTAACCGGAAACAAGCCGACCACATAACAGGCAGCTTCAAATGCCCGGCATACAAGGAGGCAATTAAAAAATTAAAATGTTGAGGCTCCTCCAGTTGAACCTCAATCATTGTAGAGCGGCGCAGGATCTCCTAGCCCAAACTGTTAGAGAACTAAAGATAGATGTCTGCATTTTAAGTGAGCCCTACAGGAATACCAGCCCTACGGACACAAACCACTACGCAATGAGCTCCTCAGGAAACGCAGCCTTATGGATTTGCGAAGGGAACAACTTACAATTAGAATCGGCAAGCCGGGAAGATGGCTTCGTAAGAGCAAAAATCGGAAACTTCTGGATATATAGCTGCTACCTTGCTCCCAGCCTTCCAATGCAGAGTTTCGAAGCTATCATGGACAACATAGCTCAGGACGCCGGGGGGAGACACAACGTTGTGATTGCGGGAGATTTCAATGCATGGTCTGAAGAATGGGGGTGCCCAACCTCAAACGCGAGAGGCAGAGCTCTTTTGGAAGCCTTTGCGGTGCTTAACATCGGACTGCTTAACACTGGAACGAGGCACACATTTAGCAGAGGTGGAATAGGGTCAATTATTGATCTGACCTTCACTTCGTGTGCACTCGGCAGGCAAGCAAAATGGTGCATAACAGATGCCTATACTGCTAGCGATCACTTGGCCATTGTCGTCGAGGTAGGGAATACCCGGAATCCAAGGACCCGCTTTCATGCGCAGCCTGGGTATAAAGCCGACACCCTGAGCAGGCATGAATTTGAGGCGTCTTTTACCCCTCCCCACATATCATGCGACGCCAACTCGGCGGCGAACGGCCTAGTGGGAGCCATGGAGACTGCATGCAACAGAAGCATGGTAAAGAAAAGAGGTTATAGGAGACACCATGAGCCTGTTTATTGGTGGACAGAGGATATAGCGAATGCCAGGCGAGACTGCATTGCTTCTAGACGAAGATACCAAAGAGCAAAGGGCAAACCTGAGTTTCCAACACTACAAGCGGAGTACTCGACCTGTCGTAGGGTACTAAAAAAGGCAATCCGAGCTAGCAAGTTAGCCTGTTTCATGGAGCTATGCGACGCTGCAGATAACGATATCTGGGGATTAGCTTACAAGGTGGCAATTAAGAAGCTAAAAGCAGTTAAGCCTGCCCCCCCAATGGAGGTGGACACGATGAGAGCCATAATTAGGACACTATTTCCACCAATGCAGGAGGTTAGTATGCATCCACCCCCAGGCAACATCCAGATCCCGAGCGGACATGAGGTCACAGTGGAGGAAGTGGTAATAGCTGCGAACAAACTCGGAAACGATAAAGCCCCAGGGCCTGATCGGATTCCGAACAAAGCCGTCAAGCTAGCCATTGAGTTAAATCCAGGTGCTTTTGTGGACCTGTATAACCTGTGCCTGAAGGAATGCAGGTTTCCGGATAGGTGGAAGGTGCAAAAGCTAGTCTTGCTCCCAAAGCCCAACAAACAAAACGGAGATCCCGCATCGTTCCGGCCTATCTGTCTCATCGACACGGCTGGCAAACTGCTGGAGAAGATACTGGCAACTAGGCTTAACTGGGCCATAGGAGAAGCTGGCGATCTCTCACCGATGCAATTCGGTTTTAGGAAACAGAGATCTACGTTGGATGCGATTGCAACAGTGGTGGACATTGCTGCCAAAGCACTAGAAGGAACCCGATGGAAAGGAGGCACGAAGCAATACTGCGTAGTGCTCACCCTGGACATCAAGAACGCGTTTAATACCGCAAACTGGGCAAAAATACTTAGTGCAATAGCGAACTTCGAGGTTCCAGAGTATTTATACTGCATTATTGAAGACTACTTCAAAGATAGAGTCCTTAAATACCAAACCCTGGAAGGCGAGGAATCTTACTCTATCACAGGAGGTGTACCACAGGGCTCTGTCCTTGGACCCATACTGTGGAATGCCATGTATGATGGGATACTAAGGCTGCAGCTTCCAGGTGATACCAGCATAATAGGCTTTGCAGACGATGTAGCTGTAGTTGTGGTGGCCAAACAAGTCCATGAGGTCGAGGAAAAATGCGGTGCTGCAGTTTCCATCATAAAGGACTGGCTAAGTAGAGCGGGCCTCCAGTTAGCGGACCAAAAGACGGAGGCAGTACTCATGAGCAGTAGGAAGATACCTGAAACTATTCAGCTCAACATGGGATCCACAATAGTCCAATCAGCGAGAGCCATTAAATATCTCGGGGTGTATCTAGATGACAGACTTTCGTTCAAAGAACATTTAATGCATGCCAGCAGTAGAGCAGCCGAGCTTGGCAGATCTCTAAGCAGGATAATGCTTAACACGAGGGGCCCCAAACAAGCACGAAGACGTCTTCTTATAGAAGTCATCAAATCCACGATGCTGTATGGCGCACAGGTATGGGCCAAAGCTACGGAGACAAAGAGCTACAGGCGGGGCTTAGAGTCCACATACAGACTCGGAGCTCTCAGGGTCTGTTCTGGCTTTAGAACCGTATCCGATGACGCCGCACTGGTTATAGCTGGGTTGATACCAATCGACCTACTAGCAGTTGAGGCACAGGAACTGTTTGCCTTGAGGCAGCAAACTACGAACGACCAGCCATCGGCCCGCGAGCACAAGCGCCAGGTCAGGTCACGGGTAATAGAGGATTGGCAGAGAAGATGGGACGCATCCAGCAAAGGGAGGTGGACTCACATACTTATCCCTGATGTAAGGAAATGGGTGCAGAGGCGCCATGGGCAGGTCAATTTCTACCTGACCCAGATGCTGAGCGGTCATGGTGTTTTCAGGAATTACCTGCACCGTTTCGGACATGATTCCTCCCCGGAGTGTCAGCTGTGCTCATTAGTAGAAGACGCCGAACACATCCTCTTCCACTGTCCGCGTTTCGCGGAATCACGGGCGAGGATGAGCAGGAAAGTGGGAAGCCCTATAAGTAGATCCACCATAGTTGACAAAATGCTGGAAAGTGCCGAAAAGTGGGAGGCTGTCTGCAGTTTTGCAGAAGATTCTATGAGGACGCTGCGATCCTTAGAAAGGCAGCGAAACTTGGGAGGGGTGCACTAAACGGCATCCGCTTAGATCCTGCGTAGCAATGCTTCACGGCCGTACCGCAGGCCATCTAAGCAGCTAGTTTCAATTTTCATCCTTATCTTTATATTCTTTTTTTTTTGGTCTATTTTTCATACTTACATATACCTATTTCTTTCGTTGAATAAAAAAAAAAAAAAAAAAAAAAACACACACACACACACACACACACACACACACACACACACACACACACACACACACACACACACACACACACACACACACACACACACACACACACACACACACACACACACACACACACACACACACAGACTCGATACCTGGATTAGCAAGACGCGTTTTTTTGCAGTGCGAGATTTGCCGGTTTTTTGGTGAATTTATGTGCTTGGAATTCCGACCTGAAGGCGCAGAGTGCTCGATTAACGTGTTCTGCACTTGTTGACGTACTCACTGCGGCTTTCTCTGGGTTCTGTGGACCTTACAGGCAATTTCCCAATTTGTCACTGCGTCCGTTGGTGGCGGGGGCGGGGAGAGCGCTGCAAGGGCTGAGTGAAAGTGAAAATCTAACTTTCACTCAACTTTTCCTTGCTTTCTCCTGTTTTTCTTTAGTTCGCCATTGTGGTCGGCGTCACTGCTGAGAGAGCAGCTGATAGCGCTGCCAACTGATCGCAAAGGCGGGGAGAGCTACCAGACGGATTCTGGTGCGGTATTGCCAGATAGGGCTGCCAACTGATCGCAGCGGCAGTAAGAGCTACCAGACGGACTTTGGTGCGGCGTTGCCAGATTGGTTATCGATAACAAGAGCGCGAAAAGTTAAAATATTGAAATTTTATTACCATACTAGGAGAAATCTTTTTTGCAAACGTGGGATCATTATAATTTCAGTTTTATACATTATATAGCTTTGCTGTTGGCACTTACATAGATGGATGGTCCAGCGATGGGCTCCGCCCCCTCTGGGCGGAACCCAATGGTAACCGAGGAAGATGCGGATCCATTCCGCAAAAGACCTGTGCTACTACGTACCCCTGAGAAAGAAGGGCCCGCAGTGCACACGTCGCTTATAGAGTCTCAGGAGTTCGATAACGATCCGAAGTCCTTGAAAGAGGCTATTGCCAGAATGGGCAGTATCCTAGAAGGACTTTCGGCCGTTATTTTCAACAAAGGCCAGAGACACATAAATCAACTCATGAAGGATGAGATCACGATGCTTATGAGCATCCAAAAGAGGGCTTCGACGCTATGCATGGAGTCGGGAAAAAATAGCGTGGCCACTGTGACTTGCCCGTTAGAAGTTGCTACTACTAGCAACTCTACACAAACGGACAGAGGGAAATATGTGCAGCACATTTCCACCGATGGTGCTTCCCATAGGGGGACGCCCAAGAGACCACGGGATCCACTCTCCGGGACTCGCAAGACGCCTCCCAAAAAAACCTAAAAATGCCGCCAAGGGCCCAGTTGCAGGCATTGAGGAAAATTCTGTTGCTGGAGATAAGGTTCCGAAGAAGCCCCAAGGAGACGGATGGACTAAAGTCCAACGAACGCAAAATAGGAGAGTCAGACAGGATGCTATTGTCCTGACAGGAAAAGGCTGCACCTATGCCGACTTACTCAAGTCAGTTAGAGGCGATCCCGCGCTCCAGCACTTGAGTGGAGACGTCCAGGCTGTTCGGAAAACAGCAAAAGGCGACCTGCTGCTTCGGCTAAACAAAACCCGAGCCCACAGCACAAAAGAGTTAGAGGACGCCGTAGGTAAGGCAATCGGAGACCGAGCTGCAGTAAGATCGCTTGCAGACTCAGAAGACGTAGTCATCAGGGACCTGGACGAGCTGGTCACAAAAGATGAAGTTCAAGCAGCGGTGGACTCGGCTCTTGAGGGGAATGGGGCCACGATCAAATCATTGAGAATGACCCAATACGGCACGCAAATAGCGCTTTTGTCACTGCCAGTAGCAAAGGCAAGAAAACTGTGTGAGCAGGGGAAAATCCGCATTGGGTGGACTGTGTGCCGCATCCAGATGCAACCGAGGCTGAAGCGATGCTACAAATGCTCTGAGTTTGGGCACATCGCAGCCAACTGTAAGAGCACGACGGATAATTCAGGAAAATGCTACAAGTGTGGCCTTCCTGGACACAAAGCCAAAGGATGCGAAAACCCTCCCAAATGTCTCCTTTGCACGAAGGATACAGTCTCCGGTAACCGGAAACAAGCCAACCACATAACAGGCAGCTTCAAATGCCCGGCATACAAGGAGGCAATTAAAAAATTAAAATGTTGAGGCTCCTCCAGTTGAACCTCAATCATTGTAGAGCGGCGCAGGATCTCCTAGCCCAAACTGTTAGAGAACTAAAGATAGATGTCTGCATTTTAAGTGAGCCCTACAGGAATACCAGCCCTACGGACACAAACCACTACGCAATGAGCTCCTCAGGAAACGCAGCCTTATGGATTTGCGAAGGGAACAACTTACAATTAGAATCGGTAAGCCGGGAAGATGGCTTCGTAAGAGCAAAAATCGGAAACTTCTGGATATATAGCTGCTACCTTGCTCCCAGCCTTCCAATGCAGAGTTTCGAAGCTATCATGGACAACATAGCTCAGGACGCCGGGGGGAGACACAACGTTGTGATTGCGGGAGATTTCAATGCATGGTCTGAGGAATGGGGGTGCCCAACCTCAAACGCGAGAGGCAGAGCTCTTTTGGAAGCCTTTGCGGTGCTTAACATCGGACTGCTTAACACTGGAACGAGGCACACATTTAGTAGAGGTGGAATAGGGTCAATTATTGATCTGACCTTCACTTCGTGTGCACTCGGCAGGCAAGCAAAATGGTGCATAACAGATGCCTATACTGCTAGCGATCACTTGGCCATTGTCGTCGAGGTAGGGAATACCCGCAATCCAAGGACCCGCTTTCATGCGCAGCCTGGGTATAAAGCCGACACCCTGAGCAGGCATGAATTTGAGGCGTCTTTTACCCCTCCCCACATATCATGCGACGCCAACTCGGCGGCGAACGGCCTAGTGGGAGCCATGGAGACTGCGTGCAACAGAAGCATGGTAAAGAAAAGAGGTTATAGGAGACACCATGAGCCTGTTTATTGGTGGACAGAGGATATAGCGAATGCCAGGCGAGACTGCATTGCTTCTAGACGAAGATACCAAAGAGCAAAGGGCAAACCTGAGTTTCCAACACTACAAGCGGAGTACTCGACCTGTCGTAGGGTACTAAAAAAGGCAATCCGAGCTAGCAAGTTAGCCTGTTTCATGGAGCTATGCGACGCTGCAGATAACGATATCTGGGGATTAGCTTACAAGGTGGCAATTAAGAAGCTAAAAGCAGTTAAGCCTGCCCCCCCAATGGAGGCGGACACGATGAGAGCCATAATTAGGACACTATTTCCACCAATGCAGGAGGTTAGTATGCATCCACCCCCAGGCAACATCCAGATCCCGAGCGGACATGAGGTCACAGTGGAGGAAGTGGTAATAGCTGCGAACAAACTCGGAAACGATAAAGCCCCAGGGCCTGATCGGATTCCGAACAAAGCCGTCAAGCTAGCCATTGAGTTAAATCCAGGTGCTTTTGTGGACCTGTATAACCTGTGCCTGAAGGAAGGCAGGTTTCCGGATAGGTGGAAGGTGCAAAAGCTAGTCTTGCTCCCAAAGCCCAACAAACAAAACGGAGATCCCGCATCGTTCTGGAGTATCTGTCTCATCGACACGGCTGGCAAACTGCTGGAGAAGATACTGGCAACTAGGCTTAACTGGGCCATAGGAGAAGCTGGCGATCTCTCACCGATGCAATTCGGTTTTAGGAAACAGAGATCTACGTTGGATGCGATTGCAACAGTGGTGGACATTGCTGCCAAAGCACTAGAAGGAACCCGATGGAAAGGAGGCACGAAGCAATACTGCGTAGTGCTCACCCTGGACATCAAGAACGCGTTTAATACCGCAAACTGGGCAAAAATACTTAGTGCAATAGCGAACTTCGAGGTTCCAGAGTATTTATACTGCATTATTGAAGACTACTTCAAAGATAGAGTCCTTAAATACCAAACCCTGGAAGGCGAGGAATCTTACTCTATCACAGGAGGTGTACCACAGGGCTCTGTCCTTGGACCCATACTGTGGAATGCCATGTATGATGGGATACTAAGGCTGCAGCTTCCAGGTGATACCAGCATAATAGGCTTTGCAGACGATGTAGCTGTAGTTGTGGTGGCCAAACAAGTCCATGAGGTCGAGGAAAAATGCGGTGCTGCAGTTTCCATCATAAAGGACTGGCTAAGTAGAGCGGGCCTCCAGTTAGCGGACCAAAAGACGGAGGCAGTACTCATGAGCAGTAGGAAGATACCTGAAACTATTCAGCTCAACATGGGATCCACAATAGTCCAATCAGCGAGAGCCATTAAATATCTCGGGGTGTATCTAGATGACAGACTTTCGTTCAAAGAACATTTAATGCATGCCAGCAGTAGAGCAGCCGAGCTTGGCAGATCTCTAAGCAGGATAATGCTTAACACGAGGGGCCCCAAACAAGCACGAAGACGTCTTCTTATAGAAGTCATCAAATCCACGATGCTGTATGGCGCACAGGTATGGGCCAAAGCTACGGAGACAAAGAGCTACAGGCGGGGCTTAGAGTCCACATACAGACTCGGAGCTCTCAGGGTCTGTTCTGGCTTTAGAACCGTATCCGATGACGCCGCACTGGTTATAGCTGGGTTGATACCAATCGACCTACTAGCAGTTGAGGCACAGGAACTGTTTGCCTTGAGGCAGCAAACTACGAACGACCAGCCATCGGCCCGCGAGCACAAGCGCCAGGTCAGGTCACGGGTAATAGAGGATTGGCAGAGAAGATGGGACGCATCCAGCAAAGGGAGGTGGACTCACATACTTATCCCTGATGTAAGGAAATGGGTGCAGAGGCGCCATGGGCAGGTCAATTTCTACCTGACCCAGATGCTGAGCGGTCATGGTGTTTTCAGGAATTACCTGCACCGTTTCGGACATGATTCCTCCCCGGAGTGTCAGCTGTGCTCATTAGTAGAAGACGCCGAACACATCCTCTTCCACTGTCCGCGTTTCGCGGAATCACGGGCGAGGATGAGCAGGAAAGTGGGAAGCCCTATAAGTAGATCCACCATAGTTGACAAAATGCTGGAAAGTGCCGAAAAGTGGGAGTTTTGCAGAAGATTCTATGAGGACGCTGCGATCCTTAGAAAGGCAGCGAAACTTGGGAGGGGTGCACTAAACGGCATCCGCTTAGATCCTGCGTAGCAATGCTTCACGGCCGTACCGCAGGCCATCTAAGCAGCTAGTTTCAATTTTCATCCTTATCTTTATATTCTTTTTTTTTGGTCTATTTTTCATACTTACATATACCTATTTCTTTCGTTGAATAAAAAAAAAAAAAAAAAAAAAAAAAAAAAACACACACACACACACACACATGCTGAAACAGTTATCGCCCATTATGCCTACTTGATATTGTGGGTAAATTGTTTGAGCGAATCCTGTATTCCCGAATAGAGGCAATCACCGAGAGCATCAACGGCCTTGGAAATCAGTAGTATGGCTTCCGGAAAGGCAAGAGCACCCTAGACGCACTCACGGCGGTGAGAAATATTGCCAAGAACGCCCTCCAGGGCTACAGATGGTTAGGAGGAACGAAGGAGTACTGTGCAATCGTTACTTTGGATGTAAAGAACGCCTTTAATACCGCTAGATGGCCCGTAATCCTGGGCGCCATGCATAGAATGGGTTTCCCGGAGTACTTATGGACCGTCGTTGGGAGTTACTTCAGGGATCGCGTCCTTTGGTACGATACGGAGGCTGGCCCGAAAAGGTACCGTGTGTCGGCAGGTGTTCCCCAAGGATCTGTACTTGGACCGATCCTGTGGAACATCATGTACGATGGTATCCTGGGCATCAACAAGCCATTAGGAGCGGAACTCCACTGCTTCGCGGACGACGTGGCCATAACAGCAGTAGCCAAAACGATAACAATTGCGGCTCACAAGAGGACCATGTTAGTTACGCAAGCAGGAAGGCTGCAATCACAGCTGCTGCCCTTTCTAGACTGATGCCCAACGTAGGAGGTCCCAGATATCCGGCCAGAAAACTGCTAGTGGCGGTAGCAAAGTCAACGCTAATCTACGCTGCACCAATCTGGAGCAACGCCACCAAAAAGAGCTCATTTATGAAAGGAGCGCGCTCGGTACTACGTTCTATGGCCCTTAGGCTTATAAGAGGCTTCAGGACAGTTTCCGAAGACGCAGCTTTAGCACTGGCAGGCTTGCCACCAATTGACCTTGAGATCAAGGCTCTGAGTCAAGTTCGTGAAGGTGCCACCCGGCTAGAGGCTCACGGGCGGCTAATGCGAGAGTGGCAGAGCCGATGGCAAACGTCGCAACGGGGGAGGTGGTCCTACCAGCTCATCCCCGAGCTAGCGGTTTGGGTAGAGTGCCGCCATAAAAAGTTGGACTACCACCTAACCCAATTCATCACGGATCATGGGTGCTTTCGGGCCTACCTACTCCGGTTCTACCATGTGGAGACAGCCCAATGCGTCTACTGCCCCGATGCGGTGGAAACAGCGGAGCATGTTCTAACCGTTCCAGAGATCTAAATAGCAACAAGAAACAGAGGAACAAAGCTCAAACCGCTACTCAAATACACTCAAAGAGTACTGGCTAGCCCAGCCAAACTCAAGAAACCGTTTTGAGTTATTAGCCCAAGATGATGAAAATGAAAACCAAACTGACAATGGAATAAGTGAAACTTTAAATACACAAATGCAAATTGAGCAAAAAAAAAAACAAAACCTCCCTCTATATATGTACAAAATGTTGAAAATATATATGCACTAACTACTGCCTTAATTGCATTGGAAGAAACAAGATATGAACTAAAAGCACTGTCAACAAATGAAATAAAAATACAGCCACTGGAAACTACTCACTATCACAACATATTGAGACTATTACAAGATAAATCGACCAAATAATACACCTTCAGACCAAAAGACCAAAGAGGGTTTAAGGTAATTCTTCGTAACGTCCATCTTGCTACAGACAAAGACGATATTATTAAAGGAACTAGCTCAGCAAGGGCACGAAGTAATAAATTTACACAACATCCAACGCTACGACTCCAAAGAACCATTGCCTCTGTTTTCCATTGAACTCAAAATGAAAGACAATAATAAAGACATTTATAAAATTGAGCACCTTTGTGAGGACTCAAATTGTGAGCCCCACAAATTTTGCCATTTAGCATAAGTTAACTTTAAGACAATGGAGTCATAGTAGGATAAATTAGTTTTAAGAGCAATGAAGCACTAGATTAGATAACTTTAGGCAATGGAGCCATCAGTTAGGCGATGGAGCCAGATGATAGTATTTTTAGTCTAGTCACTGCCAAACCAATACACCCCATTGGCACAGCATAGGGTATACGACTCGCTCACGGCAAAATCACCACCAAAGAGATCAGCAACGGGAACACGGCGAGCACGCTCAGAGAGCGCCAACAACACAAGCGCACTCAGGCACCCGCACACAAACACGCGCAGAGAACACCTCAGCACACGCACTCAAAGAGCGGCGCTCTTAGCTGACACACGCGCGCAACAACTAAAGAGAGAGAGCTACGCACACAGACGCCCACGCACGCGCTCAACAGCTAAAGAGAGCGTACGCACACAGACGCCCACGCACGCGCTCAACAGCTAAAGAGAGCGTACGCACACAGACGCCCACGCACGCGCACGCACACTAACATCCGCGCATGAGCACAGTGAGAGCGGGAGAGGACCACTCAATCTGCAGTGCACGCACACAAGTATGAGCGCCAACGAGTGCAAGCGAGATATGCACCGGGAAGAAAAACAACGGAGCTCTCTGAGTGAAACCAGCGCAGGAGCACCGGCGAGCGAAACGGAGGGGAAATTGAGACCGGACAGTGACCCTCCGAGCGGCAGACGGGAAACTTGTGTAAAAGCGCGCGAAGGTGACAAACGGAGTGAAAGTTACGGGACGCCAAAAAACCCGCCAAAGACACGCCAAGGACAAGAAAGATCGTCGCAAAGAAGGACGAGAACAGAAGGAGGGACGAGTCAGGATCAGTGTGCCAGAGCGGACGGAGAGACACGCAAGCGAGGTGAGCGAGCCACACTGCGGCCAAAAAGCAGAGAGATCGTAGGCCCCTTTAGGAATTAGGCAAAACAGTGCTCGGTGCTAGCTAGGGACTTAGAAAATAGTTAAGCGAGGAAAAAAATGTAAAATAAACGTCGAAAAGAGTTAAAAAACCATGAGAAAATAAAGTGGAACAAACAGAAATCAAGTGAAGTGAAGTGTTTTAAATGTAAATAGTGCGAGGCCCACGGTGCTTAGTGCGAGAGCCGTTAGCGGAGAGAGGCCAAAAGTCACTCAAAACTAGCGGCGCTCGCAAACAGGGTGTCTTTTTTCGGGAGTTTTACCGTGGGCCAATCGCTATGGTATCGTAGGGAAATTTGTGTCAGTTGGAATGTGTTGTTTCCGTAGTAACTCCGTGTATATATTTGTGCATGTGTATGCGTATGTGCATGCATATGTGTGTGTATGTGTGTAGGTGTGCGTGTAGGTGTGTACAGTGGTGTGCCGACTGTACTGAAGTTTGTGCTGGTGCAATGACGGTCAAATCCCGTTGCATACAGTGCAGCCTCAGTATAGCCAGGCGGACGAGTAGTGTATACAAGGTGTTCCCACGGCACCGGAGCCTAACTGGTGCGATGACGGTCAAATCCCGTCGCATACAGTGAAGCTCCTGGTACAGTCACGCAGGTCTCAGGAACTGACGGTCAAATTCCGGTTCCCTGAGACTCACCTGCGGAGGGGACACCAGGTAGGCATTACTTTCTCTGCCTTCGGCCACCTACAGATCACCCCGCTCTGCCCCTCACCCCTCAAGTCGGCCTCGCCGTTTGAAAGCCTTTGCCTTCCCCCCTCCCGTCGACCAAGATATTTCACCCCCCTCGTCCAGGGTCTCAGCACCAATACAAATTTCTTGTAAAGGTAGCCCTGGCGTGACTGAGCCCACCCCAGCCCTAGAACGCTACCTTACACCTTCTTCACTGAAAAGTTATATTTAAGCCACCGCGACCAAAGCGAACACTCCCATAATGTACAAACTGCCAAAAATATGGACATACAAAAAATTACTGTACTAAAGACCCTATTTGTGTAAAGTGTGCTGGAAAACACAGCTCATCATCCTGTACTATTAACACAAGCTCTGACAGAACAAGCATTAAATGTGCACTATGCAGTGAAAACCACACTGCAAACTACAAAGGTTGTATGGTGTACAGAGCACTGCAAATTCAAAAATACCCAGCTCTTCGGAAAAAAGAAATACCCGTAACAGAAACAAATCATCAAACAACGCAAAACAGTAAAACAAATAACGCAGTAAACCTAAAGATGCCAGCTATATCCTATGCCGAAGTCTTAAATAAAAACCAAGTTATTAGCTAAAAAACCAACACAACAATTCAATTTACTATTGTACCTGATATACAACCTGCTCCAACCCAAGTAAGCCAAGCTGCACAAAACGATTTTGACGAACTTAAACAAATGATGAAACAATTAATAACCCAAATGACAAATATGATGAACATTGTCACGCTTTTATTATCTAAAGTTGACAAATAAACATCTAGCATGCGCCATCTGGAATGCTAACGGACTCGCGCCATTTACTTGAACTAAAAACATTTTTAAATGAAAAGCTAATCGACGTCATGCTCATTTCTGAAACACACTCAACTGAGAAAACCTACATAAACATACCTAGCTATAATATTTTCTCTACTAATCACCCTGACGGTAAGGCCAAAAAAAGTATCAAGTGCATAGAGCTCGATGAATTCAAAAAGGACTACATACAGGCTACTACTATATCGATCTCAGACACAACAGGTCCAATAGATATATCTGCAGTTTATTGCCCTTCTAAATTTAATAATACAAAAGACCAATACCAATAAACTACTGGATCTAATTGACTTCTGCATTACAAAAAATATAACATCTGAGAAACTAACACTAAAATCATGCCTAGACCTCTCTTCCGACCATTCGCCAATATTAATTACACTACATGGTGGACTAGAAGAAAACAACAATGACTTCCCTTTATTTAACCACAAGACAAATTGGAATATGTTTCGCGACATTTTGGAACAGAACATGGAAATAAATATCTCACTAAAGACAAACAACGAACTGGACTCCGCAATAGCATATTTAAACGACAACATCATATATGCAGCGACGCAATCAACACCACCTATAAAAATGATTACGTTAAATAAAATCAGACAAAAACGTAAACTTAGGAGGATATGGCAAAGGACTAAGCACCCAGAAGATAAAAACAAACTTAATAGAGCAACAGTCGAGCTCAAGAGAATTCTCATGAATGAAAAAGATAACCGGCTTCAATACTACCTCAGTAAACTTGGAACCTCCTTATCTACAAATTATTCTCTATGGAAAGCGACCAAAAAGTTGACAAACTCAACTATACACAAGCCACCTATAAAAAGAAACAACAACACATGGGCGAGATCAATCAAAGAAAAAGCAGACACTCTTACTGAACCTTTTAGAACCTCATTTACCAATGACATGGACAGCGGCAATGTTGAGCTTCCAACACAAATCACCAACTTAAACTGTGCAATAAAAACTATAAAAAAGGCAGAAATTAAATTTCACATAAAACAAATTGGTAAAGGTTAAATAGCTGCCTACATCTCCGATTTTTTTTAAATTTTTTTCACTGATAGGGCTATATTTATCATGAATTTAGGTGGTAAAATTATTTGGCGGTCGCTTCTAGTTTTTTTTTTATTGAATTTTGAAAATAATTAATTTTACATGTATTTTGTTGTTGGGCAATTCTGAGTAAAACGTCACGACGACGCGCACTGTGTTCCACAAGCAATTTACCAAGCGAAAAATGCGCCAGACACAAAAATTATGCCGTTGCAACGGTTAATTTGCGTATTGCTTGACGCTTGTTCAGAATTTCGGCGCGACAGCCGAAAAGTCGTTGCTCGGTAGTCTGGCGCCAATGCAGATGTTCAATAGCTTTTTGAAGCCATTGGTACATCATTCGATGTGTAATTTTCAAATCGTAAAGATGGCAAATTGCAAGAAATGCGAGTTAACAAATGCAGAATTTTCTTTATTGCTTCAGTCGGATATTGAACTGATTGACTTTTTACGCAAGCATAACGTAATATGCAATGTAAAAATGTGTCCAAAGTGCGGAAATGAGTGCCAAGTTAAATACAGATCTGATTCTGTAATTAACTTTACATGTCATAGCTACGCAACTATTTCTGCGGCTGCAAAAAAAAAGAAATTAAAGCGGTGTATGTTCTCAGAAACCATCCGAAAAAACACCTTTTTCCAAGGTCACCGATTCTCCATCAATGAAATTTGCCAGTTCATAATGTTGGACACAAATGGACTTAAGCGCGAAGTCCAGTTTTTGATGCAGGAATTGGGATGGTCACGGCCATCAATAATTGACTTCCGCAACTTCATGCGCGAAGTATATATAGACTGGGCGGTACGCAACAGTCCTCGGACCATTGGTGGCCCCGGCAAGGTGGTTGAAATCGACGAAACTAAAGTGGGACACCGGAAATATAACTGTGGCCGCATAGTGGAAGGTCAATGGCTATTTGGCGGCATTGAAAGAGACACCAAGGAATTTTTTATCGCGCCAGTGGAGTCCAGAAATAAGGACACCCTGTTGTCTCTTATAAGAGAAAGAATAGCCGATGGCACTACCATTATGTCGGATTGTTGGAAAGCCTATTCTTGTCTTAAGGACGAGGGCTTCCAACACCAGACCGTGAACCACTCCAAAAATTTCGTCGATCCATCAACCGCTGCCCATACTCAATCCATCGAGCGTCTGTGGCGTGACGTGAAAGATGGCATACCCCGCTTCGGACGGAAAAAGGCGCACTTTGTAGGGTATCTGGCCAAATTCCAATTTTTTAAGAAATTCCCTTCAAACCCTGATCGACTCCATGAAATCTTTAAAGCCATAGGAGAGTTATATGACCCAAAGAGGGAAGGAGTTGTAATAAAAGTTAGGAAAATTTGCTGGGTAAGTAAAGCCCGCAGGCGAAAAATTTTTTGCCTACGGCGCTTCGTGTTTAGTGCCGTTAATAAACACCTTTTTCCTATTATTAGGACTCGTCTGATTCGGAATAGAAGACCAACTTCAATGTCTTCAATAAATCGGCCTTTATAAGGACCACCAAAACTTAATAAAGATACAAATATAGAACGTATGTATTACAGAACAAGTTGTTGGGAAACGGAAAAATAACTTTAAAACTCTTAAAAATGTTTCATAGGAATGTAGTATTGAAGTGACAACAAATTTTTCATTGCAAACCCATCAGCTTGTGGCCCACTGTACTGACACAAAAAGTTGCAGACATACTGGCGTCACACACAAAAAGGCAACAACAAAATACATGTAAATTTAATTATTTTTAAAATTCAATTAAAAAAAACTAGAAGCGACCGCCAAATAATTTTTTCACCTAAATTCATGATAAATATAGCCCTATCAGTGAAAATTTTAACAAAATCGGAGATGTAGGCAGCTATTTAACCTTTACCAACAAATTAAAAAAAGAAAGCCCCCGGATACGATTTAATCGGAGGAAAAATTCTTAAAGAACTACCAGACACTATAATTACCTATATTAGAAACTTGTTTAACGCAATTCTTCGATTGCAATACTTTCCCATAACTTGGAAGGTAGGCCAAATTAAAGCGATACCAAAACCAAATAAAAACGATAATACTGTAAGCTCGTACAGACCAATCAGCTTGTTACCTGTCCTTTCAAAAGTATTTGAAAAAATCCTATTTGATAGAATCGAGCCAATACTAATCCAAAAAAATATAATACCTTCTCACCATTTCGGCTTTCGGAAGAAGCATTCGACTGTCCAACAGGTCCATCGAGTAATAAACAAAATAACAGACGACTTCGACAAAAAGAAGTTTTGCTATGCTGTGTACTTGGACATTGCTAAAGCATTTGACAAAGTATGGCACAAAGGACTGCTGCATAAACTAAGAAATATATTACCATATAACCTATATACCATACTTCAAAGCTATATAACGGACAGATATTTCTTATTAAATACGACGATGATTGCTCAGATATTATGCCAGTGTCAGCGGGTGTTCCCCAAGGTAGTGTGCTTGGGCCCATATTATACCTCATATATACCTCCGATATTCCAACGCCAACTACTCCTGGATCAATGATTGCGACGTTCGCAGATGATACTGTACTAATGTCTTCAAGTGCGTGCGAAAAAACAGCTGCAAGTGCACTACAACAAATCATGACACAAACAGTATCCTGGTTTGAGAGATGGGGTATTGAGATAAATAAGGACAAAACTCAACAAGTAATATACACAAAACGACAACCCAAAAATTTCGCAATTAAAATCAATGACAATCAAATATCATTGCACGCTTATGCTAAGTACCTTGGACTAACCATTGACTCAAAACTAACATGGAAACAGCACATTCTAAATAAACGAAATGAAATAAAATACAAATTTCGACAACTTAACTGGCTAATGGGAAAACATTCAAAACTAGAATTACATAATTAAATTGCAATATACAAGGCGATAATAAAACCAATATGGACGTATGGAATAGAACTCTGGGGAACTGCTAGTAAATCCCACTTACAGCTAATCCAGCGAACGCAATCGAAAATGCTCAGAATAATTACAAAAGCCGAATGGTACATCAGAAACGAAGATATCAATAATGATTTAAACATTGAGACAGTCGACGAAACTATTAAAAAATGCAGCAAAAAACACACGAATCAACTACTTAGCCACCAAAACTTAAACTTGAGACTAATACCGATGAGAGAGTTGGAACCAAGAAGATTAAAACGCAGAACTCCAACAGAATTAAACCATTAACGTATTAGCGTACCTGTTGCGACTTCATACATATTTCTGTTAAGGAATTAAGTTTATTGAATTTAAATCTGATTTGTTTGACTGGATCTTTTAGACCACCACTAGCATTATCGATACTTGTATAAATACCGATGAATAAGAAGCCGCACCTCTAGAAGAGTTTGGTGAAGTTGGCAGTCTCGATAACCAACGGCGGCACAAACACATTAAATTAAATTTTTCTTTTTACTCTTTTACTTTGTATATTTCGTACTATTCTAATTTAACGCCAAAACGACTCGAAGCAGTCAAATAAAGTGTCTCGTTTGATATCCATCAATATTTGAACTCAAAACATCTTTAATTTAATGTGTACCTCAATTTTTGGTCGTGCATATTAAAAGCGAGCTTTATTTATGTGTGTGTGTGTGGTGAAATTGTGAAAAGCCGTTACAATTTCTTGTGAAATAGACACATACACACGAGGCGATGCCGGCGTATGATGAAATTACGCAGCGGTAAGCAAATGAAAAAGCAGAACATGGATTTTAATTCGAACGACATGACTGGAAAAGGAACTCCGAGGTCAAAAAGTGGGTCAAATTCTACTGACGAGATGGATTCGAACTTGGATGACACAGTTGTCGAGACTCCTGGAAAATCGGATGCACATGGTGACTTGATACGAAATTTGATGAACATGATGCAGAAAATGGATGAGCGAAACGGTCAATTATATAACTCCGTGAGGAACATGGAGGATCGGCAAAATAAATTGGCCATCTTTGTGGAAAATGTCAACGTAACTCAATCGGAGCTGGCTAAGCAAGTAGTCAGCATAAAGAAGACAATGCTTCATGTTCTGGAGGCACTGCTGGAGGTATATGTGGACAATTGGGCGCCTTGGATGGCGCAGAATCTGTGAGCGTTCCTGGAAGTTCACAGAAACAACTTGATGCTGTTAGAAATTCACGTCTATTGGGCACTAATCGATGTGCGCGTGATGATCGTGGCGCTGCTGGAGGTGCGCAGTATTCAGAAGATAACAGAGGTGACATTGGAAATGCCGGCACTTTTACAAACGTGCGTGGCAAAATTGGCACTACTGGTGGTGCAGATGACTTTGGCGTCGTAGGATCTGGTGTCGGTACATACGAACCAATGAAAGGCTTATTCAACATGGACGCTAACGAAGGCTCACGTAATCTTGATATAAATGGTTCTGGCGGCTTAGGAGACTCTGGAGATGGTATTGGTATGTACGGGGTCGATGGTTTTGGTGGTGGTTTATTGGGTTCAGCCAGATTGAACAGTAGCAGAAATGTGTTGCAACATCCTCCACTCGTATATCCTCGAAAGCTCATTGATTTGCCTGAGTTCAATGGAAACCCAGAGGATTGGCCCGTATTTTCAACAATGTTTTGGGAGTCGTCGAACGCTTTTGGATATTCTAAGTTGGAAAATCTGTTGAGGCTACAAAAAAGCATAAAGGGAGCGGCCAGAGATGAAGTAAAGGGTTTGCTTATAAATCCTATGAATGTTGAACATGTTATGAATCGTCTAGAGTTCACTTATGGGAGGCCGGAGTCATTGATAAGGAGTCAAATGGACATGGTCAGCAAAATCACTGCTGTATCAGAGGATAATTTGCAATTGTTGGTGCCATTAGCAACGAAAGTTGAAAATTTGGTTATATTCTTGCAATCGGCTAATGCAACCCAATATTTACAGAATCCTTCCCTGATTGAACAGTTGGTGTGTAAGATACCAATGACCAAACGCATTCAATGGATAGAGTATACAACGACTCTTCGAAATTACCCAAATTTGAAAGACTTTAGTACATGGATCAGCACTATGGCCAGAAGCATTGCAAAAGCAATGATCGTATTCCCAGCAGACGAATCAGAGAAGAAGAACAAACATCAAAAACTTGTTATGCAGACCACGAAGGACGAGGAATCCAAGAAAGAAACGAAATATAAACCTGAATGTTATGAGTGTCACGGAGATCATTATTTTGACAGATGCAGCGTGTTTTCTAAAGCGAAAACAGAAGACAAATGGTCTATGGTCAAAAAATATCAACTATGTTTTGGATGTTTGCGAAAAGGACATAGACAAAATGTTTGCAAAAATAAAAAGGAATGTAAAAAGGATGGATGCAAGAAACTGCATCATTCATTGCTGCATTCAGAAGAAAAACCATGTAAAGAGAACGCTGCAACAGAAGTTTCCGTAAATACTATAAAACCAGCAAAATCGAAAATAATGTTCAAAGTAGTACCTGTTGAAATCATTGGACCAAATAAAAAAATTGTAAGGACATATGCATTCTTGGATGAAGGTTCCTCCGCTTCGTTAGTTAATGAACAGTTTGCAGTAAATTTGGGAGTACAGCAGCAGAAAGATAACCTAACATTGAATTGGATAGAAAATCGTACTACTGTGGTTAGCTCAATGGAGTGTAACTTGCGAATAAGGAGACAAGGTCGAAACAGCAAATGGTTGAGGTTTTCTGGAAACACAGTCCCTAATCTGCAGTTACCATTACAATCGTTGGACATAGACGAGCTAATGGGGAAATATAAAAAATTGAGAAATGTCCCCATTGAAGGATACACTGATGCGAATCCAATGCTTTTGATTGGAATAAATAATTGTCACCTGACCGCAACACTGAAAAGCATGATACTGGATGATAACTTGTTGGCAGCAAAGACGTCATTAGGCTGGAGTATCTACGGAAGTTCTGGCGTTTGTAAAGAGAGATCTTTAATTTCAACGATATTCCATGTACGAGAACATGAAGAAACCGAAATGGACAAATTGATTGCGGATTATTTCACGACTGAAAATTTTGGGGTCAACGCAGCTAAGGAACCATTGCAATCGGCTGATGATTTAAGAGCCAGGAGTATTTTAAAGAACACTACTAAACGACTGGAGAACTCATACGAAACTGGGCTCTTATGGAAAAAAGATGATATACATTTCCCAGACAGTTTTGACATGGCGTTCAGTAGATTGCAAGGAGTTGAAAAGAGGATGATGAGCATGGGAAAAATCAACGAATATGATGCTGCGATTATGGACTTCGTGAAGAAAGGATATGCCGAAAAAATGTCTAAGGAAGAAACTGCAAAGGTTGGTGCGCGAACTTGGTACTTGCCTCATTTTGGTGTTTATAATATAAACAAGCCAAAGAAAATGAGATTGGTCTTTGATGCAGCTGCGACTGTCGATGGAGTATCCCTGAATACAGAACTTTTGAAAGGGCCAGATGAAAACCCACCTTTGACACAAATTCTTTTTAAATTTCGCCAAGGAATCGTTGCGGTATGTGCAGACATAAAGGAAATGTTTCTGCAGGTGCAGGTTCGCAAAGAGGATCAAGATTCATTGAGATTTATTTGGAGACATGGCAATCAAAATGCTGAGTTAGACACCTACCGTATGAAAGTAATGATATTTGGAGCTGCTTGCTCTCCTTGTTGTGCTCAGTATGTAAAGAATTTAAATGCCCAAAATGCGACGATGCACAGAGAGCAAGTTATTGATGCAATTGAAAATAAACATTATGTGGACGACTTCGTGGCTAGCTTCACATCTGAGGCAGAAGCTTTGAAAATCAGCGCAGAAGTAAAGAGGGTGCATCAAATGGGTCATTTTGAGCTGCGAGGATTCATTTCAAACTCCGTATTGGTTCAGCAAAGTTTAAATAGCGGCGTGGAAAGCAACGGCAACAATCAAGAAGCAGTGAAGCTGGATACCGAATCCTATGATAAAATCTTAGGTATGCAATGGAACAGTCAAAAAGACGTTTTTGTTTTTGACTTAAAATTGAATCGCGTAGATAAACAAATAGTAGAAGGTCTTCAATGTCCAACGAAGCGTCAGCTATTAAGCATGGTGATGTCTGTCTACGATCCCTTTGGCATGCTCGCGGATTTAATGATATACGGAAAGGTTTTAGTCCAGGATGTATGGCGAACCGGAATCCATTGGAACGATTTATTGCCTGAAAATATATTTACTGCATTTAAACAATGGGTTCAGCAGTTCAAAAAGGTCAAGGAATTTAATCTAAGAAGATGTTATTCTCAGAATTTCCTGTCGTCAGACTACGTTGAGCTACACGTCTTTGTCGATGCAAGTGAGCAAGCATTTGCGGCAGTGGCATATTGGCGAATAACTTGTGGTGACAGCGTACAATTAATGTTTGTATGTGGAAAAACGAAATGTGCACCTCTAAAGTTATTAACTATTCCCAGGCTGGAGCTGCAGGCGGCCGTACTTGGTACACGTCTAAGAAGAACCGTTTTAGAATGCCACGACGTGAATGTGAAGTCTTCAACTTTGTGGACAGACTCAAGAACGGTAGTCTCATGGATCAAATCGGACCATCGTCAATATAAACCATTTGTGGCTCATAGGGTGTAGCGTGCAACCAAAATTAGGGAACGGTTGTAATGCTGTGTGAAGCTGTGCACGTTATTATATCCGGCTCTAGCTCGTCGGCTTTGGGGGTGGAGGTCTTGTTCACACAACATAGGGCTACTAACAATAATAACAAAAATCAAGAAAGAACGTGCTGCGACAAAAGGAACTAGAATTTACAGAACCGGAAGAGAAAACAGATATACATGATCAAACAGAAAATAGGATATAGGATAGGAGCCTAGAATGGTATGCCGGCGAACTTAGATGTTGAAGGAGTTCGCGTTTGCCCACCCAACCATGATCACCTCCATTGAACTTTTAGTTCAGGCGACCCCTTTTCCCCTACAACAGCGGGAGCGTTAGCATCGAGTTCAAAAGATAAAAATTTCTAAAACATTATAAATTTAATTAAATTCTCTAAAGGTAATGGTATAAATTAATGTGGTTAAACTAATCATTCTTATTTCTAACATTTAAATGCAATTTGATTGGTAATTGAAATCTGTTATTTGTTCACTTTTGTTATCTCTTTCATTGCCACAGTTTCAGAGGCTTTGTTTAAAACTGTAATTTATTATTAACCAATATTTTCAAATTGTATTGCCTACTTTTGGCTGTTAGTCAAAAGGAGATGTGACTTGTTCTTTGAATATTTTAATTTTTTTTTGTTGCTTGGACCATATTTCAAACGTAATAAAAAAAAATGGATTTTACTCACGGTTTCCGTCGGCGAAAGATCGATCTCTTGCTCGGCACCTGTTTGCTTAAAATGTTTTTTTAAAAAAATTCAAAATTATAGTACTCAGCAACAAAAAATCTCCAGTTTAGACATTCTCAGGAAAAACAAACAGTAATCGGAAAGAGACTAATAACTTAAAGTGAACATAATATATATTAACAAATATGTGAATTATTTTTAAATAATGCTAGAGATAAACAAAAACTTAATTTAACAGAACATTCCTATATATTGGTTTCTATTACTATTTTTATTAAATTTTTCCCTCAAAAGTATGTGTTAACATCGAGGTGGCCATCAGTCAATTTTTCCTGCTCCAATATTCTAAAAGATCTGACTGTGGTTTAATTTAGGCTTTGGCAGACAATTTAATTTAGTAGAGAGTTGGGCTAACTATTTAAAGAAACATTTCTTTTCCCTTATGGTGCTATATTGACCGTGTGGTCGTTCAGCGCGAAATCGCAATTTTCGCTATGCGCTAACTTTACGGTTTGCTGCTGCCTTTTAGGGTGTGTGAGAAAATGGCTACTCCGTCTTAGCGGAGTGGCGAAGTCTGCTTTAGAAAACGCTCCTTATTTAAATTGAGCTTTTTAATAGGCTATGATTAAATAAATGTTGATTTCCGCCGAGCGCGTCGATCTGCCGGTTTGGTGGACGACGTCTATCCCGAGCGGGGTAATATTCCTTGGTGACGGGCCCTTGGTCAAAGTCCAGCTTTCTGTCCGGTCCCAATTGGAGTAAATTTGCCAAATCTATTTAGGTATTTCCATTTATATATATTTTCCTCATTCTTTACCATTAATATTTACCCAAAGAAATATTGAAACCTCCAGCGTTTGCCTCAGGATATTTCCAGAAAAATTTTATTAAATTTCACACCACTTTAATTTTTCCCGCTTTTACAACTTTCTCCGGCGCCAACTCTTTCGCTAATGCTGACTTGCAAATTTCTTTCTCCCCTGCTCTGCTTCATTCTAGACCCTTGAAGATCTGGGTATTTTTCTCCTAATCTTATCTGGCCTATGGGTCCATTAGTGTAGCCAACTACTTCAAAGTTTTTAATATTTTTTATAGCATACTTTTAAGGATCTACTCTAATTTTATTATTTTTCTTCTCTCTTTTGTGGCATACTTTTGGGCTTCATTTTATTTTTTTTTATTTGAGTCGATGCTACAAATTCCCCCCTGCTAAAATTAGACTAGGGGTCCAAACGATCACTAGGCTGATCCAACCTAAATCGACTCTCATTGGCGTATGTCTTTTGCGTGATACGTGCCCAATGATCGTCCCTGCAAATCTTCTAGTTCATAACACGAGTTCCCAACCTTTTTACGCACTCGTGCTTTTACAAAAGATAAGCCTAACTTAGAATTGTAGCCTGTCTGGAAACAACTCTGCTTAAAGTTTCGACGAAAGACTTCTTGTCCCGGTATATAATTTACTTCTCGGGATCTTAGATTATATGCTCGTTCATTTTGCTCAAAGCTTTTTTTCATGTGCTCACTCGCTGCTCTTCGAACAATCTCAAACGAGTCCTCCCTATTAAAAGTTAACGAGCGATCCTCTAATAAATTAAGTTTCCTTAATAGTGCATATGTTGAACCAGCTGTAATCATATGTTGACCAAACGCCATATAATAAGGAGTAGTACCGATACTGGAGTGCACTGAAGATCTTAAGGCACAACATATTCTGTTGAGGTATTCGTCCCAGTCTTTTTGGTCTGGTCGTACGTATGACTTAATCCCAGAGAGAATTGATCTATTTACACGCTCCGCCGCTTGCTTGTGGTGAATAATAGGCAGTGAGCGTGTGTGATATTTCGTGACGACTCAATAAGTTTTGAAAGGCTGTTGACTTGAACTGGGAACCGTTGTCAGAAACAATGGTTTCGGGTATCCCAAATGTCATGAAAAGATCATCCTCAAGGTATTTGATTACAATTTCTGCCGTAATCTTTTTAACTGGCTTAAGGAATATGTATTTAGAAAAATGATCCAAAACTATAAATATCCCAATATTTCCGCTCCTAGATCTAGGATAAGGACCTAAAAAATCAATATATAGTTTTTGGAAAAACCTTTCTGACACCGACGCTTTTCCCATTGGGGGTCTTAGCACTTGATTCGGGGCTTTTGTTTGCTTACAAATATCGCACGCATTTACGTAAGCTTTGACATCTGGCACTAACCCTGGCCAAAAATAAAACTGTCGTATTCTTTGCAAAGTTTTATGTATCCCACCATGAGAAGAAAGAGGATCGTCGTGTGCTTTATATAAAACGTCTTTCACTAATTCTTTCGGTACCCATAGCTTCCACGCATGTTCATCGTGAACTAGATGTCCTGTACTATGCTCCGCTCGCCGATAAACATATCCTGCCTCTGTTTTCAAATCAGGAAATTTACTTTGGTTCGCCTCGATACGTTCTATGAGCTCTCGATACTCTTTCGTTTTAAAAAATTCTGACTCTAAATCGATTTTGACCTCGGGTCGCTGTTCTATTGATGCCATCTCACTGTCATTAACCCTCGACAAAACGTCTGGTACCACATTCAAGGAACCTTTTCTATGTTCGATTTTGAACCGGAATCTTTGTAATGATAAGGCCCATCGTGCTAACCTCGAACTTAAGTCGTTATTTGACATTAACCACTTTAGCGAAGCATGGTCTGTCACGATTGTAAATTCGTGACCTTCTACATAGGCTCGAAAACTTTTTAGACATACTATTGCCGCCAAACATTCTTGCTCTGTGACTGTGTAGTTTTGCTGTGCTTTGTTCAGTTTTTTTGAAACAAAAGCAATCGGACATTCATCCCCTTCTGCAGATAGCTGAACTAACACTCCACCTACTCCTGTTTTGCTGGCGTCGCAGTGTATGAAAAATGGCTTGGTAAAATCTGGACTGTGTAAGACGGGTGATTCTGAAAGCTTGAGTTTTAAAATTTCAAAAGCCTGCAATGCTTCTTCACCTAAATGAAACTTCCGCTTGGTGGTCATTGCGTCTGTCAAAGCCGAAGAGAGGGATGCATAATTCGGTACAAATTTCCGATACCATCCGCAAAGTCCCATAAAACTTCTTAGACTTTTAAGATTCTTTGGAACGGGAAACTGCTTTATAGCCGCTATTTTCTCTGGATCAGTTCTTATACCACCATCGCCTATAATGTGGCCTAAGTAACGCACGCGTTGCATACAGAAGTGACTTTTGTTTACATTGATTGTCAAACCAGCCCGCTTTATTTGTAAAGCTATCTCTCGAAGCACTTCTAAATGTGACTCAAAACAGGGTGAGATAATTAGAAGATCGTCTAAGTATACAAATACCTCGTTTCGCAAATGTGGGGGCACCACCTTGTCCATTAATTGAGACATGGTACTGGCCGCATTGCATAAACCAAACGGCATGACCTTAAATTGATAAAGTGGCCTACCAGGTACTGTAAAAGCTGTTTTCTCTCTAGACTTTTCTTCCAATGGCACTTGCCAATATGCATCTTTTAGATCTAAGCTTGTTATGAAATTTGCTTTGGGAAGTCTGCTTAGAATCCCACTGATTTGAGGCAACGGGTATGCCGACTTTTCCGTAAAGCTGTTGACTTTCCTGCAATCTAAACAGATTCTTATTTTTCCAGGCTTTCTAACTATAACAATCGGAGAAGACCAACCACTGTTTGATTCTTCTATCACTCCTAACTGTAGCATTCTGTCTATTTCCGCATACATTTCTTTTTCAACAGCTGGTGAAACTGGAAAATGTCGTTGTTTTACTGGTTTTGCATCTCCTACGTCGATTGAGTGTTCTATAAGGTGCGTCTTTCCTAGCCCTTCTTTAGCAAATGACGGAAATGCTTTTACTACGTTAGCCAATTTGAATTTTTGCGCAGCTGATAGTTCATGCTGATCAGCACTGTTATCGTTAGATGGTAGCACTAATTCATCTACTTGCAAGTTGGAAGGTAATAGTTGATATAACTTCCAAAAATCTATTCCCAGATATAAATCTTGTTGCAGTGATGGGACGATAAATATTTCGATAGGTTTTTTCTCACCTCCGTATTCTATATCTACCTTCATAGAGCCCGCGATTGTTTGTGTGGCTCCATCTGCAGTACTGACTTGACACTTTAAATTTTTGAAAGTTATACCTTCCTCTAATATTTGGATAGCTAGCTTGCCACCTAGACAACTTATGGCTGCTCCTGAATCTAACAAACCATATACTGTGCGATTTAACAACGTAACTGGTATAAATGGGCGAGGATCTGTAGAACTTTTCGAGACTGCACATAACTGTTTTAATCCTATTTTACACCTTTTTACTTTTTCCCAAAACGACCTGATTCTCTTAGAGCTACGAGATTTAAATCTCTCCGACAATGGAATGATTTCATTAGTTTCTAATTCTGTTGTAAATGTTGACATATCCGGTACTATTTTTGTTGATGTTTTTTCATCATCTATTGGTCTGTGTTCATCGCTTGATTTTTCAGCACAGCCGATGTCTTCGGTTTGTGTGTAAACTTCGACGTGCTGACTTGTCCGTTTTTTGAACAGCGATTACAATTAGGTTTATAAGTATTTGCCGCGCCACAGCCATAGCAAAAGATTTTCCTGTCTGACAGACAGTCTTGGTACCTGTGCCCTGTTTTCCTACAGTTCCAGCATACTAAAGCTACAGCTTCTATCTCTATATCTGTTAATGCTTCTTCCGATTCAGACTGCTCATCAGTTTCTGCTAACAACTCTGCTACAGTTCTTCTTACGGGATTACTTTTTGCGAAACCTGGTATGTTTTTGACGTCTTCAATGAACGCTTCTCTGCGCCTACAAATTTCTCGAAGCTCAGAGACAGTCCCTATTTCCAGATTTAAAATTTCGTGGCGGATTTCTGGTCGTAAATTGTTCCTTAGTATCTTGACAAGTTTTCTGTTTGGCCATGGCTGTTCTAGCTGGTCTAACAGGCTCGAAATTCCTTCGTAAAACCCATCAAAAGTCTCATTGACCTTCTGCTTCCTATTTCGGATCAACTCTTCTAAGTCACTATCATCTCGTTCTTGCCTAAATTGTAGTCGCAGTGCATCACAGAGCCTATCCCATCGTACGTGCTTTACCACTTTGTGATGTCGCCAATAGAACTCAGTTGCCTTCCCTTCAAATAAGACACTGATATTAGAGCAAAGCACTTCGAAATTTCCACCTAAGGTTTGATGCGTAAGGGCCTCAACTCTATAAATGAAGTTGTCAACTGACACTCCAACTCCTGAAAACTTTACTTTCCAGGCGTTAAGAATATGTACTACTTTATCTGGCCTTTGAGACAGATCTGAGGCAGCACTTCCCACTGAGTATTGTGGAGTTGCTCTTGATGTACCCTGGTTGTATTGTGTTTCGTCTGGTATATCGGCTCTTTCCTGAGGCGAAACCCCCCTACTAGACATCGCTTGTACTTGAGGTACCATTAACCGCTGCACACAATCTACCACCGTATTTTGAATTAACTCGGCCATTTTCTCTGACAGAGAATTAAGAATTCGAGTTTCCATATCTTGAAAAGCTGCTCTAGATGTGCTTGGTACTTCTTCTGTCCCTTGACTAGTTATTGCTGTTGCTACAGCACCTCTCTCGTTTGCTGTTCTACTTTGCGATCGTGTGTTGTGTGCCACTGTTTTCTTGACTGACGCACTCGTAGTTGGCCGGCATGTAATATTACACACTGGACACGCGTCACTTGTTTTAAAATGTGTTGTTAAACAATCTCGATGAAATTCATGGCCGCAATTGGTTCTATAAATTTCAATCGAAATCACCCTTTCCTTGCATAAGGCACATGTGACTGCTGTATCTGCAGCTTCGGGAGAACGATCTAAGCCCATCTTTTCTGATCGAGACACCAATAAATTCAAAATAAATACTCTAAGTAAGATAAACTAAATAAACTATTATACTAGAACTCTAAGCAAAATAAATCGAACAAAACGAATATAAGGATATAAAAAAAAACAAATATAATAATTCTCATAAGATAGTTGAACTCTCCGCATAACTTCCCGCTGTTAAGGGATTGCGAAATTTTGGCTTTACCACTCTAGTTATGAAAATAAAAGGGTGTAGAACTTTAAAATTTATTTCTTTAATTTTATTAAGTTCATGTTATGTAATTTGTTACGTATCACTTTTTATGGATCAGGTGCTCTAATTAATAGATAACTCTGATTTTCCTATAAATCGTGATAAGTCACAAGCTCCATTAGCTGAAATAATTCCAGTATTTTGACTCTTTCTCTTGGTTAGTGCTTAGTTCTGAAACTTTGCTGCTATATTCCAAAGACTCTTTTCTCAAAATACTGTTATTAGAAAGATAGTCCAATGTTGTTTGTATTTGATCTATGGCCAGGTGATAAGCCTAAGCTAAAGTCATCCTGTTTTCTCATATGATCGTTTACTCACTTCATTGTCCCTAAGGTATCAATTCAACAGAAACCTAAACCGTGGTAGGAAGGGAAATATCTTTCACGCTAACTATTTCCAGGCGGTTAAGAAATTTGTTCTTGATCAAAAGTGTGAAAAGAAAGATGAAAATTATAGTAAAAAAGATTGATCATATCTGCATGTGAGTCACATTAAATTGACATTAATTTAATGCAGCCACAACGTTGGGCGCCACTTATTTTTATTATTATTATATATTATAAATGTAGCGTGCAACCAAAATTAGGGAACGGTTGTAATGCTGTGTGAAGCTGTGCACGTTATTATATCCGGCTCTAGCTCGTCGGCTTTGGGGGTGGAGGTCTTGTTCACACAACATAGGGCTACTAACAATAATAACAAAAATCAAGAAAGAACGTGCTGCGACAAAAGGAACTAGAATTTACAGAACCGGAAGAGAAAACAGATATACATGATCAAACAGAAAATAGGATATAGGATAGGAGCCTAGAATGGTATGCCGGCGAACTTAGATGTTGAAGGAGTTCGCGTTTGCCCACCCAACCATGATCACCTCCATTGAACTTTTAGTTCAGGCGACCCCTTTTCCCCTACAACAGCGGGAGCGTTAGCATCGAGTTCAAAAGATAAAAATTTCTAAAACATTATAAATTTAATTAAATTCTCTAAAGGTAATGGTATAAATTAATGTGGTTAAACTAATCATTCTTATTTCTAACATTTAAATGCAATTTGATTGGTAATTGAAATCTGTTATTTGTTCACTTTTGTTATCTCTTTCATTGCCACAGTTTCAGAGGCTTTGTTTAAAACTGTAATTTATTATTAACCAATATTTTCAAATTGTATTGCCTACTTTTGGCTGTTAGTCAAAAGGAGATGTGACTTGTTCTTTGAATATTTTAATTTTTTTTTGTTGCTTGGACCATATTTCAAACGTAATAAAAAAAAATGGATTTTACTCACGGTTTCCGTCGGCGAAAGATCGATCTCTTGCTCGGCACCTGTTTGCTTAAAATGTTTTTTTAAAAAAATTCAAAATTATAGTACTCAGCAACAAAAAATCTCCAGTTTAGACATTCTCAGGAAAAACAAACAGTAATCGGAAAGAGACTAATAACTTAAAGTGAACATAATATATATTAACAAATATGTGAATTATTTTTAAATAATGCTAGAGATAAACAAAAACTTAATTTAACAGAACATTCCTATATATTGGTTTCTATTACTATTTTTATTAAATTTTTCCCTCAAAAGTATGTGTTAACATCGAGGTGGCCATCAGTCAATTTTTCCTGCTCCAATATTCTAAAAGATCTGACTGTGGTTTAATTTAGGCTTTGGCAGACAATTTAATTTAGTAGAGAGTTGGGCTAACTATTTAAAGAAACATTTCTTTTCCCTTATGGTGCTATATTGACCGTGTGGTCGTTCAGCGCGAAATCGCAATTTTCGCTATGCGCTAACTTTACGGTTTGCTGCTGCCTTTTAGGGTGTGTGAGAAAATGGCTACTCCGTCTTAGCGGAGTGGCGAAGTCTGCTTTAGAAAACGCTCCTTATTTAAATTGAGCTTTTTAATAGGCTATGATTAAATAAATGTTGATTTCCGCCGAGCGCGTCGATCTGCCGGTTTGGTGGACGACGTCTATCCCGAGCGGGGTAATATTCCTTGGTGACGGGCCCTTGGTCAAAGTCCAGCTTTCTGTCCGGTCCCAATTGGAGTAAATTTGCCAAATCTATTTAGGTATTTCCATTTATATATATTTTCCTCATTCTTTACCATTAATATTTACCCAAAGAAATATTGAAACCTCCAGCGTTTGCCTCAGGATATTTCCAGAAAAATTTTATTAAATTTCACACCACTTTAATTTTTCCCGCTTTTACAACTTTCTCCGGCGCCAACTCTTTCGCTAATGCTGACTTGCAAATTTCTTTCTCCCCTGCTCTGCTTCATTCTAGACCCTTGAAGATCTGGGTATTTTTCTCCTAATCTTATCTGGCCTATGGGTCCATTAGTGTAGCCAACTACTTCAAAGTTTTTAATATTTTTTATAGCATACTTTTAAGGATCTACTCTAATTTTATTATTTTTCTTCTCTCTTTTGTGGCATACTTTTGGGCTTCATTTTATTTTTTTTTATTTGAGTCGATGCTACAAGGGTGAGCGAAATTTTGGAAAGTACACAGGAGAATGATTGGTATTGGGTGCCAACAAAACTTAATGCAGCCGATAAAGCCACAAAAACCAGTAATCGATGTGAATACGACGTAAACAGTGTTTGGATAAGTGGACCTGAATTTTTGCTTTTGGAAAAGGAGAAGTGGCCTTCACAAAAATTCATTTCCAACCAAGAAGATATGACTGAACGGCGCAAACAAATCATGTTTTTTGGAAAGATTCAATGGATACCACTAGAAAGGTTTTCAAATTATTCTCGGTTAAAACGTACAGTAGGCTGGATTTGGAGGTTTGTGAGCAAATGTCGCAAAGACCAACATGGAGAATATGACGGAGAGCTGACGGCACACGAATTGAACCTGGCAGAATCAACCTTATGCAAAATTGCGCAACTTGAAGCATACTGGAAGGAAATAGAAGAACTTCAGGAATCTGGAATCGTATCGAAGGAAAGTCCAATATACTCATTGTCACCTCAATTGAACGCAAGTGGTGTTATTATTGTTGGAGGAAGGCTGGATTATTGTTTCTCTATTCCGGAGAGGGCACGTCGTCCGATATTGTTACCATCGCGTCACATTTTGTCAGAGTTAATTGTTAGATGGTATCATGTCAGCTATCATCATCAAAACAATGAGCTTATTGTAAACGAAATAAGACGTCAATTCTGGATTGTCAATTTAAGAAAAGCTGTGAGTCGAGCTAAGTCAAGATGTCAACATTGTAAAAACGAGATGGCTAAGCCTTTACCACCGTTGATGGGCCAGTTACCAGAGGATAGAGTGACACCATTTCAACGGCCATTTTCGTACGTTGGATTGGACTACTTTGGTCCAGTCATGGTGACGATTGGACGAAGACAAGAAAAGAGATGGGTAGCACTTTTCACATGCTTAACCATTAGGGCTGTTCATCTGGAGTTAGCGGCAGACTTGTCCACAGACGCATGTGTGTTGTGCATAAGAAATTTTGTAAACCGAAGAGGAATTCCTGTCAAGATCCGTTCTGACATGGGAACTAATTTCATCGGCACCAATAAGGAATTAAAGAACGCAAAGGATTTTTTTGATATGGAATATATAAAATCCGAGTTACGCAAAAAAGGTATCGAGTGGCAGTTTAATTGTCCATCCAATCCGAGCTCTGGCGGATGCTGGGAGCGCATGGTTAGGAGCATAAAACGAGTATTGGCCATAACTTTAAAAGAAAAAGCACCACAAGTGGAAACTTTAAGGAGCCTGCTGATAGAGGCTGAAAATATAATAAACAGTCGACCATTAACTCATTTGCCAATAGATATAAATGATCTGGAACCTCTGACTCCAAACCATTTTTTACTGGGAACAACGAACTCGACGCAAACTCCTGGAAAAGATCTTAACTTGTGCCTACGTAAGCAGTATCGAATCAGTCAACAAATGAAAGACAATTTTTGGCATCGATGGATTCGTGAATATCTACCGACTTTGACACGGCGCACTAAATGGCATGCGCGATCCAAACCCATAGCAGAGGGAGATGTTGTGGTAATTTGTGAGGAGAGCCTTCCAAGAGGCAATTGGAAAAAAGGAGTTGTTCTTCGTACAATTGCTGCCGCGGACGGCCAAATCCGAATAGCTGAAGTAAAAACATCAACTGGACTACTAAAAAGACCAGTTTCAAAGCTTGCAGTGCTAGATGTATTGGGTAAAACTATGGAGTAGTTTTACGGTGGGTGGGATGTTGCGACTTCATACATATTTCTGTTAAGGAATTAAGTTTATTGAATTTAAATCTGATTTGTTTGACTGGATCTTTTAGACCACCACTAGCATTATCGATACTTGTATAAATACCGATGAATAAGAAGCCGCACCTCTAGAAGAGTTTGGTGAAGTTGGCAGTCTCGATAACCAACGGCGGCACAAACACATTAAATTAAATTTTTCTTTTTACTCTTTTACTTTGTATATTTCGTACTATTCTAATTTAACGCCAAAACGACTCGAAGCAGTCAAATAAAGTGTCTCGTTTGATATCCATCAATATTTGAACTCAAAACAGTACCCTTGCAATGGGAAGGGCCGCTACACTTTTTTCACAGCTAGCCAACCAATTACTGATTGTTATTTAAAAACAGATTATAATTTAAAGAAAAATAATAAAAAAAAAAATGTTCTATTGAACTGTTCCAGGTTTACGGCGGAGCGCGAGCAGCTAAGATCGATGACTGGGAATCCGCTCAACCCAAGGGGACAGTTCGCGGCTATGATGGAGAGCAGTGAGGCATGGGAGCTAGGGCATACGATCATCACCAACATGATGAAACGTGTCCGAGCCTACGAGAGGGCCAACAGTTCTGGTGGCCAATAAAAAAAAAAAAGAACAATAGTTCCTGTGTGGTGGCGGGAGAAGAATACTACCTCAGCGTACCCGGCTTGTCGTAAAAGGCGACTGAAGGGTGGAAGGACGTGAGGTTCTTGTTTTAGTACGTAGGCATAACATTATTTGGAGAGTTATGAATCGTGCATGCCACCTACGGACGGTAGATTTTAGAAGATTTTAATTTTCGTACCGTAAGGTGTTTACAAAAAAAACCAGTCGAACGTTACAGTCAGGTGCTGACTGTGGAAGGCCATGGATTATTTAAGTATACCGTTATTTATAATTATTATTTATAATGAAAATTTTTCATTATTTAGATTATTATTAAGCATTTAAAAATGTCAACTTTATATTCTTATTATTTTATTCGAACGACACGCACAAATTTAATTGGCGGATAGAAGAAGAAGAACGCATAAACATGCAAAAGCGAATAGACAAGAATTATAAGCATTAGGTAGGGCAAGAGAGCAATAAATTTATGTATGCATTTTTGTAGTAGTGGTGGCCGCTAAAGTTGTACAGTAGCTTAGTGGAGTGTGGGCCGGATTCGAAGACCAATTATGTTAACAGTGTTCGGGTTCGAATGCTGCCGACGATCAATGTGTGACATGTTTTCCTTTTTTCTTTCTTTTCTATTAAATAATTTTAAAGCTCAACAAACAATACTTTTAAAATTTTTTGGTACACAACATATTTAATTAGAACACTTTTATAAACTTTGGCGAATGTTGCACAAATCTGACAGTTGCGTACATACGCCGAATACGGCAGATGTGTGTTAGAGCGGGACGCCGAAACGTAAATGTGCAAATGCAGACATGCATGTATCGACGTCCCGCTCTAACATTCGTAACTTATTGATTGTCTTAAATATTGCAATAAAAAACATGAGATTTAATTCTTAAAAACTATTTTTATTGATATGTAATTAAATAACTGTAGTTTTCATTTAAGCTTATAAGAATTAAAAAAAAAACCAAAAAAAAAGTCATTAAAATAAAAAGTTGCACCAGCCGGCCGCACATGGGACATGGGACTCGAACTCACACACGCAGGACCGCTGTCCGCCACTCCAACCACTAAGCCACCGCCTCATTTATTCACTGATCGGCAAAGTTGCATTCTGAGCTAATTATGTTACCATTCTATGCAAATAAAAAGGTTTGTAAAATACTGTGTGTCCGACGATTCGAACTTCAGTATGATGCGTAAATTAGGTCTTAATATGCGCATAAGTATACGTTCAAATACGTTCAATCGACTCGGCTGTTGATACTGATTCAGAATATATGTTATATAGTTCATGGGGTCGGAGATGCCTCCTTCTGCCTGTTACGCACAAATTCGCTCCGACAAACACAGTAGACCATGAATTTTTTTAAAATCCATGGCCTAAAACACACACACACACACACACACACACACTGTAAGGAAGTTTTCTTAGGCTGGGGTACATATCTCAGTCTCGCCAGGGTCTTTACAGAAAATTTGTAAATACTGAGACTACCAAGACTTTTAGTAAGGGGTGTTACTAGCAGGTCATGCCCTGCTGAGATATGTACAGGGTATACGAGGTGCACGTGGTCCACGTCGTGGACACATACTTGCTGGCCACGTGGTCCTACCACCACGTGGTTTACCTGGAACGCACTTGTGTGTGTGTCGCGTGTCACGCGTGCCCGGCCGGCGACTTGTCGCGGGGGAGCGTCCGCGGCCGCAGGTGCTTTCGCTAGCACTCCCACAAGCCGCTTCGTGGTGTATTCCACCACCGCAACTGGGTAAAGTGCCCGCTCACGCACCCGGCTCGTCAGCTATCGTCCGCTCACGATGCCGCTCACGGTCGATCGTTGGCCGTGCGGATCACCCGTGACCGCTGGTACCTGCGCCTGTGCTCCCACAAGTCGCTCAAATGGTGTATTCCACCAACGCAACCCGTTAAAGCACACGCTCACGCACCCACTTGCCAACTAGCGCTCCTTCACGGTACTCCTTGCGATCGGCCGTTGGTCGTGCAGAACGCCCGTGGCCGCAGATGCTTGCGCCTATGCCCCCACCAGTCGCTCAATTGGTGTATCCCACCACCGCAACCTATTAGGGCACACGCTCACGCAGCCACTTGCCAACTAGCGCTCACTCACGGCACGGGCGGCGGGTGTGTATGCCCAGAGTCGCCCACTGATCAGCGGAACACCGGCATGCCAGAAGTACGGCTCTGTATATACACACACGCAGGGCACACACGAACACGACACACTGACACACTGGGGAAGAATTTGCTTTAGAATAATTCACTGCGGGTCATTTTATCACGTTTAATTATACACGTTTTATTTTATTTCGTTTTCTTTTCCTATGCTTTGCTCACACTTGTTTTCTTATTTATAACTGTCCCTGCCTGACTGCCTACTTCGCACCATACGCAGCGCATAACTGCGCTCTCAATATCCCTTTTACAGCTCACCTGCTATGTCCTGCGACAGGATCCATGTCTATTTAATAGGGAGGGATGGGGTCCTGGTTGGTCCTTGCTGGCACTTGCACACAAAACTTTAATTTTCACTTTGTTATTTATTTTGCGGGAGCTTTCCTGCCCGACTTCTATTGCTGCTCACCAAAGACTGTCCAGTGCCCTAGTTTCGCAGCTCGCACTTTGCTTCGCTGCCTTTGCTTTGTCGCCGCTGCGCAAGTGTCGCCTGCATGGCGTCGCTGCGTTCGAACGATCGTGCCTTGCTGTTTTCGCTCTCTTCGCACTTCTTTGATTGCATGGCTCGGCCGCTTGCCTAGCGTCGCTGCCTAACTGGCGCCGTCGCTTCAAAATTTGTCGCGATCCCGTTGCCTGTGTGCAGCTGCAGTCTATGCTCGCGCTCTGGGTACCGAAGCACCGTTACTTGTGCGCGTGTTATGCTCGAGCCTATGCACAAGCTCTGGGTGCCGAGGCACCGTTACTTGTGTGCGTGCTATTTTGTGTGTTACGCCGGGCGCCGATTGCTAGAGGGTTTGCGTATCTTGCGTGCCCTTTTCGTCGCCTCTGCCCCCGCCCCTGTTTTCTGTTTCGCTGCTCATGCTTGTGCCTACGTTTTTGGCCTGCGCTTATGACTATGTAACTGTCTATGCTCATATTTATAATAAGAACGCTGTGGGGTATATGCGACTTAAAAGTAACTTATATTTATTTATAAAAAATAAGGTTTTTATGTCAGCTGCTTCATGCGGCGTCACACCCCCCCTTTACTTCGCCGGGGTTAGGTGGAAAAAAAATGAAAAATTAAAAATAATAAAATAGAAAGTGTTACGGGGCGCTTCTTCATCTCGTCCCCCCCCCTTGGTCTTATCCTTAATTGGCGGTGATGCCGTGGGCCTAATATGGTGCGAAGCTTGAAAACCCTGACTGGCTAATGTCTTATGCGTAAATACAAAAGTTACAATAGAATATCATGGTATAAATGGTTAGCGTGGTTAGTGGGAGCCTGTCGCCCCCGATACCTGTCGATCTTTGCTGGTCGAGTCTTCCTCGTGGCATGCCTTAAGGTCGGCTAGTCCTGCGCTGCGTCGCTGCTTCGTCGCAACATTTTGGAGTCGAAGGATCGTGGGCGAGATGTATTTTATGACCCGGTAGGGGCCGTCGTAGCGAGGTGCCAGTTTGGCAGCAAATCCGTCGGCTGCTTTCGATAAGTGATGGTGCTTCAGGAGTACGAGGTCGCCAATGGTCGGCTTCCATTCTCGGCGGCGTAAATTGTAATATTTTCCCTGGTCTGCGCTGGCCTGTTGTGCGTTTTCTGCGACGGTCTTGAACACGTCCTGCAGGTGTCGTTCCTTCTCCTCTGGTGTCCTTGGTTCCACTCGTATGACCGGGGTTACCTCTTCATACAAGGCTCCCGGCAAACGAGGCTCGCGTCCTTGTATAAGATACGCGGGGCTAAATCCGGTTGTGTCCGAGGCGCTCGTATTGATCGCCAGGCTGATCTCTGGGAGACGCTCGTCCCATGTCCGCTGCTGGTCGTCCAGATACTGTCCCACCATTGTCTTCACAGTCCGGTTGCAGAGACATGCCTAGTTGTCCACAGAATGCGGCGAAAGCTCGGCTCGTGAATTGCGTCCCATTGTCGCAGACCAGCATCTTCGGTACTCCAAACCTGGCCAGGATTCGCTCGCGGAATGAGCGCATCAGGTGAGCGGCCGTTGCCTTGCGCAAAGGCACCAACTCTACCCACTTTGAGAAGGCGTCGAAGAATACCAGTAGCATGGTATTCCCGTGAGTGGAGCGTGGGAGTGGTCCAACGAAGTCCGCACAGAGTACGTCGAACGGGGCGTGTACTTGCCTCGTGTGCATCTGTCCCGGTGGCTTGAGTTGGCTGACCTTAAATTTCTGGCAGGTCTCGCACTTCCGTACGTATCGTGCTACGTCCCGGAAAAGACCCGGCCAGCAATACCGCTGACGAATCCGGTTGAGTGTTTTCCGCACTCCCTGGTGTCCGGCTGTGGGCTGGTCGTGACACTCGTCGAGTACTCGTTGGCGTTGTGGCTTCGGCACACACAATTTCCAAGGTGTGTAGTCCTCGTCGTCTGGTCTGAATCCTCCCCGTCGGTAAAGTTGGTCATTCTCTCGCAGATATTCCGGGTATTTCTCGGGTTCCCTCTTGATAAGGTCCAGCATCCGAGTTGTCCACTTACAGGGTGGTCTCTCCTGGGTGACTTGTTGCAGCGTTTCCAGAGGCTGTCTGGACAAAGCGTCGGCCACGATGTTCTGGTCTCCGCATTTCCTCCACTGTGCCGTTGGTGTCCAGTCCGAACTCCTTCAGGATGAGCTGCAGTTCGCTCTTCCGACGGAAAGCGATCCAGCGTGTTCCCATGCCTTTTGTTAAATTTGATGCGCGGTTAAATTCGTTGAGTAGAGTAGACGTGGCGACGGTGAATTCCTGCTGAGCGTTGATCTTTCTATTGAATTGTTTAAAATCTCCGGCGAGATTTTATGGCCACGTGTTTCTTGCACTGGTTGAAAAATGAGTCTCAAATCTCCGGCGAGATTTTATTGGCACGTGGGTTTGCGGGAATAATTTAAATCTCCGGCGAGATTTCTTGTTACGTGGACTAGTTTTAAAAAAATTTAAATCTCTGGCGTGGTCTAGTACTGGAGGAGTGCCACAATGTTCATTCTTTGCCTGCCCGATCTCAATTGCCCGTTTTAGTATTTGACACCGAGTCTTATATTTGTTACCGATGTTGTCAGTTCGCATGCCCGATCACGACTGACTCCCTCGGTATTCGATACCGAGTCTTATAGCTAGTCTGCGCCGGCTGTGCCGACGCCAGGACAAGGTAAAGCAATATAAAAGAGACCAGAAAGGTCAAAGTTCGCGCATACGTCAGTATGCGCAGTAGTCGTAGACACGTGGACAAAATTTCCTATGAATTTTCTATGTTTCTTTTCTCTAGCTACAGGAATTCTATGCTTTTATTTCATGTCTGCGTTGCTATATGTTTGAACTATACTGGGGAACTAGCCTGTGTTGTGTGTCTTGTGCTTCCCTACTATACCCTGTAAAATTTTGATTGTGGGTCTTTAATCCACTAAAACGTGGTAAATTCCTCAAACTAAATGTCTAGCCTTAGTAGTCCCTGCTCGGGCGCCATCTGTAAGGACGTTTTCTTAGGCTGGGGTACATATCTCAGTCTCGCCAGGGTCTTTACAGAAAATTTGTAAATACTGAGACTACCAAGACTTTTAGTAAGGGGTGTTACTAGCAGGTCATGCCCTGCTGAGCTATGTACAGGGTATACGAGGTGCACGTGGTCCACATCGTGGACACATACTTGCTGGCCACGTGGTCCTACCACCACGTGGTTTACCTGGAATGCACTTGTGTGTGTGTCGCGTGTCACGCGTGCCCGGCCGGCGACTTGTCGCGGGGGAGCGTCCGCGGCCGCAGGTGCTTTCGCTAGCACTCCCACAAGCCGCTTCGTGGTGTATTCCACCACCGCAACTGGGTAAAGTGCCCGCTCACGCACCCGGCTTGCCAGCTATCGTCCGCTCACGATGCCGCTCACGGTCGATCGTTGGCCGTGCGGATCGCCCGTGGCCGCAGGTACCTGCGCCTGTGCTCCCACAAGTCGCTCAAATGGTGTATTCCACCAACGCAACCCGTTAAAGCACACGCTCACGCACCCAATTGCCAACTAGCGCTCCTTCACGGCACTCCTTGCGATCGGCCGTTGGTCGTGCAGAACGCCCGTGGCCGCAGATGCTTGCGCCTATGCCCCCACCAGTCGCTCAATTGGTGTATCCCACCACCGCAACCTTTTAGGGCACACGCTCACGCAGCCACTTGCCAACTAGCGCTCACTCACGGCACGGGCGGCGGGTGTGTATGCCCAGAGTCGCCCACTGATCAGCGGAACACCGGCATGCCAGAAGTACGGCTCTGTATATACACACACGCAGGGCACACACGAACACGACACACTGACACACTGGGGAAGAATTTGCTTTAGAATAATTCACTGCGGGTCATTTTATCACGTTTAATTATACACGTTTTATTTTATTTCGTTTTCTTTTCCTATGCTTTGCTCACACTTGTTTTCTTATTTATAACTGTCCCTGCCTGACTGCCTACTTCGCACCATACGCAGCGCATAACTGCGCTCTCAATATCCCTTTTACAGCTCACCTGCTATGTCCTGCGACAGGATCCATGTCTATTTAATAGGGAGGGATGGGGTCCTGGTTGGTCCTTGCTGGCACTTGCACACAAAACTTTAATTTTCACTTTGTTATTTATTTTGCGGGAGCTTTCCTGCCCGACTTCTATTGCTGCTCACCAAAGACTGTCCAGTGCCCTAGTTTCGCAGCTCGCACTTTGCTTCGCTGCCTTTGCTTTGTCGCCGCTGCGCAAGTGTCGCCTGCATGGCGTCGCTGCGTTCGAACGATCGTGCCTTGCTGTTTTCGCTCTCTTCGCACTTCTTTGATTGCATGGCTCGGCCGCTTGCCTAGCGTCGCTGCCTAACTGGCGCCGTCGCTTCAAAATTTGTCGCGATCCCGTTGCCTGTGTGCAGCTGCAGTCTATGCTCGCGCTCTGGGTACCGAAGCACCGTTACTTGTGCGCGTGTTATGCTCGAGCCTATGCACAAGCTCTGGGTGCCGAGGCACCGTTACTTGTGTGCGTGCTATTTTGTGTGTTACGCCGGGCGCCGATTGCTAGAGGGTTTGCGTATTTTGCGTGCCCTTTTCGTCGCCTCTGCCCCCGCCCCTGTTTTCTGTTTCGCTGCTCATGCTTGTGCCTACGTTTTTGGCCTGCGCTTATGACTATGTAACTGTCTATGCTCATATTTATAATAAGAACGCTGTGGGGTATATGCGACTTAAAAGTAACTTATATTTATTTATAAAAAATAAGGTTTTTATGTCAGCTGCTTCATGCGGCGTCACACCCCCCTTTACTTCGCCGGGGTTAGGTGGAAAAAAAAATGAAAAATTAAAAATAATAAAATAGAAAGTGTTACGGGGCGCTTCTTCATCTCGTCCCCCCTTGGTCTTATCCTTAATTGGCGGTGATGCCGTGGGCCTAATATGGTGCGAAGCTTGAAAACCCTGACTGGCTAATGTCTTATGCGTAAATACAAAAGTTACAATAGAATATCATGGTATAAATGGTTAGCGTGGTTAGTGGGAGCCTGTCGCCCCCGATACCTGTCGATCTTTGCTGGTCGAGTCTTCCTCGTGGCATGCCTTAAGGTCGGCTAGTCCTGCGCTGCGTCGCTGCTTCGTCGCAACATTTTGGAGTCGAAGGATCGTGGGCGAGATGTATTTTATGACCCGGTAGGGGCCGTCGTAGCGAGGTGCCAGTTTGGCAGCAAATCCGTCGGCTGCTTTCGATAAGTGATGGTGCTTCAGGAGTACGAGGTCGCCAATGGTCGGCTTCCATTCTCGGCGGCGTAAATTGTAATATTTTCCCTGGTCTGCGCTGGCCTGTTGTGCGTTTTCTGCGACGGTCTTGAACACGTCCTGCAGGTGTCGTTCCTTCTCCTCTGGTGTCCTTGGTTCCACTCGTATGACCGGGGTTACCTCTTCATACAAGGCTCCCGGCAAACGAGGCTCGCGTCCTTGTATAAGATACGCGGGGCTAAATCCGGTTGTGTCCGAGGCGCTCGTATTGATCGCCAGGCTGATCTCTGGGAGACGCTCGTCCCATGTCCGCTGCTGGTCGTCCAGATACTGTCCCACCATTGTCTTCACAGTCCGGTTGCAGAGACATGCCTAGTTGTCCACAGAATGCGGCGAAAGCTCGGCTCGTGAATTGCGTCCCATTGTCGCAGACCAGCATCTTCGGTACTCCAAACCTGGCCAGGATTCGCTCGCGGAATGAGCGCATCAGGTGAGCGGCCGTTGCCTTGCGCAAAGGCACCAACTCTACCCACTTTGAGAAGGCGTCGAAGAATACCAGTAGCATGGTATTCCCGTGAGTGGAGCGTGGGAGTGGTCCAACGAAGTCCGCACAGAGTACGTCGAACGGGGCGTGTACTTGCCTCGTGTGCATCTGTCCCGGTGGCTTGAGTTGGCTGACCTTAAATTTCTGGCAGGTCTCGCACTTCCGTACGTATCGTGCTACGTCCCGGAAAAGACCCGGCCAGCAATACCGCTGACGAATCCGGTTGAGTGTTTTCCGCACTCCCTGGTGTCCGGCTGTGGGCTGGTCGTGACACTCGTCGAGTACTCGTTGGCGTTGTGGCTTCGGCACACACAATTTCCAAGGTGTGTAGTCCTCGTCGTCTGGTCTGAATCCTCCCCGTCGGTAAAGTTGGTCATTCTCTCGCAGATATTCCGGGTATTTCTCGGGTTCCCTCTTGATAAGGTCCAGCATCCGAGTTGTCCACTTACAGGGTGGTCTCTCCTGGGTGACTTGTTGCAGCGTTTCCAGAGGCTGTCTGGACAAAGCGTCGGCCACGATGTTCTGGTCTCCGCATTTCCTCCACTGTGCCGTTGGTGTCCAGTCCGAACTCCTTCAGGATGAGCTGCAGTTCGCTCTTCCGACGGAAAGCGATCCAGCGTGTTCCCATGCCTTTTGTTAAATTTGATGCGCGGTTAAATTCGTTGAGTAGAGTAGACGTGGCGACGGTGAATTCCTGCTGAGCGTTGATCTTTCTATTGAATTGTTTAAAATCTCCGGCGAGATTTTATGGCCACGTGTTTCTTGCACTGGTTGAAAAATGAGTCTCAAATCTCCGACGAGATTTTATTGGCACGTGGGTTTGCGGGAATAATTTAAATCTCCGGCGAGATTTCTTGTTACGGGGACTAGTTTAAAAAAATTTAAATCTCTGGCGTCGTCTAGTACTGGAGGAGTGCCACGATGTTCACTCTTTGCCTGCCCGATCTCAATTGCTCGTTTTAATATTTGACACCGAGTCTTATATTTGTTACCGATGTTGTCAGTTCGCATGCCCGATCACGACTGACTCCCTCGGTATTCGATACCGAGTCTTATAGCTAGTCTGCGCCGGCTGGGTCGACGCCAGGACAAGGTAAAGCAATATAAAAGAGACCAGAAAGGTCAAAGTTCGCGCATACGTCAGTATGCGCAGTAGTCGTAGACACGTGGACAAAATTTCCTATGAATTTTCTATGTTTCTTTTCTCTAGCTACAGGAATTCTATGCTTTTATTTCATGTCTGCGTTGCTATATGTTTGAACTATACTGGGGAACTAGCCTGTGTTGTGTGTCTTGTGCTTCCCTACTATACCCTGTAAAATTTTGATTGTGGGTCTTTAATCCACTAAAACGTGGTAAATTCCTCAAACTAAATGTCTAGCCTTAGTAGTCCCTGCTCGGGCGCCATCTGTAAGGACGTTTTCTTAGGCTGGGGTACATATCTCAGTCTCGCCAGGGTCTTTACAGAAAATTTGTAAATACTGAGACTACCAAGACTTTTAGTAAGGGGTGTTACTAGCAGGTCATGCCCTGCTGAGCTATGTACAGGGTATACGAGGTGCACGTGGTCCACATCGTGGACACATACTTGCTGGCCACGTGGTCCTACCACCACGTGGTTTACCTGGAATGCACTTGTGTGTGTGTCGCGTGTCACGCGTGCCCGGCCGGCGACTTGTCGCGGGGGAGCGTCCGCGGCCGCAGGTGCTTTCGCTAGCACTCCCACAAGCCGCTTCGTGGTGTATTCCACCACCGCAACTGGGTAAAGTGCCCGCTCACGCACCCGGCTTGCCAGCTATCGTCCGCTCACGATGCCGCTCACGGTCGATCGTTGGCCGTGCGGATCGCCCGTGGCCGCAGGTACCTGCGCCTGTGCTCCCACAAGTCGCTCAAATGGTGTATTCCACCAACGCAACCCGTTAAAGCACACGCTCACGCACCCAATTGCCAACTAGCGCTCCTTCACGGCACTCCTTGCGATCGGCCGTTGGTCGTGCAGAACGCCCGTGGCCGCAGATGCTTGCGCCTATGCCCCCACCAGTCGCTCAATTGGTGTATCCCACCACCGCAACCTTTTAGGGCACACGCTCACGCAGCCACTTGCCAACTAGCGCTCACTCACGGCACGGGCGGCGGGTGTGTATGCCCAGAGTCGCCCACTGATCAGCGGAACACCGGCATGCCAGAAGTACGGCTCTGTATATACACACACGCAGGGCACACACGAACACGACACACTGACACACTGGGGAAGAATTTGCTTTAGAATAATTCACTGCGGGTCATTTTATCACGTTTAATTATACACGTTTTATTTTATTTCGTTTTCTTTTCCTATGCTTTGCTCACACTTGTTTTCTTATTTATAACTGTCCCTGCCTGACTGCCTACTTCGCACCATACGCAGCGCATAACTGCGCTCTCAATATCCCTTTTACAGCTCACCTGCTATGTCCTGCGACAGGATCCATGTCTATTTAATAGGGAGGGATGGGGTCCTGGTTGGTCCTTGCTGGCACTTGCACACAAAACTTTAATTTTCACTTTGTTATTTATTTTGCGGGAGCTTTCCTGCCCGACTTCTATTGCTGCTCACCAAAGACTGTCCAGTGCCCTAGTTTCGCAGCTCGCACTTTGCTTCGCTGCCTTTGCTTTGTCGCCGCTGCGCAAGTGTCGCCTGCATGGCGTCGCTGCGTTCGAACGATCGTGCCTTGCTGTTTTCGCTCTCTTCGCACTTCTTTGATTGCATGGCTCGGCCGCTTGCCTAGCGTCGCTGCCTAACTGGCGCCGTCGCTTCAAAATTTGTCGCGATCCCGTTGCCTGTGTGCAGCTGCAGTCTATGCTCGCGCTCTGGGTACCGAAGCACCGTTACTTGTGCGCGTGTTATGCTCGAGCCTATGCACAAGCTCTGGGTGCCGAGGCACCGTTACTTGTGTGCGTGCTATTTTGTGTGTTACGCCGGGCGCCGATTGCTAGAGGGTTTGCGTATCTTGCGTGCCCTTTTCGTCGCCTCTGCCCCCGCCCCTGTTTTCTGTTTCGCTGCTCATGCTTGTGCCTACGTTTTCGGCCTGCGCTTATGACTATGTAACTATCTATGCTCATATTTATAATAAGAACGCTGTGGGGTATATGCGACTTAAAAGTAACTTATATTTATTTATAGAAAAATAAGGTTTTTATGTGAGCTGCTTCATGCGGCGTCACACCCCCCCTTTACTTCGCCGGGGTTAGGTGAAAAAATGAAAAATTAAAAATAATAAAATAGAAAGTGTTACTGGGGCGCTTCTTCATCTCGTCCCCCCCTTGGTCTTATCCTTAATTGGCGGTGATGCCGTGGTCCTAATATGGTGCGAAGCTTGAAACCCTGACTGGCTAATGTCTTATGCGTAAATACAAAAGTTACAATAGAATATCATGGTATAAATGGTTAACGTGGTTAGTGGGAGCCTGTCGCCCCCGATACCTGTCGATCTTTGCTGGTCGAGTCTTCCTCGTGGCATGCCTTAAGGTCGGCTAGTCCTGCGCTGCGTCGCTGCTTCGTCGCAACATTTTGGAGTCGAAGGATCGTGGGCGAGATGTATTTTATGACCCGGTAGGGGCCGTCGTAGCGAGGTGCCAGTTTGCGTAAATTGTAATATTTTCCCTGGTCTGCGCTGGCCTGTTGTGCGTTTTCTGCGACGGTCTTGAACACGTCCTGCAGGTGTCGTTCCTTCTCCTCTGGTGTCCTTGGTTCCACTCGTATGACCGGGGTTACCTCTTCATACAAGGCTCCCGGCAAACGAGGCTCGCGTCCTTGTATAAGATACGCGGGGCTAAATCCGGTTGTGTCCGAGGCGCTCGTATTGATCGCCAGGCTGATCTCTGGGAGACGCTCGTCCCATGTCCGCTGCTGGTCGTCCAGATACTGTCCCACCATTGTCTTCACAGTCCGGTTGCAGAGACATGCCTAGTTGTCCACAGAATGCGGCGAAAGCTCGGCTCGTGAATTGCGTCCCATTGTCGCAGACCAGCATCTTCGGTACTCCAAACCTGGCCAGGATTCGCTCGCGGAATGAGCGCATCAGGTGAGCGGCCGTTGCCTTGCGCAAAGGCACCAACTCTACCCACTTTGAGAAGGCGTCGAAGAATACCAGTAGCATGGTATTCCCGTGAGTGGAGCGTGGGAGTGGTCCAACGAAGTCCGCACAGAGTACGTCGAACGGGGCGTGTACTTGCCTCGTGTGCATCTGTCCCGGTGGCTTGAGTTGGCTGACCTTAAATTTCTGGCAGGTCTCGCACTTCCGTACGTATCGTGCTACGTCCCGGAAAAGACCCGGCCAGCAATACCGCTGACGAATCCGGTTGAGTGTTTTCCGCACTCCCTGGTGTCCGGCTGTGGGCTGGTCGTGACACTCGTCGAGTACTCGTTGGCGTTGTGGCTTCGGCACACACAATTTCCAAGGTGTGTAGTCCTCGTCGTCTGGTCTGAATCCTCCCCGTCGGTAAAGTTGGTCATTCTCTCGCAGATATTCCGGGTATTTCTCGGGTTCCCTCTTGATAAGGTCCAGCATCCGAGTTGTCCACTTACAGGGTGGTCTCTCCTGGGTGACTTGTTGCAGCGTTTCCAGAGGCTGTCTGGACAAAGCGTCGGCCACGATGTTCTGGTCTCCGCATTTCCTCCACTGTGCCGTTGGTGTCCAGTCCGAACTCCTTCAGGATGAGCTGCAGTTCGCTCTTCCGACGGAAAGCGATCCAGCGTGTTCCCATGCCTTTTGTTAAATTTGATGCGCGGTTAAATTCGTTGAGTAGAGTAGACGTGGCGACGGTGAATTCCTGCTGAGCGTTGATCTTTCTATTGAATTGTTTAAAATCTCCGGCGAGATTTTATGGCCACGTGTTTCTTGCACTGGTTGAAAAATGAGTCTCAAATCTCCGGCGAGATTTTATTGGCACGTGGGTTTGCGGGAATAATTTAAATCTCCGGCGAGATTTCTTGTTACGTGGACTAGTTTTAAAAAAATTTAAATCTCTGGCGTGGTCTAGTACTGGAGGAGTGCCACAATGTTCATTCTTTGCCTGCCCGATCTCAATTGCCCGTTTTAGTATTTGACACCGAGTCTTATATTTGTTACCGATGTTGTCAGTTCGCATGCCCGATCACGACTGACTCCCTCGGTATTCGATACCGAGTCTTATAGCTAGTCTGCGCCGGCTGGGTCGACGCCAGGACAAGGTAAAGCAATATAAAAGAGACCAGAAAGGTCAAAGTTCGCGCATACGTCAGTATGCGCAGTAGTCGTAGACACGTGGACAAAATTTCCTATGAATTTTCTATGTTTCTTTTCTCTAGCTACAGGAATTCTATGCTTTTATTTCATGTCTGCGTTGCTATATGTTTGAACTATACTGGGGAACTAGCCTGTGTTGTGTGTCTTGTGCTTCCCTACTATACCCTGTAAAATTTTGATTGTGGGTCTTTAATCCACTAAAACGTGGTAAATTCCTCAAACTAAATGTCTAGCCTTAGTAGTCCCTGCTCGGGCGCCATCTGTAAGGACGTTTTCTTAGGCTGGGGTACATATCTCAGTCTCGCCAGGGTCTTTACAGAAAATTTGTAAATACTGAGACTACCAAGACTTTTAGTAAGGGGTGTTACTAGCAGGTCATGCCCTGCTGAGCTATGTACAGGGTATACGAGGTGCACGTGGTCCACATCGTGGACACATACTTGCTGGCCACGTGGTCCTACCACCACGTGGTTTACCTGGAATGCACTTGTGTGTGTGTCGCGTGTCACGCGTGCCCGGCCGGCGACTTGTCGCGGGGGAGCGTCCGCGGCCGCAGGTGCTTTCGCTAGCACTCCCACAAGCCGCTTCGTGGTGTATTCCACCACCGCAACTGGGTAAAGTGCCCGCTCACGCACCCGGCTTGCCAGCTATCGTCCGCTCACGATGCCGCTCACGGTCGATCGTTGGCCGTGCGGATCGCCCGTGGCCGCAGGTACCTGCGCCTGTGCTCCCACAAGTCGCTCAAATGGTGTATTCCACCAACGCAACCCGTTAAAGCACACGCTCACGCACCCAATTGCCAACTAGCGCTCCTTCACGGCACTCCTTGCGATCGGCCGTTGGTCGTGCAGAACGCCCGTGGCCGCAGATGCTTGCGCCTATGCCCCCACCAGTCGCTCAATTGGTGTATCCCACCACCGCAACCTTTTAGGGCACACGCTCACGCAGCCACTTGCCAACTAGCGCTCACTCACGGCACGGGCGGCGGGTGTGTATGCCCAGAGTCGCCCACTGATCAGCGGAACACCGGCATGCCAGAAGTACGGCTCTGTATATACACACACGCAGGGCACACACGAACACGACACACTGACACACTGGGGAAGAATTTGCTTTAGAATAATTCACTGCGGGTCATTTTATCACGTTTAATTATACACGTTTTATTTTATTTCGTTTTCTTTTCCTATGCTTTGCTCACACTTGTTTTCTTATTTATAACTGTCCCTGCCTGACTGCCTACTTCGCACCATACGCAGCGCATAACTGCGCTCTCAATATCCCTTTTACAGCTCACCTGCTATGTCCTGCGACAGGATCCATGTCTATTTAATAGGGAGGGATGGGGTCCTGGTTGGTCCTTGCTGGCACTTGCACACAAAACTTTAATTTTCACTTTGTTATTTATTTTGCGGGAGCTTTCCTGCCCGACTTCTATTGCTGCTCACCAAAGACTGTCCAGTGCCCTAGTTTCGCAGCTCGCACTTTGCTTCGCTGCCTTTGCTTTGTCGCCGCTGCGCAAGTGTCGCCTGCATGGCGTCGCTGCGTTCGAACGATCGTGCCTTGCTGTTTTCGCTCTCTTCGCACTTCTTTGATTGCATGGCTCGGCCGCTTGCCTAGCGTCGCTGCCTAACTGGCGCCGTCGCTTCAAAATTTGTCGCGATCCCGTTGCCTGTGTGCAGCTGCAGTCTATGCTCGCGCTCTGGGTACCGAAGCACCGTTACTTGTGCGCGTGTTATGCTCGAGCCTATGCACAAGCTCTGGGTGCCGAGGCACCGTTACTTGTGTGCGTGCTATTTTGTGTGTTACGCCGGGCGCCGATTGCTAGAGGGTTTGCGTATCTTGCGTGCCCTTTTCGTCGCCTCTGCCCCCGCCCCTGTTTTCTGTTTCGCTGCTCATGCTTGTGCCTACGTTTTTGGCCTGCGCTTATGACTATGTAACTGTCTATGCTCATATTTATAATAAGAACGCTGTGGGGTATATGCGACTTAAAAGTAACTTATATTTATTTATAAAAAATAAGGTTTTTATGTCAGCTGCTTCATGCGGCGTCACACCCCCCTTTACTTCGCCGGGGTTAGGTGGAAAAAAAATGAAAAATTAAAAATAATAAAATAGAAAGTGTTACGGGGCGCTTCTTCATCTCGTCCCCCCCCCTTGGTCTTATCCTTAATTGGCGGTGATGCCGTGGGCCTAATATGGTGCGAAGCTTGAAAACCCTGACTGGCTAATGTCTTATGCGTAAATACAAAAGTTACAATAGAATATCATGGTATAAATGGTTAGCGTGGTTAGTGGGAGCCTGTCGCCCCCGATACCTGTCGATCTTTGCTGGTCGAGTCTTCCTCGTGGCATGCCTTAAGGTCGGCTAGTCCTGCGCTGCGTCGCTGCTTCGTCGCAACATTTTGGAGTCGAAGGATCGTGGGCGAGATGTATTTTATGACCCGGTAGGGGCCGTCGTAGCGAGGTGCCAGTTTGCGTAAATTGTAATATTTTCCCTGGTCTGCGCTGGCCTGTTGTGCGTTTTCTGCGACGGTCTTGAACACGTCCTGCAGGTGTCGTTCCTTCTCCTCTGGTGTCCTTGGTTCCACTCGTATGACCGGGGTTACCTCTTCATACAAGGCTCCCGGCAAACGAGGCTCGCGTCCTTGTATAAGATACGCGGGGCTAAATCCGGTTGTGTCCGAGGCGCTCGTATTGATCGCCAGGCTGATCTCTGGGAGACGCTCGTCCCATGTCCGCTGCTGGTCGTCCAGATACTGTCCCACCATTGTCTTCACAGTCCGGTTGCAGAGACATGCCTAGTTGTCCACAGAATGCGGCGAAAGCTCGGCTCGTGAATTGCGTCCCATTGTCGCAGACCAGCATCTTCGGTACTCCAAACCTGGCCAGGATTCGCTCGCGGAATGAGCGCATCAGGTGAGCGGCCGTTGCCTTGCGCAAAGGCACCAACTCTACCCACTTTGAGAAGGCGTCGAAGAATACCAGTAGCATGGTATTCCCGTGAGTGGAGCGTGGGAGTGGTCCAACGAAGTCCGCACAGAGTACGTCGAATGGAGCGTGTACTTGCCTCGTGTGCATCTGTCCCGGTGGCTTGAGTTGGCTGACCTTAAATTTCTGGCAGGTCTCGCACTTCCGTACGTATCGTGCTACGTCCCGGAAAAGACCCGGCCAGCAATACCGCTGACGAATCCGGTTGAGTGTTTTCCGCACTCCCTGGTGTCCGGCTGTGGGCTGGTCGTGACACTCGTCGAGTACTCGTTGGCGTTGTGGCTTCGGCACACACAATTTCCAAGGTGTGTAGTCCTCGTCGTCTGGTCTGAATCCTCCCCGTCGGTAAAGTTGGTCATTCTCTCGCAGATATTCCGGGTATTTCTCGGGTTCCCTCTTGATAAGGTCCAGCATCCGAGTTGTCCACTTACAGGGTGGTCTCTCCTGGGTGACTTGTTGCAGCGTTTCCAGAGGCTGTCTGGACAAAGCGTCGGCCACGATGTTCTGGTCTCCGCATTTCCTCCACTGTGCCGTTGGTGTCCAGTCCGAACTCCTTCAGGATGAGCTGCAGTTCGCTCTTCCGACGGAAAGCGATCCAGCGTGTTCCCATGCCTTTTGTTAAATTTGATGCGCGGTTAAATTCGTTGAGTAGAGTAGACGTGGCGACGGTGAATTCCTGCTGAGCGTTGATCTTTCTATTGAATTGTTTAAAATCTCCGGCGAGATTTTATGGCCACGTGTTTCTTGCACTGGTTGAAAAATGAGTCTCAAATCTCCGGCGAGATTTTATTGGCACGTGGGTTTGCGGGAATAATTTAAATCTCCGGCGAGATTTCTTGTTACGTGGACTAGTTTTAAAAAAATTTAAATCTCTGGCGTGGTCTAGTACTGGAGGAGTGCCACAATGTTCATTCTTTGCCTGCCCGATCTCAATTGCCCGTTTTAGTATTTGACACCGAGTCTTATATTTGTTACCGATGTTGTCAGTTCGCATGCCCGATCACGACTGACTCCCTCGGTATTCGATACCGAGTCTTATAGCTAGTCTGCGCCGGCTGGGTCGACGCCAGGACAAGGTAAAGCAATATAAAAGAGACCAGAAAGGTCAAAGTTCGCGCATACGTCAGTATGCGCAGTAGTCGTAGACACGTGGACAAAATTTCCTATGAATTTTCTATGTTTCTTTTCTCTAGCTACAGGAATTCTATGCTTTTATTTCATGTCTGCGTTGCTATATGTTTGAACTATACTGGGGAACTAGCCTGTGTTGTGTGTCTTGTGCTTCCCTACTATACCCTGTAAAATTTTGATTGTGGGTCTTTAATCCACTAAAACGTGGTAAATTCCTCAAACTAAATGTCTAGCCTTAGTAGTCCCTGCTCGGGCGCCATCTGTAAGGACGTTTTCTTAGGCTGGGGTACATATCTCAGTCTCGCCAGGGTCTTTACAGAAAATTTGTAAATACTGAGACTACCAAGACTTTTAGTAAGGGGTGTTACTAGCAGGTCATGCCCTGCTGAGCTATGTACAGGGTATACGAGGTGCACGTGGTCCACATCGTGGACACATACTTGCTGGCCACGTGGTCCTACCACCACGTGGTTTACCTGGAATGCACTTGTGTGTGTGTCGCGTGTCACGCGTGCCCGGCCGGCGACTTGTCGCGGGGGAGCGTCCGCGGCCGCAGGTGCTTTCGCTAGCACTCCCACAAGCCGCTTCGTGGTGTATTCCACCACCGCAACTGGGTAAAGTGCCCGCTCACGCACCCGGCTTGCCAGCTATCGTCCGCTCACGATGCCGCTCACGGTCGATCGTTGGCCGTGCGGATCGCCCGTGGCCGCAGGTACCTGCACCTGTGCTCCCACAAGTCGCTCAAATGGTGTATTCCACCAACGCAACCCGTTAAAGCACACGCTCACGCACCCAATTGCCAACTAGCGCTCCTTCACGGCACTCCTTGCGATCGGCCGTTGGTCGTGCAGAACGCCCGTGGCCGCAGATGCTTGCGCCTATGCCCCCACCAGTCGCTCAATTGGTGTATCCCACCACCGCAACCTTTTAGGGCACACGCTCACGCAGCCACTTGCCAACTAGCGCTCACTCACGGCACGGGCGGCGGGTGTGTATGCCCAGAGTCGCCCACTGATCAGCGGAACACCGGCATGCCAGAAGTACGGCTCTGTATATACACACACGCAGGGCACACACGAACACGACACACTGACACACTGGGGAAGAATTTGCTTTAGAATAATTCACTGCGGGTCATTTTATCACGTTTAATTATACACGTTTTATTTTATTTCGTTTTCTTCTCCTATGCTTTGCTCACACTTGTTTTCTTATTTATAACTGTCCCTGCCTGACTGCCTACTTCGCACCATACGCAGCGCATAACTGCGCTCTCAATATCCCTTTTACAGCTCACCTGCTATGTCCTGCGACAGGATCCATGTCTATTTAATAGGGAGGGATGGGGTCCTGGTTGGTCCTTGCTGGCACTTGCACACAAAACTTTAATGTTCACTTTGTTATTTATTTTGCGGGAGCTTTCCTGCCCGACTTCTATTGCTGCTCACCAAAGACTGTCCAGTGCCCTAGTTTCGCAGCTCGCACTTTGCTTCGCTGCCTTTGCTTTGTCGCCGCTGCGCAAGTGTCGCCTGCATGGCGTCGCTACGTTCGAACGATCGTGCCTTGCTGTTTTCGCTCTCTTCGCACTTCTTTGATTGCATGGCTCGGCCGCTTGCCTAGCGTCGCTGCCTAACTGGCGCCGTCGCTTCAAAATTTGTCGCGATCCCGTTGCCTGTGTGCAGCAGCAGTGTATGCTCGCGCTCTGGGTACCGAAGCACCGTTACTTGTGCGCGTGTTATGCTCGAGCCTATGCACAAGCTCCGGGTGCCGAGGCACCGTTACTTGTGTGCGTGCTATTTTGTGTGTTACGCCGGGCGCCGATTGCTAGAGGGTTTGCGTATCTTGCGTGCCCTTTTCGTCGCCTCTGCCCCCGCCCCTGTTTTCTGTTTTTCTGCTCATGCTTGTGCCTACGTTTTCGGCCTGCGCTTATGACTATGTAACTGTCTATGCTCATATTGATAATGAGAACGCTGTGGGGTATATGCGACTTAAAAGTAACTTATATTTATTTATAAAAAATAAGGTTTTTATGTGAGCTGCTTCATGCGGCGTCACAACACACACACACACACACACACACACACACACACACACACACACACACACACACACACACACACACACACACACACACACACACACACACACACACACACACACACACACACACACACACACACACACACACACACACACACACACACACACACACACACACACACACACACACACACACACACACACACACACACACACACACACACACACACACACACACACACACACACACACACACACACACACACACACACACACACACACACACACACACACACACACACACACACACACACACACACACACACACACACACACACACACACACACACACACACACACACACACACACACACACACACACACACACACACACACACACACACACACACACACACACACACACACACACACACACACACACACACACACACACACACACACACACACACACACACACACACACACACACACACACACACACACACACACACACACACACACACACACACACACACACACACACACACACACACACACACACACACACACACACACACACACACACACACACACACACACACACACACACACACACACACACACACACACACACACACACACACACACACACACACACACACACACACACACACACACACACACACACACACACACACACACACACACACACACACACACACACACACACACACACACACACACACACACACACACACCCACACACACACACACACACACACACACACACACACACACACACACACACACACACACACACACACACACACACACACACACACACACACACACACACACACACACACACACACACACACACACACACACACACGTGCAGAACGCCCGTGGCCGCAGATGCTTGCGCCTATGCCCCCACCAGTCGCTCAATTGGTGTATCCCACCACCGCAACCTTTTAGGGCACACGCTCACGCAGCCCCTTGCCAACTTGCGCTCACTCACGGCACGGGCGGCGGGTGTGTATGCCCAGAGTCGCCCACTGATCAGCGGAACACCGGCATGCCAGAAGTACGGCTCTGTATATACACACACGCAGGGCACACACGAACACGACACACTGACACACTGGGGAAGAATTTGCTTTAGAATAATTCACTGCGGGTCATTTTATCACGTTTAATTATACACGTTTTATTTTATTTCGTTTTCTTCTCCTATGCTTTGCTCACACTTGTTTTCTTATTTATAACTGTCCCTGCCTGACTGCCTACTTCGCACCATACGCAGCGCATAACTGCGCTCTCAATATCCCTTTTACAGCTCACCTGCTATGTCCTGCGACAGGATCCATGTCTATTTAATAGGGAGGGATGGGGTCCTGGTTGGTCCTTGCTGGCACTTGCACACAAAACTTTAATGTTCACTTTGTTATTTATTTTGCGGGAGCTTTCCTGCCCGACTTCTATTGCTGCTCACCAAAGACTGTCCAGTGCCCTAGTTTCGCAGCTCGCACTTTGCTTCGCTGCCTTTGCTTTGTCGCCGCTGCGCAAGTGTCGCCTGCATGGCGTCGCTACGTTCGAACGATCGTGCCTTGCTGTTTTCGCTCTCTTCGCACTTCTTTGATTGCATGGCTCGGCCGCTTGCGTAGCGTCGCTGCCTAACTGGCGCCGTCGCTTCAAAATTTGTCGCGATCCCGTTGCCTGTGTGCAGCAGCAGTGTATGCTCGCGCTCTGGGTACCGAAGCACCGTTACTTGTGCGCGTGTTATGCTCGAGCCTATGCACAAGCTCCGGGTGCCGAGGCACCGTTACTTGTGTGCGTGCTATTTTGTGTGTTACGCCGGGCGCCGATTGCTAGAGGGTTTGCGTATCTTGCGTGCCCTTTTCGTCGCCTCTGCCCCCGCCCCTGTTTTCTGTTTCGCTGCTCATGCTTGTGCCTACGTTTTCGGCCTGCGCTTATGACTATGTAACTGTCTATGCTCATATTGATAATGAGAACGCTGTGGGGTATATGCGACTTAAAAGTAACTTATATTTATTTATAAAAATAAGGTTTTTATGTGAGCTGCTTCATGCGGCGTCACAACACACACACACACACACACACACACACACACACACACACACACACACACACACACACACACACACACACACACACACACACACACACACACACACACACACACACACACACACACACACACACACACACACACACACACACACACACACACACACACACACACACACACACACACACACACACACACACACACACACACACACACACACACACACACACACACACACACACACACACACACACACACACACACACACACACACACACACACACACACACACACACACACACACACACACACACACACACACACACACACACACACACACACACACACACACACACACACACACACACACACACACACACACACACACACACACACACACACACACACACACACACACACACACACACACACACACACACACACACACACACACACACACACACACACACACACACACACACACACACACACACACACACACACACACACACACACACACACACACACACACACACACACACACACACACACACACACACACACACACACACACACACACACACACACACACACACACACACACACACACACACACACACACACACACACACACACACACACACACACACACACACACACACACACACACACACACACACACACACACACACACACACACACACACACACACACACACACACACACACACACACACACACGCTTAGGGCACACGCTCACGCAGCCACTTGCCAACTAGCGCTCACTCACGGCACGGGCGGCGGGTGTGTATGCCCAGAGTCGCCCACTGATCAGCGGATTTTGCGGGAGCTTTCCTGCCCGACTTCTATTGCTGCTCACCAAAGACTGTCCAGTGCCCTAGTTTCGCAGCTCGCACTTTGCTTCGCTGCCTTTGCTTTGTCGCCGCTGCGCAAGTGTCGCCTGCATGGCGTCGCTACGTTCGAACGATCGTGCCTTGCTGTTTTCGCTCTCTTCGCACTTCTTTGATTGCATGGCTCGGCCGCTTGCCTAGCGTCGCTGCCTAACTGGCGCCGTCGCTTCAAAATTTGTCGCGATCCCGTTGCCTGTGTGCAGCAGCAGTGTATGCTCGCGCTCTGGGTACCGAAGCACCGTTACTTGTGCGCGTGTTATGCTCGAGCCTATGCACAAGCTCCGGGTGCCGAGGCACCGTTACTTGTGTGCGTGCTATTTTGTGTGTTACGCCGGGCGCCGATTGCTAGAGGGTTTGCGTATCTTGCGTGCCCTTTTCGTCGCCTCTGCCCCCGCCCCTGTTTTCTGTTTCGCTGCTCATGCTTGTGCCTACGTTTTCGGCCTGCGCTTATGACTATGTAACTGTCTATGCTCATATTGATAATGAGAACGCTGTGGGGTATATGCGACTTAAAAGTAACTTATATTTATTTATAAAAAATAAGGTTTTTATGTGAGCTGCTTCATGCGGCGTCACAACACACACACACACACACACACACACACACACACACACACACACACACACACACACACACACACACACACACACACACACACACACACACACACACACACACACACACACACACACACACACACACACACACACACACACACACACACACACACACACACACACACACACACACACACACACACACACACACACACACACACACCACACACACACACACACACACACACACACACACACACACACACACACACACACACACACACACACACACACACACGTACAGTTCAGAGGTCAGATGTGTTTGTTTTCCCGCTCCGCGTTTTTTCCGTTTTGACATCGTAGACGAGGCCGGAGATTCGGGAGGACTGTGTGAGGCCACATCGGAAAGATCTGCTGCGGCTCTGGAACGCGTTGTAAACGTAAATAGTGCACGATTTTGCGAGTTCTGGCCACTTTTTGGCAAAATTGCAATTCATTGTTGTTGCTGCCCTGCTGTTAAAACAGCTGGTAGGGTTGCCAGATCGGACAAGATCAAAGGAGTTGCCAGATTCATAAGAGAACAGCTGACAGCGTTGCAAGCCGATCGCAAGATTTGGCGTTGCCAGATAGTTGCTACACTTGGGCGCGAAGCGTTAGAATTCGAATTTAAATTTAAATTAAATTTAAATTAAATTTAAACTCTTGGAGCCCCAGATTAAAAAAGAATAAAGGCAAAAAGGTCGCGGACAGACCGAACATCATCCTCTCACCTTCCAGGTGCCTAAGCAGAGGCTCTGGTGTCCGAGCAGAGGCGGAACAAACCTCCACCGATCAAAGCCTAGGAGAAATCCGTGGCCCACGTGGGATCTTTTTTAATCTGGTTCCTCCACTTCGCAGACGCTTACGCATACACTGTCAGTAGTTAATGGACAGTCCAGCGGTGGGCCCTGCCCCCCCTGGGTATAGCATGGACATCGAGCAGGAAACTGACCCCTTCGCAAGAAGAGCAACTCTGCAACGGACACCGCAGAATGGCTTGCAAACGTCTCTATGTGAAGGCCAGGAGTACTACGAGCCCAAATCACTGTGCGATGCAATGGCCAAAATGGGGAGCATCCTTGAAGGCCTATCCGCAACAATTTTTTTGAAAGGGCAGCGCCACATCAACCAGTTGATGAAGGATGAAATCTCCAACCTAGTGAGCATCCAAAAAAGGGCCGAAATGCTTTGCGCACTAGCATGCAACCAAATGGAAACTACGAGGGCAAGCAAGTCCACCCAAACGAGCGCCAAAACTAAAGAACAAAGCGCCACCCAAAGTGATCCTCGCAAGAACACTCCCAAGAGACCGAGGGAGTCACTATCGGGAAACCGAAAGACGCCGCCCAAAAAGGCGAAGGGTGCTGCCAGGCCTTCCACAGAGGCTATTATTCCCCAAGCAGCCACTCCCACTAGAGAAACTGAGCAAACGAAGCCCAAAGGGAATGTTTGGACGAAAGTGCAGAATCCTCAATCCAGGAGGGCCCGACAGGACGCAATTGTGTTGACTGGCAAAGGATGCACCTACGCCGACTTGCTGAAATCCGTAAGAGGTGATCCTACTCTTCAGCACCTGAGCGGGGATGTCCAGGCCATCCGCAAGACGGCAAGCGGAGATCTGCTATTACGTCTCAGCAAAGCCCGAGTTCACAGCACCAAGGAAGTAGAGGATGCCGTTGGCAAGGCTCTTGGAGACCGTGCAGCGGTCAAGTCATTGGCAGACACTGCCGAGGTTGTCATCAAAGATCTGGACGAATTGGCCACTATTGAGGAGGTCCAGAAAGCAGTGGAGTCTGCCCTCGAACAGCCCGGGGTCTCGGTCAGAGCTCTGAGGAAGACTGCGCACGGAATGCAGATAGCGTTCCTATCCCTGCCATTAGCGCTGGCAAGAAAACTAGCTGCGCAGTCCAAAATAAGAATTGGGTGGTCAGTGTGCCGCATCCAGATGCAGATGAGACCCAAGCGGTGCTTCAAATGCTTCGAGTTTGGCCACATTGTTGCCAACTGCAAGAGCAAGATCGACCACTCCGGAAAGTGCTTCAACTGTGGTCTCCCAGGACATGCTGCAAAGGGATGCACAAATGCGCCCAACTGCCTCCTGTGTGCTAGAGAGGCTGCCTCAGGTAGCTCTCATCAAGCTGATCATGCAGCCGGCAGCTTCAAATGCCCCTTTTTCAAGGAAGCACTGAAAAATTGCAAATGTTAAGGTTCCTCCAAGTCAACCTTAACCACTGCAGAGCGGCGCAGGATCTCCTAGCCCAAACCGTACGGGAGCTCAAGATCGATGTGTGTATCCTGAGCGAGCCTTACAGAAGAGAGAGACACCCATCCACGAGCCAGTACGCAACAGACTCTTCGGGGAGCGCCGCCGTATGGATATGCGGAGGACACAATCTCCAGCTGGATGCTGTATCGAAGGAAGATGGGTTTTTGAGAGCAAAAATTGGAACACACTGGATATACAGCTGTTACCTCGCTCCCAGCCTCTCGCTGCAAAGATTCGAAAACACGCTAGACAGAATTGCTCACGACGCATTTGGTAGGCAAAACATTTTGATAGCAGGAGACTTTAACGCCTGGTCCGAAGAATGGGGCTGCCCGTCAACTAACGCGAGGGGGAGAGCATTACTTGAGGCTTTCGCAGCTCTCAATATTGTACTGCTCAACACAGGAAGGAGAAACACATTCAGTCGAGGAGGAATTGGATCCATTATCGATCTTGCGTTCACTTCCAGCGCCCTTGCTAGGCAGGCAAGATGGAGCCTAAGCGACGTCTACACTGCAAGCGATCACCTAGCCATAGTTATTGAAATAGGATCCATGCAGCACCAAAGGACTCACCACCATCAGCAGGCGGGCTATAAAGCCGACACGCTGAGAGTGAACGACTTCGAAGCAGCCTTTAATCCACCCCAAATAACCGGTGAGGCAAACTTGGCAGCTAATTCCTTGATGGGAGCTATAGAGGTGGCGTGCAATGGCAGCATTGAAAAAAAAAGAGGCTACAGGAGGCACCATAATCCAGTATACTGGTGGACAGACGAGATAGCGAATGCTAGGCGAGCTTGTATTGCAGCCCGAAGACGCTATCAGCGATCAAAGGGAAAGCCCGAATTTGCGGCCCTCCGGGTGGAATATTCAACCTGCCGTAGGGTGCTTAAGAAAGCAATACGCACCAGCAAGCTATCCTGCTTCTTGGCACTGTGCGACGCTGCGGAAAACGACATTTGGGGAATGGCCTATAAAGTGGCTGTAAAGAAACTAAAAGCCGTAAAGCCTGCCCCTCCTATGGAACCTGACGTCATGAGGACGATAGTCATGTCTCTGTTCCCGCCAATGCCACCGATTTCCGTGGTGCCGGAAACCGAGAACATTACTATTCCGCCCGGACACGAAGTGACAGTGGAGGAGCTAGTAGCCATTGCGAGAAAGACTGGAGACGAAAAGGCGCCAGGACCCGATCTTATCCCGAATAAAGCGCTCAAATTGGCCATGGAGCTCAGCCCGTGTACGTTTGTGGACCTGTTCAACGTGTGCTTGCAGGAAGGAATTTTTCCAGACAGATGGAAAGCTCAGAAGTTGGTGTTGCTTCCTAAACCCAACAAACTCGCTGGAGAGCCATCATCCTATAGGCCAATCTGCCTCATAGATACAGCAGGAAAACTTTTGGAAAAACTGCTGGCAAACAGGCTGGAATGTGCTATAAAGCAAGCTGGTGACCTCGCTCCGATGCAATTCGGGTTCAGGAAGCAGCGATCTACACTAGACGCCATCTCAACAGTCGTCGACATAGCGGGCAGAGCTCTGGAGGGGACCCGATGGAAAGGTGGTTCCAAGCAATACTGCGTGGTGCTGACGCTCGACATCAAGAATGCGTTCAACACGGCAAGCTGGTCAAGAATTCTAGATGCAATAACCGGGTTTAACGTCCCAGAGTACCTAAAGCGAATAGTAGGAAGCTACTTCAAGGATCGGATACTGCGGTACCACACTTTGGAAGGTGAAAGGAGCTACAGAGTAACCGGAGGTGTTCCACAAGGCTCAGTCCTTGGACCACTACTGTGGAACGCGATGTACGATGGCATACTGAGGCTGTCCCTTCCAGTAGATACCACTGTGGTAGGCTTCGCTGATGATGTTGCTGTAGTGGTGGTGGCCAAACACATCCATGAAGCCGAGGAGAAGTGTGGGACCACAGTGTCCACCATTAGAGAGTGGCTAGCTAGAGCGGGACTTCAACTAGCGGACCACAAGACGGAAGCTGTGCTCATGAGCAGTAGGAACGTCGTGGAAAACATACAACTGACTGTAGGCTCTACGGTCATACAGTCGGTGAGAGCGATTAGGTACCTGGGTGTCTATCTCGACGCAAGGCTTTCTTTTAAAGAGCATCTAAGCCATGCGAGCGCAAGAGCAGCTGAACTTGGGAGAGCCCTAAGCAGGATAATGCTCAACACAAGGGGACCCAGACAAGCGAGGAGGCGACTTCTAATGGAAGTACTGAAAGCAACCATGCTATATGGGGCACAGATCTGGGCAAAGGCAACAGAGATCAGAAGCTACCGACGGGGACTCGAATCTACCTACAGACTCGGGGCCCTAAGGGTCTGCTGCGGCTTCAGAACGGTATCGGACGATGCCGCATTAGTCATTGCGGGGATGATACCGATCGATCTGCTGGCACTCGAAGCGCAGGAGATATATGCACAAAGGCGACAAACAACCGTGGATTCGCAACCGGAGGCTCGCATAAGGAAGCACCAAGCCAGATGTCGAGCAATCGACAGGTGGCAGAGGAGATGGACTTCATCCACGAAGGGAAGATGGACCCACTCTCTAATCCCGGACGTGAGGAAGTGGGTCCAGAGGAGTCATGGACAGGTCAACTTTCACCTGACCCAGCTGCTGAGTGGCCATGGCGTGTTTAGGAAATACCTGCACCGGTTTGGACATGACTCCTCCCCGGAGTGCCCCCTGTGCGCAATGGACGAAGACGCGGAGCACGTGATCCTACATTGTCCCAGATTCGAGGAAAGCAGGGCGATGCTATGCACTAAATTAGGAGCGACTCTTAGTAGCGGTACGCTAGTGGAGAGCATGCTCGAAAGTGTCGAGAAGTGGGAGGCCGTCTGCACCTTTGCAGAATGCACAATGAAAACGCTGGGGAGCGTGGAAAGGCAGCGCCGTACGGGAGAGGTGCCCTAGAAGGCATCCGCTCAGAGCCTGCGTAGCAATGCTTCGCGGCAGTACCGCAGGAGTTCTGAGCACAACTATTCTTTTCTTTTCTTTCTCCTACCGATGTATATAGCCATAACTATCTACCCTAATCTTAGCTTATTCTCCCTATTGTTACTGTAAATTTAATTTAATCTTACACATTAGACAATAAACAATAAACACAATACAGACAATAAACACACACACACACACACACACACACACACACACACACACACACACACACACACACACACACACACACACACACACACACACACACACACACACACACACACACACACACACACACACACACACACACACACACACACACACACACACACACACACACACACACACACACACACACACACACACACACACACACACACACACACACACACACACACACACACACACACACACACACACACACACACACACACACACACACACACACACACACACACACACACACACACACACACACACACACACACACACACACACACACACACACACACACACACACACACACACACACACACACACACACACACACACACACACACACACACACACACACACACACACACACACACACACACACACACACACACACACACACACACACACACACACACACACACACACACACACACACACACACACACACACACACACAAACACACACAGAGTGAGAAATTTCCCGCCTTAATAGACGTGGAAAGGGTGCGCTGCGCGAAATAATTAAAATAAACGAGTCGGATTGGCCGAGTAATTGGCAATCATTCCAACAAATACTGTGTTTATGCACAGCTGTTGCCCGCGCGATCGAAACGTGCTTAAAACGCGAGATCAATAGTGCAACAGGTGCTTTGTAAAGTGCATTGTCGAATTCTTGTGGGTGATCCAGCTGCAGAACAGCTGATAGCGCTGCCAACTGTTTGCAGTGATCTAGCGGCGTTGCCAGACCAACGGCGCTGCCAGACTTCCTGCGCGACAGTTTCCGCGCGAAACGGCTTATTCAAATTCAAATTTGAATTTGAATTTTAAAGCTAAGTATTTAATTTAATTAAAATCCTTTTCTTTTTGATTTTTTTTTCTTAATACATTATTCACTCTAGATTAGTATTAGTATTATAATTTTTACTATATTTTGGGGGAATCCGTTGCCGCAAGGGTTTGATGGACAATCTTGCGGGGGGCATTGCCCCCAACGGCGACGACCCTTTCAGGAGGAGCTACAGGATGTCGAGGTCCCCTACGAGAGGAGTCGAAACAATGGTGAAAGGTGCTGGTATCCCTGCCCTAGGAGTTGTGAGGGCGCAAACGGACCCTCATCCGACGGCGGCGATACCATGCAATCGCGGTGCTGTGGAGGCGACTAACTCGGCCTCTGCAGCATCTACTTCTGCAGGGCAGAAGAAGTTGGCTGATCTCATCAGCGTGCCGACGCAAAAAATAGCGTCTAAATCCCCATCCGGGTCGCCAATTCGGCCACTCGACCTATTGGGTCTCGAGAACGAGGGATTAAGGAGCATTTTGGCCTTGATGAGTGCCAAAATTAACATGGTGCTTTCCGCATTCGAGACGCAGCGTCACGTCACGAAGGAAACTAAAGGCGCTATCTCCGATCTGGCTGCCCTCAGTTCTAGAGCGATCCAGCTCGAAGGGGGTCTACCAAAAGAGGGTTCTTTCAGGGAATCAGGCACTCAGACTGAGCGACAGACAAAACTGGACCGCCCATCTGCGACTAGCGCAAAAAGGAAGCTACTGAAGGACCCTTCAGTAAAGCCCCCCGTAGTGAAGGTTTCTGCAGAGAAGCCTTCGTTGAACAAGAGCTCAAAACGGGAGACACCCACTCCAAAGGAGCCAAAGGAGCCGAACACACTCAGCTATGCGGCTGTTGCCAAGGTCGCTAGCAAAGAGGAGTGGTCCAGGGTGAAGCCTAAGCGCTTGAGTAAGAAGCCAGAGGCTCTCATTCTGAAGAAGACTGGGGAAGCGTCTTACGCTGATATGCTCCGCAAACTGAGAGCGGACCCAAATCTCAATGATTTTGGGAAACATGTGAAAAAGATCAGGAGAACGCAACAGGGAGAGCTACTGCTCGAGGTAGAGGGTAAAGCTGCAGACAGCGTACCCAAATTTAGAGGGGCTATAGAGGATTCCCTGAAAGAAATGGCAGCGGTTCGCACGGGGGCGCAGAAGATGGCTCTTTCCATCAGCGGAATGGACGAGGCTACGACAGCAGAGGAACTCCTCGGCGGTCTAGCCTCCCAGTTCCAGGGTATCGTGGTTAATCCAGATGCAGTGCGCGGTCTGCGTAAAATGCGGGATGGAACCCAGATAGCGACGGTGATGCTCAGCATAAATGATGCGATCACTGTCTTGAAAGCGGGCACGGTGACCGTTGGCTGGTCACGTTGCCGCATCATCCAGGATGTACGACCGACGAGATGCTATAGGTGTCTATGCTACGGCCACCGAGCGTCCAGTTGCAAGGCGACTGATCGGTCTGACTGCTGCTTGCGTTGCGGCGAACGCGGGCATAAGGCAAAGGGTTGCCATGCTCCACCAAAATGCATGATATGCAGCAGTGAGGTGGACAGGAACCACACGACGGGCGGTTTCGCGTGCCCGACCTTTAAGGCGAGCCTAAAAGGAGCTAAGAGCCACAATAATGTTTAATCAAATAAACATTATTCAGCTCAATGTCAATCACTGCGCTGCTGCTCAGAGTCTTCTTGCTCAGACAGCGGTGGAGCGCAATGTTGACATCATGCTCCTCAGTGAACCATATATCTATGGCAGCACTAACTCAGACATGATCCTGGATGAGTCGGGCAAGGCGACTATCAAGCTTTGCAGCCCAGTTCATATTCAGGATCGGCCGGCCGATGCAATGCGTGGCATTGCATACGCGCTGATTAAAGGTGTGCATATCTACAGCTGCTATGCGCCACCGAGCGACAGCCCAGAGCAATTTGAAGAGATGATCGATCTCCTCGTAAGCCACGCGAGAGGGCGCAGGCCGACGATCATTGCAGGAGACTTCAATGCCTGGGAGACCGAATGGGGCAGCCGTGTCTCCAACTCCAGAGGGCGAACTGTGACCGACGCCATGTTCCTGCTAGACCTAGTACTGCTGAATGATGGCCATAAGCCGACATTCAACAACGATAGGGGTACGTCGTATATTGATGTCACCTTCGTCAGCAGAGGCTTAGTAGCCAACGCAAACTGGACGGTCTCCGATGAGGTAACGCTGAGCGACCATGCTCTGATTACCTTTTGCGTGCGTCCAATGGGAACGGTGCGCAGTTTGCAGAGGAGGAAGACACTCGGTCAGGCTTGGGATGCTAGAAAGATCGATAATGATATGCTGGCATATCAAATCGAGTCCCTATCAATCTCAAGCAGTCATGCGGAGACAATGGCGGCCGATCTTATGAAGCTATTGGTATCAACTTGCGATGCTACGATGCCTAGAAAAAGCAAGCTAAAGCGTAAGAGTCCTGTCCACTGGTGGAACGAATCCTTGCACCAGCTTCGGCAGGAATGGCATAGGACTAGGAGACTTGCGCAACGAACCAGAGGAGCCCCTAGCCACGCAGAACACCTTCTGGTCTACAAGGCCAAGCGTGCAGAGCTCAAAAAAGGAATATCGGCTGCCAAAGCGCGCTCCTTTAAGGACCTGCTAGAGAGCGTAGACGATGATCCCTGGGGACTCGCCTACAAACTCGTTAGCAATAAGTTAAGGAAAAGGGAGGGGGCTCCATCGGAACCCACTGAGTTGGCCAATATCGTGGCGGAGCTTTTCCCTGTGCAGACCACGCTATGGCAGCCACTAGAAAATGCCCCTGCGTCTCCCTTCCCTTGCGTTTCAGTAAGGGAAGTAGTCGAGGCAGCTAGGCGCATAAAGGCTAACAAAGCTTCTGGTCTGGATGGGATTCCGGGAGCAGTGATTAAGGCTGTGGCGCTGGCCAGACCCGAAATTTTCAGGGACACTTTCCAGCAGTGTCTCATTGACGGGGTCTTTCCCAAGCGTTGGAAAAGCCAAAAACTGGTCTTATTGCCGAAAGGTAAGGGGCAGGCACATGGTGCATGCAACTTCCGCCCACTATGTCTGTTGGATATAGTAGGTAAGCTATTCGAGCGTATCCTGTATGCTCGCATAGAAGCAATAACAGAGAGCCCCAACGGCCTGAGTAGTCAGCAATACGGCTTCCGGAAGGGAAAAAGTACGCTTGACGCCCTCTCGGCTGTCGTAGACATCGCAAAAAACGCTCTCGACGGTGACAGATGGCTTGGCGGTAGGAAGGAGTACTGCGCTATCGTCACGCTGGACGTCAAGAACGCCTTTAACACTGCAAGATGGCCCACGATTTTAGGGGCCATGCACAACATGGGCATCCCAGAGTATCTGAGGATCGCTGTAGGTAGTTACTTCAGGGACCGTGTCCTTTGGTTCGACACGGAAGCTGGCCCGAGAAGCTACCGAGTTTCGTCAGGTGTTCCCCAAGGATCGGTACTTGGTCCGATCCTGTGGAACATCATGTACAATGGGATATTGGGCATCAGCAAACCAATAGGAGCAGAATTGCACTGCTTTGCAGATGATGTTGCAATAACAGCGGTCGCCAAGACACTGTCAGAGCTACAGGCAAAATGCAACGCGACGATTAGCTCAACTATCGGCTGGTTGGGAAATGTCGGCCTGCAAATTGCGGCTCATAAAACCGAGGCTGTCCTGTTGAGCAGCAGGAAATCCGTGGAGACCTTGCAGGTCACCGTTAATGGTTTCCAGGTGACTTCAGCGAGATCATTAAAGTACCTGGGTGTCCTTATAGACCACAGGCTCTCCTTTAAGGATCACGCGATGTATGCGAGTAGGAAGGCTGGGATCACATCTGCTTCCCTGGCTAGACTCATGCCCAACGTAGGTGGTCCCAGGATGCCGGCTCGCAAGCTGTTAGTGGCGGTGGCAAAATCCACTGTTCTTTATGCTGCTCCTATTTGGAGCAAAGCCACCAACAAAGAGTCATACACTAAATGCGCTCGATCAGTGATGCGGACTATGGCCCTCAGGCTCATTAGAGGATTTAGGACCATATCCGAAGCCGCATCACTTGCTCTGGCAGGCACGCCGCCTATAGACCTGGAGATCAAGGCACTGGGCTTAACCCGAGATGGCGTTTCTCGGGTTGAGTCCCAAGAGTGGTTGATGAGAGAGTGGCAAGCTAGATGGCAAGCGTCACACCTGGGGCGATGGACCTACCAGCTCATCCCAGTGCTAGCGGAATGGGCAGAGTGTCAACACAAAATAGTGGACTACCACCTGACCCAATTCCTCACCGACCACGGCTGTTTCCGGGCCTACCTATTTCGGTTTCGCCATGTAGACTCAGCTCAGTGTCTTTACTGCATCGACGCTGCTGAAACAGCGGAACATGTCCTTATGCATTGTTCCCGTTTCTCACTGGAGAGAGATCAGCTAGGATCTCTGTCTGGAGTGCCGCTCAGCCCAAGGGCCCTGTTCTCTGCCATGTTGGCGGACAAAGCCGCATGGGAACTGGGGCATGGAATCATCATTAAAATGATGGAGAGGGTTCGAGCCGATGAGGAGCTGAACAGATCAGCTAGATAAATAGGTAGATAATAAGTTAGGAGCTTAGACCCTGTGTGGTGGCGGGGCTAGAATTCCACTTCAGCGTGCTCGGCCTGTCGTAAAAGGCGACTAAAGAGTTAATGAGTTGATGAGTTAAGAATAACTTATACTCGTAAAGGGGCGCGCTTTATGCTACGCATTCTAAGTGGGAGTGCGACCTGGCATCACATCCTGCTCACCGAAGTATTACCTTAGCTGGCAGTTCCGGTGAGCGCTTTAAGGACTGTTGAGCGTACGGAGGTTTTTCTTTTTAGTACGTAGGCGTAACCCTATCTGTATTATCAGTAGGGGTATGAATCGTGCATGCCACCTAGGTGGTATCTTACGAAGATTTTTTAATATTTTCCTCCGATTATGTATATATAAAAAAAAAAAAAAAAAAAAAAACACACACACACACACACACACACACACACACACACACACACACACACACACACACACACACACACACACACACACACACACACACACACACACACACACACACACACACACACACACACACACACACACACACACACACACACACACACACACACACACACACACACACACACACACACACACACACACACACACACACACACACACACACACACACACACACACACACACACACACACACACACACACACACACACACACACACACACACACACACACACACACACACACACACACACACACACACACACACACACACACACACACACACACACACACACACACACACACACACACACACACACACACACACACACACACACACACACACACACACACACACACACACACACACACACACACACACACACACACACACACACACACACACACACACACACACACACACACACACACACACACACACACACACACACACACACACACACACACACACACACACACACACACACACACACACACACACACACACACACACACACACACACACACACACGTGCTTAAAACGCGAGATCAATAGTGGAACAGGTGCTTTGTAAAGTGCATTGTCGAATTCTTGTGGGTGATCCAGCTGCAGAACAGCTGATAGCGCTGCCAACTGTTTGCAGTGATCTAGCGGCGTTGCCAGACTTCCTGCGCAACAGTTTGCGCGCGAAACGGCTTATTCAAATTCAAATTTGAATTTGAATTTTAAAGCTAAGTATTTAATTTAATTAAAATCCTTTTCTTTATGATTTTTTTTTTCTTAATACATTATTCACTCTAGATTAGTATTAGTATTATAATTTTTACTATATTTTGGGGGAATCCGTTGCCGCAAGGGTTTGATGGACAATCTTGCGGGGGGCATTGCCCCCAACGGCGACGACCCTTTCAGGAGGAGCTCCAGGATGTCGAGGTCCCCTACGAGAGGAGTCGAAACAATGGTGAAAGGTGCTGGTATCCCTGCCCTAGGAGTTGTGAGGGCGCAAACGGACCCTCATCCGACGGCGGCGATACCATGCAATCGCGGTGCTGTGGAGGCGACTAACTCGGCCTCTGCAGCATCTACTTCTGCAGGGCAGAAGAAGTTGGCTGATCTCATCAGCGTGCCGACGCAAAAAATAGCGTCTAAATCCCCATCCGGGTCGCCAATTCGGCCACTCGACCTATTGGGTCTCGAGAACGAGGGATTAAGGAGCATTTTGGCCTTGATGAGTGCCAAAATTAACATGGTGCTTTCCGCATTCGAGACGCAGCGTCACGTCACGAAGGAAACTAAAGGCGCTATCTCCGATCTGGCTGCCCTCAGTTCTAGAGCGATCCAGCTCGAAGGGGGTCTACCAAAAGAGGGTTCTTTCAGGGAATCAGGCACTCAGACTGAGCGACAGACAAAACTGGACCGCCCATCTGCGACTAGCGCAAAAGGAAGCTACTGAAGGACCCTTCAGTAAAGCCCCCCGTAGTGAAGGTTTCTGCAGAGAAGCCTTCGTTGAACAAGAGCTCAAAACGGGAGACACCCACTCCAAAGGAGCCAAAGGAGCCGAACACACTCAGCTATGCGGCTGTTGCCAAGGTCGCTAGCAAAGAGGAGTGGTCCAGGGTGAAGCCTAAGCGCTTGAGTAAGAAGCCAGAGGCTCTCATTCTGAAGAAGACTGGGGAAGCGTCTTACGCTGATATGCTCCGCAAACTGAGAGCGGACCCAAATCTCAATGATTTTGGGAAACATGTGAAAAAGATCAGGAGAACGCAACAGGGAGAGCTACTGCTCGAGGTAGAGGGTAAAGCTGCAGACAGCGTACCCAAATTTAGAGGGGCTATAGAGGATTCCCTGAAAGAAATGGCAGCGGTTCGCACGGGGGCGCAGAAGATGGCTCTTTCCATCAGCGGAATGGACGAGGCTACGACAGCAGAGGAACTCCTCGGCGGTCTAGCCTCCCAGTTCCAGGGTATCGTGGTTAATCCAGATGCAGTGCGCGGTCTGCGTAAAATGCGGGATGGAACCCAGATAGCGACGGTGATGCTCAGCATAAATGATGCGATCACTGTCTTGAAAGCGGGCACGGTGACCGTTGGCTGGTCACGTTGCCGCATCATCCAGGATGTACGACCGACGAGATGCTATAGGTGTCTATGCTACGGCCACCGAGCGTCCAGTTGCAAGGCGACTGATCGGTCTGACTGCTGCTTGCGTTGCGGCGAACGCGGGCATAAGGCAAAGGGTTGCCATGCTCCACCAAAATGCATGATATGCAGCAGTGAGGTGGACAGGAACCACACGACGGGCGGTTTCGCGTGCCCGACCTTTAAGGCGAGCCTAAAAGGAGCTAAGAGCCACAATAATGTTTAATCAAATAAACATTATTCAGCTCAATGTCAATCACTGCGCTGCTGCTCAGAGTCTTCTTGCTCAGACAGCGGTGGAGCGCAATGTTGACATCATGCTCCTCAGTGAACCATATATCTATGGCAGCACTAACTCAGACATGATCCTGGATGAGTCGGGCAAGGCGGCTATCAAGCTTTGCAGCCCAGTTCATATTCAGGATCGGCCGGCCGATGCAATGCGTGGCATTGCATACGCGCTGATTAAAGGTGTGCATATCTACAGCTGCTATGCGCCACCGAGCGACAGCCCAGAGCAATTTGAAGAGATGATCGATCTCCTCGTAAGCCACGCGAGAGGGCGCAGGCCGACGATCATTGCAGGAGACTTCAATGCCTGGGCGACCGAATGGGGCAGCCGTGTCTCCAACTCCAGAGGGCGAACTGTGACCGACGCCATGTTCCTGCTAGACCTAGTACTGCTGAATGATGGCCATAAGCCGACATTCAACAACGATAGGGGTACGTCGTATATTGATGTCACCTTCGTCAGCAGAGGCTTAGTAGCCAACGCAAACTGGACGGTCTCCGATGAGGTAACGCTGAGCGACCATGCTCTGATTACCTTTTGCGTGCGTCCAATGGGAACGGTGCGCAGTTTGCAGAGGAGGAAGACACTCGGTCAGGCTTGGGATGCTAGAAAGATCGATAACACAGCCCCACAAAAAAAAAAAGTTTCATGATCTGGGTATGCGGCATATGCAGTTATATGTATTTTGGGTCGCTGATTCCGAATCCGGCATCAGAAATTCTCCATCACGTCTGGATTTCGACATAACCTCAAAAAACTGAAAAACCTTTAAATATCTCCCAAGAGATATAGAATCCTGATCTGGGTATGCGTTATATGCTTTAATATGTATTTTGACCTTCTAAGTTCGAATCCGAAGTCAAAACTTACACTAGACTTCTATATTTCGACTTAACCTCAAAATACTCGAAAAAATTTTGAGGCGCCAAAAAATAATGGGTGGTCATGATCGGGTCATGCGATATATGTTTATATATGTTTTTCGACCTTCCGAATCCGAATCTGAAGTCAAAACCTGCCTATCACGTCCAAAATTCAACCTAACCTACAAAATTTTTCAAAAACATTCGAAATTTCAAAACTGTTTTTAATATTAGATTAGGGTATATTTGAATATGATATAAAAAAAAATTTCAGGTTGATACAAGTCGTTTTGCCCGTTATTTTATCACATTTTTGAAAATGTTCATATGAGTAATGATTTTTTACTTCAAAACTTTAATTAAGTAAATAAAAGACAAAAAATGAAAACGTGACTGTACATAATTGACCAAATGCCATAATCCATGATCAAAAAATTTCAAAATTTTGGAAGTTTTTCAAACAGTTTTTAGGTTAGGTTAAATTTTGGACGTGATAGGCAGGTTTTGACTTCAGATTCGGATTCGGAAGGTCGAAAAACATATATAAACATATATCGCTTGACCCGATCATGACCACCCATTATTTTATGGGGCTCCAAAAATTTGTGGAGTTTTTTGAGGTTAAATCGAAACTTAGACGTCTAGTGTAAATTTTGACCTCGGATTCGAACTTAGAAGGTCAAAATACATATTAAAGCATATAACGCATACCCAGATCAGGATTCTATATCTCTTGGGAGATATTTAAAGGTTTTTCAGTTTTTTGAGGTTATGTCGAAATCCAGACGTGATGGAGAATTTTTGATGCCGGATTCGGAATCAGCGACCCAAAATACATATAACTGCATATGCCGCATACCCAGATCATGAAACTTTTTTTTTTTGTGGGGCTGTGTAATGATATGCTGGCATATCAAATCGAGTCCCTATCAATCTCAAGCAGTCATGCGGAGACAATGGCGGCCGATCTTATGAAGCTATTGGTATCAACTTGCGATGCTACGATGCCTAGAAAAAGCAAGCTAAAGCGTAAGAGTCCTGTCCACTGGTGGAACGAATCCTTGCACCAGCTTCGGCAGGAATGGCATAGGACTAGGAGACTTGCGCAACGAACCAGAGGAGCCCCTAGCCACGCAGAACACCTTCTGGTCTACAAGGCCAAGCGTGCAGAGCTCAAAAAGGAATATCGGCTGCCAAAGCGCGCTCTTTTAAGGACCTGCTAGAGAGCGTAGACGATGATCCCTGGGGACTCGCCTACAAACTCGTTAGCAATAAGTTAAGGAAAAGGGAGGGGGCTCCATCGGAACCCACTGAGTTGGCCAATATCGTGGCGGAGCTTTTCCCTGTGCAGACCACGCTATGGCAGCCACTAGAAAATGCCCCTGCGTCTCCCTTCCCTTGCGTTTCAGTAAGGGAAGTAGTCGAGGCAGCTAGGCGCATAAAGGCTTACAAAGCTTCTGGTCTGGATGGGATTCCGGGAGCAGTGATTAAGGCTGTGGCGCTGGCCAGACCCGAAATTTTCAGGGACACTTTCCAGCAGTGTCTCATTGACGGGGTCTTTCCCAAGCGTTGGAAAAGCCAAAAACTGGTCTTATTGCCGAAAGGTAAGGGGCAGGCACATGGTGCATGCAACTTCCGCCCACTATGTCTGTTGGATATAGTAGGTAAGCTATTCGAGCGTATCCTGTATGCTCGCATAGAAGCAATAACAGAGAGCCCCAACGGCCTGAGTAGTCAGCAATACGGCTTCCGGAAGGGAAAAAGTACGCTTGACGCCCTCTCGGCTGTCGTAGACATCGCAAAAAACGCTCTCGACGGTGACAGATGGCTTGGCGGTAGGAAGGAGTACTGCGCTATCGTCACGCTGGACGTCAAAAACGCCTTTAACACTGCAAGATGGCCCACGATTTTAGGGGCCATGCACAACATGGGCATCCCAGAGTATCTGAGGATCGCTGTAGGTAGTTACTTCAGGGACCGTGTCCTTTGGTTCGACACGGAAGCTGGCCCGAGAAGCTACCGAGTTTCGTCAGGTGTTCCCCAAGGATCGGTACTTGGTCCGATCCTGTGGAACATCATGTACAATGGGATATTGGGCATCAGCAAACCAATAGGAGCAGAATTGCACTGCTTTGCAGATGATGTTGCAATAACAGCGGTCGCCAAGACACTGTCAGAGCTACAGGCAAATGCAACGCGACGATTAGCTCAACTATCGGCTGGTTGGGAAATGTCGGCCTGCAAATTGCGGCTCATAAAACCGAGGCTGTCCTGTTGAGCAGCAGGAAATCCGTGGAGACCTTGCAGGTCACCGTTAATGGTTTCCAGGTGACTTCAGCGAGATCATTAAAGTACCTGGGTGTCCTTATAGACCACAGGCTCTCCTTTAAGGATCACGCGATGTATGCGAGTAGGAAGGCTGGGATCACATCTGCTTCCCTCGCTAGACTCATGCCCAACGTAGGTGGTCCCAGGATGCCGGCTCGCAAGCTGTTAGTGGCGGTGGCAAAATCCACTGTCCTTTATGCTGCTCCTATTTGGAGCAAAGCCACCAACAAAGAGTCATACACTAAATGCGCTCGATCAGTGATGCGGACTATGGCCCTCAGGCTCATTAGAGGATTTAGGACCATATCCGAAGCCGCATCACTTGCTCTGGCAGGCACGCCGCCTATAGACCTGGAGATCAAGGCACTGGGCTTAACCCGAGATGGCGTTTCTCGGGTTGAGTCCCAAGAGTGGTTGATGAGAGAGTGGCAAGCTAGATGGCAAGCGTCACACCTGGGGCGATGGACCTACCAGCTCATCCCAGTGCTAGCGGAATGGGCAGAGTGTCAACACAAAATAGTGGACTACCACCTGACCCAATTCCTCACCGACCACGGCTGTTTCCGGGCCTACCTATTTCGGTTTCGCCATGTAGACTCAGCTCAGTGTCTTTACTGCATCGACGCTGCTGAAACAGCGGAACATGTCCTTATGCATTGTTCCCGTTTCTCACTGGAGAGAGATCAGCTAGGATCTCTGTCTGGAGTGCCGCTCAGCCCAAGGGCCCTGTTCTCTGCCATGTTGGCGGACAAAGCCGCATGGGAACTGGGGCATGGAATCATCATTAAAATGATGAAGAGGGTTCGAGCCGATGAGGAGCTGAACAGATCAGCTAGATAAATAGGTAGATAATAAGTTAGGAGCTTAGACCCTGTGTGGTGGCGGGGCTAGAATTCCACTTCAGCGTGCTCGGCTTGTCGTAAAAGGCGACTAAAGAGTTAATGAGTTGATGAGTTAAGAATAACTTATACTCGTAAAGGGGCGCGCTTTATGCTACGCATTCTAAGTGGGAGTGCGACCTGGCATCACATCCTGCTCACCGAAGTATTACCTTAGCTGGCAGTTCCGGTGAGCGCTTTAAGGACTGTTGAGCGTACGGAGGTTTTTCTTTTTAGTACGTAGGCGTAACCCTATCTGTATTATCAGTAGGGCTATGAATCGTGCATGCCACCTAGGTGGTATCTTACGAAGATTTTTTAATATTTTCCTCCGATTATGTATATATTAAAAAAAAAAAAAAAAAAAAAACACACACACACACACACACACACACACACACACACACACACACACACACACACACACAGGAGAGTTTCGGGAAGTTTCTGATACGGACGCGAATTGGAAGCGCTGCGCGAAATTCCCTTGTTGATGATGTGATCTTGGCCGGAATAATTGGTTGCCTTGTAGATCCACATAGTGGCGATGTGCAGCAGTACTGTTTCGCGATCAAAACAACCAATACGAGACGCGAGTTGCAATAAATTGCAAATTAAAACTTTTTTGCAGTTTCATTGTTGTGCCCAGGTGCAAGGAATCAGCTGTTAGGGCTGCAAAACTCGCTGCAGAGGTGATCCGACTCGAGCGGCGTTGCCAGATCGACGGCGCTGCCAGATTGCTCTGGGGATCTAAAAGGGCGCGAATACATAAAATTCAAATTTAAATTTGATTTTTAAGCTAAATTTAAATTAAAACTCAATTTAATTTAATTAATTAATTCAATTCAATTAATTAAGTTAATTTAATTTAAATTTAAATTTGGTGAAATCGGAGAGAGCGTAGCAACTATAATAGTTGCAGAATTAACAATTTGGCTTTTAAACTTTCCTTTCGGAGTGGACCAATTGTAGAAAGGGAAAAGGCTCAAAGGTCGCGGACAGACTGAAAATCATCCTCTCACCAGTTCGGTGCCTAAGAGAGGCTCTGGTGTCCGAAAAGGGGCGGAATAAACCTCCATCAACGCCTAGGGGAAATCCGTGGCCTACGTGGGACCCTCTCTACCTTTTGGTTCACGACGACTGCAAAGCTTAATTCGCTACCGCTGGACCTTAAATGGATACTTCAGCGGGGGGCATTGCCCCCACAGACGTCGACCCATTCAGGAGAAGTTCCAGAATGTCGAGGTCTCCTACAAGAGGAGCAGGAAGTACGGTGCAGGGAGCCGTGATCACCAGGCCAGCGGCTGCGACTGCGGAACGAGCGACATCCAGTCACCGCAATGCGGTAGTGGTGGACAACCTGGCCCCAACACCTTGTAACTCCACTGCTATTGCAAACATGGACGTTATAAGCGTGCCGACGCACAAGGGGGGAGGAAAATCTCCTACAGTATCGCCAATACGGCCTGTAGACCTAGGCTCGGCGATTCAAAGCGAAGACCTGCGAAGTATACTTGCCAGGATGAGTGGCAAAATACAAGTTCTTCTATCGGCGTTTGAAGCACAGCGCCATGTTACAAAAGAGACTAAGGGCGTAATAAGTGAACTCTCGGCTCTCAATAATAGAGCAATCGAGCTATACGAGGGCAATGCAAAGAAGGCACGAACTGCGACCACTGCTACGCAGACAGATGCGCAAAAGACCAGCAAAAAGGCCGCAGTGCAAGTGGCAAAAGTCCAGACGCCCAAGGTACAAGCGCCAAAGTTGGTCAACCACACGGGCGACAACAAAACAGGAGCAATGACCAAAAGCAGTGCAACGGAGGCTAAGCCGGCAAACTATGCATCTGTCGCTAAAAATGCAAGCTCAGGAGGCGAGTGGACCACTCCCAAGCCTAAGCGCCTTCGTAAAAAGCCAGAGGCTCTCATCGTTGAGAAGACGGGTGAGACTTCCTACCCAGATATGATCTGCAAACTGAAATCGGACCCGAGCCTTAGCGAATTGGGCAAACACGTTCGCAAAATACGCAGAACACAGCAAGGGGAGCTCCTGCTTGAAGTATACGGGAAAGCCTCTGAAAGCGTTCCCCAATTCAAAAGGGAGCTAGAAGCGTCGCTCAAGGAAATGGCTTCTGTGCGTACGGGAGCACATAAAGTAGCGCTATCGTGTAGCGGTATGGATGAGGCCACGACAGCAGCGGAACTCCACAGCAGCCTAGTCAAGCAGTTCCAAGGCATTCAGCTAAACCCGGAGGATGTCAGGAGCATTCGAAGAATGCGGGATGGGACCCAGACGGCGACACTCTTACTGAGCGCAAACGATGCGATTGCGGTACTCAAGCAGGGCCATGTAACCGTGGGGTGGTCAAGATGCCGCATCATCCAGGACCTCCGGCCCACGAGATGCTACAGGTGCCTGGGTTATGGACACCGAGCAACGTCCTGCAAGGCGACCGATCGGACAGATTGCTGTCTGCGATGCGGTGAGCGAGGGCACAAGGCAAAGGGGTGTGTGGCACCACCAAAATGCCTTATTTGCAGCAGTGAGGTGGATAGAAACCATCCGACGGGCAGTTTTGCATGCCCGACTTACAGAGAGTGCATGAAGGAAGCAAAGAGCCGCCCTAATGCAGGAAGAAATTAAATTCATCCAGCTCAATGTGAACCATTGCGCAGCTGCTCAGAGCCTCCTGGCTCAAACTGCGGCGGAGCGCAATGTAGATATCATGCTCCTGAGCGAACCCTACTCTTCTGCGGTGGGAAATGTTAGCTCAATGATTATGGACGAGTCCGGCAAAGCAGCTATTAAATGTTGCAGCCCTCTACACGTGCAGGAACTGGCTGCCTCTCCGATGCAGGGAATCGCATATGCAAATATAAAAGGCGTGCATATGTACAGTTGCTATGCTCCGCCTAGCGACAGTCCGGAACAGTTTGAGGAGATGCTTGAGTTGATGGGGAGGCATGCGAGAGGGCGTGGCCCAAAGATAATCGCTGGTGACTTCAATGCCTGGGCAGTAGAATGGGACAGCAGGGTATCCAATCCCAGAGGACGAGCTTTAATAGACGCGATGGAAATGTTGGACCTGATATTGCTGAACGACGGTCTCAAGCCTACGTTCAACAATGATAGGGGAACGTCATTCATCGACATTACCTTTGTCAGCAGAGGACTAGTGGCCAACTCTAACGCTAGTTGGATGGTCCATGATGATGCTGTAACGCTAAGCGATCACGCACTGATCTCCTTCAGCATCCTACCGGTGGCCACGCCTTGGAGACGGCAGAGGAGAACAGTCGGGCAAGCATGGGACACCAGGAAGATCGATGAAGTTATGCTGGCATACCAAATCGACTCCCTGGCAATCACAAATGACTATGCAGAGACTATGGCGGCTGACCTGATGAAGAAGCTTGCAGCAACGTTCGACGCAATCATGCCAAGGAGAACTAAGGCGCAGCGCAAGCCACCTGTGTATTGGTGGAGCGCCACCCTAAGTCAACTTCGGTCTGAATGCCTTAGGGCAAGGAGAAAGGCGCAAAGAGCCAGAGGTAGCACCCAGAATGCGGAACTCCTGGAGGTCTTTAAAAGGTAACGACTTGAATTCAAGCATGGCATATCGGCTGCCAAGTCGGATGCCTACAGGGAACTGCTTGTCAGTGTTGACAAAGATCCCTGGGGTCTGGCATATAAGCTCGTATCCAACAAGCTACAGAAGAGGAAGGCAACGCCATCAGATCCTGATGTCCTGGCTAGCATTGTTGCGGAAATATTCCCGATGCAGACCACGGCATGGCAGCCAACAGCAGCTGTCCCTTCTCCAGATTTTCCGTGTGTCACGGAGCTCGAAGTCGTTGAGGCAGCCAAGCGAATCAAGCCCAACAAAGCTCCTGGCCTCGATGGAATCCCTGGAGTAGTGGTCAAGGCAGTAGCGTTGGCTAGACCTGACATATTCCGAGTAACGTTCCAGCAGTGCCTCACGGACGGGGTGTTTCCAACGAGGTGGAAAATCCAAAAACTAGTGCTGCTACCGAAAAGAAAAGGACCTGCACATGCTGCAAACAGTTATCGCCCATTATGCCTACTTGATATTGTGGGTAAATTGTTTGAGCGAATTGGAAGTTAGCAGTATGGCTTCCGGAAAGGCAAGAGCACCCTGGACGCACTCACGGCGGTGAGAAATATTGCCAAGAACGCCCTCGAGGGCGACAGATGGTTAGGAGGAACGAAGGAGTACTGTGCAGTCGTTACTTTGGATGTAAAGAACGCCTTTAATACCGCTAGATGGCCCGTAATCCTGGGCGCCATGCATAGAATGGGTATCCCGGAGTACTTAAGGACCGTCGTCGGCAGTTACTTCAGGGATCGCGTCCTTTGGTACGATACGGAGGCTGGCCCGAAAAGGTACCGTGTGTCGGCAGGTGTTCCCCAAGGATCTGTACTTGGACCGATCCTGTGGAACATCATGTACGATGGTATCCTGGGCATCAACAGGCCATCAGGAGCGGAACTGCAGTGCTTTGCGGACGACGTGGCCATAACAGCAGTAGCCAAAACCTTAGAAGATCTTCAAGTGAAATGCAACGCGACAATTAGTGCGGCCATTGGCTGGCTAGAGAAAGCTGGCTTAACAATAGCGGCTCACAAGACCGAGGTCGTACTGCTTAGTAGCAGGAAAAGGGTAGAGCGAATGCAGTTTTCGATTAACGGGACACCGGTGGCCTCTCAAGCGTCCCTGAAGTACTTGGGTGTAATGATAGACCACAGACTATCATTCAAGGACCATGTTAGTTACGCAAGCAGGAAGGCTGCAATCACAGCAGCTGCCCTTTCTAGACTGATGCCCAACGTAGGAGGTCCCAGATATCCGGCCAGAAAACTGCTAGTGGCGGTAGCAAAGTCAACGCTAATCTACGCTGCACCAATCTGGAGCAACGCCACCAAAAAGAGCTCATTTATGAAAGGAGCGCGCTCGGTACTACGTTCTATGGCCCTTAGGCTTATAAGAGGCTTCAGGACAGTTTCCGAAGACGCAGCTTTAGCACTGGCAGGCTTGCCACCAATTGACCTTGAGATCAAGGCTCTGAGTCAAGTTCGTGAAGGTGCCACCCGTCTAGAGGCTCACGGGCGGCTAATGGGAGAGTGGCAGAGCCGATGGCAAACGTCGCAACGGGGGAGGTGGTCCTACCAGCTCATCCCCGAGCTAGCGGTTTGGGTAGAGTGCCGCCATAAAAAGTTGGACTACCACCTAACCCAATTCATCACGGATCATGGGTGCTTTCGGGCCTACCTACTCCGGTTCCACCATGTGGAGACAGCCCAATGCGTCTACTGCCCCGACGCGGTGGAAACAGCGGAGCATGTTCTAATGAACTGTTCCAGGTTTACGGCGGAGCGCGAGCAGCTAAGAGCGATGACTGGTAATCCGCTCAACCCAAGGGGACAGTTCGCGGCTATGATGGAGCTAGGGCATACGGTCATCACCAACATGATGAAACGTGTCCGAGCCGACGAGAGGGCCAACAGTTCTGGCGACTGAAGAAGAAGAAGAGTTTCCTGTGTGGTGGCGGGAGAAGAATACTACCTCAGCGTACCCGGCTTGTCGTAAAAGGCGACTGAAGGGTGGAAGGACGTGCGCCTCATGGCCAACATTGAATAAAGGGAGTGCGAGTGGCATCACATCCGGCTCATCGAAGTCATACCTTGACTGGCAGTCCCGATGAGCGTGCAAAGGACTGGAGAGCATACGGAGGTTTTTGTTTTAGTACGTAGGCATAACTCTACTTGGAGAGTTATGAATCGTGCATGCCACCTACGGACGGTAGGTGGTATCTTTAGAAGATTTTAATTTTCCTACCGTAATGCGCTACAAAAAAAAAAAAAACACACACACACACACAAGCACACACACAAGCACACACACAAGCACACACACACACACGCGCACACACGCGCACACACGCACACACACACACACACACACACACACACACACACACACACACACACACACGAAGAGTTTAAGAGTTCAGAGGTCGGATGTGTTTGTTTTCCCGCTCCGCGATTTTTTTCGTTTTGACATCGTCGACGAGGCCGGAGATTCGGGAGGACTGTGTGAGGCCACATCGGAAAGATCTGCTGCGGCTCTGGAACGCGTTGTAAACGTAAAGAGTGCACTATTTTGCGAGTTCTGGCCACTTTTTGCCAAATTTGCAAATCATTGTTGTTGCTGCCCTGCTGTTAAAACAGCTGGTAGTGTTGCCAGATCGGACAAGATCAAAGGAGTTGCCAGACTCATAAGACAACAGCTGACAGCGTTGCAAGCCGATCGCAAGATCTGGCGTTGCCAGATAGTTGCTACATTTGGGCGCGAAGCGTTAGAATTTGAATTTAAATTTAAATTAAATTTAAATTCTTGGAGCCCCAGATTAAAAAAGAATAAAGGCAAAAAGGTCGCGGACAGACCGAACATCATCCTCTCACCTTCCAGGTGCCTAAGCAGAGGCTCTGGTGTCCGAGCAGAGGCGGAACAAACCTCCACCGATCAAAGCCTAGGAGAAATCCGTGGGATCTTTTTTAATCTGGTTCCTCCACTTCGCAGACGTTTACGCATACACTGTCAGTAGTTAATGGACAGTCCAGCGGTGGGCCCTGCCCCCCCTGGGTATAGCATGGACATCGAGCAGGAAACTGACCCCTTCGCAAGAAGAGCAACTCTGCAACGGACACCGCAGAATGGTTTGCAAACATCTATATGTGAAGGTCAGGAAAACTACGAGCCCAAATCACTGTGCGATGCAATAGCCAAAATGGGGAGCATCCTTGAAGGACTATCCGCAACAATTTTTTTGAAAGGGCAGCGCCACATTAACCAGTTGATGAAGGATGAAATCACCAACCTAGTGAGCATCCAAAAAAGGGCCGAAATGCTTTGCGCACTAGCAAGCAACCAAGTGGAAACTACGAGGGCAAGCAAGTCCACCCAAACGAGCACCAAAACTAAAGAACAAAGCGCCACCCAAAGTGATCCTCGCAAGAACACTCCCAAGAGACCGAGGGAGTCACTATCGGGAAACCGAAAGACGCCGCCCAAAAAGGCGAAGGGTGCTGCCAGGCCTTCCACCGAGGCTATTATTCCCCTAGCAGCCATTGGCACTAGAGAAACTCAGCAAACGAAGCCCAAAGGGAATGTTTGGACGAAAGTGCAGAATCCTCAATCCAGGAGGGCCTGACAGGACGCAATTGTGCTGACTGGCAAAGGATGCACCTACGCCGACTTTCTGAAATCAGTAAGAGGTGATCCTACTCTTCACCACCTGAGCGGGGATGTCCAGGCCATCCGCAAGACGGCAAGCGGAGATCTGCTACTACGTCTCAGCAAAACCCGAGTCCACAGCACCAAGGAAGTAGAGGATGCCGTTATCAAGGCTCTTGGAGACCGTGCAGCGGTCAAGTCATTGGCAGACACTGCCGAGGTTGTCATCAAAGATCTGGACGAATTGGCCACTATTGAGGAGGTCCAGAAAGCAGTGGAGTCTGCCCTCGAACAGCCCGGGGTCTCGATCAGAGCTCTGAGGAAGACTGCGCACGGAATGCAGATAGCGTTCCTATCCCTACCATTAGCGCTGGCAAGAAAACTAGCTGCGCAGTCCAAAATTAGAATTGGGTAGTCAGTGTGCCGCATCCAGATGCAGATGAGACCCAAGCGGTGCTTCAAATGCTTCGAGTTTGGCCACATTGTTGCCAACTGCAAGAGCAAGATCGACCACTCCGGAAAGTGCTTCAACTGTGGTCTCCCAGGACATGCTGCAAAGGGATGCACAAATGCGCCCAACTGCCTCTTGTGTGCTAGAGAGGCTGCCTCAGGTAGCTCTCATCAAGCTGATCATGCAGCCGGCAGCTTCAAATGCCCCTTTTTCAAGGAAGCACTAAAAAATTGCAAATGTTAAGGTTCCTCCAAGTCAACCTTAACCACTGCAGAGCGGCGCAGGATCTCCTAGCCCAAACCGTACGGGAGCTCAAGATCGATGTGTGTATCCTGAGCGAGCCTTACAGAAGAGAGAGACACCCATCCACGAGCCAGTACGCAACAGACTCTTCGGCGAGCGCCGCCGTATGGATATGCGGAGGACACAATCTCCAGCTGGATGCTGTATCGAAGGAAGATGGGTTTTTGAGAGCAAATTGGAACACACTGGATATACAGCTGTTACCTCGCTCCCAGCCTTTCGCTGCAAAGATTCGAAAACACGCTAGACAGAATTGCTCACGACGCAATTGGTAGGCAAAACATTTTGATAGCAGGAGACTTTAACGCCTGGTCCGAAGAATGGGGCTGCCCGTCAACTAACGCGAGGGGGAGAGCATTACTTGAGGCTTTCGCAGCTCTCAATATCGTACTGCTCAACACAGGAAGGAGAAACACATTCAGTCGAGGAGGAATTGGATCCATTATCGATCTTGCGTTCACTTCCAGCGCCCTTGCTAGGCAGGCAAGATGGAGCCTAAGCGACGTCTACACTGCAAGCGATCACCTAGCCATTGTTATTGAAATAGGATCCATGCAGCACCAAAGGACTCACCACCATCAACAGGCTGGCTATAAAGCCGACACGCTGAGAGTGAACGACTTCGAAGCAGCCTTTTATCCACCCCAAATAACCGGTGAGGCAAACTTGGCAGTTAATTCCCTGATGGGAGCTATAGAGGCGGCGTGCAATGGCAGCATGGAAAAAAAGAGGCTACAGGAGGCACCAGAATGCAGTATACTGGTGGACAGAGGAGATAGCGAATGCTAGGCGAGCTTGTATTGCAGCCCGAAGACGCTATCAGCGATCAAAGAGAAAGCCTGAATTTGCGGCCCTCCGGGTGGAATATTCAACCTGCCGTAGGGTGCTTAAGAAAGCAATACGCACCAGCAAGCTATCCTGCTTCTTGGCACTGTGCGACGCTGCGGAAAACGATATTTGGGGAATGGCCTATAAAGTGGCTGTAAAGAAACTAAAAGCCGTAAAGCCTGCCCCTCCTATGGAACCTGACGTCATGAGAACGATAGTCATGTCTCTGTTCCCGCCAATGCCACCGATTTCCATGGAGCCGGAAACCGAGAACTTCACTATTCCGCCCGGACACGAAGTGACAGTGGAGGAGCTAGTAGCCATTGCGAGAAAGACTGGAGACGAAAAGGCGCCAGGACCCGATCTTATCACGAATAAAGCGCTCAAATTGGCCATGGAGCTCAGCCCGTGTACGTTTGTGGACATGTTCAATGTGTGCTTGCAGGAAGGAACTTGTCCAGACAGATGAAAAGCTCAGAAGTTGGTGTTGCTTCCTAAACCCAACAAACTCGTTGGAGAGCCATCATCCTATAGGCCAATCTGCCTCATAGATACAGCAGGAAAGCTATTGGAAAAACTTCTGGCAAACAGGCTGGAATGTGCTATAAAGCAAGCTGGTGACCTCGCTCCGATGCAATTCGGGTTCAGGAAGCAGCGATCTACACTAGACGCCATCTCAACAGTCGTTGACATAGCGGGCAGAGCTCTGGAGGGGATCCGATGGAAAGGTGGTTCCAAGCAATACTGCGTGGTTCTGACGCTCGACATCAAGAATGCGTTCAACACGGCAAGCTGGTCAAGAATTCTAGATGCAATAACCGGGTTTAACGTCCCAGAGTACCTAAAGCGAATAGTAGGAAGCTATTTCAAGGATCGGAAACTGCGGTACCACACTTTGGAAGGTGAAAGGAGCTACAGAGTAACCGGAGGTGTTCCACAAGGCTCAGTCCTTGGACCACTACTGTGGAACGCGATGTACGATGGCATACTGAGGCTGTCCCTTCCAGTAGATACCACTGTGGTAGGCTTCGCTGATGATGTTGCTGTAGTGGTGGTGGCCAAACATATCCGAGGAGAAGTGTGGGACCACAGTATCCACCATTAGAGAGTGGCTAGCTAGAGCGGGACTTCAACTAGCGGACCACAAGACGGAAGCTGTGCTCATGAGCAGTAGGAACGTCGTGGAAAATATACAACTGACTGTAGGCTCTACGCTCATACAGTCGGTGAGAGCGATTAGGTACCTGGGTGTCTATCTCGACGCAAGGCTTTCTTTTAATGAGCATCTATGCCATGCGAGCGCAAGAGCAGCTGAACTTGGGAGAGCCCTAAGCAGGATAATGCTCAACACAAGGGGACCCAGACAAGCGAGGAGGCGACCTCTAATGGAAGTACTGAAAGCAACCATGCTATATGGGGCACAGATCTGGGCAAAGGCAACAGAGATCAGAAGCTACCGACGGGGACTCGAATCTACCTACAGACTCGGGGCCCTAAGGGTCTGCTGCGGCTTCTGAACGTTATCGGACGATGCCGCATTAGTCATTGCGGGGATGATACCGATCGATCTGCTGGCACTCGAAGCGCAGGAGATATGTATATGCACAAAGGCGACAAACAACCGTGGGTTCGCAACCGGAGGCTCGCATAAGGAAGCACCAAGCCAGATGTCGAGCAATCGAAAGGTGGCAGAGGAGATGGAATTCATCCACGAAGGGAAGATGGACCCACTCTCTAATCCCGGACGTGAGGAAGTGGGTCCAGAGGAGTCATGGACAGGTCAACTTTCACCTGACCCAGCTGCTGATTGGCCATGGCGTGTTTAGGAAATACCTGCACCGGTTTGGACATGACTCCTCCCCGGAGTGCCCCCTGTGCGCAACGGACGAAGACGCGGAGCACGTGATCCTACATTGCCCGAGATTCGAGGAAAGCAGGGCGATGCTATGCTTAAAGCAGATCCGAGCCTGAATTATTTTGGCAATCATGTCAAAAAAAATTAGAAGGACCCAACAGGAAGAGTTATTGCTCGAGGTCGAGGGAAAAGCATCCGCAAGCATGCCAAAATATAGAGGAGCGATTGAGGAATCACTGCGCGAGATGGCTGCGGTTCGCACGGGTGCGCAAAGAATGGCGGTAATCTGCAGCGGAATGGATGAGGAAACTACAACAGAAGAGCTACATAGTTGCCTGGTCTCTCAGTTCGAGGGCATCCTGGTGAACCCAGACGACGTGCGTGGTCTGCGCAAGATGCGTGATGGAACACAAGTAGCGACTGTCATGCTTAGCGTGAACGATGCGATTTCCGTTCTCAAAAAAGGCTCTGTAAGTGTAGGCTGGTCACGGCGTCGCATCACCCAAGATACACACCCACGAGATGCTTCAGGTGCCTGGGGTACGGGCACAGGGCTATCCACTGTAAGGCAACCGATCACTCAGACTGCTGTCTTCGGTGTGGAGAACGAGGACACAAGGCGAAGGGCTGTGACAGATCGCCAAGATGTCTTATCTGTTGCGACAACGTTGACAGAAATCATCCGACAGGTGGCTTTAAATGCCCTACCTACAAAGGCAGCGTCACAAAAGGAGCCATGAGCCGTCATGATGATGCCGGATCAAATTAACATTGTACAGCTGAATGTTAATCATTGCGCAGCTGCACAGAGTCTTCTGGCCCAGACAGCTATTGAGCGCAATGTGGATGTGATGCTCCTGAGTGAACCTTACTCCCCGGATACAGGAAACCCAGGAGTGGTTGTGGACGCGACAGGAAAGGCGGCCGGCAAATGCTGCAGCAGCCTCTTCATAGAAGAAAACGAAAGCGTGCCCATGCGCGGCATTGCAAAAGTTCAGGGCGTGTATCTGTATAGTTGCTACGCTCCACCAAGTGATAGTGCGGAACAGTTCGAAGAGCTGCTGAATATGCTCGTGTGCCATGCGAGAGGGCGCAGCCCGGTAGTCATTGCAGGTGACTTCAACGCATGGGCGCTAGAATGGGGCAGCAGGACATACAATCCCAGGGGACGGGCTTTGAAAAATAGCCAAAAACGCTCTCGATGGTGACAGATGGCTAGGCGGCAGTAAGGAGTACTGCGCCATCATCACGCTGGACGTCAAGAACGCGTTTAATACGGCGAGATGGCCAAACATTCTCGGTGCTATGCGCACAATGGGGATCCCGGAATACCTAAGGATCAGTATTGGCAGCTACTTCAGGGTCCGTATACTATGGTACGACACTGAAGCCGGGCCGAGAAGACACTATGTCTCTGCAGGTGTTCCACAAGGGTCAGTACTTGGACCAATCTTGTGGAACATAATGTACAACGGCATATTGTGCATCAGCAAGCCCAGAGGTGTGGAGTTACACTGCTTTGCCGACGACGTGGCTGTCACAGCTGTTGCCAAAACCATACCAGAGCTCCAGGTCACGAGCAATGCGGCGATTAGTTCGGTAATCGACTGGCTTGAGAAGGTTGGTCTACGAATCGCTGCGCACAAGACCGAAGTAGTCTTGTTGAATAGCAGAAAAGCTGTCGATAGAATGCGGATCACAGTAAAAGACGTCCAAATAACCTCAGCTAGAACCCTTAAGTACCTGGGAGTCCTACTTGACTATAGGCTGTCGTTCAAGGACCATGCGATATACGCCAGCAGGAAAGCCGCGATGACAGCTGCATCGCTGGCAAGGATAATGCCCAACGTGGGAGGACCCAATATGCCAGCTAGGAGACTGCTTGCGTCGTTCACAAAATCGACTCTCATATACGCTGCCCCTATCTGAAGGGATGTCAACAAGAAAGCGACATATCTTAACAACGCGCGTGCAGTATCAAGGACCATGGCTCTTAGGCTCATCAGAGGGTTTAGGACTATATCTGACGTAGCAGCGCATGTTCTTGCGGGCATCCCGCCGGTCGACTTGGAGATCGAAGCGCAATACCTTGCTCGAAAAGGTGTTAGCCGGACCGAAATCCACGAGTGGCTTCAAAGAGCGTGGCAGGCTAGGTGGCAGAGATCACAACAAGGGAGATGGACCTACCAGCTCATTCCTGACTTGGCAGAATGGGCCGGATGTGAGCATAAAGTGGTTGACTATCACTTGACTCAGTTCTTGTCCAACCACGGCTGCTTTAGAGGGTACCTCTTCAGGTTCCACCTTGTGGACTCGGACCGGTGTCTCTTGTGCTCGGATGCTGTGGAATCAGCGGAGCACGTCCTCATGCACTGCTCTAGGTTCACTATGGAGAGGGAGTTACTGGAGTCATGCTTAGAAGCTTCGCTCAGCCCGAGAGTTTTGATTGCCGCTATGATGGCAGACAAATGTGTTTGGGAGAGGGCACATGGAATCATTATTAAGATGATGAAGCGTGTCCGCCATGACGAGATGTGCAACAGAAGCGAGAGATGAGCAGCACCCCCGTGTGGTGGCGGGGTAAGAATACTACCTCAGCGGACTCGGCTTGTCGTAAAAGGCGACTAATGAGCTAAGAAAGGAGGACTTCGCTGCTAGAGAAGAGGGATTGCCATCTGGCATCGCATCCTGCTCACCGAAGTAATACCTTGTCTGGCAGTCCCGGTGAGCGTGAAATAGACTGGAGAGCATACGGAGGTTTTTGTTTAGTACGTAGGGATAGCCCCAATTGGGGGGCTATGAATCGTGCATGCCATCTACGGACGGTGGATGGTATCTTTCGAAAATTTTATTTTCCTTCCGTATGCGCGACACAAAAAAAAAAAAAAAAAAAAAAACACACACACACACACCCCTGTGGGGAGAGAAAGATGAAATCCCGCGCAATACGGACGTCTTTTAGTTACCCTGCGCGAAATTCATTATTTAGAAAGTTGTTACGGAGTTGTTTACGGTGTTACTTACGGAGTGTGGCAGGTCGGAGCAAGCGGCAGCTTTGCAGGGCCTCCCCGAGTATTTCTGCTTTGGCTCCACGTGAGAGTGAGGCAATTAAAAACACTTTGCGTTCCAATAAGGTGCAGTTATAATAAGTCGTCAAATTCTGCAGTTGATAAAACAGCTGTTAGCGCTGCCAACTTGTCATAGTTATCGCTCTTGTGCGGGTGGCGTTGCCAGATCGTCGCCGATCGTCGCTGCGTTCCCTGTTTCGGTACGCTCATTTTGCGTGCTGTTAACTTTGCGCCGCGACCGTTGGGCGCGAATTTCAAATTCAAATTTGAATTAAAAATCAAATTTGTTTCGGATTGCTGCGAGGCGGATCAACTTTTGGAAAGGGTAAAAAGGCTCAAAGGTCGCGGACAGACTAAAAATCATCCTCACACCGTTTTTGGTGCCTAAGCAGAGGCTCTGGTGTCCGATTAGAGGCGGATCAAACCCCCACCGGTTAAACGTCAAGGAGAAATCCGTGGCCCACGAGGGAACCTTTCCTAAAGTTGGTGCCGATCAAACCGCAGGCCGCAGAAATATCTGAAATATCAGTAGATGGATAGCACAGCGGGGGGCAGTGCCCCCGATCCCTACGACCCATTCAGGAGCAGCCCCAGGCTATCGAGGTCTCCCACTACAGGAGTCGGAAAACCGACTCAGAGAGCGGAAAACACGGTTCCGTTGGTGGCGAGGGGTGAGCAAGCAGGCCCCCAACCGCCGAAAACTTGCGACTGCATTGATGCGGAGATCTCGGGACCTTCATCTTTGTCGAATCAGAAGCCGATGGACCTCATAAGGGTGCCATCGCAAAAGGCGGGAACAAAGTCCCCATCTGGATCGCCTCACCGGTCGTTGGAGCTGACCACGGCACTCCAGAACGAGGACCTCAGGAGCATACTGACCAGGATGAACGCCAAAATCGGCACCCTGCTAGCCGCGTTCGAGACCCAGCGGCACGTAACCAGGGAGACTAAAGGCGTTATAATGGACCTTTCGGTGCTCAATAGTAGAGCGATAGAGCTAGAGGAGGGTGCCGCCAACAAGCCCCCTGCCAGGAGTACCGCCACCCAGACGGAGGCAAAAGCAGCGAAGCGCAGCCAGTTGGAGTCTTCCAATCAGGCAAAACCCAAAGTGCGGGGGCCCAATACGAGCAACTCCCCAACCGTCTCAAATCCCACCGCGGCGCAAACCACAGCTAAGAAGACAGTTAGCTACGCGTCCGTCACCAAGGACGACAGCAGGGAAGGAGAGTGGTCGAAGGTCAAGCCCAAGCAGCGTTAATATTAAAAAAAAACGGGCAAGGCTACATACGCAGATATGCTCCGAAAAATGAAAACAGACCCGAACCTCTGCGAATTCGGCAAGCACGTCCGCAAGATAAGAAGGACGCAACAGGGAGAACTACTGCTGGAAGTGGAGGGGGAAGCTGCATCAAGCATTCCCAAATTCCAAAGTGAGCTTGAAGCGACGCTCAAGGATGTGGCCTCCGTTCGCAACGGGGCGCATCAACACCAGAGGAATTACACAGCTCACTGGTCGCACAGTTCCCGGACATCGTCCTAAATCCTGAGGATATTAAAAGCCTACGCAGGATGAGGGACGGAACGCAGATAGCGTCTGTGCTGATGAGTGCGAATGATGCCATTGCGGTCATCAAGAGGGGCGTAGTAACCGTGGGATGGTCACGGTGCCGCATCAAACAGGATGTTCGGCGAAGTACTACAGATGCCTGGGCTTCGGCCACCGTGCTGCCAGCTGCAAAGGGCCCGATCGCTCAGACTGCTGTCTTAGATGCGGAGAGCAAGGCCATAAGGCAAAGGGATGCAATGCATCGCCTAAATGCCTTATTTGCAGCAACGACGTCGACAGAAACCATATGACGGGCTGCTTTACGTGCCCCACCTACAAGGCGTGTATGAAGGGAGCCAAGAGCCAGCACAATGGACCAAATTAAAGTCATTCAGCTTAATGTGAACCATTGCGCTGCCGCTCAGAGCCTCCTGGCTCAAACAGCTGTGGATCGCGAAACAGACGTAATGCTCCTAAGCGAACCATACCTCTCGCGTGACAGAAACTCGGCGATGATACTGGATGAGTCGGGCAAGGCGGCCATTAAGTGTTGCAGTTCGCTCTATGTGCAGGAATGGGCAACCTCGCCGATGCGTGGCATTGCATATGCGAAAGTCAAGGGTGTGGATATGTACAGCTGCTATGCTCCTCCGAGTGACAGTCCGGACCAGTTCGAAGGGATGCTGGACACGCTAGTGAGTCATGCTAGAGGACGCAGGCCGACAGTCATAGCCGGTGACTTCAATGCCTGGGCAACGGAATGGGGAAGTCGAGTCTCCAACCCCAGAGGGCGTGCAGTTATCGACGCCATGATTTTGCTTGACCTGGTCCTGCTGAATAACGGACGCAAGCCCACATTCAACAACGACAGGGGCTCGTCCTTTATTGACATCACTTTTGTCAGTAAAGGGCTAGTGGCAAATGCAAGCTGGATGGTGCACGACGAGATAACGCTGAGTGACCATTCTCTGATCACTTTCAGCAGCCGTCCGCTGGCCACGATACACCACCAGGAGAAAAGCGCACCCCGACAAGCGTGGGATGTTAAAAAGCTCGACTACGTAATGCTAGCGTACCAAACGTAAGCCCTCCATGTTACAAACGGACAGGCGGAGACAATGGCGGATGAGCTAACGAAGCTCCTAGTAGCAACGTGCGATGCGACAATGCCAATTAAAAAGAGGGCCAAACGTAAGCCTCCTGTTTACTGGTAGAGTTTATCACTACACCATTTAAGGACAGAATGCTTGAAAGCGAGAAGACGGGCGCAACGAACCAGAGGAACCCCTCATTACGCAGAGCTATGGGAATCCTTCAAGGTTAAACGCACCGAGTTCAAACACGGGACCTACTGGAAAGCGTGGACGACGACCCTTGGGGCCTAGCTTACAAGCTCGTAAGCAAAAAACTGAGCAGGAAGGAAAGTTCGCCCGACGAACCTGACCTAATGTCCAACATTGTGTCTGAACTCTTCCCTAGGCAGACCACCCTATGGCAACCAATTGAAGAATCCCCTGTTTCTCCTTTCCCGGTGAAGTCGTTGAGGCAGCTAAGAGGATCAAGCCCAACAAGGCTCCAGGCCTGGATGGTATCCCGGGTGTGATTCTCAAGGCAGCTGCGCTGGCTAGACCTGAGATCTTCAGGGACACATTTCAGCAGTGCCTACTAGACGGAGTGTTCCTTAAGCGGTGGAAAGGCCAAAAACTGGTCCTGCTGCCAAAAGGGAAAGGATCAGCCCATCCTGCAGGCAACTACCGCCTTCTTTGCCTCCTGGACATACTGGGTAAACTTTTTGAACGCATTCTGTATGCTCGGTTAGAGAGAATAACCGAGAGCACGAACGGTCTAGGCAATCAACAGTACGGATTCCGAAAGGAAAGAAGCACGCTAGACGCGCTCTCCTCTGTGGTAAACATTGCGAGGGACGCTCTCAAAGGCGACAGATGGTTAGGAGGCAGGAAGGAGTACTGCGCAATAGTCACCCTGGACGTGAAGAACGCCTTCAACACAGCAAGTTGGCCGGTAATCCTCACCGCAATGAGGAATATGAGCATCCCTGAGTACCTTAGGATAGCTGTAGGCAGCTATTTTAGGGACCGTACCCTTTGCTACGATACGACAGCTGGCCCGAGAAAATACGAAGTCACGTCTGGTGTTCCACAAGGATCGGTGCTTGGTCCGATCCTGTGGAACATAATGTACAACGGGATCTTCGGCATCTGCAAGCCAGAAGGAGCTGAGCTACACTGTTTTGCGGACGACGTGGCTATCACTGTAGTCGCTAAAACATTGTCGGAACTTCAGGGCAAGTGCAATGCAACGATCAGATTGACCATCGCCTGGCTCGAGAAGGTCGGCCTTAAAATCGCAGCGCACAAGACTGAGGCTGTTCTCCTGAGCAGCAGAAAAGCCGTGGAAAGCATCCAGGTCTCTGTGTGTGGGATACAAGTGGTTTCAGGTGCATCACTGAAATACCTTGGTGTCCAGATAGACCGCAGACTCTCATTCAAGGAGCACGTAAGGTATGCAAGCAGGAAGGCATCACTCACGTCCACGGCTTTGGCAAGACTCATGCCCAATGTGGGAGGACCCAGAATGCCTGCGAGGAAGCTGCTGGCGGCAGTGTCGAAGTCGACCTTACTATATGCCGCGCCGATCTGGAGCAGTGCCACAAACAAGCGATCATACACCAAAGGTGCACAATCGGTGATAAGGACGATGGCCCTTAGGCTCATTAGAGGGTTTCGGACGATTTCAGAGGATGCAGCTCTACTCCTGGCAGGCATGCCGCCAGTTGACTTGGAGATCAAGGCTCTTGGGATGACAAGGCAGGGCATTACCCGGGAAGAGGCCCACGAGTGGCTGATAGGAGAATGCCAGGCCAGATGGCATTCGTCCGAGCGTGGTAGATGGACGTACCAGCTCGTCCCTAACCTATCGGCTTGGGCAACGTGTCAGCATAAAGCTTCTGACTACCACCTGACCCAATTAATCACGGATCATGGCTGTTTCCGAGCCTATCTTTTCCGGTTCAAACACGTAGAGTCACCCCTGTGCCTCTTCTGTTCAGACGCGCTAGAAACAGCAGAACACGTCCTGCTGCACTGTTCAAGATTCCACGCAGAAAGAGAACATCTAGCGGCACTTTCTGCAGACCCTCTCAGCCCAAGAGGCCTTATGGCAAGCATGGTGGCGGACAAAGGAGCATGGGATATAGGGCACCGAATCATAATCGATATTATGAAGCGGGTACGAACGGATGAGATTGCCCACAGAACTGGAGACTGAACGAGATGGCGTATTCCCGTGGGGTGGCGGGTCGAGAATACCACCTCATTCAGCTCGGCTTGTCGTAAAAGGCGACTAAAGAGCGGAAGGACGTGCGCCCCATGCCCAACACTTAAGGAAGGGAGTGCGAATGGCTTCACATCCTGCTCACTGAAGTCATACCTTGACTGGCAGTCCCGGGGAGCATGTAAAGGACTGGAGAGCATACGGAGGTTTTTGTTTTAGTACGTAGGCATAACTCTATTTGGAGAGTTATGAATCGTGCATGCCACCTACGGACGGTAGGTGGTATCTTTAGAAGATTTTAATTTTCCTACCGTAATGCGCTACAAAAAAAAAAAAAAAACACTCCTGTGGTGGCGGGTCCTAGAATATCACCTCAGTATGTCACCGCTGGTCGTACGAGGCGACTAAAGGGACAAACGGGGATGGCCTTTCTCCAAAGGCGCCAGGGAGGTGGAAAGACTTTGTTTGCCACTACCTTAGTAGTGGCCGGGTCGATTCCTTTCGGAGAAAGGCAAGCAGCTCGCAACCACCGATCAAATGATCAGGTATCCCCTGGACAGTCCGCGAACACCGGACTTTAACAACCGCATGGGTTATTGCTTTACAAATCAACATGGTATGTCCTTCACGAAATACTATTACGGTGCAGGGGGTCGGAACTCCCCTCCACTATAAAGAAGAATGGAGAAGAAGATGGGATTGCCTTCTTTAGGAAGAGCACCAAAATGGCTGGATCCCCTGTGGGAGCAATAGCCCAGACGGCAGTCTCAAAAAGGCCAACCCCAATGGTCGAAAAGGAGACAGAGCCGCCAGCAAAGTCCCCACCGAAAGGCAACAGCCAGGTGGAAGGCATCACCGAGCTCACCCACCTCTCAGCTCTGATTGAGCAAGTGCTTGAGATGGTGAATGAAAAAAGGTGTCCGACATATCAACCAAGGTATGAAGGACACCTTCGGCAAAATGAAAGCACTGTGTAACAGTGCGAGTAAGAAAGTAAAAGTGCTATCTGAAGGACATACGGTCCCTCAGGTAGTAGCTACGGCCGACACCCCGAAGAGACCCAGGGAGAGTTTACCGGGAACAAGGTCCACTCCCCCAAAAAAGAGTCATCACCTGGAGCCATCTGGAGCAAAGAGGACGACTACCAAAAAGGCTAGCCCGACTGCAGCTATAATGCCAGCTAAGGCACAAAGAACTGAACAGGCCAAACCGGTTAAAGAGACCAACCGGGGAAAGCCAGTAGAACAGGCGAGCAGGTCCAAGGTAGCTAAGGCAACAAAAGAAGTGAGCCCAAATAGGCCACCAAAGAAAGACGGGTGGACTAAAGTAACCCGAAAGGTGACAAAGCCAAAGAAGGTCACAGGTAGACCCGATGCTATCATCGTGTCTGCAAAAGGCGACATGTCTTATGCAGACATTCTCCGCACCATAAAGGGGAATGATGCGCTAAAGGACCTTGGTGAAAATGTCACAAGGATTAGAAAGACGCAACGTGGTGACTTGCTCCTGCCGCTTAGGAAAAAACCAAGTGCAGTGCCGCAGAGCTACGAGGTAGCTGTACAGCAAGTCCTAGGGGACAAGGCAACCGCAAGAACACTTACGAAGAAAGTGTTCTTGGAGGTTAAAGATTAAGATGAGGTCACCACTAAGGATGACATAGGAGACTGTAGATGCCTGGGCGACATAGTGAAGAGTCTGCGTAAGTCTTTTGGGGAGACCCAAACAGCTCTTCTTAAGGTGCCGGTAGAAGTGGCCAATAGGGCCACCTTAAAATAGGTTGGGTTAGGTTGAAAGCCAACACCCTAATGTGTTTTAAATGCTGGCTCTACGGGCATACGTCTTGTACATGTACCAGCACTGAAAACAGAACAGAGTGCTGTATAAAATGCGTGGAAAAGGGGCACAAAATTAAAATGTGCAAGGCTACGGCTTGCTGTATGGTCTGCAAAGACCAAAAGCAGAAAGACGCAGACCATATTGTGGGCAGCAAAAACTGCCTAGCTTTCCAGGACGCAGTCAAAAAGACTCATAATTAAGGTCCTGCAGATAAACCTTAATCATTGCGAGGCACCTCAAGATCTCTAGACGCAAACCTGCTTTGAAGAAGGCATAGACGTTGTTTTAATTGGTGAAAAATACAAAAACCTAGCTACAGCAAACTGGGTTAGTGATAAAACTGGTAAAGCGGCGATCTGGGCATGTAGAAGCAAGCCCATTGACAACAAGCCGCTGACCACCGAATTGCATTTCGCTAGGGCAAAAGTAACCGGTTTATACTTTCATAGTTGTAATCTATCACCGAGCTTAGAGATACATGACTACGATAGGGCGTTAGAGAACATAGGGACTCATTGTAGAGGTAGTCGTCCAAACATCATAGGCGGGGACTTCAATCCCTGGGCTGCCGAATGGGGCAGTCGCCTCACAAATACAAGAGGCCAGGCAGTCATTACAGCTTTCTCCTTATCAGACGCGGTGTTGCTTAACACAGGCAATAAAAGCACCTTTGAGCGAAATGGCAGGACGTCAATCGATGACATATCCTTCGCCAGCTCCAGTCTAAGTAGAATGATGTCGTGGGAAGTAAGTGATATCTATACTTATAGTGACCATAGAGCCATATTAATGAGTGTAGAGAGACACCGCAGCAGAAGCATCCAGGACAGAGTAATCAATGGTTGGAAAGAAGACACTCTGGATGAGGGCGTTTCGAGATACCTCATCACAGAGCAGCACAATGTCGACCTTTTGCATGGAAATACCTCTGACGCAAAGGCGACATCACTTTCCAACCTATTGTGGAAGCTTAGATGTACAAGTAGTACACTCGATGTTTTTAGCACGTCCTCTTTATTCGACACACTCAACAAGAATGCCTCTTAATGTTATTTTTACGTAGGTCTAACATAAGCTTAACATAGGTTTAACAAACTTAACATAGTCATCGTGTTATATTAGTATCGATATATCAGTGTGACCCTCTACCAGCCTACTACAATTCGGCCATCCTGACGATAAGGATCCCCTGATCCTGGTTTCTTATGCGCTAAACATCTAATCTCCTGTTTTTTTCTTTACTAGCACAATGGGGGAAGCATATTCTGAATCACTATTTCTTATTATGCCTTTGGCTAAATATTCGTCTAATAGTTTTTGCAGCTGCTCTTTTTCACTAAATGAAAGTCGCCTAGGAGAGCAACTGAATGGTTTGGAATTTTCTAAACTAATTTTCATTTCGCATCTGGTAAATGGAGTATCTGGTCTTTTCGCGTTAACATATAATTCTTCGAACATTTTAACAAATTCACATTTTGTTTTATAGCTTACATCACCACCACAATTATAGTCTGATTATCAACCACGTTAATGTTGAACATTTTAGTTTAAAAATTGTCTGCTAAGACATTTCGCTGTATCTCACCAACACATTGACTGTTTCTTAAATACGATTGAAATTTTTCCATCTGCCTGTCTATTGACTTCTCTCTAACGGTTGTCTCATTGCTCAGAGGCTTATCCTTAGCCTTTTCATTTTTCGTGGTAACTTTTTTTTAACAATATTTTTTCATCAGTGGACTCGCATATATATAGCTTTTCTTTAATAGTTTCTTTTTCTAAAAATCTTTTCTTAACAATTTCATTGTCTAAAGATATTTCCCTAAAAGTTTCATTTTCTGTAACAGTTGCATTTTCTAACAGTTTTTCCTTAACAGTCTCATTTTCTGTAACAGTTGCATTATCGAACAGTTTTTCCTTAACAGTCTCATTTTCTGTAACAGTTGCACTGCAATCGCAATTGGCTACTACGGCAGTTGCTAGTTGTTGATTTTTCTTTTCAGATGTTTTAATCATATTACTCATGTTTTCATTAATACCAAGGGGGCCTAAATTTATGCTCAAACCATATTGATTCATAAAATCCCTTCCCAGGACTACATCGTGTCTCATTGAATCGTTAGCGACGACAATCATCTCAAATTGAATTTTTATTCTTTAAAAATGAAACAGAAATATTTTAAGTTGGCTCTTATTTAGCCCATAATACACTTGATCAACAGATTTTAATGATACTTCAAATGGAATTTTTGATTGTTTAATGAATGATATCGCGCTCCCCGAATCTATTAGACATTCTGCGGAAATGGGTGAATTAGTAAAAGATACAAAGAAAATGTTTAACTTTCTTACATAGTTGTTGGCGCTGCTGCTGTTGTTGCTTTTTCTTAGAGGGCATTGTCGCACAAAATGGCCCATTTCTCCACAAGCGAAACAAGATCCAGATGCCCTTACTGGCTTGCGGCTGTGTTTGGCAAAATGCCCCTTAGAGTTGCAGTTCCTGCAACGCATGTTGTTGACTTCCGCTGCCTCCGATTTCGCCTTATTTGGTTTGTAGCCTCTGGTTTGTTGTGGAAGGCGTATATTGGCAAAGGCTAGCTGCAGTTGCTCCGGATTGGTGAATCTTTGGATGCGGGCTTGATCGCGTAAGCTCGCCGATGGGATTCCCTCGATGATAGGCGTCTGCGCTGCCACCTAATCCGTTTTCGACAGCGATCGTTGAGATGTTTGAATTGTTGACGTTGCCACCCGGTAAATTTTCAATTGAATTTGCACGGCTGCCTAAATTGTAACCGTCGCCAAATGTCTGCTCTTGTTGTGTATGTGTGGCGGCGCGTGTCTCTTCTTGTTGTTGTATATGTGTGTCGGCGCGTGTCTCTTCTAACTGTTGTTAAATTTCGCCACGTGCTTCTGCTTGTTGCAACGCGTTTTGCTGCGTAATAAGCGCTGCCCTCAATTGCGTGATGATTCTGAGAAGTTCATCTCGATCTTGAACATTCTCGGAAACGCCTTCCTGTGACGATTGCGTTGTAATTTCAGGATAGGTGCCAGGCTGATCTTCTCCAGCGTTCTGGATGGCTTCTTCCTCTGGTACTTGGCCTCGTTGTTCAAGCGGTATTTGCGCTAGACGAGCCATTAATTCGGCTTTAATACCATGGGTTGGTAATCCCAACGCAGCAAGCCACCTTTTTAATTGAGTCACTGTAAACTTGTTGAGATCGGCCTGTTACATTTTGTTTGTAGGTTTGACAACTTTTGAATTTGTGGAAGCTTAAATGTAGTACACTCGATGTTTTTAGCACTTCCTCTTTATTCGACACACTCAACAAGAATGCCTCTTAATGTTATTTTTACATAGGTCTAACATAAGCTTAACATAGGTTTAACCTACTTAACATTGTAAGGTAGTGTCTCGGGCTGAGGTGAGCTCAGTCGCGCCAGGTCCCTTTACAGAAAAAATTTGTAAATTTGCTGAGACCCGAGACGAAGAACGGAGAGTGGCCTCCTGAGGCGAGGGTCACCTTTTTAGCGAACGGCGAAAGTTTTCTCAGACGGCGTGGCCGCCTTGATACCCTACTGATCAGCGTGTGAGGGTGGTGCCAGCGATAGCGTGCAAAGACTATGAACGCGCGACTAGTGGCCACCTCCGCTTCTCGATTTATCTCGGCGCCGGGTATGGACCAACGGCTACCGAGACCACCGACTTGCGGCTGTTCCAGGGGCTCCACTGTATGCGCTGGGTATTGACCTTCTGGCGCACCAGCGGAACTCCGGAACAGTTGGGCCACGCGGTCTTGCGTTCCGCCTTCACACGCGATCACTCACACACACACACTCACACGCCCCTTTCCCGGCAATCTCGCCCATTGATTTGCGCTGCTTTTCATATTAACACACACGTTTCTAGTTCTTTTCACTTTAATTTTTAATAATTTTTCCTACTTTGCCCTACCTAAGCACCATGCAACTGTTTCCCTAATTTCTAAGGCTCACGTTTCCCTGCCTTATACCACGGTGTGGCTCGCTCACCTCGCTTGGTTTCCTCGCACTCGCTGTCGCACTTCCTTTGCACTTGCCTTGTCGCGGGACACTCCCTAACTAATTGGCGCCCTTGCCAAAATTCTGCGCAGCCTCCAGAGCCGGCGTTAGATTAGGCAGCGCAGTCGTCGAGCTTAAGCCGAACACGCACTTTCCGGCAGCGCAGTCGCCGATCTTGAGCCGACCGCGCACTTCATTGCAGCGCAAACGCATCGTGGCCCCCGCTCTCCTCTCTGTTACCTACGAGCTTTCTGTTCGGCTCGGGCTCTGGTGCGGCTGCAGCGGTCTCTTTGCTTGAGGCTCAGTCGCTCTCTTACTGCTGGCGTGCATTTGCGCTCTTGCTGCTGGCGTGCATTTGCGCTCTTGCTGCTGGTGTGCGTCGGCGCTCTCGCTGCTGGTGTACGTCAGCGCTCTCGCTGCTGATGTGCGTCGGCGCTCTCGCTGCTGGTGTACGTCGGCGCTCTCGCTGCTGGTGTGCGTCGGCGCTCTCGCTGCTGATGTGCGTCGGCGCTCTCGCTGCTGATGTGCCTCGGCGCTCTCGCTGCTGGTGTACGTCGGCGCTTTCGCTGCTGGTGTACGTCGGCGCTCTCGCTGCTGGTGTACGTCGGTGCTCTCGCTGCTGATGTGCGTCGGCGCTCTCGCTGCTGGTGTACGTCGGCGCTCTCGCTGCTGGTGTTCTGTTGTTCACTTAACTAAGCCTGGCCCGACTAGCACATACCCTTTGCTGGTGACTTTTAAATTACTAACTAGCAATGAATGACTTGTGAGGCTCAAAATTTGAGTCCTCACACCCCCCCCTTACTATGCCAGTGAAAAACCACTGACACACCCCCCTCCTGTGCCCATCATGATCCGTGTGCTGGTCCGGTTGTTTGATATCAGCCGCGCGGTTGCCGGCTGCATCACTTTGCTCGATGTCCTGGTCCTTGGAGTTGATGTCCTGGTCTTTGTTTCGTGTGGTCGATGTCAGCCGCGCGGTTGCCGGCTGCATCACCCTGCTTCTGTTCCTCGTGTCTGATGTCCTGGTTCTTGTGTTTGATGCCAGCCGCGCGGTTGCCGACTGCATCACCTTGCTTGGTCCTGTCCCGTGTGTTTGATGTCAGCCGCGCGGTTGCCGGCTGCATCACCTTGCTTGATGTCCTGGTCCTCGTGTCTGATGTCAGCCGCTCGGTTGCCGGCTGCATCACCTTGCTCCTGGTCCTCGTGTCTGATGCCAGCCGCGCGGTTGCCGACTGCATCACCTTGCTCCTGGTCCTCGTGTCTGATGCCAGCCGCGCGGTTGCCGACTGCATCACCTTGCTCCTGGTCCTGTCCCGTGTGTTCGATATCAGCCGCGCGGTTGCCGGCTGCATCACCTTGCTCCTGGTCCTCGTGTCTGATGCCAGCCGCGCGGTTGCCGGCTGCATCACCTTGCTCCTGGTCCTCGTGTCTGATGCCAGCCGCGCGGTTGCCGGCTGCATAACCTTGCTCCTGGTCCTCGTGTCTGATGCCAGCCGCGCGGTTGCCGGCTGCATCACCTTGCTCCTGGTCCTTGTGTCTGATGTCCTGGTCCTCGTGTCTGATGCCAGCCGCGCGGTTGCCGACTGCATCACCTTGCTCCTGGTCCTGTCCCGTGTGTTTGATATCAGCCGCGCGGTTGCCGGCTGCATCACTTTGCTTGATGTCCTGGTCCTTGTAGTAGGTGCCTTGTCCTTGTTCCATGTGCTTGATGTCATGTCCTTGTTCCATGTGATTGACGCCTTGTCCTTGTTCCATGTGCTTGATGTCTTGTCCTTGTTCCATGTGATTGATGCCTTGTCCTTGTTCCATGTGCTTGTTAGTGGTCCTTGGTCCTTTTCACTGGCTTGTCTGATCGTTGGTCCTTGATCATTGTTCACTTGCTCAATCAAACAACTTAAAAAAATTGTTAATTAAGCTCAACTTTTCGGAAGCTTGAGCTGTGCTCGCCACGAAGGCTGGAGCCGGACTGCCTCCTTGATCTCGCTGGCAGCCGCCCTTATATTCCCAACGGGCCTCGGCTGAAGCGCTCTGCGGCAGCGCAGTCGACGCGCTTGGCTCTGCTCACCACACCGACGGTGGTCCGGCAGTTCCCCGCTCCCCTCGGTCTTAGGGAGACAGTCTCACGGTGCCTGATTTCTGTCTGTGTCTTGTTCTCTGTCCCAGTCTGGTCCTGTCCGTCTCCTTGCTTAAAACTATCCTTGCTAATCCTAACTTCTTGGTCCTGCCATGCTTAAACTATTCCTTGCTAATCCTAAAACTCCTCTCTCCTCCTTGACTAATCCTATTTTCGTACGTTTTCCTGTGTCGTCTGCCCTTTTCTATGTCCTGGTCTATATCCCTGTCTCTGTTCTACAGTTTCCCTCGCCTTTAGTACGCCTATTCTGATATCCCTTTTCTATTCTTTTCTGTCCCCCGTGCGTTCCTTGTTCGTATGTTTAAGTGTGTGTAGTACCTAGTTTTTCCCTATACGTGATGAGCCCCTGGTCGATCGACATTGATGAAAATTCCTTGCTACATGTCTGTGAACTAACTTGGCGCTTTTCTGCCGCTGGGCACGTGTTCCGTCTGAATGCCCCCCCTCAGTCGGCCTCGTGGTTCTTTAAGCCACATATTACTCTCCTATCTCCGTTTTCTTATGTCTCAGTGTCCCTGCTCGGGCGCCATCTGTAAGGTAGTGTCTCGGGCTGAGGTGAGCTCAGTCGCGCCAGGTCCCTTTACAGAAAAAATTTGTAAATTTGCTGAGACCCGAGACGAAGAACGGAGAGTGGCCTCCTGAGGCGAGGGTCACCTTTTTAGCGAACGGCGAAAGTTTTCTCAGACGGCGTGGCCGCCTTGATACCCTACTGATCAGCGTGTGAGGGTGGTGCCAGCGATAGCGTGCAAAGACTATGAACGCGCGACTAGTGGCCACCTCCGCTTCTCGATTTATCTCGGCGCCGGGTATGGACCAACGGCTACCGAGACCACCGACTTGCGGCTGTTCCACTGTATGCGCTGGGTATTGACCTTCTGGCGCACCAGCGGAACTCCGGAACAGTTGGGCCACGCGGTCTTGCGTTCCGCCTTCACACGCGATCACTCACACACACACACTCACACGCCCCTTTCCCGGCAATCTCGCCCATTGATTTGCGCTGCTTTTCATATTAACACACACGTTTCTAGTTCTGTCGCACTTCCTTTGCACTTGCCTTGTCGCGGGACACTCCCTAACTAATTGGCGCCCTTGCCAAAATTCTGCGCAGCCTCCAGAGCCGGCGTTAGATTAGGCAGCGCAGTCGTCGAGCTTAAGCCGAACACGCACTTTCCGGCAGCGCAGTCGCCGATCTTGAGCCGACCGCGCACTTCATTGCAGCGCAAACGCATCGTGGCCCCCGCTCTCCTCTCTGTTACCTACGAGGTTTCTGTTCGGCTCGGGCTCTGGTGCGGCTGCAGCGGTCTCTTTGCTTGAGGCTCAGTCGCTCTCTTACTGCTGGCGTGCATTTGCGCTCTCGCTGCTGATGTGCCTCGGCGCTCTCGCTGCTGGTGTACGTCAGCGCTTTCGCTGCTGGTGTACGTCGGCGCTCTCGCTGCTGGTGTACGTCGGCGCTCTCGCTGCTGGTGTACGTCGGCGCTCTCGCTGCTGATGTGCGTTGGCGCTCTCGCTGCTGGTGTACGTCGGCGCTCTCGCTGCTGGTGTTCTGTTGTTCACTTAACTAAGCCTGGCCCGACTAGCACATACCCTTTGCTGGTGACTTTTAAATTACTAACTAGCAATGAATGACTTGTGAGGCTCAAAATTTGAGTCCTCACAACATAGTCATCGTGTTATATAAGTATCGATATATCAGTGTGACCCTCTACCAGCCTACTACACTATTGACTTCTGCATGCGACGCCTCTATGGCGAAGAAATCCAAAGGTGGCCCGAGATGGAAGCCAGCCTTTTGGTGGAGTCACGATATCGCGGATTCTAGGCTTAAGTGCATACGAGCTAGAAGAACACTATGCCGATGTAGAGATAAGGAGCAGCGGGCAACCCTCAGATCGCACTTTAAGGTCGCAAAAAGGGAGCTAAAGAAAGCGATAAAGCTGAGTAAAGCATCTCACTTTAACACCCTGCGTGATGGTATGAACATCAACCCTTGGGGTGGGGCATACAAGGCTGTAATGAGCAAGATAAAAGGACAACGGGCAAACGCACCGGCTTGTCCCCAACTCTTGTGCACTATAGTTGAGACCCTCTTCCCAACACAGGGGAATCATCACGATGAACCTGCAGATGTTTAGACTGGGGGAATGAATAGATTCTAAAGTGAGGTAGATGTAGAGGAGGTTTTAGGGATAGCTAAGACTTTCGCGAACAACAAAGCGCCGGGACTAGATGCAGTACCCAACAAGGTACTGAAGATAGCGGAAGAAGCAAACCCCACCCTGTTTGCTGAAGTATACACAGAATGTATACAGACAGAGACTTTTCCGGAAATTTGGAAAAGACAAAGGCTGGTACTAATACCAAAAGGTAACAAACTACCAGGCGAGGCTAGTTCATACAGACCACTCTGTATGATCGACACCATGGGGAAAATATTAGAAAAGGTAGTAGCTAGCAGGCTCAGCACCTTCCTGGAAGAAGTAGGTGGTCTATCGGATGACCAATATGGATTTAGGAGAAATAGGTCTACAGTAGACGCGATCAGTAGGGTTGAGCAGATTGCTGAAGAAGCAATAGCAGGAGATAGGTGGCGTGGGGGCCAGAAGAAGTACTGCGCTATAATTACCATTCATAAAAAAAATGCCTTTAACTCTGTGAGTTGGCGCCTACCATTGTCGGTAGCTATCTGAGTGGCCGTACACTTGTGTACGACACTGAGGAGGGGAGAAAACAATACCAAGTAACAGGGGGCGTTCCGCAAGGATCGGTTCTTGGGTTTTACGCCTACCACTAAGGGATTAGGTTAAGATCATCGGATAAGCTGATGATATTGCCGTCATCATAGTTGGAAAGCACCTGGCGGAAGTGAAAGACAACAGCACCGATGCCACGCAAAGGGTAAAGCAGTGGCTGACCGACCACGAGCTAAGATTAGCCGGAAAAAAACTGAAGCGGTCCTCATCACAAGCAGAAAGAGACTTGAAGATGTGACGCTCAGTATTGACGGACTTAGCATCCGCACGGGTGCAGTAATAAAGTACCTAGGCGTACTCATAGACGCCAGGCTGAGCTTTAAAGCAAATATTATCGCAACGAGCGAAAAAGCAGCCAGGGTACAAATGGCACTCGCAAGAGTAATGCCTAACATCAGGGGACCAAGACAAGTGATACATACGATCACTCGTATCACGTGTTACCCTATCGGTGTTGATGTATGCAGCCCCTATATGGGCATCAGCGCTAAAAAGGGCTACCTACGCTCGACACTACAATGCTGTAGTGAGACGTAGTAGCCAAAGAGTCTGCAGCGCTTTCCGGACGGTATCCGGTGATGCCATTCAAGTTCTAGCCGGCATAATGCCGGCTGACTTGACTGCGCAAGATTATCAAGCGCAATATAATAAGAGCCACAGCCCAATCCCCACTACTTACGATGAAAGTAAGTCCATCAGGGATTGGCAGTAAAGATTGGATGCATCAAGCAGCGGGAGGTGGACACATCGACTGGTGCCTGATATAGAAGCATGGGTCAGAAGAAGCCACGGACAAGTGGACTACTATATGACCCAGTTTCTTACAGGACATGGCTGTTTCAGGCGCTATCTGAACAAGTACGGTCATGACCCTGAAGCTGTGTGCTATCTTTGCAATGAAGACGATGAGACTGTGGAACACATTTTCTTCCACTGCCCTTATTACGCAGATGAACGGGAAATCGTCAATATACGCTTAGGAGTAACTGTAAGCCCAGAAAATATTGTAGGGCTTATGTTAGAGACCCCAGAAAACTGGGACTGTATTAAAGAAATGTGTGTGTGTGCATTATGGTAGAGCAGCGTAGGCTAAAAAGACTGCGAAACTCTTCCTCGCAGCAGCCAACAACCAGGTAGAGCCACCACAGGGCTAAGGTCGATCCCTTGCGATGTTTTTACTTTAGGAGTGGTTCCGCAAGGGGTACCTCAAACGAGCAGTAGGGGGAGTGTTCTTTAGCGGGTTTTTAGTGGGTGCGGGTCCCACACTACCGTCTCTAGGACAGTGTCTATCAAGATTTTTTCCATTCCATATACGAACAAAAAAAAAAAAAAAAAAAAAACACGCACACACACAGCAGATGGCGAAAATTATTTTTAATATTTTTAACGACGGAGCCGTCGGAGTTAGTGGAAGAGTGTGCAAAGCCGCACCGCAGTTGCACCCCTTTATTTTTATACTACTTGTAGATCACAAAGTTACCAACCGATCGAGGTGAACGCGTGGGTGGCCCAGCTCATAGTGCTGCCAACCTACCATAATTTAAATGTGAAAAAAAGACATAAAGGCCGCGGACAGCGGTGCCAAAAAAGCGGCTCTGGTGTCCGACAAGAGGCGGATTAAACCTCCAACGGTCAAACGCCTAGGAGAAATCCGTGGCCAGCAAGGGACTCCTTTAAATTAGGTGTTCCAAATTAAGTTTTAGCAAGTTGTCGCTCTAATAAAAATAAAAAAGAGCTTAAATGGATTGTCCAGCTGGGGGCATCGCCCCCAATGACGGAGATCCGTTCAGAAGCAGTTCTAGGATGATGAGGTCCCGGAGACCGACGCCATGCGCCCCAAATCCGGCGACAATGGCCCCAACAACGCCACTCGGCAATGTGGCTACTAAGGAGAGTACCACGTTTGAGGAACTTGGCCAGAAGATACGAGCGCTGAGCCAAATGCTTCTAGGCAGGCTCATGGTTCACCAGCCAATGAGAGACCTGGTCGACGGCATACTCGGCCTATATATCGCAGCAGATGGGAGCAAAGCCGGCTCGCAACATCGAAGAGGATGGCAACGCCTCCTGCCCAGAGATGCTCTCCGAGGGAAGGAAAGCGCTCCAGAGGCGACAGAGGCGAGCTTTTGTCACCTTAGCCCGGCCCTAAAAAGTCAAAGGGCAAGACGGCAGCAAGACCGGTCGCCGCGTCAGCGTTGAAATCTACAGACAACGCCAAGGAGAAGACACAGAGACAGGATGAAGAACCCTGGAGGAAGGTGGAAAAATGAAAAAAGCCGAAGGAAGTCGGTTAAACCAGACGCCATCGTCGTCAAGGGCAAAGGCGCCTCGTATGCTGAGATCCTGCGCTCCGTTAAGACAGAGCCGAAGCTGAAGAGCCTAGCGCAGCAGGTTAAAGGCATTCGGAAAACGGCAAAGGGCGAACTCCTTTTTGAAGCTTAAAAGGTCGGCCGATCCCAACACGTGGACCAAGAAGCGGTGCAGGCGTTCCTGGGCTCCGAGACAGAGGTGCGTTCACTGACCGATAAGACTTTATCAACTCAATCTTAACCATTGCGAAGCACCCCATGACCTGCTAGAGCAATCGGTAAGGGATAGTATGACTGACGTTGCCATACTAAGCGAGCCGTACCGCAAAAGGTCCCCCAATATGTGGGCTGGGGATCACCTGGAAAAGGCGGCGGTATGGAGCTGCGGGCAGCCCGCAGCGCAGTTACTGGATGTTCTCAGAAAAAAGAGTTCGTGCGAACGAAGATGTACGGACTGTACATTTACAGTGTCTATTTGGCACCTTCAATGCCCATGGACTGCTACGAGCGCGCCCTGGACAGGCTAGTTGCAGACGCACAAGGCAAGTCGCCATGCCTGATAGCAAGGGACGCCAACGCCTGGGGAACCGACTGGGGGTGCCCAAGCACTAACAGCAGAGGTCAGGTCAGTAATGAACGCAATGTCTACACTTGACATTGTCCTCTTAATCCATGGAGACCGCCACACCTTCTCGAGGGGCAACGCAGGGTCAATTATTGACCTGAGATTTGCATCTAGTAGCCTGGCACCGAAAGCCACCTGGACCCTGTGCGATGACTATACACAGCGGCCACATGGGGATAGTCATCGAAGCTCCAACGCGAGCACCACTGATGGTCATGCCATAGAAAAGATGCTACAAAGTGGATACACTCGACAAAGACGTCTTTAAGACTATACAACGCCACGGCCAGAAACGACCAGCTGATGTCGCAAATTGTGAGAGCGTGTGATGCCTCAATGAGCAAAACCGGAACGGGAGCCAAGCGTCGTTTAGTCCATTGGTGAAATGACGTCATCGCCAGGGCACGGTCTGACTGCTTTCAAACTAGACGGGCTTACCAAAGGGCTCTTAGACGCAGCGAACCGAGAGTAGAATCGCTCATGGAGCTACTCAAACCCGAGAGGCTACTAGTCAAACTCTTAATAAAGAACAGCAAGAGGAGAAGCTTTTTGGAGCTGTGCGATAAAGCAGACGTGGACCCCTGGGGACTGGCGTATAAGCTCACCATGAAGAGGCTGCACTCATTTAGAGCGCCTACCCCAACGTGCCCGACGCTAATGCGAGAAATCGTAAGGCACCTGTTCCCAGATCATGGATTAGTCTCAGGAAGGACTCAGCTCACGACCATTGAGGGCGAATTCATCGAAGTAACCACGGATGAGGTCGTAAGTGCCGCTCGGAGGATCAAGGAAGGGAAAGCCCCGGGCCCAGATGGAATCCCTAGTGCCATTATCAGGATAGCCATGGAACGGCAACCCGAATACTTTGCAGACGTGTTCAAGGTATGCATCAGGGAAGGAGAGTTCCCTAAGCGCTGGAAGAGGCAAGACCTCGACCTCATACCAATCTGTCTGCTGGACACTGCTGGGAAAGCACTGGAGAGAATCCTATGCGACCGTCAACAGAGCGATCGAAGAATGTGGAGGCCTGTCACCACTCTAATTCGGCTTTCAGAAAGCGCGGTTCACTACGCAGGCACTACCTGGCAGAGAAAGCGATAGAGGGAAAGAGGTGACTCTGGGGGACCAACGAATACTGTCTGGTGGTCACCCTCGATATCCGGAACACCTTCAATTCCGTAAGGTGAGACAGGATTATGGATTCACCTACAGACAAGGGAATCGACCACTACCTGGATGATGCGAAGCTATCTTGAGGGAAGAGTACTCCACTACAGAACTAGCGCAGGAGAGACGATATACTGTTTCCAGTAGAGTCCCACAGGGATCAGTACCTGGTCTAACATAATGGAACCTGATGTACGACGGAACTCTGAGACTAGTCCTGCCAGAGGGAGCGAAAATTGTGGGCTTTGCGGACAACGTGTCTATTGTAGCCGTAGCTAAGCAACTGCACGAAGTCCAGGAGATCGCCAACTCAGCTATAAGGATGGCGCAACTATCAAGCGGGTCTTTCGCTAGCGGAGCAGAAAACCGAGGCGGTGCTAATCAGCTGGCGGAAAAGGGTGGAGGCTGCTAGCATCATAGTTCGTAACTCAACTGTGCGCTCGCGCCCCTCACTTAAGTAGCTTGGAGTAGTTCTGGATCATCGACTCAGTTTTAAGGACCACATGTCTCATGTCGCCCGGATTGCTGCAGTAGCATGCACAGCACTGGCGACAATCATGCCCGACACTATTGGACCGAAGCAGCTGAGGAGACGACTCCTTACGTCAGTTGTCCAGTCCATCACGCTGTATGCAGCAACTACATGGACCAAAGCAAGCAGCGAAGAAAACGTACACGAGAGAGATTCGGTTGATCTACCGAGTATGCGCCCTCAGGATAGCATGCGGCTTCCGAACTATCTCGGGTGAGGCGGCGCATGTGATCGCAAGCATGCCACCTTTTGACCTTCCAGTGGAGTCGAGGGTAGCGGAGATGAGGAACCACGATACTGGAAGCCTAATACCTCGGTGGCAAGAGTCATGGTCGATCTCCCAGAAGGGCAGCTGGACGCGACGGCTTATCCCGCAGATAGAACCCTGGATAGGAAGGAAGCATGGGCAAATAAATTTCTATCTGACCCAGTTTCTAAGTGGGCATGGCTGGGTTAGAGCCTACCTGCACCGCTTTGGTCATAGCGAGGAATCCATGTGCGCGACCTGCGGTGCAGGTTATAAAGAAGACGCCGAGCACGTCATGTTCGTGTGCCCCCGATTCAACAGGGAAAGATACGCGGTTGAGGAGGCGTTTGAAGAGACACCAACAGCAGGAAACCTAGTGATGAACATGGTGGCCTGCCAGGAGAAATGGGAGGCTATAAACGCGATGGCCTGTAGCGTTATGCTGCAGCTGAGGTGTGAGGAGCGGATCCGGAGTATAGAAGCCAGCCTTTAAGGCTATACCCCCTCCTGTGTTAATGCCTAACGGCGTGGCCAGGAGGGAGTAAAAACGACGATCCAACAACAGGCTACGGCCTGGTGTCACAAAGGCCACTTAAACGCACTGCGGTACGTCAACGTCTTTGTTTAAAACTGATAGGCTTTTATTAACAAATGTGGTTGGAAACATTTTTTTTCTCTCTATTGATTTGTAACATTAAATTGTGAGCCAACCAAATTCCAACTCTAATATTTCCATGTCTGTGGCACTGAGTATATATACTCAGCTGCAAACAATTTTGCTAATGACAATATAACGATCATGTTTAAAAAAAAAAAAAAAAAAAACACAGATCTTTATTCTTTGTTTTCGGAAGAAAATACATTATTTACAATTTTATATGGCATTTTACCAATACCAATTTAAATTAACGTTCCATTGAATATATATCTCAAATATCACTCACTTAGATATGCTTATAGACATATATCAGTATAGCCATATTGACGCCACCATTTTAGGGCGTTTTTACTCACGCATTTTTATATCTGTCAGATTTACTGCCTACTGTTGGCTTACGACAAACGCAAAAGAATTGCAGGAAATAGCTCGCCTCGAAGAAGACGTCGAATGGCATTTTGAAAACGTCATAAACCCAGACGTTTAAGTAAATTTCATAGATTCTATAAGTTTAATTGAATGGGCATAAGCAATAATGCCATATCAAAACGATATCCCCCAAAAACCATAACTACGGAACCGTCTACTATGCTAGACCATGTTGCATTCTACGAGTCGGCTGTGTTCAATCCGAGTCTATCGAAAAACATATATCGATGAACAAAGCTGCCCTGGTACGCATAACATCTGCTAAATGAACAAGCAGTGCGAACCCAGGCAGGGCTGCGGATCGACACCATCTGTTAACAGCCAGATCGGTCGCCGACCCGTGGTTCCCGTTCGAGAGAGCGCCGTTTAACCGTTGGCAGATGCCCGAATGCCCAGGCCAATGCGACCACCTGCAACACATTTCGAACGACAGTTAGAGTCAAACGAGCGGTCAGAGCAGTAAAACACTGCAAAAATAAGTGCGTGGTTAAATTTTTGGTTATGTCTTTTATTTAATAAATTATAATTTTGTGTGTGTGTAGACGCAGCTTCCCTTGGACCACGGACTGATCCAAAGACATACCTGCCCGGTGAGTCTGTTTCTCGCGGGGATCCGCTAAGGCACACTTGCACCAGCAAAAATCCGCGAGTCTGCAGCTGCGACAACATCGGCAGCGGCAGAGATCTGCCTTTCGAGTCCACATCTCCGCGGCCTGCAGGCCACATCTTGCCTGCAGGCCAGTTATTTTCCATCTGGAATTAAATTCACCAGCCAGGCCTAATATTCCATCAGGCCGAAGATCAAAGTGACCTGAAAACAATAGAATGTCCCATTAGTTTTAATTACCATTATTGTCATTAGTGTAAGTTTTGTGTTAGGTTTTTATTGAGTAGGAGAATGATAGGAGGATTAGGATATGGTAAATAAATGCAGGGACGTCGCAACGAAATTTTTCATGGGGGGCAAACATAAAAAAAAATTTAGAGTTTCTAAAAAAAAAAGGATTTTTACGAACATTTTGGTATTAGGAAATGAGAATGCGCTATACTTTTTATGTGAACTTTTATTTTACATATAATTTTTAAACATCAAATAATCTGAACATTTGTAGTATGTTTAAAAAGTGTGTATTAAAAAGATTGAGCATAATCACTTTTAGAAATACTTTTTATTAACGATTAACAAAACTGACTTTTGATTACGTAGGGGGGGGGCAAAATGATAATATTGCCCTCCCGTTAAAAATTTCTGGGGGGCAGCTGCCCCCGCTGACCCCCCGGTTGCGACGTCCCTGAATAAATGTATAGATATTAATATGAAGTGCTAATTACCTTTCTGGGGGAGATGGGGCGGCCTTAGTTGGCCAGGAAGGGATTCGCCGACTTGGGTGATGCTCCGAATCTCCTGAGCAGAAGCATCACATGGCTGGGCGGGTGCGCGGTGACTTGGCTGTCACCAATGGCTGTTGTTGTTGTCCTTTGTGGTTGTAGAGTAGAGTTGTGTCTGGAAATAAATTGAAAACGTTATAAAATATGTTGAAATATGTTAGTTTTTGTAGTAGTAGTACTGCTATTTGCGAGTATGATAACAAAATTATATAAATTGCATAATAAGTGCCTCAAGAAAAGATACTTGATTAACGCATTAGATCTGGATAAGGTCTAATTAAATCGAATATCCAAATTATATATTAAAACAGAACATAAAATATAATTAAATAAATATTTCGATTAAACGCCCAGCTCCTAACTTGATGGATTGGCTAAATATAATAGCTAAAATCAAGAAACTGTGCGAAGACTTTGATAGATCGTTTAAGTGCCTCAATAAGAGTGCACCAATAAGTAACGATACAAAAATAAAGCATTTGGAGACAATATTAGGTCCGTGTCATAATACTTGACCACAATACGAAATTATCTTCGTTACAACTCACACAAGTAAAAGATATAATATCTAAAGATATACTATCTAGATTAAAAGAGAACATATTATATGTGTCACAAAGGCACAAGTTACAAGTACTAGTTCCGAATACATTAAATTTCCCAGGTGAACTATTACTAGACGGAATTGCTGAGGAAAGAGATAGTAAGCAAACAGTAAGTAAAATGGGAAACAAGATGGCACAATCAGTACAAGATTTCCTAAAGACAGCCTCGTCTCTATTATTTGAGTACGACGGCAAGGCCAAAAACCTACAGCGTTTCAAAGACGCTCTGGACCTGTTAGATTCGATAAAAGGAGAACATGAGACTTAAGCAGTCAATGTCATTAAGACCAAACTAAAAGGTCATGCTAGGAACCTCATTAGCATAGAAAGAATAATACAGGAAACAAAACATAAACTCTCGAGAACAGTTAAGGGAGAATCTGTTGAGGTACTTTCTGCAAAATTGCTAAATCTGCAGAAAAAGCATAAAACAGCCAACCTTTACGCGCAAGAGGTTAAGCAATTAACAAAAGCTCTATAAGGTGCTTATATTAGTGATGGATTGAATCCAGAACTAGCAAATAAATACAGCACGACCCAAGCCGTAAAGGCAATGACAAAGAATTGCTCGATTGATAACGTAAAAATTATCATGCAAGCAGGCACGTTCAACAGCATGAACGATGCCATATCTACATTTATAGACGGTAGCACAGAAGCAACTGGACATTCCAACACTGTTCTCTTCTACCAAAATCAGACTCAGCGCGGTACATACCGCGGTCGTTATAATACAGGTGGCCGCCTTTATTACAGAGGCGGCCATCGTAATAACAATTATAATAATAATAATAGCAGAGGAAACTCCCGTGGTGGCCAATATAACAGCAGAGGAAACTCTCAATATAGAGGCAACCCAATTAGAGGGAATAATCAGCGTACTCAAGAACGAGTTACCCAGAGTAACTCGGAAAACCAAGTAGCCCCCTTGAGCAACCAACAGTAGTGAAGGTATTCAATATAAATCTAAGCCTCAGTAGTCTCATTAAAATAAGAATTAATAACAACAATAAATTCTTGACACTATTAGTAGATACAGGAGCAAATATATCGTTGCTAAAATACAATTATAAATACAACGTAAATAAAAGTAACAAAACAAACGTAACAGGCATAGGACAGGGAACTATTCAATCAATTGGTCAAGCTTCAATTGATTTACTTTTTGATAATTTTATAATAGAACACGACTTCCAAATAGTCCACAATGAATTCCCCATACCTTGTGATGGAATCATTGGACTCAACTTCAGTAGAAAATTTAATTATCAGATAGATTATCAAAACAATGAATTTATAATAAACCCATCCTAGAATAAGTACCAAATTCACGTACCATTAGTACACAGTTATATTGACAACTCAATATTATTACCTGCTAGGTCAGAAGTTATGAGGAAAATCATAATACAATTTGACCAAGATACTGTACCTATCCAGGAAATACACCCAAGGGAATTAATAGTGAATAGTGTCGTAGCAAGTAAAACTGCAATAGTCCGAATATTAAACACAACAAATAAAATAGTTAAAATACGAGGGTCGTTTGATAAGTCCGTGACTTTTTGAATAAAATATATTTTTTTCGTCAAAGAAGCGTTTTATTTCTCAACATAATCTCCTTTTAGCTCTATACATTTAGTCCAGCGTTTTTCCAATTTTTTTATTCCTTCCAAATAATAGGTTTTCTCAAGGCCCTCAAAATAGTCGTTTGTTTCTGTGATGACCCGAATCTCTTACCGCCGAGCCATTTCTTCATGTTTGGAAACAAAAAATAGTCACAGGGGGCTAAATCTGGAGAATATGCTGGATGGGGTAGCAGTTCGTAGCCCAATTTATGAAATTTTGCCATGCTGACACGAAATTCACTTTTTTCCATTTTCGTTAAAATTCACGAGATCGTCTGCTTTCAATGCCTATAAAACGCAAACCAAAAAACGCAGCTTTCTCAAAATTTTACAGTCAGCTGTTAATCGATAACTGCTGACAGGAGCAGTGTTGTATTTAGAGCAGGTGCGCGGCAAATACAAAAAGTCACGGACTTATCAAACGACCCTCGTAGAAAAACCCTAAGTAAAGTTTGAATCGATAAGAGATTACGAACTAATTAAAGACAATATTAAATACCCCACCAGAAGTAGCGAAGTACTAAGTAAACTTAAATTCCCAGATCAATTCAAGGCACAGCTTACTATGCACCCAATACTGTGACGTATTTGGCCTAGAAACAGAAGCAATATCAAGTAATAATTTTTACAGACAAAAATTAAGATTAGCCTATAAAACTCCAGTTTACATTAAAAATTATAGAAACGCAGAGACGGAAAAGCCGGAAATAAAGACAGGTAAACAAATTAATTAAGGATGGTATATCAGAATATAATAGCCCTCTTCTCTTGGTACTCAAGAAATCTCTTCCAAATTCAAAGGGAAAAAGATGGCGTTTAGTAGTTGATTTCCGACAAGTTAATAAAAAGCTGTTGGCAGATAAATACCCACTGCCCAGAATAGAAGAAATCTTGGATCAATTAGGTCGCGCGAAATACTTCTCGTGTTTAAATCTAATGTCCGGGTTTCACCAAATCTAGCTAGAAGAAAAGTCTAGAAACATAACTTCCTTTTTAACCAGCAACGGTTCGTAACGCTTCACGCGATTACCCTATGGTCTAAAGGTAGCCCCAAATTCATTTATGAGAATGATGACACTTTCAGGTCTTGAACCTTCGCAAGCATTTCTTTATATGGATGATTTAGTAGTTATCGGCTGTTCAGAACAGCACATGTTCAAAAACCTCACGAACATTTTCGAGTTGTGCAGGAAACACAACCTTAAATTACATCCAGAGAAATATTCATTTTTCATGCACGAGGCAACTATCCTTTACCCACAGATGCGAATAGTGTACGACATTTCGTCGCATTCTGTAATTATTACAGGAGATTCATTTATAATATTGCACAACATTCTCGTCATTTAACGAGGTTATGCAAGAAAAAAGGTTTCATTTGAATGGACTAAAGTATGCAATGACGCATTTAATTACCTAAAGGAGGCTTTAATAAAACCTACTTTACTACCGTACCCTGATTTCAGCAAAGAATTTTGCATAACTATTGACGCAAGTAAAGTTGCGTGTGGTGCTGTACTCACTCAAGAGTACAATGGTGCGCAACTGCCAGTTGCATATGCATCAAGAGCTTTCACACAGGGAGAAAGCAATATTTTAACTACCGAGCAAGAACTCGCAGCCATTCATTGGGCAATCAAACATTTCAGACCTTACAAGTATATCTATGGAAGGCGTTTTCTAGTAAAAACGGATCATAGACCCCTTACTTATCTATTTTCAATGAAAGATCCAACTTCTAAACTAACAAGGATGAGACTAGACTTAGAAGATTACCAGTTCACAGTAGAATACCTCAAGGGGAAAGATAACCATGTAGCAGAAGCACTCTCTAGAGTTAGCATTGGAAATTTAATAGAAATAAATAGAAATATATTGATGGTCCAACCGAGATCATTGCAAAATAAGAATAAAGAGCCCAATGTCTATGAAGTCATTAATAATAATGACGTAAAGAAACTTGTGAATCTAAAATTTAATAATCTCAAATGTTTATTTAAACATGGAAAACGAATTATTTCACAATTTTCAGTTAATGATTTGTATTCAAAACGAAAGTTTGACTTAGGCCAATTCTTTTCAAAGCTTAATTCAGAAGCCGGATTACAAAATATAGTTAACATCAAGTTGTCACCGAGTGAACAAATTTTCGAATTTGTCTCACTTAATTAATTTAAAAATAACAAAGGTGACAAAAATAGACAAAAATGACAAAAGTCCCGTCAAATACCATTATGAACCTTTACAAGGACGCCATACAGGGATTACGCGAACCCTGCTTAAAATCAAAAGATTTTACTATTGGCCTGGAATAAGAAAAAATATAACTAAGTATGTGAAACATTATGAGAAATGCCAACGAGCTAAAGTAACTACACATACAAAAGCACCAATGATAGTAACACAGACACCTATCACAGCTTTCGATACTGTTCTAATAGATACCGTTGGACCATTACCACGTTCTGTACTTGGCAATGAGTAAGCTACCACTAAAATATGTGATCTCACTAAATATTTAGTTACAATACCAGTAGCAGATAAAAGTGCAAGAACAGTAGCCAGAGAAATATTCGAATCGTTTGTATTAAAGTACGGCCCTATGAAGACGTTCATAACAGACAAGGGTACTGAATACAAAAATTTTTATAACATTGAGGATTGTTCAAAAGAGTTTACGTTTAGACTAGAAGTTGCGCAAAATAGAGCTAGAACTTTATTAGAAAAAGAAAAACAAAAAAGAAAGCTAGATTTCGATAAAACAAATAGAGATGTAGAATTAAAGGAAGGCAGCCTAGTACATTTAAAAAACGAAACAGGTCATAAACTGGAACCAATGTATCTAGGACCATTTGAAGTAATTAGAATAGAAGAGTATAATAACATAGTAATTAGAAATAAAAAGAACAAAGAACGGTACATAAGGATAGGCTAAAGATATAATATAAGTCAAGAACCCTTTCCTTGGACTCTTCGTCTCACCCCCTCCCACCAGCCTGTATCACACGCGCTTCCTCCTCTTATGTCACTTGACGGTCGCTCAACTCTATGCCCACTTCAAAACGCTTACTTCGCCTCCCGCCCTTTTCCATCAACACCACAATGTGGTTAACGACCCGCTGGCTGCAATATGCTGCGTTTGCAGACGACACAAAGTTGCGTCCGCGCTAGCTGCTGCGCCCGCAAATGACGCCTGTTGTTGTTGTTGATCGCGATCACGCTGCCGACAAACTGCTGCGTCTGCGGAACCACCGGACGTTGGGTGAGCGACCGCTGGCTTAGCGTGTCTCATATTTCGGCCACTCACGCAACTACTAAGCGGGGTCGCCCCTCACCCTACGCCAGCCGCGAACGCTGCCCACGACTCTGAAGCGGTAGCTCTGCTGGGAGCCAGGCCCAGCCCCAGTCTTCAGTCTTCTGGGACACAGCGAGCCGATGGAAAGGAATAACTCCGATAAATATTGAACAAAACTAATATTAAGAATCCTCAATAAACTTATAACGTGAATCAGAACCTACCCGTCTATTGTTTGACTACCTCCTGCAGCAGCACCCAGCATGTTAAAACTGATAACAAGGTGAGGTATCCGGCAGAGAAAGCCGAAAATCCCCAATGCAATTATTACTTGCATTAACTGGCGCCCCAGCAGTCAGAATTCTGACTACTGACAATGGTAGTAAACACGTAGAAATTGTTAAAAAACAAAATAAAATAAAATAAAAAAAAAAAAATAAAATGGAAAGTGAATATGTGGAAAAAAGTGACAACGATGTGAAGTGACAGTGAACAATCAAACAGTAAAAACGACCCCCCGCCGCGGTGAGAATGTCCCTTTAGTATGTAGCGGGAGCAACATTCTGCACGGGCGCAAACAAGTCGTACATAACAAAAAAGACCACCCGCCGCGGCATTATACTGTCTCCGTTCAGGAGCGCAAAAGCGTCTTCATAAAAAATAATAAAGGCCTGTGTTACGACCCACTGCGGCGATTTGCCTACACTCGCTGTGGCCTATTCGCGAGTGCAATGTGCACAGTGCCAAATTAAAAGAAAAAGAAGAAATAAAATAATGAGTGAATTAAATATTAACCAAGTAACCTCTGATTTAAGTGTGATAATCTGCTGGATAGGCTGAGCGGTGTGGAGGCACCCGAGAAAGCTGCCCAGTGGATTGTGTGGCAACCGTACCATCAGTAGGCCAAGGCCAAAAAGGAAGAATACGGACCACCGCGCCCAGTTCAACTGTTCACTTTCACTTAATTCACTCGTCACTTATCGTTGCTGAAACCAAAACCACAGAGGAAACATAAACGAGCATTAAACATAAAATAACATAAAACAAACCATTGTCCACAATTATTATTAGAATTTTCTAAAAAAAAACTTTATCTTTTCTCAGATTCTAAGAAGAATACAACACACACACCTCAACACGCATACATCAATTGTCAAGGGTGAGTGAAACCACATTTACTTCCAGTTTACGCTCTTCGAAAATTAAAAATAAAAACCGCAGATACGTTATAATTAGTTTGCGTTTTATAAAAAATTAAATTCCGCTGATACGTTTCAACTCTTGGTTAACCGTCTGCCTGTCCGATTCAGTCTGCTTCCGATACCCCTACGCTAGTAACCAATGGAGGAAATTAAAGAATCCCTTAACGTGCTACTTGGTCAGATGACCGGGTTGAAGGATGACATGAAAAAAATGAATAGTAGGCTTAGTACGCTAGAGTCCGAAAACGAAAGCCGTAATCCGGCGGTCACGCCTCCGGTGCCCAATGAATTCGCACGTGCGCGCAATGAATTCGGATTGAAGGAAGTCTTCACGCTTCCAGATTGTGTCAAGGAACTTCAAACGTTTGAAGGTCAGGCGGAAAGATTCGTCTCTTGGGTGAACCGGGCGCAGGCAATTTTGAAAGATTACGAGGTCATCAAAGGGAGACCTCTGTTCCGCGCGATAGTCTGCCACATTAGGCAAAAAATAAGAGGCGAGGCTGAAGAAGCTCTCGACTCTTATGGGGTTCTAGACGTCGACTGGCCGGAAATAAAGAGAGTTCTGGCGCTGCACTACGCGGACAAGCGCGATGTGCGTACGCTGGAATATCAGCTGGGCCAACTGACCCAGGGGAATAAAACCCTGGAGGAGTATTATTTGGAGGTGAATAAGCACCTTTCCCTTATCCTTAACGGATTAAAAGCTATGGAATGGAGGCTGTTAGGGCCCGGTCAGAACACTCGAGGGACAAGGCCCTTGACGTCTTTATCCGGGGTGTCGGCAATGATGCCTCTAGGTTGCTGGTCATGCGCAGATCAAAAGATTTACAAGAGGCATATTTCATTTGCAAGAAGTTACAGTCTGTTGCTCCGAGAGGAGGTCACTTTGCTCAGTCCTCCCCGCCGGCGAGTTTCGTACCAAATACCCGGTTCTACCGTCCGCCAAATGCTCCTCGTTTTTCTTCCCCTTATCAGGGAAACGGTAGGCCTTCATCAGGCTCAGGATATGGTGGGTCCCAAAACAACAACCGCTTCCAGGGCCCAAGACCGGCCATTAAAATGGAATCGAATCGGTCGGGGCAGTCATACCGCTCAGATTACAGGGCAGCCCAGAGCGAGGGCTTCGGTGTGAAAAGAACGTCGTCCGAACACCACAATCCATTCCAAAGGGCAAAGAAGCTCTATCACATGGAGGCCATGCCAGAGTCCCCTACCACAATCCCCGCCGAACAGGGCGAAATCGCCTCATCTGACCACTATTACGATCAGCTCGGTGCTGACGATGTTACCATGCCTCATCAGGATGCGATACAAGGAGGGGACGGTCCTGAAATGGGCACGGAGGGCCTAAATTTTATGACCGAGGCCTCTCAAGCATCCCATACTTAGAGTATGAGGGAAAGGATGGGGTTAGGTTACAATTTTTGATCGATACCGGCGCGAACAAGAATTTCATCAGCCCCAGAATTGCCGCCGGCTCCACTGTCCTCCCCATCCCTTTCAGTGTAAAATCGGCTACTGGTGGTGTTCAGATAACACACCGTGTAACCGGCAAATTCTTCAAACGTTTAGGAAATAACTCGACCCTTACATTTTTTGTCCTCCCCGGTCTGAGCACCTTCGATGGTATCATAGGGGACGATACGCTTAAGGACCTGAAGGCCCTTGTGGACAGAAAAAATAACTGTCTGGTCACTCCTCGCCAAAAAATCTCTCAACGTCAACGCTCTGCTGGATGCGACGCATCCAGACGAGGTAAAACGAGCCTTGGAAGCGCTAATCGACGAGTACTCACACCTTTTCGACCCTTTGTCCCCGGGTGAGGCCGTCGATACTAGTGTAAAGGCCGAAATCCGCACGAACACGTCAGATCCGATTTAGTCGTTACCCTGGGGAAATACCTCAAGGCATCGGTGATCAACGGGGTTAAGATCCCGGAGGTTTATCTGTCATCATTCCAACGTCAATGCTTAGAGAATTTTGCCTCGTTCAAAATTCGAATAACGCAAAGGTTGGTGACAGATTTGTCAGACCCCGAAATAATCTGCGAAGTTATTGAAAAGGAACATCGCAGAGCTCACAGGGGTGCTAAGGAGGTGCGCCTGCAGATTTTGGAAAAATTTTATTTCCCTCAGATGGCTAGCACCATCCGCAAGCAACTCTCGTCGTGCGAATGTTGTAAACTCTACAAATACGAGAGACACTCTAATAGGCCACTCCTTCAACCGACGCCTATCCCAAAGTATCCGTGTGAAATCCTTCACATCGATATCTTTACCTTGGAAAAGAGGATCTACTTGAGCTGCATAGACAAATATACCAAGTTTGCCAAACTCTTCCCTTTAGAGTCAAAATCTTCGATTCATCTACGGGAAAAACTAGTAGAAGTGCTTCATTATTTAATTGTCCCGAAAGTGTCGGTATCAGATAATGAGAGAGGTCTCTTGTGCCCAACAGTACTGAATTATTTGCGTACGCTAGGGATTGCGCTCTACAATACTCCGACCCAAAAAAGCGAAGTCAATGGTCAAATCGAGAGGTTTCACTCCACCTTCCTCGAGATTTACCGGTGTTTGAAAGGCGAACACCCAGACTTCAAGTTCAACGAATTGGTCGCTATAGCGGTGGATAGATACAACAATTCTGTTCACTCAGTGACTGGAAATAAGCCGGCGGACCTGTTCTTCGACCGCTCGGCAAGGATCAACTATCAGGGTCTTACTAACTTCAGAACAAAGGTCCTGGAGGATGTTAGAGGTCTGACAGAGCATAGACAGAGGCTCGCAAACGCGGCCCACAATAGGACTCGATCCGAACCCGTGTCTTACGATCAGGGAGACAAGGTATTTGTCTCCAACAAACAGATTAAGACCAAAGAGAAACCACGCTTCAGGGCCGAAGAGGTTGTAGAGGATAGGAACGTGACGATTAGAACCAAGACAAGAAACATTTTTCATAAGTCGGATCTGCGGAATTAAAAGAAGTCGTTGGATAGTACATGTGTGTTTCACAAAGTTTCTTTAAACCCACACACTTTGTACCTTTTTTTAATTTACACATAACACCAATCACATAACACTTCACACGCAACAAAGAATCAACCAAACACACCTTTTCCAACACTACACGACCAACTACCTACCTCTAAGCAGGTTAACTTAATACTACAAGCTACATTTTTTAATTACAAGCATTGTCGTGGTTCTAATGGTGGCAGCTGCGGACGTTTTCAAGTATGAGGCTTCGCTTGTCCCACTGCAGGAGGGCACAGTCTGGCGGGTCAACGGCCAATTCAAACTCGCGCATGTAATTGACTTGGCGAGGCAAGAGCCGTTGGTTCAGGATGTTCAACGCGAGGCGGCGCTATTAACGGATCCCAGGATTAAAGCACTGGTAACGCACTACCTGGAAGAATCGCGGGAGGGCCTGTCAAGACTGACAGGCTGGACTGGATTGGGTACGCATGGACGCATCCGGACGCATCGGATTGGGACGCCATACTTCGTGCGCAAGAAAACGTCGACAAAACGGCCGACCAGCAAGTAAGGATAAACGCTGGTCTGTTTTACGCCTCACATGAGTCCCTGAGGCAATTGAACGAAGTAGCTGCGAAGGTCAATACCATCGATGGAGATGTACACACAGCAACGACGTTGCTGCACAAGGCCTCGATCATCGATAGTCAGGCCGGCGAGCTGATCCAAGCTTGCCAGTTGGTTAAGACAGGAATTGTGAGCTCCCGCCTACTCGACCGCGGGGAGGTACAAGCGATTTTGTCCGAGGTCAGCAACTTGCCGTACCAGAATACAGTAGAAGCACTGGAATTTTCCCGCCCATCTGTGCTAACAAACGGGACGGCGCTACTATACATTTTGGCTATGCCCAAGGTCGCCCCCAAGGACTTCTTCTTCTTCTTCCGGCAACCCATGGAGGGAAACAAGTCATGGTCAAGCATGACAAGGTCGCCGTAATACGACCTACGCCGTAATAGACGACTGCCTCTCCACAGGGAACACGACTGTTGCCCGGAGAAGAGTCTCCTGAAGTTAGACGAGAGCGGATGCATCCCCAGGCTGTTGAAGGGCGGTCAAGCTAAATGCAAATTTCTCAGGAACAACGAGGCGCGCATAGAACTGGTCGAAGACGGGACAATGTTCCTGTCTAATTTCAACGGGACGATGAAAGCCGGATCCAGGACCTACAACTTGGCCGGAACTTACATAGTCCAGTTCGTAAACGAGACGATCAGTGTGGCCGATAGAACTTACACGAGTTACTCCTCGACGCACCTTACAGTCATGCCGGCGGTACTCACATCGGTAACTGCCACGGGATACGCGCCTTCACTGCACTACATCAACGACTTTAATATGGAGAACCTGAAGAGGCCCTCCGGTATGTCCGAGAGAGTCTCCTTCTCCTTTCTGGTGGAAGCATTGATCGCCTTAGCTGTCGGTGTGGCCTTATACACCGTATGGAGGAAGCTAACTTCGACCAAGGGGATCCTGATCATCAGAGACGGCACACTGGACCTGGAGGTACAAGAGGCAGATCTTTAGGGGGAGGAGTTATGAACCCTTTCCTTGGACTCTTCGTCTCACCCCCTCCCACCAGCCTGTATCACACGCGCTTCCTCCTCTTACGTCACTTGACGGTCGCTCAACTCTATGCCCACATCAAAACGCTTACTTCGCCTCCCGCCCTCTTCCATCAACACCACAATGTGGTTAACGACCCGCTGGCTGCAATGTGCTGCGTTTGCAGACGACACAAAGTTGCGTCCGCGCTAGCTGCTACGCCCGCAAATGACGCCTGTTGTTGTTGTTGATTGCGATCACGCTGCCGCCAAACTGACGTTGGGTGAGCGACCGCTGGCTTAGCGTAGCTCATATTTCGGCCACTCACGCAACCACTAAGCGGGGTCGCCCCTCACCCTACGCCAGCCGCGAACGCTGCCCACGACTCTGAAGCGGTAGCTCTGCTGGGAGCCAGGCCCAGCCCCAGTCTTCAGTCTTCTGGGACACAGCGAGCCGATGGAAAGGAATAACTCCGATAAATATTGAACAAAACTAATATTAAGAATCCTCAATAAACTTATAACGTGAATCAGAACCTACCCGTCTATTGTTTGACTACCTCCTGCAGCAGCACCCAGCATGTTAATACTGATAACAAGTTGAGGTATCCGGCAAAAAAAGCCGAAAATCCCCAATGCAAGAATTACTTGCATTAACTTATATAATCAATGAAACGTTCCCAACACACACAAAAAAAAAGACAATATATATTTAAAAAACAAAAAAAAAAGTGTCTTCTACTAAGAAAATTAAAAATAGAAGCATAAAGTAATGGTAAAAAAAATGAAGGAAATTGTCACTACGCAAAATGTTTCGAGACAAAACTTTTTCTAATAATTAAGATAGATAAGAAATAGTATATTAACAAAACAAACAAGAGCAACAGTCGAACGGCACGCGACAGTGGGATACCCTTCGACGTAAGTCTTTGTAGGCGTCTGTGTATGAATACGTGTATAAATTCATTGGTCAAGCACAATTGTATGTATGTGTGTGTGTACGTTTGAATGCAAAAAATGCGTGTGCATAGAAAAAAAGAAAAGAACAACAGATGGCGCTACGCGCTCGCATTCTCTTTCCTTTTCTTTCCTACATGAGCATTGCAATGACGTCACAGCTTGCTGGTCTGTACACAAAATCAAAGAACAAGCTTCTTGTTTAATAACTTCTGTGTTTGTTGTCCGATCGGATTGGAATTTTGACGTTATGTTGGTATTATAATTAGCTAGGTACTCAGAATGTTGTATCTTTTATATGTCGCTCGCAAATCAGCTAAAAAAAAAAATTATTGATTTGCGTGGGCGGGGGGCGTGGCACCTAACATTTGAAATAAACTTCACCTGTCACGGATAAACAGAAACCTTCATGCCAAATCTAGCTTTTATAATAGCTGAGATCTGTGTGTTCATTCGGACATCCAGACATCCGGACATACAGACAGACATGGCTTAATCGACTTGGCTAGTGATCCTGAGCAAGAATATATATACTTTGTGGGGTCTCCCACGCCTCCTTCTGCCTGTTACATACATTTGCACAAAGTTAGTATACCCTTTTTTGACCATTTTCAATGGTCGAAGGGTATAAAAATAAAATGACTACATATTTTACGTCATTTCTTTAAAAAGGGAGGTGTAGTGTATCTGCCCTTCGTATATGTAGAGTAAATACACTTTGTCATAATAAATAATAAATATAAAATACGTAAAAAGACCACCAACCATTACACATGCACTCCATACGATCTAACGCTTATACATAAGCCGATCGCGGAGCGTGAGAATGCTGAGCATGCACTTAGCAGCCATACGTAACATATGTATGCCTTCTGCATACACATGTATATGTATGCGCAGTAAAGAGTACACAGTCTTAAGTATACCATGTGCGGGTTAGCTGCACCCAATGACAGCATGCTATGACTTTTAAAATGAAATCGCTCGAACAGAGCAAACGCTCTGAATCCAGCAAAAATTGTGATTGAAGTTACGAGGGTCGTTTGATAAGTCCGTGACTTTTTGAATAAAATATATTTTTTTCGTCAAAGAAGCGTTTTATTTCTCAACATAATCTCCTTTTAGCTCTATACATTTTGTCCAGCGTTTTTCCAATTTTTTTATTCCTTCCAAATAATAGGTTTTCTCAAGGCCCTCAAAATAGTCGTTTGTTTCTGTGTTTCTCTTCATTTGACCCGAATCTCTTACCGCCGAGCCATTTCTTCATGTTTGGAAACAAAAAATAGTCACAGGGGGCTAAATCTGGAGAATATGCTGGATGGGGTAGCAGTTCGTAGCCCAATTTATGAAATTTTGCCATTAGCACACGAAATTCACTTTTTTCCATTTTCGTTAAAATTCACGAGATCGTCTGCTTTCAATGCCTATAAAACGCAAACCAAAAAACGCAGCTTTCTCAAAATTTTACAGTCAGCTGTTAATCGATAACTGCTGACAGGAGCAGTGTTGTATTTAGAGCAGGTGCGCGGCAAATACAAAAAGTCACGGACTTATCAAACGACCCTCGTATTACAGCTCACTTTCCCGCCAATTTTTCAAGAAAACGAAGTAAAGTTTGCTGAAGACATTTAAATTTATATATTTTTATTATAATAAAGGTTAAATTATTTACAAAACTACACTATTGGAAAGGTAATATGATCTATTTTTCACGTTTAATCGAGTTTTTATGTTTCTTTTTGTTGCAGTATGCATCAAAATGCAATTTTGAGTAAAATTTTTCATCGCAATTTTTGATGCAGTTATGCAACACATACATGCTTTCGTGTTTACTATATTATCTGGTGTCGTGTTTTATATGTAATTTGTGTATTATCATCTGTGATACTCTATTGTCTTGTGTCGTCTTTAATCTGTGTTTTGTGTGTAACTAAGAAGAAAACATTATGTGGTCTAAAAGGGGTTTTTCGTTCTTAGGAAAAATGTCTGGATAGTGTGCATAGCGCGGATGATCTTGACTTTTCTGATGATGAGGAAAGCAATTATTCTCCAGATGAGGAAAATTTGGATACCACAGGAGATGAAGACATCGGTGAACGTCAAGGTGAATAAGGTGAACGTCGTACAGATTTGAATAACGTTACCTCTGACACCATGGATGAAAATGGCTCTAGCGAAATCAATATGAAAAGGATTTTGCTGTGGAGAAAACTGAGTTTGATCTGATGGAACTTTCGAACCCTATACAGTTCTTTTTATATCTGTTTCCGAATCAAATATTCAAAAAGTGACCAATACTGGTCTGAAAGTCTTGGAATAACAGCCATTAGAAATATTATGTCCCAAAAATCTTTTCAAGCAATCAAGTTCCATTCATTTCAACAACAACGGTAACAATCTGTCAACTTCCGATCCCCGTCACGATCGACTTTATATCGTACGGCCCCTCCTTTACGGATTAAATAATACTTTTTCTAAAGTACCTAAGGAGCAGTTTTTATGTGTAGATGAACAGATTTGCTCTTCAAAAGCTCGATGTCATTTAAAGCGGTACAATCCTAACAAGCCAATCTCGCCCAGGGCCACTTTACAGAACATTTATAAAGTACAGAGACCTGAAACGAGGAATGTGGGCTCTTTTAGAGCGGAAAAGTGATTTCGTAGAACCTAGGAGGAAAGAGATCGGACCATACCTCGGTTTATACCGAGTCCTTTTGACTTAAATTAGTAGTTCCGCGTCTAGGCCGGCTGGCTAGGTGTTGGCATCAATATCGCTGCTTAGTTGACCTTGGAGTCTCGTTATGAACCTCGACTTCCAAGTCCACTGATCTGCGTCTGTTCCAAAAATTCGGCATAAGTATTATTTGGTTAATACCTGCTTTCATACTTAGCGGAACTTTTGGCACAGTTGTAGAAACTGCTGCACCAGCCTCACACATATGTAACTCCCGCCCTTTTGCCTCTGTATTTAACTTTGAGCATAATTTTTAATGCATCTCTTCCCGTGAACGGACGTGTTTTTTTTCTGCGCTTCGATATTTTCGCGTTTTTATTAAAAACAACCGGTGTTTTATAAAGCTTTTATTTTAAAACCGATCTTCTTTTGATAACCCGTTCACGACGCGTGTGCATGCCTTTCAAATTAGTCAAACTAATCTTTGTTTGCTAATTTTATATTTTTTGTGCATTGGTTCTGCTCCTCTGGTGCTTTGTGTACATCTTTACTCTTTTCGGTAAGCAACGTTAATAGCTCACCGCTATTACTCTCTTTCTTATCTATCCTAATTCTTTGAGCGCGCCTAAGCATCTCTCACGCTTTGCCGCTCTCTCTCTACTGCACTTTTTTGAGCGCGCCTAAGCATCTCTCACGCTTTGCCGCTCTCTCTACTGCACTGTTGTTGCTTGGTCGTTTTTGCTCTCTGCCTTTTGCGCGCGCTAATTTCTTTTTCTTGCGCACATACCTCTTTTTCTTGTTTTTGTTTTGTTTTCTTTCCGGCTTTTGTTTTCTTTCCCCTATAATGGACGCTTTGATTTGTTTTAAAAAATCCTGCCTTAAGGAGGTGACGGCTGCCCAGCCAAGCATTTCGTGTTGGCTATGTGATAACGTAGTTCACGCGAAGTGTGCCGGTTTTTCTGGCCCGACGGCTGATGCCGTAGCCAAGCGCACTGGGTTGCGTTATTGCTGCGATATGTGTAGGGAAGTGGAGAGCGAAATTTGTTCGTTTATGCGGCAAACAAGGAATGGATTTAGGGAACTGCTTGGAAGTTTTCGACCACTATCCGACCAGTTCTCAGCGCTCGAGTCCCCAAAGCGAAAAAAATCCATCCGCATTGAGTGTATGCAACCAGTGACGCCCAAATTTTCCGTTATGTCCGCTGTGGTCTCGTTGCCCGTGCCACAGAAAATAGTGCTACCTAAGGCGTGTTCAAGTTCTGGTTTACCAGAAGAGAACCTCTGCTCTGGAATTATACCTGGTGCCTAAAATGATTATAGGTGTTCCACAAAAGAAACAGATTTTTGTTTCTAGGCTTGCCCCTAAACTCACATCAAATGATGTTAAAGCTTATATTCAAGCTTAAACCCAAGCCGTCGATGTAAAAGTGGAAAAATTTAAGTTTTCTTATGAGAGGGACATATCATCCTTCAAAATAAGTGCCCCAAACAAACTGTTAGTCAATTTATGTTCGGCTCAATTTTGGCCGGAACATGTAATAGTCAAAGAGTTTAAAGCAAGGAAAAAGAAAAATCGCCCACCGATTAAACTTCCTTTGCCCTCTCTAGCAACACCCCAAATAAAATCAAACAGAAAAACTAACAAGTTTCCTAACTCTTTCATATCAAAATGTATTAAACTTTCAACTTTATACTTAAACAGTTTTGCTTTTTCTTCTCAAATTGTTGTGTTTACTGAGACTTGGTTAAAGCCGGAGATCCTGAACTCCGAAGTCTTTCCAAATAAGTACACAACCTACAGGTGTGATCGACCTGACCGACGTGGTGGTGGAGTTCTAATTGCAGTTGATTCCACCATCAACTCGGAACTTTTAGAACCGGATATTCAATTTGGCATTGAATTACTCTGTGTAAAATTACACTTTCCCGGTTTTTTTCATTATATAACCTGTTCTTATATTCCACCGTCGTCGGAATTATCAGTCTATTTGCAACATTTGTCTGCAATACAGACCATATTTAATCTGTTATCAGACAGAGATCACTTTTCAGTCCTGGGTGACTTCAATATCCCCGATTGTAATTGGACAACAAGTGCTGATTCAAACTCTCTTCTGCCCTCACGGCAACATGACCTTTTTGACGGTCTGTTTGACATGTCATTGTCACAGGTCAATCATGTCTTAAACAGTAGTAAACATGAAAAACTGTGTAATCGTGTACGCTGCTTTAGAAAAGCAGATTATAACTTATTAAATGGGATGATTTCCCAATTTGATTGGTCAGAATTGTATTCGTCTACTGATATTTTAGTAGCGACCAATATTTTTTATAACACAATTAACTACTTTTTAGATATTTGTGTTCCGTGTTTTTATCCAACTTCCTCGAGTAAGCCGCCATGGTTGGCCGTCAGCCGTCAGAGACAGCAAGGGGAATTAAATTTAACCACAGCTCTGGCTGGGGTAAGTGCCGTCCTTGCTCCTACTGACGGAAGTGCGGCTATACTCTCCACGTGAGGGCGGCTGGAAGCAGGCCCCTAGCACGGTTATGTCTCTGCTAGGGGTGCTGACTAATTGTAGTCGGGCGAAGATCGTGAATCTATAAATCACCCCAATCCAAGGCGGAACAGCATACGCTAATGGATGCATGGCCGGGGGGTAGCCCGGTCTCTAGTATGCGGACTCTGGATACCTGTCGCCCTCCAGTTTCATTTAGACTTCCCACGGCAAGCGGGCTATGTCGTGGGTGACCTTCCCTTCCCGCTTACTCGTGGGATCAATTTCGTATGGATCATCAAAATTTTATAAACAAGCCTGATGCGGCTTTGAACGCATCAACCCAGGGCGAAGACTTCACGGCCGACCCCAATACCAGCACTGCAGCTGTTGGGCTGCTGGCATCCACCCCCAATACCACGGGTCTCGACCCTGGTACTCCGGGGGACTCGGACAGGCCACGAACTCCCTTGGACACTGAGTTCGCTAGTGCTGCCTTCTCGTCCAACAACTGTTCAGTCATGCAGCAGACCGTCGAGGTGATGTCCTCCGACGCCGAAGCTGAAGGTGACCTGATCAGCTTTGCTGACGACGCTTCCGTGGCCTCTCAGAGGTCAGGCCTCACGGAAGCAGGCTCCCAAATCCAGACTCGTCGACTGGACTCGGGGAACGCCTTCGTCAAACTGAAGACCCGCGAGAAGAAGCTCTTCAAAGCTGCACTCGCAAAGGGTTCGAGCAGAGGAGAGGCTCTGGCTATCGCCACTGCGCCCCCCGCGGAAACCAAGGCTAAGCGGATGCGCGGTGACGATACCATCCCCGAACCCCAAGGGTCCTCAAAGAAGCCCAAAAAGACTCATGTGGAGTCCACAAAGCCACTCTTCAGCCAAGTGGCAAGCAGGGTGAAATTGGGCTTCACTTCGGCTAGCCCCACTAAACCTCTTACACCGGAGCATATGGCCACGGTGCAAGAGAGCATCCTAAAGGCGATGCGGCTGCCTTTCACATCAGAAGTCGGCCCAGGTTTCGAGGGTTGTATACCCCGAAACGAGTGGCTGCTCCTGGTGTGCGAGAACAGCAGCACTGCCGATTGGGTCAAGGAAGCTTTTGGACATATCAAGTCCATCAGCGGCCTTGATTTAAAGTTGCTGGAGGAAGCAGAGTTCCCAAGAGCTCACCTCATTAGAGGTTACTTTCCCAACAGCGCGCAATACACACCCGCCGAGATTGTGGAATACTTGGGTATCCAAAATCGTGAGCTCTCTACGGAGCTGTGGCGGGTCGTGCAACACAGCCTCAACGGCAATACGACACACCTCGCGATGATGGTCGACGAGAAGTCGTATAAGGGTCTGACGGACATTAAGGGTAATGTGAAATTCCGCTTTGGCAGAGTTAAGCTTATCCTTAAGAACTCCGCCGTCAGGGCCTCCCCCGCTCCTGCCCCCTCCCCCTCCCCATCTCCAACCCCCCCTCCCGTCAGCGTTCCTCCAGCGGCGGTGACGGTGGGCCCTACCGGCGTGACAGCTGTGGCTAACGCTCCGGTGGCGTCCACCAGCGCCGCAGCTGCAGTGGCGCTGACAAAACCCATCCCCAAACCCCCAGTCATAGTGGTGACTGCCCCCAAGCCCACAGCAGATCGTACTAAGCCGGTGGTTGGCAGCGGACGCCCCGTCGTCCATTCCAGGCCCTCCACTGGCACAGTGCGGAGAACCCCCGCAAGGGCTCCTCCGGCGACCGTGGTCGCAAGGCGACCTCCCCCGAGTGGTTCCTCCAGACTGCCGAAGGGCATCCGAGGCAACGACTCTCGGGGGGGCAAGGCAGGTGGCCTTGTTAAAAAGGCCCTAAAGGAGGATGCCGAGCGCCATTAAGGTGCTCCAGGCGAACCTGCACCACGCCAGAGGAGCGTCTGCCACCCTGTGCAGGGTCATCTGCGAAGAGGAAATCAACCTGGCTCTCGTCCAGGAGCCATGGTTGATCGGTGGCCACATCCGTGGACTATCATGCGGATCATGTAAGTTGATATATGACCGCACGGGAGGTGCCCCTCGCACTGCTATTATTGTTAATAGCAATGTGAGACACTTCCCTTTATCAAATTTCATCCACAGAGACCTGGTGGCAACGGCTATTGAGGTAGCCACGGCTGAGGGCGTCCGGGAAGTTGTGATCGCCTCTGCCTACTTCCCGGGCGACGTGGATGACGTTCCCCCCACAGAGGTTCAGCGGCTGGTGGAGTTCTGCCGCTTACACAACAAGCCGCTCGTGATCGGCTGTGATGCCAACGCGCATCACACGATCTGGGGAAGCAGCGACGTCAACAAACGTGGTGAGTCCCTTTTAGAATATCTATTGTGTTGTCAATTAGATGTTGTTAACATAGGGTGTAAGCCAACTTTCATTAATGCCATTAGGGAAGAGGTTCTGGATCTTACCCTAGTCAGTAACTCTATTGGGAGTTCACTGGTGAACTGGCGGGTCACAGACGAAGCCACGTTGTCGGACCATCAGCACATCAGGTTCGACCTACCTGGCCAAGTCGAGATCCGTCAGAACTCCTTCTGCCCCAAAGAGACCAAGTGGGATCTTTTTAAAGCCTCTGTGGCTTTTAAAGCAGATTTGTTGATCAGCAACCCAAGTTCTATCAGTGAGATAGAACTTGCTGCCAACCTGCTTCAAGATGTGCTCATCACATCCTTCGAGGACAGCTCTGTTCGGAAGACCCTAGAGGTCAACCGTAAAGTTCCATGGTGGAACGAGGAATTATCCGCACAAAGAAGGAAGGTTAGAAGCCTTTTCAATGGGGCCAAAGCTAACCGTGTCAGCTGGGACGTCTATAGGGACGCCCTAACTAATTATAATAAAAACATTAGACGTGCCAAACGCGATACGTGGCGCAGCTACTGTGGTAGCATTGAATCGCTACCGGAGGCAGCTAGACTGCACAAAGTATTAGCTAAAGGGTCGTCTAATGGTATAGGGCTTCTTAAAAGAGCAGATGGCTCTTTCACCCAAGATCGCAGGGAAGCACTTGATCTTCTGCTTCAAGTCCACTTCCCAGGTGGCGAACCCAGATCTATCCAGTCAAGATGACGTCACCACGTCACCGGACTCACGTGGCTCCAATTTATCGGGAACCATCTTCGACCCTGAAAAGGTCAAATGGGCTGTAGATTCCTTCGCTCCCTTCAAAGCCCCAGGGGGCGATCAAATCTTCCCAGCCCTTTTACAAAACAGCCTGGATCATATTCTCGATCCGCTGGTCGGCCTGTTTAGAGCTAGTCTCACTTGGGGATACATACCCGTCTCTTGGAGGAGAGTCAATGTGGTATTCATTCTCAAACAGGGGAATCGTCCCCAGGACCAGCCTAAATCCTATCGGCCGATCAGTCTCACCTCCTTCCTGCTTAAGACAGCGCAAAGGCTCATAGACCTGCACATACGGTGCTCTCTGCAGGAAACTTATCCTCTGCATCCCACGCAGTTTGCGTATATAGCCGGAAGGTCGACGGAGGTCGTCCTCCACAAATTAGTAGGTAAAATCGAAGAAGCCCTCGCATCCAAGAACATTGCTTTGTGCTCTTTTCTTGATATAGAGGGTGCTTTCGATAATACCGGCTACGGCTCTATTTCTGCTGCGCTAGAGCGCAGAAATATTGCCCGTCCCCTAATCCGGTGGATTGAGGCTATGCTCAAACACCGGATCATTTCCTCTACCTTGGACACCACGACTGCCTTTATCAGTGCGGTTAAAGGATGTCCCCAGGGAGGGGTCTTATCCCCCCTACTCTGGTCTTTAGTAGTTGATGAACTACTAAGCATTCTCGCAGACCAGGGCGTGCAAGCAATCGGCTACGCGGACGACCTGGCTCTAGTAGTGAACGGGAAATTTTCTAACACCGTGACAGAGCTAATGCAATCTGCTCTGAACACGGTTGGCAGATGGTGCGAAGATGTAGGTCTCAGCATCAATCCCCAAAAGGCAATTATTGTTCCCTTCACTAAGCGCTATTCTATTGACATAGGTCAATTGAACATAGGCGGCTCCCCTGTGGGTCTTTCCAGCGAAGTCAAGTATCTAGGGGTGACCCTTGACAAAAGACTAAACTGGAATTCCCACCTAAACAACACTCTATCAAAGGCAACTCATGCCATGTGGGCATGCAGAAGATTCTTTGGTAGAACCTGGGGTCTCAAATCCTGTAACATCCGGTTGCTATTTGAGATGATGGTAAGACCCATCGTCACCTACGCTGCAATTGTGTGGTGGCCAAAGGTGACGCAGGTCACTGCCATCAACAAATGCAATAAATTGCATAGGCTACTTTGCGTTTCTCTGACGCGTGCACTCCGCACCTGTCCCACAGCAGCAATGGAGTCAATCCTCAACTTGACTCCGCTGCATATCAAAATAAAAGAAGTCGCTGCAATGAGTCTTCTTAGAATCAAGCTCCAATCTGGGCTTCTAGCTACCGAATCAGGGCATGCTAGACTTATCAAAGATATTCCTGGCTTAGAGATCTGCACTAGATCAGATTCTATGACCAAGGAACTCCTCTTTGGTGCAAAATTCAGGACTCTCATCCCAGACCGGAAGGACTGGGATGCTGGCAACCCCATCAGCGACCCTCACGGCATACACTGGTATACCGACGGGTCTAAAACTGATCAGGGGGTTGGAGCCGGGATACATGGTCCCAACTCCAAAACCTCGATTGCCATGGGCAAGAGGCCCACGGTCTTTCAATCCGAGGTTCATGCCATTGAGTTCTGCTGCCGTCTTATCCTTGAGAAGGGGATGAGAGGAGCGAACATTTACATCTTCTCGGACAGTCAAGCTGCCATACTAGCCCTCTCCTCAAAGAGAGTAAGTTCACGTATGGTGGCTGACTGCTGGAACTGCCTCCAGAGGCTGTCCAAAAGAAACAAAGTTACCCTCCTTTGGGTACCTGGACACTCTGGGTTCCAGGGCAACGAGCTAGCGGATGAACTAGCGAGGGCGGGGTCATCAGCCTCTATGGTTGGCCCCGAAGCCTTCTGCGGCGTGGGGTGGTCAACCATCTCATCCCTTGTGAAAACTTGGGCAGATAGGTTGACCGAACGCTATTGGTTCTTCCAACCAGGGATGAGGCAGGCTAGAGAGCTTACAAATCCCTCGGTTAAACGCAGAACAGACTCACTCTCCAGAAGAGATCTCTATCTCCTTGTTGGCTATCTCAGTGGCCACCATCTGGTGAACTATCACCTAACAAAAATGCATCTATCCTCGGATGCAGAGTGCAGGCTCTGTAAAGAGGACGATGAAACCACCAAACACATACTGTGTGACTGTCCAGCCTTGGTTTGGAGTAGGAGGAAACATTTGCACGTGGAAATCGCAGTTCCCGAGCAAATTGTCCGTTCCTCGACGAAAGACCTGCTTGGCTTCATCAGGGAAGCAGAGCGGCTTTTGTCAAGATAGGGAGAGCATTTAGGCACAAAAGACCATTCTGGTCGCAGTGCCTCGCGCCTTCTCTGCTGGGAGACTCTTTCTTTCAAATAAAAAAGCCGCCATGGTTTACAAGAGAGTTATCACTGTTAAAAAATTTAAAGTCAAGCTTATTTAAAAAATATAAATGTAATAGCTCATCTTCAGCCTTTTCCCGCTACTTAAGCGCGCGGTCAGATTTAACTGTTTTGAACGCGAAATGTTATAAGAACTATTTAACTCATTGTAAGGCTCAGTTTATTCAGAACCCCAAACAGTTTTATAGTTTCGTTAACACGAAGCGTAAGTCTACCGCATTTCCAACAAAATTAACGTTTGAAAATGCTAGTGCAGATACCGATCAAGCCATGGCCGATATGTTTGCAAAGTTTTTTCAAACGACTTATTCTCCCTCTACTCAGAGAACTCACTTTTATCCATACAACATTCCAAGTTCAAATGGTATCTTCTCTCCTTTTTTAAACGAAAGCTCATTGGTAAAGGATCTCTCTTTAGTAAAGCCACTCTTCTCACCAGGCCCCTGTTCCTTCTTGCATACTTCGATTCTGTGCTATCTCCCTCAGTAAGCCATTGCTCAAACTATTTTCGCTGTCTTTAGAAACTTCAGTCTTTCCTTCCATTTGGAAGGAATCTTTTATTATTCCCTTGCTTAAAAAGGACAGCAAGTCTGATGCAAGCAATTATAGAGGTATCTCTAAATTGTCGGCTATACCCAAACTTTTCGAGAATGTTATAACTCCTCACTTGCAACATTTCTAAAGATCCGTTATCTCACCTTTTCAACATGGATTCATTAAAAGTCGTTCTACTACGACAAACTTGCTTGAGCTGACATCCTTCGTGGTAAAAGGATTTCAGGAAAATCTTCAAACTGATGTTATTTATACTGATTTCAGTAAAGCTTTTGACTCAGTGAATCATTCCCTTCTGGCACATAAACTTGACCTTCTAGGTTTTTCACCAAAACTACTTAGTTGGATTGTAAGCTATCATATGTAACTCCCGTATTCTTATATATGCGGATGATGTTAAGCTTTGCTACCAATTTAAAGACGACCTGTAGTGTATCTACCCTCAATATGTAGAGTAGAGTTAATATGTATGTAAAGCATATACATTGTGACACTTTGTCACATAAATTATAATAAACATAAATAATATCAAAAGACCACCAACACTTACATGAACACTCCAGCTCTTGAAATACGATCTAACGCTTTTACATAAGCCGATCGCAGAGCGTGAGAATGCTGAGCATGCACTTAGCAGCTCAAGTGGTCAAGCTATACATAACATATGTACGCCCTCTGCATACACATGTATATGTATATAATATAACAAACACATAGTCTTAAGCACACCATGTACGGGTAGCTGTATCCAAGAACAGCAATATGAATTCATTCGAATAAACCGATTCAAACAGAGCAGAGGCTCTGAGCTCCAAAACCAAATCTATTACATCTACTACATCTATATCTATTACATTTTAAAACTATTACATGGCGACCGTGACTCGGTCTCGAGTCTGTCTCTGTGTTGTGTGTGTCCGTGTATGTGCGAGTGACTTTAAACGGTGCTAACTGTGCTGCAAGTGATGTTCGCGCTGTCTGCTGCATTTTGCCGGCTACACAAAAATGATTTATGCTAAATACGACTAAAATACGTTTGAGTAAAACAAGATAACTGTGCACCAAACCAGATTGTGTGGCATGCCACGTGTAGCAACTGATGAGCAGACAGCAAAACGATCAGCAAGCACCAAACGCACAAAAACATACAAAACACACAGACACAACGGCAATTGATGGCAGACGAGCCACAATTGACCGAGGCGCAACCCGAGGTACAGAGGGACCAGCCAACGCTGGGAGAAGCACTGGAATTAAACCCCGCCGATGGACCGCGCCCACTCACAATAGCTGAGTACCGCGCACGTCAGGAGAAGCGCCAACCCAGGAAACATAAACGCTCTGGACGTAGAGTGAAATTACTACAACAACGCCGACTGGTCAAGGAAATGACCCAGTTGGCCAAGGAGGAATCAGCCCGGCAACGCTACAAAGAGCGTTTGGAAATTATAGAAAAGAACTTCGCCAAAGTGCGAAGACACGCAAACGGGCTGCTTAAATGCAAATGCCCCAATTTGCCATAGATTTAAACTAAACCCAAGCCGAGGCGGGAAACCGCTGTTTGGAAAAACTAACAACAAAACTGTCAGGCTATATACTAACAAATGTGGTTGGAGAATTTTTTTAAATTTCTAATGAAATGTAAACTTTGACTTGTGAGCCAACCACATTAAAACTATCAAATTTCCATGTCTCTGGCACTTGTATATATCTAATACAAGTTGCAAATATTTAAAGTAAATTCATTAAATTTCAATATTCACTATAAAAACTTTTCAAACTTTATTTCCAATAAATTGAGAGATTAAACAGATTTCATTTTTTCTTTATTGCAAATTAATATTTCCAAAATGGGTTCTACTGAATCAAGAGTAGATCACCCAACAGCCAATGTAGTTAATGAAGTAAGAATAATTGATCACAAAGATAAACTACAAAATATATTCATCTTGTTATTGATTATGACTGTCATATCAATTTTGAGTTTGACCCTTAAGATTTATCAGGAACATAATAAACGACTTAAGAAAAGATATCAGAGCCGTGCAGATGGCCTAGACAAGATACAAACTGTACTTACGAAATAAAACAATATAGATATGATTTAGAAGACTATACAGAATATAGACAACAGTATAGAATACCATTTTTATCAAGGAAAAACACAATAGGTAGACATCCTTCTTGTCAAATACATTTATATGATTCCGAATTCCACTTTAGTAGACAAAATTGTTGCGAATATAAAAGAAACACCAAATGAGTGATTCACAGTGGGAACACATGGAATGGCCCAAAATAGCAGCGTCAATAAACCATAATAAAGCAGTATTTGACAAATCATATAAATGTGTAAACAAAGAAGTACCTATTAAAGTAGAGACTCTAGAAATACACATAAAGATAATAATAAAAGAATACAATAACATATGTAGAATAGTCACAACTATAGAAGATAGATTAACAGAAACACATAAGAAACATTGTCATAAAATACTAAGATCTCTCAATAAAAGATTGATCAATTAGCATCAGACATAATCTAGATATTCAAATACCTGAAGATTTGCATTCATTGGTTAATATAAATGAAAACCAATTACAAAATCTTGAGGAGTCTAAAGGTGATATCGACATTGAAATCGAAAGCGATATTGAGTCGTTACCAGAAGACATTGAAATAAAAAACAACGAAGCCAAAATGCCAGACCAAATTGAGAAAGATAGAGAATATGTTCGACAATTGTCGACAACAATACCAGAATTCGATGGCAAAAAGTCATCATTGACTCGCTTTATAACAGCGTTAAGAATAACAGATAGAACAAAGGGAACTCAGGAAGATCTAGCAGTATAGATAATAAAAGCAAAAATAATAGGACCAATTTTATAGAAAGTAACAAATGAAACAACCATCAGAGGCATCATTGACATACTAAATAGTAATGTAAAAGGTGAATCAGCTGAAGTTGTAAAAGCAAAGTTACTAAATATTAAACAGAAAGGGAAAACAGCTTCCCAATACACCACTGAAATTGACAATTTGCGTAAGCAATTAGAAACAATATATATTGACTTAGGTCTTTCACACGGAGGCAGCTAGACTGCACAAAGTATTAGCTAAAGGGTCGTCTAATGGTATAGGGCTTCTTAAAAGAGCAGATGGCTCTTTCACCCAAGATCGCAGGGAAGCACTTGATCTTCTGCTTCAAGTCCACTTCCCAGGTGGCGAACCCAGATCTATCCAGTCAAGATGACGTCACCACGTCACCGGACTCACGTGGCTCCAATTTATCGGGAACCATCTTCGACCCTGAAAAGGTCAAATGGGCTGTAGATTCCTTCGCTCCCTTCAAAGCCCCAGGGGGCGATCAAATCTTCCCAGCCCTTTTACAAAACAGCCTGGATCATATTCTCGATCCGCTGGTCGGCCTGTTTAGAGCTAGTCTCACTTGGGGATACATACCCGTCTCTTGGAGGAGAGTCAATGTGGTATTCATTCTCAAACAGGGGAATCGTCCCCAGGACCAGCCTAAATCCTATCGGCCGATCAGTCTCACCTCCTTCCTGCTTAAGACAGCGCAAAGGCTCATAGACCTGCACATACGGTGCTCTCTGCAGGAAACTTATCCTCTGCATCCCACGCAGTTTGCGTATATAGCCGGAAGGTCGACGGAGGTCGTCCTCCACAAATTAGTAGGTAAAATCGAAGAAGCCCTCGCATCCAAGAACATTGCTTTGTGCTCTTTTCTTGATATAGAGGGTGCTTTCGATAATACCGGCTTCGGCTCTATTTCTGCTGCGCTAGAGCGCAGAAATATTGCCCGTCCCCTAATCCGGTGGATTGAGGCTATGCTCAAACACCGGATCATTTCCTCTACCTTGGACACCACGACTGCCTTTATCAGTGCGGTTAAAGGATGTCCCCAGGGAGGGGTCTTATCCCCCCTACTCTGGTCTTTAGTAGTTGATGAACTACAAAGCATTCTCGCAGACCAGGGCGTGCAAGCAATCGGCTACGCGGACGTCCTGGCTCTAATAGTGAACGGGAAATTTTCTAACACCGTGACAGAGCTAATGCAATCTGCTCTGAACACGGTTGGCAGATGGTGCGAAGATGTAGGTCTCAGCATCAATCCCCAAAAGGCAATTATTGTTCCCTTCACTAAGCGCTATTCTATTGACATAGGTCAATTGAACATAGGCGGCTCCCCTGTGGGTCTTTCCAGCGAAGTCAAGTATCTAGGGGTGACCCTTGACAAAAGACTAAACTGGAATTCCCACCTAAACAACACTCTATCAAAGGCAACTCATGCCATGTGGGCATGCAGAAGATTCTTTGGTAGAACCTGGGGTCTCAAATCCTGTAACATCCGGTTGCTATTTGAGATGATGGTAAGACCCATCGTCACCTACGCTGCAATTGTGTGGTGGCCAAAGGTGACGCAGGTCACTGCCATCAACAAATGCAATAAATTGCATAGGCTACTTTGCTTTTCTCTGACGGGTGCACTCCGCACCTGTCCCACAGCAGCAATGGAGTCAATCCTCAACTTGACTCCGCTGCATATCAAAATAAAAGAAGTCGCTGCAATGAGTCTTCTTAGAATCAAGCTCCAATCTGGGCTTCTAGCTACCGAATCAGGGCATGCTAGACTTATCAAAGATATTCCTGGCTTAGAGATCTGCACTAGATCAGATTCTATGACCAAGGAACTCCTCTTTGGTGCAAAATTCAGGACTCTCATCCCAGACCGGAAGGACTGGGATGCTGGCAACCCCATCAGCGACCCTCACGGCATACACTGGTATACCGACGGGTCTAAAACTGATCAGGGGGTTGGAGCCGGGATACATGGTCCCAACTCCAAAACCTCGATTGCCATGGGCAAGAGGCCCACGGTCTTTCAATCCGAGGTTCATGCCATTGAGTTCTGCTGCCGTCTTATCCTTGAGAAGGGGATGAGAGGAGCGAACATTTACATCTTCTCGGACAGTCAAGCTGCCATACTAGCCCTCTCCTCAAAGAGAGTAAGTTCACGTATGGTGGCTGACTGCTGGAACTGCCTCCAGAGGCTGTCCAAAAGAAACAAAGTTACCCTCCTTTGGGTACCTGGACACTCTGGGTTCCAGGGCAACGAGCTAGCGGATGAACTAGCGAGGGCGGGGTCATCAGCCTCTATGGTTGGCCCCGAAGCCTTCTGCGGCGTGGGGTGGTCAACCATCTCATCCCTTGTGAAAACTTGGGCAGATAGGTTGACCGAACGCTATTGGTTCTTCCAACCAGGGATGAGGCAGGCTAGAGAGCTTACAAATCCCTCGGTTAAACGCAGAACAGACTCACTCTCCAGAAGAGATCTCTATCTCCTTGTTGGCTATCTCAGTGGCCACCATCTGGTGAACTATCACCTAACAAAAATGCATCTATCCTCGGATGCAGAGTGCAGGCTCTGTAAAGAGGACGATGAAACCACCAAACACATACTGTGTGACTGTCCAGCCTTGGTTTGGAGTAGGAGGAAACATTTGCACGTGGAAATCGCAGTTCCCGAGCAAATTGTCCGTTCCTCGACGAAAGACCTGCTTGGCTTCATCAGGGAAGCAGAGCGGCTTTTGTCAAGATAGGGAGAGCATTTAGGCACAAAAGACCATTCTGGTCGCAGTGCCTCGCGCCTTCTCTGCTGGGAGACTCCTTCTTTCAAATAAAAAAGCCGCCATGGTTTACAAGAGAGTTATCACTGTTAAAAAATTTAAAGTCAAGCTTATTTAAAAAACATAAATGTAATAGCTCATCTTCAGCCTTTTCCCGCTACTTAAGCGCGCGGTCAGATTTAACTGTTTTGAACGCGAAATGTTATAAGAACTATTTAACTCATTGTAAGGCTCAGTTTATTCAGAACCCCAAACAGTTTTATAGTTTCGTTAACACGAAGCGTAAGTCTACCGCATTTCCAACAAAATTAACGTTTGAAAATGCTAGTGCAGATACCGATCAAGCCATGGCCGATATGTTTGCAAAGTTTTTTCAAACGACTTATTCTCCCTCTACTCAGAGAACTCACTTTTATCCATACAACATTCCAAGTTCAAATGGTATCTTCTCTCCTTTTTTAAACGAAAGCTCATTGGTAAAGGATCTCTCTTTAGTAAAGCCACTCTTCTCACCAGGCCCTGACGGTGTTCCTTCTTGCATACTTCGATTCTGTGCTATCTCCCTCAGTAAGCCATTGCTCAAACTATTTTCGCTGTCTTTAGAAACTTCAGTCTTTCCTTCCATTTGGAAGGAATCTTTTATTATTCCCTTGCTTAAAAAGGACAGCAAGTCTGATGCAAGCAATTATAGAGGTATCTCTAAATTGTCGGCTATACCCAAACTTTTCGAGAATGTTATAACTCCTCACTTCCAACATTTCAGTAGATCCGTTATCTCACCTTTTCAACATGGATTCATTAAAAGTCGTTCTACTACGACAAACTTGCTTGAGCTGACATCCTTCGTGGTAAAAGGATTTCAGGAAAATCTTCAAACTGATGTTATTTATACTGATTTCAGTAAAGCTTTTGACTCAGTGAATCATTCCCTTCTGGCACATAAACTTGACCTTCTAGGTTTTTCACCAAAACTACTTAGTTGGATTGTAAGCTATCATATGTAACTCCCGTATTCTTATATATGCGGATGATGTTAAGCTTTGCTACCAATTTAAAGACGACCTGTAGTGTATCTACCCTCAATATGTAGAGTAGAGTTAATATGTAAGTAAAGCATATACATTGTGACACTTTGTCACATAAATTATAATAAATATAAATAATATCAAAAGACCACCAACACTTACATGAACACTCCAGCTCTTGAAATACGATCTAACGCTTTTACATAAGCCGATCGCAGAGCGTGAGAATGCTGAGCATGCACTTAGCAGCTCAAGTGGTCAAGCTATACATAACATATGTACGCCCTCTGCATACACATGTATATGTATATAATATAACAAACACATAGTCTTAAGCACACCATGTACGGGTAGCTGTATCCAAGAACAGCAATATGAATTCATTCGAATAAACCGATTCAAACAGAGCAGAGGCTCTGAGCTCCAAAACCAAATCTATTACATCTACTACATCTATACCTATTACATTTTAAAACTATTACATGGCGACCGTGACTCGGTCTCGAGTCTGTCTCTGTGTTGTGTGTGTCCGTGTATGTGCGAGTGACTTTAAACGGTGCTAACTGTGCTGCAAGTGATGTTCGCGCTGTCTGCTGCATTTTGCCGGCTACACAAAAATGATTTATGCTAAATACGACTAAAATACGTTTGAGTAAAACAAGATAACTGTGCACCAAACCAGATTGTGTGGCATGCCACGTGTAGCAACTGATGAGCAGACAGCAAAACGATCAGCAAGCACCAAACGCACAAAAACATACAAAACACACAGACACAACGGCAATTGATGGCAGACGAGCCACAATTGACCGAGGCGCAACCCGAGGTACAGAGGGACCAGCCAACGCTGGGAGAAGCACTGGAATTAAACCCCGCCGATGGACCGCGCCCACTCACAATAGCTGAGTACCGCGCACGTCAGGAGAAGCGCCAACCCAGGAAACATAAACGCTCTGGACGTAGAGTGAAATTACTACAACAACGCCGACTGGTCAAGGAAATGACCCAGTTGGCCAAGGAGGAATCAGCCCGGCAACGCTACAAAGAGCGTTTGGAAATTATAGAAAAAGAACTTCGCCAAAGTGCGAAGACACGCAAACGGGCTGCTTAAATGCAAATGCCCCAATTTGCCATAGATTTAAACTAAACCCAAGCCGAGGCGGGAAACCGCTGTTTGGAAAAACTAACAACAAAACTGTCAGGCTATATACTAACAAATGTGGTTGGAGAATTTTTTAAATTTCTAATGAAATGTAAACTTTGACTTGTGAGCCAACCACATTAAAACTATCAAATTTCCATGTCTCTGGCACTTGTATATATCTAATACAAGTTGCAAATATTTAAAGTAAATTCATTAAATTTCAATATTCACTATAAAAACTTTTCAAACTTTATTTCCAATAAATTGAGAGATTAAACAGATTTCATTTTTTCTTTATTGCAAATTAATATTTCCAAAATGGGTTCTACTGAATCAAGAGTAGATCACCCAACAGCCAATGTAGTTAATGAAGTAAGAATAATTGATCACAAAGATAAACTACAAAATATATTCATCTTGTTATTGATTATGACTGTCATATCAATTTTGAGTTTGACCCTTAAGATTTATCAGGAACATAATAAACGACTTAAGAAAAGATATCAGAGCCGTGCAGATGGCCTAGACAAGATACAAACTGTACTTACGAAATAAAACAATATAGATATGATTTAGAAGACTATACAGAATATAGACAACAGTATAGAATACCATTTTTATCAAGGAAAAACACAATAGGTAGACATCCTTCTTGTCAAATACATTTATATGATTCCGAATTCCACTTTAGTAGACAAAATTGTTGCGAATATAAAAGAAACACCAAATGAGTGATTCACAGTGGGAACACATGGAATGGCCCAAAATAGCAGCGTCAATAAACCATAATAAAGCAGTATTTGACAAATCATATAAATGTGTAAACAAAGAAGTACCTATTAAAGTAGAGACTCTAGAAATACACATAAAGATAATAATAAAAGAATACAATAACATATGTAGAATAGTCACAACTATAGAAGATAGATTAACAGAAACACATAAGAAACATTGTCATAAAATACTAAGATCTCTCAATAAAAGATTGATCAATTAGCATCAGACATAATCTAGATATTCAAATACCTGAAGATTTGCATTCATTGGTTAATATAAATGAAAACCAATTACAAAATCTTGAGGAGTCTAAAGGTGATATCGACATTGAAATCGAAAGCGATATTGAGTCGTTACCAGAAGACATTGAAATAAAAAACAACGAAGCCAAAATGCCAGACCAAATTGAGAAAGATAGAGAATATGTTCGACAATTGTCGACAACAATACCAGAATTCGATGGCAAAAAGTCATCATTGACTCGCTTTATAACAGCGTTAAGAATAACAGATAGAACAAAGGGAACTCAGGAAGATCTAGCAGTATAGATAATAAAAGCAAAAATAATAGGACCAATTTTATAGAAAGTAACAAATGAAACAACCATCAGAGGCATCATTGACATACTAAATAGTAATGTAAAAGGTGAATCAGCTGAAGTTGTAAAAGCAAAGTTACTAAATATTAAACAGAAAGGGAAAACAGCTTCCCAATACACCACTGAAATTGACAATTTGCGTAAGCAATTAGAAACAATATATATTGACTTAGGTCTTTCAGCCGAAATGGCGGATAACTTCGCAACTAAAGAGTCAATACAAGCAATGACTAAAAATTGTGAATACGAAAAGCTACGAATAATGCTCGAAGCTGGTAATTACAATACATTCAGTGATGCAGCAGGGAAATACATACACTGCTCCACTGAAATGACAGGCAGTCCCAGTAGCGTCCTATATTTCAACAATGGACATAACTACAGAAACAAAAATAACAACTATCGCGGCCATTACCGAGGCCGAGGACGAGGTAACCGCGGTGGTTACAATACCAATTACAACAACAGAGGTAATTTCAGAAGAAATTACAGAGGAAACAACCGAGGAAGGAATAATTCCAACCGAGGTAATAGGCATAATCAAAATAACAACAACAATAACAATGTCCGAGCAATCGAAGCTGCTAGTACATCACAAAATGCTACAGCTTCGGGAAACTAAATAAGACGGATCACACAATCAATCTTAATTTCAACATTTTCATACATGTGCATAATAATAATACGAATACAAAATTAACATTTTAATAGATACAGGAGCACATATTTCACTTATCAAAAACAGCTCAGATAATTTCCAAGACATAGACCAAAATACGATAACAAACATTTTTGGAGTTGGAGAAGGTTCAACAACCTCTCTAGGTCTAGTAAACATAGAACTAGCAACAAATAATTACATAATTCCACATAAATTCCACATTGTTAATTCTAATTTCCCAATACCCACCGATGGAATCATCGGAATAGACTTTATAAAGAAATACAATTGCAAATTAGATTTTAATACAAAAGAAGACTGGTTAATTTTGCGACCAGACAATATCACTTGTCCAATAAACGTACCAATAACACATACAATAGGCAATAACTCAACGTTATTACCAGCCCGATCCGAAGTAGTCCGACTAATTCAATTAGATACATCCGATGAACAGATCCTCATTCCTAAACAAGAAATAGACACAGGCATATTTATTGCAAATACAATAACGACTAGTAAAAACACAGTAATTCGTATAATAAACACAACCAAAAGAAACCAAATAATAAATATTGATAAGATACAATTTGAAAGTCTTAACAAATATGAAATAGTAAAAACAATAGATAACGAAAGAAATGAACATATTTTGCAAAAATTAAACAAAAATTGCCCACCATTGTTTAAAAAACAACTAAATAAATTATGCACAAATTACACAGACATATTCGGACTTGAAACCGAATCTATAAGTACCAATAATTTTTACAAACAAAAATTAAGATTGAAAGATGATGAACCGATATACATCAAAAATTATAGAATACCAGAATCACAGAAAGAAGAAATACACAGACAAGTTAACAAATTAATTGATGATAAAATAGTAGAACCAGCCGTATCTGAATACAACAGCCCATTGCTACTAGTACCGAAGAAATCATTACCAGGTTCCGCAACAAAACGATGGCGACTGGTAATCGATTATAGACAAATTAATAAAAAGCTCTTATCAGACAAATTTCCACTTCCAAGAATAGACGATATTCTTGATCAATTAGGACGAGCAAGATACTTCTCGTGCCTAGACTTAATGTCAGGATTCCACCAAATAGAACTAGATGAAAACTCAAGAAACGCAACGTCATTTTCAACGAGCAACGGCGCCCAATTCATTCCAAAGAATGATGACAATGGCATTTTCTGGATTAGAACCTTCACAGGCATTCCTGTATATGGATGACTTAATAGTCATCGGTTGTTCCGAAAATCATATGATCAAAAATTTGACTAACGTCTTTGACCTATGTAGGAAAAATAACCTAAAACTACACCCAGACAAATGTTCATTCTTCATGCATGAAGTGACTTTTCTAGGTCATAAGTGTACTGATCGTGGTATTTTGCCAGATGATAAGAAATACGAAGTCATTGACAAATACCCCGTCCCTACGGACGCAGACAGCGCAAGAAGATTCATTGCATTTTGCAATTATTATAGACGTTTCATCAAAAATTTTTCTGACTACTCTCGTCACATAACAAGGTAATGTAAAAAGAATGTAAAATTCGAGTGGACTTCAGAATGCCAAAATGCATTCACATATCTCAAACAATCATTAATACAACCCACGTTATTACAATACCCAGATTTCAGCAAAGAATTTTGCATAATAACAGATGCAAGTAAACAAGCTTGCGGGGCAGTATTAACACAAACATACGATGAGATACAACTACCAGTAGCATATGCCTCTCGCAGCTTCACTAAGGGAGAAAGTAACAAAAACACTACACAGCAAGAATTAGCGGCAATACACTGGGCAATTAACTACTTCAGACCATACATATATGGCAAACATTTCGTTGTAAAAACAGATCATAGGCCTTTAACATACCTCTTCTCAATGAGAAATCCTACTTCCAAACTCACTAGAATGAGACTTGATTTAGAAGAATATGAGTTCACAGTAGAATACCTTAAAGGAAAAGATAATCATGTAGCCGATGCGTTATCAAGAATAACCATCGATGAATTATAAAATATGCAAAAACAAGTCTTGAAAGTCACTACAAGACAACAGAGTAGACAAAACAACTGCGCAGTAAATGAAAAAGAACAAGAAATTTTGCCAAGGCAAATACTTGAAAATGCTTCTAAGCCCAACGTATATAAAGTCATCAATAATGACGATGTACGAAAAATAGTGACCTTGCATATAACTGACACATTATGTTTCTTTAAACATGGTAAGAAAATTATTTCAAGAATTGAGATTAGCGACCTATATACGAGGGTCGTTTGATAAGTCCGTGACTTTTTGTATTTGCCGCGCACCTGCTCTAAATACAACACTGCTCCTGTCAGCAGTTATCGATTAACAGCTGACTGTAAAATTTTGAGAAAGCTGCGTTTTTTGGTTTGCGTTTTATAGGCATTGAAAGCAGACGATCTCGTGAATTTTAACGAAAATGGAAAAAAGTGAATTTCGTGTCAGCATGGCAAAATTTCATAAATTGGGCTACGAACTGCTACCCCATCCAGCATATTCTCCAGATTTAGCCCCCTGTGACTATTTTTTGTTTCCAAACATGAAGAAATGGCTCGGCGGTAAGAGATTCGGGTCATCACAGAAACAAACGACTATTTTGAGGGCCTTGAGAAAACCTATTATTTGGAAGGAATAAAAAAATTGGAAAAACGCTGGACTAAATGTATAGAGCTAAAAGGAGATTATGTTGAGAAATAAAACGCTTCTTTGACGAAAAAAATATATTTTATTCAAAAAGTCACGGACTTATCAAACGACCCTCGTACTAATGGAACTCTCGACTTAGGTCAGTTCTTCCACAGGCTTGAAAAAGAAGCCGGTATACTTGGTATCAGCCAACTCAAAATGGCACCGAGCGGAAAGATCTTTGAATTAATTTCAACTGAAACTTTCAAAAATATGGACAATGAATTTTTAAAACAAATAAGAGTAGCGCTACTCAAGCTGGTGACCACAATATTTGATGATATTGAAAAAGAAGCAATACTGTCTACATTTCACAATGATCCTATTTAAGGAGGTCATACTGGCATTTCAAGAACGCTAGCGAAAATCAAAAGACATTACTATTGGAAAGGGATGATAAATTCCATATCTCAGTACATACGTAAATGTCCAGAATGTCAGAAAGCAAAAACAACAAAGCACATAAAGACCCCTTTAACAACTACGACAGACCAATTAAAGCATTTGACAAAGTCATTATTGACACAGTTGGACCATTACACAAATCAGACAATGGTCATGAATACATAATTACTTTAATATATGATCTGACCAAATACTTTGTTGCTATCCCCATAGCAAACAAAAGTGCTAGTACAGTAGCCAAGGCTATACTCGAATCATTCATTCTCAAATACGGCCCGATGAAGACGTTCATCACCGATATGGGAACAGAATATAGAAACACAATAATGAACGAACTTTGTAAGTATTTGAAAATAAACAATCTTACATCAACAGCTCACCACCATCAAACACTTGGTACGGTAGAGAGAAGCCACAGAACACTAAATGAATATTTACGTTCATACATATCAGTCGATAAAACTGATTGGGACGTATGGCTTAACTATTTCGTATATTGTTTCAATACTACACCATCAATGGCACATAACTATTGTCCATATGAATTAGTATACAGTAAAACACCTAATTTACCTAAAGAATTAAGCATTAAAAATAACATAGACCCTATATACAACATAGATAATTACACAATAGAATCTAGATACAGATTAGAAATGGCATACAGAAGAGCCAGAATAATGTTAGAAAACCATAAACGTAAAAATAAGGAATACTACAATAGGAAAGTACTAGATAAGGAAATAATAATTAACGATAAAGTTCTTTTAGGAAATGAAACAGGACATAAACTAGACAATAGATATTTAGGACCATATATAGTAGTAGGAATAGAAGAACCAAACAATATAATAATAAAAGACGATAAAAACAAAACTCAAAAGGTTCATGAGGATAGATTAAAAACTTTTAACGAATAACGTAATTTTTCATTAAATAACAAATAAATACGAAACATTTAAACCCTCAATTTTATTCAAAAGAAAACACACAAGTTATTCTTATCATCATCATGCAACCGATTGGTCTGATCAACCACATCAACAGAATATGGTAATGATGAAAATAATATACAAAAATTAAAAAAATACAAAAATTTCATGAATTTACGAATTTACAAGGAGACACAATATTTTTAAATCTACACAATACATATAAATAAATAACAAATCAAAATACAATTTTATATACACAAAAATAAAGAAAAAAAAATTATATGTATATTATAATAAAAAAAAAAAACAACACAAAAAGAAAAATAGCAAATATATAATATAATAAAAAAAAAATAATAATAATAATAATTTTTTAAAAATGACTACATATATTACGTCATTTCTTTAAAAAGGGAGGTGTAGTGTATCTACCCTCAATATGTAGAGTAGAGTTAATATGTAAGTAAAGCATATACATTGTGACACTTTGTCACATAAATTATAATAAACATAAATAATATCAAAAGACCACCAACACTTACATGAACACTCCAGCTCTTGAAATACGATCTAACGCTTATACATAAGCCGATCGCGGAGCGTGAGAATGCTGAGCATGCACTTAGCAGCTCAAGTGGTCAAGCTATACATAACATATGTATGCCCTCTGCATACACATGTATATGTATATAATATAACAAACACATAGTCTTAAGCACACCATGTACGGGTAGCTGTACCCAAGAACAGCAATATGAATTCATTCGAATAAACCGATTCAAACAGAGCAGAGGCTCTGAGCTCCAAAACCAAATCTATTATATCTACTACATCTATACCTATTACATTTTAAAACTATTACATGGCGACCGTGACTCGGTCTCGAGTCTGTCTCTGTGTTGTGTGTGTCCGTTTATGTGCGAGTGACTTTAAACGGTGCTAACTGTGCTGCAAGTGATGTTCGCGCTGCCTGCTGCATTTTGCCGGCTACACAAAAATGATTTATGCTAAATACGACTAAAATACGTTTGAGTAAAACAAGATAACTGTGCACCAAACCATGTAATAGTTTTAAAATGTAATAGTTTATATCTTGTCTGGGCCATCTGCACGGCTCTGATATCTTTTCTTAAGTCGTTTATTATGTTCCTGATAAATCTTAAGGGTCAAACTCAAAATTGATATGACAGTCATAATCAATAACAAGATGAATATATTTTGTAGTTTATCTTTGTGATCAATTATTCTTACTTCATTAACTACATTGGCTGTTGGGTGATCTACTCTTGATTCAGTAGAACCCATTTTGGAAATATTAATTTGCAATAAAGAAAAAATGAAATCTGTTTAATCTCTCAATTTATTGGAAATAAAGTTTGAAAAGTTTTTATAGTGAATATTGAAATTTAATGAATTTACTTTAAATATTTGCAACTTGTATTAGATATATACAAGTGCCAGAGACATGGAAATTTGATAGTTTTAATGTGGTTGGCTCACAAGTCAAAGTTTACATTTCATTAGAAATTTAAAAAAATTCTCCAACCACATTTGTTAGTATATAGCCTGACAGTTTTGTTGTTAGTTTTTCCAAACAGCGGTTTCCGCCTCGGCTTGGGTTTAGTTTAAATCTATGGCAAATTGGGGCATTTGCATTTAAGCAGCCCGTTTGCGTGTCTTCGCACTTTGGCGAAGTTCTTTTCTATAATTTCCAAACGCTCTTTGTAGCGTTGCCGGGCTGATTCCTCCTTGGCCAACTGGGTCATTTCCTTGACCAGTCGGCGTTGTTGTAGTAATTTCACTCTACGTCCAGAGCGTTTATGTTTCCTGGGTTGGCGCTTCTCCTGACGTGCGCGGTACTCAGCTATTGTGAGTGGGCGCGGTCCATCGGCGGGGTTTAATTCCAGTGCTTCTCCCAGCGTTGGCTGGTCCCTCTGTACCTCGGGTTGCGCCTCGGTCAATTGTGGCTCGTCTGCCATCAATTGCCGTTATGTCTGTGTGTTTTGTATGTTTTTGTGCGTTTGGTGCTTGCTGATCGTTTTGCTGTCTGCTCATCAGTTGCTACACGTGGCATGCCACACAATCTGGTTTGGTGCACAGTTATCTTGTTTTACTCAAACGTATTTTAGTCGTATTTAGCATAAATCATTTTTGTGTAGCCGGCAAAATGCAGCAGGCAGCGCGAACATCACTTGCATCACAGTTAGCACCGTTTAAAGTCACTCGCACATACACGGACACACACAACACAGAGACAGACTCGAGACCGAGTCACGGTCGCCATGTAATAGTTTTAAAATGTAATAGGTATAGATGTAGTAGATGTAATAGATTTGGTTTTGGAGCTCAGAGCCTCTGCTCTGTTTGAATCGGTTTATTCGAATGAATTCATATTGCTGTTCTTGGGTACAGCTACCCGTACATGGTGTGCTTAAGACTATGTGTTTGTTATATTATATACATATACATGTGTATGCAGAGGGCATACATATGTTATGTATAGCTTGACCACTTGAGCTGCTAAGTGCATGCTAAGCATTCTCACGCTCTGCGATCGGCTTATGTAAAAGCGTTAGATCGTATTTCAAGAGCTGGAGTGTTCATGTAAGTGTTGGTGGTCTTTTGATATTATTTATATTTATTATAATTTATGTGACAAAGTGTCACAATGTATATGCTTTACTTACATATTAACTCTACTCTACATATTGAGGGTAGATACACTATACCACCCTTTTTAAAGAAATGACGTAATATATGTAGTCATTAACTTACAAACCGACCTAAATAGTTTCAATTCTTGGTGCTGTGCCAATTTTTTAAACCTAAACAGCTCTAAATGCAAGCTGATGTCATTCTCTCGAGCCAGTCCGAAGTTTGCTTCTTATACTCTTTGTGGTTGTGCCTTGGAAAGAATCGCCCTAGTTGATGATCTGGGGGTCCGTTTCGACTGAAAACTAAAGTTTACAAGTCATATTACTAATATGGTCAATAAAGCCATGGGTGTCCTAGGCTCTATCAAAAGATGGTCTAAGGAATTCGACGATCCTTATATTACAAAGACCCTTTACGTTTCACTTGTTCGTCCCATTCTCGAATACGGTTCATGCGTATGGTGTCCCCAGTACACTATTCATAAGGAACGCATCGAATCCGTACAGAAGAACTTCTTTCTTTTTGCCTTAGTGGGATGATAGTAGACTTCTGCTACTAAATCTGCCTTCCCTAACTAACCGCAGAACCATGCTAGGGGTCTTATTTATTAACAACCTTCTGCAAGGTGACATTGACAGCGAAGCCTTCTTAAGGCAGATACACTTCTCTGTTCCTTGCAGAAGAACTCGCTATTTCCTTCCACTAACACTTCCTTATTGTAGATCGAACTATGCACTGCATGGTCCTTTCAGGGCATTATGTTATGTTCCAACACATCATAGCTAGCACTAACACTATCGCTGCTATGAAGTCCTTAATTCTTGCCTATCTAGTACGTAATTAGTAATTAGTATTTGAATTTTCCTCGATTTTCTATTCTATGTTTTTTCTTTTTTTCCCCTACATGCATGCCGTTTTCTATCGCCTCGTCTTTTTTATTTTAGTTTTTTTTTTTCCACATCGCGTTAATTTTTACTCGCGTTTCTATTCGCATTTCTACCGCGTTTCCGTGTCGTCCGTTATGCGACGATGGCGGCGATACCATGCAATCGCGGTGCTGTGGAGGCGACTAACTTGGCCTCTACAGCATCTACTTCTGCAGGGCATAAGATTTTAGCTGATCTTATCAGCGTGCCGACGCTAAAAATAACGTTTAAGTCCCCATCCGGGTCGTCAATTCGGCCACTTGACCTGTCGGGCTTTGAAAACGAGGGCTTAAGGAGCATTTTGGCCTTGATGAGTGCCAAAATTAACATGGTGCTCGTTGATCTGGCTGCACTCAATTCTAGAGCGATCCAGCTCGAAGGGGGTGCACCAAAAGAGGGTTCGTTCAGGGAATCAGGCACTCAGACAGAGCGACATACGAAACTGGACCGTCCGTCTGCGACTAGCGCAAAAAGGACGCAAGTGAAGGACCCTTCAGTGAAGTCTCCTATAGTGAAGCTTTCTGCAGAGAAGCCTCCGTTGAGCAAGATCTCAAAACGGGAGACACCCACACCAAAGGAGTCAAACTCACTCAGCTATGCGGCTGTTGCCGAGGTCGCTAGCAAAGAGGAGTGGTTCAGGGTGAAGCCTAAGCGCTTGCGCAAGAAGCCAGAGGCTCTCATCCTGAAGAAGACTGGGGAAGCGTCTTACGCCGATATGCTCCGCAAGCTGAAAGCAGACCCAAATCTTACTGATTTTGGGAAGCATGTTAAAAAGATCAGGAGAACGCAACAGGAAGAGCTGCCCAGTTCCAGGGTATCGTGATTAATCCAGATGCAGTGCGCGGTCTGCGTAAAATGCGGGATGGAACCCAGATAGCGACGGTGATGCTTAGCAAAAATGATGCACTCGCTGTCTTGAAAGCGGGCACGGTGACCGTAGGCTGGTCACGTTGCCGCATCATTCAGGATATACGTCCGACGAGATGCTTTAGGTGTCTATGCTACGGCCGCTCGGTGTCCAGTTGCAGACGACCGATGACTGCTGCTTGCGTTGCGTTGAGCGCGGGCATAAGGCAAAGGGTTGCAATGCTCCACCAAAATGCATGATATGCAGCAGCGAAGTGGACAGGAACCACACGACGGGCGGGTTCGTTACAGCTGCTATGGGCCACCTAGCAACAGCCCGGATCAATTTGAGGAGATGATCGATATTCTCGTGAGCCACGCGACAGGACGTAGGCCGACGATCACTGCAGGTGACTTAAATGCCTAAGCGACCGAAAGGGGCAGCCGTGTCTCCAACTCCAGAGAGCGAGGTGTGACCGACGCCATGTTTCTGTTCAACCTAGTTCTGCTGAATGATGGCTGTAAGCCGATATTTAACAACGACCGGTGTACGTCGAACATTGAAGTCAACTTCGTCAGCAGAGGCTTAGCAGCGAACGAAAACTGGATGGTCTCCGATGAGGTAACGCTGAGCGACCATGCTCTGATTACCTTTTGCGTGCGTCCAATGGGAACGGTGTGCAGTTTGCGGAATAGGAAGAAACTCGGTCAAGCTTGGGATGCTAGAAAGATCGATAATGATATGCTGGCATATCAAATCGAGTCCCTATCAATCTCAAGCAGCCATGCGGAGACAATGGCGGCTGACCTTATGCAGCTACTGGTATCAACTTGCGATCCCAGGATGCCGGCTCGCAAAGGGACACACCTTAAAGGCGCGCGATCGGTGATACGGACTATGGCTCTCAGGCTCATTAGAGGATTCAGGACCATATCCGAAGACGCTTCACTTGTCTTGGCAGGCATACCGCTTATAGACCTGGAAATCAAGGCACTGCGCTTAATCCGAGATGGCGTTCCTCGGGTTGAGTCCCAAGAGTGGTTGTTGAGAGAGTGGCAAGCTAGATGGCAAGCATCGCACTTGGGGCGATGGACCTACCAGCTCATCCCAGTGCTAGCGGAATGGGCAGAGTGTCAACACAAGGTTTTGGACTACCAGTTGACCGAGTTCCTCACCGACCACGGCTGTTTCCGGGTTTAGCTATTTCGGTTTTGCCATGTAGACTCAGCCCAGTGCCTTTACTGCACCGACGCTGCTGAAACAGCGGAACATGTCCTTATGCATTGTTCCCGTTTTTCACTGGAGAGAGATCAGCTAGGGTCTCTGTCTGGAGTGCCGCTCAGACCAAGACCCCTGTTTTTTGCCATGTTGGCGGACAAAGGTGCATGGGAGCCGGGGCATGGCATTATCATTAATATGATGAAGAGGGTTCGAGCCGACGAGAAGCTGAACAGATCAGCTAGGTTAACCGGTAGGTAGAAGGTCAAAATATATGTTAAAGCATATATAGCATGCCCAGATCAGGATTCTATATCTCTTGGGAGATATTTATAGGTTTTTCAGTTTTTTGAGGTTATGTCGAAATCCAGACGTGATGGAGAATTTCTGATGCCGGATTCGGAATCAGCGACCCAAAATACATATAACTGCATATGCCGCATACCCAGATCATGAAACTTTTTTTTTTGTGGGGCTGTGTAATAAATAAGGAGCTTAATCCCTGTGTGGTGGCGTGGCTAGAATTCTACCTCAGCGAGCTCGGCTTGTCGTGAAAGGCGAATAAGAGTTAAAGAGTTAATGAGTTAAGAATAACTAATACTCGTAAAGGGGCGCGCTTTATGCTACGCATTCTAATTGGGAGTGCGACCTGGCATCACATCCTGCTCACCGAAGTATTACCTTAGCTGGCAGTTCCGTTGAGCGCTTCAAGGACTGGTGAGCGTACGGAGGTTTTTCTTTTAGTACGTAGGCGTAACCCTATCGGTATTACCAGTATGGCTATGAATCGTGCATGCCATCTAGGTGGTATCTTTCGAAAATTTTTAATAGTTTCCTCCTATTATGTACAAAAAAAAAAACACATATTTACACATACCCACAGAGCTTTTACGAAAACAATACATTTCGAAGGACATGAAATACACCTGTAATATTACAGCGATCGGCCCACGGTAAAACCTCTTAAAGTGACACCCTGTTTGCGGGCGCCGCTAGTTTGAGTGACTTTTTGGCCTCTCTCCACTGGCGACTCTCGCACTTAATACCGTGGGCCTCGCACTCATAAACTTAAAACAGGCACTTGCACTTTCGTTTTGTTATTTTTTTTTTTATTTCTTTTGTATTTTCCTTTTTTTCTTCTCTACTTCCATTATTTTTACACATTTTATTTCACTTAAACTATTCCCTAAGTCCCTGACTAGGACCGAACACTGTTTCCCTAGTTTCTAAGGGGTCTACGTTTTCCCTGCCTTGGGCAATAGTGCGGCTCGCTCACCTCGCTTATGTTTCCGCGTCCGCTCTCGAACTTTCGTCTGGCCCGACTGTTGCTCTTTGTTATCCTTTGTGTTGCCCTTGAAGAAAGTCCTTCACTTGCCCTTGATGTTGGCTTCCCTTTTGGCCAGCTTCTTCGTCCCGTTGCACTTCATTTCCGTTTGTTTTTCTTGGCGCGCGTTTTTGGAACTTGCGGTGCGGTCACTCGGAGGGTCACTGTCCGATCGCCGCTTTCCACTCCATTTGCCGGTGCCCAGGTGCCGGTGTTTACTCGAAGAGTAAACTCAGCAACAGTCACCGCCCACGAAGCCGCCCCGGTCATTAGCACCAACAAAGTGTCAGCACTGTACGTATTGATTACGTAGCGACCCACATTTTGTTGCAATACTGCCGACGTTGCCGAACGGATGCGATAAACAAATCGCCAACAGAGATCACCCAATTCCATTATTATTCCATTCTCATTCCATTCCCATTCATTCCTATGAATTAGCCAAGCATTGTTATACCTAAGAGTTTCAAATAAATTCATTCTTACATCTACCACGAAAGTGCAAAGAAGTATTCACACTCATTCTTACGAAGGAACACCCGACTCTCATATGATAACATAGGATAACTGAAGTATTCATATTCATTCCTACGGGGACACACTCTACCCCATATCGTAACTCTTGCGTGCGGTCGGCTGGGTGAATGCGCTCTTTGAGTGCTCGCGTGTCTGTGTGAGTGCGCTCTCGGTGGGCGCTCTTTTTTTTGGTATCGCCTTAAAGTAGGAAAATCTTCTAAAAATACCACCAACCGTCCGAAGGTGGCATTCTCGATTCATAGCCCCTGGTGGGACTATGCCTACGTACTAAAACAAAAACCTACGTATGCTCCTCACTCCTATAAACGCTCACCGGATCTGCCAATCAAGGTATGACTTCGATGAGCAGGATGTGAAGCCAGGTCGCACTCCCTTCCTGAGATAATGGCCATGTAGCGCAAATCCTTCTACCCTTAAGTCGCATTTTACGACAAGCCGGTTCCGCTGAGGTAGTATTCTTATCCCGCCACCTCACAGGAATGCTCCTTATGTGTTTTAGTTGCCAGCTCTGTTGGACATCTCGTCTAGGATGATGCGGTGTCCCAGCTCCCATATTTGTTCGTTCGCCGTCATCGCCGTGATCAATAAATTGGACTAAATGGATCATCAGTCAACGCTTTCAACTGCTCCTTCTCCGCTGAAAACCTAGAACAGTGAATTAGCACATGTTCCGCCGCATCAATGCAGTATAGGCATTGGGCTGAGTCTACATGACGGAACCGGTGTAGATAGGCCCGGAAACAGCCATGGTCCGTGAGGAATTGACAAATGTGGTAGTCCTAGGCTTTGTGGCTGCACTGCATCCATGCATCTAACTCCGGGATGAGTTGGTAAGTCCACCTCCCCCGTTACGACGTTTGCCATCTCCTCTGCCACTCTCCAAAAAGCCACTCATAAGCCTAATCCCGAGTAGCGCCATTGCTGATAACGCCAAGGGCCTTGATCTCCAGATCGGCTGATACAGTTTTAAATCCTCTTATTAGCCTAAGGACCATAGACCTTATCACCGTACGCGCTCCTTTTAAGTATGAGTACTTTTTTGTCGCGTCATAGCATAGAGTAGCGTTGCCTTTGCTACGGTTACCAGTAGCCTCTTGGCTGGGTCTCTGGGGCCTCCCACGCTGGGCATAAGACGATCTATGGCTGCCGATGTGATGGCTACTAGCTCCAGCTAGCGTATTTAGCATGATCCTTGAAGGACAGCCTGTGGTCTATGAGGACTCCGAGGTACTTCAAGGACTCAGCTGAAGTCACCTGGTTTCCGCTGACTAAGATTAGCATGCTTTCCACCTTTTTTCTGCTGTTTAATAGGACAGCTTCGGTTTTGTGTGCCGCTATTGTTAAACCAGCTTTCTCCAACCAGACGATGGCCGCTCTAATTGCTTCGTTGCACCTTTCATGGATTTCCCTTATAGTTTTGGCGACTGCAGTTATAGCCACGTCATCTGCGAAGCAGTGCAGCTCTGCCCCTGAGGGCTTCGTGATATCCAGTATAACATCGTACATGATGTTCCACAGGATCGGTCCAAGTACTGAAAGGAAGCTTTTCTTGACCGGGGTACACTCAATCTCGCCCAGGGCCACTTTACAGAACATTTATAAAGTGCAGAGACCTGAGACGAGGAATGTGGGCTCTTTTTTAGCGAAAAAGTGACTTCCTAGAACCTACGAGGAAAGAGATCGGACCATACCTCTGCTTATACCGAGTCCTTTGCCTTAAATTAGTAGTTCCGCGGCTAGGCCGGCTGGGTGGGTGTTGGCGTCAATACGGGGCGTGCTATAGCGTTTCCACTGGTACCCCGCATCTAATTTCGCTGCCCAGTTGACCTTGGAGTCTGGTTATGAACCTCGACTTCCAAGTCCACTGACATGCGTCTGTTCCAAAAGTTCGGCATAAGAATGATGTGGTTAATACCTGCTTTCATACTGCTGCACCAGCCTCACGCATATGTAACTCCCGCACTTTTGCCTTGGTGTTTAACTTTAGGCATAGTTCTAATGAAAACGCTGGGGTTGTTGTCTCTTTGTTTTATTTATTTCCTAAAATTTTTCGCGCCCTTTACCGTAGCCTGTTCTGTTCTGTTTATTGTTTATTTTGGTTATCTAGATTTCCCTGCCTGTAAGTCATTTGCTCACCCCTATATTTTTGCGTCTGTCTTGCTTCAATAAACGGTGTCTGTTCGGCAGTAATGCGGTTTTTATTGGTGTGTTATTCTTCCTTCTGCTGCTCACTTCTCGCTGGTGGTTCTGATAAGGCTTTTTCTGGTGTTGGCACTTCCGAGGATTACTTGCACTTGTTTGCTCGCTGTCACGCACGTTTGCCCGGCTCGCTGGCTAAATCGGAACTGTCCTCCCTCCTAATGCTAATGCAAATGTTGCCGTCTGCGCAGACGCTGTCTCTCAGTTGCACTCACTTGCGTTTGCTCTCTGGATGTGTCCGTCGGTCTGCCTGCGTTCTCGCTCTTTGTTGCGCAGCGCTTACGCTTTTTCCGAATAAGGTGCGCTTTGTGCTTTGTCGTAGATTGCGCTCGCTGTATGCCTGGCCGTCGCTTGCGCTCGCTCTCTTCTCTGCGTAAGCTGCGCTTTGGGTGCGTGGTCGTTGTTTGCGCTCTTTCGGCTTGCACTCGTTCTTCCTCGTGGTCGTCTCTTGTGCTCGTTCTCTTGTGGGTGAATGACCGTCGCTTGCACTTGCCCTTGGCGAGTGTGCACTCTCTCTTACGTGAGCTCTCCCTCGGCTACCCTATATTCTAACTTAAGTGGCTATGGTCTGTGACCGACTTCCCTGATTTCTTGCCTCCTTGGCGATGCCTAATCTAAAGTACCTTTGTGGTAATACTTAAAATAAATAACAATAGTTAATTATTAACTATTATTATCTAAACTAAAAATAAAAAAAAAAATTGGTGGGCTCAAAATATGAGTCACTCTCTGAGTAACTCTCTTGGTGACCGGTCGTGTTTGGCTTTTGCTTTTGAAATGCCTTAACTCACTAATTTAATAGCTTTGTGAATTTAAAAAATGGTAACTTTGTGTATACAATATTATTGGTAATCTGTAATTTAAATTGTATTCTGTACATTTATTTCGCTGGCGCGTCTTTCAGCGTCTAGTTATTTGATTTTGTTTTTCTTCAATTTCACACTCCTACGCTCTTCCGCTCTCTCACGTTTGCTTCGCTCTCATAGTGCGCTGCTTTGTGTCAACGTAACAGCTGTAGTTGTTGTTTATTTTTTCTATTCTCGCTTCGAGCTTACTCTCTTACGCTCTCTTACTCACGGCTTAGTCGGCTCTCCGACTGAACTGCGTTTGTGTTAGCGTTCACTTGTGCAGCTCTCCTTTTGTAATCAGCTGCTCTCAGTAACTGTTATTTTCTAGCTTCTTTGCGTTGGTTTTTGCTTGTTGCCTTTCAATTTGTCTCTGTAGAATTATTTTTTGTTTTGGTGTTCCCTTCTCTCGTTGAGGTATATTAATTTCCTTGAAATGAAGGCCTGTTGTGCATACACATAAATGTTCGACCGATTCAAAGCCGGACTTTGTCTCTTGCTGGTTATGTGACAAGGTCTTTCATATCAAATGCGCTGGCTTAACCGTGCGCATTAAGGACAACATAAACAGCAAGTCTGGCCTTCATTGGTCTTGCGAAGCCTGTCGGGGTAAGGAACTCAAATTGAGTAATATTCTTAGGCAAACTAAATTAGAGTTCTATAAGCTGCATGTATGATTTTACATAACAATAACATAACAATCAATACTGACCGTTCGCTGATATGCAGGCGGACTTAGTAAATAATGACCCTTTATCAATACGCATGCAGATGCACGATTTCGCACCATCTGCATGCCATAAATCAGCAGATATCATTAGACTTAGATAGTTAACAATTGTCTTTTATATCATGTAACCTAAGTAAATACCTAGCTTGTAAGAAACGTTTATATAAACCCCACAACGAGGAAAATAAAATCAGTATGAAAAGTAACTCTCACTTGACTACTCATTCTTACTCCGCAGCCCAATTTGATTATGTACTTATTGGGGCGACCTCTGCCACATGGTTATGCACCTGGGGCAAGCAAAATAAATATTAATACAATAACACACAATTGATATTACTCCGACGTTGAGTGTCTGGATGTCTGGATGTCCGGATGAACACACAGATCTTAGCTATTATAAAAGCTAGAGACACCAAATTTAGCATGAAGGTTTCTGTTTATCCGGGACAGGTGAAGTTTATTTCAAATGTTGGGTGCCACGCCCTCCGCCCACGCAAATCAATAAGTTCATCTTTTTAGCTGATTTGCGAGCGACATATAAAAGATACAACATTCTGAGTATGACCATACTTTGCTAATTATATCACCAACATAACGTCAAAATTCCATCGGACAACAAACACAGAAGTTATTAAACAAAAACCTTGTTCGCTTTGATTTTGTATACAGACCAGAAAGCTGTGACGTCATTGCATTGCTCATGTAGGAAAGAAAAGGAAAGAGAATGCGAGCGCGTAGTGCCCTCTGTTGTTCTTCTTTTCTTTTCTATGCACACGCATTTTTTGCATTCAAACGCACACACACACATACATACATTTGTGCTTGACCAATAAAATGATACACGCATATACACGTATTCATACACAGACGCATATAAAGGCTTACGTTACGATATTTCTATTAAGTAGAAGTATTGTACAATTATTGACTCTTTACGTTTCAAAAAGGTCGAAGGGTATCCCACTGTCGCGTGCCGCTCGACTATTGCTCTTGTTTCACTTGTTTTTGTTTATTTTATACACAGAAATAAATAAATTATTGTAATACATATAAATAGGTATTAGCGTCTTTTCGCTTTTATATTATATAATGGTTGTACTTTGGCTTAAATTTTGTACTTAAACTTAAATATTTACTAGAGCTCTGTTAGAAACACGTCCGAAGGGGTTGAAGTTCAACGATCGAATTCGGGGTTATTAAGTCGGAGCCAGGCAATTTTCCAGCCTTCAGTTGCTCCTTAATGACTTTCGTTATTGCGCTTGGCCGGAATTCTATGGGATCTTCTGGTGCTAAGTCAAATGCAGTTAAGAGTGGGAGAGTTAATGAGTTAGTGGCTGGATTTGGTTGGAATACTTTTTAAGATGATCAGCGAAAGCTCTTGCTCTGTCCATGTCACTACGAGACCAGTGATCAATGCTCCTGCAACTCCCTTCGAAGTCGTCGTTTTTCAAGCACAAGGAGTTCGGTATCTCGACTTGTCACGTTGAACTTTTTACTGCATCCATGGGTATCTTGTGGAGTTTTTGCTTTCGCTGCTGCAACTAGTGTTGATTCTAGGTCACCAACAAACTGATCGATGTCTTGCTCAGTTTCTAATGAGATAGAGTCGGTATGGGAACAAACATACAAATAACGTCAATGTTTCTGTCGGCTAAGAACTGAGCAAGTTCTAGCTTGTGCTGCGAAACGCCATTAGCGTTCCAGATTGCTATTGTTAAGGGAGTCACTATCCTGTTTTAGAAGAAACGAGCATTTGAATGAGAATGTTATGGTGCCTCATAAGCTTTTGCATATTTGCTTGCATGAAGGCCATGAAGCCTTTCATGCTTTGCTGCATCGAAAGCACAATCGCTTCAACGCCAATTGGCTGCTGTTGCATATTCTTGTGAGTGTTTGTTCGATGAATGGGGGTATCTGCTGTTGGTGCTTGGATCCCTGATTTAAGAGCACTTGCAAAGGAAATATTTGGCGCTGTTCGGATCGGTTCGGGATGGGTTCTTTTGCTGAAGTTTATTTCAAATGTTGGGTACCACGCCCACCGCCCCCGCAAATCAATAATTTAATCTTTTAAGCTGATTTGTGAGCGTCATATAAAAGATCCAACATTCTGAGTAAGACCATTCTTAGCTAATTATAATACCAACATAACGTCAAAATCGATCAATCCGATCGAATAACGAACACTGACGATATTAAACAAAAGCCTTGCATGTGTGGTTGACCAATGAAATGCAACATGCATATACACGTATTCACATAAAGACGCATATAAAGGCTTACGTTACAATATTTCTATTAAGTTGTAGTATCGTACAATTGTGGACTCTTAACGTTTAAAAAAACGTCGAGGGGTATCCCACGGTCGCGTGACGCTCGACTGTTGCTCTGTTCTACTTTCACTTTGAGCTTACTCTCTTACGTTCTCTTACTCTCACGCTGTGAACTGCGTTTGTGCTAGTGTTCACTTGTACAGCTCTCCTTCTGTAATCAGCTGTGTTGTTATAGTTGTCGCAACCTTTCTTTTCATTCCTCTCTATCCCTGTAACTGTTCTTTCCTAGCATATTTGTATTTTGTTAACTTGAATTTTGTCTTTGTAGAAATATTTTTCTGTTTGTGCTCCCTACATTCGTAGAGGCATAAAAACGAACTACATAAAATAAAGTTGATTAGAGCAATTTGCGACTTAAAATCGTAACTGCTCACAAAAAAAACAGAATTTTATACAAAAGATACAACATTTTAACCAAAAAATGCCTATATCAAACTTTTGGTTAAGAAAGGCACCTCTAAACATTATCCGATCGGGTTAAAACTTTACAAATTTAAGTTTTACACCAAAACGAACAATTTGAGACCATGAGACCTTTAATTTTCGAATTTTTTTTTTGTTTTCCTCCATATGGTCCATAACATGTCTGTGACATGTCTGTATCATGTTGGTTACATGCATATTACTTATCTGTAATATGGCTGTTACAAACATGGCTTTTACCTGTCTGCAACATGTGTGTAAAATGTTAAGATCGTTAAGATATCTGTAACATGTCTGTAACACGCCTATTAAAGTCTTTAACATATCGGTTAGATGTCTGTTATATGTTATTAATATGTCGGTAAGATGCCTGTAACATTTTGATAAGATGTCTGTATCATGTCCATAATAGGTATAACATTTATATTTAGACAAAATTTATTTATTTATTTAATTTAATTTAAAGTCAACTACGGTGAGTCGACTGTTTAAAGTAAAGGGGTAAAAAACAAAGAAAAAGAAAAAGCTGATCCAACATTTGTTGCGGGGGATTGGGGAAACACAGAAAACCCCAATCAGATCAGGAGAGTAAGTGTTAGTAAACAAAATAAAATCAAAAATCACAATAAGAATGTGCGATCATGCAGTTAGTTAAAAAGTACTACTACCAATAGAAAGAAAATATGTGTATATTAATTATTACTGGATAGGTGAGTTAGGATATGGAATTTTAAGATGGAGAAACAATTATAGTTGCTAGTAGAGACGATAGGACATCATTTATTATAGTCCGAACACAATCCCTGAAAGGTTCATGCAGGGTATAGTTTGATCTACAATTGGGTAGTGTTAGTGGAAGGAAATTACGGGTGATTCTACTAGGGACAGAAAAGTTTAACCGGCTAAGCAAGTCGTCACTGTCCATGTCCCCTTGAGTGAGATTATTAATAAATACAACACCAAGCATGGTTCTACGATTGGCTAGAGAAGACAGATTAAGTAAGTCTACTAGGATAGGATGGCAGTCTTGAGTTTTCTTCCCAGTTAAGGCCCCGCAAGGCAAAAATTAGATAGTTTTTTCTGTACGGATTCAATGCGGTCCTTGTGAACTGTGCATTGTGGACTCCAAACACATGATCCGTACTCAAGAATTGCGCAAACAAGTGAGGTGAACAGAGTCTTTGTTAGATAGGGGTCATCAAACTCTTTAGACCATCTCTTAATAAAGCCGAGCACACCCATAGCTTTATAAACCATTGATGATATATGTTCACTAAACTTAAGTTTATGGTCCAAACGGACACCAAGATCATCAGCCAAGGAAATTCTTTCCAGGGTACAACCACAAAGATAGAATGTCAACTCTAATTTGAAAACAGAGCTTGACATCATCCACATACATGAGAGTACGCGAGTTAAGTATGACCAATGGAAGGTCATCAATGAAAAGCGTAAAAAGAAGGGGACCTAAATGGCTCCCCTGAGGAACACCGGATGTGGCATGAACGGGGTAAGAAAGAGTATTTTTAAAGAGGACTCGTTGAGTTCTGTCCCCCAAATAGCTTACAATCCAATTAAGAAGTTTTGGCGAGAAACCGATTAGGTGTAGTTTAGGTGCAAAAAGTGAATGGTTTAGTGAGTCAAATGCCTTACTGAAATCGGTATAAATGACGTCAGTTTGAAGATTTTTCTGAAAGCCTTTAATTATAAAGGATGTAAGCTCAAGCAAATTTGTCATAGTAGAACGACGTTTGACGAATCCGTGTTAAAAAGGAGATATAACGGATCTGCTAAAATGTTGCAAGTGAGGAGTTATAACATTCTCGAAGAATTTGGGTAAAGCTGATAATTTTGAGATACCTCTATAATTGTTTGCATCAGACTTGCTACCCCTTTAAAGTAAAGGAATAATAAATGATTCCTTCCAGATGGATGGAAAGGAGAAAGTTTCTAAGGACAGCGAAAATAGTTTGAGCAATGGCTTGCAAAGTGAGCTAGCACAGTACCGAAGTACACAGGCGGGGACCAGGTGAGAAGACTGGTTTGACGGAGCAAAGATACTTAAATAGTGAACTTTCGTTTAATAACGGAGTGAAGATGCCATTCGAACGGGGAACACTATATGGATAAGAGTGAAACTTTAGTGTAATAGATGAGTAAGTTGTTTGAAAAAACTTGGCAAACATATCGGCAATAGCCTGATCTGTGTCCGCCTCAGCATTATCAAACATAAGTTTAAAAGGAAACATCAGTGACCTACGCTTCATGTTAACAAAACCATAGAATTGTTTAGGATTTTCAAAAAACTGAGTCCTGCATCGGGACAAATAGTTTTTATAACATTTCGCGTTATGCACGGTAAAGTTTGCCCGAGCTGTTAGGTAGCGGGAAAAACTATCGGTAAGTTACCATATTCTGCCTTGAATAAGCTGCTCATTAAGTTTTTTAAGCGAGACAGCTCTTTAGTAAACCAAGGGGGCTTACTCGAGCATGTCGGACAAAAGAACGGAACACAGACATCAAAGGCAGAGTTTAGGGTGTTATAAAATATATTTACGGCAACTGACATATCAGTTGATAAATACAAATCATACCAATCGCAATATGAAATTAAGTAATTTAACTTTATAAAGTCTGCTTTTTTAAAGCCGCACACACGACTACATGGCATTTCAGTTTTATCCATAATACTAATACCCAAGTCGAAATTTACTTCGAAGGTGGGATGATAAGGGTCTTCTGGTAAAGAAAGTGGTTGCGCCCTGTTTAAAATCACCTTGGCAGGATCAGAGACGAAGCATAGATCCAGTGATCTATTCAAGGAGTTTTTGACATGATTGACCTGCGACAAAGACATCTCAAACAAACCGTCAAATAGGTCAAGTTGCCAGGAATGCAAAAGGAAATTTCCCTCAACACCAAACATCCAATAACATTCGGGAATATTAAAGTCGCCAAGGACAATGAAGTGATCCCTGTCTGATAACAGGTTAAAAACAGTCGTAATCGCAGACAAGTGTTGCGAGTAGACTGATGATTCCGATGACGGCGGAATATAGGAGCAGGTTATAAATAAGAGAAAGTGTAGTTTTACACAAATGAATTCAATGTCCAATTGAATCTCCGGTTGTAAGAGGTCCGACTCAATGTTGGAGTCTACTGCAATCAGTACTCCACCAGATCGGTCAATCCTGTATATTGTGTACCTTTCTGAAAAGACTTCAGAGCTTAGAATCTCTGGTTTTAGCCAGTTTTCGGTAAAAGCAATAATATGGGAGGAAAATGCAAGACTATGAAGGTAAAGACTTGAGATTTTACTACAAATGCCTCTAACATTTTGATAGGAGAGAATTAAGGAAGAAAGATTTTTAATAGGTCTTCTGACATTTTCCGAGGGAAGAGGAAACTTCAGTTTTTTGACGACTTAGATTTTTTGAAGTGCCACTTGGCGATGTAACGGCCAAACGTGGGAAGAGTTACTGTAGTTCGGCTCTTTTGTTTTGGAGTAAACTCCTTAACAATCAGGTCGGGCGGCCAAAAGGAATCAGCGCAAACATCTTTAAACTGTTCCGCTGGAAGACTAATTTTAAAAGAAGAGATGTCGCGTGCAAATTTAAAGTTGAATTTTTCAACAATCAGGTTATCTACATGCAGCTTTGCGAGGATGTACGATTGTACATCTTCTATAGATGTCTCCGGGGCCAAACGAGAGACAAACACCAATTTTTTGGGTTTAATTGCAATCAGAGGTTTTATACTCTGTGCCCTACTAGCGGCCATGATTGCAGGAACATTACCCTTTATGTTATCGTTGCTCGAAACTGGAGTAGGTACAAGAGAGGAGCAAGAGGTTTGGGCGTGAACCTTGCTTTTTTTATTGTGCAGCTAAAAGAGCATGACGGAATAGGAGAAATTAGGCTTAGAAGATCGGGAGAACAAGCCTGGGAAGAGAGTAAGTTCATAAGATTTAAATTCGATTCTGAATCAATAGGTATGCTCAGCGGAGCAGGTGGCATACTTAATGCCGTAAAGCCGTTAAACTTAGCCTCCATCTCTAAAAATTCAGACTGAAGATTTGAGAAAGCTGTACGTATTCGATAAAACCCTAGTTTGGTTTTATTGTGGATTTTCCGTAAGTCGGATTCAGCCACGCGGCATGTTTCGCAAGACCTTAGGATCAGAGGCGCATTTGCAAATTGTTGCAGAGCACGACACCTTGACCTGGTTCACCATGATAGAAATAAATAATATGCCTGGTAAATGTAGGGGACAAACGAAGAGCAAATAGAGAAAAGAAGAAATAAGATCAATTTCTTGAGAGAGCAAGAAACAGTTACTTCACCGAGACAGGCAGGCAAGCAAGTACGACAGATTAAACAACAACGAAACTAGTGAGCGCTAGATGTAAACAAAACAACAAAACAGCTGAGAAGTTTAGCATAAACAAGCACTGCACAAATCACGCAAGAGCGAAATTTAATTTCGTGAGCGGGAGAGCGTGAGAGCGTGGTAATGTTAGTAAAAACACAAACAATAACTTGACGCCAAAGACGCGCAAGTGAAAGGAAATAAGTTAATTAATTAAAATATTGACTATTAGTGCAGGATAAGTACATTTTACGTTTCTATTCACATCAACACTACAACGCACAACTATTACACCAAAAAGATTATTAATTACACGAGAATAAGTAACTATTTATGTTAATCACAGGGAGCAAAGAAAGATTCTCTCAAACGATATGTCTGTAATATGTCGGTAACATGTCTGTGAGATATCTCTAATATGTCTGTTATTTACCTGTAGCTTATCTGTATTATTGATTTAACACGTTTGCAGCATGTCTGCATAAAATAACAGTCTGTAACATAACGGTTAGAAGTATTTATCTTGTTAATATAATTTCGGAAAAATGTGTAAGTCATTTGTGTAGCATGCCTGTTTCATGGCTGTTACAGGGCTTTATCATGTCAGTTTCAAGTCCGCAACATGTCGGTAACATGTCTGTAACATGGCTCAAGCATGGCATGTTACACGACTACAGCATGTAACACGTTTTTATCATGTCTGTAACATGACAGAAACATGCGTGAAACTTTTTTATAAAATGTCTGTCATATGTCTATCACAAGTCTGTAACATGTCAGTTACATTTCTGTTTCATATGTGCGACATTTCTGTATCATATCTGAATAAAATCTGTAACATGTCTGAAATATGTGTGTAACATTTCATTAACATGTCTGTTACATGTCCGAAATTGTTTGTTACATGGCTGCTATAAGTTTTTAACATGTCTGTAACATATATGTTACATGTCTGCAAGGCCATCAGCCGTCAGAGACAGCAAGGGGAACTAAATGTAACCACAGTTTTGGCTGGGGTACGTGCCGTCCTTGCTCTTACTGACGGAAGTGCGGCTATACTCTCCACGTGAGGGCGGCTGGAAGCAGGCCCCTAGCACGGTCATGTCTCTGCTAGGGGTGCTGACTAATTGTAGTCGGGCGAAGATCGTGAATCTATAAATCACCCCAATCCATGGCGGAACAGCATACGCCAATGGATGCATGGCCGGGGGGTAGCCCGATCTCTGGTATGCGGACTCTGGATACCTGTCGCCCTCCAGTTTCATTTAGACTTCCCACGGCACGCGGGCTATGTCGTAGGTGACTCTCCCTTCCCGCCTACTCATAGGAACAAACTTATGGAACTGAAAAATAAACTAAATAAGCCTGATGCGGCTTTGAAAGCATCAATCCAGGGTGAAACCTTCAAGGCCGACCCAAACACCAGCACTGCAGCCATTGGGCTGCTGGCTTCCACTTCCAATACTACGGGTGTCGACCCTAGTACTCCGGGGACCTCGGACAGGCCACGAACTCCCTTGGAATTGAGTTCGCTAGTGCTGCCTTCTCGTCCAACAGCTGCTTGTCCCTTCAAGGCCCACCACCAGCGCAGTGCGGTAACCTCCCGCAAGGATACCTCCCCCGAGAAGTTCCTCTAGACTGCCGAAGGGCATCCGAGGCTACGACTCTCGGCGGGGCAAGGCAGGTGGCCTTGTCAACAAAGCCTTAAAAGAGGATGCCGAACGTCATTAAGGTGCTCCAGGCGAACCTGCACCACGCCAGAGGAGCGTCTGCCACCCTGTGCAGGGTCGTCTGCGAAGACTGAATCAACCTGGCTCTCGTCCTGGCTCTTCCTCGATATTCTATTCTATCTTTTTTTTTCTCACAGCATCGGCTTGGTGTCGTTGGACCACTTGCTAATACAGCTATTGTATTCAACGTCCAATCTTCTTGGATGAGAGTCAATGACCTGCACATACGGTGCTCTCTACAGAAAACCTCTCCTCTGCATCCCACGCAGTTTGCGTATATAGCCGGAAAACCGACGGAGGTCGCCCTCTACAAGCTAGTGGGTAAAATCGAAGGAGCCCTCGTATCCAAGAACATTGCTCTGTGCTCTTTTCTTGATATAGAGGGTGCACCGGACTATTTCCTCTACCTTGGACACCACGACTGCTCTTATTAATGCGGTTAAAGGATGTCCCCAGGGAGGGGTCTTATCCCCCTTACTCAGGTCCCTAGTAGTTGATGAACTACTAAGTATTCTTGCAGAACAGGGCGTGGAACCAATCAGCTACGCTGACGACCTGGCTCTAGTAGTGAACGGGAAATTTGCCTACACCGTGACAGAGTTGATGCAATCCACTCTGAACGCGGTTAGCAGATGATGCAAAGATGTAGGAAATAGAGACCTCTCCTAGAGAGTGAATTTGTTCTTCGTTTAACCGAGGGATTTGTAAGCTGTCTAGCCTGCCTCATCCCTGGTTGGAAGAACCAATAGCGTTCGGTCAACCTATCTGCCCAGGTTTTCACAAGGAACGAAATGGTTGACCACCCCACGCCGCAGAAGAGTTCGGAGCTATGCAGAGGGGCTGATGACCCCGCCCTCGCTAGCTCATCCGCTAGCTCGTTGCCCTGGAAACCAGAGTGTCCAGGTACCAAACGGAAGGTAACTTTATTTCTATTGGACAGCCTCTGAAGGCAGTTCCAGCAGTCAGTCACCATACGTGAACCTACTCTTTTTGAGGAGAGGGCTAGTATGGTAGCTTGGCTGTCCGAGAAGATGTAGATATTCGCTCCCCTTACCGTGAGCCACTTGCCCATGGCAATCGAGGTTTTGGAGTTGGGACCATGTATCCCGGCTCCAACCCCCTGATCAGTCTTTGACCCGTCGGTATACCAGTGTATGCCGTGGGGGTCGCTGATGGAGTTGCCAGCATCCCAGTTCTTCTGGTCTGGGATGAGGGTTCTGAATTTTGCACCAAAGAGGAGTTCCTTGGTCATAGAATCTGATCTAGTGCAGATCTCTAAGCCAGGAATATCTTTGATTAGTCTAGCATTCCCTAATTCGGTACCTAGAAGCCCAGATTGGAGCTTGATTCTAAGAAGACTCATGGCAGCGACTTCTTTTATTTTGATATGCACCGGAGTCAGGTTCAGGATTGATTCCATTGCTGCCGTGGGACAGGTGCGAAGTGCACCCGTCAAAGAAAGGCAAAGTAGCCTATGCAATTTATTGCATTTGTTGATGGCAGTGAGCTGCGTCACCTTTGGCCACCACACAATTGCAGCGTAGGTGACGATGGATCTTACCATCATCTCAAAGAACCACCGGATGGTACAAGATTTGAGACCTCAGGTTCTACCAAAGAATCTTCTACAGGCCAATGGGCAATGCTATGCCTTTGATAAGGCGTTGTTTAGGTGGGAATTCCAGTTTAGTCTTTTATCAAGAGTTATCCCTAGATATTTAACCTTGCTGGAAATTCCCACAGGAGAGCCGCCAATGTGCAATTGATCTATGTCAACGGAATAACGCTTAGTGAAGGGAACGATAATTGTCTTTTGAGGATTGATTTTGAAAGTTTTTCAAAAACTTTTAGGTTAGGTTGAATTTTGGACGTGATAGCCACGTTTTGACTTCAGATTCGAATTTGGAAGGTCAAAGAACATATTTAAACATATATCGCGCTACCCGATCATGAACACTCATTATTTTTTGGCGCCTAAAAATTTTTTCGAGTTTTTTGAGGTTAAGTCGAAAAATAGACGTCTAGTGTAAGTTTTGACTTCGGATTCGGCCTTAGAAGGTCAAAATACATATTAAAGTATATATAGCATGCCCAGATCAGGATTCTATATCTTTTGGGAGATATTTAAAGGTTTTTCAGTTTTTTGAGGTTATGTCGAAATCCAGACGTGATGGAGAATTTCTGATGCCGGATTCGGAATCAGCGACCCAAAATACATATAACTGCATATGCCGCATACCCAGATCATGAAACTTTTTTTTTTTTGTGGGGCTGTGTTATTTTATGGAGCTTCAAAAAATTTTTTCAGTTTTTTGGGGTTAAATCGAAACATAGACGTCTAGTGTAAATTTTGACTTCGGATTCCGACTTAAAAGGTCAAAATACATGTAAAATCATATATCGCGCGTGCAGATCAGGATTCTATATGTTTTTGGGGATATTCAAATGTTTTTCAGTTTTTTTAAGGTTATGTCGAAATCCTGACGTGATGGATTATGATGCCGATATGATTCAGAATCAGCGACGCAAAATACATATAACTGCATATGCCGCATATCCAGATCATGACACTTTTTTTTGTGGGCCTGTGTAATCAATACAGCAAGAGAATGTATAAAACGAATGTTTGACATATCTGACAAAATGTACCATAAAGATATTACGAATGAAATAACAGAAATACTCACGGACAAAGACTTTCCAAAAACTTTATTCAAAAAACGTATCAAGAAACACCAAGAGAAAATAAAAATAGAGAACTCCGATGGTGTATACGTAGGAACTATAAGTGAAAACAAGATTAACACAACACAAATCTGATTTTAAATTACGACACCAATGTACAACAGAAAAAACTGCTCTTATGACCCACTGTGCAAGCAAACATCACTCTCCGAATTTTGAAGCAACAACAATACTACAACAAGAACAATTTTATATGAAAGGTTTCACTCTCGTAGGGCTAATAACATAATAAACACAGCGGTAAAGGTTAAATAGCTGCCTACATCTCCGATTTTGTTAAAATTTTTTTCACTGATAGGGCTATATTTATCATGAATTTAGGTGAAAAAATTATTTGGCGGTCGCTTCTAGTTTTTTTTTAATTGAATTTTAAAAATAATTAAATTTACATGTATTTTGTTGTTGCCTTTTTGTGCAAGGCGCCAGTCTGCCTGCAACATTTTGTGAAGGTACAGTGTCCTACAAACCGATTCATTTGAAATGAAAACTAAGTGTTTAGAAAAAGTGCGCTGCAGGCGAAAAATTTTTGAAAAAATAAAATCGCGCGCGCGATTTTAACAAAATCGGAGATGTAGGCAGCTATTTAACCTTTACCTTACTTTCTAAGTCAGTTAATAACTCCGCAAGACCAGACGCGAAAATGAAATGTATGTAATCTAATACAGTTCAGTGTAGTTTTTAGTTTTATATAAATGTAGTACAAATAATGAGTTTCTTCTCTTCACTTAAGATCTTCTTTTACAAACTTGACCGTCTTAATTTCGCGACTCTACGACAACTTTATTCTAAAAGGACAAACCGACTTGTCTGCCTTTTACGACTTATAGAACCACTTAATAAAACGATGCTCTTCGACTTCTTGTCTTCTACTCTTAATAAAACGACTTAATTAAACTACGCTCTCGTTCGACTTCTTGCGTTCAACTCTTACAACTTAATTGATTATTATTTAATACTGCAACTTAGGTTCTATCGATAGGCGCTTGCAGCGTTGCCACCCGTACCGTCACGCTGCCATCATCTGCATTGTTTACATTCGGCCATCCTGCTCATCATCGTCTGTCCCAGACGATAAGTCATCCTCGTTGTTCTCAGCATACTTCCACAGCTTCATATGATCAGCACTCGTGTGTGTTTTATTGGGACCTTCTCCTTCGACTGCTCTTCGAACTTCATATCTTCCATTTCGTTTCGCCTTTGTAACTTCATATGGTCCAAGAAAAGTGCTTGCTAACTTTTTTCCCGCAACAAACTGAGTACGTTTTATTGCCACCAGATCACCTTCTTTGTATACTATATGACTTCTCCTTTGCGCTTTTTATCGTAGTTTTTCTCATAAAGATCTTGAGCCTTTTGTATTTGCTCCTTAGCCGTCTGTCGTAATATCTGCCTCTCTTTGTCGAATTCCTCAAGCATTTCATTCTCCACAAGCTCCAATAATCTATCACTCGATTTATTTTTCATTTTTACTACGAACATTATCTCGAAAGGCGATTTCTTTGTAGAGCAATTTACATGAGAATTGATAGCCTTTTGCACCTGCGAGGTGAACTTATACCACTTTGAAGAATCTTCGGCCGATAGTTTAGAGATTATTGACAAGATAGATCTATTGATTCTCTCTACTTGCCCGTTTCCTCTGGGCACACCAGTTGTTGTTAAAACATGCTCTATTCCGTTTGTTTTGGCGTAATCGTGAAAAGCATCTGATGTAAAAGCAATGCCTCTGTCTGTTATTATTCTGCTCGGATTACCAAAGACTTTTGACCATTCTTCCATCTTTTTCAAAACTTCGTCAGTTCCAGTTGATTTTGTTGTAAAAATCCACACGAATTTTGAAAACCCATCAACAAGTGCGAAGATGTACTTATACTGTTTCAAAGACGAGTCCATCGGTCCTAAGTGATCAGCATGCAAAGTATGCAACGGCTTGTCACCTTTCTCAATACAGCATAAAAGTCCGTCTTGTTTACCCAGCTTCTTGTTGGAAATAATACATGGGATACATGTGCTGATAAATTTTGTGACCTTGCTCTCTAAATTTGGAATCCAAAATTGCTGTTCTATGGAATGAATGGTCTTCTGACTCGCAAAATGTCCAACTCCGTGAGCTTCACTTATAATTTCGCGTTCCATCAATTTCGGTACAACAAGCAAATCATTTCCTTTGATAAGCTTGAACAAAAATCCTCCTTTCAGTTTGAAGTCGTTGTAGGGCCGTTCTTCCAATACCGTGCATATGGCCTGAATATATTCATCTTTCTGTTGGGCAGCTTTCAATCGACAGGATATCTCAGCTGCTACGAAGAAGACATCGCTGGCATACCGACTTAGACAATCCACATGACGCATTTTCTCTCCCGCTCGATGCTCTGCCTTGAAGTCGAAGTCTGCCATGTATAAAATCCATTCTGCTACCTCCCGTGGAACGTCCCTCTTTCGAATTGTTTGTGTGAGAGCTATGTTGTCCGTAACCAGCTTAAACGGAACGCCAAGCAAATAATGACGAAACTTTTTCATAGCAAGATAAGCAGCTTTTACTTCCAAAATGTAGCTATTTCGTCCTGATTCACTTGTATTAGTCTTTTTGCTCCAATAGAAAATGGGGTGCAGTTGATCTTCAAAATATTGTAGCAAAGTGGCACCAAAACCGTCCTTCGAAGCGTCTGTGTGCAATTCCGTCAATGCACCTCTACAATAAATCCTTAAAACGGGGCCTTCACACAATGCACTCTTCAGATCTTCAATTGCCGCATATTCTTTAGACTCCAACTTAAAAGTAGCATCCTTTTTCAAAAGATTGGTCAAAGGTCGTGCTATAATGGAATAGTCTTTTACAAACTTTCTGAAGAATCCTGTTATACCCAAAAAGGATTGGACTGCTTTTACATTCTTAGGTACTGCAAACTGCTTTACAGCAACTGTTTTTTCTTTGCCATGCCAAATATTTCCATCTTGTACTACGTGTCCCAAAAAGGTAATTCTGCTTACAAGAAAATGACATTTCTTCCACTTTATACGCAAGCAGAACTTAGCCGATTCAGATAACACCAACTTGAGTTTTTCAATACATTCGTTGTTCGTCTGGCCATATATTATAATATCATCCATATAAATCTGAAGAATGTCCCGTGATACAAAGTCCTGAAATATGTGGTTTATAAATCTTATAAATGCCGCAGGAGAATTGCAGAATCCAAACGGCGTCCGATTAAACTCATATAAGCCTTCTTTTGTGATGAACGCAGTGTATTTACGACTCGATTCTTCTACAGGAACGTGAAAATAGCCATTCTCTAGGTCCAGCGATACAAACACCTTTGCGGCTTGCAGCTTTTCGAGTACATCCTCAATCATTGGCACAGGAAAACAATCCTTGAGCACCATGCTGTTTAACTGACGATAGTCAATACAGATTCTGTATGTGGCGTCTTTTTTCTTCACAACGACAGTTCGGCTGGCGAAGCTTGATGTAGATGGTCGAACAATTCCATCTTTCAACCACTCGTTGACTTGCTTCTTAACGGCTTCGGCTTCGACTGGAGGATGACGACTTGGTTGATGACGAAACGGCTTAATATTCTCATCCGGTACAACTCGTAGCTGAACAGGTAACTCAGCGAGCGGCAATGTTGGCTGATATTTCTCTATCAGATTCCGTATCATGGGTGCAAACTGCGGAGGAGCATTCACATTACTTTCAGCACAACCATAGTCTTGAATACTTATCTGAATTATGTCAGCTATTTCCGGGCAAGCTGACAACGATTCAAACTTGAATCCATTTGCATCCAGTGTAAATTTAAATTTTGTGAGAAAGTCATATCCAAGTAAAGCATCATTTTCTATTTTTTCGTCCGCCACCACGATGAAATTTTGCATAGTCTCGATGTCGTCTATTTGAACAGTTCCGGTAAACATACCCAACGGTACAGTGCCCATATTGCCCAGGCCACGCAACAGAGAATGACATGGACTCAGCATAACATCCACTAGCTTCTTGTACACCGAATGCTTTATGATCGAAACATCAGCACCCGTGTCAACCAGGCACGTAACTTCAGCACCATTTATTAAAATGCATTTGTAGCGTTTGACATCCTTGCGAACTTGCACCAAATTTACTGACTGTGGGCAACTCGAAATATGTCCAGTAGCACCACATTTGAAGCACTTCACTCCATGTGCTGCCATCATCTGCATTGTTTACATAAATATTGTTAATAATTTCTATGTTGATACTTGTTGGAGCTGAACATAACATAAGTAGTTAAGCTAGTTAGTAAGAGAACACATGAAGTGTGCTAAAATGTTAAGAGAAAACGATCGGCAAGTGCCGACGGCGAATTCGGGGAGTGTGGTCGGACTGTGGCCCACTCTCACTTGTAAAAATAGATTTACTCTCGTTTGTGCACTGAAGCCAACTACTCGTGTGGAATTAAAATTATTGAAGCCGAACTCCGCGTCCTTTTATTTAAATAATATTGTTTTTGGTTCGATTTCTCTAAAAACTCTTAGAGAATTTTCATTGGCGCCCGAGCAGGGACTTGAGATTCGGTTAATATTAGATAAAATTATATCGGCAGTAGTTGGCTTCGCGCGTCGTGTGTGAAATTAAATCCAAAAAAAAAGTGAACGTTTTGCTGGACTGAGGTGTGCGCCAAAGAAGTCGTCAACGTTGGACAATAAATGGAAGCCAGTCATCGCTCTATGTCTATCGATTCCCTAGACAGCCTACAGGTATTTAGTATCAAAAATTGAGCAAGTCTTGTTGATTGAAACGACGAAATTGTCGACATAAATATATGAGTATGTCGGGGTAATAGTAGTAGTAGTAGTAGAACATTACGCATGACCTCGAATTATTTCATCATATTATGTGTTGCGTCTTTGCATTGTGGTTGTCCGTCGTTTTTCTGCAAGTACCGTTAGAACGGTGTGACAACGCCGTGTCGTCTGTTTAACTGCACGGTGTGTCCGTCGTTTTTCGGCAAGTACCGTTGGAGCGGGGCGACAACGCCGTGTCGCCTGTTTAGTTGCACGGCGATGCGACGTTGCCGCCGAGTGTAGTTCGAAGGTTTCGTATAGGCTGTTAGAAAACGAGCAGGGCAGTTTGCTTGAGGAACCGCCTGTGAACAGTTTGAAACGCGCTACGCTCTAATGAGTGATAAAGTTAATTCGACATCAGAAGTGGGATCGAGTCCTATACCTTCAACAATAGATGGACCATGGCGTACTATTATGGAAATGCAAAATAAAAATTTAATTGAACTTGTGCGGGCCATACAAACAACGGCATCTGATGCGGGGCAAAGTAAAGCGGTGAAACTACCCAAATGCAACCCAGACAAGGCAGGCGCAATCGCTTCGTCGTGGTGTAACACCGTTGAAATTATTTTGAAAGAAAAGCTAAGTACTAAATTTTCTGGTAAAAGATTTAATAATGTTGTTATGTTGAAAGGCATAGGCAATAATGGAATGTGTAGTACTGTACAGATTTGAAATAATACAGGTTCTGGAGGGTGACAGGTACACTTTAAAGTCCTTAACCAATAAAAGAAATTATAAATATCCACATGAAGATTTGAGAAAAATGCCAGAGGGGCAAGTGCCCGAGGAGTTGAATGTGTGTGAAGAGAGCGAAAATGAAAATGTTGAAGCCACTGAAGAAAGTGAAGCACACCAATAGAGGTGATGAAAGAATTACTGCTGGCCAAAGAAAATGGCAGAGTAACGAGACAAGATACATAATGCAAGCACAAGTGCAAAACAAACTGATGTTTGTTTTGATCATGGCGTGTGGGGCATTGAATTTGTAATGTTGAATGAAGAAAAATAATTGATTTTGTTAAAAATTACATTATAGTAAGAATTATGTAAAGATATTGGTTAAGAAGGCTTGATACTATTTTGTGAAATTAACTTGTTAAGTTTATACGAATTGAATGGAACACGAGGTCGTGTTAGAGTCAGGATGGCCGTGTCGGGGTAATAGTAGTAGTAGTAGTAGAACATTACGCATGACCTCGAATTATTTCATCATATTATGTGTTGCGTCTTTGCATTGTGGTTGTCCGTCGTTTTTCTGCAAGTACCGTTAGAACGGTGTGACAACGCCGTGTCGTCTGTTTAACTGCACGGTGTGTCCGTCGTTTTTCGGCAAGTACCGTTGGAGCGGGGCGACAACGCCGTGTCGCCTGTTTAGTTGCACGGCGATGCGACGTTGCCGCCGAGTGTGGTTCGAAGGCAGTTGCTTGAGGAACCGCCTGTGAACAGTTTGAAACGCGCTACGCTCAAATGGGTGATAAAGTTAATTCGACAAGTACATAATCGCATGTACTAAGCAGCTCAAATTTTGATACTTATTCTTTAAATATTGCATGCAAGCAGTGTACCTGCATATGTATATACGTGTGTACGTGATCGCTTCTACACACATCGATACATTTGTACATACATACATTTAAACATATCAGCAACTAACCCCATCAACAAAGTATCATTAAAAACAATAAATACAAAAGGCCTTACGTTGCACTTCTTTAAATAGATAGTACTAACCTGCTTGCATGAATAATATTAAACTAAAATAAACAAACGGCAACATCGTTTATTCTTTATTTGTTGTATACATATACTGGCATTATTACTGATCTTCTTGTGGCGCGTTCACTTTGGAACGTTGACCCCGGTTTACAGATAAGCTCATAATTTTCGTGTTCACTTTCGCTTGCATTTCTGGACAGCGGTATTTTACGAGGGTCGTTTGATAAGTCCGTGACTTTTTGAATAAAATATATTTTTTTCGTCAAAGAAGCGTTTTATTTCTCAACATAATCTCCTTTTAGCTCTATACATTTAGTCCAGCGTTTTTCCAATTTTTTTATTCCTTCCAAATAATAGGTTTTCTCAAGGCCCTCAAAATAGTCGTTTGTTTCTGTGTTTCTCTTCATTTGACCCGAATCTCTTACCGCCGAGCCATTTCTTCATGTTTGGAAACAAAAAATAGTCACAGGGGGCTAAATCTGGAGAATATGCTGGATGGGGTAGCAGTTCGTAGCCCAATTTATGAAATTTTGCCATTAGCACACGAAATTCACTTTTTTCCATTTTCGTTAAAATTCACGAGATCGTCTGCTTTCAATGCCTATAAAACGCAAACCAAAAAACGCAGCTTTCTCAAAATTTTACAGTCAGCTGTTAATCGATAACTGCTGACAGGAGCAGTGTTGTATTTAGAGCAGGTGCGCGGCAAATACAAAAAGTCACGGACTTATCAAACGACCCTCGTATTACCCCGCACCAGGGGCGTTCAGAGCTTTTTTGGGGCCCAGGGCAAAAAAAAATTCGGGGCCCCCTCCCTCCCTATTTCTTTGTGGCACGACACATATATACTCGATTTGTCATATTTTGAAAAACTGTCATTCGACGTTTGGGGGCCCCCTTGACGACGGGGCCCGGGGCAAACTGCCCTGTTTGCCCCCCCCTCTGAACGCGCCTGCCCCGCACCCCGCGTTTTGCATTGCTGCCAACAACCGTAGTTACAGCAAATATTTTAGTTATCTCTCTTCGTTTGATTCCCGTTCGTTCGTCTTACATACAGCATTGAGTGCATGTGTTTGGTAATTACATTCTTACATTCTCGCTCGCCCGCACCCCGCATTTATATTGCTGCCTACAACATTAACTGCTCTTTAGTTCCGAATCTCTCGGAAATTTCGTTTAATAGTTCAGACCAGTTAATTGGCTTGTGTAGGTAGTATCGCTGCGAGGGTAGCTTATAAAGTTTCGATATTTGAGTAAGGTATTCATTATTCTGAGTCCGAGAAACCATGTACCGAAAAATTGCCGAGTTCTAAAGGTAGTGCAAAACTCGCATTGTGTCTGCAAAGATACGATAAGGTGAGTGCTGATATTGCTCGTATGCAATTAGCAATAAAAACCAAAGCAACTTCTGCAGACAGAACAGAGTTAACGTGTAGATTAGAACTTTTGGAAGGGTATATAGAGAAGGCAATGAATCTTCAAGCCGAATTAGACAATTTAAACCCTCTTAACGAACATAGGGAGCAGTTAGAAGAATTGTGTGTCATCACAAAGGCATTATACCTAAATGCAATAAAGCCAGAAACAGAGGTTAAACATATTTGCTCCGCAAGTTCGAGCCAGCGTTCGCAGCTGCCGAAAATGCGTTTGCCAACATTCAATGGTAAGCATTCGGAGTATAGAAATTTTATGTGCCTTTTCGAAAGCTTAGGTCACAACAGGCGCGTTCAGAGGGGGGGACAAACGGGGCAGTTTGCCCCGGGCCCCGTCGTCAAGGGGGCCCCCAAACGTCGAATGGCAGTTTTTCAAAATATGACAAATTGAGTATATATGTATCGTGCCACAAAGAAATAGGGAGGGAGGGGGGCCCCGAATTTTTTTTTGCCCCGGGCCCCAAAAAAGCTCTGAACGCCCCTGGGTCACAATGACACTTCTCTAACTAATGTCGAGAAGTTCAATCATCTGGTGTCTTGTTTATCAGATGAGGCATTGGGGGTAGTTAAGCCGTATCAGTTGACGGATTGTAACTATCCTAAGGCAATTGCAAGCCTCAATGCAGTATATGACAATAAATGTCTTATATTTTTGACACTGTTTCACAGTTATTCGACCATCTGCATCGAGCTTGAGATCGATAATTGATACGGTGTCTGCTATATATGCGTCGTTGTCGTCGTTGGGGAACGACAAAGATATTGCTAACGCAATGATTATTCATATGGTCATGGCGAAAGTAGACCATACTACCAAGTCTCGTTTTGAGGAGCAGCTGGATTATGATACACTGCCGTCTTGGGAAGATTGTGCTAGACAACTAAATAAGAGATACCAGTATTTGTCAGCAGAAGAGTCAACTCGAGACAAAACAAAGTCACGAATTGAACACAAGAAACCCCAACATTCCAAATCGTCCTTCGCTTGTGCTGAAGGAGGACGCACTTCATCGCTTGTGTGCATATTTTGCAAATCGGAAACGCACAACATTTATTCTTGTCCGTCGTTTGCTGCCGTCTCAGTTATGCAGCGTTTTGAATTCGTCAAGGCCCAAAAGTTATGTCTCAATTGCCTAGTCACAGGGCACATAGTTTCAAAATGCAAAGCATCAAAATGTAGAATATGTTCAAAGCCTCACCATTCCTTGCTTCACAGGTATAATACACCTGTTCAAGATGAGACACTTTCTACTCACCAAACTGCTTCAGATGCATATTTGGGACATGTGCTTAATAATGAGCAAGTCGTTCTTGCAACAGCCATCGTGAATGTTAAAGATAGATTCGGTCAGTGGCATCCAGCCAGAGCCTTACTTGATAGTGGCTCCCAAATAAACTTGATGTCTGAAAGCATGGCTCAATTACTACGACTCAAGCGGGAACCAACATCCCTAGCTATCTCAATGGTTGGTGGTGCAACAGTCGATAGCAAGAACAAGATATGCGTCTCTATTCAATCGCGTCTCAATTCACATGCGTTTTCCGCTGACTGTTGGGTTCTAAAATCAATTTCCACGACTCAACCTGGGCAGTCAATTGCCACATCAAGTTGGAAAATACCCAAGAATCTTAATCTGGCAGATCCAGAGTTTTATAGGCCTGGTAAAGTGGATATTCTCTTGGGCGCAGAATTGTTTTACGACTTGTTATGCGTTGGACAAATAAAATTACGTTCAGAACTTCCCATTATGCAAAAGACGCTGCTGGGTTGGATAGTAGCGGGAAAATACACTGAACAAGTACCTCGTCGTCAGTTCAGTGGGTGTTTAATAGCTCAAAATAATAATTGTTCTCTCGACTCCTTAGTCACCCGTTTCTGGGAATTGGATCAATGTCCAATTGAGTCGAAGGCTGTTCGCCAAACAGCTGAACAACAGTATTTCAAGAAAACTGTCAAACAGTTATCTTCCGGTCGCTTTGAAGTCAAGCTTCCTTTCAAGACCAATCTAAAGGTTCTCGGTCTGTCCTTTCAAACTGCTGAAAGGCGTTTTCTACAACTTGAACGCAAATTATCAAAGGATGCAATCCTGCGAAACATGTACCATGACTTCATGAAAGAATATCTCGATTTAGGACACATGTCCATTCTGAAGTCTGCTCCTCTAGAACAGCATTACTTTATTCCTCATCAATGCGTTCTTAGCCCTGAAAGTACCTCTACCAAGCTTCGTGTAGTTTTCGACGCCTCTAGCAAGACGTCAACAGCTGTTTCACTTAATGAAACACTAATGGTGGGGCCAACAATTCAGAGGGAGCTGTATTCAACTTTGATCAATTTTCGATTAAATAAATATGCCGTGACTGCTGACATTTCCAAAATGTACAGGCAGATAAATGTCTCTGAAGAAGACAGAAAGTTCCAGCTGATTTTGTTGAGAGAAAACACTTCACAAAATATACAGGCATACAAGTTGAATACCGTTACATATGGTACAGCATCCGCACCGTTTCTGGCAATACGCTGCCTGTTTGAGCTTGCCGACATACATGCACAATCACATCCGATTGGATCAGATGTGATCAAAAAGTGTTTTTATGTAGATGATATGCTGGCAGGGGCAGACAGTGTAAAAGAATTAAACATAATGTGCAAGGAAGTTCGTGAAATATTGGAGTCAAGAGGTTTTCCACTAGCCAAGTGGGCATCCAATCACAGCATTCAAGTTTCTAACACTGACTCTAGCGAAGAAGTTACTCTCAAAATTGAGGAACAGAGTGCAGTGAAAACTCTTGGAATGCGTTGGGAACCTCAAGAGGATATTTTTAAATACCATCTTGATGTAGATAGTTTCGCATCGCTAAAACCAACAAAACGTAATATGTTGTCCATAGCTTCTCGTTTATTTGACCCACTCGGTTTGCTGTGTCCGATTATAACAAAGGCCAAAATTTTACTACAGGAGTTGTGGAGGCTCAAGATAGATTGGGATGAGACCATTCCTATGAGTCTTCACACAGCATGGCAGAGGTTTACCATGACATTGCGAGATTTGCATAAGATCCATATTCCTCGATATGTGTGTCTTTCAGTCTATGACCATGTTCAAATTCATGGTTTTGCAGACGCCTCCAGTTATGCATATGGATGTTGCATATATGTACGAACTGCCAACAATCAAGACGTTGGCATTACGTTGCTTACGGCAAAGTCTAGGGTAGCTCCACTTAATGTGAAAACCATACCTCGACTAGAGCTATGCGCAGCACTTTTGCTGGCCAAGCTGTGGCATCAAATCTCTCCAACCATGTTAAAATTCAATATCGAAAGCGTGAATTTCTGGTCAGATTCACAGGTTACCCTATATTGGTTAGAGCGTGAGTCTGGCACGTTGGGTACATTTGTGGCAAACAGAGTTGCTGAAATCCAAGAGCTGTCAAATGGTGTTGTTTGGCGTCATGTTCCAACAGACGCCAACCCTGCTGATCTGGTATCTAGAGGAACTGATATAAACGAAATTGGAAACTCGTTGTGGTTTAAACTTCATCAGTTCCAGATAGCGTCAATCCTGAAAACTTCGGAAGATAAAAAGGGTGTGACGCACACTAGCGGAAGTTCCGCATAATTGTCATGTGGAGTTGATACATCGTCACTCCAATTTTGCCAAATTAATTCGAATAGTAGCATATATACTTCGCTTTTGTTTCAAACGGCTCAGAACAGAGTCTCTTGTCATATCGGCATTAGAAAGGAAAATTTCATTCCTTAAATTAATCGGCGCAGTACAAAGAAGTACATTTAGGAATGAATTGAAACTGATGGAAAAAACAGCAGTCTTAGCACCTATGTTTCAATCGCTAAATCCGTTCGTAGACAAATTTGAAAATAATGGCCTGAAATTTGAACTCATTCGGGTAGGAGGTCGTTTATTACATGGCCCTCTCTCATATGAGGCTAAGTTCCCCTTTTTACTGACAAAGGATTCTGCCTTTGCGCAACTCTTTGTCAAAGACTTGCATCTTAGGCACTACCATGCAGGTGCAAAGGTGCTAGTTGGCTTATTAAGGCAGCAAGTTTGGGTGGTGAATGCACGTAGCTTATGTACTTCAGTTATGAGAAACTGCGTACACTGCTTCAGGTACAAGCCAAAATTATTGGGGCAAATAATGGGAAATTTGCCAGCCGACCGTCTCCGAGAAGGCCGCCCTTTTAGAGTTTCTGGTGTAGACTTTTGTGGGCCGTTTTACGTCAGCTATAGGATCGGGGGAGACCCCCTATAAAAACGTATGTTGCAGTTTTTATTTGTTTCGCCTCAAAAGCAGTTCACTTGGAACTTGTCACAGACCTGTCCACTGATTCCTTCTTGAATGTCTTTAAAAGGTTCATTGGGAGGCGAGGACTACCCGAGACGATGTTCAGCGACAATACGACGAACTTCGTGGGAGCGAGCAACGTGCTGAAGGAGCTGCAGACGGCATTCCTGAAGAGCAAGGAGCGACTGATCGGTTACGCTGCGGAGCGAGGGGTGCACTGGAAGTTTATTCCCCCTCGAGCACCGCACTTCGGGGGACTGTGGGAAGCAGCGGTGAAGGCCGCCAAGCACAGGCTGGTGCGAGGAGCGGGCAATGCGAACCTAACGCCGGACGAGTTGAGCACGCATCTGGTGGACGTCGAAGCGTTGCTCAACTCCAGACCACTGCTCATAGACAGCACCGATCCCAACGATGGCGAAATTATAACACCGGGGCACCTACTCATCGGGCAGCCTTTGCTTGCGCTGCCGCAAGGATCAGGACCAGAAGAGTCGAGCAACAAGCCAGGACCCGCGTACTTGAAGCGGTGGCAGCAGTTGTCGGCGCTCAGACTGCACTTCTGGCGCAAGTGGTCCAGAGACTACCTGCTCAGTCTGCAGCAGCGAACACAGTGTTTTCCGTACGTACCATTCGCAGCCGGTAATCATTTTATTTTGGGCAGCCTGAATGCGACGAATTTGACTGTCGCAAACCAAGCCCCAAATCTGGCAGCCATAGTCCATATTGGAGCTATGATTTGCTTGTAAATTGTCACCTTACTGAAGAGTAACGCTGATAAACGTATACGCACTCTCATCGCACTCACTTGCTTCGAGAAGTTGAGTCTCCGATCCAGAATTACACCAAGATATTTGGCTGAATTTGACTGGAGGACAGGGGTACCATCGATGAGGACAGCCGGTGGTGTTCTCCGTTTCAGCATGTAGCTCACATTCGTTGATTTGTAACCATTAATGCCAATGTTCCACCATTCCAAAAATGTTGATGCGAAGTCCTGGATGCCGTCGGCATCATGTTCGCAGCAGGACCTGTAGGTGACACACACGCCGTCAGCAAATGTTGCCAATATTGACGTCCCGGGTAGGCTAACGTCTGGCCGTGGCATGTCGTACCTGTACAAGCAGTAAAGCAGAGGACCAATACACGTCCCTGTGGTACCCCGGCTTCCACATTATGCTCGTTTGAGAGAGCCGAGTGGAACCGCAAATCTTCTCATTTCGAGATACGACCTCAGGAGGTTAAAAGTGGCATTTTTGGTAACACCCATTTGAATAAAAATTAAATGCTCTAAATTAAAGAATATATTTAATCGATGGACTCCGCTGGACTTCCTTAAAATCTCAATTTAAAAATGAAATTTGGCCAAAAACATGGCACATTGCATTTCTAGTCTATTAAGGGAGCAACACAACTTTATCGACATTGGACATTTAGAAACACAAATTACACACCACACTGATGAAAACTCAATTCAACAATTTTAAGTATTCTGCTTAATTTTTTACTGATTCAAATTTAAAAATTGCAATCAGAGCTTCATATATCAATAGTACGTGCTGTGAAATTGCAACAGCTATGTTTATGACCTAATTTCTGAGCGCCATCCATTGAAATATCTGGTACGAATGCGTTGTACCTAAAATTATTTAAACTCTCCGAGCTTATGAAAATGGGTTTTGGGCGAAAAACGGGTCAAATTAACCAAAGTGCTTAAAACCTCAAAAATTGACGTGGAGCAATTAAAAACAGTCATGGATTCTGCGCTTGTCACGACATTGGCAGCACAAGATATACAGTTCCAAGCAAGAGTGGTGAATTCGAGGTGAATTCCGAGTACATTTAGATAACTTGGCCGGCCGTCAACATACTTAGCCATACCAGAGGTAGAGGTTTACAAAGACGTTGAGGTGGTTGATGGCCCTCATGTGACAAGCCCCTAAACGTGGTCAAAAGTTTATCCAACTTCCACGGCACGCAAGACTCATACATGGCTTGGCGCCAGTCGCTAGAGGCCTACAAAATTTATAGGAAATATGACGGTAGTTCACGTCAGTACCAGGCCGTCCTGATCATAAGACAGAAATGCAAAGCTGCAGAAGATTCTGTTCTTGTGTCTTTTAATACTCCATTGAATGCAGACGCAATGATTGGCCGCTTGGACTTCACTAATAGTGATAAACGCCCAATACATGTCATCAAGCTAGAATCGGGCACTCTAAGGCAAGGGACCTTATCTATCTAAGAATACTATGACGAGGAAGCTCACCTTGTGAAAAAAAAGGTTAACATGTCCAATGGGGCGGCTCTGACTAAAGGAATGTGGGAGGAATTCCGAGCTGAGGCCCTCAGAGTCTTACGGACGGTCTGTCTTTAGAGGACAGAAACAAACACAGAACGACGCCAGCCAGACTAAATGATGACAGCCAGCCTTAGCTCACGTCAATGCATCAACTTCTAGATTCCGTCAGTCCACAGCATATGACAAAGGGGGGGCAGGCATAGTCCCAATTACGGTCATGGTGGAAAGCGTCCCGCCAACGCAGATAGGGCATCAGGACAGATCACCCTCTGCCGTGGTGGAAACCATTGCCATCCAAGGAAGCATTTGCTGAGGCTGAAGAAGAGGGTGGCAACGAGAGCCACTCGACCATTGCCGACAAGTACCCAATTCTACCGGGTTGAAAAACGCAGAAAGTATTTTCCAAAGAGCGATCGACAATGTCATGCGTGAAAAGACCTCACAAAACATGTGGACTGGGTACTCAATGTCTTCACGACGCCAACATGAGAGAGGCACAGGAAAAGTCCCATTTTTTAAAAATAGGGAGAGAAATTATGCTACAAACGAGCGTGAGCTTTTAACAATAATGGGGCTCTTGGAAAACTGATACACTACCTCTATGGAGTAAGAGAAAAAAATGTTTTCACGTATCACCAGCCTCTCACGTTTGCGCTATCCGAAGCAAATCCTAACGCTAATATCAAGCGCTGGAAGGCTCGCATCAATGAGTTTGATGTCAAACTGCTGTACAAACCGGGTAAAGAAAACTATATTGCCGATGCCTTGTCTCGTCAGAACGTGAACGCACTCGACAGCGATGCAGCTCGTTCAGATACTGAGGGGTCAATGACATACACAATTAGGACAACAGATAAAAATATGTCCGGCGCCCAAATAAGCAAAAGCTACGAGAAACCCCAATTCCCTCATTCAATTGGGAAGATGCTGCATGTCGATATCTTCTCGACTAACAAGAAGTATTTTCTTATGTGCGTGGAAAAGTTCTTAAAGTTTGCCATGGTGCAACCTATACCATCCCACACAATTGAGGACGTTAAGTTACCCCTAATTCAGCTTGTTCCACAGGCCAAGCAAATATACTGTGACAATGAACCGTCACTAAATTCAGATACTATTATTTCCACAGTCGATAGTGAAAAGACTGTTGATATTAAATACAGAGCACATTAAGGGCATGATATACAATATTGCGGTGCATCATGACAGGTGACTCAATAAGTTTCTGGACTCTCATAGAAAAACAAATTTTTGTGGCCAAATTAATATATATTAATAATATGTAATAATATTGTTTATTTTTTGACTGAAAACAAGATTCTGTAACGATCACTTCGACATCGGACGTGAATCTGTTTCCCAGGGGCATCTATTTGAAATCTGCGAAATGCGCACTTTAATCACATTTTCTGGAAAAACTGCCGTTTTTAGTCGTCCCGAACGTTGTGCTCGTACGACCGAATTTAAACTCCTTATCCTCCGGCTTCGGTCTTATTTTTTTCTACCAAACGGCAGTGCCTCATCAAAATACGCAATTCACTTTTTTCTATACTTCATAAAAATCAGAAAGTTGTGGCACAATAAGAGCTGTAAAATAAAAACGAACCAATCGATTACCATGAAATTTCGATATATAGCTTATAAAAGATGACTCTATCGAGAAAGTTTCGCTTTCATGTATTTTTAAGTTAACTTTTGTATTCAGTTCGATTTTATGGTTATATCGTTTTCCATCGCCTCGCCTGGCTTGAATGGATAAATAAATAATGAAATACTAAAACTCCTTGCCTTTCCTTGTAGCGCCTGCGCCCGACACAAGACTCGAAAACTAAAGGTAGTTTGTTAAAAGAAAGTTACAACCCACTCCATTCTTCTACGAAAAAAGAAAGTGAATAAAAACTGTGAAAAGAAATAGACCGTGAATATAAACTCTCACACAAGTGCGTAAAAATAAAGAGACAGTGAATAACAACTCATACACAAGTGCAAAACACATAGAAACATAAGCGTGAATGCCTGTAGTCTCAGTGTTTCATTCAACAGAGACATTCAACAATTGCTGACCCAAGCCGCTGTGCGTAGCCAGATCAGAATGCTAGCTATCTGGACAGCGAAGACTGCAACGCGACTACGCTTAGAGAGAAATTTCAATAGTTCAGCACCTAGGAACAACACTTAAAACATGTAGTGGACAACCTAAACTAAACTTATTTCAAGTCGTGAAGGGATAAAAAGATAAACAAGAGCAACAGTCGAGCGGCACGCGACAGTGGGATACCCTTCGACCTTTTTGAAACGTAAAGAGTCAATAATTGTACAATACTTTTACTTAATAGTAATGTCGTGTCTGTGAATGAATACGTGTATCATTTCATTGGTCAAGCACAAATGTATGTATGTGTGTGTGTGGGTTTGAATGCAAAGAATGCGTGTGCATAGAAAAGAAGAGAAGAACAACAGATGGCGCTACGCGCTCGCATTCTCTTTCCTTTTTTTTCCTACATGAGCATTGCAATGACGTCACAGCTTGCGAACAAGGTTTTTGTTTAATCTGTGTGTTCATCTGGACATCCAGACATCCAGACAGCCAGACATCCGGACAGACAGACAGACATGGCTTAATCGACTTGGCTAGTGATCCTGAGTAAGAATATATATACTTTGTGGGGTCTCCCACGCCTCCTTCTGCCTGTTACATACATTTGCACAAAGTTAGTATACCCTTTTTTGACCATCTTCAATGGTCGAAGGGTATAAAAAAAACTGTTTAGTTTTGCAATTTTTTTAAAGTGTGAAATGAGCAAAGCTTGAGTTGGCTTTGCAGTTCACAAAGTTTTAATTTTCCTCTTTTACCTCCAATTGTCTTTGTTTTTTGTGTATTCCACAACATTGTATCGTAACACGATCCGTTGAGTTCTGCAGCGTTCTTCATCCGGCCTCAGTCGTCGTGCTATAATTTGTTTACATTTCAAGTCCATGTCATCGCGGTTCCAACGGTATAGAGATATTCGTCGGCAGTATAGTGACTCTGACTCTATACGCGACGATCAGCGTACTCGCGTTCCAGCACCAAGACACACTCCACCGCGCCGCCGAGATAGCGTCATGGACCCAGAACAACTGAAAGCGGTCATACAGGCAGCTGCCAATTCAACTTTTGCTGAGCAAGCAGCTTTAAACCGGGAAAGGGAAGAGGCTCTCACCAATGGAATCAACCAGTTGTCCAACCCAACAGCAGCATCACATATCGTCGCGCCAGAAGTAAACAGCATTCGTTATGATGAGCCGTTGGATGCCGTCAAATGTTTTCCAGAATTTTCCAGAATCATATGCTTCCTGGAGACAGGCGGCCCTCGCCGCCCACAATATTTTTAAGCCATATAATGGTAGTTTACGCCATTATCAGGCTGTAATAATTTTAAGAAGCAAGGTTAGGGGACCTGCTGATGCCGTTAAAGCCTTGTTCGGCATAGTCCTAGTGTCAAGGCGGCCTGCCTTTGCTGCAATATTACCATATTACTCCTCCATTTCCAAATTCATTCAGCCCACGCAATTCCCAGTCGTCACAAACAACCACACAAATAGCAACCAAAAGCAGCAGAGAGTGAACCATGTCACAAAGTGATTCTCACGCCAGTGTCGTCCGCAGAGCAGTGGCGTAGGTTGACGATGATGCTGACTCCGATACGCTCAATTTATTAGGGAGAAATCTCTGTTACCTGTCATCAGACGAAAAGTAGCAGGGATCAATATGAAGATCCTTATGTACACGGGTGCGTCAAAGAACTTCATCCGACCATACAAAGTGTTGCGCGATGTCCGTCCATCAGATTTTCCGTCCTTTTTCACATTTGATGGGAAAGTCGGCCTTGATTTGTTGACACAAGCTGGCGCGTCGCTTTGCCTAGCTTCGGTTAACTCAAATAGGGTACAGATGTGGAACAGAAATACTTTCACCCCTACGCCAACGTCCATTTCACTGATGTGGATAGCTCAGACACGCCTCCCCATGTTCGAAGTGTTTTTTAAAAAGGTTAACAGCCAATAAAAAGGCGTTTTCTGACCCTAATGAAGCCTTACCGTATAACACCTCAGTGGTTTGTGGATAAGAAGGGTAACGACGAGGTAAGTATGTACCCTATGCCAAATATATCGATTATATTAGGCAACTTGGGCAAGGCATTTTACTTTTCAACGCTAGATCTCAAATCTGGTTACCACCAAATCATCCTCGCGGAACTTGACCGCGAGAACACATCTTTCTCGGTGAACGGTGGAAAGTATGAATTCAAAAGGCTTCCATTCGGCCTCAAGAATGCGGCCAGTATCTTCCAAATAACCATTGACGACATCCTGCAAGCGCAGATTGGCTAATTTTGCTGCCTTAACAGACTTCGCGGCGATAGCAAGGCCCATTTCGGGCATGGATGAAAATGGAAATCTCCAAGTACAATTCTTTAACGACCACCGTCAGGCGCTTCACAAATAACGAAACATATTTGCATCTGAAAATGTCATGCTCAGATGTCCCGATTACAAGAAGCCTTTTGAGCTAACGATGCTTCAACACACGGCATACATGTAGGTGCGGTGTTGTCTCAAGAACAGCTTTTTCTTCCCTGTGAATGGACGTGTTTTTTTTGCGCTTCGATTTTTTCGCGTTTTTATTTAAAACAACCGGTGTTTTTTATATCTTTTAGTTTAAAACCGGTCTTTTATTTATAGCCCGTTCACGACGCCTATGCATGCCTTATAAATTAGTCAAACTAATCTTTGTTTGCTAATTTTATATTTGTTGTGCATTGGTTTCTGCTCCTCTGATTTTTACTCTTTACTCGGTAAGCGACGCTGTTGTTAGTGGCTCACCGCTATTACTCTCTTTCTTACCTCTCCTAATTCTTTGACCGCGCTTTGGCATCTCTCACGCTTTGCCGCTCTCTCTGCTGCACTGTTGTTGCTTCATCGTTTTTGCTCTCTCTGCTCTATGCCTTTTGCGCGCGCTAATTTCTTTTTCTTTCTGCTGGGAAGTCTTCGCACACTATCCAGTTCTCAGCGCTCCTAACCTTAAGTTATTGAACGAATCCCCAAAGCGAACAAAATCATCCCGCATAGTGGAGCCAATTATCGCCACCCAGCTCCCTATAATTGACCAGCCAGGTACGCCAATGCACAGCCGTCAATGTCGTTCACCAATCCCACGATGCTAACGAGGTCTGCGGCTAAATCAATTCCGATTCCCGAAAATGTCATTGACTGTGCGCAACCAGTGACGCCCACATTTTCCGTTATTTCCGCTGTGGTCTCGTAGTCCGTGCCACAGGAAATAGTGTTTCCTAAGGCGTGTTCAAGTTCTGGTTTGCCAAAAGAGAACCTCTGCTCTGGAAATATACCTGAGGCGCCTAAAAAGATCATAGGTGTTCCACAAAAAAACAAATTTTTCTTTCTTGGCTTGCCCCTGATCTCACATCAAATGATGTTAAAGCTTATATTCAAGCTTAAATTCATGCAGTCGATATAAAAGTGGAAAAAATTAACGAACTCTTGGCCATTATATGTTCGGCTCAATTTGGGCCGGAACATGTAATGACTAAGAGTTCGAAGCAAGGAAAAAGGAAAATCGCCCACCGATTAAACTTCCTTTGCCTCCTCTAGCAACAGCCCAATTAATATCAAGCAAACAAAACTAACAAGCTCCTTAATTCTTGCATACCAAAATATTAGAGGTCTTTAGGACTTTATACTAAAATAGTCTTTCATTTTCTTCTCAAATTGTTGTGTTTACTGAGACTTAGTTAAAGCCGGAGATCCTTAACTCCGAAGTCTTTCCAAATAAGTACACAACCTACAGGTGTGATCGACCTGACCGACGTGGTGGTGGAGTTCTAATTGCAGTAGATTCCACCATCAACTCGAAATTTTTAGAACCGGAGATTCAATTTGGCATTGAATTACTCTGTGTAAAATTACACTTCCCGGTTTTTTCATTATATAACCTGTTCTTATATTCCACTATCGTCGGAATTATCACTGTATTTGCCTGCAATACAGATCATATTTAATCTGTTATCAGGTAGAGATCACTTTTCAGTCCTGGTTGATTCAAATTCTCCTCTGCCCTCACGGCAACATGACCTTTTTGACGTTCTGTTTGATATGTCATTATCACAGGTCAATCATGTCTTAAACAGTAGTAACAGATCGTTAGACTAATGCTTTGTCTCCGATGCATCTAGAGTGAGTCCAAACAAGACACAACCACTTTCACTTCCTGAAGATCCTTACCATCCCACCCTTGAAGTTACTTTTGATTTTGGTGCATTTATGGATAAACATGAAAAACTGTGTAATCGTGTACGCTTTAGAAAAGCAGATTTTAACTTATAAAAATGGTGGATTTTCGTATTTGATTGGTTGGAAATGTATTTATCTACTGATATTTTAGTAGCGACGAATATTTCTTATAGCACAATTAACTACTTATTAGATATTTGTGTTCCGTGTTTTTATCCAACTTCCTCGAGTAAGCCGCCATGGTTTATAAGAAAGTTGTGAAGGTTAAAAAATTTAAAGTCAAGCTTATTTAAAAAATATAAAAAAAATAACTCATCTTCAGCCTTTTCCCGCTACTTAAGCGCGCGGTCAGATTTTACTGTCTTAAACGCGAAATGTTATATGAACTGTTTAACTCGTTGTAAGGCTCAGTTTATCCAGAACCCCGAAAAGTTTTATAGTTTCGTTAACACGAAGCGTAAGTCTACCGCTAGTCCAGATACCGACCAAGCCATGGCCGATATGTTTGCAAAGTTTATTCTCCGTCTACACAGAGAATTGGCGCCAAACAAACAAATGTAAACAAAATTTCGCGCACTTTTTTTCTAAAGCAAGCTAAAAGTAACAGCTGATAACTGACAGAAGAAAGAATGCAATTACAGAGTCACAAGCCGTTGAAAAAATTAATCAACGCCGACTATATAAAAAAACGCAATTACTTTTTGGGCAACCCAATATATACGATCAAAGCAAAATCGGAAGATTTAGAAAAATTCAAGGAGTTTCAAAACATTGTCGAAATGAAGACTGGAAAGAAGCTGAAGACATTGCGATCAGAGAATGGTACGGAATATACGAAAAACGAGTTCAAGAAGTACCAAGGGGGTGCAGGTATTCAGCACGAGTTCACTGTCGAGTATACCCCACAGCAAAACGGAGAATCTAAGCGTAAGAATAGGACGCTAGTGAAAATGGCACGGTGAATGATGATACAAGCAACACTTCCTCCAAGCTATTGGGCCTAAGCAGTCAATACTGCAAACTACATAAGGAACAGATGTCCGTCGAGTAGTCTGTGTGGCGTAACACCCTTTAAACTGTGGAATAGGCGTATCCCAATAGTTAAACATCTGCGGCAAATTGTGTATTCGCTCAACAAGCGGCCAAATGGCAAGTTCACTCCAAAATCAAGGAAATGCATATTCATAGAATACTGTAATTATGTGAAGGCATACAGGCTGTATGATCGGAGAGCGAGAACTGGCTAAAGAGTCGTGACGTGGTCTTTACAAATCAATTTGGTAAAGACAGGACCTATGATGAATTTACGGAATCGAGTCAAAAGAAAACTGATAGCGAAAGTGAACGTTCATCAGAGGAAGTCCATCCGGAGGGCTCTCCAAAAGAGCGGCACTTGACAACTTGTAAGACTCCAACCTGGAATGAAAGCCATCGATACCAAGTGGGTGCTACAGACCAAATACAAGTCGATTGGCGAAGTGGATTGTCGCAAAGCGCGACTGGTAGCCAGAGAATTCACGCGTAGAGACGGGATAGACTACAATGAGACGTATTCCTCAGTAGCCCGAATCGGTTCCATACGGGCAGTAATAGCTCTTGCTCTAATTGGACTTCAACAGTGCATACTTGAATGGAGACATAAAGGGGGAGCTCTACCTCAGCGTCCCAGCAGAGATTAGCCAAATATTGCCACCTAAGGAAAAGCAAAAGTATGGCCAAGGTTATGTATGCAGGCTGCAAAAGGCTTAATATGAAGTGATCCCCATTGGTATAAGAAACTGGACAGCAAATTGAAGGACGAGAGCCTTCAGCCTGAATGCGTTTATCGTAAGAAAAACAGAGAAAGGATCATCATGGTGACACTGTATGTGGATAACCTGATACACGCAGCAAATGATAAGCACATGGTGGAAGATTTACCGAGAAGGGAAAACTAACCATGTTTTGAACCAATAGAGCAGATGTTTTGAAGACAAACCTCCGACCAACTGCAGCATTTGAATGTATCGCGCAGATTCCTTTACGACTTCAGCGTTACAGTGGCAATTGGAAAAATATGCCGAAGAAATGCATCACGGGATATTGCATGCCTTTCCTGCCATGAGTGGAGACGTTCTTTTAGTTTAGGCTGATAACAAAGTCCTAGAAGCGTGATATGTGGTCTTCAAATCGTCTCGGATACGGAAAGCACTTACCAGCATCACAATTCAAGTTGTCTCCTAATTCTCGAAGTCAGCTGCAGGCGGCAAACACAAGAAACACTAAAAATAAGACGTAATATCAACGAACACAAGAAAACCATTACTGTATTTACGGACGTAGCAAACTGTAGGGTAAATTCAGTGCTGAGAGCGTGGGACCCCGCGTTGTGCGCCTCTTGGACTGCTTTCCAATATCTATACCGGAGTCAACAGTATTGCAGCCAATGGAGAATGCCTTAATTATTTCGTCGTGCTGCAGGATTAATTGCGCCGCTTAAAATATTGGTGCTGTTGCATTATGCGAATCTGCTGTGTTCATACCGAGTGTCAACAGGGATATATCGATGAACACAGCTGCTCTGGTAGAAGCAAATCTACTGGCAGAAAAGGCAGTGCAAGCCCAGTAGGGAACTTTGGATCAGCTTTTGTGGTGGGCGGAGGAAACTCCTCCGTTAACAGACAGAGCGGTCGTCGACACAATGTTCGCGTTTTGAGCAAGCGCCGCTGTCGGTTAGATGCGCGAACGCCCAGTATAGGAACGCCAACATATTTTGCATGAGCGGCCGTATTGTCAGTACCAATTGACAGTGCGGTGGGCGCACGCGAATACTGCATATAACAAATACGTGATCTTGTGTTGTTTTCTTTTGTAGTTAATTATTTTATTAATGACATATAATTTGTTCCTGTATATCAACCATTGCCCTGGTGAGTCCGGTCCATGTAAGCATCCGTCAAAGCCCATATAACCCTGCCGATTCCCGTCGCCAAAGTCCCCATTCCACGGCTGACTACTGCCACGCCAGCAGACGCATACAAATTTGCAGGTCCGCGAGAGGCTTGATATTCTGCGACCTGCAAAACTTTTCCGAAACGACTCCAGTCCACCATCTGTGTAGTACGACCATCCGCAGCAGGCTAAATCTGCAACACGAGCAGCTCAAGTAAATCTGCGCTATTTGGCCGTCTCTACAGCCGTAGGCACTTCATTGCTCTCAGGACTTTTTCTGTCTGGCGGCATCTGCGGCCATCATTCCGACCGTGTGAGATGTAAAGAACACAAATGTCGCATTAGTCTTAATTTTCTAGATTTAAATTATTGTCAATAGTATATTGCTATTATTGCTATAATATGATAAGTTGCAATTTACCCTTTTAAAAAAGAAAGAGCGGTTTTATTTGGCCAAGAACGGGCTCGCCGACTTGGAGCTCCTGAGCAGGTACATCACTTGGCTAAGTGGGTGCGCGGTGACTTGGGTGTCACCAATCGCTGTTGTTGTAATAGTTTACTCCTCGTAGAGTAGTTTTCCGTGCCTGGCAACAAAAATTTTATTAAAATACGTTCAACATAGATTTTAATGTTTTTTTGTTTGTTTACCTTTATGTCAGTGATGCGTCTTTTTGTAAATACCGATGAGTATCGGTATTTTGTATGGACTGCAGGGATACAGGAAAAACACCTTCACAAGTACTGCTGAGCTGACCGTCACGGCCCTACCGACCAAAAAAACAGTCAGTTACAGATAAATGTAGATATATAGAAGATATAAATGCAATATATAGTCAAAATGTGACCACTCAACATCAAGTATATAGAGTACTCTAACAGTGAATTATTTTTCATTTGATACTATTGCGATTGTCAGGTATCGAGCACGGCACTATGATATATCTGTTTGAAAACTATGATAAAAATATGAAATAAAACAACTTCAATTCAATGTAATTTTTAAATATAATTAATAAAACGGTAAAGGTTAAATAGCTGCCTACATCTCCGATTTTGTTAAAAATTTTTTCACTGATAGGGCTATACTTATCATGAATTTAGGTGAAAAAATTATTTGGCGGTCGCTTCTAGTTTTTTTTTAATTGAATTTTAAAAATAATTAAATTTACATGTATTTTGTTGTTGGCTAATTCTCAGTAAAACGTCAGAACGATGCGCACTGTGTCCCACAAGCGATTTATTTCAAACGAAATGTTGTTCATACAAAAAAATATATTATTTTATGAGTTCCCTATTGGGTGAGAATTTCGGAGCATGCAACGAGAAGTCGTTGGTCGGACAACTGGTGTCAACGAAGATGTTTAATAGCTCATTTTCTTTAAGATTATCAGATGTGCGAGGCAAAGAAATTTTTTTTTAGTTCTGGGAATGAGCGCCGCAGGCGAAAAATTTTTGAAAAAATAAAATCGCGCGCGCGATAAACAAATGACAAAGAACACCAAAATGTATATTTTTACATATTTCAATAGACTTATTCTGTTAATAGGTAAATACTCTACGAGGGACAAACAAACAACAACAACAGCCGTTGGTTACTGGCAAGCCATGTAAACCTCCTGCTCGGAACCCGTTCAAGACAGCCCAAGAAAAGGTTTTTTTAGCACTCTTTTCTAGCATTATTCCTTATCCACGTGGACCTAACATGCGAACGAAACTTACGGAGCAATTTAAGAGATTAATAACAATTCTACTATAAATCAAAACATATAAGACATGTTTTGTTGTTATTTGCAACTCTCGCTGACGCAAATGCTCCCTGGCAGCAAATAAACGGCCTGCACCCAAGATTATAGCCTACTGGCGTGAAATGTGGCATGCTAGTGGCAGATTTAGTCTGCTTGTAATATAATTGATCTGTTAGAGTCAGGAAGCGGCGCTGCAAAAAAGGCCCCTAGCAGTTTTGTCGAGGAGGATACAGATTTAGCTGTGACTGCACAAACACAAATTATTATTCAAAATAATAAAATAAAAAATATTTACACAAGATTCAGTGCACCGACCGCACGCGCAATTTCCACTGAGGATAAAGCTGTTGGCAGTTGTATGCCTGGGCATTCGGACACCACTAGCTGTGTTTATGAATACACGCCTACCGACACTCGATTTGAATCCAACAACTTCTAATAATTTTTAGAAAATCTGCATTCAGTGATTTATCATTGCAGTACTTCAGTGTTTTTTTTACAAAAGCATACTTAAAACTGTTGTGTGATTTATGTTCACAGGACGATCTGGATATTTAATTCATGAATGTCTAAAGGCGTATCGCTTTCAAGGTGTCCCAACTCAGGGATCTTATATTTTATTGGCGGGCGTGCGTGTCGTCTCGGACGACGGTGCAGATAGAAGTTCAAACACCAAAATTACCCCGCGGAGCTCTTATATTCTTCCTATGGCGATTTTTGCCGCATGCGTGAGGCAAGGTTGGACTGCTCCCAAAATGCGCGGGTGACTCTTTTTGGTGGATATTATCATCGCCAGTCCCAATATAGAAATCTTCCCCCGGCAGAACGTCCAAGAAAGCACTTAATGAGTCGAAGACTCCCAGTTGTTCTAAACTCACCCTGCAGAAACATAAAACACACTTGAACAATCGCTCCTTATCTTCACTGTCGACAGGTTAGCACTGTGTAATGATGATCACCCAACTTAATGTGAACCTATATTCCTATTATCCGATGTCCCAGGTTTCTAGACTGCTTGAAAATCTAGAAATCCTGATTCTCATCCACAATTCTTGATGCGGTTAAATATTTGGCGGCAGCTGATGATCAGCTGTTTCGAACTCTACATCTCCGAAAGCTATCGGTTTTGGCTATCGAAATATCAATGACTCCCAATGCACAAGAATCATAAAATCATCCTTGAAGGCCTCAATCGATATTGTTGACACTGAAAATAAATAGTTTATTGCCACCCTTTTTGATTAACATGATGTATTCATAAATAAACATTAAAGGTTAAATAGTTATCGTTATAGGCGCCTAAACACCAACCAATATACATTTCATAAAAGAAATACATTTTTGGGTCGCCGAATATAATATAGGTCTCGAAAAAATATAGCCAAAGTAATGAGTGAAAATTTTCGATTACGGCTTAGTGTAGCTTATATAGCCTCCGATAAGTTTCCCATAAAAATTCCCAACTAATATTGTCAGTGCTGCCAGATTTCGAAGAGAAAAATTCCCATGTTTTGTAAAATGACTTTCAGTTTGCGTTTAAAATGAAATAACGATTTTATAATTTGCTTAATAAAATCAACAAAATTATTATACAAAACAAAAACTTTTTAACTCTAATAATGGTCCATTCTACAGCAACTGTTTTTGCTGAACAGTCCGATAAGATTCACATAATCGATATTACATGCAAATACGATTAAATCGTTGCACAGCGACCTCTATTGTCTGTTAACTGCTACAACCATTTTTTTAGGGCTGTACGCAAGCAACTCTATGCTTGTGTCATCTCTGACACTCTGATAAAGCAACATTTCCCTCCAATTTTTTACTGTACGTTAATCCTTGTTATTATAAATGAAGCCGTACATCTAATGCAATGCAAACACAATTGGATAACTTTAACCATGCCGAGAAAATCGGAGAAGGCACATACGGTATTGTATACAAAGCGTGCTACAAAAAAACTGGCGAGGATGTTGCACTCAAAAAAATTCGTCTCGAAGGGTATGTATCAAGCCGTGTTGCGAAAGGATCAGATTTATTTGTGTCGGGTTCCTATCGTTATTCCAAGTGTGCCATGGAAAATTCAAGTAAATGTATACCAAATCCCATGACTGCACTCGAGCATGAGGCTCCAATCGAGTGAGAGCTGGAGGCATCAGCATCTGATGTCCTTGACGAATGTCAAAGGACAACGTTACTTTGACCAGCTGGCAGCTGCACAACGAAGCCCGGATTCTGTGTTTGCTGCGCTGTTCCTTGATGTTTACGTAGCACCACATGATTCGGCTTCGTGGTACAAGCAAACTCAACTTAAGCAACTTTATCGTCAGTGTTGTCGATTACTTTTAACTATGTATATAGAATTCACACTGTATTTTTCTTCGCTACAGGGAAACGGAGGGAGTGCCCTCAACGGCTATACGTGAAATATCATTATTAAAGAATCTTAAGCACAAGAACGTTGTTCGTCTGTTCGATGTAGTTATTTCGGGAAATAATCTGTACATGATATTTGAGTATCTGAACATGGATCTCAAGAAGGTTATGGATAAGAAAAAGGATCTTTTTACGTCAAAGTTGATTAAAGTGAGTGGTTAATCATGGCGGTACCTTCAAACAGAGATATTGATAAACTTTGCATCTTTTTAGAGTTACATGCATCAGGTATTGGATGCACTCAACTTTTGTCACACCAATCGGGTACTGCATCGGGATCTTAAACCACAGAATTTGCTTGTTAACACTGCAGGGGAAATTAAGGTATAGTAACGTTACTATCCTAGTAAGATGACCCCCTTAATTTTAACCCTTGCAGCTCGCTGACTTTGGACTGGCCCGTGCTTTCAATGTGCCCATGCGAGCCTATACTCATGAAGTGGTCACTCTTTGGTATCGTGCCCCCGAAATATTGTTAGGTACTAAATATTATACAACGAGTGTGGACATCTGGAGTCTTGGTTGCATATTTTGCGAAATGGTAAGTGTAAATGGAAATTAAGGTACCAGTTGTAATTAGTTAATCCATTGACAGATAAATAAACGAGCGCTTTTTCCGGGTGACAGTGAAATAGACCAATTATATCGGATATTCCGCACATTAAGCACTCCCGATGAAAAAAAATGGCCTGGGGTAACACAGTTACCTGACTTTAAGGCTAAGTTTCCCAAATGGGAGATCGCGAATTTGCCCACCTCTATAATAGCACACGAAGGATATGATCTCATTATAGTAACTAGACTATATATTATATGCCCCGAACGTACACTTAAAAATGCTTACTTTTTTCATAGTCCATGCTGAACTACGATCCCAATGTGCGCATTTCCGCCAAGGATGCACTAAAACACAAATACTTTAATAATGTGGAGCACGTGGATAAGGTCGAGCTGCCTGTGGATTCCAATGCTGGCTGTCCGTCGAGGCTTACGAAACTGGTCTGAGCCGATCTAACATACCCTACATAGCTCAGATTATGAAAATCTCAATTCTTGTGATGTTTTAGTGTAGTAAGTCAACGTGTCTACCTCACTCTAGTGCAATTCAGTCTACTTTAAGTGTAATTACAACAACGATCTAATCCGATCTATCTGTTTTATGTTTTACAGACGTCAACTTCATATCATTCAAACACACCACAGAATTATATACACCACAAATACACATCATTTTCATAAAGACAATGTGATTTATTTAAAGAGCCGTGCAGTAAACAATAGGTGATGCCGTTGCCGGGGTCTTTCTATTGACGTCTTTGTGTCCACCTGATTCTCAGATTGACGTTGCCGATTCTGGAGATCGTCTCGCATATAAGTGCCCAGTGCATTGCGCATACTTTCGGAGAATGCAGCTATAGACATATCATTGGGTATAGAACTATTGCTGCCTTCGGGTGTTTTTCCGACAGACGCGTCGGCTTCGTCGTCGTTGCTGGCTTTTACAATAGGCGCATCATCAGCTCCTGCTTCTGTGTTGGCTTCGCTTTCGACTGTGGGATCGTTGCTTGACAATTTGACGGCCAGCGCCAATGGACGGAGTACGGTAACCTTTTTGGTATTTAGTTTGCCCAGCTCCCCGTCGGATGTAAAATCTAACTCCTGCTCGTCCGTTGTGTCTGTACCAGCTGCAAAAAGCGGATCATAGTACGCAACCTGCCGATTGTAATCATTGAGAGCCTGCAGACGACGTGTGTCATAGTAGCTACCGATGTTTGAGCCATAGTAGAACATCGGTTGCTGCTGCTGTACCAGCGAGAGGCGCAAGTAGTCTGACCCATAGTAGTCGAATGGATCATCTATCTGCTCCACTGAGTCGTAGCTGGGGCGACGCTTCTGCTGCTTGCGTCGCTTGCGCTTGCGCTTGTTGGGATTCCTGGTTGTCGCTATTGGCGACTGAGGCTTTTGCTGACTGTCTTGACTGTCTGCAAAGTTCTCCGCTTGCAGTGGTACTGTTTCGATAAAGTTGGCGTTCCCATTGTTAAACAAGTTCACCAATGGATTAGTTAAATTGCGCAAACCAAAATTTGGCTGCACGCTGCGTATCAAGCTGTTCCAGACACGCACAAACGGACGCTCGGTGGTCGTTGTTGGAGCTGCCTTACCGCGTCCCCGTAGACGACGGTGACGATTGTAGCCCCCGAGAGAGAACTTACTTTCAACACCTTCATGGATAGGATTTCCGATCTGACTGTATTGAAAAATATGAATGAATACAAAATGTTAGTTCTTTTTGCGTTCTAAAACTTACGTTGATTGCGACTCCGAGTCGTGGCGTGCATGCCAAACTGGAATCACATTCAAAGTCTTCGTCCTTGCTGCCTGTAGCTGACTAGGAAATGTATTCCATGTAAGCAGTAGGAGAGCTGACCATAGTTGCCAATACATTGTTACTATTTAGAAATCTGTCTTTCCGTGGCCGTGGTCTCTTCTGGCCCAGAGCCAACTAACACGAGAATCGCATTGAACCTAGGTTGTCATCGGATTTTCACTTGATTTTTGCTGTATTCTTCGTATCTCATTTGAATGTGTTTTTGACCCGTCCAATGGGCGAGTGAAAGTTTCCAATTCGATGCGGTCTTATCCAAATGATGACAACGATGGAACATATACATAAAACGATAATGTATGCTAGCCATAGTAACCCCATTATAAAACTTTTGAAAATATCAATGGCTAATGGCAGCTTCCCATCTTCATCGTCTTAAGCCTTATTCGTATGCAAATTTCCCGTGAATTTGCTATTTCTTTAACGTAATGATCTTTTCTTTATTGCGATTTCTCAAACCTGTTTTGGAATTGCTACATAGAACAGCGATAATATATGCATGCTTAAAATGATAAAATTTGGGTAACTAAGCTTATGGTAGACAGAACGCTAGCTTGATTGTCTTGATACGAGAACAGATTATTTTAAATTACATATATAGAAACAGAAGATAACGGTCATAATCTGGCTCGCAACAAACTCAAACGTAGAATCTTTTTACTCTTTGTTGATACTTATAACGACTGAAATTTGTGCTTATCAGAACCAATCTTAAGCAATTTACCGCGTCCTTCGAAATATCCACGGTCTCCATCAATATGCCTGTTCCCCACACGGGGCCGTAAAACAACTTCCGAGTCCAAGTCTAAAAACAAAACAGTACAAAATCTCTAACAAGTGTCAACAACTACCTAGTGGGACCGGTGGATAGAGGGAAGGGAAGTAAAAGAGAGAGAGAGAGAGCGGGGCTCAGAGAATGAAAAAAGCTTTGGAGTGTGCTTTTGTGGGAGCATTGGGGGCGCACTGAGAGAGCATAAGACAAAGCTTTATACGCTGGAGCAACCTAAAGGCACGTTCAGGAATCGACTCAGTCGACGTTGAGATTCCTGGCCAGAAGCGACCACCAACCAGCAGACGGTGCCCGCGTATCGCGCGCTCTCTAATTCAAAAGAAAAAAATTTGGCTGGAAAAACGCTAGCAGCGACAAAAAATAGAAATTGTTTTTCCTCAGCTAGGAAAACCAGAGAAAAAGCAAGCTTGAGTGGCAGTTGCTTTTTTAAGGCTGAATCGGAGGCGGAAGACCACGAGTCCGAGAAAATTGTGACCTGAGTGTGTAAGTGAGCCGACGTTGTGCTGGTAGTGCTGTGCGTGTCCGTGCCCGTGTCGGAGTGTGTGTGCGTGTGCGTTTTGTGTATCCAGTTCAGTTACGAGCTGCCTGCTCCAAATAAAATAGAACAACAGAATTTCGTGGCCATATATGTAATTGAATTAAAGAAAGGGCCCAGCCTCAAGCGAAGCGTCGCCACTTTGTATAAGGAAACGCGAACGCCCGAGCGAGCGTGGAAAAGAGAGAGGGTGAGAGAGCGTGTAGCATGTGTGAGCGTGAAAAGCAAACGCAAAGAATTGCATAAAATTTGTAACGTCAAAATGCCTTCCGCGCCGCGTGGACCATCCCTCGTGTCAGCCCTTCGCAAATGCCATTAAATGCTTAAGTAAATTATATAAAAACGTTTAACGCATAGATGCGCATTCAAAACAAATGCAAATTATCAACTTTACAGATTTATACAATGTATTACACGGAAAACCTTGAATTTCTGAAAACAAATACAACACAGCTAAGCACTATATAAATTGACCTAAATAGATCATCCACCTCCCCTTTGATTGTTCCACCTTCAAATTCCATCCAGATGTGTGCTAAATTTTGATTTACTTGACACACGTCGTTTGGAGATACACATTTGTAGAGGAAAGAACACGGGCCCAGGCACATTGGCAGCCGGCGGCAATGTGTGCGAAACCCGAAACTTGGTTGTGAAACCCTCCTCCCCTTGGAACTATCTTCTGATTCTCAGCACTTTTGCCCGCATTGCTGCAGGTCTCCTGGCCAGGTGTGCCGACGTTAGCTAAGAAGAGTGCTAACTTTTTTGCCATTACTTTCGTTTTCGATTTGGACACTCGCTTGTGTGTGCCCTCGCTCAAGCGTTGTGCTTGACCATAACCACTAAAGCTGTCACATTGTGTATACGCCGCGTGTTGTCCTCGACCGCTACCACTGCCTTTTCATGGGACCCCAGTTAGCACCCACGCGAGCAGAGAGAGTGCAAGCTTGCTCTCTTACGCGTTTTTTCTCTCTCTCTCTCTCTTTCTCTGCTCCTTCGGTCGCACTCTCTAAGCTGTTACAATTTTTGGTTTTTGTTTTGAATCTCGTCTACATATACCGCAAACAACCCATCAGGCGGAAGAGGGGAGCAAAGGGAATTGGGTGCGCCTCCCTTTCCCATGCCTCTGGAACGCTTTTATCAGTTTGCCCATTCGAGCACGTTTTTCTGCTATTCCGTTCTGTTTTGTTTCGTTTGGCAATTTTAATGTTATTGCGTGCAGGCATCTTGCCTCTGCTTGGCTTTAGTTTCTTGTTTGCTTTCTTTTTGTTGTTGTCCGTGGAACCATTTGGCGCCTAAATGCACGCTATATGTTAGTTACAGCATACTTGAGTATGTTACCGGATTAGCTTGCAACTTCTGGGAAACCCGACTAATAACTATTCTCTCTTGTTACCTGAAGATATTTTGGAACCACAAACTCAAAATAACAATAAATGAGTATTTTTTAATTATAGAAGCGTATAAACAGAAGACCCTCCATTTTTACAAAGAATTTAATAAATTATTAAATCCCAATATATATTTCAGCCATGAATTTACAAATAAAGTAAATGGTCTTTTGTTTTCAATAGGAGGTGCTTGAATGCACATACTCCAGTGCCTATTCATAATTTCATGACTCTTTGAACGGGTTGTGTAATATAAGAATGTTAGCGTAGGGCGGGCCCTAACTATTCAATTTAATTCGTGCCTTGTAGGTGCCTAAAATAATTTAAGTTTGGAACGAAGAAAATATGAAATGTATTTAAATGCAAATTTAGCCTTAAAATAATTAGTTTTTAGCATAACTGAAAATGGTAAAAATGGTATATGTTACTTTGTGCAAATGTATGTGACAGGAACAGGAAGGAGGAGTGCGAGATTCCATTTAGAATAAGTTGGGTTGTTATTAATGTTTTTGAAAGTTACTAATCATACCCTTCGACCATTGCAAATTGAAAATAAAAAGCTATGCTAACAGGCAAAAAGAGGCCATATTTATATTCCTGACCAGGATCACAAGACAGGTCAAGTTGCGATCAAGCAATGGCTGTCTACTGTCACTAGTCGAGTCGTTTGAGCTATGTCTGTTCGTCTATCTCAGCTATTAAAAGAACTTGAGACTCCAAAGTTGATATGATGGTTTAAACAAATTGTTTGCAGATCAATTTATTTTAAATTTTGGATGCCATGCCCGCCGATTTCGCAAATCAAAATTAAAATTTGTAAGTCCATTAGTATGCGTTCTTTAAAAATACAGCTTTCTTTAAGACCTTTTTACACCAATACTTAGCGGACTATAAAATCTATATGTTGCTTAAATTCTCCTCCAAAAAAAAATTCTCCTCCAGAAAAATAAACACAAGTTATTGAAGAAAGTATGAACATAAGAGCTAGTGCTTGCGTCAGCCAACAAGCGCCTCCTGCCGAGAATAATTTGAAAGCAGGTGTGTATCCATATGTATGAATTCAACAAATTGTACTACAGCGGAACATAGGTCGAAGCGTATCCCTTTATAGTTTCCACCAAGGCTCCCTGCTCGTTGATGTCAATTGCTGACGTCGACGTCCCGACGCTTCTATGTGTGAGAGCGAGATAGTAATAGGTGCCAAAAGAATTGGCGGATTATTAGTTCACTTGTGTTCGCTTGTAAAGGAAAAACAAGACTGCCCGTCTACTTCATACTAACGTTAAGATTTCATCTTGACTCTTCTAGTATGATTCTTCTTCTTACTTCCTACTTGGAACTCGAGTTGTACCGTTTCAGACTAGTTCGTTTTTACAAGTCCGTAAGCTGAACTAACAAACTATGTTCCTGATTTTAAATCATTTGAGTCTTCGAGCCTTAAGTATTTTCTTCAAAAATGTATCCATTCGTTTTTGTGTAGTATACATTTTCATTATCACATTGAATCATTTTATTTAAAACACACAGTGTTGCAAAAATAATAGAAACAACACTTTTACCTGGACGAAAAGTTAAATTGGTAACTAAATACAAACACTTAAAAAAATGAAAAGGCTTATAACTGTTATTTGAAACGCGACCCTTTTCGGCTTGATTTGGCTTTTGATACTTTGCTTTAAAGGGAATGACTTCCGTGGTAATAATAATAGAAACAATCCACAATTTAGCTTTGTTTTCTGAAAATATTCTGTCCAATTCACCTCTTACACACTTTTAAATGTAACGCCTTCAATTCCTTTTTTTCTTTGGTCTAAATCCAGGGCTTGCCCCCATTTCCTAGGCATATCTGTGTCATGTTATTATTTTTTTTGTAAAACAGTGTACCTTAAAAATAAATTATCGACAGTTGTGAACATGCAAACAGAATTGCAAAATTGTCAGATTTGAATTAAAGAATGACATTTTGACGAATAACTAAGTAAAACTCAATGGAACTAAAGTCTCGAAGACCAAAAGACTTAAACGAACAAACTATAGACTTAACTGTAGTTATTCGCAAAATTATCTTATGAACTAAGCACCTAAAACGAATACAGATAAGCCACGTTAGCAGGGGTGTTCCAAAGTACTAACATACTTCGACTGAATCAGCAAATTATCGTCATGTCTGTCGTTACACGCAAAATTAAAAATAAGCTTTATTTGCGTACAGACATGAACATTCATAAAACATTACGTGTCTTGCGATCGCTACACGCACAAAGTTAGTATTCCATTTTAAAGCAGTTTCGGGAAAACCCATTAAGATTTATCTTAAAGCGAATTTAGTTACTCTTTCAAATGCTTGACAGGCTTCCAATAAGCCGACATGCCATAAAAGGGACAAAATGCTACCTTCGACTTCCGTCTGTCACTTGTCCTTGTTGTCTCTATGTCGTTGGATTTGTCTATCTGATTTGATTGTCTCCGTAATATTTACAGTTGAAGGTTACGCAGCCGAAGCCATACAAAATAAGTAATACCTTCTGCGGAAATTTTCATGTTTCTCACATGTTTTATTAATAGTTTATAAACAACTTCGTTTAGCACGATGTCCGGCCGAGTGTGACAAATGAATAATAAACAGGACCATTCTGCTGCTGGTATTACTGTTAGTGTTGTTGCTGCATTTGTCACCTTCCTTTAGCTCATTACAATTAGTGAGTCAGCATTGCGATTAATAAAGCTGAGATAGGGCCGTACATCAAGAAAACTGGACACAATGCGCTCCTTCTTGTCCACGCCCTTGGAGTCGAGCAGGAGTCCAACCAAATAGTAGTTTTGAATTACATCCGACTCCACTTGCAGTCCGACCAATGGGGCACCCTGGTAGTAGATCTGCGTGCGATCCTGATAGCCACAAACGGTGGTGCTGCTTGTTATCAGGGCACTGTGCTCCCGCTGGCAAAAGGGACGACTGATCGTGTGCACCCATGTCTTGTGCTTGAGCACATCTTTAATGGGAAGCCCGGCGACCACGAAGAGTTGCCCCACTAACGTTTCGTTCACGAGCTTAGGAGGTGGCATGCAGATTGGCATCACATTGGGTGTCATCTTGGCATCACGTTGCAGTGTGAGCACAGCCAGACTATGCTTCAGCGTCAACGGATCGTACTCAGGATGCACTGCGATCTCGGCCAGCGGAATATCTTGAGCGGGCAGCACACAATATCCATTCTCATCACAGCTAACCTCGTGCGCATTAGAGCTTTTGTTCCACACGCCCAACTGCACTGAGTAGGCATCGGCATGCCCATCGTACTGCACAAAACAGTGAGCAGGCGCCAGCACATTGTGGCTGGAGATAAGCACGCCCAGACAGCCATCGTTGGGCAATTTGGATTCGTCGCCTAGAACGGCCAGGGGAAGCGGGGGGTTAGTCTAACGTCTGTGTTGTACGCTCCACTTACCATTCGCATAAGTGATGCGCGCCAGCCACTGATGCTCTGTGGGTATAGCAAAGTTTCCCTGCTTGATAAGCTGCTCCTCGCTAAAGCTACCGCATTGAGCCCGCCCAGCGGCGTCCACTGCCACAGCGAAAGCTGTGTATATAACAAGTAACTGTAGATGCATTAGGTTGACTAAACTGCGAAGCATTGCGCAGTAGACAGGTAACCTTAACATTACAAATGTTCTTGCGAGGGTTGCTGCAGCAGTTCATTTGTTTGAGTATTTCGAGCAGCTGGATGAAGCGTGAAGCGAAAAACACTCCGATCAGAAAAGTACGATATACGAATTATAAAAAAATGAAAATAATAAAATAATAATTATTGATAAATTGTACGTGTATTATGTGAAACAGTTAACTTTAAACTTATTCATAATCGTAAGTGATTCGATTGTTTTCCCAAAACTTCTTTTACTACCCGCAGTTGGAAAATTTCCGTAGAACTATTAGAATATATGAAAACCTGTTTCTCAGGGTAATCACGGGAAGTTCTCAACACGATTTCCAGTTGTATTTTTAATTTGTATTAATTTATGCATAAAAACGATTGGTTGTACTTTGCGAATCTCAATACTATAAATTCAATTTCTCCTCTAGCTCGCCGATCTGGTTTTCTCCTTAAGCCAACTGCGCCAGGGCCGCACATCTTGGAAGACTAAGACAGTTGTCTGTCCATTCTTAACAACTTTTACCAGTATACCAACCAGATAGAAGCTGCGTGGTACGTCCTTCTCGATATTGAGTTCCATGAGAGCGCTTCCTTCGTAGAATCTGGTCTGCTTGACGGGGTACACACAAAATTGATTCTCGGGACGAGGCTTTGTGGTGCCACTTAGTCTGTTGCAGTATTGCCGCGATGTGCTCAGTGCTTGACCTTTTCCCTTGAGGTAATTGCTGTGATCAAAGCCACTAAAGTGGAAACTGCGACCTATCCACGAGGCAGGCTCAGAGAGGCCTTCTAAGCACAGGGGCTGCATGTATGTAGTCCATTGAATGGATTGCGTAAGACGCAAAATGGCCAAATCATTGTCCCCCGTGTCCTTGTCCGCATGGGGATGCACTATGATCTCGGCGACAGCGTATTGCACCGGCCCTGGTACACAAAAGCCTTTAGCATTGCAGATATACTCCTCGTCGAGCGTGTGCGTCTCGTTCCAGATGCCCAGTCGCACGACAGCTAAATCTGCGCGACTATTGAAACGTCGCACACAGGTCGCGGTCGTCAGCACATGGGCTGAACCCACGATGACCACGCTGCAGCGCGTATTCTCAAATGAGTTTTCTATTGATTGGAGCAAGAAAATTTGGGATCGTTCACTTTTCCGAAAACTGTACTTCACCAGCTGTACCAGCTTACCCTTGACTTGATAGAGTATCCCAATCCAAGGATACTCAGCTGGCTCTGTGGATGTGTCGGTGCTAAACAGCAAGCGCTCTTCCAGGGCGCCACAATTGAGCTGCTCCTTAGCTGGCAAATCAAAAACAGCACAAAAAATTGATTACAACTCAAAGCTAGTCATTGCAATCTTGCTTGAAATTTACCTTCCGCGAAAGCGACAACAACCACAAGCAGCACAACGAGAGTTCCCCGACTTTTCATATTATTGCACACTTGCTTATCCGCATTCATTTCTAACTCACTTGAGTGTTCGCAGCCAACTAAAGCGATCGTTTGCCGCTCTCAAGTTGCCTTGCAACTTTAAATAAGCCAATCGAATGCGAGGCTGGCAACACCGCGTTTACTTGATGCGTTTTTATAAGAGACAGTAAATAAACACCCAAAATATTTGTTTATGAGTACCAAACATCGTATAAAAGCTCTCTTTATCAATTACTCGTATGTAACACAACTTTCATCAAACATATTAATTATTGTTATAATATTGTATATTAAAAATAATCGTTAACAAGAACGAAGACTACCTTTGGCATGTCGACCGTTTCTATTCTAGTAATATATAATGGTGCAGAACATTATGTCTTACTTTGATTGTCACTGTCAAGTTCAATTCAATCAGCCTTTATTTCATGATATTTTTTATTGTAAACTAAATATATTACAAAAGTAAATATGGTTGCAATATCCCCACAAATATGAATCGGGTAATAGTTTACATGACAGCTAAACGATCAATTAGAAGCATGTGTACAAAGTTTAAACAAGATAGCTTTAGAGCTGAGATACTAGGTTGCATTGCAACAGACAGACACACGTACAGGCGGATATTGAACAGGACTCAATGGTCGAACGGTTTAAATAGGGTTTTCGGTTTCGGTTTTTATCGGTTTACAGCGCCGAAGGCGGTCAGGAAAAATTCTAAGACAAATTTGTTTGCGCGCAATAATAAAAAATATTGTCACCAAAATTTGTAGTTCTACTTTTTCTACTCTCTGATATCTAGATTTTCGAACGGACGGATGGATGGATGACTTTATCTTGACTGACAAAGGTATAACATACTTCTATCCAATGGAAAGCAGGAATAATAAAGAATTAGCGATTTCTCTTTGAAAAACGACGCTACCATTTGTAAAAAAAATCAATATAATTGATTTATATCTTTTTCAATGTTCAAACTGTTGCTGTCAATTATGAATTTATTAAGGTATTATAATGCATCGCGGCACAACTGCTATAGATTTGCCTAGACAGCAGCCAAAATATTTAATGTTTCAATTAGAATGTCATTATCGGAGACAGACACAATGTCTCCAGAGGAACGACTTATTGGACACATTTTAAAGGACACAAGCGGATGGCAAGAACGATAGTCGTATCACGAGAAGGGGTTGTTTGTCATATTTAATGCTGCACTAAAAGCTGAATAAAGTGTCCCACTTACTGCGGCGGCAGCAACTGACTGTTTATTGTCCACGCAGACGACGTTGACTCTGGCTCAACTTGACCTGCACAGACACATTCATAACACCCATTGTTATAGGGGGCACACACCCCATCCCACACACACATATACAGTCACGTGCAAAAGGCAAACACAGGGGTACATGCGCATACAATGAAATCCTGGCTTGAACATTGCTCAGTGAAATAAGGATTCGCCTGCTCCCACTCTCTACGCGTACGACGCTGGGATCAGGCGAGACGCCGGACGCTCTTCCCCGCTCTTCTGTGACTAAATGGGTGTGCCAGCGCCCCAACTGCCTTTTCTTGTCGCAAACGCTTGCCATTGCCTGCAAGTTGGTCATCAAGCAGCTCGAGATGGTGCCCTGCGCGTCATATACCTTTGGCTGCTCGCGACCTTGCGTGTGCTACTTTCGCTAATCGGGGCCTGCACGTGAACGTCTCGTTTTTTCACTTACCGCAAGCCAATCACCCAATGACTCGGACTTACTTATAACCTTGTGCAGTCCTTAAGCCAAACAGGCTGGACACGAAAGCTGTGCTACAAGGTGGTATAAACTCAGACGCTGCCTCTTATTGTAAGATATATGTAAATTTATTACAATAGCATCGAATCGTCTGGATTAGTGTTCACACATCGATAACAAATCTACGATTTCTGAGCCACACATGTAGGTACAAAAGATACACATGACAAACATTCATACATACATGTGTATGTGAATTACAATGTGGGCAAAAACCTACGCATAGTACATACCCTACCTCACCCGCACTAGTGAAAATTACGTCAATCGCTCGTGCAAGTTCGACAAGCTCGTTCGGAAGTAGCAATGCACAACAAAATGAATTAGTAAGGGAATTTTTTATTCTGTTGCCTACTCACACAAATATAACAAGTTTGTGTTGTATGTTTAAGGTGTATATCGATTAAACGATGTTTTATAATTGTTTGCATTATTCGGTATAAGGATATCGATATGAAACAGCAGTGCAGTTGACAGTCCATGCAGTATGTAACACTGACGTGATGAAGAGACGCGTACGGAAATCAAACATAATCACTACGTGCAAAAGTATGTTACAGGCGGCGAGGCAGACCCCATAAAGTATATACATACATTCTTGCTCAGGATCACTAGGCGTGTCGGTTGAGCGATGTCGGTGAGTCAGAGTTGGCTGAACTTGGCGATAAGTTTTCAGAACACAATGTGTAGATCAAGTTTATTTCAAATTTTGGGTACCACACCTACCGCGCAGAGTGCACGTGTGAGAGTTAGAAAGCAAAATGGGGCATAAGACTTTGTCTTTAGAATTGTTAGCATATTTGTTACGCTGTTTTTAAACAGGGCAAGCTCGACTGTAGCCTTTGTTTGGTTTGTCTTTGCAGAGAGAAGTCACTATGAACGTCTGCGACGCTTGGCAATGAGAGAATGACGCGCGACGGCGAAATTCCAGCCATCTTCAATCCAAAACGCGTGCGTACTCCCTCTGTGGTGGTTACCGGCGACTCGTCGTCGAATGGGCCATTTAACACAACCAACAATAATAACAGCAGCGGTGGTGGCACGGTCGGCGCCCCTGGAGGCGTTGCCAGCAGCAGTGGTGTTGTAAGCGTCACCATTGGAAGCTGCGGTTTCAGCAATGTGCTCACCTCCAGCAATCCACAAATAACCCACCAAGATTCGATATCATCGAGCCAACAGGATCCCAATGAGGTTATTACCATACAGGCGGATACGCCTCCGGGTACACATGGGTCGCAGCACAATTTCGGAGGCGGAGTCGACTCCAGCGACACTCAGACCGGCCAGCTGGGTATTGACCAACAGCAGCAGCCAAATGGGCAAGCTGGCGAAGATTCTGAAGTGCGTTTCCGTAAGCTCAAGGCATGTCACGAATCCTGCTGCTCCGAACTGGCCAAGAAGGTGGGTGACTTTTTGGTTAACGAAATGCTCAATCTAATTTCTATTTACTTTGTAGATGTACTTTGGCGTATGCGTTACCATTCTGGTAACCGCCTCGTGGGTGGGGGCAACGCATTGTATCAAGTATATGTACATGTATCGGGCACCATACGAGGATGAACTAGACGATGATCTGGATACATCGTCGAGTCGCGCAGAGTTGAGTACCGAACTGGAGGACATACTGGCCATCAGCGACTCGTCGCTGCATCATGTCGAGGACGCCACCGAGATGTTCAACATACCACCGCGCCAGCCAGTCTACTTTAATGCGCCGTTCTTTGCGGCCTGGTTCTTTACCAACTTTTCACTGCTCTTTTTTCCCATCTATATTTTGGGTCTGGTCTCAGCCCGTAAGTGCGATAAGCTCAGCGAGATATTGGCCGATGTGCTGCGTGGATTTCGTGAACGTGGTTTCACTATAGGTATGCGGGAATCAATTGCACCTGTGTCAGCCGAATCGCCTCCAAGTTGCTCCTCTTGTAGGTCGCTTTCTCAATCGATGCCTGTCGTTTTGTATCCTGTGGTTGGTGACCACTTACCTGTATACGCTTTCGCTACACGTGCTCTTTGCCACAGATGCACTAGCTCTCTTCGCCACCAATGTTGCCTGCGTCTATTTGCTATCCTGGGTTATACTTCACGAGCAGTTTGTCGGCGTGAGGGTGAGATCCTCTGCATCCTGTCACGATCTCTCTCCATAGTTTTATTATCGACCCCATTACAGATTGTGGCCGTCATCCTGTGCGACACTGGCATCGCGCTGCTCGCTTACATGGACGGCATCACGGAAAGCCGCACCTTGGGCGGCGTCGTGCTGGCCACTTTAGCTGCTGCCGGTTATGCCGTGTTCAGGGTAAGTTTTCCCATCCCCCTCGCGTGCTGTGTTTGTTTTGCAGTTACTGCTGCTGAAATCGTGCCGTGCATTTCAGGTAATGTTCCGCAAGGTGATGGGTGATCCGCCGGTGGGCCAAATCGCATTCACATTCACCGCCCTCGGCCTGCTTAACGCTCTGCTGCTGTGGCCTGTCGTCTTGGCGCTGTACCTGACGGGCGCCGAGAACTTAACTTCGGATAGCATACCATGGAATATACTGCTCGCTGCGAGCCTTTTGCTCTTGGGTACGACATGACTGGGCTGGGAAGTCCTCCCACAATTGATTGTGAAAACTGAAACCTTTATCCCCTTAATTAATTTCCATTGCAGTTTTCCACGTACTGATGCAGTTCAGCGCTGCCGTTACCTACAATATGTTTGTCACACTCGGGCTGATAACGGCTGTACCCGTTTCTGGCGGTACGTAGTACACAGACCCTTGCTTACCCACTTACATATAAACCGTAAGCCTTAGCATTTCGGGACTTTAATTTATTTACAATGTTGGCGCACATAACCTAGAGTTTAAAAAATATATATCTGATAACGGGCCCACAAAAATACATATTGTACATATGTCGTCACTCATTCTCTTCTCTATCTCTCCCACCTTTGCTGCAAACAATTCACTTACGATCGTCTACTTCGACACCCCTCACCACACAGCACTTGATGTCATACTGTACAGTGCGACTTTTGCGGGCATGAAACTGGCCGGCGTTATACTCATTGCCATTGGCTTTTTTCTCGTCATGTTTCCTGAGAATTGGCCTGACTACATTACGCGTCTTTTGCGGTAAGTAAGAAACCAGATGATCGATTGTTAATTTTCTTCAATGCTTTGATAATTTTCATTTGTATATTTTTTTAATTAAGTATAATGCTATAATGCAATAACTATGCTAATTTTTTTCTATAGTGAGTAAAGTTTGTGCGTGTTTATAATAATTTATGATCTCAAGATCAAGTTTATTTTTGTCGCAATTTCGTTGTTTTGTACTTGGTTGTTCATTAATTTTCATAATAAAAATGTATCTGGTTTCTTTGTTTTTTTTTTGTATATTATCAAGGCAAGTTTATAATGTTATTAACTCAGAAACCTAAATAAATGCTTAAAACGAAAACATTAAAATTATGAATATATTGTATAATCTACATCTTATAGCATAACATAAAAATATATTTAATTCTATGTAACCAACATCTTGCAGAAAGAGCGTACGTGCCATACTCCGTTACCAATGTTGTTGTGAATTAGCCGAAATTCGCTATGCTCATTCGGTAGGCCAAATACAAAAGCTAAAACCAATACCAAAAACTTTCCACATATCTAATTATAACAAAAACTATTAAAGCCTAGTTATTTAGCATACCTTAATATTGCAGAATGAAACAAATTAACTTTTAACGTTGGCAAAAGACAGAGTTTTCCAGAAACTTGGCAGATTTTTTACTGACCGAATACTACTACATAAAGTTTCAATATGTTACTGTACATTAGAGTTAGCCACATAATAATACTTACAAGAGTACACCCCAGCTTTCCGAACTTTGCGCTCACCCCAAACTAAAGTCGATACTTAATCCAACTATACACTACTATAACCCAGTTTACCCACAACCGAAACCCACATACAAATAATATTACATGTTAAAGTGGCTTGTTACACGAAACTGAACAACGATTTTTTATATATACTACGAATGTAAAACTTTTATACTTACATACATACACACACATATGGTATATAAATGCCGTTATAGCAACATTACTTGGGCCCGTTGTGCAGTTGGGCAAAGAACTTTCTTGTTGTATTCTTAATGTGTATTGACGCTATTGTTTAATTGTTGTTAACACTTTTGATAATTTCGTTCGTTTCTATTGGCAGATATATATAGGACCCCAGATTTGCCAGTGTTAATATATTAACTTAAGTACTTGTTACCAAGTTATTTTGAACACCAAAATATGTGTAAAATATCTTTGTAAATATGGATGTTGTTGGACATGCCAAGGCTCGATTATGGTAGTTCTTACACACATTAAAAACAGACCACAAAAACCCACACACACTCACACACTGTATAGCTTGACATTCGCTGGTGTTGCGAAATTAAATTTAAATATTTCCTTTTTACCACATATTTATCTATCAGACCTGTAAAGATCCAGAGTCCCACAGCATATGATGAAATCGATGCTGTCCTGTATACCATCTTCCTCGTTTTGGCTGCTTGTTGTACGACCTGTTGAAAGTACACGCATTAAACATCTAATACCTATCCAATGTATAGTTGATTTTGAGTTCGATTTCACGTCGATTGATATGCTCCGTAATCCTGCATACTACATCTTTTTGCAATTTCACTAACTCTCTCTTATTTTGTATTCTTATCTTTTTGTTTCGGAATCCTCTCGAATCTTTAATTTTTTTGCACTACTTTCTGAGCAGGGTGACAAGCTAAACGATTTTAAAGCGACGCCAGTAAATATACCATATTCGACTTAGGGTTCCTCCACATTAAGTTCTTGTTTACATTCGATGTATGTATAGCTTCTATTCGCTGAATTCATTCAAGGGAGCAACTTTTAGAAGTGAATATATTCATTTGTGTGGTTACGCGGAGTACAATAATCACTATGAAATACTATGAAATCCCTAATAAATAAAACCAAAACAAACAATTGGGAACAAAATATGAAAATAAATATCCGTATAAAATATGATTAAATATTGGCATGTTTTAACGTCTTTTTATGTATGTTTATAAGTTTCCTCTAAGATTTCTAACAATTGGTCTCACTTTACTTTCCCGATCATGACTTTCTTTAGTTTCTCTATAATTTGTGTACGTGTTTTCTCCTCTGTGCGTTTCTCAATTTCTGTAATTCTGTCTCTCTCTATTTCTGAAGCCACTTTAACTAACTGTACTTTACTCTATTGCTATATACTCTTCTCATTTCTTAAATATAAAATGGTGTCGATATTTCTCTCAATTGTATTTACAGAAGCATCATAATGTTGGGTCACAATGCGAGGTGAGTTTCGTGAGTACACGCCGTGCCATATGGGCATAGATCCATTTTTGATAATTTAATCCTGAGCCGAACAATGCTCGAAAAGTTTTCTGTTGTTGTGTACTCCATATACGTAGGTAAAAGACATAATCAAATTCGAAACATAACCAAGTTAAATACTACTTTAGTATTCTCGGTATGATGGTTTATGATCAATTCCGCTTAGTTCAAAATTGAAGTTTGAGCTTTCGGACTTATTTTTGTGATGGGCAATATTCACGTATTATATTTAGACGCGATGTCCCATTTGCATAAATATATTATACATACATACATATACATAAGTATATCAAATGATAAGTACATATTCTTAAAATATTGATCCATAGCATTCAAAAGGGTTTCCAGTTAATTCGTTTCGTTTATTCCTCATTTATTTCCTGCATCAAACTTATCGTATGAGTTTCCACAAAATAAGTAATAACATATTAACTCGGTTTTTCGAAATAATATATGACTTTTCTCTTACTACTCTACTTAGCTACTCATACTTCAAGCTAGTTTGCGTAGATTTGAGTGAATCTTAAGTAGCTTAGGTAACCAAGTAGTTCTAGTGCGATTAGTTCGGTTTACTCCCTTTTCGAAATCTACAAAGGTAAGTTCGCTCAAGGACTTTTTAAACCCACATGCAAGTACACAAGTACAAAAAATGAATTTCAATACGTGCAAGTTTTTTTAAGTGCACTAGTAATACTCATTATTGAGAAACATCAGTCACCGCAACAAAAATCAAATATACTCGAATTCATATTTTTGTATGCCAAAATGACAGACGAACTTTAAAACTCTTAGTATGACACACACTGTAAGCCGAATATCAAGTTGAAGATCAGGCAAATAATGACCACAACATCTTGAATATGTCTTAAACAATATCGTATTCATATATTATATTCAGTTTACAAAATAAACATTTTATGATCTAGGACCTCTGTAGTAGTAACTATTTCTGATTTGTATATAGAAAACACCGCTAATCTGTACTATTGCTTCTTTTCTTCTTGTTTTTCTTCTTCACCTCTACCACGATCTGACTATCCGTCTCTCTATACGACTGTCTTCCTTCTTGAAACGCTGTCTCTCTATTTATATTTGTCTCTCTGTATTCACCACACAACACACGAACTCACCAAACTCCTCAACAAAAACACACCATACCGCAACCACGTATGAACCTGGCTAAAATTATACGTTAAATGTACAAAATATACACAACATTATACTCATTGCAAAAATACTTTGAAAAATACTGAAAATATAACAAGTAGCGGTAGGCCAGCGCTTTGTAAACGAGATGCCGCAGTCACCGGACCGTCTACGAGATACGCTCAACGGCACATTACGCGTTCTTTCTCGCACCACATAAGCTAAAAGTTGGACATTCACAGAAAAGCTCAAATCCATAACACAAAAATGTACAGAAAATACTAGAAATAACAATCAAAACCAAAACTACAACAGGAAATAAAAATGTTTGTAAATGATTTTCTAAATAAGATACATGAAAAACCACAGAAGAACCGATGAGTCTGGGTAAGTACGTGAACCAATTATGTTATGTCTTTGCCTGAACCGATGGTTAACATGTACACTTAAGGTACAGTTAAAACAGCTCCAGTTTCAGTTAAGCTCTAGCTTCCTCCGAAAGCTATATACAATTACAACAAACTACATACCAAAAACTAGTGTGAGGAGTTATCAAGTGGAGGCTTTGAGCTTGAACTCGTAGCCACTTTAGTTGTTAATGTTATTTTCTATGTTCTGTTGAAAGTCCTCTTCAAATTCTGTGTTATTCTCTTTTCTCTCTCTCGTTCTCTTTCTCTTTTTCTCCTTGTGTTGTCTTTTTCTTGCAATTCACAGATCGCAACATATTTATGCGTCCCATTATAAACATAAACGAAAATATTATGCTGTCAATACGAACTCATATGTTGTTTGAGCCAACCAAAAAGCGCATGCGACTACCCAATAACCCTTTTTAATTGTGAAACCAACATTTTTGTAGCGAGCGTGTTTGGCTCTAGGCGACATTTTTGTTACGCCCCGCGGCCACAAAATAATATTGTTTTTTTATAAATGTCGTATAATTAATGCAATGAAAATAAATTTTATACCGTTTAGTAAAACGTACAATAATATTTCAAATTGAGAAATAAACGAACCGGTGAGCGCTTTAAATGTATTCACAAGAAGCTAAAACACCAACCCACCACCACCGTCCTCTACACAAATAACTTAATCCAAGTTAGCTACATAGACTTCACTTGCTATCTTTGAAAAGTTTATGCGATGCTTCTTCCTATGTACGTATATAATTTACCTGTAGAATATGGTGCATTTATCCTTCACTGTATGATCCTTAATAGTAACGCCCACTTTTGTTTATGCTTACTGTTTTTGAAGTATCTAACTGGTTTTCCTTTTGAAAATAACGAATACCATAGAGAAGCACAGCTTTTTGGAATCTATCTCGATGTGATACAGCTTTCTTTAACGCTTCCACCTGCAATGCCCTCCAAAGACACGCACACACACAGAACCAAACACACGGAACACTCAGACACCATCCAGATATTGTAAATATTAAAAAAAGGAAGACCAACATTAAGAAATATCAGTAAAAAATCAGTAAATATTCTACCTACAATTTAGACGCCTAAAATATTATGTGTCAATTAGTTCATCATTATTGTTGCACTGCTGGTTAAGCAAATGATATCTAGTCGTTGATCCGCAGTGCAAAAGTAAGTGGGTGAATTTATAACTAAGCCCTTACTGAGAGAAAAAGCTAACTTTACAAATTGTACCATAATATATAGAGCGCATTTGAACACTAAACGAGTAGAAAACTAATCCAAATCGATTTGCTGTAGACCAAAGCTGAATGAGCTATCTGTGTACCAATGCTAACATGTTATTTTTTCTCTCCGACCCATTTGACTCACACGACACTCTCAGATGGGGTCGCGGCCCTCGGAGCGGTACTTCAACAGGTCAGCATCCCACCATTATCGACTATCGGACGGGATACATAAGGTCCCATCTTCGTTCACCCTCTGGCCGTGTGAGATGACTGATCTATCGCCAACTACAACTGGGTTTCTGCATGGCACCAACACCAACGCACACCACCAGCAGCTCTACCAGCAGCAGCACCACCACCACAATCGTCACCACCAACAGCAGCAACAGCATCTGCAGCGCCAGCACTCGCACACCTCACTCACAATGATCCATCGCCAGAGCAGCAGTCACAGCGTTCATGGCAGCCGCCGCGGCAGTGGCGGTATAAGGGCTCCTCCCCCCGGCACTGGGCGGCTCTTTTCCTACTTTGGCAACGAGCACGAGCACGAGCATGAACGCAAAAAGTCGGAGACGTCGTTTTTCAATTTGGGCTTCCGACGGAAATCCACAGTTGTTTACTACGCACCCACGGAATAGAGTGGGGTATAAGGATCGGCTAAAATCAAAGTCAAGTTGGGGAAGTCCGAGAAGCGGGTTTGCTCCCGCATATCTCAGTATAAGCCTCGTAACAGACACACACCGACACTTATGAAAGATACTTGCTCGGGATACAATCAGGCACCTTAGAAATACAAGTATACACACAAAACAATTGTTACATGGTTAGGGTAAATGTTCGTGAGAGCATTCTACGAGTTGCTAATTTTATTATTGTTGTTGTGAGAGTGTTTTTTATTATTGTTGTTGTGAGCGTTTAATGAAACCACGCAGTTCGAATTTTGCTCAAATATTATTATTATACGTTACAGACAATTATGTAGATATGTTACTGACATTCAAGCACAGCCACAGATACAATTAAAATATAAATGCATGGACACGGATGTATGTACGTATATACAACTGGATCGTAGGGAGGATTGTGCAATCTGTGAGAGCACTGAGCGCCCTGCAAAGGAGAAGACCAAAAAAAATATAAAGCGTATAGCTGTTTATAGTTATACACTTTGACAAAAAATTAATGCTTTTTAATGCTAAAGCTAATAACACTAGTGCACTGCGCGAAGTTTTGCACAGTGGGCATGGAGTTCGTAGCTACAGCCCTGATGCACATATGTTGTTCTCTGCTCATAGACTACACAGAACTTAGTGTTTTGTCTCGCAAACTCCAAGCTACAAAATACAATGCGGAAACCACTTTGAACCACAAAAAGCTATGACAGGTCCTTAAGAAAATCGAGTTACCAAAAAACTCCAAAAGTTAACAACTTAACTGATATACGAAATAACTAAAAAACCCAAGGAAATCACAACATTGAATGAATTATCAAAGCCAATTGTTTTAGCAATTATATACATTAAACCAAAAATACATTAATTAAACGAATTAACAATAATAATTGTAACTTTTACGTAATTTTAAATAAAAGAACACTGCGTCACATACATATATGACTAGAAAAACCAAGAATTAAGAAAATCTAAAGGAAACCAAAATGTCAACGTTGAAAAACTCGAGAGATTAGTAGCATAAGAAATATCGGTCATAGAAATCGCCCACACACACACATTTTAGAAACACCTAGGAAATACCTGCCGTTTAGTTGTAAGCTCATTATTGTAACTAGCGGCCAGATCAAAGATCCGACAGTATTTTTTGATTATTTTTCTGTTTTTCTGTATTTCCACTTTTTTATTACTGAAATTTCCAAACCGACTCGAGTTGTAAAGTTTAGTTTTAAAAGTTTGTGTGTTGTATATGTAAATAAGCTGAAACATTGTGAGTTTTATTGATAACTCGTAATTAGATTGTTGACATGTTGTTATTCAGTTGGTTTACTGCACCCTTGTGCGCTTTCGATTCTGGAGAAACTTTAACCAGACCCGTACATGGGATTCTGAAGTTAAAATCGAACTGTTGCCGCAGCTGATTTGTACTCGATCTATATATTATGTAGGCACATACTATAATAATTGATTTGTGATAGTTTTTAAGTGATGTTTGATAGCCAACTCGAAGCTCGAGCTACTCCTCCCCCGAGAAGCCAGTGATTATTGTAGCTGGTCAATGTATTTAGAAAACACAAAATAAATGAACACAACAAAAAAACAAGAGTGGTTTTCATTTTAAAATATGGGCACGGGCGGCTTCGTATGCCATGAGGTAAACGTCAAATGGAGGAAAAAATTGTAATGCTTTTAATAATTTAAGCTTTGCTCAGTACAAAAACGTCTCTCATTCAAATTGAACCACTTCCAAAATTTCTTAAAATTCTAAAAGGATCAAAAATAAATCAAAGTTCGAATTAACGATTTATTCTTCATTTTTGTGGATAGCTTGGGCCGATCGTAACTACTTAAATCTGTTTCAATTCAGCCGTGCGTGCAACTACCGCGATAGAAAAATAACGTGGCGCCCGGCTATCAACGGGCGACAATAACAATCTTTTTGGTTTCAAGTTCCAAGTTCTTGCGTTTTGTTTCTTTAGTTACCTAAAACAGGATTTACCAGGACGTCATTTTAAGCTAAAATTAACAAAAAGCAATCGCAATTTTAAATAAATTTGGCAATTTTGGTATAAATTTTTCAACTTGACCATTGAATCCAACATGAATAAGTTTGGTAAGTCCCAAAAGGGTCGTTACAATATTAATATATATTCATCGTTTATTTGTAAAATATTGTTGTTTAAAAAGCAATTATGTATACATAAAAATTTCCAGAGTCAGAACTTAACTTTATCTATTTTATGCTATAAAAGACACTGATATTCAAGGCACTTAATAGTTTAAACATAATACAAAAGATTTCGTTTATGGACGGACTTACGATTTAGTCTAAAAATGATTATTTCGAATTTTAACCATCTCTAACACGACTCAATTGGTTCGCTTAGTATTTGGTCTCTTAACTGTCCTACAAACTGATATGGAAAATTTTCAGTGAATAAGTTGAATCCATAGCTAAAGTTTGTTGGTTATTTATAAAACGTAGATAGAGACGGGCGGAACCACTTGAACGTGATTCTGCTGCGCCGACCACTCTTCAGCCGACAACGGAAAAAATGGAAATAGAGGAGTTGCCCATGACCGAGCGGTCGTCACTGCCCACTGGCTGCAGCAAAGCTCCTAGGCCTATGATATGACTATGAAAAATGTGTGAAAATAATATTTGTGTGGTGTGTTGTGCTGTCCCCTCTTTCTGTCCAAGTCCAGTTACCCATATATGTATGACCATGTCATTTTTTAATGAAAAACGCCGTCGATTTTTTTCTTGCCCTGGTAGGAGACCAAGCCCGAGTCCAAGTGGCTAAAAACTGGTTGTTGCGGAGCATTGAAAAAGTTCTCAGGGAATATAGATAATAAAATTCAAGCGCATATGATAATCAAGGTAGCAGAAAAAAAGATACTGAAAAAATCTGCACATTAGGTTCAGGCAAAAAAAGCAACCAGTACACCATCGGACCCGACGCCGCGCTATACAGCAGCGTCGGCGACGATTTAATATAAGAAAAACACTGGTTTCTCAGTCATGGCAGGCGTTGCTCTTCTTGACAGCAAAGGTGTGTGTGTGTATGTACGGCGCAAACAACCCTCAGTTCGCAATGAGGATGGGTACGGGGCCTAACTGGGTTTGATCTTAACAGGTTTGCGAGAGTTTACTCAGTTCCGTTGCGCTAGCCTCGACTCATCTCGGAGCGCGCACACTCACACACAGCTGTGCTTCACGGACTTCACGGACATTAGCAGGGGCCACAGCAGCATCTGCAGCAGCAGTGTCGCTTCCGTAATCTGAGCTCTGTAGGCGCGGTTGTTTGCGCTTTTCTGCTGCTCATGCCGCCGATGCTTCTGCTTCCTTTGATATAAATGACAAATAACCAGATTCATTGTAATAGATTATGTCTACAACTTAATCGCCTTGCAGATAAATGATGACAATGTTCAAAGGCAAGCACACATATATATAGAACATGGAATGAACGACGGACGACGGACAAGAGACAGCAACAGCACGTTTTGTTTTGGGTGTCAATTTTGTTGTTCAGAAATTTTTAGCTTTGTCTTGATTTTTTTGGAGTTTTTTCTATATAGAGATTCTGGGTGATTCATATGGACGGATTGAGATTAAAATATTTGGCTTCTCTGGGCACTTAACTAAATCTATAAAGTAGCGTGAGCGTAAGGCCAAACAGCGAAATGACCAATCCCAACGCTGATTGCAAACCCGACGCGCCCGCTAAGCGGCACTTGAACATGTCGTAGCGCGTTTCCTTGTCGGCAACGATATTCTGGTATTCGGCCTCGACCAGCTGACCGTCATAGTAGGTGATCAAATCCTCGAACGGATATTCATAGCCTTGCAGGCACTCACACTTATATCCGCCAGTCTCGTAGCCACGTCCCATAATTGGCACGCACTGTAAAATTTAATTTTTCTTAATAGTTTTTTTAATAGTTCTACGAAATAATACTTACATATGAGGTCTTTTCATCGCACTTGTGCGTATCCTTGAAGGCATTTGGCTCATAAAACCAGTCCGGACACTGGTTGATATCCAACTGAAGCATGTCCATTGACACTGCGACGACACCCCTGCGGCAGAAGTCAACAAATTAGACAGTTTAATTGCTCCCCTTAGCATGATAATAACAACAAAAGCGCGCCCTAACAGTCGAAAAGTCACAAGTCATAAGTTGTGCTGAGTGTCGACACTCGAAAATTAAACAATCAATTCAAACAAACATTTGCATGAGAATGCCAAAATGACACTAAAAGCGGGACTGCGGCGGCGAAAAGGGGTGCGATCTGGCCCGCGACAGCGGCACGCAGCGGACCGGCCCAACCAGCTAGGCTCCGAAAGCCAGTACCTCAACCCTACCCGACATAAAGATGCCATCCCCTATCACCGGGTACTTACTTGAATTCCAGTTTGACTTTTAGGCTATCCCAGCCAAAGAAGGGCACCGAATAGGTCACCAGCCATTTCTTCACATAACCATTGCAATCAAACTGCGGCTGGCTCCAGTAACCGTGCTTGATGTTTGCCGCACGATACGAGTTCGGGTAGTGCTCATACTTCTGCTGGTATTCACCTGTCTCATTATGTCGTATCTTAATTTTCATGTAGAAAGTTTCTAAATCATCAAAATTTGTATTCCAGCGCTGCTTAAGGAATTTGAAGTACTTCTTTTCGGTGTACAGCTCGTGTGTTTTGTTCAGACGTGCCAGATCCTCTACCTTGAACTTGCGTGTGTTCAGCTCTGTTTTATACGCATAGGGTGCAAAGTAGGTGCGATTGGTGAATTTATTCCGCTCCCAAAGCGTTGTCGCTGACCAGACCTTGCTGTCACCCAAGACAATTGCCAGGGTCTCACCGATCATTTGATCCTCGGTCAGCGGTTTGTCCGCCACACGTTTGCCCGAATAGACCTCGTTGGGATCCGATACCTGAATACGTGCGAGAATGCATAAAATTGTTCAACATTTAGTAGACTTTTGGGGATCTCCCCAAACATTTCTAAGCGCTTGTGCAAATATAAATCTATACAACGCTAGAGGGAAGTAGGGGTTAGAGAGAAGTCCAGTTTATCCGTGAGCATTTGCCTGCTGTTGTTCTTCATTTAATGAAGACGACGCGTTGTGTTGAACCCGTTTTTCGTGTCCTTTGCGCTCAAACTAATGAATTTAGCATTTGGTAATGGTTTGACACTGAATATTTAATTCAAGCCGTGGCAACAGACAACGGCTGAAACTGAAGCTGAATATGTAGCTGAAGCTGATGGCACAGCTGAAACTTGCATTGCAGGAAATTCGAGGAAGTTGAATTGCGCGTGGAAAATTATAATTTACACTTGAGAAGTTTTTAAGAGGCGACGTCGAAGGCTCTTAATAGGTGTCGGGTTTATCAATTATTGCTATTTATTTAGCGTGAAGGCGCTGGGAAATGATTCCTCTGCTGCTACTTACCTGTAAAAAGGCACTAATAAAGTTAGCAAGACGCACGGCCATTTTGGCTTCATTCTCAAACTGCTCCTTAGCGCCAGAGCTAACATCGCCACGTAGAATCAGATCTTGTGGATGGAAGCTACCAGGAAAGATGTACATTAATTTAAAAACACAAGCTCATTTGTTTAAGTTTTACACACTTTTTACATGTTCGATAATTGACGCCATGAATGTACTTCAGGGCCTGATCAATGTTTATATTCTCCGCATGCAGAGATCTCGAACCGGTGGTGAAGTTACGATATTCGGGATGCATGTCCAGATACTTTTCACGTATGTGATAGGGCGCCTTTTCCCATTGTATGGGCAGCTTCTGAATCCCTGTAAAGGTAACATTAAGCAACTTGAGATTACTCTTCAAATCTCCCCAATCTTACAGCCAATCTTGAGACAGTCATATTCGTTGTAATATTGTTCAGCCGAAGCACGTTCCACAATCTCGCCCAGATAAGGTCGCCGAACTGTGGGTGGCAGTCGGAAGCCCGGCTTGCAGCGACACTGATACCCTCCACGCCTGAAACCCCAGCCATGCAAGGGCTCGCATTCTGTCGTTTCTTTCTTACAGCGGGCCGTGTCCGCAAAGTGATTAGGCCCCTTGTTGCCCTCGCCCAGTGGACATTGATTGATGTCGATACGCTCAAAGTCCATTTCGAGCACGGAAACGGCGGTGTATCTGCAAAGCGGTAGGGATTAGGCAATAATTGGAAACATAATCAATCTTAAAAAGCATTCTTACTTGGGATATTCGATGTGACGAAACTGCGTGTGTCGGGGGTAAATATCGGCAATCGGCACCACAGCTGCCACAAGCCACTTGTTGGAGCGTCCGCAATCGAAATAAGGGCGTGTCAACTTAATTGGTCCCGGATTCTCCTCGGATCCAGGCGGACCGTGAAATGTGTAGGTTTCGTTGGTGTTGTTGGCGTAGCGTATTTCCACTTGGTACGTGATCTTCGTGTCATGCCGCCCAGCCACATTGTCTGGCAACCACGCGCGATACCATTCATTTATCTTGTACAAATCATGCGTGTAATCCTTGGATATGGTATCGGGATGATGGGCACCCAGATCCTGCACATCAAATGTGTTCCATGTCGAGATCTTTTGCAAATGAATGGGGTCATTAAAATCGTCCTGTCTAAACGTGCGGGGTCCAAAGCGTGGAAATGTCTTGTTGAAAAAGCCCCGATACGATGATGAGTATGAACTGTTTGGAGCAAAATAAATAGCCGAGGCGTTGATGCTGGGATTGGCCGACACGTCTGCGACGGTAGAGAGAAAATAGTACATCATGCCCGGGTCGTAGGTGTCATTAATGGCAGGACGTATGAAACGCGACTGGAGTATGTAACTCCAGAAGAAACTGCGACTCAGTGCCATGTTCTGCAGATGCAACAGCGCTGTACGATTTGGGAAGACTGGATTCACGTTCACCTCCTTGATATCTGGCTTGTGGGAGACGACGTCCATCGGCATAAACAAATCCGCATGATGCTGTATAGGGCAGTTGTCAGAATTCACCTTATCAAACTGGATTTTAATCTCATCGAACGCATCTCGAGCCTGCCATTCATGCTGTGCGAACACACCCACGACCAGTACCAGCACAAAAAGCAAATAGCTGCGTCCCAAAATCGTCGATGGTAAAAACAGAAACATTGTGTGGAACTGTGTTTTTTCTTCACATGAAAAGTTTCTGCCTACCCGGGCAGCAGCTGCTGAAACTAGCTTTGACTCCTTTTTTCGACTTAAAACAAATAACTTAACAAAAACGCGAGCGAAGCCACACGCGATTAGTAATACAAAATTAATGCTGTGCACTTGTTGGAACTACGCCCTCAAAACCAACAGCGTTGCAAACGGAAGCCTACGGAATACATATCGATATATCGATATGTAAAAATTTGTGTTCACGACCAGTGTTGTACAGCGAGCATACTTTAGTTCGATATTTGTAACAAAAGAACCAATTGCTGTAAAAAGACAGTTAGAATTTAAATAAAATAAAACATCGCGGTTTTTCCCCACAAATCTTTTATGTAATTAACCAATTTTTAATTTTTTCCCATTTTGCCACCCTCAAGCTATTGATACATATGTATGGACACCGTCACATTTGACACTCGATATAATAAAGCGCCGCCTGATACAAAAATTAACACGTTGGCCACTTGCCAAATAAAAAGCCAATGACCGCTGTACCGCCCTATGGGCGAAAATTTAATAGATCGACATTTATAGTCTTTTAGATTATGCAGCCAAAAACAAACCCCTGCAAACCGCAACGAGTTTGCCACACAGATTCAAATTTTGAGCACGAGGACCACCAACGCGCAAACCCGTCGGTGCGGCATTTCATGATTCACTGTCATGTGGTGATTTTTGCTCCGCTTTCTTCTGTGTCGCCACCTGCGCTAAGTGACACAAATTAGCAGGACAACGCGCAACGCGGCCCCCTTTAGACAGTTCTTCTTATTTCCTTTTTATGTTTTCTCTGTTCTGCGCTTGGGTTATTTATTACACCTGTCGTTTTGCTCCTTTCCTTTTCCCTAGTGGATTACAATACCAACATGGCAACCCGACCAAAAAGAGTAGCGAAACTTCAATTTGGCACAAACATAATTTTAAGTTTGTCGACTGACGTTTCCGTGTACGCAGATGTGTTAGTGCAGTCTCTCTGTTTCTGTTATTCCGTATGTCCGCATGACTGTATGTGCATATGTATGTGTGCATGTTTGGCACTGTTTATCCTGCAGCCGCACCTCGTAATGCAGATAAATCTACGTGGAGGCTACACTCATTGTTTTATTTTGCACGTGGGAATCGACACAAAACAAACTGCGACTGACCGAAAATTTTGCAGTTATTTCTCTTTCGGTGTAATGCATGTAAGGTATGACCATTCGCGTAAGAAACGCCGACAGAGACGTACATATGTATGTACATTTACGAAATAACATTGATAATTTTAGACATATTATTAATTTATCAAAATCAATATTCAGATCGCTTTTGATATTCGGGTTTCTGCAGTTTCTGCGGCTAGGTATGTCGGCTTCGGTCTGGTGAACTGCTCCCTGGTTTTTTTGGTTGTTTTGCTGTTTCGCTGTTTGTTTCTCTTCTGAGCCTCGCGAAATTGAATGTATGCCGTTGTTACTTTTGTTATTCTCATAATGGGTGACCGTTTATCGTATTTTAAATACTATTTCGAATATTTTAATGTCGAATCTTTTGATTAGAATTTGGGTATAAATTATATTCCTCAGTAAACCAAAGTTGTGGTCTGTAATAAACATGATAAAAAGCAGATGGTTTTAAAGTATGCTACTCTCTTTCGGTAATTAACATGAATTTTGTAACATGATGATTTACTTTTCCTGTAACATTCTTTGGTGTTTTGAATTTCGATGAAGGGTATCTGACTGTCGCGCAATTGTTTTCGATACTTGTTTTTTTGTTTTTGTTGTCACAGCCTCGGTGTCCTAAATAGCAACTGCAATTGCGTTGGGCCTGAAGTTTATTTTGGGGATTTTGTGCGGAATAAAGGGAGTGCACAGAGCTGAAACAGAAAGGAGACTGGAAGCATCGGAAGGGGAAGATGCAGCTTATCTCGGCAAACGCTAACGAGATTAAAGTTTAATTTGAAAAATGCCAAAAGCATTGACTAGTTTTGCAATTCCAGTACCAAAATCAAAAAGAAGGGGTAGCTTTTGGAATTCTGCCCGTGGAATATCTGCAAACCTTACCGAAGTTACATATACAGATATGTATTTTCTAGAAACTAGAAAGGAATCTGTTGGAAGTCGCATGAGCCCATTTAAAAATAACAGCTAAAATTACTTTTGATAAGCAAATTCCAAAAAACAAACGGCAAATAAAACGAAAATAAAATATATTGCGCATTCATGCTGAAATATTCACAGCGAAAGTTCAAGAAACCTAAGCAGGGGGGAGGGCCGAACGATTCCGCTCTGCATGCTAATAAGCGGGCGCAGAGAGATGCGGAGCAGTGCGGGAAAGATTGCGGGAAGGAGCAGCAACAGGCCGGAAAGGACAGAGAGGCACGTGGAAGACAAATCTAAATCAAACGGTGCAGGCAGAAGAACTCTGCTGTGAAGGTGATCTTGGGACTTCAGTTTGCTAACAAATTTGGATGCCTGCACTCTTCCCTCAGCCTGTACGTGCTGGGCAACAATGCAAAGTGCTTCCATCTCAGCCAACAAAAACGACAACAACAACACGCGTGCAAACACACACACTCGTGCGCTCAAAAGCAACCTAACACAGCGCAAATTTTTTTGTGCAGGGTGAATGACCCAGAATCAAAATCCACAGCGTTGTCGCTGCTGCTGCTGCTGACTTCGCAGTGCTGCCTCCGTCTGCCCTGTTCCCGCCTCCTGCTCCTCCCGGCCAGTGGCGTCGTCATCTCGGCCCCTCCGACTGGATCCCGCCAATGTTGTGGCTTGGTCTGGGTCTCGGCCCCTACCTCTGCCTCTGCGATTCCGATTTTGTGTTGGTTTTGGTTTGGGCTCCTCGGGCTGTTATGATTGTCGTTGCCAGAGCAGATAACCCAAGCCAAAAGTGAGAGGCGAAGAGCGCAAAAAATTGCGAATTTGAACATTTTGCAGCGTTGCACACGCGACTCTCGCGCGCATTCGTTGAGATAAAGGGGCAGCTAACAAGTGCAAAGGGGCTGAGGTTGGAGCCCACTCACAGATACATTTACAGCTGCAGATACAGCTACATTTGTACGGCGTTGTCGAGCTACAAATGCCATTAGCTTTTGTAAAGGAATATCGTTAATTGCGTCTTCAGAGCACAAACTGCTGCCTACCCCTTCCTGCCACCTTACAATACTCTCTAAATGCCAGGTCTTGCTTGATATTCATCCGCTGGTTTCCCAATCCGTCCTCAAATTGTGATAGGGCGAGTCGGTGCAAAGCAATACACACAGTACAGTGGGCCCGTCGACATATATCAGCATTATGATTGTCCCTCTGGACAACAGAACATATAAGTAATTTGAGCAGCATCACAACAAACTCTCTGCCATCAAGCTATAATTCGTGACACACACACGCATACACCCTAACTCATGCACACCCACCGCACTCTCTCGCATCTGAGAGACTCGCACATGCTCTCTCTCTCACACACACGCACACAGGCACAAGGCAGCAATTAAAACTGACCCAAGATGTTGCCAGCGTTGCACAGTAGTTGGTAATGATTGAAATGCAGTCAATTTGGAGCGGGGTATGCTCTGTGCCTAACTGTTATGTCGACCTACTGTATACGGATTCCAAAAAGGGGATTACAGGAAACTTATACCCATCGACAATAAACAACTGTTAAGAGAGGATATAGCAACTTTGTACAAATGTATAAATGTGCAGACGGAGGCGTGGTGGACCCTGGAAATTATTTTTATTGTCGAACAGCATCAATAATAAAGACGATTCTGCAAATGCATGTTCAGCCACTGTGCTTGCAGTCGTCGTGTCGTCATCGTCTCGAGGCCGCACAATAACGTGAACCCGCCAGAAAGTCTTGCACACCGTCTGGGCCTGTCACCTAATTTCCGTTTTAGAGAACATGTCCTCCGGCAGACCTTTTGGCTGAGTGCCAATCAGCAGTTTTACCCTGCGACATGTGTTCTATGACTCGCTGTTTGCATCCCCTCACCGCCCCACCACTAGTTGCAAGTCATCGCAAGAGCTTTCTCCTTGGACAACAACACGATTTATTAATTCAATTGTTTTCCTGTCGCATTCGCCATTTGCACTGGCCGAGCAAATCCTGCTCGGCCCCACCTGTATCGTTTCAAAGTATCGTTGCGCCGACAGAGCTGAAAGACCTACGACAATGGAAAAAGTTGCCCAGCTCTTGAACGTGTACACAGCACAGGACTCGCAATAAAGTCTGTTTTGACCCGGAAGCAGTACGAATTTTGTCCGGGTCAAGAGAATTGCTTCTTTTTCAAACCATTCTTTCACTTCTCGCCACGTGGTTCTAGTATTCTTGTGAGTGGTGGCAACATCGGCTATTTCTCAAGATTTTTGATTCTTCAAGCTGCAAGTTGCGTAACTAAAGTTCTCTTTCACTGTCTTTCATGTGGGGGTTCTTCGTTTAGTACTTATTAATACTTTAGTTGTAGAATATTCACCTTAATATTATACTCTTCGACCATTAAAAATGGTCAAAAATGGATATTTTAACTTTGTGCAAATGTATATAACAGGCAGGAGACGTCAGACTTCTCAAAGTAAATATGTTATTTGGGATAGAAATAAAATAATGGCAAAGGTTTAAGGTCGCGTGCATTATTAAAACAGTTTTCAATACCAGTGTAGTCCTAGCTTCTAAAGCCTCTGAGATCGGTGTCGATCTTTGGATATTATACTTAAATGGGAATTTATCTGAATTTATCTGCATCGGTTTAGAGTCTTCGTAGCTTTCTTAGTTCGCTTGTTGCTGTAGATTGCGGCCATTTTCTCAAACTCTGCAGCTGAAGGATTGTCAGTTTTCATTTGTCAGTTGAGCTTTCAATTCAATAATTTTTCCCATGCTCTGCCTATCTAGCTTGTATGTAATTTATGCGTATTAATTTCATAGCTGGCCTATCCTGCTTCCTGTATCAGCCCGTGTTCTTCTGTCAATGCAAATCCCTTTACTGTGGTCTGCGTTGCATTGGCGCACAAAAGATATTTAAAAGGGATTCTCGCACAAAAGGAATGCAACGACGCCGACGGTTGCATCGGATTCGGCCATTTTGATATGTAAATAAGCAGGCCTTGCTGAGGCCCGCTCGAGGTTCTTCTAATTGCCGCGAAGGACCTGCCTGGCAGGCAGGCTGCATGGAAGCTGCCTGGCATCCTGGCATCCTGCTAAGCTGGACATGCAGTTGCATTGCGTTACGATTGCGGCATTGTTTTCGCGCAATATCCTCGCGTTTAGGGGTTGAGTTTCAAGTTATGTCGGGGTTATCGGACGATTACAAAAGATTTCCTCCTGGTCAAAGGCAAAACGCTGTATACAAACATAATGCAAAATCCGACGCTTGCAAAGGAAGTTAAATGGGATGGGAAACACACCAAGTCGAGTCGAATCGTGGGTCTTGCGGCAAGGAAACGGGAGTTAGCCAGCGGGCAAAGCTTTGCCGTCTGATGCAGTTGTGCCTAGTGCCTGAAGACACATTAACTTTTATCTATGAGATACTTCCAAGCAACAGCTGCCATAAGAAGCTAAGTTGCAATGCAACAGGGGGAAACACACACACGCGCACGACGACACAAGATATCCATCGTGAAGTTCTAGACTCATTTTCTGTCCCTGTCCCCTGAATCGAAGTCTTATAACCCCGATATGCTGCAAGCCACAAGGATAAGAGCAGAGCATCCCCCTCTATTTCATTTTTTCTCTCTCTCAATTTCTCTGTTCTCAATGCGTGCTCGACCTTCGAAGCTGTCGTTGAACCCGGGGCAACTGCAATGCGGTCAGGAAGAGTGCACTGTGAGGCTTGGAAGGAAGGAAAGGGGAGGAGTGGGTTGAGTCGCTGTACTTATTATGTACTCATTATGTGCTTATAATATGTGTGGCATATACGTCCTATACATACGTGTATATCGTACATATTATATCCTGAAGCACTTGAATGCACCGCAGTTTTTCTACTGTTTTAACTACACTTGCACACACAATCCAACACACACACGCACACCCTTACACGACCGTACTGACCTATTCCTCTAGAAATTCTGTATGGGTTGGCTGCGTCTGCTCGGCGAGCGGCAAATGGCAGAAATTAAATGGCACAAGGCGATTGTGAAGTAACTCATGTGTGAACGTATTTAAAGTTTCTGCAAGTACCCCACGGCGATGGACCCAATGAGTGGTGGCAGAGGGCGGGTGGCAGGGACCGGTCGGAAAGGGGTAGCTGGGGGTGGAAGCGCAATGCAGCTGCTGTACAGCGCATCAAGTTAACGTTAAAAATACCCTGTAATAAATCTAATCCCTCCCAACGGTATGCAAGCTTCAACGTACTTTCCAAATGAGTTAACATTATGTTATCTTTCTATCGGTTAGCCGACGCGATATACCCATGTTAGTTTGTCCACCTGAATGCGACGGTTTTCTTCTGAGTATCTCAAGACATAGGGTGATTTCTATTCGGTTTTGATTTTTGAATCTGTATCGTTTTATGAAAGTTTCTACAATAATAGAGTGGGAGTCATTTTTATACCCACTACTCATTGGTTAGAATGGTATTTTTGTTGTTGTCTTAGGAATTATCAAATTTTGTATGTTTGTCCAATTGCATTTTATCTTAGTTTTTTTTTTTGTAATTGAGCGTACGCTTCTGTAATTCTATAAAATGAATGCAGAGATTTTAATGCTTTTGAATTTTGCTAATATGTTTAGATAGGATCATTGTCGTTTAAGTTATTTAGATAACAATTTTGTTTACATACTAATATCCTTCGGCTATTGAAGTTCCCAAAAAAGGGTTTACCAACTTTGTGCAAATGTATGTAACAGAGGCACTGTTCATTTAACTAAAGTCGACTGTAGACAGTAACTCAGTAAAATCTACTCCATTACAGCTGCATTACAGCTTCAATATAAACTTGACTACTTCAGTATACTTTATTATGAACTTTTTCAAGCAGATCAGATCAAATCACAGTTATTAACGAAAATATTATATATATTAAAGGATGCCCGCAGAATTTACTAGGATATTTAAATACAGTATCTGATATTTTTTTTGAACTAACGTACTCTACGGCATTTCAACATACATAGGTCGAAGGTTATCCTATTCTCGAGTGTGCTCGACTGTAGCTTTAGCCTCTGGTCGTCATTCTTTATCTCTTAAACGCGCTTAAGATGCTGTTAGCATATGCAAATTATTTTTCGTAGATAAGTAATCCACATTATCGTCTGGCAGTGATTTCTTCAAATCCTTGACTGAATCGTCAAATCAAAGCGACTCGTGTTGTATGCTTGACAGTTAGCGGTCGAAAGAGATGGATTAAACGATGATTAAAAGGATAAAATTATCTATTGAAAGTGATGGCGAATTGAGGGGGCTGTCAGATCTCCATTATTTAATATATGTATTACAATATATTTATAAGAGTAATAAATTGTTCTTTAAAAATCCCTGCATCGGATAGTTTGTTCACAGTTCACTTGTCAAGTATATCAATGCAGATTGTATAAGATTGGGGAAAAGGATTCTTTGTCTCTGCCAAGCAAGCATTCCAGAGCAAAGTGCAAGCTGAAATTTGTTGCAGTTGCAGCTGCTGCTACAGAATTCCTACCTGGGCGCTGCATGCAAATATGATCCTCCTCTTCTGTGACTATTGGCAATCGAGTGAACTGCATTGAGTCCCATCCCGTGCGAGGAGTAGGGGGAGAAGGAACAGCCACCTTTACAAATTGCTTTAACACTTTGTTGAGCTTCGGGCTGGGAGGCTCTGGGCGAAATCGATATTTGTAGAGGGAAAGCTGGAAGAGTTGCTAAGAAGCAACTGCCGACCAACACCTTAGCAGACACGAGTGCGCAAGGTGCGGGGGTGGCAGGAGAAGGGTGGTGGGGGCACGGCGGTTTCGGTCGGGTGTTGAATGTAATTAAAATGGAGTTGGATTACACGAGGCAGTCAAGCAGCCAGGTACCAGTGGCGGACGAAGGGAAGGGGGACTGTGCCACAAAAGAGGCGAGTTGCTTGCATAAAATAACAACAAACTCGGCGTAAAATAACGTCAAACAGCAACAACAATATCAACATCGAGGACGAGAACGAAGGGGAAAGAACATGGACTAAACAGGAGCACGTCGGCAGGACAAGCTTCTTCTTTTCCCTTAGCTCACAAGTGAAGCCGTCGCGACGCAATCGTCCTCTTAAAATGCACTTTAAATGGCAGTTTCCGGTCACACACACGCACTCACACACATGCAGACTGGCAGACATGCATAGAGCGAGATGTAGAAGCACAATAAAAACACAATGCGAAACGTTAAGTAAAAGCTAAAAGGAGTCGCGTTGTGCCAGGCGCTGCAATGCCCCGCTTGGTACATACTGTACCACCACACACACATGTACACTCGCACAACACCGGCTGTCATGTACGCCATAAACTTCAGCTTATCCTCGTCCTTCTTTCTGAAACTCAGTTGCAGCGGGCACTTTTTAAAGGCCTACCATCTGCACTTGTGGTTGTGTCTGCGATTATCTGAGTGTTTGTGTTTCTTCTGCATTTATCAGCTTGTAGTCCTAGCTGTTGTTGTCGATCGATAACTTCTTGATCAGTACCGACCCGAGGGATATGTCATACTATGTATTATCTTGACCAAGTCACTGTCTTTTCACATAAATTTGTATCTCCTCATTAGAAGTATACGTGATAGTCTCCTTAGGCAAGTATGCACGTGAAGGGTGCCTCCTCTCTCTTGTAAGACACCTTTATTTTCTACATTAAAACGTCGACTGTTGCTCTACTCCCTCTTATCCCCCTCTCTCTCTCTCTCTCTACTTGCAGTTACGCAAAATATAGCACGGGGAGCATATCGGGCCTACAACTCTTCTGAGATGTTTACCTCGCGGACCAACTCAACGGGTCAACATGTCGGTGAGTGGGGCAAATTAATTAATTCATTCAAGGAGTACTTCTCCTCTTGCTCTCTCTCCCTTTTTCTCTCTTTCTCTACCTCTCCAACTCACTCCCCTACCGTTTGCCCTGGTTTCAACTTTGGTTCGCTGATGTTTTTCGCTTTTCCCACAAACACATGTACGCACACACTGCGACACACCAGGCAACATTGCAGTGGTTGCGGAAATGTTTTTTGAGGCTATCTGACCGTTACATCCGTCCGTCTGTGTCGCTTGTCCGATGTGGGGTTAAGTAATGTCTGCTGCTGTTTCTGCTTGCTGATGCTGTTGCAACGTGCACTTCGAGCACTAATTCGAGGGCAATCTTAGCCGATCTGCCCAGTAGTATTCCGCGGCACCTGCCCACCTGCTGCCCATCTGAAGTCGTCCCGCGCTGGCGGTTGTACTTAGGTTCCTTGCCCTCCTATTTGCCTGCACAGCACACATGTTGGTGTAGGTCCAGTCGCAGTCTGTTTGTGTATGTGTGTGTGTCTTACCAGCTCACCAGCGAATGCGTTTACATAATGTAAACACAAGTACTTGCACACACACTCACACACACATACTGGGACAAGCACACTCCTTGCGTTTCGCTCTCCGTCTCCTCTGCATGTAACAGTCGCTTGACTTGTCGCGCTGTCAGCACCTTTTGCTGCTTTTTAATTGAATACCCTCGCAAAAAGTATATTTTCTCATATATTCTTGGTCAACTAGCGAGTTTATAAAGCTATGTATGTATTTACGTCTGCGACCTAAGGCAAATCGTTCCAAAACCTTATATTGTCATAATATTTTAGCTTTATTAATTCGATCACGATGATCATATATTTCAAAGGAACAGCCGAATGTGAATACTGCAAGGGTATAAAAATGTCGGCGAAAAAACATTATTTCACTTCTTTATACAAAATTTTATACTTTTGCGTCTTTTGCTTGTTGCCTCTCTTGTGGAATTAATGGGTTAAGTAAATAGCTATGTAATGTACTTGCTACCCCTGCTGTAGAGGCAACGCTCGACTGGCAATGTTGCCAATGTTCCCACTGTCTCTGGCTCTGCTCCTGCTTCTGGCCCTGGGCAAGGTTCCCACTTTGTAACCATGTGGTATCGCGACTGCAAATAAATTCGTGCAGAAAAAGATCCATTCAAGGTTTGGCAGGCTCTTCACCCTTTGATGCGCACAGATGTGAATGAAACTTGGTTTAAAGAACTTTAATATACTGCAATTCTATGCATACATTTTATAGAATTTATAAATCGGTTAGTTCCGAGCTTTGACCTATTAAAACAATGTGTGTGCAATGTGTGGCGAATCGTAATGAAACTATTTCTAAGACAATGTGGCCAGTTTTTTATGAGGATCGAAAGTTTTGGGGTTGATACTCTTTACCACTTTAATTAATAAAATAGCAAGCCTCATAAGAAGTTGCTTATGAGCCCGTGGTGTTTCGTGGATACTGATCATAAATATATAAAAACCCGAGAAAATGTTAATATGTTGATATTTGCTATTTATGTTAATAACAGACTACTATATGAAATAGAGCCGTGCCATAACTTCTGTGTAACTTATCGAATCGGATTGAAAATTGAAGGGTCCGTAGATATTTCAATCAGTATACGAAGCTTACAATTAGAGTTGCAAAAATAAAAATGGAATTATTGAACTGCGAGGGTGGGGCGGGGCATAGCTTACAATTTGGTGTCTCTAGCATTTATAATAGCGGAGATTTGATGAACCTGAATATAAAAATCTCAGGCAAATCCTATGTCAATTCGATCGTAACCATCATAGTGTGATAACCATTACATTGGATCTATACCATGGTGCAGAATTGAATAATATTGTATGTGCTCATTAACAGTTATGAAATATGCCTTTTTTTAATGAAAATCTGTATTTCCAACTGATCGTCCCAATCAGAGTTTTTAGGCATGGTCGTCCGGTTTTACTGTAATAGATAACTGTCTTAAATTGATTAGCACTGACAGACAGACTTGGCTTGATCGACTCTGATGCTTTACTTATACGTATATACACTATGGGGTGGGAGATGTCTCCTGGACAGATGCGGAAAATTCCAAATAAATAAAATAAACCCAAAATAAATATATTTTACCCTTTGCAAGGGTTTAATTATGTTTTTTTGCTTTAAAATTGCCGATGCTATGCATTTTTGATTTTATAGGGGCAAAAGGGCATGTTAAAGGGGAACACTTCAAAGAGGGGCATTATAATAGGGGAGAGTCCCAGGCAAGTTGTACCAAATGTAAAATTTGCTGACTACGCAGATTGCGAAGACAAGCTGCAACTTTTAAGGGCGCGACTCTTGCCCTGCACAATATATAAACAACAACAACAAAGAGATGCAGCAGAGCAGGCTAAACGAAAAGTAGGCCAACTAAAATTGATTTAATGCGCCGATTGTTCCTGCTGCTGCCATCACAGCTGCAATTTCGGATTTACGAGCCTGTGTGTGTATGTGGCTTGTGTGTTTTGTGTTTGAGGATCCCGGCTGTGTCGCAGTGTAGCAACATTGCATTGATCACTGCGTGCGACGCTGCGTATGCGCGATATTTACTCCGTGTCTGAAAGATACACATTCACCCAGGACATCCACACCCACCACATCAGTCTGGGAAAGTTCGTTAAAACTAATTGGCAACACTTGAACGGGCTTTGTGAGCGGAAAAGCAAAGCCTTTCAGCTGCAGTAGGTCACGCCCGTCACACGTCGCGTGCTCTGCCATTTTCAGAGTTTTCTTAGATTTTCCGTTGCGGAATCAAGTGTTCGCTTTTGACAGCTAATTGGCTATACTGTTTACATTCTTGCTTCCCTCCTAGTTGCACTTCTTCTTTCTGCCTGGCAACATCATCAGCTGCGATGATTCCCTTTGTCTCGTAACACCTTCATCCAATTTCGTTTTGTCGAGCTGATCTTCGGCTCTGAGCTGTCAGTTGGCACCGTCGTCGGGCCCAGGCCTGATTTATGGACTTCGGGCCATTTGCTTGCGCATCATTTTCAAAAAAGTGACGACAAAACATTCCACAATATGACAAAAACAGTACAAAAAACCAAGAAGAATACAAAATCTCTGAAAAAACGTTGAATAAAATGAGAAAGAGTTGAAAAAAGATGCCATCGACAATTTAGATAAATTTTCCCACCAGCGATGGGCATAAAAACAATGCGGAGAAGAGACAGCACCACCCCATTCCCATCCCCGACAAGGAGGGGTGCAGAGGCCAGGCGATCAAGCTCATGGTGCCGCCTGGCTGCGAGGGGTGCCAGCTTGCTCTCTGGGTGCGCTGCCGCCGCCGCCGCCTTGTGTACATCCGCTGCGCTATTCCGCTATTCTCGTTCTTTGTACATAATCACGCTCCGCTCTCCGCTCGATATCAAATGATAAAGTCCAGCGCAGCCTGCCTGCCTCTCGATGCGCGACTTCTTCTCGCATGCTGTGTGCGTGTGTCTGTGTGCGTGTGTATACACAACAGCTCAGCGACGGAGACGACGCATCCTTCAGGTACAACTTACTCATATATCACAAAAGGATATCGGCTGCTCGCTCGCTGTGTGTGCTTTTCTGCTTAGCTTTTCTTCTTTTTTGTCTTGTCTGGTCAGCTTCTGCTCCGGCTTCGACTCCGACTCCAGCTTCGGCTCGAAGGTGACACCGTGGCGCACACACAATGACCAAAGAGGAGGCAATAAAAAATCCAACATATTAAAAAAAACGATTCGTATATTAAACCAGTCACACAGTAGAAAAAAACGAACGCCGCATCAAAATCAACTCGTAAAATTCCCAATTTTATTTTTTGCTCTGCATTAAAAATGCAAATGTCGCATTCAGTTGCCCTCCCAGCTCTCCCCTTACCTATTTTCTCTTCACTTCCTGTGCTCCTAAGATTTTGGGTAAACAACATTTGCAACGGCCAGCGAACCTGAATGAACCTAGCCGAGCCAGATCAGCTGTGTGGCAAAGCACAGTTTTAATCGTGCTTTTGTGGCTTCTGTTCGGGATCCTTAACCTATCTGTCTGTTTAAATTGGAACAATTTTCATTGATTAAAAGCTTACTTGGGTTCGTATCGAAGGCCTTTTTATATTTCTCTATCCTTAAGTCAAATGATTCATGCGCACCGTATTTGGCTTATTTAGCCTCGAGTGATTGCTAGTTATTAAGAAAACTCAACCGCTTTACGGATCTCTGGAGATACCGTTTTGACTCGATTAAACAACTAAAATCTAAACTAACTAAATCATTAATAAATATTTTACGTGGCACAGATGTCATTGATATGCAATAGTACTATATCAACATTAATATTTTATTAGGGCTAGAAAACAAAACCAGAAATAAAGACTAAGGTTATTTACAATTTCGATTTTATTTTAACCTGGGCAATCGTATTTCCTGCAAATGTGCAGGGTTTTTCATTTTTGTATTGCTAGTGAGGAACTCGACATTTTTCCACACTTGTTAATGTCTTGCAGGAGAAAACAAGCATTAGACAGCTTCTTTTATGGAGTTTGTATTTATTTTCATCAGATCGGACTACTATAAAATACAGCTGCCATTTTAAACTCTTCTAAAGTTATTAATTAAACGGAGTTTGAAACATAAAAGAAATATACAAATAAAAAACAAAAACAAAAGAAAAAGTAAGTGACCCTTAACTTAACTAACTAAGCAACTGAACAGCACAAACAAATAAATTTTAATATAGAGAGCGAAACCGATGCATGCTTAATTAGTGTAGGAAATAAAAAGACGGACTTCTATAAAATAAACGACCTGCTTTAAAAACCTCTTGGCTTCCATTATATAAACGGTTTCCATCGTATAAACCACCACCACAGCCACAAGAACTATGATCAATGCTCAATACTTTCTTGGTCACTGGACAATGTCCATCCTCCTTTTGTGGTCGTCGAGCCAAGAGGTTCAGGTACATTCGAGTACCTCAGCCTCTGCCTTGGGCTCTGCATTGCTGTCTCTGCCTCTCTGTCTTCCTCCCCCCTCGGCCTTTGGCCCTTCCTCAGCCTCTACCTTCAGTTTGGGCGATTTGAATGGAGACAAGTCCCTGCGTCCCTTTCGATCTTCTTCAGGCGATCCTTTGTGTGGCCAAGTGCGCTGCTGCTGCCTCTACCCCTGTCTGCTTCGCTCGCAGCTCGCCCCTGATGGCTTGTTGTTGTTGTGTTGGTATCTGGGGAATGAAATTAAAAGAACGCAAGAAAGTTTTATTATGCGAGAGCGGGGCAAAAGAATGATGAAAAAACGCGATTTTTTATATGAAAATATTTTTTGAACGGACTGCGGCGGTGGAATGAAGTATAAGGACAGGGAGCGAGAGAGTAAAAGAGCGGCATTGGCACTACCACCACGATCGGCGGCGCATATGGGGTAATCTTCGAGCCTGCTGCCTGCCTGCCTGCCTGCTTGCTTGTCCAAGAAGTGTTGGATGTCATCTTATTATTTTGAGCAGCAGCAGCAGCGGAGGCAGCATTGATGATGACCATGCGCCGCGCTGACCATCAGCTTCTACTTGGTTGTGGGTTTGGGCTTCATCGTCGTCCCCCGGTCAAGCCTCGCGCTGTGAAAACTGTGGGAATAAAAACAGGATTCAATGCCGTTTTTTCCCGCAATTGCGTTATCGCCGCCGCAGTCGTTGCTGTTGATGCCTCCGATTTTCGATGACGCTTCTCTCTGGTCATCAGCATCCGCGTCTTCGTGATCATCGTATCCTCATGCATGTTTGCAGCTTCTGCTCCTACTGTCCCAGGTTTCTCACTTCCCTTTCTCTCTTCCTGCCAAGTAATAACCAAATAGTTTTCCTTTTCGCCAAGCTTTAGTTTTATGTGAGAAAATTCACACTCCCTCTATCACTTTCTCTCTACAGGATTGCACTTTTTAGGCTCTTTCATTTGTAGAAATTAAAAAGTTCTCCTTTTTGAAAGTTGTTTAACCGTTTCGTCGACTAAGACACACTCAACACATGTGAGAGAAAAGGAATCCTGTGAATAATCGCCCAATGGGATTACTTTTTTTAGCATAAGTATAATTGCTGCCTAATTGGATGATCTCGTTGATGGCATGTTCCTCTCCACGCCTTCCGCGCACGCAGCTTAAGCTTTTAAGCTTTTTCATAGCGGTCAACGCACCTGCAGCACACAAATTGAGTTAGCAGACACGTCCGAAAGGACAGAGGGGAACTAGAGTGACCGGGATATGAGCAGGCAGAATTATGACAGATCTTATCGGGCATCTAGAGATGCTAGATATGCTTGTCCGTCACCCAGGCACAAGGGCAGGGACGGAGGCAGGGGCAGCCTTCAACTTAATTAAACTTGGCTGCCACAATCCGAGACAATCCGAGCGAGAGAGAGAGAGAGAGGGAGAGAGAGAAAGTGTGTTGTTGTGGATCATGAAAACAGATTGCGTTGCCGCCAAAGCAGAAGAATTGCAGTTAATTGAAATGTTCCTCTCGGTCTGAGTCGAGCAGCAGCGAGCTGAGCCTTAGCGACAAACTGAGGCAGCGCTGCTTCAGGCCAGCGACGCCAGCGACACCGGCGACAGCCACCGAGGCTGAGGGGTCAATTGAAGCAACATCGTACACTGACGTGCTTGCACGTGTGTGCATGTCTGCTGGGTATAGCTATGTAGAGTCAAAAAATGCCAATAGTCTACGGCTGAAGAAAAAAATGCTAACAAACGGCTAGAGATGCCGCAACAGTGCGAGAGAGGCAGAGGGAGAGAGCGAGAGGCCAAGCAGACTGAGCCAGAGGCCAGTGGCAAAACAGTGGCAGAGGGAGAGCGCGAGAGTGAGAGCTGCAGAGCGACAAAATGTTTGACTACAAGGCTACAGTGCGCTCAACGTCTCGTCTGGGTGGTTGCTGAGTGAGCGACCGCTGCCCGCTGCCCGCTCCCTCTGCCCATGTCTTTGCCTCTGTCACTGCCGCTGCCGCTGCCTCTGCCTTTGCCCGCCCTGGCAACGTCTGCAAAACTAGCACACATACAAACAGACAGTCGGTATCGCGAGAGAGCCAGGGAGAGCGAACTGCAGGCAATGCACAGCAACACTAATACCAGTGCAACTCTCGCTGCTTCCTCTGCGAATGGCAAAACAAAACAAAAAGAAAACGCACGCTGCGCTTGTGTGCGAAGCTTTGCCGGCTTCCATCGAGAGTGTGTGTCAGTGTGAGTGTCTGTATGTGTGCCTCCGTGCCTGTGCATGTGTCTCTCTATACGTGTGTGTGTGAGGTTGTCGCTGCAAGCTTTTTGTCGCTGCCGCCTGGCGCGCGAGACCGTCGTCGTCATCGTCTGGCTAACTGAACAGCCGGGTATCTGTATCTGTATCGCATCGTCACTCCACTCGCAAGTATCGCGGACGCGCAAACGACCATGCGAAAAATTCGCAGTTACAAATCTGGAACTTTTTACACTAACGGTTAATTGAGCAACACTATTGGCGAACAACAAACCCCCAACTCAAAAATAATAATAAAACAGTCGAAATTGTACAATATTCCGTCAACCTTTGGATGCAATAATCAAATTATCAAAAACGGAGTCCGCGCATACGTCTCACACCCACAAACACATTGGATAGTCTACTCAAAAACTATACGATAATTAACAGAACCCGAACCAGAACCAACACAAAAACCAAAACTAAACAAAAACAATAGCAAAATAGCAAAATAGATCGAAACGAAACCATATCGCATCACACAGAGATAGCCCGAAATTCCGATATTCCATTTCTAGTGTTAAGTGCAAAGTATTTGTCAGTTTTTGTTTAAGTTTTCTTTATTTGCAACGGTAAACCTACTTAGTATAGTATATAATAGCGACGACAAGTGCGCTTAGAGGAGGAACACAAGCCCAATACGCTTACGACTTGACTCAAAAGTAAGACAACGATAATATTCGTGTTACATGACATAATTACAACTTCATTCGAGAAGTCAACGCTTCATAAAACTGTTGGGTTCGAGCCAAGATCCCCTTAGGGCCTCAGCCCATTTCTATGGGCGCCCCCTGCGAACTGTGAAGCGCAACACAATGCAGCGCCACGTCTGGAAGTGCATTAAGATTAAATATAAAATCTACGAATCGCTTACAAGTGAATCCAATACAACCTGAATCGGCGAGTACAGCAGTAAACGAAGATACCAAAAAGGCAATCGAAATATCGTTATAAAGTGTTGTGCAAAGAAAATGATCATAAAGTAAGAAAAACGAACTGAATTATAGTCAATATCAAGGTGGTCGAGTGTGAATAAATTGGATTGCCGTCAGCTAGACAGAAATCATCGGGACTAAATCGGAGCGGAACTGGCACTTCTCTTAATTTCGAAAGAGATCCTAACTCGCAGAAAATCAAATCAAAATCAAAGAAAACCCAATTGCAATTACTGCGTGGAACAATAAAGCTACAAAGACAAAGACAACTGCAAGTTGCAAGCTACAGCTTTACAGCTACAACAAGTTTCAATCGAAAACCCTCATGAGCAGAACCTTTACGTAACTCGTGACAGTTGATGCAATTAACCCACTGTAATTGCAACGACTGCAGCTGCAACTACAACAAGCATAAGGAGTGCGCATGGAAGCGCAGCTTTAGGCCAGCCCGACTGATCGCTACAAGCCCCAAAGCTCGCTCGGCAACAGCAGAGCGAGAGCACCGCAACGGAACCGGGAGAGAAAGAGAGAGGAAGACTGCACATTTGAGACTGCAAACTGCAGCCACCAATCGGATTCAATTGCCGAGTACTCTCGTAACTTGTTCAGGCTGCTCTCTCTCGGCGATCACTTCGTGCACTTCCTGCGCAGCAGTCGCCCAGCAACAAGCGGCGACACGGCGAACGAGATCAGTTCGTTGGCGAATGCAACGCTGATTGCAATTGACGCTGCCTCGCATTCTTCGCCAAAAAGTGAAACAGAGAGGAAGAGAGCGAGAGCGAGTGCGACTGCAACTGCGACTGCGACTGCTGAAGAGAGTAGGTGCGTGCGTGTGTGCATCGATCATCGTCATCATTCCGTCTACTGTACGCCGCGAGCAGACTCACGCATTACCGCTGCTGCAACAGCTCGGGCCCCTTATCTTCACGCCAATCCCCTCTCCCCCGCCTCCGTTGCACGGATTTTTGCTGCGGTTGGTTGCGTTTTTCGAAGTGTTCGTGTAAAAAATCATTGAATATATTTATAGTAGAGAAAACAACTTGTAACAACGTCGAAACGAGCGAAACATTCAATATCCCCTGTCTCTCTCCAGGCATTTTAGTTATCTCGTGTGTGAACGTAAGTGAGTGAAGTTTTGTGATCAAGTAAAACATACAATAAAAATATACAAACTACATAAATATACATACATACGTCTGCCATCATAATACCTACACGAACATACATACTACGTGCGGTTATTCGGATTAAGTATCTACACCTGCAGCTGCCAATCGGATATACTCACTTGGATACACTGACCACTGAAGTAGAGACCTAACAAACTACAGCTACAATTCGCTTGAGTAAGTCGAGAAAACCAGTTATGCATATTTGATGCAGGATTAGATATCTACTAGGTCATTCGATAGTTGGCGTTAGGGTAGCATACTATACATATTATATACGTATATGAATTATTTTATGTAAACCATTTTTATAGCCTTTAATTGAGGTAACAAGCAAAAGAAGGCATGGCAACCCCAAAGAGTGTACAGATGCTTGCCATGTCTGTCTGTCTATATGAGCACACAAATCTCAGCTATTAGCTAGCGATCAATTTGGCATGAATGTTCCTGTATACCATGCGCAGGTCAAGTCTATTTTAAATACCGGGTGCCACACGACGTATTGGATATGAAATATCTCCGTAGCTACGAAAAATAAACCCAGAAGTTGTTCAAGATTATATGAACATAATACCAAGTTCTTGTGATAGTTAGTCAGAGAGGTATCTGCCGAGAATAATTTAAAACCATACATTACCCAACTGAACTACAACGGAACAGGCTGCAGGGTATCCGACTATCGACTATACAGCATAGTTTTGCTTCGCACAATCCAATTCCCACAATTTCTATTTCCAAATATGTTACAAAGATTCATACATTGAAATTGCAGTGAGTAAATAAGTTGTAGAAAATCTTTTTTAAACGGCGTGAGTCAGTCTGGAAAAAGTCTCCATATATGTTTTTCCAAATTTAACCAAAATCCCAAAACAGATTCTAAAGTTACGCTTGCCTGTTACTTTTGGTACTACAGAGTTCTCATGGCTTCCATTTGCGAAACTCAGGAGCAGAGCTTTTCATGTTCCCCGCTAGCAAAATAAATAATTAAAATAACAAAGAAGGGCTACCTATCGGTTTCGGCTTTTATCTTCTCCGAGTGTTCTTATACTATTTACATATAGTGGTACAGAGTTTTATAATGTTATTCATGTATTCGTTAACAGCAATAATAACTCTTATCTCTGGAAATATAAATTTTTATGTTTTAATAATGGTTCCCGTAAAAGCTAACGGATTTAAAAATAAAAGTATCACATATACTATAGTTGTCATTCTTAAACCTTAGATAGATTGTTCCTTAATTTTATTGCCATAATATTTGTATGGAAAAGTCCACTGTTCAAGCGCTATCAAAAATACGATATGAATATATTGGTTCGATTCGTCACGGCCGACGCGTGGCAGTTTTCAATCCCTTGTTGATGCTGATTCAAAATATATTGTATATCTTCCTGGAGATGTCAACTAAGGTGATTTCTAATCTTCTTTTAAAATTAGTATACCCTCTGAAAGGGTATAATAAGTATTTAAATGTCATTTGAAAATCACGTGCGAAGCGCGGTTGCGATACCAAACAAAGTTGGGGGAGACAACTTCGACAAATCCAACGACAAATAGCATGGAAAGCAAGTGGATGTTGTGCATCAAAACTGACCCAGGGTGCTTGGCTGGATGGGTGTTTGGACTGTGTGGCGTAACGGGTTGGGGAGTAACGCAATCCATTGGCCAAGCGTAGACGAACGTAATCCACAAGTTCATGACCAAAATGCCGCATGGCAGCGGCAGCAACAACGGGGAAGGCGACTCCAGCAGATAAGCGTGGGCGCAGGGCTCGGCCAGTCACTTGCCTTGCTCGGCCATTTCTCGGTACACACACACACACACACACGCACACATACTTACGCTGAAAGTGTGTGGGGAACGAAAGCACATTTATTAATCGCTGCAGTTTGACTGACTGTGCTGCCCATCGTTTTCACTACTGTTGTTGTTTTTGTGCTTGTTGCTATTCTTGTTGTTGTGTCGTTTGTATTTATGAATGTGCGCTCTTTTACCCTTCGAAGGAATGTTTGCCACTTTTTTTTATTTGCATAGACGCACAAACCACGTCTGTGTGTGTGTGGATCGCATGTGGAACGTCGACGTTCACAACGATACACACAAAAATCTGTTTGTGATTTATTTCAGTACTAAACTGAAATCTGTAGATATGGCAACCCTAACAGTTCCTTCGTTTCCTTTCACATCTCATTTATGCATCAAACTTGCATCTTTCCTGACAGTTTTCACTTTTTTTTAGTGGGTGCAGTAAAGGTTCTGTCTGCACTTTTTCGGTAGGTTCAAAGATAGCGCTACGTTCCACACGCAGAGGCGACACACATGCAAACTTGCGTTCCACACGCGACAAATTTTACCCAGCGACTGTAGAGTTTTTGCATTTCAAGCTCACATACACACTTATATGAAACGATCTTCTGCAGCCATAGGCAGAGAGTAAATTGCACGTATGTGTTTGTGAGCGTATCTGTGTATGCTCGTGTTTTTTCGTCATTCGCTTTGTGCGCAAATTCTTCTCTCGCTCTCTGTTGCCGCTCCCTGCCAGCGTCGGCGTAAGCTTCATAAAGAGCATTCTCACGCGCCCTTGCGCTCGCACTCTCTCTCTCTCTCTCGCACTCTCAACACAATATATTTTTTGCACGCTTTGCGAAACTTTTTGCCTGCCTCAGCCGACAGTCGCGTTTGTGTCTGTGTGTGTGCATTGTATCCGCGTGCGCTTGTGTGTGTGTGTGTGTGCATGCGTTGCGACTGTAGTCGACACATTTGACTGTGTGCATTTTTGTAGCTGCTGCCGCCGCTGCTGGCGTCTTTACCGTCGCCGTCGCCGTCGACGTCGTCGTCGTCGTTGCTGCAGCTTTCGTTACGACTTGCGGCTGTGACTCCCCAGAGTTGTTTGTGGGTTTTGTTGTGCGACGCGAGTGACGACGTGAAGACCAGCAGAGCAGTAGAGCAGCAGCCTAGAACCGGTGACGTAGTCGACGTTGCGAATGCCATTATTACAACGGGGCTGCCGTTCTCGCGAATTACAATTACAACAAACAAAAATACATATGTGTGTGGATATGTATATAGTACAACGATATTCAGATCAGCAATAGAAATCAACTCTGTGCAGTGAGGCAATTTTGTAAATCAAAATAGAACAAAGCGTTCGCTACACATACTCTCACACACTACAGCACAGCACAACACACACAGATACGTGCGCCTGTACATGCATATGTATTTTTATTTGATGCTCGTTGGAGAATTCGCGACGCGCACACACACACTCGCACACACACTCACGCACGCAAACGACGTCGGCGAAATCGCGGCAGAGCGCGCGCGGCAACGAAACGGAACGGCGTACGGCCACTGTGATCTCATAAGTAAAAAATAAATAAATAATATATAAATAAATAAATAAATAAATGCATAAATCAAGTTAAAATCAAATAAAGTTATTATTTAATGCAATTGTATAAAAGAGTAAAATGCAAGAGAGCTAGCAACTAATTAATTTCAACATAACGAGAAATCTAGTTTAAAACAAAAACAACGAAGGAGGAAAGTGCATAGAGAGGAGAATTTTGAGAGAATCGACGCGTAGTGCAGAGAAAAGGTAAACGAAGTGCGAAGTAAAAGACTTAAATACTGAGAAAGGTAGTGGTAGGGGGAGAGAATGCAGATTGCACACATACAAACAAACAATAACAACAACGTATCCATATCAAGTGCCAGTGTTGTGCTACGGCATTTTTTGCCAGTGACAGTGCGCCCCAAAGCATACATATGCATGTGTGGATGTATGTCTCTCTCTCACTTTGTGCGTGTGCTTGTGTTTGCAATTAAGTGCAAAATTAAGACACATTTGCACGAGTGTGTGTGCAGATGTATTTAAAGCTAAACAGCTGACATGTGGTGTGAAATGAATCCAAATCATCACACCCAGACACACACACCCACGCGTGCGTTCAGGTGTTTCGCTCATATGCAAAATGCAAAGAGTATTTAGAAAATAGAACTTGGAAACAGAGCTTGGTGTCGCGGCGAAGACAACAATAACGCCCCACACAGTCTGCGTTGTACAACACTGCAGCAAACACGACACACACCAACACAGACGACAGTCTGTGTCCATAACAAAGCGGCCCCACATACAGACATACGCCGAGCGCCTTGCATTTTTTTTGTCTTAGCACTTTGCTTGTCTGGCCATTTTTATCCGTGACTGTGTGTTGGTGTGTGTCTGGCTGTGTTAGTGTGCTTGTGCGTGAGTGTGTGGCAATGCATTTAACATCGTCCCAATCGCATTAAAAGCCGCTGCGTCTTCGTCACCAACTTCTCTCGACGCCGCATGCTGCTTGCGCTCCGTCCACCATTTTGATTTTTGCCTTGCTGTTGCTTTGCCTCCCTTCCCCCGCAGATTTGCCGCCGACGCCACCACAAGAGCTAAAATCATTAAAAGTGAACTTAAAATAAAGAAAAGTCCAGACAAAGTTGCCCCGCATCTGCGTGTTGTTGCCGTTGTTGGAGTTGTGATTGTTGTTGTTGGCATAGGAAACCGGTTCGCGTTGCCTTTGCCTTTGTTTCCTTCTTTTGATCTGCTGCTCTGCTGCCTCTCTGTTTGTTGCCTTGTTATGATGTTCGTCTGTCTCTTATGTGGGCTGTCTCCGGATTCGATTTTGTACTGCATCGCACACACACTCACACGCTCCAACAGTGCATTTTCTGGGCTCCAAGTCAGCCACGTGTCAGCCAAATGGCGTCCACAAAACAGACACGGAGTCATGCAGCGTGTATGTGTATGTACATACATAAGTATGTATGTACGTGTGCTTCTGTGCGATTGGCAAAAACCGGCCGGCGCATTGCACGCAAGGGGGGAAACGTGCACAGCGCGGAAGAAAAGAGCGCCAAAAGCTCTGTACGCTGCAATGGAAACCGATAAAAGCTTTCGACTGCATTGCGCGCTCTCCGAGAGAGACAGAGACGAAGAGAAAGAGACAGCGTATAAGTGCAAGACGCAGCGGGAGAGCGGACAGACAAATGTACAGGGAGAGAAAGAGAGACGTAGGGAGAGAAGGAGAGAGTAATATAGCTGCAATTATTTGCAGTTCTTGTCTTGTTTCCGTTCCTTTCCTGAACTGTGGCTCGTCCTCAACCAGCGTCGCCCCATAGCCTCGTCCTACGTCCCGACCACGTCTCCGTTGCCAGAGGCGGCCTCGTTGTCGTCGGCATGTGTGTATAATTTGGCGCTTCGCCATGTTCTCCGTTTCTGCTTTGGCTTCGTGTGGTGCAAACAGCATGGAGCACCGAGGGGGAGAAGGGTGGCGAAGCTAGCGGGCCAAGCAAGTTCGTTGCCGGCAAACACGTTTTCATTTCGCATTGCTGCATTTGTCGCTCTCTGCCTTATACATTTGTCTTTTAATTTGGCCTGTAACGTATCCTTCTTCTTCCCTGTTCCGGTGGGAAAGGAGGGAGATACTGCAAGATAGAAAACTTTCAAGCCATAAATGTCGTATCCAAATCGAAAGATATCCTAGCACGCTGCAATAATCCGCAGTGGAATGAAAGCGAGAGGGAACCGGCGCTTGCGAAGCGTCTTGCTGTGAAGGAAGCAGCATGCAACCTCGACTTGCTATGTCGTTTCTTTTGCAAGCAGCTCAGGGCTCTAGTGGCAGAGGGGCAGGTCGGTGGTGCACGGTACCATTCCGGGCTGGCGCTGCCACAATTGCATCCAGTTGCACAGTTGCCTCATCCTCGCGGCCCGTCGTCCTCGTCACGTTCTCCGCTCAGCGGGCGAGCCTCTAGCTCTTAGCGCCCTCACACTCAGCCTAATTTTACAAATAAAATACGCTAAATAAAAGGCTAGATACACGATGCCACCGACAAGAGTAGTCAAGTGCTCTCTCACCGTTGCACGCCCCTATCCGCTGGCCTCGTGCCGCCCCAGGGGCTTTTGAATTGAGCGGCGCCTGCTGCCGGCACTTTTCTAATTCGCCATGAAAGGCAAACTATGCCCCGTTGTTGTCACAGCGCCAGCGAGGGAGAACTTGGCAAAATCCTTGCAGGGTGGGAGGACACCCCTTTCTTGTTGTGCACACGGAGGCGCAGTCTCGTTTCCGGGCAACTCTTTGGCCGGGCACGTTTGCTCAGTATAAAAAGAAAATAATATTCCCATTTTTTGTGCCTCAACTGGTTGTGAAGCATGCCCCTGCTTCTCTGGCAAAGGGGGGATGGGAAGGAGGTGGTAACTTTTGTGATTCTCATTTTCGTTTTCTTCGGCGCGGAAAAATGCATTGTTATTTTTGTCGAAGCGCCGCCTGTCGACGCCCTTATGTACTACTCCGGAACGTTGTCCTCTTTGCCAACTTTACACTGCTAACAAATACATATGCAAACACAAACACACACACTGGGAGACTGGTGCATACTGTCGTGTCCCTCAGCCGCATTGCAGTCAATTTTTACAGCCTGAGCTGGCCAGGCGCGACACACGTGACTGGCTTCCCCTTAAGTCCGCTTACCCCCATCGAACCTTCTCCATTTGCTGATGTCCGTCGAGCATCGTCGAGCGTATCCTGCAATTTTTGGCCACAAACATGTGTGACTTCCCTAGTGTGTGTGTTTGTGTGTAGTAAATATTGTAACATGTGGAAAGGCTGCCAAATGAGCTCGCTGCAAATGTAATTCTTCCAATCGTACAAATCTTATTCTCGTTCCCCAATATAAGGGGAGCAGTGTCCAGTTCTTAAATATCGTTTTCCTCTTTCAGCTGTCCAGCTCCTACTCAGCTGTTGTCGTTGAGTCTTTCTACAATTTACCTAATGGCCAATGCACTTTGCTGTATATACCATAAATAACACAGAACTCTTGTACCGATTCGCTCTCCCTGGCAAATATCTGCATGTGTCGCAATGGCATTAATTTCTGAAACTTATGCGGCCCATCGATCCAACACGTAACCCTCTATCTGGCTCCTCCACCTTCCCCCTGGCTCTCAGTTGGTCATAAATTACAGCAAACATTTGCCACACTTCCGCTTGGATCCCTCCGGGTCTGGCATGGCAGCCACGACGTTCCGTTTCAAGTGGCATGTCTGCAGTTGCAACGGCAATGGCAACAGCAGCAGGAGCACCAACTACTTGCAGCTATTTTCGTGCCTTAAATCGGCTTATGCCACTCGCCTCTGTGAGCTTATCTGGCCCGGTTGGGTTGGGCCGAAAGGGGTTGCACATACTGCGATTCGTTTTAAAGGAGTTGCCGGCAGAAAACGCATTGAGGGAAAATCAATAACCGAACCACTTCCCGCACTTCTTGGGCCCCGGCTTATTTGTTGCCGGCTCCATTGTCGTCGTCTACGGCAGTAATATTTAAATAGCCACGACATCCCCTTCCTACCACTCTGCCCCATCGCCCACACCAGCCGCACCTTCTTTCGCCTTTTGAGCTAACTTTGCACAGCGTCCGGTAACAACTGCAATGACACTAGCTGCATGCGCATACGAAAGCTGGGCCTGGATAGCAAGGCATTTTTATTTGTGTAGAACAATAATTTATATTGTTTATATTTAGATATTTTACAAGGGTGTCATTGACCCTTTCGGCTAGACATAACATAGTTAATACTAAATTTATATAGAACAATCAATATTGCCAGAACAAAGCCTTAGTTAGAGCTCTGAACATGCAAGGCAAAACCAACTTAGTTCATGACACTTTCCATTCGCCTTAATCTTGCGATTGCTCAGCTTTAGCTAGTGTCATTTGTATATCGGAGAAGCAACCCTCAAAGCAAAAATAACAATCTGCAGACCCCAAGTCAACCAATCGACCGTCTGACAACCAACTGCAGCATGTAATTCAACTTACAGACATTTCTCTGCTCCACACCATACCACTCCCCATACCTAGCTTAACTAGAACTGTGGCGACATAATGTCTAGCGCCGATCCGTGTGGTCTGTGGCCAATTTAAGAACCGATTTACTTCTCGCTTCATCAGTTATTTTGCACTTCTTTTTTACCGCTTTTGTTATGGAAGAGCTGCTCGATTTGGCAGTCTGGCAGCCTTGTCATATCGCGGATTTACTAACCTCGCACCAGGTATTAACTCTTGGCCCAGAACAGAACCCAGAACCCTATAACCGTCTCTGCCACATTCACGACCCGTTGCCGATGTTGAGCCGCAGCTGTTAAGGGTGTTTAAAAGCGCATATCGGTAGAAAATGCACAAAGCGAAGAAGGGGAGTGAATGTGGACGGAAATGTGCGGGTTGTGCTTTAGCGGCGTGTCGCGGGTACAACATGTAATTTATTGAGGTAGTAACCACGAGACGGCTGTACAGCAACAAAAACAATGAACCATGCAAATCTCGATTTTTCCCTTAAATTTCATAAAAGACAACAAGCGCGACCAAATATAAATATGTATGTACATATATTGGAGAACCATCATTACAATATTATTGACAGAGAGTGGTCAGTGTTCCCCTATATCAATCTAAATAAATGGTCGAAATTGAACATACATTGACAGAAATCTCTTGAAGCGTGTTGGCAACTCTACTCAACAATTTGCAACTGAGATTGTGATAATTTTAAATTGTTGTCACTCGTCCAGGGTTGCCACCTTCGTCGGCGGCGACAACATATCGGCATTGTAACCCATTTTAAGAGTAGGCTTTGTACAACTTGACAGTGTACGGTTGCCGTTAGTATTTATTTCCCCCCAGTTGTTAAAAGGGCGTGCGTCAAAAACATTTCGGAATTTGTTAAGCGAACCGAAAAGGCAAATTCTGATTCCGATTTAGCTAATAAAAAGATTTGTTTCCCAAAGAAATATAGCAAATCATGATGCTTGCAAATATATCGCAGCTCGTGAGCGGCGGCGGCGGCACCGCAGCAGCAGCAACGACCGCCGCAGTCGTCGCAGCGGCAGCAGCAGCAGCAGCTGCGGCTACTACGGCAAAAGAATACGAGATCAAGCCCCAAGCCATGGGCGCAAGTGAGTAACAAAGATAGCAACAGCAATAAACACAGCAACAATAAAGTATTTCAATGTCACGCCAAAGAACGATAGTAAAGAAAGAGCAAATTGCGAACCCAAAATGAAATGGCAATAGCCAGCGCAAATGCTAAATAGCCAGCGCAAAGCGAATTATGAGCGACTCGTCACAGACACGCACACTCACACGCGGACGGCACTTAAATACCACCACAGTGCACCTCACTACACCACATAAATTCAACCCACGCTCTTTTCTCTCTCTCTCTGCGCTCTCACTGAGATCGACGCGTTCGTTTTCGCTCATTACGCAATAGTCGCGTTCCGTTCTGTGTTTGCTGCTTTTGTATGTCGATTTTGTTTGAAGAGTCGTCACTGCAACACACGCCCAAAAAACGACAGACCTACCATACATTCACACATTCACACACACTGACACACACACGCACACTTTTGCATATAATAAATGCTGATAATGCTTGATATGCTACGTAGATTGGGCCCGTTGGCAACATTGACAATTGGTGAACTTGCAATGCATATATAGTACATACATGTATGTACATGTGTGTGTGTGTGTGTGTTTCCATGTGTGCGTCTAGTTCAGCTGTGACCTGTCATTCTATTGACAGCAGCTCCAACCAGTTTTACGATACGTCCTAATGACACACAACTGTTAAGTACACACACACACGCACTATCACGTGGCGTCGCGCACACAGTTGTCATCGGCGTCGTCACAGTGAATGGCTACGTCACGGTTAACACTTGGCACGCGTGCGGTCAACTTGGCAAACGGGATTTGACGGACCTCACACAGTAGTCGGACATCACAGCGAATATCGGACACATCGTATACGATACACGATATCGTACATAAGTCCGCACAGTTCGCACATTTCGCGAACGAGCCTCTTCTATTGTTTACCTTTTTGCTTTTGTCATGCTAAACATTCGTTGCCGGCTGCTTCTCTTTCTCTCACGGGTTGACTAATATCTCTCTCACGCACATGGTAATTGGGTGCGTGTCTGTCTCTCTCACTTGCTCGCTTGTTCTCCCGGGCGCCGTGCCCTCATTTTACTATGATCACTCACTCACGCATTTTTTGCAGTCAACGAACTTTTTGGCAAACTTTTGCTCTCGCGTAATTTCTGAGTTCTCCCCCCGGTAGCAGTACGTGCGTATGGTGCGTGTGCTGCGAGCCATTTCGGCAACTTCTCATATTTTTGCAACGAGTTCATTGAACCTGTTGAACGCATACGTAGTTGTAATTGATTAGTTGATTGTGCATTTTCTGTAATACTCTCTCATCTCATTCTCCTTGCTTGCAGAAATGGCGGAAGGCAATGGCGAGCTACTAGATGACATTAACCAGAAAGCCGATGACCGTGGAGATGGCGAGCGTACAGAGGATTATCCCAAGCTGTTGGAGTACGGCCTGGACAAGAAAGTGCGTTCACTAGTTGGTTGCTAGTTTTGAGAATAATAATTTTTTTTCTGAATAATTTGTTCTGTAGGTTGCCGGCAAACTGGATGAAATCTACAAAACTGGAAAGCTTGCTCACGTTGAGCTGGATGAGCGCGCGCTGGATGCGCTCAAGGAGTTTCCCGTCGATGGTGCCTTGAATGTGCTTAGTCAATTCCTCGAGTCAAACCTGGAGCATGTGTCAAATAAGTCTGCCTACTTGTGCGGGGTTATGAAAACCTATCGCCAGAAAAGTCGTGCCAGCCAGCAGGGTGTGCCAGCAACGGCCACCACCATACAGGTGAAAGGACCGGACGAGGACAAGATAAAAAAGATACTGGAGCGTACCGGATACACATTGGATGTAACAACAGGTAACTTGCCATACATTCCCTGCTATTTTTTAGAAACACAGACCTAACCGCCTCTTGTATTTCAAAAGGACAACGTAAATACGGCGGCCCTCCTCCCAATTGGGAAGGCAATGTGCCCGGGAATGGGTGCGAAGTGTTCTGCGGAAAAATACCCAAGGATATGTTCGAAGATGAGCTTATTCCCCTATTTGAGGATTGTGGCACCATTTGGGATCTCAGACTCATGATGGATCCAATGACGGGCACAAATCGTGGTTATGCATTTGTCACATTCACAAACCGCGAAGCGGCAGTTAATGCTGTGCGACAGGTATTTATGCCAACCGAACTATCGACTCATACCAAACGCCTACCGATTCCCCGAAATACCCCTACTTCCCCTAGACCCTAAATCTGAACACAGCTGAAACACTGACCGTCCATAAAGCGCTTTATGTTTACCTATAACATATTGTCAACTATTATATTACATACTATCTTTACATATAACTATTGTACCACATACTTTACATACCTATATTGTTATCTATATCTATATATATGAATTTCTGTATAGTAGGTAAAGTTCGTGCCTTGCGAACTAATTTGGCCCTCGACACTGCCGCTTGCTTCCAAATTCAACAATTGATTATATGTAGTTATTTCAACACCAAAATTATTGACTGCAAATTTGAGCTATCTACTACTACAGCAAAAAGACGATTATATATAAAATATCCCGATTCGGCGCTTTGAAACAAAACCAACACCAAAAAAAAGTTGTAGATGTACTGCTTTCTTTATGGTCCGCTAGCTTCTTTCTCTCTCTTGCTCTATATCTTTACTACTCTCGTACTTGTATCTATCTGTAATTTTTTTGATGTATGCACGCCTTGTCTTTATAAAAAATTAATTTTCGTTTCGCTACGGCTCGCAGTTACGTTTAAACTCGCGTGTCGAATAGAACCAAAAAATTTTCAAATTTGAAAAGAGTTCTCTCTGCATCGACAAAATTTGAACTGCAACCTTCAACCTGTCTCTCCTCTTTGTTACATTAATTTTGTTTTACGTAGCTTTCACAGATCTAGCAATTACATCGATAGCCTTAGTGTACTTCGACTTTCAGCTTTATAGAATACTATATTCTTATCGAAGGGGTACGTAGTTTCCTTTGTCTGGTTTTATAAAACAAGCTGCAAGTCGAACAGCAGGTCGAGCATGTCCTACTAAACTAACCCTTTGGTATATCTACCTTCTATCTTAACTAACAGTTCACTCACTACCAAAACCTTTCACCTCGTTATTTTTAAAATGCGGCTCCGTCAACAACCGAAATCGACAAACTGAAAGTTTCCAAATCGGTAATGCAAAATTCTTACAAAAATTTATTTTTAATTTTTTATAACTTTACATAGCCCCTCCCACTTTTCAAACCCCGAACCCGAACCGATTTACTTTTGGTTGTTACTCAAAATTTATTATTAAAATATATAATTATGATTTTATTTATTATTTATTGCAATTAACCTTGAATTGGTATTAAAGCATTTTACCTCCCCCCTATATCTAGCTCGATAATCACGAAATAAAACCCGGCAAGTGCCTGAAAATAAATATAAGCGTACCGAACCTGCGCCTCTTCGTAGGCAATATACCCAAGTCGAAGGGTAAAGATGAAATTTTAGAGGAATTTGGTAAACTTACAGGTAAATTGAAACAAAATTAACAAATCCGAAAACTATTTTAAATTTCAAACCCCGGAGTTTAATTGAAAATCGCGCGCCTCCCCGGTCTCTATCCTTCTACTCTTAGCGCGTTTTTCACTATGCTCCGAATCGGTTTAAATTGTAAACAAAAATCCAATTGGCTATCAACTAGAAATCTAATTGGCAAATCACACAGGCAGGCATAGGTAAAAAGAGCATAGGTCGTAAGGGATCAGATGTATAGTATATGTTTTGTTTGTTCACATTTTAAGTTATTCATTTCATTTCACCATTTCCCAATTTCCATTGCCATTCATCCACACCATTTGCAGTCCAAAAAAATCATGCCAGTTTAAAAATATCATGCGTCGTTTCCCTATTCAAACATGAGGCTCTTTTCAAATGCGAAACAGAAACAAACGGAAACCACATGAATGCACTTGACCAGCTCGAATGATCATCTTTGTATGTTGAATTCGAGTATAGGTCGCACATACCTACAGACAGGCATACACAGATACACACTCACACAAAAACCACCACACACATGGACACACGCACAGATACCACACGCCTTTAGCTAGGCTCCATTTGTCATACGCATTCCGCAATAACGGACCAAAAGTTTTTATTTTATATCACACTACATGTTTATATAATCTCCAGTCATTAACTTTGCGTACAACTAAATAAGATGAAAGAAAATCCAATTTCAAATTATCTGAAAACTTCGATGCATTGCAATGTTTTTTTCATGGAAGGCTTTTTTAATTGAATATTACGGCTATAAGGTCATCTAATTTGGTATTGAAATTGTTCGAATGTTTCCAAAGGTAAGATGTGGCCTCAAAAGGTATTACGATGACTTTTCAGCTGTAGCATTGCGTAAGATAAACTTTTCTCGGTAGTAAACACGTACCATAAACTTACAATCAACTCACTTTATTATTAGTTGAAAAAGTTAATACAATAGCTAAAAATTTAATCAAATAATTCATAAATTTATTTTTATTTGGCACGCACTCAAAGAAGATAACTAAGAACTTAATTTAAAACTACTTACTAAGACTAAGCTTAGATCTTAAAAATTTTTAAGTCGACATGCTCACACGAACAAACAAACTACCACCAACACACAGAACATACATCCAAAAAAAGAAACCGTATATTTTCACCCCAGAACACAAACCCAAACAAAGTCAAAGGATATAAAATTTTTTCATAGCAAATCAAAATTTTCTTTTGTTTTGTGTGAACTTTTACAAACAATTGCAGCTAAATGATTTTGAAATTCGGAAAGGCAAAAAGATTGGTGTTACGATATCATTTAACAATCACCGGCTATTTGTCGGTAATATACCTAAAAATAGAGATCGTGACGAATTAATTGAGGAATTTTCTAAACATGCACGTAAGTGATCCAAAACAAAACAAAACCAAATAAAATGATATACCAGCTAAATCAAACCCCACCCCTCCTCCACCGAACACCTCAGCAAATTGGTAAATAAAAAATTGGTACTAAACTCGAACTTTTTAGGGGCGAGATTTGCAGACAGCTAGAATTGAAAGAGTTAAATTGGATTTTTGTTTTGCAATTTTCGCTTTTAAAATGCTTTTAAATTAAAATAAATTCTCACGAAAAACACACCCTATGGGAAAAACTGAGTCAAAAGAATTATTATAACATACACAATCACCACAACTACTACCCAACCAACCTATTCACTTCTCGATCTTTCTCTCGATCTATGGAACTATCTATCTGCTAGCAAAAATACAACAAAAAATTAATTGTAACACTTTGCTTATGATTTGGTAAATTTTTAAATCACAATGTGCCCAATTTGCTGACATTGAAAACCTGTAGCTTAACAATTCGCTAAACAAGAAACAATACTTGTTTGAATATTTTTGAAAACCGAAACGTCTCACCAAAACCAAATGTATCACACCCCAATAGAAAATATATATGTATACTATTTAATACTACTACATATAAACCCAACAAGAACTCGACAATCGCACACGAACTAAAGAGTAAACCCCAAACAATTTGGTTAGCTTTCCGTTGATTTAACCAACTGAACCATTCATTCGATTGTTCTGGCCAATCATTGATATATGTATGTACATATACAGTGCATTTACTCGTACGTATATAACTGTGGTAATGACTGGAGAATCTACACAAATTTCCTTTAATGAGTAACCCCTCTGTCTCGCTCTGTATTTCTCTCTCTCTATCTCTCTCTCACTCTCTGTTAATTCGATGAGAAACACAATCGAAAAATTTAATTCTCTTCCGTCTTTTGTATCTATATATCTGTTTTTCTCAGTGTATACAACTACCATGTTATTGTTTTTGCTATATCAACTAAGGAACAACTTAAATCTCAATGTTTACTCGACAATGATTGTTGTTGAACAAAATAAGCGTGCAAATTATTATTTTCAGTTCCCCTTTGCAACTTGTATAAACGAATCCGAATCGAGAAGCCCTCCCATTTATTTTAAGTTTATCCTTTCTAATGCTCTAAATGTGTATTTCATTTAAACAGTACTCAGTCTTTCTCTATATACATGTATACAAGTCTCATTCAAGAACTCAATACACGACATGCGCATTTATTTATTCAAAAATATTTGAAAAGTTCTTACAAGACAGGAATTTGTTGGCATTGGTTTTCAAAATCTTCTTTATATATTCTAAAGTACAACTGAAATTGAATAAAATTTAAACAGCTGTTGGAATCCGCATTATTTTGCAGAAAACTGTAAAATTATGCGAATTTCTGTGTAGTTCACAAAAACTCGCAATTTTTAAATATTTTCTTTACTTCATGTGAGTGCGGTTCTTGATGCCGCTTTCGTCATCACATGCAGCCTGTCAGACACGCATACACACATACATACATACATATGTGCAACACAATACACGAATATACAACATACTCAAAATGCTGTCAATACAAATACTTTTTTGTTGTATTTCTCTTTATATGTGTGTGTGAAACTAATAATAATCATTTAGTAGAACTCTTTGACTAATTCGCTACTACGGATCCACCATGACAAAACAATTTATTTAATAATCTTTTTTTTACCAAAATTGCACATACTGCAAATCTGTAGCTGGCCTCTACGAGGTAATAATCTATAGCTCACCAGATGACAAGAAGAAGAATCGCGGATTTTGCTTTCTCGAATACGAGTCACATAAGGCGGCTTCTCTGGCCAAACGAAGACTTGGCACTGGTAGAATTAAGGCAAGTACAACAACCTCGTTTAACTGCTCGTCAGAAAGTAATCTATGTACTTGTATTAAAGGTTTGGGGATGTGATATTATAGTCGATTGGGCCGATCCACAGGAGGAGCCGGATGAACAAACAATGTCAAAGGTGAAAGTGTTGTACGTTCGAAATTTGACTCAAGACGTAACAGAGGAAAAACTGAAGGTGAGAATGGAAATCTTCTATATCGATAAGTTATATTAATACATTTAAATATGTGTGTGCAGGAACAATTTGAGCAATATGGCAAAGTGGAACGAGTAAAGAAGATTAAAGACTATGCCTTTATACATTTTGAAGATCGTGATAGCGCCGTCGAAGCTATGCGTGGCCTTAATGGCAAGGAAGTCGGCGCCTCAAATATTGAGGTTTGTATTTACTGTAACTGTTCAAAATACATGATTTCAATCATCCTGTCTTTAGGTCTCCCTCGCCAAACCACCATCAGACAAAAAGAAAAAGGAGGAAATTCTGCGCGCTCGTGAAAGACGCATGATGCAAATGATGCAAGCGCGCCCAGGAATCGTTGGGTAAGTTTGAAAGATACCACATTAGGATTGCAAAACACACAGAAACATTCTGACCCTTGTTTAGCACAACAACCGATTGGCGCGAAATTTCAAAAACAAAACAAATTAATGCAAATGTTTTTTATATTGCTACATTGGGCCAACCATTTCGAATAAATTCTAAAACTATTTGTTTGCTTTTCAAGTCGCCATTTTCCTGTGCCAAAATACATGCAATTAATTTCTTTATATTTTTCTTTCTTTTTTTTATTGCTTATTTTTTAATCGGCCTGCGATCGCGTGGATGATTCCACTCGCCCTCCTTGTCCTCCCAATATACGATATATTCACACATACATATATACTGAACCTAAAATCAATACACCATCTGTGTTGATTGCTTTGTAAAGATTTGATACATTGTCTCCATACAGAAACCTGTCGCCGACACATCCCAGCATGATGACCATTACGCCTATGCGCCTGCCGGGGGCGCGCATGCCGCTGCGTACGCCGATGCCCCGTGAATACGGTAAGTTGGGCAAATCTGCCAATAAATAAACCTCGATTTGTCAGTACGATCATCATTACCGTTCGATCGATCGGCAATATAATCTCTTATACTCGTCTACTTCCGTTAACGGGCGCATTTCGAAATGCGCCTTTAAAATGAGAGAGAACGAGTTACAATAAAACAAGCGCAGGGTCTGATTATTATATGGTATTGACATTTGATTTTGATTTAGTTTTCCGTAGTAGTCGAATCCAACCAACGTACATAGGTTTACGTTTAGTTAACTTTTAGATACATGTATTGCTGCTAAGCGAACACCGCGAACTCTACTACTACTAACCCTTTCTGAAGTTGGTTAATAACTAAGTTAGTAAAAAAATCTAATTGGTCTACAGCTTACGACTTTAAGTTCTCATCTTGATGATGCCACGTTTGGTTTTTCTCTTCACTTTATCGTTTTATCGTCTCTCATTTCGTTAGTTATTTAAGGTTAGTAAGCGCGCTGCCCACTAACTTGTACGCTCGTGCCCCTCAACCCTCTACTACACACTAACACACACATACGCAGTCACACATCTACACTACCCACACTAACACAAACACCCACAAACACGAACGCCACTCACCCATCCACAACAGTCTAGTTAAAAGTATCCAGCTAGATTGAGATTAACAAATATTACAAATTGGCAAAACGATACTATAACCACTAATTTGTGCACAGACATATCCAAACTTATATTGATACAACCTCACTATCATTTTTACTTTGTACCTGCAAGTTACGACATTCCTCGATGCTCTTTCTACTTTATCTCTCGCTATCTTTCTTTGTTTTTGTTTGCATGTCCGATTCTGTTCGATGTTGTAATTGGTTAATTTTAGATTCTTCTCGAATCTTCCCTTTTCCCCGCCCGATCCATCCCACAAGAAGTTGAACTCTCCGATCGTCTCGAAACTGTGAACTAACCAAAACCATTGCTACTACTACTACTAAAAACATTCTTCATATGTTCGTACATAACGTATACATAGTTAGACTTAACCTCTAAACGCTGTTCATAGTTCTGTGTCTTACCATAATTAAACGTTGCAATTGTGTTCTCTGTGTAGCGAATGTTAAGCACCCTGTATACTGTTTGATGTTTTATCACCGGTAAGTAACCCAAAGCCATCATCTACTTAAGCAACCCTACGTATTTCTATGTGTACCATGCCTCAGCCCCAGCCCCAGCCCTAGCCCCACCCATTACCCCCACTAAGAGCGAAGCAATTCGGGTCACAAATTGGTCAAAAAACAGCACAGCAGAACTTGGGGCAATCCGTTTCGTCAACGCTACATAGGACTACACACCCATACTACTAATAGTTACACAATCGTTCACCACAAATGTACACATACAGACACACTTTGGTCATTCCTTAATTTAACCCCTTCCGCCATCCCCTACATCCTCATCCAGACTACGATTATGATTATTTCGGGTACTCTGATTACCACCCCGGCTTCGGTACCGACTCCTACTACGATGATGTGTATCGCATTTATGAGGGCGATTACAGCTATTACGAGTTCCCGAACGGTGCAAGTGGCAACGGAGGTGCCAGCAACAGTAGCGTCAGCAGCGCTGCTATCGCAATGCCGAGCAACACCGGCGGCGGTGGCGGTGGCACCTCGTTAAGTGCTTCGCAGCGTCCATCAAGATCCCAACCGAGTGGCCAAGTCAATTCCCAGGTGGTTATGGTGCGTCAAAACCGTTAAAAAAGCATTCACACACACATTGATCTACTAGTTACAGTTGAGGCAAAAACACGCACACAGAAAACACACAACATAAGAGAAATATGTAGCTACTCATTAGAAATTCGTTTGTATTCTATCGATTACTTTCATAGTTTTCTTGAGTCTTTTGCTTTTGTTTATTGTTTAATGTGCTTTAGGTTTTATTTCAGCTTCTTTGATTCGATCACAAATTCTAAATTTGCTGCCGACCTCAACTCGTATTCGAACTCGAACAACATCCACAACATCAACAGAAACAACTAACTACATGCACCATCTTATGCTTTGTCCAACATCCTACACATGTACACACCTTTGCACATACACCCCACACAAGCAATCGCACACCCACACAGACGCACGTCACGCACAAGCACGCCCGCAAGCATGCATATTTTGGCCAGTTTTTGCGGAAGAAAAGGGAAAACGCTTTTTATTTGACATTATGCTTTGCTTTGCTTTTTGCCATGGAAAATTAACATAACACTGCGCTTAAATATGCTTTAATTAGTTATAATTATTTTATTGTGCTCAGGTGCTCTTTGTATAGAAACCTAATATATTACTTAATGTTTTGTTACTCTTGTTTAATTTGTAAGATGATAATTCGCTTTTAGTTCAAAGAGGATACAAATTTGTAGCATACTTTTAAGCATCGCCCGTCGCCACGCTTTATTTTTTTTGGAGTCGTTTTTAAATATTGTCAATCGCAAACTGCGTTTCGTTTTTAGATAAATTATTCTTATATTATATATTCATACATAAGTACAAGACTCTTCCATCGAGAGGCAGTACAAACTTCGCAATTCGCATTTGTTGCTTGAGAAACTGCGGTGCGAGCGGAACACTTTCTCCAATATTCAAATATGAAAGACAAAGAAAAATATTAAATTTGAAAATACATATTAGATTTATTTTCTTAATCGTACATGAATAAACATTTTTTGCATAAAGTCAACTATAATACTCTTATACATAACATACTTACATATACTATCGTATGTAATATATACAAAAATCTAACGCGTTTATTTCGATTTTTCTTTTCTTTCTTTTCTTTTTATATATGTTCTTGTTATACACTCTCTTATATATACAAACAAATCATTTGTTTTTCGGTAACAAAAATTATTGAAATCTTGCAAACAAAAAAAAAATTATATATATGTTCGTCAAAAACCAAACCAAAATTCCTAAAAAAAATTTTCTCTGCCAAAAAAAACCAAAAAAAACCCAACCAAACCAACAAACCAACGACCAATCGAAAACCAAATGTTATCGACAAACTTTTCGATTCAAAAACGAAACTGAAATAACGTATTAAACCTGAAACCCGCTTTCAAATTTTTACCCAAAACTGTGTTCACTCCGAAAACCGAAATTCGAAATTCTCTGTAAGCGCATATTCGAACTCAAAATTCAAAATTCAAATGTACTTCTTGCACTTCTCGTAATCCGAAATGAACAAATTCGACAATTCTCTTGGCGATCCATATATATACCACACATTTATTATATATATTTCTCCACTCGAATTATATAATATGTAAAAATCTTTTGCAAAAATTTGAAATCGAACCTCAAAAAATACAACTACGAAAACAAATCGAAAACCGACGCTCGTAACCTTGGAACACCCGAAACTGGAATCTCACGGAATCCCTTGCTCTGGAATTTGCATATGAATATTGAAATACACCACACACACAAACACACACACACACGTACGACGACACAACATGCCACTCTCTCTCACACACACACACATACTCACACTCACACACACGCATGCATGTCACGATGATAATGATGATGATGAATGGTGTTGACGATGATGATGATGATCGTTATTAGGGGGCTGGCCGTGGGCATGGAATCACAGTGCCGCGTGGCCGAGTCGTTGGCCAACGTGGCAGCATCAGTCGTCTGGGGGCCCAACCAGCGGCACAGGCGGCGGGAGCGCCGGCGGTGGGACAGGCGGCGGCGGCGGCGGCTCATCGGGGGGCGGCCACCGCTCAGGGGGCGCCGGTAGCAGCCGGGGGGGTCCGTGGGGTGGCACCAACGCGTCCCAGCGCTCCTGGCACCCAGCACGTCAAGCCGCAACAAAATTTACCAGGTGAGCTCAACAACAACAAACAACAAACAAAAACCAACTTCAACTACCACAGTTTACAAAAAACAACAACAAAACCAAAATCCAATCTACTCAAAGCTATAAAAAACGAAAAATATCGAAACGAACAACATCCTTAAACAACAACAACGTCATGCTGCAACAAACACAACACGAAATCAAGAAAACCCAATGCATAACTTAATAAGTGAAGCCAAATGAAATACAAATTCCCTCACCTATCCATACTGTTACAATACACACGCACATAGACACACACAAACACGCACACAGACACACACTGAGAGGGCAACATAACAAGCGTTATCCCGACTTTCATTTACTGTCAATTACAACTAGTCGTTGATCGATTATCGCATTTCGATTGTCGAATTTCGTGTGTTTGTGTGTTTTTACTTTTTCCATTCGTAAAATGTGTTAAGTGTTGTAAACTTTTTAAATCGATTGTTAATTGTTTTGCTTTATTAATTTTTCTTCCATTTTTGTAATGTGTTTTGTCTCTATATACTACTACTATATTTACGTTTTGATTACAGTAGTTTTTCTCGCTACTTGCTGCTTTTTGGAGTTTGGTCCATGGTTTTTCATGAATTTTCCCATTTCGTGCTCGAATGTATGCTACAGTTATTCGCATGCGGCCTTACGAAAAGCAGTGAGCAGCAGCAGAGCACACCTACAAACCATTCATCCACACACAGACATACCACATACAAAGATTCATATACAAGACATTCACACAGACACCCAGACACACACACACCCACACCCTAAGTATCATGCACATATGTATGTATATGGAAAGCCAACAAATTATGTGATGTAGGTACATATGCGACTGTTATGAATCGATTAGTATTTGAACAAACCCTCTCTACCTTTCCAAAGAATTGTTCATCATTTTACCACACCTTTAAACCATCTAACGTTGTACTCGGTACTTACATCAACATTTCAACATATGTGTAGAATCAGTGAAACCGTGGAGAGTCGGAGTCTTGCCTATTTCAGCCCGATCAAGCAACCAACCCACCTGCCGACCGTACCCCACTTTCCCTTGCCCCACCCATAGAATTAATTACAAAATTTTGACGTTCGTGTATATAATTTTTTTTCTTTGGATAATTTTGGTTACACACATCAACATATATATAAACTAATACATATTACGATATGCGATTGCACAAAAACAGAAAAGAATACCATGAATAATTTATAAATTGTCCTAAATTTTGTCATTTGTATCCGGCTATACTTGTAGGTAATTTTATGTATGTATGTTTGTCATTTTTGTAAGATCATGCTTTCTGAAAACAGATACGATTTCTACATATTTCTACTATCCATATGTCTATATATCTTAATATAACAACCATATGTATGTGTTAGTACATACATATGTGTATATTGATACGTATGTATGTATGTATTTACATGTACGATTTTCTTTTGTTTGTATTAAATGTAATTACGATATTCGGGTTCAAATCGATCGACTTTTTATATTTCACTCAAGTACACAAATACTAATCGATTCGTTGTTTACCCGACACATAAACACAAGTAACGAACACACAAACACATCATTTATTAAAAAAAATCGATGTATGTACATTTATATTTTTGTTGGTGTTCATCGTCCATACACAAGTGTAAATATGCCACATCCAGGAAGCATCCCTTCGCAGGGATAAAAACACGCTTCTGCGAGCAAGTGTGAAGTTAAACCGTTTCTACTTACCCCACACGCTTTACTCTTTGTACATGTGCACACATTGAAAATTATTCACACCTTTGAAAGCTTTTTACTTAGTGCAGCCTATACTTAAATTTTAACTCGCTTACACGACACTCTAAATTCACAAAACGCTCAATTGAAACGCATTCAATATGAGATCGAATCACATCGTAAAAAAAAAAAACAAACCAACACTAAAATCTGTTTCTAGCTGGATCTGCACTCAAGACATTCATGGAGGGCAACTAAGCGTAGTTCGTCGGTCGTCAGCTCAATACGCGCTGACAAATCAAGTCGTTCGCCGAGCAAGAAATTAAAGCGACAGAGCTCCTCAAGTTCTAAAACTAAATCACACAAGTCCAAGAAGCATTCACGAAAGTCCAAGTCGTCTAAAGAAAAGAAATCCAAGAAGAGCCCTAACTGAGAAAAGAATCAAAAAAAGAAATCAAATCAAAGAAAAGATACCACACCGAAAAGAAAATATCTATTCGACAACAAAGCATTACACAACACATACGCACACACGTTATTATTATTGTTACAAACTTTACCTTTACTACCTTTCTATCATGTCAAAATTCCAAATTTGTTGACGAACGAACGAAAAAGAAGGCAAATAATGAAAGAAAGAACTCACCAACAGCGTAGTTTGCCCAGCCAACACAGCGCTCCATTGAAAAAGATCGGATGTGGGCATCGATGTAAAGAAATTATTCAAATCGTAAAGAACAGATCACACACTTTCTCTCCCTTTCTCACCTTGATGCAAAACTTAAATGTTTTATGTTGTTTACCAAGCGATAATATCATGTACAATGTTTTTTCACTCATGCACTCGTACAACATTTCCACCAGCGGACAACTCACAACAAACACATACTCCCAACACATACCAACATATATGTACACAACACTCTCACGTATTCAAGCAAGTTACAGCTCACACAAATGTATACACAAATTACACAAGCACACACACATGCATTTGTTACATTTGTGTACGAATACCAAGTCTCCGATGTTTATGTCCAAATAACAAAACATTTTGTTGCGTGATTGTATGCAAAAAAGCAACAATAAAATGAGCTATCTAATGAAAACAACCCATCTGTGTGTGTCTCTTTAAACTTCGTCTCATCACAATTCACCATTAAATAATATAAAAGCGAAAACAATTAAACATTGAAAAAGGATACGTTAACGAATACATTCTCCCTCTAAGCTCAACCATAGCCCAGTTAAAAAACAACCAAAAACAAATAGCCAAAAAACTCTGTTCCATTTGTAGTATTAACAACAATTTTAACTCTCTCTTTTTTCTCTTTTTAAATCCGTTCCACACCCACACACAACCACTCACACACGCACACACTTCCAAACATGCCAACAACTACAACTATCATTCCCGTTCGAGCAGTAGTCGGTAAACGTAAGTTTGATGGAGGTCACCAAAATCCGGCAGATGTTAAGCGACGTTACCAGAGCGGTTTGATAGGAAATGGCGGCAGTTGGGGCAGTTTACCCCTACCACAGCAACCCTTAGGCACAAATGGTGAACAGTGGTATATGGATACGTTTTCGGCATGGAGTTAAAACTACAACAACAACAGCAACAACAGTAAAAACTACAGTTATAGATCATCCAACAACAACACGGAACCTAGAAGCACACCAACAGCTACAACAACCACCAGCAACAACTCTTTATCTATACTCGAACTTTGCTAGAATTGCAACAAAATCTTTAAAAGCAATAGATACGATATAACATTTAACAAATCCCGACAGAATTGGAACTTTATTAAGCTTATCACGCCTTTTTCACTGTTTTCTGAAAAATCCGAAAGATATATACGTATTTGTATATATTTACAGATAGTTAATAGACTTTCCACAGCATTTTAGCAATTTTTTTAATTTGTTTTAAAGCATACACATCATAATATAACAAAGAAACCTAAATAATTAGAGCATTTCGCAAACGTGTTAAGGATGACAGCTACAAAAGATATGAAACTAAAATGAAAAAGCATAATAAATTAAATAGTAAGTCCCCGTTTTTAAATTTTAACTTAAAATTGAAACAATAATGAGCATATATAACAAATGCAAAGGCCTACATACATTTGAACATATTTGTATGTGCAAATATATATATTTAAATATATAGTATACATATTCACAATATGAAATTATATTGGTATACCGCAGTAAGGCTCTAATTGATTTTAAAACTTAAGCGAACATATTTTATACATCTGTAGAACGCGTAAACAAATTCCAAATTCGCAACTAAAAGAACATTAATATTTTACTACTATTTGTAAAAATATGAATCAAACTGAATTCAATAGATTTCTTAGTGAGATGCGCACATACACATTTACACACTCTCACACACGGCATACATTGGTACTCTCCTCAATTGTAAATAAGGAAAGCAAAACGAAAAGCTCTAAAGAATTGATAAGAACTATTTAAATTGATAAAGTAATATTCAGAGAAGCAAAGCTTGATGAAGAAACATTGACTGAAATTATAGACGAAACAAAAACTATTGTAACAAAAAAGAAACAAATTATTAGCGACTGAGTTTGGATGTATTAGGAGAGAGAGAAAACGGAGCTAAAAGAGAACTGAACAAGGAGGACCGTTATCATATAACGCCTAGTGGTGAGCTTGGCACGTTGGCAAGACTTTCCGTTTAAAATGCAAACTCTAGTTTAGGTAACTTGAAATCAATTAACTGACATCAAAATAAGTATGTAGAGCTAAGAATAGGGTGCTTTGATTTGCAAAGACCCAGATACACATAGTTATCTATATGTACCCATTCAGTTACAGTTACAGGTATAAGCGATTGAGAACTGTAATCGGCGAGCAACGAATTAGTAAGAGAATCCAACAACAAAACACATCACAACACGCAGTCTAAAATATAAGGACTAAAATAGTAATTTTTTAACGGCAAATAACAAACTATTAATAACGATTTAGATAACTATATAAACTATTATGAAAATCAATTAGCCAACGCGACGATATTTAACTTAACAGCAATTAAACACCACATACTATTCGATTATTTTCCTTTTCCTGAAATCGATCCTTAGAGTGCTGAAGAAGCTTCGTAGCCAATTAAAAACTGGTATCCTACATACTTATACAGAGCGAAAGATAAAGTGGTTACACATACACGCAAATATACACATATAAGCAAGAATTATTTATAACTATAACTCCATGCCTAATACAAGAAACAAGAAAAACATCTTCAAAAATGTGCAACAACAACTTGCCTAGTTTTCATGAGAAGTTTGCGAAATTCTGTTTGGAAATTTGATTTTATTTGTTTTTTTTTTGCTAGATCTCAAGTAAAGCAAAAAGTTTAGTAATAATATCTAAAGAGTGTATAAATAATTAAATTAGTTTTAAACTAATAACAAACAACTTCCAGTTTTTAACTCAAAAACAAACGAAAAGAAAAAGATGAGGTTGGAGCCAAGTGTTGTTTTACAAAGCGTATCTATATAGACATTGTTCAGCAAGCGCCTAAAACGGAACATATAATATTTTTAAATTGGAACAAGCACACACATACACCCGATACAGAAGCAGACAAACACACCAAGCAGTTGCCTAAAGTAAATAGCAAACATACTTTTAAAACATGCGCAAAATTTGCCACACCAGCAAAAAACTTTAATACATACTAATAATAATGATATATTAACAAATAATAACATTTACGAAAAATTCTAAATAACCATAATTAAGCTTAAATTTAGTCACACACCCCCACATACAATAAAACATATGATAGTGAAAGTACATCCTGACGAAAGTAAACTGCAGCAGCAGCAGCAGCCATTTTCTAACTTTAAAATAAAATATTTAACCAATTTTTTTGTATCAAGTTTCGTTATGCACTTTATTGTTTTTCTTCTTGTTTCCTATTTAAATTTTATCTTTTCTTTTGTTTAATACACACACAAACAAACATAAAAGAAATGCGAAATGAAAGCCGCCGCGCGTGTTTTTGCACGAGGAACATTTTGATTTCGACCCAAAATATTGAAAATTGAATAGAAATTTTTAAAATTCTTTGGTGACTTTGGTGACACTGACCCACACAATTCAAATTGCAAATATATGTCTAATGCTAAAGTGTTGTTTAATTAGATACTGTACTGATTTTACATTGTTTTAAATTTGTCATATTTATAAGTTTTAGTTGTTAATGTGTTTTTATTGTAAACTACAAAAAGAATTGGCAACCTGTTACAAGATCCGTTTAAGTTTTATCTTTGGTATATTTATATATGTAAACAAAAAATGAAAAATATCAAAAAAAAAACCAGAACACAGAAATTCTTGAACAATTTACAATACAATATTTTGCGGACCGTCAGTAATTGTTTTTATACACACATATTTCGGAACTCCTGTAAAATTATCGCCTTTCGTCACCGGGAACTTGATACTCGACTCGAAACTACAGCCCTTATGTTTGTGTTAAATATGTATTGTAATTTGTAATTTTGTTTAGTTTTTTCGGGAAAGCAAAAACGTTTGGCAACAATAGTTTATAATTTGAATAATTAGTTTTGTTTGTGCGCTTAAGTTTTCAATATTATGTTATATAAATACATACATAAACTTGAGTGTATATGTATAGTATATATAAATATCTAAAACCTTTAATGAATATTAATTTTTATGCCTACTTTTAAAACTCCTTAATGTTAATGAAAATACTTACCGAACTAATTGTTTAGCTGTTTAATTGGTTTTTAATAATCGAACATTTGAAATTTTATTTGTGTATTGTAACGAAGCGCAAGCAAGAATCTTTGATTTTTTATACAGCTCTTCTACTTACCCACATACATTCACACAGATATCCGTACATAAATCACAATAACCAACAACCAGGACAGCAATAATAGAAAACTGAATACGTGTGTTAATTGAACTTTAAAGATATAAAATCACAGATCTATAAAATGCAACGCAAACGAAAACCGACAAATTTCTAAAACAGAAAGAAAAACACTTTACATGAATTGTGATGATGCAAAGGCAAGATTTAATCATAATTACTAAATCTATATATATAATATACCTTTCTCTTTATATATACATATTTAGATATGGGTATATATTTAGTGTATATGTAGGACGTAGCCGTGTATAATCTAACTTTACTTTTAAACAGACTGCGTACGTATTAAAAATTTTTAAAATTAATGTGTAAAATGTTTTAAGTTTTGAAAAATTGGCAAATAAAGAAAACAATAAAAATTAATAAATCAAAAAATATCATGAATTTTGAAATATACAATAGTATTCGAGTGTGCAACATTTTTCCAAATTTCTACCTTACAGCAAACATTTCGATCCAATTCCAGTACTTATTCGAACGTATTCTGCACACATACATTTCAAGATTAGATAAATTGGCAAACGCGCAGCTGTTTACAAGAGGTGAGGCATGGCAACATAACATATAAGCAATAACTCTGGGGATCTCGAAGATTCTTACCAATTCTCCAGAATGCTAATAAGTTTGCAACTGTTAAATCAGGAAAATTTTTGTTAAAACAGTTGAACATCAAGAATTTTTAGTAGGATTCAATTTCAAACTATTATCAGCTGCTCAATTACTCTTATTACTATAACTATTAATATTCACGACACAATGAGTTGATTTTTTCTTTTTAATATACTATTTACTTATAGTTTGTGTGTGTTTCCATATTGAATTGAAATTTATTTGTAATTGCTTTTTTTATCCAATACGGAGATTATTTGTAAATCAAAAATAGCAATACAGTTAAAAACATGTCAACCGTGAACGTAACGTCGCCAATTATGAAAAGAAAAACAACTAAATCCAAAAACTAATAAACATTTCAATGACATTGTGCGCGAGAAAACGCTTAAGGAAGCAAAACTTTTACGTCTTAAACATTTATTGTTAATGAAGTAAATACAAGTGAAAGCATATTGTACTAAACATTTGATATACATAAATTTGTTATTATTTGTAATACAAAAATTAAATAAAATTGCATCCAGATAATAAATAAAAATAAATAAACAATGCAAAACTTGACTTTTCGTTAACATTTATAGGACTCGTCGTAGAAGGCCACGCTTCCTGCGTTTATAGACCTAATAAATGAGAATCACAAAGCATAAATTTGAATAAAGTACATTTAATTTTGTAATATTTATGAGTATATGTATCTTTTTTCCTTCTGCGTAATTATTACAGTTATCTGGTTTACAAAGACGGGAGCACATAATATACAATTGTACTTGTCCTAGCGGAAACTGTAATATTTCAATACATGATCTCACAGGATTTAAAGCCCTAAAAAAGGGGATTGAAAGCTTTTAAATATATAGATAGATATATAGATATAGAAAAGAGTAGCGGTTTCAATTATTTGATTATTGATGTGTTTATTTGACCAAAAGTACGATAAATTGCCAAATATTCAGAAGCATTTACTGCGGGACGATGATTTGCTTCGACTATTTGTGCTTTCTCGCATTGTACTGTTCACACTTGTGTTAGTCAGTTCCTCCTCCTGCAGCACTGTCTCATCGACACTTTCGTCGTCTGCAGGTATCTCTTCGTCGCTGTTCGTTTCATTGGCAAATGAGCCAGCGGGCGTTATAATGGCGTCTCCATGCAAATCTTGATTATCCATAATACTTATGTGGAAAGCTGCATGACATTTATTGGCAGCAAGCAAGGCTTTTACACGGAAAACCAGCGTTTCCAAAGTTTCCCGCAGACTGGGAATGTAGCTTATTATCGCTGTGTTCTTGATGCACTTCGAATGACAGCACAAATTATGCAGAAACTTTGTCACATTTTGCAGATCATGTAAAAACTTGGTGAGACGGTCAGGAGAATCGCGTACAATTGTCTCCAGAACGGGTAGTCCATGGTGGAGCAATAGTTTCAAGAACAATTGCGAATGCTTTAGGAATAGCGCAAAATTACGGGGCTGCTCCACTTTTTTCACTAGATTTAGGAGGCCATTCAACAAACTTATAGTTGACTCCCATAGCTTGAAACGGTCTCCTGATTGGGCGCCGCTACACTGTGAGCTTAGCGAACTAATAAGAATCTCGCATAAGCCCCGGAAAAGCAACGGGAAATTCGCTCTGAAAATATTTGTAAATTTTTTATTGACCTTTAGTAGATTAAAAAAAATTGACTTACTTCTTTATATTGGGAAACGACGGAAGAGCATTATCTTTTTTATTCAGAAGCCCGCTCTCTTCAGTAAGTCCACGTAATATGTCATTTTGGCGTTCAAACGACGAATCCTTAAGGAAGCCCTTAACCAGTTCGTCCAGATGAATATTACATTGTGCTCCCTTTTCCGGACTAGTCGAATAATGGTACCATTTGCGACGTAGCATCTTCGTGCAAAGTTTACCTTCAAATTAGTTTTTCATAAAAATATTGTAATAGTTAGACGCAACAAAAATGCTTCGTGAGTGCAGCACTTACGTATATCCTCGGACTGTTTGGTATTGCATTGAGTCACATCCTTACCATAGCAGCTCAGTTTATGCAGACTTCGTAACAAGCGTTGTAGCTGTACACCCGTGCTTAAGACAAGCACAGATTTTTCGTACATGAGAAAGTAATCAAATACCTGGATTGCAATACTGCTTAAGGATTGGTTCTTTTGAGCCTTCCGCTTTTCAGGAGGAAGAACACTTTGCAGAGAAGCTGTCAAAAATAGGAAATAAATTATCAGAGTGACTAATGACTAATAACTTACTGATGACTTACATTGCAGTAACTTCGCTTGCGACTTGTCACTCCAATCATTCCATGAGAAATACAACGCGAACAAATGAATACATAAGCCAAAGCAAGTTTTAACATAATTGAATCTCTCCTTGAAAAGATCCAGATTGCTGTGCACATTATTGACCTTTTCTAGCTGTTCATCAATGTCTGAGGCGAGAGTGATTAAATGACTACTGATCTCTCCAAGACACTCGTGTAAGTCACAAATGTAATGTTCCGGTCTCGCCACATGCGATCTCAACGAATCCGCTTCGCTGACGTCCTGATGACCATTGATAACAGTGCCTAATTTGTGCACTAGGTCCGTAAGTATAAAACGCAGTTCAAGCAAACCCAAATGCGTGCCCAATTCTTCCGGCTCTAAGGGATAGTTGAGGCTAAAGGGTTCCTCTTTCAACAACACTATTATGCCCACATCAAGTTGCCTATATCGTTCAACGGGGCCATATAGGTTCTCAAAGTCAATCTTGTATTTTACCGACTTGCAAGAGCCAAGTTTAATGGTTATATCACCAAGCTTAGAACGGTTTATGTCCTGCAGTGCAGTTTCGTTGATTACTGGATTTATCTTATTTAAGACGCGCTTGTCACGCTTGCCCTGTTGTGTTGCCGACTGCTTGGGATTATTTAAAAATTGATTGGGTGGCGGCACATATCCAACTGGCGCGTGTGCTAATAGTAGTTTTAACCTTTGCTCAATGCATATTAATTCAGCAAGCCGCAATAGTACCCGTTTACGTGTTGCTCCATGTTTCTGTGAGGCAAATGCACAAATTGTAGCTCGCATCCAGTTAATCGTGTGAAAGTAAATATCCAATATCTTTTTCTGCAGCTCCTCCTCATAATTGTCAAATATGGCTACGAAATTGGGATCGTCAAAAGACGAGGGTAGTATAATGGCACACCCCAGAAGAGCGTTTATCACTTCCAAGCTATATTGATAGCGCTGATTGTGCAGCACACTGACCAAGTTAAACAATGGTGCTAACACATAAATCGAGTCGCAAGTGCTGAAAATTATAGGTGATATAATTTGGGGTAACTTAACTAGGTGCTCTTTCTCACTTGCTATTGGGTGCCAGAACCAGTTCGGATACGTTTATGCCAATGTTCAGTACCTCTGACTCAGTGTTCACATTTGTATCGTCCAGTTCATTTATATTTTTTTGGTACATCAACTGGATGCCTCTACCAAGACAAAAACAACTTTGTTAAAATCATAAATTGCAAGCAGGTTCAATTAACGCACTTGACCACACCGGGCTCACTTTCGCTTACGAAGCTCTGTTGAAATCGGTAAGTCATCAGCTCGCAGAGCCAAATTAGAAACTTATTGTCCAGCATATAAATCGATTCGGCGTTGTAATGACGAACTGTCAAAACACTGGCTAACTCATCGTAGAACAATGCCAGCATTTCGGCAGAGTTGCAAATAGCTGATTGGGTGAGCACTAATGATTGAGAGAAGTATTAATTAGCTGTATTATAAATAAGTGTAATGAGTATAATCCTTACTAAACAGGTTAGCTGCCTGCTTGCTGCGTCCATCCGGCAAAGAGGTTATGCTCTCTGTGCTCGTCTGTAAGTCGTCGTTTTCTAAGATCATTGTTTCGATTCGAGCAACTGCATCAATTAACTGAACACAACCAATTATGCCCTGCTTTTTTACGTAATCAGTTCGATTGATTTGCTGCTTTTTAACTATCATCTCAATTTGATCTTGTAATGGTGCACATTCCGGTAATTTAGGATCGGGAAATGCCACGTGACAAAGCAGATCCATAGCTACTCGTGTCTGTGGCAGTGTTAGGTCACTAAGACGATCCAATAATGGCAGCAGTAACATGGCACAGTTTTGAATATGCTTTGGATTCTTACTTTGAAGTTCACGTAGCAACATCAGCGCCAAGTTGGTCACATGTTTCGCCGACTTATCAAAAGTCAATTCCAGCAGTTTCTTAAGTATATTTTTCTGAATCGAGTTACAAGTCTTAAAGAGTATGCTGCGCAAAGAAAACATCGGATTATTTTAGACATGCATATGTAAACACAACGATAAATCTTACATGTAGGCAGATTTAGCGAAATCTGAAACTATGTGATTCTTCTCGCGCATGAAGTTGTGCAGGATGTGCATGAGAGTGTTGATGTGTTCCTCCAAAATATGAGAAAAGTGTGTTTTTACTTCATTTAAGATCTCTACAGTGATGTGTTCTAATTTAATGCGTCGTCGGAACTGCAAAAACAAATTGTTATTTCCAAACAAGTAAAATATTCGTACTTACAAGATTCTCAATGTACAGGGTATTATCCTCGTTGGTGTGTATAAGCAGAAGTAGTATTATGAAGTCAAAGGACCTGCAAAGTATTTTCAATTTACATTAACGAGCCGACAAACATACGGTCAATAAACACACCTAAATTCACAAGCGGGCAAGCCACCAATAGACCGCTGCCACATTTGATAGAAACGCCGGCTACGCTTAAGACCCTGTAACAGGTAACCAAAGAGCTCCAACTGAGATTGCTTATTGTTGGACGTAAATGTCGCTGCTGTAGTAGTGGTATCGCCCTCCACTTTATAAAGCCAATTAAATATTTGGCGTAGAGCAACGACAAGCTTAAAAACATTAAAGAGTGTCATTCATTTTCTGAAAGAATCAGTTACCGTATTTTACCTCGCGCACTACTTCATCTGTATCCTGATTCAGGCTATTGAGCAGAAGCCGAATTAGATGCGGCAGAATCTGTTTAGGGGCTACTTATTAGAAAGTGTGTATTTATTAAGCGCTTTCATTACATACTACATTCGTGCAGCTGTTGTCTTCTTTGATGAAATCTAAAACACGCTCGCGCAGTTTTCCTTGGCTTCTCGAGTTAAGCGAAAAATTGCTGAGCATTTGAACAGTATTCAACTGGAAAAGATCTTTGCTGCTGGAATAATTTATGCTAAGAGCAAGAAAGAATCAACGACTTCAAAAGTTTACTCCAAATAAATATATTATATTACTTACGTGAGCAGCTCGACAAAGTTGTCCTGCTTGCTGGCATCTAGTATGAACTCGGCACTATTGATTATATCCAGCTTAGAAGCTTCAGAACAGTTATTAAAGATGCGTTCGATGTGGTTATACATCTGATCACTATGAGAGCGAGTCAGGTATCGCAACTGGGCGAGCATCAACGGAAGCAGCGGCAAGCAACCTGGGACGGTTTTCACCCGATCCAATTTGGCAACCTCTTCGATTTTGTTGAAGAGAACCTCAAGGCAGGGCTCCCGCAGAAAGTCAATCATCAATAAGTTAATAAACATACTATTCTGTGATTGATATGCCTGCTCTTCTCCAGCAGTGTCAATGGTGCAGCCGCTAAGAAGCTTCTGAACCATTTTCGACTTGGGTGAAAGAGCAAGGTTTAGACCTGTTTTGAATGTTTCAATATTCTCGGGATACTTCGGCGATCGCACAAGTATGTCTCGTAGTTTTGAAGCAATGGCAATATGATCACAGGACAATACAAATGTGTCGCCATTATCTAGTTGCACGCCGGCATTGATGAGCACCATCTCGAAGAAGGTATTAGGTTGGCGGGAACTGTTTACTTTCAGCGAAGACAGAGTGCGACCAAGGGTGGCAGCGATCGCTATGCTGTGCTGTGATAGAAAGCGTTGCGTCTGTTCTTGAGACGCCGGTATATTGTCCTCCTCACTTTCAGCGAATGATTCGATCGTATCGTCAGTTTTTCCAACTGATGCAACACGCTTCAGAAATAATAATTAAAAATAAACATGTATATTTTTTTTGTCGATTTTACGCCAATATCTTTGGAACACAATCACTTACAGGTATTTTAATTGTTGCATTTTCGTCAATTGTATTGAGGCCCTTTTGCGGATTATTGCGCTTCTTAAATTTATTCTTATACATTTTATTTAATGTTCCGATTAATTTAATACAAAATTGTAGGTATTATTAATCAAATTTCACTTTTAAAATGAATACGCCAAGCCAGCCAGTTTTGCGAATTATATCGTTATCGTTTTTTTTTTTCGATTTTTCTATGTAGTCAACAAGTGGAGTCATCCTGTTAATTGGAGGAGTATTCTGTTAAATTGCTGCTAACACTAAGCACTGAACCATTTTTGCTCACTGTAATTCGGTTTCTTAGTTTTCGATGGCAAAACAAAAACAAACACACAGATGATTTCAAGCTGGCCAGGCCCGTAGCGAAGTGTGTGCAGGGTCTGTAGTGATCAAGGCCCCTAGCTGACAGGGATGTCGGCTACCAAACATAGATAGGTTTTTAATGTTAAAATATTTGGATAATTAAATTCCCTTAGTAAATACAAGTCAATTCATTAAGTAAAGTAATTAAAACAGCGGCCCCGGGAAGTTTTACACAAGGGCTCGAAAAAAACCTTGCTACGGCCCTGTGCCTCAGTCGTTTCGCTCTCGATGTCGAAACACAAAATTGACTTCAGGCTGCCAGCGCGCCGGCCGAAGCATTTGCCTGTTGTCAAACTTCACTAGCAACACATACATTCTCATGCCAGCATGTGCATACATACACGCACACATTGAAACGATCGCACAGCGCAAAGAAGTACACGCATGCTTATCGTTCCGCTGTCGTTGTGCGACTGAAGCAGTTTTGATCCTATGCGCTGTTTGTACTGAGAGCCGAACATCGAAGTACCCCACCCGAACATCGAAGTTCCCATCCGAACATCGAAGTTCCCAGCCGAGCGTGCAGCCGAAGTGTGTGGGGTACTAGGATTCAAAAACTGGCAAGAACAGATTTACCCCCTGTTTGAGTTCTCTATGTGTTCAGTGCTAAGTGCTGCTAAATTTTCTTTCCCTTTCTCACACCTTAAAACCTAAATCTTCAACTGTTCATGTTACTAGAATAAGTTAGTAAATTTAAAAAGTAAGATTTGATTGAAAGCATTTAAATATAAGTAATAGATATTCAAATAGCAAAGGTTGAAAAAATACCATCGTCACCAATTTTTTAAAAATTATTTTGTATAGATAGTTATATTTTTATGAAAAATGTAGATAAAAGAATTTTTTAAAAATAAACAACTTAAAACCTTTTTTTTTTTTTTTTGAATTTCGAAATTTAACAATTTATTACATGTGAAATGTACGGCATATACAAAAATTCTATTATCATATGCGATTTATTTTTTAAACATATTTTTCTTGCAGCGCGCTCTTTCTCAACAGTTTGAATTTCCCTGCTTACCTAGCTAAATAAATCGGTTTGTTGGACACTGTACCGTAATGTTGCAGGCTTTTTTTTAATGATTTATCAACTAGGACTTTACTAAATTTTGAAATTCAACTAAAATAACCGATTGTAACAGGCAGAACGAGTCGGGGCCGACCCCACAAACAACAAATTGGGTTGACCGAATAGAAACCGGAGCTCATATAATCATATGATCATGTACATATGGTTGATTGTGATATATTTAACTTCTCTCTAATCTCACGATCAGTTACATGACGATCTGATTCGATTAAAGCCTAATGGACTTGGCCGAACTGAACGTGGCTTGTCTGTGAGTAAAAAATCTCCCAAATGGAATTCGACAAACCAACTTTGACACAGTTTTTTTTTAAGGCTCTGTCACCATACACATCACGCAACCTGAGCTACATTTTTCCTTTACAGAAATAATAAAGTAAAATGCGACGAAAATGCTCTTTGTGGGCTCCGTATTGAAATTGCTGCCAAACAAACAAATATAAACCAAGTTCCGACCGCTTTTGGTCTAAAGTAAAGTGGCAGCTGACAACTGAGAAAAGATAATAAAAAATAACAGAGACATAAGCCGTTCAAAAAAAATGACAAAACCATATATGCAAATATATACATTCTTCATCAGCATTAACAACTGAGTCGATATAGCCTTGTCCATTTGTCCATCTGTCTGTATGTTCGTCCATTCGTACGAAAATCTAGATTCCGGAGACTATAAGAACTAGGACTCCGAATAAAATCTTTAAAACTAAGTAAATGTTTTACGCAGGCAAAAAAGCTTAAATCACCACGATTGTGTCTATCTGTCCGGATGTCCGGATGACCAGATGAACATACAGATCTCTGCTATTATAAAAATTAGAAGCACCAAACATGGCATGAAGTTTCTTGTGATTTAGGCTCTCATCAAGTTTGTTTCAAATGTTGTGTGCCCGCCCCTGAAAACAATAAAAATAAACAAGAAGCATGGAAATAATGTGCGTTTACGATGCAACGTCGATAATAGTCGAGCGGCGGACTGGAGCATCTTAATTTGTTAACATTAGAAACATTGGGATAAGACAGTTTCATCTTTTATACGCCGCCTTAAGATCAATCAAATCATCGATTTGCGGGGGCGGTGGGCTTGGCACCTTACATTGAAAATAAACTTGATCAGCGTACAGTTTAAAGGAATCTTCCTGCCTAATTTTGAACCTCTTGCTTTTACAATAGACGAAATCTGTGACAGACAGACATGTCTCAATCGTCTCGTCACTAGCCTGAGCAAGAATATATATAATACATGATGGGGTGTCCAGTGCCTCCTTCTGTCTGTTATTTACATTTGCACAAAGTTAGTATACCCTTGTTTAACAATTTGTTTTAAATTTATTACTGTGGTAAATCTTGATTCAGTTCGCTGAGTTTGGCATTTATTAACATGCGCCGTAAAACGACTTATATATAGATAGATAGTGAATTACCAGTGAATTAAAAATACAACAATTAAATAGAATTTAATTTAGTAGTAATTCAGTAGATTAAAAATACAACAATTAAATAGAATTTAATTTTTTTATTGATTACAAAAAACAAACGTACAAACATGCGTTTTTCAAAGGAGATAAATATCCATAAGTAACTTTTAGCTTTTATTGCTAAATCGTTTCCTGTTTTTATACAATTGAAATGTCTGCGTTGATTCAATATTTTAATTTTTCCTTACTATGTACTACATATGTATTTAATCTAAGTGTACAGATAAATCTAAATGTGCAAATATTGCAACTAACTAGCTGTGAGCTATATGGATAGACTCCAATTAATACTACGTATAATATTAGATTATAAACGTGATTGTAATTTTAAAGCCATTTTATGAGTCAAATACAAAATGTTCTTAAATTGCGAAATTATTTGTTTTCTTTGATGTTTAAAAAGTGTATAACTCCATAATATTAATATATGTGTGTATTTAAAAGGGAAGTACAACATTGTTTGAAATGATTATGTCATAAATTGACTTATGGTATTCAGAGATTTTTGGTATGACTCCTTTGCTCTTATTTAATAAAAAAAATCACTAATTTGGCTTTGGTAAGTATTGCTATGTCAATAAATTAATGGTTATTGATGGTTGTAATCACATCAATGCAGTCCATTATGAATAATATGCGCTTCAATGACGTCTCGCCTTTTGATTCCTTGATCTTTAATGTTTCCAATATTCAGTTCACATAAACTTTTATACATAAAAGTTAACAATTGCTTCGTTGTTTCGATATTAATATGTTTTATTGCTTTTTCGCGCGACGTCTTTTAATACCAGTCATCTGTTTCAAAAGCTGAGAGTTCTCGTCGTCCATTTCCATATTTGGCTCCCAGAGACGGAGCTTTTTTGGTATATAAATCAAGCCAAGTAAAGTAATTGCTAGTAAAAAATAGAAAAGACGTACTTAATACATCATCAAAAAGAAGGCTTCGGCTGGCCGAAGGTTCATATGCATATTTTCATAGGTTTAAAAAACATTGTTTATATGTGTATTGTATGTAGGATTGAAAAACATTGTTTATATGTGTATTGTATGTTTGTGTATCGACAGGACTGATTATTCCAATGAATGAGTTATCCGACTTTAATGAAATAGAAAAAGTGTTCGTCGATTACTGCCTAATTTCGATAAGCTTTAAAAAACATTATAGGAGGAATATATATAGGTAGCTATACAATAGTTTAATAGTTTATCAGCGCTCCCAAAACTTCTACCTTAAACATTTAAAACTGGAATAAAAGGCAACTTTCGGCACGTTTTACCCTTGCAAGTTGTTGTCTTCTCCGATCGTTCCCAAAATATTTATATATAACCTTGCAAAATTGAATAATGTTGTACGTTTTCATTGACAGCTATTATTACTTATTGCTGGATAAATAAAACTTTTTATGAAAATATCTGTCTCACTAATTGTTTGATTTGCAACTGTTATCCTGATTCAAATTACCATATATAAATCTTATGGTTTCCAGAAGTTTCCTACGGAACATTGTAAGAATCTATGCTAAATTATTATACTCTCTGTAATAGGTTCAGATTGACCAAGTCATTCTTATATCATATGTATGTATGTATGTAGGTTGTATTGTATATTAAGTAGGAATTGCCAAGAAGAAATTCTTGATGCAATTGTTCAAAGTTTTGACCATTGTGGAATGCTTTAATTAAATAGAACCGGATACTCACTGTTTAAAACACATGGAAAGATAACATAGAAGTTCAGAGTGCTTGAGCGAAAGTACAACGCTTCAGTAGCATAAAAGACCATCGTGAGGGCCAAGGAACACCCGCCCATGCTGACGACCCTGTGATGAAAATTAATGTATTCCTATTCAAGCATTAATCACAGCATTAAACTTACGGTCTGTAGTGTATGTACAGAGTGCAGTGCACCAATGCGATGGCCTTCAGGAGACAGTACATACCAATTATTCGCGATATTGTATAATCACCTATTAAAGAATTTGATTTTTAGTTGGCAGGGAACACATTTATGATTTTGCTCACCTTCGATAAACTGTGTGTCGCTGTGATCGCCCAGAAAACTGCGGCGTTCGATATAACTCCGAAATGCGGTTCCTAAATCCATAAAGGCAACAAATGCGATCCACCCGCGAAATGCGTAAAGGAGGCGCTCTCGAGGGCGGCTACCAGTTTGTATTGCAGCCCTGGAAAGCGCGATTTGAATTTAACAGTGAGCAGAAAACGGTTATCAGTAAACAATGCCGGCCGGCTTATTTCTATTACCTAACCCCCACACCACCCCAACCACAAGAGCTTTTCCCCCTTAAGCGGTAGTGGGTGGAAAAAGAGGCGTGCGGAGCGGTAGTGTTGGGTAAAATCGATATCCACTCATCTGAGACCGTTTTACCTTTTATTTATATGTGAGCTAATAATTATAATGAGGCCAATTACGAACTGCACGCGAACACGTGCTGTACATTCTCTGGGATTGGGACACTGACACCGCCATCGACCCCGACCCGGACGCGCTTGAGGCTATTTATTTTCAGTCAACAAAGTCGCACCACGCAACGGAATGTCAGACTGGGGACCCTCGCGGTGGTGGCATGCAACTCATAATTATGAACTGACCGATTTCAGGGCACTTGCATGCACGGTATATATTCTACAACTCGATGTTGCTTACATTGTGGACGTGTGGCTTTGCTGTGGGTTTTTCTTGTGACACGCGGTGAATGCTTGATATACTACTACGGTAAAGATCACTTTTCCTGAGGAAATCCTTAATTTGTATTGCTTTTTCAACACATTTTGTTTTCTCCTATTTGGACTTTGCTATTTTCGCTACTGTTCAGTGCGACGCTTCGTAGCAGATTGAAAGCGGTTTCGTCGTGCAGCTTTTGCGCGTCGTGCAAGCTTTTATTTAGTAAGCTTTTTACCGTACGCTTGGGTTGCCTTGAATGCTAAAAAAAAGTCATTAAACTTTTCTGGTAGATGCAAAGTGTAAGTTTCGTCGTATTTAATTTTCGTTTAGAATTTTTACAAAATCGATTTTAAACCTTGGCTAGCCAATATTTATTGATTTAGCCGGAAACGGTAAGGGCTTATTTGATAAAGCACTGTAGATAGCGGACATACATATCACAAACTTACCATACCCAACATAAAAAATATCATATTTCATGTTTATTTAATTTTTATTATGAAAATGTAAAAAAAATGTAAACAAAGTAAACACTAAGATTTGTATCAAGACCTATGGCTAACTAATAGGTTTGTTTAATCTTTTTAATCTTTGCCAATATTCGCCTCGGTCTTTCTATACTCGGCGTAGTCCACGAAACCATCGTTGTTCAAATCCATTGATTTGAGAACATAGTCTATTGTCTCCTCCAGCGCTTTGTCTGTGTAAACGTTGCTGTGCTTCTGCTCCGATTCGGTGGCTTTTTCGTCATGTTTTTTGTTTGGATCCTCAACTGCAATGGCAAAAAGTGGATTAAGCCCATTGTTTTAACTTGTAATAGAACCAACCATTTGCGACAAATCATCTTATAGATAGAAAAGGAACTTTTTTTCGCGATTTTTATTTGTTAAAAAATCAATTTTTTACTTATAATGATTTGCATGCGTCTTTTAAGTATATACCAAAGTTTATAGTTTTTCCTTGCTAATTGCTAGACTCTTTTCATTTGTACAAAGCAAACGTTTACATAATCAGTCTGTTGATTTGTTGTTGATTTCGAGTGACGCTTAAAAATAGCTTCATATCGAACAAAATATTAGATTATCAGGAGGGAGACCAAAACAAATGATTTATAATTTCACAGAGCACTAAGAGATTCGTTTGTGCTATTCGATTAAAAAGCAATTTTTAGGGGGTTGCTTTATAAATTACAATTTGTTCAAAGAAGTTGGAATGCTTGCAGCATAATCAAAATTATTGGTGGAAATATATTACAACTTGAGCTGGCTTTCGTCTTAATTTCGAAGTGTGTGTGTTGTGTGCAAATGGCTCTGCTTAAGTTTTAGCGGGTGAGTGCAGCAGGAGCATGGTACGAACCAAAACACAACAGATGTGGACAGACACAACAATGTTTGATTGGCTTATGCTTCATGAAAACTGAGCTGATCGATAAAACTATATTCTAATGGCCTGGCTGCTGCTGTGTGGGCTGTTGTTGTTGCTGCTGTTGCTGCTTTTCGGCAGCCTTTTGCTGAGCCTTTATAAACTCCGGATAGTCAATAAATCCGTCACGCGATGTATCGTCCATTTGCAGAATGGGATCAATCAGCGCCACCAGCTCTTCGTCCGAGAATACTTTCTCCTCCACATGCGGCTTCTCGCCGTTGGGCTGCTCTTTGCTGCCTTGCTCTATACGCGTGGGTGTCGAAATGTAAGCATGAGTTGGAAACAGATATTATTAAAGCCATATGCGAGATGTGTTTAGATGATGTTGAGCATGACCACAACCACAACCAGAAAATCCACCGGAACCATCAGCCGAAAAAGTAAAAAATAGAGGTAAAACAAAAGTCAAAAGTCAGACAAAAACAAAAACGTGGAGAAAAACTAAGCCAATAAAATAGAAAAGGGGCGCTTGGCTTGTCCTGCTTACCGTGCCAGTGGATTAGAGACTTGATCAGCTCACAACCATCCAGTTTGTTGTTGTTATCAGAGTCGTGCATTTTGAAGTAGTGAAACTGCAACTCCGCCTCGGACATTTTACTCGTATCGATAGGCACCTGCATGTGCTCTTGAATGTGACTGTAGAGGAGATGCATAAATAAATGAGCGAGTTGTCAATGAGCCTGATAAGATAACTTGTGTTGAAGAAAGCCTCTAATCAGGCCTATGCTTATTTTTGATTAATGATGATGGGCAAAGATTTGATAAGTCCAGGTGAACTTACGCGCGTTCTTGTTGAATATTGCCCGTGTTCAGAACCTGCTGCGGCTGTCCATGATGATGACCGCCAGCCTGCTGTTGGTGTTGTGCAAACTGTTGTTGATGTTGAACGGGGGGCTGTTGTTGTTGTTGTTGTGGTTGGTGCAACTGCTGTTGCTGCGGCGGTGGTTGCTGTTGTTGCTGTTGCACGGGAACCTGCTGGTACTGCACCTGCTGCTGCTGGACAAGAAGCTCATTAATAGTTTTTTAAATCGTATCCATGTCCTTAATAACTACTTACATATTGCTGGGGCGGTACGCCGGGTGCACCGTGCATCTGTTGCTGGTATTGCGGAGGCGGCGGTGGCTGTTGATGGTGTTGCGGCACTTGCTGAGGCACTTGTTGCTATTGAGAGGAAAAAAACATTTGAATTAGTTCATGATTTGACTACCAGCTGGTTGCACAATATACGAATTTTGACAGTACTCACATAATGCTGGGGATTTACACCCGGTGCGACACGCTGTGCACTCGTGCAGCTTATCAAGGCTAGCAGCAGGGCTACTGTAAAGTCAGACAGATGCATTTTAGCGGAAGCACTAAATTCTTGGGAGGATTTCGACGTCGGTGGCACGCAGAATCACCACGTAGCTAGCTAAGCTATCAAAACACACACGTACACAAATTAATTCTGCTTCTTCACCTTTTGGCAGTAACATGGCTCGACAGCTGATGCACAGGTAAAATAGCTATCGAAAGTGACATCGATAAATCACAACTAGGTGGCAACGCTTTGTAATCAGTCTACAACCTGTTTGAGTTTTTCATTTGCTTATTTATGATTTACTTTTTATTATAAAAGTGTATTAGATACAAAATGGTAAAGTGCAATAATTAAATAAGTTAGCATTTAACTGTCAAAATTAGGGGATGATTTCTATAAAATTCGTATTAATTATTTCTGCAGCCACTTTCCACTTGAATGAGTTTCCCCTTTTACCATATTAATCAAGATATATTTTTATGCTAATTATCAACTACATTTTACGAATACTTTCTTTTCTGCGCCCAGGCACGGTACTTCAAAGAACAAGATATCGATGGTAATTATTGTAACACATGGGTTTTAAAAAACCGTCCAACGAATGATTTCATCCTGCTCGATACTCTTATCTTTTTTTCTTTGCCCTCTTTAGAATTCCGTGAGTGTTTTTATCTGTTTGCCCGTTCGGGACAAATTAACAATTTGGACGAACTAACTGTAAGCATTAGTCATGGCAATAAGTGTCAACTCGCTTTATTTTTACTTGTGTGATTAATTTTCACAGGTGATTATGCGTTCCTTGGGTCTGTCGCCAACCATTCAAGAACTGGTTTCCTATTTGAAGCAGAAGAACGGTAAAATGAGTTTCGCCGACTTTCTTGACATAATGCATCAGCACTCGTCAGTGGAGAGTCTACCAGATGAAGTAGTCGCCGCATTCAAAGCGGCTGATCCCCAGAACAAGGGAACAATTTCGGCAAAGCAACTGCGGAACTTACTGCAGAACTGGGGAGAGGGCTTATCGGTTCGCGAGGTTGACAATATTTTTCGTGAGGCCAATGTTAACAACAACAGCACCGTTCGCTACGCAGACTTTGTCAAAATAGCCTGTGCACCAGTGCCCGACTATTACTAGACCACAGTGACGCGGTGCAAACATAAACATAAACATTAACATACATTCCCTTTCACCAGTCCCTTTTTATATGTAGAGTGAGATCAACTCGCACAATGCAATAAATTGTACAACTTATTTATGAAAAGTTTGTTGGTTTTTATTCAAATGCTTAAACTCTTCAGCGTGTTGATTGACGGTTCGGTTAGCCGAAATTAGTTGGCAATGGTGACCTCAACCTCTACTCCGGGCTCAATGTTGATCGAGGTGATCTTCTTTACGATCTCAGATGGTGAGTGCAAGTCGATGATGCGTTTGTGGATTCTCATCTTAAAAAAAATTAAAAGCGTACATTAAAGATCATAAAACATTCTTTTGAACAGTAGCTTAAATGAAAGTTGTTTAATATTGTCGAATTCGGAGAGCCAAATTGTGAGGGTTACCATCAAAGTGGACTATGAGAATACGTTTTATCTGGGCAAATCATTGATACTGTACAATGTAAGATAATCTGTCAAAGCACGATATCCGATTTGCCCGCAAAAGTTTATTCCAATCAATCATATTTAACTCAAACTCACCTGGAAACGATCCCAGGTCTTGGAACCTTCACCGCAAGGTGTTTTACGGGTGGTGATGCGTAGGGTCTTGGTCGGCATGCGCACTGGGCCCTAAAATAAAATACAAATTAACATGTGTGTTTGCATACAAATAATAATACAATCATCGCTGGTTGCATATGTCGCGTGAATCAACTAATATTTTCACATTGTAGAAGTCAATGTAAAAACAATGTCCAACTCAGGCTTTTTGTCTGGCATTTTTTAATGACTAGGCTAAGCAGCGGGCAGGCACACGAAGCCTCCAGGAAAATGCGGAAAAATTAAAGTGTTGCACGCGGCAACTATTCTGCTTCTTCCTCTTCTTGCTTACCTTGACACGCAGGTTCTGGTTCTTAGCACCGTTGATCAAGTCGCGGCACACGTTCTCCAAGGAGCGAACGTTCCTGGAAGTCAGGGTGATGCGAATGCGGTGCACGGATGCAGAATCGCCGCCATGGGGCTTCTCAATGTCCTTGGGAGCAGCAGCCTACGAATTCAAAACGAAATGTGCAAGTTTGAGGTTATGTTGTCGTGCGATACACCCCTAACACGTGCAATAACTTCTCGAAGAAATAGATTGACAGCACGCACCACTATTGAATTTTAAATATTTGAACGCACTTTGAGAATATATTTACCATTTTTTAGCAATTTATCTGGTCGAGATATTCAAATCTTGTTATTTTGAGCAGCGCTGAACCAGTTAACTTGCTGGTCAAAAACGAAATGGGAAGAGTGTCAGTCACAGCGCAACGAACTAGACTTTCGCCAGAGTTGCCACTCGCCCACTGCAGAGAGGTGGCAACACTCCTGAAATTAGCTAATGACATTTAGTCATCGCGCCAAATTTGAAACAAAGACGGTATCGGTTTCTTGTTCAATGATTTTTCCTATATTTTCTCTTCTCAACCCACTTTCAGACAAACAAATGCGACAGACGTGGTGCCAATTCTTAAGTATTTAAATACAGATTACAATAAAAATTATACAATTCAAAGCACAATGTTGTATTTAAATATTAAAACAACGTTAATTAATTATTGTACAATAAAAAATGTGTTTATAAAAAATTAAAACTGCACCTGACGACCTTAAGAACTAAGTACGTCTCAACAATAGAAAAAAGCCTGTGCAGTTTTTTAGTTACTCGACAATGCAGAAAACCATAATTATCATTATAATTTCCATCAATCTACAAAATTAAACTTAACAAAGAACTAGGCTTAAGTTTTGTGTCCAAATTGTTGTGGTCGCAGTTGTTGTTACATAGTCAGTAATTACTTTGTGGATAATCTGTGGTTAGGATAGTTAAAAGCCCAGATCTGCAACTCTGGTTAATGGGATAAATGGATATTAAAGCGCTTCTGTCTCATAATCGCATATTCAAAGTACTTGTGTGTAAATATGTATGTATGGCTAACTAATTAACATTAATTATAGATTCACGACCCTTGCCCACGCCCACCCAGCGCACGGGTACACTCAACTGGCTCTCCAAGAAGCGAACGTAGTTTTGTGCGTTCTCGGGCAACTCCTTGAAGTTGCGCACATGCTCAGTGGACGTCTGCCAGCCTGGCAGTATTGCATATTCCACTTCTATGGAACCCAGTTCGCTAATTGTGCCAGGAAAGTGATCGAGCTTCTCGCCATTGCTGCGCTTGTAGTTGACACCCACTTTGATCTCGGGCAAAGTGTCTAGAATATCCAGCTTCGTTAGGCAAATACAAGTGTATCCGTTCACCAGAGACGTGTACTTAAGCAGTGGAATATCCAGCCATCCACATCGACGCTTTCGTTTCGTGGTAACACCGACCTCAAAGCCGCGCGTCTGCAGCAGCTCGCCAAACTCCTGCAATACATAAATTTATTATTTTTCGTCCCAATATTAAGTCGTAGTTGGGTGCTCACATTTAACTGCTCTGTAGGAAAGGGGCCATCACCAACGCGCGTCGTGTAAGCCTTAACAACACCAATGACCTCGCCAATTGTCTGTGGCGGCAAGCCCAGACCAGTCAGGACACCGCCAATGCTGCAATTGCTACTGGTCACATAAGGATACGTTCCAAAATCAATGTCCAGCATAGCTGCGTTGGCGCCCTCCACGAGAATCGTCTTGCCATTGCGCAGTGCCGTGTGCAGGAAACAAATTGTGTCCTTGACATAGGGTCGCACTTTTTCGGCATAATCCTTATAGCGCGCCAATTCAGACTCAACGTCAACCTTAATCGATGGGAACAAACGCAAATGGGTGTTCACAATAGATTTGAATCTGTCACGGGGTAATAAAAATATAAATAAGTCTAGGTTTCAGAGAGGCCATCAGTATTGAGTAATATTACTTACTTCTCGCTGAACAAGTTGAAGTCTCCAAGGAGTTCGCCAACACGAATCCCATTGCGAGTAGCCTTACTGGAGTAAGCCGGGCCGATTCCCTTCTTGGTGGTGCCCAGCGATTTGCCTCCTTTCTCAGCCTCCTGCATGCCGTCGACATGCTGATGGAAATCGAACACTAGATGCGCACGGTCCGAGATTATGAGACGATTCTCCAGCTGCTGCAATCCCTTGGCCTCGTTCTTGAGGACCTCATCGAACAACGAGGGTAGATGAATAACTACGCCGTTTCCTAGTAATGTATAATAAGTCATGAGTTAAATAAACCGACCAACAACAGAGTAATGAAAGAAAACAACAATCGATATGATATATCGCTATAAATAAATATGTACAATGTATACACATATAAATCACAAATGAATAACTACAAAGAAATTTTACATTTTCAACTTAGCAACGTTATTATATTTGATTAAACTACTGATTTCCTGTGAGTAGTCTTCTCCTTATCTTAATAGTGGCTTTACATATTTTTCTTCTTCATTCGACGTGCATCACGCTTTCAACCCGGTCAAAAGAACAGTAGTGCCACAAAAAAACTATAATACTGTAAATGTCAATGTATGTCAGTTAAAAAGGGTTTGGAAAAACAACGGCTTGCACTTGCGACTTGGTTGAGTAACGGGCTTATCTAATCAACAAGAAAACAGGTGATCTTTAGAACTGGTCTATCTACCGGGGCAGCAGCATTATATACTTTAAAGTTAACCATAAAAAACGTGCACTATCTTGCACACATTTGAAAATTACGACGAGCTGTGAAAGATATTTTAGTATCATTGTTTTCCTGGGTGATTTAGATAATTGTGTAATATATTATAAATAACACTTTCGATTCCATTTGTGAAACTTCTGTTTCTATTTCTAATCCACAAGCACCTAGCACGCGAGTCACGTCAATGATTTTTCGCATAAATTTTTTTGTTGTTGTTTTGTTGTTGAATAACCGAATCGAAAATTATAAGTTAATTGCTTGATTAGAATAATTTGTCATTTCATTCCCTCTCTCTTTCTCTCCTTCTGTGTGTATGAGTGTTTGAGCTTTTTTCTGTGTGATACGCTTGTACAACCCTGAGCCAGTTATCTAAATTGCAAACGCTCAGATACTCTGCCAGCTTTTCGCTGTATTGGTGAGATTGTGATTATCTCATAAATTAGTCTTGTGACAAGCGACGACAGGTTACGTTACTTGTTGTGACAACCGACTTCGTGTAACACATAGGAAAGAAACATCGATTTAACTTAAAGCAACAATCAAGATACGGAAGAGTCGCCCTGAGGGACCTCGCGTGTTTCGCATCAAAAAGAGTAAAAAAAAGTACGTTGGGGTGCATCAAGATCGAAACTCCCTAGTATAAGTTTATGGCAAACTGAAAATCTGCAGACAGTCAAAAATAGAATGCCACTGGCCTTTGTTTTTCAAGTCACAGATGTCAAAACCAAATGGGAAAATTAACCGCAAGAGCCAATGTCAATGATGCACTAACTTTTGCCAACAAATTGTGCGGCTGAGTGTCTACACCTACAACTACATAGAACCACAGATATGTATGTGCGTACATGTTTAGATATAAGAACAAATTGTCTTTGTAGATTTGTGTGTATGCAAATACTTTGTGTGCCCTATATACGCTCAATTTCACATTGAATTGCTAAAAAAAACATCGGAAAGAATAACAATCCCAAAATACACACACATTTGCATACGTATGGTTGTATTTTAAATACGATATAAATTAAATGTTTTAAGCAAAAACAAACTAAAAGCTTTAGGAAATAAAGATACAAAAATAAAAACAAAAACACAAAAAATACCTTCGGCTTGCCGAAAATTCAATACCCTCACACCTTTTTACACCCTTCGAATATTTAAAATGGTCAACAAAGGGTATACTAACTTTGTGCAAATGTAAGTAACAGACAGGAAGAGCCGTCAAGTATATATATTCTTACTGAGGATCACTAGCCGAGTCGATTGAGCTTGTCTGGATAACCACATTTACACACAGATCTCAGCTACTATTAATCCTAGAGACACCAATTTTATTTCAAATTTTGAGTTTAACGCCCCCCGCCCCGCATATCAATAATTTACTTTTAGCTCGATTTGTAAGTGACGTACAATAGATATATCCATGTATGATCGGATAAAAAAATGCAGAAGTTATTAAAGAAAATAAGATCATAACACCAAGTTTTTGTGTCAGCTAACAAGGGAGGCAGGCAAACGCGGATTTTATTCTTCATGGATTTTTTGACAGCTTAAAATCCTTTAAAAAAATATTTTTTTGTTCGATTTTAGTTATATGGAAATAATATATGTGTTTGGTTTCATAAGGACTCGATGTGGGACGTAGAAAATTACAATGAGTAAGATGCCTTATCTGAAAAAATAAGAATAATCGGCCAGGAAGTTCTAGAGTGGATTTACCATGTAAAGAATCGATACGGCTCGTTAAATACAATACAAAAGCTGTACTTTTGTTTCAATAGATGGTAGCGCAACGGATATATAATCGCATAATCGATCATAAATTGATATTGTAAGAATTATATTTATAGGCTTGGCTCGGAGATGTCTTCTAAAACGTGTTGCGAACATCTTGACAAAATATATATACCCTCTGCAAAGGCATAAAAACACGCAAGGGCAAACGAAAATGAAAGGAAAAGAAATTAAAAGAAAAACAAGATGCTTACTTTCATAGAACAATTTTCATTTTGAAAAACATTTCTTGCTTTCTTTACTTGGGACAGACAGTTTCTTGATATAAATGTCCTAGTACAGGGCCTCCATTACATATCCCAGGCCAGGTATCAGTATCAGTTCCACTTACCGATGACCGAAACGCATTTCTCGTTCACCACGCCGCTCGGCAATAAATGAAAATCGAACTCCGTGCCATTAGCGACCACTGTGTGTCCAGCATTATTGCCGCCCTGTGGAAAACAAAGAGAGGAAAAGAGAGAATTTTAGAATAGATAATGACAGCTGTTGCCCACACAAGCACACACACACAGCCGTACTCGCAGATCTGAGAGTATATCGAAATTTGTTGTAGGTACACATATATTGCATATGTATGTGCAAGCTGGCTGTTATACTCGAAATTAGCACGTCTCTTTTTATACCCTTCGACCATTAAAAATTATCTAAAAAGGCTATACTAATTTTGTGTAAACAGAGGGTGGCGTGGTACACCCCATAATTCCCATAGACTTATTTATCTATATTGGGCGAAGGGTATCGTAGAATCGTGCGTGTTCCAATGTAGCTTCGTTAGTTGTTGTTTTTTAAAACTTGTATGATAAAAAAAACAAATAATAACGAACAACAGGTAGATATAAGATAACAAATAAATAAATAGAGCAAACACAGCAGGTTCTCAATAAGAGAGTGACACAAGGTGCCTACAAAGTACTAAACTATTCGAACACGATATAGAACCGAGAAAAACGAGACTCAGTTTTCCTTTTTTTTGGCAGACGTACAAGAATTGAGCTTTTAGCTAATCTCTTTTAATATATTCATAATAAAAACATTAACTCTTGCAAGACAGAAAAGCAACAAATTCCCGAATAAATATTCTGGAACCATCTTAACAAAAATAACCCTACGAAGACTTGGTGAGCAAAACAAAATAATCAAAAAGCGTACATATACACAATACACACACAACCAAGAGGATCGAGTGATGATAAGATTAGAGCGCATTGGCGCGTTTTAGTACACTAGGAACTTTCGCTGCGCAATACATGTGCATAGATGCATATATGTATATATTGTACATGTACGGGTGAACATACAATGTACTAGCTTATTTTATATGTATTTATATATAATTCATATATTAATTCGGAGGCGTGTGCTGGGTGACTCAAATAATAATGGTAAGGCAGCTCCAATGAAAAAGTTACATAAGAAATCAGCGAAATGTTGATAAGAAATGGAAGTCAAAGGGCTACAATAATAATGAAAGTTTAATTTGAAGGGGGTTCTTTACAATTACATACATAATTACGTTTATATGATCGAAAAGTTTCTAGGCGGGATCGTACATTGATCCCATTATCAATCTAATTAATGTAACGGAAGTTACGAAGCCAGCCAAAGTTGACAATGAACACAATGTGGGAGTAAATGTTAAAACGAATGGAACGATTTCGTAAATATCTATGTACATATACATATGTATGTATTATAACAAGTGATAAGATGATGGGATTGCCTCGTTCAAATAAATCTGTACATACACACATGCATACATATGCGTGTGCACACGTACATATGTTTCATTCAGAATGCTGCGCTTTTTGAATAGTGCGCGGGGCATTCACAATGGTTCGAATGATTATGTAAAAGCCTGACGATTTTCTGAGAACGCAATACATGTGTTTCTGCGCGCAAATGTGTACACATTACATGCTTTGTAGTATGTGTGCGTGTTTATGTATGTGTGCTGTTGAATATCTGTGCCGTAAAACGGAGGAAATAACTAACGTCAGAGAGAACCGGGTGACGAATTTGCTGAAGCAACAGCGGCAACAGACGTCGACTGCCAGACTGACTGACTGAACATACACACATGTACACAAAATCACATGTACATACCCATGTATGTATATACACTAGAAAGAGGCATACACAAGCGAGCTCGTCCACACATGCATACACACAATAACTGAAAAGCAAAGCATGCGGTCGAGCCGATAGTAATGGGAAATAAGTGTATCTACTTGTGAAATTTGCAAGTGGGGATTGAAGCGAGGACATCATAGATGCTGCATAACAATGTCGGCGTCAACGAACCTGACGCGACACGTGTCCTTGACACAAGGATAACTGCTCGATTGTTTGTTATCAGCTGTTTTTTGGTGTTCGTTTTGATTTTTCACAAAATATTTTGACTTTGGTATTTGACTTACCTGACATCTGCAGACAATGTCCACCTCGGAGGCCAGCATGTCCACCACCTTCCCCTTTCCTTCATCACCCCATTGGGCACCCAGGACAACATCCACCTTGGACTTGTACATGTTGGTTCGTCCTTGATGCAATTGTTCGTAGTGATTTCCGTTAATTGCGCTTGTTGTTGACATTTCGTACCACTAACAGCAGGTAACTCTCGCCACGGCCACGAAACACGAGCACGACGTTGATCTCGCTTGAAAACGGAACACGTTCTGTTTTTATAATACAAAATTTGATATGCAGCTGTCACTGATGCGTGGCGTTGCCAGAATATTCGTTTGGTATTTAAAGAATATTGAGCGGGAAGTTGCCAGACTTTGACTTCTGTGAAAATGCCATTCACAGCCATGCACAATTTTTGCAAACGCTAATAACATATGTTTGATTCTTTCTGTTTGGCATAAGTGAAACATGTCGCAAACATTAGAAAATTGTCACTTGTAAGTGCATATGGCAGATGTCACTAAGATAATAAAGTCAATTTCATTTTCAGCTGTAATGAGGCGCCCTTCAAATATATCTGTCCCAAGTGCAATGCAGTCTACTGCAGCGTTGCCTGCTACAAATCAAAGGCACATCTCAAATGCTCTGAGGAGTTCTACAAGGCATGCATTCAGGATGAGCTTGCGAGTGCGACAACAACGCCCGAAAGTCAGCAAGACATGAGGAAGATATACGATATCTTGAAAAGGATGCGTGAATCAGATGCAGGCTTTAATCCCAGAGATTTCGATGCTGATGGACTGGATAATCCCTTGGACTCAGACGATGACGCAGGTTCTGAACAGGCTGATGAAGATGAGGATGAAGGAGCCAACATTGGCCAGCCAGATTTATCTGAGGAAACATATGAAACAGTTGATATTGCAGAACGTTTAAAGGGAATCGACATAAATGATGCAGATGAAGTATGGAGCCGATTGACGATAGAAGAGCAGCAGGAATTCCAAAAACTTATTGCAAACGGCGACATTATGAACCTCATGCCCGACTACAAGCCCTGGTGGTGCAAGACTAAGAACTCAAAGATTGTCGTGGTCAATTCACCAGCGGACAACGCAGTGAACATGCCCGCAATCGAGAAGAACATTCCAAAATTCTCTAGTATATGCAAGAAGACGCCTTCTCCATGCCTTCATTATAATCTCTGGAATATATTGAGCTCATACGCGTGTGTGACACGTTTTTTTAACGGCGAACATCGCACTAACGCAAGTGAAGCCGTTGCTCATCTTGTCAATCTCAGTTCGACGCTTAAATATGGAACGAACTTTGAAGATGCGGAGGATGCCATTATCTCAGTTGAAATGGAAGCCTCGACGACAGGCAATGGCCCAGCCGGTGCTGCTGCAGTTGGGAGCGCAGGTGGTAGCTCCAATTTTCTTGTCGAGAGTCGTGAGCAACTGCAGGATGATGCCCGTCAACTTATGGCCACGCGGCACCACAAACTGGCGGCCTTATCCGATATACTTGATCTAATGAGGCAGACTAAGCTGCTCAGTAAGCGGAAAGACGCTGGGGAAGCGGAATTTCAAAAACTGTTTGCACTTGCAAGCGGCAGTGTTGAATTAAATCGCAACAAACTGACGCAACTGATCAGAAAAATCGAGTTTATGCTGTCATATGTGGCGAGAGAAGAAATACTTTGAAATTTCCGTCAGATAGAATTCTATTTTGTACATTTGTGTTTTAATAAATTTACTATTGTCCGGCCAAAGATGAGTGTAATAGCAGTAAACTTGAGTTCTTATGCGCGAATTGTTATTGCAAGCTGGTTGCAAAGGGCTGTGGAGGTTCTTCAAGTTAAAGTAAGTCGATCACAAGTTTTTTATACGAATGATATTTTAAAACGTAAATAATATAATAATGATAAAACGTAAAAAAATCGGTTTCACAGTATAGTATTCAGGTTTATAAAAAAGCAAGCAGTTCACTGCTTTACAGAATTCTGTTAGAGAAGGTAGTTGTTTACGTTTATCAATTAAAAATTGTGCTAGAATTGAAGAAGACAGCGACATGCCGCTTTTTTTGATCTGTTATTTTTCACCACACATATTTTAAATTTTCAGGTAAAGTAAACTGGACAGCTCGCTCTGAAGAGTTATTTAAATTAGTTAATTTCTCTGAAGTACGCCAATGGCAACGACTTTGCAAGGAGTCGTTAGGGAAAATGTTATTTAACATAGCGCTGTTGCATAGCAGCCAGTGTATCCACACGTCATATATTAACTATTATGTTAAGTACCTACACAACACGGACTGAGTTTTAGTTTTTTTTTCATTGATAAAATTATTTAAATCAATTGAGTCATCATTAAATTCAAAGTTTAAAATTTAAAATAATTTCTTCAAAAACAAACCGGTTTCTTAGGGGCGTGGAAAAGTTCTTCAAAATAAACCAGTAGAGCTTGCAGCCCTGGTGAGTCTATTTCGAGTTGCTGGTTGCCATCCCTGTTAGTTTTTTTAGTTGGCGATTTCAGACACACACGCAAGTTGTACGGCTATTTTGATTTTTGGTATGTTTTACTCATTATCGCCAATGCGACGAATGCAAATGTTAGTCGTGAACACAGCAGTGTTATTAATTATTTGGCCCAAAGAAAATGAACAAAGTTTGATTGAGCAATAATAACGTTGTAAAGAACATTCCTTGTTAACGCGTTCGTTTGGGTGCGCGATTGAGTAGCGGAATTTTAAATGCATTTGTGTGTGTGTACGTTGCTCTCCCTGTGTGTGCTAGTGTGTGTGTGTGTGAAGTGTTCTTCTTCACTGAGTTAGTTGCTCGCTGAACGCTTCACTCGCTAAATTAGTGCAAAAAAGAGGAAAACAATTTGTGTGTGCGCGCCAGCTAGTGTGTGTGTGTGTGTGCACAAAGTGCCCATTAACTTTTAAACAAAACAATAAGCTGAGTATTGAAATTGTGATTCAGAACTTATGTAAGCTAACTGGCGGCCAGGCGATATACAGGTGGAAATATTTGATATAAATACGTAAATCTCAATCTTGCCCAGATAAACGAGTTTCGGTGCGGGCCTTATCTTTACTGACTAGGCTCCTTACCTGTCTGTGCGTGTTTGTGTGTGTGCTGTGTTCGGTTTGTCTGCTCTAACAGTGCGAGTGTAAGGTTGAGTGTGTTAGTGTATTTGTGCATGTGTGCCTTTACGTGCGTGTGTTGCTTATCTATCTCGACAAATATGCGAAGTATGCGTCAACCTGTTTGTTAACTTTCTGTTTAAAATTTCTACTTCAATGCTGCGGCGTCGCTGACCGCGACGGCATCGCCGACATCTGCAAGTGCTGCTGCTGCGTACAGCAACAGTACTCAAATTAATAAACAACACGACTTGTCATATACATATACTAACTTTAATAATATACGTATATACGAGAAATCAAAGTCGCATAACGTGTACAATGCTAAATAAGTCGTTATGACTGCATGCAGCAATTTATAGCAACAAAACATCATCAGCAAAGCGAACAAAAACCCCAATGGAAATGAAACCGTAAGCAATGCGGGATGATGATGACGCTGACAATGACGATGTCAAAGTCAAAGCAGAGATTACCCGGCCCTAGCACTGGGAGGGGAATTGCTTGGCTAATTAAAGTGTGCACTACTGCAGTCGGCATCAGAAGCATCAAATGCCGGCAGCCCCATTGATAACATTTTGTATCTGTGTGCATGCTGTGCCTGACTCTTTAAGCATGTGTTTGTGTGTGTGTGTATCTGTGGCAGTGTGCGGAAGGGTCTGGCAACGTTTGCATTGTTTACAAACAGCTGATGGTTGCGGGCTAAGGCTACCGCCATCTCATCAATCTGCGTTCCGACGCATTCCTTCGGAATGCGATAAGTGGATGATAAGAAATACTCGTATACTTAACACACCCACATTCATAGACAAAAATAAATATACATAAATACATAACTATTTTCCCCGTTAAAGAGAATGCCGTTATCAGTGGTATCGTGGGTGATTGCAAGGGGGTAGGAAACGAGGTTTCATAAGAAAGTTACATGTGTTAACAATGAAGATCAGTTGACCCAGTTCTGAATTATTATCCGAAATACATTTATTTTTTCAAAATATTTTGTTTTCTTTTCTTTCTGATTAAGTCTGCAAACAGACAAGAACTAATTTACCCCATCAGATATACTTAATCTTAGCCTATGCGTTTATAAGCATGTTTTAAAATTGATTGAGAAGAAAAATTTATTAACTTGAAGCTAAATCTCGTTTTTGAGAAACTTAATTTTTATTTTTGATTAAAAAAAGTAGCTTTAATGTAACAATTGGTCGAAAATATGATTTCTTGTTTGTTGCAAGTGCATACCTCTCTGGTATGTTTGTGTGCGTCAACAGCTTATGGTATGACATACGAGTATAAGTGACCATTGTTCATTTGTAGGTGAAACTGTAAGATAACTCGCCACTTATCCATTGGGACGTGTACCTCAATTGTAGGTACGAGTGTAGAATAATCAACTGAATTCTATGCTTTACAGGAAATGTCCCACCACAGCGATGATCAGCTTCTGCAGGCCGGAAGTGATTCCTTCTGGGAGCCTGGCAACTACAAACGGACCACCAAACGCATCGAGGATAGCTACAAGTAAGTTTTTTGATGACAGTGCATAGGCTCTGCATAAACAATAGTTTGTTGGTTGTGTCATTGCCAGCGAAAAAAAAAATATCAACCGGTTATGCTGATAAATCTGTATATTGATTTCTCTTTCTATTTTTTTTGGCTGTTCAGACTCTGCAATGACCTACAGCAACTGATACAGGAGCGCGCAGATATCGAGAAAGGATATGCCAAAAGTTTACGTGCCTGGTCAAAAAAGTGGGGTGAACTCATCGAGAAAGGTAAGAGAGAACGTCGATGACAGGTGAGGAATAAGTCCGTTGCGTGCATGTGCATGTGCACACTTGCAGCCGTGTTATTTGTTTACTCATTCATTCACGTCTGCTACAACGGCAACAATTACTACAACAGTGGCAACAGCAGCGATGACCCGTTGCCAGCGTCATTGCCCAGAGGGCCGCTGAGTCTCTCTGTACTTGTCTCATTTTCCACATGTTGTGAACACCATTTGCGAATTGTTGCTCATGTTCTTGTTTGTTGTTGTTTCTGCTGTTGCTTCTGTTGTTGTTGCATGTTAAGTGGTTTAAGCTATTAATGGGCTTTGTTTTGCCCTTTTTACCATTGTGCTGTTTACCTGTTGTTAGGTCGCACAGTGGTTTTCGAATATACAAACAAGTTATTCTATTGTCCAAAATATATTCCTAGGCACTTAATCAATATTCGTTTGGATTCTAGTAATATTTATATTCGAATACTCATTAAGGACATAATCCCTGTCCTAGCTGGTCGATTTACTTCTGATTTCAATTTAAAATGCTTAAAATTTACTCACACATACCTAACTCCAACCCGTTTTGCTAGCAAACTTATGTGACAGTGTGCGCGCCTTCGTAAAATGAAATCGAGTACAGCGTGAGCAAACTTGGCAACTGCTTTTGCTAATGTTGTTGCTACTATTGATGGTTTTGTTTTTGTTGTCATTCTCTACTGCTACCGCCTTTGCTCTCGTGTCCACTTTCACAGAACGAGCATGACAAAACGGACCACAGCAATTGCTGAAAGAAATGCCTATAGCGGCTTCTTCGTTCGTTGTGCGTTGCCGCTTCAGCAACAACAGTTTCCTATGGAATTTGCCTAGTTGTCTCTACCCAGAGTTATCACCACCGAAGAACCAAAGAACATAGACCGTAGACCGACCCACTCAACCGATTCGCGAAGCGTAGAAGTGTAGCAGAGCGACGCTCAAAATGGTTTCGAAAATCAATGCGATGAGAAAATAGAACGTGTTTATTTCTGTGTTAAGCGCCTCAATTTGTTGTCTGTTCATGAGTGTGTGTAACAGTGTGGTGTGTGGGGTGCCAATTGAGAATAGTTGAGCCCGTTAGTCAAAATGGTCAAACGAGTTTCGTGCATTCCCAATTTGCAATTATTAAGTGGGTATCATAAACATTTTATTGTAGCTTTTCATCTTGTGAGCACACAACTAGCAATAAAAAACGCGTCTTCCCCATACACACACACGCACATTCTTTCCAAATCGTTGAGGTGATTAGATAAAGAAGGCACGTCAACTGCCCGAAGCCGATGACATCAGCAAAACGACGACAACGACGAAATCTCTTTAACAATGAGACACAATAATTACTACACCATAGATGCGAACAGGTTGATAATAAACTAATTATACATTTCTGATCGATTTCCAGGGCCCGAATATGGCACAACAGAGGCAGCATGGAAGGGCGTGTTAACCGAGTCGGAGCGTCTATCGGATGTGCACATGAAGATCAAGGACAATCTGTGCAATGAGGTTAATACGCAAATTAAGACCTGGCAGAAGGACAATTACCACCACACGCTCATGCAAATCAAGGAACGAAAAGATATGGAGGATCTGTTCAAAAAGGCGCAGAAGCCCTGGGCTAAGCTGCTTGCCAAGGTGGAGAAGGCCAAATCAGATTATCACTCAGCATGCAAAACAGAACGCAGCGCTACCAATCAAGAGCGCAACGCCAATGCGGACAGCTCATTGTCGCCGGATCAGGTTAGGTCTATACTATAGCCGTTACCCAGCACGGTCTATACTATAACCGTTAGACAGTTCTATGGCTTTGCTAATCACGTTTTCGTTTGTGTGTTGTCTGTATGTATTACAGGTGAAAAAGATGCATGATCGTGTGCAAAAGACCAAAGATCAGGTGCAGAAATGTCGCGAGAAATATGAGCAAGCCATTGGCGAAATAACCAAATACAATTCTGTTTACATTGAGGATATGACATCCGTTTTTGAGAAGTGCCAAAACATGGAGAAAACGCGACTGCAGTTCTTCAAGGATGTTCTGTTCAACGTTCACGCGTGTCTGGATCCGACCAAAGTCCAAAGGTAAATTTATTGAGTTTCCAGATTGACTGAATTATGTTACCAATTGTGTTTTTCCTTTCATTTTACAGCCTGCCCCAAATTTATGAAGAATTTTATCATACAATAAACAATGCGGACCAACAAAAGGACTTGAAATGGTGGTCAAATAATCATGGCATAAACATGGCCATGAACTGGCCGGCATTTGTGGTGAGTTTGCATGAACACAACTAGCACAAAATTGTTCTCTGACCGATTTCCGGTTGCGTTTTCGTTTGTAGGAGTACACGGAGGAGTTCCGTGACATAGCCAAGGGAAACAAATCAAAAGAGGCGCTGCCAGCCGCACCTATAACGCTTATTAATCAGCGACCGGTCGCCGAGGATGTGCATGTAAGCCGGAACCTTTAGTGAATAATATAATGTACTCTAATGGCGTATATGCGTCCACTTTATAGGAATATCCTTCAACAAATAGCCTGAAGAAGAACGCAAGCATGAGCAGTAAAGCGAGTGGCAAGAGCAGTCAGCAGGAACAAGCAATAATACAAACCTCTGCCACAACAGCTGAAACCAAATCAACGGTGTCAGCAACAGCGGCCGGTGCTGCAACTGCCACAGCGGCAGCAACGGCAGCGTCGGTGGCTGCATCAAGTCGCAATACGAGCGTAACGTAAGTTAAAGCAATTGTGTACTCGGTACTATTTTTTGACAAATGTAAGAGGCTTAGGGTGGTGTGTCAGTCTGGTCAGCATCAATAGCCTAATTAACAAAACTATATCCCTCTATCTGTCTGTGTGAAGACACAGTTCTCACTCCCAATGTGGTGTACAAAAAGGGTATATCAACTTTGCACAAGTAAATGTAATAGCCAGACAGAGGTGTGGCAGACCCCACAAATGATCACCCGCCGAATCCATTGAGCCAAGTCCATCTGTCCTGTCAAACTTTCCTCGATTTGTAAGAGACGTATATAAGTTGAAAGTTTCTTCCTCTGATATATACTGTGCTGACTATAATTTCTACCACTCCTTTGTAAGTGGTCGGACATTAAACACCGGTTTTTAAAGTCAATTCAGTCTTTCATATGCACGTGTGTAAAATGAAAAAAAAAAACAATAGGCGGCAGATTACTTTTTTTTTGTTAGTGCTTTTCGACGGATATTTAAATCTAAAAACGGGTATCATTCAGTCGGGTGTACCCGTCTTTAGCATTCATTTTGTTTTCATTAAACAAATTGATTTTAATTTGCATGTTCACAACACACAGCAATGGCAACGGAAAAGTTGATGCAAACCCATTCGACGAGGAAGAGGAATGGGACGAGTCCGACAATGTGCTGGTCGACAACGGGGAGCCGGGTGTGCCGGTAAAGGCATTATATGACTACGACGGCGCTGAAAGCGACGAGCTCACATTTAAACAAGGTAGGTTTTGATCTTAGCTCCATCAGTAGTGAAACACATCTAACTTTAACCTTTGGCAGGTGATGTTTTTGAGAAACTGGAAGATGAGGATGAGCAAGGCTGGTGCAAGGGCCGCATGAACGGACGCGTTGGCTTATATCCAGCAAACTATGTGGAAGTCACTACCACATAAGTATTGGAAAGCGTATAATGCGCCAACGAACGGACGGACGTGCGAACAGACGAATAGTGATTGAGCTAACTTAGAAAATATAGAGATGCTGAGAATATACAGTAACAGTTACATTTACAACATGTATTACGGGTTTCTGCGTGGTACATGGTAAACAGTAAAGAGTCGTTGATGAAATTATTATCATATGTATTAGAATTTGTTATGAGCAATGAGCTCACACCTCGGTGTGACATCTAATGTATTAGGCATTCAGTTTGTACTGTGCAAAGGCAACCCAACCTATCAACAAACGGATAACAATAAAACTTAATATATAAAACTCCCACAGTAGAATTGAAATGAACGCAGTAGAATAAACAGAAATAGCAAGAGAAAAACACGAGAATAAGAACGCAGATGATTTAGAAGAAATATCAGAAAAGAGAACAATAAGTATAAACTTCAACGTATGAAATAATAAGGAAAACTTTTCATATGTATGTATTATACTTTAGCTTACATTGAAACGATCCAATGTTTTTTGATGTGCGCGCATTTTTTCTGTGTGCGACTGGCCGTGACCTTTTGTGGCCATTCGCAACCAGGCGTACACTTTAAAGGCATATTTTATAATGTGCGAAGTATTTGTAACTCGTTTCATGAACATTTTTTATTATTTATGAAGTTTTGTGTATACTTGTGTTATAAAAAGTATACGTATATTATTGTATATGTACATTTTTAAATGACTTAAATTATTGAAATAAAAGAAAATACGAAATAAACCGAAAATTTTAATTTATAAACAAACAATGGTAACAATGTGAAGCCACATATAAAACAAGTGGGAAAATTAAGCGTGTCTGTACTTTGATATGAGAACCAGCGAATACAACATACATGATAGATCAGAACTCTCCGACGCAGGCCCGTAGCCACTTACGGGCATGTACGGGCATTCCCCGTACTATGGACTTGTTTGCCCGTACAGCGCGTATAAGAAAAAACTGTAAAAAATTGACATTTATTAAAATATCAAGCACTGAACTTTTTTAAAAAGTCTCGCGCCACATTGTCGGTAAAAGCGATATTGGTAGCGTTGGCATACCATACTTGTGTTTATCAATACTTTTTTAAAGTCCTGCCCGTCTGTTATTACTTTGTGCCCGTGCTACCAGTTAGGTCTGGCTAGGGGCCTGCTTCGACGACCCAAGTAGCAAACATCCTATTGGAAATTCTCACAACTCTCGATTAAAATGTCTTTATTTTATCACCCTGAATGTAAAAATCAAATAGGCTTTAGCAACTGTTCTTTAATCAATATTCTGAATAAAAGCAAAATATTAGGTGACTTTCCTTCTCTTTACACTTGCAACCTTCTTTTAAGCTTAGCTAGTTAGTTTAGATTTCGTACTGGCTTAACATATGTTTTTAATGCTTATACCCTTGTATCATTAAAATGTAAGAGGCAGATGAAGGCGTAGGCGACTCTTAAACGTATATACGTATCATATGTATGTTCTTGCGGAGGATCACTAGCCAAGTCGGTTAAGCCACGTCTATCTATCTGTTCGCCTTTCTTTGCTGGAGACACCAAATGTGACATGAATATCCATGAATTCTTTATCAAGTTTATTATAAACAAAAATAGAAGAGGCAGATATTAAATAATTCTGACGTCCGCGCTGTTACACATTCATACATATGTAATATGTATATGTATATATACAAGCCATGGAAATTAACAAATTAAGACAGTAGAGCAGTACGCAGCCCAACGGCGACTTTAACAATAAATATACATACACTACATACATACATATATATTTTTGAACGTCTCAGAATAGTTTCGTTCCGCATATTATAAAAAAAGGCCATGTCGATAAGAGAAGGCATCAAGAAGCAGAGCTCAAATGCATGCATTGTGTTTATGCGAAGTACATTTCATGAAGTGTAGAAACAAGAATATGCAAAACCCAACTTTCATGTATTAATGTATGTACCACGATAATGAATTCAGCGTCAACTGGTAATATTAAATCAAAGTCAGCTTTGATTAATGAAATTGGAGTAGGTTTACAACCTTTGTATGAAGAAGGACGAATAATATATAATATACAATGTTCCGACGAATAATATACAATGCTATTACACTATGATCTGTTCGCGTAAATAGGGGCTATTTATATTCCACTTATCGAAAAATTCATGAATTTCATAGCGGAAACGTAGGATGTGTGTGTCACACACAAACACATAGATGTATATGCGTATATCGTCTTTGTATAAAGTTGCCTAGTGATAAATGCTGGAATCCGGAGTTAAACGTTGTGGACTGAACAGTTTCGCAGCGGAAGGCGTCACGATCATTTGTTTTAGATCTGCATAGAATTTACACCCAGTAAATGGGAAGCGTCAAGTACACTATACTGCCAACGGATGCAGTTTATCCTGATCAAAAACCTTCTATAGTCTCCAGGGTTGTGAAAGTCTTTACTGCTTGTCTTTTAGTTATTACAATTATCTCTTATAAATGGTCCGCTGCTGTTACATTGGTCCATGACCAGACCATCATAAAGTCAAAGTGGGGAACCTCACCGAAGTCGTCACCTACGGAAGCAGACAAACCAGTGATAGGTAAATGATCTTTCTCGCCAAATATGTGTTTTATTTCGGGTTATGTCTATTTTCTTTCTTAAAGTAGCGTTTGATCGATTGGAGAACTACTTTGTTTTCACATCGAAGTGCCAAATGCTCTCTATAAATCCCTTCGAAAAGGATGTGCTTAAGATTTTCAAGAAAACATCATACGGAGATTGTGACTCGAGTAAAGAAATGATATCCCTTATCTATGATGAACAGGTTCGACGCTATAAGCTTCACATTAATTATGGCAACGTCACCTGCTGCTACAAACCAGTTATACGTTTCGGATCTGGAGCAAAGGCTGATGGAAAGTACAAGTAGGTGCCCCAATTACCATCCATTGCTATTGTTCAAATCACAGATATAACGCAAAGACAGATTGCTCCAATGTGTCCAAATCACTCAGGATTTCGTGGTTCCCCAAAATTTGAGTGGTATAATTACCGAGTGTCGGGCCCTGCAGGACCTAAAGATCTTGCAGAAGGATGCATTCACCTTAGTGCAGTTCAACATTAAGGAAGTCAATAACTCAGTTACTAATGTTGTAAGCAAACAAAAATCCACGAAGCGCAGACCGAGCGTGTTGCTGTGGGGCATTGACTCCTTATCGCGTATGAACTTCCAACGTACCATGCCCCTTATGAACAAGTACTTTCGAGAGAATTACTGGCTAGAGCTACAGGGCTACAACAAGGTGGGTACTTCTTTCAGCCTTCAGCCTGTATCTGTTATTGTATCTTTCGAATTCTTGCAGATGGGGGATAATACATATCCCAATTTGATGGCTATATTAACTGGGTACAATAGTTCTCAATCAATGTCTGTGTGCAGGCCCAGATCAGTTGGTGGCTTGGATGCTTGTCCTATTTTATGGAAGACCTATAAAAAATTTAGGTACATCACAGCTTACGCTGAAGATTGGCAAACTGCTTCCACCTTCAACTACAACAAGAAGGGATTCCTCAAGCCACCGACAGATTACTATGCGCGACCCTTTATGTTAGCCATAGAAAAGGAACTCAAGAAAAAAACTCGAAATGGTATTCCGTATTGCGTAGGAAGACGGCACTACGCGGAATATATTTACGATTCCGCGCTGCAGTTAACTAAAGTCTACAGGAATCAGTCGTCCTTTGGAATGTTTTGGACGAACTCCTTCAGTCACAACAATTTCGCTCTTTCATCTTCAATGGATTCGAAGCTTTTAAAATACATGCACGCGTTGAACCGAACTGGAGCATTTGATAACTCCATAATATTGTTCTTTAGCGATCATGGAATGCGCTTTGGACCATTACGCAAGCTTCACAGTGGATTTCTCGAGGAACGTATGCCCATACTTCATATCTGGCTCCCGCATTGGTTCAGGGAGGAGCATCCACAGTTTGTTCATAATTTAGAAATCAATAGGAATCGCCTTACTTCACCATACGATATTTATGCAACCTTAAACCACATTCTGGAACTTGAAAAGCCACTGAATAAACTACCTAGGCCTGAAGGCTGTCCCAGCTGTCACAGTATTTTTTACGAGGTAGCCGAATCAAGAGATTGTCAAGACGCTGGCATAGATGAGCATTGGTGCACTTGCAGTGAATTAAAGGAATATAATCCCAGTAACACAGATACTACACAGAAGGTGGCAAATCAACTAATTGATGCAACAAATGAGTTCCTCAGTGCCAATAACTTAACTAAGATTTGCCGGACATTGAAACTATCAAAATGTGAGTCCGTGCAAAGAAAATTTAATACGGATTCCAACATAATCGAGTCCTTTTTGGTAAGATACGAGGCCGAGCCCGAAAGGGCTCTTTTTGAAGCTACTGTTTCATGGAATAAAACTAGTAAAAAAATAACCGTTAATGTTCCTGACATAAGTCGTTTAGACAGCTATGGAAAAGTATCGGAATGTGTGGACAATAGTATTGCGAAAAAGTTTTGCATCTGCTCTAAGTGAATAAATATACATGAGTACGATGTTATACCCTTCTGCCATTGCATGTGGGAAACAAAAGGGAATAGGCAGCAGGATCAACCAAATGTACACATACATTCTGTATCAGAAACACTATCCAAATTGGTTTAAACACATCTGTCTGTTTAACCATACAGGTTTTACAAAACTAGAGACAATAAATTCCTGTTACAAAAATTGGGTTCCATGCCTACTACCCCTTTTATGAATGATCAAATTTTCAATAATTTGGGGACATATTAATGAAATCATTTCTCTTTGACATATAGTGTAGTATGAATAGTGAGCTGACTACAATATTTACATTCTTATTTTAAATAAGTTTGGATGAATTAAAAAAAAGTGGAACGCTTCAGTCAGGCTCTGTATGAAGCCAACGATTTTTACTAAATGTTGTGTTATATAGCATTAAATAAGAAACAATCCAAATCAACGCTTGTAAAAGGAGAGTAAAAAAGAATTCATATCACAAACTTCAGACCGTAGAAATTGAACCCATGTCTACCTGTTTAGTAGTCCATCACGCCACTCCATGCACGCTTTACCCGCGCTGTGTTCTTGGGTGCCTGGAGACTTCGCGCGTTTGGCGCACTTTTCGAAATGTTCAAAGACGCGATAAAGTTATATTCTGAGTTATCAACAGAGAAGTCGATGCCATGTTTATCAATCCGTCTGTCTGTTGCAACGCAGTTTTATAGGTAATATTTTAGAGCTTGGCACTCAAGCTCCTTATTGCTGCATGATTAAAATAATTGGGAACGAACAAGATTACGAACTTATCATCCGACTTGAGTTATTTTCTAAGATTTTACAACCGAATTCACTAGAAACGAGAACGAAACTACCTTCGGTATGCCGAATGTTCTATACTCTTGCAAATTCTTACATCCTCCGATTGTTCCAATACTAGGTATATACATACATATAATGGTGCAGAATTGAATGGTATTGTGTGTGTATATTACGAGGGTCGTTTGATAAGTCCGTGACTTTTTGAATAAAATATATTTTTTTCGTCAAAGAAGCGTTTTATTTCTCAACATAATCTCCTTTTAGCTCTATACATTTAGTCCAGCGTTTTTCCAATTTTTTTATTCCTTCCAAATAATAGGTTTTCTCAAGGCCCTCAAAATAGTCGTTTGTTTCTGTGATGACCCGAATCTCTTACCGCCGAGCCATTTCTTCATGTTTGGAAACAAAAAATAGTCACAGGGGGCTAAATCTGGAGAATATGCTGGATGGGGTAGCAGTTCGTAGCCCAATTTATGAAATTTTGCCATGCTGACACGAAATTCACTTTTTTCCATTTTCGTTAAAATTCACGAGATCGTCTGCTTTCAATGCCTATAAAACGCAAACCAAAAAACGCAGCTTTCTCAAAATTTTACAGTCAGCTGTTAATCGATAACTGCTGACAGGAGCAGTGTTGTATTTAGAGCAGGTGCGCGGCAAATACAAAAAGTCACGGACTTATCAAACGACCCTCGTAAAACTGAGAGACTTGTTTGCGTTGCAACAAACGAAAAGACGGGCATACGGACAGACGTACAGGGCTAGTTCAATTCCCTAGGTGATGCCGATTCAGAATAAATATTCGTTATAAAGTCAGAGGTGCCTCCTAAAGTACGTTGTGAACGCGTAAGGAAAATAAAAATATTCCCTCTGCAAGAGCAAAAAATAACAATTGCTTATGAAATTTTATCAAAATTGGGATGCTCTGACATGTGCTGCAATATCACCAATTTGCCGCAATGATGGTTTTGGGTGGAACACCAGTATACTCTTTTCAAATAATTCAGGAACTGTATAGATTTTCTTATTATCGAAATCAGACAACAAAATATCCTTTGGACTGTAAGATAAAATAGGTACAATATTAACTGCAGGCACAATACTTAAGCAAAGAGATAAAACTACAGAAATTATTTTTCGATTCGGTTGGAAAAAAGACAAGAAGGGAATAAAAACGTATGTATAAATACATATTTTCAATGTTTCAGTGTACAAAAATGTTAGAACAAACACATGTTTTCAGTGATTACATTTATTATAGATGGTTACGAATACATGAACAATTTATAATACAGTTTATAATTAATTAAGGAAAACCGGGGTGGATAAAAACAACATTTAAGGTTTTATGACTTTCGGCAAAGTTTCTTAAGTACACCCACTACCCACAAAATTAAAATACCCTTCTAGCGGGTGTAAATATAACTTCTTTTGTGTATTTTATGTCCTTTCAGATAGCGGCTTCGCAATCAGAACATTTTAATTATTTCTTAAACAACCTTTGCGTTAATTACTCAACCGCAACCAAATTTCAATAAACTATTTACTGTTGGTAGTTATTGTGTTCACCAAAAATGAACTAAGTATCAAGCATTAAACAAACTTGATCTGCGTGCAATTATAACATACATTAAAACCCAATTTGGTAGCTCTAGTCTCATGTTGAGTCAATACGCACGCACATCAAGGTGCCATGCCCCTTCCGCCCGTTAATTGAGAGAACAGTTCATTTTTAGTAAACACAATGACTATCAAGGCCCAAATAATATCTGAAAATTTGGTTGCGATTGGATAGTAACCCATATAAAACTTTTCTATTCCTTTAAGATACCTTTTTCTTGTTTCAAATATAATCTTATCGTAGGTCATGAAAAGTCTTATCATGTAAAGCCTTCCAAGAATTAAGCGATTGACTTTTTAAAAGTATTCCATGTGGGTGCCAAGTCGTTTGTGGCGATAACGGGTAACCAGTTGAGAGTCAGATATGAAACAGTGCACAAGTCATTTCCAGGCAGTCAACGAGGTCATTAGCTTTGGAAAGGAAACGCATTGTGTGAAATTATACCAATGGGAATAAGCTCAAAATATCGGCTGATTCAGCCGTTAGACCCAGCGACCGTTAAAGACACCGATGCAAAAGGTCCTTTAAAAATTATTCTGGCTTGTGCTGGGCTTATACTGACCATTTGTTACTATAATCTGCCAATACCTGAATCGGAACCAATTAAAATTCAACTCTATGCATCCACTGTTCCTCAGGCGGAAGAATTCAGAATCGAAGGAAATACTTCGAATACAGCTCTGGGTAACACTGATATCACATAAATTACATCATCCAATGCATATCATTGTCGACAGGATCCGCTGAAAATCAGAACTTCTTCGTCTATACTCCGAGGTGCCGTATGCCAGCCGTGGATCCTTATTCGAGCGATGTTATGAAAATATTTCATAGAATACCATATAAAAAGTGCGGAACAGGAAATAATCTTGTCAGCGTTAGCTACGATCGCAAGCGGCTTCACTACGTTTTGCACATCAACAAAGCGGATATTTCCTGCTGTTACAAGCCGATCATGCGCGCCGGAGCACGTACGCAAGCGGATAACCTATACAAGTAGGTAGACGGAACCATGTAAAGCTCCGGGAAAAATTAACTACTCTCTAGTGAACTTGCAGGCTTTTGCCCTGCAGTAATTTCCATCAGGACTTTGTGGTCCCTTCACACTTGGATGCTGTCATTACCGAGTGCCGTCGGTTGGCGGACAGAAAGTTGTTGCAGCAGGATGCCTTCAGCTTTGTGCAACCAAAGAAATTCAAGGGATCGGCGGAAAGAGAAGCCACGGAAAGAAAACCGAGCGTGCTACTTTGGGGAATCGATTCTTTGTCCCGTATGAATTTTCAACGCACTATGCCACTGATGTTCAAATATCTGCGGGAGAAGAACTGGTTCGAACTGCAGGGCTACAACAAGGTAATGTAGGGCACTCCTCAGAATCTCACTAACGGGTGCAACTCAAATTTCAGATGGGAGATAATACGCTACCGAATTTACTGGCCGTGCTGACGGGATTTAATAAAACAAGGTCCCACACCATTTGTCGTCCCAACGAAGTGGGTGGACTCGATGCATGTCCGATGCTCTGGAAGGACTACAAACGGCAGGGATACGTTACAGCCTATTCAGAAGACTGGAGTAGCTATGCCACCTTTAATCATTTATTGCGAGGGTTTCGAAACCCCCCAACGGATTACTACGGACGTCCATTTATTTTAGCCATTGACAAGGAACTGAAGAAGCAATATGTGTCGGGTATTCCAAACTGCGTGGGGCGTCGACAGTATGCGGAGTACGTTTACGATTCCGCACTGCAGTTTAATGAGGTCTACAGGAATCAGTCCTCGTTCGGAATGTTTTGGACAAATTCTTTCAGTCACAACAATTTCGCTCTGCCGTCTTCAATGGATTCCCGTCTTTTAGAATACATGCATGCGTTAAACCAAACTGGCACCTTCGAAGACTCTATAATTGTATTCTTCAGCGATCATGGCATGCGCTTCGGAGAACTACGCAAGCGTAGAGGAACGTATGCCCGTACTTTATATCTGGTTACCTCATTGGTTTAGGGAGGAGTATCCACAGTTTGTTCTAAGTTTAGAGGTTAATAAGAACCGCCTTACGTCACCTTACGATCTACACGCAACCTTGAAACACATTCTGGAACTTGAAAAGCCGCTGGATAAGCTACCCAGACCCGAAGGCTGTCCCAGCTGTCACAGTGTTTTCTACGAGGTAGCCGAATCGAGAAATTGTCAAGACGCTGGCATAGATGAGCATTGGTGCACTTGCTTGGACTTTGAGGAAGTACAACCGAGTGATTCTACGATAAGAACAGTTACAGAGCAGCTGCTCGAAGCCACAAATAATTTTTTGGCAGCTAACAACCTAACCGAACTTTGTCACACTCAAGAGCTTTCTAAAATCGAGTGGGCAAAACGAAAATTAGAGTTTCAATTCAATACGACGGAAACATACCAGATACGTTATGAGGCAATGCCAGGAAACATTCTCTACGAGGCCTTGCTTAAGTGGGACATTGTGGATAAACGAATTTCTGTGTTGGTTCCTGAAATAAGCCGGCTGACAACTTACTACCTGGTCGCAGACTGTGTAAGCGATGCTGTTTTCAAGAAGTTCTGCATCTGCACAAACTAAGTACCCTTAATTGGCTTGGTTAACCCAAATTCGGTCAATAGAAAACCAACTGCCGCCGCACTGTGATGCATTTGTATCTCGTTCGCATTGTTCACTACTGCTATCGTCCATTGCGATCTGTTTGCCGAAATTCATAGATTGACAATTTGATGACAACTTTGAGAGCTAGCCCCTGATCTAATTTTATCGATAAGGCCATTGTTTACCTTGTGCAATATTAGGTGGACTCCATTTGACCACTTCATTCATGAATTTCTAGATCAAATCATGTTTCATGTTCCTATCTAATCACACTGTCAGTATTAGTTATATAAATATATGTTTATATATGAATATGTACGTACTTATACCATAATAAAATTAAACTTAAAAGTATACTTAAGTCAGAAGCTCAAGTACGTGAAAAAGATAGTCTGATTTGTTTTGTTGAACAATTTAACCTATTTGGTTTTTTCATATACCTTTTCAGCGGGAAAGGATGTGACATCTCGGACGCATCGTTTTCTGCATTTCTACAATAATTTAATTTAATCAATATAAGGCCACTGTAACATCCAGCTCTCATAGAAACAATCTCTGAAATTATAATCTTTCTATGAAGACCAGTATTGTTTTTTAAAATGATTTATCTTATCTGTGCCAATGGAAATAAGGCAGTCATTGACGTATACTCTTTCCGTTTCATTAAAGTCGGATGGCTATATCTCTTAGCTTTAATGAAACAGTTTAAAATAACGATTTTCGTAAAAAAGGTTGTATATTAGCTATTACCTTGTTTTGCCGAAGGAAGCCTTTTTTCTGGCTTTATATATTCTGATGAATTCTAATCAATATGTACTTATATTATAAAATGAAAATATAGACTAATATCTATATTTGGCTGATAAACACAAGAATACGCCTGGGGGATTCGTTTCCCATATGCCTGAAATGTGGTATGAAATTGAACGTGTAATTGATACTTTTCTGCGCTCGGAGGTCGAAACTCGTTTCACGAATGCGAGTGTTGTGGAAACAAAATTAAGAATCAATCAAAACATATTAAAATTTGTGGCTCAACTTGTATTCCCATTGAAAATGGCGCAGCAGATGAGTTCATTACGACGAAGGGATGAACGTGAAGGGACGTCAGCCCACCACAACCATCGTAACATAAGCCGCATACAAGGCAAGAACAGTTACTGAAGCAGATACAGATCCAGATACGGATATGGATGCGGCAAACAGATACAGATACGAGTTGAATTGAATTGAACTATATGAGTAGTTGGCCGGCTCTTTCTGTCTTTCTGCCTTTCAACTTCAATTACTTGCGCGCCTAATCGCGCACTGATAAGGGTAATAAACGGAGCGGAGAGGCTACCTTTTGCATTGGGTTGGTGGTGGTCGGCGTTGGGCAACGCCTATTAAGCGCCTCGGTGCACGAGAATATGTGCCTGTGCGTTTGTGTGTGTGCCGAACGTGCCTCATTGGAAGTCGGAGAGGACAGAGACGCCGATAGGCTGTCTTCGGCACAAAATGGCCGCGGCGACTCAACTGGGATGTGCCTTAAATAGCGAACGATGCGCAGAGATCTGCACAGAAGCACTTCAGCGAGACACACAACAGGATCGGGCGCACACAGGATGAGCGACTTTAGCATCGACTATATACTGAACCGCGCAGGGGATAGATACGTCGGCACCAATGCATCCGTTGGCATTCTGCAAAGATTCCGTGGTAGTCTGCCTCTTCCCATGCAATTTCATCCCTATTCGCATGCCATTGAGCGCAAAGATACATTAATACCACCTGCTCAGCCGATCATGGACTGCGGCGGACAGCAACCCATGTACGACTGGCTGCAGTATACCCGTTACCATCCGCCTAAACTACCACGTGCCCTACGCCAAGGTCCGGCAAAACGGACTCCCGGACGTTTGCCACGGATCCCCTTCACACCCGGTCAGCTGCAGGCCCTGGAGCAGGCCTACAAGGACTCCAACTATTTGAGTGCCGAGGACGCAAATAAGTTGGCCGAGTCATTGGAGCTTACGAATACCAGGGTAAAGATCTGGTTTCAAAATCGTAGAGCGCGTGAACGTCGCGAGAAACGCGAAAAGGACGAAAGTTGCGACTCCACGTTCTCGTCGAATGCATCCAGTCCGGAGCCGGAAATGATTGTCATTGTTTGAGACGCTACTGCAGTCAATTCCCATCGTTGTGGTTCGGATTGTGAAACGCAACAGTCTGCATTGAAATTTTTGGCTGTTACCTTGTAATTTGTGATGCTGTGTACTTTTAAAAGGCTCCCCGAATGTAAATAATGCAAATATATCCCATCTTTACTTTTAAGTCAAAGAAAGTCGGACAATAGTTAGTCATTTTAGTATTACTATTATTAAAATAAAAATCCACTCAGAATTAATCAAATGTTTTCCTTCTCATTGTTTATCTTATTATACCCACTACATATAGGGAAGAAGGGTATGATTATGAGAAGGAGGTATCTTAAACCTAGGTTATACGATTAAATTACGATGATGTTAGGAACCCAAACATTGACGGTATGTAGATATTATAGTAAGCTAAGTATTGGTCGAAATCAGAGAGTTATTTCCTTCTTATGTCATTCACAAATCGATTAAAAAATTACATTTTTGAAGGGCGTAGCAATTTAAACCTAAAAATATTAAAAATGTATACAGAAACCTTCATGCTAAATTTGGTGGGCAGATCGAGCTCAATCGACTCGCCTAGACATCCTGAGCATGAATATATATCCTTTGTGGGGTCTCCCACGCCTACTTCGGCGTGTTACATACATTTGCTCAAAGTGAGTTAATTGACCAATTTCGATGGTCGAAGAGTATAAATATATAGAGTTACTTAAAAATCTTGGGGGATCAAGTCCTTACCAGGTATAAAAGGTATATCGCCAACCATATACATATACTAAATATACGAGGGTCGTTTGATAAGTCCGTGACTTTTTGAATAAAATATATTTTTTTCGTCAAAGAAGCGTTTTATTTCTCAACATAATCTCCTTTTAGCTCTATACATTTAGTCTAGCGTTTTTCCAATTTTTTTATTCCTTCCAAATAATAGGTTTTCTCAAGGCCCTCAAAATAGTCGTTTGTTTCTGTGATGACCCGAATCTCTTACCGCCGAGCCATTTCTTCATGTTTGGAAACAAAAAATAGTCACAGGGGGCTAAATCTGGAGAATATGCTGGATGGGGTAGCAGTTCGTAGCCCAATTTATGAAATTTTGCCATGCTGACACGAAATTCACTTTTTTCCATTTTCGTTAAAATTCACGAGATCGTCTGCTTTCAATGCCTATAAAACGCAAACCAAAAAACGCAGCTTTCTCAAAAGTCAGCTGTTAATCGATAACTGCTGACAGGAGCAGTGTTGTATTTAGAGCAGGTGCGCGGCAAATACAAAAAGTCACGGACTTATCAAACGACCCTCGTATTACATACATAAACATAGTATACATTCATATATTTTTGATGAGGATTAACAGCCTAGTCGAACTAGACATGTTTAAACGCACAGATAATATGTTATACACGTATTATAACCTCTTGAAACTTGTCGTCTTCTTAAACAGAAGGATTATCGGAACGAGCCGGGTGGGACCGATATATCGAAGGTTGTCATAGAACCATTGGTCTGATTTTTGGTTATTTTAGGCCATGGTTTTTAAAAAACAGTTCATGGTTTAATGTGTTTGTCGAAATTAGAAATGTGCGTAACGGGCATCTCTGACCTTATAAAGGACATACTCGAATATACTGAATTTGAAACGAACATATTTGAGCTAGTGTCATAACATTTTCTACAACATAACCCTATTTACTTCAGTTGCGGGACACACTAGAGATACACTCTACATGCCTTTACATTCTATTAGAACCTATTTAAATACAGTATCAGACACATTCTTATAATTATTAATTTGCATTGACAATGCAGTTTAGACAGCTGAGACAAAGGTGCGGCATTTGATAACCACTTATCGTGGCGGACCACTGAACCGATAGTTGGGGTTCTTAAAAATATATTTTTAGTTATTTATTAACACTCGCTCTTAACATGCGTTGATTGAGAAAGTCCTTTATGGATTCTATAAAACACATATATGTATATGTATATGTATATATATACATATACATATGTATACAGTCAAAATCCATGGCCTTATACCGTTAAAGACTTACTGTGGCGTTTGAATGGTTCAAAATAATTAATTTCGCTACAAAATTACGCGACTATGTTGCGATCAGCAGCCGGTCACAGATGTAGCTAGTTCGACTCCTATAATGGTTCTGATATTATTTTGAATCCTGACATCCTTAACCCTTAAAACACAAGACTTAAAAAATTAAAGTATTCCATATATTCCATGGACGGTGGTGTCCATCCGTTACTTGTAACGGAAGCAAATCACGCTCTTCTCCTCAAAAAACAAGTTATTTTTGTAATCGCCGAAATTCTCACCCAATATGCAACTCATGAAATAAAACATTTTTGTGCGTGTCGTACATTTTGTTTGAAATAAATCGCTAATGGTGCACTGTGCGCTTTAAATTGACCGTAAGCTTCGAAATACATATCCAACAACAACATACATAGAATTTTGTTACGGATTTGATTATATGCCCTTGCAGATTCATATATGCTTTGATCTTTCCTTTACTAGCGATATATAGTGGTAATAAATATAATGTCTAACTTTGACTGGTACTTATAGGTTAAGTTATTCCTCCAAAATTTACCAATTCTATATCCACATACACGTACTACCCCTCCGACTACGTACCGTAAAGAAGAGCATCATGTGCGCACTAGTGTGGCCAAAAACTTAACAGGTATGGGAAATTCTCTTTAGAATATATTTGCAAACAACGATAAATCAATGGAAATGGAGCAACCACAATTCGCGTGCTGGGAAACAAACAACCAGCAAACAAAATTAAAGGAAAGCCTCTTCAAAGCGGATTTTGCAATTGTTGCCGTTTTCATGGTCAAGAATAATTTGTTTTTCCGGCTGTGCCTTTGTTTGCATACGAGAAAAATATCAAATTACAAAGAGGCGGCGGCAACGGATGAAAGGAACAAGCGTGGAGCGCCGTTTCGGAGTTAGGGCTTGCGAACGCAAAAGATGATTATGAAATGGCAAATGAGTTTACGCAAAGCCATGCGATTCCTTACCTAATCCCTTGCTAATCCGATCATATCCTTACATATGTAAGTGTCTTCGAACAGGGCCAAGGTGGACAACAGGAAGTCTATAGAGGGTGCCCCAGATTAGTAGGGCAAATGAACATCCGCTTCAATAACAGCATTTTAGCTCATGCAGGCCAAGAATATATACTGTAAAATATTAAAGCTTTTTAAAAACGATTGTGATTCTTAAATTATTTTATAGTGATAATGATTGAAAAGGACCAAGGATGATACACTTTAGAGATAGAAACGGGAACAGAGCCTGACAAAAAGAAAGGATTTACCCAGGCCCAAAACAAGTAATAATTTTTATTCTTGAACATTTTCGTGAACAATTTAAGCCGCACGCATTAGCTGCAGATAATTCGTGCAAATTTGTGAAATCGGCTTATGATTTGCGTTCAGTGAAGGAATGTTTACGTTACTAATCTAGTCCTGTTTGACAAACAATGCGGCAATATTTATTCTAATGGCGTAGAATAACACAGCCATGAGCAGCATTGGCCTGCATTGTGCTCGAGACGTCTCTCTGAAGTTTCAAAAGTTTAAGCCTGGCAAACGCGCGAAATGCGAATTCGCATAATTCCAATGTGGGTCAAGTAGGGCGCGCTAGAGAAAGACCCGTACGGATTAGGTAAATTCTAGTTCTTACGTAGACTCAGGTAAGGGACAATGTTGGCTTAGCCTGGCGTCAGTCAGACTGACCGTTTACTAAAGACGGAGGTAATTTGAAAGAAATAGTACATTACCCGAAAATCTTCTGCAATTTACATTCACATTATGTCAAAAGGACATATGCAATTTTGAAGTGCGCAATGCTCCTTAGTAGCCATCTAAATGTTATAAAAGTACCATGTACATATGTCTATAATAATCAATAAGGGGGTCGAATTAGCCATGCCCATCTGAATATCTCTCCGTCTGTAGCAAGGCAAACTTGTCCCTCAGTTTATTTTCTGTTTTAATAATTATGTTCATCACATTGCACGTTGTAAATGAGTCGAAACGAACGAGAGGGTTCATATAGAATTTTGTCTATTACCCAAAAATCAAACGATCGATTTTAGCTTATTTGTTTTTGTTTTTTGTACCCTTGCAGAGTTTTATAAATGTTGTTTGGAGTTTTCAACGCACTTTAGGTAAAATCTGTGATCCTAGAAAATATTTTTATTCCGATACAGCATCAGCTAAGGAGTCGGACCAGCCTTGTCCTTATGTCTGTATGCCCGTATGTCCGTAAGCCTACGTGTCCAAAGAAAAACTAGTCTCTCAATTAAAAATCTATCTTGATAAAAACTGGCATGATTCTTGTTGCTGCATGCTGTGAACCAAGTCGGATCGGACCAATGTACATATCGTATAGTACACAGGCCCACAAAAAAAAACAAGAGCAACAATCGAGCGACACGCGACAGTGGGATACCCTTCGACATTTTTTAAAACGTAAAGAGTCCATAATTTTACGATACTACTTGTACTACTTAATAGAAAAATCGTAATGTAAGCCTTTATATACGTCTGTATAAAAGTACGTGTATATGCATGTAGAATTTCATTGGTCAAACACAACAAAATTTATGATTGTGTGTGCGTTTGAATGTAAAAAATGCGTTGCAAAGAAAGGAAGAGAAAAACAACAGATAGCGCTACTCGCTTGCATTCTCTTTCCTTTTCTTTCCTACATGAGCATTGCAATGACGTCACAGCTTGCTGGTCTATATACAAAATCATAGCGAATAAGGTTTTTTTTTAATAACGTCTGTGTTTGCTGCCCGAAATTGTAATTTTAACTTTTAATTTACTAAATATGGCCTTACTCAGAATGTTGTAATCTATTATGTATCGCTCACAAATAAGTTAAAAGAATTAAATTTTTGATTTGCGGGGGCGGTGGGCGTGGCACCTAACATTTGAAATAAACTTGAACTGCACCTAGTTAACATAAAACCTTCATGCCAAATTCACATCTGGACTTTGACATAACCTCAAAAAACCGAAAAAATTATTCCTTAAAAATTGTTGGAATAAATAAATTTAACTAAAATGAAATTTTTTCTATTTTAAAAAATGTTCCTTTGAAGAAAATATCCGCCTAGAAGAAATATTTGTAAAAGTAATATAAGTTTATGGTTATAAAATTATTCCTTGGAAGAAAAATATTTCTATGCAATAAAAATTGTTGGAAGAAATAAATTTAATTAAAATAAATTTTTGTCTTTTCAAAAAAGTGTTCCTTTGAAGAAAATATTTCCCTAGAAGAAAAATATTGGTAAAGGTTATATAAGTTTTTGATCATTATTTAATGTTAATTTTATTTACCTTATGGGTAGTGCTTATAACAATTTGATAAAGCAATATTCAAATTTGTAACTTTTTAAAATAAACGTATGCGCGCCTTTCATTATACAAACGTCTGGCAGCATCATAAGAACACGCAGTGTTGCTTCGAAAACTGTGTGCGCCACCTAGCGACAATGTCAGGCCCTCAAAATGAATGATATCGGCAACAACCCTGATTTCTTTCTTTTCGATAGATCCGCATTAAAGTGACAAGGTACGCAAATTTTTTAACAAAATAAATGAGAATTTAAAGGGTTTTTGGGGTAAATGTATGTTTAAAACCCGTCTTAAAGTTTAATAAAGGTGTTGTGCATGAAATACCAAAACTATATTTGCATCAAGTTGTGAAATAATCAGTGCGCATTCTTACACGTGTTTGCCCATCTACGACAGACGCAGGTTGTGAATGATAATTAATTTTGGATATTTTTGGATTGCAGAGATCATCAATATGCAGCTTTTCGTACGTGGCTTGGAATCAATTGAGACCTTGGAGGTGTCTCAGGATGCCACCATTGCTGCCGTCAAGGTGAGTTGAAAGCGGCAAACACAACAACAAAAGCTCCTTCCCCCTAACCTCATTTTGTTTGATTCTCGCACGGCAGAACCAACTTGCCCAGCTGCATGGCTTCAACACCGAAGAGTTCAACCTAAACTGCGAAGGTGCCACTCTGGGAAATGAGACTCCCGTGACCGCCCTGAGCTCTTTCGAGCTAGACATCACCGTGCCATTGATTGGTGGTAAGGTGCACGGTTCTTTGGCGCGTGCTGGTAAGGTCAAGGGCCAGACCCCAAAGGTTGAGAAGCAGGAGAAGAAGAAGAAGAAGACCGGCCGCGCTAAGCGCAGGATCCAGTACAACCGCCGCTTCGTCAACATTGTCCAAGGCTTCGGCCGTCGTCGTGGCCCCAACGCCAACTCGACGTAAAGTGACTAGTTGCAACATTGCAGTTGATGATGTTGAACAGAAGCCGAGCTAATTTTATTGCAAAATAATGTTCATAATAGTAATTTTCAACAATTAAACAACTTATTTTACATTCGTCAAGTTGTAATCCAACACGTTTCCTCTCTTTCTGTTAATTGGCAAAAGTGATACTCTTGCGATCACGGCTGACGACAATAAGACGATAGTACCAGAACTCGATGCAGGTGACCAGCAGTGCCACAATTATGCCCAACAACAGTACCATAAAGCATCCTTGCATGTCGTCCATATTGACCTTGTGATTAGTGATTTGCCGCTGAACATTCTTCATATTGCATTTGTCCATCGAAGGCAGGTTGGTTTTGTGCCAACGCTCAATAAAACCCATACGAAAGAGCCTGTCTATATGATGGTTGATAAGATGCAAATAGGCACTACCCGACGGAATAATTAACCCAATTTTCTCATCAACAAAGTCTTCTTTTCCCAGTGCAAATCGGCACTCTTTGTCTAGCTCAAAGTGTTGCTGTACGATGAGTTGCAAATTGATCCGCCAGTCGATATTGATGCGCTCCCCATGTTTTACAGCCGCAATATTCTCTCCCTGGCCGCTGTTATATATCGAGGCTCGTTCAACGAATCGTTTGAACTCCTCGCGGGTTGTGGTCTCCACATACCTCTCGAAGAAAGTGCCGTTGCGCAGACCATATTGCTTTATTTCCTTGTGCTCCGACAGTTGGCTCAGGTAGTCAATGCCGGGTTGATACTTGGGAAAAGTAAGAAAGGCAACCAGGTTTCCACAGTATGTTGTAACCAGCACAATAACAACGATCCACCAGAAGCCAACCACCAACCTGCCGCTGTCCGCCCGAGGAAGATACATGCCACCTATATGAACTAAACGTTTTGAGAAATAAGTTTTGAGTCGATCAAGCAGAAAACTGACCTTGCTGCAGCAATGCTCCATAGATGTACCAAAAACAACTTTTAACTGAAGAGAGGCCTTTGATCTGGAGTTCCTGAAGTGGGACTAAGCGATTAATGCCGTACAGCATGGGAGCCGTCAGCAGTACTATGCCCACCAGGCAGCCCCAAGTCTCCAGAGTAAAGGGGGCAGTAAATAGATAGATGCGGCTGACTTCATCAGGTTGGCGCAAGATGAAAGTGTACTTTTGTACACTTATGGGCTGCGTGTAGTTGAATCGCTTCTTGTGCGGCTCATCGATTGTGGCTGCCACTGCGGCCAGGAAGTAGTCGTTGTCTTGAACAAGTTCCACCACCCTATAGGGTATGCGATATGTCATTGAGCCCATCAACTCATCCTGCCGAGTGCATAATGGTATTTTACACTTTATTTCAGTTTTTACAATTCACTTACACTTTCGTTGTTGCTCTGGCCTACCGCGTTCCCGTACTCCGGAGAATTGGCCTCGTGCAGGTAATAGCTGAAGTTCAGGGCACGACTCAGCTCCTTCAGAATTTCCATAACGATACCTTTGTGCTCTATGATAACGCCGCGACTGTCCTTGGTGAGAATTTGCCATGGTGGGTTCTACGAGAATTGTGAACCAATATATAATGATTATATTCCTGATTCAAAGACTCACATGCACTGTAACAATGTCCATGGTAATGTTACGGAAATGATGTTCGATGTGGGGGAAGGTAAGCTCTTGGCAGACGAAACCCAGCAGCGGACTCCAGTAGCCAATGTTGATGAACTCGAAGTTTCGATTCTTGGCGTCCCGGGTTGGTGCTAAATAAGGATAATATGAAACATAAAAAAATTATCGGTGAAAAGACATGGATTTACCCATACGATATTTGTGATTTTCCTGACTTTTTCCCCAAGTGATGGCGGTCTCAAAACGCCATCGCGCACAGCTTGAACATTTACTGTTGGCTTTCAGGTAGTCCTAACGTGATCGAAGCAAGTTAACCAAGTCACCCTCTTTCTTTCTGTCCATTACTCTACCTTCATATACTCCAACATTTCGTCCTGCTTTTCCTGCTTAGTGAAACGTATCGACTCCCACTCCTCGTCCGATATCTCGCCATATATCGACTGTTCCTCGAGTATCATGCGTGAAAGGGACGTTACCAGAGCCATAGATACCTCAGATATTGTGCAATTAAGCGTGTCCACGCAGTTCGGCTCAGTTTCATTCAGGGCGAATGCAATGTTGGCTCCCTCGTCCAAGTTGATGGTCACTGTGCTGGCATCAAAGTCGCGACGCTGCTCGTCGATCACAAAGAACATCCATTGGTTATTCACGTGGAACATACCAAGCGTTTCAGCTATCTCGATAATGTCCTCGTGAAACTTGGAAATTACCAAAAATTGCTGACGTTTCAGCTCGTGATTGATGGGTGCAAATTCCTTGAGTGCCTGCCGCAATGCTGCTCGCTTATTCTGGCCCCGCAGTGACTCATCGATCTTGAAAAGAATCACTGAAATGGGCGGTATATGATTCGTGGTGCTCTCATGAACGATCGACTTGACCAGCATGGGATTGTTCTCGACTAGTATTAAAGAACTGAATTAGTTACTATAGCAATGTAGGCTGTAACTGGAATACACACGTATGGATTGGTCAACAAAGCAAACAACAGACTTCCACTTCAAAATTCCCTGTACTTTGGCATCGAGCACGATCTGAGGAAACTCGTCACCATGGTCCACCATGGGAATCTTGCGGGGCGACACTGATTAGTTGTGTTTGGAGTTCCACAATTTACTCACCATCAGTGCACGATTCAGTGGCAATCGTGGACAGTCCGAGTCCGTTATTGCAATCAAAAGAACTGATGTCTTCTGTGTGGTTTTATAAAAGTTCCACGTGCTCTCACAGTCAGCCACAGTGATGGCAGCAAGAAAATCTACAGGGTATCTATCAGTGTATGAAATATACGAGAAATATTTTATCGTACCCTTTTTGATTTTAATCGAATTCCAGGTAAAATAGCGCACATTAATTCCGCCATTCTTCATGTTCTCCCGAATTGTGTCACTAAGAATCTTTTCAAAATGTGCTATTATGTTTTGCCTGTGCGTAGCCATGTACTCGTGATCGACAACGACAGCTGCAAGGATCATCACATTTAGCTCACCCACTCTCGACGGAGTTCATTGACCTTACCAAGCGACGCGTTCGCACTTAAAAATGAGGAGAAATCATTTGCCTTCACAGGAATCGGAGCATTGAGCTGCAGTCCCCACAATAAAGATATGCCAAGAGACCAGAGCGATAACCCCATGTTGTCGGAACATCCGAAACGTAACTGAAAAGTGAAAGCCAACTGAACCTCCGAGGTTAGCTTCGCTTTTGTTTTTGAGGATATAGAAAAAGCATAAAGCCAATTAAAATCGAACGCAAGGAGCGCGGGATCGAAAGTCACATGAAATATTCAGCTGCAAGCTATTCAGAAGCCAGTGGAAAACCTCCTGCCTGATTGACAGTTTGTGGTTAGGCGTCGACAGTCTCGACCACAATCCTGTACCACATTCGGACACACACACACACATGCACATGTTCAACGTCAAACGTCAGGAGGCATGTCAGCTAATAGCTGCAGGTGTTCACTTGAGGATGACAATCAAATTATTGTGCTAGCAGTGTTAACTTCGTTTATTTAATTATATTTATGAAATTGTTTATAGAAATTGCGTGTGTGTAATTACATTTTACAATCTTAAATCTACATGGGAAGGGCTGGGAACGATGTTGGGTCTGTTCTAAGATCCATTGTTCGCTTAGGTTATGTTAACTATGTTCTATTCGCGCGTTGTGGAGCTACAAATATTAAATTTTTTCGTATGTAAATTGTTAACCAAAATCGTTCATAGTGTGTAGGTAGATATACTTGTATGTACTATATTTTTGGTATATGTATATAGCTTAATATAAGTATGCGTGTTTATATATATAATTTATCTACGCTTATTTCTAGGGTACAATTCCAAAAATGCCTTTTTATATAAATGCATGCGATTTTGATTGTAATCCGTACTAGTATTGTGTTTATTATAATGTCGATACGAAAACTGGTAATCTCTCTGTATATATGTTTGTCGTCTGCTTGCATCTAAGTAAAGTATGTTTTAATAAGTTGTATATATAAATTTTGTGCCTATCGCTACTTGTCAAAAGTCCTTAATGAAACGTCTTATATTGTTGTGCGATTTTTCATTGGTGGCGCTTTAATTGCGTCGTACCTCGTCGTTTCTCGTTGCAATCCTTTTCTAAATGCCATATATTCCAACAAAATATTATATATATTAATATTTTGATTCCTTTCATCAACGCGATGCGCATATGAATATTCATGTGTAACTGGAACATCAGCTGTAGCTGCACTCCTAATTGGGGTTCTTGCGGATTTCAATTCGTGTTACAAACAGTCGACCGATTTTTAAACCCATTCGTCGTGGGTTTACAATTTTCCTCATTCATTCAGTATTGCACTCAGACGCTCCTCGACGGCAACTTTGCGTGACTTCCACACGAACTCGCAAACAGCAATGACGCAGGCCACGCCCATGCCGCCCATTAGCACTACAAAAACGCCACCCACATTGGCCAGTCCAAGCTCATTGGCCGCCGACGAGGACTTTGAGGTTTCCACACGGCACTTTCCACCGCCACGTTTCTCTTTCCACCATTTGGTTTTCAGTATGTGCAGTTTGCCCTCCTCCTGTAACTTGAGTATGACGCTATTAATGGCAGTGCGATAGGGTGAATCTGTCAAATTGAATGAGACATTATCAGTGTAGAACAGAGTTAGCCGAAATCAAACTCACTGGGAGGCGTGGCAATGCCGTAGCTTTTGGTATCCAGCATACCCCCAACCTGTGTCAGCTCACAGTTGCGCTCGGTCACATACTCGATGGAGGTAGACTCCATCAAAAAAGCATAAGATCCTTTGCCCTTCGCAACGCGTTCGACTCCTTCGCCATTACTGGCTGTAAAAACGGAGGGCCTAGCCGATTCCATAAAGGACCACATGCGCTGATATGTGGAGATCTTGGAGTCCTAAAAGTTAATCAAGATAATATTAAATACTAGTTGGGAAAGCAATGAATAAAAAAGCATACCCTAAAAAAAGCCGCCGTGCTGCCCCCTTTTAGGGCGCCATATTTTATTCTGGTTTGCTTAGCCAAATCCTCCGCACTCTCAATGGGAGAGTCCATGCGCTCAACAGTCAAGAAAGCAGCCAGATTGGCTGTGTACGACGAGATCATTATCAGAGTGAAAAACCACCATATGCCGGCTACCATACGCGTTGAAAGAGCCCTGAAAGACACGACACGCACATTGGTGGAGTTTAATTATAGTATAGGAGGTGGAGATCTTACTTGGGCAGAAAGTCACAGCCCTGCTGCATAAGTGAACCGATGGCGAACCACATGCAATTTAGTAGGGTGAACTGGCTCTCGACCTTTTCGCCATGTGCGTCCGTGTAGGCGGGCCATTCGTAGGGAGTAAATCTATTTAGGTGGTAATATGATTATATTTATAGCGACTTCAGGAATAACATGTTGGATGACCCACTTAGCTAAAATGAAGAGCAGCACTGAAACACCTAAATAAGCTGTGGCCATGTATATCCAAACGTCTAGAGACAAGGGCGAGAGGAAGGAGAACAAATTCGGGGGCTGTTTGATGGGTTTCCGATAGAGTATTGACACTCCCAAATTCATAAAAGGCGTGGTAAAGTCAACGGCCTGTTCTCGTTCAAAGGTTATCGTAAGATCGGCTATAGCCAAATCGGCACGTTGCTCCAGTAGCTCGCGTATCATTCCATTCCACTCGCCAGTCATTTTATTCAGACTACCGTAGCTGCCATCGGGCACCAGTTGAATCTTGTAGTTGAACCCCAGAGATCTCGATATTTCGTGAATGAGATCAACAGCATATCCTTCAAATTGATCGTTACCAGTCAGTGGCACAGCGGACTCCTTACGCATGCAGTAGGGATTGCTCTACCAATAAGGAATGTTATAAAGTTTTTAGATAAGACAGACAATCCACTCTATGGGGAATACGTACCAATATGGTTGTTACCACTAAAGTTTTGTTTTTTAAATTCGCCTCTATCTCCTGTTGCTTCTGGCTGAATGTGCGCGTAAAGTTAATACCCTCTGGCAGCGTGGAGTTCCAGGTGCCAATCTTGCGTATTCCGGCGGGTGTTAGTTCCACAATGTCGAGCATAAAGTCTGTGCGAAAGCCTTGGTGATCGAACTTTATAACATTAGTCAGACCCTTCATTTCCACAATCTTCATATAGTTGATCAAACTGAAGCCATGCTGCCAGGTACTCTGTCCATCACAACTGATGGGGTGTATGTCGATCTGCTGTGATGTGTCTAAATCGTGAAGTGCCTTTGCGAACAAATGAACTGCGTCGTACATGAGGGCCGTCTCCGAGCGCACAGTCGTCAGATTCGCTGAACGGAGCATACCCTTTTCATCGATGCTCCACTGACGCACCACATCAGAGACGACTTTTTCGTTAATCAGGCGAAAGCCTGTTATATTAGTACCGCCGTAGCGGAACTCGTCCAAGTTGACGGTGTGCAAATCGAGCGAAGTGACCAAATAGCTATGGTAATCGCTCATCATGCCAATTTGTTGCGCCTGCTTGAGCACCTCGTGCACTCGTTCCGTTGAGCAGTCGAGTACAATATGAGCCTCGGCTGAGTTCTTTATTTGCTTGAGCAAAGGCCTAGAAGTGAACAGCAAGATTTTAATTCTAGTAAAGTAGATGTACTTGAAAACGTACCGATAATCTCCGCTGTCGCTTAGTTGACGCACAGTTATGGGGAACGGTGTCATGCCGTGTGCCTTGAGCAACTCTTGAAGTCTCACAATACCATCGTTGTTCTCGTAGATTATAGTGAATGTCTTCCAGCCCCAGTGCCGCACAATATCCACATAAGCCTGAGTCAAAATGTAAACATAAACAACTCAAGTACATTTGACCGCAAAACATGCACTCAAAGAAACATTCGCGCACTCACAGACCCACATCCATACACATACGAGCATATTACCTTAGATAGCGTATTAGGATGAGGATAAAGATTCACCAGGCAGCTTTCGCGTCTCAGGCGGTAGTCCCAGCGATTCTCCAAATGCGGAATCTAAGAAGAGGCAGGCATAAGTTTAGTACACCCCCGGTTTACCTCCCTAGTTTGATAAAGTCTACTTACCTCCATGTTATCACAAATGCTCTGCACATGACTGGCTGTGTGGGAGGATTGCGGTCCAAAGATTGCAGCCACACCAATGTTCAACAATCCACAAACTGCAAAGAGTTATGCAAAATGGAGGATGTAGACTTGACTCCCCGTAATTGGCCAACTTTGGCACTAACTTTCAAGATTTCTCAGCATATTCAACGCGAGCTGAAGTTCTTCAGCTCTGAAATTGACTTTCAGCTAATGCGCTTTTGCTGCTTGTTCCCAATCTCAATACCCAATTGCAATCTCAATCCGAGTCTCAAAGCATGAGACACAGGTGTGCCCTCAAGATTATCTGACAGAATCCCCTGATTTGTGGCAGCACAAAATCACCCCGACTACCAGTGCACCTACATAGCTATATATTGTACATGCATATATACGTATACGCTCATGTGTATGAACGCGCACTTGTGTACTTGGCAGCAGGTGCGGAAGTTCATTTCGGAGTTGGTGCGGAATGTGCAGAAACAGTCAGAGCTGCGACTGATGCAGGCTCAGTAACGTTCAGTGCGACTTGGTTCTCGTATATTTAAACTGCACTTCACAGCAAGGCATAATTCCATTTTGCCTTTTGGCTTTGCCTTTTACTACCGCCGCATCCGTTGCCTCATCAAATTACTGAGCATGTGTAAGAGCAGGTGCATTCCTCTATAGATACACCCACGCCAACCAACCTAGCACATGTGTTTTGGGGGGGGAAATGGGGACATCCACTTGTCTGCCTCTCGGTGCGTCCCTGGCAGCTTGTTAGTGCCGTGATAAAACGTATTTTACTTTGGCTTTCTGTAATACGCCCTAGGACAGTTTCGGTCCTCTTGTGACAGTCCACAAGGCCACAGCAGATTCCTTTTACGAGCTCAGTACCTCATTTATCACAATCACACAGCTACGGACAGTTGCCTGCAAATTTAATGATTTTTCACTGCTCGGGTCCTTTATCTAAGCTAATACAATTTTACTAGCTGGGTAGCAATTGCACAATGAAACCTTTTCCCTATCGGCTAGTTTGAAGTTAAACTATCTATAAGGTACAGCAGAATATGACTGATATATTAAATAACAAATCAAAGGCACATTCCAAAGACTTGAAGGAAGACTCCCGCATATTTTATACGTCTGTCTTTAATGTCATCTATTGTTCCTATGCTAGCAACATAATGTCATAGTAATATTTTTAATGTATTCGTTAACAGCTCCAATTGATTGACATACTATATACAATTATTTTGTTTTTTTTTTCCAATAAACGTGCAACACTTAAATAATTACAAATATATATGTGGCAAGCATATTATTTCAATGGGAAACTACATAAGAAATAAATTTGGTTGCAACATCTTGAAAATTTACATAAACTTGCCGATAGGTTCTATGGCAGCTGTGCCGGATCTGTTCTGCGCCAGATTAGGCTTGTTTTTATTGTTTATTGGGCGGAGACTCAAGAAGCAAGTGTTTAGTTAGGATATCTGTAAAGCTGAGAGACTAGATTAATAGACGGAAATGGATCATTTGACAACGCTGTTGCTGATCTCTCCTCATTTTTATACCATTAAAATACCATCTGCAAGGGTACATGTGTACAAAGTTGGGTAAATATAGTCAAACCATGAAAACAGGTTGTTCAGCCAATTACCAAATTAGAGTAAAGGTTAAATATATAGCTGTCCGCGTCACCCATTTCGTTCTTATTTGTTTGTTATAATTGATAAATGATTTAGGTGAACGAATATAACGCATGTATTTTGTTGTTGGTTTATTCTGGGTAAAACGTCAAAATGATGCGGACAGTGGTCGAAAAGACATTTATTTCAATCGAAATTTTTTATTTTTTCAAACATATTTTTGTGTGTGTGTTTCTCAACACTTTTCATTTTCTTGCTTGTTCAGCTTTTATTTAATTTAATTCGTTTTGAATTTTCAGCTCATTAACCTTAACCCTTATTAGTAATCTTTGTTTTTCTTTTTAATTAGAAACGTAAGCTTTGATAAGATAAGGCACCATAAATATAAAGCGTAATTGGTATTCATTCAATTTATACATACGAGTATGTACTTATGTATGTTTTGGTTTTATGAATAAACGAAAACATGGACAAATTTTCTTTCAGACTTAAAGTCATGCGCCAATGCGAGAAGATAACTGAAAAACAAGTAAATTTTATATATTCTTACCTACTATGTACATACATGTTTAGGTATATTTAGTATTATTTTCTTGTACATGAGTACATAAATACTAACACACATACATACATAAGTACATATGTATAGAAAACAAAAATTAATGAAAAGTAAACAAAGCGAAACGAGAAAGAAAGGACACCTTCGACATGCCGTAAGTTCAATACCCTTGCAGGTTCTTATATCCGCCGATCGTTACAATACAAGTTTTACAAAATCGTTCAGAATTTAATGGTATTCTGTAAATATTTTTATTATTATGTCTCACATTGATTGGCACTGATAAGTTATTCAACAAATCTGAACTAGTCTTAATCCAAAAACGTTTATTTCGGCCAATTGTTCCAATGCCAGCTGTATGATATAGTGGTCGGATTTTGATAAAATTTTATGTGCATATTAAATATATAGAATAAGTCTGATGTAGTTTATTTAGAGTCAATATCTTGAAACCACAATTTACACACAGAACTTATAAGAAGAAACCTAAATAATAAGTAAACCATAATGTGTGGTTGGTATAGATATAGTTAGTAGAATAGTTGCATTTGTGGCGTCACGTGTACGTTTTCACACAGCCCGAGTGCAGCGAAACCCGTAAGCCAGCGAAACTCCCCTCGCTGCATGCTCCCTTAGAATCACCCCCATCCCCTCAACAACACCCCCAGTTGCTTACCCCGTTTGCCGGCATGGAAGCTGTCGAATGGCGAAATACGCTCTATTTGGGCCACCAACTTGGAACGAGGCAAAATTGAGCGGTCGGCATTGATGCGCTCAACAGCCTGGCGGAACGCGAGCTCCTGATGGTCGTCCGAGGGGTGGAAAAGGCCGCCTGGGGCGAAATAATACATGCAAAGGATGCAAACAATTTTATTAATTGTAAATACTAGAACTTCGTTTTTTTACAGTAACACGCTGCCAGACAGCATGATTGCTGTGGCTGCGTAATAACAAACAACACTCACTCAGACCCATGCATAGTACACAAACACAGTGACACAGTTAGCAATATTTACAAGCATATACATACATACACACACGCGCGCTTTTGATTATGATGTGAAAAAAAATCGATACTCGCTTGAGATGCTGCTGGATGATGCTCAAGTAACGAATGAATCTTCGAATTGCACGTATATGTATTAATCGTGCCCTTCTACACTTACCGATCTTAATGATGTCGGGCAGTGCCTCTACATAATTCAGATTAGATGCCACTTGCAGCAGCAGCAGCAGTGGCAGGACAACTTGGGACATTCTGTCTTAACTGGAAAAGGGTTGCCTGTGCGAAAGGCGACTTTAATGTGCAAGAATTATTTTGTTTTCCTCTTTTCTGTGCGGGCTTTAAACGCGCGTTGGCATTTTCAATGTTATTTATAATTTCACTAGAGCCGTTTGCACTTTGCGCCGTGTATCTTCTTGCGAGATGAAACATCTACTGAGCATAGAGCGCCGATGCTCGGCTCTTTTAAAGGTTGCGTTAGTGTCCTGTTGCGGGCTCCCCAAGTTGGAATGAAGGCGGGTGGCATCCAAAAGCCGGGTGACAGCTCAAACAGCTGCGCACTGGCTGTGGATGCTGTGTGTGGTAGCCGATATCTGGTTGCCGGCTTATCGGCATGACCTTGGATTGGTTAACAGCATTGTGAGCTTGCTTCCCACAATAAATAATATTAAAATGCTTATTGTGCAATGCGGACAGTCGCTTTGAGGTGATTTGTATAGGACACAGCTGGCTAGTCTGTTTAAAATACGCAAATTGAATCTAACTGAATCTGTGCGCATTTGTCAACTTTCATGTTTACGCAAATTGTGGGCTGCCAACTTTCATCAATGTTAGTGCAATCGATGCAACGTGAACATGTGAATGGCAGAAGTTGTGATGGTAAGCGCGCGTTGAACACTGATGCTCTGTGGCGGCGGCATTTTCATATTGAATAGACAAATTATATCTGTGCGAAGTAAATTGTGTCACTTCTAATTATTGTTTCAATAATAATATCTTTAAAATGCCTCGCGTCGTCAAACCAAAAGCAGCGCCGGCCAAAAAAGCCAAAGGCAAGTTGTACGCCATGCCCGAGAAGCTGAAGGAGGGCACTATTTTAACAGATCTTGCCAAGGGCCAGTGGCGCATAGGTCCCTCCATAGGTATTGGTGGCTTTGGTGAGATTTATGCGGCTTGTCGAAATGGCGAGAAGAACTATGATGCAGTTGTGAAATGCGTAAGTTGCTCGTAACAGGTAGTTACCACTTGAAGCAATAAGCTTAATAAATTCATTCGCCTTTCAGGAGCCTCATGGAAATGGGCCGTTGTTCGTCGAAATGCATTTCTATTTGAGGAACGCCAAATTAGACGACATCAATCAGTTCAAGCAACAGCACGGCCTCAAATCTTTGGGTATGCCCTATATTTTGGCAAATGGCTCGGCGGATGTGAACGGGCAGAAACATCGCTTTATTGTGATGCCGCGCTACGGCAGTGATATTTCCAAGCTCTATATTCAGAACGGTAAACGATTGCCTGAGGCCACAGTCTACAGAATAGCCATACAAATGCTGGACGTGTTTGAGTTCATGCATAGCACCGGCTATGTTCATGCAGATCTCAAGGCGGCCAATATTTTGCTTGGTCTGGGAAAGGATGGTGGGTCACAGGCTTATCTGGTTGATTTCGGGTTGGCTTCACATTATGTTACGGGTGATTTCAAGCCAGATCCAAAGAAAATGCACAATGGAACTATAGAGTACACATCGCGGGATGCACATCAGGGCGTCGCCACTCGGCGGGCTGATCTCGAAATACTTGGATACAATCTAATAGAATGGTTAGGCGTGGAACTTCCATGGATTAAGGAAAAACTACTCGCAGTGCCAACAAAAGTACAAAAGGCTAAAGAAACATTTATGATGGATGTTGACGCATCGCTAAAGTCATTGTTTCCACAGGGAGTGCCCTCTCCGATCGGGTCTTACATGAAATATGTTTCCAAATTAGCTCATAATGAAGCACCCGATTACGACAAGTGCCGTGCATTTTTCCTCGCTGCATTAAAACAAATGAAAGTACCTAACTCAGGGGAATTGGACTTCAAACTGAAACTGCAGAGCGGTAATAACAATAACAGTCCACCAGCCAAGAAGGTAGTAAAAGCAGCAGCTGTCCCGCGTTCCAGAGTCAAAAAGGAACCATCGCCTAATTCCTCGTCAGATGCTGTAATAGTTGACACTGACGATGATCAGGATACTGATGTCGACTACACGCCACGCAGAAAACTGGCTTCTGCTAAACCAGTGCCAGCTCATCGTCCTAATGCAGCAAAGGTGTCGCCAGCGCAGAAAGCAGTGCCCAAAGCAGCTACTCCCAAAAAACGTGAAGCTCCACAGTCATCGTCGCCACAGCGGGTTAGTCCTTCGAAGCGTTCTAAATTGGATGCAAATGGTACTCCCAAATCACAGAGTGCCGCCAGTGCTAAGATAAACTTCAGTCCAGCACTCTCTTTGCGTGGTCGCCCAGGAAAGACAGTTATCAACGATGACCTGACTCCCCAGCCGCGTTCAAACAAAACATACGAGTTCAATTTCGAGTTAGATGTCAGTATGGATGCCAATGTCATTGTAAATGTTAAGCGTAAAAAGAAGCCACAACCGGGCAGCAGTAGCGCCTCCATCAGCAGCCGCGCTGGCGCTGGAGACGCTCGAACTTCTTCATCGCAGCAAAGCGGCCAGACGCCGAAGGGGAGCTCGCCAGCGACGCGCGTAAAGCTTCGTAAGGTTAATGGGGATAATTCCCCCACCCCAAACACTGCACGCAGTAGTCCTCGCACGCCTGGAGTGACCGTGCGCAAGTACAGGCATTAGGGCTGTTTACTGTCCTTTCTCGAACGTCAATCATTTTTACTCGTCTTTTTCTTATTATTAATCTAAGCAAATAAAAATTAAAGTTATTATTCATATTTTCAAATTAGTTTATATTTCTCAATCAAGATTATATAGTTTTGGAACCCACTACTTGGAGCTGCGCTTCCTACTGCTCTCGTGGTGTTTACTCTTGCTGGACTTAGTACTTGAGTTGCCACGCCGCGAAGAGGTGCTGCTGCTGTGCTTCTCCGGGGCACTGATTGCACCCAATGTCGGGGCGGCAGTTTTACTGGTGCGCTCTTCTTTGTGCGACTTTGAGGATGACGATGAGGACGACTTGTGTCCATGTTTGCTACTGCTACTGCTGCTCGCGTTTGTAGAGCTACTAGCTTCAGGCTTGTAGAATGGTGACGAGGAGTTGGAAGAGGTGGATGAACGCGATGAGGGAATAGACGTTTTTGATTTCGTCGCCGTCGGCATTGGATCGTCGGGAATGACGACAGTAGGTGTGGACGTGGAAACTGCAACAGTGCCAGAAGCTGCACGGCTGGTCGAAGGTTTATTACAACAAGTATCGCACTGCCAGATATTTTCCTGATCTTCAGCAGCCTCCTCGTTTGTAATGGGAGGTTTATGGCACTCCTGGTGATAAAGTGCACCGCATTTGGAGCACTCAATAAGCCGATTTGTGGCTGTGATCACGATTTCTCCACAAACACAGCAGTTCAAGTCACCAAAATCGCCAGTGTCGCCTGTGTTGACCACACCGCTCATTGCCAGTCCGCTACCGTCTTCAGAATCCGCAATGGTGTCTGGTGAATCCGACGGTACTTTGTCTGGGGAATTGGTTAGATTTATAATTTCATCGGCGGCCATCGCTTGTGCCGGTGGCTGTGGAGTTGCGCGTCCAGGAAAATTGGCTTCGTCGTCAACCATGCGCTGGCTCATGTTTTTCGATAGCATCTTGTCCGGACCGAAACGCAACTTGAGTGCCTCGTCAAGTAACAGGCGAAGTTCCGTGGCAGAGGTTGGATTGCTCGAATGCAGCAGTTTGATTGCCTTCTTTAACACTGGATCGACTTCTTGAGCAGCTGCGGCTGCTGCAGCGATATTTGCAGCCATAGCTGAAAACTCTATTTTTGTTTTTTGTTTCAAACGCGATGTATAGCTACAATTACAATACAACAACTATTGTTAATTATGATTGTTAAGAAATGTAATATGATTTGGAGTTACCATACGATTGATTGGGTTTTAAGGAGACCATACGTTGGATAAAACAGCTGTTCTGCAAGAGTTCGCGTTTTCCAGCACTGTTTTATTTATAGCTTCTTCTTCTTCAACACTGTTGCTGTTATTGCATTGATACCAACGGTCGCGGTGCTAACGCCGCTACCTCAATTTGTTTTTAATCAATTTTGTCCCGCGGTTTGATATTATACGGTTAAAAATACGCTGTATACGCATTGCTCATGATACATTCTGCGCAGCCGATACGTGTTTATTGTGCGTTGCAGCAAATTACAGCTAATCTGATAAGGCCAAACGGTTGTTGGAAAATCGAAACACTAACTTGGCCAAGTCAATAATAAACAACAACACTGCAAGGCAGTCGGTGCACGACGAACTGATAAGTCCCAATAAAACTTGACTTGGACGTGTGACAAAGTATTAATCATCCCTTGAAGTGCAGAACAATACTTTCTTTGTTTATAAGCAAGGCGACGTTTGTGCAGTCGCTCCAATTGCATTCGTTGGAAAATGCAAATAAATCACTTTAGATTGAGGGCCCCAGTGTCCACGTTACTTTTAATTTTTTGCCTTGCGTTTGCGTACAGTGTCAGAGCCCAGGATGACGCAGATCGTATGGTAAGTTTGGTTGCCGGGTGTTTAGTCAGGGTCTCCGGGGTTCTGCTCAGCTTGTTTGTTTTTCTCACCCTGTTTGTTTCTCAGTCCGGTTAACAGCTGTACAGTGTACACGAAATGGCCAATGCGCACTTGTTGCCATGTTAACTTCGCAAAGAAAGGGCAATTGATTTGACCACTTCAGAGTGTACTTCAATATATATATCGCAATTGAACGCTAATGTGTTGGTGAACCACAGTTTGCCTTCGCCTTTGTTGGCCTATACGTGTGCATAGGTAGTAAAATCTGCTAGATGGTCAAACAGCTTAGCAGACATGTAAACAATGCAAACGAAGCTGTTAAGTACTAACAGAGCGTTATCAGAGACAGTTATTTTTAAAATTCCTTACATTCTTACAGGTATTTTCATCGCAAAATTGTTCGATAACGGAACCCGTATACGGACACAAATTCGATTTTAATGGATTGCATTCGGATCTGGCACATGTGGTGCAGAGCTTGAGCAATGATGTGTTTGAATTTAACGTCTGCGGCAACTTGACACACAGCTGCAACGGCGAGATCAACGTGGCTGCTTGTCTCAAGAAAGGGGGCAAGGAATATGTGCTGGGTATGTGAAATATAAACTGCACAGGGGCGTTCAGAGCTTTTTTGGGGCCCGGGGCAAAAAAAAATTCGGGGCCCCCCTCCCTCCCTATTTATTTGTGGCACGACACATATATACTCGGTTTGTCATATTTTGAAAAACTGCCATTCGACGTTTGGGGGCCCCCTTGACGACGGGGCCCGGGGCAAACTGCCCCGTTTGCCCCCCCCCCCCCTCTGAACGCGCCTGAAACTGCACAACAATATCATCGTGTATGAATGTACATATGTATGCATTTATATTAGGAATTTCTGAGCAAAAAAAAAAACACCTTAATTTCACTCTAACAGTAAATATATATATATGTATATATATATATGTATATATATACAAATTTAATTATTTTCAAAGTTTAATATAAAAAAAACTAGACTCGACCGCCAAAAAATTCTTTCACCCAAATTCACGATAAATATAGCCTTATCTGTAAAAATTTAAACAAAATCGGTGATGTAGGTTGCTATATAACCTTGACCATTTTCGGTAATGAAAATAACATGTGTACCAAATTAAAAATTGTATTTCTGCGAAATGACCGTACGGACATACATATGTACATGCATAAGTACATAGATATACTATTTTTGCTTAAAATTTGTGGTTGGACTTTTTAGGCCGCCAACACGAGCTTAAGTATAATAATGGTAAAATGTACTTAAACTATACCAGTGGAGCTAAGTGTGAGAATGGAACCAATGATTACCCAAATTACCGCTTCCATATTCTGCTTACTTGCGACTATACACCTGATGCTAGCCCAATACATATAACCGACTATGTGAGTATATGACCCATTCTTAACCACTGACTTTAATGTATATTAATTATTTGGTCGCCATTGTCCATTGTAGTCTAACGCAGCGTGCTCATTCTATGTGAATTACAAGACGCCTTTGGCTTGCCTACCTATTCCGGATGCCATGCAGTCAAATAGTTGCAGTGTGCAATATACAAAAACAGGAAAAACATTCGATCTAATGCCACTTAGCGATTCCACTTCAAGAACCTCCAATCGGCAGGGTAGTTTCTTTTTGATCAATGTATGTAAGCCGGTGCAATACGGTCAGAACACCATGTGTCCAGCGGGAAGTAGCATTTGCCTATTTACACCCAGAGCTTCAGAATTTAATAAGCGGTGAGTGTTCCAAAGGTTACTGTATTGGAAATAATGATCTTTATTTGCCTGTTTTGTAGATTTATCAACTATGGTAATGTTCAATCTAAGCCCATTATTAAAGACGGCCAACTCTTGCTGCGGCACGAGACATCAAGACCATGCGACAAAAATTCCAGCATGAACTATGCCAGCGTTATTAATTTCTACTGCGATAGGAAGGCTTTTGTACGTATCCAGTAAATAACTTCAGAGTTTATATTTATTCAATTTAAATTACAGAACGCACATGCTGAGTTTATTGGTCTGGATCAAGATGGTTGCACCAATCAGTTCAGCTTTGTTACTCCGCTCGCCTGTGAAGACATAAAGAACTGCACTGCAATTACTGTCGGGAATGAGTTGTGAGTAAAATTCACAAGGCTACACCCTGTACAATGCCTATATTATATTATATTAAGAAGGGTAGCATATTTTTGCGGTTTTCCAGCATGAATGTAACAGACTGAAACAAACATCATAGCCTGCACACAGTATATGTATTCTTGTTGTCAACAGTCGAATTGTTATAGCAACATAGCGTCGAAAGTCTTGTCGATAAAGCAAAATAATATGAAAACCTAGATCTCAGAAATTATAAGAAATAGGGCTACCAAGTTAGTTGACACTGTGATACATTTAATTCTTGAATTTAGCCACATCCACTTTCGCCCCCTTACTTGAACAAAACCGATTTGTAGGCACGTTTATTTAAAATTAACTACGTGTATACCGTTTTTCAAAATTAGGAGACGCTTATAACACCATCGGGATTTCTCGTCTCTAGCTTTTATAATTTTTGTTCTACAGATTGGACTTGAGTCCGCTCATAGGACATGGAGCGCACAAATTGAGCAAAGATGGCAAAAATTACACGGTGGCTGCGTGTACCAACGCCGGAGCCCCCTGCATGGCGGATGAAGGTAAGTCGCCCATTTGTAGTCTGAAATATAAATGAGGATTTTAAGTGCAACAGCCACAACCGTAGTGTCTGCACGTGTGCGAGCGCCTTTTATGTCAAGTGCCTTGCATGCGGAGCGTCACACGCTTACCGGAAAAAGGGTAATTAAAACTGTATTCAGGGAAAACTTGAAGAACGTCATTGTGGTCTTAAAGCGATAAACACTAAATTTATTCTGAATCAATATTTATCATAAAGGTCTCAGAGGTTATCGGTCATTCTTTTTACTTATTGCGGGTAGATACACTTAAGGCAATCAGCCTTGCACCATTAACTTGCAGATCTACAGCGTGTTAAATTGTTTATCAACCTATGGTTATTTTCCATCATTACCGTGGTTAGACCGATAATTTATAGAATTATAGAATTGAATTTTGGGTTGCCTTTATTTGTATACATTTGTGTGTTTGTGTTTACTGTTCACATCTGATGTGAGTCACGGCAATTTATAAAGTGAAAATCTCAGCATGAAAGTAATATTGATATCCAAATAGCAAATGCTATTTAAAGATTGTTTCTGACATAACCTTCCAGAAATAATCAAAAAAAAGGGTATATTAACTTTGTATACAGTGTAAAACTTGCATAATAGCGTGGCAGATCACTTACACTAAATGTATCCTTGGCCAGGATCAACAACCTAGCCGATTAAGCCATGTCTGCCTGTGTGTGAAACAGCAAAGCATTCCAGTTGTAATTTACTACTTTCAATGCATACTTAGTTATATATTGATGAAAAGATGAGCCTATCCCCGAATGGCAAAGCAGCCAGATACTAAATGGAAAAGTTATTCAATAGGTGTCAGAAGACTTTGTTAACAATCAGTTGTTATAGGAAATTGTTAGTGTGTTGCTTTCAAAATGTGGAGAAGGGTATCCCATTGTCGGGTACGCTCGACTGTAGCGTTTCTTATTTGTGTTAAATGAAATATTCAACAATTAAAAGTACTTGAATGTTTCTGGTGCGTAAGATTGATGAAGGCGATAAAACATACGAATATTTTGAATAAGAACTCCCTTTTCTGAAATTTATTTTTTGAGTTAGTACATTCCCGTAAGAACGCAATATGCCAGAGCAAACATGTTGGGCATATCAATGAAATATACATACAATGTGATATGCCACGAACGTGTACACATATGTACACATATGAACATTTATATAGGAGTCGATGGAATGCGCATGCACTCCTCGCTGTATGCAGACGCATTTCCGTTAGCGCATCCTTTTTTGCTTGGCAGGCTTCTGTTCGCGGGGTAGACGAAAAAAGCTTGGAGCCAGAAGCGAAATCATGGCCACCACATGGGCCTAAACAAATAAATAAGCACACTTGCTTTTGGCAACTGACATCGCTATCCGGCCCAGACAGACATAGAGCCATGCCGGCGAATGGGAGTGAGGCAACATTTGCCAGGCGAGAGAACTACACGAAAATTTCATTTGTTAAGCAAAGCAGGGGGGACACGGTCACGCGAACCGAGCCGCACATGCATCTCGCGATGCAAGTCTCCTATCTGGCCTCCAGCTGACAGACAGCATATTGGTGAATGTTCATTTTGGTTTTATTGTTTCACCTTAATATCCTGTAGATCGTGTTGTAGGGTGTATGATTACATGATTATGCCTGTTCCTTCAGGAATTCAACAAAATTATATTTTAGTAAATAAAGCAACGCAGCCATTTCAACTGCGTATTCTTGTATTAAAATCTCTTTCTTAAACTTAATACTTAAAACTGTGTGGCTGCTTTACCAGTTTATACTCCAGTGAAGCAGGGTAAATACCAGTACGGTCTGATCCCGGGCAACTGTCTAACGGCTGCTAAGGGGTATTCAAGACTTCCACGGCATATCCCAAACATTGGACTGTCGCGTTGTTGTTACTCCACTCGCGCGCTCCGGTTTTATTGAATTCCACATTTGAAAGCATTCACTGTTGAAGTGCAGGGCCGTGGGACGGGATGTGTGGATGCCTGGATTGCAAGCTATGGCCATTGCTGTTGTGTCCGACCTACAGCAGTAAAATGTTGTTAATTGTTTATTCCGCACACGTTCTCGCGGACGAGTAATTTGCATTTTACATTTCACATTTCGAATTGGCATTTCGTATTTTTGCAGGCTGTTCTTCCTTTTCGATGCGTATTCAGTTGTTATTTCCTGAACGCGAGGGGATAATTGTGTGTGTCTAAAATTTAGCAATGAATGATGGGCTCTGGATGGATGAATCACATCAATATCAATTTGAATACTTCACATTTGCCGGGACTTATCCAGTGAGACCTTTTGCTTGACCAAGGGGGGTATGAAATGCGAAAAGGGTTTATTATAATCGAATAGTCTGCCAAAGAGCATGAAATGCCAAGCAAATTCAGTTGGATTCCAGCTACAACAAACGCTGTACGTGTTTGTGTGTTTATTTGCCTGTGGCAGTTGGTACCCTCAGATGTTTATAATTTTCAATAACTCATTTCTTTCTTCTGTTGTGTATTTCATTTTTCTGCTGGTGTGGCGTTTTTTTTTTGCTCGATGTGGTGTTTTGCTGTTTGCTGTCCGTGGAGATTTAATTTTGAAGAACGCCCCTTTCGAGACACTTGCCGGCAGCTGTTTTGCCAGTCTAGGGTGCCTTCGGGATGTGATAGTCAAACAGCAACAGCAGTAGCAGCTACTAAATCGTTTTTACATTTATTTGCTTTTTCTCATCTCTGTTGTTCGTCTTTTCCCGTTACTGCAGCCGGCCAACGTTTTGAGCCCTTTTCTTGACGCTTTCTTGATTGTTTTCTTATTGGAATTCAATTTGTTCGTGCTTCGTTTTTGCTTCTATCTGCTCTGCTCTAACTCAGGTCTCTCGACTTTAATGTAGGCACTACAGATATATGTTAACTAAAGCGGACTACGCTTTTCATTATATTTTTAATAGGCTCGCAGTAAGTACGTACACATGAATGTTGGCCAAAAATGTATACCCGAATTTGGAATTCTGGAATTGCAACCAAAATAACCTCATCAAGTAATTGATATACAGTGTGATTTAAAGGATAGATTGTGATTTTGTTTTGTATATAGTCAAGATTGTGAATTTGTTTTGTATAGAGTCAAAACAAAATCATAATCTTACCTTTAATCACACCGTATGTCAGATATAGCTGGAATAGAAAATATCAATTGAAATGTGGGAAATGTAAGGCTGTATTGTTTTGTAAAAACCCGCAACACTTGAATACTGTACAATACTTTGTTTTTGCTATACATCGCGCCTTTTAACGATCACGTTACATATGTTTTAAAGCTACCTTGTACTACAAGTAACATGCGAATAATCGGTGAAGACTGTATTCAAAAACTGCAAGAGTATAAAACCTTCGACAAATGCGATGGTACTTTGCTTTGTTATACTTGGCGTCACCACAAAATTTAACTTCTTTATCCCTTGGCCCGTTTAACCCTTTCATGCAGTTTAAACGATTTGATCAATTTATTGTTTTCGCCTTGGCTTGCCTTGTGGCAACACATTGTAAAGTCCCCTGGGGTCTTCTTCAGGCAAAGAACTGAGATTGCATTGAAATTGAATTTGTGAGTTTTTGTGTGGCTGACTTTTTCAGTAAGGAAGCAGATCCATTTGCAGGGCTAATCTTGGCACGGAAATGGTTTCAGCCCTCAAAACGACGAAGCACTGGCCCTCAGTTATATTGCAGTTGGCTTCTTGTGCTTGTGCAGGAATCAATTGCATGCTTCCAAAGGACATTCACATGACACACTTGCACACACCGCTAGATTCCTGCATAGATAGCTGTCTAAGTATTGTCACGCAGCTACGGAATTGTCATTTATCAATTTACTTGACAGTCGATTTCTTTTCAATTTGAAAAAAAAAAGCAACTTCAATTCACTTTTTCCATGTGAGTCGAAAGCACCATGTGGCTGTAGCAAACCTGGACAACCTAGCGACCAAATCAAAAAGCCAACGTTATATACAACATTCTTTCGGTTCAGATTGTGTTGTTATTGTCCGCTTCCTGTTGTGGTATATGCAATAAAGTACAAAACTTGGCAAACAGAAATAGAGCCACAGCGAAGAGGGGACAGTATGGTAAGAGAAACAAAGACAGAGAAAGGGAATGATGAGAGAGACAGAGCAAGAGAGACTGAAAGTGGGTGTGGAATTACCATATTCTAGTCAAATCACAATCACAATTCTGTTCCCTCGAAGCTATTCAATCAAAATCAGCTAATATGAACAATGGTCTGAAATGGTGAACGTTTTCACTATAGATACCTAATAACTATCTTAGCATGGAAGTGTGCACCATATTAAATTGTGTATGGCTTAATACTTATATTGATTTAACACATAATTGTCAGACATTGCACGTTGTGTAAGGGATTTGCTTAATCCCTTAATTATATCAAACCTTTTTAAATGTTTAAGCTCAAATTTATTTAACTTCCAAACAGTTATCTTTATCAAAAAACAAATTCAACCTTATCAAAATAGTAAGACACAATTTCTTTTAGTACCTTTAAGTAAAGAAACAACATTTTAAAATATTTAAATTAATAGTTAGGCATTCATGGTCAATCCCTTGAAGACTCTAAGTTAGAATCAAAAGTCAAAAGCTATAAATTGAAATGGATTTCACTCGGTGCACTTTATAAGTCTGCACCAAATTTTTCTAAAATATTGTTTGGAAGAGGAATAGTCTAAAATAAAGCAATATGCTTAATCGCAAATGCTCAACAAACATTCATTATTCTTTTAACTAAAAAATAAAACTCGGCACATAATCATCAAATTTTGAGTTTTAATTTTTATGATTGATTATTGCGGTCCCTGATTCGGTCCAAAGTCAATTGGTTGTCAGATGTTAATGTCAGCGTTACAATACAGACACAGGAAATTCAAGATATTGAAATTTGAATGGCCATTACGAACGCAACAAAATGGAAGCGGGCTAGGTGTGAAAATGTACAAGGGGCAGTTTTTAATGTTGTTGTTTTTGAGAGCATATCTAACACTCTAACGTGGTTGTACACTTCGCAGGCGCCTGCTACGAGCAGAACGGACAGACCTACAGCCTGGGCAACTTGAACTCACATTTGCGTTTCAATCAGAGCGGCTCGCCGTATTTGCTCTACGAGGACGGGGGCTACTGTGGATCTGATGGCCGTCGTTGGTCGACGAAAATCGAATTTGTTTGTGCGAACAATGCGACGAAGGACAATGGTAGCAGAAGCACCGGCACAGGAGGTACCGCGACGGATGCTGTGAAAATAATCGAGGACTCCAATTGCCAGTTGTTAATTCAATACCAGACGCCGTACGCCTGCCAGGAACAGATTAAATGCAAGGAAACGGTCTATACAGATTCCACGAGTGGAGGCAGCAGTACCGTCACTCTCGATCTGACTCCACTGATTAACGCCAATGAGAATTACGAGGCACGCATTGATCTGCCGGCGCAGCAGGCGAAGAACTTGCCCAAAAACACAAAGGTGAGTGTCCAGTGCGATTTACTCCACCCTTTGAGAGGGTGTTTCTAGTGCTCTAACAGTCGTAGCCTTAATTTGCCGGCCTTTGTCTTTTGCAGTTCTTTCTGAATGTGTGCCGACCATTAGTGCCCAAATACCAATTAGGCTGCGCCGGCGGTTCAGGTGCCTGCATGGCCAAAATGTCTGCTGCCGGAGCACCCGAAGAGGAGAACGTAAGTAGTGAGGGGAGAAGTGTGTGGAGAAAAGCGGCTTATGTGCTAAAGCCGGCGATTGTGTGCACACACGCCTGTCTCTCTGTATGAGTGTGTGTTGTCTATCTGTCTGTATGTGTACTTTTGTGTGCTCTTTTTGGTAATTGGCATAAGTTTCCCGGCTGTGACTGTCTCTCTCCGTTTGAAGTCATACATAAGTTCATGATAAATGCTTCAATTTGGTCGTTAAACCATTTGGCCGCATGCCCAACCAATTGTGGCGCCTCTCTTGCATTAAATATGCAGCAAATCCCAAATTGCTAAGCTCCCCACTTGGAGAGTTCTGTTGCGGCTCAGCGAGTGACCAGCGAGTGGATTTAGTTACTTCATTAAGTGACCAGTCCGCCCCTTTCTGTGCGCCTCAATTCCCCATTCGCTTCCCGCGCCTAACCCGTCTGTCGTTGACAGCGTTAAAGAGCCGACGAGCCCAGCCGGAGTTCGGCGTCCAGAAGTTGCCTAATGCCGCAAATTGTGAAAATGCTCTATTTGCAGCACCTCCTTGCAGCTCCCCTTTCCTACTCATTTTCAGCTATGCTCCATTCACTGGCCGGCGGAGTGTTGGCTTAGGCTTAAATACTTAAGCCCGATGAAATGAGATTTCGCCTCACGCCAGTGCAAAATGCTCGCAAAACATTGTCGTCTTTTTGGTTGCGCAGATAAATGTGATAATTGCGCAGTGGAATACCTCCTTTTCTTATCTATCATTTTATTGTCACTGCAGAGTATTTTCGCGTCTCTGTGAACACAGTACAACGCAAAAAGTTGTCTTAATCAGTGTGAGCAGCAGGGCGAAGCAAGTTTCATATGGTTTTCAGGCTGTCTTTCTGTCAGTCTTTAGTAAACATACAACAGCATCTTAGTTTATGAAGGTGATATTGAAGCGATACGAATTTCATTGAAATCGGAGCTATTGCTTCTGTATTTTTTATACAAAATTATCTGTTTAAAATACAGATTTTTTGAGCAATGCGCCTTTGCAACTCAAACATTTGCGTTGATTACAATAATGCTATTCACACTCTATAATAAGATTAACCACGGCTTATTCGCTCGATCGGATTTCGAGGTCATTCAGCAACCTTTGCGCAGAAATAATTATGATGTACAGCGGATAAGCGTCCCCATTCTTCCTTATCCGATTTGAATGAGTGTCCTGGTCCTTATGCGATTACCAAGCTACCTCCCCTCCGGCCCTTGTCCTCTCATGGCCGTGGGCAACATAGCTTTAATCACACACAGGAGAGGAAATACTATTTTTAGCTGTTAAGAACAAGTAAAAAGCTAAAGTTGAGTGTGATAGACTGTCATACAGACGCTACCAATCAGATCATCCATCTATTACCTCTTAAATAAGTTCTAAACGAACAAAAACGTTAGCGGCATACCGACTCGGCAGTTGATTTTGATGAGGAATATATATATTCTTTGTTGGGTCTGGCACGCCTCCTTCTCCCTGTTACATACATTTTTGGTTGGCATAAAGTTGTAATACCCTTCTTCCCCGTTGGGTAGCGGGTATAAAAATAAGCACGTACGCGCTGAAAATGACGGGGCATCTGGCATATGCTTGGGGTCGGGGGTGGGCACGGAAACTGGGGCGGGCATTGGGGATACGCGAGCGAAATATTTGTGAACGTAATGCAGCAAGGCCAGCAAACGTAACGTAACCAAACGCAACGCAACGCAACTCAACTCAACGTGAAGAAGTAGCGGGGATAAGGGACTGACGGACGAAAGGATATGGCAAAATGCGACTGCGGCGTTGACGATGGTGTAAAACGTACAGATATATGAATATATACATATATTCCATATATGTGTGTGTGTGCAAATATATGCATGTGGATGTGTGCATACATAACGGTAAAAACAGCTTTTAGCGGCCAGTTGCCGTCATCGGTTGGGGCAGAGTCACTTCCCTCCCTGCCCACGCTGCGCTCGACACCCCAGTGGGCTTGGTGTGTGCCCCATGCGACGTGCTGTGCACAACATTTCCGGCTTGCGGTATGGTGACAGTGGGGGACTGGCTGAAGAGGGCAGTTAAGAAATCGAGGGGAGTGGAAGGAGAGAAAGATGGGTATGGGGTGGAGATTCAACGACGACTGGGGCAAAGTGCCGTCGGCTTTGTTTGCATGCCACCGTCCTAGAAAAAACGTGGCCATGGTTATATATATTTTTCTAAAATTTATATTGCTTTATTTGCACAGCAGATACAGCAGCCAGAGGTGGGGACATAGAAAGAGAGAGAGAGAGAGAGAGAGAGTGGGGGGGGGGGAGAAAGAGTGAAAAGAAAGATGCCGCTTCTGGTTGGCGGCTGCTGTTGACATTTGCGCCACGTTTTGCATTTTGAAAATGCTCCGTTTTCAGCGCATTTCGTGTGCGGAAACGGAAATGTGCTGCTAGCTCTCTGAACGTGCAACTCCTTTTGCCACCAATTCGCACCCCTCTTCTTATTTAAGCCACCAACCCTTACCCCTCCGCCTTACTCTCATTGACATTTGTCGAATGTCGTTTGGCTTCTTCTTCTGATTTGCTCGCGGCCTTTGGCAGTTATTTTAATGTGCTGCCAGTTGCATATCCTCAGCTGGCTCAGATCTTTGCGCTGGCTCCATTCGATGCGTGATTCGCGATTCATCAGCTCATTGGCATGCAGTGTCTGGCGCGGCTCTAGCAATGCAAATTCGCTTGTCGCATGTGCCAGGCATGTCGAGTGGCCAACCTGTTAATGTGCGTTTCGAGCATTTGTCAAAATTTATCTAAGTTGAATAAGGACAAGAGACTGAAAGGGTGAGGAGGAGAGACATTCGGGAAGGCTAACTGTGTTTTTTTCCTAGTGTGAATTTAAACCGATTTTGGTGGCATCATTTTGAAGAAAACGATGCTGGTATGTTACCCACAAACACAAAGGGAGGCGTCTGTGTGGCTAGCCTCAGCTTGAGTCCGAGTGTCGCCACATCACATTTGCTGCTTACGTCCTGTGCCCTGTCTCAGTCGCTGTCTCTGTCTCTGTCTGCGTGCGTGTCCGTTCAAGTCTCAATCCAAATGCTGAACTTGCACAAATCTTTATTGCTTCCCAACTAAAGCAAAAGCTTCCTCCTTTGTTTTGTGTTTTTCGTCTCAATGAAGTTCTGGCAGCGCATACCCAGTTGGCATCGTGGGTGAAGGCTGGCCTACCTTTGCCCCTACCTCTGTTCGGGAATACTTCAGTTTGTCGGCGATTTTGGTGAAGCGTTTAAGAATCATAGCTTAAAGTCGACTTCACTCGCGCTCGCTTGCTCTGCTTCTATCGAGTTGCCAGCTTGTTCTATATCTTTCTTTGTTGGATTTCGTGCTGCAACAGCTTCTTCGTGCTCTCTCACGTATTTAAGTTTTCATCTGGTCAGGATTTTCAATTAGAGTGCAAACTAACGGTACATGGCTTAAAGTTCCATTTGGTTTCCAGCTTGGCAAAGTGTTTTTCTTTTTGTTTCTGTTCTTATTTTCTTGTTCATGTTCTTGTTGGGGCTGCATGTCGGTGCTACTCCGGGAGGGTCTGTGTTCTAAGTTCTCAATGGATCTTCCCTTGGCTTTTCTTGTACAACTTATTTATTTGTGTCTGCAAACAATTAAGTTGCCTCTCTTTCAGTCACTCTCCATCCCCCCCTCTCTCTCTCCCTGCATTTCTCTCTATGTGTCACTTATTTCCTGTTCTATCTGCTTTGTCCAGTCGACGATTTCACCTCGTGTCCGGCCGAAAAGTTCCCAAGAAGAGGGAGAGAAAATTCTAGAAAAATATAAACATGAACAAACAGGACTCGGCTGGGTTCATTCGTTCGTCCGTTTGTACCAATGCGATAAGAAAGTTTTTCAATAAATTTTGGAACGGCAAGTTACTCAAAACTTGCCGTCTCTGGCTAAGCTGATAAGCCGGCAACTGGCGCCAGCAGGGCGCCCATCCCCCTCTTCCCCCCTCTTTTCGGTGTCTACTTCAACTAGCTACTTGCCAATGCTAATGAGGATTGGCCCGTTGAAGGACATTCGGTGCTGCTGTTGCTGCTTGTTTGCTGACGCCGCATTAGTTCAGATTTTGAGTTTTCAATAGATTTCCGATGGCAACAAAGCGGGAGAAGAGCAGGACAACAACAACAGCAAAAGCAGCAACTAACAGGAGAATAGTGCAAAAAGAAAGCCAGAAAAGTGCCAGCTAGCGAAACGGTTAGCAATAAATAATAGAGCCAACTGCTTAAACCTTGCCCGAGCTGCATACGAAATGAACCGGCGTCGGCTAACGTCCTGTTGTTACCCCCCCACTCATCCTCCCCCAGGTCTCCTCCTTGTCCGCCTGACCGCCCATTCGACAGTGGCTAATACGTTTAAGATGAGACGACAACATGTGCAACGTTCGCAATCGACGTCCTGCCCTGACCCGGGTATAAATCTTGTGCCACTCGAACGCCAATGCAATCGCTATGGCGACTCGCAGCCCGTTGCTGCTGGCTCTGCTGCTCGACTGGACATTAAGCGTTCGTCACCACCCTCCTTGACTGTGCCCTACGGGTCGCCCGCTCCCACTTCTCCTCCTTCTGCTGGCAACAGTGTTTGAGTCTGCATGGTTGCCAAGGGCAGCAGCCGAAGCGGAAGCAGCAGCAGGGGGAAATCACTAGGAGGAGCAGAAGCAGTTGGCGCGTGCTGCTCGGCGGGTATGTGGGCGTTGCGCCAGCGCCTGTTGCAATTGAAACGTCATTTAGCCAGGCGACAAAAAAGTCGATTATTGACCAATTTGCTGACCTAATGCTCAGGCTCAGAACTTTGAATCCTTGGCGAGTATTTGTTCTGTTGAAACTGAACGTGGTTCACTGTTCGCGCTGACTCAAGCTGATTTACATATTTAGATAAACGACGCAATTAATTACATATAAAAGGCCTGTAGATGAAGAGAACTTGCCTCTCCTCCCTGGTTTGACTTATATCACATTATCAATTACTCTTACTCGCGCTGAGCTCCATCTTTGTCGGCTGGGCATGGGCCAGTCCTCGCAAAGCCATCCATTTTGTGTGCAATTGTCGGCACTGCGGCAGCTTAAGGATTGACCGAGTAGAGCAAGGTAACGGGCTTGGGGGTGGAGGTGCAGTGGAAGTGGCTGCCTTAGGGTCGGTCATGCTGGCATTTGTCTATCCAATCGGTTGCCGCTTATCGCTTTCATCGTTATCCCATCGTTCCCACATCGATATTTGTGAGCACTCGAACGCATGTCTATTCCGGTAAAACCAACAAGCCTCAAAACTTCAACTACGGCTGCACAGTGCAATACGGAAGACTTGTTCAAGAATCGTAAACGTGACTGTGATAGACAGAGGACTTCGAGTTATTTGCAGCAATCTCAGTCATTGCTTTCGACATGTGTTTGGTCACTTACGGCTTGTACTGACTGACTTTCATACCAACATGGCCAGTTGCTTCTCGTTTCCCTCCATCTGCGCCTCATTCTCGTTCACTTCTTATTCTCATCCGTGCTTTTTTCAGAGCCTGGGTTTCCCTATTACCGGATTGGCGATCATCAATCGCACGGACGCCGAGCTGCTCTATGTACGTGGTGATCCCTGCCCTAGCGACAAAGCCATGAATCTCTCGACAAGGATTCATTTTACCTGCAACATGCGTACTGGTCGGGTAAGTGGAGTGGAAGCTCTTGGAGGGCATTTAACATGTTATGTAATATCTGCCCAATGCAGGGTCAACCCGTGCTCAGGTCCATCGATGATTGCCACTACTACTTCCACTGGGACACTAGCGCGCTTTGTCCACCACACGAGTGTCTGTTCGCGGCGGAGACCTGTGAGATTGTGCAGGACGAGTTGAACATGCGCTACAACTTCAAACAAGCACCTTTTACCGAAGGCGGCAAAATCAAGGTGAGTTTCTTTTCCTTTTTCATTTTCTCCAGCTGTTCTGATCACGCAATCGTTTCCTCGCGCAGATTGATTACAAGCAGAGCAAGGTCGAGGTCAACATTTGCGGACTTCATCGCAAAGCTGTCACAGATTATTCGCAGGATCTGGTCAACTTGTTCTTCACCCATGATCTGCCCGGATGTGGCAAGGAAGGTAAGTCCAAACTACTTTCGAATTTAATTCGATTTGCAAATTTTCAGCTCGTCGACGAGTAGCTGCTTGTCGGTTCCGTTTCCGTATCCGTTTCCCATGGAACATCCGCTGGCGCAACACGCGCATTTCCCGCTTCGCCGTCCGCTGTATTCCACTTTTTTCGCTCCCTGTAGTTTTGGCGCTACTTTGGCTTCTGAGCTGCTTTCTCAAAATGACAAAATCGCATTAGAATTGGCGCACAGCCCAATGCACTTCCTTTCGCTTATCTGCCACTCCACCAACCGCCCACTTCACTCTTCCCCTTCCTCTCCCTCTTCACACACGCGGAAATCTCTTGACAATTTTTTTCTCCATCTACTCTAGGATGACGGTGCGACAGTTTTTGCGCTGCGTTCTTCGCCATTTTACTGTCTTTTCCGTTTTCACGTTTTTTCACGTGTTACGTTCAAATGCCCTGGCAAAAGGTTAATTCATTTAGGGCTGAAGACTGCAATGCCCATTTGTAAGCACACTCCTCCAACTCAGCAGGCGTGTGATCAAACACAATACTGCTTGCTCAGAGTAATTAAATACGAACGAAATCGGTTCGGTTTTTCGCAGTGCTGCATCACTTTCTTCTTATGTGTACATGCGAGAATTACTTCAATATTGGACCACTTTCTAATATTGCACAAGGGTATAAAATATTCGACACGTCGTAGGTAACTCTCTTATTTTTTGCTTTCTTATCTGCGAAAGCCTCTTTTGTCCGCTGGGTGTCAAAAATGCAAAGTACTTGAAATTATAATGAAAAAATAGTGCAAAAAACTAATGAAAACGGAAAAACAATAGTAAATAAAATTGCCGACAAGATAATGCGGTAAAATAATCTTGGTGAAAATTCAGAGCTCTTTTACGCATTTCCGTTGTCCCACAGTTTTTATCCAAGAGCTGTCGCAGCTGCCACTGCTCCTGCTGCATTGGAGCCATGAATATTTAAAGGCCCAACAAAGAATCACACACAGTCGAATTGAGGGACCTCCTCACACAGCTGCCTTGTGCATGGCGATGAATTTTATCGGCCGACACTAAAAACTTTCCCATTAAAGAGGGAAAAAGTTTTTGTTTATATGGTAACTGGCAAATAAAAGTGACGATTTCATTATGACAAACTCTATGACTGACAGCGCGTAAACAATGAATGCTATGAGCATTATAAAACTCTTGTTGTGTGTGAGTGGTTGGCAATCTGCAAGCGATCAGACCATTCTAATGTGCTCAGTGACATGCGAGTGGAAGAAAGGGAAGCAGGACATTCTAAGGGTAACCCAAATCCCAGAACCCCATTCAGTAGCCTCGTTTCATGTATATACTTTGTGCACACACAGCCCGCTTAGACACACACAAGCACATATACACTTGTCATGCTGCGCATTTGAGCGACAACACCAGCCACAATAGCGAGCCCTTTACTCCCCCGAGCCCATTGCCTCCCTGTAGGCACCAGATCCTCGTCTGCCTTCTCCCCGGCTGACGCCCATATCATGCGGCTTTTGTTGTCTCCAGTGATAATTATTTTTGGCTTTTATGTAATAACTTTTCAGCAGGGACGGTCCCCTACCGAACCCCCCTACCAATTGCTATTCCCAACTCTGTTTTCATTCAGACTCACATCGCCATGGCGCTTGCCAGTTCTCTTGCCAGACAGTTACCCGTAGTTCTGATGGTCGGCCAGACATGCGAAATATGATAAGGATTCATTGAAGTTGTTTTGAGCTTGCTGTTGTTGTTTTTGTGCTGTTTGTGTTGTTTTTCGGTCAATTAAAATAAAATGCCGCTTTGCTCTGGTTTACTTTGGGATTGTCTGACTCGCAGTCTCATCACATTTTATTGGGGTCAAGCTTGTACGCTTGCTTTGTGGTTTCATTCGGGCTAATTAGATCTCATTTCCAAGCCAGTGCTAACCGTAATATCTCTCACATTCCTCTACCAACATTTACTTTCGTTACAGGCAAGATGAATGTGCAGATGCGTGTGATATGTAGCAGCAGAACTTTCAACTCTAGTACCATCTACGACGTAAGTAGCCAAGAACGAAAACGTTTGACACGAACAAATGAACATTATTCAACAAAATTTAGCTTAAAACTGTTTTGCTCCACTGCATTGTGGCCGAACACAATTTGTACTTTACTTGAGGACATTTATTAAACCTATTCTCTTTCCGTTATACTATTTATGATTTGCTGCGTTTTCAATTGATAAATGTGCACAAACAATTAATAATTTACAATTAAATTTTCGAAACTAATTCTTGACTTCGTGTTGAGGGTGAGTCGTTAGAGTAAGAAATGGTTGGCCCTTCCCGAAGGTAAAGAAATTGATAATGAATTTAAAATGAATGTGTTACCTGTAAAAGTTAAAAAGGCGCACGCAAATAAGTTAGTTCTTTCAAAAGAGTTATGGCTTTTTATCATATTGATATGGAAGTATGTTGTGAATATATAAGTGCCTCGCGGATGCAAATGTCTTATGAATGTGTCAATATCTTGTGTATATGTGAATGTTTTTTGTGAATAGATAAAAAACAAGAGCAACAGTCGAGCGGCACGCGACAGTCAATAATTGTACAATACTTCTACTTAAAAGAAATATCGTAACGTAAGCCTTTATATGCGTCTGTGTATGAATACGTGTATATTCGTGTATCATTTCATTGGTCAAGCACAAATGTATGTATGTGTGTGTGTGCGTTTGAATGCAAAAAATTCGTGTGCATAGAAAAGAAGAGAAGAACAACAGATGGCGCTACGCGCACGCATTCTCTTTCCTTTTCTTTCCTACATGAGCATTGCAATGACGTCACAGCTTGCTGGTCTGTATACAAAATCAAAGCGAACAAAGTTTTTGTTTAATAACTTCTGTGTTTGTTGTCCGATCGGATTGAAATTTTGATGTTATGTTGGTATTATAATTAGCTAAGTCTTACTCAGAATGTTGTATCTTTTATATGTCGCTTTAGCTTTATAATAGCTGAGATCTGTGTGTTCATCTGGACATCCAGACAGACAGACAGACATGGCTAAATCGACTTGGCTAGTGATCCTGAGCAAGAATATAAATACTTTGTGGGGTCTCCCACGCCTCCTTCTGCCTGTTACATACATTTGCACAAAGTTAGTATACCTTTTTTTGACCATTTTCAATGGTCGAAGGGTATAAAAAGAAACAGATAAAAAATATCTTCCACGAAATCTAATAGATAACTTCTATGTTAATTTCCGATCGGTGAAGTCGAAAAATGAAATTAACAAGGTAACTATTTGCAAAAACAAATCTTCCGTCAGTGCTTTTCTGTAGATGCGCTCGCAGGTATTGGTGAAAATATGCTGTGGATAAAAGTGGTGGGCAGAGGAAAAAGCGCATTAACTTGACACACCTAGGCGACGCAAGGCTGTGGGGTAACAAGTCCTAAGTAGATTTAACATACATTTTTGCATGTACACGTGTGTAGGTTTGCATTTGCACCTCTTTCCTCGCTCTGCCCCTTAGTGCCTCCAAGGAGTTTCTTTCAAAGTAAAAATGTATAAGAAATATGCACCAAAAAGCCGCCCTGATGCCAACTGCGTGGCAACTGGGCGAAAAACAATGTGGCAGGTGTCCTTTGTTATGCTTACCACTTGGCAAATCCGCTTTGCCAGACATTTTTACTTGTTGTTGTATTCATGGCTGCTGCTGCTGTTGCTGTTGCCTTTCTGCAGAAAATGTTGCCTACCAACCTGTGCGGCTTTTAGCTTTCGCAGCCCTTGCTCGGGCGCTTTTTTGTATACTTCTAACTGTCTGTTGCTTTTACATAGTTGTAGTCCTCGCTTTTAGCCGCCAGCTTGCCATTGTTTTGGCCTTTCCTTTGTTGTCTAAACAATCGCAGCTAAAAATGCACGTGCCCGACTTGTTACAGCTGAAACATGCCGTTGTTTCAGTTGTTGTTGTTGCTGCTTCTGCCGTTGTCGCTCCTTTTAAGGTCCTGGCCTTTGCCATAGCTCCGAGATACGCTGGAGTTTGCGCCGCCTCGCTAAGCCTTTGTTTGTAATTTTCATTCGCTTGGTGTCGCCTGGTTATACTGACCCTTCCATGAAGAGCATCGGCGTCTTTGCTTTGCTGCTTGTTTATCGCACAATTGTCATTGTGAGCCTGGACAGGTCAGGACTCAGATCACAAGCAAATGCCGCAGTGCTTTCCCTAATTATGTAACTCTTGCCAATCGAAAACTGTCTTTAAACTCCACGGACTGTTCTTTAAGAATGTCTGTGTGCAATTACTGCCCAAAGTGGCCAATAAATTAAATTGGATTTAGGAATCTCATGTGTGTGTTTCGCGTCGCTTTGTTGTATGTGCCACGCAATCCCTTAATTGATTTTGCGCTCTGTTTTCATTATGGCATCGTACATATATGACAGACAAACCGCATGCAGCGTGCAGCATGCAGCAGGCAGCAGGCAAAATTGTCAATTTGCAGCACGTTGTAATTAGTGGTCTGACCGAGGCGGGCAACTTTATTAGCCCGGTTCGAGCATGCCAAAAATGCAGCAATTAGTGCCTGAGGTTTAACAAAACACACCATACATGCCCCCCGCAGAGTCGAAACTCACACTCACGACAGACACTCCCACACACACATACACACACACATACATACGTTGTACTCCATTACGCACAAATTGCCAAAGGAGGCGCTGTCAGCAATTGAAAATATTTGCCTGTCCATTTTGTCGGCTCTCTCAGTTGTTCTATATCCTGTACGTATAAATTTTAAAAAGAGGTTATGATTAAATAGGCCTGGTTGCATAAACCTTCGACATACCGAACTTTATCTTCGCCATTTCACAAGTATATTTGGGGTGGGTAAAAGGGGGTATACACTTGTAATGGTATTTAACCGCGCACAATTCTTATTTCTTTTATATTTAGTTATTCTTTGTTCGCACAAGAACATCACGTATATTTTCGTAGTCAACTACATTTATTACGTTCATATATCTACGAGGTATAAAGTGGTGTCATTACAATTTGCTAATCGCATACATAATACAGTTATGTTCTTATTCGTTTATATCATGTACACACATAGGTCTTAGATGGATGGGACTTGCCTCAATTCATTCATTATCTTTTGGTTATTTTCCGATTCGATTACCCAAATGATAAATAACTGTATTATTTATTTATTATTATTATTATTATTACTATTTGTATTCATCAAAGTACGATGTCTACGCTATATACATACATACCTAACATATTTCGTCCTGCCTTTCTGATGCCGGCAGCTAGGCTTATGTTGAAAACTAATAATAGAAGAAAGTAAAACTATAAAAGGGATAAATATACGATATCTTTGTTGAATACAAATGATAAATAATACAGCTATTCATCGTGTGAGTAATAACCAAAAGATAAAGAATTAATAGAGAGAGGTCCCATCCATCTAAAACTTATGTACATGATATAAATGAATTATCACATATATAGAGGAAGAGAGAGTAAGGGAAATATTGTGGATGGGCTTGAGGTTTCAAAGCAAAGAAGCAATGTATCTCCAGGATATCTTCCCTGTCGGGTACTCTGCTTGGGCCCTGTTGTTGTTTGCCCTCTGTTTATACTGGTTAAACAGTCAAGCGACGCTCTACACTCAGCTTAGTCGTATTTGCCAGGAGCTGGTGCCAGGCAGGCAGGCAGATGCAGTTGCAGTTGCAGTACTCAGCTCAGTGCTCGCATGTGGCACAAACCAATTGACCCAAATTTAAACCAGTTCACAAATAGCTGCAAGCTGCTTGCAAACAGAAATGCACTGTGTCGCATAGAGTGGGAGGTTCCAATGAAGGCCAGGGTATCGGATTTGGGGGTGGGGCCCATGGACAGCCTGACACCAGGTCTCACACGAAGGACCTCACACATGCCCGCACGCATGGACTGGCTGCCACAGGGCATTCGCTTTTGGAGTGTTTGTCCGATTGTCGTTAATTGCATTACACACTCTACACTCGTATATATGGTACACCAGACTCGTCCTATACGTATCTACATACGTGTATGTGCCACATACGAAGGTGTTATTAATTTAATTTCTTTGTCAAGCACTTCGCAGCGAATGTCCCTCGGTCGGTACGTTTGTTCCGCTGGACGTCTGTTTCTCTGTCGATTGGCTATTTGAGATACATTTCATGCTCAATTTGTGCCTGCAACAGGTTGCATGCTCGTGTCGGCCAGTTGAGGCGTGTTAAGTGAAACAATTAAAATAAAATTATACTATACACGAAATTGTGTTCGTGTAGCTCCTAAACTGTGCTTTGGTAACGTAATTTAAGGCAGTTGCAAAGTGTATCTAATCGAATTAATGCGAGGGTTCCATTTCGACTCGGGGCTATAGTTCGACTAAGTCATTTTATTAGAGTGAAATGGTCAAAGTTCATTCTTTAACGCTATATACGGTGATTTTTTCAGTGCTTTTTGCTTTATTAAACCGTTAACTGATCTATACAGATCATCATTAAAATTATAAAAAACCAAACACAAAAATTTCATTTCAAAGATTTAAATTGTAAGGCCAAATTTATAAAAATATTTACGTATGTTTATTCCTTCTGTACAGGGTATCTGCATTAACAAATTAGTCGAACTAGCAATGTCCGTCTGCAAGTGTGTTGCAAAGTTGTATTCAGCTTCAGCTTTATTACTTTATTTTTGTAACTATTCGCTCCAATCGGATAAGAATCACTAAAATTCAGATTATTTTAATGACGACCTGTTTCTTAAGTTGCCAATTGAGCTAAATGCTTGTAATGCAAGGCTTCTACATAGTGCATGTGGAGCACTCGATTGGCGCTGGTTTCAGTACATCACAGTGTATTGAACTCCCTGAAATAGTGTGCAAATTGTGGAAAAGTTGCACACACCACAGACAAATGGAATACAAAGGCATACAGAAAGACAACATACAAGATTGTGGCAAGGGTCGAAGTCTCTTAAACTGTTCGCCGACAAAAACAGCTAACACACACACGCACACTGAGTCGAGTCCTGAGTCGCACACACGGCGACTGTTTTGTTATTTCTGGGTGCTGTTGTTCTTGTTTTTCTTTCCCTCGGGCCTGCTGGCAACAGGCAGAGGGGGTAACAGAAGCAAAAGGTCTTGTCTGAAAGCGGCAGCGACGCTGTCGGAAAATTAGCGATTCAATGAAATGGGATTTTAAATGGCTACAAACTTTTTAATGCGTCTGCCGCCCGTTGCTCCCCGCTTTGCTCGCTGTCCTCTCTGTGTCCTCGACATGTTTTAGTTTTGTGTCTGGGCGGCGGCGCCAGGGACGGTGGTGCGACCCGAGACGCGTCGGCAAAGTTCTGCAGCGCTAGTTTTTGCCACTTGCAGTTGCCAGTTGCAGCCGCCGCAAAAGTTTTTAAATTATGCGCACATTTGCAGCGCCTCGTTGCCAGTGTTCGTGTTGTTGTTTTTGCACTTTCTGCTGCTGCTCTTGCTGTTGCTTGCTGGCCGCGCCGGAAATGGTCTTTGGGCGAAAGTGTTACACGCAGCGTGCTGCCAGCCGGATGGCCAGGACGATGGCGTGTGACGACTCCAAAGGGAGATGAGAAGGGTCGTGGCTGTGGCATGGTGGCAGAAACAAGCTGCAAACGCTAGTGATGCCACAACTTACAACCCTTTCTGTAAATGACGCTGCCGCACAGCACGTAGCAGCAGCAGCAGCAGCAGTAGTCATTGCCTGCTTGGCTCCTCCAGCGATTTATGTATTTTTGCTCGTATCAATTTATTTATGCATTTGTTTATTTTCTTTGCACTTAATGAACAAAGTTTCTAATTGCAAGTGCTGTGGCCACGCCCCACCTCTTTGTGCCTCTCTCTATTTGCAGGACCAGCAGTGCAGCTTACTTTACGTGCAGCATACGCCGAGCATCTGCCAGTTTCTGGGTCTCAGTGTGCCGCATGACGAGCCCGCCAGCACCACCACCACCACCACCAGCAGACCTGAGACACCAACGCCCCCGAGCAGCACACGGTCTACGCCCATGGGTAAGCCATCTAACAACAGTGCAGCCTCAACTGCAGCACCGACAGTGGAAGCCGCAGCCGTAGATGCTCGACCGGCAACTGTTGCAAGCCCTACGGGCTCCGTGGGCAGTAAGTGCAGCTGCAGCTAAGCGCCCTTTGGTTGTGGCCTTACTCATTTGATTACCTCGTTCTTGTTTTGCAGCCATTCTGGGAATTATCCTGTCGGTGACATTCTTTGTGGCATGTGTGGGCATGTTCGCCTTCTCCCCTGCCCGCAGGCAGCGCGTTCAACGTCTCTTCCGGCGCAACAACTCGGCTGTTCGCTACTCTGTGGTAACTGACAACTGAATTATAAAAACATGCTGCAACCAATCCGGATCCCCTTATCTTTTATAATAGGCAGCTAGTCTACTTACTAACTAACTAACTTTTTATACTGGTTTCCAATTGGTCCGGCTTTCCAGATGTCCGTGTGTACACTAAGTAGATCAAGAATGTGTTTTTAGAATTTCGGATTCAACAACCAGTCGCTATTTAAATGAATGTTCTTCATAGTTTCCAGCGGTGCTTCCAGTGAGCCCGCTATATAAGGATTAGAATCGGTTGCTAACAGTTATTCAATATTGGGCGGGGTATCTTTCCGTCCTGCACCAACAGCTTATCCTTTATAAATGAATGTACGATAAAACAAAAATAACCAACTAATTTAATTTTTAAGAATGCTTTCTAACTCCTTATGCGATGTACAGGCTTTGTGTTTGAAGTTGAATTTAAGCCATATCTACAAGTTAACTGAGTTGTTTTTTTTTTTAAAAACAAACTCTTTGCAGGTACAGTCGAACGAGGAGGCCAACCTGTTGCTTGAGCCGAATGGCGAGTTTACGGAGAGCGATGATGACATGCTGCTTTAGGTGAAGGGAACACTTCTTCGCGCAGTATTTCGTACTGTACAAAGTTAACCAAGAGACGTTAAGTAGACTACCGACAGAAAGTCATGAGGGAACCCAAAGTTTTGTAAGTTTAACACCAAAGACAAAATGTAACTGATTGTGAGGTAACACTTAAAGTAGACAAGTAATGGAAACAGTGAGGACTATTTATAATATTTATGTATTTACACACATACATGCTTAGTTATGTACAATACGTCAGATGATAACGATGAAGAAATAACCCCAATTTGAGAAATTATATATGCATGTGAAAGAACATAATGCATAAACATATATATAAAAAACATAAAATATATATTTTATATACCTTCAAATATGCAAAGGCAAGGAAGATCCCAACAAAGATAGTCTATTCTTTTAAAAATATATGTTCCCTTAGAATTACCTAACAAAATTGCTTGTCATTTGCGAAAGTATTTTCAAGTATTCAAAGGTAAAACATTCTACCAAATCTTAGAGCTAGCATCTGAATTCTGTTGGATAAATGCAACCATTTTAAGACTTTTATCACAATTATTTTTATAACTTGTTTCTTGTTTTTTTTTTGTGATATGAAACTGAACGATTTGTACTTAATCTTTATATTAATCCCAAGAAAATATATATTTTCGACTTTGTTTATTTTTTAATGCGTCTGTAAAAACGATCCAGTATGAATAATCTTTAACTCATGTAAGCCTAATCATATGTATATTATGATCCTTAAATGATCTGTATTAAAGTTTTGAGAATAAAAACGAATATATAAAGACACTATATTAATGGTTAGTGCTTTTCTATTCAAATGGCAGGGTAAATTTTTGTTTTATATACCTCGGCCAATAAAAATGGTCCAAAAAGGGTATACTAACTTTGTGCAAATGTATGTAACATAGCTGGCAGAAGGAGACGTGGGAGACCCCATAAATTATATTTAGTTTTGCTCAGGGTCACTAGCCTAGGGGATTGAGCCAAGTCTTTCTGGCTCCATTTTGGCGAACGACAATATCTATAAGGTCAAGAACTATAACAAGAGCAACAGTCGAGCGGCACGCGACAGTGGGATACCCTTCGACCTTTTTGAAACGTAAAGAGTCAATAATTGTACAATACTTCTACTTAATAGAAATATCGTAACATAAGCCTTTATATGCGTCTGTGTATGAATACGTGTATATGCGTGTATCATTTTATTGGTCAAACACAAATGTATGTATGTGTGTGTGTGCGTTTGAATGCAAAAAATGCCTGTGCATAGAAAAGAAGAGAAGAACAACAGATGGCGCTACGCACTCGCATTCTCTTTCCCTTTCTTTCCTACATGAGCATTGCAATGACGTCACAGCTTGCTGGTCTGTATACAAAATCAAAGCGAACAAGGTTTTTGTTTAATAACTTCTGTGTTTGTTGTCCGATCGGATTGGAATTTTGACGTTATGTTGGTATTATAATTAGCAAAGTATAGTCTTACTCAGAATGTTGTATCATTTATATGTAGCTCGCAAATCAGCTAAAAAGATTAAAATTTTGATTTGCGTGGGCGGGGGGCGTGGCACCCAACATTTGAAATAAACTTCACCTGTCCCGAATAAACAGAAACCTTCATGCCAAATTTGGTGTCTATAGCTTTTATAATAGCTGAGATCTGTGTGTTCATCTGGACATCCAGACATCCAGACATCCAGACATCCGGACAGACAGACAGACATGGCTTAATCGACTTGGCTAGTGATCCTGAGCAAGAATATATATACTTTGTGGGGTCTCCCACGCCTCCTTTTACCTGTTACATACATTTGCACAAAGTTAGTATACCCTTTTTTGACCATTTTCAATGGTCGAAGGGTATAAAAAGACCAACAGACTAAGTAGATGCTATTCCATGACCAACGCCTCCGCAGATAAGCATTTAAATATTTTAAGTCGATTATTAAGCACCTTTAAGAAGATGAAACTGTCTGGGCCAATAATGAGCTAATTACAATATAATATGTACGATCGAACAATAAACAAAAACGTTTTTAATGAAAGTATGAGCATCAAACGAAGCGCTTGTGCCAGCCAACAACATAGACGGGCGATTGCAAAGCTGAGGCGCCATCTACCGAGAATATTTCGAAAGCACGCACCTTTTGTAGATATGTGTATGAATTCAACAAATTTAACTGCACCGGGACATAGGTTGGAGGGTATCCAACTGTCGCGTTCCACTCGGCTATTATTCTCGTTATACCCTAGAGTACATAAAGTTTGGCCAGGATCTTGCAACGCACCTTAGCAGATATCTCTGACCCCATATAAAATATATACATATTCTAAATCAGCATCAACATTGTAATCGAACTAGGCCTGTCCGCTTGTCCGTGTATCCGTATATAAAGTTTGGCCAGGATCTTGCAATGCACCTTAGCAGATATCGCTGATCCCATATAGTATATATACTCTAAATCACCATCAACATTGGAATCAAACTAGGCCTATCCGCCTGTCCGTGTATCCGTATATAAAGTTTGGCCAGGATCTTGCAATGCACCTTAGCAGATATCGCTGACCCCATATAGTATATATACTCAAAATCACCATCAATATTGGAATCAAACTAGGCCTGTCCGTGTATCTGCCAGTTCTTCTGCTTCTTATAGGAACAATCAGCCGAAATGAAGAGTTTTGTATTATGTCAACTTCTGCTTTTAGAAATAGTGCCAATCAATTGGAGACATGTCATTGAATATAAACAATACCATTTAAGTCTGAACCATTAATTATAATGATGCGTGCCGAAGGTAGCGTTCTTTCTCGTCTTTCATAGTTACTTGATTAAAAAGAACAGAGTTGTTTAAATTTTAAAATATATTTTATTCATCGTATTTATATATATTACATACACAATTATCATAATTGATGTCCACATATGTATGTATTAGTAAATGAGTGTGTGTCCGGATAAATTTGTAGGTACCTTAGGTATTACATTTCAGAGACAAGACATAGCTACCTATACCTAGGATATTTAAATGCTAATTACTTTATATGTATATGTGTGTACTATATATGTTTATATATATCGAACATATTCATATGATTTGATGAAAAGTAAGTGAAGTGTGATTTGACCTAAGCAAATATGCCGAAATGGGCAATATGGTATAGTGAAGTAATCAGAGTTTGGTGTAGGTAGGCCGTGCATGAAGTGCAAGCCTTAGATGGGACCCACAGGTGTCGACTTATGATACTCTAGTTTTGTTGTCATGAGATTTTGGAAATATAAAAGATTTCCATTCGACGTATGTACAGTGGTGTTTCTCAGTGAGTGTAAGTTTTACGGTTAAGCTAGTTTCCAAAGTTCAAAAATATACGTACATAATATATGCGGTATTTGCGATTAATTCTCTTTCTATTAATTACATTCAGTACACGGCATAGTTTATATGCTACTATTTGGATACGTCATATGTATGTATATTGCGTGTGCGTTACTCAATAGCTTACAACGGTAATGGAGATTGTACAAAATAAAGCTCGGTTGTGTTTTGTTCAAAATTTAAGTAAAACTTGAGATTCGTGTGCAAAAAGTACAAAAAGAACTGATGTCTTATCTTGTGCTCTCTCTCTCTCTCTTTTTGCGTGTGCTAACTTAAATTATAAAATAAACAATATTATAATATCAAGAAGAAATCAATGTACAAATAATTACGAGGTCTAGTCTTAGCTTACACATATGGTACATAACACTAAACAGAATGATAAGCTCTCTTAAATAGCTTAGGTTTCTAATTGTAGTTTTCTTTTTTCTTTTGTTGAAAAGGATATTTCTTTTCAAATCAATATTTTAACTTGTTTTCCGTGTTCGCGGTTTCTACTTTTTGTCAACAAAGGCCACATGAAATATTGAAAATGTAAGTTTTCACTAAGTTTGTGCATGGTTAAACTATGCGTTAGAATTGGGCTAGACAAATATACACACTACATGCACAAACACACACGAACACGCACAGACATGTGGATGCCAAGCAGGAAAACGTCGTCTAGGCTTTTTACAAGTGCGTTTAGCGGGATTTGGAATTGGTCGCTGCGTTCTTGGGATCTACCCCCAAAGGTAACTCATTACGATGCATCAACGAAAGAGTGGGTCCTCGTCGGAGTCCATCTTATGCCAGTCCTATACATCGCTCTGCTTGGCATTTGTATTGATGACAAAGGCGCCGTTAACGTGTCCATTTCCATAGTGAGCCTTACCGTTCGGCGCATACAGATTCGTGAGCCCATTCTTGCCGTTGGCAATCATGATGGCTGTGTGCGGCGTGCTGCCATTCAGCTGCGCCACAAGCGGGTTTTTGGTTGTTTCACTAGGCGGCGTCGTCAATGGCGGTGTCACTGGCGATGGCTTGATCAGCTCCAGCTTGTCATCTGTCGATCCCTTTAGAGCCGACTTAGTGAGTGCACCGCTCTTGCCGGCAAAGCCTCGTCCACGATGTGGCAGAGCAAAGCGCAATTTTTCCCAGAACCACGGATCACCCCACTTAAGGTAGGTTTTTGTGTTCAGATAGGCCTTCAGCTCGACGTCCAGTTTGCTTTGGTCTCCGATATCCGAGTATATGATAACGATGACTCGCTCGACGCGCTCATTCAGCGCTGCTTTATGCGCCTCACGGAATTCCATACGCGACCATTCAGACTCGATAAAATTCTGGCTGAGCACAATGATGGTGCGTCGCGAGTCGGCAACGGATTTCACAATGTTATCAGCTATAAAGGCGCCCACGTTCCAATCACGTTCGTGCAGACACAACTTAAACTGGTCCGGTCCCTGCTCCAGCTGTGGATAAAGGAACTTCTCCACGAAACTGCGATCCTTGTGCGAGTACGAAATGAACGCATCGAACCTTTTGTCCTTGTCAATCTCTTCCTCGGTGACAAGGCACAACAGCCAACCACGAGCATATAGCCATACCTTGATCTCCGTTTCGAATTTGTAGTAGAGAGCGAAGGTGATGCCTATCAGGAAGCCGGCCAATGAGGTGACAACAATCAACGCAATCAGCACTGAATTGTCATCTTGCGGGCACAGATCGATTGGTGTCAGATCGATGAGACGAGTTGGCGGCTCGGAGTCCGTGCAATATATATTTGAACGGTCTTCCACCATTCGGAGATTGCTCTGAATAAACGACAGCATCGGTTTCATTGAACAATCGCAGACCCACGAGTTGTTTGACAGCTTCAGCTTGAGTTCCTTGCTGTCGCTAGAGTTGAATCGAAGAATGACGCTTTCGTTGAGGTAATTCAGCTGGTTGTTGCGCAGGTCCATGTACCTGAGATTTCTTGGCAGCCGACTGACATCCAGCTGGGTTAAATTGTTGCCCGCACCATGGAAAATCGTAACATTCGCATAGCCTGGCGCTATGTTTTCGGGCAGATAGAGCAGCTCGTTGTTCGTCACGTTCAGCTCCACTTGACGCAAATTCGGAGGCAGTTCGGGCAACTCGGGCAGCTCCGTCAATTGACGATTCGCACAGTCGACAATCAGCGTAAGGTCAGCGGTTCGCACATGGCACTCACAGGGAGAGGGACAGCGACGCTGACTTGGATCCTCCGACTGATCAAATTTACAGAGCAGATCGTGCGGATCGACCTCACTAACCAAACGTTGCGATAGTTGGTTGGGTCCTTCGCAACGTAAACGATCCGTTGTGGTTTTCAGCATTTTGGCGTAGTCCGGCTTAAGTACTTTGTTCACTACCTGCACAAAGCGCACCAGCGAACAGTCGCAGAAGAGAGGGTTATCATTGAGATCCACGTGGACCGATTTGACGCCGTTCACGAATGGCTGACCCTCTTCTATGGCTTTGAACTCGGCCTGTTTATAGAACTGTATGGTGCGTATATGGTTGTGGGTCATATTCAGCTTCAGATCGAAAGCGGACACAAAGTCGAAGTCGGTATAGTCCAGCGAGGTGAAGTTGTTGTAGCTCAGATCGATATCCTGAAGCTGACGCATCGTATACTTCCAGTCGCTAAACATTATCATCAGCGAATTGTTGCGCAAATTGAGCCTTGTGAGGTTCCTGAGCGGGGCGAAAGGCGAGCCCAAGTTTGAACCCAATATGCTACCCTCTCCGGGGCCCATGTATTCCACCAGGTTGATTTGGTTGTGGGCCAAGTTGAGTTCCCGCAGCATATGATTGCCCACAAAGGTTTGCGGATCGATGGCGGCAATTCGGTTACTGTTTATGCTCAGAGTGCGCAGATTGCTCAGCTTGTTGAAGATGGTCCTGAAGTAGAAGAGAATTAAATGGGAGAAGCATTAGTAAATCGGGTCAGTCTTGTAAGGCCTTAGCTTCTATCCTTACCTAGGGAGTTCGGATAGTTGATTCTCGCCCAGATTCAAATTCTCTAATTTGGTCAAGTGGTCGAAAAGGTGCTCGGGTAAGGAGACAAGTCGATTTCTCTGGAGATCCAAAGTCAGCAGGTTCACCTGATGATCCAAGAGATGAGCGGGCAGTGAAGTTAGCAGATTATCTCTCAGCGAGATGTTAATCAGTCCACTGGAGTTCTCAATGAGATTGGATGGTATTGACTCGAGTTCACAATGTAGAAACAGCGTTTCCATTTCGGGTAGATCAGCAAACAAACGCGGTGGCAGCGTCGCCAGTGGCACCCGATTCTTTTGCAGCTTTACCTGTTTCAACTTCTTGTTGTTCTGAAACAGACCCGCGGGCAGTGAACGGAAATTGTTACTATTCAGATTAATCTCAACGACATTGGGGAGCAGCGCGAAGACATCCGGTCGCAGCTCGGTTATCCCATTGTTGTGCAGATCGATGTCTTTCACTGAACTGGCACCCTCGAAGTCATCTCGACTGAGATTATGCAATTGGTTGCTCCACAGGTTTAAGTGGACTAACTTGTTGAGACCATGGAAGAAGCCACGTGGCAGCTGCCGAAGGTTATTGCTGCCCAGCTCTAGAAACTGTAGATTTTCCATGCCCTCGAGCAGGGACTCGGGCAGCTCTTTCAGATTCGCAGCACGCATGTCCAGCCAGTTCAGATGTATCATTTCTCGTAGAAGATCCTTGGGAATGTAATCGAATCGACGGGCGGCGAAACGCAGACGCTGCAGGCTCTTTAGTCTCAACAGATGTTGTCGAGTCACGTTCATGCCCAAATCATTTGCCTCGAAGATAAGCTCCTTCGGGCTATTGATGCCCAGGTGCTCCATAATGCCCGCTATCGGAGTGTGCTTCGGCAACGGACAGCGTCTTATCTGCACCCTGTCGATTTTGCCTATTTTCAACTGTGGCAGCTTACGGTATCCCTCATTGACGTCCGTTATATTACACTCGATGTGCACCGACGACGTGGGTCGTATGGTAATCTTGAACGTTGGTGTGAAGTTCTGGGCCGGACAGCTGATATCATATTCGCTGCCTAGCACGGCACAATCGCAGTCGATCGTGGTTAAATCGCTGCATATCTCCCGATTGAAATAGCCCGCGCCTTGTGAAGCGACAAGCTGGAGACTGGCAACCAGAAATATCAGCAACAGATGCATTGCTGCCGCCACAACATTGGATCGCATATTTCAGTCAGTTCTTGGTTTCAAGTTCCGGTCGATGTCTGAATAAAAAGAAAGAAGTTTTAAGGTTTCAAGTTAGTGGGAGTGAAAGAAGGTTTTTCAACAAAATAATTCTAAGTATGTAATAGTATTTTAATTCATGTTTAGATTTTATATGTATTGGAAATCATCACCTTAATTGTAAACAAAATCAGTTACATTTTATTTAAAATAACTTTTTAAAACTCCCGACTTGAATACTTTATAAAGCTGTCAGCCGAGAGACCCGCACGAAGAGAGGAATTCAGTTGCAAGGGAACTCGAATACTTTGGCTTTAAAGCGGGACATGTCCAACATGCGGGAGAACCAGTGCCCCGTTCTATTCATTTCCCACCCACACGCTGGTTTACATATGAGTACCAAGGGAGGGAGGGGGCCACCTCAAAGCCACCACGCATTGCCCGCCACTCAACAGGAGCTGGGGCGAAGCTCTTTGGTGTAATTACGGTCAGAATGGAGTGCATAAAATGTTGTTAAGGGTTCACCTGTGGACGAGTGGATGTGGGTGTCCATGGGCGAGGTGCACTCTCCGATCTTTGTCTTTCAAGCTTCAAAAGAAGGGAAATAAATTGGTATTTAAGGCAGCCAGGGCCATTTTAGCTAGGCGGGACAATTCGCTTGTCCTATTAGCTGGATTTTCGAGAAAAGGAATTCAATTAAAAGTTTGCTGCCGCCAAACTGTTTGCTCCCTCCAAACTGTTTGCTGCACTTTCCACAGCCAGAATCAGAAGCATCATCTGAATCATCATCATCAGGCGCCCCCATAAATTGTTCCTTCGCTCTGACAGCTGCTTTCAATGAAATTTTGATAAGGCAATTTAATTATGCGCGCTGTAATTTGATTTCCAATTTGGTGACTTTTCGCTCTATCCGAGTGCTTCAGTCTCCTGCTCCCTCTCTCCCTGTTCCTCTCTGGGCACCCCGAGGCGCTCAATTTACTTTGCATTCGGTTTTAATTAGACGACAACAGTGATGAGATTTGGAGACTTTAGCCTTGGGCATTTCAAATAATTATATATTGTGTATATAGGATAAATTGGGTTTCCGCTTGGATTGCATTAGCTGCGCTTGGCTACCTCCTGATAATGCTGGCACAACACTCTGCAGCAGAGCCTAGTGCTAATCAACAGTGAGAGGGAGGCGGCATGTTAATGGAAAGATGGAGAAGAGAAGCTTAATGCTCAAGAAAGTCGAGTACGCTTGACTTGAGTTAGTTCACATTGTATTAGTTTACGCACTCATAGCTAACCAAGGGCAATTAGCCTAGTGCTGTTACTAACTGTGACTAGTGGAAATCAGCAACAAATTACGATAGAATCGCTCTATTTACTGATTTGCCATGGGGACAAGCCATTGGTCGCATCGAACCCTCTTCCAAATCCCGCTGAACCCCAACACCTTTCATGTGTAGCCAGAAATATATACTCCGGATACAGAGCGTGGTGGCATGGAGAGGAAAGGAGTCGGGCAAGAGGAAGCCTCTACTATTTGTGTAGCCAACTTCAATTTCGCATAAAACTTTAAGCACTTTTCGCCCGTTGGCGGCCAAGTTAACCGTGCAAGCGTTACCGTTAGTCTACCTTCTATCTGCCTTCTTGCTACGTTCTTCGTCCTCTTCCCTTCCTTCCCCCTCCCCCCCTTGCCTACAGATTCACATGGCCACAAGGTTCTGTTTTGGCTTTTAAATTTAGCTTGGCTTATCTAAACAGGCAATGCTTGAGCCAAGCTGGAGCAGCTTTTTGTTGTAGTTACTCACGTTGTTGCTTATGTTGTTGTTGCTGTTGCGCAAAGATTTTAAACATTTATATTCACTTAAGAAAATTACTTTCAGCTTTTATGCTACGCTAGCCGTGTAAATAACCGGCAATGGGTAAGCAGACGACGGGCAAGCCCGCTGCCCCCCGTCCACGTCAGCTGCGTGCTCTGCCTCTGCATTGATATGCTTCAGTGCTTGTTTATGCAATCCAATCCAAGCGAATTCCTGTTGACAAGTTTTCCAAAACGTCCTTTCAATTGACAGCGGGGTAGGAAGGAGACAGACTGAGCGAGAGAGAGAGGGAGAGAGAGAAGAGGGAACTCAGCAGCGAGAACATCAATGTGCGCACATATTTAATGACGCCTGAACTAAGAATTTAAGCCCACTCGCGTCTGTGCCTGAGTCTGTATGTGTGTGCGTCGCTATTAAATTGAAAGCATACTTTTTGGTGCTGGTAATTAACTGAGTTGCGCCTTAAAGAGACAAAACAGCTGAACCCCGTCTCTCTCCTTTTCAAAATTTCCACTGTGTTCTTCCCCCTTCCTCATTGCTTCTTCTTCTGCCATTGCCACCTAATTCCATTGCCGGCTGGCAATTAAAAGTAATTGTTAATTTTAAACGTCGCACACACATACACTCGCACATCGCAAAATTATAAAATCATATTCCTTGGCCTAGAGGCCGGAGGCCTTTCCTTTCCTCTCCGCATCCTGCACAAACTGCTTCTGCTGCATTTGTCTGTTTTAATTAGACGCCGCTTCGCCTTCTCTCGCCTCGCCTTGGCCCGAGTCGTTAATAAAGGTTAACGAAGTTCTAGCCACGCGCAGATTTCTCACATATTTACACACACACACGAAGCGCGTCCTGCGGCAGGTGGAGTGCTCATTTTTGCACTCACGTGCTCTTTTCCGGTATGTAACGGTACTAAATTCATTAGGCACACTAAATTACAACCGCAGCCCATGATGGTGCGCACACCAAGTGGAACGGGCTGCGCGCTGAGTTGTGCGATATGCCGGGGCAGGCGTCTGCTGAGGCAGAAGTGAGCTGCGCTGTGGTAAAGGGTGGTCGTGCACGCTGCCGTGTGGGGTGTAGGGTGCCGGGTAGGGTGTCGTGCCAGTTGACGGCGTAGGGTTTACCTTGTGCCGCGACGACGATTTTTATTGCTGCCTTTCTATAGAGTGCTTCAATGTGTACGACACACACACAGGCACAAACAATCAAATACTCAGGGTACACATGTGTGTGGGTGCAGGTGTTTGTGTGTGTGTCTGCTATTAAATAGTCGCACCACCCGCAGCGCAACTTTGAAAATTGGCTTTCGCATGCCTGCGGTGCGCTTTATTACTGCAAGTAATATCAACAGCAACAACAACAGCTCGGAAATAACAGCAAAAGCAACAACAACGACACGAAACAGAGACAGAGACAGCAACAAGCAGCAAACAGCAAGCAGGCAAAAGCGTTTCCGACATGGCTTAAATTTCTTAATGTCTGACAGTCGGATTAGGGCCAAAAAGTGCCGTTAATGCCGTCTAGCGTCTTTAATGACGTTGACATTTTCGCCCCGCCTCGCCCTGCCTCGTTCCACCTTCGCGCTCTTCGTGTGCGCGCCTCACTGAATTTTCCAATTTTCCACAATCTCCGAAAAGTATGCTACGTTAAAATGCTGAGAGGAAAATGTCGAGAGAAAATGCTGAAAGGAAAACGGGAACGAACGCATTCATCAATCAACTTGACTAATTACCACAATTGTTGGACGTAAACACAGAAACACACACACACTCACACTCACACACACGCCAGTTCCTCCCTTCTCTGTCTCTTTCTCTTACACTTGCAGCTGCAAGCAGAACAAATAAACTGCACAAGTTGTTTAATAATTTCTTATTAAAAACTTGTGAAACAAAAACCAATAAAACACTTGGGCAGCGTAAACACACACTCACACACACACATTGGCATATGCATGTGTAGACTTAAGAACAACAACAACTGTAAGAAAAACAACAACAACAACACACCTTCACGTGCATCCCTTGTGGTACGTTTCATCTCCAGCTGCTCTTGGGCAACAGCTCTTGCTTGCCTGTGGTTTTCTCCATACATGACTGTATGCCAGTGTGTTTGTGTGTGTGCCAGTATGTGTATGTGTGTTTGCCAAAAGATTTCAATCGTCGAAAACTTTTGCAAGTTGTGCATCCAATCTTTATGGCGCCCAACGTGGCTAACAACAAAACGTTTCCCGGCCTGAACAAACCAGACCAGCTGGGACATGTTTATATACAGCATCGGTTAGTGGGAGGCGGCTGTGGGCGTGTCCATAGGGCATAAGTACTTGTGTATTGCAACGCCAGCTGAAGTTCTGGGCAAATAGACGACCAGTTTGCTTATTGCTTTTTCGACAACAGACGAAGCTCGCAGCTGCAGTTCGCGCTATTGGAATCAATCCTTGATATTGATCTGGACTGGCATTATAACCGGATACAGATATATGCGACGAACTGTCCAATTACAAGTTGATCAATTACAAGTCGATTACTTTGATTTTTCACATTTAAATCAACTGTTGGTCTTATCCCAGCTTCAATTCAAGACAAATCTTATATCATAGGCACCTAGGACTAACATATAACTTTATGGAGTGTGTAGGGGGTTTGAATAGAAGAATACCATCTTCAAATTCTACTCAATTTCCAATCACTGCAATCTATTCTTAATCCCAGCGCATACTAGTATTTGTTCACATCGTCGCGTTCTACAGCACTCTCGCTCTGAGTTATCTCTCCCCTCTTTCAGGTCCTTTAATAATTGTCTGCCAGCCCCAAGATAGCTATAAGCTGATTGTATCGCAGCGCCTGCAAGTTGCGAGTTTCCGATTCTGGTAGTTGCCCCATGTGCTGTTGCTGCAGCTGCGATTTGGGCAAAGCGTTGGAGTGAAACGTGTTCCAGAAGGAGCAATATGAAGCAGCTGAGGAAGCAGAAGCTGATGAGGAGCAGTTTTGCGCTAAGCGGCGTCCCAGTTCTCCAGTGCTTAGCTCGAATTGCTTAATTAGTTGGCAATATAGCGAGGTATATTGCTGCATCAACTTGTTGCAAGTTTCAGCGAGACTCGTTGTGAGTTTTTTTTGGATGTTACAATGTTGCCACAATGCAGTCATATCTTAACTAGTTTTTCATTACAATCATTTCGAGTTGTTAATGAGAACGGCAGATGCTGTGGCTGATGCTGCTGCTGCAACTGCATCTCGGTGGCATCTAATGAGCTGTGCAAAGTCAGCGCCAACTTGAAAGCCAACGGACAAATCCATGAGTTAGCAACGCGCTCATGACGCCAAAGGGAAAGGCAGAGAGAAAGGAAAGGGCAACTGCAGAGGGAAAGGGAAAGGAAAACATGCGCTGAAAGCAAAGACTTCGCCAAGAGTTCAAGTTGCATGCAACTACGGCTAAGCAGATGCAGATGCAGATGCCGAGGCAAGCCCCGAGGCTGGCAAGAGAAAAAATTAAGAAGGAGGTTAAGACCTGATTTTGCCTGCCAGAAGGGTTTGCAACGCTGAAAGGCAACGCATTGTCTGAGCGCAAAAAAGAAAGGCATCCACTGTGTTTTCTCACCAGCAGCAGACAACGGGAGCGAGCGAGTCAGCCCATGAGTTCAACAGAGAGAGGAAAAGAGATAAAGAGAGAGAGAGAGAGAGAGAGAGCGGGAGTGAGTGTGTGCCATCGCCAAGTGAAAGGCTTTGTAATGTCATTTGTCTGTTAATCATGTTGTCGTCTATAAGTTTTTGCAAACTTTTTGCATAATGCCCGCTCGTGCCCGAGACAAATGAAAGAACTTGTTGAGCCTGTAGACGATGAGAGGGAGAGAGAAAGAGAGGGGGAAGCGAGTAAAGTATATGAGTGAGAGCAGCGCCTCATCTACATTGTGCCGTGTGCGTGACGCATTCAAGTTTAAAGGCCTCCCATTGTTGTAGTCGTAGCTACTGCTGTTCATGCTGTGGCCATAGATATAGATGGATAGGTATGTATGTGAGAGTGTGTGTGTGTGTGTGTAGCTCTGCTCAGAGTTTCAGCTGTAGTTGTATTTCAGCTTCGTTGATGTTCTTATTATTACGCGCAGCACTGTAGTTGACAATTGCTTTTGTGTGGAACGGGAGTGTTAGCTGTGGCCGAGGCTTTGTTGCACGTTCGCACCTCAGCCCCTCCCCGAGTACCTCAAATGGATACTTAGCGTTGCCCCAGACCACCATTTCCTCTTTGCACTTTCTTCACCTCTTCAACGTCTCACACCCAATCGCTGCTGCACGTGTCCTGCGCCTTGTTTAGTATTTTCGTTATCCCAAATTGATTTCCGCTTTGTAAAGTGTTTTTGCGTGTTTGCCACCAAGTTTAGGATTTCTGATTTCTGTCAGTTTTAAACTATTTTCAACCTTAAGTTGAAAAAACTGATTTCCAACCTTGCTTAATTTATATTCGTTAGAAAAAGCTTTCCTTTGCATCAACTGCTCACTTTGTTTGCCGAGTCCTGTGTGATCTATGATCAATCCCCAACTAAGTATTATCTGCACTCTCAGTATACTCTGTTCCGACTGGTCATTTCCTTGGGGCGGCAGCTGCTCACTCGTTTGGCCATTTAGCTTAACCACTCCCGGACTTGAAGCGTTTCCTCTTATCAACTCGTGCTCTCTGCCTGTCCCTCTCCTCGGCCACTCGTCGCTCGTAAGCAGCTTAGTAAATTTATGTGCACACACGCACACACACTCACATACTCACACACTCACACACTCAGACTTGCGCACACGCACAGTCATTCACATAAATAAACAACTTGAAAAGGCAACGATGGCAGCAGAATAGAAATAAAATAATTGACCTGCACAGTGGACACGTCTTCAGTGTCTGTCCATACTGCCCACTGTCCGTTGACCACAGTCCCCTGTCCACTGCCCACAAATGAAAATGTCGCCCATTCGAGTTGGAGTTTATTATGCAAGTGTATCCCGGGCCAGAGCTGGGAAGGCTTCGGGCACTGGCTTCAGCATTGTAAATAATACAGCGCACTTGTAACCTGCCCACTGTGGCGGGGAAGTTTGGTCCGACTGACGGAGGAAAGAAGGAAGGACGGATGGGAGGGGGGGCGAAATGTAGCGCGTACACTTCAATTACGAGTGCCAGCAGCGGGCCGAAGACGTTGAAGGCAACGTCGACTGTGACGCCGACTGTGACTCCGACTACGCGCCGTCGTCTTCAATCTTCGGGGACTGGTTCTACAACTACTTAATTTTGTCGTGGCAACAGCCGAAGCAGCACTGCCACTGCGCACTCAGCTCCCTTTTGTGCGTGCTCCGCGCATTTTTATGCGCCTCTGGATTCTCGAGTTCTGTTTGTACTGCTCTGAGATACCCTATGATGCATGTTCGTGTAGGCGTAGGCAGTCGAGGGTGGCGACCTCTCTCGTCTTCTACTTTTTCATATTTCTTCAATGGGTATCTGCTCGTCGACTACTAACTGCTTGAACTTGTGTTGTTTATTCTGTTTTCTGTGTGTCCCATTGTCCATTCGACGCAGCCCTCATAATTTGCGCTTTGTTTTATTGTTGCACGAGTTGCATGCTGCTTAATTCGCAAGCCTGCCCACAGCCCACAGCGCTTCTGCTATTCACACACACACTCACACACACAGACAAAGGGAGCAAGTGCCTCCTTCTTTTGTTAAGATGTGAGTCACGTTTAAAGTTTTTGCTCTCTGGGAGCCTTAAATGGTTTTGTGCTGCCTTGGAGCTTGGCATCTTCCGCGAATGTCTCGAGGTCCCATTTATAGCTCTAATTGTGCCCGTTTTGTTGCGCTTGTTATTTCTCGAAATGCACACGATTTCTTTTGTCATACTTATGAGCTCTATTCCATTGGGACTCGCTTAATTTAGATTAGTGCAGAGAATATATTATTCCATTGATTTGGGGTTTTATTTGAAAACTTCAACCCGAATCAAACTCAAATTACGGATTGATTACACCTTCTTTGCTGATCTCTGATTATATTATCCCCTGAAAATAGTTTCTCATATTTTTATCTATGGAGCAGATCAGTGATTTTTAATTTCTTGTTCATCTAAGGGCTAACAATTTCGCCATCACGAGTCACGCTAATGGAAATGGCAATCTCGTGCAATATGTATGGTCTGCCATGGGTTATTTTGCGCCCCCAACGGATATTTAAGTGTAAAACAAACATAAAACTATTGCAATGTTGTTTGTCTAAAATGAGAAGAATAAAAATAAAAGCACGTTCGGTATGGGGAATGCTTTACACCCTTGCATTTTTTTTAAGTCTCCACAAGTCTCCATCGGGTATTTCTATTCCAAATATACATTTTTTAACAGTCTAGTGCCTTTAAGCAGTGGGCATTAGCGGCTCTTCAAACTATTATTTTATTACTGCAAACATATCAACAAGTTTCTTTTCGTATATGAGTCAAAATTCATTACTATATAGTATGGATCAATACAACTGAGCGATATCCATGGTGCGCTGCCTTCTTTTGGCTAAAACCAATATGCTATTTGTTAGGGTAAAAACTCGCTAGGGAAAACAATGGATGGTGCTTTCAAACCTAGAATTTTTTTAGTAAAGATCTTTTGTAATCAATGTGTTTTGCTTTTGCACACGGAAAGCTTACCTATTGTTTGCATTTCTGTATGAAAAGCGCACAACATAAATATCGACGGACTCGTTTGGCATCTGCATGTGACGGGGTAAGTGCGTGGAAATATTACGTAGGGCGTTGCGGGACTTTATATATTTATATGGACATTTACATTTATCACTGATGGGGAGCTGCTTAACATGCACACACACACACACGCTATCATACACACAAACAGAGGAGTTGCTGCTGCCCGCGGCGGATGTCGCAGCCACAGGGTCGATAAATAAAGATTAAAATCTCTGAAATGTGCACAAAAGTGGCTGGCACTTCATTTCAATTTATGCATGTGTGTGTTTGTGTATGAGGATGTGTGTGGGAATGCATGGCGGATACATGAGTGCGCAGGATAAATCAAAATGCGTTGCATACTTTATGGCGCTGAGCGGCTGCGCATACAATAAGCAAAGCGCCATGTTTCAATTGCAAATAATTGAAGCCGCCAAGTCGCCGCGCAGTCGGACATTGAGACAGTGGGACAGTTCAGCACAAGTGTGGTATAAATTGATAAAAAAAAATCAGGGGAGACCAACACATGGATGAGGGATGAAAAACATGTGAGTTCGAAACCTTCGATATTGTGTATACGCACGGGGTGCTAGTAGTGTGCGTGTATATTTGTTTGAGTGTGTGTGTGCATTGAAATTCACAGCGTGCGTTGTGATTTCGTTTCGTTTTTTCGTTTTTATGCACGCCGCATTCGCTTTTGCCTCGCTTTTTATGGCCATTAAATCAGAGTGCAAATAAAAGAAAGTAAATAAAAAGCAAGTTATAACCTTGCTGCAAGTGTTGCCTGGCCTTTGGGCCTTTGCCCACATCGAGTCGCCTCCTGCCGCCTGCTTCCTGCCTCCTGCCTGGATGTTGTCATAAAAATGCGAAAATTCGTAAAGTGCACTTTATGCGCTGCGCTTGACAAGAAATGAAAATGTATTGACGAGCTGAATGAGCTACGGAACAGGAGAACCTAACGGGGTCGGGGACGGTTGGTAAAAATATCTATAAGCGATTGAAAATGAAATTCGAATGGGTTGAAAATTTGTTTGAGCTGCTACCATAACTACACTCTTTAAATGAAAAACTCTTTTTTGCAATGGAAGTATACAAAGGATGATAAAACCTACATTAACGATTTATTTATATATCGATGCAAATATTAAAGATCTTTATAAGAAAAGAATGTAAATTAAAAATTAAAATTTAAATTTAACATAGATGCAAAGTAACACAAGCCCAAACTAATTTTTTAATTCTTTTTGCTCCTAATCATTCTTCATAAGCAATCTGCGTCGCTGCGGCAAGGGTGTCTACTGTACGATCAACACCGAATGTGCTTCGCATGTTCAAGTTGCAGCTGTAATTGTTGGCTTTTAAATTATGTCACATCCAGGCCAGGAACATGTAGCAGGCAACATGCAGCAGGCAGTGGCAATAGCCTTTTAATTACATTTTAATATTTAGATCAAAACATTGCAATAACGTCATAATCACCGTAACATAAGCCAACACACAATTTGGTCTAATTGGTTGCCACAAACTGATGGCGTCATGCGGCCACCAGCCACGCTCCGCTTGCCACTTGCCGCTGTTGGCGACACATTGAAAAGCCAAACAAAAATGCAGTTTATTCCACAAATACGCTAGAGCATTTTGCGAGAATTATAAATTCCATATACCGCATGGCGTACATATACTATATAGTATATTTATACGCCATATTCCACACGTATCGTGCATAGTCTAAACAAGCTCAGCATTTCAGCTGCAGGGAATCAGTGGCTCGCTCGCTGCACGTTGCCAGCGACAGTTGCATTAATTAGTTATTTACCACAACTAGGGGCGTGGCCGGAGTAGCAGGGTGTCGATGTGGACGGGTCTGCGTTGCGTGTTGAAACTATTTCATATGCAAATGTAAATTTAATGAGTCGTTGAAGCTGCTGTCCCCATGTCCCTGTGCACATGGGTGTTAATTTGCGTGTGTATGTGTGTGTGTGTGCATATATTTTATGGCAAATATTTTGTTAATTTTTAATTTTAATTGCCGTCACTTGTTTGTAATTTTTGCATAATTGGGCGGCAGCGCGTGGGCGTGGCAATTCGATTATAATATTTTTCAACACTGCGAACTCCCTTGGGATTGTGTCAGCGACGGCGGATTGTTCAATGCACATTTCATTGCGCGTATGCAAATACCGTTATTTACGCCGAAACAAAATAAATTAAATTATTTATTCATTTAACAAACGCAGCAAGCAACGGGGCGACCCTCGTCCCTCTCTTTGTGCGCATTCTTCGGCGCATCAAAGCGACCAACTGTTAAATGCAATTGCCGACATAGTGATACCCTACCCGCTCTCGCACCCCCACTCCCTAGTCGGGTGTTTTAGCAGTGCCATCTAGTTTGGCGAAATTCAATTAAGTGGGCGTCCTTGGCACTGACCAGCGGGAAGTCAAGTGGGCCTCACATTTTAAACGCAGCCCTCGCTGAAAGCAGTTTATGGCAACAGCTCAATACCCTGTAAAGCGAACTGCAATGGTACGCAGTACCGAACTAATTCATGCAATGCTATTGGCTTCTATTTATCGACTCACAGGGTATCCGCAAGTCGCTTGTTGTGTCTCACTCTCTCGGCTTGTGTAAATTTAATTAAATTCCTCAGCTCTTTGAGCCGCAGGATCGCACTTGACGCATAATTTGTCTAGCAGTTGCGGGTTTTTTGTGTACTGTACATGTTGCAATGCTGAAAGTGTTGCATGCCACAGGCCGTTCCACTTCCATGTGTGGGTGGGAGGGGGAAGAGAGCAGAAGCGGAGGACACAGAGTACACAGCAAAGCGAATAAATTGTTGTGCAAGTTTATCTCACAATTGCAGCAAAGGGAAAGAATAATTTTGGTTCATTTTGTTTCCGTTCAAATACACACACATACAGGCACACACACACTGGCACTGAATATAAAAACAAAATGGCTGCCCCAGTGCACTACATATATCCTTGAACCATTGAAAAAGTCAAACAGGGTATACTTGTTATAAGAAAATAAACAAACTAACGCATTTCCCACACGGTACACGGTATATGAGTATTATTCATGATCAAAACACTGTTGAGTCTATTTAGATATATGTATCTATCTGTGTGTATAAACGCATAACACTCAGTTACTACGAGGGTCGTTTGATAAGTCCGTGACTTTTTGAATAAAATATATTTTTTTCGTCAAAGAAGCGTTTTATTTCTCAACATAATCTTCTTTTAGCTCTATACATTTAGTCCAGCGTTTTTCCAATTTTTTTATTCCTTCCAAATAATAGGTTTTCTCAAGGCCCTCAAAATAGTCGTTTGTTTCTGTGATGACCCGAATCTCTTACCGCCGAGCCATTTCTTCATGTTTGGAAACAAAAAATAGTCACAGGGGGCTAAATCTGGAGAATATGCTGGATGGGGTAGCAGTTCGTAGCCCAATTTATGAAATTTTGCCATGCTGACACGAAATTCACTTTTTTCCATTTTCGTTAAAATTCACGAGATCGTCTGCTTTCAATGCCTATAAAACGCAAACCAAAAAACGCAGCTTTCTCAAAATTTTACAGTCAGCTGTTAATCGATAACTGCTGACAGGAGCAGTGTTGTATTTAGAGCAGGTGCGCGGCAAATACAAAAAGTCACGGACTTATCAAACGACCCTCGTATGTACATATGACATGAAGTTTCTCAAAAATATAATATAACATATACATATTGTATATTATAAATATTGTTAAACAATTATGTTCAGAATAAAGGATGAAACATTGCCATGGTTTTCTTAGGCTTTGGTGAAGGGTATTTATTTTCAGGCCCTTTGTAATGTAGTTTTTCCTTCTTGTTTATTCGTGTACGACAAAAATATGAGAGAACCTAAAATATATTCATGGTACGTGAACACTCAGTGTATGAGTGTGAGTGGTGCGTGACAGTGAGTGATAAAAGTTATGAAATCTTTGGGGAAAACGCATTGCGTAATTCATAGTTAAATTTGTAAAGCACATGTTTACTTTTTACACTATACTGTAGAGTAAAATAAGGTGGTATTAATGCATATTATTTTTTATGACATGTAAGAGAAGAATAGGCTTTTCTACTGTAAAATGAATATATGAAATACTAGTATACCCTACCTTTTAGATTGTCTTTCTATAATTTATATGCCATATATAAACAGACTTATTAACACTTCTATAAAAATATTTAATTTGTTGTTAAAATGGATCCACTTATTTAAATATTGCCGATAGTACCTAAAGTTTACTGTGAAATCAGCTTTAATGCTTTCACATCGTATTTTATTTATTTAGGTTAATTGATTTTTTCGTAGACAGTTACTTTTGTATTTGTGCGTCCTTTTAGGTTAAATAAACCAGGGCTGCTAATGTATGTTTGCAATAATGTTGTACATTTTTTGCTGAGCATTCTTTAATTGGTATTTTCCATGCATATTTAGTAGCTGCAATAATATTTATCTTAACTTACCTTTTTCAACTGTTATCAATCTTTTCTTTCTTTCTCTTTGTTCTGCTTCCCCTTTTTTCTATACCTTGTTGTGCATTTTTAATGTATTTTTAAGCAATTTACTGTAAAGATAGAAAAGAGAGAAATGAGAATAAAAATGCGTGAAAAATATGCAAAAGAGTTGCGAAAGAATTGAAAATCTCCAGATGGAAATGAGACGGCGTTGGCGAGAGAAAGAAAGGGTGTCTGGGGGAGAGAGAGGATGTCTAGGGTGGAGGCGTCTTATTAACATTTCAAATGAGCCACAGCTACAAAAATGTTGCCAGCGACTTCTCAACTTTGCCACTTTCGAGCTAGAAGTGGTTAAAGCACACACACATACACACCCTAGTGTGAACATGTGGGTGTGTGTGTTGGTTTTATTATGGTACTAATTATGTCATACATATGCAAAAGTGGCAAACAAGGCGCGTCGCTGGGCCCTCCTCCTTTGAGAAGTGTGTGTACATGACACGCTCGTGTAAGCCACTTAAATTTTAAGGCAAACCTAATGTCTATTCATGAGTGTGTACGACCCTTCGCCATGCGTCTGCGGCTGTGTGTGTGCATTTAATTTAATTAAGCTGCCTGCTACTTAGCATTGCATCTGAAAAACCATTTGCGAGTCAAGTGTGTGTGAGGCGGCCCCTGAGACCCGGCGATGTTGAACTAACTGAGCCGAGCCACTTGTCAGCATCCCCCTTAGGATGATACATCCCCACAGATGGAGATGCGTTTTGCTGGGGCAACCACAAGCTGCAACGCTTCAAGTTGCAAATGCAAATCCAGCACTTTGCCCATTTCTCATTTATTTATGCAATAAGATTCTGCAAACATTCATTTTTATGTTGAGAGTGCAGTCCACACAGGGTGTGCTGCCTATCTCTGCAACAAAAAGGATATAACTGCCTGATTCCTTATTGATATTTCTTTAGTTTAGTAGCACTCGAGATTAGATTGAGTTCTTCTCACTCTCTTCAAGGAGTTTCTCTCTACACTTACTTTCCTATTGTTGTCTTTTTTCTTGTGTTTATTTTGGTCTAAAATAAACAAAGCACATGAGGTTTGTATGCATTTGCAAAAATTTGATTACAACCCAACACACACACACTAAAAGAGCAAAATATTAAGTAATAGAAGCAAAAATCGGAATCTCGGACAGCAGCGAAATCATATCAATTATATGTAGATAAAACTCTTCTCGATCTACGTGTACATCACGGCAAGGGTATAAAATGGGGTCAAGTTTGGAAAACTCGCCCGTTGCTTCCTGTTAGAAATTCCAATTATACGAGCAGCACACATCAATTTAAATATTTCGAGACCGCTGCAGCACAAACACATATTCACACACACTCCTATGTATCCATAGATATACGAGTCCCGAATGTTGTTTAGTTGGTCTATTCGTTAGGTATGTACATAGAAATTGGAATTGGAGCAACACTTAGCCGGAGTATTCCGAATATTTTCCCACATGCAGTGAATAATTAGATGGGGTTTCGGTCCTGAGGAAACGGAAACTGAATTTTGCAGATTTTCGAAAATTATTCTCTCTTGTGCCTAAGTTAATGATTTAAGTTTTTCCACAAAGCAGCGCGAAGCATTTAAATGATAACGTACAAATATAAATGAATAATTAACTTCTGCGATAGGTTTTATAGTTAGTTAGCTAAGCTATTCACAGTTTTGAAGTCTGAAATCTTCGATTTGAGTGCCAGGCTTGCAGTGTCTTTTTATGTGTGATCTCTTTGCTTCCATGTAAAGTTGCATGTTTACAACGGATTAGCATCACATAAATTTGCAACATGCAGTTTGCATAAACAGGCAGCGGCAACTTGGGTATTTCTGGCAATTAAATAGTTTGGCATACATTACACAGAGATGGGCGGACATGCAGACGTGTTATTACATGTCTAAGTCAGCATCTGAGAACGTATATCTGGATTCGAGTTGTGCGTGGTCTGAAAACCGCAGTGCATGTTGCATACTTCTCTTCTGTATGTGGCCACACAGTGTTGCCGCACTCGAATGCAGCCAAGTGAAACACCAGCTCCACAACAAAACCAAACAACAAACCGACGGACGGACTGACTGACTGTCTCTCTCTCTCTCTCTCACTCTCCCTCTTCCTGTTCCCTCTCTGTTTGTCTGTCTGTCAGCTCCCTTTTGCATACATTTTCATATTGAAAATCACTCAAGTGGCAGACCGACAACAAGGGGCCGCGTGGCGTGTGTTTTGTGTGGCAATTTCTACTCTAGCGAAGACAAAAGCAGAATCCAAACAGACAAGAGACGGCACGAAAGCCGCATAATGAGCGCCGGGGAATCGGCAAATGCATGTTAATAAAAGTCCGCATGCATTTTACATTTTGCTACTCTTTTCATAGGTGCAACATGGACACAAGGCGAGCTGCCCCAATCCGAGCAGAGTTCTTTGTCGGCAAGCTAATTACATGTACGATGCACATAGTGCAGTGTATGTGTGCATCATGTTGCTCATTAGAGTTCCTTCACCCTTGAAGAGGGTATATCAGTTTCGGCCAAGAGTTTGCAAAGCACAAAAGGCGACACTCAGTCCGTATGTAGAGTGTCCATATATATTACTGTTGTTGATATACTGAAATTTAAATTTAGCTAGTTGTCTCACGGTTAGTTCCTATGTCTTACTGTCTGTCGGTCACGTCTTTCCGACTGTCAAATTGAGTTTAAGTTAAAAATCTTAACTGTGATAAAAATCTAAACTGTTAAACATATTTGCATTGGAGGAATCGGCGAATTCTAATGCCAATGTTGGAAGGGTATAAAACCTTCGGCGTGACAAAGGTAATCCTTCTTTCTCTCTTGTATTTTTTTCTTTTTGCTACTCTCCTAATGAAATGTGCAAATGTGTTGAGGGGTGTGGCATGGAAGGGGCCGTAGCGCAGCTAGCAGATGCATTGCCTGCTCCCGTTTGCTCTTTCTCTTCCCTCTAACAGTTTTAATAATTTTTTACATGTTTGCCCGTGTGTGTGTGTGTGTGTGCGTGTGTGTGTGTGTGTTCGTGAGTGTGTTTGACATATTCTATGGCTGCACGCGCCCTGCATTTGTGTATAATTTCATTGCTGCTTCTTCTTTTGGTGCTGCTTCTGCTTTTTTCGCCATTTATCCACACAAAAGAAGTGCGCACCGCCAGCCCCGCTCGAGGGCTTTCAGCTACTTTGCTTTGTTTTTAGTTTAGTTGCTAATTTATTTGAGTACGAGTGTGTGTGTGTATGGGTGTGTGTGCATGTGGCTGTGTGTGAGTGTATGCATGTGCTTCTGTCTGCATTCAGGCAACTTGTGGACCGCTTTTGTGTGCTATTTTATTATGCTCGGCTTTTTGGGGTAACATGTTTAAGCGCATCTGGCGGATGCAGACGCCCTGCTGCTGCTGCTGCTGCTGCTGCCACGCCCCCTCCCTGCCTGCGACTGCTTCCGTCGCCACATTAACTTCCTTTCTCTGTCGGTTACTTCTTCTATTCACTGTGCTGTACTGAATATTTATAAACTGTAAATTTGTAATTACGAATGCGCTGTATCTGTATCCACAGCACTGCCTGTATCTGTATCTGTTTGTAGTTCTGCCTGCATCTGCCACTGCTGTGGCCCCTTGTATCTGTTACACTTCTGTTTCTGTATCTGTATCTGTTACTCGCATGTACATAATTTGCGCTTGGCTGCCTCTGGGCTGCACTGCTGCAGTTTATGGCAAACTTAACAATGCTAATGAAAGAATCGAGAACAACGGCAACCACAACAGCAACTAAAGCAACAACGCCAACAACAGCGACAGCCACAACAAATGCTGCAGGCCTTTCTTCGGCTTCCGCAATTGTTGTTGTAATTGCTGCGGCTTCGATTTGCAACAATGTGTAAACTTGTTTTTGTGCTTGCCTTTGATTTTGATTTTCCTTTTTGCATTTTCTCTCCAGGAAAAACCACATGCTGCAGAACATTAAACCGGGAAAATTAAACGCTCTAGCCCTCTGTTCTTATTTCTGTTGCTATTGCCCTGGCCAGCTCTGTGCAGAGTGTTAATTATTCGCTGTCAAAGGCTCGGTAGAAGTCTTTGACACGCACTTGATACCTCACAAGTTTAAATGCCAAATTGTTTTTGCATGAAATCATAATTTTAATGTTTCAAAATTGTCATGGAATATGCTGATGAAACCATTTTATTCTAAAAATAAAATGTTCGAATACACAGCGACAAATCAGTGCCCTAAGGTTTCAAAATACTTGTTGAGAAAAAATTTAAGTTTCATATTCTTGTAGGTTATGGCTTCAATACTCCTCGATATACTATTTCTGCATGTACAAATTCGATTATGATAAAAGATTTTTTTTTATTGAAAATCAGATAAACGCTACAGTCGGGCCCGTCCGGCATGTACTCATCCCTCATATTGAATGAGCTTATTAATTCTAACAATAAATACAATACATACACGTATGGGCATACGTACATGTGGGAATGACAAATATTCAGCCGGGGTAAAACGATTTGGCAGGCTGAACATTTTTTTGGCAGGACAGAGCTAGGTTGGCAGTTCAAAAATGAGTAAAGTGCAGAGTCGTGACAAGAGTTGCGACGTAGAGAGATTTAAAAATTTAAAGGGACAGTGTGTACGTGTTGTTGCGGAACGCATCTGAAATATTACTTTGAAATCGTCGTTAAAACTATTTGAATAAAGTTATCGATTGAATTCGATTATATTGTTGGTCATCTCTGCTCGTGGCCTTTTTTGTAAAAGCGTAGCGACGCAGCAAATTAATATTGAAATAAGAGTGTTTCTGACAATTATTTAATAATGGTGGGAGATAACGCTGTGTTCCACCGTAAAGACAACGTCGAAACTGTCGTTCCAGCCGGATAATAAAAAATATTGTCACCCGTCAGGTAAATGCCCCAAAAACTGAATATGTAATTATTATGTCAACTATAATTATGTTAAAAAAACCAAATGAAAACTAAGTAGTAAAAGTCTGTAAAACTTAATAAACCTTTCAGGTACCGTCTATTAATATGTTACTACGAGGGTCGTTTGATAAGTCCGTGACTTTTTGAATAAAATATATTTTTTTCGTCAAAGAAGCGTTTTATTTCTCAACATAATCTCCTTTTAGCTCTATACATTTAGTCCAGCGTTTTTCCAATTTTTTTATTCCTTCCAAATAATAGGTTTTCTCAAGGCCCTCAAAGTAGTCGTTTGTTTCTGTGATGACCTCTTCATTTGACCCGAATCTCTTACCGCCGAGCCATTTCTTCATGTTTGGAAACAAAAAATAGTCACAGGGGGCTAAATCTGGAGAATATGCTGGATGGGGTAGCAGTTCGTAGCCCAATTTATGAAATTTTGCCATGCTGACTACACACGTGTGCACCCGTGCATTGTCCTGATGGAACAGCACTTTTTTTTCGCCAAATGCGGTCGTTTCTGCTTCAAATCAATATCGAATCTGTCCAAAAGCTCTGAATAATATTCGCCGGTGATCGTTTTACCCTTTTCAAGGTAATCGATGTGAATGATACCTTGTGCATCCCAAAAAACTGTGGCTATGACCTTGTTGGCCGACAGACCCACCTTGGCCTTCTTTGGTGCACGTTCACCCGGAGAAACCCACTGTCTTGATTGTTCTTTGGTCTCTGGTGTGGTGTGGTGGATCCATGTTTCGTCTACGGTAACGAAACGGCGCAAAAATTCGTTTGGATTGCGGTTGAACATCGCCAAACACTCCTTTGAAATGGTCACACGGTTGCGCTTATGGTCGTGTGTGAGCAATCGCGGCACCCATCGCGCGGAAAGCTTTTTCATGTCCAAATATTCATGTAAAATGTGATTTACCCGTTCAGTTGAGATGCCTACAGCCTCAGCTACCTCACGCACTTTCATTCTCCGATCATCCAATATCATTCCATGGATTTTGTCGACGATTTCTGGCATGACGACCTCTTTTGGGCGACCTGAACGTTCGGCATCACTTGTACTGGTACGACCACAACGGAACTCAGTAAACCATTTCTTAACCATTGAAATTGATGGTGCAGAGTCCCCATAATATTTATCAAGTCTTTCCTTGGTTTCGGTGATGGATTTTTTACGCAAAAAATAATGCTTAATTAGCACACGAAATTCACTTTTTTCCATTTTCGTTAAAATTCACGAGATCGTCTGCTTTCAATGCCTATAAAACGCAAACCAAAAAACGCAGCTTTCTCAAAATTTTACAGTCAGCTGTTAATCGATAACTGCTGACAGGAGCAGTGTTGTATTTAGAGCAGGTGCGCGGCAAATACAAAAAGTCACGGACTTATCAAACGACCCTCGTATAAGAAGTATGTATGTCCCGCTGCGATTCTTACACGAATTTATACAACAAATTTGGTATTCGGACCAGTGTAGATACTTGCAAAGGCAGTAGGGAACTTTGGGGCGACTTCTTTGAGAGTATAAATCATTTTTCATTAGCTCACGCATGTGGCAAGGTTCGCAAAGAATTTCTGTTGTTTTGGGACAGCTTTTCAACGAAATTCTTTCGGGAGCACGCTTTGTTGTTGTTGTCCTCTTGGCTTATGGTTTGCATGTTCAACTTTAATTGAAATATATGGCTGACCTGAAAAAATCACAGCGAAGTCACCCAGTCGGGCAGGAGCACGCAACCTGGCCTGGAATCCCGTTTGCGGATCTTTCGTGGGCTGAATACCATGACTGTATTACCTTTTCTTTCTGCACATAGCATGTAAAGCATAAACTGCTTACTTGACCTTAACTTACTCCGACAAAATGTGCGCCGCATTGAACCTTGAAAGATTTTATTTTATTTTTAACCTACATCCGAAAGAGACCCTCAAAAAGAACACGAAATAAAACTGAAATGCAAAAATCGAGAGAGAAAAACAAAAAAAACTTTATGTTGACTTTTTCACCTTTTCGCTTCGCACTCTCTTTGTCTTCCTCTCTCTCTCTTTCCCTCTCTGTCGCTCTGTTATTCACTCCCTCTGTCTCTTCTGTTTCCCTTGGTAATCGACTGAACTGAATTCAATAGGAAACGGCTGGCAACAGTTCAATTTCGGAACTCTCAACTGAAAGATACCTCGGCCTCAGAGAGCTCAAAATCACTGATCACATTACAGATTCATTATATTCATTTCAGATTAAGGAAAGTTTTTGCATTTCAAACACAAAGTTAGCTTGGCTTTATGATAATTTCGGAACAACATGACGAGGGTATTGACTAAAACTGATGCCCCACAGAATGTATTCCAAACAGTTTTGTACTTTTCCTTGTCCGTTTCATACACCCTCTTCAACGCCCTAGCTGGGTATATTGGAAGCTGCGATGCGCCACGCTCTCATTATGCTTGGAGGCAACAACAATGCATGGCGGACAGCTCAAGTGGAAATTTGCAAGAGCTTTAAAATTAACAGTCCAGCCCATTGCGGAGGCCGTAGAGCAGGCGGGGCAGGGTATGGGGCAGGCAACTCTCGCGGCCTGTCAGCTGTCATCGTCTGGACTTCATTTTATGTGCCGACAATTTCTCATTATAAAAATTACGGCGCCAGCAGCGGGCAGAAGGCAGGACAACAAACAAGTGCGCTGCCTTCTTTGCCAATGCGTTGATGAGCGGGCGCTGGGCGTGGCTGAGGGAAAAGGGGGAGGTGGAAAGAAAGGCGGATGCTGGGAGACGCTGGACAAACTGTGCGAGAGAAGGTGGCCAACTGCTGCTGCTGCTGCAGACAACGGCGTCATGACAAACAAGTCTGCATAAATGTCAACTGTCATGCTCGGGAAATTTGTTTTCTGTTCCGTTTCGTCCCGTTCCGTTCCGTTTCGCTCGACGCTCCGCCAAGTAATTTATTGTCAGCAGCAGCCGGTTGCAAAAACACTCTGCTTAAATTATTAACTTTAAATGGAAAAGTTTTCAAGTAGTTTCGGGCCAAAGCCAAGCTCATTAGCGCCCTCTGTTGTCAGTCAACTGGACGACAGTTTGGCTGCCATATTCGGAACAGGCAAGGGACACGACACAGTGGAAGGGGGTGGGGTGGTGCGGTGTATAAATCATGCTTGCTTGTCATTAACTAGCCATAAAGCTGTCATAAACAATGCAACACATAAATCGCAGAAGGAGCACGCAATGCCCTTTAAGGGAAGAGGGGCATGAGCAGTGGGAGTTGGGGGTGGAGGATTATAACAATGCCAGACGTCCAACGAGCAACAACAATGACAAATATGCAAATCAGTTGAATACACAACTCCGATTTGCAGTTGCCTCGCGATACTCATTAATTGCTCATTTATTTCACATTGTCCTTCTTGGCTGAGAATGCCTATTCGATGGTGTTTGGGTGTGTGTGTGTTTATGTGTGGGTGTGTGTGTGGTTGAAATACGCCATTTGCAGTGCGATAGATTCGCATTCAAAACATTCCAAGCAAATGAGAATCCCCAAGCTGTTAATGCACTCCCGCTCTCATGGAGACGGATAAAGGGGAAGCATCTTGTTCGTATGATAGAATTTCAGAAATCTACTAAGTGTTTGATTTCTATAATAATATCTATATTATAATATATACGATCGTTATATTAATGTTAATACATAATAAAAATATAGGAAAACATAATCTGGTATTTAAGGAGTACCTTATGTTGTGCAAATGCGAAAAACTCATCTAACTTCAGGCAATAAGCGCAAGAACTAATTATCATTTATTTTGGATCTATATTTTCAAAGTTATATAGCTTAGTATCTTATGAAGTTAATTTATAAAGTTGCTCTCGACCTTAATGACATATCTTAATCTACTTCCTCAGAACTGTTGCAACTCTTAGCAAGAAGCCAAGAAATTCTCCTCACAATGACTGCGCAAGTAACTTGGCTGCAATGAATCGTTTACAATGCCCATGGCTATATATAGTCTATATAGTCACTGTGTGCAGTATTTACATTTAACTTTAACTTTCTACATTGCATTTTAAGCGCAAGAACTTCAACTTTTTCGTGCCTCTAATGACTTAATTTGAAGAAAAAAGTAAAACAGAAAACAAACTAAGAACCCACAATGAAAACAACAAAAGAGCAGGGCGGGATTGTAAAGAGAGAGGAGAGAAAGAGCGCAGAAAAAGAACAAACTGGTGAGTGGAGTCAGAAAGGGAAAGGGGGAACGGAGTACGGGGAACGGGGCAGTGGCACTTTACAAATTACAATGCTGTAAAAATTACAAACTGCAAACTATTTTGGTAACAAAAGTATTTTGCAACATGGCCCGAAGAGGACCCAAAAGTGCTGGAATACATGCAACTGCAGCAACAACAACTGCAACAACAACAGCAATCAAGCTAGAGAGACCTATGGAAATCTAAGTCCGTTGCCTGACGTGACGCAGCTTACGCGGCGCAGAGAGGAGAGGAGAAGAAAGAAGAGGAGAGTGAGAATATTGTTGCGGTTGGGTTGTTTGTGGCTTTCTCTTGGCCGCTGCTTCTGCATTGACATGTAAATGACCTTTAATTGATGGGCCCGTGTATTGATTGAGTGCCCGCAAGGCGTGCAGGACGGGCAGGACGGGGGCGTGGCGCTGAGTACTCAAGAGTTGCCGCGTCCAATTTGCATTTCGCTGCAGTTGCGAGTTTCAGCTGTGTTGTTGTTGTTGCCGATGATATTGTTGTTGTTGCCACCGCCCTCGTCTGGCTTTTAAAATATTTACGTGCATGTCGGTGGCTTCATCTGATTGTGCAAGGGGGCACGGGGTCAAAGAGGCAGTTGCAGGTGTAGGTGGCTAGGAAAAAGCGCAGTCGGGCAAAATGAAAATTTATCGCAAACACATTGTAAACAGGGCCCGAAACCAGGCCGTGCCTTCAATCGCAGCAACCTAATGGCTTTTTCATGTGTGTGCCTCGATGTGGGTGTGAGTGGTTCTGTGTGTGTAGGTGTGTGTAGGTGAGTATGTGTGTCGCTTCATTTTACTTCCGCCGCGGACGGAAGTTTGCATGTTTCTGTATCATTGCGAAGCATCTAAAGCGCGCTAAAACGAGCGCTTTAAAAAAGCTAAAAGCACCAGCCAAAAGGTTGCGCATTATTGTTGTTGCTTTCCCCCGAGCGGGCGGGGGAGTCAGGCGGGGTGCACAGCTCACCTAACGGTTCCCTGCTGGCCTCAAAGTCGATAACATGTCATTCCGGGCGTCGCTAATGTCTTCATTTATTTTTAGTACGCTGCCGCGACTAACCCACAAGGTTCAACCCTCCCCCTCCCCCTTTTCCTTTCCCCTTCCCTATCTATAGTTGCCCCAAATGACCCGCTGCTCATCGTTGGTGTAATTGGACGCGGCTTGCTGTGCGTTGCTTACACATTTAGCCGATGTTCCTGCTACTAACATCAGCCCTAGCGCGATTTGAGGTTAATGTTTGCGGCCAGGGAACTAGCCAAGTGGAAGCTGACTCCGACTCCGACTTCACCTCCCCCTCTGCGCTAACTTCTCCTCCTCTTTTGCCAATTCCTCATTTTCCTACTCTCCTTCTCGGCTTACGCGCACTTCCGTAACTCCGCATTTCTTTGCATCTCTTGTTTTTGTTGCTTTGCATTCCCGGCACGCACTTGCCGCATAAGCCAAACGGGCCAACTTCATCAATGTGGCCAAAAGTAGGAAAATTTGTGTTAGTCAGAGCGACGATTAGGGCCTAAGCATTAAAATGGCTAACTGCACGTGGGGGCAGCAACAGCTACAGGAACAGGAAGTGAGGAGCGGAGAAATATGAAGTGCAGAACGGCGACGGCGTCAAGTTTGCTGGCAACCGACAAAACTTTGCCAACTTTGCCAGTGTACTAACAATTGTCACGCACACACACCCGCACACACACACACACACACGCGCGGAGGTTAAAGCTAACAGCTGCTGGCTAAAAGCAGCTTCAGATTGCGAACCTCCCTCTCTCAACAAAAAGAACCACCCCACAAGAAGTGGAAATGCGCTTGAAATGAGCAAATGGACGCACACGCAATCGGAACATTGACACACACATACACACACACACAACAGCTGGTAGGACACTCTAATGAAGCTTTGCTTTCGCAACGTTTTCATACCACAAGCTTGTGACCTGCCAGAGCTGTTCTCTCTTTCTCTTGACCTCTCTCTCCCCTCAGCCCTGCCCCGAATCAGGGCGCGTTTGAGTACTTGCGACTTGGCTAATTTCTCAATCAGCAAGCGAATGTTGCGACCACCAAAAACGATCAAATTGCGCTGATGTGTGTTCCTCCCAGTGTGCCTGTGTGAGTAAGTCCCTGTTTGTATGCGTGAATTGGTGTGCTTGTATGTGTTGGTGTGCGTGTGTGACAGCTCTGATTGCCTTTCGACGGTGTTGCAAAACGGCAAAGCGACATCAAAGAAAGTTATGAAAGTGCGTGCAGAAGTGGCAAAGTATTGACTGCATACCCTGTAAGTTGGTGTCGTCACATGACACAAAGAAAGGGCGGACTTATAGCATACCATGTAGTTGGCAATACCCTGGACAGCGAGTAATGCGAAGGGGATCCGCAACGGTTATTTATTACATTGTCGCGCTTACTGAAAAAATCTATAAAGGTAACTTGACTCACATGCAAATAAAGGGTTGCCACACACGGGTAGGGTTGCCTGACTCATTGTGACATGTGTGTGAGTGTGTGTCTCTGCAGTCGGAGTGGCGTGGGTAGGGGAGTAGCACAGACTATTCCGCAAATGCCACAAAAGATGCGCAGCGCGGTTTAGTGCTGCAAGTGTCAGGCACTTAACTACCCTCACTTATACACACACACTCACACATAGAAAGAAGGGGTCAGAGCGGTAGAGAGAAAGACAAAGAGATATATGTACATGCATAAAGTAAGCTCCGCAGCACACACTGACAGTTCAAAAGGGCAACAAAGTACTAAAAATAGTGGAAATTACCGCAGGATATTCAAATTTCCACATAAAGAAAGTGTCTGTGTGTGTGCCGGGTGAGGTGGAGACACGTGTGAGTGTGTGTGTGCTGGGGTTTCATGTGGCGTGCAAGTGTGGAAAGTTGCGCCATAATAAACCTCAACTTAAATGCGAAATGCTCCGGCAAGAATGGAATGCACTGCACGACAAGGCAAGCAAAGGCAGAAGGAATAAAGAAGGAATGGGAGGGAGAGAGAAGCGCGCTAAAGCACTGCGAGAGCACTTTGTATCGGGTTCAGTAACTGCCAGTTGGTAGTTCCTAGTTGCCAACTCCTGAGCCATTCAAATGGTGAATGGTGGTGGAGGGGAAAAGGGGAGGGGAACTTGGGTGAGCGAGAAATGGCTTAGCGAGTGGGTGAGCGATAAGAATCGAATGCTTTTTGCATTGCATGTTAACACATGCAAATTGAAATGTCTAAATCATGCACACAGCTACACATACGCATATGGAAGCGTATGGGCCACTCACACACACATACATACAATGGGGCTCCACTTAAATGGAAATTTAATTGCCGACCTCCAGGCGCTTTAAATATATATAGGTTGCCGAAAGAGAGCCTAAGAGAAGGATAGAGAGAAAGAGAGAGAGAGAGAGAGTGCGAGAGAGTGAGAGAGACTGAGAGAAAGAGCGAGAGAGAGAGAGAGAGACAATGGAGAGAAACAAGGAGAGGTACCTACATAGGTAGCAATGGATGCAGAGAGCGATGGAAGAGGTTAAGCAGAGAGAAGGTGATGTGAAAGTGAACGACTGAGAAAAGGGGCAGTCAGATAGGCAAAGTGAATAGTTGAGATTTGAGGCTAATGCGCTTTGACACAAAATGCACTCATCACACATACAAAGACACTCACACTGCCAGTACATTCACCATAAGATGAAATCTTTGAGGTACCATTATGTGGTTTTTGTGGGCATCTCATTCCGCCGCATCGCCAGAAGCACGTCGACGAGGAAGGGGAGGGAAGGGAATGAGGCCTGTAAAATGCTTTGTAAATTAAATGAAATAGCTGTGGTATAAACTACAAACGCCTCCGAGTGGCTCTGCTGTCCCAGCTGCGGATTACTCCCTATTCCCCTCCTGACTCCCACCCTTCATCCACTTCTCGGGGGAGTGAGTCCTGCAGGCATACGTATAATTAATTATTGTCGCAACATCATTTATCAGGCTATGCAAGGACACATTTCCCCCCGCGAGTACTGTCGCATGTTTATTTATCCGTCTGCCACACTGTCTCCCTCTGTCACTCTCCGAGTGTCCCGCTCACTCTCTGACTCTCCGACTGTCTGTCTGTTTTCCCGTCAACCACTCGTCGTTGTTGATACTATTTAAGTGTTGTTGTGCAAGTGCCTGTGGCAGATTATGGTCACACTGCGCGCACTAAAGCTCAAGCAAACACTTAAGCAGGCAGCAGGCAGTCGCTGTCGCAGGAGCAGGAGCAGGAGCAGCCCAACGAAGAGTTAACCGACTGACTGATGACTGTCATGTGCGTGTCCTGGCACTGTCGTGCACTCACTCTGCTTACCCCTCTTCCTCCCATTCGCTTACCCCCTCCTTCCCGTTGTTTAGTGTATGCTTATGTCTTTGAAAAATGGATTTTTTAATAATCCCGTCAAAGCTGGCAACTGTGTGTATGTGTGTGTGTGTGTGTGTGAGTGCGTCGCAAGTTGCTGAAAATGTCAAATTGCAGTTGAGAGGCTAATCAATTAACTGCGTCTACCTTAAATCAGATTCTTCATATTCTCCACCGTTTCCGATATCGATATCGTCAAGAAGACCCACTCGAATATAATATATGTATAATATTATATAAATGATCAAAAGTATGGCTAAAAGTACGTACCTATAATCGAAGTATTTTTGTATGAGTAGTGGAGATTATTAGGCCTAGTCTCGCTGCAAGTACAGGAACCTGAAAACAAATAATAATATTTTAATTATTTAATTTGAATCATAGCATACACATAAAATAGTTGCAATATAATCACAATTTTGTAATAAGATAACAATAAGAACTCTGAGAAATTTCTGATATAAATAATATAAGGATATATTAAACAATGGAGATATATCAAACAATGAAGATTTGTTACTACTCTGAGCGTTTCTATAATAGGTTAAAATTGTCCGACTTAAGTGAAATGTAAAAAGTGAACGTGGATTAGTTTCTACATTCGTTGGCACCAAATAGATATTTCGAAACCCAAGACTCCATTATTTTATAGATAAAAAGTCTGATGTGGTAAGCATTGTTGCAATATCTGAAGAAATAAGTAAAATCGCCCAATAGCTATTTAAAGTTTATGCAATAGTTATCACGAGTTTCCTTAATGCTGAGGTTGGGATAACAAATAGTTGGATTTGTTCCTCATAAGATTAACACTTACTTCCACCCACTCTGTAATAGGGAATTCTTTGAATAATTTAAATGTAATCCACTTTTAATGCGATTCCGCTCGGCCTTAGCGTTTTAATGTTAACAAACAAACATTTTAAGCAGACCTGTTAATACATATATATACATAAATTATATATATATATATAAAGAATGATGTATTATCTTTAAGCCACATTATGCAGTTAATTAAAACTATTAAAATTGCATACACCATTAAACAGAATGAAAATTAATTGGCTTTCCACGACCGAAAGGAGTTTTCAGCAATTAATTTAAAGAATGCGATTTCCACACGGTCCAATGAAAATAATTTACAAAAATAATAAACAAAAAAACACAGTAATAAAAGAAAACATACAAAAAGTATGAATAAAAGCGTGTTTAAGCACGTCTGTCTGTCGTTCGCCCTTTATCTTTGTGCAACACGCGCAACGCAATGTGCTGAAATAATGAGGACGTCTCTCGCCCGTGTTGATGATAATAATAATACGCTTGTCCGGGCAGTCACTCAGTATGTCTGTCTGTCTTCATTCGTCTCTCTGTCTGTCCATTTACCAGTCTCTCGGTATGTCCGTGCGTCTGTCTCTTTGTTTTCCGGTCTCTCTGTCTGTCCGTCGCAATTTAAGGCACAAAGTGTTTAATTTCTGTTGTTGCTGATGCAAAATGTTCACACGTAGGACTCACAGGACTTGCAGCAGGCGGGCATTTATCAGGCAATTAATTAGTCTGAAATAGTGCATTGAACACAACGAAATGTGCAGCAAATCATCAATGGGCACAGGTAGACGGAAAGCCAAGGGACGGGTGGGCGTGGTGAGTTCGATAATTGTTTGGGCACGTCAACTTATTTGTATGGCTCGTAGCAGGAGGTGGCAGTGTTGAAAGCAATTGCCAGACATGGGCGTTACTTTTGGGGACTATCAGTGCGGGGTAGAGGACAGTGGGCGGTGGGCGTGGCAGTGGTAGTGGTGATGTCAGGTACACAGCCAATAGCAATTGCGACAAAGACAAAAATCAATTTCAGTGTTGACCAAAGTCCGGCATAAATGTGAATGGGAAATGGGAAAAGAGAAAGGGGGAACGGAGAGAGAATGAGCAAGAGATAGGAAGTGGCAGAAACAGAAGGAGTAACTGAAGTTTGCTGACTGCAGACTGAATGAAAGACAAACAGCAAACTGGCAGCGCAGTCCTGCAGGAACAACCGCTGTTGGAAACGAGGGATGTCACAGAGACGCACAGTGGTGGGGCTAGTACAAAAGTCGTACTCAAATAGGTTTTTTTTAAAGAAATTTTCGCTTTCCCTTTAATGGAAATCGGACAACTATAGTATATTCTTAGCTTTTTTATGAATCAAAAGTCAAAAATAAAGATTTCCGTACTCGAGTTTTGTATGTCACTCAATTTGAGTTATTTTATCTGTCGATGATCTCATAAACAATGTGAATTAACTCCGTTCCATTATATATGGGTAGTATAGGGCAATCGGATAAAATAGGGGCCCAAAAATGTATTAATTCTTCGGAGCGTAGCATATATATCTTCCTTTCTGGGCTAGAATATTTTAGACCATTAAATCGGAGTAAGTTTTGGAAAGTTAGGAATTTTTTAGGCAGCGTACAAAGTCTTACTACAGGAATTAATTTCATTACATACACGTATAAAAGTAATATAAGTACATTTCATCACATGAGGGTTATGCATTAGCTTCAAAGTAGAACTTAAAATATAAATTCAGGTGTCGAACGACTTCTCAGCTTGTACGCTATAAATAGATTATTTTAATAATGTATGTATATTGCACTTAAAAGAATAGTTGTAATAATAATAAATTGAAATCGCTCAAAATTTTCAATTCAGCAAGAAAGTTCTTTATTTCGGTTAACATAGCTCCTTTTTATATCTATAAAGATATGGCAGCCAAACTCACTCCTTTTTGACCTTTGCTGCATTCGGTGTGGTTACGCTTACTTTTCCAAAGTTCTGCTAAGGGTTTATACACCGTAAAATAAATCCCATCAGTAAATCTTTTGTGGTTGGTGAGTTATAAATTTATGTCGTAAAGACTCGCCAATTGCCCATTGTGCACTGTGGGATGGGGGACATGTCCAAGCCAGCTCGCTTGTCTGTGCATTTATTATTAAAAAAACTGAAGAGGAATAGAATCCCGGGAAATTGAAGGGGCAAACCAATTGAAAATCAGCGCAAAGTCAAACGAAATGAAAATCCATAAAATCAGATTTCAAAATCGACAAACAGATAACCGTGCAATGCAGCCCGAGCTGCGCTCCGCAATGACACTTGACGCTGCTGGGCGGCAGGATAAATGTCTGTCAAGTACGATGGGTCCGCCCCCTTCCCCTGGCTCCCACTGGGCGAGCTTACTTTTGCCAATACGCTTTGCACTTGGCTCGCCTTGCTTTTGCATTGCATTTCCAAGTTGTTTATCGATAGGAACGCGTCGGGCAGCCACAGCCACAGCCCACGGGGCGGATCAATGCCCGTAAATCATTGGCGAAGTGTTCGCAATCGAAGCCCGTTTCCATAAATTGTACAATTTATGTGCGGCTTCCAAGTTTGTGTGTGTGTATGTCTGGCTACGCAGCTCAGCTGTATGCGGTGGACGAGGGCGGGGCATATAAGTGTAATCATAATAACAATAATATGGCTTAATGATTGTGCTCGTCATAAGCGCCCAGCCAGGCTCACTAGCCCCACAACAACAGCAACAACAAGGTCGAATTGCTTTCAATAGAGTGCCACAGGTCAGGTCGAGGCGTGTCCAAGGATTTGTCAGCACTTCTTTCGAGACCTAAAGTATTCAATCGAAGCCTTTCTTCCCTTTTCTCCCCAAGTCCCTTAAAACTTCGAGGTGCCTTTAAAGCTGTTACCACCCCCATTGTCCCTTCTCTGTCCTCACTTATCTGATGAGGTGCTTTGCTCCTAGTCCAATTTGGCTATTGTACTTTGCACATACATTACGATACGATATAGGGTGTATGGTATATGCTGAACAAAGTATGTACAGAATGTATGTGTCGTCTGTATTTGCTGTGTGGTTTTGTTACTCGGCTTCGGCTGCGTGTGTGTGCGTGTGCGTGAGTGTGTGTGTTTATTTGTGTGCGGAAATGAACACATGAAGGCCTATAAATGCCCAGCATAAAAACGCAATTACGCCCACTTCCGAGTGAGAGAGGGAGTGGGAGTGGGAGGGGGATAGAGATATGGGCCACACACAAATATCGCATATTGAAGTCGGCTCATAAGTTCGTTTTTATAGCTGCACTGATTTCTATTTTAATACACTGGCATTTGAGGGTGTGTGAGTGTGTACAACAAACAAGTTGTGCGTACCGCACACACACACACACGGGCACACGCACTCAGTATACATGCCATATATACTTCTATGTACTCGCCTGGAAAGCAAATGTCATTATATTGTATACATATAACATATAAAATATATTATAACCGATACATATAGCATAAACCGCTCGAGGGCGCGCACTGCGGGCGCCGTAAACAATGCGATATCAAATGTTTGCTTGCACACACGCTTCATGGGAGAGCTTCTCCTCAGCCCGCCCCCCTCTGCCAAGGGGGCGCAGCTTTGGCTGACAATCAAAACAGACACAGAGTGAACACGGCTCCAAGGATGCGACATGTTGAGAGGAGGTTGCTGAGTGAATGAGTGAGCAGGAGAAGGCTAGCTGGATGGGGAGTGTCGGTAATGTTGATGATGAGCTGCTCAATGACACGTGCAGCCCATGCGGCGTATGTGTGATATATAATTTGTTATCGCTTGCTCTTGGCGTTTTCCCGCTAAGCCGAGGCCAATGTAATAATTTCAGCCTGTCGTCTGTTTAATATTTTCGCGCCTAATGAAAAGTAGACTCCCAGCAAGTCCTTTTTTTGGGAGGATATGCCAACAAGGCTGAGCAATCATTTGTCAAGGCACCCAGGACAGCAGGCTGTTTCACACACACTCGCAAGCTTACACACACATGCGTGTTTATCGTTGTTTTTTTCTGAGAGGGATACTTGTATCTGCTTTCCCTGGCTCTCCCTCCTCCTCTGTCTCCGTAGCTGTTGGCAATTTGTTTTGTATGCTGATAGCAGATAAGCATTTGATGAGGTTTATTATTAAATTAGAGATTGTTCGCCATACGCATGGCATGGCAACTAGCACAAGGAGCAGAGGAGCAGAAAAGCAGAGGAGCGGAACGAGGTGCCCAGAGTTATCTCTAAGCCGCTTATGGCGTCCATTTCGCAATCAGCGCCAAAGCCGCTTTGCAAAGTATTTCCCACAAAAAGAGAAAAAACATATAACAAATTTAAAGCCAGTACGAAATGGCAACTTTATCAGCAAATGCAATGCACTACATTTCAATTATTCACAAAAGTTGCTCCAATATTCCCACAATAAAGTGCAAATCTGTTGCAAAAGTTTCATATTCCATTTGCCACATGCACATAAAATATGCTTCTGTCCATGTTGCCGCCATGGCCGAAAATAAAGCCACTCGACAAATCAAAGTGTCGACGGAACAGTCATAAAACCAAATGGAAACCACCTGCTGTGCAAAGGAACCAATCGTCAAATGCGGACCGTGTATGAAACTGGAAGGTTGCGGCCCAAAAATATTCGAATGAATACTGAAATTAAAAATTATTACCTTATCCCAGCCCGATAATTCAAACTCTGTGCACATATTTACATCAGTATCCCATACATATATATATGTATACATGCATGTGCCTATTTACATACATACATATGCGGCTGCTTTTGGGATTCTTGCTAAGCAAAATCAAATGGAGTTTTTTATAAAAATGAAATCAATATATGATGGAAAAGCATGAAAAAAGTCAAACTGCTTGTGTGATTAGTTTGACTTGGCTAAATTTGCTGAATAGTTAAGTTTGCTAGTTAAGCCTGCCAAACAAGATTTACTAGAATATATTCTTCTTTCAACGAAAAGTCAAGAGATGTTAAGTTATGTGAATTGAATTGAATTGAATTGAAAATTCTGTTTAAATTGCAAATCACAATTTCAAAGAGAAATGTGAAATTTAATTACAGACCCAAAATAAATCCTCCTAAACATACACATGTTATCTCGGGCTTAATATGCTACGCCTCCCCGGCTATATGTGTGTTTGTGTGTATGTTTGTGTGAAGTCAAGCTTGAAATGGCACACACAGAAAGAGGCAACTTTGTTTCGTGCGTAATGTAAGAAGTCTGTTTTAATAATTTAAAATATAAATTGCCACAAGCATACATGAGATATTTAAACCACAAGCAATTTAAATATTAAATGAGAAGGCACTCACACACACTCACACACACACACGCATACACACACACACAAACATGACAAGTGCATACATTATACAGTTGTACATTTGTATAGGTTAAACTTCCCATGTCGAAAATCCTTGGCGGCCGTCTGCAGAAACCCATCTCACAATCACTTGCTTCTCTCGTGGCATCACTTTCTCTTGTCCCTCCCTCCTTCTCTCTCTATCGCAGTCGCTGCTCCCGCTCTCCGCTCTCCCTGTCTCTGCTTATTGTTGCCATTGCCTTCAGTGTGCGCACGTCAAGTCAAATAAATTTAATAACGCATACACAGACGGCATGAGAGCGGAGTACACACACGCACACTCGCACCTATCCGGGCCGGTGGCACATGAAGTTACGCATACGCCAAGTGGGACCCAAAACAGTTGCCAAGTCGAGCGAGCTGGCTGTTTGCCTCGCTGGCTTTTTCATTGTTTGGGGCATGCCCCAAGACGCGTCAGCGACCGCAGCGCAGCGACGTCGCTCCCGTCTGATAACAATGCAAATTTGGAGCCGACGTATGCGCAATATTTGTACGCAGTCGCTAGGTGAGTGCGTGTGTGAGTGCCGAGTGTGTGCTGTGTTGTTTTGTTTTGTTTTGCTTCCCTTTGCATTTGCTTTAACTTTGCATACTTTCGTGCGCGATGCTTGCCAATGCGCTGTTTACAGTTTTAAGCACTTTGGCAAATTGGTCATAAATATACACAAACACACACACACACGTGTACCTTTTTGTATGTGTGTTTTGGGCCCTGCATCGATTTTATAGACGGCCTTTTGCCAATTTTGCAAGCGCCGTTTTAACGATCCGCTCACATGGCGCGGCCATAAAGAGCCTCGCTGATAGTCGCCGCACACAGTCATAAACTTCATACACACACACCCACACAGCTGCAGCCATTTACACATCATTTGACTTGCGAGCTGTTACAGAATTATCAATTGCACCATTAACCTCTGATAAGTGCAGCCGAGACAAGGCGGCCCGGATCGATTCCCATGCTGTGTACCCTGACAAGCGCTGGAGTCATCATCATCGATTCGGCATCGTTTGGTGGCCGGAAAGACAGAGCTTTACAGTCAGCGTTTAAGAACTTCAAAGCAGTCGAGCACTGCGCATTTTCGAGTGAATAATTCGAATCATACTCGTGCACAACATTCGCATTCACTCTTTGAATTGCAAGTTAACGATTCAATGAGTTTGGATGTCGAGTCTGAAAGTGACTCATGTCGTTGGTCCACACAAATGAGCCGAAGAACTTGACTAAAACAGAAAAAGCTTCTGTTTCATGATACTAGGTAATCAAGCTCTTTAGCAGCCTGAGTGAAGCTGGATTAAGCATGAAAATAATGTGATGTGCCAAGCTGAGTTATAATCAATATATTCCTATCTGTCACTAATTCACCTAGGTTTCCATTACCTATATATAAATCTCCATCTCAATCTTGTTCCGCATGATATTTATATTTATAAATAAATTTATCTATTTACCTACCTATCTATCTATCTAACTTCATAACTATCCATCTTTCCATTCATCTAATTTCATATTAATTGATCTATCTTTCGATAATTGGCAATATAACAAAAAACTGGGCTTGTTGTCTTTATAGCTAGACATAAATTATATTAATGAGGTTATCGTCCTGTTTACATTTAAAATAGATTATTTAGTCCATTAATTTGCCCTCTTTTTAATGGATTATCGAGCTTTACAGTGCCTGCTGACTCACTCAAGTTTCGATTAAACCGATATTGCCTTCTGCTTATGTTTTCCATAAGTTCCTAAGTTGATCCCTGATAATCAGCCTCATCTTTTTCAAAATACTATCCATGCAGCCATATGATATAAGGCAGCTAATATTTCTGAGAGCTGTCTCGGTGTTTTCATGCCATGGCAAACATCATTAATTTCAGGCGGCTTTCAAAAGACACGCTCGCATTGTGTTTTGCCAACAAGCACGGGCTCAGCTTCAGGCTCTTGTCAATTCATCAAACCCATCAATTACTCACACACACACAGCAAGTCGGAGTCAATTTGGCGTAATCAACGCTGCTGCATTTGACAACTGGCTGCAGTACGGAGAGGGGGGAGGAGGGGCATCTTAATCATCAGAGAGTGTAATCTCTGCCTCGGCTCGATTTCCAAGCCAGTCACCCGCTGTGTCCCTCCCCCTGCCGTGTCTGTCCGCCCCGTTCAGGCAGTTCTACTTAGTTATGTATGCGCATACTCTCATACCCAGCGCGTGGTGTGTCATCATGAATATGCGAATGCGAATGCGAGTGTGAGTGTGAGTGCGAGAGCCAATCAAATGTGGCACCAATATGCACACCGAAACCAAAGCCGAGACCAGAGTTTGGCATCTTGTTAACTCGCTCGCTGTCTGTCTTGGCCAATTGTCTATGCAATTTGGCGCTCATCCGCAGAGTCAAAGAGCAGCAGCAGCACAATTGTGGGAAAGGTTACACCGAAAAGTCATGGGAAAATGTGGCAAAATTGTAGCGGAAAAACAAAAACGAGAAAAAATCAAACCCACGCTTTCACAGTGCCCTCGCAAATTTATTAGACACCAATGAGTTCATTTCAGTTCAGTCCAGATTCGTACTCAGCTTTGGGTTCGTGTTCGCTTAGGCCTAGGCAAGGGGCACACTCCACCCGTGTTTGTCGGCTCCTTTCACTGGGCATAGCTTATCGGATGTTTGTCGTCGCACACGGCGCTATAATCAATAATTAAACATTACCTGGGCACATCAAGATAGCAGGCAAAGTGGGCTCTGTGCACATTCATAAGTGTGGAGCACGCCACCCATGCCATATGGAATGCTGTATTAGCCCGGATGAAAAAGTGCCATAAATACCATCAAATGAGTTTTTATGCGCCGCAGCAGGCGAAGGACTCAGCTGTGGCATGTACACATGTATGTTTGTGGGTGTGTGTGTGTGGCAGAGACGGTGTGTGTGTGTGTGTGTGTTTGAGCTGCAAAACGATTTGTGTGCAGCATATGATGGAAATATTTCATTCATGACGCTTGTAAATCTTCTTTTGATTGCACTTAATACTTGTCACAGCAACAACAACGAGCAAAAGGCTGCAACACACATACTCTGACTCACGTTCACACACACACACATGCACACACAGTCGCACTGACAAACAAACTAACAGGAAAAACTGCCAACGGTAGAAGGGAATCATAATAATCCCACATGTTTGCATTCAAATTGAGAATTTCTCATGAGTCCGTGTTGGTGCCACATGCGCAATTGTGTGTGTGAGTGTATGTGTGTGTGAGTGTGTGTTTGTTCTTGTGGTGGTATCTACAGGAAAATCTCATTTCATTTCCAGCATATGCAGCCCAGACATGCCGACTCTTTTGTAGTCATGTGAGCCCCCATTCAGTTTGCCAGTTAAAAATCAGGTTTCTCAGCGCGCGTTTCGGGTTATCGGGCAAACAAATCCACAGCAAGCTCGCACACACTCGCACTGTTCAACACACTCACGCGCAAGCACACCGACTTGCCCTTAGATACATATCTGGGTGAATGAGAGACACCTTTTACCTCAATTTATCGTTTTGCGGAATCTTAAATCTCCCCGCTCCCCTGCTGCCCTGCTGTCCACCAAGGCTTTACTGCATTCAGTTGATGCGACTTTTGTATGAGCCATCCTTTTGTGCACACACACGTATAGCTGTGTATGTGTGTCGGGGTAACCCTGGGCATCCAACGAGCTGCCGTTGTGTGCGTCGGCATCTGCCGTCTCCCTGTATTGTCAGACAGGAATTATGATTTTTATTGAAAGCGAAAATGTCACCCGGTTGTCTCCGAGGTGCGTAAAGTATGTTTGACAAGCGGATTCTCATCTCGGAATAGCCAGAGACCTTCTAGAGATGTGCGGGTGTGCGTGGCAGGTACATACTCCACTGCACTTATTACCAGTTACTTGCCAAGTTTTGCTCCATTGCCACAAAATATTCAAAGCGTATTCTTGTTAACAGTCAGTTCTGGGGTAGTCAAAACTTTTCGTATCTACAAATTGGTCTCGCCTCTAACCGCAAAAAAACCATCGCACCCGGGGAGTGGAACGGGAACCTTTTGACTTCGTTTCGCTGTCAAAGTTATGCTGCCATCCCGCTCGCTCGCGCTGTGGCAAAATGAAGCATAACAGGGCGAAAAAATGTGTGGCTAACAACACTAATACCCGAAGAAAATCCCTGCGAACAATGAGGCGAGCAACTTTCACAGTCAGTTTGCAACTTCGACCTTCGAACCACACCGTCCTGCCCGTATAGGAACACATCTCGTTATGTACCACCCCTTGCGACCCTCCGCCACTCCCTCCCCCCTCTCGTTACGTCATCGACCCTTTGCGACAAACAAATCCAACAAGTAACTTTTGTGCCAAACTTTATGCATTTCTTTGCTGATGAAAAAGAAGAATAACAAGAAGACGAACAGCAAAGAGAGCTGTGGAAAGAAAGAGATAGAAGGGGAAGGGGTGCTGAGGAAGTAACGCCAGCTTTTTCTCGATTTTTAAATTCTTAAATCTCGCTTGTCTGATGGCGCCGTGGAACATGTGTCCTGCCTTCTGGCGCGCCTCTTTTCTGTTATTTCTATATACACTTTGTTTTTTCCTGGCAGCTTCTCCTCTTTCTGTTCCCTTTTCTGTTGCAGGTTTTTGTTTTTATTGCTCGCGCTTTGTTTTTCTTGTAGCGCCTTTGGCTTCACTGCGGCGTGCGTCGGCAAAGGATACGGCAAGCCAAGCGGAGTGGAACAAGGCACGTTTGTGATAACTTTTTGATGTTTCGCTGTTTACAGCTGTCAAGTTGTCCTATTGCCATGTCAAAATTATATTATAAATTTCTTGGCTGCCTCCGAGTCCTTCCACGACTTTCTTCTTTCTGGCGTTCTCGTGATTTTGCGGTGGCTTTGCCGCGCTTGCCCATTGATTTGCATAAAAATGTTCACAAATATTTTCATTTTTATTACGATGGAAATAAAACGAAAACAGCGCAGGAAATATTCAAACTGGCTATGAAAAATAAATAAAAAACCATGTTGGCAACAAAGACGACAAGTGACGGGCGAAATTCAATATGTTTTCTCCCTTGACTCGTAAAGGCCAAGCGCCTCCAGCTCTCACTCGCCGATGCAGAAACTCAGTTCTACGAATATTGAACCTCTATGGAGAGAATGGGAACAGAAATGTCGTCTATGGGGTTAAAAAAGAAAGACCATGCGACATGAGGCGAGTGATAAGTTCCTCCTCTGCACATGCGAGATCTTTTGACGTTTCCCCCTCTACCCGTCCATCAGTCTGTCTGCCGTCCTCGCGTGCGTTGGAAAATACTGTGGCAGCGTTTGCGGCGCGCTAAGCAAACAAGTCCCTTTATGTTTTGTTTGGAAAACGGGCATAAAAAATGTATACAGAATTCAATTTGTTTGTGTAAATTTCTTGACTCGCGGCTGTTGCAAATAAAATCTACATAAAGTGTGGAGTCTCTGCCCCGCTGCCCCTGCCCCTTCCTGTCCTGTTCTGCCTCACTTCCCTGTCGCTTGATTTGTTTGCTCTGCGGCAAACGGTCCCCAGCATTTTCGTCCGCGTTTCGCATCCTCCCATCCTCGAGCTCCACCTTCCTGCCAGCGCCAACATCCCTTTTTCCCGCCTCTTCGTTTGACACTTTGACTTCACGGGCGAGGGAGGAGGTAGGTGAGGGGAAGGAGCGAAGGAGCAACCTGCTCGCCTTGCTCAATATAAATAAATAAAATTCTGTGGCGGTTTTTCTTTTGTGGCTGCGATGCCGTTGGCAAATTAATTGAAAATGCTTTCGCCTTAAATACATTTTTCAAATGCAAACGGAAACGCGCCAAGAAAATTTCAATTATAAGAAGTCACAGGCAGGAAAATAATCTATCATGCGATGTAGCGCGGAGCAGGAGGGGAATGGAGGGTGGGAGGAGGCGATTCGAAATCAATGAATGGCTCTGCGTTTGATTGAATCAAATGTGGAGCATTGTGCGCTGCAATTAAGGAGATCTTGGGGATAAATGAGCCGCAGGCACAAGGCAGGCAGGGAATCCGACGGATCTGGGATTGGGCCGCGCTGTCAGGCATTCCTGTCACGACTCTCGATTTATTTTGCTCTTAAGACATTGCTGGATGTGTGTGTGTGCGCTTGTGTGTGTACTTATTTACAATCAATTGTATTTCACTCGGATTGGGCTAAAAACTTTTTAAAATGCTGCAGTACATGTTCGTCTTTTCCTACTGCTCCTTCTCCTTTCCTTTTTTTTGAGGCCCTGCAGAGCAAATCTTGAGAAACAAGCGCTTAATTTAATTTATTTTTTCTTTATTTGTCGATTGTTGTAGTTTTTGTTGTTTCTCTTGCTGCGCTCGGCACGAATTGCTGCTCATTAATTTTGTTTTATTTCATTTTCGAGCCCCCAACATCGATAGAAAATGTATTTAGGATTTGCGAAAAACGCAGCCCAACCCGGCCCAGCCAGAGGAACGTCAGCAGTTTTTGGCTATTTAGCTTAACATTTTATGCCATTCACGTTCCTTGAGCCTCGTTCTTCAGCCTCGTCCTCCTCTGTCTTCCCTTCTCAATTGTCATCAATTGGTGGGCTACCCATGCGAAATCTTCGGAAACGATAATTGATACTTTGCCCCCAAATCGATATGGAATCGATGCGAACTGAATTTCTATCCGTATTCCGGACTTTAAACTTCGCCATTGGACTACCAATGAGTTTTGCCAATCTGTGCGATAATTGGGGACTGCGTCCATCTTTGGGATAACCTCAATGTACATTCATATGTACCTATACCATATATACATATGTACAGACACATATAACATGGGCTCTCAGTCCTTTTATTAATTTGTGGGAAAACTCTGTATTCGTTGCTGATCCCAGAGTTCACATGGGTCTCGCACATAAAAGAAACTGGTGATTTGTATGGCAAAGACTCTTGAACATTTGAAATCGCATTAAATTTCAAGCAGGAAGCTTCGCTCAGATGAAGTACAAAAGCTCGTACGGGCATTATAGTACTCACTCAGACAGGGGAGGACAGCCCCAAGGAGGTGGGGGGATAAGGTCTACAGGACTCATCCCGGTTCAGCTTACCTGGAAAGAATTGAAAGGAAAGGAGGGTTAGCAAACAGCTTGATTGATATGAATATGCAAAGGCGTGTTTTCTACTACACTAATTGCTTGCCTCAAAGGACGAGGCAACTACAGGACGCAGTTCGTGGGACGCAGGACGTGGCCCTCTGCTTGCCTGCCAGTATAATTGATCCATATTTAGCATGGCGGTAGACGTTTAGTGTCGACAGGCGAAATGACGGACATGCAAACAAGTCATCAGGCATCGTTTTCAGATTAAAGACATTTTTTTATTTTTTTTTTTTCTTTTTGTTTTGTTTTTCTTTTGAAAATAAACCTGTAGTTCTTTCCGCAGCTTTGAATCTCTAATTAAATTAACGTAGAATCCAAGAACATAATTTAGCTTCATTTTTTGGAACATCCTTCTTCGCTTGCTTTCTTTAATATTCCTATTTTCAAGTTCCCAATCTTCACAAACTTTCCCAACTTTTCTTCTTCGTCTTGAACTCATTTTGCATTCGCGCGTCTCATAAAGTTAACTAAAGTTCTGAGCATAAATGCTTTAAGTTGTTTGCTTTATGACATAATTTCCCAGTATATTCTTGTTGTGTGCAAATAACTTTGCAATTCATTTCGCTTTTTAAAAAAAGACAAACAAATAGCATAATCATTACTATCTTTTAATTAACTTTCTTGGGCCTGGAAGACGATGAAAGTTTGCCCCTGTTGTTCTAACCAACTTGATGCCTATACACAAAGAGCGGTTGTCTGTTTATCTTTGCTGTTGGCTTCTGCTGCTTATTCTTCTAGCTTGTCTTGACAACTTGGCACAAAGCAAACAGAATTTTCTTTTTCATTACGTCCAGTTCTCCTGTCCAAATAATTACGAAGTAAAATATAATGAGACGACAAATGCTCAAAAAGTATTTGTCAATGGAGGCAACCCACACACAACCCTCCCCCTTCTTTCATCCCAGCGACTTTAAGCCAGTTTTCCTACCTAAGCCGCTTAACGAAGAATGTTATCGATTGTTGTCGTTCCCACGCTGACTGTCGACGATTAACATAATCGAATGGAAAATAAATATCTAGGAAATTTTCTTTGCTCAGCCACCAATCGCATTATGCCGAGAGTTTGGTCTCCAATTTCAGTCCACTTCTTCATCCAGCACATTCTGGAATCTTGAAGATTGTGCCCTCTCGGTTAATTGAATTATTTCAATGGCTTCCCCCTTCAGACGATGCATTCAACTCCAGCTTAAAAGAAATTGCCTTCTCTATTGTCTAGACCCTCTTCGGAGGAACACCAACAGGCGACCCCATTAGCTGTGACTAAGCCACAAAGTCATTTCCGAGTGCATCGTACGGGGCAACAGCGCCAACAACATCAAACTAATTCATAGGGAGCTCTTACCAAATCCTCAGTCTAAAATTCGTTGTTGCAGACGTTCTTAAGAACATTATAAGCCACAGGTTCGTTCAACTCTTCGAGTTTCTGGGACTGGAATTTGTCGGTAATGCTCGCTTGTTAAAGACATTAAGAATCATGAAAAGCGTTTCTCGTCATCGTGTACCCTGTCACACGTGATACAATCTAAACGTCGTGTTTGCTCAATTATTTATGCGCACTGTCCTAATAATAACTGTAATTAACGCATCATGGAATTCAATATCTAATGTCATATGCGATATGGCATATACCATACATATGTATATAGACAGGGGAGAGCATTAAAAATCAATACGAGAAAGCAGCCCACGCACCCGCAGCTAGTCAAAAATTATACAAAAAACTGTCATTAAACTAAGTATACCTCTTCGTCGGCAGAGAACGAGAGAGAGTTGGGTAAATCCCGTGTCTATAAAACAACAACAACAATGAACAAAATTAAAATCAATTTTATGTTTATGACACTTTTTTCTATCGTTCTTTATTCTGCTTCTCCACTCTTCTCTTTGGGGCCACATTTTAAACCAAACTGTGCGGAGAGTCGCTGTGCGTAGGTTGCCGCATGCCTACCCGTCTGCCCCCTGTCTGTGCCTGGAGCAACGGTCTGAGCTTAGATTATCGTCGCCAGGGTAGCATTGTATATCGATGGGCAGTGGGGCACTTCGTTAGGGGCTTAGGTCATAAAGCAACCTACTGTCATTTTTAATGGTGTCAAGCTGATTCATTTGACCCGAGTCCCTATTTACATATGCATGTGTGTGTATGAGTGCACGAATGTGTGCATATATAATTCAGCTGTGGGCCGTCGCCATTTGCCCATGAATCAGTTATGGCACTAAAATTGCAGACATCGCTCAGAACTGATTGCCATATAATTTGAGCTGTCCCCACCAATTGCAGAGCGATTGCTGCACTCGCCTCTCCCCGCTCGCCTGCCCCACTCATTACCAATGCAAATGCGGCGTGTTCCGTTCGAAATATTTGAACTAATTTGCTTTATTTCCTCAATGCCAATTTAATGGGCGTGGCTTCCGAAGCGTTTTGGGCCGTCAGCTTTAGGGACTAGGGGCGCAATTAACGGTGAATGAAGTGGGTTGGTGTGGGGAAAAGAGTGCTGAGCTAGGTGTAGGGAATTGAATCGAGTTTCCGTCAAAAGGTTCCCACAAGGCCGGTTCCGTCAACGTCACCTTGAAAGACGGTTATCAAATATTAAAGCGCAATGTGGACTACGTCGAAAGGGGACCACGCACTGATCACTCGGGCGTAAAGAGATGAAAGATGGCTCCTGGGACACGGGCGACTGCTATCAGCGCTTGGGCATCGCCTTTGACCAGCATTTCTCCGTGCTAATCAGCGGTTCGCATCTCGCTCACCTTCGACCCTTCGTGCAGCCGAGCATGACGCTCAACATTCAGTCGCTGCGCCTACACATGCACTCACACACACGATGTCCGCTCGAGTCTAATCAAAAACAATTCATCGGTTCTCGGATTCACATGCAAATGGTCTTTTCCGGGGATACCATCGATGCTTCCATATGATTTAGTCCACTTAACGAATTTCTTATCTTATTTAAGTGCCTTCCCTGACATTTCTTTTGCCCTGCTGCCTTTTGTGTACATATGTACATGTGTATTTGGCCTATTCACTTTCAAGTCCCGGATTAGTGTTTGCGTGTGCATTGAAATTACTTGAATTCAAATTATGAACGCAATGATCATTAGGGGCAGGCAAAAGGTCGCGTTGTCAGCGACGTTTGTGGCCCTGGCACTGCTGCTGTCCTGCTAATGAAGTTCAAATATTTAGGGAATTAGGCGCCGCGACTCGCCGGGACCTGCACTCATACTAGTGGGGGGAACCTTTTGGATTTTATGCTAATGACAAATGCTTTTATCTTCGCAAACACTAAACAGAAAGCGAAACAGAAACAACAAAAATTAAAATTAAAATGGAGAAAAAATTAAAAAGAAAAAAAGCAAAATTGTTAGCAACGTGCTGCAGATGCCGCGAGTAATTATACACTAGGCACATGGGGTATGCTTGTTTTAGTGTACAGTACACTGTTCTTCTATTAATTAGTGTAGCCTGAGATGGTGGTATATTTCATTTAATACGTCAATTCAATCAGTTTCATGACGTTGGGTTTGGCAAACCTCTTCAGACATAATGTTCCTCAGTGTAGTGTATGCAGGGTTCGGCTTGGTGGCTTTTATCTCTCCATTACGACCACCTCATGCTGACCCTAATCATTATGCTGGGCCTGCCAGTCAAGCTAGTGAAAAGCGGCGTTCAAACTGGCAGCTTGGGACCGTGAAAATTACACGTTTTTTTTGTTTTTGCTGTTGTTTTTGCTTTGAGGTTATAATATTACATGCCAGGTATGTGTCCTGCCGGGGCAGGGTGCATAAATTTATCCATTTGTTGTTGTTGTGCTCATGTTGCTTTAATTAAATTTCTCTTTTTCTGTCTCATTTCGGTGCGGTGTGGTCGCTAATTTCGACGTTTAGGCGCGTCTAATGTTTCTTGTGGTTCTGTTACTTCATTTAAATTGGAAAATATGCTATAAATGTGGTGGGGAGGGCAACTAATTGGCAGGCCCAGACTGGCTTTATTATTTATACATTTCGTTCCCCATTATATAGTACGTCTGTACACACATCTTTGTATTTTATGTCTTATTTACGCAAAGTTCACTTGACCACAGCTGCTGGGCGAGTGCTTGATTACGAAATTGATTAAAACCGAGCTCGCTAATAAAGCCAACGGATACGGACGCACAGCTCCGACCATTCACTCACTCGGGACACGGGCGGGTCTCTGCCAGTCAGGTGTTTTCTCATTGTGTGCGCTTCGCTGCACAAGTTTCAAAAATACAGGGGAAAATTGAAAAGGAATTTTCCAAGGGAAACCAAAGAAGCAGACGCAGTCAAAAGGCAAGGGATTGCTTCAGGGAAGAGGGAGGAATAGAGTAGGTAAAAGGGAAGGGAAAACAATGCAGCCGAAGTCAAGTGGGAAAACAATAATTCCATTCGTGCAGCTGATGACGGGATTAGGTAGCAATCAAAATTTATATACGTTCATATGTATAAAAGGTCTGTAGACCTTTGTGACGTTATGAAAAATAAGAATGTCACAGCGGGAATAACGCCGGGTTTTACCAAACCTGCTAATCAAAATAAAAATTGAATTTAATTAGCATACCGAAGAGAGATAGTAGAATCAAAGCATTTCAAGACTTGAGCTTTGACTTTGCCTCTGTGAAAGCCCCGACACAAAAGTAATTGAGTAAAGAGAATCGCTTGCAGTCAGCTAAGAGTGTCGCTGATTGTGTATTTTTCTTTAAGAGCGGCTGCCCAGCTCGCCTGAGATCTTGGCGTCGCTTAGCCATGCGCTTAGTCATCGATGAGCGAGGCAAACAATGGAAGATAAACAGCTTAAAATAGCATAAAACTAATCTATATATAATATAATATACGAGTAGTAGTTTGAATATAATGTATATTTTGAGCATACAACAATAATAATTACATTTATTCGTCTTGAAAATCTGTAGAAATATAGAACGATTTCATAGACCCAATTGTTTGCTGCAACAGGTTGAGTAAGGTTCAAATTACCCCAGAAAGACAGTGGCTTCGTTTATTCAATTCAGTTTCATTGGGTTTGTTTTTAGTGTAGATACAATCACCACCGTTGCTAATTTCTCGATAAAGGTGCAAAATATTGCTGGCAATACAAGGGAGAAAATGAACACAGTATTGGAAACTGCTGTGGGGCATTGCCTTTTCTCTTCTTTTTTTTTTTTTTAATTGAATTTGAAAGTTTTACCTAAGCGCACAACACAATTTATATACTTTTTAACCGAGCACAGTAAACCACGGTACCACCAACAACAAGAAAAAGCAAATAAACATCGTCATGAACATGACAAAGACAACAAATGGAATAGTCAGAGTGTCATTGCTGCGAAAATAAACAAAAAATAAAACAAACAAGCCAAAAAAGCCAAGCACACAAATGAAAACTGCCATGTCGAATTACAAATGGTTTTTAAATGTTTTTGACCAACTTTTACTGCCTGCAGTTAGCCTGTTGGACGTTTGGCAGAAACAGAAACGGTTTCAGTTATGGGCCACTTTCAAACATGGCCCCAACTAGATCGAAACCAAGCGAAGCATCTAAGCCATTTCAAGTTGCCGTTTTTTCGTCGTGCTTAACAGACGGTTTAATGACGTCCGTACTTGGCTCATCTTTAAACTCAGATCCCTCCGGGTCGTTTGAATCGATGTGTATGTGCTGTTGTTGTTTTCCCATTAAAGTTAAAAATGTACAAAAGCTTAAGCCAGACCGGTAATGCATCTACTCTTACTTTGAAACCAACCCGAATGGTATCATATATTAACTCTAATTTGGGTAGAATAACTGATTAAAATAGTTGATAACTTCAAATTGCCCTTATATAATGTCTATACGACTGCAGAGAGTATATTCGTATGGGCCAAAGACATCCCCGGCCCCATAAAATATATTTATTTTGAATCAGCATCAACGCCGAAGTCGATCTATGTCGATCTATATCTGTGTTTCTGTTCATCTACCCGTCTTTATGTTGTACCGCTAACTACCTCTCATATTTAAAATAATTAAGGAAACAGTTGTAAATAAGTCGAAATGTTGGAACCAAATTTCCTGCATTGTCATTTTTCTGCACAAATAATATGCGATTGCCATACACTATCATCAAAAGCGGACCATTATAACATATAGCTGATATAGGAATAAGGAATTTTGTATGAAGACCAGTACTGTTATTTTGAAAAACTAAACTTAGCAGTGCCAATATAAGTAAGAAGTAATCGTGGTACACACTTTTTATTTCATTAATATCATACTGCCAGAAATAAAGGTGGCGACGTGAGGTGAGTAGTTCAGAGAAATCATATCTTTTTTAGAGGGAAAGGAATGGGAAAGATTTCTTTTTAACTGATAACTTTTTGGGTGCTCAGATCAACTAGAAGTTTGAAAAACATGTCACGATTGTAGTCCATGGTTCGTACACTGACAACTTGCCGACATTCTAATATCGTAAAAAACGGTATTGCGAGTAAGTCAATGCCCTTACTTAACATTTTTCTAAGTAAAGAACATTTAAAAAATTAAATTAAATAAACATCACAAAAATTGAATTGATATCACAGCTGGAACAATGTCTAGAACGCGCTGTTTTCTTGCTTACAACCAATCGATAAACTCTGAACTGCCTTATCTCATTGCTATAATCACTTCACATTAGAGACTGCAACGTATTTTTAACGATCCCAGAAAATATGTGACAACTGCATTTACAGGGCAATAAAATGTTTCTCAAAAAACTGAAATTCTTTTTGAGTATAATGTCTATTAGGGACTATCTGTATGAGAGCTATTCTTCATTGCGTTGATAAGAAATAAACTGTAGGAAACACATACACATCAAATATTAAAACTACTTAAATAGACCCAAGAGGAAGTTCCTATCTGAAAGTACTTTAATTTTTATTCTTTCCATTGAGTAAACCAAAAACTTCCCATCAAATCAACTTGACCAATGAATATAACCGAGTTATAGCAAGTTTATTTAATTCTGGAATTTCAGTATTTAGCATGTGCATTATACCTTAATCCCCTGATAACCTGTCATAGAAATTCCCACTTTTTCTAAAATAAAAGCACTGAAAAGCGTCGAGCCAGGTAGAAACCTGTTGAGTGAAGCGCAACTTAGGGCACCAACCTACATACATACATATTTGTCTGTATGTATGCATGTGTATAGTTACACACTCTGTGGTTGTTTATGTGGGGTTCGTGTTGTTGTTTTTCAAACTGGTTCTTCAGAAATAAACACAACCAGCGCACACACACACACGCACAAAGCGAGTGCTGATATGTTAAGCTTTTGACTGAGCTTACCAAAGCATGTGGCACCTTGGAGGCTTACAGTTGGACTCTGCCAAGTGGGAGAGGGAGGGGGATAAGGCGATGCAAACGCGATGTCAACGCCAACGTCATACTTCAAGGCCAAATGTCGCATAACTGTAAATTTCCCGCGAATTCCCGCGCTGTGCAATTAGAGAAAACGAACACTGGTCACCCTTCCCGCTCACACCCCCGCCCAGACCCAACTGTAACTATTCTATTTACAGTTGCTGTAACAGTTATTGTTCCAGCTCAGAGCGAATAAGGGAGAGAGAGACGGACTACAATGAGAGCGAAAAGTAATGCGCAAATTAACCGCTTAATGACGCCTAAAGCGACAACTAGAAGAAAGAAACAACTCGAAATTGCGATCTCGTGCACTGGTCAAGGCGGGACAGAGAGCGCGAGAGTGACGGCGAGAGTAAATGAGGGAGGGAGATCGCAACTTTCGCAGAAGAGAGTGCGTCAAGCCAAGCTTAGACGGGTCAAAAGTGTATTGCGATAATGTGAGAGTGCACAAAGCGGAATATGAACCGAGATGTACTCTCTGCATGTGTATTTGTATGTGTGTGAGTGTGTGTGTGTGATAAGTGTACGTGCATACCGTTTTAAAAGCTCCTCGTTATGTTAATTATCTGAACCGCAAACGGGCAACACTTGTTGTTGCTGTATTTGACTGGTTTCGTTGTTGTGTTACTGGTGTTGTTGTTGTTTTTTGAGCTGCGTACAAGTCTTGTCTCACTCGCGTCAACAATTGTTAAGCAAACAACGAAACAGTTGGCGCTTCACTTGCTGCCAATTTGCTTGTTTCTTATTTATGAATCCGACTTCCAACACTGTTTGCACTGTTTTCTTTGCTCCCCCTTCTCTCTCTGCTGCTGCAGTTTCTTACACACTTTCACACATTTGCATTGCATTTGCGTTATATGCATTCATTTGTTCGCGCTGCGCCTCAACGCATCACTTGCCAAAAATGATGATTGGCCAACAACACACACGAAGCAAACGTTCAACCAACTTATGATAAATGATTCCACAGCACTGACTCTTTGCTGCCTGCACTCTGCGTGCGAACACGACGGCGTCTCTGAGATAACTGAGGCACCACAACTGTTTGAGCTGCTTATGCCGCTCTCGCCGTCTCCGCACGTGAGAGAGGGCTTCCTATTTGTGTGTGTGTGTGCGAGTGTTGGCGTGCGCAAGAGGCATGCGAAGAGAGCGGCAGCGCTTGGTAAGAGACGCTCTTGCTCTTGTTTACATTTGTGTGGGCGGCAAAGAGAGTCGTTGTCAGTTCTAGTCGGTAAGGTCTTGGTGGTATAACAATCGGCTAAATCTCTGATTCTATTAGGTGATATATTCTTGACAAGAAAAATAAGATAAGTCAAACAAATAAGTCTCTCACTTTTATAAATATCTCGGTGAAACCTGATCGCCGGATCGAAATAATGTATTAGTAAAAACTGTTTGCTTAATATAACTATTTAACACAGAGCACACAGTTTGTAAAGCACCTAGGAAGACATATGTAGCTATAATGTATATTTTGCATATTCTGAACAAGAAATTCTTAATTAATAAATAAATAAATTCATCGGATGCCTAAACTGGAGCTAAGCAAGAATCATCATAAAGTGTAGTAGTAAATTTAACGCTTGAAGTGTATTAGCTGGGTTGGAAGAGTTTTAAAGAAAGGTAAGCCATGGACAATTTTGACTAAAAACAACTTGCTATTTTGGCCGATTTGTACTGCGAATTTAAGACTCAAGTTTTAATTCTCACATAAACATTTTGTCGGAGTACTAAAATCCTTTTACAAAAATGAACTTAACCAATATACCCTAGTTAGAATGGGCTTATTTGTACAGTAAATAATCATAGCTACTACTCATAATATCCCTAAATCTTACGGATAGTTCTACCTCATCCATAAAGGATGTTCAGGCCCAATATCATCTTGCACAGTTGTAGCATTCTCTTACTAAAGTTCTCTCTTCTCCTTAGCCTACCTGCAGGCAGAGCAGAGAGCGGACTCCGCAAATACTGGTTCAAGCGAACAGTATAAGAGTCCAACGGAATGCAGACAACATGCATGTGAGTGGGTATGCGAGTTTGTTTATAACGATGTTTTGGGAAAAACGCCGGTTGTTGTTGTTGTTGCTGTTTCTGGCGTCTGGCTGTTGTTCTTTTATCACCGAAACTCCGACTGGTGCACACATAGATATGCACATACATACATATGCATATAGTATGTAGTTGACAGCCCAAAGACGAACCAGATTACAGTTATTATCGTTGTGTGAGAATTCCTGCAAAGCAATTTGCACTCATTGCCATTCAAATTTATAGTTAAGACGAATAAGGTTTAAATACATTTCGGATTTGCATTTGTATTAATTAATTGGTATTAAATTACGGCACATTTCGCAAATTAATAAGCACAAGATGTGAGGTTAAGGAGAGTTTTAGGCCAGAAGAAGAGACAGAATGAAAAACTAAAGAAAATTGTTGCACATGACTGAGGTACGCCATGAAAAGATTAACTTTACACCTGTCTTAGACCCGGAGTTTACTGTAATAATATTAATGATTATATTTTGATTATATATTAAGTGATGGTTTGAAGAATTTGATTTCAGCTATAAAGAACAATTTATTGAGAATATAAACTACATATAACTAAACTGCTTTAAGTTCAGATGAATTTTGTATTACAAAAAGAAACAAATACATTTCTTTAGGAGCCAGTAATCGTCGGAGGAATGTTTAGCTGTGTACAAAGCAATCGGCAACTTGGAATTTTCCAGATACATTTTTCCAATATCCATAAACAACTGCCACGGTCTAGGAGCGGGCAGGCAGCAAGCAAGAGGGACTGAAATTCCTTGAGATTTCGCACACAATTTCACTGAAGACGATGCAACAGGGGCAGCTCAACAACAACACTCGGAGAAAGGAAAAATACAGCACTTTGAATTTGTGCCGAGAAATTAATTTGATTTAATTTCCATCAAACACACATACGTGTGTACATATGTGTGTACAAATAGTGCAACAAATGAATTTTGTACGTGCCACAAATGCCAAAAATGCCTGTGACGGAGGTGGGGGCGTGTTCGGGCAGTAGTGAGAGAAGACACAGGACCCACATGTGAACGTGTGTGTGAGTGTGTGTGTGTGTGTGTTCACACCGTCGCCGTAGAGACCGATGCTGAGGCTGAGATTTGTGAGCATTTGTGCCGTTTTGTTGCGTGGTCGACCACGCAGCACGCAGCATGCGGCATGCCTCATGCGGCACGGAGAACCATAAATTCCAGCCGCTCAATAAACTAATGGCAATTTGTATCTGAAAGATACATGCCAGTCGGGGACACACGAAATTACTTGTGTGCCCGTTTTTCGTCGTTATTAGTTTTCCTTCCTCGATTCCTCCTCCGCTTCGATCCTCAATCCTTGTGACACTTTTATCACTCACGTTCGGCTCATCAAAAAGTTAACGACGATAATGACAAACATTTCAAAAGCAAACACTTTCTACACACACACACAATGACCCAACTGAAAACCGAACTGGAACCTGTAACATAAGTGAAGTCATAGTCATACTCCATCCCAGACACTGAGACCCCATCCCTCCCTGTCCCTTGGCTCCTTCCCTCCGTCCACTGGCTGATAAATATCTCGTTTAGTCTGATATTGTTGTTGTTGTTGTTGTGGGCAAACACCTTAATTAACTTTTTTCCATGAACATCTTTGGCATGGCAGCTCTTTAGTGCGGCGAATCCTCCTTCCCCTTGGCCTTCCTTTCCCCTCCCCCTCCCCCTTCCCCGACCCGGACTTGACTTATTTATTAGGGTTATTTGGTTGTGTCTGATGTGCGTGGAGTCCTTACATGAGCTCAACTACCTGCTCGTTTTCACCTGAGTACGTGTTAATTTTGTGTATTTATCTTTCCCTTCTCTGCTTCTTCTTGTTCTTCTCATAGCTCTCCCCCAAATAGAAATATCGTGATATATGGTGGGCTGAAGGGGGAGGGGTAGAGTCGAATTGAAATTCCAATTAACAGTTGGCTTAGCGCAGCGCGGTACACACTGAAATCTATCCGAAACTCGAGTGGAGTCTGTAAAAGTATCTGTATCTGTAGCTGTATCTTTTGGTGCGCATCTGACACGTTCAACTCTGACGTTGACTTTGACTTGTTCAGCAGCTCTCTGAAGTTTTGCCACATTCACCTAAGCAACGTGAGAAATGCAAATGCCAAGCCAAGTTTCACAGAGTAAAGAAGCCAGGCAGAGCGAGAGAGATAGAAAGAGAGCAGGGCAGGGGGCGGGGGAGAGGGAGCCAGGAACAAACAAAGGCGTCGATTTGTATCTCGAGTGTACACAAATTCAGCTTGCACTACTTCAGCTCGGGCGCTTTGTTTAGACATTTTCCTTTCGCTTTCAGGCTTCCGTACTTCGAGCAGTTGTTGTTGTTATTATTTGAATGTGTCTGCCTGTTTTTTGTTTTCTCCAGAGTTTTTCTCTATGTTTTTCCTATTCCTAAGTATTTACGCCGCAGTTTGTTTGTTTACCTTTGACATCTGATACGATTCCACTGGCAGTTGCTGAATTTGTTGTTGCTGCTCTGCTGTTTTCATTAGAGGCGTCGAAATGAGCCACACCCGTCGCCAAGTCAAGTGGCTGCAGCAGCCGTTATGAACCTGCAGCACATGTGTCTACATCCCTCGGGTCCGCACTGCCAGTACCCGACCGGAAGTCGAGCCCGACTTGCTGCATGCCACGCAACGCAGTCTTGAGCTGCGGCAGAAATTACTCCTGAATCCGGGAAGCGAAGGCGATGTGCAACATCATTGCAGTTGAATTTAACTCGACGGCACATGCAAATTGCCCACAGCATTCCGAGATTTCGAATTGTTGGCGCGTCATGTGGCTGTCTGCCTCCCTTTACCTCTCTCTCTCTCTATCGCATTCTCTCGGTGCAGCAGTTGCCACAGAGGGCACCTCATTACACTGCTGTCGGCGCATCAGACCGGCTTACTGCTTGTTGTGCCAAACTTACTCCTGATCGGCAAAGTAAATCCCGCCTCCTCAGCCAGCCAGTTTAAGTTGAGCGCAGTGTTAGACGAAACTTGGCGTGAAGTGTATTTATTACTTCAACTAAGTTGATAATAAGAGCCCCAAGGGATGTAGTTGCCTAAGTAAAGATCAACAATAATGCTAATCATTCTGGAGTACACTCGATTTACAGTTAACGAGAGAAGAAAAGATAGTTCCAAAAAACATAAATGAAATTTAATTGCTTTCCCATTTACTTTGGTTTATCTGTTCGAATACCAGTTCCTTAGTCTGAACTCCACTAACTGCATTTGTCTAAAGGTTTCCTTGCGATATTACAATTAGTGCTCCAATGACAATTCAATTTAAATCCACAAATGTGTCTATTGTGTATTCCCGGCTGTGCCTTAATCTGACCTCATGATAATATCCTTAATGAACTCATGTTATTTTTAGCCAAAGGTTTCTTCTTCCACCTTGTCTGAGCCCTGAACCCTGCTTCGTTTTCTTTTGTAATTATCTATCATATTTCCAAGGCGTTTTGACTGAGCAGTTCCTTTGCCTTCCTTCAACTGCAAGAGAGTCTCGACAAACGACAAGTGATTTGCAAGGTGCTTAAAATAATTATAATTCTCTTCGATAACGATGTCGATACCCAGCTCAATCTCCAGCTAGTTCCATTTGTTACTTCTATTCCTGTAACCCCCGCCCCGGCTGCCGCCCTCCCCACTCAACTGTTCAGCTTGTTGCCAGTCATAAACATCCTGTCGCGTGGCAGAGGCGTGGCACGCAGCAATCGCATAATTTACAGTAATTAGGATCTGTGACTTTGGAGGGGCATAAACAGAGCACCGCGCGATTTACGCGTTTCAATAGCCGTTTCATAAATTCATAAATTACGGTGTGCCTAATTGATGTTTCCGCCGAACGCGGGACCAGCACATCAAGGCACAGATACAGATACATAAACAGGAGGCACACAGCTCGTGAAAATTGTTGTTTCCATGGAAATTTATTAATCCAAATTGTACGGCAAGCCCCACTAACATTAGGCATCTTCGCATCAAAATAAACAACACACAGAACCGTATAACACGGAAGCACCGACGATAATATGCTATGGGGAAGTGCAAATAGTTTACAAAATACATAAATTTATATATGTTTTATATTGTATTTGAAATTCAATTAAATGCCAGCCAAAATGTTGAGTTATTCAGCAAATACCTTAGCGCTTTAATATTATTAACTTTGAACAGTCTGCCAAACACTGTAGAATGCGTAGCAAACGCCACAGCACAACTGAAACACTCTACTATACCCTGTGTATAGGGAAAGTCGAGCAATCGCGTATGAGGGGAGACGCAGTCGCTTGCGCTGATAACCCAACTCAGGCAGATAATGTCACAAGTCCACATTGCGCCGCATGTGTGTGCAACGCCAGCAGCAACAACAACTGCCGCAGCAGCAACGGCAGCAGGAACTGCGGCACAAGCTTCGTTGGATTCCGTGGAAGATGCAACAGAGAAATTAAAAATAAAAACGCACTTTAAACACGTGCGTGGCTTGCTGGCAGTGGAGGAGCCCGCTCTCCTTCCACCTCTCCTCCACTCCCGCGTTCACCCTCTCGCGTTCGCTGCATTGCTTGCTGCTGGCGTTGCGTTGGCGTTGTGGCTGCCACTTTGACTGACAATTAATTTCAATTGCGCATTCGCGTTAATCGCACTAAAAAGGAACGACAGAAGCAGCACCACCAGCACCAACAAGAACAACAACGGCTGCAGCAGCAGCAGCAACAACAGTATCATCTTTATACTCTTTCAGTGGCTATATTACTTCTGTATTGAAATTTGGAACACAATGTACATACACACTATGTATTTTCGATCAGCATCAGCATGTCAGTCAAACAAGATCGAAACAGTGATCATCAAAATAATACAATAGTAGTGGCTGGTATTCTTATATATATTTGACTGGTTCGTTGAGATTACAGTTTATTCTTTAACCCTTTGTTTCAGAATGTATAGTCGTTTTCACCTTCCCAATCACTTTCTATTATATGTTGCCATTCAGCACGCAAAAGAAAATATTATTAACAAACATTAATCATGTATTAATCGAAATTTTATGTAGATAAAATTCATGATTTTGTAAAGTTGAATTACTTTATATTATAACTTTAATAAGTACAGTCATTACGGAACAATCTGAAAGGGTATTCATACTTCGACAGAGCGAGATGTGAATTTCCTCTCTCTTTTATCTCTTGTTGTTGCACGCAAAATGTTCTTTCTTTTCCCGCTGCTATTTTTAATCATTTTTCCCATTTTTTGTTCAAGAATTATTCAGTGTGTCGTCTGCTGCTGCTGCATGAGATTAAAAACATAAGTGACAGCCAGGCAGAGCCGCAGGCGAAGGCTCCCGCGCGGGCTGAGGGGCCTGTCCAAAAAGGAAAATGTCAAGTTCAAGAGTCGCTACAGCTGCTCCAGGTGACTCTGGTTCCTCTCGTTGAAGAGGCAACGTATGTGCGGAGCATGCAGCAGACTTTGCTAGATTAGAAGACCCGAGCGGGAGCAGCAGAAGTGGAACTAGAAGTGGCATTTGGAGCTGCAAATGAAAGTGGCAGCAGGGGTGCATGGGGGAATCGGAGTTGTATGTGAAACTTGGGGCAGTGGCAGCTGGAAGTGGATTAATTTTGACATTTATGATGTAGGCATAAAGTGCTTAAATTGCGTTCCCTTTGCAGCTCACCATAAACAAGAACAATGGAAATGCTGCAAGTCCAAAGGTAGAGCGCTCCATCATCGACGGGATAATGGAGATAGTGCTCAAAGGCACGTGTCTGCATAATACGCACTCGAATCGAGATTTATACATATGTACAAAGTTGATTTATTTATACTCGTACTTGCACTCATACGAATATAATGTGTATTGAGCCACTTCATAAGTGCATTGGCTGCACAAAAATCACGCACTGTCCACAATGCATACACTCAGAGAAAATATTGTAGATCAAATATACATATGCCATGAGTGTTATTAAATTTCTCTGTCTCGCATTGCTTAAAATCATTTGAATTGAACTTGTCTAAAGAAAAAAGTATAATAACGAACTATTAAATAATTTTACAAGGAAATTCATTGAATTGCAATAGGGTTAATAAATTATAGGGCGGTATTCACGCCAGTGATGCCAATATTTTTTCGCAAAAACAGGACAAATTCGAAAAAAAAACAGGAAAAAAAGGCTAAAAAAAATAAAAAATAGCACAAAAAAAAGGACAGAAATTTTTTTTTATTAATATTTTATTTAAAGTTGCTTTCTTGTTTCATCGACAACTTCTAATTCAGCTATCTTATTTTCCTTATAAGTTGCCATCAATAAATATTTTTATCTGGCAGTTTACATATATTCATGGCAGCACAAATTGTGTCGAATTTAATCTTTTTGGAATTAACACTGCACTTGCACAATTTGCAGTATCCTTTGGTACTGTCAGATTTGTTCTTGCAGAGCCAGTTTTTAAAATCTGGCTGCGGCAGCCAGCAATCACGAATTTTTTTTATAATTTTCCTTTGGTATTTCTTGGCAGATAAGTATTTACGCACAAGTGTTCCATATTATGATTTCACACGATATCGATAAAAGTTTGCGTAAAAGAGATGCCAACTCATAGTAAAAATCAATTTGAAATTATATAAAATTGTAAAAAATCAATTTAAAATTATATAAAATAACATAAATTTAGTCTAAAATTTATCCGGACAAAACAAATAAAATAAGGACAGATTTCCGGATAGGGGATGTTTGACATTTCTTCCAGATGAAGCAGTTGAAAACAGGACAGATCTGTCCGGAAAAAGGCCAATTGGCATTACTGATTCACGCTGGATAACACTATTGAAATAATGTTAAATGTTGTTTATTTTATTTTGTTGTGTGACTATAGTTAATACCCTTTTGTACGGTATGAAATGACATGTATTGTACACAGATAATAAGGAATAATGCTTTGTTAATCACTAAGTAACTGTATCTGTATCAAGACATGAAAGTATTTTAATATAATTATGTCTCTTTGTCTACAAATTAATATCATTTGGCCCTCTTGTGCTCGAAAAAACAGACTGATCTTTATTTTTCTCCTTCTTTACTTTTTGCTGAGATTGTTACTGTTACTGTTTACAGAGTGTGTTACTGTCAATGTTTACAGAGTACGTTAATACTATTGTTTAAAGAATATGGTTGCGTTTCAATATATACAGACTATGTCGATTGTGCTTATAGATACGTGTATGGTTAAATAGGTGTACACATAGATATGTTACATTAAGATTAATGTACCTTATTTCTATCTTTTACAACTAATTAACTACATAAATAGTATCTTCAATTTAGCATTACACAATTGTGTCCTTCCTTTTGAGCCGTGTAGTCAAACAGAAGTGTTTGTCGAGGCATTGATGGGCTCTGGTGTGGGTTCAGCTGCGTGTGGGTTTCTAGGCATTTTGTGAGTTGAGTGCAAGCAACACAAACGTGTCCTGCAGTCGTTGTTGTTTTTCTGTTCGAGGAGTCCTGCTTGTGCAGCGGCATGTCCTCTTGCCGGCCTTTCACTCACGTAGTGCACAGCGCCGTGGGCGACACCGCCGCCGCAGCTCACGTCGCGCGTTAAAGTCACGTTTTTTCCAGGTAATTTACGTTGGCTGGAACTGTTGCCACCAATATTTCTGGCCGCGTTGGCCCGTTGATTTTGGTGCCAGCCAAGCTCGTTGCCGTCAGTTCGGTTCGCTTGTTGCAGTTGTTTTTCTTTTCGGGCTTTTGGCTGTGTATGAAATGCGTTTTTTGGCCTTTGAACGTGAACGGTGTCCTCTTTTGCACATGTTGACCGTGCCGCCCACCCGCCTCTTCCCTCCCTGTTCACTTATTGTTTTTCTTGCTCGCCTCTCCTCTCGTTCGCCGTGCAGCGAAATGTGCATAACGTGACCGGGATTCTTAGTTGCCTTCTGCTCGCCAGCGAAAGTGCGAGCCAAGTTCGGATCCGCCCGAGTCCAAAAGTGCAAAGTGCACACGCTGCAAGGCGCCCGCTTTCGCTCTCCTCCTCTTTCTGTTTCGCTCCCACTCAGTGCCTCACTCCGCTGATATTTCACTCGGAAAACTTTTCAACAACTTTCGGACAGCTGCAATGGATACGGATGCGGATACTGATACAGTAACTTCTGTCGAGCTTTTACTGTACTTCTTTGAACTCTCCTGCTCCTGTTGCTGAAGTTGTAGTTTGTTTGCGGCGAATTAAGCTGCGGCCATTGAAACGGTACTTGAGTTAATCGTTTAATTAGTGCTTGTGAGCTCTGTGAAGGATCCAAATGAGTTAAAAAAAACTCAACTTAACTCGCAAGTACCTCGAGCGATAATCGACTGAATGTCTTAAGGTATTCACGTGATTGCTCTCCTGAGTTTATAAATATGCGCTAATATATGTACATATATATGCACATAGCACTTCACAGTTTGTTGAAATAAGTGTACGAGTATACCCACATTAACTACGAGTATTTGTTTGTTTGGCGGCAATTCTAAAATGGAGCCCACAAAGACGCATTCCATAAAGTAAAAATTCAGGTCAGGTTGCTAAAAAAGTTTACACATCACGGAACTGGTGACAAAGCCTTAAAAGAAACAAAGTGTCTAAGTTGATTTGTTAAATTCCGTTTGGGAGATTTTTCACTCAAAGTCAAGCCACGTTTAAGTCCGCCAAGTGCAATTGATGATGACGTTATCAAGGCTTTCATCGAAACAGATCGTCATGTAACTGAGCGTGAGATTAGAGAGAAGTTAAATAACCACAATCAACCATAACATAGATGATCATATCATCACCGGTTTCTTTTCGGTCAACCTCATATATGACCGTGACCTTCTTATATGTGTTAACACAATTATGGTACTACGAACAGCCAAACGATTTCATGAGATTTGGTAGAGATCGGATTATTACTGAATTATGAACTGATTTTTAAGCCCCTACCGGAAAATGTGGAACAAAAAGTACTCAAAACATGATTAGCTAGTTAGTTAGAAATTATATATAAAAGAAATTATTTGGTCAGGCTTATAACGGGTATTTCACAGCCGAGCACACTCGAATATAGGCTTTGCGCTTGTTTTTTTCTTATTTAATTTTAATCACTGTCATTCCACGCGACATTTTCTAATTACTTATGATGTTTTTGAAATAAACTAAATAAGCATTAAACATTCCAAAAGTTTTTAGAAAGTTGTTTATTTTTTTTTATTTTTAGAATTGATGTGTTTAGACGAGGGACCGTAAAAATCTCTCATAAAAATAAAACCTAAAAAAATAATGATTACGAGGGTCGTTTGATAAGTCCGTGACTTTTTGAATAAAATATATTTTTTTCGTCAAAGAAGCGTTTTATTTCTCAACATAATCTCCTTTTAGCTCTATACATTTAGTCCAGCGTTTTTCCAATTTTTTTATTCCTTCCAAATAATAGGTTTTCTCAAGGCCCTCAAAATAGTCGTTTGTTTCTGTGATGACCCGAATCTCTTACCGCCGAGCCATTTCTTCATGTTTGGAAACAAAAAATAGTCACAGGGGTCTAAATCTGGAGAATATGCTGGATGGGGTAGCAGTTCGTAGCCCAATTTATGAAATTTTGCCATGCTGACACGAAATTCACTTTTTTCCATTTTCGTTAAAATTCACGAGATCGTCTGCTTTCAATGCCTATAAAACGCAAACCAAAAAACGCAGCTTTCTCAAAATTTTACAGTCAGCTGTTAATCGATAACTGCTGACAGGAGCAGTGTTGTATTTAGAGCAGGTGCGCGGCAAATACAAAAAGTCAACGACCCTCGTATTTGGCGAGTTTTATTTTTTTTTAATTAAAAAAAATATTGACTATGTTTTGAGCGAAAAAAATGCCTATATAAGAAAAATGATTATTAGTGGAGCGGTATTTTTTCGATCTAAAATTTCGCTCAAACTACGACTAATAAAGATTTTATAAACATTTGATACTGACTTTTAAAGTGCTCTAGGTGGTATCCATTTTAATTATTTTTGAGCCCTTCAGAGAGTCATAGAAACGACCGAAACAATATGATTTTCGGTTCTGAATTCAAAAGCATACAAAACGTAGTCAATTTCATTCTTTTCTAGTCGAAATATGCCGGCAATGACTTGGATTCACTGATAACAAATGCTCGTTTTTAGTAAAAGACACTGATTAGCTGATTTAAAATTCGCTATAATAAGCTATCGCAATTTTAAATATGACTTAATAATCACATATAATTGATTCTTCATTAAAATATTTGAAGAAAACAATTTACTGACTGACCTTTCTATCGTAGTGGATTACGAACATTAAGATTAAGCTAGTTCATAAAATATATCGTGATGATTGTTATATATAATATACAAGGTGTGTTTCTCGGGCAATGTTCTTTCGATTATCGATGTGTTTGGCACACTCTTTCCGAACATCTGTACCAAGTTTGAAGTGTATAGCAATTTTTGTTTAGTTGTGAGAGGCGTGAAGGTTATAGGTGTTTTGCGTGCTCGGCGATTTTTTGCACAAGTTGCGGTATAGAGCTAATTTTTTTTTTTTTTTGAAAGAGAATTTGATGGTGTTAAGGATGGAATATAACTTTGGGCAAATGGCAACCACGTGAGTTTTTCAGAAACTGCATCCTGGAAGTCCATTTCTCGATCAGCATTTTCAAGCATTTGGGGCCAAATGTCTTCTAGACCATTTTCACGCACTTTTGGAAACAAAAATTCGTCGAGCATGGCTCGGCAGCGGTGCCCCCGTTGACGGTAACATTCATTCCCTCGACGTCTTTAAAGAAATGTGGCCGTATGATACCGCCAGCGCAAACGAACTCTGAACTCTGAACTAACGATTTGGTATCGCTGTTCAGCTGTTAACCTATTCATCATGAATTGCCAAACCAAACTGAACATAAAGCACTTGACACATGCCAGCTGATATCAAAGATGGCCGAACTGAACCCTATTGAAAAAAACCTCCTAAAAAAAAACCCTATATAAGGTTTACTACTTTTTTCTGAGCTTTGCTCATATGTATACATATATGTTCGATTCTAAAAATGTTATCAGTTTTTTTGGAGGAGCCAATCTTTAATTTCATTCATTTGAATTATTAAAGACCACATACATTTTCATTAGCAATTATGATCTAATTCTTGATAAGCTTATTACCGTTGGAGTAGAGGAGGTCGGAAGTCAAACAGAAGATTAGGTTTACCCAATGGGGATTCATCCTTTTGGCTTTTATAACTGGGTCGATGGTGGCACCTCAATTGTTAGATGTTTTGTTTTCCCCCGTACCTCACCGAGCAGCAATAAAACAAGAAATTGCCGTTTTTCAGACGAAATTAAAATTTATGGAGTTTGCTGCCACACAAAATGCTACTGAAATTCCTTTTACGAGCAGTGCAAAATAAAAATAAATTAATATTTCATTTGTTTTTCTCCAGAGCAAAGCGGATTGCCGTGCTCCCCGCTAGCCCGTCTCGTCGATTGTCCTGTCACTGACAAAACTCCTTTCCCAGTCCAACAAACTTGTTTTATGATCAACTCATGCTTTGACTCTCTCCACTCATTCCCTGCACGTCCCCACAACGATAGAAGCTGCTCTTGTTGTGGCTGCTTTTACTGTTGTTGTTATTGTTGTTGCTGTGATGGTGGTCGTTTTTATGATGGCTACGTTATTTTTAAATGCATTTTATATGAAGCAGTTTTATGTTCAAGAGTTCCCCTCAAGTGCTTTTAATACCCCTCATTCTAGCCCCATTCGAGCAACTGTCATGAAACATTGTCGTCTAACATATAACAAAACAATTATACCGCTGCTAAATTCCATATAAACTTTATTCAAAAACAAAGACTCAAGGTTACTAAATTTCAATGTTGATTAGAATGGGAGAGCCCCGAGAACAAGATTACCAAAGACTCGAGTAAAAATGTGGTTTCGCAAACACACTCTGCGCGTACCTTGTGCACATCGAGATGCAGAGCCAAGGCAACTAACACTAGCACACGCTTTTCAATTTTGTAGATCGATATGAATAACACAAACGGGAATGGACTCGATGCGAAGAAGCAGAACTCTGCTATCAAATCGTATCAAATATTTAAACAATCACATGCACACTAATGGTGTGGTGTGTGTGTGGAGGCAGAGAGGTAGCAGGAGGTGTGGCTACTGGGTTGCTAGGTGGGCTGTTGCCCAGGGCACTTGCACTGGGAATGAAGCTGGTTTAATCATTGTTTGCACTTTTGCACCTGCCAACAGCCAAAGGTAACGCAATCGCTCTGCCTAAGAATCTTCCACGTAAGCTTACCCTTCTCACTGCTCTGTGTCTCTGCTTGCGAGTAGAAGAAAGGTTATTTAGCAGTTTCCGTTTCCGCTTTCATTGAACACAACTGGCGCATCCTCGGAGCAGTTCCTGGCCAACTTGTGAAAGTTTAATGCGTTTAACTCTTACATTGTGCCACGGAATTGGCTATAAGAAGAAACAGCACTAGCAGCGAGAGAAGTTTTCTGCACAAGTCTGTCGATTGCCTCGAGCTTCCGCCAGGTAAATTTGAAATGCACTCGAAAAACGAATCGAATCGAAGTGCAGAGTCGCAGAAGTAAATCGCCAACGACTTAGCTACTCGAAGTAACATCTGCTGTTCAAATCAAGTGCGAACGCATTCGACTTGAGTTCTCGACGAGGAGATATTCTGAAAGGCGAAGGATGTCTACCGTAAGAGCCGGATCCCGAGTGTACGCAATTTTGGCCCAGCGAGTGTGACTTTCCGCTCAGGCGAAGGCAACTTACGCTATGCAAAACAGACTTGAAATTAATCAGAGCTAGCAATCTCACGGCATAGTCAACCATCAGTCATCTTTCGTTATGCCCGCACCAGAGTTACTGAAGGGTATCATAAATGCGGTTCATTGAGTTGAGCTCATATTGCGGTCACATTGTGGCGACATTAGGGTAGCCAGCACAAAGGTCGCCCGCTGTGCCGCGTTGACGCTGTGTCTGCCAAAATTGTCACAGCGGGTGACCACATGCTGCCTGCCATCCCCGTCGGCCCCTGCTTGACTGTTTAGCAGCCAAGTCAAGTGGACATTGACTCTGAGTTTGGCTTCTGAGGTCGAGACGAGACGGCGGAGGACGCTCGTCACTTCTGCTACCGCTTTTTCCTCCGGTCTGTGTATAGTTTCTAATCGGCTAATGGTTGTCAGTCGGCTCTCGCCTACGTTGTGGCAACTTCTTTCCAATTATGTTCATTAAGCCGTCTGGTCGAGACATTTCTCATTTGGCTTCTACACAACTGTTTTTTTAAATCTTGCTCTCTTATGTGTCTTTGTCAGGCCCGTTGCTAGGCGTATGCAGGGTGTGCATCATAATTTGTTGGTAGTCCTAGCTCCTCTAGACTATGAGATCTAGATGCTCATACGGGCAGAGGGAAATGGCTGTATCGACTTCCCTGTTGATGCTGATTGAAAATATATATAGTTTGTGGGGTCTGCCACGCCCTCTTCTGCGTCTTTTGTAAATTTTCAGCTGACTACCCTATGGTTAGGGGGTAAAATGAATTATTAAGCATGGAAATAAATATACAATCTGGACGCCAATTATTGATTTCCCTTGTTTAAATATGATACCAAAAAAATACAAGTATTTTTAAGCTTAAATATTACTATATTCGTTGGATGCCGGGCCTAAATAAGTAAGCTGTAATGAATCAACTCTTGATGTTTTAAACTTGGGGGGATAAACGATCCAGGGAAATATGGAAATGGGCAAAAAGGAAACGGAAACAAAAGCGATATTTTCAACGCAAGCACCGGAAATGATTTATTAAAATACCAAATGCCTTCCACGTCTGCTCACCCTGCCCTTAATGCCAAGTGAGGAATGAAACACGATAACAAAGAAAATGTCAGAGATAAAAATTGCGATTGTCGCACAATAAATCGCATGCAAATCAAAGCGTCGGGAAATATCAAGGAAATAAAAAAGCAAAACAATTTTTCAACAATCACAATGGAAGAAGGAGAAGTTTTGATGGTTACACTTACTGACACTGAAGCGGTAGTTCCTCTGAGCTGCTTCCAGCGTACTAGATACCGTTTAGGTACTTACCAAATAAGAGAGACTAAGAGTTAAAAAAATTAATAAAGGAAATGATTAGCACGATCAGATATTCGGTCATGGAGCTCTTAATTGATCATAGCTCTCTTTCATAAAGTTATTAAATTCAAGTAAATTAACTTAATAAGTCTTTTCCGCAAAATAAAACTTTTCCACTAATACAAATTGCGAATTATAAATTAGGGGAACTGCTTCCTCTTCAGATATTTTTGTCCGTTCAATTATAGGGTTTTTGCGACCTTTGTTATTTATACGCATGATTGTTGACCTCGAGCCAGCAATCATGCGTATATCCATTCAATCTTTAAATGTCTTACACGTTTGATTCTCAGACTTATTACGATATTTAATTTCAGCCTTAATTGTCAAAGCATATAACAAGTTTTGTAAATCTATTTGATGATATTAAATATGTTTGTGTTTACATATTAAGTACTTACAGTAAGCAACAATCTAAACACAGTATCTCGAAGATTATCTGGCCCCAACCTAATTAAATCTGGTTGAAAAGAAAAGAAAAAATATTATTCCACTCTCATCGACCAACGCTGCAGACGGATCCAAAGCAAAAGAAGTTCTCGCAGATTGCCGAAACTCCTAGAAATGTAATCTTTCAGATAGTTGCTAGGGCCACACGGATTCATAAAACATGCAGCAAGCTGAGCGCAAAGTTGAGCAAGAAACTTTGCCCCAGGTAAAGTGGATGCCTTGAAAAAGGCAGATGGCAGCGAAAGCCTCTGCCGACATAAGCTTATCTATAATGCAGGCGGTACGGGGCGGACTAAATGCATTAGAAATAAACCAAAAGACGAGAGGAGTGCAGACTATGAGGCTGTTGCTTACTGCTAGGCAGGGCACACTTCCGCATCGTTGAAGTACATTTGCCCCGCCAAAGATACAATCTATTTATTGGCTCCAACTTCAGTGGGGTGCATTGGGCAATTAAAGGCAGCTTATCGCTAAGCACAGTACGTCAGCTTTTCGAAGGTATTCATCTGGCATTAGCCCCCGGGTGGAGGACTTACTTCCTGAACACATGTTTCCACTCAGCACTGGCGCACCAAGTGCTGCTGTCACTCTTTGCTATTGAACATGTTGTTTCGCCATCAATTAGGCTGCGAGTCTTAATTATTCAGACTTCTTGAGCTGTTTTCTTTCTTTGCTTACAACACAAACAGGCTGCAGGTGCCACCCGAAAGTGGAATAGAAGACTGATTAGTAGAGTCAAGGCGATGGGAGTTGCCTCGTCTTGGATCGAGGTCGAGTGTGCAGCTGGCAGAATGGCAGATCTCTTCAATGTGGCGTAGTTTGCCTGTTGCAGTTGAAGTTATTGGTCACAGACTCAGAAACAGACACACAAGCCGCATGGGACGAGCTAATGAATTTCACTCTAATCTGGCATTGTTGCACTAAGTACATGGCATATTCATGCTAAATATATGCCTGGTGGATGCGTATGTGGTTGTGTGCGTGTGTACGTGTGTGTGTGTGTCGGATCGCCTTCAACTCCGACTCATATGCATAAATGCAAAGGCAAACGTCCCAAGCTAAGCTGAAAGCCCAGCAAAGAGAATAGACAGGCCGACAGCCGACTGCCAGCCGCATGACAAATAGGTCAGAGCGGACGGGGCAGGGGGAGTTTAGGAAAGATAGGGCGGAAGAAAAGACGTTGCTGAGCAAGCTGTCTGTCTGCCAGTCCGACTGCTTGGCAGTCTGGCTAGCTGCTCGACGTTAACCACATGTGAAAACAAAACTTCCGGTGACATAAACACTGACAAGAAGCTTGCTTAGAGTGCCTTCGCCCGAGCCCCCTCGTTCCCCCCCGCCCCTTTCCAGCACTTCTGCTTTCATCCCCTCCCCATGCCGACCAAGCACTCAAAAGCAAATGCAGCCACACAAGCAGCTAAAATATTCAAATGAACAGCCAACGCAGAGCTGTAAGCAAGTCTTCACCCCGACCGCACTCATACTCCACCCCCCACACACAGACAGAACGTGTGTCATTTTGCCAGGAGGGAAGGGTATTGCGAACCGGGGAAGGTGGCACAAAAATGTCGTCAACAATGCAGGCGACTGCTCAACTTGCTGCAACTTGCTGCATCCTTCTGGATTTAACACCAGCCGACCTGATTGTTGCTAGAGTGAACTGAACTTTTGAACTATTTCCGTTTGGATTTGGGGCAAGAGCTAGTGCACCAGAAGCTGAACCGCCCCCTTCCAGTGTTGCACTGCTGCAACTAAATTAAAAGCGACGCATACTGGTCTTGAGAGTGCGAGCACGAGATCGCTGTGTGAGGTTGGTGCAGCTCGCCGGCAACTTGGGCTGCTGCTGTCGTTGCCATTGGCAACTTGTCAGCTGCGTTGTGCATACGCCGTGCTATCATTAACTGTTGATTGCCAAAGCATCTGACCAGGCGTCGCTGATGGCACTTCCGGGAAGCTGTTTGTCGGTGGGCAAAACTTTCCTTGCGTCAATTCTAAGCATGAAATGGGAAAGGGTTCTAGCAAATTGAGCGGATTTGCGCTTATCTGACTGAGGTCATGCGGAATGCGGCATGTGTGTGCACTCTGCTTATGGGTCACAGCCACTTATAGAGTCATTTCGACCGCCACGAAATTAACTCACAAAATATACAGTTACAAGCTGCGGCAGGCACCGAGATCTTTGCTCTGTTCAGATGCCTGCAAGATTCATTGGCTGCGATAAGCTGCGGCGGAAGTAGGCGGAATTGTCTGGCATTTTTCCTGTGTCATTCTCGGCTGCGACAGCCGCTGCGGGCAAGCCGCTTAGCCGCTGTTCGCCTCGTTGACTGTTACGCCAGTTTGCGCCATCTCCACAATTTCGTCCCGAAAATTGTTATTCCGAGACGGCGTCGTATTTGTGCCGCCTTACCGCAATCAAAATTGTTACTTTCTAAGCCAATATGTTTTATGATGTATGAAATTTGATGTTGCGATAACATTTTACACACTTGGCTGCTTTTTATTTTTTGATTTCCATCCCCTGCACCGACTGCTGCTGCCCCTCGGGCCAGACGACTTGCCCGGCCTGAACAATGGGCAGCCCTGAGTGGCCCTTTTAGCTTTCCACTGCTTGTAACTAAACCCATACACATCCACCCTCACATACACAAGAACGTGTTTTGCTGGGCATTTCTCGGGCCCAGTTAAAGTGTTCTTTGGCGTTTTAAACACTTTACTTTTTTGCGCGCCCGAAAGCAGGCAACGATTTTTCTGGTATTCTTTTTCGTTTTGATCGCCGCCGCAATCAACAACAGAGTTCAATGGTCCAAATCGGATGCGAACTGCAAATAAATTTGCCTTTTCACAGTGAAATATTGTCAATTTTAAATCTGCCTGCCGTAACCCGTGCATGTGTGGGTGTTGGTTCGGTGTGTGGAGTGTATACGTGTGTGAAACACGACACGCAAAGCATGTGCTTTACACTGGGTGTCAGAGCCGAATTGCAGTTTTTGTCATCAGTTTTTATGCAGACACACCACGCCCACACACACACAGCATTGGCTTAGGCATGTTGTATAAATCATTCAGCTTGCAACACGGAAAGAGCTGACAACATGGAAAATATTACAGAAGCAACAACGCAGCAAGCTTAGCTTGCAGAGTCTCGTTTCTAATAAAGCATTTTCCCATGAGCAATGCAAATTGAAATTGAAAAGAAATAGCTCGTTGGGTCTAGATAAGGAATTTGTATTTTAATTAGTATGTGGATGTGTTTTCAAATACATATTTAACTACAGGAACGTATCTTAGAAAATAACTAACTGAGTTCCAGAACTGACATTTCCAAAAATACATTACTTGAAAAGCCTTACTTCAAGTAAAGCTCTTCATTTTGGGAATGAAATAGTGTTAATAAGTATACAATATAATAATATTACAGCGAACTAAATGGAGTCGAATACCTAGAACTCTACACTACAGGGATTCCAGAGTGAATTACCTGTGACTAGATCGGATTTTGATGTCCGTTGGCACAGTTGTTCTCCAAACTTTTATCTGCCAATTGAAATGTGACGTAATTTGGCAGCTTTGTGCATTGCCTACGGCTACAGTCATACGTCTTATGCAAAATACTCAGTCTCCGCTCTTATCAACGTTTTTATTCATCTCTGACAGCTGCGTTTCGCACGAATATCCACCCCCCTCCAACCGCTTTTTCTTTTTTTGCCTAAACAGCTTTTTATGCGCTCGCGATTTTAATGGTCTTTGGCCATTTTGAATACACTCGACAGCTCACGCCTGCCGCCTTGGCGTTCTTTGTTTGCAAATTGTGAAAAACAGTGCGGCTTGTTAGGTGGCTCTCTTTGGACATGGGTCTTACTCGCTTAGAATGAGCCACCAACGGTCTACGCTAGCCAAGTTAGTTAAGCGACATCACATTGTTCACATACTATATATACTACCCGCCATCATCTTCGGCTTTAAAGCCTCTTCCTGCCCTCAACTTTAACTGCGCGAGCAGAGTGTGCTTCACGTTTAACGCTTCGATGCGAGTGAGTGCAAATGAAATGTCCCTGATTCGATAAGGATAAAGACGTGTCAGGCTGTGCTTGGCGTTCACAGCTGCTGCTTCTGCTGCTACCTCCTATCCGCATGTCTGTACGCCATTGTTTATTTATGTAAGTTGTGACTCGAAGTGCGGGTGGCTGTCGCTCTGTATGTGTGTGTGTGTGTGTGAGTGTCGAGGTGTGTATGCGCTTTTTGTGTGAAATTGTCACGTCAGCGAGACCCTGTGACAGACAGCCAAAGTCAAAAGTGTAACAAAGCTGGGTAGCAGGTGACAAGTCCTTGCCATATGCCATATGCCGTTCTCCTTCTGCCTGCTGTCTTGCGCCGTCTGCGCTCGACGCTGGCTTTGACAAGAAATCAAATTAACAAGCCACGAAATGCGGTCGAAACGTTTTCCTTGCGCCTCTTGAAGTTCGCTTTTGCTCGCTCTCTTGCACCTGTCTCATTCCTTTCCCGCCATTTACATATCTTGGCTGTGGAGGGAAATCACTCATACGCCGCGTGTTGTCGCAAAAAGCTAGAGCCCTGCCGCGCGCTTTTATGTGTTATGGTGCAATCGTTTCCAACTAAAGACAGACTTTCTGTTCCTGCGACTATCTGTACGTGTGTGTGTGTGTGTGTGTGTGTGTGTGTGTGTGCACCGCAATTGACTTGTGGCCGCACGCAAAGTGCCACTTGGCCAAAATGCTGAGCACTCAGCTTTGCCACTCAGCAGCTCAAACAGAGCACACTCCGCACAGCGCATTGAGATGAAGAGCCCACAACGAGGCCGAGCACCAGCCAAGCTTAGCCTAGCCAACAAGCAGAGTCCTCGTCTGTCCGTTAGTCCAAATGCGTTTTTATGTGCGTTCGCTTTTAAAGAAGCAACAACTATGTTCCCGGGCCTACACAGAATAACTGGCAAATGGAGGGCAAAAATGCCCCGAAGTCAATCAGTTCTAGTCCATACATCATCCACTAAGTAGTGTACTCAGCGAATAAAGGAAATTAATTATTTAAATTATAAGTGCATTTGAATTACCGCACATAGGCTTTGTATGCGTTAAACACTTTCGTTCGCACTTAACTCGTATCATAAATATTTGATGAGCCCCAGTCTTCCCCTTTTTGAGAGTACACTGAAACATAAAAAGAGCAGAGACAAAAACTGTGATGAATACGACTCCGCATATTACATATTCGTACCAGTAGTGAGCTCCAATCTTTACACATTGTGCAAAAAAACTTTGATATGTAAAAATAAGAAGACGTTGTGTGTGTACAGAAAACTTATATGTATGAATTAGTTTTATACGAGGGTCGTTTGATAAGTCCGTGACTTTTTGTATTTGCCGCGCACCTGCTCTAAATACAACACTGCTCCTGTCAGCAGTTATCGATTAACAGCTGACTGTAAAATTTTGAGAAAGCTGCGTTTTTTGGTTTGCGTTTTATAGGCATTGAAAGCAGACGATCTCGTGAATTTTAACGAAAATGGAAAAAAGTGAATTTCGTGTCAGCATGGCAAAATTTCATAAATTGGGCTACGAACTGCTACCCCATCCAGCATATTCTCCAGATTTAGCCCCCTGTGACTATTTTTTGTTTCCAAACATGAAGAAATGGCTCGGCGGTAAGAGATTCGGGTCATCACAGAAACAAACGACTATTTTGAGGGCCTTGAGAAAACCTATTATTTGGAAGGAATAAAAAAATTGGAAAAACGCTGGACTAAATGTATAGAGCTAAAAGGAGATTATGTTGAGAAATAAAACGCTTCTTTGACGAAAAAAATATATTTTATTCAAAAAGTCACGGACTTATCAAACGACCCTCGTAAATTTTTGTTTTTGCTTGGAAGTTTGGGCATTAATGTAGGTGGATTGAATATTTGATGTGTTCATTGTCAAATCTGTTTAAAAGAGAGGTAGTGTCACTCTTGATGTGCCTACCCTCATACTGGTATTGGTTACTCTAGCTTTAATAATACCGACAGACAGACAGACATACGGTAAGACAGTTTATATTCTGTGCAAGAGTATAACAAATTGAGTCCAGAAGTAACATTTAAATTTTTCAATATTTTCTTATTGCCTGCCAGCTAAATAAAGTTAAATGAAAAATGCAGTGATTTTTCCACCGTTTGCTCGTGATCCACGAAGTTTTATTGTATTGCCGTGGAAAAATCAATCGCATTTTATTTCTCGACTTTTTTCAACTACTGGCCAATTGCCAATCCGGCACATTGTTAACTTTGCATTTTAAGCAGATTACAGAAAAGGATAAGAGACAGGAGAGAGGCAATGAAGAGATGTTGAATGGTCTGTGTCGTGAGTTTGCAGGTGCGGCATGCAGTACCTGTTTTTGAACCAGGCTTGTCGGACGTGTGTCATGTCCGTGAGCTGTCCGTCAATCCCAAAGATACACCCTCTTTGTGTCTGTGTGTGTGTGTTTGGCTTTTTCAGAGTGCCTTAAAAACGTTGTAATTGTTTTTGCACTGACACTGACAGTGTCACAATGCCTTCCATTTATTTTCGGCTGCCTTTGTTGTCGACAACAGCAGATAAAACAAAGACTATAGATCCTAATGGATGTCGGATTTGGGAAAGCGTGACGTCAGCAATTATTGTGGTGCTAAAGGCGAGCTTAAGGGCGGTAAATGCTTAATTAATGACATCAATGGAATTTTTCCGGGCTACCTCTAATTTCAGTTAGGCAAAACCGCAACTGGCACAACAATTTGCCAAACTAACCCGATTTCCCATATTTGTTTGACATTTGCGGTCGGCATAGACCCTTCGATGTCTGGGGGAAGGGTCTGGCAAATTATAAAGCCGCACCAGAGAAAAGTGGTGGGCGGGTGGAGACTCGCATCACAAAGTGCACTGCAAAACCGCAGATAATTGATTCGCATATCTGGCTTATATAAATAGATCCAATTAAATCAGCCTATGACCATTTATTATAATTGGACTTTGTGATTTGATTGCAGCTGACAACCTAATTGCTAGATGCGTAAAGCTTAATTGCAGTACAATATGCATACCCTGTTCTCATTTGGACTCAAAATCAACCAAATTAAAATAACTCAAAATATTTTACGCTGAAGTAAAGTAATTTCAAAAATGCAGTAAAGAAATTGAACGATATCGTTGAAAAAATAAACACAACCGGTGTTAAAATTTGATTAAATCATTATATGATATTATTTTATGTTATTATCCTAATAATAATAATAGTTAATGACAAATAATAAAAAAATTATATTTTACATTATTTCTGCAATTGCTTATCTCTTCTTACTTTCGAAATATAACTAAAGTATTCGAGGTATTTCCCGGTCTGTCAGCATTCTCGTTTCCTTCAATTTTTATGCAATCATTTATAAGTGTGTAGATATTTTCCGGTGTTCAACGCCCGTCACAGTGGTTATCACATATTACGCTTTCAGTGCCTGTCAAACTCGCTCTCAATTTAATTGAATATTTTATTAACAATATGTACGCAAATTTTCGTGCAATTTTTACCAGCAGTCGACAAAAAGAGTGGGAGCAAGGGAAAGAGCATCCGAGCGAGTGATTGAGGGAAAAGTTGAAAGGCGAACGAACCCAATGAACTTAACAATTCAGTGATAAAATATTTTTTAATTCACTCGTATTCAGACGCCACATGTAAATTAATTATATGGAAAAGAGGAGAGAAAAGAAACAAAGTACCAGTTGGAATATACCTTCTTATAACTGTGATAGGTTCGAAACGGGTCATATAGGTTTGTACTAACCAGAAATTTATAGAAAAGGAAAAATGACCAGCCTCTACAGCCGATATTACCATGTCTACAAGAGCTAGAGCTAATAAAAATAAAATTAATTCTTTTACTACTTGTCAGCTTCGCCTAATAGTTATATTCAAAGGTTGCAATCAGACTGAACAATAAACATTGAAGTTAACATATGCAGTTTGAATTCCATTGCTTCGAACAACGCAGTCTGTGCCTTCGATGTGTGAAGGGCTATTACCTTTCGTTATTTGTTGTATTGACAGCACATACTCTCCCTTCCTTTTTCACACACACAATATTGTTCCATTGCAATGCATGTATTCACAGCACATACACTCCTTTTCTTTTCACATACACAATATTGTTTCATTCCAATGTAATTAACAATGCTCACTTATTGAAATCACGACAATAGTAAATGGCTGTATTATGTTCGTTGATACTTCTGTCATGGAAAGTGAAATTCAGTCAAACTCCAACTAACAGAATTGCATTAGAAATAAAATATATATTGTCCGACCCATTTCTTTAAGCCAATTTACGGTCGCAACAACAACTGAAACAACGAAAATTTGTTGGATTTAAGCTGGCAGTTTCTGTTTTCAATTCAACGAATACAAATGGAAATGAAAATGGAAAAACCAAATTGGAAATGAAAATTGAAGTTGAAAATGATGATGCCTATGACAATAACAGCAGGCAAGTGTATTTCAACGTTAGACTGAACGGTTGAAAAGGATACTGGCGGTATTTTATGTAATTAATATATGCCGCTTATGATGTCCGGCCTGTGTGCAGGGAGTGTGTTTGTGCAATAGCAACGTGCGTATATTGTGCGAGTGCAGAGCGCGAGCAAAGCCTTTGAAAACACTGGGGGGCAAAAGGCGAAATACTCTAAAATAACATCATCACAGGCAGTCACAGTGGTTGTTGCCACCTCATTTTCCTTCTTTTTGGAGCGTAGACAGCCCCCATTCAGCGAATGGCAGCAATATATGATGTGTCAGTTGGTGATGTGAGCCCCGATGCATATACGTATGCTTGTGATATTTCAAACACAGTCAAATATTGGTTTTCTGTGTGTGTTTCCCACTTGGTCGCATACACAGGGCGTTCAAATTTCTATTGACCCAGGAGTTCAAGGGAATTTAACCATTTCTGCGACTCAAAATATATTTTTTCAATTGGTTTCCTGATTTTACTCTTGCATTTTGACTAGGAGTTTGCTACGCAGCTTAGGAAACATCTCCGAACCCATGAAGTATTTATATTTTGAATCACCAACAATAGAGGAATCGAACTAGTCCGAGCCTGTCCTGTCTCTCACAAATCTTACATGGTCTGGAATTTAAACTGCGTTTATAGCGTCTTCTTCACGTCTGTGGTTGATCCAAGCCCTGTATAAACCTGTATCATGGAGCAAAAAGAACAAAAGCATTTGTACATTTTGATTCCACAATATTTGTTAAATAAAATCTATTTTAGCCTTGGTAATACCTTTCATAGAACACAGCGGTGTTTCTAGTAAACACAAATACAAATACCGAGAAACAACACATTGGACAATTTAACTACAACTCATACTTATCGAAAGTCATATACCTCCTATCAGTTACATACCTTCACTCATTAATCATTAGTGTGAAGAAAATTCAAGAATATTTAAAAATTAACTGAAGTAATGCATATGTATGTTATACTAAAGCGGGTAATTTTAATACAGTTTGATATGGAGATACTTTGAGCAGCAGATGAATTCGGTGACACGTTGCCCAACAGCTTAGCTCCTTGTTGTAGTCAACCGTTTAATGGCTCTTAAAGTGCTCGTTCAGGTAAAGAGTTGAAGTCAATGAACTGCATGAGTTGCTGGAAACATAAACACAGGCGGCTCAAGTCGGAAGCAGCAACTGGCACCGCACATGCACATGCAACTTTTTGTTGCAAGCAATTTACTTTGGCATAATCATATTAAATATTCTCCACCTACTCGGTTTTCTGATGCACAAGCATGCGGCTTGCGGCAGGCAGCAGGCGGAGGCGGCAACATCCTGGAGGCGTGCTCATCTTTTTGTCTAGCCGTACCTGGCATCGCAGCTCGACTCGACCCTACCACATACACACCGTATGTCTGTCCGCCTCGCTGCGCTATATATATTATACTTAAAACTGGGCGCGTCCTAAACGACCCAAGAGGGATGCGAGGGAGGAAAGCCAGTTGAGCAACGCCAGGATGCGTGTAAATGTACACACACCCAACTTTTTAAGCTTCAGGCAACACACACACACACACACACACCCATTGCTTTTTACTGCTGCGGTGATCGTTCTCTGTGTGTGTGCCTTTCGTCCTTTGAAACCATCTACGTTTATTTTCTTACGAGTTTTTTCCTCCAGGTCGTTGGCTTTCTGCCTCACATGGGCGTTTTTATTTCCTTGGCCGGCAGTTGGCCAACTGCAAAGGCGTTCAAATTACATACAATTTCTTTTATAATACTCTTATTCCTTATACCTTCCGCCTCTCTTCTACATTCAGCCCTTCTTCGTGCGCTTCTTGTTACTTCTACTCTGCTTTGCGTTATGCCGAGTTGCCGGTACTGCTGAGAGAGCGGGCTCTGCGGCTGTTGCCACCAGGTTATTCAGAGCGTTCACATATGCGAGTGTGTACTAGGGAGTATGAGTATGTGTGTGCTCAGTGCAATTATAATTTCTTGGCATGACAGCGTCGAGCAAAGACTAATTAAATTTTTAATCAAGTAAAAAGCTCATACGATGTCTTTGACTTTGGGTTTCAAGTGGATTCGTGCCTTGCTCTTTTAAGTGACTCAAACAATTGGGTAAGGTTAACATAAGCAAACAAATTGTTTCACTCTGTCTGCTTAAGTCAACAGTTTATTCAGCGTGCTGTACAGGAAGCCCCAATCAGTCCGCCTGAGTGACAAGGCCTACCCAAGTCTTCACAATTAATAATCTGTCACAGTATTTGCTGCGAATCGTGCAATTATCAGTAAATTTAATTTCCAAAAGGCTTACGCTGTTTATAACTGATTAATGCACTCACACATGCGCACACACACTTGCACAGTCATAAGTATTCCGCCGAGTGCAGTACATGCACGGCCTCACACACACACACAAACACGAATAGGCTGGCAATGCGCGGTTCACCAACGTCGGCAGCAACCATTAATAAAAGTAATGTACGTATTCCCCAGTGGCGACTGCGCAGATACCCTTCAACTTAAATAAGTAACTCTCGAACGCATGCATAATTCCTGTCATTAAATTCTGCAAGTGGTCTCTCGACATATTTAAGATTACATCCAAAAATTACGTAAGCGATAACAGGAGCGAGCATATGGTAGGACATTAAGCATATAAATGGATAAACATTTATTGCAGTTTATTGAAAAATTGGCGGTTTTCATACGTCGCAGGGAAGCAGAGCGTAAGTAAACAGCTCTCGATTTCACACACAAGAGACTCGCAATACATAATGCGCTACCCGGAGTGGGGCATATGTGGGCGCAGTTAAAGCAGAAGCTTGCGCCGTTCACTTACTGCAATACTTTATATGTAGAGTCCAAGTCGATTTTATTTAGCAATGATTGACGACCAGAGTAATCGCATTTGTTACACCATACTCATGAGTTATTTATGTATGTATATACATATATGTACTTGAATGAATACCAACGAATCCTGTTCGTCTTTAATTCTGACATGCTTATACCCTGTAAAATTATATGCATGTTATATTATAAGTGTCTAATGCATGCAAATGTAAGGGGAAGCCAGTGCACTGTACAAATCTATCCCCGCAAACCATTTGTTGTTTTAAAACCTTAATGCCGTGTCTACTTAATGCGGTAGGGTATTAAAACGGCTGCATGTAAAGTATCTTCTGGGAAAATGTAGCTCTTTTTGCTTGGTTACTGGTCGAATTTTTTCGATTGCCTCGTTTATTTATTTAACATTTAATATTTATGTAGCCTGCCTGCAGTTTATGGCCACACAGTCGCACACACGGGAGCGCACAGGGAGTGCTGCGTATGGCTGCAGTAAATTAAGTCGTTAATATCTTGTTTATCATGGCCAACGCCGCAACCAGTTGCCCGGCTGAAGCTCAACGCGCTGAGCAGGTCGCAAGTCGCAATGCGATCTGTCGGGTTCATGCGTGGCTGTCTTGTGTACATGTGTGGCTATGTTAATTACATGATTTATATGCGTAAATAAATGCATTGCGCTTGATTTATGAAATTAATTAAAATGGATTTACGGCGCTTGCCAGCACACAGCAGCACAGGGCGATGTGCTGCGGTACAGTGTGAAAATACGTTGCATAGCTGAAAGGCGCCGGCATCAAATATATAGTATTGGATACAGTTATGAGTAACAATTGCACGCACAACACACAATTTAACTCACACACACACAATACACAGCCAGATTAAACCTACGTAAGTTTCATTTATACACACACACACACATACGCACACACTCATATAAAGTCTATTTCGCTAAACTGGCGCCGACTCTTCGCATCTTTCACTCTCTCTCTCGCTCCCTTTCTTCCCCTGCTTGTTGCTTAACCAGCCCAATTCCCTTTCATTACAGTCAAGTCATTATAACAGTTTTATTAGCAGCCACTGGAGGCAACTTTTAGCTCAGTCAAGGATCTGCTCCTGCTTTCTTGTCTCACTTACACTCCGAGCCATCCCAATTACTTTATTAGTCTAATTAAATGTGCCACTTGTACGCAAAATGTAGCATTGTGGCTGGTGAACTAGGCAAACAATTAATGAAATTAGTTAAAGTATTTCGGGTGGAACCCCAAAACAGATTAGGAGCAGTCTACGAAAAGTCTATCACCAAATAAAGTAACACAGCTTTAACTCATTGTACTAGTTGCAACTCTTGCTAGTTTTGCACGGCCCATTCTATGTCCTTCTGCAAGACCGTATAAGCAATAAATGCATATTAAGACTGCATGATCTGAACTCTTCCACTTCTTGTTAAAGACTTCGACAAAACATTATGTTCATATTGACACTTCTTAATTGTACGACAGAGAGCGAGAGAGAGAGAGAGGAAGAGAAAGAGAATGAGAGAGAAAAAGAGAGAGAGATACAAATCAGTTGAGGTCGCTCATGCCTAACATGGTGATACTTCATTTCTTGCAGTTCAATTCTTTTGCGCGGTTCCCAGTTCATTAGACACGTTATATACAATGGTTCGAAATTGAATGGTAATTTGACTTGGGATATATGCTTTTTAGGCCATGGATTTTAAAAAAATTCATGGTCTACTGTGTTTGTCAGAACGAGTTTGTGCGTAACAGGCAGAAGGAGGCATCTCCGATCCCATAAACATATATTCTGAATCAGTATCAACAGCCGAGTCGATTGAGCCATGTCTGTCTGTCCGTCTGTCTGTCTGTATGAACACCTGGATCTCAGAAACTATAAGAGCTAGAGTCTTCAAATTTTGTGACAATATCCGTGTATGTTGCAGTGTTTCAAAGTTTTTTTGAAATTTGGCCACGCGCCTTCCCGCCTCTGTAAATCAGTAATAACGATTTAATATACACAATATACACCCAACAACAAAAGTTGTACATCTCTCTTTAAATCCACGGGTGTTTTCTGAAAATTTCATTTAAATCGGACTAAAAATAAGGGAGATATGATCCGAATTAAAATCAATTTGAACGTATACTTATGCGCATATTAATACCCAATTTACGCATCATACCGAAGTTCGAATCTAGCGTCGGGCACACAGCATTTAACAAAACTTTTTATTTGCATAGAATGGTTACAGAACTGGATCATAATGCAACTTTGCCGATCGGACGAGCAATGAGGCGGCGGCTGAGTGGTTATATTGGCAGACAGCGGTCCCTAAAGATTTTGTGTATGCGTGCGTGAGTTCGAGTCCCGAGCGCGGCCGGTGCGACTTTTTATTTTAATTATTTTTTTTTTGGTTATTTTTTTTATTATTATAAGCTAAAAGGAAAACTACAGTTATTTTTATTAAATAACAGTAAAAATAGTTTTCAAATATTAAATTTCATATTTATGCGATATTTAAGACAATCAATAAGTTACGAAAGTTAGAGCGGGACGCCGATACATGCATGTCTGTACATTTATGTCTGCACATTTATATTTCGGCGTCCCGCTCTAACACACATCAATTGCCGTATCCGGCGTATGTACGCAACTGTCAGATTTGTTCAACATTCGGCAAAGTTTATAAAAGTGTTCTAATTAAATATGTATGTTGCCTACCAAAAAATTATTGTTTGTTAAGCTTTTAAATTATTAAAAGGAAAAGAAAGACGAAAAAAACACACCGCTGCAGCAATCGAACCCGAACACTGTTAACATAATTGGTCTTCGAATCCGGCACACACTCCACTAGGCTACTGTACAACTTCCGCGGCCGCCACTACTGTTTGACATAAGCAAAAATACATACATAAACTTATTGCCCTCTCGCCCTACCTAATGCTTATAATTCTTGTTTATTCGCTTTTGCATTGTTTATTTGTTCATCTTCTTCTGCCTGAAATTGAATTTGTGCGTGTTGTTCGAAAAAAATAATAAGTATATAAAATTTATATTTTTAAATGCTTAACAATAATCCAAATAATGCAAAATTTTCATATAACGGAAAATAAATGATATAAGGTATACCATGATAATCCATGGCCTGACTGAACGCGTTCGACTGGTTTTTGTTGCACCCATTATATAAGTAGGAGCAAGCCGGTTCGGACTGATATACCAAATAGTTTCAATAGAAATTTCCGACATCGAACTTTTTAATACAAATAATATAAATATAAAATTTACACAAATCTGACGACCAAAACATATAGCTGGCATATGTACAATCGGTCCAGTTTTCATTTTAGAAACAACTTACCTTATTAGTGTCAATTAAAGTTAGACATAATATTCTACACCATTATATATATTATATGTATATACATATATACATTACGATCGGAAATATAAGCCTGCAAGTGTATAAAACGTTAGATATGCTGAGGTAGCCATTTTTGTTTTTGGTTGGTTGAGTTTTTAATAACAGGGCCAGAGCCATTCTGGGGCATAGGCAGAAACACCATTTGATCCACGCGTAGAACTAGGAATGAGTTTTTAGGGCGAGACATCAGATCACATTTTCTAGTTAAAGTATGTCCGGCATGGCCCATGAATAAAGCGCATCGCTAGGCAAGAATTTTTAAGGCCATGGGTATAAAAATATTCATGGTCTACTGTGGTTATCGTACAAAGAATGTATCGAATCGAGTGAGCCATGTCACAATTATATACAACACATATCAACATCAGAAAACAGAGCAGTCAGAGCCTGACTGTGGCGTTCGGCTGGTTTAGATTAAATGAGACTATAAAGGGAGCTCTAACCTCAAGAGAACCACAAAGTTCTATATTATTATCTATTATTAATTGAAGTAAGCATCAACTTCTTAATTAATTAGCATAATAAATGTAGTGCCAATCCCGAATAAAGTCTAGAATAAAGGACATCGTGCAAATGATAACTTTCCCGTAACTCGATTGTTACCTATAATAAACAGCCTTGTATACAAGACCGAGCTACAATCCTCGCACAGCTGGTGGATCCAGATATGTTATTTTTGCCACCAAGGAAGTACATTCAGAATACCGGCTTGTAACTTAAATGAAACAGGTGTAGTCATTCGTTTTGTATTGCTTACATCTACCTGCATTAGTCAAGCTTCTATAGTGTTTATTTTGGCCCCAAATTTTTTGTTGAGAGCTTCAAAAGTTTTGTGCTGCAGGTGCAGAACATAAACTGTTGCTTATCTGTTGCGGGTGTAAAAGGTATTGAGATAAGCCAGAAGCTATCCACAGTTGAGCCATACACTCTTCCACAAGCTCACGTATTAGTCTAGTCTGCATGCAATGAAATATATTGTTAAAAAACAATTTTTGAAAAGACAAACAACAGACAACAGGAGAAAGAGAGAGAGAGGGAGCAGACGAACAATGCACGCAGAGCATGTAACTTGGTTAATTCTATTGATTTGGATTTGCATACAAATTAGAATGTGCAGGTAGCCTAGCCAACAACCAGGCAACAACCAGAGTACCTACAATGCAGCAACTACCTCTCCCCCTCTTGAGTTCCCCCCATCTTCCGCTTGCTCTGCAATATGGCAGAGGGATTTGGAGCTAAAAGCTCTCGAGCTGTTAAGAATGCAGAGCAAACCTGCAAGTTGAGGCAAAAATGTGTTAAACATGTGTACAGCCCGATCCCATGGATTATGCTGTGGCATTAAATTTCAATTTAAGCTGCACGGGCCACAGCTTGGCCAGGAGAGGAGTGCAGGCTGGGGGCGTGGCAGCAGGGCGTTATGTGGGGCTTGAGAAGCGACGAAGTGCAAATGCCTTCTGAAACAATTAGCATGCCTTCTAATTGTTATTGGATGGAAAGAGAAAGCATGTGCAAGTGAACGTACGTATGTATGTGTGTGTGTGTGTGTATGTGTGCAGCAATGTTGGGATAAGTGGGCGAGCTTTGCTGTTTAGAATTTTAATTCGTTTTAATGAAAAATAAACTCAGCTTCCTCTAGTGTGTGTGTGTGTGTGGATAGGTGTTGCATAAAGAAAAGCTGAAGAGGATTTGGGAATAACGTGTTGGAAAAGTGCGAGGAAGTGTTGTAAATTTGATGTGGCGCAAAAATCATTTAATGTGCGCGAAAAATATGAGGCCCCCTGAGCCTGAGAACTCTGTGCTGTGCATTCGTGTGAGTGCGCATTTTAATTTCGCACTCATGAATCATAGCAAGCCGTTACGGATGTGTGTGTGTGTGTGCGTGACTATGTAAACACTGGCATATGGCAAGCCAAAGACCGAAGACTCGTGCGCCATGGAATTTCAATTAAGATTAATTCGCGCATACATACATATAAGTTCGTACCCTATATTGCAAGTCGTCGGGGATTGACGGGAGTGCAGTGAGCTCCTTCTCTTGCCAGCTGTGGTTTTTTCACTCAGTTGCACTCGGGCGCACGCTTGGCCTGCGATGCGTTATGAAGATGACGACGCGACAAGGCACCATCGCCAAGCGCAGGTGAAAGACTTGAGCGCCACAAAATTGTGGCACTTAAGAGCGAGACTGCGACAACAGCGCCAACGGCAACAACAAGCTGCTGGCAGGTGAGGGAAGAAGCTGAAGTTGCAACAAATTATAAAAATCAACTTTAATCAGGGCGGGCAAACAAAGCGGTGACCAGCAAAAAGTAAAGCACACTTTTGTGCGCCAAAGTAAATGACAGCACATTAAGTGGCGCATTTCATCATCATCAACGTTAACATTTTCACGCTGGCTCTCTGTCTCCATCTCATTCTCGTACTTGTCCTTGTCACTTTGTGCTGCTAGGCTGCTTGTCAGCTTGCCGACTGGATAACTGAACCCTTGACGAGCAGTAAATATTTTTATTCAAGTCTATAATGCTTCTCCTCGTGGCTCTTTGCCAGTTGTAAATACTTGCCGCGCGTTTCCCGTTTCCAGTTGTTTTGGTTCTATCACTGCAGTCTGTGTAGTTTGCGTTTTGCTGTCGCTTATTTTTGCTTATGCAGCGCCTGTTTACGTGCAAAGTCCTCTCGCCCGGCTATTTGCCAGCACTGCGCTGCGTTGTTTACTGTGGTTTTCATCATCCGTTCTGTTTGTTCATTAGCTCAGGCCAAGGCAACACCACCAGGCAAAGCACCAGCAAGCAGCCAAGCAGCAAAGCAGCGGCAACATTTTTACTCGCCGTTTGTTTTATGTGGTTTCAAATAAATTGCCAACCCACAATTCCCTCCGGACGCTCTCCTCCCCCCACCTCTTCACGCTGGTCTTCTCTCTAGCATCGACCCGCATGCAGAACATTAAACATAAATATTCCGGCACACTCGTCAAGCTGCGCTTCAGTCGAAATGAAATGCAGATGCAGAGGAGTAAACTGTTTCATACTCAGTAATAAACATACAAAACTGATAATGAGGGTAGTCAAGAGTTGGAAATTAACTGCAGCGGGGTTGAATTTGGAAGTTATAACTTTATTCGAAGTTCTACCAGCTTTCTATAAGGTCTTATTACATTAAACAATTCGTTCTTAGCCCATGTACGTTCCAGTTAACTTGTTATACTCTCAAGCCTCTCAGCAAAGTGCTCCCACTCGTTCATCTAACAATATCCTCAGCCATTTCTCTAAACCCAAAGTGCAGTGAAGCGTTTTTATTCGGAATACTCCTATTCAGTTGCTGCTATTTAAGGCAACACCTTAAGCTAGAAAAGGCCTGGGCATATAAGAGGTATGGACAAGAAACTGGCTCCTTAGCATGTACATTCCCCACACTCAGAAAGTTATGATTCGTACTGACGCTGCAGAAATCGCCGCTCGATGCGGGGCCAACAAAAACAATTAGACAGAAATATTCCGCCTGATGATTTGTGGCTTGTGCAGCGCAATTAATATCAATTTATATGAATTCTTATACAGGGTGGCCACAGGTTACCCTTCATATATCTTAATTAGCGACCAAGCAGCTTCTGCACTGGATTCTTCTCCTTTTTTTCTTACATTTATTTCCTGCGAAAGACTTCTGCTATAAAATGTACAATGTATTCTCAGTCGAGCACTTTAATGTCTCCGTCTTTGGCTGCTTGTTTTAGCTTCCCCCTTCGCACTTCCTTTATCTCTCTCTGCCTCTTTCTCTCTTTCATTTTCTCGCTCTTTGATATTGCGGCCGGGTTGTCCTTTTTTTGGTCGAGTGGCTCGTTTGCATAATTTTCTACTTGTGCCTTGGGTTGCTGCTTATTTTCGTTTGCGCTTTCCATTTTATTTCTGGCTCAAGTGTGCTAATATTTAGCGCAGACAAAGGACAAGATTTTGCATCAGTAGAATCATCAGCAGCCGCCTTTGAGACAGGAATTTGCATTTGTATTGCATGATTTATACCTTTGATTTATCATGCACTGGTTCAATGATTGCCAGCCAGGGGTGGGAGGGATATAGAGAGCAAAGTCATTGCCGTTTGCAAATAATGATTTGTATCTTTGTGTAATGGGCAACATTTAATTGAAACTACACAGGATGCTGTGAGGGATACGCACGCAAATGATTTGAGCAAACAGTCTCAAGCACCGACAGACTGATTGAAGGACCAAGTAGAACTTTGATTACAATATGAAAAGCTAGGCAAGCTCATTTGCAATTTAAACAAACCCGGTAATAACTGCAACCCCCTTCGCCCTCCAGACATTGATGAGGATATTGTCGCACACGTGAGTCGGTAGCATAATTTGCTTACAAAAGTAAATACACACACAGGTAAGCCAGCTCACACGTGCACAGTTAAGCAAACAATGCCAAGCAATTTGCACTATCTCGGCCCAAGTGCAGCTCGGTCTCACTGCAGTTTCAGGTGTTTTCCAGCTGCTGCTGCTGCTGCTCCTGCTTTGCATAATTGTTATTATGTTTGTATTAGTCCCTGAAATTGCAACTCATGCATGAACATAAGCAGTGCAACTGCTCAACCCTCACACACATAACACATTAACGCCAACGACATCGTATGCAAAGTCCTTCGTTCAGTAATCAAATAATTTTATTACTAGCTTACAAAACTAGAATAAAAGTTGTAAATACTCGTTGCATCTAAATAAATTGAAGCAGCTTACCATGAATATTTGTTCTGACTACCTCAACGTGTCTCATATTCAGCGACTGTATGTGCACAAAAGCAGCCAATGCTTATTGTATTTATATTTAGCTTTTAAATCGCTATCGAAAAACTTGAATAATTCAAATCCAATTGAGCATCACAGTCCGGCACGCCCGACAGTTAGTTGCCCTCTGTCCAGTATTCAAGCTGGTTACAAATATACTTACCATTACTGAACACTATTGCCTCATGCTCGATTTTACACTCATATGAATCAAAATTTGATGGAGATAGATACTTTAGTAAGCCCAGTATATATTGCTGTATACATCGCTCACAAATCGAGTTGAAAAACAAAATGATTTATTTATGGGGGGTGGTGGGCGTGGTACCCGAATTTTCTAATTAGTTGGTCTGTGTGTAGTATACGGAAACCAGATAAATCGGTAGTTAAGCTGGTAAACAGCAGACGGACAAGTAATCCTGAGCAAGGATATTTATGTGTCGGAAAATAGATACATAGATGTTATAGTGTAAAGCATTATATCAAGTTAAACTATATTAATTAATTAGCTTCTCAAGTAATCCTGAGCAAGGATATTTATATGTCGGAAAATAGATACATAGATGTTATAGTGTAAAGCATTATATCAAGTTAAACTATATTAGCTTACATGATAATATTAAATCTATCAGATTATGCTATGCTTTAACTAATGGGTGGTAGAGTCTACTGAGTGTGGCGTAACGGAGAAATGAGAGGTTTATAAGATGGCCGAAAGAAAAAATAAACTGAAGAGCACTATCTTGGCAGCTGAATAAGGAGACACCTTGAAGGCCGAAGGGAATAGTTCTCAAAAAGTCAATCCATCGCGACTTGCTGTGCCTTACCTTAAATAATTGACAATTCAACCCATAACGCCCCGACAGACATGTTGTGGGGTACGCCTCGCCTCCTTCTGCCTGTAACATACATTTTCGGCTGGTTAAAAGCACAAAAGCAGGTTCTTTAGTATATTATACAATTCCATGTTGGGGTAATTTGTGTTGCATGCTTTGCTGGGAGCGGCTTAGAAATAAGCAACTCTTGTTGCTCTCTCTTAAACCGCATACCCAGATCACGAAACTTGTTTTTGTGGGCCTGTGTTATCATAAAATTCTTGTCCAAACAACACTAAATTTGTTAAATTATAAATGCTTCTTAGGGTTCTAACTCAAATCAAAGATAATGTGGAAAGATAAGTCTAAAACCTAAGTATAAATACGATTGTTACCTAAAAGAAAAATCCATTGTTTCCGCTTTTGCCATTGGAGAACAACCTCTGCTAAACAGCTTCACACCAATTGTTCGTCTGGCATTGACAACTTCCGGAAACCGCTAAATAAAAGTCTCAAGTATGTGGCTAAATATGTTTGTTTGGCTGGTCCGCCCAAACTGAGCTACCTGTGCACCATCTGCAGCCGACTCCCCTAATGACCACAATGTGCGGGGCCATTAGTGAAACATATGGCGCGGCTTGTTCTTTCTTTGTCCAAACTTTTTCGACTGGGACCTAAATATATAACTTAATTTCTCTGGTCTACGGGATGCAGGGAGAGATGCCGCTGGTGGGGGTCAACCCAAGCTGTTACCTGAATCTCCCGCGGGAAGGGACGGAGGGTAATTGCTCCCCGAAGTGCTATAGCTACTTAGAGCCGTGTGGCCCAACTTGGCAGAGCTCCGCTTTTTTTGTCAGCGATCTAGGCTTATTTATGGCCAGATAAAAAGGCTTACACCAAGCGAGTTGGCGTTCAACTGGGCGAAAAGTGGACCCAGCCAGGGGGCGGACCAAGCTAAATTGGCGACAGCGACTACCAACAAATGATTTTACTTTAGAAATGACACGATGAAGTCTCGTGTAAGTTGCGTTTTACACATTTCGCATTCGCTCCGTTTAATGTTCTTAAAGTTGTGCTTAAAGTTCAAAGAGCCGCAGTTTATGTTCGTACGCTACCCTCCTCCATCACAGCCTCCTGGGCCAGGTGCGTCCATGCGTAAGTCCCACGTGTGCGTGAGGCGGCCTGCGTCAGTGTGGGTGTGTCTTTTGTGTGTTAGTGCGGGCCTAAGCCAAGTCAATTTAACGCCCCGAAGGCAGCAAAGTAGCAGCACAAATAAAGACGCACTGCGTTCCAGGGATTGCTAGCTCATAAATAGTTAAGCAAGCGAAATGAAAGGCAAACCGTACCCCGCACCTGCACCTGCAGCCGTGCAACCACTTCCCTGGCCTGTCTCCCAGAAAGAGGACACGGCACAGTAAATGGCGCAGAGGACACAGTGTGACCCTAAAGGTGTGTGTCGGCTCCTGTTAACAAAAGGTTCAGGCGCATTTTATGTGCTTGCCGATAAAAACCCAACACAAAAGCGTAAGAAAATCAGGCTAAGTGTAAGCGTATTGACCTTCATCAGGACATCGGGCTAAGAAAGGCAACGGCAGTGTCCCGCAGGACCGACGAGTAGATTGGCAGCAGCAACTGCTGAGCTAAGGCATTGCAAAGAACTCTGTGCCGCTCTCACATGGCATGCTTGTGTGCGACTGTGTGTGGCATTTACAGTCTGTCGCATGGTCCCTGCCCCGCTGGATCGGTCGGTGATTTAGCGCGTGCTTCACGTTCTGCGATTGCTTTGCAATTAGCGCTACTTCAGCAGTTTCATCCGTTCTCAGTGCCGGTAATGACTCGCATCGACTCGTTACAGAGCTGCTTACAGCTTGCCATCTTTCTCTGACCATTGATTTGTAACAATCGACGACAGCTTTGTAATTGTGTGGTCTGCAAGCTGTGTGGCTCTCATAAATTTTTCGGTGTCCTGTGCACAACGTGGCGCATACTTAATGCAGCGCGCATATACACCTAGTCACGACCGCTGTTGCCAATGGGTGTGTTTGGGTGTGTGTTCGCTCAAGAACGTCGACTCCAATTAGTCGTGTTTTCAAGTGCCTTTCACACTCGCGCAGCGGCCTTTGTGTTTGCCACTTGTACGTGCCGTTGCAGTCTCGCATGTTGTGCGCCTAACGAGCTAAGCGCCGGCAGCAGCAGCAGCAATAGCAACAACAACAACAACAACAACAGGGGTGAATGTGGCACAATGGGCTGGCGATGGCAGCGCCAGCGGCACTGCAGCACTTGGCGTGTGTCAACACAAAACATTTAAGCGCTTTCTCACTTTTTCCTGCATTATTTTAATTGTCTCGTTAATTTTGCACTACGACGAGAAGGAGGGGCAAATGCAAATGATGCAAGCAAAAGCGCTGCCGTTCTCCGAAATGGAATTTCATTTTGCGGGTTTCGTGGCCAAATATGCAAGACCTTTTTGTTTTTATGGCTGCTCATTTTGGAAGGATCTCCGTGACAGACAAAAAGATAGACAAGCAGACAGACAGTAAAAGCCCAGGACGCACAAATTTAAAGCTGTCAACAAATTCGCAATTTATTCACTCTACAGCAGCATAAGCAAATAACCCGACCAAAGATGTCATGCCCCCTGCCGGGCGCAGAAATAATACAATTGAAATAAAAGCCACACACGCCAATCAATTATGTAATTTCAGATGTCCCGAGGTCATAAAAAGGGGTCAAAGAGTATTAGAGTCGCAGGTCGGGAAACTGTCGGGATGATTTGCAATAGATACGCGTTTACTTTCTGTCAATACCAATATATTTTTTAGATAAACTGTACTATACTGCACTCACAATATATACTGGTATAAATGCTGTCATTGAAGGCGAATATAAAATAGAAAATATGAAAGGTTTGGTTGAACTAAGTGATTTCAATTTATGTATTTATAGAAAGACAGATAAAGCAAATCAATAAACGAGAGGAACAGTCGAGCGGCACGCGACAATGAGATAGTCTTGACCTATGTGCGGTGTAGTTTGATTTGCTAAATTTATATACATGTACATACTTTCAATGGCGCTCGCCTGTTTCCCGCTTCAGCTGACACAAGCACTTGGAGGTCTACTCATACGTTCTTAAATAATTTCTGTGTTTATTTTCCGATCGGATTGGATACGAAGATATTATAACAATAATCTTAATATATGTGAAAGTCAGAAAGAGTTATATATATTCATGGGCACTCTTTAATCTAGTGATAAAGGGGTACATGCTGAAGTACATCAAAATGACACTATTTTTTATGAAAGTTCCCAGTTCCTTTCATGCGCCGATGATGTCGACATCATTGGGCGTTGTAAACGAGATGTACTGCTGCATTTTCATCGATCGAAAATTCAGCATAACCTATGCTTGGTTTGGAGTTAAATGAAAGTAAAACAAAGTATATTTCTGTCTAGTAGCAAAGAATCTCAGCGATCCCGATGGATGCGGTCCGCAATACATTCGATGTTATCAAGGATTGTATACCTTGGATTTAAATACCTTGGTACTACCATTAACTCCAGTGACATCATCAGCATGAGATCAAGCAGAGAATCACATCTGCGAACAGGGGTTACAACGCTCTCAGTAAGCAGATATGAAGCAGAGCTGTCTCTCGATCGACAAACTTGCAATTTACAAGACGCTCATCCTCCCGTGCTCTTATATGGCGCAGAAGCATGGGTACTATTGCACACGGATGCAGCAGCGCTCAGAGCTCGAGAGAAAAATACTATGCAAGATTTTCGGTTCTGATCGCACAGGGTACGACTTCCGCACTTGAACGAACCACGAATTGCATGAGCATTACGAGATGAGAGTCGATGTTGGGTAACGAAGGTCAAGACCGTGGCTCCGATATAGGGATGTAACCAATTGGAGAAGGAGCGAAAGAACCCGAGGCTCCTGGCACGAGATGTTCGCATAACCAGACTACAGGTTTTCAATGCCATCCAAGAACATTTATCTATAAAGATCTTGAATCACGGCTCACCAATTATCGTACCACACAAGATTTTTAAGAAGATGATTCTTCGCCAGCTACTATGCAAATATTCATATGATTTGGAAAGCAGGTGAAGCTTATGAAAGTAAATAAAAATAAAGGTATGACTGCCCAGCTGGCATCTGCCGGTTCAGCATAACTAAACAAAGTAAAGTATATTTTACAAATGTGTTGATCTTCAATATTTCAGATATTTGTTTATCTTATGTTACTTTATAAGCTAACACTTGTTACCCGGCGCCCCTTTTGAAATGAAATAAAAAGTCATATGCTTTTAAAAATTACAGATTAAACTGGTTAAAAAATTTTGATTCAGTTCCTCCAATTCATTTAGACCGACACCGGCGCGGCTCTCTGGGTGAGCACAGTGAAGAACGTCCATTTGACCAGGCACATCATGCCGATGCGCAGGTTGGTACCAATACTTCCGATCAGCGGCTTGCACTCCGGTTCCTCGAGTTTCTTAGCTAGACGTGCTTCATATAGTGCTTCATAGCGACGAGTTTTGCGACTATATTCATCGATTACTTCTCAATGACGTCGTTAGATCTGCTTACTCGTTGAATTACTGGATAACAGACAATCAGTATTTGATCTTAAATTGTAAAACTGCAATAAAAACCTCTTCTACAATTGTATTAAACATGAACATGAATCAAACATGGCTTGGCTCGAGGCCCGTCTGTCTGCATATGTTTTGCTCACACTTGCGTGTGTTTTATGGAAATAATTTCTGTTGTTTTGTACGGACATTTCTGAGCTGCAAAAAGTACACAGGTTGTGTTTAAGCAAAAAGTAGTGTTTAAATACAAATTCCACATTGAGAGGGCTTTCGTAATTGAGACCGCGTCAATTCAGCGATTGCAGCTGTGATAAGCGATAAGCGCCTCAAAGGCTGCTGCACTTAATGACTTTATTTTTTGCTTGTGCTTAACTCGTTCAGGCTTACCTGGAAAGTGTAACGGGAAATTCTATAGTCGTTAGAGCATTAAGCTGAAGTGTGAATTATACACACGCAAGGGCGCTGTCGAGGGGCGTCGTTTAATACCAACGACCCGCACGTGCGGCAGGGACCGCAGCAGCAGGCATCTGGGGTACGGGTGAAAAAAACGTTAAAAACCCCAAAGCGATAATAATCTAGAAAATGAGCAAAAAGTTGAGCTTCGAAAATTGTTCAATTAATGTGAGCGAGCTTGTTTCGCCACGCTCGGCCGCAGCTGCAGAATGTGTAAGCGACGTGCATAATTTCCGCACACGCATGCACACACACATGCACACATACGCACACACACGCGCACAAGCCACATGCCATCCAAACAAACACACTTACCACACACTTGCACACACAACGATGCTCGTTGCAGCGATGTAATTAAGCGCATGCCAAAAAGTATGCAGCAATAATGTTGCCATGCATCGGCAATCGATAAGTGGGCGTCAAAGGCAGCCGACCAGGTGGGCGTGGCAACTCACTTTAATTGAAGCGCCGTCAAAAACACGCATGAAAAATGCTTTTCACAAAAACACCAGAGGAGCAACGGCAGCAACAACATATTTTTTCTGCCCTTCAATCAATAGCTTCAAATTACGCATACGCCAGATTGGACAACAGAAGTGTGTGCGCGGGTGTGTGTGTGTCGCATGGCAACCAAATTTAAAAACTATCAAACGAAGGTTTAAGTTGTGCCTTGCAAATTGAATTGTGAATTGTGGCTTAATTTATTCATCAAAAATTTTTCTAATCTAATGTTTACAGAGCTCGCTTTATTGCCGAATATATTGTTGCTTTTGATAGTGCATTATTTATTTTTGTAAATACATTCATTTTTAGTCGATGATTGCTGTGTATTCAACAAATACACATTTATACAAGACAAAGCAAATAGTTTAGGAATTAAATTCATTTTTAACAATCAGATTAAGAGGAGAAATTGACAACATGGGAAGAGTTGTGCTAAATTTGAGTAGATATTCTATAGACAAATACTTAGAGTTTTGAATTGTTCGTAGGTCAACACACTTTCCAGAAGTACTCTGATACAAACTCACCTGTTTTCTGCATACAAATTAGCGGCATCAAGTGGCTTTTCGGGGCACATATAAACCAAAACTTAAGCTTAGCGCATTTCTGCTAACCGCTGAAGTGAAACAAGTTGAGAAATGCCAGTAGAGTTGGCGCACGCACACGGCGAACGTCAAGCGAAAAGGCAGGCGAAAACATAAAAAACATCGACAATAATAAAAGTTAAATAGGGTGCAGCATGCCAAGGGGGAGCGGCGGCAAGGGATACAATAAGAGCAGGAACAACGGCAACGGCAGCAGAAGCAGCGCTGAAAGCGGCAACATAAACATTTTCCATTCAACTTAAAATTGTTTACAAAATAATGTGTAAATGGCTGGCAAGCATGTGTTGCCTGTTTGCGCGTGTATGCGTGTGATTATGTGAGTGTGTGTGCGTCAAAATGGCGATAAATGTTACTAAACGGAAACAATGGCAGCAGCAACAGCAGCAACAACGTCAGCAATCTCGCTCGCAAGCTACGTACGTGGCAATTTATCCCCGGGTGAGTTTGGCCATAAGTTCAACGATTTTAAATACTGAAAACAATCATTGGCTCTGCACACGACACGACACCAAATTACGAATACGCAACGTGGGCCACAGTTGCTGCTGATGCACAAAATGTCAGACGCTCGTACAAATTTTACCATACGTGGGTTTTATTTTCCGTTTTCCTTCCTCTCCCTTTCCCACCCTCCCTCTCTCTTTCTCTCTCCCTCGTTTATTTTATGGCCTGCTAAAGGCAGCATTTTTATACATTTCACGCGCGCCACATAAATAACGATTGCGCCACAAGGCAACCGAGCAGAAGGTTTATGACTTTTGGCCAAGCTAAAGTGGCTGCACAAGGATTATTGTGTGACCCTCGCAAGTGGAGCCACCACTTAAATGGCTTCATTCGCCAGCTCCAAATGCCAATTGGAAGGCGGGAAGCACACGCTGCATCTGCATCTGCGACAGAGATAAGTGAAAAGTTTCATCCTATGAATGCGGTGCAATATTGACGCTTCTGCTAAATTAATCCAAAGTATCCAATGTAGCGAGAAGGCGCTGGCAAAAGTTTGCGCAATACGCTAGACAACGCGGACAAGGCAGCAGCAGTCGCGTGTGGGATGTGGCAAGTGGGAGACAACACAGCTAAAATTATCACTGCTGGCAGATGCAACGGAAATGCACACACACATAGATAGTGTGAGTGTGAGAGAGGGAAAGAGAAAGACAGGAAGAGTGACTGAGGGTGTTCAAGTTGTGAGACACCCACCAACACATATTCGGCTACACACACAAGTTTCTCTTGCAACCAGCTTGAAGTTCCAACGAAAAGTCAATTGTATTTTGATGTTGCCGACGCCGCAACAGCAAGAGCAGCATCAACGGGAGCAACAGCAACAGCAGCACAACAATTAAATCAGTTGCAACAGCAGCAGCAACCGCAGCAAATTTGCAACACAAGTTGTGCCCACACGATGAAACAATATTCAATTATTTACTGCAATAATGGCCTGAGGTTACGTGTGCCAGATATTCCAGCCAGAGCCACCTCCTGCTCGCTTCCTCATATTCTCTCTCTGTCTCCCTCCCAACCACAGCTGTTGCCAGCTGTCATGTCTGATGAGATCCAAAGCATCCTTTTATATACAAGCATTACCCCATTTGGCCTTCAATTAAAGCCAAATCGAACTGTTTAGCAAATATTCTAGCCTAACTGCACAGCAAATTATCAGTAATTTGCATATGCAAATAGTCGCCTGCAAAATCAAATTTTAATGCCTGCAAAATATTAACAATAATTATTCGAACGTTACATTTGTTTGCCTTAGACTGCTCGATACTAAACGCTCGATTGCAACCCAAATTAAAATTTAATTGCGCAAATTAGCCGAAAACGATGCACAATCGTACACACAATCGGAAAGAGTCTCCCAACTAGCTTTGAGTACTCGTATTTCTGTCTCTGCCTGTCCAGCTTATGATTTTACCATTCGCTTTGCGTGTCGTGTCAACACCTTGTCAAACTTTGCTTTCGAGAGGCAAGCAGCTGCAACAGTATGCAGCAGCTGGCGAGCCAGGGGCACCTGAAGCAAGCTTCCAGTAGATACTCCCATCTACCATCCTCTTGTCAATGCATGTCAACCGAAAATGTTTGCCCTTTTCGGTTGCTCGGAATGAAGAACGTGCTGCAATGACGGAGTTATTCGAACAAGTAGAGTTTCTAGTTACCACTCACAGGTTGGCCCCTTCCTTTTAACTCTCTCTCTCTCTCACCTCTTTCGCCTTGCCCATTACAGTCTGCTCCTCACGCAATCTTTCGCTACTTGTTTTCGGCAATCACGTTTCACATGCAAACTGCACTTACAACCTCAGCCCGATCCCCTCCTTGTTTTCCTTTCATTACCCTTGCGTGTGTCGGACGAGAAAACGATTAAAAACGCGCTGTGATAACATTTCTTAATTTAAGTTTGGTAAATTGTGTAAATAGAATTTAGAAAATAAATAATTTAAAATGCCATTTGGTGCCGAGAGCAACTTTTCCAACGCAGCCAACGAAAAGAACATTAAAATTTCATGGCGAGAACATTTTAAGTTTTCAGTTCTCTGTTTTATAACTTAATTTTCACTGTTTTCCATAGAATTCAATTAAAAACTTTTGCGCCTCACGCAGGCTTGCCACACCCTCCCCACAACCAGCCCCTCCTCCTCATTCGAAAAACCACTCGAAAATGAACCCATGTAAATGCCAAGTGAACTACTACAGGCTTGTCCGACATGGAAGTGGCCGTTGGCAGGCGTGTGTTATGTGAGACAAGGCTAGTTTTCCTTAAGCTAAAAGACGATTCACGGATCGGGCCAAGTGGGCGGCTTTCTAAGCAACGTGCAATGAATACAATTCTGTGTGTAGTCAGTGGAAAACTTTTTGACAGGCGGTCAACAAAATGCTGGCAAATTTATGGCGCAAATTAACAATGACACATTAATCATACGCTCCGTGCGCCAGCTGTCCTTCCTCTGCGTCTTCTCGCTGCTGCATTATCTGTGACATGACTGCGAATTTTAAATTCATTCCAAGCTATGTCTATCTCTCTCGGCCCAGATCCGTCCCCAGGCTGTAGCTGTCATATCAACTGTGTGCTGTGTCGACTTGACTTGATTCCACTTCAGTTCGCAGCATTGTCAACTGCAGTTGGAGCTCACCGCCTCGCCCCCTGCACCTGCAGCTTGTTTTTCATCTGGAGCTTTGGCCATATTCGATAACGTAGCTGCGCATTTTTGCATGCACCGTGCGAAGTTTGAGTTTGATATTGACAGCAAAAACGTTGACAGTCAAGTGCGTGACTTTCCTCTGCTGAAAAATTGTATTTTATGCGCCGCCTCCTCAGTCAATGGTTGAGGCTTTCCGAGTGAATTGCTGTCCATTCAATCAGCATTGCAAGCGTCTGAAGTGACAATCATAATGCAGATATTGCCAATGCGATTGCAATGGGGAATTGCCACTAGCTGACGGCAGTTGGAGTGCCAGAGGTAGAACCCGAAGTATACTAGATACAAGAAAAGTGACAGAGGCAGGAGCTGAGGCAAAAGCTGTGCACAGACCGAAGCCGAGGCACTGGCAAAGACAATGGCAGCAGCTCTCCCCAGTGAATGGCAATCTAAGAGGTGCAATGCAATTGGGTTGGGGGATTTTAGAGGAGACAAGGAGGGGTAGAGGAGGACAAGGGAGGACTGGCCTGCCAGTAAGATTGCCTTTATATGGCATGTAATTGACTCACAGCACTTGGTGCTGTTTAACTAACATACTTACCAACTGACCAACGCCGGAGACTCAGTACTTCAATTCGCCACAAAGGTCTAATCAGTGTGGCAGCACAGTTAGGGTGTGTCAAGCGAAAAACAACGAAAAACATAAAAATATGTCTTGTGTACATTCTTTCTCAAAATCAAATTATTGAATTACATATTTCACAGACGTTGTAGATTGTTGATCGTTGCAAAGCTGAATGAATCGAGCTGCCTTTGGATCAGGAACAGTCAACATCTACGTAGTGAGTGTAACAATGAGTGACCGTAAGCCAGATATAACTTAAGTCCACCTCATGAATACCCTTACTGTGCTGTGTTGTGCCTCGCCTTGCTTCAACAGGCCAGAAACTTTATGGCCAAAAAGCCGCAACCCACACAAAAAGCGCCGCACGGGGCGCAACCTGACAGCTCGACTTGCACGTAGCCAAAGTTGTTCGTAGCAGTTGCTCACCAAGTTGTACTCGTATTTCTATTTTTTCACTTTCTCTATGCCGCCCCCCGTGTTCTCTGATTTTCCCCCATTTTTTCTTGCTGCTGTTGCTTTCACCTACACTGTCGAGTCTTGTGAGCCTTTGTGAATCTTTGTGCTGGCGCACTGTTTATTATTTGGTCTTACCACATTTTTCTAGTTTTTGCACGTTTCTACTTTATTACCGTACCGTCTCTCTTATTTTATGTGCTGACCGAACTGGATGCTCTCGAACTTACAAGCACAGACACTCGCAGAGATACACTCACATACAAACTCACAGCCCGACAACCTGCGGTCCGGCTGGGCCCCTTGGCCATCCCGTCTGCGGCTTGTGCTGAGCAATTTCTAATTTCGGGACATTTGCAACAAAATACAATGAAATAATGTAATGTTCGGAGCCCCCATGGTGCCCCCTCTCCGCTGCCACAACCCTCTTAGGAACCGCACAAAATGTCGATACAGCAGAGATAACTTAACAACTTAATGGCAGGCCGCAAGTAGAGTAACTCCAGTGATGACCGGCCAGTGCCCGGAGGGTCAGCTGGGCAAACAGCAGAGAAAACCTTGCGGATCCTGTCCGGCCGCAAACATAGGAAAACACATGAAAACCGAAAATCAGACAACAAGACTTTGCTTCGCATAAATCAATTTGCAGAGGAGTCGTAGGTGAGGCAAAAGAAGCCCAGCGGCAGGCCAGTGGAGGCAGTAGGAGTCGAACAATGGGCCAGAGATTACTTATGTCAACACAAAGCAGCAAAGCAGCAGCCCTACAATGAGCACTTGCATTAGATGCATGAATACAAGAGATCAACCCGGAAATAGAGGAGGCAACTCTATCCAACTTCATCTGGTGCTGCCCCTATGCCTACTTCCACAACTGCACCTGCACCAGCCAGAACTTCTTTGTGTATATATCCTGCACTTGCACTTGCACTTTCCCCTCTTTTGTTTTCTTCTTTCTCCGCTTTTCATTACTATTTCTACTGCTTCTCCTGATCTGCTGCTTCTTTTTCCATGTTTAGTAATTCTCACACTGTTTCTCCTGCTTACTCCTTTTGTCATCTCCTCCGGCAACTCCCTCTCTTCATCCCACCTTCTCTTCGTTTCCCTCTATCTCTCTAGCCCTGCAAACTTTCTGTCTGGGCACGTTGCAAATGTTGCAAATCTCTTGCACTCTGGCTCGGCTGCACCCAAGAGTTGGCCAAGTGTAAGCCGTTGACTTAAGCCGGGCCAGCAGTTACTTAGCGATTGACAAGGCAGTTAGCCGCCAAAGCACTGCGCCCGCGTGGATTAAAAACAGTTTGCCCTTCCATGCTCGACCGAGTGTGACCCGCCTAGCCCGCCTTGGAACCTGCACATCAAATGCGCATCAGGCCCCAGCAATGTCAAATGTTTTTATTGCTCCTGTCCTCGCTGCTCACGTTGTGTTGGTGTTGGGACTAGCTGGATTAAAGGGTAGCTGCATATTTGTAGTGAAAACAAGTTTATGGTGTCGTGATTTATGAACGTTTCAACTTTGGCGCGCTATCAGCAAAAACTTTTGTTAACTCCCACCGCAGCGACCCTGGTTGCTCCTCTGGTAAATACCCGTATCTGCATTGGTAAAAGCCTTTAATATCCGCCCTCCTCCACATACCTTCACATTCGCGCGCGCTTAGCCAAGGACAAGTTGTGGGTTCGGGGCATTCAAAGTTTATGCACAACAACAATTTTAAAAACATTTTATCGTGTTACGCTTTCAACTGAATATAAAAATGCACATGCCCAAGCTGACTGCAAGGCTGCTCGCACCCTGTAGACCCGCCCGTAGCACCCATTATTCACTCAGCCAACCAGACGTGGCTCGTGGAAAGTGGAACGCGGAGGAGGGGTGCATAGAAATAATACCCCATTTCAGCGCTAAAATCGCCTAACAAAGCAAAACAGCCAACGCCGGTGTTGATGTAGCGCCTGTCGAAGGAGAGAGTTGAGAAGGGAAGCTGAAAAAAGAGGCGGATGGGTAGAGGGCAGCAAGGAGTGAGTAGAATGTTTACCCTTTTCAGGAGCTGACAGACTACTGCTGATGAAGGCTCATTGGTTTTTAAATTAAAATCGAAGCAGTGCGTTCATCTTATACGAACTGAAAGCGGTGGACAGGCAAACTCGATTGCTATCCTTAAGCTGATTAAAGCACAGTCGCATTAAACTGTAACATTTTAACTCTTCTGAATAGCTTTGTGCCTTTGGAAGACCATTTTCGGTTAGGATGAGCTGGCTCGTGAGTCTATTGTTTGAAACATATTTGAACTCCACAACTTTCAGGTACTGTTATGAAATAACTAAACTTATGCGTGTTACTATTCACACCTCATTGATTGTTTTGCTATCGCGCAGACCCAGACACGCATGTTTACACATCAAGGCTAACACGATATTAATGGGTGCAGTGACCCCATATTATTTTTAAGTAAACAGCGAGAACGTATTTGCCCAAACGTATTAAACAAACTTGTGTTGGGTTTTCGAAAATTGAATTGTGATTTTAAAGCGCTCGAAATGCTTTTACAAACTGGGTGGCGTGTGTTCTAGTAAAAGTGCAAACACAATTACCAAACTAAATATTGCATAACAATGAATAAAATATCAAATTAACACCAACAACCACACACACATACATCGGCGACTGCACAGAGACCGGCTGAGACCGCAAACATTTGTCGAGAAATTGCTTGGAGGCAAAAACAAATGTGGACACATGGCAACACAAGAGCCAAATAATTGCAATATTCATGACAATTGCAAACAAATGCACACCCACACACGCACGACTACACACACACACACACACAGCCACACTTGTGCTGCCACACACAATGCAAAGTTTGCATTTCCTTTGTGCACGACTAAAACGATATTTTGCGTGCAGCGAGGCGCCTATAAAAAAAATTATTATGCATATATAACGTATACGATAAATGTATAATATATATAAGTACATGATGTTATGCTTTATAAAATTCCTGGCTGGCAATACATCAATTAAATATGTAGATTGTCTGAACGACTGTGGCAAAATTACATTACGTATTTAAAGCTCATTTCAGTTTCAGTATTCTGTTTTCTCTGCCCTGTGACCCGTTTCCCACTATCAGTTTTCAGTTTCAATGCCCTCGATCAAGCACCCGACGTGTCACTCAATTCAATTTTAATTACTTCGCCATGGAAAATGCTGCAAATTCAATTTGCCACACTTCACAATGGCCTCCAAATAGAGTTGCAAGCGCTGCAGATGGGAAATTAATATTCATGTTCAAAAGGGAACTTTGCAAAACTAACGAGAGCAACAGTCGAGCGCACTCGACAGTAGGATACCCTTCGACCTAACTTGAGATGCTGTAAGGGCCTATTACAAGTAATTTAGCTACGTTTATGTAAAAGAAAGAAAGGAAATTAATTGGTTTGCATGGGTTGTAGGCGTGGCACTCAATATTTGATGTTAACTTGATCTGTGCATATTATAATTGGTCTGTGTGTTCAGGAACAGACAGACGGACATGGCTCAATCGACTCTTCTGGTGATTCGAGTGAGAATATATATACTTTTTGGGGTCTGCCTAGCCTGTAATATACGTGCACATTTGTAATTGATAAGTAATTATACCAGTTTTGGCCATTTTCAATAATCGAGGGGTATATTTATAAACAAATCTATTACAATTACAAACTTATACAAAGGGCTGAAAGGATCTAAGTTTTCCTCCCCATTGGCGAGGAATTGTACAAAACAAACACTACACTAAGAAGACTTGAATGACTGTCAAAATAAATTAGAGATTGAATGTGGCAAACATTAAATATTGGACGACATCGAGACTTTAGCGAGTTTGTTTTGTCGTCGTGGTTCGCAGTAAACAATTTTCGCAACACCAAGGCCGAGACCTTGGCAGTTATTGCTCGAGTTGACGCCAAGGCGTGTTGGGGCAGAAAGCCAATGACTTACGGCATGAATTTGCGGTTGTCAGGTGCAAATTGGCAGCCATAAATTGTTATTTATGATTGTGTATCGCTTTGTCAGTGTGCCAAGTGGATTGCAGGAGAATTGTAAATACAATAGTTGTGATTAAGGAAAATTGAACACTCGATGATTAATATCGATGAATATTACAAAAATATTTAATAAAGTAGAGGTTTCAAACAATTTAATAGAGAAACAACAGTGATGGGATGCAATTAAACGTGAACTGAAAGTCATTTAGTTTTAATGTTCACATACATGCCAACATACATACATGAGTAGACATGATCTGGATATACGACATATGCAATACTCTTTATTGTATTTTAAGTTCGGTCGGATATTCGAAAAAAACAGGACAAAACTTTGAATAACTCAGTAGTCTTGGCCTTAATTTCCGCGATTGATGGTTTATGATTAAGTTCTTATTTTCACTCGTTTTTATACCCTTTGACCATTGAAATAGTCAGAAAATTACAAAACTTCTTTGTGAGAATGTACGTAACAGACATAAGGGTCATGTATATATTTTATTTCTGTTCCGCCAGGTCCGTTCGTCTGTATGTCAGTCCGCTACAACATTTAGATCTCAGCTATTATAAAAGCTGAAGCGCCCAAATTAGCCATAAGGTTCTTATACACCCGCAGCTAATCAAGTTTATTTTAATTGTTGAATGCCACTCCCATCGTCTACACAAATCGGTTATTTGGGTAATTGTACCCCTTTCTTTAGGAAAGTACTTGAGTCAAAACATTCTGCTTATCATCACATATCATCCCAGTTAAAATCTGATGGGACTATAAATACAAAATTCAATCAGTATTATTTGCTAACTTTAAAACAACCTAGAAACCTACATCGCTGCAATAAACGAAGAAAAGGAAACAACACAAAAGCATTTTGCATTTGATTTTATAGTTGCATATTGCACACATACTCACACGAATAAATACTTTGCTTTTACATATGTATTCAAACCCATCGGTTTGGTCATAAAATGGTAAACTTACACATACTTATGTACGTCTTCACATACGTATGCTTACATTACATGAGTATCACCTAGCCAAAATGAAATAGTTCAGTAAAAAATATTACTAATTACAACCAGCATATCATTATAGATGTATAGAAATATAATCAATTTAATATGTACTGATTCATTTATTATTAATAGCGAGCTTGAGCTGGACATAAACATATTAGTGAGCTCTTATATTTATTATAAAATCAATTTATTATTTCAACTTTAATTGTGTTACATAATTATGTCAAATAGAAACACATCAAAGAAAGATTTACATAGGTGCATTGTAAAATGCATTAATCGCAACTAATATGTCAATAAATAAATAAATACTGGCCCAATCAAAGTGAGAAATTGAAGAATTTGACATAGCAAAGTCCGGTTTTTAAAGCAGCATTTCTTAATGTATTCCAAAATCAAAATTAATTTAAAAATGCGATGGTTATATACATATGTGGGATTTTTTTAAAAGTTCAAGTCAGAGTTGTTGTGTAAAATACACGATGGGTTTTTATATTAAATTAAATAGTTTTATTTCAAAATACTTCAATGTATCTTTCGTTAGTCAGTTCTTTAGCTTAGTCTTAAGACCGTCGTAGTTAATCTTTTTTTTTCTTTGATATGATCGTTGTTATTAATTGATTGAGCGTCAGCCTTGCTGACGTCTCACGTCTTCCCTATTTGCGTCGTCAACGAGAACTCTCTGTTCTTCATCTTCTACATTTACGTCGTTGCCAGTCCGTCGACTGTTTCTTATGCCATCTGACTCGGCGTTGCCAGATCATTCCCACATATATAAGTATTTTACAAGCTCTGTTTCTGTAACGTACCACAAGAAGCAACAACTTTCTCTCCCCCTCCCCATTCGCCAGTTAAGGTGTATTATCAACCAATTTGGTAATTGCAATGCGCTCCACTTAGCAGTAATCGTTGCTGCTTTACTTTATCTCTTTCAGTGCTTCCCCTCTCACTCTTGCTCTTCCTTCTCTCCCACGGCATTAGAGCGCTTACTTATCAGCAGGTAACTGCGGAAAGTTGGCCGAAAGTTTTAACGCGAAAAGCAGGCAGCCGGGGCGGAATGAATCGTAGAGCCAAGCCGAAGAGCCGAGTGGGAACCCGAGCAGGAGTGCAAATACGTTGAGCTCGCCTTTTCATTTTAATTAAGGCGCATACGATGAATGTTTGCTTATTTAATTGCACAATCGGAAAACGCAGCAAGTTGATTTTTTGTGCCGCGTTGTTTGCCTTAACACGACGAGCTGAAAATATTAACGGACGATGTGACCGAGGCGGAGGTGGAGCCGTAGGATGCCGAAGCTGAGGCTGGAGCAGTGTCTGTGGCGGGGCCAAGCCAACATGAAATTCAATTTCGTTAAAGCAAACAAATGGAAGGCGGCAAATGCAGCGGGAGGAGCCTCAGCAGCAAGGAGCGCCGTGCAACATTTTTCAGTTCCTTCTTCAATGATGTCAACGACGATGAAGCCGGCGAATTGCAGCCTGCATTTTATATGGCCTGAAATTACAGGATTCCATATAAAAAATACATATTGGACAACCAGACAGACTCACGCTCAGCTCAGCTCAGACCAGAGCAGACCAAAGCAGACTGGAGCAGACGGGAGGAACATTGGCCGTGCCAGTCTGAGCGACATCCGACAACGTTGTTGCTGTTGCTGATGTCGTAGTCGTTTTTGGTTGCTCTTGTTGTTGTTCGTGTTGCTTCTGATGTTGTTGTGAATTTCATTTTGGTTGTTTTATAGTTGTCGCTGGCATCATTTTACGTCATTTATCACAATCATGACACGACTGACTGGAGCAGAGCCGAAAGCAGACAACGCAACTGGAAAGCTGGACAAGGAGACAGCTGGGCAGACTGGACAGGCTGGACAGCCTGGGCAAATGGACAGAGAATTGAACGTGTAGCCCCAGTGCAGCCCGCACAACTGGTCCAATGAACAGGCGGTACAGCTGGAGGAATGGCTGCAAATTATATGACCAACACTGCGGATACTTCATATGCTGATGTCCAGTTTGGCGGCAATCAGAGACGTTAATAACGTTGTTTGGCCGGACCTGGCGAGCAAACGCAATTACTGCGCCTCGGTACTGTAGGAGCTCGGTAAACGTTGCTGTAAAACGATTTTGTGTCGTGGCGTAAATTGATTATCCACTTCTGCACGGGCAACTCTTCTTCTCGCCCAGGGCCATCAAGTATTCATGCTGTTTTCAATGACATCTTCAATTGCAACTTAACAAATCTAATTAAACATATAAGGAATGAATCAAATTGATTGCTCACTTTCCCACACGTGTCTTCTTAATATGCATTTGCATGTTTGTTCAGCTATTAATTCATTAAATTCCAGTTGCCAGCTCAATGAGCACTTTGATTATTTCTCGCTCAGGTTGACAGAACAAGTGTAGTTAAATTAAACTAGCTTGACCGGAAAACATTTAAGTAAAATTATTCATTAAACCAAAAGAAAAATGGATTCCGAATTTTATTAGTTTAGAATTAATTGTAAGAGCTCAACCTATACCTTTAACATATATTTAACTAGTAAGAAAGCTCGTTCGAACGCGCCGGACTGTGACATACCCGTCAGCCTGACCAAAACGAATTCTTAAAAATATGGAACGTCTTTTGTGTATTTTGTGTTGCATACTTTCAGGAAGCAGCTTCGAAATCAGGATATTTTAATTACTTCTTCAATAAATTGTATGTTAATTACACAGCCCCACAAAAAAAAAAAGTTTCATGATCTGGGTATGCGGCATGTGCAGTTATATGTATTTTGGGTCGCTGATTCCGAATCCGGCATCAGAAATTCTCCATCACGTCTGGATTTCGACATAACCTCAAAAAACTGAAAAACCTTTAAATATCTCCCAAGAGATATAGAATCCTGATCTGGGTAAGCGTTATATGCTTTAATATGTATTTTGACCTTCAAAGTTCGAATCCGAAGTCAAAACTTACACTAAACTTCTATATTTCGACTTAACCTCAAAAAACTCGAAAAAATTTTGAGGCGCCAAAAAATAATGGGTGGTCATGATCGGGTCATGCGATATGTGTTTATATATGTTTTTCGACCTTCCGAATCCGAATCTGAAGTCAAAACCTGCCTATCACGTCCAAAATTCAACCTAACCTAGAAAATGTTTGAAAAACTTCCAAAATTTTGAAATTTTTTGATCATGGATTATGGCATTTAGTCAATTATGTACAGTCACGTTTTCATTCTTTGTCTTTTATTTACTTAATTAAAGTTTTGAAGTAAAAAATCATTACTCATATGAACATTTTCAAAAATGTGATAAAATAACGGGCAAAACGACTTGTATCAACCTGAAATTTTTTTTATATCATACTCAAATATACCCTAATCTAATATTAAAAACAGTTTTGAAATTTCGAATGTTTTTGATAAATTTTGTAGGTTAGGTTGAATTTTGGACGTGATAGGCAGGCTTTGACTTCAGATTCGGATTCGGAAGGTCGAAAAACATATATAAACACATATCGCATGACCCGATCATGACCACCCATTATTTTTTGGCGCCTCAAAATTTTTTCGAGTTTTTTGAGGTTAAGTCGAAATATAGAAGTTTAGTGTAAGTTTTGACTTCGGATTCGAACTTTGAAGGTCAAAATACATATTAAAGCATATAACGCATACCCAGATCAGGATTCTATATCTCTTGGGAGATATTTAAAGGTTTTTCAGTTTTTGAGGTTATGTCGAAATCCAGACGTGATGGAGAATTTCTGATGCCGGATTCGGAATCAGCGACCCAAAATACATATAACTGCATATGCCGCATACCCAGATCATGAAACTTTTTTTTTTTTGTGGGGCTGTGTTATTCATGAAATTTTTCAGGAGTTAGTAATTATTTTGTTTACTAAAAACGAACTGTCTTACATTAAAAATGGAATTTGGAATCTTGGCGTATTCAAAATCTAAAAAAAACATGATCTGCCTGCAATAATAACAAACAACGGCTGTTGATTCAGAATAGTTTGCAGGGTCTGCCACTCCTCCTTCTGCCTGAGCATACATTTTCGGTTGGCACAGCGTAACTATACCCTTCTATATATATACCCTATGGGAAGCTGCTGTAAAAAGTTCACTAAAGTACTTTCTTCCTATTTTAAAAGCCATGTTCAATTAAATATCCCTATTCTGTTTAATGATAATGGAGTACTCTAAGTAACACATCCCGAATCTTGAAAAAACTTCTTATTCGATATGCAACAATATATTATTAATGCAAGAATGACCGCTTAGGTAATCAGCATCAACTTAGCTCTTAATTAAAATACTTTCAATCTTGCCATTGTATATTATGGCTATAATTTATGTTACAACGCCACCCAAAACGAAGGGGATGATTAAAACTTTGTCTCTGTTTGTGCGTCTGTAAAAAAAAACTTAGATCTCATAGACTGTAAGAACCAGAAACAAGACAAGTAGCAGTATGCCATACAGATCAAGTTTGTTTTAGAAATTGACCTTGCTCGCCCATGTAATTCGAAAAAAATAAAATGAAAAGGAACATTTACATAACTTTCACAGCTTATTTTAAGAATTATTAAGATTGAAGCTATTAAGGACATAGTTTTAAGGGAGAAATAATTTTTTTAACCGTCAGCAAGGTATGCAATACAAAATACCCAAGACATACAACTTAAATATTAAGTAAACCAATTTGGTAAAATGGGAGCGGGGTACTTAACAGTCAAGCGCACTAGACTGTAGCTATCTACTAGTTTCCACAATACCAATAAAGACTAATAAAGTATGTATTGGTCAAACTATGCTGAACATAAAATATTCCCCACGCTCTTATTTTAATTATAATTTATACATTTCAAGATTCGTCGTGACAGCTGTTCAGATGCAGTTATGCGAATGAAACTTTTGTCATTAGCTTAACTCAATTTCGAGGTATGCAAATTAGTCTACAGTTTGCATTCTAATTAAATTAAAGGCGGATCAGCAAAAGGACATTTATTTCAATTTGTCCACGCACTTCTTATTCAATTTCAACTCATAAATGTTGGAGAGGGTTGAACGTAAATTTGCCTGGATGGAATTTGCAAGTCAGCTGGGCCTTGTCTGACTTTTTGCTGAAAATGGTGTTCTGTTATCTTATGTGCACATATCAAGTAACGTAGGATGCACACCAGCACAAATGTGATTCATAATCTTCTTCTCGAGCGAAAGGAAAATAAAAGGGAGAGAACGGTAGAGACAACGGAGTATGCCAGAACAATGCGTAGTCAGCAATCAATGGGGCAAAGTGCTCACATAGTTAGGGGCCTGGCAAGGCCAGGTCGGAGCTCTCTGGAATTTGGTTGAAGCTCTTGCTTTAATTAAGGCTGCAACATCGTCCAGAAAAAGGGCTCTGGTGAGTTGCAATTTGTCAGCTCGACGTACTCTGTTGGTCCTGCGAAGCATGTTTCAATCGTTAAATTGTGCCTGGCTGCATGCTATCGGGCGGCCGGCCCTTTGACCTCAAGTGTTGCCTTAATTCACATGGCCCCATCCCATCTCCCAGCCACCTGCCTGTCAAGGCTGTTAGGCCAAGTCGCAGTTGTCTCTCGTGCGGGCGGTGCTGAGCTTTTTAATTTTAATGAGATCTCTCACTGGCAGCGACGTGCCCGGCTGGCTGGGCTGGCCTGGCCAGAACCCTTGTTCGCCACGCCTTGCCACTAATTGAGGCAGCTGAAAATGTTTTGCGCTGACGCTTCGCCTCGACAGACAGTTTTCATTACGAAAATATGCATATTTAAAGCTTGCGCTGAGGATTTAATGCAAAAGGACAATGCCCAACAGCAAGTTGAGTTACAAAATGGCCAAGCAGAATATGAATACGAATCAGGTGAATAAGGCAAAGCATAGTGGTTCGCTTTGATGTTGAAGTTTCACAGATCTCCCCTCGGACTTGAAAAGATTGCAAGTCCGTTCATTGGCTAGATTTTCCAGAGACAGCAGCAAGAAATGCTAATTTAATGGCATCCACTCTCTGCTCTACAGCGACCCGGTCGCTTCTCTAACCACGACGGAGGGAAACAGTGCCACAAAGCAGATTGATACATTACGTGAATGCATGGCATTGAGCTGCCAGCAACTGCAGCCGGCGGAGAGACGAAGCAAGGGAAAAGGACTGCTGTATGCAACTTCTGATTGATATGTTCGATTTGCCGCCAATTCGAATTTCAACAAATTGGTTTTTTGCATTTTAATCCGATAAAAGCTTTAAATATTGTGTATAAGCTTGCTGAAATGGAATCTGACCAATTTGTTGCAATTTACTTTAATTAACTTTTAAACATACAACAAGTAAATCCATTTTATTATTCCCAATAGCAGTCATATTTACATAGACTGATGGCAGTATGAATTGTCGACCCTTGGGTTGCTAAGACAAGATGCATTTGACGAACACAACATACCAAACTGACCCAAAGTATAACCTCATTTCTATTCCAAATATAAAATAGGTTACTTTACATTATACACTGAGTAGCTGCCTTAGGAGATTTAATATTTTCATTTAATTTACGTCTGGTCAATCTTTACTAGCTTAGACGGTTCCTGGTGTTTACAATGATGAAATGGTAAAATAATTCTATTATTTACAAATCGAAGGGAAATTTAAAAATCAATGACTCAAATATATACCAATTTAATTCATTTGAGTACAGCTCAGTTTAAATGAGATTTCTTCTGTTGAACCTTCCCCTGCAGCAATGAAAAACGATAAATATTTCATAAATTCTGATGCCTTTCCTTCTCTGCGTCATTAAGTCTACAAAAAGCAACAAAGCAACAATGCAACGGAAATGTTTTGCTTCGTGACAACAACAACAAAGAAAGGATGAAGAGAAACTGGCTCCGAGGCGTCGCAACTGGAGCGCAGGACAATGGCGTTGCATTTCCGTTTCCGCAACGACTGCCAGAGGCAAATGGTGTAAACGAAACAATTTTCTATTTTTTCGTAGCAAACTTTTCCCAGCATGACTAAAACCTTTGCTGTACTGTCCCTACTATCCAGTCCGTCCGGTCTGTGCCGTCCGAGATGCTGTCAAAAAGCATCAAGCTCCAGTTTCAGGAAGCATGAGAGAGTCGTGTCCACATGTCCACATGACGCAACAATGGAAGACAGTGACGTCTGATATTTGAGCTGGAAACACACAAATAAAAAGTAAGTGAAAAAGTAAGTGAAATGACTAATTGGGCTCCTGCTCAGTTTTGATTACCCAGGGAACCCTGACCACGTGACGGCTACCCGAGGTTACTAATTAAGTAATAAATCTCCCCTGCCAATCCGAGTCCCAAACGAGTCAATTTATTAAAGCAATAACGTAGTGAATAGTCGTGAATTCTATATAGTAGCTAGTCACACAGCTGATTTGTAGCACCAATATCCATTGGCTTATCCGCCAGAAAGACAAAATCGCACGGGTCCCACGGGCAGTTCGCCTCTTTATGCAAAGCGCCCGTCGTGGGAAAACGTGCTTGAGCCTCGGTGAATGCGTTTGCATAAATTGGGGTAAGGCATAAAAACCAAGTGGATGGAAAAAAATTCAATTTGGATTTGCTGCGACCGCCGCTTTTTATGCAGTCAGCCTCCTCCACTGTCCCACTCTCTCGCTGTCTCTTTCGCTCTTCATTGTCGGCAGGCAGCTGCAGCTAAGCTGCCGCCCCATTGCGCGGTCCCCACATAAACAGAGCGAAAAGCTCGGCTTTGGGCGAGCGCCACTCCACGCCAGGGCACGCCCCCGCTGCAGTTACGCCCACAACTTATGACCAATTTTTATTAGGCCATGCAGGCTAAAGAATTTACCAGCATTTTCTCTGCTGGCAGCTGGCCCAAAAAGCGTGCAAGAAAAACTCAAAATGTGCCGGCTTTAACGGCCGTAAATGCTAACATATGCAGCCCGCATGTGGGCTGAGTTGTTTACCCCTGACTTCCCCCACCTCCTGCCTTCCTCCTCTTTCCCGGGCTCCATCGCCCACAGGAAGCTGCTCGAGTGCAGCGTCAACGACAGGTCAGGATAACGTTTACAGGAAGCAAAAGGCAAACTGTAATAGGCATTGAGTGAGAAGAAGCACAACGGCATAGAAAAAAGTGCAAGACTGAAGCCATTGACTGCGGATCGAGAGCGTGTGTGGCAGGCCGACGCTTGAGAGAAACAAAATCCAACATTTATGTGCAGGACACTCGCAGTCGGCTGCAGCAATTAAAGCGAAACAAAGAGAAGGGAAAGAGAGGGAGTGAGCGAAGGAAAGAGAACGGAGTGAGGGTGGAGGGACAGACACTGACTTCGCTTCTCCTTGTGTCTTTAAGTGGGAGGTAAATTTAATTCGCCTCGCTGGAAAGGGAAGAAGTCGTTGAAAAGCCGATGAAAACTTTCCCTGCGAAGCAAAACAAAATAATATCGATTATTAGCACGCGCGCGCACAATGGGCAAGTAACGAAAAGGACATAAAGCACAACAGCAACAACAACAATGGAAACATCAACAATATCAACAACAACAAGAACAGGCTGCAAGGGAGCAGGCAGGCAAAGGGCAGTCGAGCAGACAAGCAAACAAACAAAGCGCCACGGCAACAGGACACAAGCCTGCTCTGAGGAGGCGGCAGTAGTGACAGCAGTAGAGGGGAATAAAGGAAAGGGGGTTACTTCTTCTACAGGCGCATTCCGTAAGCCCAATTAAAGCAATTTCGTCAGCTCAGCTGTGAGCGTCGGCTCCAGAGGATTCCACCTCGCCACGCACATCGGAATAACGAAACAAACTTTTAATTTGCCATAAGCTGAGCAATATTCAAATTATTAAACCGACTCATTACGAATTCTAAATACAGTGTAATCTCAGCCACCTTGCTGCTTAACCTTATAGCCCCTCCCCCGCCCCTTCTTTCAACCAACGCAGTAGACAATCGACAGGCTGATGGTTACTTTGCTAGTTTACAGGATTAGCGGTGGCCTGGCAACCCTAAGCGGATTAGCAATCGGAGAAGTGGCAACAGCGCCAACACTGCGAATTAGCAAACAAACAATGCCACATGCCGCGAACCACATCCCCCCTGTTACTGTTGGCTGTTGGCGTGAATACGTTGTCGCCGCCACAGAGGGTCAGTTGTTGGCAATAGAATTAGCACCATGCTATACTCGTATGGCAAGCATTGATTGCGAAAATCCTCACCACTTTAGGTGGCAAGGACAAATGAGTTGAGTCTGGCATGTGCTTGGCAGTTCGACTGGTCATTGGCAAATGCAAATCGCCAGCAGCTCGTTAAGAGCTCCGCTCATCGGTCTTCGCTCTGCAGAATTGCTCAAATGATTATTGTGTGTATGCAATCAGCCGTGTAATCAACGGCAACAAAGGTAAGAGCCATAAATCTGCTCTGCCATTTGCTCGCTTGACTGCTCGCTAATGATTTATGCCCTGCCCTGCCCTGCCCACCGCTCCCCAGCGCAGACCAGGCAGGAGACAAGACAAATGCCCAAGTAATTGAATTACAAAACCAGCAGTCGAAGCAGTCGAGCCACCGGCTCAACTAACGCTGAGCAAGCGCCGCCACTTATGCAAATCGAGCATAGCCAATGGCCGCAACGAGCTGCTGATAAGACGCTCCTCCTCTCACTTGACTGGCGAAAAACAGCTTTGATTGCAAAATCAATGGCTCAAAACGCAGCAACACCAAGAAGGAGGCGGGAGGGGAAGAATCGGGGTCTGCCAAAAGTCAGCTTAACGGCTTTGATAACGTTGCACTTTAAATGCGAAGACTAAAGAGAGACGCACAAAAGTATGTTACGATTTTGCAGCTACTTCGCGGCAAAGGAAGCGGAAGAGCAAAGTGCCAAAGAAATAGCAGGAGATAATAACAGAGATGCGGAGGGAGTAAGGAGACTGAAAGAGATAGTAACAGTGAAGGAACGAGGAGAGCGAGAAAGGGAGCAAGCGCCTGGCATGTTCGAGTGCGAGAGAGAAGGCTGCAGCTGGCAAGCATGAAGTCATGAGCATTATTTGTGCAAAATTACCTTTAACGAGCTGTATAGCTGCACCCGTCGTCCTGTTGCATCATCACCATTACCGCAATAAACTGTTGCCACTGCTAGCCGGAGCCAGCGTCGCCCCGCGGGTGTCGAGAGAGCGTTGCCGAGTTGCCTACAGAATTGCACTTGACTCGAATGCCAATTACATGGCCCTGCAGATGTCAGCTCGGCAGTTAGACCAGGCCAAGCCAAGTCATGCCAAACAGGCAGCAAGTCGACAAATAGGACGACGATGACAACGGCACTGGAGAGTGGAGAGTGCAGCTGGTGAGGATGGAGCTGGCGCTTCGCGATGGCCATGGAGAGAGAACGGCAGTTGAATTGGCATAAAGTGGATTAAATATGAATAAAAGATATTTTCGCAAATTGCATTAGAGTGTGGCACAGTGCACAAGTTGCAGAGAAAGGGGAAGGAAAAGGGACAGGAGAGGGGGTGGCAATGACAAGAGGGGTAAGAAAGCGCCATGATCCCCGAGGTCAGACGGCATTAACTCGTTGCATTTGCTCACTATGCAGTTGAGTCGCTGCAAAAACAGGCGGCAGCTACTAAAGCTTATCAAAAGAGAGAAAGAAAAAGAAATCGATTACCAAAGCAGAAGCCGAACAACAGGAATCAGTTCCTGCGCTTTGACTTGCAGTCCTTGGCTGGCTTGATGGTTTTAAGCTCAACCGACTCGACTCTGGTCATCCTCTTCATTTACTTTGCTCAAACTTAAAAAACAGAAACCAAAAACTCAATGCAGGAAAAACTGCAATTTGGAGCGGAGGGCAACCACAACGAGCTCGCTCAAGCGATGCGCATTGCACTGTGGTCACCGTTAGAATTCGCGTGTGCACGCGTGTGCATATGTGTGTGTACGCGCGCTTCTAATTAAATTCCATGCCTGCAAGTGTAACTGCAATATTTGGTTTGCGGCAGCCACCTCAACCCATGCACGACTACCTTCGACGCTGGTGAGTGCAACAGGAAATGGCGTCTAATTTGATAACGCTATATGCCACCTATGCAGGGGAGTGTGGGTGTAGGTGGGTGTGTGTGTATATGCAAATCTGCAAGCCGCTGTATGTGTGCGTGTGTCTTAAAATCCCATAAGCGCATTCAAAGGTTTTGGCCAAAAATTTAATTATGTAATCGTTTGATTCGGCTACATTTGCATTACTAAGCTCATTTTGGGAATCAACTTGACCATTGTTCTCCCTCAGGTAACCCTACAAAGGCACAGGAATTGTGAGTGCATGTATGAGTGCATGTATGAGTGCAGTTTTCCATTTCAATTTCAATTAGTGCCTAATTATTGAGTCTGCAGCATGAGTAATTATAATGGATAATCAAAGCGCAGCGAAGACAAATATAATTAATTAATCACATCAAAGCACATCAGCCAAAGCTACAAGTACGAGTTATTTTTGCTAATGCACTCGCATTCATTATTCATTTGTATTCACTTTAATCTCTTTAAGGGCTTTCCCAAACATCGGAAGTGAACACTCTCACACACAAGTGCCATATTTCCCTCACCTGACTTCAAGCCCAACTCGGCATCGGCAATCACAGCTTCTATTAAACCTGCACACAACTTTTTCTCGAGCTCTATATTAGTTGCCTCTAGTTAAGGCTCCAAGCCAAGCTGACTACCCAACCACACCCTCTCGCCCAGATAGACATTTTTGTGGCCGCTATCGAGTACCGCAGACATGAAATTTTCACAAAGTAGTAAACTTTATGCCGACACCGTCGACGAGGCACCCGCACACACACGCACTCCTGCCCAAACCCACGTGCACACACTCACTAACACTACTAAATGGAGTTTAGTGGGATAGCAAAAAATAAATATTTTAGTCAGGAAATTGAAGCCGGCAGATACCCTGGCTCATGATAAAAGTATACTTGGATATACATATTTGTGTACGAACAATGGCTGTTCAGACCACAATTTCACCATTACCTGTTATTTATATATGTTCATATAGATTGTATTCACTCTTAAGTGTTGTTTAATTAAGGTGTTCTTTGAAGCCCTTGAAGAATATTATGCAACAGAAAATAAAACACACAAAATTATGAGCCAAGACAACTGGGATGTTCGAATTAAAAAGATCATCATTTTATGACTTCTTAATATAGATCATTTCTTATCAAACATGTTTCAATTATCAAAAGTTAGTCGAGTGTTAAACCTTCCTCATCAATATCCCCTACAAACTGTAAAGGCAAGCATACTCTCAGCTTGAGCTTGCAGCACTTGAAATAAAATTCTCTCGTCTGCCCATTAAACCGTTGTCATATCCTTTATGGACATTTAACGGTACAGGGTATTTGGGAAAGAACAAAAAAAACTGGAAAGCGGAAAAAGCAATGAGCGGAGAGAACTTTTTCATCCACTTTTTTGTACATGTATCTCTATATTTATGGAACTTTTTCAATTTGGAACTAAAGTTTTTGGTATTTCGCGCACATTTTTATTCATAACAAAGCGAATCGTGACCGGCCGCAAGGAGAAAGAAAACAACAAAAACATCAAAAAGAACGAGAGAAGCTGCGGAAGGGGGGGGGAACATTTAAATGCAAATTGCTTGTGCCTGGGCGTCATACATTCGCCATTTCATATGATATATGTATTCACAAATAAAAGCTAATTTGAATTGTGCGAATGCATTAAAGCGACACTATTGAATAACCAAATATTTGCCAATTTGAGAGCATTTCTGTATTTGTGCAAGGTAGCGTATGAATGTTTAAGTAAATTACTTTCCTTCAGAATGGTATCACCAGGCTTAGTTTTTGACTTGACTTTAGGATTTACTTCAGTGCACCTCTTATCAGCTTAAAGAACTCTCAGTCAGGTAAGAAAATGTTGTCAGAAATATCTGACGCAATGCGTTGGGATCTGAGTTCACATTGTGGCCCCCTTACGGCTGAACAATTTCAATTGCGACTCGCAGTAGAGTTCAGCAAGCGGAAAGTAGCAGCTTTTGCCTTCGGTAAAGTGCTCTCACATCCTCGTATGACAAAATGCTCATCCGCTGAAAGAATGTGCCAGGCGGGGGTAGGCAGGCTGTCGATGGAAGTCATAAAAGGCATACGAAACTGCAGTTGCACTTGCACTTTAAAGCAGAATCCCTTTGTTAAATGGTCTGTGCATTTAAATGCACTTAAAACGGGAGTACACGGCAGCATTTAATGGCCGTAAGGGGACAATTAACCAAGTACAACATCTGCTAAATCGATTAATGCAATGCAGAGACGTTGACAATGGCGAGCTTCTCTTCGAACCATGAACTTGTCATTTTCACATTGTTTCTCAGGTTCTCTGTTATATGGCAACTAAATGAATTGCATGTATCCTTATCAATTAGGTGAACTAATGACAGCGTTAATCAAAACTTGAATATTGCAATTATACAGAAATGTAAATTAAGTCCCTCGTATAAAACTAGATAGGAATCACAGTAGTCATTCAGTCAGATTAGAAAATGGCATCCTATAATCATAATTTATTTTATAATAATATCTTGAAGAATTTACGACTTCATACATGTTTGAATTTTTCGGGGGGAGGTTCCTTTCCAAATAGCCGTAAATCAGCCAGTGTTAAATTTGCTGTTTGTACAAGTGTTCCTGCTGCAATTAAAACACTCTTTCGCAAATATTCAACTACGGTTATGGAACTGAACCAATTAAAGAATAGTAAAATTGATTTGCGAATAGTAAACTGGAATTTTCATGCTAAACTTTGTATATCTAGCTTTCATAAAAGCTGTGATCATACTGGACAGACAGACACACCGATGGATATGGCTCAATTGACTTGACTAGTGATTCTGAATATGATTACATTGTATTAGCTTTGTGGGATCTGACACGCCTCCTTCTGCCCTTTACATACATTTTCACAAAGTTAGTATAAGTATTTTTAGTACCATTCTTAATGGTCGAGGGTCATAAATTTGTATTTTAATGTATTGCTACGTGCCAAACTTTACTAAATGCGATGCTCATTACGAGTATTATAGTATTGCACAGCAGCTTCTTTTTATCGGCTTCGTCAATAACAAATTTTTGTATTTTCAATACAAACTGACAATATTAAATAAACGATAGTACCGCAAGACTTGGAATGTTATTATTTAACTCGCAAAAATGAGACTTGAAGATTGTGGTGCACAATTTCAGATCATTCTTAATTGGTATTAAAATTTATCAATGTTCGAAAACAAAAAGTTAAACTGACCAACTTTTCTAACAGCACTTACCAATTTAAAAACATTTTCTTTGATTTCCTACAACATAGAAACATGTATTTTAGTATTTTTCCAAAGCACTTTAAATTATATAAGTCAGATCAGTAGGATAGCCCCTGTCCACGTTATAGTGCTGAAAACAGCATCAAGATAATGTCGATAAAAGTGCTATAAATGTGAGCACTTGCCCTGGAGCATGTGGGTTTGAGAGCCTTTCATTGGGAAACTATACATTGGATCGAGCATATTATTTCACACAGGTTTTTTAAAAATAAAACTTCAATTTTGGACAAAAATCAATATACAATTTGTAAGCTATTTATTAACTTTGTTTGTAACTAATTTATTTAATTGAATGTAACGGATTTATTTAACATTCTTATTATATTATATTATTATACTATACGTGTATATGGCAAATGCCTACAAAGTAAAATAATATTACTTACTGGAATTAATAATCTACTTGTACGGAATTTACTCCTTTTCTGCCGCTAACTCTTTATCCAAAACAAATTGATTTTGTTAGCAATTTAAATTGAGCTGATCAATTCCAGCTGGTTACTGATTGCTGCTCGCCAGCTACGTGCTGCAATAATCGATTAATTACAGCATCGGTGGGTCGCGCTGTGTCGCCGGGAACAACAATTAACTGGCTATAAGTTACGTAATTAGCTGCAACTCGAGCATGTTCATTAGGCCAGGACACTTGTCGTCGTTTAGAATAGGTATTTCAGTTATACAGTTCAGCCCACACACACTCGCATAGATACATTTACACTTGTATATGAATTAATCCATTGAACGACAAGTGAAGGCGGGTCGATGTTTCGTTTGAGCGTGTCTAAGTGTGAGTGAACGTGTGTAAGTGTGTGTGTGCAAGTGTATTTGAGCAAGTGAAAATCGATTGTGTTGCTCGCATAATCCCACAAGTGCTATCGCCATCAATATGAAGTAGTTGTGTGCGAGTGTGCGTGCATGTGCGTGCGTGTGCATGACATAAGTACTCATTAGTGTAAATAGCTCGGTTCTATGGCCGTGTGGCAGTCAGAGTACATCGGAATTGCTGCCTATTTGGGCATCATCCAAATTATCTGGCTGCCACTCAATTAACCAGAGCTAGCAGCAGTAGAGCAATCCTTTGCTTGACGATGCGTTTCAAAATAGAATAAAGATATAACTAAAGATATGACTGAAGTTGCGAGTGAACGAACGAGACTCTACATGTGTAATAAATTTCTTGCTTAGAGCAGTAAAAAGGAACCTAGAGAGCACAGAAAGCTTCTCTCTTCCCAGCATTGTAATCTGTATCTGCCTTCTTTATAATCTTATTTTAAAACGCAAACCAGCCTCGATTCGAGTTGGGTTTCAGTTGTCTGTGATGAAGTGGAGTGTGTAGAGAGCAGGAGCAGCCAAGCATGAATCTAACATAAAACGTAATTTTCCTTTCTCGTAATCCTTATTTTAACTGAGTTCGCGTGCGTATGCGTGTTGGGTGTGTGTGTGTGTGTGTAGATACGCATTTGCATGCTAATGTGCTGGCGAATTCAATGCGAATGCGAGTTGCTTGTGTGTGGAACAAAGTCGGATCCCTTTAACAGATTTCTGCCATTTGCGCCATTGTTTGCTTCTCTCGCAGTCATCGTCACGCCTTGTTAAATACCTAATGTGACATACTCGCACACACACATGGTAATAAACACTGTGAGTCACCTTTCGTCGCGCCATTCGCATCTCATTAGCCTCCCAATCAAATCCGACTGTCCGCCCAACAAAAATTTTAATTTGTTATTTTTGGAAGCCAGCTTAATACTGCGTATGCGTGATGCGAAGTGCGCATGACAGGTGCAGTTGAAATACAAATTAGTATCGTCTGCTCTCACACTGCATTGCATTGACAAGTGTTGGCGATGGCACGGCTCAAGTGTGGCTCATTTGCATGCTTCGGATTCGCAACTTGATGGCACGCCGCAGGGTGAAGTTGCGGAAAAGGAAATGGAATTAAAGGGAGATGCGATTGCCAAAAAGCAAGGCAGCAAGGCGTGACACACGTAACACATTTTAGTGAATCCAATTAACAGCCATTTGCAGAAGGCAAAAGTGAAATGCTATCGGAAAGTAACAAAAAGGTTAATATTTAGTTTGCCATAACTCTGCCACGATGTCTTCCAAATGCAATTGCTTATGGCAAGGACTCGACATGATGACATTTCCCACAAGTATGTGCTCGGGGTTTCTCCGGAGTCCTCTTCATTTTGTCGTGTATTGTACGATACTTAGGAACAACCAAACATGAGTTACTTAAAGTTGCTCTCTCATTAAATTTACCCTTACACGCCTACTGTGCGAATTCTCCAATCCAAGCGCTTTTAGCTGGTCTCATTGGGGCAGTGTTAACGCTTGACTTAAGCATTATTGTTGCTGTTGCTGCTGTTACTGTTGTTGCACAAGTATTTCTGAGGGAATTAAGCAAGTTGTACAAAGTGCCACTTTAACTGAAAGTTAGCAAAATTAACAGCAACTCAAATGAAACACACAACAAGCAGCAACGGCAACTTTCGAGCCTCCAAAGTTGGAACAAAGAATAATTGCACAATTTCGTATTTTCTGTTTTCATTTCCTCCCGGTTTGAAGCAAAAATGTTTACGGACTTTAAACGGAAAGTTTTAAGGCCCCTCCGACTGCAGTATGCCGTCCGGGCTCGCTTTTACTCCGCTCTAGCCATATTGGGTCTGACAAACGGCTGCGTTTGTCATGTGTTACCCTGCGAGCAATATTTTCCGGCAGACGGCAAATAAAAATCCCCAAACTTATGTTGCCGCCTGGCAGCAGACGACGACGCTGCCGAGGCTGGCGACGTCGCCTTGCAGCAACATCAAAGGCAGCTGGAGTCGAGACCGAGGCTGGCGAAGAGGAGGCAGTGTAGAGCTGTGAATTAACAGCACATTGAATCTGGCTGCATTTTTTCCATGGTCCGGACACATGCAGCAGGCAGAGACATTGCGACGTTGATAAGTTTGCATATAAATTGTGACACATGCGAGTGCGAGTGTGTGCGTATCTCCACATGCGCGTGTCTGTGTGCGCGCTGCGGCAAGCGAGGCGGAGCATATTTGGAAACTACTTGAAGACGCTGCCAAGGCGACGGCAACAATTTTATTTATGTGCTGGCAAAACTATTAGCTGAGATTTTCATTAAATTTATAAGTATAAGTAACCCCGGCAGAACAGCGCAGTCTTGCTGCGAGTATATTGGAAAACTTTGCGCAGAAAGCTCTGCAGCTATTTACCCCGAAACTTGTTCACATTCTGCCCGGCCATGCGGCGTATGAGTAATGCATGCTGGCACACACAAATGTCAAAGGTTTCAACTTTGCCACACACACTCTCGCACACAGTTGCTGCACACACACGACAGAGACAAACAGCGGCAACAAAGCAACGCCCAAAGACGCCCCCTGATATGCGCCACGCCCCCTTTCGGATGCTGTGACATGCCCCAAAGTCATCCCAAGTGCCTGTTGTGTCGCATTGAATTTATTGGAATTTTTGTTGTGCCAGCGAGTCGAGGCGAGCTGAGGCGAGTGGAGGCGACTCGGAGCAAGAACACACAACAACATCCTGTCCATTTGTCCGTCCGTCTGCCATTCCCAGTTATTGTCCTTGTCCCCGGGCGAAAAATATTTCCCTTGTCTTTCTCACTTGAAGACGAACAATTTTGTAAATGTCCCATTGTCCGCCGCTTGACATCGGTCAGCCGCGGGGCCAACCACAGTCACAGCCGTTGCTCGTGATAAATATAAATATAATATGAGCTTCACTTTTCTATTACTGAAATCTCTCTCTCTCTCTCTCTCTCTGCCTATCTCTCTCACTCCCACACACTCTGTCAGGCCGGCAAATGTTGAGTAATTTGCAGCACATAACCGGAATGTTTTATTCATATTGTAGTTATAAAAAAACTGTAACGCCACCGCAGGCCAATCGCATCGAAGTGAAATAAAACAAGTAACGAACGCTGCGTTTGACAGAAAAATACCCTTAGGCCAATTTATAGAAACATTTGTATACACAGCATCGAATTGTTCAGCCTCCTTTTGTTTGTAATCGAGTTTGGAGAAAAGGTGTATGAATAGTATGTGCGCTGTGCGCTCATTTAAAATAGTTTTCATAAGCAGACGTATGGTATACAGTAACCTTCGTGCAAAATGTAGAGTGTCATGCTGACATCTGTTTACACAGACGAACAAACACAATTGACAGACTGACAGACAGACAGGCAGAATGAGAAGAACAAACATGGCCGAATAAACTCGGCCGGGGATCCTAAATATATATACTTTATTGGACCTTTCTTCTCTACTGCCTGAATGCTCCTTGAAAAACATTGTACTCTACACAAACTTTGTATACCCTTCTTCACCATTTTCAATCACTGAAGGGTATACAAATCATTTAGCTGGAGGAGAATGGCTGTCTGAGGAGGGGTGAAGGGCAGGTACTGTATAGCAGGCACTCGCACTCCCTGCCTGTTTGCACATTTATTTTAATGGGCACAATAAATAAATATCGATTAAAAAAGTCAGGTACCGAACAGAGAAGGAGAGAAAGGAGCAGAGAGAAAGACGGGTACATTGGGTGGCCCGGAGCACTGAGCTGTCATCCAGCACGTGCAGAAACTTTGTCTCCAGCTGGTTTAGTGCCGGCTCCCCCGGGCAATTAGCCTGGCAAAAGCTTCTGATAAGGTTAATGCTGAATACGGCTTTGACTGGAACTCTGGTGCTGGGACCGGCTCTGACTGCGGCTAATTGAAAAAGTTGCAATCTGTGCCAGGCGCAGGCAATGAACAACCGGATATAATTCGAAGCAGCTCTCAATATCAAGATAATAATGGCAATACACGAATCTGGACAAAGGAACAGGAATATGACAAGCAATATTTAAAAAACATGTTTAATATAACACTTTCTAACAGTTGGAAAATAGTCTATCTGTATATTTATGTAAATTTTCTAATGCATCTTTTAGTTTTCTCATACTTATGGGAGTAATTCAGGTCAGACAATTGGCTCCATACGCCTTAGCCCAGTTAACGCAGCATAGCTCGTCTTATATTCTTGCCTCGTGGCAAAATTGTTGCAAATTGTTATTATGGGCTGACCTGCACAACAATGGGATTGTGGTCGAGCCGAGTCGAGAGTGCTGTTTGCCAGACATTTGCATAATAAGCCTGGTGAATGGCCCAAGAGACAGACAGAGAGAGGAATGGGGACGGCGAGGCAGTGCTAAGCAGTGCATGAAATTGTTGTGCCAGCAGCAAAGTCAGGTTAGATACCGTAGATCCTATAGATACTGTAGTGCATACTACGGTGGCCACTGTGGCCTTGGAAAGTGGCCACTGCCCACTGGGTGGCCCGGACGGTAGCTTAAGCCAAAACGGAAAGCATAAATTCTCGTACGATATGAGAAGAGCCAACAAACATCCGCACATAAATAAATCATAAATATTAAATGAAAATGAGAATGAAAAATGTGCTGCAGCAGCACGAGTTATGGAAGGAAGTGCACAGAACCTGTCAGCGCGGCGCTGCCCGGCTAGCAGGCACGCCCACCTCTCCGCCCCGCTCGCCGCACTTCCACAGAGAGTATAATGCAGGAGCCAACAATGCAGCAGGCGATCGCATGATTAGCGGCAGTCCACAGCAGAGCAGACTGCGGCAGAGCAGTGGCGCATGGTGGGCAGTGGTGGAGGGGCGTGGCATTCGCAGTGACTCACACAGGGCCGAGGTACCCGAGTAACCAGGTAAGTGGCGAGCAGAGAATATATCCAAGGCCTTGGGCAACGCACGATGTTCTCACAATGTGGAAAATTACTAAATTCGATATGCAATTTATAAGCTCAGTCTCTACGTCTACCTCCACCTCTCGGTTCCCTTCTACCCCACCAAGTCATCCCTTGTCCCACTCTCACGAACTTGTCTGGCCCTTTCGGCAATGTGGCCGGAATACGAGTTTGGTAAGTACTGTTTGTTGATATCTGGCCAAAAGCTTAAGTGCAGCATGCAACAAAAGCAGAAACAGCAACAAAAGACGGACGAAAATTTTATGCTTTAATGCGATTTGGCCAAGAAGAAGAGAAGAGCCGGCACCGGCTTGTTATTTGCAGTTGTCTGTAAGCTGCAGCCTGAGCTAAGCAGTTCTTACCACCCAATACCCTGTGAAGTATGCAGAGGGGGTATGCTCAAGTAAATAAACAATGCTTGATTACACAGCCCCACAAAAAAAAAAGTGTCATGATCTGGGTATGCGGCATACGCAGTTATATAGATTTTGGGTCGATGATTCCGAATCCGGCGTCAGAATTTCGCCATCACGTCTGGATTTCGACATAACCTCAAAAAACTGAAAATCCTTTCAATGGCCCCCAAAAGTTATAGCATCCTGATCCGGGCATGCGATATATGTTTTAATATGTATTTTGGCCTTCTAAGCCCGAATCCGAAGTCAAAATTTACCTAGCACGTCACAGTTTCGACTTAACCTCAAAAAACTCGAAAATTTTTTAAAGCCCCAAAAAATAATGGAGGGTCATGATCGGGTCATGCAATATATGTTTCTATATGTTTTTCGGCCTTCCAAATCCGAATCTGAAGTCAAAACCTGCCTATCACGTCGGAATTTCAACCTGACCTAAAAATTTTTTTGAAAAACTTTGAAAATTTTGAAATTTTTGATCATGGATTATGGCATTTGGTGAATTATGTACAGTCACGTTTTCATTTTTTGTTTTTTATTTACTAAATTAAAGTTTTGAAGTAAAAAATCATTACTCATATGAAATTTTTCAAAAATGTGATAAAATAACGGTCAAAAAGACTTGTATCAACGGGAAATTTTTTTTATATCATATTCAAATATACCCTTATCTAATATTAAAAATAGTTTCAAAATTTCAAAAATTTTTGAAAAATTGTTTAAGTAAGGTTGAAATTTGGACGTGATATGCACATTTTGACTTAAGATTCGGATTCGGAAGGTCAAAAGACATATATAAACATATATCGCACTATCCGATCATGACCACCCATTATTTTATGGGGCCCCAAAATTTTTTGGAGTTTTTTGAGGTTAAATCGAAACTTAGACGTCTAATGTAAGTTTTGACTTCGGATTCGGCCTTAGAAGGTCAAAATACATGTTAAGGCATATATCGCATGACCAGACCAGGATTCTATATCTTTTGGGGCATATTTAAAGGTTTTTCAGTTTTTTGAGGTTGTGTCGAAATCCAGACGTGATGGAGACTTTCTGTATCCGGATTCGGAATCAGCGACCCAAAATCCATATAACTGCATATGCCGCATACCCAGATCATGACACTTTTTTTTTTTTTGTGGGGCTGTGTTATAAAAATTTAAATTTGAGGGAGGACACTGGTAAACGAGTTAACTTCAATATTACCCAATTACAGGGTATATGACGATGCATACTCTCTGTTTCTCTGTTGCGATGCCATAAGCTTGCACGGCAAAAATTCAATTCCTTTGCTCAGCTCATGAAGTGAAATACGTCTGTTCAGTCTTTGTTTTAGATCCAACTAATTCAGCCCGAATCAAATGCGGTCTATGCTCGGTTCTCTAAGTTGTTCTCTGTTTGGTTGTAATCGGGCAAGTGTGGAACTAAATTACTCCTATACCGTTGCTTATACTTTATTAACTCCCCCCTGCTTCGCCCCTCACGTCACTTACTCTATTATTTATTGTGGCCTGTGCCCACTTCCTGCGTGCATATTAATTTAAAGTCCTGCAAGAGCATTAAACTTTCATACAGAACAACCCGCAGATGATTTAAAAAGCGTTAACATATTTCCATGTGCATATTTCTACGAAGCCAGCAGCACCGTATTCCCCTCCCTAGCCCCTGTCTCACCATCCCCCAGGTCAGGACTCGAGCACACGCAGCTCGGCGAAAAATAATCATTAATCATTTTTAACATGCCCGACGACGCAGTGGCCGCCAGTGGTTGCCGGCCTGACTGGCAAAGTTTTCCTCGTACCTCGTACCCTGCGTCGGGTCGCTCAGGTCGGGTCATAACGCATTAACTTGGCGGAGCACTTGTAAAATCCGCATGTGGTTCACACTAACTGTGATATTATCAACTTGAAATGCGACCACATTCAGCGACCGCCACGCACCACGCCACGCCCACGCGGCGGATGGACGACCGCGACAAATTTGAAAAATGGCCCAAAGTTTTATGGCCATCTTCCTGGCTGGCCTCCCTCGCCGCCCACCTCCGCCATGACATACGACCCGAAATAAATATTTTTTGCCTGGCACGTTACAAATGCTTTGCGTCTGCAGTCCGAAACTTTGGCTTACGCGTGTGAGAACGGGAGGCGCGAGACCATGTGGGGGATTGAAGATGACTGGCGTCGTCCGCATACGGCAGACAGTCGAAAGTTTCAAGATTCCCGTCGCTCAGATATTCGTTTTTAATAATGCAGCGTTTACAGAAATTGTTATTCAAAATAACGCAACAAACAGGTCGTTCCGAGCTTTGACCTGCCCATGAAGGCATTTTCCAAATGCCGACCAAGAAATTTCATATGACGTTGCCGGCCTTCTTTCACCTCTTCCTCGACTGCCCACAAGTTGCCAAACTATCGTCAGCTGTTGGCGGCCTCCTTCGAATGCAGGCGATGGGGAAAGGTGGGGAATGGGGAACCATCGGGACGCTTGGACTCCTGAGGTAGATGAGCGTTGGCACGACGAACTTCGGAATGTAAACACAAGCTAAAATACTGGTAACATTGACAAAGCTCTCTTAGATGGACTCTCTCTCAGTCGCTCTCTGGCTGTCTCTTCACACTCGCTCCCAGTTTTCTCAACTCTCTCTCTTTCTCTCTGGCTCTGGTATAAGAGTTTTGCGCCTGCGCTAGTTTGGTGCGTTCAAACAGCTTCCGTTGCTTTGCGGATTCTTTATTTATAATTGTTTATTCTAAGTGAATTTAATTTTGAATGTGTTTGCGGTTGCGACACTAACATGTGTACTGTGTACCCTGTACAACACACTCAGGCACACACACAAACACACACAGACACCGACACACTTCTTCACACTTCCGCCAAAAATAACCGAGGCTTTCAAGCTTCCCACAGTGGTTAAACAAGTTTGAGTTTACGCCAAGAGCGACTTGAATGGAGCATAGAAGAAGCTAGATAACCAAAGAGTGTCTACTTAGGATACTTAGAATACGAGTTGCCTTTTATATTATATATATTTTTATTGAATACATATAAATAGATCTACATTTATGCACATGTATAAACTTAATTTAAAGCTGTCTTATTGAATATGACTTCTTAAAACGAAGAGCATTGTTTGCATGAGTATGCCACCCATTTCAATAACAACGTTTAACAGTCAGGAACTTTGTGAAACTACAGGGTATTTGAATCATCCACTAATTCACTTTCATTAAATTAAACATCATCGAAAACTCCTTTTCAAGAACCTTCACCCATTTGCTTGTGTATTTACTTTAACCGGTTGGCTTCCACCGGTTGCACAAGTGAAATATCGTTTCCTACGGTAAACATAATAAAAACTTCTTTAACGATTTTCTTACGCTAAACTGCGCTAAGTTCCCTCTCGGGCAATGGCCACCTCCTGGCCCGGAACATCAAATTCACGCTGATTTTTGTCATTAGAGGGAAGCAAAAACTTGAGCAGCAGCAACTGGAGAGCAACCAAACAAATGACACCCGCTATGAGTTCCCCCTCCCCCTCCCCCGTCGACTGTTGCGTACGACCAATGGACACTTAGACAGTGCGCATTTTTAATGGTCAAAACTTTTATGTTTATTGTTTATGCGTTGAAGCAAAAATTTCCATGAACTTTTCATTGTTCCGGTTTGGCGGCGCACAAACTTTTAGCGCACAATGCACTTTAATTTTCCCGTCAGTAGGATCCGCTCTCCCTCCCCGCCTCCCTTCCAGATTGGCAAGTCTCCCTCTTGGCACATAAGAAACGCGACAAAACAATGCAAAGGCGAATGTTGCAGCTTAAGTTTATGCGACAAAAACTTGGCCAAATGACTGTGACACGGTCAGAGGGAGCAGGCAGCTCGAGGCTCGGAGGGGTCAACTCCGACTTCCATGACTGCTTGGGCGTTTCATTTGCCGCAAATACACGCATTCCTCCACTCGACTTTATTGGCTGCCAAACGAATCCACATAGTACTCACCTCCCTCGCCCTACCTTCCTTAGGGACACTCGAACTGAAGGCAACTTGACTTCAGTCCATTTCGCTGAAAAGGCGACACAATGAACTTGCCTGCAAGCTTTCGTTTTGCTGATCAGCATCTCCTCCCTCCTCCTCAGAACTGTCTCTGTCTCACACCCCGCGTCTCTTGCCCCAACGAAGTCTTGTTAACATTTATTTTTCAGCTGCTCTTCGCTTTTTATCTTTCGCTCTGCACTTGATAAATTCCTTATAATACTGTCTTACAATTTAAAAAGTTACAGTAACTTTTCGATTCTCTTTTTCGCATTTTCGGAGTGAAAACTGGTTCACACTTAAAACGGCATTTCCGGGAATTCCAAATCAAGAGTAAATTCGGAATAATACAAAGTTCAGACAGTGTCCAATGATAAGTAAAAACTTACTCTGTATTCTGACTATCGCTGGGAAGTATATGAGTTAAGTGTTTTGGGTTATTTAAAATATAAGTTCTCAGTTACTTACTAAAAATACACTTGAAATTGCGAACAACAAAGCCTTCTTCCACAGTTATGCACTCGCAAATATTCTGAAGAATCGGAAACTTTAACTTCAAATTGTATTTTAAATTATATGCATAAGAAACAAGTTGTTTCTGTTTTCGTCGGTAACAAATCGGATTAGGAGTTATAAAAATTTAATCGCGATTGAATTGATTCGACATTGAATATTTGAAATAAATTTAACAAGCTTGTGGAATACAGAACGTATAACTCAACCTTTTTAAATATTTAAGATGGACACGTTTATGGAAGTAAACATAACTATCAACTAAGATATAACGGAGTCAAATCTTTCCGAGTTCAGCAATCATGAATTCCGGATCTTGATCGCAATACATCATTCCTCTTGCCTTAACAGTATATAAAGTAATAAAAATTGAATTGATTCGACATTGAATATTTGAAATAAATTTAACAAGCTTGTGGAATACAGAACGTGTAACTCAACCTTTTTAAATATTTAAGATGGACACGTTTATGGAAGTAAACATAACTATCAACTAAGATATAACGGAGTCAAATCTTTCCGAGTTCAGCAATCATGAATTCCGGATCTTGATCGCAATACATCATTCCTCTTGCCTTAACAGTATATAAAGTAATAAAAAATTACACGTGCTTAGGGTACTTTGAAATGAAATACAATTCTTAACGAAATTCTTAACGAATTTCTGAAGATTCAAATTTTGGTTAAATCGCTTTTGCTTTTTCCTCTGGAAAGCAAATGAATCACTTCTTCCAACTCTTATGAGATCTGAAAGGTTGACACAATTATATTTACAGGATAATAGACGCAATATATCATTCCTCTTGCCTATGGCTAGCGAACTCAGCACTCGGCAAGCTGTTGCTGCGGCAGCTCCGCAATGCTTTTCGCGCAAAATCACACACCCACACACACACAGAGGCACACACACCACACCTTCACACGCTTGCCAATGCAGCCCCACTCAGCCTGTCACCAGCCTGTGGGCATGCAACACATTGGCACTTGACGTGCCGCAGCTGTTGCCAAGGTGGCAACAAATTGGCGCCGGCCATTTGCTTAGTCCGCCGTGTAGAAGCAGCAGCAGGAGCATCATCAGCACTTTGCATTAAATGACATAATAAATTGCTGCAAATGTCGACACGAAATAGCGCTGAGCCTCACACACACACGCACAGGGAACACACACTCACACAATACGAGAAATTTCTGCCATTTTAGAAAATATTCTTTTTCACTTTTTCGTTACATTTTTGAAATGTTTTGCACTTGCTGCAAAGCAGAGTGTAAATATGCCCCAAAGTGGTATGCAGCATCTGCCGTTGCCACGGCCTGTTGTTGTTGTTGTTGTTGTTGTTGTCGGTCGTGTTGCTGTTGCTGCTGTCAGTCACAGTTGTTGGCTCCTGCAGCTGGAAGTGAAATGTTTGCCGAGAGCCGGTTTCAACAGCTTAACCCAAAAAATTGTTTGATATTTTTAGAATAAAATATATATATTTAATTTATCGCTTTAAGCTGCTTCTGTTGCTGCCAGGGCCGTCGAATCTGTCAATAATTGAAAACTTGTCGAAAGCTATGAAAGCAATTTGCCGCACAGATGACAGAGGAAAGTAGGAAGATTGCAGAGCCGGGCCAGGGAAATTGGCCCCGTTTTTGGCACAGAAATTGCATAATAATAATGCCTTCTCTCTCGCATCATGTGCACATGAGAAATGTGGGGGCAGAAGAGATTGTGACACAAAGTTATGACAATGATGAAATGGAAACGACATAGACGAGTCGCAGAGGGACTGCGACGGGCACAGGCACAGGAAAGATGCCCATCGCTGATGATGATGATGATCCGCAGCAGGAGCGAGCTGTGGGAGCAGCAGCAGCAGCAGCAGGAGTACCAATGTCCTGGCATCGCGTTTCCATGGTCGCCAGCTGGCAACGTTGAAAAATAAGACATTTCTCTCTCCGTTTTCGTGGCACTTTTTGCTTCCTTTTTCCACCCTCCTCTGCCTCCCTCTTTGCCTGCCACAAAGTACAATTTCATTTTATATCCCCTAGCTGCACATGTGTGTCCATGTGTGTGAGGGCACGTGTGTGTGAGTGTGTGTGTGACGAAATTTTCACACATTTACATAAAAAAGATGTTGAATATGTGGGTAGAAAAAAGAAGGGCCGTTCCTCCAATGCAGTCGAGTTCCACTGCAGAGGCCCAGGCAACGCGTAGAGTCTCGCATAACGTGACATTTCCCTACACATGGCTCTAGATTGGGCCTATATGTTGTGCCCGGACTTTTGCTGAAGCATTTATTTAAAAGCTTTTATGAATGCATAATTAATTGTTCTTTTTAAATTCGTTGAATTGTTAATAAACAATTAAAATAATACTAATTAAGGCATATGCAAATTGTTTCATTTGTATCAATCTTAGGAAGTGAGCTTAAAGTACATCAGAAATTGCCAATGTTCTTGTTAAAAATATTACATTTAAAGGTTAATGAGATAATTATTCGTCAGTGCTTGAACAAATATCATTTTACATTCACATTCACATCAAGATTGGTATATTTTCTATGTTATTTCTTCAAATGATTATTGGTATTTTTCAGGAACCTATTTCGAATTGTTCAAGAATATTAAAGATTCGACAAAATCATTTTACAGCTCAAGGAATTTCTTCGTAAGCTTGCGTAGCTCATTGCTGATTCCTGAAGCCTTAGCCCGCCTGCAATCCCGACGAACCTAAGACACTGCCACAACCCCTAGTCCTGCTGACATTGCATACTTTCACTAACTTGACTCGAGTCGAGACCCACAACCAAGTCGAGTCGAGTCGAGACAAGAGGAGTTCCGCAAGGCAAGACGAGTCCCGTCGAGTCGTCACAGAATTTGCATGCCAATGCAGACAGAGGACGCTCAGTCATTTCCTCAGTCCTCAGTCATATGTGACATAGCATGACAGATACACAAGTGAGGAGAAGAGAAATGCGAGAGATGGCAGGGAGGAAGAGAGAGAAATAATAAAACTTTACGAGTAGCAAATACACTTAAAAAGTAATAAAATATTTTATTGCAGCCTCACAAAACGCATGAAGCGTTCGCAGCAAACAGTGAAAATGGATACTCTGGAAAATATGCAAAAATAAATTTGTATTTCGCTGGGCTTGGAAATAGAAAATGAAAAGGGAAAAGCGAATAACTCAACTCGCAGCGCATTCTCTGCAGAGGACCAACAAGCCGCAGTGGCAAATAAAATATTCATTAGCGCATTGTCATGCCGTGGATTGGGAAACTAAAGGCAACTAGCGGCAACTAATGGCAGCTAAAGGCATCTAATGGGTGGCAAACGACACTTCAGTTAGCTCTTCTCGGCACATAATCCACTCTAATCAATAAATGAGCTCTTTATGTGGCTCTAAGAAGTTAATTTGATGAAACCACAGTCAGACGCCACAGTTTGTAATGTGCGTGTCACAGTGGGCGGGTGGCCTTTGTAGTGGGAGTGGGAGTGGCACTCATGCAGCACTTGTCTGGCAGTCTGTCTCCCCTTGCCACATCCCACAGTGCCGACTGAGCTGTCTCGCAACGCAGTTCATCAATCAAATCAGTGGCTGTTAGTCAAGCAGTCATGTGATTTGATTGATTCACGCTAAAAATCCGTACTCAAACAGAGTACCCCCTCTCCTTCTCTCCCCCCGCCTCTAATGCTGGCAATGAGCAGCAAGCTTGCCGAGCAGCCAATTCATCCTTGTCGCCGCCATTTTCAGACCGCATTTAGTGTCGTTGCCATCGCATTGTTTATGCCTCGGCAGCCCCGACGGCAGCGTCTCCCTGCTGCTAGGCAACTGGAGCAGCTGCAGCCCGAGTCTCTAGCAGTGCACAGAGCAAGTGCAGCAAGTGGGCAAACAATGTTTTAACCGCAGCTGCCACTTGCATTGATTCTCGAGTGCGTCTGGTGTCGTCGGCAATCGATAAGCTTGCCACAGTCTCAGCTCGAGCTCAGTCTCAGTCTTCTTGCGAGCTGCAGCCTCCTTCGCCTCTTTTTACTGTCTCTCACTTTGTGCCAGCGACAGCTACTTAAGCAGATTCTTACTCAGCAGGGGTATTCATTTGTCACTGCGCCGAGGAGCGGCAGCAATCTAAATTATTCAAACAAGACGCGCTGGAAGCTTGGGGGAACACACACAAGCAACATCAACTGCTCCCTGGGTGGCGTTTGGCTTTCGGAATTGTTACGCCCGTCAAATTGCCCAATTTTATGTTCAATCAATAAATATCGAAGCTGGTAAGCTACGAGCTACGCGGCTACGTGTTAGCTGGCTCAATTTATTTGATATTCATGCAACATTAACATGGATTTTTATTAGTATCATTTTTTGAAAAGGGTTTTCGCCACTCGTTTCCTTGCCAGCCCTGCTCTCCCACCTCCCTGTCTCGTACAGACACTTCGTCCATAGACAGTACTCCACACCGAGCTACACCGAGAGGGCCAGGGGCTAAGGCTACTAAGGGCTTAGCAGTGGCTAAGCGAATTTATATTTTGCCAACATTTCGCTATAAAATAAAAATAAAATCACCTGGAGTTAACGACTAAAAGATATCCCTTAGGTGAACAATGTAACATGAAGCAAAGTGTGAGCAAAGTTTTCAAGATATATTTATGAACTGGGAGAACAAAATAAAAGACACATTGCGCAAAAACCTAAGCAAGCGTATGTATTCACACATACCCCTCTTGAACCCAGCAGAGGGTATCCAAGGACAGGCAGGTGAAATAAAATGGCAGTTGTTGGGTTGTGCCCGGGGCACACAGGGTAGTGTCAGGTGTACGTGACTGTTGCCCTTTGAACCCAGAAACTGCGGCAGCTGTGCCGGGCATAAAAACAAATCAATACGCCCGTTTGATTGGCACTTTGCATTTAAAACCTGAAACTAGAAGGGACTCGTCCAGATATCCCCAGCTGTATACAGAACTAACTTTTAATTTAACACTTTAAAATGGAGGCAAATTAAACATCGGAGCTATTCAGCAATGGCATTAAAAATACTTAATCCGATTTAATTGAAGCTACCATTTTCACGCCAAATTAAGTTCGTGTGTTAAACTATTATATATTAACTGTAATTTGGATCAGATTTCATTAAATTTGCATCTGTTTAATGTCGATTTGTAGCGTAAAGATATAAAGTTTTGCTGTAAGAGAAACGTTTAATGGTGGAAATGAGTTTTGGAAGAAGTTTCATTTAGTGAGTTATATATTTATGTTTGCAAATTAATTTATTGAGCGTTCGAAAGAAAAGGGACTCACCGATTATAAAAAACGATATCGATTAATTAAACAGATTTATATCTATTATAAGTGCATATTCAAATAAATAAAATTCAAAAATGAAAGGGTTCCCAGATTTCATTAAATAGAACCCCATTGACTTTCTATATCAAACAGCTCTATACTCGCACCCTTCTTACCTCAATTTAATTTTATCTTTGTCCGGAACTATACGGTAGTGCACAGGCAGTTAGCTGATTAGACGACTCGTGGTCACACTTTGCCTTGGCAGCAGCATTCATTAAACTCGAATTAATTAAACTTGTGCTTGTTATACAGCCAAAGGGCGTTCTGCATTCAGACACCCTTGAAAACGCCCAGCTCAACCTTCGAGTGAGCAACACCCCGATCCCGCTCTGTTTTGCTTCTCAGAAAGGATGGGGATGGTGCTGCTGGATTGGGTACTGGCAACAAGTGTCTCAACTTTAGCTTTGAGTTAAGCGCAAAGACCACAGAGCCCCGATGTTTAGCCATTCCGAGTGCGATTATGGGCGACTCCTGGCCGGCATCAAATGTCTCACGTTTCAGCCACTTTCTCGGCCATAATTAGAGCCAAGAGCAATTTGAAAAACACTTGATGCTGGCAATTAAAAAGTTGAACAACATTTTTCCTTGCCTTTACTTGTCAAGGGTTACCAGGCTCTACCCGCCCCCTCCTTCGCTTTCCCCTGCAATATAGCCCTGCGCACTCTGCAGCCTCAGCGCTTCCGGCTGCAAGTGTAATTAATTAGTTTTCAATTTCACTCAGCTAAATATGCATAATTTATGTGCCGGTGAGCAGGATAAACGGACGGACGACAAAGCTGGAGCAAAAACTCGGGCCACGGAACCCGGGCCAGGCACCTCACGGTCATAATAAAATGTACTAGCTAGCTATTACTGGACTGAGCTGCTCTTAATTTTATTCTTATGCGACTTCCTTCCATTGCTGTTCTGCTGTTTATTCCCTTAATTTTTCCTCCACTTTGCTGGCCAATTTGTGCGCCAATTACTTTGTTTCTGTGTGTGTGGGGTGCAAGGACAGCACTGGAGAAGCTGCTTCTAGATAGAGTGGCTGCACTTCGAGCTTGCCTTTCGCCCTGAACTTCCTCTATTTCCGTAACAAACATTTCCGCTTCGCATTGCAGCAAATTTATTGTTTCCGTGCGGTTTTGTCATCCTGTAGAAGGTGTAGAAGGTGCTGCTGCTGCTCCCAAAATCATTGCATACTTTTGCGCGCCGTCTAAAATTGTGCCGAGCTTGGCGCCCGGGCTGACAAACTGGGCTGAGATTATCGACGGAAAAACCACCTCAGCCTCTGAGCTTCTTCTTCGGCCACCCCCCGACCACCCGCTGACAGCGCACTTCCGACCGGAAATACGCATTTAGTTGCATGCGGAATTGGTACATTTTTACGTCAACAAGCAAATTAGACGCGTTTTTCTTCTTGTTCTTCTTGTCTCGACGTCGGGGTAGTCGCCTTTGCTATGAAAAATGTAACTGTCGTTTCTAATAAATCATTTCGGCAAATTCCAAGTGACTTTTGTTTGCCTCACTGCCGCTGCCAACTTGGCGGCCGTTGCGCCAACTGTTTGTACCTTTTTCCGCTTCCGCCAGCCCGTCAAGCCGACGACATTTTTGCTAAGCTCCCCTGGCCCTGTTTGTGTGTGCTTGCGTGTGTGTCTGTGTGTGTGTGTCTGTGTGTGTGTGTCTGTGCATGCAAAATACGAGTATTTTCTGCGCCGTCATTCCAACTGGCATAATTAATTACCCGAGCCGCGCAGCTCCCAAGCGGCATCGACTCTTCGTGTCGCTGCGTGTGCCGCAAAACGTGGCAACGGTGTTGGCGGCGACCCTAACCTCACAATGCCGACTCACTTGACAATCAACGCCCCGGAAACGGCACCGGGAGTGGAGGAAGGGAAGGGGCTGGAAGGCCGGACTCAGGTGCGGCTGCTGCTGACAGCTGGCTGAGAGTTTAGCGGAAAGGAAAATAAAAAGCCAACGGTAATTGGATGATTTTAATTATATGAATTTATGCCCGGCTCTGGCCGCCGTATGACTCGAGAGTGGCTGCTTATTCAGCCTTTGCCTCCGCTGCGTGCCTGCTGTTTGCAGATCGAGAAGCTCAGCTTTCTGAAAATTGAATTGCATTTAACGAACACTGCGAGCAAAGTCAGCGCTTTGACAAACAAATTAAATCTTAGTTTGCAATTAAACATATGCATGAGGTTTTTTTTTTTTTTTTTTTTTTTTTTTGTTTTTGTTTTTATATTTGGAAGCGAAGAATCCATACAATGCAAAACGTATCATAACAGCGCAATTAATAGTAAATATAAAAACCAAACCTCGCACCAAGCATGAGAGGACTTACGAGTTTGTCTCATATTTCGAGTGGGCCTTTAAGTTTGTCCAATTGTTTTGGCGAAACCCTTCCTTTTTAATCTCCTTAGAGGCCTAGCAGGGAGTAAGCGTCTAGCAAGCATACTTTGGTGTCGTCTAAGTCTATCTCTATATCTGCTGGTGTGCCTGGAGATCTGCTCTTCCACTGTATGGAGATTCAGATCACGGTGCAAGGTAGTGCCACGCACATAGAATGGGCAGTCTGTAATTGCACGCATGGCACGATTTTGCAAAACCTGTATGCGCTTGTAATTGGATTTTGCAGAAATACCCCAGACCTGTATTCCGTACAGCCAGATCGGGGCTATGCAGTGGACGTAGACTGCTCTTTTGGCTCTCAGTGACATGGTACTTTTTCTGTTTATCAGCCAACGCAGTTGTTGCATCCTTTGATAGCATCTCCGAGCCGTAGCTTTCAGGTGCGGGCCGAAAGTCAGACGTTTATCAAGGGTAATCCCAAGGTACTTACCCTGTAAAGGCTGATCTAGAATTACACCTTCCAATTCTATGGGTGCAGTAATTGGAATTAAGGTCTTCAAAGTGAAGCAGGGATTGGTGGTCTTTTGTGGATTGACCTTTAAATTCCATCTTTTGCACCATGCAGCCAGTGTGGTGAGGTACTCTTGTAGACCCCGTGCTGCCTCGTTGCGACAATTAGAGCTGTACAACAGTGCGATGTCATCAGCGTACGTAGCAAGTAGGGCCTTCCTGGGATCTACCATATGATAGGTATTTGGACAGGGAAGATCTGCAGTAAATACTGAGTAGAGCAGCGGTCCCAGTACGCTGCCCTGCGGAACTCCAGCCCTCATAACGCAGGGAGTCGAATAGGTGTTTCTGACCCTGACCATGAATTTCCGATCTTCCAAGTATGATCTTAGAACTCCATAATATGGTGCTGGGAATAAGTTTTTAATTTTGCTTAGAAGGCCGTCATGCCAGACCCTATCGAATGCCTGTTGCATGTCAATGAACACAGCATTACAGTATTCCAAATCATCAAAGGCCTGTAGGATGTGTTTTGTCAATCTCTGTACTTGCTCCACAGTGCTGTGTCCCTTACGAAATCCAAACTGATGATCCGGCAGGATACGACGCTCGTTAATAATGTCACCTAATCTGTTGGCAATCAGTCGTTCCCAAACCTTAGATAGCGAAGATAAGAGACTTATGGGTCGGTACGATTCAGGGCTCTCTTCTGGTTTACCGGGCTTATGTATCATTAAGATTGCAGCCAATTTCCACTGCTTTGGGAAAAACTGCACCCTGAATATGGCATTGTATATTAGCGCCAAGTAGATAATTGCTCGAACAGGTAGTGCTTTTAATGTGACATTGCAAATATTGTCGATGCCAGGAGACTTCTTTATCGGGAGAGATTTGATAACTTCAGCAATTTCCTCAACCCTAATGGGCCTAATGGGTAGTGACATTTGCAGAGGTGTCTCTAGGCTATCAAGCGTCTCTTGATACTGCTCCGTTGTAGCGAATTGGAAATGGGTGAACCTAGTCTCCAGATGATGTGCAAAACAATTAGCCTGCTCCTCTTCATTTTTAGCAAGTTCACCTCCCGGACACCTTATAGGAACCTGTCTAAACGGTTGTCTTTTAAGGGACTTGGTGCATTTCCAAAGCGAGTATCCAGCATCCACTGTGTAGTCCATATTAGCTAGTTTCTGCTCAAAAAAGTTGCTTCGAAGTTCTCTTAAGACTTCTCGTAGTTGCTTTGCAGCACGGTTCCATAAAAATCGGTCCCAGGGGTCTTGAGATCGGATTGCTCGCCTTCGCAGTCTTCTTTTCAGTGTCAGAAGCTCTCTAGCCTCTCTTGACAAGACTATCCCATAGGTGGTGCCTGTCCAAGGGACAGAAGGCGTAGAGACAGCCGCATCACTGTGAATGCTTTCTGTTAGGTTGTCAACAGCCATTTCAATTTCCTCACCAGAATTAAGCGTGGTGTTTAGCGAAATAAGACTCTCCAAATGTTGGCTAAAGGCAAGCAGGTCAGTGTGTTTGGTGACTAGCCTGGGACTTGGATTGACATGAGTACTATCTGTCTCAATGCTAATGATCAGAGGCAAGTGATCAGAATCCAAGTCCCAGCTTTGTGTTATAGTTGCTAGGTAATTACCATATATGTAAGTATGTGTGTAGCCTGTTTCTGTGTGTGTGGATGGTTGGCAGGTGGAATGAACTGAGGCTATTGCAGCAATGAGCAAAAATAAAACTGCCTCGCTCTGGTAGTGTTCCCCGCTTGGTGCGAACAACACTTTTCAATTAGGCCGCAACCAGCTTGAACCGCCGCACTCCACTTCGCGTCGCTTTCAGGACTGCCAGTCGGGCATCATTAGAATGGAATGCAATTCAATTGGAGGCTGGCGCTGGTTCGCCGCGCCGCATTCGGGATCGAAGAGACTCAGTGCAGGCAATATGCGGGTGCCTTAAGCTGCTCTAACATATCTGTCCAAACGGGTGTGTGTGCGTGTGTGTGTGTACACGTATGTCTGTGAGTGAACATTTGGCAGCATGAAATTGAGTGAGCTGCAGACTTGACGTTCCTCAGCCTCGTCTCATCTCGGCCTGCAGTCGACGCTGAGCACAGTCACGATGTGTTTTGAACAAATGGAGGGAGAAACGCCTCACTCATGACCACTCTATACTAGTGTTCCGTCAGTCCCACTCCCACTCGCACTCCCACTCACTCGCACACTCACAGTTGCACTCGTATATGAGTTATCACTTGGGCCACATTGATTTATGCAGTCGCCGAGCAAGAGACCCGCATGGGAGCTGAGATAAGAATTAATTGGCAAGTGCAGTGTGCAAATAAATTGCACAGCCCAGGAGGACGAAGTTAGGGGGTGCAAGGGAGCACGCACAGGAGCCCGCCAGCATAGCAAGCAGCGGGAGCATTGCCACTCGGAGCTGCTCTTAATGCAAATGTGACAAATGTTTTACGACTGGCTGCGCCGGCAGCGGCGTTGACTCCTGTTGACTCTGGCCAAACACCTGTAAATGGGTTTATGCCACAGCACACACACGCAAATACGCACACACTCGCACTCGCACTCGCACACATTCTCCCGCCGCTCAGCTGGCAGCGTCAGCTTGTTTGCATTTCACGCATATTTTAACCAGCTCTGGTTCTGCTCCTGATCCTGGACGTGGTTGCACTTCAGACCCAACTCACTTCCATCTCAGTTAGCAATGCGTTTTTGTAAACATTTCCCATTTATACAGCCTGACTCCCCCCCCTTCTTGCCATGTTCTGTGTTCCTGTCCCCCGGCACTTACATGCAACATGCAGTTAATTAATTGCGTCTCCTTGCCGCATTTAGGCCAAACAGTTGGGGGCTATTTGAATAACCCACACACAGATATGCGCCGCGATACGCATCGATGACACTATGTCGCTCCGTCTGCGGTCCTGGAAATTAGTCGCAAAATTGCGCAAACTCCGATTGGGGGCAAATTTACGCCTCATTCAAATCAGAATCGAAGTGTCAATTGCAGGTAAATTTATTTTTCACTGCAAAAGGGCTTAATCAAACTTGACAAGCAATATAATTGAAATAGAGCCATATGCATATTTAAACTTTGTTTCAAACTTATTGTATTCTCTTTTCAGACATTTGACTTAGAAACATTTATAAAGTATCATGCTGTTTTAATTTGGAGTGTAATTTGCATCCATATTGACTCAACGGTGAAATGAAGCATTTAAACTATTCATACTTTCAATAAAAACAGAACTTATATTAAACGTATTCTATAGTTGTTATTTAAGCATTTTCCCTTCAATTCCTATCACCATTAATTAACTTGGAATACAAATAGACTTATTCAAAGAATATTAATTGTTTTCCGTTAACCTTATCAATGCAATCGTTAAAATAAACCCGAAATTAACTGAGAAGTCTTCTGCAAATTGGTTTCTTTAGAATCGAATGTGAGTTAAAATGAGTCAATATATTGACTCGACCACGCTGAGTAAGTTTTATTTATTAACTACCTAATGCATAGGAGGATCTTAATTATCTTAGCTCAACTCAACTCGATAAGGCAAGCTTTGCAGACCTTGTAGACTTTATATTCCCACACTCGCATTCACCACTAGCTTCTGTTTCTTTTGTTCTGAGCATCTGAAAAAGCTGCAAACGGTAAACGAAGGGTCCCGATCGATGGCCAGCAGCTGTCGCCTTCGCATTGACAGTAATTTCCTGACGGGGTTGGCGAGCTCAAAGCGAAATGCGATTTCCGATTAAACACGCTGCGCTTTTTTCGTTCCTGCCACAGCTGTTGCTGCCACAGCTGGTGCTAAAGACTTGGTGGGAGTACAAGTCGGAGGAGGAGGAGAAAAAGCGGGAGACAGGCACCTGTATGTATCCATGTTTTATGACCATGTTGCATAACTGTAAGTGAAACTGCAGTCCACGTGGTCACATGTGAAAAGGAACTCGCACACAAAGCACACACATGCAGTGAAACGTTGACAAAGAGAGCATTAACTCGACTTGGATCCCATCCGGCTGACCACAGCTGCCAACACGCAAAAGGTAACAGCGCATCAAAGGAGAGCGCCTGAGAAGGTAGGATAATGGTGAGTGTCTCTCTTCCGAGTCTTTACTTAAAATCACTTTGCAGGTCTTTGTGCTGTGCTCAGCAACTCACTTTCATATGCAAAGTGACTTTAAACTGGAAGACGACAAAATAAATGCACGGAATATGAAGACGATCCTGAATGATAAGCCACAGCACTGTCTCCAGCTTACTTATTAGTTTCGGATAAGATTTCTGAGTCAGCTAAGAGATCTACGATTCAAATGATAGAAGACATCAAAACCTTAGACTGACCCACACGCAACTGGATAGCATTTTCAAGATTTTACAACGAATTCCCATTCAATTTAGCATCACATTAACTTCCACTATTTATTTTATTGTTATCGAATATGAGCAAAAAGAAAGTAAGCCATAGTACAATAAACAAAAGACACAGCAACTCGGGATCGAATCTCTATTTTAATAGTCAGTCTGATTCGTTATCTCCTTTGGAATCACAACAAGAACAAGGTAAACACACTTTGTATTCTTGTTTCTTCTTTCACAGTTAACATCGGTTTTTAATTAATGTTATAATTCACGAATGTTCGATATCACTTTGGTGGCTAAAACACATTCGGTGCTGGTGACTATATTTATTGATATTTCTGCTCGATGCATGTTCTCTGCGGTTCGCTGTTGTTATCGATACAAATTGCGCGATTGTTTTCTGGTTTTATCATGCACCCGACATTGTTCCACAATTTCATTTCACTTCGTTGCACTGCGTTCCATTTGCAGTTCAGGGTTCAGAAATAGTCCTCGCACTGCATCTGACGTCGCCATTGCGGCCAGTCGGCACAGCCGACCATCAGCGCAGTCTGCACGAATCCCTTACCGGAAGCGCAGCTGAGCAACAGGGGCGCGGCACTAACGCCCGGGCACATGTAGAATCGATTGGGATCCGCTGTGGCCCATGGCTGGTCCTTTGTTTTCACCTCGTCGTTATTACCGTCGCCTTCGTCGGGGCTACTGCTGTCACAGCCGGCTGCCAGCTGGGCGGACGCCTGTTCCGCGGTGAGCCGACAGGCCGGCCATCGCTCGTAGGGCAGGCAACCCAGATGACCCAAGCCATTGAAAAACCCGTGTCCCTGTGGGCACTGCAGCTGCAGCGGCTGTTGGTCCGCCGCAGAGCACACGTAGAATATGTTCGGATTGGGATCGCCCCACATGTTCGTGGCGTGTTTGCACGTTGTGTTGCCAACCACGCCGGATGCATATGCAACTGGCACCCGCACCATCATCCCCATAAGCCACACCATTCCCACAATCATCATCGTCATCATCATCTCTGGCTGGGGGAAGAGGTGATTGCCCACTGCCTGCTGCCGTGGCATCCTCTCCTGCGCACGGGGTTTATTTCTCATCAATAATTTCATCGGCGACTTTTTATGGACCTTGGCACCGCCACTGTCACTGACGGAACAAGCTCCCACTGAGCGCTGGATGTTGTTGTTATTTGCAACTTTCTGCTCTGTTTCACTGCTCATCAAAAAACACCCCGTCGTCATAGGAAACTCGATATGGAATACCGACTGTGCACCGTGAAAACATTGACTGATTGATACGGCGCCATTGTCATTTGCTTTTATACACATTCTCTTTGTCATTCTCACTCCTCTTACTGCTTTTTATCATCCATTTTGGCACTCTGAAACTCTCCCATATCGGACGAAAGTCATGACGCACCTCTCGTGTGATACAGTTCTTCTTTTGCTTGCCGATAAGATAAGCAACGGAGTTTGTCGTTCTTTTATGTTTTCTCTTACTCCTCTAAGGAATTTCTTTACAGTACTTAACATTCAATAATAACTCCTCGTGGGATAGTTAACACCGGTATGCACACCTCTCGCCTATACCATGATTAAGCTACTCCCAAATCGAGCATCCACGCCGACGACACGCGCCTTATCAATGCGATAGCGGAACATTAATTGCCCTTCAAACGAAGGTAAATTGGAAATTATTGCTGCAAGCAATCAGACAAAATTTAATTACAAAACTCAAGCTACACGAGGGAGAAAGTAAGGAACTCTCTCTCTCTCTCTCTCTCTCTATCTCTCCTTCTCCTTCTCTTCTTGCAGCAACGCTTTGTGCAGGCGCAGCTGCTGTCAAAAGTTCTAATTGATTTCGCTCACAGCAAGAATACAGCCAAAGCCGAGGAGGCATCGAATCACCTCCCGCCCTCCCTCCTCCCGCTACCGTCCGCCCAACCCCCAACCATCATCGCGCTCAGCTGGGCGACCTGGGCCTAGGCCATAGAACCTGGAAAAAGTTGCGATGGCATTCGCATGGCATTTGCCTTGGCGGAGACTGCTTTGTTGTTGAGTCACGTTGTCAATTGAACTTTTCCTGCATTTCTCTCTCTCTCTCTCTCTCTCTGTATCTCTCTTTCTGTCCTTAATCGCAAGTCTACTTTACGCAAGCCAAGTTTAAATAGGGAAACTTCTTGCAGCAAAAGTTGACAGCATAATCGACATAAATTCCAATAGGCATGTGGCCGAGAAATTCTATTAAAACTTTGCCGTCCGCACATGCGCAGCAGCAGGTTGCCCATGGGCTCCATTGCGGCAGGTAGCCGGCAAAGTGCGCATCAAATAGATATTTCTTAGGAATTCGATGAACCACTTGACAACTCAAGTGGTTGAAAAACAATAAGAAAAACCGAATTAGGCACAAAAATACCATTCAATAATAATACGGAAATTGGCCGAAGAGACGGTCAGACACTTATCTGTCCAGTTGTGCGCCCGATAAGCGCCCACGGTGCGTATGAGCCATGCAACGCATCATAATCGAGTGTTGTCAATAGGCCCATTGACAATGCTATCTGCGTGGATCCCGATAAGCTCTCGATCGACATCTTCTTGGAAGTTATAAATGCCCGCGCGGCAGCCGAAAAACAATTTAGTCTTTTTTCGAGTATTCAACTGAAGCATCCAAAATGGGAAAAGGTCGAGTGACGGTTCGATTGGAGATGTATCCTAGTTCGTGATAGCGACAGGATATGCCATTGTCCTTTGCCTGTAGTGATTTATCTAATCTATTGACTCGCACACACAGTTATCCTCATGTTCATCGGCCTGCTCGCTCTGAGCGGTGTGGCCATCGTCTTTGCTGATGATGGTGACTCGACGCTTGCTCCTACAACCGATATTTCTACTGATGCTTCATCAACCCCCAATGGCGAGGTGTCCACGGAAACCACGTCTGATCCAACGGGCGAAGTGTCCACGGAAACCACGTCTGATCCAACGGGTGAAGTGTCCACGGAAACCACGTCTGGTCCAAGTGGTGAAGTGTCCACGGAATCCACGTCTGGTCCAACGGGTGAAGTGTCCACGGATACCACGACTGGTCCAACTGGTGAGGTAACCACGGCTACTTCGGACTCAGAACAAACTTCTACTCCGAGTGGAGGTGACACTGAGGCACCCGAGGCCTGCGTTTATAGCTCGCAAACCTGGGGAGTACCCAATCTGGGCGACTTCACCTTCTGTCTGGACGGCAAACCGAAACTTACGGAGTGCAACGAGAATAGCTACTATGTGCGCAACGAAACGGTGAATGGTTGCGTACCGGCCGCGAAGATGAATCCCAGCTGCGTGAACCTCGACATCGAGGTGGGAGCTTGCACTGGCATCAACCTGAAGCAGCCTCAGCCCAGTGACACCCTGACCAACTTCTACCTGTGCACAGGAGAGAACCAGGACCCCGTTGAACTGACCTGCCTTGATGACAAGGCGTTCCTAAAGCAGGACGGCTATCTAGGCTGCTTCGACTGGACATTCTGGCGCGAGATGCGCGATTGCCAAACCTACAGCAATGTGGCAATCTAAGGGTGATAATTGGCCTCGATATGAAACAGTTTGGTCGGTGTGGTCGGCCCGCATTGTCGAGCATTTTAATTAGATATTTCCACCTGTCGCTATCATGATTAAATATTTTCCGATTGGAATATAAATTACTTTTAAATTGATTGAAAAATAATTAACCCGAACGTCGACAGTTACAGATAAGATTCATCGCAGCGCTTGATAAGTACAGAAGGCGTCACAAATCGATAGACGCCACATAAATCTCGACCCAAAGTTAAACTTAGAGCTTGAAATTGCACTCAGAGTGCAAGGACAAGGAACGAATAAGAAGTTTTGGCAGGAATTGCAGACAAGCAAACGCAAGCGCAAACATGTTTGTGCTGTGATAATGCTGTCTCCGATTGTGTGAGTGCCCATGTGTGTGAGGTCTGAGATGGCAAAAACACAATTGTCACCGCAGTTTTTCTCTCAACAAAACAACACGAAACGGCAAATTGCAGTGCATTGGGCAAAGGGGAAAAGTCGGGAGGACGAGGCGCGGATTCGAACCCGACTCGGTCACCGAACATATGTACGAAATAAAACAGCATGCTTGGCAGTGTGTGTGCGTGTGTAAGTAAGAGGGAGTGTGAGCGAGTGTGTGTGTTTTTTTAGCGAGTTCAAAATGAGTTTAAACTTCAGCGTTAGTTTTGTGTCCCTTGGCAAAATAAAAACTCTGCTCAACTCCAGATACTGATTGCCCCAACCCGTTGCATTGAATGCGGGTGGGGTAAGGTTTTCTGGGACCCAGAGTTGCAGATACATTCAATAGATTACAGTAGAATTCGGGCTATTCCACATTAAACGAATTTTTCAAATGGTAGCATGAGTTATCAAATCACTCATTCTTATCTGTCAGGTGTCTTCTATTTTATGTATGTGATTCACAGAAACTCTATCTGTAACTAAGAATCTTTGTCTATTTTCTTCAGGCTAGTTATGTACACACATACTTGAATACATGTTGATATGTGATATGTCTTTGCTAAACATTTAGTCAGGAAAATACTTATTACTTAATATTCAACTTAACCTTAGTGCGTTCATTTGACTCTAATCAGTGCAGAGCTCAATGGTTGCAGCCTTCCTTTAGCATTTCAACTCCTCATCCATATCATGTCCACATATGTCAGTGCCATTGTTGGAATGCTGGCTACTCCATTACTGCCGTCTCTCAATGGTCTCTCGAATAGTTGCGAATTTAGTCACGCAGCGCCGGACAAGGCACTCACTCGGTTTACGGCTAATGCGAGTCCATTGCCTAGGTAATAAATGCCTGACTGCAATAGTGTACAGCAGGCACACACAAGCACTCTTACCCACACATGCACAATCACACACACAACCTCTTAGTAGTCGTGTCTGTGACACAAACCTGCTGCAGCAGGGGCGAATGCGACACTGGGCCCCAAATGAGTTAGTCAGTAGGAAATTGCATTATTTGTCTTTGGCCGTTGCGGACAAAGCGCGACGCGACGGTCCGATTGTTCCAGCTCCATGCTGCACCTACCCCCCCTCTTCCTGAAATCATGCTGCCCGCTGCCGGCTACAATGCGGTGTTCTTTCTATGCCCAGCCAAGTCAAGTTTGGGCTGCAGTGCGGCCACTTTAACATGGCGTTGGCTATCTCCGATGCGACACTGTTCTGTCACACATGCGAATTTCAAAACGCTCTCCAAGTCACAGCAATTTTTCTGCTCCATTTCCGCCCTCTGCGGGAGGGGTCTGAGGAGGAAGGAAAGGAGTAAGGGCTGCTGTTGTTATGGCAACTGCTGCTGTTGCTGCTGCTGCTGCATTTTAATTGCTCAGCTTGGTGTGCCACTCGGGCCATTAATCCTGCACAAGTTGTGCACTGAAATTACGTAAGGGGATTTTTAAAGTCACAATTGTCGTATGTTATCAACACACACTCGCACATACACACACACAGCAGAGTCAATGTCCATCGCAGGCAGCAAACTCCATAGCCACGTTGTCTCGTCCAGAACTTGGCCTGTAGTTAAGGGCCATGGAGCTGACGCAACGGTGCTCAGATTTAATTGAGTTTGCAATTGTTTTGCGGCCTGGCCAACTCGAGAGTTTTGCAAGTTATGCATTTGAATTGCAACAACAAGAACAAACTAACTTTGACTCGACGCAAGAGAAGTTTCGTGCTCGCAACGACGCTGACGGACACTGGTCAACGGTGTTGCTGCTTTAATAACGTGTGCATTTGTGTGTGCGTGTAGGTATGCATGTATTGCTGTACTGCCCGCCAGCAACAGCAGGCACGGCATAAGTAAAGTTTGCAACAGACAGAGACGAGGCGGGAATACGCACTGCGCTCAAAAGTATGCAACAATATTTCAGCCTCAACTATTTGGACGGCATTTGCTGTCGAGCAGCAATAATTGCCATTTTTCCGCGGAAATGGCACCGGCGCAGCAACGCGGCAATTGCAACACAAGTCAACTTAAGCGTCACCAGCCACAAAAACCACTTGCACCATCTCGCCGTTGGGTGGTTGGGTGCACGGGCTATGCACTGCTCATTGCTCTCTGCTCTCTCTGGATGGTTTTCATCTCGCGCAATTTTACTGAGGACATTGCAAGGCGGCAGGCGGGTCCGAGTCCAGCCTGGGGCGAGGTCCACGGCTGTGGAATGTGCAGATGGGGAACGTACAGTTAAGTTGGCTTAAACTTTTCCACTTGAATGGCAACGGAAGGTTTTATGCGCCTCTCGCCGTCGTCACATTGTGTTGCAGCGGCGCATGAAAGTATGCAGCATAAAATTTTTGCTCCGCAACAAATAAATATTTGACCTCCTCCGACTTTCCAGCCGGGCCAGAGCAACCAGAGAAGCAGCCCACCGCCATGCATTTGTATTTTATGGCGCCGTTGAATTTATATTCGCACTTAACAAGCGACTACAACAAAAGCAACCACATCAACTATAGCAACAACAGCAATAGCAACAACGACAACTTTGCACTTCGTGGACAAAGTTTGTTTGGCTTATTTTTTGGTTACAAATCAAATCCGAAAGCGCATTAAAATTGTATGCAGCAAGAGAATGGAAATACTAGCAGACGGGAGGGGAAAAGACCCAACAGAAATTTCTGTGCAAACAACCACGAAATCGCGTTATAGCGGCAGTCCAAAAATATTGTTAAGGTGTTGGAAAGCCAGACTGCTCCCCAAACACCCCGCCACTATTCCATAACCCCCCCTCTCTCAGCTGCCAGTCAGCTACCCCCTAACTGCCGTTTGTCAGGCATTTTGCTGGAACTTTTGCAAATACAATTGAATTTTCGTGAGACGAAATCACTTCAACGCCTTCGATTTCAATTTCCGTATTTCCAATTTCAGTTTTCCATTATTGCATTTGCATTGTTTATTGCTGTTGTTGCCTTGCCTGTTGTGCATGCCTCATTGCCTTTCGCTTGCGGTTACCTTCTCGTCACCTTCGCCTCGTCCTGTAAGGTGTGATCACTTGTGTGCTACTGTTGTGACCCACTTCGAGTCGACTGCAAATCAATATTTATTTATGTCATGCGATAAGCGGAACAATTAAAATAAAAGTCTTTTATTGAGAAATATTCATCCTTATAAACAAACTCATTGATTACATTACATATCATCAAATTTTGATAGCATAAAAGGTACAATAAATACTCATTGCCATTTTAATATGCGAGCTGAGTTCAACTTTTCATTTGCGCTTCTCAACTTTCTTGTTCCAAACAAAGTAACTAAATTGCGAAAAGCTACTCCGTGATACTCGCAATTTAATTGAATTTATTTGACAAATTGAGATAAATGCACTGTCATTTCAAAGAACCGTTGGACAGCAACTTCTCTACTTTAGCTGTTAATCCTTGTTTCCGGCTCTGGCAGACCATAAAACTTTGCTTATTTTTAGGTCAGCTCATCCCCTTAAGTTCTTATATTCTTATGCTCTCGCTTTCACACTCGTTTTGTGTCTTTTTTTTCTTTTTGTGTTTTTTGCCTCGACAATCTTGCAATTGGACACGCACTTGCGATATGCTGCCAACTGCCAACTGCCAACTGCTCCATTTGCATTTTTTGCTGCATACCTTCAGGCTGGTCACATTTAATGACAACCTACCTATGTTGACCACGCCACACTCTACACTCGGCGACGACTGCGAATTGAGCAGCCGCAACTTGAACAAACGAGGCTCTTGGGTGTGTGAGCAGACTGCCTGTCTGTCTTGTCGTCTGCCGCCTGTCGAGGACCCTCTTTCCTGTCTGGCTTCACAGTTGCGTTTGCCGTTTGTGTAGGCATCAATAACGCATCTGTATAACATATCGCAGTCAATAGGTGACACGTGTTTAAGCATCTAGTTAACCGTCCTCTGAGCTGAGTGGTCTCCTCTTTGCTTGAGGTTCGCGAATCGTGAGTCGTGAGTCGAACCCAAGCTCTGTTGCATGTCATTGTAATGGTATCATGTTGTAACAGATTTCTGTTTACCTTGATTTGCATAATCGCAAGCTCGCACACGGCAGCCCACACACTCCGTAAACTTATAGAAAATCAGGTGAAGCAACCGCAGCAGAGCAAACAGTCGACGCTGCTCGATCCCAGTGCAACTGCAGGAGGCGAGGGTACGAGGAGAGGGCTGACAGGCAGCAAGAGGTACACAAAAGATACGAATACACTTAAGCATGCACTTAGTCTTTGTGCCTTTCAGTTCGCTTCGTGTCGATGTCGACATTGATGTCGATGCATGGGCGTGAATAAGCACATATGTGTGTGTGTGGCTCACCCTGTGTGTGTTATGTGGCAGTATCTCTCCTTTGTCAGCATGTGTTGTGTCCTACCAACTGCGATCTATGCAAATTTGTGCTCCCGCTTCCGCTTGGGTGCTGTTGCCAATGCAAGCTAACGCCACTGACGACTTTTCCTTAGCATTTTACTCTGTCATTCGCCCCCTCCCGAGCCCCGCTCTCACTCTGTCTGGCTAAACAAATAAAGTTATTTGCATGCGCAACTAAATCGATTTGTGTGTATCAAATTGCGGCGCCCCAAAAACAATGACTGCTCGAGCACAGCTGTTGCAGCAAATCAGCACAGCAGGCGCCGCACAGAGGCTCCCTCCTCCCCCTCTGCCACCCTGAAGGTGCAACATTAAACTGTACTCAGTACTGAAAGTCATAAAGCTTTTTATGTCGAAATAGATAAGTTTGCAAACAAAGTTTACCTGCAGAATGGCAATGAAGGGTTGCTCCTTAGACAAGAAACTTGAAAATCGAATGCGAAATTACCTATATTTTTCTAATGATAATATATAAACTCATTATATATAATATATAATTTCAGATAATTTAATCCAAGTAAATAGAAAGCCAACTAGGATTGTTGCCCGCTTTTCTTCGTCGTGACGGCAAGATTAGCACGCGCCACTGGTGCCAGGCTCTGGGCTTATGTGGTCAAACAATGGATGAATGGAGACCACCCCATTCCCTCTCTCTCCGCCGCCCATGAACTGCCACCTAACAAAATTCAGCAAAATCGGGTAATTAAAGCACGGCACCAAAGTTGTTAGCAATTTAATTAAAAACAATTTGCGGAACAATTTTTTGTAAACCACTTTTGGGGTATTGGGTGATGCGACACCCAGAACTAAGCCGCTTTTGGAGGCACATGGCGGTCATCAGCGATGCACGCGATGCACGTTTATTGTGTGTGTGTGCCTGCGTCGCGGTGAAATTACGCTGAGTGCGTGGCCAAATGCAGCCCAGAGTGGTGGCATGATGGGCGTGGAACGGCCGCAAAATTGCTGTGGTTACGCCCACTACGCGCTTGGACAACCACCTTGCTCCCTTCCGACCCAATCGATTGTTTGCTTAATTCAGTAAATTGACAGCAGGAACGCGCCCTTTATCATCCTCCAAGGGAGGCGATTTTAATAATTTTTAATTAGCAGCCGCTGGAGGATATCGTTTGGAAGAGCAGCCTGCGCACAAACTGCCAACCCCTCTCTCCCCCATTTCTCAGAGCCAAATGGCTTTTTAATTAGGTTTGTTTTGAATTTTACACAGTTATTGGCGAATGCAAACAGTATCGAGCCAGCCTGTTTCAATTTTTGCAGCTGCCACTGTGCGTATACGCAATATTGTCAATAACTCTTTTACATTTCTTGCCTGCTTTATTTATTCATAGCCATTTGATATTTGGTTTAATTGGTTTTCAGATGTCACCAGCAATGGGTTGACTAGGTGGGGCCACCGTCGGCGTCCAGTACCATTCGGACCAGGGCACACAGGCTCTGGCGTCCCCGAGAAAGGCAGTAGCTATGGGGCAGAATCCAATTGTGGCTGGCACTCCCAGCGTCTGGCAAATCCAATACTGATTCTTGATGTAGAAATGGGGATAGAAAGCCACTGCAATCTCTTCCTCCGTCTGGCAACCGGGTTGTCCGTTGGGCTTGCCGAAGGCGGCAGCGCCGCTGCAGCTGCCAAAACTGAGCAGTGCCACGAGCAGAGCGAGCAAAGACAAGACGAGCAAGCGGTTCATGATGTTTCTATCAGACTGATCTATGCTAAATACTTGTGGCACCTTTTATATAAAGCTAAAAACTAAGGGGGGCCTCTTATCGTATCTTATCAGAGAAGCGGAACTGCACGCAAGTGTGCCGCGATGCTGTAAACAGACACGACTTAGTCTTATCCGAAGTGGGTAGTGCCACTCTAACACCCCCGCCCTTTTCTAGGCATTTGGCAGTCAGTTTATGGCGCTGTTTGTTTGTCAAACGCTCGTTAGTTCTTCCGTTTGGGATGTGACAGGCAGGAAAATTAAGGCGAAGGAAGACGGAGGGGAGGGTCCACTGTTGGTTACCGGACTGCTTGCATATTCATGACATCAACGCGCCAACGGCTGTAAATTATTTCCAGAGATAGTAGCCCCGGCCCAAGCCACCGCACGGCAAGCGGAACAACAGCTAATTAATTCAAAACACTGCCTTAGTGGCATTTTTGGGAACAGGCCAACGAAATTTCCACCTGGCCGAGACGGTGGTACTGGCAGCAGCAGGGCTGGCACTTGGTGCCGTTGCCGGTGTCTGCCTTAGGCCACATTAGGTCCTGCACACTTGAGTAATTGCCTTGCTATTGCACTGCGGCTGCAGCAGAGGCCCGGCCCAGCGGCCTAGTGTAATGCGAGAGTGAGGCAGAGGTAAACGGAGAAGGGGAAGGGGAATCCACAGGCTGCCTTTGTGGCGCACGCTGCGTACTTGGCTTTGTTTGCTTTTGGCCATAAATTAAATCAGGTTATTAATGTCTGCCATTAAATGAAGCTACAGGCAGGCACAACGACAACTAGTACAAGGCTTTAAGTTATCCTCCCACCGCTCTCTGCCCTCATCTCCCCCACCTTGTGCTTTGTACTTTGCTGGGCTTTCGTTGATTTATGTTAATTCAAGTGGAATTTGTAGCATTTTGGAGTTATTTGCAGATTTTACAAGAAGAAGAGAATGATTTGCATGTACGGCTGCAAATTCAAACCGAAGCGCATAACTAGGGACTGTATCTCTGGGGATCTTTAAGGTGTTTTCTTTACCACACATCTCTTTCAAATTGGGTGTTTTCTTTCTTCAATACCTTTCAAGTAGAAATTCTCAGGCGTTCAAGAACACTTAGCACAGTTTCAATAAATATTATGAATATTATTTATATCATAAATAATAAATAAAAATAAATATTTCCCATTGATTTTGTATGCATTTTACAGCGTTTAAAACGTAATTAAACCCAAATAGCTTGCTGCAAGTGTTTCGCATACGATGCAATTACATTTTGTAATTTACTGTTGAATTTCTGATTCTGTTTCATACCCTGTTGAAAGTGCATTTAAAGTGTATATTAGTTCAACAGTATGTCGTATAGCACATTATAACACCCATTGATTGGCAGTAACAAGTTTAAACATTGCAAATTGGATAACTGCGAGGTTTTTTTGCTATGTTTGCTGGGTATCTCTTGGTCAATTGTACTCTATGCTCTTCTTAGCATTCTTTCCCATGCATACATTTATTTTCTTTTTAGCAAACTACCGTTGAATTTGTTTTTGCAACTCGCTTTATTCATGTGCTCGCTTGGAACTGACAAAGGGCTCGACTGATAACTGACAAAATGAATGAAAAAATACCCACAACCATAAAATAATCAAAAACTGTGCAACTGAACAGTGCGTTTCTGTTTCACTTGCAAAGGGTATATTAGTTTGGTCAGGTATGTGGAAAGTCTAACTTGCGATGATGGGCATTTCATTAATGTATTAAAATGATTTTTTAATAATCAATATGCTAAGCTTGAACGTAATCTCTAGCAATTGCAGTGAAAGATCAATGTATGTAAATATATCCATTAAATTTTTTAAAATGGTAGTTAAGAAAGGTACTTTTGAGTTGAAAATAGAGTACACAAATTTTATTTATCAAACAAATTTTATGTTTGTTGTTTATTATATCATAATTATTATTTTTTTAGGTTCATTTGGTCGGTGATGGTAACTGAGATGTAGTTTTAAGATGGGAAAAAAACAAATAGATAGACATAAGTACAGCGCCTGATGATGATGGTCAAGAACGCATATATGTAAATAGTTCGCTGGTTCTGCCAGGCTTTCTTTTTCCAGTTAGATACATTTTCGGTTGGCACAAAGTTATATTCCTCCTCTACCCAATGGGTAGCAGGTTATTTGTATCAATGATTTCCAAGACTTTAATAAGCGATAGGTAAAGACCGAAGCCAAACTATGCGAGGGTATTAGGCCATCGGCTTGTCAAAAGTGATATTTTATTTATTTATTTTTTTTTTTTTTGTTTGTTTGGTATGTCTGTGTTTCTTTTGTGCAATTTGAATCGAACTGGGGAGTTGAACGCAAGCATATTGATTTATGACAGATGTTTCAGGACGGTTCGACATGGATTTTAATTTCACTGTCAAAAACTATCAACAACTGTTTCGTGGCATCGGGCGGGAGTGATGCCAGTCGATGGGTTCACTTTGCATATTTTCACCAAGAATTATAAAATAATGAAAGTTTAATCGATGACATCAGTCAATGGATGTTGGTTTCACTGCTACTTTACAAGTAGGCTATAATTTTACAAAGACTTTGTTTTTCTATGCAGTATTATTATTATTTATTATTCTATAATCACAAGGAATCGTTCAGTTCGATCTGAACTTAACCTAATGCGTAGCTTAAAAGATAATATTATGGTTAAAGTTCCTTAATTATAGTATATACAAGTGTACACTAGAGGAATTATGCTATCTTACGACTAAAGAGATCATGTGGATGAATTCTCTTCAAACGTCGGAGGGAAATGGGGTCGACGAGATCATTCGCCAACCTGTTCGGGTGGGCGGTGAGTCTGTCGGCATATCGGCTGCTGTGGAAATTTATTTGATCTCCAAAAGGGACAATCTTTAAGTCTCTTTCGATGACCCGGTTGCTCACGTACCAGGGTAGTCCAGATGCATGTCGTGCCGCTCGCGATTGAATAACTCTAAGCCTATTGAGCTGCGTCTTGGAGGCAGTACCCCACACTTGAATAGCGTAGGTCAGAGTTGGACGTAATATTGCTTTTATCAAGAGAGCCTTAGTTGCCATATGGAGTTTGCTAGAGTGGAAGAGCCAATCCAGCTTTTTGAGTTTCCATGAGGATTCAGCTCTAACTGCAGTGATATGGGCTTTCCAACTCAGCGTCCGGTCGAGGTGAACTCCGAGGTAGCAGTGGGATGAGACGTAGTTTATGATGTCTCCGTTGAAGAAAAGACCTAAGCAGGTTTGAGGTCGCAGAGTGAATGTCCAATCCTCAATTACATGCAGCCATTCCTGAACTGCGTTGGAGGCGACTTGCAATGATGAGTGCGACGCAAGCATGGCGGTGTCATCAGCGTATGTGGCCAGGAGCTGAGCAGGGGAGACTTCATCGGAGTTGTTGATGGGAGTTGGCATGTCGGCAGTGTACAGGGTATACAGGAAGGGTCCAAGTACACTTCCCTGTGGAACCCCTGCGTGGATGTGTTCCAGGCTAGACTGAGAGTCTCGTACTGCAACATCAAAGGTCCGGTCAGCAATGAAGGATCTCAGGATGGCATAATGGGGTGCTGGGAGGAGGTCTTTCATCTTTTTACAAAGACAAGTTTATATGTATTTTAACACCCATAGTGCCAACCAAAAATGTATGTAACAGGTAAATGCAGGCGTGGCATACTCCACAAACTAAATATTTTCTTCATTAGTATCAGCAGGGAAGTTAATATAGCTATATCCGTCCGACCGTCTTTCGGTCTTTCCGTCCGTCCGTATGAAAACCAACATTTCAAGGACTATAATAGCTCGGGAAATATAATAAGAAACTTAATTTTAATGGATAATTCATTTTTAATAAACTCAATAACTATCAACGCCCAAAAAGTTCCTGAAATTAGGTACGATCTACCTAATTATTAGAATAGAAGTTATTTAAGAAATAATTGGAAGTAGGTAAGAAGATAAGTATGTTTTATGGATACAGAATTGTATATAATATAAGCACAGACAATCAACATTGCACAAAATTTAAATGTTAGACTCCCTCCCTTTAAATGTTAGGTTCCCTCCCTATACTGGTAGGCTAAAGTTACTTAATTTCTTAATCTTTATCAAACTGTAGAACCATGCTTGGTGTAGTCTTTATTCCATACCTTACACAAGGTTATATTGATAGTGATGACCTGGTTAGCTGATTACACTTCTCCGTTCGTTGTAGAATTAGTCGTAATTTTTCACCACTAACCCTTCCGTTGTGTAGTTCCAACTACGCCCTGCGAGACTTTCAGAGTGTTGTGTTCGAACTATACAAATTCTACTTATTTGTGTCTTACACGAACTATGTAGCTCATGTCTCACTTATCTAGAAATTAAACTAACTTTATTCGAGACACCTTTATTGCACTTAAATACTATACATCTGCTTCTGGGTATACTTCTCGGTATTCGATCTGACGGTCGGGCTATTCGCTTGTGAAATTTCCCCTCGGTTTTGTGTATGTCTTAATAAATATTTATTAACCATACCATCCCCCAATCCCTGGCAACAAAAGTTGAATCAGCTAATTCTTGGTTACCCCAGTTAGAATTTTAATATACATTTTCCCTAGTTTAATTTCAATTCCTTATCGTACACAATCAGTCGACCGCCTTTAGCTGACTTTAAATAAATAAAATAAATCACTCTAAAGGTGTTGCGCGCCTTGGGGTGACATTTCAATGTTTTCTATCATCGGATCTATCGCAACAATAAGACATGCAGATCAAAGAAAACGTATTGGTCTGTTGACAACGGGTATATCACAGAACACTGGGCTGTACCTTTCGTGCTTATTATTTGATATTGGAGACTTATTTGTTATTACTTATGATAAAGACATAAGTTTGACCCATGATCTTGACAAAAAAAGGAGGAAGGAAAAATACAAATTTGCTTAACTTAGAATTAGATTGCAGGTAGATCAAACAGCTGAACAAATAAAATGTGTTTATTACTAGAATATCAACAACAAATTCGCTTCAGGTTTTTTGAAAATCTTTGTAAATATTTTCAATTTGTTTCATAAAAACAAACAAACAAACATAATTCCTTGTCGCAGATAGTTATGGTGATTACCAAAAATAAACTGAATTATAATATAAATTTTTAAAGAAAAAAGAATTCAAATTAATCAAAATAATTGAACTGATCAATTTTGTTTCTGACAATTTAAAGGCAGTCACATGCAATGTACAAAAATATATACTAGAATATAAGAGATTTAGATTTGTTAAGAAATTGTGAAATAATATGGAGAAAGCAGTCGTTGTAGCCATCTGTTTGTGTATCTGCCTATGGCCACGCAAATTGCGAAAATTTTTCATGAATCTTGATCGAATGCTGTAAATAAGTTAGAACGATCAAATCCGACTTATAAAAGATTCATCTTGAAGCCACTGTGGCGTTTTTTATAATCTGTAAAGATGTTGCCAACAAACAAAGTAATTCATTTACGTCACATCAGTAACTGTAGGAAAATAATTTCATTATTTTATGTATACTATACTATAATTGTGAATCTCCAGTTAATCAAAACAAGGCCAAACTAACATAACAAGCTCAGTTTTGACCTTTGGACTGAGAATATAGCAAAAGCACCAAACACATGATAATGAAAACAGTCACTATCAACAGATGTCGCACATGCACACACGCCCATGTTTATTTCCCACTCTTCTCTATGCCGCGAGATCTTGAACCTGTTCAACAATCAGCCAAACAAAAAAGTCACGTTTGCACCCTCGACGAGCCCACTGTATACCTTATAATTATCTCTCGAATATGAACAAAAATCCCCTTTTGTGTTGGCAACAGCAGCAGCAGCCGACTGAGTTGATATGTTAAATAGGTTGCCATAATGCGATTCACACTATTATATTTGTACACATTTAACAAAAATTCTTAATACAGCACGTGGCGCTAATATATGACCTTATTGAAAGACACATGGGATTCCTTAAATTTTATATTACTAAAAAATAAACCAAAACTTTCTTTGTAGGGTATCATATTTTCTATAATTTGAGTCTAGCGAAATGGTAGGGCTTACTATGTTAATTATTCTCATTAGTGGTTCGCTTTGTTTAACACCTACACAACACCGAACTCTGCAGTCCGACTAGACCGATCTCAAGACACCCTTTGCCTGTGTACATATGAAGCACAGGCAATCGATGTCGTGATTCTCGAAATTTCCGGACCTTGGGTGACTTTAAAACTTCTGTATTTATCTATCCGATTGGATAGAATTTTGGAAGTGAGGATCATATTTTAATCAGCAAAGAATATGCCAGTAACAGTAAGTAAAAGGCATAAAGTTATATCATTTATAGGTCTCTTATATATCGAAATGAAAAATTGTACCATTAAAAAGCGGAGTAGGAGTCAACTCAAGACAAGACTCAATCGACTCAACTAGTCATCTTGAGCAAGAATATATATTGTACCTGTACAAGCATTTGAACAAAGTAAGTATACCCTATTTTACAATAATACCTGCAGTGTATACAATGTATATACTTATTTGATCAATTGAAACAGTCGACGCTGAGCTAAGCAAATCATTTCAATAACAGAACAAATTTGTCTAAATACCTACACGTCGAATCTATAGAGAGTCCGTAGTGAGCGAGAGTACATGGCGGTACTTCACAGTCACGTAGAATTATGTGCACTCACAAATTACTTTGCTCACATGTTTTTAATAATTTAGATTTGGGAGAGTTAAAACCGGTTGCGGGAATTCGAACTAACACCGAATGCGAGTATAAAAGCCTGCGGACAGTATCAAAATTAGTTAGACACCTCCAAACACTCTGACACTATGAAGTTTTTCGTTGCACTTATCAGCTTTCTGCTCTGCTGCAGCCATATAATGGCCGAATGTCCCTCCGTTTGCCCCGCTCTCTATTCCCCTGTCTGTGGACAAGCGCAAATCAATGGAAAGACAGTTCAATGTCAGTTCTCCAACTCCTGCGCTATGGGGGTTAGTGCATGCAAACGTCAAATAAGTAAGTCCACACCTTCATCTCGATTAAAATCATTCCTTCAATCGTGCAATTCTAATCTTAACTATTCTTTTTACAATTAAAATAGATTGGCGTGAGACTGGCTGCACAGTACAATCACCCAACTGCGGAAGCTACTATTAGTTCAGTTAGTGTGAAAACGAAATTAAATCACCGTGAACATTTAACTTTGTTGTTTTTTATATTACTTTGGTTGAGATTAAATATGTAAATTTAAAAATTATTTTTGTTTAATTATCAGTACCCATGTAATTCATTATAAACTAAGAACTAAATCTTGCCTTTCCCCGAGACATTATGTTTTTGTTGCCAATTATGAATATAACATATGCTGGTACATAACAAATTTACAGAACAACAAACATTTTCTTGTGAATTTGACTAATCCAATTTTAAATTGACATAATATTTGTATTATTATAATTTTTATATTCATTTGGGTGTTAATAAATATTTTTGTATCCCCATGCGATCTCTATTGTTCCGTTTGTCATTAAATTGTTCAATGAAAAAAGTTTCTGGGAACAACTTCAAGTTTAAAAGGTATTAGGACGATCACGGTGTTTTAACAGTTAATAAAAAACGAACAGTGGGCCAGAATTCCGTTCATGAGGAACTGATTTTTAAAATACACAATTAAGCTTAGATTGGGATAAAACTGAAAGTTACGAGTAATATGTTAACATACAAATTCAGTTCGATTTTCATCATCAAGTATATCTTATACCTCTAAAATAACTCTTGATTTTACCATGGTGACAAAACCTTTAAGCAATACTTGTATAATAGTTGAAAGTTTTTGTATTGCTAAACATTTATCGGTTCTAAAACTAAACTTGAAGTGAATTTCGTCAATCCGACTTTAAGATCCCTCTAAATGTTCCAAGTAGAAGAAATATTATCTGAAATCCTTACATCAAGTTCGGTTATCCATAACCACTCATTTTCACAGAAGTGGGAAAACTAAGACAGCAAGGGAACTTAGTTTGGTGCAGCTCAGCTTTGCAGTCACTTTATAACATCACATATGCGATTTATGCAATAATTTAACAAGCATGCTACTTCCTTTGTTGTTAGTGTGGTTTCTATCAATTAAAAAAAATGTCGAAAAATGTCGGTTGCCCTCCCACCGTGCGGCGTCAGAACGACAATCGTATTGAATAAATTAGTATTATTGTTTAAAAGATACACATACAAACTAAAAAGTATTGTCAGAGGCGTCCGTAGGGGGATGAATCAACATTGGATAAACAATTTAAAATATTTCGTATTTGATAGCAGTTAAAACAACAATATTTTTCGATTTAATATAAAATAGGTTATGTGATCAAAGCCCCCTTACCCCGTTCCCCTACACTCCTGATATTTTTTCTATTCAGTTAGAGCAAACAAGGCCCACTGTTCTCATAGATTTGTTCGTATATAAACTCATCACAAATGGGTCTAGCGCACAGTTCACGCTGGTCTGCTGGTTTTTGTGTTCCTAGCTTCAAAAAATGAAACTTGTTTTGGTGTGTTGCCTTTTGCTCTGCCTGGCCCTCAGCCACGTCAATGCAAACTGCTCGGGGGACTGCCCCGACACTGAGGACGTTGTCTGGGCCCTAGGTGGGGGTTGCAATGTCTTCCGCAATAAATGCTTTTTTGACAAGGCCAACTGCACTCGTAGACCAGGCAAGTACCACAACTTTATACAGTGTTCAAATTAATAAAGTACATAAATGTGTATGTTCTACATGTGTATGTTCTTTATTATTATGCAACATATTTATTATTTTTATTGTATGTAAAATATAAAATATGTATTAATTTGTTTCTTTAGCTCTGACTATCGTTTCGAAGGAGCAGTGCCAAGAACGATGCGCTAACGCTTGCCCGCAAGTCTACAGTCCCGTGTCAGGCACCTATAAAGGCCAAGTCAGATCATTTGGCAACGAGTGCGAGAAGATTGTGCACACCTGTCAAACAGGCGAGAGTAAGACTTATTAAAGCAAAATACCTAGTTTGCATATTTTAAGACCTCTCTTTTTACAGCTTTCTTAGACTAAGGAGATGCCTAAAACAATTCTACAACAATAATTGAAAATATTTGAAATGTAAAATTTATAAATGTTAAATATATACATTTTTGTCATATGAAGAAAAAATCGTGCAAAGCCAATGGGAAAGTATTTATGGTAAAAAAATGCAATCGAAAAGATTATTTAATATTTGAGAGATGTGTTTACAAGATACATAAAATATACATAACCATTCCTTCGAAGCAAAGTGAGATTTGTTCAAGCAAATACTCATATTCATAAATCTCTTTAATATACACATCGTCATCTGGTTTGTTTAAGGGTATGCTTATCAGCACCGTTGCGACGATATCGGGGTCTCTTGTGCAAAACTACTCGGGGCCCTTTTTGTAGATTTCTTTCTTTAAAATATCATATGCATTTAATAAATAAAAGATTTAACAAAATAAAGAAACCTAATATTAATTACATGTAAAAAGCAATCTTAATTTTAAATTGGCAAGACAATCAATATGTTTTTCAGAAATTCATAAAAACCGATAGAGTAAGAGGGTATTATGCAAGGATAGGGAGGCGTGACAGAGATCACAAGGTATAAACACGTTCAGTATTAGTAACGTTGGAATTAGCCATGTTCGTCAGCTTGAACGTGAGTTATCAAGTGTTATAAAAACTAAAGCCTCAAAATTAGACATTACTTGCTGCATTTTTTAAGTACGGGGGCTTCTGCACCGCACACATGCACTAATGTTAATCTGTTGCTATGCGCATGAACTCTACTGAGTAACACAGTATTGTTAGGGTAGATGCAAAGACGGTGAACTTTGTACTCAATGATTACACTAACGTAATTAATCTTTTTATCGTGATTTTTTTAAAACCATAAGTAAGAAGCATTTGTAGCTGTTAAAATTGATATAATTTTATTATAAATTATGAAATACAAGGAAAGAAGCTTAACGTTATCAACCGTTATATACCCTGCAACAATTTAATTTTTAAAAACCAAAAAAACATTTACATACAATTTAAAATATATTGAAGAAAATTAAATAATATTTTTTTAAATAAAAATTACAAGAAAAACAACAAATGTTAATTTTAAAATTGTTTAATTTAATAATTATAAGAAACTGTTAGCTGTCAATTTATTTACAGGGAGTATACTTATCCAACATGAGTCCCAAAACACATCGTACGATTTTTGACAGAGGCAGTTGCTGAGTGTTGGTGATATGACTTGTCACAAGAAACAATGAGTGGCCCATTTCAAAGTTCAAGTTAACTTGGAAAGACTAAATGGGATGGGTATCGTAATTACAAGTTCATTGGGCTTATGCTGAATTAACTTGAATGTGAATGGTCAAAGGAAATTTATTGTTATCACTCAAACTTTTCATTCATGGCAATTCGCAACCGATAAGACAACTACGATACTATAAATGCGTATAGTAACATAAATTTCATGAACTGACCAAAACAAACCAATGATAACTTTGCATTCAATAAAATTTACTATATAAAGCCATCACTGTTGGCACTTTAATACAGTCCATTCGTGCCAGCCAATCGTTAGGTTTTGATTTGTTTCTGAAAATGAAGTTTATTCTGGTTTCTTTTGTAATGATACTCCTGGCATTCAGTCAGGTTAACGCCAATCCTGTGGACGTTTGCCCCGAAACAGAAGAAGTTGTTTGGGCTCTTGGCGTGGAGTGCGTTGTCTTCCGTAATAAATGTTACTTTGATAGAGCCAACAGTGTTTATACTCCTCGTAAGTGTTTGAAAACTAGAACTGATGAGCTTGGCCATCACGACATAACTATCTATCGCAACTATCCCTGTACCATCAGCACTCACAATCGTCAGCAAGGAGGAGTGCCAGAAGTACTGCAATGCTTTTTGTTCATCAGTCTTCGATCCCGTTTCCGGAACCTACAATGGCGAGGTCATATTTTTCAGTAATCAGTGCAAGAAGGACTTGTTCTCCTGTCAGACGGGCAAAAGTATGTGGAATCATTTTCGAAAAAGAAAAACTTATTCCTTAACCTATTGTTTTGCAGCGTTCTTGGATTGATGATCAGTGTGGGCAACTCGGATAATACACACGGATAATAAACTCTTATAACTTATATAATTAGCAAATGTGTTGTGTAGCCCCTATGCAATTTAAGTGATAGCCACCATAGACAAACGTTGCCCCAAAATATAATTTGGGACTTATAGTCTATATTTAATTTTTAAAAAGATTTTAGAAGTGAAAAATCTTTCCCTAAAACTTGATTGAGAATTGTTTTCGTTTCTCTTCGTTGATACTAGAACTTCTGCATTGCAGAAATGACGAGCATGAAATAATCAAAAATGGTGCAACTGAAATGTTTCGATGTTTTTTTTTTGCTGTTTTCATGGTTTTATTCGCTTTTGCCCAAGAGAAATTGCAATGGGATGCAAATGGAATTGGATGTGAAGCAATCGGCTAGCGGGTACATTGATTTATGACAGATGTTATTGGACAATCCAGAAGGGAAGGAACATTTACAGTACACTTGGCTTTTATTCGGTTCGATGCTGTTCTGTCTGATTGATGTCACAAGTCAAAGAGCTGATTCATCGAATGTTTGAGATCTTTTATTTGATTTTCACTAGGAGGAATGAAGTGTCACATGGTGATTCATCAGCGGGAGAACATCACATCCATTAACAGATAACTTATCGCTCAATTATATGAGTTGTTTATTCATGTATACATTCAACTTGCTTTACTGATAAAACTGCAACACTCTCATCTTTATTGCCGGACATTTTTAAGTACATACGTTTTTATCATTCAAGCTTTATAATCTATAAGCTTTCCTTTACTTTTGTAATACTTTTCATCTTCCAGAGCCGAAACTTAAAGTACAAATATTCTGATTATTGTTTTATACGATACAGCAAGAAACTAATGGGTGTCTTATAGAGTTAGATCAAGAATCAAACAGAATCGTAGAACTTATTTAACTCATGAAAGGAGTATCATCTTGTCGTGCAGATTTTTACCTAGTTGCCTAACAAATCTCCCAGCCTGTCGGACGACTAGGCGGCTCAATACAGGGCTTCCAGACCCAGTCTATCCAGGGTATGCAGGCGTTCATATTTTGATCGAAGCCCGTGTTGGGTTGGCACTTTTTCAGCTCCGCCTTAGTGTTCTGCGCGGCGCACCACCAGTACTTGGTGGGATCCATGCAATGGCGCTGAGCCTGTCCAGCTTCCACGGCAAGCTTGCAACCTGGCTCAAAGGTATCAAAGCATTGAGTCCCGGCCGTAGATCCGGAGAGTAACCAGAGGCAGCCAGAAAAGAGGGCAACGACGAGATGAGCTAGTTGCATCAATTAGTGAATGTTATTAAAACATCTAAGAGACTTGGACTTACCTGTGAGTTGCATTATGGATCGGGGGTAACTGTGAATCCATTCAATGCAGAACCATCACTTTTATAGGCAGCTCAAGTGGAGTATCTTCTTCGCTAGGGTTCGATGTACTAAGGAAAAGCACTTAGCAACTGAAGAACGTGCCAAGGTCACAATATGCTGGAGTGTCGTCTGTGATTGTTTTTCCCCTTGACTCAAGTGCGCCTGTACTGCATACGAAGCGCTCCACACGCATTTTACAATGGTCAAAATGACAAAGAAGAAGTGTCTCAACAACGATGGCTAACAAGTCTTGTTCTTCCCCATCTCATCCACAGCGCACGGCATTTTCAACCCATTTCATTGGACACTGCGAATCCATTTATTTCAACAGATGAGCAGATCCAGAATGCAAACTCTTCCATATATTCGACACGAACCTTTCAATGTCCAGTTAAATAGCTTGTACAACTCTCAAGAACCCCCGGAACAGATCTCTCATCTGGCAAGTTTCGCCTTTTGTCACGTATTGATTTATTGTGTTTGTTGTGATTGTTTTTCTTCTACAAATTACTTTACAGCTTGTCTGCAAAAATTGCATGCCACTCACGCGCTTACAGATGTTCCAGCTGAAAGAAAATTTCCACTAACAAGAACTGGCTGCGCAAACCTGTGCCACTCAGCACTCACCACCGTATGCCACATACCACTTGCCACTTGCCCCATTACCACAAGAGCTATCAGCGAAAGACGTACGTCCGAGTACGTAGAAAAGGAGCTTTAGCTCGCCAACTTCATTTGGAGCTGTGCAGCGCAACACGGCACAAAAAGCTGACAACAAAGCATTGCCTTCGGCAAGACATGTGAACTACATTTCTCTGAAGACCAAGTGGGACACAGCCGCAAGTGATGAGGATATATCTTTGCGGAAAGTGACTTGCACTTGAGGGCAACGTTCAAAGTTGTAAAAAAACAGTCAAATGATAACGTTATACTACAATACACCACCAATCATAATGCATTTGTTAGCACTTTGAAAGCCAAATTAATATTACACATTGGAAGTAAACGCGCCCAAAATTTTAAATTTAAGAAATTGCTACTGAAGTGCTGCCAGATTGCGCCAATAGTCTATAAACAAAAACATAAGCGTTGCCACTATGCGCGTTTCACAGGGCTGAAACATAATGTTGTTGTCTGAGGTAGCAAACATCTGTGCGCTTGTGCGCAAATATTGCAGTCACTTGAAGTTAGCTGCGCTGTGTACAAATAGTATAATATCGGCTATCGATAAATAAATAGTGGCAGCGAGAGAAAAATAAAAATTCCGCAACAACAACACACAAATTGAAGTGTAGTGAAGAATTAAATCTAATTATAACAAACTGTGGACGAGCATTACAACACACACACACTCACTCACTCACACAGAAGGCCAGTTAATTAGTAGTAGCAACTTAACGATTTTCGAAACAACACAAAAGCAAACGGGTAGGGCGCAGCGGCTGTGGCAGAGGCAGCGACAGCAGCAGCAGCGGCAGGTAGTAGCCTAAACACTTGTGTGAGAGTGAGGCGCGCGCGCGGAATGGGTTGAGGTAAATATATGAGAGCGTGTGTGTGCGTGCGTTTTGCGCTGTGTAAGTGTGTGATGCAAAGAACATCAGCGGCGGCAGCAGCAGCAGTAGCAGCAACGGCAACAGCAACAACAACCAAAAGCGGCGTATGTAACTAAAGCGAATTACAGCACACAACGCTAAGCAACGCAACGCAAGAGAGAACATCTACGTAATGGCCAATCAACTGGATGCCAATGTCAAGGACGATCTGAAAACGCAATTCGTAACGCGCGAGGGCACCTATCGACTGTTGACTCTGTCTGAGTACTCGCGTCCCAATCGTGTTGGCTACAGCAACAACCAGAGTTCGCCGCAGGTGCGCGTCTCGTTCGTCACCCTGCCCAATCCCAGTGGTGGCAGCGGCAGCACCAGCGGCAGTCACAATAGTAAAAACAACAGCGAAACGACAGCATCGCCAGCAACAACAATAACAGCGAGTGATAAGCGCAACCCACTGCAGTCAAATGGCGCTAAAACAACAACCACAACATCAAATACAACAACGCCAGCTACGCCAACAACAGCGACAACAACAACAACAGCTGGAACAGCAGCAGCAATATCAGCATCGACAGCATTAAACGGAGGCGGCGCCGGCGGCGACACCAGCTACAACGGGAGCAGCACAGTGGACGCCCGCTTGGGCGGCGGTATCTCCATGCACTCGATGACCAATGGTGCTGTCCTCGACCAGAATGGCATGCCGACTAATCAAATCTATGGAGGAGATCGCATTTGCTTCAACTTTGGACGAGACCTGTATGTCTATGCGTTTCGTGGCATCAAAAAGGTGAGAAAACAATATTGAGATGAACACAGAGAATTTGCATAATCTGTTGCTTTTTTGTTTTGTGTCTTGTAAAGAATCGTAACAAGGTGGCGTGGCAAGGGTCCAAGAGATCTTATTATAAGCATCGCGAACATTACGGCCTGATAAGCCGACTTGCATTGCCTGTGCTACCTTCACCACACAGTGCCAATTGGCGTCCTACCGTCCTCCTTCCAATTAGTTACAGCCGCTAGCATCCCCACCTCCATCTTCGCTCAAGCCGCCCCCAATGGCTCGTCATATCCAGTTTACCCGTTGCCACACAACCATACAGCCACTTAATTTGTTCCAATTCGCACTACGGATGTTTAGTTGTATTGTCGTATTATTATTGTTGCTGATTCTGTTGTTGTTGTTGATCAATTCGCTTGCTTAGCTTTTATTTAAATGTTTTTATTGCGCTCGAAGGCAACTTTTTCCATTGAAAATCACCCACCCTTCTGCGGATCGCGTATGTTGAAGCCGACAATGCGTTATGACTTATAAGCTTAGCTTAGGTAGTAATCGATATATGGAGCTGTGCACCAACTAAAACAGATCGCTGCAAATGTATCAACCACTGCTTTTGCAGAAGTTTACATTTGCTTGAATTTCACTTCTAGCCGAAGTCTTTGAATGGTTCGTCATACTCGTCTGTCGTGAGTATGACGAACCAATCGTGTGAGCACCTCTTTTAAATTCATGAACAAGTCGCTAATTTATATTTAAAAAGGCACCACAAACCGTGTTAATTTGTATACCCTATGATCGGTCTGTTCTTGTACGGGGTATGTTTGCTCGATGAAGAAAATAACTGAAAGCGGTTTACGTATGCAATATGAATAAGAATTTGCAAGAGTTATTCGTAATTTTACACTTGGTCAGAGTATTCCCTATGTAATAAAAAGATTAATGACTTCTTAATACGCTACAATCTTATTGACAAATCGTATTTGTTGCTCAGAGTTTTTTTTCCTTTGTATTATATTTAATTTACTGTGGCATCAGCTAGACGATGCGTGCCACGCCTTTAAAGTGCAGTAGCAAGTAAATATAATTCCCTGTTTTCGGTCACCTTTGTCTCTTGTAGGGCACCGAGATGAGCAAGCCAATTGATAAGAAGTTCTACAAGGGCACAAATCCCAGCTGCCACGATTTCAATGCAAACGCGGCAACGCCCACAGGTGCACCGCTGCTGGTTGGTTTCACAACGGGGCAAATTCAGCTGGTATCCCCTCAGTTAGGCCCACGTGAATTGCGGAAACTATTCAACGAGGAGGTGAGTTGCAATGTCTGCCATATCAAGTTTCCTTCGCTGATTTGACATTCCGTTTGTTGCAGCGCCTGATTGACAAGACCAAAGTGACCTGCCTGAAGTGGCTGCCGAATGCGCCACATTTGTTTCTCGCCTCACACGCCTCGGGACATTTGTATCTATACAACGAGGAGCTGCCCTGTGCGGCCACAGCGCCCAGCTATCAGCCTTTTAAGGTGGGTGACGGCTACACGATACTCACCTGCAAGTCGAAGTCGACGCGTAATCCACTCTACAAGTGGGTATTCAGCACCGACAACTGCTGCATCAATGAGCTGTGCTTCTCGCCCTGTGGCTCAAATTTGGCGCTGGTATCGCAAGATGGATTTCTGCGTGTCTTTCACTATGATACGATGGAGCTGCTGGGCATTGCACGTTCCTATTTCGGTGGTTTCCTTTGCGTCTGCTGGTCGCCTGACGGAAAGTATATTGTCGTCGGCGGTGAAGATGATCTGGTTACTGTGTGGTCTCTGCACGAACGACGCGTTGTAGCCCGCGGCCAGGGTCATCGATCCTGGGTATCTGTTGTGGCCTTTGATCCATATACAACCTCCTACACCAATTGGGATGGTGGAGATTTTAGTGACGACGAAAACCAGTTAAACGAATACACGGCATCCAGAGAAGAGCGCTTCTCGGGCGACTCAACAGCAAATGGAGGATTCGAGGGCTTCGATAAGAACTCAACGCCGCTGCATGAGTCTCGAGCGCGTCCACATTCTGCTTCGTTTCGTTCGGATGCTTCATCGGCGGCGCTGGCGCCGGACAAGTTAGCGACCAGCTATCGGCTTGGCTCCGTCAGTCAAGACACGCAAATCTGTCTGTGGGACATAACAGAAGATGTGCTGAGAAATCCGGTGACGTTGCGCCAGCGAGTGAACAGCACGCAGTTTAACGACAGCAGTTTCATGAATGGCGGCCTCAATGCGGATGGCATAAAAGTGATACGACCCGTTGCCATGGGCCAGGCAAATAACTTTGTTGACTCGGGAAGCTGCAGCCCCAACCGAGAGTCAGCCGGTGGAGCGGGAGCAACTGAGCATAGCAATAGCAGTTCCAGCAAATTCTCTACGGCCAATTGCACGATATCCTCGCAATCATCCAATGCCAATACGCCGCCCGACGAATGTTGTGAAACGGAGCCGGCCCCAACTGGCAATGCGGCAAGCAACACATCCAAAAACAACAGCAAGTCACACGGCACCAGCAACTCAATAAAGTTTCCCAACTGCATCAGCACGACCAAGTCGGATAGCATTGACAGCAGTGGACCGCGCGTAAGCGGATCCAATTACTCCACCTCCGGCTACAATAGCAAGAATTCCAATAGCTCGAGCAAATCCAACTCGAATTCGGGCAGCAGCTTTAGCGCCTTCAACAGCCTCACCCAGCGTTTGTCCAATTTTAGTTTTCTTAGCAATTCAGATAAACGCACAGCTACTATTGGTTACGAGGGAAGCGGCGGAGCCGGAGGGGGAGGTGGGTCCACGGCCACAAATCATCGACAGCATCGAAAGGCCATGAGCATGCTAAAGAGCTATAATCAACATAATCACAACAACAGCAACCACAACAATAACAGGAGCAGCAGCAACATAAGCAGTTCCACAAATTTTGTAAACTCCACGGCGGTGGAGTCGGGAACGGGCACTAGCACGAGTACTGGCATTGGAAGCAGTGCGACAGCCAATAGCTTCGGCTCATTGAAATTGAGCAAATCTTCACACAACTCTTCGCTGGTAACGGCCGCTCAGTCATCGACCAGTGTGGGTAGCTACGATCCCATGAAGCTCATCGGCACACCTGCCTGTCCGCGATTCGAGGAGTGTCCGCTGCTGGAACCGCTAGTGTGCAAGAAGATTGCACACGAGCGTCTGACGGCTCTCATTTTTCGCGAGGACTGCTTTTTGACAGCTTGCCAGGATGGTTTTATCTACACCTGGGCGAGACCAGGCCACACAACGGTAAATCTAAGCCCATCATGCACTGAATCACCTAAAGGCTAATTTAAAACTTTGATGATCCACAGCACGTTTCCCAGCACTTGTCGCCCAGTCAAACAGCGCCTCCGGGCGGCACGGTAATATAGTTCGATAAAATGAATGCGGTCAACTATCAGCGTAATCTTGTCAAGCAGCAGGAGGCGGCGCAGTCGGTGATTTAGGTTAGAGCTAGCGATTGATTTCAAATAATTTCTTGATAGACAGAGTTTCATTTAATATAATTGTTTTCTCTATGTTTGTTGCGACCGTTTTGTATTCCAATTGAATGAACACTCATAAATGAAATATTCATGATATACATATTGAAAATCAAACATAAAAGTTATAAATCCACGGTGTGAAGTTATGTACAACATAACTATGATTTATATGCAACAAAAGCAGGCAACACAGCAAACATTTATATGAATACGATATATATACATATATTGAAATATATATATATATTTAAATTTTGATTATTATTAGTTGTAAATGTATTATTTTTAATACGTGGAATTTGTTGAAAACAAAGCAAAGCATGTTTATAACTATTTACTAAGCGCTAGCATTAAATGAAACACAATACAAAAAACAACAACAACACACACTTTGCTTTAGACAACTTAAACAAAAAGCAAGATAACAGAAACAGAAAACAAAAACACCCAAAAACGAAAGCTAAGCTAGCGAATTTGTATGCGAAACTTTTTCACATTTGTGCTATGGTACTGAGTTGCAATTGAGGCCCCAACTAACGAACTACTTATACTAACTATATAATTAATTAGTACGCATTATTACTAAAGTAAAACAAACGACAAACGAAACTAAAACCTAAACGTAGGAACTGTTATCGTTATTATTACATTATTACATATGTATTATTTCTCACCCTATTCGAGTGCAAAGTCAGTCACATAAATAATATAGTAATTCAAGTAAACAACAACAACTAAACACCCAAAAAATTAGACTAACCCAAAACAAATAACATTTCATACATGCTTATATTTTATAAACGAAATCGTTACGCGTGCGAAACTAGTGGGAAATTAAAGAACTAAAAATAAATAAAAGTTAATGGATAAAAACAGCGACAAAAGTTAGCCAATAAGTTAACAAATGAAGAAGTCAAAAAAAATAAATGCAAAATAAGAAGAACAACAGATGGAAAAACGAAAAGGAAAGCAAAAAACCAACCAACAACACGTTACAGTAATGAGACTAAAATTCAATAAAAACGATATACTATATAAACAAAAGAAAAATCGATGAAAACATAACATACACACGACACTTGTTTTAATGACAAACAACATTGATATGTTTATTTAAAGCACTGTTTATTTATAAAATGGGTGGTTGTTAACAAAAATATGTATTTCTTCATACGCCAGAAAATCTCAATCGGGTGTTTTTATAAACCTTACATATCGCCTTTGACCACACAAACTACTTAGAAGATTTATAAAATTTTGGAAATGACTTCATTGGTTTTGGAAACTTTTAACACATCGATTTTGAGAGTATCTATACTACAAAATGAATTTATTTCCTCATTATTGCCCGCTTGACTCTTTAAATTTTACAATTTAAACTAATGTTTCCTAGATCGCCTTTAACGGAACCGTTGTGTCCACGCCTGGCAGATACAGGTGCTTCGACAGCATGAAAGCAAACAGCACCTGACCAGCAATCACGATGAACAGGAAGTATAGCTTGCGCTTGCGACCTCCACTGTAATCGAACTGCTGCGGATTTCCATATGGATCGTAGTTGATGGCACCACTGGGTGCGGTTGGCGTATTGTCCTGCAACAGTTTTGTTCGCAACGTGCGCAACTGCGAAGATCAGCAATTAGTAAAAATACATTCAGAGAGGGATTTGAACTATTTATGCTCACCAAAAAGAAGCCAAAGGCAAAACTGGTGTACGCCAAGGCTATGTAGTAGCCGGAGCGAAAGAAGAGCGAGCTGACCAGAAGACACACAACAATGTTGACGTACTTGTAGCCAGTAAATGCCAGTAAATCAAGGGTCTTGAGGCTCGTCTTAACATTCATTACATACAAACTTATCGAGTAGATAACCAGTTCGAAAATGCTATACGCCATGGCGCTGGATGCCTGGATACCTAATTGTTCCGGTGAGAATCTGTTCTGCATGCCCAAGAGAAGGCCGGCAACAATCACATACGTGATATAGCCCATAGTAGGTAGGTAGAGATCTGGTGCGTTAATGTCGTATCTTGGCTGCACCGGATGCTCTTGATCGTACTTAAGCGCCCAATCCTATGATGAAGATGAAATAAGTTCAATGAATAGTTCAAATTGGACACATCTATAGGAATAATCCAATTGGATTCGTCGATAAATCCTGCTTACCTTGTGCAAGTAAGGGAAGAAAAGCAATCGTAGCTTTCGGCCCACGTAGGCATTGTCCACTGCAAAGTAGTACTTCAGTTTCGCCACTGGCACCCACTTTTCAAACTGGTTCTCTACCAGCTGCTTGCCTTGGTCGGCCAGTCGCTGGCCATACTGCATTGCCATATCCTGCACAATGGGTTGTTGAAACATACCAAACTGGGGAAATTGACCGGGAGCGGGTGCAGCACCGGGAGCCAGACCGTAAGGCGATTGTGGCTGCTGTGCTGCACCAACTCCATATGTGGCAGGTTCAAGGGAAGAGGGCACATGTGGTTGGGTTGGCTGCTGAGCCTGATGTGGTGTTGCATAGCTGAAGTTTTGCTGTTGCAGAGGCTGTTGCGGGGCTGTGTCCACATTGTAGCTGAAGTTGTTGACTTGCGGTGCTGGCCCACCGTACATGTTGGGATCGAACATTGTGGGTGCAGCTGTAGGCGTCATAAAAGCCGAACCACTGGGCATTGCAGCTGACGGACCCATCGCGTTCACATCGCTGACACGTTTGACGGGACGTGTGCGCCCGCTGCCTTGTGCTATTTTGGTAAACATAAGAGATATTAGGGGTTTATTGGCGTCTAAGAGGTGCGTTAGAAAGGAACATGTTAGGAATATTGTAAGAACAGGCAACAAGCGCAATGAATAACTGGCACTTAACAATCAAAGTACACAACTAATTAGTTAAAAAGAAGCAGAAAATTTTATAACTTTCAGCTGCAGCAAAACTCGTACTGAGTTTCTCTCATCCGCATCTAAATTGGCATTCAAGCATTCTTAAGCACGGCAGCTGCCTTCGTGGTATACTTGCGTAGAGATAGCTTGTTCCTTACAATTTTCCCACTTACGATTCCGTATACCCGCATTTGGATTATAATTCATTCTGTTTGTGCTGCGCCCTGCCCCTCGTTGTCTTCCTTCTAGTGTAACAATGCTTGTTTTTATTTTAGGTATAAGCAAAACTTTGGTTTATTACACATCAGCATTCGGCTAAAATTCGATTATGTTTCGATAACCTTGTTTTCTTTCTATCGATACTTGGTTCGGCGAATATCGAGTATACGATAGTCGGAACAACAAGTAAACGGAGTGTTCGAAACACATATAATTATTTAAGAAGTGTTAAAGCTATTACAATTATTTAATTATAATGTGTCTCAATTGTGCATACAAAAATCAAATGTTTTAAATACCGTAATATTGAAAACATTTATTAACCAGTTCTGCCAATACTTTTAATTGTATCCAGTTTTCTTATTGGTTTTATCAATTTGTAACTTAAGTCTGAAAGTATCATTCTATTATAGAGTAGCGTTGGACAACTGTTTGAGTAGGTGGCAAGCCTTAAATGAGTCGTATGCGATTAATTGAGTGGTATCGATACCCAGTTAATAATCGTGGCTTGCTCATATCTACCTGCTATTTTTGTTGAAGCTGTAGTTTTTGTTTTTATTTAATTCATACAGTTTTAAAGTGTTTGGTAATTCAGTATTAACTGAAGGTTAGTTCAATTTAAATTTAAAAAAGTGAATTTGTGCTCACATTGATAAAAGTAGTTGCGCGCTGCCGCAGATACTGAGAAATTCGTTCCCTAAGATTTAAGGTGTGGTTGGGTTTCTCGGGTGTTTGACTAAGCGCAGCTTTTCTCAAATAGGGCGGGGACGCTGTCAAATTTATGACTCGACTCCTCTTATAAACTCAAACATTTTTATTAACTTCCATTAAGAAAATTAACAGTTTCTTTTCTAAATTATATAGAAGGTTTAACTAATCAATTTCTCAAAGAACGTAAATTAAGACTTAGACCACGCCTTAAACAACAGACACGCACACAGACACTTGAGTATACACGTTTGCGTAAGTGTGTGGGTGCGCATTATTACTAATAGAACAAATTACTGATCGTCTGAACGACAGATCAGAAATTTTGTAGATTTGTTTACCCCACGAACATGTTAATTGTTCATAAATCGAAAATTTCTATAAATAAACATAGTTCAATGTGTTTATAGGTTCCACGAATTTCCAAATAAATATGTGCCTTTAGTCTACAAAGCAAAGCGATCAGCAGTTTTCACATCGAACTGAGACCAAGTCGGAGCATCGTCATGTCTCAACACAGCAGCAGGCCCGCAATCTGCTGGATAGTGCAATTCGTGTTGTTGCTGGCAACGAGCAAGGCACAACTTCCAATCGATTTGCAACAACAGCAACAGCCACAGTTGCCTCAACAACCACAACAAGCATATCAGCCCAGCTATAACAAGGACTACTCGCCACGCTATAATCCACTTTATACGGGCCAACAACAGAATCCGGACACCACTCAGTATGAGAACCCAATGCTGGACTTTGGTAATCAGCCTGGAAGTCCTAATTATGCTGGTGGCAGCGGCAGCCTTAGTCCGAACAACGGGTATAACAACTATGACACGAATCGTCAGCTGCTGGGCGGTGGCAGTACACTTGGAGGACCGGGAAGCCTAGGTGGAAACCTAGGACCACAATATGATCCCTTCAACCGCAACAGCATTACAAGCAATTCTGGTGTCGGCTATCGGGATATGTTTACAGATGAGGACAACTTTTGTCCGGAACACTGGGTATCCTATCGGCAAACGTGCTATCGCTTTATCCGTTCGCCCAAACGAAACTGGGCGGAGGCCAAGAAAATCTGCAAGGCTTATACGGCAGATTTAATCAATGTGGACAACCGGGATAAGCATATGTTCATTTTGAAGCAGTTGATAATGCAGAACCAAAGACAAAATCGCTTTTTCATCTCGGCTCGGCAGACTGGACCGCAGAATTGGGTAAACGATGACAATACGCCTCTTGTGCAAATAGAGGATTCCTTTTCCAACGAACAACAAGCACTTGAAAACGAAGATCTCAACGACAATCGTTTTCTGGTCGAGAACGATCAGATAAACCGAAATTTCAAGAATCCCAATCAATACTATAACACGATGCTGGGCACAACAAACGTTGATCAGCGCAATCAAAACAATCTGCGCGGATTCTTTGGTGAGTAATGAAGAAAAGCGATTTAACATTTACAATAATTGAAATCTTTCTCGCAGGTCCTAATCAGCCTTATGGTGACAATGGATATATAAAAGATCGAGTGGTCTACGCATATTCAAAGAAACGCGACCGCTGGATGTTCATGCCAGCGTATGAACTTGAAATGAATCTTTTTATCTGCGAATCCAGATCACTTTACAGTCCAGACAACGTAAACATCAAACTCGATGACAAACGACCTTATCACTATGGCTTGGCTATCCTTGACTTGGAGCGTATACCACGAGGACCATACTTCGTAAAGCAACCGAATGACACGATCTTCGATGTGAGCAAGTATCGTCAAATTGACGATGTTTCACTGAGCTGTTTGGCTGGTGGATATCCCACGCCCAATTATGAGTGGTATCGCGAGGTGTATGTGAACGACACGCTTGAATACATAAAGATCGATCCCTTGGCCCAGGATCGCTACACCATTTCGGGTGGTAACTTGATTATTTACAAACCTAAGCAGTCGCTAGATCAAGGAGCCTATCATTGCGTAGCAGAAAACAAGTTCGGACGCGTCCGGTCTGAGAGCGCCAACCTAAACTTTGGCTTCATAATGGAGTTCAATCTAAAGCGTTCGGCTGAGACAAGCGAAATGAATTGGGGCAAATCTATATTCTGTGATCCGCCACAACATTATCCGACTGTCAAATACTATTGGGCACGCGACTATTTTCCCAATTTCGTGGAAGAAGATCAACGTGTTTTCGTTTCAAACGATGGTGCTCTTTACTTCTCCTTTATTGAGATTGTCGATCGCGCCAACTACTCGTGTACTGTACAAACTTTCGTCTCCGATAATGGCCGAAATGGACCGTTCTTCCCACTGCGCGTAACGCCCAACAGCAACTATCAGGCGCTTATATTTGCCAATTCTTTCCCTAAGGTTTTCCCGGAAGCTCCGGTTGCTGGAGAAGAAATTCGTTTGGAATGTATGGCTTTTGGCTATCCCATTCCATCGTATAACTGGACACGCCAGGGCCAGCCTCTTCAGCGCAATGCGTACACGACCAGTTACGGGCGTGTTCTGATCATCAAGAATGCCACCACCAACGATAATGGAGAGTACACGTGCAGCATTACAAATCCGAGAAAGACGTTGGAGAAGTCCATCTTCATAAACATACAAATGAAACCTGAGTTTACCATTCCTTTAAAAGACATGATCAAGGACTACAACAGCGATGTTACTTTTATTTGTGAAGCGTTCGCTATACCCGATGCCAACTATACGTGGTACAAGAACGCTGAACGTCTTGATCCCCTCGCCATAAATCGGGATCGTTATATAATCCAAGACAATGTGCTAACTATTAAATTCCTAGAAAAGGATAAGGATGAGGGCATGTACCAGTGCGGTGCACAGAATCAGTTAAAGACGTCATTCTCCTCTGCTCAGCTACGTGTGCTCTCCATGAAGCCTTCTTTCAAGAAACATCCACTTGAGTCTGAAATCTATGCGGTCTACAATGGCAATACAACCATCGTTTGTGATCCAGAAGCCGCGCCACGCCCTAAATTTCAATGGAAAAAGGATGGTCAGCTGATTGGGTCCGGTGGACATCGTCGCATTTTGCCCAGTGGCACGCTTATCATATCGCCAACGTCTCGAGATGATGAGGGCATGTACTCCTGTATAGCATCTAATCAAGCAGGCCAGGATGAGTCACACGCCCGGGTTATTGTATTGCGTAAGTTCTACCAGACTTCCAGCGCTGTTCATAGTGTACTTAACATATATAATTAATTTATTTTGGCAGAGGAAATTCGCTTCACTCAGACACCACCGCAGCGTATCGTCTCCAGGGAACACGACCTTATCTATCTACACTGTGAGGCTGCGTATGACGAGTTACTGGACATTGCCTACGTTTGGAAACACAATGGTGAAATCCTGCGAAACAATCACGATGGCACCACCCGAATTGTATGCTCTTCCAATTCCCAGGTTGCAATCTTGACTTATCAAACATTTTCCTTTGCAGATTGTCGATTGGAACAGCCTTACGGTGCATAACACAACTATGCGCGATGCTGGAGATTACGAATGCGTTGTTCAGTCAGCTGTGAATGAAATAAGCACAAAGACGAATGTCATCATTGAGGGTGCACCCGGTGCACCTGGCGGCGTTCAAGTTATTGAGGTTGGCAAGACCAAAGCCGTCATCGAATGGGTAGATGGTGTCAACAATGGTCGGCCAATACGCTATTATAATATTCTGGGTCGCACCAATTGGAATCGCACGTGGGTGAACGTTTCGACGCATGTGCAGGCGCGTGAAGTGGATCGTTATACATCGCGTCAGCAGGCAGAGGTCACCAATCTAACGCCTTGGTCTTCCTATGAGTTTAGTGTGACTGCCGTGAATGATCTAGGCATTGGAGCACCATCGGCACCTTCACCAATCTACAGCACCTACGACGATAAACCCTATATTGCACCACGGAATGTGGGCGGGGGTGGTGGCAAGATTGGCGATCTCACCATTACTTGGGATCCGTTACTGCCGCAGGAACAGCACAGCCATGGCATTCACTATAAGGTGTTCTGGAAACTAAAGGGAGCCTTAGAATGGGCAAGTGACGTGATTAAAAAGCAAGACAATGTTGGAATTGCCGTGGTTAATATTCCGCCCAACAACTACTATACTGAGTACGAGGTGAAAGTGCAGGCAATAAACAGCGTGGGCAAAGGACCCGAGAGTGAAACTGTTGTCATTTACTCTGCTGAAGATATGCCGCAAGTGGCACCGCAGAAACCATTCGCCCTGGCCTATAATTCCACATGCTTTAATGTTACCTGGAGTCCCATTGACATGTCTCGTGAGAACATTCGTGGCAAACTGATCGGTCACAGGGTAAAGAGACCATTTATTACTTATTGTCCAATAGTTTAAGTAATCTGACGCATTATATTCTTTAGTTGAAGTATTGGAACACGAAACTTCAAGAGGAAGATTCCGTTTACTATCTATCCCGTACGACACGCAACTGGGCTCTAATTGTGGGACTGCAACCGGATACGTATTACTTTGTGAAAGTCATGGCATACAACGCAGCAGGCGAGGGACCCGAGAGCGAACGTTTTGAAGGTACTGATCATCTGATCATCTATTGGTGGCCTGATTCTAAGAGCAACATATTTTTTCAACTTTCAGAACGCACATATCGCAAGGCACCACAGAAGCCGCCTTCCTCCGTCCACGTCTATGGCATCAACCCGTCTACGGTGCGCGTTGTGTGGCGTTATGTGTCACCAGCGGAAGATGAGGAGCCCATCCAGGGCTATAAGGTAAGTGACTCGAGTCATTATTATCAAGCAGAATACCAATTCATCTCAACTTGTTTACAGGTTCGTGTTTGGGAAACGGATCAGAATATGATCACTGCCAACAATACCATTGTGCCAATTGGACAAAAGCTAGAGGCCTACATCAACAATCTGACTCCTGGCAAAAGCTACAATATGCGTGTTCTGGCCTACAGCAATGGTGGTGATGGTCGCATGTCTAGTCCTACGCTCAAATTTCAAATGGGAAAGACCACACGCAATGCAGCAAATACACGACATGGCCATAACATAAATACGGCATTAATTCTGAGCGTCTTATTGTTTATCACCACGTTTTTTTACAACAATGGCAACTAGAATCAACAGTTACAATGTCATTTACACTAGGAGTAAGAAACAAAAACCGTCCAATTTCTGCAGAGCGCACAGCTTTATGAAGAACATACACAATTTAGATTTTAAAGAGCAACACCCATTCCGTCTAATGAAGTAGTAATCTCAGTATTCTTGAACATACATATGCAAATCAAGATGCAATTAAGAAGTGACCTTATATACAAATAAGTAAAGCATATGAATTGAAAACAGGAAGAAACACTAATTTTTATAGAAATTTTTCGAGCATTATACATATATTTCATTCAATGTTCAACGAATAATTTTTACATTAGAATAAGCACAAAGTTCAACAACTTTTTATTGCTGATCTGCTTAAATTGTAAAAAACTTTTAAAACGTACAAAGTGTATATTGTATTAAATGTAATTGCGTCCATTATTTTACCAGCTATTAATAAAACGAATAGTAAGACGACATAACTCGATATTCAATTTTAGATTCAAATTCCCGTCTAACACGATCTAAAATTCGTGCTTTTTAAGTTGATAAAATTGCCGATGGTTTATACCTTGGAAGATTCGTATCTCTCCGCACAGGATTATTATGGTGCAGAAGTTAAAAAACAATCAGCTCCAAAACTGAGAGCCTGGCCTACGTTGAAACAAACAGGCTGACGGACAGACAGTCATGGCGTGATAGACTTGGAACATAATAAACTAAAATGTAGGTAAATTACGTGGCATTCACCTGGCAAAAATTATTATACGCAATAATAATATTTATTTCATTGTTATCCTTAAAATCACCGAACCACGCGTCGATTAGCACAATATTATTTTAGAACGGTTTATCGAAGGCTAGTTAATATTATTATATTTTTTAGATTAAAAAATTTAAAATAAATTAATTTGTTCAAATCAATAGAATAGAAACTATTAAATGGCTTATATATAGTTGAAAGAATGAGTCGAAAATAAATCGAAAATTATTAGCATAAACTGGATCTTCCGGCAAATACCATAAATAGCTATTCCCCATGAAAAGATAATCTAAAAAATGTTACAAAAACAGAAAAAATCGTATTATATTCCTAACATACCAATCATACAAAAAAATTATTTTGCAATGGCTCCCAAAAACTTTTAAAAATGTTAATTATAAAACAACCAGTCTGCTTATTTATTTTGATGAACATTCATTTTTGTAGCATATAGGCAGACAGATTAAATGTTGTCTGGCAAAACCAATTTTTATAGGGATTGATTTGTAATTGAAGACATTCCTTTTTGAAAAGATATTTTTAATAACTTTTTGATTTAAGGCTGGTTGCTTTTTATGATAAGAGCTAGTTTACAATTCTTATTTTGCAATATATTTATACAGGGGCGTTCAGAGCTTTTTTGGGGCCCGGGGCAAAAAAAAATTCGGGGTCCCCTCCCTCCCTATTTCTTTGTGGCACGACACATATATACTCGATTTGTCATATTTTGAAAAACTGCCATTCGACGTTTGGGGGCCCCCTTGACGACGGGGCCCGGGGCAAACTGCCCCGTTTGCCCCCCTCTGAACGCGCCTGTATTTATATTCTTGCTGTTAAAGACTACTAGCATAGTCGATTTGGCCACATCCGCCTGCCTGTCCGGACGTCTGCCTGCCAAGATAAACACACAGATATAAGCTTTTATTAAAGGTAGAGATACCAAACTTGTTATTATGTGAACTGTAAGCAGATCAAGGTAATTTTAATTTGTTTTATTTCAAATTGAACCATAAACATTAAAATTATTCAAAAAGGTGTGCATAACTAGCAAGGAGGTAAGCAAGTGCCATCTGTCGATAATAATTTTGAAGCATATGCAAGTAAAAATCTGTATGAATTTAAGAAATTGAACTGAAACATAACATAGATCGAATGTTTATTGCTCATTGTCACACTGGGGCGGGCGCTCGGGTATATTACCACTAAGCAGTGTCTTCACTACTTAGTGCTATTACTGTGTCCCAAAAAACAACCAAAAATCTCCTTACTACTTGCAACGCTATCTATTGAAAATTTGCAGCACTATTTTCAAATATCGCCGTTCGACTCGTAAGTATGCAATGGATATGGTGACAAATAATGGTTTTTAGGTGGTTTACATCCTCTTGGCGAAAGGAGTGTTGAAAACGGGTTTTCATCTACAAATTCGACAGAAAGTTAAAAAAATAGGCAAAACTTTAAAATTTTTCCAGAGCGAGCTGTTCACTTCGAAAAGAAGCAAGGTAACAGATTAGTATAATACCCTTCGACGTATGTTCAAATTATTCTCGACAGATGGAGCTAATGTTTCACACTCGCCGGCTTCTCTTGTTAACTGACAAAACCAACTGGAATACATAACTTCGGTTTATTGTTTGATCTAAAATTTTTAAGGAAACGTAGTCGTATTATAGCCGGAAAAGTATAGGTCCATGTGCAAATGTCGTATCTCTTACACCTCGCTTACAAATTAAGTTGCAGATTATATAGGAGCTTCATTCCAAATTGTTCTAGCTTCTATAATAGCTGTGATCTGTGTGTTCATCTAGTCAGACGGAAGATGACATAACTTACAACTGTGAAAAAACAATGCGTATACCTCATTTTTAATAACTTTGGAGCCCCTTTCTAAAGGAATTTATATACATACGTATGCAACTGAAGGCTTACGTTACAGTTTTTCTATTAACAAGTACAGTTAAGTACTCTTAACGTTTAAACATAGGTGGAGTTGCGTGCCGCTCTACTACTGCGCTCGCTTGACCATTTCAACGGTTGAAAGGTTTAACAAGAACAAAAATAAACGATCGTCCAATGGTCCCTATACTACGGATGTGTAATGGTGCAGAATATTGTGTCTTACATTGATAGACACTCATAATATGATAACTTGATAATATCTTAATATCGGCTCGATTCAGCTTGTTCCGATTTAAATTCATAGTGGAGCCATAAGATGCATGTGCACCAAGTTTCATCAGGATTGCTAAAAAATTAAGAAATTAGTTTGCGTTGATAGAATGGCCAAGATTAATATACCCTCTGCTTGTTTGTTCGGTAACATAATTCTGTTAAGCAGTACTCCCAAGACACAAACCCAATTGAGTTCCAGATATATTAGATTTCTGTCTAGAGGACTGCTAGCTAGATCAGCTGTTAAATGCCATCCACACAGTCCACATAAATTTAATCGATATGACAGTTATACACATTTTTATACTACGAATTTAAATATTTCTTTTTAAGTTAGTGCTCGGAGTTTGAAAGCTTTACAAAATTAACTAGCTGCTGCGAGACATATCCAAAAAGTTCGGGTTTTTGGGACAGACTGTTTGTTACCGAGGGCTTATCGATAAATAGGAAGCAACCCTTAAAAGCTTACGCTCAGCTGATTTCATCGGCAATTTCATCTGTACATACATAAGTGCATGCAAATAGACTAGTATGTGTGTCCGGACTCCGAAGAAACCAATGATGGGTCATAGGAAAAGCCACTAAATAATAAAAGCAAGAAGCTGGATTGAATATAAAATGAGTTTATAGCGCATCTACTGGCCAACGTACAACAAGAACACACCCCTCTGCTGAAGATTTGCATTTCAGAAATAGTCAGGAAGCAAAAACAAAATGGAGATGGAGATGGCTAAAACAAACGGTTGGGCCCGAAACGCAAATTTAAAAACCTATACGCGCTGCACAGAATTGCGCCATGTGGCAGACAATGATATCTACAAACTGGCCGAATTACTGGACTCAAACAGTTGCTGGCGCAAGCTGATGGGGATAATACCGAAGCATCTGGACGCACAGGCCTGCAGTGCACCGGGCGCGCTTAACCCTGAAAAGCTGGTAACTATGGAAAAGAAGTATAACGCCCGGCAAATAGATCAGATCGACAAGGAAAGGTTATCGCCTGGGCAACGCTTATCAGAAATAATGATAAACGAATGGAAGACCTCTGGGCAAAAGCACGAGCGTCCTACTGTGGGTGTTCTGTTGCAGTTGCTGGTCCAGGCGGAGATCTATAGTGCGGCCGATCATGTAGCAGAGCATTTTTTGAATGGTAACTGAGTGAGTTGTTTATAGTTGAGTTGTTTCTCTAATCGCCGTTTCTCCCCTCAGAGCCGAGACCTGAACGCCCCAACCATGGCCCTGCCAAGCGCTTTGACCTGAGTAGTGGAGATCTAGACGAGGAAATGGAGGTAGACGAAGGTGCTGCCTGTCAGACCAATTCAGCTGCTGTTCAGGGGCGTGGCACTGGGATGAACCTGGATGTGTTCGACAAGCAGAGACGTGATAAAAGTGTTCCACAGCCCCCGGAGAATGGTCTAACAAGCCCAGTGCCGCCAGAGCGACGGAAGTATCGCGCTAATGCAAACCCCGCCACCATTACGCCGAACGTGCCCAACCTATCCATTCTCAATGCGATCGAGACACGGACATCATCAGAACAAATACAGCAATCACAAAATATACCAAACGTCTCCTTACTCAATGGAAGCTTGCCGGACGTCTTATCTCTTGCGAGAACAACAACAGCAACAAGCCTGACTTCAAGCGAGGCTACGCTGGATGCTGTGTCTACTAATGACAATCCCAGTAATGGTAGCTACAGTGTCGACTCAGCAACAACAACAACGACGCGTACAGCAGCGGTTATTACCACACCAAATGTACCACTGATAACGCTCCTAATAGAGAATTCAACTGACGAAATAGTCACCACATCACCTGTCTCTGACAGCAGAACGAAGAAATCAACGACAACATTGCCGGATGAGAGCGCAATCAGTTACAACAATTTGCCGGCAATAAGTGCTCTCAACTTGAATACTGTCAGTGGTGACAATGGTCTTGTGCCGCATTCTGGCTTTGTAGACACTAACAGCTTAGATGATGGGGACGAGGAGAACTATGAAGACGACGATGTGGAGGATGATGATGAAGACGCCGATGTGTCGCTACGCAATCTGAGCAATTCGGAGCACCAGACATCGAACAATGACTCCAGCCTGACTACGGTTACTGGCACCAGCGGAGAGAATAGCTTTGAGTTAACCAACGATTCCAGTTCAGCATCAAACGACGACAGTAACATTCCGAATCTGAGTGAACTGCAGAAGGATTTGTAAAGAGAGTGACCCCTGACCGTCCACCAACACACACTAGTTTACTTTCTGCAAGCCCCACACGGAAACCCAAGTATACACAGACACGCACACACATTCCGTTGGGTGTTAGACACACTAAATGACAACCGGGTGTGGCTTGCAATATTAACTAAATACAATATACATATATATATGCATGTACATAATTAAAAGGTCCGACTAGGTTTAAGCTGTTAACTGACTAATTTAACATATCGACTCTGTCTCAGGCAAAGCATTCATGACAGACAATGGGATTCATTTTCATTTTACGGCAGAGATTACTATTACGATTGTTTGGATTAATTTTCCCCTTTTATTGTAATCAATCCATAGCACAAATCAAATAAAATTTTGTATTGAAACTATTTTGCAAAATAATAGTAACCAAAAATTTGATTTAATTCAATTCATTGTTTATTATATGAGCTTATTGTTTGTAATGCTGTCAGTTTTGTCGACATATATGATAAACAAAAAAAGGAGAAAAAACTTGTATTATCAAAAATGTTGAGAAACTAAATGGCGCACTTAAATACATTCAAATTTTCCTGAGCGGGGACTTATCGATTAATCGATGGTGTTGTGATTACATTACTGCACTGACGACACGGCCACAACAGTTTCCCATCTCTAATTCAGACCCTGAACCCATAAATTTCGTTGTTGTTTAAGTTTTTCAAAATTTTTCGCAATATGGACGAGTCGGAACTTCTCTTTAACTTGTTTTACTTTCTGCTGTGCATGTGCGTTATTTATCCGCCGGAGGAATTTCAGCGCCTGGGCTTCACAATAGAGCAGCTGTTCTCTCGCTTTCTGGGCGAGGAATATCTCGACTTCGTTGGCTACCATATAAGACGAACCTCACTCAACTTATTCGTGCACAGCTGCCTGCCCGTGACATATTTTCTTATACACAGACTGAAGTTCTCGGTGTTTGCCACGCAACAGCCACTCGAGGACAATGAACTGGATCCTGATTTTCCTATGCCACAGGAGGCCGTGGCCTTTAAAACTCTTACCTGGAAAATGGCTCAGCGTTTCAGTGTAATGGCTGTATTGGCCGTGCCGGCGTTAATCTTCAATTGGCATCAACAAAATTGGAAGCGGCATCCCATCAACAAAACCCTGGCGAAATACTCCAATACACCGGATAGCTACAGTGGTGTCGCCAGTGACATTGGCACCGAATTCCGTCGCCAGGACGTCTATAAAAGGAAACTGAACTCGATCAGCACTGTGATTGCAACGGAGAACTGGATCATCAAAACAACCATGTACAATGTAAACTTTGCGCATCAGAGTAACACGGCACTTAGCGTTGCAAAGGTGGGTAATGCTTGATTTTACCCTTGCTCACCCAAAGAAGCTTGTTAAGTCTATTCCGTAAACAGCCCAGAATTGGGTTTGTCTGAGACTTGGAGTAGGCTGGCGTAATTGTCCTTATCAACCAATTTATAAATTGTTTTGCTTGCAGGCGGAGACCTACAATATATCGCAGCACGACCAGAACGACACTTTACAAATGATAAGCATTATTGTGCGCCCAATGCGACAGGGCGTGGCCGATTTTCATATTCGAATCAACGCCCTGGAGTTCCGCAGCCTAGAAGATCGTGTGCGCCGGCCCATTACCATACCCTCAAACATACAGTTCCATCGCAGCGTAATCGATCGTTTCGTGGATGTGTTCAAGGCGCAAGTGGCCCTCAACCCCATCTTTAACTCAGAGCCCATAACGGACAAGTGCTTTGCCTGCATGCTGGCCGAGCCGAACATCAAGATTAACAAACAGTGCGCCGACTTTAATCGTGCAGGGGTACCGCTAACCGACGAGGCTTGCTGCTCCAACTGCTACTGCCGTCCCATGTGGTGTGTCGAGTGCTTGGCTCGCTGGTTTGCCGCCCGCCAGAGCGATGTTGATCGTGAGGTGTGGCTAGAACAGAAGTGCACCTGCCCCATGTGCCGTGCCAAATTCTGTGTGCTGGACGTGAGCTACATTCGCCCACAGGCAAGTGCCGGTGGTGCATCCACTGCAGATGATGATGCCTCATGATTCATTACAAATGATTAATCAAACCTTAAACTTTATTGATAAGAATAACAAAATGAATTTCTACTAAAGTTAAGTCACATTTGCATATTTGTGTATGTATATTATATATGTTCGTAAGTATGGAATAGTGTGTATAGTTAAAGATATGCGTATGCAATGTAGTGCAATTATCACGTTTTAATACTTGTACAATCTAAGCAAGAAAGAGATATTAATGTTAACACATTTCCTTTTTATATATGTAAGTACAATCGATCTATATTTTATGTGTATATGGAACATACATATATGTATATAAGTAGAGCGCCTAAGTTATCCCCAATCTGTTCTATAATCCATTAAAATCTAAAGGCAACCAAACAAACAGCGCAAAGGAAAAGACGCAAATTAGCGTTCCCTTGCTTTGTTTGTTTGTTTTCCCTTTTCGCCATTCTATTTCTCGCTAATTTTGCACGTCTATATAGTCCACATATTGTGCAATAAACTCTTAGGCTGATTTAATAAAGCGTAATACGAATGCTATACATATTATTGTACAATACATATACGCGTTGTATTTGTATATAAATATATGTATGCACAGCCCTGGGACACTATCTATAAACTTGTTTCGTAAAAGCTTTTATAGCTCTCCGTTTTGTCACGTTGGCTTCGCACCGACGATGTTCCTGTTGTCGCCGAAGTGTTGCTGCCTGTTGCTGTTGTTGCATTAGTAGAGTAGGATGATGATTTGGCCGTAGCGCTAGAGGTATTACGCGATGAGATCTATAAAGAAAAAGAAGGAAGACGATTTAGTTTAGTAACACCATCGAGAAACTATATACATACGTCAACAGATAAGCACGAACTTATCACTTTGGGGTCAGCAATCACAGAGAGCGATTCTCGAAAAGTAATCAAACAGCCTTTACCAAAGTCATATTTTTGATTTAGCACCTGATTTTAATCAAGCACAAGCTATCGGCACACAAAAGTAAACCTCTGATTTCTGGCCACAATAACCAAAAACAGCGTCAATAACAACGAAAACACCGTCGAAGCGTGCACAACCACTTACCTAAATTGTATACGTAGGGTGTATAAATAGGTGATATGTGTATGTGTGTGTTTCTGCTTGCAGTTGCTATATACAAAGTATTTTCTTTGTTTTTGTTCTCGTTGTTTTCGTTGGTTGATAAGGTTTTTTTTGCGCTGTTAACGCCAAAAAGAAAATTTTGCAATATCTGATACGAGTGCGCCTGTGTGTGCATGTGCTTATTGTTTGAGTACATAAGTTAGTTGGTAAAACCTTGGTCGTAATTCATGCTAGACGAATATTGCAGAACATTTTTTATAACGTAAATATAGAGGGCGAGTAATAGATTCGACAATATGTACTAAATAGTCTTCATGTTTGCAATGTTTAAACAAAGTTACTTTGGCAATTTTCAATTGCGTTTTTCCTATTAAAAATAGATCAATTTCCCCGTTTTCATTTTAGGCCAAAGTGTTCAGAGTACTTAAGAGTATAATATTTCTTGAACCTCTGAGCTTAAGAAGTATTAGTTGTAGACGGCTCTCTTATCACGAGCTCAGCGCGAGTGCTGACATACCCTTAAACAAGGCCGTCGTTTTGTAACATTGTTGGCCAGGGTCAATGCACAGACGAGCATGACGCAGCACTGGTAGTCGGCGGCTATCGATCGTCCAGTGCATTTATGGCGCGAACCCAACCCCAAATCTGCTTGGACTCAGTCCGAACCTGAAAACTTGTCTCCTCCCTGCAAGTCTCTGTGGGTACACTTTTTCCCTAGGGCTTTAATTTCACTTCGCCCGAGGGACTCGCGTGAGGTACATTTATTTTGACCAGAATTGCGCATCATCCGAATAGAAGCTCTTTCAAAGCAGTAGCAATTTTCGAATCCAAAAATTCTCATGTATTATTTATAATTGTGAGTTTTAATTTATTCAATTCAGCTACTAAAACTGAGAGGCTTGCTTGCGTTCTAACAGACAGACGGATCCTGTTGATGATGATTAAAAGTATATATGTATACTTTATTTTGTCTATGATATTCTAATATACCCTCTTCAAAGTGTACATAAGCTAATAATAGGTAAGAGGTGCGTTGATCTAAAGCATTAAATTTGGAACCATAAAGACCACAGAATACGAAACATATTAAATAAAACATATTTGTATTTGTGTGACCCTTATATGATATCTCGAATACTTGTTTACCATCTTATTTGTTTCTTTTTTCTTTTTGAGCTTTTTTTTATTAATCTTTAGCCGAGTGTTTTTCAAGACCCACGAAAAATTGTGCAATTTTAAGGTGCTTTGTTTATTAAGTATATGACCCCTTTATAACTTGCTTTTAGATCTCGAAGGGTATTGATCCTACACTTAGGACTTTGCCTCTAGGCGATAAGCTGTCAAGCTATAGATTTAATTTACGGTGCAGATAATAAAACAAGGGTTCATTTCAATTTGCAGTGTTTAAAACTAACGTATACTAAAAGTGTATATAATTTTAACCAATTTTGATATTTTTATGAGTTTTTAAAAGCCTATCAAAATTTCGAATTAATTTAATTTGTACTATATAAAATACCTTTATAATTTAAAACCAATAATATTGTTAATTTGATTTTTTATAAAACTGTTTCGGCTACTTAGTTATCTAAAATCATTTTGTTATTTTGAAATTTGTTTTTATTCGTCAGCTAATAGTTGACTTTTCAAAACTTTCACGAAGAAAACAAATTTTTAGAAAAACTCCAGCCGGTCGTGTCAATTTCATCTGTATGTTAAATTTTGTTGTGGTCTAAATGCAATTTTGACTTCCGTCTTGGTTGTTGTTACAAATGTTTCTAATGGTATCTGAGTTGTTTGCTAATGCGCATTGCATACCTCTACGAAGGTAAGAATACATAGAAAATTCAGTCAAGGCCATGAGACTCTTACACTAAAAGGGGAAAAGTACCCACAGCAATCTAATCTCTTTTTATTCGAATCACTGCGAAAAGTACAAATTGTAGCAGTCAGAACTAAATCATTGTTCTGTAGAGTATTTTGCAGATCGTGCCCAGATTAAACATGTCAGCCACTTATGACTGTTTTTTATAATTTCAACAGTAGATCAGAAGTTAAAACACTCTTTAATACCTTTCTGAATTCGCACATCAAAAGTTCGTTTAATGTACAGACTAATACAGCTAATTGCTTAAATTAAAAACAGTTGGTCATTAACATTATTTACTTATAAATAACAACTGTACGTATATATATATATTGATATTTACTTCTATTGATCTGCCATTGCAGAGTATTGAAACTTAATTTAATTGAAAATTAAGATTTCAAACTATAAACTGTGTTTTTGGTTATAGTTATATCGACTTAAGTGACAAATTGCACGTAGTACAAAGTGTAGATATGTATATACAAGTTCAGAAAAACTCTGACTTGTCAAAGTTCTCCAAAGAAGTGTTTTACTCTCTTCGAGAGACTCCCCAGCGCATACAAACAAAAGTAATGTGTATCGCATCTTATCACAATAAAGCAACTTCCGTTTTATATTAACGAGCATTTCCGTTTGTTTTTGTTTTCATTGCGACTGTTTCTGTGTTTTTATGTTTCATTTACAGTTGTTGTTGTCATTGCTGTTGTTGTTTCTGTTTCAGTTGCTGTTATTGTTCATTTCACAAGAAAAACTTGCCAAGCCACAGTAACTTGTGGACTTTCGAACCGTCAGACCCTTAAGACCCGTTTCTCGATTAGTTTTACCTATCTATCTATCTTACTGTCTCCACACAATACACACACATGAGTGAGTGAGTGTGGTCGAGTAAATCCCGGCAACGGGAACGCACACAATTTACTATATTGATCGCGATATTGTCATTGATATTCTATTTTTGGAGTCTTCACTGATAACTCGGCGGAACAAAATACGGAGAACGGACAATGGAAAATGAAATTGCAACGGAAGCCGAAATTGTAACTAGTTTTATCGACACCAAAAACTCAATGTTCGGAGGGGTTACGCACCTTGTCGTTCTCCTTTCCGCCGGGACTACTGCTATCGAAGAGTTTTCCGTCAACCGTGTCGCGTTTCCTGTTCTTTGATCGGAAGCGACCCGAACGCGAAATTGTGAAATTGCGCCACTGATGCGAGTACTGATCGCAGCGCTTCTCCTCTTCATTCAGTATGCTGTCCAGGTAGTGCATCGTCGGTTCGTGGCTGGCGGCTGTCATTGTGTTGCTCATCTCGCTGGCAGGCTCTTTCTCGCTGGGATGTGGATGTCACTGGGCCGGTCGCGGGACACTTGCGAGTGGTTATGTGGTGCACGTTTTATTGATACCGATATCGTGGCAGTTGCAGCGACAACAACTCGATTCGGGTTCAGTTCATTTCGTTTATTTCCGAGCAATCCCGAACAATGCCTGTGTACGTAAGTGTGGGTGTGTGTGTGTGTGTGTGTATGTGTATTTTGGGTGTCACTTCTACATATACATGTTTGCCGTTGTTTCTGTTACTGTTAACTTGTTAGCAAAGAGACGCCTCGACGCTTGCGATGCGTGTTGTTAGCCGGTGCCCGTCAGACTGCGGAGGTGCCGACCCAGCGCTGTTATTAACTGAAGTCGCTGTTGTCGTCGGCGTCGACGTCGTCGCACACAAGTGACAACGGCAACAGCAACAGCAGCAGCAACAGCAGCAGCAGCAGCAATGGCAACGGCAACAGCAAATACAATGCAGAGCCGACAAGCCACACGATTCCCAGCTCCAGCGATTCGTTACGTTCTGTGTGCCCGCCTTTGGCCCCCAACGGACGGACGTTCATTCAGTCACACAGAACAAACGCAACCCGTTGGAGATGTTTTGTTGCTGTTGCTGCCTTTGTTGTTGTCGTTGCTTTGACAGCGGACCAAAAGAAAGCAGTAAGAAATCTTCCAACTGCTGTGTGATTTCAAGAGCGTGTGATTGCTCCTGAAAAGCCAAACAGGTGGTTCTAACCACATACAGCGCCACAGGCCCATACACACACATACATAATTCAGGCTGTGTGTGCGAATTTTACCTGAGTGTTGATTGTTGTGCTTGACTTGACGTCAAAAGGGCGTGCTTTTCCGACTGTGTCGATGCGCTGCACCTTCCTCGGAACTATACAAAACACTATATAGTGCAGTACCCAAATTGGGTCTTCAAGAAACCGATAAGCTCGTTATCTATACCGATAAAGTTGTTTTCCCCTTCCCATAACTTAAATCGCAGATCTTTGCAGTCGTTAGAGCTTGCAAGAACTCCGCGAAGGGTATATAACATGTACATACACATATATCTGCGAGTGTGTGTGTGTTTTCTATACACATACTTAGATACCATCTAGCAGCTCGTGTGTTGTCGATGATAAGCGCAAATAGACAAAACAAACACTCGACTCGCTAACAATTATAAATGATTAGATCGCTTTTTGGAGCATTCACTTTGTCCGGGTCTTTAACTGTAACTTTTGTGTACACACGAAAGGTGGATGGATGGATGGCTGGCTGACTGGATGGATGGGGCTCCTCCGAGCCAAGCTCAACACTTATTCACACACACACACGCATGCACGCATACATCTGAACATATAAGCCGCCATACAAGTTGGTGTCGGTTTGTATGCGATTGCGTTGTAGAGGCGGTCACTTACAACGAGAGTTCATTATCGCCATGACTCAGCCTGGGGATTATTCACACTTTCTTAAGGCGAAAAGAGTATCTATACAAAGTTTGGTGTAATCTAATATGAACACCTTCATGTATTCAACTTCAGAGAGCAGGAAGTATTCAACTTGGTATATGCTTTCATACAAACCCACCCACAGCCAAGGGTTTTAGTTTTATTTACATGGGCAATTTAGCAATTGTAGTTTACAAAATGGTAACATAAATTCATGTGTGGAAGCATATAGAAGTGTTGTGTATATGTATGTTCATATATGTATATATACATTTATATATGTATATATGTGTGAATCGATATATAAATATATATATGTATGTATCTGTATAGTTTTACATATTTAATAGCTAAATGGACAGTGGAATTTTACTTCTCGATTTTATTGCTAACAACAAATTTTGCCAAGCAACGTGCTGCTGCCATCCATTATATATTCCTGAACTGTATTATCATAATCATCATTCTCATTGTCATAAATATCATCGTGTAGGATTTAACAATAATTTTGTTTTTGGTTATCGGATTCTGTGATCCTTTCTGCTGCATTGTGTACCAGAAATTTAGCATGTGCCCGGACTCTCAGTTTTAAAAACAAAACGAACTTAAAACAAAAGTGAACTATTTGAACAATGAGTAGTTGCTGAATATACATATATATATGTATATATAATTTGCGATTCAATCGAATGTGCACTGGGAGCTTAAACAACGCTGTCCCCGTTAGCTTCAATATCCCGCCCATGCTCTCGCTCACGAAGACGTTCATTCTCCCGTTCAAGTTCCCGGGCGACCGCTGCCACTGCGGCTATTCGAGACATGGCCGGCACCGGCTGATGTTGCGGCTGCTGCTGCTGTGGCTGCTGTGGCTGATGTGCCTGCTGCTGCTGCTGATGGTGACGAGCCCCGGAGGCGCCAGCGTTATTGCTAGTGCGGTGCACAAAGTTTCGAATATTCTCCTCGGTGTAGTCTACGATGCACCGTTTCTTGCGGCGCGCGTACTGCTTCTGCTTAAGATAGATTTTCAGCATGCCCTTGACCGTGATGAAGGTGAGGCCTCCGAGCAGGGTTCGATGCAGCGTGTTCTCCACCGAATCAAACAAGATTCGGCCCACGATACATGAAATCGTGGGTAACAATAGTGCTCCGCAAAAGATACGTGTGGCGGAGACTGGATCAGATAGGGCCGGTGTTGCCGGATTCGATGACGCTGGCAGTTCCTCATCCTGATTGCTACTCCATGAAAAAGGGTATCAAACAACATACACATTATTTTGCAGGTCATTAAGACACTTACAGGTTAGGATATATGAAGTTCACAAATGGAAACTTGCGCATAACAGTGCCACGATTGCGTATCAATCGCAAAAGTGCATCTTCCCAGCGAATGAGGCGGCCGAGAATCAATCCAACTGGTATAGCAGGCAGGCCAATGAGCAAAATAAGCGGATCGCCAGCCTCCATTATCGACATGCCATTCTCGTGACCTACAATCTGGAGAGCAAAGTAAGATCAGCAATGAAACTCCAAAACAAACTAGAGCAATGAACAACTCACCTGAAGGAACGTTACGGCGCCGTAGGTGACAGCTGTCCAGTAGAGCGAGCCAACAAAGAAACCCGCAGCTAGAAACGGACTTAACCGTTTTACCAGGTTATCCATAGCTTCCAAGGCACCTCCCAGTTTGCCCATTTGCGGAAACATTATAATGTACTCGGTTTGACATTGCGGGCACGACACTGAACGCAGGGCGTTGCCCTTCTGTGTCTTCTCATCAATCCAGCGATATAGGCAGCTCTGGTGAACCCACTTTGTGGTACCGCGGCACTGGCAGGGCTGTACCCAGGCCGCCAAGCGGTTGTCCTCGTCCGTCGCAAAGCAAATCCAACAGCAGCGCTCCGTGTCCACAGACGCGGCATCTCTCACAGCTTCCGACGCTTTGTTTTTATCGGCATTGTCTGGCTTAGTGTCCGCTAGTTTTGAAGTTGACGCCATCGGCTCCACTGTCACTGTGGTGTGGGCTATCGATGTGTCTGATGAAATTTCATTGACACCGGCCAATGTTTCAGTTGCAGCGTCTGCAGTCAAGGCTGGTGTTTTGTCATCCATATCGCTGCAAATGTCACGTCGTTTACACGATTTTGCACTCATATCAAATGCCATAAAGGAGCTTAAATCGAATCAACTCACTTGCTAATTTTTGAAATCACTTGATTAGAGGTCTGCTTTGTTAACAGCCTGCTATAAAATATTTCTATTTTCCAACTTTTCCCATTCAACTGAAGTGAAACAAAATATATGTGTAAATTAGAGGTGGACACGTGATTTCTATTTGTTTACTCGTACAGACACGATATTTTACGTTGCGTTTGGACTTAATTTTATTATTATTGTTTTCTATTAAAACTAAAGATATTAAATTATTAGCTTTATGCTGACACTTAAAGAAAAGTCTATTTTTATTGAAATTATGTGTGTTTCAAAACAATTACCCCACGTGAAATACCAAATTGCCAAAAATACTGACATTCCAATAGAGGTGCATCGCAATCGAAATCGACTAAGACCATAATCGAATAATCATCGATAGCCAGAGAGGACAGTGCTGCCAAATTAAGCAAACTCAGTCATGTTTAGGACATAACAAATTTATTCAATCCTTGACAATCTCATTCAAGTAAAAGTTTAGTTTTATGATATCTAAGTATTCTATTATCGTTTACATGCAATTCACATTAATCGATGGATCCTCTTAATATAAATTCTTGGATTACCAGGGCAGATGTAGCAAATCTATTACGCGTTATAAATTATACTCGAATCTGCAGCTGATGCACCAAAAACAGGCAACTTTTGTCTTAAGTCCTTTCAACACACCTGAGTCACCCACATCTCAAGCATCATATGTACAAGACTGATATGTGTATATAATTGCTGTTGCTAGTAAACTTTAGTTTAGCAAATTTATAATAACATTATAAAGAAAGCCCGGTGTTTTAGTAGCAAGTAACTTCATTCATTCCGATCGACTTCGTCCGCAATCGCTGCAGCGCCTATTTATTCTGCGCTAGTCCAACTCATTGTTAGCATTCTGTCGCTGGCGTTGTGTCGGCCTGCTGTCCTGCTCCTCCTCCTCTTCGTCGTCGAAACCTTGCATCAGACGATTGAATATGTCACCAAACATGCCTCCGAGACCAGAGGGTCCAGCGGGGACTTGGTCGGGTTGCTCATCAAAGTATAGGACGCCTATCTTTGTTAGGTATTTAGTAAACGATGTATCACGTTTGAGGGAGGGGTCGTACAGCTTGCGCAGAGCGCGGAAGCCGGTAACGCTCTTCAAGTCGATGAGACGAAACAAGAAGTACAGAAAATTGACCAATGGCTCTTTGTAGGGGAACTCGTGCCTCAGCAGTTGTGGGTGGTAACGTGTGTACTCCTTAAATGTTTCCTCTGCTGTGCGGCGATCCTTTAATGACAGTTGCTGAAGCACCGCTTGCACCACAAACAAATCAACCTCGCTGGGGAAGCCCTTGCTTTTGCTTATCTCAATCAGGACTCTCCCGCAAAGAGTGCCATCTTGGCATAGCAAGTAGTGGTGACGTGCCGCCTCGATGTTTCCCTCGGACCAGAAGACGTGCGCAATGAGCTTATGCAAAACCGGGTGACCGAACTGACCATGCACACCTATGCTCCATTTAATGGCGCGTTGCTGTAATCGAAGTGAAATAGATCGTTAGACACATTTTGTCGACCATTCTGAGCGATCAAGAGCATACTATAACAGTGTCGCGCTCCACTGTTGTTGAGCTTAGTCCACCTATCAATGCGCCTATTCGAGAGACCCATTGAAAGTCGGTCAAGTCATCGGCCAAGGAGCCCCTCTTCTCCAGTGTATCGATCAGCAGCAAGCACAAGTCGGCGGCACTGCTTTCCTGCTCCTTCTCGATAAGCTTCTGTGCACCATCAAACAGCAGATCTAAACAATCCTGGTATCGCTTCTGCGCCGTGTAACGAAAATATAACGTTCGATACATCATATGGGCCTCATAAAACTCTCCCTCCGCCAATGAGTGGGACAGCTTGGCGAGCACACGGCTAACTCCCCGCTGGCTGGTAGTAGAGGTACTACTGCCACTGCCGCTGGCAACGGTGCGTTCGGCGTCGGCCGTTGTCATATCTTCCGTTTATATAGAGCTTACAGCACTTTTATAAAATATATACTGTATTTGCTAAAGAATGATTCTTAGTTTTCCTCAATAATAAAAGATTATTTATGAACACTTTATCGTCAGATTGCCGATTCGATTTCAATTACTATCGATTGCAGACTGCAGCCTTGCCACATCAATGCATTTTGCCGTTCACACAACACGCAGTAATTTGCCAGCTGAAGAAAGAATTGCAGCAACAAATTGCAAAAACAAACAAAACAAATAAGAAAATTCCCAATGGAAAGCGATGGATCGCAGGAAAAATCGAATAGTGTTGTTGCAGTATACGAAAAGACCTGCACCAGTAACTTCCCAGCTAATAAATGGATAAAACTGAACGTTGGTGGCAAAATTTACACAACAACAATCGATACTCTTGTTGGTCGTGAACCAGACTCGATGCTGGCGAGGATGTTTCTGCAGGACGGAGGAATGATGCCCAGTGAGCGGGATGAGCAGGGTGCCTATTTGATAGACAGAAGCTCCCGTTACTTTGAGCCAATAATAAACTATCTAAGGCACGGGCAGTTTATATGTGAAGATCATATAAGTATGAGAGGAGTCTTAGAAGAGGCGCGGTTCTTCGGTATCTACTCGCTGGTCACACACCTCGAGGAGAAACTGGGGGAACTAGAGCAGCGAGACGACAGACCATTGACACGCATGGAAGTCATTAAAGCAATAGTACAGACGTCGGCAATAACAGAGCTACGCTTCCAGGGCGTGAATTTAGCTGGGAGTGATTTGCGCAAACTGGATTTCCGTAATATTAACTTTAAGGTGCGTTATTCGCCTCCGGTGAACTGAATAGCTCCATGATTGTACATACATACACCTTCTTCTGCAGTACGCCAATATGTCGCGATGTAACCTATCCCACACAAACCTTAACTACTGTTGCCTGGAGAGAGCTGACCTACAATATGCTAATCTGGAGTGCGCGCAGTTGGTTTCGGTTCGCGGTCTGTGCGCGAATATGGTAAGAGGAAACAGAATATGGAATTACAGCAGCAATATTATACAATTGACGTACATTTTCTTCAGGAGGGAGCCAACTTGCGAGGCTGTAACTTCGAGGATCCCACTGGAGTTCGAACTAATCTCGAAGGAGTCAACCTGAAAGGAGCATGCCTCGAGAGCAGCAATATGGCGTTCGTTAACCTGCGCGTGGCCAATTTAAAGAATGCCAACATGAAAAACTGCAACTTGCGTGGTGCGGTCCTGGCAGGGGCCGACTTGGAGCGCTGTAACCTCTCGGGCAGTGATCTCCAAGAAGCCAATTTACGAGGTGCCAATCTTAAGGATGCCGAATTAACACTGATGGTCACTCCCCTGCATATGTCGCAGGCGATACGTTGATTGTAGAAAACCTTTTCAAGCCAAAAGGAACATCACCATGTGCAATTATTTACATTATCTCTTTTATAATTATGTGATTGCGGTCTTAACTTAAATATTGTAAATACCTATAAACGTTATTCCTAAACTAGTATTAGACAGTTAAAAAAATAGTATTAAATACAACAATTAATTTCGACTTTTGTTGTAGTGCGCTGGGCTATACACAAAACACTCGGGTAAATTCGCTATGGATAAAAAAAATCAATTCAAATCGAATAAAAAATGTAATACAATTTTTCGTCAACATTATGCAACGCATCGAAAATTGCAAACGAAAATAAAATTGTCAAGTTTTTAACGGATTTTATGATATGATCTCGATCATTCAATTTGTAAAGAACTTTAATTTATTTTATTTGAAAACAACTTAATGACCCGCAACTCTGAACAACAAGTTCACATTAGTTCAGCTCAGGGAACAACTAACCGTTCCCTCATATGTTCAATCGATAGATCTATCGATAGTTTACCAGCTCTACTGGAGACGATTCAGAAGATTTGATCATAATTTGCTGGAGAATTATGCTGAAAACGTGTCATTTATTTGCGGCACTTGTTGCCTGTTGCATTTTTCTTGCATCGCAAAGTGTCAATGCCGACAGGAAGGAAAGCAAAAAGTACAGTAAAGAGGCAAACGACCCGCAGTTTAAGCATGTTATCAATGAGAAGTATGAGCCGGAGATTCGGAATCTTCAGCGACCATTTCGCATGGCAAAGTTAAACCTCGTTTGGGCAAAGGCGCAGAATGTAAGTTGGCTGGTTGCTCTAAAAGAAAGACATCGTGCTAATCTATAAACCTGTCCCATTTAGCGACTCACTGAGAGTAAAATAAAATCTTTGTACATGGAGCTGAAGATACATGATAAGGAGGAGATTGCATGGAAGCAACTAAACTCGCAGCACAAAGATAAAGATGGCTTAAAGGAAAATGAGTTACGTCAAAAGCTGATTGGAATAATGAGCAGCTACGATTTGCTGGAACACTTTGAAGACACACAAGATGTGGATAAAACAAAGCCGTATAAGGTAAATAACTTTCAGAAACCTCTCCGAAGAAGTTTTTGGGATATATCTATTATGCCAATATTTATAGAAATTCCATGATCCCGAAGAAAGACACAAGAATAAGAGCCTATTTAAGGATAAAAAACTGAACCGACTTTGGGAGAAAGCTGAAATCTCTGGATTTACGAGCGAAGAACTGAAATCTCTGAAACAAGAGTTTGACCATCATCAGGACAAGGTCGATGTCTATTACAGCTTGCTGGAAAATGTTGGTACTGATAATACGGATAAGCATGAAAGTAGGCGAAAGTTAAGTTCTTTTCGAAGTATGTTGTTAATGTTGCTCTGCCTGTTTCCAGATGCAATCAACACTGAAGACTTGGACACTTACAATCTCATCTCCAATGATGCCAATGAAAACGAAATAAAAACGCACGAGCAAACTGTGCAAAAGTTCTCAAATGACATGAATAAATTGCGTGACCATCATGTTGGCATCAAAGATCACTATGATCGTTTAGAACGATTGGTGTCCTCTGGACCACATAGTCAGGACTTCATTGAGCCCAAGGTTCAGGGATTGTGGCGCGTAGCTCAGGCAAGTAATTTCACGGACAAGGAACTATCTTCAATCAAGACTGAGTTGCATCATTTTGAAAGCCGTTTGCTGAAGTTACGTCACTTGCATGCGGAGCATGCCTTGCACAAGGAGAAGTATAAGGTAAAAGACAGACTTCGGTAGAGGCGCTTTGAACTATTATTAAACTCATCATATTGTAGGATGAAAAGCATAAGGATAAGAGCAACCGGTTCGAAGATATGGAACATCAATTGAAGAAGCAAACTCGAAAAGTGGAAAAACTACAGGAGAATATTGAGAACACTATATTTAAACATAGCGAGCTATAAAGAGAGACACTAAAAGTCACTCATGACTTTGCCAAATGGAGCAAATTAGTTTTAGGTAAAAACTATATGAATCTGAAGCAATTGAAATTGTTAAACTTAGCACAAATGCATGACTTTTATACCAAATCATACGCAGCTTTAAAGCGCATTTAAAAATATGTACACAAATGAATTAAAAAACCCATTGAAGGTATAATTTTTCTCTGTGTATAATTTGGGCGTTGCCACTCTGTTGCGGACTGGTGTTGCCTGCGTTTGCACTTTCTGTGTGAATGGCAAATGGAAAAATCATAAATAACATTGCAACTGCATCAGCAGCGAAAACTATGTGAAAAACAGTTGATATTGTTGTTAATTGTAAAGTGCAATGCATTTAGTGACGTCCCTAGGGGCAATCAAAACGTGATTTCATTATTATTAAGTATACATAGTGCATATGTATGTCCAAAAATCTAATATAAGTAGGCATGGTGGAAACAACAAAGTTTGGCAATTTGGAGGCCTACACCTATCTCCTTGTGACGCTAAATGTGACGCTGACGCTAGTTGTAATGTTTTTTAATTGTCTCTGCTGTAAGAAAAGAATACCAAAGTAAGTATGACTCGAAGATACGCCATCCTGTACCACGTCATTTTAATCTGACCAGTGCTGCTCAGATAGCTAGATTGTTCGCTGGGCAAGTGAAAGTTACGTCCTAGTTCCAGTTGGTTGCACTCGCGCCAAAAGCAGATTTACACTTATTGTATGTTTATGCATTTTAACACAGAAATGATTTGCTGGGCCTCGAAGGAATGGTGAAGCTGAAGAACCTCGACGAGATAGTTGTGGTGGCCAGCAACAATGGGAATCCGAATGCCAATTCGATAGCAAACGCGGAAAACGGCACTAGCCTTGTGCACAACAGTGAGTCACAGGCGGAGCTGAATGCGTCGACCGTCTCCAATGCTGACTCAGAAAAAAGGTGATTGCTGCGTTATACCCCATCACATTCAATTCCTATTTTATTGAATTGCTCTTTTGTCATTGACAGATCCAGTACGGCGGCACATCGCAGCTTGCCAGACATTCCCGTTGCGGAGAACAACGATAATGGCTCCGAACTGTATGAGACCGTCGCTGAGAAGCAGCTTGTGAGTGCGCATAATCAAAGTCGTAAGTGCAGACCGACTCCTCATTTCGAAGACCTTCGGTAAATCACTTGTGTTCTTTCCACAGCTCAGCCCAGTCTAAAAAAGCAGACAAGCGTGTCGCAGCACAGCTCCATCAGCCAAGCAGACGATGTCAGCTCGCCGTACTCGCGTGTCAAGGGGTTGCCTCATGACTATGCTAAGGTGCGCGGCACCGAGCATCCATACGCCCAACTGAATGCACCGTCCACTTCCAACGCTGCTGTAGCAGCAGCAACAACAGTTATTTCAAGCAGCAAAGCTGCAACCTCTCACCATGGTACAGATTCATTGCAACGCGGATCACAGTTGAGTTCAGGCTCCACACAGCATCTGACTGATGAGATGGTGCCGCAGGCAGAAATACCGGCTGCGTCGGCTATTGCAGGCATGATATCTGCCAGTCAGGACTTGCCTTACATGACGCCACCAATCGCGAATCAACATTTTAGCGGAGATTCTCAGGACTCGTCCAGTAAGTGCGGCGATCACGCCAGAACCTTGCAGACTTGTAACTCCATCAATCATTACAGAGGGCTATACAAGCATAAGTGTTCGCGAGCCGTTGGCCAATATCTTGGCACAGCAGCCTCCCATCAAACGAACAGCGAGGAATGCAGCACTGACGCGTGATGTAAATGACTCCCATTATGCAACCGTGTCCGATGATTCTGGTAAGTGATTGCTGTAGTTTTTCATCGCATTTCTTGCTAATTGACTGTCAATTACAGATGAAACCTATGCGGCTATTGAGGATCCAAACAATCGCCACATTCCAAATGCCACCGATATTTATACAAGCGGCTCAGAGACCTATGCCCAAATTCAGCCAATGCAAGCTAATCCCATTGTAGTGTCCGTCGAGATTAACAATAGCAGCAGCCTCAATGCAGGCGGTACAACTGGACAGAGCACCGTGCAGTTGCCTCCATTGAATCACAGCACAGGGAACGTTCCGACGCATCGAGTTAGCGGTAACATGGAGCATGCCGCACATGTTCCGCCACATGTGGACAGTCTTCGCGCCCAGATGCACTCCCGCCAGGCTTCGTCCTCGTCATCGGTTTGCAACTTGGGCTCGCCCAAGCCGGAAAAGAGACAAGCCAACTCACCGCTGCCACCAACGCCCAAAGCAAGTCTCAGTCAGTCGCAGGCACAGCACCACCTACATTCGGCGACGAGCAACAGCAATTTGACGTCTGGACGCAGCTCGGTTATTTCGGTGATTGAAGCCGGTGAGGGCAACAACGATTCGAATGACACTAGTGACGCTTCGCCCCAACGGAAGCACAGCAAGAGTCTCAGTCCATCGAAGGATGTCGAGGGCAACAGAAACATTGAGGGCATGTACGCTAAGGTGAGACTTCAACTGCAGACGAAATTCAGTTTGAAAATCTGACCACATCCCGTTTTCCATTTCAAGGTGATGAAAAAGCACAAGTTCTCCTCACACCAACCGGACGCACTTGGGGTCAGTCCGTTGGACACTGCAGCCGCAGCGCTTCTCATGGACTCACAGCAGTCCTCCGCTGCTGCTGCTGATATTACTCGTGTGCGTAGCAATAGTTACAGCGCCAAAGATCACGGCTACGAGACGATACCAGCTGGAGGTCAAACTTTGGCACAAAACCTGCCGCTGCATGAGAATCGCAAATCGGATTGCTATGCTGCTACCATGTTGCAGAAGGAACGCCAACAGGAAGCAGGTAAAGATTGTTTTCTCAGTTTGGTATTCCAACTTAATTAGGTATAGCTGTACCTGCTAATCAGGGCTACCGCTCTATCTATTATATATATCCTAGTTTATCTTTGCACCACACCTAATTGTCCAATCTATCTCCTCTCGTCTTTCTCTCCATGTGTCTTATTTTTGTTTTTCTCCTTGTACCCACGCTTGGGCTCCTAATTTAGTTGTTTTGCCAAAATGAGAAACCCACGCGTTTCGACAATTCCGTCAGGTTTTATCTGGAATTAGCTGTGGTCAGTAAGTTCAGGATCAACAGGATCGCATTAGCCTTAGGACCTTCTATTCTTAATTATATCTATGCTTTGAATTCGCTTTACAGTTAAACTAATTTGTCTTTTTGTTTGGGTAGCAGCGTCCTCTACCCAGATGCATCACAATATCATCAGCAGCAGCAGCAACGTCCAGGTCAAGCCCGTCACGCCCAGCACAAGCACAAAGCACTATGAGACTATTAATTGCCCACCGTGTCAGCCGAATAGCAACACTAACAGCAACGATCCTGGCTACGAACAACTGCAAACAGCACCCAACGATGATGACACCAAGAAGTCTGACTATGATCCTAACTATGAGGTACTCAAGAGTCGCGCCCATTCGGATGATGGTTATGCCAAGGTGATGGAGAAGAAACGTCTCCCTGGTGATGTAGTGGACAGCAGCGGTGGCTATAGCACAATTCCAGGCGCAGATGCGAATCATAACTATGCCAGCATTTTGGAAACAAAGGCATCAGCAGCCGCTGCCTCTGCTGTTGGAGTTTCTCCTGCTGAAACGGATCATTACGCGCGCATAGCTGAGAATGCAGCCAACGCATCAGAAAGTGCCCATTTGGCCCTTGCTTCGCCTATCTCATTGAACTCATCATCCATTGCAAACAGCCTGTCCATGATCACAGTGACAACCAGCACCAGTATGATGAGCACCATGAACACTTCCCAGCAGACGCCTGTTTCCTCTCAATACGAATCCCTCACAGGCACGGGAAGTGAGACGGATCCGAACTATGAGTCGGTGTGCTATTTAAATGCTATAACGACAACTGCAACGGGCACAACAACCAGCAGCAACAACAGTAGCAGCAGCAATAGTCGCAGTCTCAGCAACACAGAGAATGCCTATGAGCGTCTGCAAACGGATCTGGAGTCGGACAACAATACACAAGCGAGCAGCCCACGTAGCCCAGAGATGGGCACGCCCAGCGAGCAGCAGCTGGTCGATGATTACTTTCAGGTATAGCTGCAATGTCAGCAGTGGCCTTGAGCTGGATCTCGTTGAAACTACTTTATAGAACTTGCACACACACACACATGTACGCACCTAAACCCCCAACAGTTTTGCCTTAGCAATCGCAACTTTTAACGCACATATCACAGCACTCGCGTAGCTGCTTTGTTTAAAGTTCATAGACTCCATAGCCCAGTTAACGAGTTGAAGTGGCAGCAGTGAAGAGGCGGGGATTGAAGGGGCATAGTTAGCTTCATCCTTCATATCGGTTTGCTCTTTAGATCTATGTAGACTAAGTCACAAATAACAAAGAACTCCGTGTATAAAGTATTTGTATATTCGATTCGATAATTACATGCAAACAGATAAGGAGCATGCTTCCAATGTGACTAAAAATGTACTATGAGTAATATATATAACAGTGCGTGCTACTTTAGTTCAATGGAAAGGCAAACAAAGCGCGTGATTTAAAGCTTTTTATATTTTTTGTGTTTAAATCGATTAGAAGGTGGCGTTATTTATGGGCATTGATTAATACAGATATTAAACAAAGGAAGGCAAAGATTCTTAGATTATATATGATGTATATTTTGATATGTTGGCATTTTTGCTGCTTTTACTTTATTGATGTTACAGACACACAGACAGACCGATATATGTAACCGATTATTCGATTCAAAGACAAACTTCCAAGTATTCAATCATCAAAAGATTTAAGCTAAAAGTTGAATAAAATATTGATGACTTTAATTGATCAAATTGTGTTTATTTATATTTCATACGGTGTATGTAAGTATTCATATCATATGCGCGTTGACAGATTACAGAACCACGAGGCATGTTCCCTCCCACAACAGGGCAGGCATGCAACAAACTGCGACTACAAGTTAGATTACGAGCATAAATTGCAATTGCAATCACATCGAGCACAATAGTAGTTGGTATACAAGAGTATATGTATGTATGTATATGTGTATATAGGGGAGATTATTAATTGATTTAGGTAAATGCCGGATGCAGTCAGTTGTCGGCCGTACGGTCAGCGTTTGGCGCTTCCCGCCGCGAGCTGCTGTCCCGCGACCGTAATACCCACACGTAAATGAGGGCACAGAGTACAAACTGCAGGAATATGTATTGATAATCAAAGATTAATCTACACCTATGAAATGTAAACGATGAAACGCGCCCGACAAGCGCAGAAACAGCCGCTTCCACGTTTCATTCATTGTTACCGTCTGCGGGCTGCCCGGCAGCCGCTGCCACAGCTGGCACCACCGCCACAGGGAGCAACTGCTGCTGCTGCTGCAACTGTTGATCGTTAGGGGGCACAAGAGGCAGTGCCTGGTTAGGGGCTGGCATGGCCTGCTGCTGCTGCAGCGCCTGAGCAAGAAATGCTGCTGGCTGTGCCGGCGGCTGTGTTGCTACTGGCTGCTGCTGCTGACTGGGCTCCCGGTTCAGCAGAGCGATGTTGCTTGCCTTCATGCGGGCTATGGAGGTGGCCATGCCGCTGCCCATAGCCGATAGACACGGTGACATACAAGGTGTTGAGCATGATGAATTGCTGATTTCACACTGGTCAAGTAGGCGGAGAAGCTCATTGGTGTCGGGTCCGCCAGAGGTTTTCTGCTGTGGCTCATCCTTGGAGAGCAGCGCCAGTGCTGTAGTCAAATCCCACATTTGTATTGCGCCATTGCAGTGGCCGGTGAGGATGAAGCGGGACCCCATACGCGAGGAGACTTCACACTCGTGCACGCAGAATGCTGATATGGTCGATCCATCCACGGAACGCACAACGCACACCCGGTCACCATTGGATGCCAGACGCACGTACAACTGATTTGTCTCGGGCACAACCTTTTGAACAAATATCATGTCATCGTAATCACCGTAGGGTCCGAAATCGTTGCCTGCCGCATAGCTGTAGTTGCTGTCGGTGGCCTCCAGGGAGACAATTTTGAAAGAAGCCTCCGGTGTGGACCCTGGCTGGGTAGAGAGCATTCCACGGAATCGAGTCAGACTCCAGGTGCGCACATGATGATACTCACTGCAAACTGACACCAAGTACTTTTCGGAAAGCATGACCTGCAAGGGGAGGTTATGCAATTAAACAAGATTTCTAATTGGATTTACTTTGTCTTACCTTGGTAATGGGGCTCTGATGCACGAAGAATGTTTCGAACAGGTGCGGTCCATGACCAGCTGTTTCTGGGTGCTGTACAATGATGCGCACAGCGCCAGACTTGGTTCCATAGGCAATCTCTATCCAGTTGCCGCTGATGCTCGAAGTCTTTGGCGTTAGATACACCGAGATCGCTGTGATGGGGTCCATGTTGGCGTCCTTATACAGTTCGGTTACCAGCAAATCGTTATCCTTCATGCGGAGCGGAAACTTTTGCATATCTGAACAGGGATTTAAGTACATTTAAAAGTAATTCGAATAATTTTTCTTTTGGACTTACCAATGTAGTAAATGGAACCATTGTTGCAGCCGAGCAGTAGAAATGAGCCAGCCGAATCAAAGGATAAGACCGGAACTAGATCCTGAATTTGCCAGTGCTGTGTCATGGCGTGCCATACTCCAATCTTTCCAGACGACGACAAAGCCACCAGCTGGCTGCCAATGAAAAAGAGGTACTCCACGCGCACATTCAGATTGAATGTGCCTATGTCGGACTTGTTTCCACCTTCCTGTATGCTCCATAGTCGTATTTGGCTGCCGTATGAGATGGCTATCATCTTGCTGGGCATCGGTTCAGCCGTGGATGTGTTCACCTTGGAGTTGATAGCAATGCGCTCGATGGCAGCATCAATGTGCGGGGAGGTGAACACTTGCTGCCAACCATTCGAGTCCTTGACGCGGTAACAGGTGACAAAGTGGGCGTAAGCTACGGCAATCCAGTTCTGATGCGCCTTGATGATTTGCACCCGCAATGGTGGTGTCCAATTCGAGCTCTGTGTGGGACTGAATACGAGTCCTACTTCATTTCTGATCACCTTATTTAAATCAGCTGAGGAATTACGGGAGTGTCGCATAAAGTCGAGTGAAGCGTTGCGCGAGTGTCCACCGGCAGTGTTCCAAGCAGCTGGCGGAGCACCGGATGCGCCATTTGAGCTTGATGCGCCGTTGGCGGAGCGGCCGCAGCGCAAGTCCCAGGAAGAGTTACGTGAATGCGTGGAGGAATGACGCGATGAAGCAGAGGACGTCTCAGGCACACGAACCATAGACCCAGGTCGTGCGTTTCCCACTCCAGCTCCATTTGCAGAAGTCGTCGCATATTGCTCCACGGGACTGGACGCGGCTTCCATTGTCGCTTGCAAGTTGTCGATTGGGGGCATGGCAGGAGCTGCCAGAAATCCATAGAAGAGCACATCTCCACACGAGGAGTGATTGAGGTCTTCGCACAAGGCTAGTCTCTTGGTCAATGGAGTTATGCCATAGTACTCTGCCTCGTGACGCAGGGCGCGTATTTCACAGTTCTTGATGTCAATATCTTTGGTCCGCAAATAGTTCAGTATGATGGAGAAGAGCGTGGGGTCGCGATCAATGAAGATGGCATTGTGCTCATCGCGTAGGCTTGATATGCGCCCACTAAGCAGAGCCGTAAAGAAAGTATCTGGTATCCACGTAAGCGTTTGCCTCGACGTTGAGAAACTGCAACAGGAAGAGATTGTAGAATGTGGAGATAAGAAACTCGAACATTGGAACTCCAGTTCTCGATTCACGATTTTTGACTCTCGTTTGTTTTCTTTTGTGTTGTTTTTGCATGCGTCATCAAAGTCGGAGCTCCAATAATGATCATCTTGTACTCACCGTTGACCACCCACATTGAGATTAACTAAATCGTTGCTTGCACTGTGCATAAAGTAGGACATGCCAAGTGTTTACAGCTGCCGCGGCGACCGCAGCAGCACTAGCACTGGGCAACGGCAAGCGCCAACCCAATTCCCTAGTCTATTTGTGTGGCTTCGAATAGGTTCAGTCTTGGCCAGTTGCTGGCCTGCTGACGACTGCAAGTGCAGTCAGTCGGTGACGACGACGACGACGAAGCCAGCGACAGCGAATTGCCTGTGTCCGTCGCTTCTCGGCACTGACTGTGTTCTTGCAATTTATTCGTTTAAATGAGCGACCACTTTATTTTTGGAATTACGTTTTCTTTATTTGCTTCAGCTGCACTGCGCTACACAAACATTATCTACTACGTACACTTCTTTACAGATGTGCATATGTTTGTAAATGCGAAGTCAGTGAGTGTTTTTGTTGACGTTGTTTTCTCGTTTCGATGTGAATGGCATTTAACCGTTTATACTTCATCTGGCAACGCTGCGTATCTTCTTTAACTGCCATCAAGTTCTCGCTTGTTTGAAAATATGTTTTGAAATTGGATTTAATTTGTTTTCAAAGAGTTATATTTTTCACGTTATCCACAATGAAATATTATGACATAAATTATGTATATTTTTACCACCAGTATGTTACTTAGGTTGACTTGAAATTTGGTAAAGAAGTTATAATTGAATTTTTACTTTGTTTTGTTGTCGCTCATTTTAAGTTAAATTTTTAGCATAATCAATGACAATTTTGTAGGCTAAAAGATTAAATGATAATCATGGAAATACACATGCAAATATGATGTAGTACCTCACGTGTGTATACCGCATTCTTTTTAAGCCCTGCTCACAATTGTACGTGGACCCCGAAAACATTAGGTAAGTTTTACGGGACTTTCGGGCAGACAATGAGGACGCACGGCGGTCAGTTAGGATGGAGTGCTAATTCAGCACCTTTTCAAGCTTTGTATGAAGGGGGTACCATGGCATTAGGGCGCTCAATGGCGCAGAGCGCATAAACCGCCTTCGTCGGTGCATGACAAGAAGCAACACGCCATGGGAGTGAATTTGTGAGTGTTGGTGTGCGCGTCTGAGTGTGCGTGTCTGCGTACATTGGGTTCGCCGGCACATATGGCGAAAATAAACCGACAAATGATAACGGCACTCGAGCAAACAACAATAAATGAAAATTCGAGTAAATGAAAGAAATAATGGCAGCAGAATGTGTAACAAGTAACAAAAACACACAAGTAACGTTCACACATACACGCTCACACGCATACACATAATCATATCCTGTCGTGCCTGCCTGCTGCTGCCACTGGGCTGGGGATGTAGCCCCAACCCGGTTGCCGTTAGGGCGCACCCGGCGAGTAACCGAATTCGAACAAATGCTTGGTATGTTGAGGTTGTGTGAGTGTGTGTAACATATTAAAGTGAGCCAATTTTGGCGCGTGTAGTGTGCTAATCCAGGTCCGCAGTGTGTGAGTGTCTGTGTGAGTGTGTGTGTGTGGTTGTGTGAGAGCAGGATGTACGTTTTTCTATTTGCGGTAAATATAAATAATTTATTCATAAACAAAATAGTATTCTTTGTTGAAAAATATTTATAGAAACACAAGAAACCGAATGGAAATGTCCCGGTGTACAGCCAAATATATATGTATGTACACATGTGTATATATGTATATATGTTGAGTTAAATATATAGGTAGGTAGGTAGGTCCCTCCCCAGGGGTCGTCGATCTGGCACTTTAAATTACTTAATATTTATTCTTAGATTGCAGCTGAGTACTTCCCACGAGTTACTGGCTGCCCAATTCCACTGAATAATGAATGCACTCCAAAGTTCATTCGTACATTAATAATGTCCGAACACGCTGCTAATGCTTCCAGCTCCAATGGGGGTAACCCGTGGACGGGCATGCCATGGGCGAGCCTGCTTGGGTCCGTTTTATTTGCCATTTAGTGTAATTGCAGCAAACACACGAATCACAACTCGGATAAGCAGTGCAATTAATTCATATGAATGTACACATGTGTGTGAGTGTGTACGCATACACACGTATGAATATTTACAAACGTGTGGTTGTGTCTAAGCAGCTTTTTGCGTCGAGTGTTAATTGTTAATCCTTGTTGACACGATTTTCTCGCTTTGTTTGGGTAACGTGTTTTTCTTTTTCATTTTTTTCGGGCAGCCCCAAAATTTTCTGAAATGCCCAAACCGGCTTTTATCTGGCCTCGTAATTAATTGGCTGAATATTTTACCGCCGATACTGCCTCTGCTGTCTCTCAGCACGTGCTGGCGGCACTGCCGAAGAGCCTAATGATTAATTACAATTTAATTTGTTTGCCATTTCGCAGGGCTTCCATCATGCACACAAGCAGGAGCGGTAGGAGACGAGGCCGCACAGTGGGCCACACACAGCTGAAAAGCCAGTGGAAGTTGTGCATGACAATAGACTCACACTAGCCACACTGTACTAGGCCGCGGTTGTGGTTTTGCGTATTGCCCGACATTAATTGTTTTTACATTATATCATTGTTTGTTGAGTAAGCTGAAATATGCTAATTATTTCCGGGGGCCTTTTTGGCTTATGAAGCCGCGTAATGAATTGGCAGTAGGAATACATAAAATACATACATATGTATCAAACATATGTACATACAAACGCTCTTTGAATTTTTTCAGTTTTAAAGGGAAACTTAAGGGAAACAGTCGGAAATTGTTGGTCATTTGTCGTCGGGATGAGAAATGAGCTTTACTTTGTGCCTGGTCTAACATGAAATTAACTCATTCGTTGCGGCTGAAAAAAAGCAAGGCGCACGCCAAAAAAAACATTCACCAACACTAACAGAGGTGCACACACACACGCAGACAAGCACAGGCATTCAAGACTGAGGTCAAGTAACGCCATTTTTCAGGCGGCCAAACAAAAACTGTGCCCCAAGTGCTTCGCACAATGGCTACATGTGTGTCTTTCTCCCTTTGTCTGCCTGTTTGTGTGTGTGTGTGTGTTTGCCTCTGTGTGGGTATGAAGCACATGCTCGGGCTGTGTAGAAAACATAAACAAACGCCCACACAGGAGCGCGTAAAAGCTTCGAAGTGCGAACAAAACTATGTCACGAAAGCTTTTACGCGTATTATAATAACCATTGTCCCACTACGGTGCAACAGCAGCAGAAGCAGCAACAGCAATAGGCGCAACAGTTTCGAGCGTGCGCGCAGCACGGCAACACTGGCACTCTCTGCCAGCCAAGTCCTCTCTCGCTCTCTTTGCGGGCCTCTCTCTCTTGGAGCAACAGTTATAAGCTCTGCAGCTCACCCTTCTCGCGACCCAGGCAAAGCCAGGCGGGCACTTTACTGCTTCACCTGAACTTGTTGGCTGCCAGCTGCCTTAGTGTGTGTGTGTGTCTGTGTGTGCTTAAGGCACCCAGGACTCGCCACGATTCAGCTCCAGTGCCTAGATTGTTGTTGGCGAGTTCACAACGTGCGGAGCGGAGTGCGCGCCCTGTGCCAGTGCAGTAATAGTCGCGAGGTAGACAGCCTTACCGTACCGTGTGTTGTGTTATTTCAGTGACAAATGGCTGCGCGCGTGAGTGTTAGTGCGATTAAGTACTCGTAGTCCTACTCGTAGCCCAGCTTCACGTGCGACTATCAAATATGTCTCGCAGTTCAAAGAGATGGGAGATCTAACACGCACCCACACGTGCATGCTCACACACACATGTATGTATATGTATATATATTCATGTTCCTTGTCGTGTAATATAAGTAAAAACAAGAAACAAAAAGCGCAAGTTTATGGGGCAATAAAGACGAAGCACATTTCATATTAACCTGGGGCCCCAAGTGAATGTCCAATCGGAACAAAGTAAAACATTAGCATGCATAGAATTGTACAAATAAATAAAACTTAAACATTGAAATTCAATTATGCGTGCCCTTGCACATTTTTCCCATTTTCCGCGCCGTTGAGCATTGAAGGGTGCCCATTCTCCGGCACTGCGAGTGTTCTCTGGTCTGGTCTGGTCTGGTCTCCGATTGCAGGGACTCCCACTCCTCGTTAGGCTCGCTCCTGCTCTTCTCCCGATTGTTGCGTTGTTTGCGTGTCGCATCCTTTAAGGTGTCTTCTGTCTGCTGTGTGCTATCTGTGTTGCTTTCATCTTCAATTTCCGCTGCGCACTCGCGCGATGCTGCTGCTGCTGTTTGTTGTTGCTGTTGCTCCTGGCTGCCATGACCGTTGTCGTTGTCGCCATCGACTTCGCCATTGTCGTTGACGTTGACTGGGCACATAAAACACCAAGAAAATTAAAACTTATTGAGTTGCAAAGCGTGCCCACAAACGCAGAAGCTCTACCAAACACACAGACAGACGGGCAGGACAGTCACACACACACAAACACAAACACACACACACAGTCCCCTCGGGAGTCAGGAGCTACACTTGGCCCCTCGGCCAAAGCCTCAGTACATCTTAAGGTTACCCGGGCTCTCCATTTGCATGCTTTGAGCAAAAACATCTGTGTCTACCTATGTGCAAACTCGCGTGTGTGTGTACCTCCGCCTGCGTACGTGTGTGTGTGTGTGTGACTGTGTGTACTACATATGCTGCTTGCTATAATTTCATCTGCTCACATTTTTTACGACTGCCCCGTCCGATAACAGACAGCAGACAGCTGTAGTAGGCGGAGTAGTCAGCGTAGTCGGAGTAGTCAGAGTAGTCAGAGTACCCGTAGCAGCTACCGTTGCCGAGCTGAGGATGAGGCTAAAGCTTTAGTCGCGGTCATGAACGACACGTTTGGGTGGCTGCAGGTCTCGTCTGTCTTGCGGGGTCCTTGACACTCATAACAAATAAAGCTGAAATTGAACGCGTGCGAAAACTTAAACAAAATGAAAAGAAAGTTTACGACGCCGAAGTGAGTGAGAGGCACAAGGAACTTAATCTAGAGCCGAGTCAAACATTATTACATTTCGAGTATTTTATACGTTCAATTAAAGCTACGTATTTAAAAAACAATAATATATAATATATATAAACATATGTGTAGAAATATATAGGTGTTACGTTGATCGTAAAACTAGTCACTATAATATGGATTTCTCTGGTCAGATAAATCAAATTCACTTCTGTGTTTCTTCTAGAGTTAAACGTCATTTACTGCCACTTTCTAATAACTTATTAAAGCTTACTCAACTATTAATAACTAAAATGTAATTTTAAAATTCTTTTTCTATTCGAATGTCATTTGTTGACAAAAAATAGAATATAAAATATGTATAAATTATGTGTAATTCTACTAATTTGCAACCTTCTGTATTAAGTATTTACTATACTAATGCAACAGAGAAATAGTTGAAAGACAGAAAGAAGTTCGAATAGAATTCAACAAATACTGTTCAAAGAAAATTGTTTTCCGATACTTTTTTTATTATTCGTTCAGAGCTGACTTCGTTGTGGTTGCCAACTATCTGGCAACGCTGTGGCTCATTAAGCAAAGAATGCTGCTACTATTTTGTCCGCTGTCTACTACAATTTGTGCTACGTACACAGCAGCGACAGCAACAGCAACAGCAACAGCGACCGTTCGGCGAGCTGCCTTTGGTTGCTAGCTTTGGCTTTGGCAACACGTTGCCATTATTACGTACTTCCCTTGACACTTGTGAGCCAATAAACTTGAAAAAGAGCAACAGTTGCCGCACACACTGACACACTGCCGCACACAAACATGCATACGCACGTCTACATGCTGTCACACATACAGAGAGAAGGCATTATAAAAATTGTTTGCCGAACGTTGAGTCGTTGCCGAATTGCCGAACAGCTGCGCCGAAGCTCGTGTGGCAGGCACGACGTGACGTCGTCGTCGGCGATGGCGAGGCAACTGCTATGCTGGGTCGCGCATAACGCAGATGTCCTTTGCCGTGGCAGCCTCGCAAACGCAAGTTGTTCGCGCCGACGGTTGCTCAGGTGAGACGAGAGCACGTAAAATTAACGCGGGTAACAACGCGGATGGAAATGCGGATGCTGTTCGAATTGCTGCCGCTGTCTTTGCTGCTGTGTTGTGTGATATGTTAATTTCGTCTTTGGCATCGCTTAGCAAACAATTAGTGTGGTAGTTGGGCGTGCGAGCTAGTCGTAGGCGGAGGCGGCAACGGCAACGGCGACGTCGAAATTTGTGCGACGTGCTACGACGCGAGGCAAGTGAAAAGTTTTAATTGTCTGCGCATTTTCATTTTCATTGAAAAACTTTGTTGTGTTTGTTGTGTCTGCCTATCATCTTGCTGTGTGTGTGCGCCTGCTTGGCCGTATTACTTAATATTCATGCACGCCCCGACAGTTTTATGTGGTATATGTATAAAGTTACGGCCCTCAGCTGTCATTCAGTCGAGGCATTACAATAATAACTTGTTTGCCTTTTGTATTTGCATAGCATTTATGCCTGCGTCTGGTCCTCTTTCTTTCCACCTTGTGTTTGCTTCAGTTTGTTTCAGTGTGTTATTCTATTCTTTCGTTTCCCGCCAGCTTCATCTCGGGCTTTGCTTTCGTTTCTTTCTGATTAAAATCATTTGATGGCTGCAATTTTCGTGAGTCGCTCTTGTGGCAAATTGCTCGCATTGTGCCGTGCCTTCTCTGCCGAATCTGCGACTAAAGGCGGCTTTGTTTATTTGTATTACATTTCGTTTACGGCCCTGAAAACATTTCTCATTTATGCTCGTACTCATTTTTACATTTATGAACTGTTAAAACTGGGTAGCATCATTTATTATTGTTACTTTTTTCCTTTTCCGTTCGCACTGTAAACGCTTTTCACTTTTTCATTCATACTGTATACCATTTTCGCATGGAAGCCGTTAGTCATTGTTTAAAATCCGCTTTAAAACGTTGGCGGCCATTGCAATTGATTGCGTGAATTTCCGAATTAATAACTGTTGCCTACTTTTCTGGGTAGGTTCTTTTCAGAGAACTTTCCCCTAAATTATATGTGTATGTTCTTCAAAGTTGTCTATTTTATAATGCACTGGAAATCTATTAACCTATTCTGGGAGTTGAAATGCGATTACATTGTGAACATGATGCTTTGCAACTGGTTGCATGACTGCACTTAATTTTAATTGAGCTCTCTACCATTGACACCGAAACCAAAATCAATTTTTGAAAATGTCAAATAACATTTTTAATGAGATGGATGTTCAATTGCTTTTTTCAAGGAGCTCTTGCGGTACATTGCAGTTCGCTTTGATGGGGTCTTATGCATAAATTTAATGTTCCCTTCCCTCTCCCTATTTATTTATAGCATTTTCCAGTTTCTTGGCTTTTTATGGCTTGGCACGTGTAATTGGGTCTTAAACGGGGCAAGTTGCCAATTTAATTTGCAACTAAAACGCGCAAGAGAAAGTCGCAAAGTCGTGTGAGTGAGCTGTTTGACTGTGCTTACTCCAAAAAGCTGGAAACTCGTTCCCCGGTTTGAGTGCCCTACGGCGTTACAGTTCGAGTGTGGGTGTGAATGTGCGTGTGTCGTTTCTCGAGTTGAACTGTGGCTGTACGACTTAATTTGGGGCAATTCTTTAGAGAGTGCTTCGAGAGGGCGGGAGCACTTTAATTAATAATGATGTATAGTATGTATCCATGTGTGTTTGTGTGTTAACATGCAAATAAACATAGAGATAGAGATAGACGAACGGGCGCAAAGACAAATGGACGTCGGCGAAGTTTAGGCAAACTTTTCAGCAGACAAACAAAGCGAATTTATTCATTCAATTTGCTTAGTGTGACTTGAGGCGGAAACTCTAACTGAGTGAGGATGCGAGCACGGATGCTGCGCACGCAATTAGTGCTTAATTATTGTGAAAATCGATTACCGACGCACACACACATGCTCACACATTAAGACATGTGTGTAATTCATTAAAACGCCTATTTGGGACATGGCAACAGAGTCATTAAAGGTGTGCCTGGGCGTGTTCAGCTCACCAGCTATCCTGGTTGCCAATTAATCATTCGTAAGTGCAAAATGTAATTAAAATAAATCAAGCATGAAGAGCACAATAAGCCTAAGCAATCAAAGATGCATTTGTTGTTCCACTGTTACATTGTTGAAATCACCACAAATCAGATTCAATTTTAACTAGATTGCTTTGAACTAATATGGGATATTTTCGGAGAATTTGCAATGAACTACCTAATGCTGTTGCAATTGAGTCTAATATGTATCTCGAAGTTTCTTTTATATGTATGTTAGGTATTTATATTATTAGCCGACTCACAAATAAACGTGCGCACACGCTGCGTTGCTCGTGGCAAACTAAAGGGGGACGGGGTAGCAGTAGAGAATGGGTCCACAGAGGGAATGATGGAAAAATGTTCTGCGAAACGTCGCATTTTTAACTTTTTGCCCGCAGAGAAAATATTTTTTGTCATCCGCGAAAACATCCATTGATGGTCCGCCCCCGATTCAGGGCTTTGTTTGCTCGTCGCTTTGTTGATTTGATATAAAATTCATAAAGGGACAAACAAAAAAAAAGAGAAAAAGTCAACAAAAAACATGCGGCAAAATAAAGAGCGCAATGTTTTCCATTTCGACATAAAATAATCAAATTGCCACAGCGCAATGGCGGTTTGGCGTGAATTTCTGCATACACACACTCGCTGTGGGGGAGTGTGCTGGGAATGCCGAAAAAGGGAATGTGAAAAGGATTTTAAACGTGGCCTTCACATTTCGTAAATTTCACAAGTTTGCATAATTCTTTTAATAATTCAAATGCGGTGGCCACGTGGCGTATGCGCAATGTATGGCAATCATATTTGCGGGTAAAATTTCTTTATTGGTCCTGTCTCGTTTGATCTCGTTCAGTTTTCTTAGTTTTTATTAAGCTGAAATGTGCTCGGCGCATCGGAAAAGTTGGCAAACAAATTTGCGGAGCAAACAAATTGCAATACATTTATCAGGCGGATCTTAAAGATTGACAGGCGCCGGCCTCGTCCCAAACAAATGGGGAAGATATCCAAGCAACAGCCGATGGCAACGCGACATCTGATGGGATGGATGCAGAGGCGGAGGTGCGAATGGAGGCGAGCACGGAGAAGAAGACTTACACGGAAATTGAGGTGGAGGCGCAGACAGACACAATGTGAGCTAGATGCCCAGATACAGATACGCAGATAAAGTTATCGATTTAATCATTAGTGGGCTGGCTGACGGGGCCAATATTTTTATTGGTACTTGTTGTGCATGTACATACGTATGTTTGTGTGTATGTATGAGTGCACGACTTAAGTGAGCGTTGAGTAATGACAACGGAATGAATTTACATTTTTATTGCACACAGAAGAAAACACTCTATCCAGAGGTACAAAGAACGGGGAACTGCTCCTCATGCCTCACAATTCGTGGATGCCATTGCAGTAGCCCGCCCCCGCTATCACTGTGCAAATGTAATTTGTTTGTTTCGCATAAATAATTTGATAAATTATTTGCCCAAGCGTGGGTTTGGTTTCGTGTTTGCTTCCGATATTTAAATTCTTCATACACAAAATTAATATTGAATTTAACAAATTTGCTTAGGTAATCTCCCTGCACATATTACAGCTCGACATGTAGTTTGGATTTAAGCCCGATAGCTTTTTATATCCGCTACACATAGGGTATAAGGGTATTATAACTTTGTTGCAAGCAGGAAAACTACACTCGAGCGTGTGACCAAATGATTTTATTATTTAAGTATTTATCTTTTATGTTTAGTGTATTATGATCTGCAAGAGATGTGCAGATTATTCACAATGTTTATATACATACTCGTACAATGTTGATATGATATACTTGTATACAATTTATATACTTAGTACATTCCCTTTAGCCTACTACCAGTAATCCATGCTATGCGGTATTCGCAATACAGCATAGATTATAATGAAAGACTTTTATTTTTTAGCACACATATATATTTTCAAAGACTTTTATTTTGATTTCTAATTTAAAAAGTCTCCGATGGATAATAAAGTTTGTTAGGTAGATGTTTTGACTTTTATTTTAAATATTAAAAATTATAATTATTTTGCGACTTTTCATTTGGATAATCACTTCCTTAGGATATTTTCAAGCCTTAACGGTTATTAACGGTCTCTGATTTCTGCTTCGACATATAAATTTATGAATGCTCAATTATTGAAGCTTACATTTTCGATGCTTCCGAGCCGCGATGCCTTCTCGTTGATGCCACTCGTGAAGTCGATGTGCTTGTATTGGTGATTGCGAGTAACCAATGGGTGGCACTACTAATGGATGCACTATGGCGAATTATTGTCTAAGGTTTCCCCAAATATGGCTAAGGGTATGTTACTTTTGTATGCGACTCGAATGGGGGAGTCTCGAATTAAACTGGGGAGTCAAACTAGCTATGTCCGCTCTTACGTCTGTCCATCCGTTAGTCTCTGAGCTATAGAAAGACTCAGATCGAACCGATATCAAAATCGACCAGTATCGAAATAAATTAAATTAACAGTATCGACCAAAGGAAGAGAATACTCCTATACAATAGTACATGAACGCTCAGATAGGATACCAACCTAGAAGAGTATAAACCTTTCGGCATGCCGAAGCTAGTCTTTCATTCTGGTTTAAATTCATAATTGAAATCCTTCTTGTGTTGAATCAAAGTGTATGTGTTGGCTAAACGACTTTTAAAAGCTCTGTCGACTGATGGCAAACGTATTTTTTAAGCTGATGTGAATTTATGACGTGGCTTCAACTCGGGTAGGGGAGCACCTATACTTGCTCCTCCACTCTTGCGGAGTGGCATGGGGATGGGTCGTCGGTGACATTAAAAGATTGATGCTTTCTATATCCGCAAGTAATCTGCTAAGTTGTCTGCGTATTTGTTTAGCCAGGCAGCGCAGCGGAGGCAACAAGTGAACCGACCCAGCTGCTGGGGCCCACTCTCCTCTTATGGTCTCCCTCTATTTTTTCTTCGCCCCGTGCATGCACTTTGGAGCGGGCTCTTAAGCCAGCTTTATGTTTGTGTAATCACTCGAAATGGCATTGCATGCATTCGGCACTCGACATTCGATTCGCTTCTCCACTGTGGAAAATCGCTTTTAAATCTATTGGTTTAATTGGCAACGCCTACCCCACTCCCAGGCAGCGTTCTTTTGTCAGTTGAGCTTTCCATTCTCATGCTGATTCCTTGGCACACTCCCACGCACACACGGACACCCGCACTCACCCATACTCCCACATATTCCACTTATTTTGGGGCTTTGTTTGCGCAGACATTTTGATTTATGAGTTTTCGCAGGGGCCGGCGATGAAAATTGAAATTTCATAAAAGCAAAAAAAATGGCGCATAAAAAAGGCAGCCCACAAAAAGCAACAACAACGGCCACAATAGCAATAAGAGGGGAAGAGAGTCCTGTCAAGGCCCCAGCATAATGACAAGGCTGGCAGGCATTAAACGTGCACCGAGCAATATACTATACAGCATGTTATCTATATACGCACTCTGTGTGCTCCTAGCTTTGTGATATATGTATTGGAAAATATGTATGTGGGCTTTAATTGTGCCTTGGGGATAATTTGAGCAGGCGGAAAATACCACACTAATGTGTCCAGCGCAGACTTGGCCAATGACAGCAAGGAAGGTGTGGGATATGGTATGGGTGGTATATGAAGATAGATAGTAACGTAGTCACCATAGTTGTCTGCCATGTCACAAAGTTTAAAAAATTAAGAGTCAACCAGAAATATAGGCTTCCTTAGGCATTCTAATGTTTGTATTGCTTTGTGGACGTTAATCTCAAATTAGCCTCATTTCCCTTTGAATGTTTCTATACCAGTAATAAACAATGATATGGCTGCCATGTACATCTTGTAGTAGTCTGACTTCCAGACGGACGGGCAGACGGACATTGCTAGCTCATTAAAGACTCGGGGAAACATCCTAATGTGGGTTGCCAACTGTTGCCCAAAATTAATACACCCACAGCAAAGCTAAAAAAAAGTGCGATGATGAATTGTTGCTATTGGAGTTGTTGAGTGACAGGTGTTGAATACGCATTCTGGCCCACTCAAGTGTATAATTTCTGCCAAATTTTTATACACTTGCTTTGTATTAACTTTTCCCGAAAGTGCGCAGCGCACCCAAGAGCACAGCTGTTCTATGGGATTTACATATACTTACAGCTTGGAATCATCATTCATAAACTCAGATCATTCTATCAAAAAAAACTTGCGGTCCAAAAGGGATTTGGTGAAAATGACTTTTACTTTAGAAGGACCAGTATTATAAAGCTGTAAAAGCAAAAAGCGACAAACTAATTTATTGCCTGTAATAAATAATTTGTAAAATATCGCTTGACAAGACGTTTTCCAGGGACGTGAAACTGTAAAAATATTTTGAGATTTTGTAAGTTGGAGAATCTTTACAGTGATTACATTACAACCTCACTTACGTTTTTAAGGATTTCTTTTTGGTTAACTTTTGTAGAATTTCTCCAAATGTCCCCAAGGATTTTCTTTAGTTTGCATATAATCTTTGTTGGCGTCTTTTGGCGTACAAAATTTTGGTCAGAATCAAATTCGTCAAGTTAAGTTGATTTTAAAAGGTTCTATAACCATGTAGTTATGCATCTGTGTTTATTGTCCGATCAGTTTGAAATTTTCAGAATACATAAATATAACCATCAGTTTAGTATATGTTAAAGTCAAAAAGTAGCATATTTTATGCTTTGCTTACAAATCAAGCTGAATAATTTGATTATTGATTTGCGGGGCGGTTGAAGTCGCACCCAGTTTTTTTAATAAACTTGATATGCACAGAGTATATAAGAACCTTCAATTATAATTTGGTGACTATTGCGTTTATAATAGCTTAGATCTGTGTGATGATTTGGTTGGATGGACATCCGACAGCTGACAGACATGGCTCATTCGATTCGGGTAGTAATCCTGATCTAGAATATAAAATGCCTTCTTCTACCTGATACATAAATATGCACAAAGTTACTTACATTTTCAATGGCTGAAGGGTATAACAAACACATCGGTCCAAACAGGCTCGTTCCGACTTACATAATAATAATAGCAACAGGAAGCATGTCTCAAAAGTTTCATCAAGATAGATTTTGAACTGAGATTTCTTGCGTTGCAACATAAAGGCGGACAGACAGTAAGGGCTCGTTCAATTCTCTTGGTGATGCTGATTCAGAATATACATACTTTATAGCGTCGGAGAAGTCTTTTAAGGTGCTTAGCAAAGTCCTGGTATACCTTCTGCAAGGGTTTATATACGTTTTGTATATTTCTCTTCATGTAGGTATCTCAATTGAATTGGTTTACCTGTAATTGTCTAAGACAATCAAACCATATTTGAAAACCAGTACAATGAGATTAAGCGCCTCAGTTCAACAATAAATACAGTCGGATTTTTTTTTAAATATCATCTCAAAGTGACAAACGGTTACTGCGACAGCAACCTTTGACCTATGTTGACTAAAATGATATCTGGCGAACACTTCAGCAGGTTTCACACTAAGCCGAATACACATGCATACACCCACACAAACACACACAGTCAGCGAAAAACACACTCAGCCGGTGTGGACGACTGGCTAAACAAATATTTGCGCACGTTAATGACTCGGCTGGGTGCAGACTTACACACTCAGCTAAACATACTTCCACACACACTTTCACACACACCCGCCTTACATCTGGCTGTCCTTCATGCAGCAGACCAAATTTTGCATAACATTGACCCCATTCATTAAATGCCGCCTGGGCAAGAATAGTTGCTGGAGGACTGGAAGGAGGGGCGATGGACGGAAGGAGAGGGCAGGCATGGGGTGGAGATGGAGTGTCGGCGCAGAGGACTTTGTATTTTCCCGGTTGGATGCCCTTAAACCGATGCCAATATTGAGGAAAGCGGAGCAACTCGTGTGGTCCAACAAAGCCGCAAATCGACTTGTGCTTCAGCTGAACTTGGATGCGCATCCGCAGTTGCAGTGTGTGTGTGTGGGTGTGTGGGGCTCTTGGTGTGGGTTGTTGTGCCAGACTTGGCTTGGCGTTTAATTAAACATTTTCGTTGCAATGCCGGAAATTACTTAATCAGAGCACACAAATAAACAACGGACACTCGGTCAGATGGACAGTCGGACAGATGGACAGTCAGACTGGCATTCAGAGGCTGCAGCTGCTTCTTTTCCTGCCACACTTCCCGTACATTCTCCTCATCATACGCCCAGCTAGGCTCTATTTTAGCTTTGTGGCGCAACAATTGCTGAAGCGTTATTAATACGATTTGGCTGTGTTCCCATTTACTCCTGCCTCGAATCAACCCCTTCTCTAACCTGACACACACAGACACAACTCACAGATAGACACATCCACAACTTTGTCGGGAGCAAGCTTTGAATCAGCGTGTTCCGCTGCTCATGCCGGCGTTGTTGTTGCTTGCACTGGTCTATTGGCCAATTGGCTTTTGTGCTGATCAAATGCGGGATTACTAGCTTACTTTAAGAATTGTCTAATAATAGCCTTCAATAATCTTTTAGACTTATCTTAGCTTCTATTGCGGTGGCTGTTCTTACGTAGTGTAGAGAAAGATTAACTCATGTACGAAGAATTATACCCTTCCCTTAAATGACTTGTACTGCAGTTCATTGCAGCTTAAATGACACACTTACTTAAACAACACTCACATATAAATTAAAGTGTTAGCTACTTGTTGGCCTTTGCATGATAACATTTAGGTTGAGGATTATTTGAAGTGCAAGCATGTGAACCTGAGTATAACTCAGACATGCTGCTCAGAATGTATAAGATGTGCTTGAGCTGTGGCCTAATTGTGGATTTCTATCAACTGTGAAATCATTTTCTTATTAATTAATCGATTTATTGGTCACACAAAAAATCCAGACGCGGTTAGGATTTAACCCCAGAAAGCCGCATGTCCTTTTCAAACACATACACAGAGCCGCTGCTCGCACTCTGACCTACATTTATTAAAGTTTGCGCTCGAGTAGGCGTTCATTGTTTTCTGAATAAATCATAGGACGTTAGGGGCACAAAACCGCTAAACAAACACCCTGGCGCACACATGCACAGACACACACATACACACACTGTCGCTCAGCCACTTGCTGGCGAAATGCACACACATTGTCAAAGAGATGACCAGGAGCCGCTGTTTGCCCGGTGTATCCCTTTGTCCTATCTGCAGTGTCGTGTCTGCTTGCTCTCATAAGTCTGTTGGGACTCTCGTTGCTGGGGCAGAATGCTCTGCATACTCGAGCAGCGAGCAGTTGATCAGTTGCGCAGAACCATCGGCATTGATGGATATCTGTCTCTATTAATTAGGGTAATTACTCGAGCAAAGTGAGGTAGTTGCAGTAAAGGACAAGTTCTTTCTGTCTTTGTTTAAGACAGCGATTGCTAGAGGCCCTTTATAGTACGACTAATAAAATGATAGCGGCCATCTAAGATTATCTACAAATAAGATTGTTTATTCAATGGTTTACTGGTGAACCCAAGCAGATCGATAAGCCACATATAGCTATCTGTTGACCGAGCGACAGGGTATTCCTCAGTCGAGTGCATTCTGACATTGGCTTTCTTATTTGTTTTTTATACTCAACTTACCGTTGATGAATTTTATACAAGTTAAGTGGTTCGGGTCGCCCGCTGTTTTGAACGCGGTCACAGGATCTGTGCCCCGGACACAGATACGCCTTGCGTGTGTGGGTGGGTGCGTGAGTGGGCCAAGTAAGTATTTGTGATTCAGTTGAGCTGCGGCTTCTGGTTCACTTAACCTTCAGCATGCGTGGGTCGCATGCTTCTGATTATAGTACTCGTAGAGTTGCATGCGGGCAGCGATTGGCGTCTAGCGGATTTAAAATATTTATACTCGTAATTTGTATGTGGAGATTGCTTCGATTTGCTGTTGTTGTTCCCGCTGCTTCTTCGAGACCGGACATGAGCAGACATGCTCGACTAAAACAGTTCGTTCCGTTGCTGCTTGAATTATTCAAGTGTGCATGAGAGTGCATATGTAAGCATTTAGTGAAGCCGCATATCCGCATAGCCACAAAGCCATTCGACAGCTTGACAGGCGGATCACGTGCGGAACAGTTACAAATTCATTGGGGCAACCAATGTCCAATTGATTAGGCATGGGTTTCTGTTCCCGATTTCCAAGCAATTACCAGCTTAATTCATTGACATGAAATCGATGTTGTCCTAATCAAACAGGCCACATTCAAATAGGTCACATTAACTCACTTTCTTTGAACACATGCATACATATATGCAAACCTACCCTCTTCTACATATATGTGTATATGTGTACACATGAAGAGACAGTTTAAAGTTCATGGTTTTCAATTGCATTTTGAAAGTCATTCGAGCCTTGGACTCCCCTGGTCAATGTCATCGACTAATGGCAGCTTGTTTGCATATAACAACAAGTATAGAGGAATACAGTTAAGCTCTGGTTGTATAAGTCCATGGGGTTTCAATACATATGTTGAAAATCTCTCCGCAAATGTTACTGAATCTAATATAACTCAATAATATTAATTAAATTAATTATTAATATTATGTAATTAGCCTTTACTCGTATTATCTAAAGCACAGGCTCAAAATTATTGTATATTATATTTGGAGTAAAATAAATAAATTGAATTGAATATGTTCAACTTAGAAGGTTGAATAAGAACGGAAAATACTACACCTGTTTGCCAACAACAATAATTGTTTTCATTAATTTCAGTGTTCAGCTTGTTAGGTGTTGCATACTTTAAGGCATGAAAAGCAATAGCTATTCGCCCACATAGTCCCTTTTAAAATAACTTCTATGTTATTCAACCAATCGCAAACTTTTAATAATCGTATTTTTTCATCTTTTTTTCTACGTCGTTGCCAGTCCGTTTACTGTTAGCCTAGGCTATCCGCTTGATGTGCCAGATCATTTCTACATACAATACTTTGCAAAAACTAATATGTTAACTTAGTCGTAATAGTTGGTTGAAATTTAATTAAAGTTGCTCTTGGGATTATAAATGAGTTTCAAGCATTCCCGCAGGCTCCCTGGCTCAGTAAAAATAACAACTGCATTTATTTTTATTGCGAGGCATGTGGATTCAGAAATTGCATATTAAGTTGGAAAATGTCTGAGTGTACATGTTTGTGGCAAGGTTATTTCGGAATATTTGCACAGTATTCGCAGAAGTGCTTCAGGTAATAATGTATCAAGAGCAACTTGTGCAAACATTTAGTTACCGCAAACTAATATGCTGTAACTCAAACAAAACACACACGACCCACGCATTGCTCGAGCACACACACACGAGCCCTGGGAACGAGTCGCTTACTTTGCATGAATTCATTTCAAGCGTAATATCCTCAAAGTGTTTTCATATTTCGTTTCGTGAGCAACAGATGTGCTGCTAAATATGAATGTCTCTATTAGAAGTGGTTTGCCTCTTGCATCCTCTCAGCCACGCTTACTTGCCACATGAATTGTCTGCCAAAACCCAAAGGCAAACCGAAACCCTAAGTAGTGCGTGCAGTGGCGCACAGGGAACCATGTCGACAAGCACTTGACACCAACCAGTTACTCGTAGATCCCTATTGTATCTGTGCCTGTGTCTGTGTGCATTTGTAGTCGTGCTTAACGCTTAGTTTATAGCAAGTAATATAGCAGAGCTTAAGGATTTAAAGGGCAGACGAGGGCGGAACAGCTGCCACGCAACGGAACTGCAAACACACACACCACTGCTCCGCACACACAGAAGTTGTCAACTGTCGCTCAGACAGGCAGGAGCTCATAGTTGCAAAGTGTGCTCACAGTATGTCTATATTTGTGTGGCTTTTTAATGTCAACTTCCAATGATACCTTGGTGTTGATTGACAACCTCTGCCGCAAATGCCTGTGCTGAAAGCTCTGCAATATAAGAGAAAGAGCTGCAAATAGTTGCAATGATTAAAGTAAAATAGTCCGTTTTAAAAACTTCTTAACGTAATGCAAACAAGAACGGTAAAATATTCGATATATCATAATAACGGATGAGCTTCATTTGTTTTAGCTTGAGTTGCTTCTGTCAGAGCTTAATATTCAAGTTATATTTGTCTATTCGCATGCTGTTTACACACATATATTTTGTGGGAAAACGTATGTTTTTCTTTTCGCCTTGTTTGTCCACTTTTCCACTTTGTATCGATGTCCCTCTCCATTTCCGCTCAGCTTGTCGAGCATTTTGCGACACGTTTTTGTTAAGTTTGCTGTGCACTTCGGCATTGCTGCCAACATAGTCAACGCCGCTTCCGGTGCTTTACCATTGACCCTGGCAAACACATGCATACACACACACACACGCACACACACACACGTGTGCACACATAGAGAGCTCTCTCTCTTATTTGCACAGATTGTCCCAATGTTGGTTATTGCATATCTGACAATGACATTGAAATTCTGGTTCTGTATCCGTCCAGCGTTTGTTTATTCATGACGGCCGGCGGCGTCAAGCGGTTGATGGAGACAGGGTCGTAATGCACCCCCACCCCTCCCGGTCTAAGCATTTAGCATTTCAATTTCGCTATGAATGAGCTTTTTATCTGGCCCTCCGGATGATGTTCTTCCACTAGTTGGCCTATTCCTGCTCTCGATCCGACTGCTGACGAGCCACTGTCAAGTGAAATTGATTTGTGTGTTTCCAGTCCAATTCAATTAAGATGATCTGCTTCTCATCCAGCCAGTTTGCGAGGACCGTGTGCTGCGGTGTAGTGTGCCTGTGTCTATTGTCATTGTGTGTGTCTCTGCCTGCTCCTACGCAAGTGTGTCTGTGTAACGCTGTGTACTCAATTATGGCAGGAGCATCCTTCATAAGTGTTTCAATATTTCATCATTCTTCTAGTGTGATCCCGCACACGATGCGTATACGTAATGCGAGCGGCGTATCAAAAATGCAGCTGTAAAATTAAAAAAGCTGCCGTGTAATCATTTCTTATTGTCGCCACTCATCTAAGCCATTTCCTACTGCATGCGTGTGCATATTTCATATTTCCAATAAGATAAACGCGACGACGAGCGCCGCAGTTCGGTCTCAGCATTTCTCATTTCGCCCATCGAATGCTTAATTACATTTGCACCACACGGCGAACGGGCACAACGTGTGCAGCGAATCTATCATCGAGACCAGGATAATAGACACGAGTAGCTGCTGGGAATGGAGACGAAGACGTAGTCGAAGCCGGAACATGCAGGATACTTGCCTAAGCATCCAGTGACGCGTGTGGAGCGTTCACTTGCTTTTCAATTGATATCGCATGTCGTTGCCGGGACTTGCACACATCTACACACGTACACACACTTTCAAGCATTTCCTGCTCTGGCGTTTTCAATTTTCAGTTCTGTTCCCCACCTTTTTGTAGTAGGCGCCATGTTAGGTAAGAACGGCGCGGAAGCAGGGACAAAGGACACCGACAGCACTTCCGCCTTAATAGCGCCTGGCTGTGCGTGTGTGTCTGTCTGTGTGCGCATTCGTGGGCGCTTCGATAAAACAGTTGGACTTTGCATGCATGGCGTCCTCCTTGTATGCCAGTCCCCCACTCCTCCCCCACTGCGCCTCCTCAGTGCTCTGCCGACACAGTTAAACTGTCATTGTCATTTAAATGTCTTTTGACTGTTGCTCGCTGTCAGCACACGGTCCTTTGTTGTTGCTGATGCCGTAACTTTGTACACCAACACACACGCACACACACACACACACAAACACCCATACACAATTGAATACACCTACATACTTATGGCATTAAATTGAAATTTTTTCCGCCTCACTGCCAGCTATCGAGAAGCCCATTGAATGGTGGGCATGCATGTCTTCGCACACAACTGACTAACATACAGTTGATGTTTATTTATAACTTTTTAATTAAGAACCGAACAAGCGCTCCCCTTTCTGTCGCTCTCATGCTCTCCCTTCCTCTCTTTGTCTCTCTCTATCTTGAGCAAGGTATTCATATAAGGTATCCTTTCGTATACTCATTTTAACACTTGTTTGTTATTTGAGCAGACTCCTTGCTCTGCTTTGCCAAGACTTAAATTCAAAATATCGGTATTTTGTAAAAATGTTGCATACTTCCCGGCCCTTCAAATTGTTTTTAAATTAACTCACGAGCCATCTCGTTGACCCCATTTCCCTCCGACGTTTGAAGAGAATTCATCCACATGAGCTCCTTAGTCGTAAGATAGCATAATTCCTCTAGTGTACACTTGTATATATTATAATTAAGGAACTTTAACCATAATTTTATCTTTTAAGCTACGCATTAGGTTAAGTTCAGATGGAACTGAACGATTCCTTGTGATTATAGAATAATAAATAATAATAATACTCTGAAAAAAAAAAAAAAAAAAAACTCACGACCCATTTCTCCGATCGCATCTAAACCATAGTGTACATAGCTAGAGCTATTATTTTGCACTTAATTTAATGGTGAAATGCGACAGTTCTTTATACGAAAGTACGAGGGTCGTTTGATAAGTCCGTGACTTTTTGAATAAAATATATTTTTTTCGTCAAAGAAGCGTTTTATTTCTCAACATAATCTCCTTTTAGCTCTATACATTTAGTCCAGCGTTTTTCCAATTTTTTTATTCCTTCCAAATAATAGGTTTTCTCAAGGCCCTCAAAATAGTCGTTTGTTTCTGTGATGACCTCTTCATTTGACCCGAATCTCTTACCGCCGAGCCATTTCTTCATGTTTGGAAACAAAAAATAGTCACAGGGGGCTAAATCTGGAGAATATGCTGGATGGGGTAGCAGTTCGTAGCCCAATTTATGAAATTTTGCCATGCTGACTACACACGTGTGCACCCGTGCATTGTCCTGATGGAACAGCACTTTTTTTCGCCAAATGCGGTCGTTTCTGCTTCAAATCAATGTCGAATCTGTCCAAAAGCTCTGAATAATATTCGCCGGTGATCGTTTTACCCTTTTCAAGGTAATCGATGTGAATGATACCTTGTGCATCCCAAAAAACTGTGGCCATGACCTTGTTGGCCGACAGACCCACCTTGGCCTTCTTTGGTGCACGTTCACCCGGAGAAACCCACTGTCTTGATTGTTCTTTGGTCTCTGGTGTGGTGTGGTGGATCCATGTTTCGTCTACGGTAACGAAACGGCGCAAAAATTCGTTTGGATTGCGGTTGAACATCGCCAAACACTCCTTTGAAATGGTCACACGGTTGCGCTTATGGTCGTGTGTGAGCAATCGCGGCACCCATCGCGCGGAAAGCTTTTTCATGTCCAAATATTCATGTAAAATGTGATGTACCCGTTCAGTTGAGATGCCTACAGCCTCAGCTACCTCACGCACTTTCATTCTCCGATCATCCAATATCATTCCATGGATTTTGTCGACGATTTCTGGCATGACGACCTCTTTTGGGCGACCTGAACGTTCGGCATCACTTGTACTGGTACGACCACAACGGAACTCAGTAAACCATTTCTTAACCATTGAAATTGATGGTGCAGAGTCCCCATAATATTTATCAAGTCTTTCCTTGGTTTCGGTGATGGATTTTTTACGCAAAAAATAATGCTTAATTAGCACACGAAATTCACTTTTTTCCATTTTCGTTAAAATTCACGAGATCGTCTGCTTTCAATGCCTATAAAACGCAAACCAAAAAACGCAGCTTTCTCAAAATTTTACAGTGAGCTGTTAATCGATAACTGCTGACAGGAGCAGTGTTGTATTTAGAGCAGGTGCGCGGCAAATACAAAAAGTCACGGACTTATCAAACGACCCTCGTACATACGAGTATGTGGTATGTGCATATGTACACGTATGTCTGTATAGTATGTTATCTTTATATGACATGACCAGATTCTTCAAAGTCACTCAATTCAATGTTTTCATTACTTTGCTGCAAACTGTTGATTAAAGTTGATGAGAAATAGAAACTGATTTGTAAAAAGATTTGCATTTATGTTTTTATCTCTACTCACTTTCACTAATGGAACGAATTAAATGCACCGCTTTATCCGTTGAATCAACAAAAATAGATGGCATTCGATATTAAGCCCCCTAACCACTTGCACTAATTTGTTTAATTGCTCTTCATCTGTGTCTGTTCTGTCTGTCGTCTGTTCGCACCAAAATTTATCCTGTAATTAAACAGTCACCCAAACTTTTGTGCAATTTGTCGGTGGTTTTGTTTTCTGGCATTTTAATTCACTTTTAATAAAAAGTCAAACTTAACTCCCTGTTTGCTGTCGGGCATCAAGCATCCGACATCAACACGCACAGTTAACTATCTGCACAGTTGCTGCTGTTGCTTCTATTGTGCATGTGTGTGTGTGGTTTGAGTATCTGTACACGAAAACTAACTAACGGAGCGCCATGTTTGCCCGACGTCGCTTGCAGCCACCGTCAGGCACCACATCAATATTTGTACGGTTTCCCCGTGCTGCGATTACAGTGTTGTTGTGTTGCATGTGTCTCTCTGTGTTTGTGTGAGTTATCAACAAGTAGTATATGCTGTGGCATAGTGTGGGTTGTTTGCTTCACGCCACTGTAGTCGTGAATACCGTTAATTCTCCCCACGGCCGAAGTATTTATCGCTGCACTCCTATCGCTGTTTTTGATTTCTTAAAGAAGCAAATCGAGCTGCGAACAAAATGGCTATATGCGCAACTCAAAACAGTTTAAATTGCCCAACTGCAAAAGACTGCATATAGACTATGTGCGGGTGGGCAGTCAGTAGGTAGTCCTTGAACTTTTTTGAGGGTTTTTATTTAAATCAATTCCCGAGAAATGATAATTCGATTAAAAATAAAATTCGTTATTGCATTTCTGTCATGCGATCTATTTATAACTATTCTGCAAACTTATATCTGCGCTTGGACTAAAATAGCACTCGGCAAACAAAGTGAAAACTAATTCCGAACTTTATTTCACAGAATATCTATGGACAAGAGGGAATTCAATACTAACCTGGAAGTTTGCCATTCCGACAAATAAGCACTACAACAACAGCAACAGCTCAATTGTTATACAAGACGAGAAAGTAACTGATTCAAACCATTGAGGTGTACAGAACCGATTTCATTCTGCGAGCTTGCAACTGGCAGCTTAGCAAAAAAGTACCGTAAACCACCCACGTAGCACACACAAGTAAACACACAGCACACACACAAACACGCACACAAACACACACACATACACTGACATTTACATAGCCAACGCCGAAGGGAATCCACAAAGCATTCGTGTAGTATGTCAAGTGGACGCAGCGCACGCCTACCGCCAACGCCCACGCAAAACGCCAACAACAAGCACCGTGCGGCAACAGGAGCAGAGCCCAACAGCAACAACATGATGCAATACAGCAACAGCAGCGCAACAGCCAACGGCAGCGCTGCAGTGCCGGCATCGGGTTTAGGCAGCAGCAGCGTCCTCCAAATGGGGGGCATGAACCTGACCATGGGAATGTCGAACATGTCGAGCGGCAGCATCGGCCCTGGCTATGGCCTTGGCACGCTATCGGGCGGCAGCGTGAGCATCTCCACCAGTGACGCTGCCACCGAGAGCATACCCGGCGAGACCATCGATGTGCTGGGCCCCGAGCTGGCCGTGGCCACCTCCCAGGTGCTTGAGAATTTGTCGGAGAACGAGCGCAAGATGATTATCGAGGTGCTCAACAGGGACGATTCGGTGCGGCAGCGAGACGCCACCAGGATAATGTGAGTACCCCGTACAACTACCGTCAACAAGTTCTATTTATTGAATTTATATTTCTATTCCTGCGTCTGCGGCGGTGGCATGATGAAATTCCACCGAAAAACCAAAGCAATATCTGGCCAAACTAGCGGTACTTAGGGTTTATGATTGCAGTTTGTAAGATAAGTTTTGATTTAGATAGGGAGAAATAACTAATCATACATTATAAGGAAAGATTAATGCAGTGCGATAGTTATGGGCAATTGCTATATTCTGAAAAGATAAATAACATATAATGTTATCCAGTTGAAGTTAAGCATTGAATTCTTGAAAATATCTATTAAATTAGATGACGTTGGTTATTGGGAACAATATATTTTATTAATTTGGATAGAACTTTGCAATACATATCCGGAAATATCTCCAACTTAAAAAGAATATACCATATATTCTGAATCAGGATCAACAAAGGAGTCAAAGTAGCCTGACCGTCTGTCCGCCTGTTGCAACGCTCACTGGCTTCTCGGTCTTAGAGCTATCTTGTTGAAACTTTGCACTTCTTCAAGACATTGCAACTAAACTTACTATTGAAACTAAATAACTAACACATGCAGGTGTACCCATGGAGATCTGCTTTGCTACGGTTGGCCAGTTTCATCATACCACGCCGCATTGGAGTCGCTAGAGTTGCCATGTCACTTGCTATGAAGTCTCTTCTACGTTTTAACCTTGAGCAAACTTAATTAAAACTCGCGCTTTCGCCGAACCAGTGCACTCTTAAACACTATATATTCTTTCGATTTGCTTTACTTGCAATGCGTTTTTTTAATTAAAACCCGAGTAAAAATAGCAAGTGCAAGCAGAAAGTGTGCAGAGGACAAACAAGTAGCACTCGCCAACAGTCCAAACAATGCATTTTCCACGAAATTTCGAGTTGGGAAATGTCAATGTTAATGTACTTTTGGGGGGAAGTCCGTGTGTTTTTTATTGACTGCCGGGGCAGTGTGTCCAGCACGCACGCTTCGGGCATTTCGAAAAACCACAATTAACTGTCTGAAATTCTCGAGGTGAGCTCTGTTGCTTCCAGCCCCAAGCGAGAACGTTGCCGTTGGGCGGCAAATCATGCACAATGCAGGTTGACTGTCGATAGCCGAAAACGTAGGTAAACCCAACTCCATCCCTATACTGATCCCTGTTGTTATTCCTGCCACCAATTTCAATCTCATTTCCAATCTGGCAGGTGCTCGCGGGGCTTGGTGGATGTCTCTATAAAATTGAATTGATATGCGGCAAAAAGCGCAAAAATTGTTTTCACTTTGCTTAAGCTGCTTTTCCTCAATATGTACTTATGCCACTTGCGACTTAGTTTCCTGCATCGTCCCGCCCCTCAGGCAGTGCGACTTTTATGCTTCTCTCGCTTTTCTATTTTCTTTCGGTTTTTAAAGTTCGACCTCAGGATGTTTCCTGGTTTTAGTGCAATGCGAAATTGAAATCAATTTTTGTGCATTTTCAAATATCTATATTTCCCACTTGCGTGACAATTATGACATGCTTTCCCTTTTAGTTCGGGTGTGATAATTGATATTGAGGTGGCCTTTGGATAGCATATACATAGCTCAACTATCAATCGATTTATCTCTATTGATTGCTGTTTTAAACAATATGCCAAAAAGTCAGAACTTATGTTGGAATCAAAGTTAAAGTGGAATCAAAGTTTAAGTTATTATGTAACCAAATATTCGAAAATTTATATTTAAAAACTTGCTTCAAGAGGAATGGGCCCAAAAGAGTAGAAAGTAAATTTAAATTGAATTTAATACTTGAATATCAAATTGAATTAAGGACTGCTGTGCTGTAAGTCCAACAAATTAATCATTCTTATTTTTGTGACTAGGTTTTTAGGACGTAAATCAAGTAAATCGCCAATGAACTCAGTTTCATTTGTTGATAAAATGAATTTCAAGGAAATGAATTTAATCTATTAAAAAGAGTGTGTTGGATCGGTGTTTGGTTAATCTTTGTTTCGTCGACTCAAACTGCAGACATTGTACAACACAATGCCAAGTGTGGAACTCATGCATTGCGTGGCTAAAAGGTTTCCTGCGGTCTCGTTTTTAGTGCCAACTCATAAACATTTCTATTACACAACTCGGCTCGAGTAATGTGGCCATAAATCCTTACCCTGCGCCTCAGACGCTGATTTAGTTAAAATGTGGACGCCTTTTTTTCGGACTCCGTTGATTGCTTAATCATGTTGTGTGTGTAAGTATGACGGATAAGGCAATATTGAACAACTGGTGACGCTAACGAACTGAGAGCGAGAGAGAGACTGTGGGTAGAAATTGCTCACCTACCGTGCAAGTTGGTATTGTCGCCGGGAAACCCAGGAGAGCCATGACGACGTCTTTCGAAGCACCCTCTTCTCCTTCTGGCACCCAGTCGCGGCAACAAATGATGCTTTCGTAATGGCCACTGATTGGGCGCTTCTTTGCCTGGAAAGGATGGGTGGCTGGTGGTTGCGGTGGGAGGATGAAAGCGCTGTTCGCATACAAACTTACAATAGGTATATAATGTATATTGAGGGACGACACAATAATGACACCCGCCTACATGCACCAATTGAAGAATGGGGAGAGCTAGCAGAGTGATGTGCACAGCAGCCATGTTCCCTTCTCATGCCGTTTCCGCCGCATGCCTACCACACTGCTGGCAGGCCAGAACAACCATTAAAATTCCGGTCATTTCATTATCGTTTCAATCATTGGCCTTCTCTCGCCATTAACATAAAACAGTCGTTAAGTAAAAGTAATTAATTTTCAGCCACTTTATGTTGTCGCTATTTGCAAGCAGGATGTTTTCCCAGATTTACCTCGCCCCATCGCGGGCAAACAACTAAAACTTGTGGCTACCGCAGTTAGGTTTATAGTTGGCAATGAAAAAAGAAACACATACTGGCGATAAAAGGATATGAATTGTAGGTGCACAGCAGAGAGCCAAAAGGGTACCAGTCTTTCCTCTTTAGTTCCAGTTGGGGTACTTCGTGTTGCTGCTTACACAATGTGCTTTTTCAATTTCTGATTGAGCACCCGTCATGTCTAGCTGACCTGGTCTATTCATACTGGGGATCATAAAGAACGTTAATAATAGGTAAGGAGTAAAAGCAACACCTAGTTCAAATAGAAAGTCACCAAAAAATACAAAAAAGAATAGGGTGTCTAAGTTAATAACAGGAACAACAACCGGTTATTTTCCTTTCACTTAATCTTAAAAAGTACAGAATATTAAATGTGTCTTTAAATATTTTGGACCTTCATTTGTTTCATTTACTAGTTGTTACAGTTGTGAAGATTGGCGCGCTCATCTATAAAGACAGAATAGAAAGAATCGACTTGTCAATTGATTTTTTCAAGATCTCACTTTCTATAATTTGGCATGAAGTTTTCTGTAATCTGTATGAGATCAAGTTTATTTCAAATTTTGGCCACTAAATAAATTATTCACGACATAACTATCTGCTCAATATAACATATATAATATATTAAAATGCATACTGTTTTCACGCATCCCACATACTCGTATTCTAATCTGATCTGATAATAAATTCGATAGTTCTCAGCAGCGCTGGCTAGTCGTTTGTATGTGTGAGAGCCAGTATACACCCATTTCAATAGAATCAAAGTATTATAAGTTATCAGCTTATGAGTAAATGTAAGTCGAAAAACCTTGTGGGGGGATAACCAAATGCTGCCGATTTGCACGCAGAAATGTATTAAATGTCCATGCAACTAGGCAACGTGGTAAACGTGCTAATCTGCAACATGTGCCAGTCGGAGTATAAAGCGTATTGTATCCCGTCCGAATGCCTGTGGCAGCTGACCGCCTTTCCTGGTATTCATTGCATGAATTGTGTATCAAAATCACAGCTTGGTCTGCTCTAATGTCTGTCTGCCTGCTCGGGGGCCCTTGGAGTCAGGCGTCTTACCTCCTGCTCCAAGTCGCCTGCAGTCAGCAGCGTGCATCTGACTTTTTGCGTCTGGTGCCTCGTAATGAGCTTCTAACAAACTTATCTCATTTCCGTAGCTGACACACGACTTCATTGCATCATTGCGTACCTACGGACACGCACAAGTAGGAGCTTGGGTGGCTTGGCATACCTTGACTAAATTAAATTTAATGGCCTGCCTCAACTTGGAGCTCAAGTTTTTGCCAAAGAACTTCATTAGGCCAGCAGCAGCAGCAGCAGCGTCTCAGCGAGCTGCCTGCCCGCCTTTCGGTCGTCTGATGGTTTGTCACTTTGTAGCTGCCACAAGCGCGGAAACAGCAAAAAGGGAGAACTGCAAACACACAAACACCTAAACAAACGCCAGCTAGGTCCGCATTCGGTTAGTGGCTTTAGCTTGGCTGTGGCTCTTGCTTTTGCTTCAGCCTGCAAATTTTACTTGCTAATGCTTTTGATTACTTTTAATTACAATTTGGCTGCTAAGCTACGACACTGTCCCTCCCCACACCCAACACCCATCGGCCCCTCGATGCCCTTGACATTCTGTTTGTAGTTATGTTCCGCAGACTTTTTGTGCAGTCAGCTGTGTCAGCTTGAGCAGGGTCTTCAAAGAACCCTGCAATTCCATGTGCTGCGTTTTTCCCCTTTCACAGCATTCGGACATCATCCGGCTTAATTGGTCGCTTAATGCCAACGCAAATGTCCACGCCCAGGCCACCTCATTAGCCACCAGAGCCGAGCTGCTGACCGAGCGAACAGGTGTAACCTGTGACTCTGTAGGCCAATGTGTATAACTGTGTGTTTTGCTTTATATTCTTTTTTTAGCCAGGGTGCTGCAGGAATAAATCTATATTTGTAACTGTATACAATTTATATGGCTTTGAATCTATCTTACAATATAAAGAAATTTATATATGAATAAAATTCCTGTTTTTTGGTTTCTTATATCTTTTCGGCGAAGGGATAGGAATTTTGGCTAGCAGCTTGCAATTCTCCTTTTTCGACATCTCCGACTCTTTAAAGTAACATATAAATATTGTGGATCAGCCGAGCCTACCCGTTTTTACGAGTACTCGTATGTCTGTCGGTTGGTCTGTACCTCTGTCCCTCTGTTTGTCTGTCTGTTTGTCCACCATTCCATCTGTCTGTGCGTCTATATAAAAACTTATATCTCGGAGACTATAAGAGCAACATTAGTCTACCAAATTTAGTTATAATATTGTTAGTCATAGTATTGCACGTTGATAAAGTCTGTTAAAGGGATTTTAGAATTTAGTTCCGATAGATAATTAACATTAAAGTTATTAAAGGAAAAATGGAAGGTATGTAAGTTGATACTCAACAACGGGGTCGTACTTTTTGGGCAGTCAACATTTAGCGGTGAAAACATGCAACATTCACATCAGTCAGTGCAAGTGCAACCTGCAACCTTCTAATTGATACATCACATGATTCAGAAATGTTGCCATTGGCGACCGCAGCCACCATTGCTGCATGTAGGAATTATTCCTATGAATGATTATCCCAGTGCATGATTTGGTACTTAGTCGCCTTGTTGATGGCTGCCGTAGGCAGCTGAACAGTACAATTACGATGTGTAGATAATGCTGCATAAGTGCAGTTCAAAATCAAAAATCAATCTCAAAAATGGAGCTGATTTACGGACACTCACAGCAGATGGAATATGGTCAGAGCTCTTGAGTACGATACGAGAGGCAGTAAATAAGCCGAAATATCCGTTCTGCCTCTTATATATTTGATTGCACATAGTTTGTATATCGTTTTCAATGGTACAAGAGTGTTAAAAGTTATTTTCGTAGCTTAAAACCACAAGTTTATTGAATCATATAGTCAGAAGTTTACCAAATCCATCAAAATACCAAATATATTTTGATTGCATGACAAAGTTTATTGTATATTTTCAATTTGTGCTGATCATTATTTTCATTTCATTTTCAAATCACCTCTGCAAATCAATATTTAAATTTTCAAGTCAATTTATAAGCGCTGTATAAAAATAAATCTTTCTGACTTCAACATGTAATTTCTGACTGTAATAACTAGATTTCCTGTAAATTTCAATTCGATTTCCTAATAAAGACGGAACTTATTCGAGAGAGTATGAGCATAACACCAAGTTTGTGTGTTAGCTAACAAAGGATAGTAATTTGAAAGTGTTTTGATTTGTAAATGTGTATTTGTTTAACAGATTAAACTACATCGAACCATAGATTAAAGGGAAATCCACTGTCAAGTGCGCTCGATTGTTGCTCTCGGTCAAAATCATTATTATGATAACATAACATGATTAATTTACGCAAAAGCTGTGAATACAAACTGATTCCTCTTTTTGATAAATCTTATAATATAATGATTTTACCCCAAAGTGGGGTAAAACTGGACAAAATCATAAAGTATTAGGAAATGATATTAATGATATTTAGTACATATGTAGGTCCAGGTAAGCTAATTGTAATTCTCGGCAAATTGAAGTAGCTTTGCGAAGACTTTGATATTGCAGCGTATAAAATGGCAGTGAAGAATTTGCTTAGCGAAATTCTTTACCTTGAGAACGTTACACTTGCCAGTCTCGCAGACAGCCATAGAAACAGCAAGAACGCGAACAGACGAACAATGCGACTCGACTTTCTCATGAGAGTGCATAATTAAAATGATAGCGAGAAGCGACAACGTCGCGTTCATCGTCGTCATTCGCGTTCTGCTTAACGATAATGCGAGAAGGGCGCCTCAGGTAACAGGTAACTGCGGAGAGCAAGAGCGTGCAAGAGCTTGAGAGTGGGCGACTGAGTGAGAGAGAGAGAGAGAGGGCGCTGGCTCTCTCTCGACTGTCTTTCAACCTGTTGCGTTCAATCGAGTGTTTCAATCGCTGTGGCGCCGTTAAATCTCAGCGATCGACTCTGAGCTCAGTCAACGAACACGTCTCGAGTTAAGCGGACGTCGCGTCGCAGTTGCCGCGTATCACGTTATTCGCGAGTGTGTGTGTGTGTCAGTGTGTGCGTGCATGTATGTGAGACATACACATGTATAAGTGAAGAGATTGCCGGTTTGAGATTTGTATACTTCTACCTGTGCGCGCTGAAGGCATTCTTTTTTGTTGATATCACATTTAAGGCGCGACGCAGCAGACAGTCGAAAGTATCTTGCAGATACCACACGCAACGAGCTGCGCACAGCGTAATCTTTAAGGCATCCAAAACAGCAGACAGCGAAGCGATTTTAACCTTTAAGCAACGAACGAACAACCCAAAGATACGAATACGAATCGGGAAATCTGAAAAGAGTTCCATCGTGCCAACAAGTGCTCAAGCAGATAACAGAAAGAGGCGAGCGTCGAAAAGTTTGCTTAGTAAATAAACGTGCATAAAAGTTTGCCAAAATAATTTTAAGTCCACGACGACGACGACAACGGGAGCAGCAACACGCTCAACGAATCCCAAAGTGAGCTGCCTCCACTCCGACGCTTCTCCAGTCGCCGCCAGATACTACAAAAAGTATCTCCAGACCAAAAGGTAAATCGAACGAGTCGAAGACAAACATAATAAAGAGGCGAATGAAGTAAGAGAAGAGAGTTGTGGGGGAGTGGGGAGGGGCACATGCGATCACTGTACGTGCACAATTGCGCAATTATAATAGTTTCTACCTTATTTGCTTCACATGCAGCTTGCCGTGTGCAGAACGGAGTAGGGTAAAGAATTTCGCTGGCAGGTTATTTTAACGGTTCGCCTCTAAATTTAATTACGGCCTCCGAGCGTGGCACTCGCCGCAGAAGAAGAGTGGGGATGCAAAGGGAGCGGGGATGCAAAGGGAGCGGGCAAGGGAATTCCAGTTGCAAACAAAGGCGTGACATTGCTGGAAGAAGAAGGTGCAGAAGATACACAACACACAGCAACCTTTCGCATTTGTATCTGTATCTTGCTATATCACAGTCGCTGTATCTGTTATTGTTGGACTCAATGTGTTTTCTTTGTCTGTGCATATGTGTGTGTGTGTGTGTGTGTGTGTGTGAGCTCGTTTAAAGCGCATTACATACACAGCTCACGCATTCACGAATGAACCCACTCCAGAGAACCTTCGCGTTGATATCTTTCGTTTTGTCTCTGGATTCGTGTACCTTGTGTCTCTCTATCAATATACATATAGGGAGTCACACACACAAACACACATGATTACATTGGTTCTTGTTTTGTTTTGAGCTTGTCTCTGTTTGCTTTTTCTTCTCGAACTTGGCGGGCCTCGGTTCAGCGTAATTCTTATGCCGCACATCGGCGCACGTCTCGAATGTTTTGTTGGTGTTGTGTCGGCGTCGCGAAATCTTCCATTGCCAGTGCCAAATTGCAGTCGTTAGCCGTGTATGCAAACCACATTTGATACTCGGCCCCCATCAAGTTGCATGAATTTGCAGTTTGCCGATTGAGATTCCTAAGTTGTTCCCACCGACGCTGGGCGGGCCGGGCACGACAGCCACAACAGCCACAACAACAAAGTTATCTGTGACTAATGGAGTGCTGTGTCAGCTGCCGATGTATCTGTTGGCTAAAGTATCTTGTAGGTGTTAAGTGGCTTGCGGTCATATTTTTTAATTTCAACTTTTGTACAATCGCTGTCAATATTGACGAGCTAACAACGAGCTTTCAAAGCGAGAGCTCTCCTTTCGTGTACATCGAGTACATATGTATGTAAATTCCCTAAATATAGGTACATACATATGTATCTGGCTGGAGACTACCATTATGCGGATCGAATTTAATTAGCATGTTGCAGCACATCCGTAACTGGAGACCGAGATTCGCTGCAAGCCAAAGGGAGTGACACAATGACACTGACTGTAAGTCATTGACATGGACGTTGATGCAATGAATGTGGTCCATGCAAGCTGATGATTGTTAGGCGCGGATCCCAGACAACGCGAATGTTCATCTCCCAAATTAGGGAGGCCACCGTGCAGACAGATAAGTAATAGGAGTGGGGTTTCGAGTAAAATGATCTTAGTTTCCAATTAGATGGGTCAGAATTAGGAATTGCAAGGTGTGTTAGCAGCAACTCTGTAGCATTGAAGTCCGAACACAATACTCTGAATTACATATTAAGAAAGAGCTATGAACAAGTAGTAACAAGTAATTCTGCAAGAGACCTAGTGAGTGCGTAAATCGAAAAGACGGTTATAAGAAGCTGATAAGAAGGAAGTCTTGAAGTCGCCAATCACAAATAAGACATTTTGTATACGGATTCGTTCAATGATCCGTACTCAATAGATCTTTTGTTGAATAGCATCTTCAGAGCTGCACAGAATAAATTGGTTTTAAAATACCATGGAGAATTATTTACCTTAAATGGATTTACTGAGATTAGTTGTTTTCAAAAAGCTCTCTTTAAGTTCTTTCGATAAAGTAGCTCACAATTTAATTAATAAGTAGCTATGAGAAATAGAGAAGGTATATGTGCAAGATATTTAGAGTCTACCTGCTTGTTTTCGTTGCTCGTTTCTGGAAAGATTACTCGATTGTGTCAGCACTCCTCCACTCTAAACAAGTGCCATCTGTTCATACAAATGAAACTAAAATACTTTCGTTGATAAGCTCAGCTTATCATATGACTTCCGGTCGCATATGTATGTGTGATTTATTAATGGTCACAAGATTCAAAGCCAAGTTATTTATTATTATTTATTTTAGCATGAACATAAGCATGCAGATAAGTCAACTTGGTTTTCCGCTGGCCATCGCAGCGATGGCTGGGAGCGCAGCTCTAGCCTGAAAGCCACAGGAGCTTATACTTAAAAATCAGCATAGTTTCCACTGTGATGTTGACTACATAAATCTTTCATAAATATTCATACAGCCGGCTATGCAGACTATGACGGACTGCAGAGGGGGATAGGGAAGTAAAGGGGATCTGCTGCTCTCGGCTCTGCACATTTATTATTCTCATTTCAGTAACTGCCTTCTTAAGCCGCGTTTTTCTTTTTCCATGGAGTGAATACATATATATCTCCAGTTGGATTTACTTTTTTGACGACCAAATGTGCGTATGCGCAATTTATTGTAATTAATGCGTGACATGGCGACAGTTATTGCGTTTAATAGCAATATTTTCTTTCATTTCGCCTTTGTTTTTCGCATCCAGCGTGATTTGCATTTTAATCAAAAGATGGAAAACAGCTGGCAAAACACAAAAAGAAAACGAGAAATATGAGACATTGGTGAAGAATTCTCTTCTTGGACGTGTCGAACTCCTCTGCTGACTCGGGCAGTCAACACAGAATGGACCGACTCCAATCAAGCTGAATGCAAATTAGGTTAACTGTAGTTTAACGAGCCACAGACAGACATCAAAAAGTCAACTGAACCTCAGCTCATTTCCACTCTTGATGAGATGAGATGACCCAAGCTAAGATGGGAACAGAAGTGAAGTTGATGAAAGCCCGTCGTGGGGTGTCTAAGGTAATAAAGCAACATACTTAGTCTCCAACCCACTAATGAAGCTGTCAAGTGCGTACACGAGGCAACTTTGCAAGTTGCTAATAATCAAATTAAGCACGACACGCTTGTGTGCAGCCACACTCTTCGCTCCTGCCGTAATCAATCTTAGACTGCACTGGGCCACACTTATGGAATCTTATGAAATCCAAGCAAAAGTTGCTATCAAATGCAGATTGCAAAACTTCGCTAACAAAACATATTGGATAAACTATAAGCTGAAATTAAAAACTTGAAAAGTTTTTGTCATTGTGTCTTGCTTATGGCCAGAAATTTAATTTTGCAAGTCAAAGAGATAAAAGTGAAACCACACTTAAGGGAATTGCCACTCACTTTCTCAATAAAATAGGAGACTCGAATTATCTCATAACATCTTGCCTTCAAGACATGAATACTTTCACAATATTTAAGAACATGTACGTACATATTATATTAAACTGTATTTACATTGGAACTGTGTTGGAAATATTCAAGTTTGTTTCTCGAAAGAATTCTAATTGATTTGCAGCTGATCAAAAGCCGCGTTTCATTAATTGTAGCCGCAGTATCTGTAGATCGGATGAATGATTCGCGCACATGCGGTCTGTAATTATAGACAAATTAGCGGACTGCTTTATAAAGACTCAAATTGGTTTAATCGTATTAACAATCGCACTCGAGCGGCGAGCACTGACAAAACTTGAGCAACTTGGGGACCGTCAAAAGCCGTCATTATGTGGCAGCGTTTTTGTTTTGTTTTCTGCGTTTTGTTTTTTGTTTTCTATTTTCGCTTTTGTTTTGGCCAAAAGCGTTGGGAAACTCATTTGAGAATGTGACGGAAAAAATCAGTAAACAAGCTGTGAGAAAATGAGGCTGACTTTAATCAGACCCGAGCATTTTTTATTTGGACATTTTCACAGTTTTCATTCATCCTGTGTGTTTGTGTGTGTGTGTGTGTTAAGAATAAAGTCGTAAGGAGGAGGGTGAGCGGGGTCTCTAAGCTGCGACGCTGATGATTCAGAAGGCGGTCAACGGAAACGCAGCTGGAGTCGTTTTGAGAATTGCCAATTGAGAATTCTGCTAGAATTGTTGTGGTGTTTTTGTTTTTATTATATAAGTATATTACATATGCCGCAAAAATTTGTGCCAGCCCAAACAAAACTCATATATAAAATGTTAGTAAGTCAATGAAGCTGCTTGTTATTGTTGTTGCTTTTGCTTTTGGTCGTGATTGTTGTGGCATCAGCTGTGTCCAAGTGTTTGTTTGTCCAACAGCTTAACTGGATTATTGTTCGGACAAGCGATTCAATTTACTGTTCTCTCCGAGGCTTAATGGTGTTTTAAAGTGCCAGTGATCAATAACGGCGGGTGATGCCGGGGTGGAAGTACCCCAGCAGATCAGCGCCTTGTATGAGATTAGTTCAATATAGATAATACAGATGATATGATATGATGAGTTGATTGACCGACCGAAGTTAACTAATACACTCTTCTTTTTAGGCTTCAGAATCTATTCGAAATATCTTTTGTAGAGCCGTGAAATGTTATATTCAATCACTTAATACGTATAGCAAAATATATTGGCAGGTATTCAAAGTGTATGTGAAAGTCATGGGAATGTTTAAGCCGTTTCATTCTTGACTTTATTTATAGCAATTACCAAACTGGTTTGCTGGCTTTGAGTCAGCCCGACGACAACAAATGGCAGCAACAACAACAACTCAGCTTGACTGTAAACAAGAGAGCAGTCGCTTGGCATAGGGAGATGCGGAGAAGGGGCAGGTTCCGCTCTGCGGTAGCTGCAGTTTGTGTGCTGTGCCTCTTGGCGTCTGATTTCATCTTTTGATAATTGCACGCAATTTTCACGCGGCGCCCACACACGACACGAGTGGAAACGACACGGCTCGACACACTGAAATTACAATTGAGTTCGCTTCAGCATTGGCAGCTGGCTTTATATGGAGGGACTGCAAGTATATGGCACGGTCAGGCGTGTGGGCAGAGTGACAGAAAGAGCGGGATACAGAGAGAGAGAGAGAGAGACAGAAAGAGAGGGTACTTGCAACGCCACTTATGGCATTGGCAATTGTTGGGTAGCCAGTTTAGGCCCAGAAAAACGATTTGTTTGTTAAAAAAAACTATTTCCTTTCTGCGCGACTCGGGCGTTTTCACTTAGTATTCAACAGCATTGCATTTTCCGTGTCAAGCATATGCGCACGAGGTATTTCCTTCTCCATTTCCCATGTCTTTTCCCCCATTTCTCTCTCAGGTATTGTTTCTAAGCTGGCTTCGTCATTGTCATTGTCGTTGTTGCCCTTTTTTGGGTCGACTTGGACTGCAGCTCGGGCCTGGCTCCCCCAGGCGGGGCCAGCCTGATGGCCTAATGATTGCCAAGACATGTCTTACTCTCGCTCCGACTGCAGTAGCAGTTGCAGCTGCAAATGCAATTTAACCGAAGTCGAAGACGTCGACGTAGAGGGAGGCAGCCAACACTAATATTAAGCCAATCATTCAGGTTGGTAGCTTCATTAGCAGTCAAGCACATCTCGTGCCATGCCATGTGAACTGTGCTCTGCGAACAATCTTATTCTGTATTTATAAGTTTCTATGCAAGTCTGCTCAAGGTGGAGCCCCATTCCCAAGCATCTCCTCCGCTTGGCCACTTGTAGCCATAAGACAAAAAGAGCAAAAACAACGATAAAAGTTGAAACAACAAAGTTTTTGGCAAAAGCCAAGAAGCAGCTCAGCGCGCTGGCCAAAAAAGTTGCTCTGCTTTTATTTCATACTCAAAGTTATTCGCAGAGAAAGTTTATCAGGCCATCAAAAGCATAGTTGTGAAAATAAGGGAGCGAAAGGGGTAGAATGAGAGAGATAGAGAAAGAGAAAGAGAGAGAGCCCATTGCCGCTGGAGGAGACATTGTCGGAGGGCAACATTCTTGGCCGACTGGCTCAATAGCGGCCTGTGTATGCGGCAAGCCTGTTGCCATTATGAAATTACAGCCGAGTCAAGGGAGCAGGCTAATGAATGCGGGGACTGGGGGAGAGGTAAGCCTGCAAATTGATAAAAGTAAAAGTCCACATACACGCGGCAGTTCCTCTTCTCCTGCCCCTTTGCCTGCATCAGCTGCTCCCCTTTTTCTTCTCCTGTCCTCGCACTGCACTTAAACTTCAGCTTCGCGCAGCCAAACAATATTATTATAAATACATTTTCCAGCTGCCGCGGCTGCTGCGAACCGGTTCGGCGCTGCGACTGCGCTCGGCACACTTCAGCTGGGTGCGCTGGAAAACCTGAACAGCGACCACAGAGTGGCTAGGAGTTGAGTGTGTTTCGTAGATGCCAAGTAAGCCGCAGACAGCTTCAGCAGTACTTCAATACAAGGGCCACAAAGCGACAACGGCAGTGGTAACTGCAACTGCCACTGGCACGCTATGGTCTGCTGCTGTGTGGTAGCTACCCCTTTGAGTCGAGCAGATTAGCATATTTGAAGAGCTGATGATGCGCCCCATCCTCGGACAGTTGGACAGAGGAAACACGCTATTCATTCCTTGCACTGGAAATCCTTTTATGTGTTGCCCGGCAGTGGAAACCCAGTCGGTCTTAACTTCGTACGGCATCTCTCTGTGTGCTTGGGTGACTCACAGAGCAGTGCACTTATCCAAATGTGGCTTCTGAACAAACACATCACTCCAGCTGATTCAGTAGAGAGTGTCACGTGGGCGACGACTGTTAGTCGCTCGGCTTGCTGCATTCCAAAGCGTTTTCAAGCACTGATTGTGCTCGGATAAAAACTCTGTTTTGACTGTGTCCACTAAAGGTTTTCTCTTCGTAGTATTTCTTAACTTACTATGGATTCAACCTTGATTCATGCCTGAAAACTAAAGAGAGTTTGCTAAATTTATGAGAACTTTAAGACGTCAATTATCTGATTGCTAATCATTGCTTAGTGCTTCCCTGTCAGTATCATCATCTTCACCACAAGCATCATCTTCATCATCGCCGTTTTCGTCTCCATCTGCATCTTCATTGTCCTCATCTCGTGCAGACTCCGGCGCTCCGCGGTGACCATCAGTCACTGTCCAAGCCACAGTGGCTGCCGGCAGGGTCTACGCATTGTTGCGATAACCTTTCCATTTTACAACTGTCAGCGGGAGTTTTTCTCCAGCTTTCCCATTCGCGTACTTTGTTGTAATTACGCGCAGTGCAGCGTTTTAAGACTCTGCATTGGAAATTGTACGCAATTTTCCCAAAAGTGTCAACGCATGTCTGGAAAAAGTTTCAAGAAATGTTAATTTGTGGCAACTGTCGTTGCTACTGCCATTGCCGTTGTTGCTGCTGCTCTTGTTGCTTTCGTTGTTGTTGCTCTTGCTGGTGCTGCAGTTTGTTGCATTCACTTTTTTCGTCTGTGGATCCATCTGCAGCTGTCGCCGTTTTGCTGTTTGTTTTTGTTGTTATTTCGACTGACAGCGTTACATGATACTCATTATTGCATATTTTGTTAGACATCACATCTACAGTTTATACAGACGCAGTGTGAAAGAAAGTTGCTGTCTATGTCTGTCAGTCTGTCGGTCTGTCTGTCTGTCGGTCCCTCTGTACGTTGGCGATGAGGCAGCAGAAAAAGCAACGCATCACAGCTAAATGGAGCCCTTCGTTGATTTCATTAATTGTTATAATATCCAGCTACTTACGGAAGCACGGAAGCTTATCATTATCACATTGGGCAAGTCATTGCCATTTGGTTCCACTGTGCAGCATGCTGCGTTTTGGGCTCCAATTGGAGTAACTTAAAGCAAATAGTTGGATTTGTGGGAATATAAGATGAGATAGAACACATACAAGAACTGATCACACAAACAGTCAATTTGTACTTCATACTAGAACTGGCCATTAAAAAAAATTTTGGATTTAGTGTTCAATATTTTAAATAATTTCAAATTTTATTGAACCACTTTCGAGAGAATAGTTATTGAATATATGTAGCATTAAAAACAAAAGATTTAAAAATAATATTGTACATCCTCTGCCTTTAACTTAACTTTTGTTGTTTAAAAGGCGCAGGAAGAGAGCGTGGCCAAATTCGAACCAAACAAGGCATAAAAAAAATTGAAGGAGCCTTACATAAGAATTGTGAGAACATTGTTCCTAGTTTAAAGTCAGACATCTGATGCCTAAATATTATATGAGAATACTATGTACACTTTAAGATTTATTACGCGCTTAATTAAGGAGAACGGTGCATTCTATGCATTCCCAAATAAATAACTTTTCTATATTGGGAACACGTATTGGGAAACACATCAGGAAGTTGTGCGCAAAATGCCAGAAGCCTTTTCAAATTCGAATTTCCAACTGCTGACATTTCTTTGAGTACTCGTACTTTAATAAAGATTAAATTCCTCTACATTTATTCCCCTGCCGGGCGCAAATCAATGTCATCTGGCATTTCGCACTGTACTCAGCTTGTTTTTCTTTGAAATAAATTTATAACTGCATTTTTACTCGGATACAAAGAGCAGAGTGCGCCGCAAGGAGGAATTGCTTTCCCCAGAGTGCGAGTGCCAACTGAAGGTTTTTGCGAGGAAAAACCCAGTAAAAAGAACCACAAGTGGTAAAGGTATCATAGAGCATTAATCAATGTAGGAGCTGAAGTAGAAATGGACTGTGATCCCACCTTTAATAGCAAAACTCCAAGTTGACCGATATATAAGTAACTGACACACGGCATATATCGAGAGAGACGTGCATGTAGCGTGAAATAAATAATAAATCAATATACCCTGAATTGTTTTTAAATCCACCGTTAAAGGAAAGAGCAACGACTTCAACACTGCCAGTCGATAGTAGAATACAAAGGATAGGTTGGCCTGGCGGCCGATTCTAGCTTGAAAACATGAAAAGACTTTTAACTGAATGTGACCAGAAGTGGACAAAACTGTGACTTGCAACACATGTAGGCAAAGGCTCTGCCTAAGGTTCTAAATCGAATTAAAGTGAATCTGAATATTATGCGTATCCGTATCACGTTTTGAAGTAGGTTGCGTCTCGTCGACGCCGGGTCGCAGATGCTGTGGAATGAATTTAATTAAATTGTGCTTATAAATAATGAGAAAGCAAAGCGAACAGTGTTGGCCAAATTGAATTACATAATTGGCCGCTGACCTATAAGCCCCATGGGCCGATCCAAGGCATGCTGAGCTGGGGAACAGCGCGTGTCGACTCTACCCCAGGAAGGCGAGCAGTTGCCCAGCAAGACTGAGGGAAGGAGATGTCGAGCCGATATCTTTGTGGTACATATAATTTTTGTTGGTATCAAAGCGCTTACACCAAATCGAATTTAGCAACAGTTTCACCCGATTTCCATTAGCCGCTCGTAATGGATGATTTTCCAATTACCGGTCTGTCGGTTTTTCGGCTTTTCGTTTCGGGTGCCGAAAACGCAGGCCCAGCCGGGCGTATGCGTAATGTCAAGCCAATCACACGCACATTCGTCATACGACGCGTGAGTTTGCCCGCCTGCGCGTGCCACCGTGACGAGAGATGTGTGCGTCTGTGTGTGTGTGTGTGTGTGTGTGTTAGCAAGTGTGCGTGTACTTTAGGCTCTGCGGCACACGAAATGCAAATTGACGATGATTGCCAGGGATTTTCTTGTGGTTTTGACGAATTGCCTGCTTTCTCCCCGTTGTCATTGTTGGAGATGCTGGTAAACAGCAACGTTTTGGCAACACTTCTCCCTCGCTTTTGGATGGGGGTGTGTGCTGAGTGTGTATCGGGTTGTGTGTGTGTGCGTGAGTGGACTTGTGGTCTACGCTTGTTGGCATCGTTTCACGTTTTCGCCTGCGGCATTAATCTTTAATGCCTCGGCCGTAGGTTTGCAGTGGGGCTGAAAACTGTTCCACTTACGGACGACACACTCGTATAGACAGTAACAAACACATATGAAAGTTCAAGTATGTTACGAGTGCCATAAACACAACTGGGAATCTGCGGGGGCTCAGCAAGCCCCAGCCGATTGCAGCGAGCTCAGCTTGTTGTTGGTTGCTTTAGCAACCCAGCGGAGCGTTTCAAGATGATGTACGGAACTGCAATTGTTCATCTAACAAAGCGGTGCTGCCCGCTGTGCAGCACGATTAAAGCGAACGAGATGCTCGAAATGGAACAGCAGTTAGTCGGAGAAGGAGGAAATGTCGGCAGCACACATGAGATGATTACAGCAGCGGCGAATTTTGAATGAATTCTGGAACAAACCTGGCACAACGGTCTGCAAAGCATCTATTTTTCTCAATTATTTGTGGATGGAATTTCTTTATTGCTTTGCAAACTGACAGCACGTAGGCATAGATTAATTAACTATTTGGATATGCCATATTAATACCACTGAAAGCGGACTCGAGTTTGGCATCAACTGTCTGAATTCAGCCTGCAATAGACGGCTTTGAAAATATACAAAAATATATACTGTCACTTAGCTGGTCTCACTGTTGTTGGGCTGAGGGCGGATGCCAGAGAGAGTTGTTGCTGGGCTCTACCCTGCGGTCGGCTGCACATAATTTTCCACTTAAATGCAACTGTTGTTTGACACATGGCTGAAATTGAATTAAGTTCTGCTATAAATTTTATGGCCAGCCGAAACTGGAGAAATAAAACGCAAATGGAAAACGCGACAGGGCTCGGACATATGTGTGTACATGTGTATGTGTGTATGTGAATACAAGTGAGTGCTTTTTTTATAAATATATGATTAAAAAATCTTGGTAGACATAGTCTTAATGAAGGTACTGTAGAACTTGCACCCATCAGAAACCATCGCAAAGGAATACTCTACTCCTTGTGGCGTCATGCCTCCTGAGTGTGTTTGTGTGTGTGGTGTGTGTATGTGTATGTGTGACTTTTTTCGATACTATTTGTTTCACAATTACTTGCAGTCTTAGACGAACTCTTCTAAAAGAAAATGACCTTTTTAGGCTTGCACTCGTAAGTCTTCGATTATGAAGGAAATTTCATAGGATTTCCTTTTATTCGTTTCTCAATAGACAGCTCCTATGTCTGCCTATTAGGGCTGCTCCCAACAACGCTCTAGTGGCTATTGGAAATAAAATTCAATTGCCTGCATTGTGCTATCGATCCAGGTATGTGCTTTTCGGGTTAGTCCTTTCATTAGTTGTTCACAGGCTTGCCGCATAACTATGGCTTGGGACATAATTGGCTTTCCCAACTGGATATTTGTCACTCAAGGCACTTGCTGGTGCCAGCAAGTTAAATGTTACACAGACATCGATTTTCTGTACAGCTCAATTACTTGATGGAGTCGAATCGGGCTTAGCCCGAGTAGATAGACAATTAGCTGACATAATTTGAGTATTTGTCAACCGAAGTACAGCAAGTATAATCCTGATCCCGCTAATGGGTTGGCGACCACAACCCTTGACTTCATGCGTATTTCTTCAATCTATGGCAAGATTAATCTAGCAACAAGCACTTTCGGTGGGGCCCAGGGGACACGTCAAGTTATCGGCGGCCAATTTCAATTTGGTTATTTTTCGTGGCTTAGCTTAAAAAGCGTGAAAATGTGCGGGCAATTGCTGGAAGTAGAGTGCGTCATTACATAATTAAATAGCCTGTGCTGTGCTGTGCTGTGCCAGTTAGACGGGAAGGTCGCCAGACGGAGAGTAGTTAGCGTGTGCTGTGCTGGCTTCAATTACTTAAAAGTCTGAAGTGCAGCTGTAATTGAACATTGTCACGCTCTTACAGCGGAAGTGGCAACGGGATTGCGAATGCGAATGGAAATGGGAATGAGAATGGGAATGGAAGCGAGCCAAGCAACGGCACTTGGACTGTGCCCCAACTGACCAAATTTGTGTACACTGTGTCGTACGGTGTGCGACAGTGCCGGCAATAAGTCAACAACCTTTTCGGCAGCCCGCCGATTTACGCACGTTCCACAAGCTGTTGCTGGCGTCGCTTAGGCGACGGGCACGACTTACTATCCAAAGATGAGGAGCGAGGGAGCACTGGGCGGATTTTTGCTTGATTTGTGGCCCACAGGTCAAGCAGCTAAGACTTTTAAGTATTTTTTTGCTGTGCCTTTTGCGTCTTTCTCCTCAGTTGCTGTTGCCTTTTTGGCACCCTTTTTGCACACTTGCCATCCGTGGCGTCGTCTCGGCCGAGCGATTTTCACACTGGGCAAACATTAATTTATAATTTGGCAAAAATTTTCCGAGTCTCTAGCCTGGAAAATGCGACGAATCGCCCTAAAAAGACTTCTCAGCTATAATCGGCCCAATGTTTCGTAATTCTGTTACATTTTTTCCACTTCTCGTTTCTTTTCGCCTTCTCTCATTTTTCCATTCGATCGTCTTCGTTTCATCCATCGCTAAGCCCCTTAAATGTTTCCATAACTTTTGCCGCCGGCCAATGGGTTCATGGCTCTCTGGTACTGAATTCCAAAACCTAAGCACAACTACGTGACTTTCATCTCAATGGCACGTGGCTAGCACAGCGTGGTCAGGACGACTTGGCCTGACAGTGTGTCCCTTCGCCCGTGGGCCACTTCAGGGTTTCCTCTCTTCGATTTGAATACTAACGCAGAGATACAGATAGATAGACCCATCGTCCCGGGGGTGTTCGCTGGGCCTTTTCGAGAGAGTTGTGAACGAATTCAGAAACTTGAACTTTGCTACTTTTTACTCTAGTTTCGCTTTATTTTTTCATGGCCTGCGGGAAACTTGACCACCCATACACAAACAAAGTGACGCACACGCGTGTGCAGAGCAAACTCTGCTTGGAGCAATGGAGCGAGGATACATTTTTCTCTCAGCCATTCATAGGGACATTCGTTTTGGTTCGGTGCTGCCACCTGGTATTGATTTTGTTTAGTTTGCATGTGGGATTTATGAAATATTAATAACGGAATATGGCTACTAACATGTGCTTTTCTCACACATGCGCACAGTCCCTCCCCGCACCCTGACCCTTCCCGTGGCCAGCATAAAATAAAACACAGTAATTTCCATTGGGGGTCTCTTTGCTGCGATGTGGTTGGTGATTGAATAGATTACTCCAGCTGCCACGTGGAGCGACGGTGGCGATTAAACTGTGTGCACATGTTAACCGACTCGGCTCCGTCTCCGGCTTGGGCGCATACAACAAAATTGATATTTCAATTAATTGGAATAAAGAAATTTTGCCATGGCTTGACCCGAACCCGAGCCCAAGCCCAAACCCAGTGAGACAGTTGATTGATGGGAACGCTTGGATTTGAAATTACAATGAGGCGAGCTCCTTTTCGGGCTATAAAACAGATTGCGAACAATATCAATTTCCAGATCAACAACATTTGTTGACTAAAGGTAAATCTTGGATGAAGAGTCCGTTTGTGCCTCTGCTTCCTTGTCTTAGAACTCTTCGCAATACTCGAGGCTGAACTGTAAATTTTTGCCAATTAAAGCACTGTTATGTCAATGGAAACAAGTGGCAAACATCAGTTTGTGCCAAAAAGGGCGAGTGAGTTAGATACACAAGCATTACGAAGGCAAAGGGCGACAGTGGGAGAGTCTGACTGACAAACTGCTGAATCGACAAGCGAAACAATGGTCAACAATCAGCGGCAATCACAGTGGTAAGAAGAGCAACAACAATGGCAGAAACAACACAGCAACGACGGTGACATGGTGCGCGGACAGGGCGGACAGCACGGACAGCGCGGACAGCTTGTAGTGCAATGTCGATTAACTGTTATTTAGCTGGTGCTTAAAATGGCTGCCACACCATTTCCGCTGCGCATTCGCCAACTGCCAATGAAGTTGCCCGCGGCCCACTCGAAGCTCGCTGCTTGCCACATGCCACATGCCACTCTACTCGCTGCTGTCTTTCTTGTTGATGTTGCTGTTGTTATTTTGTCTATTGTTGTTGTTGCTGTTGCTGTTGTTGTTGTTGTTTACCGTTGAGCGCACAGCAAAGTAAATGAAAGTACAAATTGACGATTTGTTTGATTTGGCGCTAAGGAAAATCTCCATGCCCGGGACGAAGACTTTTGGGCTATAATTTAACGCACGAATGGTTTAACTAAGCGCTGTAAAAAAGACATTACAACAACATCAGCAACGACAACAACAGCAACAACAAGTAGAGAGTGAGCCAACACTTTGAGCCCAAAATAAATGGCAACCCTTATAAGCCCTTAACACAAAGTTTTCTCCAAGCTTGGACTTATTCAATTTACTTTGCCCTGCCCACTGTGACCCGCTATCCTCTGCCCCCATCTTCGCCCCGCCAACTCTCTCTGGGTCGGCTGGTCGACGCTTATTAAGCAATACTAGTAAATGCCGAACAATTTCTATGGCTTACGGACGTGGATTCCTGCAGACGCATCACGGACGTTTGAGAGATTGGGAGGGCTGGCCATAAATTATGTTAAAAGTGTGCGAGTGACTGCGACATCAAGTGCGACCTGTTACCTATGACCTGTTTCGCTTTCTGGGAACAAATGACACAATATTCCAGCTGGCAATCGCTTTGCGAGTTGGCAGAATTGCGAATTGCGAGTTATGAACGAAGGCAGAACGAGTTATGGCAGGCAGACAAAGAGGCAGCTACTTCTGTCACACTCCCCCTTTTGGAGACATTACATTATCACATCTCTCCCACTCCCTCTCTCTCTGTCCCTCTCTGACTCGCCTTCTCTATCAAATGCCGCGCACATGACCACCTCATGGCCCCATCTTCAGTTTGTTGTGCTCGCTTTTTATGGCCACATTTCGCGAGGGAGGCTCGTGAAACGGCGTGCAAATGCGCTCTGATCAAAATTTGTTATGTTGTCCCCAGCCCCGCCCCTCTGCCGCCTTCATATCGAAATTTATGTCTCTCAGTTGAGAGTCAATTTGGTTTTTATACCCGCTGCGCACTTAAAGTAAGCGAGAATTCTCTTTAAATTATGCCACATTTTCCACTGTGTTGGCGAATCAATTATGCACATTTCTCTCCTCGCCTCCACATTGCTTGTCCTCAATGCAACTCAGGCACACCTGGCGTATGCGTAGCTCCGCTCATGCAAATTACTCATACGCGGGCACATATCGCGCCTTAATAAAATATTAAATAAATCTGCCAATCGGGCTGTAAGCTCTGTTGGCTCTGCAGCTAAGGAATGAAAAAACAAGAGCAACAACGGAAAAGCAAACGCGAACGTATCTGAAAATAGATCGGGCCACAAGCAAGAACTATGCCCGGCATTAGTGACTGTTATTATCGTAATGCCAGTGGGCAGCAGCTTATTATCATCCCGGTGCACATGGCCATTTAAGCTCACAAAGGACAGCTAAGCTAATAGTAGTTTGGGGGTCGGGCCGAGACAAAAGCTGAAAGTAAATGCCAGAACCATTAATTTTCGGCACGGCTCCAGTAAAACCCTTGTGAAGCTTTGCATATGTGCCGCAGGACCGCAAAACGCTCGTTTAACGGTTATTGTAATTATGCAAATGTCGTGCCGCACACAGCGCGTGGAACCTTCGTCAATCCACCTACCCTTCACTAGCCACACCATGCCGTCCGGTTGCCCGGTTATCATTGTCAAATCGTAACTTGATTGGGGCCAACAAAGGAAACCTGAACGGCAAAAGAGGCGTAAATGTTTATTTAGGTTTACGGCTGGCTAAAAATTCATATTTAATTTGATTTAAGTTGCCTGTTGACGACAATTGAATAGAAGGGAGAACCGCACTGGCGAAAAATAAAATAAAAAACAAACATGCGAGAGAACTCAAAGGATTGCGTGCGCTTTTGGAATATATTAATACTGTTGATTCATTAAAGAACACATGCACACCCTCTCACTTATGGCGACTGCAGTGCATGTGAAAAAGGAACACAAAATGGCCGCGGCCATATCCGGTTTACAAAAGGGCAAATTAAATCCAGCCCGACGACAAAACTCGTTGGTTTTCGTTAAAGTTTTAATTCAAAACGGAAACGGAAGCAAATACTCTGCCAGTACAACAACAATGTTGCAATCTAAAACTGATACCAAAAACGAAAATCTACCACGGAATATCATTTTAGTTTGAGCTCGCCTGCCGCGTATTGTCGCTGCCACAGCATCCGCCAGGGACGCAGCCACAAAGGGACTCTCGACAAATAATATTTAGCATGGTAATTATTTATATTCGCCTCACTTGCTCGAGCGCGAGGGTCGGCGTACAGGCGGGTGGAAGAGGCAATGGGAGTCCTCTCATCGCTCCCGCAGAGGCATCATTAAAATCATAAATCTAATAGTCGAGCAGCTGGCGACTGTGGTCGAAACATTCGTGTGAATTATGGCGAAGTGGAGAGACTCCACTTGCCACTTTACAGTTTGCGTCTTCTGGCCAAAATTATGAGGAATTCTCTGCAAGATGGAATCATATTTTCCTGTTTTTATTTAATTCAACGCTATCAACGGAGGTGCTTCTGACACTAACGCTTTAAATATGTTTTGGGGCAAAGCTGAAACAAAAATTTAAATTAAGCATTGAGCGGGGAAGAGAAAGGAGCATTCGTTGCATGTTTACTGGTTTTTGCAGTGCTTTAAATTCTTCCTGATGGACATTTTTGTTTGCAGAACGAAAAATCTATATATATAATTTTAAGATTGCTTGCCATTTTGCTCGTATTCTATTATAACATATATACTGTTCAGTCTACGCTTTTCACATACAATGTATCAGGCTCTCAATATATGTATACATATAATGTAGTATGTAAATTATGTGTGTAAATCACACTTTCAAACATCAAAAAAATGTGTATACCCTTGCAGAATCCCTTGCAATTCCATGGAGAATAGTTTCCCTTATTCAAGGAAGTGGAATAGACATCCTCGTCTGTTGTCCTGAATCTTATTTTTAGGTTCAAGCAACAAATGATTCACTCATGCCAATGGCTATGTTTATAATAGTCTTTGAATACAATAATCTATCGGCAAATCCTTTTCAAAAAGGGTGCAAAAGCAGCGGCTCGTTGAGTGCAACATTTCTTTATTATTTAACTAAATAAAAATTATACAGTTTCGGTTGGAGAAACCGAATGATTTTGGTATAGATATCTTGAAAAGAATAATGCCTTTGAGTATTATAACTTCATGGCGCTTGCTCAACTTAATAACGATTGGCACAAATCTGCCTGCCAGCGACGTTAAATTGCGCCAGAGCCAAACAATATTCTCATTGTTGATGTTGTTGACGTAACTTTCGTTGTGGTGGCCTCTGCTCTTTTAGTTCCTGGTGCGGACACAGGTGTTTTGATTCGACCGAAAGTCACACGATTTTCGGGGGTCAGCCGCGCCACAACTGATTAACATCGACTTAATTAGTTGGATTATTTACATGGCCTGCGTGGTGGCGTGGAGCGCAATCAGAAACATGCGTAAAGCTATTTATTTAGGCCTGTCTCAACGGTGTAAGGCTTATCAGGAGCTCGCTCGCCGCCTACACGGCTCTTCCTCTAGAGTAGCTGATTTGAAAAACAGGCGATTGTTGTACGACCTCGTGCATTGAGTAAATTTATGGCTAGTTAGCTTGGCACTTTTTGCCATTGTCGCCCGGCGAGGACCCTAATGAGTTATTACGATTAATAATGCTGCGAGGCAACAACAATAACTGCTACAGGAGCAGCAGCACTTAGCTACATAGTTGAGTTACACTTCAACATGACAGCACGAGAGCACGACAGCAGACAGTCAAACTAGCTGGCTGGCCGCTGTGTGGCATGCGGCATGTGGCAATGTGGCATGTGGCCTGATGTAGTGTGCGTGCCTTGCACCTAACGCGTTAACCAGTCCAATAAAACAAGCCCAAGAGCCGCAGCATGTAGGCGCCATGGTTAGCTCATACAATCGGCCGGTGGGAGGGTTTTTGTGTGCGTCTGGGTGCTCGTGAGTGTGTATGTGTGTGTGGTTTGTGCAGGTGTGCGCGCTGCGGCTGGGGCTGCCGCCACCACTAGAACCATGCAGCACATGTGGCAGTTCTCCAGCGACTGAAGCCATGTCAGGATCGTAGGGCCAACCTGGTTTGGTGTGGTTGGGTTCGGGCTTGTCAGCAGTTCTTGCCTGGTGTCGTCTGTTGATTTTGTGGTGCTAATAAAATACGTACATGCGTTGAGGGACCCAAGCTCGAATGCAGATAAAAATATAATTAAAAATTGTTGTACACGTATGTTGCGGCGCATCACTGAGCTTATAATATTCGCAACGGCGAAAATCCTATTTGGCTTTTTATGCGCGCTGCGTGACTGTTTGGCTGCTGAGTGCCTTAAAGAGCTCTGCCCCTCTCTTGGTCCCCTTTTTCTTGTTCTCTCTCCCTTTCTCTTCTCACTATCTCTTTCCTTCTGTCTCTCTTAACGTTTTTTCATGTCTTATGGGTGAGCAATTTGCTAAATACAAATATTAGTTTTATATTCATCGAACACCGACTTATTATAGCCTAAATGTTTTATTTGGTTTTATTCGAGCATTTTTGGGAGTGATGCACATTGTATTTAATTATCCGATAGGTCGCGGTCTTGACAGTTCTATGGCTTAGCATTCTATCGGAATAAAACGGCAATTCATTATAGTGCGATGTGTTTTAAGCATGTTAATCCGGCTAAATCGTCTGTTTTCTGTCCGTTTTTCGATCAATTATTGCTCAGAGCGATCATGTGATACCGTAAGCTACAAGACAGGCACTGTTTTCCTGGGTTGTAACGCCTTTTTATACTTTTTATGGATGCAATGAATAAGTCCTGTTTACTTCAAAGCTAGATACATTCACTTAAGTAAATACCTATGAATGTAACATTGCGATGGAACAAGACTTGTGTATTTGGGAAGGGTGATATCTGCAGCTCATTCGAATGCATATAGGTTGCTAAGCGACTGCTTAGAACAAAAGTGTCCTTTTTTTATTTGTAATCCTGGTAGATCTTTATTTACTTTACTCACTTTTTAATCAATCTTATATAATTGAATCCACTCGCTGTTATTCCACCAGACACATGGACTGTTCATTCTGAGAATTTATTCACGCTATTCAAATCACTGTATGTGTGCTCTCTGTCAAAAACAGACATTAAACCAACATCTGAAAACACTGCCCAATCAAAATAATTTACTCTAACTATTTCACGGAGTTTTGTCCACTGCTTGATCACTACGAACTACCTTTACTCTAACCACGCACACAAATAATCACTTTCCAACACTCGATACATTTTGAATTCAGTCTAATCGAACTATGCTATTCATTTTGCGTACTGTGCTTAACCATTTGTAATATCCAAAATTATTAAACAAAAACAAAAATAACAAAAACAAAAAAAAAAAAAATATACTTAATTGATATTTCAGTCGACTAATGAGAATTTCTTGTGCATTTCTTTTTCTTTGTCTCTTTTCATCAAAACCACTTTTGTGCTGTCGTTCTTATGCTAACACGCAACACGCACATACTAACCCACTACACACAACTACAACACACTTGCTATTACTAACGCCTTATTGCTCACCCGCTCACTTGACCCGCACCGCCCACCTGTGATAACATATATGTCGATTTACCTTTTGTAACGTGTTTTTGATCCTCCTAAATTAACAACAAATTTTTAACTGACCCTCCAACAAAACAACAACATTCATTTTCGCCCCCTTCAAAACCTTCAACAAAAACATCAACAATTACAAAAACAACGTGGATTGCAAAAACAACAATGACAACACCGAGAACAGGCTCTTGCGTGCAGAGTTGTATGCGCTGCGGTGCAAGGTCGTCAGTGGAGCTGGAGCACACCCACAGCCACAGCCACTTGATGCCACACAACAACAAGAACAACAACCCCCAGAACTACAACAACAACAGTCACAACAGTCGCAACAGCATAAAATGCAACAACAAGAACACAAAAACCACAACAATGTACATAACGACTCCAGCCGCCACTGCGCTCGCTGCACCACCGAGCTGGGCCGCATCACCAACCGCGGCGCCCCTTGCCGCGTGTGCAAGCTGCGTGTGTGTAAAGCCTGTCGCGTCCACCATGCATTGGACTGGGTGTGCATTGTGTGCCACAAGCAACTGTAAGTCTCTCTCTCTCTCTCTCTCTCTCTCTCTCTCTCTCTCTGTCTGTCTTTCTCTTTATTTTTCTCTCTTTCATTCACTCTATCTCTGTCACTTTCTCTTTCAGTAGCCTCCTTTATCTGTCCTTAAATCTAACATCTTGCACATTAGAAGAATTCTCTGCACACCTACACTTGTTTGTATATGTGGGTATATGGTTACAATTACATGCAAACATATAATTGTCCTTAAATGTATTAATTAATATAAGTTTCAATATTGTATAAATATTAGTCGTTAAAATATTCTGAGCCAAAAAAGACGACTGTTTGGACCGCTTCAAGACCGCCCACTTAATTATTTCCTTATTAACATTTTGTTGCATACTTTGTGGTAACTAAACTACGCACAGTTAACATAAACCTTTGTGCCAAATGTGCAGTCCTTACCTCTTATAACAACTGAGATCTTGACTTTTAAACAGACGGCCAGGCGGAGAAATAAGCTGACATGGCTCTAACATCTCGTGTATTGATTCTAAGAGAGAATATGTACTTTGTGGAGTATGTAACGCCCCTTGATGCTTTATTTTTTTACACATTTGCACGTAGTTGTTACCGTCCCAATGCCCGAAGGGTTTTATAATAATATCGTTTTGAAGAGTGACGTCAATATAATTTAAAGGTTGTGCAAAACCAAGGCGTATTCAATATATTTTAAATTTAATACTGCTTGGTAACTGGCAATAAACTTGAACAAAATAAAATTCACAAAATTTGAATTCGTCCAACCGAAAATATTTGTATTTGTTCAAAACTCGTCAAAACTTTATTTTTGTTGGTGAAAACTGTGTTATTTTGTAGCTACCAGAGGGATTGTACACTGCACAAGTTGGACAGTTGTTTCACTTTGTCCCAAACACTTTGTAATGCACTCAGTGTTCCATTGTTGCAATCTAATTTCGATTTGCGCAACCGAAAACTGTCACCTGATGCGTGCAAAATACGCTACCAGCTTGTGAGTGTAGGGGGAGGTGGGGAATGATCCGGAAAGGGCACAAGATGACCCTTTAGTATCAACTGATGCGTTGCATATTTTATGAGGCAGCATTTTCACAGTTCACTGTTTTCCCCCCAGTCTTTTGTTTCATTTGTTGTCGACATCAGCACATAGAAAAATTGCCGGCAAATGTTGAATCTTTTAAGAGTTTCACAGTTTTCATTTTCCTCGTTTCGACTATGGTCGCTTTTTCTAGTTATTTGATATGTTAAAAGCACATAAAATTTCGGTTAGTGCCTCCCTGAAGGCGACGCATTTAAAATGCAATTTTCAATTTCACAAAGTATTAAAGATTGCAGTTTTCACAAGTAAACTTTGAATTCGGTTTATCATAAATTGCATGTTCAAGAGGTGTTAATAAGAAATGTGCTTAGTATACTTACTTTTTGAACACACCTCGTATTGCCTTAGCCCTTACAGTTTCTGAGATTTTGTTGTTTATACAGACCGACAGACGGACATGGCTATATCGACACAGATTTTAATCGTGGTTCAGAATATATATAAATTAGTTTGTGTGCTCTGCTGCACTTCCTTCTGCCTGTTACAACAATTATGGTTGGCAATTATTATGCCCTTCTACTCTATTGGTGGCGGGTATAAGAAATATTTTGATATTCATACAAAAACTCTCATTCGACAGATCGATGAATATAATTAAAGTAAATTTGGTAGAAATGCTCTTGAAAGTATCTTAAATCGACCGATAGGTCAAGTGATAGCAACGTTAAAACAACAACACTATTTAAAACCTGATTTTAAAAGACCTCGCTCTATTCGATAATCACCTCAATATGATAAACCGTCATATGTAAATAAAAAAAAAGACTCGTCATCGCATGATTTTTCTCGGTATAAAAAGATGGTTGAAATGTATATCGTGGAATCCGAAGGACATTACTACAAATAAAAACGATGTTTTATGATTTTTTTAATAATTTGGTAATATATTCCTAGAAAATTCATTTTCCGGCAAACAATTTGCTTTTCGCGCTTTAAAGTCTTCTATTGCGACGTTTAAGTCACTTGACAACCCAAGAAGCGCACACAATGCGCTTTGACAGCTTCTCAGAAGTCTCGTGGAGCTCATGCTTTGCCGAGAGTTGAGTGCACCAAGCCAGAGATTAAGAATTGCCTTGCGTGGGTTCAAGGTGATTGCCAAGGCAGCCAGCAGAATACTATAAATAATCTCCAGTTCAAGCAGTTTGTCCTTTAAAATGTTGGGAAACTATTGATTTTGTTTATGGCTGAATCCAAATGGATGCCTTAAGTCGTTTGTCAGTCTTGATTAATAAAGTACCGAAAACTTTTTAAAACATATGGCAAATATTTATTTAGCTTTTCTCCAACTGCCTAATTATTAAGTATATCGTATTGATTTCTGCAAAAGTGCGTTGGCAACGCCTACATATTGCTAAACACAAGCGAACATTACGATATTACGCATACGCCTAGCTGCCAGAGATCAAGAAATGTGGAAACGCGCAAAAGTCATGTAGAAATTGCTACAACTGGCGATGATGCGACTAACGACCCACACGCTCACAGAGTTCAGTGTTAATTGCCAAGCCCCGAAAGAAGTACTCTGTGAAGCCGAATGAGCAAGGCCAGACGCAGCTCCGAACTCTGGACTAATTAAATGTTGGCCAACGCAGCAGCCCCAGCAGTAGCAGTTGTGTAAATTACTCGAAGCTCCGAACTTGGTTGGCTGTTTCCGAGCTGAGAACTCGCTACGACGCTGTCTGGCTAGCATCGCCTACAGGTGTCAGTCAGAATGACGCCTTTCCAAGGCAGCCAGCAGCTGTCAACGCAATCCGCAGACTTGCAGCTGCTGATGAGCAGCGGCAACTCCCCCTCGTTGTCTGCCCCACCCTGAAGCAGTTGAATCTAAGGTGTTGCCAAACATCGAAGCTTGCGTTGATTGGAATTTGTTCATAAGTTGCCAGCAAACGCCTGGCAGTCTGCCTGAGACTGCGCCCTCAAACGCCTCAGACGCCTCCATTTGGCCACCCGCCTAGTATAGCAACCATTACTCTCGCGTGTTGGTGTCTCGATTTGATTTTTGTTTTCGTCTTTGTTGTTGCTGTTGCCTTTGTGCGAGGCAGACTCCACTAGTCTGCTCGCTGTTGCTGACACGGACAGACGTGCTGCAGCAGCTCGCATCTCTCTGTGGAAATGTTAACTGATGTCTTCTGGTTTCTCAAATGGCAATGGTCCTCTTGTTGTTCTTGCAGGGAGCTACAGGCCGCTAGTGGTGAGTGGCTGAAGGAGGCGTACGCATCCTGTGAGGCAGTGGATCACCTGAGCACCACCGACGTGCTGCGGAAGAGCATTCGCCGCTCCTGGACCATATCAAGTGAGTGCAATACATTGAGCTGCTGAGCTTTGGTTACCACCCAATTAATTCTCTGCAGATCCCGAAGACGACCCCAATAACCCGAACTCGCAGCAACCCATTGCCGATAACTTATATCCGCAGCAGCAACATCTCATCGAGGCGCAGTCGGCGGGCAGCTATCCCACACTTCATCAGTATCCGCTGCATCAGCACCAGCTGCATCAGCCACTGCAGCAGCAGCTGCACCAGACGCCGCCTCCACCGCGCCAGACACACATCATTAACTACAGCAGCGGCAGTGCCACGCCCATTAGCGGCAGCAAGTGGCATTTGGGGCGTCGCGTGCTGCGCCAATCGACGCTGCCAAGCACCCTGAACAACGATCCCAATCTCACTGGCAGCGGTGCCAACTTAGCCAACTACAACTCGGCCAACCTGACCGCACCCACGTCGCCACATCAGCTGCAGAAGAGTCCACTATACCCGACGGCCTACAACAGCGACGACGTCATCCACATGAACGCCGACTGTGACAACTACGCACAGACTCAGATACACATACAGCAGACGCAGCTCCAGCCCCAGCTGGAGGCACCATCCACTCCGCCTACGCACAGTCACAGGCTTCAGGTGCGCCGTCAGTCCACTTTGCCGGCAAATCCATGCCAGCCCGCACCCGGCATGTACATGTCCACTTCACCGAACCGCGTCTACAGTCGCTCACCGGAACGCTCGCCGGGTGAACAGCAGCGATACCCGCCCTTCACACGGCAAACATCGTTCCCAGAACCACCAAGCAACTATCATCGTCCCAAGCTACTGCCCAGCACAGCCAATCTGCCCGTGCCGACCTCGCAGTCATCGTCGGTCATAGGGCCGCCGGCTGCTGCTGCCGCGCCTCCGCTCAACTATGAATCGCAGGCTTCCAGCATGGCCAGTGACGAGATGGACTATGGTCAGCCGTTTGCCAAGCCTCGCATGATGCGCCAGGCCACGTTGCCCAATCCCGATCAGCATGTCAAGTTGCTGCCTACTTCGCCACCAAAGCGTCAAACTTCGCCGCAGTTCCGGCGCTCGCCGGAGTTCACCAGGCAACAGACGCTGCCTAATCCGGAGGCTTTCAGCAGCGGCAATACACTGACCGTGCACCAGACGCCGCCTGAAAAGTTTTTGCCTATCTCGCCGCGCACTAAGCAGAACTTCCTCTTTCCCAGCGTGCAGAATCCACGACAGTTTCTGTCGCAGCAGAATGTACCCGCGGTGGGTGCAACCGATCTGGGTAGCGGCGGCAGCGTGGCCAGCGGAGCCGGCGAACATTATTCGAGCAGTCAGAGCGTGAACATCCATCACTCGCGCGATCCGCACTCCAAGATGATAAAGGTGCGCAGCCACAGCAACGAGGAGTACTCGAACAGCACCAAGACGCACGTGGAGAGTCGCCGCCTGCTGCCAGAGATACCCACGACGAGCCGTTCGGCCAGCCGCTCTCCCAGCCGATTGGTTCGACAGGATTGTCTCAAGGAGCAGGAGCACGGCTCACGCACCTTTGGCGAGGCGAAACAGCAATTCAATCAGTTCCCCGATGTCAGCGAGGAGCTGGAAAATCGTCCAGAGTACGTTGACTACTTTGGCAACAGCACTACAAGCTTCCTAGAGTCCGATGAGGTGCAGTACGAAAAGAGCTACAATGCTGGCTTCAGCAGCGAGCCACGCATCATCTTCAATGATGGCTCAGAGCAGGCCACGCACACGCGGCCTATCTACAGCGCCGAGAACGTGCTGGCCGGGGCCGACGGAGCATATGGATCGCCCAACTTGCCCGGATACTACACGGACATGGGCGGCACGGGTGGCCATGTGATGCACAGCGGGGCAGCCCTTCCACGGACTCCGCTCATGCACAATCGTATGCGCCGACGACAATCACGGGAGCTTCCTATACCACAGGAAGACTACCAGCATCTGGCCACTTCCAACGAGGCAGCTTCAACCGGGACAGGATTCGCTACCAGCTCCGCAGCTGCTACTGCTGGCTTACCGGAAAGCAACGCAGATCGCCGCAAGCCCGAACAGATGCGCTCCGTGTCAGAAGACTCGGGCGCCAAGACGACACCGAAGCCAGTCACACGGCGCTCATTCTCGCATCCAGAAAAGGAATCAACGGTATCCGTCAATTATTATACATACAAATATCAATCTAGAAAGTGAACTTACATTTTGCGTACTTTCAGCCACCAAAGAAGACGGAAGCTTCCAAGATACCCAGCCCACGTCCGCTGGCAGACATACTGGACAAGTCACGCGGGGCCGGTGCCTCAAAGATTCCCCAGATTCGACGTCGCAATAGTCGAGGCGAGGAAGGTAAGTTTTGCTTTCGATTTCTACACCGTAGTCGCTGTAGTTGCTTATCGCACCCACGCAGACGTAGAAACCCGAAGCTGTATTTAGCATCGATAAACATATATTATGTAGACGTAGTGACACCTGATTTATTAAATTCTGGCACCTCCTCCTCCACCCCGCCCACCCGTTTCCTTTTCCCGTTTGCGTACGTTAACCCAATTATATAGGTAGAGTACCACAGCATCACTACTCCTTCCATGAACTGCTTAAGCACCAGAATTCAGATTTATCCAATCGCTTGAAAAAATCGACACTTCCTGTTACCACAGTCGCAGCTAAGGAAGATGAGGAGAAGACATGTCCTAAATTATCTGAAAGTGGTGCGGACAAAGGCGCCACCACGGCCGCCAGCACCGGCAACAATAATGAAGCAAATGACAATGGCGGCGATGCATCCTCGGTAAGTGTCGTCATCAACTCGGCGTAGCAAGTTGAATGCATTAGTTGGATCGCTTTTGTTCTTTCTTTAGGATGCCCCGCACACCAGCACACTGGGGGAGCAGGAGCTGCAAAATGCAGTTGAAGCCGCTGCCGTCGTATTCAAGAAGGTGGTGCTGCAGCGACGCAAAGAGAAGGAGAAGGAGAAGGCCGCCGAGGAAGGTGAGTGTAAACAGCCAACTATCTGCCAGCTTTGCTTTAACTTTGTGTAGTTTGTATCAGTTTGTGTGTGTGGGAAAGCATAATTAATTTCGTTGTGGTGGTGGTGCTGGTGCTGGTCACCTGAATCTTACTCGACTTTTGTGCAACGTTTTGCTTTGTGTCTAATTTCCTGCAAACTAATTAGATATTCCTTTGAGGACTTAGAATACCTTTTGACTCAACGTGGGTCTTCATACCCTTTTTGCAATTATCCCTCATTTCCTCTGAGCTGTTCTTCTGTTTATTATGCATATACTTTTCCTTCGAATCAGCTGTTCAAATTAGCGAGTCAACTGTCTACAAGTCAAGCTGTTTTATAGCGAATATAATATTTTTATGTATTTCACCAAACGGTCACAATTGTTCGTCGGAATTAAATCGCCCTTACGGAACGAAGTAAATTATTTAATCTGGGAATCAGTGCTGAAAACTTTGAATGGAATAAGAGTTGTTTTTAAAAGAAAAAGAGTTTAGTTTTCATAATATGATTTTCATTCAAATGAAAATTATATGTGGATAACAGCTGTTTTTAAAAAGCTTATAAAACGCCAAATTATCTAAAATAATATTTTTAGACCCCACTACCCGATATTAAACAATTAATTCCTAAATTTTCAATTGCAAACGATAGATCAATTGTTGAAATTGATTGCACTGCCGTTCATTTTTTTCTTATTGGTATTAGATATATCCGAGTTCAAAACCCATGAAGTATTGTGTCATGGGACTGAATTTCACTGCTCGCAGGCAAAGCAGTGCACTGCTTACTGATCAAACTGCTTGGTGATCAAACGAGCAAAATAAAAATTGACCATGTCTGCGCAAAAGTATGCAGTAGTTTTCAATAAGTTCAAAAGAAAAAATGACATTTCTTTCTGGAAGGAGAGGGAAAAAGAACTGAAGAAATCTAAAAACAAAGCCAACTTCAACTATTGGTACTAAATATTTAGTGATTATTCAGAGAATTGCATTCGTACGACTTGTTTGTACATTAAATATTATTTATCTATTAAACTGTTTGCTGCACAAGTTGCCAAATAGTCTGTTTGCGACATCAATATGTTAGCCCACAAATAATCATAGAGCTACTTCCTGTTTGAAGTTTTTTTAAACCTTTTGCCCATGCAAACTTTACTTTCCAAATTTCTGCTTCCAGCAGTTGGCCTTGGAAAATAAACATGCAACGCCAACAAAACTTAAATAGAAATTACGGTACATGGTACACAAACCTGGTACACTTGAATCTGGAATGAAATTGTTCGTTTGCTCTTCGCATTGTTTGTTTTGCCTTCGCCTTTTTCTTCGGGTTGTCAGCTGTACGCTCGTCTTGCTTTGTGGTCATTTTCTTTCATTGATTGCGAAGTGTACAAAGTGGATGAGGTTATTCAAATCAAATATTTTTTAATGAATAAACTACCTCATTATTATATAATTTTAAATTTTAAAATAATATCAATCACGAAATAAAACATATAACATATATGTATTTTATTCACAACTCATAAGCAACACTACGCGAGTAAGATCAATATGCAAGATCAAAAGCATATGTATGTACATATGTATGTATGTATACCGCCTTAGACAATTGTCGGAGAAGCGTACATACAGTTGGAACATAAATACAATCATACATACATATGTTCATGTTAATATGGATGTATGTACCTAAGTATGTTTATGTTTACACAAATTACTAAGCGCACTATACTAGTGTCAATCGCAATACTCTGCACACATTGTATGAAAAGTTCTTTGCTGCCGCATTCTACAAATTCTACATTCTACATGCAAATTCGAAGTTTTATCGCATAAAATACACTATGTATGTACATATGTAAAATGTACATATATGTCGAAATCAAACCGAACAAGAAGAGAACAAATCAAAGGCTTTGTGTTTAAAAAAGAGAAGAGAGCGACGACTAACTGTTTGTCTTAAAGTTCAAAAGACCTTACGAGATACGCACTCTCTTAATCAAAAATCAGCAATTTCATTCTGAGATAAATTTTCTCATTCAAATTTCGGATGCGAGAATACGTGGCCTAATGAAATTTTCATTAATTCTTCAAGTAGCTTTTATATAATCGCTAGTAATGAAAATTAGCGACAATTCCGCATAATAATTATTGGGATTGTGCGCGGTAATCGTCCCGCAAGTTTGCTTCTGAATTTATTCCTGTGCGTCGCATCTGTAGTTCTAAGTCGGTTGAATTATTTTCTGGTTAGTGAGCCGCTTGAACCGAAGTGCCAACTTGCTGATTGCCAATTGAGCAGCGAATACAGCCCGCTCCTCTTAGCGTTGCACGTTACGACTGTGTTGGCTATACGGTCGGCAAAGGTCCAAAGTTCAAGCCAAGATCTTTAGTTTTTTTATATACCTATATATTTTTACATGTAGTGCTTCAAAAACAGCAATTTCCATAAAATTTCAAAAAGCCAAAACACACCCTACCATGGTGGTGGGTAACTCAATGTTTTAATGTTTTCGAACGTTTTTGACATATTACTTCACGCTTGAGTTAATCCAGAGCATTTTTAATTATAATTGAACAATCATAAAACATGAGAAAACTTCAGTCCAACGCACTACACTTTACAATATCAATGCTCACATTTCAATGTTGACTTCTCCTGTAATTCGTAGATGTGATATTCTTAATGTGAAAGTTCTAGAAACCTTATGATACTTTCAATTTTTCTAAAATAAGCCATTACATGCAGACTACCTTATAGATGTAGATAAAGAAAAAATATGCTTTATGACATAGCAGGAGTTCCCTTATATAATTTCCACACATTTGCTCAAATATAACATACCCTTCGTCAATTTTCATGGCGCACGAGTGTAAAATGTAGCAAAAAGTATAAATATCCAATTCCAATCAAAAATTCAGCACTTTTAATTAAATTTGTACAAATTTTTGTGAATTTTTGACAACAGAGTTATTCAGAATCAAAGTACTCTAAGCAGAAAGTTTATAAAATCAACTAAACGAAAGCTAGAAATTGTGATCACAGTCCTTTACTCTCTATAAATGTCTCGATCCGGCACACTCTAAAATGTGATCGCAAATAATCAATTTGCGTGGGCTATGATTATTAAGCATTTAAATAAACAATATACGAGTATTCTGGTACATTCTACACATATAGTAAATAAGATCGACACGTTTATTCAGATGAACGGACAGGTGGACTGACGGACTGCAGGGTTTTGTCGAAGGGCGTTCAAAATTAAATAAAGATGAACGAGTATAATTGGAATAGTCTGTTCGTTGTTAGATATGGTGTCGAATTGAAAGATATTATGTCCAATTAATATTAATATTGTCAAATTATGGCTAATAATATTTTCCTATCAATTTAGACATAGGTATGTTTAATATTAAAGAAGACCATCTCTGATTTTACGGACTAGACCCATGATCTTGAGCATTATCAACAGACTTAACCTTCTGTCTGATAACTTACTATATACATACATATAAAAGAACATATTTATTTTATGACAATCCGTTTTTCGTTTCTATAGAGGAACAAATTACATTTGAAATGATCGCTTAACTTACCTAACTCTTGAGTTGACAGATGCTCTATGAGCCCGAGTTGAACCATCTGCCTGGTGAATAAATTAACAGACGCTTAATGTGTCCTTTTTACCTACTTTACGGTTGCAGGTTGTAAAAACCAGAGACACCTTCATGTTTGACAAATTCCTTGAAAATTGCCAGACACATTTTTTGGACAGACCCGCAGAATGATTGTTTCAATTTGTAAGCCTTTGTGCCACAAAGTCGGCATGCAAACCACGCGGATGGGGTCACACAGACTGTCAGAGAACTCCCAAAAGTCCTGCCCGGTGACTCAGGTACATACAAACACACATATGTACGAGTATATATTTTGGCAAAACGAGAAACTTCCACGGACCGCTTTTGACGTCGTTTGTTGTGTTTTAATATGTTGCCCCAGTCTGATATTCGTTTGTTGTTTGTTTGCTGCACTGCGCACCCGAAACAAAGTGCAAAAACTACAATCAGGATGCTGTCGCCATGCAAAATGAGCAAGAAGACGAGGGGAAAGGGGCGGCTGGCTTTCAAAAGCAAGCCGTTAATCTTATCTTGTGCACCTCTCTGTGTGGGAGTTTTTCATTTTTCTGTGCAGTTCTCTTTGCGGCTGTTGCCTCTGAGAGCTGTTTTGGGATAACTGGAACGGGCCAAAAGCAAACGTGGCCAAAATTTTTGCATTTTGGGCTCGCCAGCGGCGGCTTGTGCAACATGCATGCGTTTCTCCGAGTTGTTTGCGCAAACACAAGGGGTTTATCGAGGGAGCAGCTGTCTGTAGATTATTCCTGGAGCCCCAAAGAGCTTTTTGACAAGCCCGTAAAAACGTTTGGCAATTGGATACACATGATAAGAATTCGGTTTGTCATATTCAGCTCGGAAAAGAAGGCACACACACATGAATGCCATACATTTTCCAGAAAGGGTGGTATGGTAAAAACCAGAAAAAGGGATTCCTTTTTTTTAATATCTAGTAGGTTGCAGCAGTAAATCCCGTCGGCCAGTTCCAACAAATCTCAAAACTGGCTTGACATAATTTGAATTTGTTTTAGAAATCTTTTCGATCAAAGGAGATTTTCCTCTTTGGTTCGCAGTTGCTTGAATTTTTTACGCGAACAATTGCTTAAAATGATTGTACTTAAAGAAAGAACCATTGACTTACCATATGCTTACACTTCACATACATAACTACTTATATATGTATATCAAAGTTGTAACGATGTTCTAAATAATAGTAATAACATTTGCTTATCATTGAGTGGTGTTGGGTATACTAAACTAACTAGATATAAGGCTGCGTGGATATTCATTTGGTTCTGGTCAATAACATTCGTAAATTTAACAAAGCATTAAAGTATTAACTGTACCCTAGTGATGTGGTCTAAACAACGTCTATATCTTTCCCGCTGTCTTGATTCACCCAGTATCTAACTAACTGCCTAACACTAAGTTGCAACCACTAAGCGGGCCCTGGCAGCTTGTGGTGCTTGTTGTGCATTAACCTCCACCCCTGCGTTAACCGCGTCCGAAAACCCAGTATTTCACCTGCGGAAAACCAGTATTTTGTATTAACATTCCCCGGTGTTGGTCAACGTTAAAGTAATTGCGTCAACAACTGAAGAAGTCTACACGAAACCCACCCCGATACTCCACAGCTTCGCAGGTGGCAGCTGGCGCTTCCGGTGACAGCAACGTCGATGTCATGGAAACCTCGTCGTCATCGGAGCTCGACTTCATGTGCACGAGCAGAGGCAGAGCGACGACGACGGCTGCCGCGACGGGGTCACAGTCGCAGTACAGTGTCGAAGCGGATGAGTTCAAGCTTGTTTTTCTAAACTCGGACTCCTCTTCGTCCTGCAAAGAAGAAGAGGATGAGGACGAAGAAAACGTGGAGCAGGAAGCGACAGACGGCACTGACACGGATAGCGCATCTAGTTCCTCCTGCTCCACGCACCAGTGCCATAGCATTGTGAGCAACGTAGAGGACTGTGATTGGGACTACTTCGAGCCCTCGATGATCGCTGCCTCCACCACAACAACGACTACCACCATGATTGCCTACGCCAGTTCCATGACTCCCAGCACACCCACACCGCCGCCCCGCTTCCGTCGCAGGTCCAGCGACAGCGACTCCCCGCTGCTGCAGCGGCGCCAGCAACTGCGCAGCTACTGCTCCAAAATACGCGAGAGCGACACAGGCACCGACGAGGAGCTGCACATGCACGCCGAGAGCAGCTCGCAGACAAGCTCCGACCAGAACCAGACGCCACCAACCGCCAACCCGGTGCCGCTCAGCATGAAGGCGCGCATCAAGACGCGCTTCCTCAAGAGTCACCATCACTATCATCATCACCACGGCCATCATGCGCCCAGCAGATGTGGCTGCAGTGCGTCAAGTGCAGCTGCCGCAGCTGCGCAGCCACAGTACGTGCCCATCCCTGTGCCGGTGCCAATCCCCGTGCCCCTGACTGCCTACCACAACTGGCAGCTGGAGCACCCGGGGGCCCTAGCACTGCCGGAGCAGGACGAGCAGTTGGCCGCCTCGCTCCAGCAGTTGTGGCAGGCGGCGGCGGCAGCATCGGCCACGGCCAACTTGCCGCAGCAGCAACAACAGCAACAGCAGCAACAGGCAGCCGCAGCCGCTGCTGCTGCCGCAGCAATGGTCGCCTATTCGCAGCAATTCGCCGCGACCAGCAACATGTTCGATGCAACACCGCCGGCCACAACCAAAAGCTATCAGCAATTGCCAACAACAACAGCGCGGCACATGGGCGGCGGTTTCAAGTCCTCGGCACCGGAGCTAAGCGCCTCGCTGGGCTCGCTGATGACGCAGTCGCTGTGCTCCACTGCCTCCACGTCTTCGTCGACAACGTCCGGCTATGGCACAGCGGGTCGCAGCCTGGAAACTTTAGCCGGCTGCCTCTGCCTGGCCCAACAACAGCAGCAGCAGCAGCAGCAACAACAAAAGCAGCAGCAGCAGCTACAACGGCTACAACAACAAGAAGAACTGGCCAGCCAAATGGCTGGCAATGCTTTGAAGCCAGCTCCAACAAGTTTAGGTTTAGTAGCGCCGCGCACGCCGTCGTGTGAGCAACAACAAACGCGTCTCTCGCTCTTTGTCGACGTCGATGTTGGTGCCGTGAACGCTGACGCTGAAGCCGACGTTGACGCCGAAGTCGACGCTGACGCTGACTTCGCCGCAACGCCCACAACATTGAGATTGTGTAATGCGAATGATAAAAGAAATAGCAACAATAACAACAAGAACAAAGCGAACTGGGACGGCGACAACATTGAGTGCGACGCACATGTCGCCGCTGTGAGTGATAAGTGCCAGGCGATGCCAGCAGCAGCAGCAGCAGCAGCAGCAACATTGACGGCGCAGCTGCCAAATAAATGCCAAAACCTATGCCAAACAGCAGCAGAAGCAGCCACAAAGAAGCCAGAGGCAGAGGCAGAGGCAGTGGCAGCAACTGCGACCGAGGCAGCGACAACGGCAGAAAGACAAACGCAAACGCAAACACAAACAGAAACAGAAAACACAGAAACAGAAAGACAAACCTACCTGGCGAGTAACAACGTCGACCACGACGAAGCAGTGGAAGCAGCAAACGAAACAAATATACATAAAAATCAAGTACCAGCTACAGCAACAACAACAACAGCAACAACATCAGCAACAGCAACAGCAACAATACTAGCAACAGCAACAGCAACTGGAGCCACATCGAGTGCGGCTGCTCCTGCGGTAATAACTCGTTTCAGCGGCGAAAATGTTGAGATTGTTGCCGCGGCTGCGCTTAGAGAGCAACAGCAGCAACAACATTGCCAGCTAGAGCCGCAGCTAGCGAAGAATTTGAGCAGCTGCTCCGCGTCGTCCTCCAAGCGTTGTTCAACAACAAAGAAAACAACAACAACAACAGCAACACCACGAAATATGTCTGACAGCGAGTCAGGTGAGGCTGCTGCATTTGGCCACTTGCTCAGCGAAAGCTATGCGGCCAACAGCAGCAGCGCCAGCGCCAGTGGCAGCAGCAGCAGCAACAACAACAGCGAGGCCGAAGATGAGCACAGCCCACGCAAGCTGGTGCAACGCAGCTACGATGTGGCCCTGGCCATGCAGGCAGAGCTCGGGCCGGAGGCGGAGGCAGAAGCAGAGGTGGAAGCGGAGGCACTGCCAGTGGCCATGCAAATGGTGCACCACAGCACTACAGAGGGCAGCAGCAGCGACGCCAGCAGCAACAGCAGCTCCAGCTCGGAGTCCTGCGACTCGGACGACACGGGAACTGTGGCTGACCGCCGGCCCAAGCGGCGGCGCTTCAACAAGGTGTTCGTGGTGAATCGCCAGGCGGGGCATGCGGCACGTGCGCGACGCAGCTCGTCCACCGAGGGTGACTCATTGTCTTCGTCGGATGCGAATCTCGAAGATTCCTCGGATAACGACACGGATACCGAGCGCACTGATTGTGGCATCGTTCTGAACTATGTCAAGGCGTTGGGGGAGGAAGATGCGGCCGAGGCGGAGCAACACCAGCAGCAGCAGCCAATGGCGGCCGGAGCAGCTGCATGTGCTGCCAACAAAGAAGAAGACGACGACGACGATGATGATGATGAAAGTGAACGCCACATTGCCAACTCAAGCGATGAGCTTGCCAACTGCATTGTGGTTGTGGGCGGACGCACGGACGACGACGCCAACGCGGGCGGCGTCGTGCTGCATGGCATGCGTGCGCTGCCAGACATGGCGCCGGCATCAGTGATGCAGGAGGAGCCAACGGGAGAGACGGCGGCTGAGGCTGAGCAGGAGTCGCAATCAGAGCGCTGCGATGGTCTGAGCTCCGTCCTGGCCGCGTGCAATGAGTTGCATAGCATTTCCAACGACGTGAATCGCTTGCTGGCGCTGCACAAGCAGAATTCCCAGTTGGAGATTAAGCTGCAGCGGCTGCGTCGCGGCGTGGCCGAAATCAATGAGGATCATCTGCTGGCCGGCACTGCTGTGGCTGCCGCCCACCGGGCAAAGCAGGAGGAGGAGGCGGCAGCACAGCGGCAGAAGCCAAGCGAATGCAGCGCTGCACCCTATGGCGAGGGGTGGCCAGTTGCACGTGCTGCAGGTGCTGCAGGTGCTGCAAGTGGTGCGTCGACAGAGGCAACCCTCGCCGGGCTGTCCGCTGTCCAGCATTCCCAGAAAAGCGAAAATACAAATTCTAATGACGAAAGCGAAGCAGGCAAACAAAGCACAGACGACGCTGAGGAAGGTAAACATGTAAGCGAACAGAAGGCACAGGCAGAGCCAGAGGAAGACGACGAAGAAGAAGAGGGAGCAACAGCGACGGCGGCAGCGACGCTTGGGTCTTCAGCGCAGCGACTGCGACAGAGGCAGCAGGTAAAAGCAAACAGCGATAATAAAGTGGCAGCCAGGCAAACAACAACAAGAACAGCAGCAGCAGCAACAACAACAGCGACACCAAGAACGACCGTCGAAGAGCGAACAGCTGTGCAAACGCGGGCCGCAGCGGGCGCACGCGGGCAGATGGTGAACGTTGTCGGCGACGTCGGCGTCGGCGTCGCTGTAGGCAGCGAAGCGTGCAAAATAAACGACGATTTGTTGGACCCTGACTACTCGTTCGACTCTCACTCTCTCGCCATGGTGAGTAAAGCACCTGAGACACGGGCACAGCAACAACAAGCACAGCAGGTAGTTGGCGATGCGATGAGGAGAGAGGGAGAAGGAGAGAGAGGAGCGCACCTCGCTGGCGCACTGCTCTCGCGCTCTCAGCAGCAGCTACCTGTTGCCGCTGCTCTTAGAGCCGATTGCGCAGCCGAAGTGAAGTCGCGCTCGTCTTTGGCATGGGAAACGGCAGCGGCAGCGGCAGCGGAGTCAGTCGAAAATGAAATGTTAAACGTTGCGGTTGAAGAGCCAAACGCGCGCCTATCGTTGTACGCTAGCGAAAACAACAACGATAACAACAACAGTAATAATAATAATAATAGCAGCGCCAGCAGCAGCACCAACAACAACAACAACAACATCAACGTTGGCCATAATGACGGCGATTTCGCAGCACAAAAGACAACAGAAACCAACAGCAGCAACGGTGCCGTTGTTGTTGGCCAACAAAGCAGCAGCAGCGCAAACAGCAACAGCAACAGCAACTGTGACGTAGTGAACGTGAATGTGAATGTGAATGTTAATGTGAATGTGAACGTGAGTGAAGCATCGTCGCGTGTGTTTGAAAGTTGTGAAAACGAATACGACAAAATATTTGGCAGTCGTCACCAAGAATTGCAAGGCAGCCCCGCACACACTGCAACGGCAAGAGCAATAAAGACTGCAGCAGCAGCAGCAGCAACAACAGCAACAGTAACCGAAGCAGTTGCAGCAACAACATCACCTGTTGCAGCCAAGAATTCACTTTCAGCCAAGTATCGCAGTTTAGTGATGATTACAAAAGACAACGAGAGCCCAAATACAACAACAATGGGCAACGATAACAAAAACAGCAACAACGACAACGCCAACGACAGCAACAACGATTATGAAATGTCAGCGCACGGCAGCAGCAGCAGCAGCAACAGCAACAGCAACAACTATGGCCAGAACTTTGGCAGTGAGTCACTCGGCGGCACAATGGGAATTGATTTGAGAACGTCACATGGCCATGAGTTGCTTGCGCTGACGCCAACGCCGACGCCAAGCGAACGGGAGTTGTCGCGAGACTCCTACAGCGTCGACTCGCTCAATGAGCCGCCCAATGCCAAGCACAGCCTGGACGACGGCCTGGCCGACGACGACTCCTGGGTGGAGGAGCTCAGCCAACGCGGCGATCTCGACGAGGATGACGATAATCTGAGCAATGCCACCACCACGCCCACAGCCACAGACTCTGAGGATGCCGAGGGCGATGGCGAGCTGGGCAGACGTGCCATGTACGTGGACCGAGAGGAGGAGCTGCGCGGCTACAACCGCTCGGCCATTGACTTCACGCTGCACACCATTGTCGAGGAGAGCTGCGAGGAGAGCGAGGTGGCGTCCATGCGGGCTGACAACGAGCTGGACCAGGAGGAGGAGGATCTGGCAGAGCGACGTCGCCAGCGCACTCTGCAGCATCATCATAGACTGAGTGCGTCCGAGCTGGAGAAGTATTTCTTCTTTGGCCTGGGCGATGGCAAAGTGATGAGCTCCATCGACACCAGGGGCGACGACACCGCCTCGGAGGTGAGCTCCGATTGCTCGGAGAGCTTGGACTCGCTGCCCCACGATGATCAGCTCTTGGATGGAGGAAACAGTGCAGCGGATCTGGCCTCATCCCGGCTGGAGAAGTACTTTCTCTCGGGCTTCATGGGCTTTAGCGGCGGCGACAAGCAAGGGGAGAGCGACGAAAGCGGCGGCAGCGTGGGCAGCGATAGCGAAGGCCATCCCAGTCCCAGTCAGCGACGCAAGCGTCTGGTGCGCGCCCGAGGCACCCCACGAAGTCACAACTCCTCTCTGGATAATCTGTTGCTACCTGAGGCTGACGCACTCGATGCGACTGTAACGGCAGCGTCTACAGCTGCGGCGGCGGCTGCTGTGGAGGACACTTCTGAATCGGAGGCGGGCTACGATGATACGGTCATACACATGGCCAACACGGGCGATCGCGCCTCCGACGGCAGTTCCTCGGACACTATCAAGCGCAAGAAGCAGCTGCGCAAGCGACACGACTCCCTCGACGAGAAGAAACTCCACGAGGTGGGAGATGTAGGCTCAGCGTTGGGAGTGTCTGGAGGGGCAGCCGCCGAGTCGCATGCGCCCAACTTGGGTGTCGTTCAGGCTCAAGCACAGGCCAAAAAGCAGCAGCATCACAGCCGAGACAGCGGCTTCGTGGGCAGCAACGATGACCTGCTCAAGTCCACCGACTTGGAGCCCTGCAAATCACCCACACCCGCTCTGGGCCAAATTAGCGAAGATCGCGAGCCTCTGGCGACGACAAGTGCATCCAGTCTGCCCAAACTGGAGCTTCCCAGCACAAGCGCTGAGGCTGGAGTTGGCGAAGGCGGCCGGCGTGTTACACTGAATCCTCCCCTGCCCATGACAGTGACCCCCAATGTCACCAGCAGTTCGAATCTGGTGCGCAAGGATAGCTTCAACAACTGGAGCTCCGACGAGGAGACCAACCTGATGATGAGCAAGATGCGTCAGTTCTTCAAGACTCTCATCGTGGCCACAGCCAACGCCCAGCAGAGCCAGAGCCAGAGCCAGACACACAGTGCCGGCAGCACTCCGAACTCAGGGCGTAGATTGGCCAGCAAAGCGGGCAACAAATCTCGTCCAGCGCAGCTCGCATACTTCGAGAATGAGCTGACCCGCCTGATGAAGACCGTGCCGGGCATCAACGACGAGCAGGTGCGGGAGATAGTCGAGTACCTAAGCAGCGAGGATACCTGGTCGGATTCATATGACTCCTCGGACTACACCAGCTCCGATCTGGAGGGCTCCGAGCACAAGGGACACTTGAAGGCCCAAATCTCTGCGAGCTGTCAGCAGATAATCAACAAGTTTGAGGTGGATGAGGAGGGTGTGCGCGGCGATGGTGGCCTTCTGGATGAGGCACATGCCCTGAATGGCGACACTGCGTTTGTCTATCAGAAACTAGTGGCTTCCTTCAGCAAGGTGGCGGTGGGGGAGCCAGCTGAAGATAAAGCGGACACAGCACCAGCCGTGCCGGATAAGGCGGATGAGGATCGCCTGTCCACGACCAGCACGGATCAGCGATCGCCGCAGCTATTCGCCAAGGTGATGCAGCACATCGGCACCCGCTTGGTGGCCCTAATGCACGAGGTGAGCAGTGGCACGGAGACGCCCACATCGACACGACACAGTCGCCGAGCGCACGCGAAGATCTCGGCAACTACCACTGAGGATGAGGAGGACGAGGCGGAGCAGCAGATGCAGCTGAAGGCGCTGCCACTGAAGCAGCTCAAGCTGCGCAGTCGATCACATGACTTGCTGCTGGATGGTGCCACCAATTCGTCGCCACATGCCCCGCTCCACTCGGGGCACTTGCAGGCCAACGCGGCCGCACATCATCAACCCACGTCGGCAGGCGGGGCTGGGCAAGACAATGTGGGCGAGGAATGCGGCGTGGCCAGCGATTATGAGCGCTTCTCGTGGCGCGGCAGTTTTGAGTCGGCATTACTGGCTAATGGCGACTCCAGAACGAGGCTCAGCCAGCTGAGCCAGCTAGACAGGGACAACTCGTCGTCTGCGTCCGCTTTGGCTGTAGCAAAGCGCAGATCGGCAGGCGACTTGTTGTTCAGCCAGCATCAGCAGAGTCTCAGCCGCGAGCAACTGGATCGAGTGCGCTCCTGTGGCAGCATTGGCGGCGGCGATGTGCACCACCACCAACTGGAGTCATCGCCCGCCAAGCCGTGGCTCTCCTCGGCCTCCTCGTGTGCCGATTCCGCCAAGGACGTGCGCCGTTCCAGTGTGCCGGATGCCATCTACGAGACGGATTCCAGCGACGAGGGTGCCCCCTCGGCCCAATTCAACGCCAACCGCTCCACCCTGCCACGCAGCTTAACGGGAAGTGCTCAGGTGGCCAGCACCAACTCCCTGCCACGCCTGCCTACCAGCTCGGTGGCTTCAGTCGGAGCAGCCTTCACGAGCACACCCAATTCCAAGTCGCAGAGTGCACTCAACTACACAGCCGCCTCGACGGGCAGCGCCAAGAGCGCACGTTATCGGTCGCCAGGATTGGCAGCGCGTGCAGCTGCAGCCAGCAGCAACAACAACAGCAGTGGCAGCGGCAGCAACAACCTGGCCAACACCAGCTCCTCCAGCGTAGGCGGGAAAAAGCTGGGTGGTGGCCTGCAACAGTTCCTCTACTCGAAACGCGATGCACGCAAGCGTCTTAATATGTCAGCGGGTGAGTTAACCATCGCGTTATTCCTTCTTTTCTAGGTACTCTTACACACACACACATTCTCAGGGAGGGGTCGTCCCTTAGGGGTGACATTTCGCACATGATGAGCACATCAAAGATCCTTCTTGGAGAGTCTTTCTCTGTCCAAGTAATGTTTATAAGGATCTGGTGCTGCTCAGTTAGATTAAGATTTTAAGTGTCCACATCGTACCTTTCTTATTCCTTCTTATCCAAATACTCCACAAGTGCTCAGGGTAGTTACTTGTTGACTAAGGTATTTAACTACTCATACTATAAATACTATTCACCTTTGGAAATCGAAAAACTTTATAGAGTGCACAGCCCCAAACCAATGAGTAACTCTTAAAAAACTTTTAAGTAGTCGTCGATATAAAGAGTTAGAACTTTTCAATGCCCTTTTAAATGGATTCAGGTGGCTCCGCGCAATGATTATAAATATTTGCTTATCGCTAATGGCATTGACATCAGCCTATAGAGTTGCACAGTACTATGTTCTCTTGATCGTGACTATTATTATACCTTTAAGAGTGCCGATACTTTGCGAACCTGATATCGCGACTCTTACGATTTGAATTCTGTAGAAAAGATGTTTACATTCAAAAGCCCTCAAATTCAATAAAACGTCGTAACAGTTACAAACTTGGCTCTGCTCTCTCTCTGTCTAACCCACTTAGGCCTCTATTGTGGCAAAGCCTCTCACATGTTGCCTCACTTGAGAGCCGCATATCTTTTGGATGACCAATCAAAGTTCTCGGGCTGTCTCCAGATAGGCCCGCGGCGCTTTGGCCAAAATAAACTCAATCAAGGTCAATTAACTGTATCCATATTGAGCGACATGCTTGGTTCTAGCTTCTCGCTTGAAGCTAAGCGATTTTCGCACTGCCAGTTCCGCTTGACGGGGGCGTCTGTGGTCGTTCATCTCGTGGTTGTTGTCGTCGTTGCCTATTTAACAGTTGGCCAAAAAAGCTGTTTTGCAGCTTGGTCAATGAAACTCGAACTCGAACCCGAACTCATACTCGACACTCATAGACTCATAGCCACTCACACTCATGTTGATACTCGAACCTTGTGCTGGCGGGCGCAGGCGTTGAACTCTGCTGCCATTGTGCGGCGCGTTAGGGATGGGAGCGTGAGAGTGCGGGAGCGAGACAGACAATACCTTGTGCGGCATATTTGTGCGAATGTATTGTAATCGAGTCCATAAATTGCGCAAATAACTGAGTGCAACCAATATGTTCGTTGACTCTATTAACAGTCCGACAAATTCATTAGTCTAATGAATACTGTTTTAATTTGCATCACGTCTGCCTTTGAGTAATATGAATAGCTTAAATTAAATTGAAAATCAGGACAAATGGGACTCATTCCTCAATGGATTCAATTACTAAAAAGCACACACAAACTGCATTTAAAGTTACACAGAGACTTTAGCGCACATTCCGATCAGTTTGATAAATGCAAATTGCATTAAAAATCAATTAATGGAAATAATATTGTGTTTTGTTTTTGTTTTATGCATAATTTATGTTGCTTTGTTTGCAATTAGTGAAGCGGACGTCCACACACTGTTGGCGAAAGTCAGTTTGTCATATATTTCCGAGCAGCAACGTATTTACATCAAGCAAAGCTAATGCCAATCAGGTATCAAGTTAAATTGACGATATGGAAGTGAACATTAAGTAGGAATTCGCATTTTTGTAGGACTCATCGCATTCTGCGCTTGTCACATTGCCATCCCCAACACAGATCTTCTCCTCCGCCTTTACAGTTTCTATTTACACAGCTTTGTGTAACCAAATCTCTCGTCGGGTTCCGGTTTTGTTACCTAACCCAAAGACACAACAATTACCCGCTCGGGCAGTGGCTCAATTGATCTGAAACTGAAGCACGAGCACTACGCCGGGCACTCGATGTCTGCGTACAATATCATTTAAGCTCTTGGCGTTGATAAAGTGCTTTGCGTGTTTATTTCCTGCTCGAGTATTTGCTTTGCATAAAGCAATTAATGTTTTTGAACCCAACAGAAGGCGGCGTTGACACTAACGAGAGATACAGGAAGATTGAGTGAATGGCTTGCCGTGCTTGACTGCACCACGGTGCACAGTGGAGTCAATGTGGCAGTTAAAAAAAGCTTGTACAGGATTTGCAGTAACAATCGGATTTCAACCGGGAAATTATTGTTTTTGCAGTCTGGAATAGGCACCCTATCCCGACTTGCGACACACCCGTTATTTGTCGCTCGGGATGTAATCAAATTAACCTTTCTGCCCGACATCGCTGTGTAGCCGCATCTCTGTCCCACTTACTGCGAATCGTTTCGTTAATTGCACTTTCATTGACCGAAGACGTAGTCAGCTCGTCAGCCCGACAGCTGGCGACCTCCCCAAAAAGTTCAATATATTTCAATAATTGAATTAAACTTAGATTTGCGGGCATCTCGCTGCGGTTGGGTTCTCTCTCTGTCTCAGTTACGGCCCCGCGCTTAACGGCACTTGATCACGACGCGCTCCAAAAGGCTCCGCGAAAGCATCAAATCCAAATCGAATCCGAATCCGAATCATATTCGAAAACCCGAGCAAATCTCTCTTGACTCGTTGGTAAAACGTATCAAGTGAAAGTGTTGGGTTTTTATTTGTGTTTTCTTTGCGGAGTTTTTTCTTCTGGGCTTACCTTGAGGTTGATTTTCTGCGCTTCTCCAGCCCGCTTTAAGTACCCCACACAAGTGGAAATTATGAGCGCAGCACGGACTATAAATATTATTGAAACGATAGTAGAAAGAGGGGGAACAAGTAAAAATATAAGCGAAAACATTGTCATGAAATCGTGACTGCATTGAGGAAAATATTCACAGCAACGAAAATTAATAATTCAGTCGAAGTCAAAGCATTTTGTGAATTCGCTGGCACTTTTGGTTTTTGGGCGTTGTTTGACCCACTTTATGTGTTTACTTTGTACTCGTAGAGAGCCAAGCCTTCAGTGCGCGGTTTCATTTCTCAGCTTAGTTATGGCCGTGTTACTCGGCTTTTTGAGAATGCTGTAGAAGTAGGAAGGGGTGTCGGCATCTAATTGCAAGCTCGTTCCGTGTGCGAGTGAAGGCTGCGCAAGTTCAAGTCTAATTGGCGATTTCAATTCAATTAGAAGGCCCTATGACTTGACTTCCCGTCTCTCCCTCTCTTACTTACACGTATGTGTGTCTTAGATAATGAAAACTCAATTACGTGTCAAACTTTCCAGAGCTCTTTTGGCACACAGATTGCTTATCGCCCGTGTTGGGTTATCAAACTTATAATACGCGCGACAGTTCGGCCAGCTGGCAACGCAGATACCCATCGAAAGCAACAACAATTACGAGCGCCAAATAAGACATGAGTTGAGGAATTCATGCAGGCCAAAGCAACAACAAACAGCAGAAAAAGAGTTCGACAATTAATGCCAGCTTCGCTACCCAATTGTGAAACGCGGCGCAGATAATGAGAAAAGTGACGCGCTTAATTGGCAAGCGAGGCCCACGTAAGGCGCAAACAGATGCCACCGGGTACAATGCATTCGTGCGTCCACAGCAGACCCAGCAGAGTCAGGCAGCTGCTGCCATCCCGAGTGTGCACAGCAAAGTCATAAGGAAGGGCGCGGGGTCGGGTCTGCGAGTTGAAAGCAATCCGACAGCGGCAAAAATTCAATATGCGGCGTATAATCGTATACGCAACAGTGGAAGCAGTAGTGCCACTGCCACGCCCACAATGCGCCACAGCAGCAGACATCGCTGGCTGCGGCGCTGTTCTTGCTGGCGCTGGCGCCGCAGGCAACGCAATCGACGCCGACGCAGTTACAAGAACTATTGGCGCACTGACGACAAAGCCAGCAAGCCGAAATCAGGCTGGTGGCGCCGGTGGTGCTGCTGGGTTAGCTGGCATGGCGGTCAGAACAGCTATCACTATGACTCCGAGGATGAGGACGATGATATTGACGCCAAGGTGGCGGCTTATATACTGGAAATGAAGCAACGCGAGACTGACTGCAGTAAGCAAAGTGAGCAAATCGCGGAGACGACTCTGACGGACCCTTCTCTGTCAGAGAAGGTGGAGGCGGTTGTGGAGGCTGGCGTACAGTGCAGCAACAGCGATACAAGCGCTAGGCAAGAGCAGCAGAAACAACAGCAACAGCGTGCTTGGACATGGGATGACAGCCTACGCTCCAACTCAGATCGCTTTCTAGAAACGCTTGAGGAGGAGTTGCCTGGTGCTGTGGCTGTTGCTGCTGTTGGGGAGGGACGTCTGCGACTGTCGCTGACCTTGCGTCGCACTCCGTTGCATGTCACCTTCCAGGAGGAGGTGCAAGGTAGGCGCCTCCCTGCTTGCCTGCCAGTACGCCTGCCTGCATACCCGCCTTGCATGCGACTTTCACGCTGCACTATGCTTCGCTGCACCAAACCGAAGATCGCTTCGCTTCTATCGAACGAATCATTTATTTAATCATATCGAGTGTGTTCCAATCATGCACAGTGTGTGTGCGGAGTGTGTGTGTGCAATATACTCATTAGCTGTAATTGAGAGTCTCACTAATGTCTGAATTTATTTACTCCATTCGCAGAGGAGGCCAAGGCAGCCGCTGAGGAACTGAGTCGTTCTCCGGTAATTGGAAAGCGAGGCAGCGTGGATGCCGCGTCCAGCCCCATTCAATCTCGCGCCTCCAGCGAGGCATGGCCAGCACAATCGGATGAGGATATCGATCGTCTGGTAGCCATGCATCAGAACCGCAGCAGCCTCAGCTCACTCGGGGTAAGTCCCTCAACTAGAATTCAAATTTGTCTGCAGGACTCAGACTTGTTTCTCTCGCAGGTTCGATCGGAGTCCATGGCCAGCGTCTACTCGGGTGCCGGCGAGGGTCGGTATGGCACAGTGGTGGTCAAGGGACAGGTGGAGTTTGGCATGCAGTACAACTACAAGTTGGGCGCACTGGAAATACACGTGGTGCGCTGCAAGGATTTGGCCGCTGTGGACGCCAAGCGCAATCGCAGCGATCCCTATGTGAAGGTAACCTTTAACATAGTCTTGATTTATTTCAGATTGGTATAACATGTTTATATTTACAGGTTTATCTGCTCCCGGACAAGTCCAAGGCGGGCAAACGAAAGACCAAAGTGAAGAAACACACCCTCAACCCGATCTTCGATGAAACACTTCGCTTCCATACGCCCATTTCCAGCTTGGAGTCGCGCACTTTGTGGCTCACTGTGTGGCACTCGGACATGTTTGGACGCAACGACTTCCTTGGCGAGGTCAGCGTCAATCTGCAGGGTCGCGTCTTTGACAATCCCCAATCGCAGTGGTATCTGCTACAAGAACGTGTAAGTGGGCGTGGCATATTCAAATAAACATCATCTCGACAATTGATTTCTTTTTCCTCTCGCAGAGCGAACCGTTTGACGATGTGGCAACATACCGCGGCGACATTGTCGTAGGCCTGAAGTACATTCCGCCAGAGAATCTGAAATCTTCAATATTCTCACGTGGCTCAAGCCTCACGGGCAGTTCATCCAACCTGCGCAAATTCGGCGGAAGTATCAAGGCGGCGGCTTCCAAGTCGGATCGCAGCGCCAAAGGTGGCCAGCTGCATGTGCTGGTCAAAGAGGCCAAGCACCTGAGTCCCATCAAGACCAACGGCACTTGTGATGCCTTCTGCAAAAGGTGAGTGGACGCACCCGAAGTTACTTCACAATAAATACTCATCCTCTTTAATTCCCTAGCTACCTTCTGCCAGACCGCACGCGAAGCTCGAAGCAAAAGACGCCTGTGGTGAAGCGCACATTACATCCCACTTGGAACTACACGTTTGTCTACGAGGATGTCTCGCTGGAGGATTTGTCGGAGCGCGCCCTGGAGCTCACAGTCTGGGACCACGATCGATTGGCCAGCAATGAGTTTATCGGAGGCATACGCTTCTCACTAGGCACAGGTAAGTCCAAATAGTTTCCCCTTTGAATCAAATCAAACTGACCGTTGATTCCTCTCCCAAACCAGGTCGCAGTTATGGTCGCCAGGTAGAGTGGATGGATGCCACCGGCAAGGAACTATCGCTGTGGCAGAACATGCTGGATCGACCAAACTTCTGGGTGGAGGGCAGCTTGGTGCTGCGCTCCAGTCTCGACGGAATACGAGCCACATTGCCATAGGCACAGCCAGCGTCACAAGTTGCATTGTAGTAATTTATTGACTAGCTACACCCCCACACACATACAGATACAAACACACTTAGTACGTACATATCTGTCATATGGTATACATATGTGTATTTATCGTATACGGTTGCAACCCCCTTATAATCTATAATATTGTTGTACTGCATTAATTACGGAGTGAATGAAAAGCATTATTAACAAGTTAAGCATTACAGAAATAAGTCTAAGATCCGATCCGATACTATCCGATTCGACATGTTTTCTTTGCCAGATTGTTTGCACCATGCGCATTCGCAATCAAATTTAGAACGATGAAGAAAGATTTTGAAATACTCGAATATTAGCATTGGCATATTAATGAAATACCGATGAACAAAAATTGTATTGTAGTCTAAGCAGCACACTGTTCAAATACTACGATAAGCGAGAAGAGCGTTATCAAATTAATGCACTAAATTAAAAAAGATATATATTGCGATGCGGCAACCCCTTGAGTTGCTCATCCGAATGACGTCGACAAAAAGTATGCCCAGACACCCGTATTGGGTACTTAGACTCTTAAGATCATTGTGTGTTTAATTCTTTTCCCCAAAAATATAGAAAGGAGCCTGCAATTCTGCATAATGTATGCATTACTTTACGATAATAAGACCTAAAGCGACATAACCTAAGTTACTTGAATAGTAATACCGATATATTGTGTACTAGAACCTATCATTAATAATCGAAAAATACAAATAACAGTTTTGTAAAGACAACTTTTCGTTTTGTTTTTCTTATGATTTCCTGTTACACGTACTCTCTAGCTTGTAAGGAAACGACACACTGCATTAAACATTAAGCATTAAGCATTTGCATGCATACCTGTACTATATCAAGTTCAGACTTCAAGCATATCGCAAGCACTCAGCTAGGCTTCATTATACTAGGTACTACTTCATAACTCAACAGCCCACCAGAACTCATGAAATAGTAGCCAATATCAATGTATGTTACATACATATACGTATATACCTACTCTCCAACTCCCTCCAATTCTTGATGCTACAAATCTGTTTGTTGTGGAATTTTTATATACAAGTTACATACCAATTACTACTGCGGCGCAGCTCTTTAGGCGTTCGAAAATACACAAAAAATACAAACAAAATAAAATACTATGAATATGGTAATTTGATAAAGAAAAACGATTCTTATGAATGCTTTTGGTGTAAGTATGTAATGTACACGCATACAATTTAATAATGTTGAATGATACCTTAAAGATTTATAGGAGATGTTTTTGATAAAAGAAAATTGCTGAATCACTCGTTGCCTAAATACCGCTTGTCTTTTATACTCAATGTTTTCGAAACACACTCACATACATACATGACATACACATTAAACATTTGATGATGAGGATAATAATGTTAGTTACCCATAAAGTAAAGAACGAGTTATGAGATATGTACATTCATTCATATGTTTGTACGTGCTGCGGGCACTGCGATTCTTTCCATACCATCGCACATGATAAAAACTCAAACAATAAGCAGCAAAAATTGCAAAAATTGGTATTTAGTAGCATATGTTGAATGATTACACAAACCTGTATACAAAAAAACAAAAAACACACTGAAAAGTTTAATAATAATGTTGTCGGTTCCCCGTTCTGGCGGATATAATTAGAAATGATATGTATTACGATCAAGTTGTTGACAGTCTTATCATATACAAACGTAGTAAATATGTGTAGTTATATATACACATATATATATATATACTTACTTAAGTAGTTTACTTCACATCTCTAATGTTTGATGTAGCACTTACAATACATGCATACTAGAAAATGCATACATAACATATACACATATATACATATATTTTTTTACTCTTTAACCTTGGCTACTCTAGCGCTAACTCTAAATATAACTCAAACTGTAACTGTACTACTAACTGTACTACTTTATTGACATAACCTGCAAACTTGTGAATTGTGTTTTAACAATTTATATCCACACAAACACACACATACACACACACACACTTTTACTCATACTAACTCACTTACTCACTCGCATGGTGCTATAATCTCCTCGTATTTACTCTGGGAGTACCGAGAGAAAATCATGAGAAATCTTTTTACCTTTTTACTGTTTACCGCATTTTTTGAATTTAACTGAACTATTGTGAACTAGTGTTTATCACATAGTATTTATAATACGATCCTACAATATACAATACATGCATATAAGAGATACATATAAAGTCATTTATATACACAGATATACAATAAATTAGTAAAGAGCGATATCGTAGAGTTAAGATAACGCAAACTGTTATAAGGCGAAACCAGCCAAGGGTTAAACAGACATGGTGATATACCATATAACTAAAATAATAAAAAAACGTGATCTGAAGATGACTTCGCATCAGTCTCTAGGAAGATCTGATATCGATGGGTCTTCAAGGTGATGACACAGTCAGATATTTACGTACTTATTGTATTTGACAGCAATTACAGAAGTGCTCAAGAAAAGTGGTTCTTAAAAGAAGAGAGTTGCGTTGTTCCAGTCAAACATAGTTTAAATAAACGGATTCGAATTTGAATTGAATTAATTGAGTGCTTGGTAAACAATTAACCCAATGTGTAACAATGTGTTGTATTTCATAGCATACGGTGTGCTGTGAAATGTAAGAAGAGTGTTGAAAGTTCTGTCCCAGTAAATACTATTTGTAGTTTTTCTGTACTTAGGTATAAGTTGTATTTTTTGATATTTTCTGTTTTTCAATATAGCTGCAATTCTTATCTAAGCAACTTAACAGAATGTTGATCGATTGAAAAAGAATAGGTGTCTATGAACGCTTGAAAGTAATGACATTTTTTTGACAACTTTGTTATTACTTAATAACATAAACACATTAACCTGATGATGAATTTGCTGAATATATGTTACATAAAGATGTGCAGCCAAGTAAAATAAAATAAAATTAGAAAAAAAAGAGTTCGCGGCAAATAAGCCGAAAAATGGTCAGGTACTTGGTGTTCTAACGCGCAGTGTGGCTTCTGAAATTTTAAATTTTAATATTAATTTAATTTTTAATATCCCTTGCTACCAACCCAGACAGCACTTATTAATAAAATTATGTTTTTGACTCTTATACTAATTTATAAACAAATAATTTTTATGTTGGTTTTTTCTTTCTTTTCTTGTCACTCATTTGACACTCGAGTCAATTCAATCGAAAACTCAGATTCTCATTCATTGGAATCAATTTATGAGTCGAATAGTCTTGTCGTAAAATTCAACTCAATTCATTTTGGGCACAGTGGGCTTGAACATAGATTTTTGTAACAATGCAGCTCTCTACTTAAGCGATACTAACAAAGAGGGGAAAGTTTAAGATTAATGTTTATAAATATTTAGAGTTGTTCGCTGGTCAATCGAGCCATGTGACTAATATACTTATGTTACTTTAATGAAGATAACTTTTGTGAAACAAATGCAACAATGAGTAAATAAGACCCAGTTTCCACTCTTCTCCGTAATCTAATATACCATATTGTACGAGTTCTTAACATACCTTTACTTTATTTCCGATGCAGAATTAGGATACATATTATTATATATGTGGAATTATAAACACCCTCGATTCCTTTCCTAAACTGATGTGATGAATAATACTTTTAAATGTTATAACGTTGATTCAAGTTAGAGTTATTTAAACAGAGAATCTTCTTAAGATTCACAAAATATTTATGAAGACATACAGTAAAAACTTTTGTGAAATGATATTTTGGGCTGAGATGATGAAGGCTTTTTAAACGATCAAGTTCGTTGTTGGTTTCAATGAGATTCCAAACAGTTTGCAGTATTGACAGATAATCCAAAGATACAAACACATGCAAACTTAAATATTGTATTTATCAGCAAGTATATTTTCCACAAGCTCTGCCCTCGAAATACCGTCTAGACTTAAGCAGAAGCTGTGGACCCCTTGGCATGCTGAGTTTTAAACAGTGCAATGCAAACTCTATTTGATACCGATTACGACTTTCTACAGCCATCAAAGAAAATCAGAAAATGCAAGTCAAGAAATGTAACGAAAAACCAAACAATCCTTTGTGATCCAATTGGTAATAGACATATTTGGGGTTGAATGCAAAAGTTTACATTCCCAACAATGAGTACATATCTATGTACACCTTACTTAAATAGATACATACACATATACTATGTAAGCAATTACTACAGGATAACAGAGTTTACAAAAGTACATATACTTATATACTATATACATATACGATATACTTGACAAATACTTATATTAAAGTTTCGTTGAATACTGTGACCCAAAATCAATCAAATAAAAGCAAATTTCGCATCTACTGAACATGTTCGGAACTAAATCGTTTCTTGTTTTAATTCACTAATACGATATTAATGCGGCCAACTGACGATTTCATACATTCGCTTCAGTGTCTGTTTCCGCTTCCGTCTCAGTTTGCCTTGTCCCATTGACCACATTCAGCCTAATCTGCTCTGCAGGCTGTTTGAGCACATCGTCGTCACGCGGTCGCCAGCAATCGAAGGAGAACATAGTGTCTTCCTTGCCGAACGCCTCGCCGTCCTCTAACGTGATTGGCAATTGCCTGAAGGATATCGATTTAAAATGCAATCACTCGTAGAAAATCCTCGTAACACTCACCTATTATTCGTTTCCGGTAGCAGCAGAGTGCAGAAAGCGGCTGTGAGGAGAACCACAGTTAGGATAAGTGGCGGTCCAGCCACAAATTTGCTGCCCAGATGTATCAGGTAGGGCGAGGTAAAAGATGCCGCCGCAGCTGCCAAGTGTGCTGTGGCTATGCCCCGAGAGCGCACACAGGTGGGCAGCAGTTCCGAGGAGTATTGGGAGGTGAGCGTATAGCACATCGATATTCCCAAACGAGTGGGCAACGCAAAGGCCAGCAGGAGTGTGGAATTCAGCTGGGACCCCTCGCAAGATAGCGCCAGACCAAGTCCACAGGACAAAACACCGGTGCCAAGTAAGGCCAGAAAACTAGTGGCCTTACGGCCAAGTCGACTCTGCAGCAGACCCTGCAGAATTCCAGACGGTGGCACCACCACAGCGAAGAGGGAGAAGACTACAAATGGCGATAGACCGAGTCCCTCAACATTGCGCGAGATGGTATTGAAGCTCAGGGATGTCAACATGCTAACAAGAATGAAAAAATCAACTTGGAGTGGACTTTAACAGCTATACATCACTATACTTACAAGGTGAAGATGACAATCAGCGATGTCTTGCGTAGATGTGGAGTTCGCAGCAGATCTATCAACTTTGCCTTCTGCTGCTGATTGTCCTGCTTGCGCTTGAGGCCGCAATGCTGGCGGAAGGCCTCAAAGTCAGCAGGTGCTACCTGGCGGTCATTGAAATGCGCTATGTGCTTAAGTCGTGCAATTGCACCCTCAACATTGTTGCGAGTTATTAGCCACTGCGCACTCTCCTGCACCACGAAATAGAAGAGGGCAACAATCAGCTGTAGCAGTGCTGAAAATGTTAAGTAAATCCGCCAGTTGCCGGCTAAAACCGACAGCCAAGGCGCCACCAGACCGCCCAGACAGAAGCAAAATCCGAGTGTGACACTGATAGCCAAATTCCTTAGTTTCGGCGCCAGGTACTCGAGCACTAAAAGGGAGAGTCAACGAGAGAGGGTGGTAAGGCTACCCGATAAGAAATCACGCCAGAGATACGCAATGCTTACCCAGAATAAACATAAGATAATAATTAGCGGTTGCAGCCAGGCCTGAGATGCACCGGAACGCGCTGTACTGAGCGAGATTGGTGGCGTAAGTGGTAAGAAAGTCTCCCACAAAACCACACTGGTTGGCCAGGATGACAGCGCGCACGCGTCCAATTCTATCGCCTAGTATTCCAAATGAGAAGGTTCCCAGCAGTGAACCAACAAAGAACAGCGACTGTCCGATTCGCGCCTTGTAGGCATCATCGCAAACCCAATTGAGCTACAAGCAGATTCAAGTTAATACTGGATCGACCAGTGCAGCTGCACTTGCTCACCTCGGCGTTCATGCTCCGGAATCCATAGTCATACTTATATATCCAGCGATCACAGCTTTCATTACTTAAAGTTATGTTGTACGTGCCGTCAGCCAGTTCTTGGATTGTCTCAAGTCGTTGGCAAGATCCGTAGCCCGCATAGATCTCTGCGATTTCTTCGTGGCTACGATTCGCCAGCTGCTCGTGATAGCACCAATGCTGGGGCACAAACCCAATAATGTTCTGCGAATAGTAGTGCACGGTGCTCGTGAACGCAATGTAACCCAGTAGCAGCAGCATTAGATACTGATAGCGACCCGCATCCCCGCACTTCTCCAGAATTCTATCAAAGTCCATGGCGAAAGAAATGTGCGCTCTCCTATTGCGCTATTGTTCGGGTTGAGATTCAATTCATACTGAAATGGAGCGGAGCAGAAGGTAGCCCCACAATGTGTCGCTCGTGCCTCAGTCCCATTCTCAGTCTTCTCAGTCGGTTAGTCTCTATCCCAGTCTGTTTCTGATAAGATTGTTTTGGTGGTTTATCGCGCTTTCGTGTAGACCGCCGTCGACTTAGTCGTCTGTCTGTCCATTACGAAATACATAAATGCTTTATTATTTAAGTGAATTCGCTTATTCGCTTCAATCTAGCTGGAGACCTGCGTATGTCTAAAGTGCCGCCTCCGACCGAACAAGCAGAAGTAATTACATTCCAAATAATAAATAATAAACATTAATATATTAACAATCCAGTCGTGAAGTGATTTTTCTATTTATCTGCACAAAATTATAGTTTCCCCAATGGTGACTAGCAATTAATTGTATGTGAAACGGCGAAAAAATCAAATCGTCTTGGATACAGGAAAAAGATTCCAAGACCTTATCACGGCCGAGCTAACAACTAGTTAAGTCCCTTCGTATATAAACGTTTATTTTCTTGATTATTTGCCTTCAAATTTATGGGCACACTTACTCGTATTACCAAGTGCGTGTATATGATCTCATGGGCATCATTCACTACAAGTTGACGGAGAGAAGTGCGTGCAAATTTGATCTGCAAGTACTCTCTCTCTGTCTTTTCGTATATAAAAAGATTGTTTGTCGTCTAAATACGCGTTAACGGCTGGATAGAATTATAACTAATTTTAATATAATATTCCTCTTTTCCCCGTGATAGTTTCTGTCAACTCATCCTGATCCTCATTGTTGCAAGAGCCATCCTTTTCTTGACCTTTGTCAAATGATAATTAAATTTTTTGCTAAGAACTCATTTTATTTAAAAAAAAATGAAAAATATGTTTATCTTTTATATCAGTTATGTTATGAAGTATAGAAGCACGCCAGGTTGTAGGAGCGAAGAGATTCAAAAGTTTTATCTATTTTACATTATTAACTTGGTAGAACTGTGCATCCTAAACGAAAATTGGCCGATCTGTTCCTAATACACGGCAAATAAGAGTATGTGCAGCCTCACAACGAGCACTCAGGTTGGAAAATGTTTGAGTAAATGTAGCCGAGAGCCGTTATATCATCTGAACAACTAGAAGTAAAGTTAGAATCTGTTGGAGTTAGTACAGCTTGGAACTGTTCACCTGCTACAACTGAACTAGGCGGTATGGAAAAAATCAAAGGATCATAACTACAACTTGAGCCAATATCAACCTTGTTATCAGGTGTTTCAAGTGAGTCGAAATATTTTTGTGGATAATATCCTCATTTTTTTCAAATATCCAACTAGCTTGATTTTGCAGGCGTGCCGCACTTCCCTAACATTTTTATAATAAGTTTGTGCCAGCCGAAAGTGTATGTAACAGACAGAAGGGTGCGTGGTAGACCACAAAAACTATATAATGTATTTTATGATTTAGCATCAACAGCCGAGTCGATAAAGTCATGTCCGTCTGTCTGTCCGTTCGAATGAAAGTCTAGATCTCAGAGACTATCAACAAGTAGCTCAAATTCGTCAACAATATGTGTTATTGTTGCACACAGATAAAGATTATTTTAGATTTTTGCCACGCCCACTTCCGCCCCGAGATGTAGCCACGTATTTCAATAATTCTGGCATATACGCCAGGACAACCGAAACACGACGGATGAGCATCGAGTGAATTCAGTTCATCTCTATTCTGTAAAGAAGAGGTTTTTGTCCGCACAGGCTAGTGAACAGTATATATCATACTAAGTGGTTAGAGGGGGCGGAGCCCTCTAAGTATTTTACATAAAATATTAGTTACTACTTGTTTATTAAAATATAAAACAATTTAAGGAAGCTATAATTAGTTTGAACTTACAATGGTCATCGGATTTAGTTTAGTTTAGTTTATGATCTTAATTTGAATAGCCTAAGAAACAGAAAATTATTTTCAACTTCATTAGTAAAATGGTTATATATATATACATATATATAAAACTTAAAATATTTGTATTTTATATATTTTACATTACCATGAAATATGCAAATAAACTAAGGCTTTTTAATCTCCAACTAAATGTTCATACACACTAATTCTACGGTGCCTGTTGGATTTGTTGTTAGCTACTTAGTGTGATGCGATATCAATAAACATATATTCTCGTATATATATATATATATATATATTACATATGTACATATATAGGTGCACTGAAGTCTAATGTTCTCGACTTTCTCATTGTGTTGGTTGGTAGAGAATTGCTCAGGTAAGGTGCCACTACAGTCTTATTGTTTGGGTGACAAGAATTGACTAGGACATAAGCTTCTGAGTAGGTTCTGCTTCCAGCTCTGCCTCAACAACAGTCTTGGTGTTAGAGTTTGACCTGAGAAAATCAAACATACGCTCTCCCTTGCCAAACACCTCGCCCTCTGACAGGGTGATTGGCAGCTTGCGGTCACTGGTTTCTGGCAGTAGTAGACACACATAGGCACAAAAGAAGAACAGTAAACAGAGGATAATGAATGGAGCGGATCTGTAGTAAGTTCCCATATGGAGTATGTAAGGTGACAAAAGGGAGAGCGCTGCGCCGGCCAGGTGAGAAAAGGCCAAGCCGCGGGATCGCACGCAGGTCGGAACGAGCTCCGTTGTAAACATCATTGTGGATCCAGAGCAGACAGAAATTCCGAACCGAGATGCGAGCATCAAAATGACTATAATCACTGAACTGCTTTGGCTCCACACCGATATAACGATTCCACTGGCTGAAGTAAACAATCCCGTCAGAAGCATTGCGCTCACAGAGCACCCTTTGCGGCCGATAAGCTTCTGGATGCCTGCTAGTACCAAGCCAGCAGGAGGCAATGTTAATGCCGACAGTGTTAACATTATGAAGGGCGACAAGATTTGAACATCCAGATGACGAGACACGGTATTATAACACAGTGTTATGATCATACTGAAAAAAAAGTTAATTAATAAATCAAATGTATGTACAATTAGTATTTGCTCCCTGTCACTTACAACACTATCAGAGCTCGCATCGTGGTTTTGCGCAAATGTGGAAGCTTAAAGATATCCGAAAGTTTGTTTTCTTCTTCTTTCGAGTCCTGAGCCTTTTGACAATAGCTTCTGAAAGCGTCGATATCAGAATCGCTTAAGCTGCGTCGATTTATCTTGGCCACACGCTGCAGCCGGGAAATCGCCCCATCGATATCGTTCCGAGTGACCAGCCACTGCGCACTCTCCTGTACAAGAAAGTAGAACAGAGTGACCAGGAGTAGTGGAAGAGAGGAGCATGCTAGGAATATTTTCCAGTGCCCAACATAGACGGCTAACCAAGAGGAGCATATCATGCCGAGACAGTAGAATATTCCCATACTGATATTTAGGCCAGTGTTTCGCAATGACGGCGAAACATATTCAAGAACTGTAATATTCATGATGTTAATTGAATGAAAGAACAAATGTGAAAGATCTCTACTCACCAAGAATGAACATCAGATAGGAATTTGTGTCGACTGCTAGACCAGACACAAATCGGGTTATTGAAAATGTAATCAGATTATCTGTGAAGATGGTCGAGAAATCTCCCAGAAAGCCACACCAATTAGCCAAAATCAGTGCCTTGATTCTTCCGATTCTATCTCCCAGAAATCCAAAGATGAGTGTACCAAACATTGAACCCACAAAAAAGAACGACTGACCCACAGGCGATTTGTATTCCGAATCGCAAACCCAGTTTAGCTGTTGGGAGTAACCTCCAATGAGATTAGATAATGAAATCATTGCAATACGAACTCGTTTCACTCACTTCAGTATTCATGCTTCGAAACCCATGGTCGTAGTCATAAATATAGCGGTCACATCGCTCGTCACTCATCGTGGCATTGCCTCCATCCACACCGATAGTCGTGAGTTTCGTGCACGAGGGTCTCTCAAATTTGCTATAAATAGCGTCAATCTGCGAGAAGCTCATGTTCTCCAGTTGCTCGTGGTAGCACCAGTGATCAGGCACGAAACTGATCACATTTTGCGAGAAGTTGTGCATCGCCGTAACAAACATCAGAAAACTGTAGAGCCCCAGCAGCAGGTACTGATAGCGATGCGCATTGCCGCACTTAACCAGAATCTCGTCAAAGTCCATAGCGCAGCTCGTCTGTCTGCTGCTCGCTTTCGCTTGTGGGGGTCGTGAGAAGTGCCAGACAGAGATTTGGACGACGCGTCGTTGCGATCTACACCAGCCGTAGGTGGTGACTGAAAGTGGCACTAATAGAGAACCGATCGTCTGCTCTCAGCCGATGCCACGCACGTACTGCCAGCTGACGTGCGCGCCAGAGACCTCTTTGCCGAATAGTTAAGAGCGAGTTTCGAAAGCGACCGCAACAAAAAGCAGCTGATACTGAGCACTAAAAAAGTTTAGTGTAGCTCTTTTCTGTTTCTGTTGCTGATAAGTGAACGCGTTGCGCTTATCAGCTCAATTAAAAGCGCGCTTTTATAGTTTCGATTTCAGATAAGCTTTAACAGTGTTGAACCACGCTTGTCGTTACAATCGCATCTATGGGTATGCTGCCATCGCTTAATATAATATGTAGAAAACACAATTAACTCGATACAAATCTAAACTTGTATTATCATTTCTTCGGAACGTGGCGCAACGATATGAACTTGTAAACTGGAATTTCGATTAATTTCTTATCGAAAACCTGCGTTCATACATGCATATTTCATTAATCAAGAAACAATTAAATTCAACGAACATAAAAATATGCAAAAATGGGTATACAAACTTATTTACACATGAAGGAAACAGGTAGAAGGAGTTTTGAAAGAGCCCAACAAGTGAACACACACTATATATATTCCAATTTACTGTATTATCGACTATGAAAACATATAATTCACTATAAATTAGGGAAGCACTTTATTAGAATGATATGCACCTATCGTGGAAGTTTCAAATCTGGCTGGTTTTGTGAGAGCGAGATTCGATAAATATGGTAAAGACTGAATAAATTTATGAAATTGCTTTTAGGAATTATTTATAAGCTTGGTAACGTCATTGGTACTGTTTAGAGAAATAAGGCAAACGATATCTTTGAATAGGATATTATCGACTGTAGCTTTTGTTTCCTGATATAAGAACACATTTATTTGACGCACTTATAATTGAAATACATGGAATCGTTTCTGTTTAAGTGAATGCTTTTCTTCCAAAGGACTGATCAAGCCTTACCGTCCTAAGTGTTTTTAACATTTTCCTCCAAGCTCGTCACATCTTTTATCTTGGAAGACTTCAAGAAGTCAAAGATCCCATCGCCCTTTCCAAACTGTTCTCCCTCTGCCAAGGTGATTGGGAGCTTTCGGTCACTCGTCTCGGGCAGCAGCAGACCCACATAAGAGCCGACAAAAAACATTAGACATAGGACAATGGACGGCGCTGCTCTATAGTACGTTCCCATGTGAAGGATGTAGGGCGATAATAGGGAGAGCGCGGCACCCGCTATATGAGCCAAAGCTAAGCCACGGGATCGCACACAAGTTGGAACGAGCTCTGTGGAAAATAACAAGATAGATGCAAAGCACACTGATATTCCAAATCTGGCAATAACATTCAAAGACACCAAAAAAACTGTACTGGGCTTCTGCCATATCGACAAAACGATTCCACTTCCAGCCGTAAACAATCCGGTGAACAGCATCGCACCAACACAGATTGCCTTGCGCCCGATTAGCTTCTGAATCCCTGCCTGGAGGGATCCAGCAAGTGGTAGTGTCAAGGAGAACATTGAAAATGTTATGAAGGGCGATATGCCTAGACCCTCCATATTCCGTGACATCGTGTTGAAACAAACCAATGTGATCATACTGAGGAAAGCAACGCCAGTAAATATTATTGTTCGATCAGAAGTTTGCAGTTTTCAACTCACAATACAGTCAGCATTTTGATCATTGTCTTGCGCAAGTGTGGCGTCTTGAACATGTCGGTTATATGCAACTGATCTTCACCAGTATTTCGATTTCTCTCGCAATGATTCCGAAAGTCCTCAATATCGGTTTTGCTCAAGCAGAGCCGATTGAACTTGGCCACACGCTGCAGCCGCTGAATCGCCCCATCGATATCGTTCCGTGTGACCAGCCACTGGGCACTCTCCTGAACAAGGAAGTAGAAGAAAGTGACCAGGAGCAGCGGAAGTGAAGTGCAATACAAGAAAATTCTCCAGTGCCCAACGAGAACAGCCAGCCATAAGGAGCAAGCCATGCCAAGTCCGTAAAACACGCTTGAAGTAATGGCTAATCCAAAACTTCGTAGCGAAGGAGAAAGATATTCGAGAACTTGAACAAAAGTGACAAATTAGCTATATATTGTAGAAAGAGATAAGTACTCACGGAGAATGTACATCAGATAACAGTTTGCATCCACCGCGAGTCCAGAAACAAATCGGGTAATAGAATATTCAGTCAGATTGTTTGTGAAAATGGTTGCGAAATCACCCAAAAAGCCACACCAATTGGCCAAAATCAAAGCCTTGATTCTTCCGATTCTATCTCCCAGAAATCCAAAGATGAGTGTACCAAACATGGAACCCACAAAAAAAAACGACTGGCCGACAGGCGCCTTGTAATCTGAATCGCAAACCCAGTTAAGCTGTTGAGAATAAGTTAAGCCAATGAGATTAGATAATGAAATCATTGCATTACGAAACAGTTTCACTCACTTCAGTATTCATGCTTCGAAACCCAAAGTCGTAGTCATAGATCCAACGATCACAAAGATCGCCACTAATAATGGCATTACTCCCATTTGCATCAACAGTTGCAAGCTTCGTGCATGAGGGTTTCTCAAATTTACGGTATACTTCAGCAATCTGCGGGAAACTTAAGTTCTCCAACTGCTCGTGGTAGCACCAGTGATCAGGGACAAAGCTGATCACATTTTGCGAGAAATTCTGCATAGCCGTAGCAAACATTACAAAACTGTAGAGGCCCAACAACAGGTACTGATAGCGATGGGCATTGCCGCACTTGGCCAGAATCTCATCGAAATCCATAATATTGAATCCTCAAATTTGTTTAATTAATTTAAATATATTGCACAGTTGAAATGGAAAGCCGATCGTCAGCACTGTACGGACGCGAAACTCACACTGTTCGATGACGAGAACATCTTCCATACGGGAAAGATTTAAGGGCCAGTTCTGAACGTATCTAGTAGAAATGACTCTCTGTGAACAGACAAAATGGTTCTCTGATGTTTTCATAATTGAGAAAAGTTGCGATGTGTATTACTTTCAGTCTCTTTTCAGTTTTTCGGACGCTTCCTTCTTTCTCTTAGTTTCATAGTGTATATAACTTTCTAGCTATGTAGACAGCAAAGAGGAGTCAAATTTTCATAGCCTAAGCGGCTCTGAATGATACAGACTTTTTTTCTATTTCGCTGGAATTTTTTTTTCATTAATTTATAGTTTGTAAACAGATGCTGACATTTTGTTAAAGCGCCTGAGTTTTATTAAAAGCGACAGTGTATTGTTTTCTTCTATGTATTGTATGTAATACAAACAAATATTATGTATTACACATACGCGTTTAAGCACTATTAATCGCTCTAATCTTTTTATATATATTTTATAAATAATAATATTTTATGATTTTTCTTCCACAAGATTGCAAACGATTAAAACAACGTAGGGAACTGGCAGAACCCACAAAGTTTATGTATAAAATACGTGTACACATATATTCACATACGACTCCTCTTTATACACCATTTGTCCAATCGAGATCGGATGAATGTACGGAAAAGATATCAAATTTTAAAACTGAAACTTGTCAATACCAAGTTAAATAGCTATTCTACCATTATAGAGAGTTTTCCATGCTCCACTGGCGTTCTGGACTCGTTCTAGCCATTTCTTTATGTTTGTGCAACGCAAACTAGTCTAGAAAGACCGATTTAAAGTGCTATCTTCATGAAACATGGCACGCATGTTTAATATGTTATCACGATGCTAACTGGAACGATATAGGGTAGGAACGACGAGGCTTTATAAGTTATACATCATTTTGGATATGGTATCGGCATCAACAGTGTATTCGGTAAGGCCGTGTCTGTCAATCAGCCCGCCCACCCGTCTGTCTGTCAGTTGCAACGCGAGCAAGTCTCTCATATTTATAGAAATGGACACACATACTTCTAATTGCTTACCGCTGTAAATTAGTCTGAACGAGCCGGATCGGACCGATATATCGTATGTATAGATGCAATACAGCATATCGTACAATTTTAAGACATGCAACCATATGTAAAGATTGTAATATGTAAAAAAAGAATTGCATCAAAATGGACTACCGGACAAAATGCTGAGGATGCTTAAATAAGAATTTGCAAGGGTATCAGAATTCCATTGTGGATTTTTTTGTTGACCATTTTTGATGGAAGAAGGGTATAAAAACTACAAAGGTATAAAGCCCACGGCGTGCCGAATGCAGCTTCCTGGTTTTTGTCATTAAGGTAACTTGTATAACTTTTGTGTATATTGTCCGTTCGGATTGAAATTCGGAGGAGAGTTAGATATACCTGCCAACTACGCATGTGTCGAAGTCAGTACAAAACAAAAAATTAAATTATTGATTTGCAAGTACGACCACCACACATTTAAAAAGACTTGATCTGTGTATAGTATGAAGAAAACCAAATATGGCATATAGGCACACGAAAAGTTTGTATTCACATTTAACCGTTTTCGGTGATCGAATGGCTAAAAAATCTTTCTACAAGATGAAGACAGCTGATTTTCGAGTTTGTTTATTACGTTTCTTATACAGGGAAGCTTAATTGAATAACTTCTTAATTACTTAAACATACTTTTTACGACATCAGTTTCTGGACTGCTTCAAGCTCGGCTTCAACTACAGTTTCGTTCGCGGAACTTTTCCTTAGAAAGTCAAACATGCGTTCTCCCTTTCCAAACTTTTCTCCATCTGCCAAGGTAATGCAAAGCTTTCGATTTTTTGTCTCTGGGAGCAACAGACACATGAAAGCAGCGGAAGAGAAGAGACCACATAATATTATCCACGGGGCAGCTCTGTAGTACGTTCTCAAGTGTATGATGTATGGAGAGCATAACGAGGCTGTTGCTCCAACTAAAAAAGCCGCACTCGTACAACGCGATCGGACGCAAGTTGGAATCAACTCTGTGGAAAACAAGAGGCTGGCTCCCCAAGCGATCGACATTCCAAATCGTCCAAGAATACTTAACCCGACCAAGAGAGAGGAGCTCGTGTCCCATTTCGACATGACAATCACGATAGATGCTGCAACCAATCCTGTGAAAATCAAGGCAGAGAAAGCTATGGTTTTACGATTAAATCGAGTTTGAACATAGGCGCGCAGTAAACCCGCCAGAGGCAATGACAATCCAAACATTGCAAATGTGATAAAAGGCGATACTCCTAGGCCTTCAACATTGCGTGCAATGGTGTTGTAACAAAGATATATTATCATCCTAATAGAAATAATTATAAATAGTGAAAATTAAAAAATAATTAAGATCATGTTCTTACTCCATTGCAAGCATTCGCAGCATTGTCTTTCGAAAGTGTGGTTCCCTTAAAATGTCTGTTAATTTTGGAATCTTTTCTTTTTCTTCTTGTCGACTCTTCAGGCAATGATTCCGAAAGGCCTGTATGTCAGATTTACTCAAGCTCCGTCTATTTATTTTCGCCACACGTTGCAACCTCTTTACAGCTCCATCAATGTCATTCCGTGTAATCAGCCACTGGGCACTTTCTTGTACGAGGAAGTGAAACAGGGTAACTAAGATAAGTGGGGTTGACGAGCAAACTAGAAAGTACTTCCAGTTCCCAACAAGAATGGCTGTCGATGAAGTGATAATTATTCCTATTCCATAAAACACACCAGTGCAAATGCTCAGACCTATACTTCGAAATTTTGGTGAGACATATTCTACAACTAAAGAATAAAAATATTTTTCCTCTTTTCATTTGTATGTGCTTCTTACACTTACCAAGAATGTACATGAGATATGTGTTAGCATCTATTGCGAGTCCAGACACAAAGCGTGCAAGAGAAAAGGCAGTTAGGCTATCTACGAAAATGGTTGAAAAATCTCCTAGAAATCCACACCAGTTAGCTAATATCAAGGCCTTTACTCTTCCGATTCTATCTCCTAATATGCCAAAGATAATCGTTCCGAAAATAGAACCAGCAAACATGAACGACTGTCCAACGGGCGCCTTATAGGCATCATCACAGACCCAGTTAAGCTACGATAAATCTCCAAACAGATAAAAAATTTAAGTTCATATTTATGACTTACATACTTCAGTGTTCATGCTCCGAAATCCAAAGTCGTAGTTATAAATCCAACGATCACAGCGATCGTCACTTATAGTCACATTGCCCTCAACTAGATCGACAGTCGCTAGTTTCGTACACGAGGGTCTCTCAAATTTGTTATAAATTGCATCAATCTCTGCGAAGCTAAGGTTCTCCAACTGTTCGTGGTAGCACCAATGATCGGGTACAAAACTTATCACATTTTGCGAAAATTTTTGCAGTGCCACGAAAACCATCAAGAAGCTGTAGAGCCCCAGTAAGAGGTACTGGTAGCGATGGCCATTCCCACATTTTGCTAAAATTGTATCAAAGTCCATAATATTTAACACCGTGCCTAAGACAGGATAGTCTATTCTCAAAGACAGTCAAGCTCGTACTGACGCATTTAAATAAAGTATTTGAAAACGAGTTCTATTTTCTTGAAATTTGAATAACATATTGTGGTTCTATTGTGGCTCTCTTATTTTGCATTCATTAAAAACACTTAAAAAAAATTTTCATACGTGTAGAAATAAATTATAACTTTCTGCCAACCAAAAACGTGGCAGGCACACAACTTAGCATATCTCATACTTTCCTAGTTGGCTTCAACAGTCGAACCTATATAGGCATATCCGTAATTTTATCTGTCCGTTGGTGTGAAAGTATTAGTTAGACCTACAAAATTTTGTGAAAATTTGTTTTACAATTACTTTCTCCTTATTAAGTATATATTCCTATTCAGGATCAATAATAATTTAAAACAAAATTTTAAAATTGGCCGAGGGGAAAAGTTGCAGACGAGTAACCATACCGACCGAGAATGAACGATCGGAAACGCAAGAAGAAAACGCAAACTCGCAGATAGATTAGATAGAAGTTTAATACAGGTGTTTCGAAGAGAGTTAGTTAAATTAAGTGAGACAAAATCATGAGTTTTTAAGATGCATAATTATTGTTAACGTCTAAGCCATCAGCCGACAAAGGCAACAAGGGGCGTCACATAAAATCAATGTTTTTTGACCGTGACGCTGTTCTTGCGCCCACTGTTGGAAGTTTGGATGTCGGGCGCCTGGAAGCAGGTCGAGGGGTTTTTTCGATCTAATTCGACTCCAATAACATCAATCTGGGACGAATCCTTTACAACTGACAGCAACTGAGCTGCTGGCCTCCACCCGCAAACCACTAATTCTACAAAAAACAGAAATGTTACCTGCTGACCAGATCAACACGTTTAATATCACCTTGAATACGGTTATATGTAAAAACTACAACAAACATGGGTCTATGGTTAGATTAAGTTTAAGGTAAGTAACTTACGTCTTCTGAGTTTTCCCCAATCCCTGGCAACAAATGTTGGATGAGCTTATTCTTGTTTACCCTACTATCATTAAAATAAAAATGCAAATTTTCCTTAGTTTTATTTCAAATTTTTTTGCTATATAGCAGTAAAATAAATTAATAAATTAATAAATTAACAAAGGAAGCAGGCGAGCTCGAGTGCCATCTGTCGAAAATGTATTGAAACTACCCTGTAGTACTGGGCACGAAAAAAGCGACGAAAAGAAGGCTTTTAATTTCGTTGATACTTAGTGGTTCGGCGTTTGCTTACCTTAGGGTGAATAGGGTAACTACCCATGTAGGGAGTAGTCGGGTAGGTTGTTTTAATATTGCTAGGCTTACACGAGAAAGCGACGAAAAGTTCAAATTCGATTGATACTTAGTAGTTCGGTGTTCGCTTACTAAAGGGTTAATAGGGTAACTACCCATGTAGGGAGTAGTCGAATAAGTAGTTTATGTATGGCGTATCGATACCCCTAGAACGACCGGGTAACTACATTCGAATATATATACTAATTTAACAAAATTTACTACCCCGAAACATAGGTCTAGGGCTATCACAATGCTTCTGCAAAGTGAGCAGTTGGTTGCAAGTGTGCAAGCAGATCGTAGAAAGAGTGCCAAATTTTCGATGTCACGTATATCGCCTAGTAACTGGTAATTTTGGATAAATAAGCAAACTATTTAAGTCATAACCTTTTGGATATTATGTATACAGTTGGTCCTCAAATTGTAATCTGATAATTAACATTGAAGTTATTTAAGCTTACATATAATATAGTTCAAAGAAGTACAGCTGTTAATCAATCCTTGATGGTATCGATAATATCGATGAGGCTGAGTTGACTGAGTGGAAAAACAAAGTAACGGACAAGTTTATTTCACTTCCTCAAAATATTCTCGTAAAAAATAAATAATTTTTGTAAATTGCATTAAATGTGTCGCGCTTGATATAACAGTATAACTGCTAAAAATTATTCTGTGTACCTTATTAAAAAAAAAATTGAGTGCGTTTAATCCGAATTATTGTTAGTTTCTTTTGCAGTGTATATGGTATTTTATTATATAACCATTTATAGTATTTACACATCATCTATACGCTTCTAAAATTTGTTTACCATTCGACCATTGATAACACAGCCCCACAAAAAAAAAAAAGTTTCATGATCTGGGTATGCGGCATATGCAGTTATATGTATTTTGGGTCGCTGATTCCGAATCCGGCATCAGAAATTCTCCATCACGTCTGGATGTCGACATAACCTCAAAAAACTGAAAAACCTTTAAATATCTCCCAAGAGATATAGAATCCTGATCTGGGTATGTGATATATGCTTTAATATGTATTTTGGCCTTCTAAGTTCGAATCCATTATAATGGTCAAAAAGGGTATACTAACTTTGTGCAAATGTATGTAACAGGCAGAAGGAGGCGTGGGAGACCCCACAAAGTATATATATTCTTGCTCAGGATCACTAGCCGAGTCGTTCAAGCCATGTCTGTCTGTCTGTCCGGATGTCCGGGTGTCCGGATGTCTAGATGAACACACAGATCTCAGTTATTATAAAAGCTAGAGACACCAAATTCGGCATGAAGGTTTCTGCTTACCTGGCGCAGATGAAGTTTATTTCAAATCTTGGGTGCCACGCTCATCGTCCCCGCAAATCAATAAATTTATCTTTTAAGTTGACTTGTGAACGACATATAAAAGATACAACATTCTTAGTTAGACCAATACTTAGCTAATTATTAATAATAATATAATAATAAGAATTAATACGTATATATTATCAAAATTTCAATCCGATCGGAAAACAAACACAGACGTTATTAAACAAAAACCTTGTTCGCTTTGATTTAGTATACAGACAAGCAAGCTGTGACGTCATTGCAATGCTCATGTAAGAAAGAAAAGGAAACAGAAGCGAGCGCGTAGAGCCAGCTGTTGCTCTTCTTCATCTGTTCTATGCATACGCAGTTTTTGCATTCAAACGCACACACATACACACATTTGTGCTTGACCAATGAAATGCTACATGCATACACACGAATTCATATACAGACGCATATAAGGGCTTGCGTTACAATATTTTTATTACGTAGTAGCAGGCGCGTTCAGAGGGGGGGGCAAACGGGGCAGTTTGCCCCGGGCCCCGTCGTCAAGGGGGCCCCCAAACGTCGAATGGCAGTTTTTCAAAATATGACAAATCGAGTATATACAGTGGTGGAAAAAATAATAGAAACAGCACTTGCACTTGGAAGAAAATCTAAATTGCGCATTATGTACACGCACTATATGCACGAAATTGACATCAAATAGAAGGCTGATAACTGATAACTTTAATATGCGACTTGTTTCAGGTCCATTCGACCTTTGACACTTTAGCAATCTGCCTCTAAAGAAAAAAACTCCCTTTTGAACTCGTAAAACGAATAGAAGCAAATGACATTTTTTTGAATATTTTTCGTTTTTTTCAGTTAACTCTTAAAAAAAGGCATGCATTCAATACTTTTAGGTAAGTTTAGCTAAGAATGACCGAATTTGCGGAAAAATTCTGTACAATTAACCTGTAACATGAAGAAAAGGTCACGGGGGTCACTGCCCACCTGTATAGCGCAATATTGTCAAAGTCCTTCTTTAATTTCGGGTTTTATGCATCCAATCCGTTTCTTATATTACTCCTCACACGTGTTCTATCCGATTTGAGCCCGGGGACTGGTCAAACCACTCCAATTTATTGAGCTCGTGATCTTGCACCCATGTCCTAGGCAGTTTCGAGGCAGGTTTGGGGCCATTATACCCAATGAAGACCCGTTTTAACGGGACTTTTTCCTTGGCATCAAGTTCTTTACGATGTCTACGAAGTCGGGAGCCCCAATTTGTTCCTATATCAAGAATATCGGACCAACTACAGAAGGGGCAAAGAATTTCCATAGTATGATATTCACACCACAAACGGTGTGGTGGGCTTAGGATCGAAATCAGTAGTTTTTGGACGTCTTATGTAAGGTTTTTCATTAGATCTAAACAAATTTAAGTTACTTTCATCAAACCACATCATTTTTTTCAATTATAGGGCACTATTTTTAAGGGATTGAAGGCATTTAATTCAAAAATAAGGAAGAACTTTGACAATATTGCGCTATACAGATGGGCAGTGACCCCCGTGACCTTTTCTTCATGTTACAGGTTAATTGTACAGAATTTTTCCGCAAATTCGGTCATTCTTAGCTAAACTTACCTAAAAGTATTGAATGCATGCCTTTTTTTTAAGAGTTAACTGAAAAAAACGAAAAATATTCAAAAAAATGTCGTTTGTTTCTATTATTTTTTCCAGATCCAAAGGGAGTTTTTTCCTTTAGAGGGAGATTGCTAAAGTGTCAAAGGTCACATCGACCCGAAACAAGTCGCATATTAAAGTACAGTTATCAGCCTTCTATTTGATGCCAATTTCATGCATATAGTGCTAGTACAAATTGAGCAATTTAGATTTTCGTCCAGGTGCAAGTGCTGTTTCTATTATTTTTTCCATGTATGTGTCGTGCCACAAAGAAAAAAAGGGGGGTGGGGGCCCCGAATTTTTTTTTGCCCCGGGCCCCAAAAAAGCTCTGAACGCCCCTGCGTAGTAGTATCGTACAATTATGGACTCTTTACGTTTAAAAAAAAGGTCGAAGGGTATCCGACTGTCGCGTGTCGCTCGACTGTTGCTTTTGGTTTTTTTGTTTTTTGAGTATATAGTATACATATAAATATTACTCATAAATTTCGTTTGTTTCGCAGTATAGCTTATCATTTATGTAAATCCTTCAGCCAACACAGTAGCAAATTTTCCAAAAGGCAAGGAGCGGGTTTGGATACACACGTGTTTCCCAAAGATGCCACTCACTTGGTGATCAAAAAACGTTTTTAGATATTAATTTTTCGGGTGATAATTCTATATTATCGATGGCTCAGACTATTAAATTCACAACCAAACCAACCAATATGTTGTTGGTTATCAAAAGCAAACCAAACGAATAAAAACCAGAAAATGAAGTCGATCGCAGTAGATAATAAACTGCAAGGGTGAAGGTTATAAACTACTCTTAACGTTCCTATAAAGGATATAGGAAATAGTTATCCGACTTTAAAAGTATATATGTAGATAGTTTATGTCGGTGAAAGTATTTTGGGCGATTGCTCCTATGGAAACTTATATGGTAGAATTTATATAGCCACAGTCCGAGTGGTGAAATTGGTTTTAACATCTTTAAATATAAAGAAAATCGAACGATAGGTTGTATGACAGCCACAAGATATATTTGTCTGATCCGTCTTGTTCCGACTTATTAACAGCATGCAGCAATAAGAAGCATGTATGTCAAGTTTCATCAAGATAGCGTTAAAACTTAAACTTGTTTGCGCCCTAATAATATAAAATCCAATATTCTCTTATTAAGCGCTGAGAACAATCAAAAGCAACAATTTTGAGTTGTTTCTGTTGTGTGACTTTTTTGGTCCTTTTTCAATTTCCGCCTCTTACACATTTAACTTTTTTATACCGTGAAACGACGGTATTCCCATATTCCCGATGGTAAGAAACCATCATCGATGGTTTCCGATCGATGACTCCCATCGATATTATCGATACTATCGACAGGCCCAAATTGCAAATATCAAATTGTATTAAAGACAAATATCGAAATTTCAATAATTGGACAGAAGATATGTCACGATAAAAATATTCATTTAATTCGTAAAAAATAATTTTAAATAATATATTTACCACAGCCTCGATTTCAGTAGAGAATTTGTATGTGAAATCGGAACTTGTTTGACTTAAAATGGCAAATTGTACTATTCATATTCGTCATTTCCCTTCAAAATCTATAGGAACCATCATCTCTCAGCGCCTGCAATGGCGTCCACATTTTTAAGTCATAAGTTTCTGGACTGTGTCTAGCTCCGATTCAATTACAATGCACTTTGTGGAACTTTTTTTCAGAAAGTCAAACATCTTGTCACCCTTCCCGAAATTTTCGCCGTCTGCAAGGGTTATGGGAAGCTTTCGTTTTTTCGTCTCAGGTAGCATAAGACATACATAGGCTCCGAAAAAGAACAGCAAACACAAAATAATAGATGGTCCAGCTGTGTAGTAAGTTCCCATGTGCAAAATGTATGGAGAAAAGAAAGAAAATGCGGAGCCTGCTAAATGAGCCAAAGCCAGCCCGCGAGATCGAATGCATGTTGGAACAAGTTCTGTAGACAGCAATATTGTGGCTCCATAGCACATCGACATTCCGAACCTACCAATAACATTTATACCGACTACGAGGGGAACACTCAAATCCTTCCATATCGACATAATAATCCCGTTGCACGCTGCAGTCAATCCTGTAAAAAGAAACGAGGTGACCGCTGTACTTTTGCGACCGATTCGTTGTTGGATAGCTGCTAATAACAATCCAGAAGGCGGCAACGTGAAAGCATATAGCGAAAATATTATAAAAGGCGATATGCCTAGACCCTCTACATGTCGTGTCATAGTGTTGAAACAAAGCGTCATTATTGAACTAAATGATGAATTAAAATAGTTGAGATATTTAAGGACCATTTAAACAGAGCAACTCACAATGTAAACAACATTTTAATGATCGTCTTCCGCAAATGCGGAGTCTTGAACATTTCAGTTGTTCTAATTTCTTCTTCTCCATCTTCATGGCGAACTTTCAGGCAGTGATTCCGAAAAGCTTCTATATCAGATGGACTCAAGCTGCGTCGATTCATTTTTGCCACACGTTGCAAGCTCTTTACGGCTCCATCTATGTCGTTGCGTGTGATCAACCACTGAGCACTCTCTTGTACCAGGAAGTGGAACAGGGTGACTAGGAGAAGTGGGATTGACGAACAAGCAAGATAATATCTCCAGTTGCCAACAAACACGGCTATCCATGAAGAGCAAATCATGCCCAACCCGTAAGATATACTTGTACATATGCCAAGGGCGGCACTTCGAAACGATGGGGAAACATATTCAACAACTACGGATAATATATATGTTATCTTTTCCTGCTTATTAAATTAAAAACACTTACCCAGAATGTACATGAGATATGTGTTAGCATCTATGGCGAGTCCAGACATAAATCGGGTAATAGAGAAAGCAGTTAGATTGTCCGTAAAGATGGTTGAGAAATCCCCGAGAAAACCACACCAGTTTGCTAAAATCATAGCCTTGACTCTTCCGATTTTATCTCCCAGCAACCCAAAGATCATCGTACCGAGAATAGAACCTCCAAAAAATAATGACTGTCCAACGGGTGTTTTATAAGCATCATGACAGACCCAGTTAAGCTACGAAGAATTCACAAAGTTAAGATAAGATATGTTTTTATTATGTAATTATTTATTATATGTTGCATTCTCACCTCTGTATTCATGCTCCGAAACCCAAAGTCATAATTATAGATCCAGTGTTCACAGAGATCTGCACTGACAGTCGAATTACCACCAGAGAGATCGACAGTTGCGAGTTTCGTGCAAGAAGGTTTCTCTAATTTATTGTATATTTCAGCGATCTGTGAGAAACTTAGGTTCTCTAACTGCTCGTGGTAACACCAGTGCTCGGGTACGAAACTGATGACATTCTGCGAAAAGTAGTGCATGGCCGAGATAAACATCAAAAAGCTGTAAAGTCCCAACAGCAGGTACTGATATCGATTACTATTCCCACATTTTCTTAAAATTTCATCGAACTCCATAATATTATCGTTAGATTTTCTCGTGACGTTTGCTTCACGCGGTCAAATGCTTAACATGCGACAACTTTATGTGAGCGCTAGGCACGTACTGCCAAAAGAAAAGTGAGTACGGGGCGATTATGCCCAAAATTGAAGAGAGTTTGTGAAGATCATAAATGAGATATGAAAAGTGCTCATAAAGAGAGACACACTGTGAGTTTATTTTTATTAGATAAGTGGTTCTTGTATCAGCATAATTGAAGGGACTTATTAGCTGTTAATTGTAGTTATGGCTTGATATAAATTTATTTATCATGATATGGCTAACTTATTAAGGGTGTACTATTTCCTATGAAAAAGACGTAAGACGTGCATCCAAGTGCTCGTATTTTCTTTTTAGTTGTTTGTTTTAAAGCTATTTTGATGCATTTCTTTTCTTATGATTCTTTTTACGGTTTTCATATTCCTTCGCTAAGATGCCTTTCACAAAAACCTTAATATTAGTTCATTTATAGTCCGCACTGACGGACTAAAGAAGACTTTCCTGTTGATGCAGATGCGGAGTATAAATACTTTATAGTGTCGGAATTGACTCCTAAGATGCGTTAAGAACTTTTGTCCAAAATAATTCTGCAAGGCTATTACATTTTTAAATATTAATCACCGTTGATTATAAACTACAACAAATTATGCTTGTAAGCTTCAAGTTAACTTTGGAATTTGTTTGACATTAACTTTACAGCTTAAAGCTAACTGTTTAATTTTTTGGAGTTATTGCTTTTCATATCGATAAATTGTCAAAAGTGGTCGACGAATAGTGGAAAGGGAATATGTTAATTACCCAAAATTCACTGAGCGACTTTCTAACGATGCGTCGCATGTCAAATAAATAGCACGCTCTGCACGAAATAACCATTCCTATGTATGCAGTTTCCTTTCGGTACATTCCTTTAAAGTGTCGGAGATGTCTTCAAAGTTGCAAATTTCTAGCCAAAGTGAATATATCCAGCAGGGTATACAAATAAAACACAAGCTTTACTTAAACACACGACTTTTTAATAGAAAAGAATTATAAAAATAATTTCAATGTTACTAAGGTACTTTTGAACTCCGATTATGATTCAATTTGTTTTGGTTTCAACTCAGCTTGAAGTTCTACTTCTGGAGAGTCCTCCTTGCGTAAGAGATGTAAAAAATCAAACATTCGCTCTCCAGCACCGAACTGCTCACCTTCCTCCAAAGACATTGGCAGTTTCTTGTTTCGAGTCTCAGGCAGCAGCAGACAAACATATGCCCCAGACAAGAAGAGGAGAACCAGTATTATAGCGGTTGCGGGCTTAAAGTACATGCCCAAATGAATAATGTAGGGTGACCAAAATGCGGCCGCAAAGCCGGCGACATGCGCCACAGCGACAACACGTCCACGAACACAGGTTGGAATAAGCTCGGTGCAGAGCTGCAAGCTTGAACCGTCGGCTATTGAGACACCGAACCGAGCGGCCAACGTGAAGCCAACCAGCAAGACGACATTATTCTGCGATCCGAGTGAATTCACGAGGCCAACACCTAGAGCGAACAGTCCCGTGATGAGCATCCAACTGACTGCCGTTGCCTTGCGTCCTATGACATCCTGCAGCAGACCTTGCAGGTATCCTGAAGGTGGCAGCATCAATGCATTCAGTACGAACATAATGAACGGCGATATGCCCACGCCCTCCACGTTGCGGGCAATAGTGTTGTAACAAGGAGAGCAGATCATGCTGCAGCCAGAACGAAAATCAAAAGTTATATTGGTGACAACGTGTGCAAATGAGACTCATTTTCGCTTACCATAAGAGCACCATTTTAAAGGCGAAGCTACGCACGCGAGGTTTCCGCATCAAATCAATCAGACTTGACTGGGATTCTTCTGCCTCAGCCGTCTTGTGATACTGCTTCTTGCAATAGCTCCTAAATTCTTTGAAGTCGTCATCGGTAACCACACGCCGGTTGATCTTTGCCACACGCTGCAATCTCTTGATTGCTCCATCGATATCGTTGCGTGTCACTAGCCACTGGGCACTCTCCTGTACGAGAAAGTAGAACAGAGTCACCAGGAGTAGCGGCAGCGAAGAGCAGGCCAAATATATTTTCCAGTGTCCCACCGAAATGGCCAACAAAGAAGCGGTGATGAGACCCAGCGCCCAGAACAGACCCAACACCGTGTTTAGTCCCATATTCCGCAGCGAAGGAGAGACATATTCGAGAACTGTTTAAGGTGAGATAGGTTGAATAATGCGCACCGCCACAAACTCAGATCAAATGCGCTCACCAAGAATATACATCAGGTACGAGTTGGCATCGCAAGCCAGGCCAGAAACGAAGCGACTCAATGAAAAGGCCGTGACACTTTCCGTGAATATGGTAGAGAAGTCGCCAAGGCAACCGCACCAATTAGCCAAAATCAGCGCCTTAATACGTCCGATCTTATCGCCCAGCAAGCCAAAGATAAGCGTTCCGCACATGGAGCCCACAAAGAAGAACGATTGGCCAACACGTGCTTTGTAGGCTGCATCACAGACCCAGTTCAACTAAATGTGACATTTGAATTTAGCTGAATTTTGAATAAATCTTTCTACCCACCTCAGTGTTCATGCTTTTAAATCCGAAATCGTAGTTGTAAATCCAGCGATCACATCGTTCTCCACTGACAGTCGCATTCGACAAATCCGCATCGAGGGTGGCCAGCCGAGTGCACGATGGTTTATCGAACTGTTTGTAAACATCCTCGATTTGGGCGTAGCTGACATTCTCCAGCTGCTCGTGGTAGCACCAGTGATGGGGAACAAAGCTGATCACGTTCTGTGAGAAGTACTGCATGGACACGACAACCATAAGGAATCCGTAGAGTCCCAGCAGCAGATATTGATACCGGTGACTGTTGCCGCATTTAGCTAAAATCTGATCGAAATCCATATTGGTATGGTTGCGTGTCTGGGGGACTTAAAGGACTTTCCGTTCTACGGATTATCGCGCATTCACTTCACAAACATTAATGAAACTAGTTGCTCGACTATGTGAATAGTTTCAAATTGCCTTAATGGCGCTAATCGCGGTACTCGCGCTAGGTTTTAATCTGCAATGCGTTATATTGCAAAGCATATTCAAACAAACCCGTTCCGGTCGCGTTGTAATATCGCGTGGAGAGTGCTCCGCGAACTGGTTGGTAGCCGTCGAGTAGAAGAGAGCACGCGCTACTGGAGACCGAACGGCGATCGCTGATCGTAAGTGTGCAAGGCAGACCATAAAGAGAGAGCCAGATCCGCTCTCTCTTAGTGCGGCGAGAGTCTATACAAATTTAGAAATATAACAAAAGAGGGAAGTAATCGGCGTCTCTGCCAATTGTTTTGTGCCCTAGCGCGAAGAGTATGTTAGCTTTGTCAATCATTGTGGTCGTGAATGTCACGAATGTATATGTAAACTTTCCATTCAAATTCAATCTAGAAAACATGGCAATTTGATTGGTTAATCATGTTCAATTAAGTAAACTATCGTTAGACTATCGAACGAACTCACCAGCCTGTGCAATACACTTTCGCCAACCAGTTGGCTTTTTTGCGCCACTTGTCGCGTGATTCAAATTTCAATTAATCGAAATCATTTGCAATTTTATTGGTTGCGTTGATTCACGAGTTAAGAAACCAAAACAAAACAGTTGAATTTCTTTATATATTTTTTTAAATTTTATTTTTGTTTGCTGATTTTATAATAAGTATGATGTCTTCAATTACAATTGCTATTTAAATGAATATATATACGCTTACAATTGTCTTTTTGAATACACTTTAGTGATAGTTATAGTATTTGTTGTTTTTTATTGCGTTCCTAACAGCTCTATTTGTGGTTCAACTTGCGGTTTCATTATACTTCTTATTTGATTTATAAATGTAGTAAACGCATTTTGATAACAGGGTATGATAAGTTCCTTGTGTAGATAATCATCATTGCTGGCTTTATCAGATCCATACTCGGTATACACCTAATTAACTGTACTCACACGCACGTACATATGTGTACACACACGCGAGTATCATATGTACATGCCTACAGTGGTAACTAAATTTTATAACAACTAAACAATATATTGTATGTATATAATATAGCTGCGATTTAATACGGGTACATTAAATTAGTTTGAGAGTACAAATAAGTAAGCATAGTACATAACATTAAAACTATCCATAGATACATTAAATAAACTCGATAATATAAACTATACTCATACATATGCATGGGCCTGCGCACTAATGGAGCATTTTGATAATGATATTTGTTAATAAATAGTAGAGCAGTCAAGGTTCTACATACATACACAGCAAGGATCTTCATCTATAACATATCGATGTATGCCTATACCATACGAACATTCATCAAATATGTACATAACATACAATATCATTACTTATACCCATTTCATAATAGTTGATGAACCTACATTAGAATTTACTGTGTGCTTGTTGCTCAGTGGGTAGACTAGTTAAATGTATAATCAAAATGAATATTTTATAAAGGTTACACCTGACTTTATGCCATGAATATACAATGCATTAGCAGCTGCCAGCGAATGGGGAACTAAGCGACATGCAAATTGGTTGAGTGTATTTTCAACATTCGATGCTATCATAAAACACCTCCTCAACAACCCTGCCTTGTTCGTTGTCTGATGCTGGCTCGGATTGCTCTTCGAACTGGTCTACATCGTATGATATCAAGGACTGAAGGCTCGCCTTGTGCTGCACATGGTGCACCTTGAACGGCTGCGCATCGCCCGGAGGAGTGCCAAACCATATCGCACCGTTCTCAGCTTCCGGCCAGTAGTCATCCTCAGTACAACCAGCAGACGGCACTAAAGGAAGCGGCTCAATGGAATCGCTGTACCCATAGTCGAAGGTCACCAGCAGGTTGTCGCTGCCGCAGTCCATGGAGTCAGGCGTGGTGTATTGCGTATAATACGAATCGTAGGCCGTCTCCTCGGACACATCGGCAGCCTCGTCCGACAGCTCACTCAAATAGTCAGGCTCTTCCAATATAGTGTCGTTTTTCTTGTAGTTGCACTTGCTGCCAGTGATGTTGCTGTTGTTGTTGTTGTTGATATTGGTTTGCCACAATTGCCAATTGGTGTTATTGAAACGGAAATTTGGCTTGCGAACGGAATCTGCCAAATTCTGAGCAGCGGAGAGCAGAAAGTGGAATAGAAAAAGAAGAATATAACAAGATTTTAGCTTTTCTATATGATTCAGAGCATGCCAGAGAACAAGAAAGTACAAAATCACACAGAAACAAGGTTTGCGTTGAAGGAGGGAATATAAAGAATTAGTTTCGTAGGTTTAGGGAAACAGGAAAGGTAAATTGTTACGCAAGACACCAAAGTTAGATAAACACAAATAGAATCCAGATTATTTATTAACAATATAGCAAAAGTATTAGGAACCTCATCCACTGGCTAGGGTTAACAGTTAGCAAAGAATGTCGTATAGGATATTTACAGTAGCTCAATAAGTAAATGGAAACTTCAGATCTTTTTAATAGGAGAGGGAGCAATAGAAAAAGAAAGGTTCTTACATATGACCGTGTGGTAGGATTTCTGCTGGCCTACATTGGAAATTAGAGAAAGGTGTCTCGTGTGGGTGTGTAACTGTGTCGCTGTAAGTTGTGTTTGGAAAGAAAGTGGGTAAACTACTAAAAAACTACAAAGACAAAACAATATGAAAGCCAACCTCGCGCTGTACGTTGGTTCAGTGTTGGTAAGCAAATAAAGCAGTGTTGTGCGGGGTTGTGGGGTAGCTTAACCTACAAATCGTGTGACAACAAAAAGAGAGAGAGAGACTTACGCGTATAACACATGGCGGCAAAGTGTCTTAGTACTTTGTTTTTGCTTTGGCTAAAACAAAATAGACAACCGATCTACACAACACAACAAGCTCAACACTCTTCTCTTGCCATAGGTTCAGTTGGGCTTTCTGAGCTGAGTTGAGCTTTGGCTGGGATGAGCCGAGGTGAGCTGCGCTGAGCCAAGGTGAAGTGGAGCTATTTGAGCATACGTGCCGCGCCTCCTGTGTCGCTGTCTTCGCTGTGTTTGCATGTTCTGCTGTCCAATACCAAAAATACCTCCCGAGACTCGCACTTTGAATGTCGTTTCGTGTTAGCATATTCGTTTGCCGCATGCATCTTATATTTTCACCACCAACGTCAGTCAATCAATCACCACCACAGTCCATTTATAAATGTACACGGTTATCCAACGGATCCAACGATTAGGTTTGTGGCATTTTTGTTTGTTTGTTGTTGTAGGTTTACATATCGTTAAGGATAGTTTTCACAATAGTTTAGTTACATTTTTCAATAGGCTGTTGTTGGATTGATTTGTACGGGGTTTGTTTAGGTTTGGTTGGTTTGTTGTTGTTGTAGTTGGGTGGACATAATAATATTTGTATTATTATTTTATATTGTTTATGAGGGCAGTTTTTGTACGGGTTGTTTTTGAATATACAAAATTGAAATACGTGAGTTCAAGACAACAGACAGATATGAACAATTTTTTTTTGTTTGGGTTTTACATGTGGAGTAGACATACATAGGGCGTAGAAAGAAAAAGTAAAAGTAAAAGAAATTACAGCATTAGATACGAATATTTAGTGTGTGATACAGGCTGTTTGGCCATGAGCGTGTGTGGAGAGTGTGTTTGTTTCTGTTTTCCATTTCGGTTAGTGTTCAAACTTTGACCAAGCTACTGGTAAAGCATAGATGGCATGAATTGATGACGGTGATAATGCTGATTGTGACATATAACATGGCATATAATACGATGATAGTCAAGCAATTGTGGCCAGTTCGATTGGCGGGCCCCAAACCACTGGCTTAAACAACCTTTCACAAATTAAATCGAAAATATTTGACTTTGTTTTTTTTTGGTGGTTTTTGTTTCTATTTTTGTATATTTCTATATGATTATATGCATATGCAGTATATATGTTTAAGTTCGTAATTAATGATTAATTAGCAATTTAAATTAGGCAAAACTGATAAGTAAGTGCTACGTACGTACATCAACTTATAAAGATAACAATAATGGTTTATTAATTACACGCAAACTAATCGCATTATATATAATAATAATGCATAAGTTGCAGCTCGCCTGTGTACAATAGGAAACTGCCTGCTAACAATTTCTTCGCGGGGCAGGGGACAATCAATCAGCGAAATAATAAGTAATAATAATAACGATATGTAATGATAAACAATTTACATGGTATGCGTAATGTACGAGTACACGGGATTAAATGGTAAATGGTAAATGACATATGGTATATAGTATATATAATGGTATGGTAGATACATACATACATAAATGATAAATGATGTTGCACTTACGCGCACATAGGCATTGAGTTTTAAGAGTATGTACAAAAAATATAACTAGACATACGTATAGATTATGTGTATATACGGGATAGCGAAAACATTGTTACTGATGTTGCACGTGCAAGCAATATTGCTGCAGCTGTTGTTGCGACAGTTCCGCGACTAATTTGCATAATCTGCAGCTGCACCAAGGCATAGCCCTATGTGGGTATAGCTTTGGCACCTTTCCCTCGATCAATGACCGGAAAACTGATAGCGACGGGGTCTGTGGTATGTTTTTGTTTTGTTCTTCTTTTGTTTAGGCAGGATTAGGCACAATGCGTTGTTCTTAATTATATCAAGACGAGACTACCTTTCTGATCAGGCATAGGCACAGTCGACGAGAGTAAACACAATCATTCAATCAGTGGCTCCCATCGACAGTTGGACAGATATGCAGATAGTATGTATACATAATTAAGTATTGGTAAAATGTATGTATCGATGGTTAGTTTGTTATGTTATTTGCTGTGTATGTATGTATTTTATGTTTTAAAAAATAAAGGCACCATGAAACGAACCTCACATGCGAGAAAAAAAGTGAACCTCTTAAAGAGATTCGAATATGATTCAATAACATATCGTACAAATAAACAAATAATACACTTTTTCACATTTAAATCATTTAGATGTAAACTAGGCTCAAAATTCGCAAAGAATTTTGGCAGTTTAAAAATGAAGAGACTTTAAATCTCCAATCACTTTTCAAAATTGTTTGTAGTGGGGTTTCTTTCATGGCGCATGGGCCGCGTAGGGTGCATTGGGCGAGGACATAACGTACATGATTTATATTGTATAAATTAGGCATGCTGCCAGTTGACCTATCTTTATCTGATTCTATTATTGCTGCTGCTACTCTTGATCTTTGTTGATGTTGTAGTTGTTGTTGATGATGTTGTTGTTGTTGTTGTTGGCGTATTAAAACAGTAATCAGTTATCAATAGGCATATATATAGGTATATATATAGAGATGTATGTTTATGTATCATTATTATCAATATCAGTATCAGTATTGTAGCTAATATTATTATTATTCATTTGAACCAACCCCAAAGTGTTGACTTTAAAGTGCGTACCTTGCCACTATCACTGTCGCCATAACTGGAAGTGGGCGTGGCCGTCGTGGGATCATGGCTGCTGCTCTTCTGCGTCTCCCGTGACATCCTTGCGCCGGCCACAGAGGCGCTGCTGAAGCGTCGCGCCACCCCAGAACCGCCCCCGGTTGTGCTGCCAGCGGCAGCGCCACGCCGGTGATGATACGATGACGCCGATGAGGAACTCAACAGCAGATCCTTGCGCTGCGGTGTGCTTAGCTGCGCCGCAATAGAACTGGAGCTGCCACTGATGTTTGACTGGCTGCCCTTGTGCGAGGCGCTGCTGGTGCTGCTGTTCAAGTTATGCGACTGCTGTTGCTGCTGATGTTGCTGCGACTGCTGCTGCTGCTGGTCTGGCGACTGTTGGGCACGTGAAAGCGAGTCAAGATGCCGTACACGGGAGCTAAGCGTCTCGCGCTTTAGCTTCGGCAACGGCGAGTTCTGAAGCACACGCGGGGACGGAGTCGTTGTGGCCGTTTGGCTGTTGCTGCGATTGCCGCCAGCCGAGCTGGATGAGTAGGGTGTCGTGGCCAGCGGTATCGATGACGATGTTGAGCTGCGACTTGTGTTGGTGCTTAGCGAATGATTGGATGCCGAATCGGCACGTTTCAAACTCTGGCTGAGATTGCCAGTGCTGCGACTCAGCGAGGACTTGCTGCTGCTTCCGTACGAGACGCTGCTGGAGTTGTGCACTGATGGCGGCGAGCGACCCGCCGTCGAGGGGCGTCCTGTGGGCGGCTTGCCGGCAAAGTAAGCGGCCGCTTTGCTGCCCGGTAGGGGAATCTTGCTCGGTTTGCTGGCGCTGCTGAACTTGCGGAAGGCGTAATTACGTAACGGTGTCTGCTCGTACGTACTGACGACGCTACCACCCACGCTAGAGCTCATGACACGAGCGGCAATGCTACTGCATCTGGCTGCGGTGGGCGTGCTGCTGCCCAGTGGACTGGGACCGATATTGACCATCGTCTTGCTCTGTGAATCATTGGGCGTGCGTTCCGGTTCATGCTCGTGTGCGGACTCAGTGCTGCTGCTATGTTGTTGCAGCTCATCCATGGCCAGCGGCACCATAGCCTTCATGCTGGGCGTACTAATTTGATCAGATCTGGGTACGTTTGTTGTTGTCGTCGCCATTGCTGATGTCGTTGCCATTGCCGTTGCCGTTGTTGACATCAAGTCTACCGAGTCGGGTACACCACGACGACTGAGCATCAGCGTAGTGGAAGCAGACGAACGATTCGTCTCGTAGTCATGCTGTGAGGAATTCAGATACGAGTTGGTGCTGCTGCTGGCATGCAAACGCGATTCCAGCACACGCAACTGCGCCTTGGTGCCCTCCAGTTCGATGTTCTTCTCCTCCAGCTGAAACCGCAACTCCTCCGTGTCCTCTTGGCTCTTGTCCAGTCGCTTGGCCAGCACCGTCTTTGACTTACTGGAAGAATCGAGCTTCTGGGCCAGCACCTGGTTCTGCACCGTCAATGTGAGCAAATGCCGCTGCAGTTCGAGGACGTTCGTCTCAAGCAGAATGGCCGAGAAGCGCTTAGAGTCCGTAATGCGGCACTTGGTATTGCGGGCGCCAGGCGTGCTCACCACACCGTCCAAACGTCCCAGAGACTGGTGTCTTCTCGCTGTATCACTGTCCGAGCTTTGATGGAATGCCTCCGGCGCTGACTGCTGTTGCTGTGGCTGCTGTTGCTGCTCGAGCACAACTGGCTGGAATGTGTTGTTATTGTTGTTGTTGTTGTTGCTGGTGCTGCTGAGGCTGGGGCGACTACTGTTGGAGAGCACCGTTGTGGCGGAGGATAAAAAATTGCGTTGACTGGAGAAATCCGATTGGCTGGTGCTGCAGACAGAGAAAAATTGTTTATCAGAGATCCTCTCTAGCGTAGCTCCAGGTACTTACCTAGATGAACTCTTGCTCTGCTGCTGCTGTTGTTGCTGCTGTTGCAGCTGCAACTGTTGCACACGCGAGCTCAGCTCCAACTTTTGGGCCATGGCCAACTTCAACTGCTCTTCGAGATCTTTTTTCACGGTTATCAGCCCCTCCACCTGATCGTTCATCTTGGCCGCCTTAATGCGACCCGTCAGGGTCTCAGCCTCCATTTCGGCAAGCTTGTCCAGCAGCCGATCACGCTCTTTGCGCAATTGCTTGATGTCCTCGCGATTCAGCCGTTCGACCTGCTCACGGAACTGTTGCGGTGTCATTGCACTCGCAGTCTTCTGGCCCTTGGCCCCCGAATCCCCTTGCTGGCGCTCGTAGCTCTGCAGATGCTCGACCTCGTCGCGTAACCGATTCGACTTGCGATGTATGACATCCAGCAGGTTGAGTAACTCATCATCCGACTCAGCGCAACTCAGGCGATTTGACGTTATGGCCACCTGTATTCACAGGAAGCAAATAATTGCATAAGTTGTAACGTTCTTCGGGGAATTCCCCAAGCACAGATATAACTCACCGTCATAGCACCGTTGGTGGAGGAGGCACTGTGACCTTCCTTGGAGGAACTGGTCTCCGTTGAGAAACCGGAGTCCTGTACAACGCTGCCGTTGTTGTTCTCTCCGCTCTTTGGCTCTTTCTTGCCGCTGTGCGAATTGCTCCTGCTGCGCGTCAGCGATGAAGACGTTGGCTCGGCACCAGCTCCAGAGGATGCTGCCGCCGTTGCTGTCGTCGTGGACGGATCTTTGTGCGATAGTTTGCGTTTCATGCGTATGCCCGGCTCCCATTCGCGTCTGCAAAACAATCAAGTTATTACTCAAGTCGAATCATGTAACATCTCCCCACTGGGAGCGCGTTTACTCACCTGGTTGCTAACGAGGAGCTGCCCCCAACGCCGCCCACCGAGTGACTGCCGCCTATTGCGCCGACGGAATTGGGCGTGGATGGTGTCGCAGACATTGAGGCCATTTTATGCTTAAGATCGGGAAACGTTTCAATGACCAGATCTCGGAATTCCAACAGAGCGCCCACCTCGTGCTGCAGCTCCTGCAGCGACTTGGTCTGCTCACTGTGTATGGGATGATGTGGGTGACTGCCGTAGCTGTTGCTATACGGTGCATGGTGGCTCAAGTGATGGTGGTGGTGATGGTGCAAGTGGTGGGGATATGTGGCGCCAACCACAACAGTTGCTGTAGGCGAGGTTACCACTGTGCCGCCTGCACCCCCAGTTGCCATCAGATGCGGATGGTGACTGACAACGCTACCGACGCCGACGCCGACGCTGTTCATTGGTAGGCACTCCATGGCGCCGTTCGCCAGTTCTATGACGCGTGAGAGGCCACTGTTGTTGTCGTTGCTGCCGCTGTTGTTACTGTTGCTGTTGCTGTTGCCGCCGTTGCTGCCGTTGTTTTTGCTGTGTTGGCTAAGGCAACTGCCGTCAGTGTTACAGGTGCCATGCGTTGCTGGGATTTCAAAACCGTAATTCTGTAATGAAATATTTGTAGTTAAAGTATTAGATGAAAATCTGTTTGTGTTGATATTATTTTTTTGCATTTTGACAGATAATTCACAGGTAGACGGGCGTGCCAGAGAAAAGTTTTAAGAACTACTGATAACAAGGAACAGATAAGATACTCATACAATACAAATATATACTGCTTTTAAACCTAGCAGCATTTAACGAATTCTGATATGTCAATAGAGACGAATTTATGCAGTGATATTAGCAGAGATTACACCTGTAAGTTGATTATCACTATTTGAAGGCAGCTAGTTATTGATAAGTAAATATTCTGACCACAGAGGACTTCCATTTCCATAGTTTATTGGTGTTGACAACTTATTTATGCTGAGGTAAGTTGGTTGAGGCTGCATTCATAGTCCACTGTCATGTGTTTGCCTTTTCAAGATAAATATCCCAAAGACTGAGGCTTCAGATGAACACAGTAATTAATATATATGTGTAGCACGGAACGATAAGACAATAATATACATAACCCTAGGTACACCTTAAGTTCCGATTGAGTAATACGATATCCCCCTTGTCTGCAGATAAACTCCCATTACCCCGTTGGCAACAACAACTCACTGGCCCGCTAATTACTCAACTGAAATGAAAAAAGCTGAAAGTCTATTGGAAAATCATTGTAAATTCAATTCATCATTGTGCGGCAATCGATGCAGTTCAGGAGCAGCGCAAATCGATTAGTGAGTGACATACAAATTGTGATTAATGAACCGCTCGAGCGATGGCCCGAACGGTGACCCGCAGTGAAAACTGTAGCAAAAGTGCAACAGCAGCTGCAACAGCAACAGTAATAGCAGCGACAGCAACAACAACAACAGTCGAAGACAATCTCAGCGATTGTGTGTTGCTTTCGTGTCATATCGTGCAAGTAAAAGTATTTCTCACTGGGAGAATGGAACAATCTGTCGAGCAATCTGTGCTAAGCAAATGTCAATTGGCGGCAGCTTTCACTAGCCGAGAATGTTTCTTTCCGCGAATACTTTCACATGCAATGTGAATACTTTATGAATACGGCAATGAGTATTGATCAAACACGAGTGCTATAAATATAGTGCAGATACAGATACTGATACAGATACAGGTACGTGGCGCAACTGCTTTGCGAATCGTTCTAAAAAACAACTAAAATTAGAAAACATTGCATGCAACTCTTGATTGACTAAGACTCGATTGACTGACTGGCTGATGCTTGATTGCCTCGAAAAGTTGGTCAGTTTAATGCCAAAAATGATTGCAAATGAAGCATGACAAATGGCCCACATTCACAACATCTCTGGCCACACTGGCTGGGCCATTATTTAACAGCTAATTAGCGAGCGGAGAGGCCAAGCCTCACCGAGTCGGGGCCAGGAAGCAAAGCTCATAATTTTCATTGCATAAGCACAATGCACTTTTATTACCCCCTCCCGCCCCTCTTCAAGCCTCTTCCCCTCAGTGACTTAGCCCTGTCAGATGTGGCGGCTTTGGCTGCGGAGCGTAGCGAATGCGAAGAGCCATGGGAAGTAGCCGCCGTGATTGAAGATCGTGTAATTATATAGCAAACTCCATTGTCAACCACACGAAATTGAGACCGAACAATTGAAACGTCGTCTGTCAGTCAGTCGAAAACGGCTCAATGTCGCCAGATGTGACAATCCAAGTCGAGCTAGTCTCATATTTTGCCGCCGTATGTTTTCTATTTTAGCCTTTTGCCTGCTATCTCTTTTTTTTCGAGTTTATTTCTTTATTAGCCGGCGGAGTTGGCCTTTGGCCTGACGACTTCCACTTGAGCTGAGTTGTCCAGGCTGCCACTGGATGCGTTGGCTAATTATCTAAGAACACTGAGAAGCGTGTTTGGGTGTGCGTGTGTGTTTCAACTACGTGTAGCTACAGACACAAGTGTTTTCTTGTCACTGCGAGGCGTCGCCTGCTGCTCGTATCTCTTCGAGCTGCGCCTTTTGAGAGCTCCACGCAAGACGACGTCATCGTCGTCATCATCATCACCAGCTTTGACGTGGGCGACACAAACTGTCGTCTGTCGGCTGCCACGCATTGCTGAATCTTCAAGTTTTTTTATTGCTTGCCAGCAGCCCAATTGGGTTGATCATCGTCATTACGATCACCATCATCGTTGCGCGCCATGACAGGCGAAAACGAAACAGAAACAGAAACAGAGATGTATACTCGCTGAGCTCTGGAGACGATGCCGTTCAAGCCGCTCAATTAAGCTGCCCACCACTCGCGGCAGTTGCCACAAGCTGCTGCGCGCTGTGTAACTTGCCACATGAGTCGGTTATGCTGTTAGATTAGAAATCATTGCAGCCAACGCATGGAAAGTTCTCAACTTTGCCAACGTTCCCGGCCACGTCTTTTCATGCTGACAAGACATGCGAGCCAACTGAACCAAGCCGTTTAAGTGATTATTTATAGAAATACTCGTTAATACCCCCGGTTTCGTTCCTGTACTCGTTGCGCCAGACACCAGAGCCATTAATAAAACAGCGCACAGTAAACGGCGAAAAGTAAACAAAAGATCATAAACAATCGACTGCACATAATTAAAATAGATTATTGTAAAAGTGACCTGAGTCGTGGAAAACTTTCATAAGATGCGTCCGTTATGTAGATATATAATAGATATATATATATACATATTCATCCCACACATGCAACTCATCTTTAAGGTCTCTTAAATCGATAGACCACCTGAATGGTAAGCGAAGACAAAGCACAGTTCGCTATTCACATTTAACTGTGACAATTGATTTCTTTTTGTTTTGGCACGCCAAAGTACTAAGCCCCCCTCTTCCCACCCCTTTGCAACTCGCGTTCCCTCACCTAGACTGTAAGTTTGATCGATTTTTTGGGGGCGGCAGTGGCGGCATTTCTCCACGTTTGTTTCTTACGGGTTTTCTTCTGCCCACCATGTCGTATACGTAACGCCGTGTCTGCCACGCTTCAACTGCCAAGCAATTTTCACTGCGCTTCTGTAAAATTTCTAATTTGCTTTTGCCCCTCATTGTTCACTGGGTATGATTTCCTTTGCAAACGGTTTTCGTGTGGTCTCAAGAAATTTCTACTCTCTTCGAGGTGTTGCTATTGCTGCAGTTTGTTTGTTCGATGATATCCACCAAAGGGGCCTAGAAAACTTAGTTTTGAAGTGCAGGCTGGCTCCATTCAATTAGTTCAGCCTTTGCATAACACACTCACACACACACACACACACGAGTGTTATTAAGCCAAAGTTGGTGTCTTGTAATGCATTTGGGAGCGCTTATTAATTGCACTCAGTGCCGCACACATTGGTTATGTGCTCGTATAGCATTTTGAAGAGTCATTGCACATGGACTATGCCGATATGAGTAATTTTCCTTTTTTCGTTCGTGCTCGTTTTCGTTTTTATTTTCAATTCAAATTCAATTTGAATGCAGTTGCCAGTTGCCAGTTGCCAGTTACCATACTACCATGTTGGCGTTTTGCTGGCTGGCCGCTGTTGGGTTCGGCCGACTCTGACGCAACACGAGCTGAGGCCACACTTTGCCAGCCAACGTCATCGTCGACGTACTCGGGCGGGGCCATCGGAGTCGTACTCGTAGTCAGAGTCGGAGTCGGAGTCGAAGCCGGAGTTGGGGCTGGGCCATTGTGCGTTCAAAGCAACTACTTTGGTGTAGGCCACATTAAAAAAGACAATTGCAGGCGGAGGCTGTCGCCGAGCTGCAATCGCAGCATCGCAACGACTGCACGCCAAGGGCCTCCTCCCAAAGAGACAGCGCCCCATTAGTTGCCATTAATAGACATCGCATATTATTATTTATTTTTTCAAGTTTTCATTTTTATAATTCTTAAAAAAGCAAAAAAAAAAAAACAACACAAAACAAAAGGTAAACACAATTTTGAGTGTGCAGCTTGCAACATGCTGCACATGTGGCAATCGCCGAAAAGACCAACCGACCAGTAATAACAGCAACAACAATAACAACAACAGAGCCAACAATTGTCTAAAATGTGCGCTGCCTCTTGGCGTCTCTCGGAGTTACAGTCAGTCTTTGTTTTGTTGGTAATCGTCGCACTCAAGCGACGCAAGTGTTGTAATTAAATTAACAATTTTTCGACACTTTTACAAAAGCGCCCCAAAACAGACGCGACACACACACACGTACACTAAATTGTTGAGCAGTTACAGCAGCGGCAAATTACAACAATTTACTTAAAAGACAACAACAACAAACAGCAGCTGTTGCAATGCTCAAATCATCAGATGTTGCCCATGTGACGAAGCCTCTATTCGCCTGTCACATTTGCACCTTACGTTATTGTTGTTGTGGCTTTTGTTGTTGTTGTTGTTCTTGCTGTTTCCTTGGACTGTTCAAGATTTCTATTTAATTTGCCTTGTGTCTTTCCAACTCCTTCTGTAATTACTCAAGTAATTCAGTTACAAATTGTCGAAATGGCTTTACTTTAATGATATTGTTAATGCGTTAGTCGCAAATTCAAGGTCGAGTTGGGAGCTTTGGGGCCCACTCACTCCCACAAAATAAATACCGACACAGACACTTCAGTTTACCTCAATTAACGAATGTTATTCTTTTAAATGTTATGTGCGATTACTTCTCTCTCTCCCTCGCCCTCTCTCTGTCCATGTTCCGTTTGGCAATAAATCAATGTTGCACTCTATGCCACTGCCAGCTTGAATGCAAGCTCCATTAAAGATATTGCAAGGCAGCATTACGTAAGCGCCGAGCAACAAAATGTTCCCCAAAATAAAGGAAATTAAAGAGTTAAAATAAAAATTAATTAAACACATCAATTATGCAGAGAGCCAAGACTCTGGCCAAAGTTATTAACAACTTGGTTAACACATCATAAGGCGCCAGTGGTCAGTTACCGGGACTGTTGTTATTGTACTGTTTTTGTTGTTGTTGCTGCTATTTACAGCAAAAGTTAGTTGGACCAGTTGGTAGTAAACATTAAATGAATTAACTGTTTTATAGTTTTTTATAGTTTTAATTGCAGTCTGCAGGCATTTTAATTTTGTTTCGTTTCGTATCGCATCGTATTTCTCATCCGAGTCTTCCTCTCTCTTTCTTTCTCTGTTTCGTTTTCACTTTCGCTTGCGTTTTGATAAACGTTCATAAATTGCCTGGAATCAATTCACCGCTTGTCCGGCTAGCATTCGCTCCCTCTACTCACAACTACCTCCCTCCCACTTTCGGTTCCTCTGTCAATATCGTCGCTAGGTATATCCGTATCCTTTGGGGAGTACACTCTTGCCAGTGGTAGTTGTTGTTGTAGTTGTTGCTGCCGCTGCCACTGTCTGTTATGGCCAACGGGCACACCTCTTGCTGTCCATTTGCCAGCGGTTTCTAATCGATTTTCCGGCGCTGCCAGCAAACATGCCAAAATGGCCGCCAGCAACGCGCACAGCCCCAGCAATCGACTTAACTAACTAAACTATAGACACACGTACACACACACACACACACACACACACACACACACACACACACACACACACACACACACACACACACACACACACACACACACACACACACACACATGCACACGAGTGTGTATAGTTAGGCACACCAAGCAACACATGATATCGCGGCCTAAAGCAACCACTTTTGTTGTGCCGCTTTCTGTGTCGCTGTTAAATTTTGTCAATATTTCATTGTTGCAACAATTTGTTGCTGCTGGTCGTCCCCTCGGACTTTCTCGCATGTTCACACTGCTCGTTCTGCCAATTAGCATTGGCCATAATTCAGTTGGGCAACAGGCCAGCAATTTGATTGCAGCCCCTACCGGAAGTTGCCCAGCTATTGACAACTTTGCACGTCTCTAATTACAGTTCTGTTCAGATCGCGCTGGCCATACTCTGCCCAGCCCTAGCTATACCCCGCCCTACCCAGCCTGGCACTGCCCAATCGATAGAATTTTGAAACAGTTTGTGAGGCTTGCCTGCTGAGTCTGTTCCAAATAGACAACACGCCCTTTTCCGCATTGCTCGGCTTGCATTTAATTTTGCTGTTCATTGCACTTTTACAATAGCAACAGCAACAACAACTGCAACAACAGCAGCAACACGGGACAATGGCAAAGAGCAACAAAATAGCCAAGTTGGCTGTTGTACGTGCCGTCGCTTTTAATGTGCCAATGACTGCATTATAGTGCGATTATGCATCCAGCTAAACAACAATCTTTCAATGCATCCAACCAGAGAGGGACAGAGAGAGACAAAGGGGAGGGAGACGGCCCGACAAAACGACAGACAGTTGGACTGGCAGCCAGCGAAGCGATTAATCTATCTAGCCATCTACCTATCTATATAATCACAGTTTGGTTCGGCCTGGCGCAGCGCTGCGTCGTTTTGTCAATCTGCCAACATCCGGTACGTTTCACTTTCAGAGACTGATATATTTTATACAAAATACGACTACGAGTGCATATTACACTTATTTATTATGTACAGTTTGTCAGCGAGCGGCTGCGGTACCCGATACGATACGATACGATCGTATCGGAGCTGCGCCCACCTGCCACACACACATTCTGCATTCGTTTAGTGTGTGCGGCCCAAAATGGCAACGCAATTTCAAAGCGCACTCGCTGAGTGTGTTTGCTTTGCTTACTTGACTTATCATTTAGCGCAATTGGCTGATAAAGTTGGCAGAAACGTTCCGCTTTTAACTTGGCCAGCTGCGACAACTTGCTGAATTATCTGATACGCGATAAGAGCGTGAATCACAGCAGCAACAGCTGATTACTTCTGATTCTGCTAATCAAATGAGTCGAGGTAACTTAATACATCAGCTTAGAGCTTCCGATCGGACTTAAGTTTCAGTTGCTGTTGCTGCTGTCGCTTTCGACTTCTTTTCGCTCAATTCTTTCCGCTTTCGCAATGCAATCAAGCCGTTGCTTGAGTGTTCTATTGACATTACACAACAATTGGCAACACTTTTTGCACACTTGAGCTGGCTAATGAAATCGTTTTCATGGTCACGTAGCGCCAGCGACCACAACTTGTGCCAGGAACACGAAAGATTCCTGCAGACGAGGAACGACAACACAAATTGCGTATACGCCACGTAGTCAGCCTCATGGTTGTTAAAGTGTGTGTGCGAGTGTTTGTGTGTGATTTTGGGCGTGTACTGCCAATAAAACTCTCACAAGCCGCGTGGCTCTTAAAAACATGTGACAAATTTGTATTGCCCGTCGTAAGTTGGCCAAGCCGGACTACGTGTGATCTCTGAGATGGCCAAGATTCCAGCGCAGACCGCAGCAGCCAAAGCGGAGTGGGAGACTCGAGCAAGCATGTGTGTAGTACACGGGGTAGAGGCATACGTGGTATAGTACACACAGCCCTATATGGCCCGCAGCTTTGTTTAGTTGTTACGTTTTGCTGCCACAAAGACAAAACCGCCAGACAAAACAAAAACGAACGAAAAAAAACTTTCACTTTGTTTGTCATCGCCGAAGCAGCAGAAAAAAAAAGCGTTAAAAATTTTATTTCAATTTTTTACGTTGCTTTTTTACCTCTCCTTCCCCCTCTGCTTTTTAAACTGCCTTTGGACGGCTGGAAATATGAGCAAATAATGAGCTTAGAAAATTTTACGAGCTCTGCCGCTGGCCACATGCAAATGGAGTAGCGGCTGTGACAGCGAAAACGAAGCTCGTGGCATGCCACAAATTGTGCCACGCTTAGCGGAAGATAGCCCGCTGACCTGCCCCTTTTTGCCAATGCGCGCTGCAGCGTCGGCGGCGGTGGCGGTGGCAACAAAAGGCCATTTCAGCTATTACCAATTGGCGTTTTGCCCGATTGGCATATCTATTGGACAATCAACGCTGCGCCGCGCGAATCAATGCGCCGATAAACGACGACGCGGGCTTCGCTGGTGTGAAATGGCAATGCTGCCCCGCAGAGATAACACAACAGCAACAACAACAACAACAGCGACACAGAGAGCGACAGCGACAGCGACAACGTTGAATTATGATCCATGACGCTTTTATAGTCCCTGAGCCATTAAGAGTGGACTTCCATTGTCTGCCCGCCGAGACTCTTTGCCCGAAAAATAATCAAAATGATTTTTATTTCTTGGCTGGATCCATCACAATTGGCACTAACAACCGAAGCACAGAAACAACAACAAACCCGAACAAAAACAATGTGCAACAGTTGGCAATTGGCTTGAAAATGCGTGAGGCATTTGCATGAAAGCCAGAGAAGATTCGACTTTGAGTGGGTTGATTTCTGGCTTGCAGCTGTGTAAAACCCGAAGATCATTAGACAAGCTTTGTGTTACGACATTTGCCTTGGGCAGGCTGGCAGCGAGATGAATGTAGATAACGTTCGCCAGTCTTACAGACCGACGGCAGCCACGCTGAGCTGCCAACAGAACGGCACAATAGAATCCCCAAAAAGACAATCAAAACTGGTTTCAAACGGTATTCAATAAACAAAAGTAAACGACAACGTACGATTTCAGCCCACTTGCCTACGAACAAGATCAAGAGCAATTAAGAGCTGACTAGAGTTGAGGAAACTAGTTTAAGGAACTAACGCTAGTGAAGTCAAATGATCTCAAGAATAGAATGGCACAGTTGTGTACAATATGAATCATAAATCTTCCAAAGAAGTCTAGTTTTGATGGCTACTCTGTCGATAGCTTACACCTTCACTAACAAATTATCGATATCTTCATTGAACTTAAGCTGAAGTTGCCCCGCGCAGCAAATGGCCAATTCAGAGCAAACCAGCGAAAAAGCGAATTGCTGGTGAAAGCAGATCAGATCGATGCGAACAAGGTTAAAAGTTCACTTATGCAAGAAGAGAGTCAGTGAGAGAGAGAAAAAGAGAGTGAGAAAATATAAATTGACTTAAATGAGATTGAAACTGAGCCAAAACCACAAGTCGGGCCATGGAACTGAAACTCACATGTTGCTAAACTCTTTTTGGCTCCATTCAACTGCAGCTTGAATGATATATAAAATGAAATACCCGACAAGAGCCACGCGACAGCCTCCACTTGGTAAAGCGTTTCAAATCTTAAGTGCAGATCGAGTGACTCGAAGTGATTTTAGGCAAATTTATTAACGCATTTATTTGATTAGAGCAAATGCTGATGCCGACGACCAACGGCCAATCGCGGCAGGCTACCAAATTTGGTAAAATGACAAGTCGCAGACACGGGCAATTTTTTATAAACATATTTTCGACTTATCTTTACATGTGTACTTATGCAGTTTACAATCAATTTAACTGTCTGCCAAATTATCTCTTTGCGGTACTCCGCGAATTTCATCTGCGGGGTAAACGGGAACAAATTTGCATAACTTTTGTTTGACTGACGCGAGTTGTGCAGCAAGTATTCGCCGGGTATGCCACAAGTTATTTATTCGATTGGGTATGTTCAAGTTGTAGCTAGGGTATGCCCCAATCGTGCTTGCTTTTTTCTCTCGTACGAGGCCTGCCCACATTTGGCACTAGCCTCGTTCATTTTACGCTATATTTCCAATCAAATTTCCATTCAATGCGAATTCAATTGAATTACCAGGCAGGGAGAAGGAGTGCCCAGATGCAGGGGCGGAGGTTGAGGGTGAGGGGTCTACGTTTTGTGTGGCTTCGTCTGGCATTTTGTGTGTTTCATAAATGGTCTGATGGCCGTATGCTTGATTGTCACATGGATTATTATGTTTTCCTATTGTTTTTCTGACATTTGGGACGACATATATGGGCTGCCGCCGCCGCCAAATGGAGGAGCCAACTCCCCGACGCGGTTGGACTGACTGTCAATAATTAATGGCAACAATTTAATTTAATTATGCCAACGTTTTTGCTTAGCTCGTTGCACGAGTTTCGCGAAATGTGCTTAAAACATATTCAAACAAAATAATAATAGAAATAAAATTAGTATTTAATTGAAGAAATTTGTTTCCGGTTGCTAAGAATTTTGTTCATTATTATGTGTAGACAAAGGTTAAGTAATCATTAATAATAAAACGAACGAGTAGAAAAAACAAGCAAAACAAAGAAGAATATCTTGCACCTTTTGCTTCAATCTTCAACGGTTATTTCTATACTAGTTGTATACGTTTAAAGGTACAGACCTCCACAACAATGTTCATTTATTCATAAACAGCTCAAAAATCGGGACAAACAATTTTCTTATTTATTTTAATTTGATGAAATATTATTCGAAATTTCGCAAAACAATACAGCTCTTAAACAGAAATCAATTTTATTCAGATAGTCAAATGTTATGGAAGTTCATTTATTTAACTTGCCATAAGGAGAGTTTCTGAATTTGTGCGTAACAAAAAAATCATGAAAATTAATGTACTTCTTGCTAGTGTATTAACATGTGAAGGTTAAAAAAACCAACGGGCATATCTAACGAATAATTTGAATAAACTGTTTGAGTGATTTGCATGAGAGTCAACAACAACAACAACAACAACATCATATGCAATTATAAACATTTGTTTGAATACTTGTGCACTTACTAACATAGTATAAAAATATTAAATCGTCCGATACAATCGATTTGAACCGGTCAGCAGCAATTTGCAACAACATTTTGAATCGTGCAAATATTAATAACAACTTTTCACTTTTCGCAACGGAAAGTGTCACTCAAAGTCAAAGGAAAATGTTCCAGCTGAAACTGCCAAAGTATCGACCAAACAATTTCCCATCGACAGTCTCGAACAGTCTCAAAAGCCGAAGGATAATGAATAGAGCAGTGAGATATCAAAATTAATGACAGCGCTTCAGCAGCGACGTCGGGCCTGTCGTGAGTTTCGTGTTCGGATAGGTTCGTTGGTATTTTCATTAATAAATATTAATCATAGGCCTGCCAAACATGTGTGTGCTGTGTGAAAGTGAAATTATTCTACGCTGCCAGCCACAAAGTGTTAATGAAGCTCCAAGTGAAAATGAAATAAAAACTGAAAAAAAAACAAAGAAAACTACATAAACATTTCAGGGTTTGTTTGGCTTCTCCTGCAAGTCCAAGGAGGATACCAGAACCAAGTACCAAACTCACACTTGACATTAGTCAACTCATGTTCAGATATTGCATAGATCGCACGCATTTTTATGTATATCGGGAGTTGTAAGCCGACATGTGTTAAAGCAACGCCTGTTGACACTCAAACTGAGCGCAAAGTGAAACTGCGTCTTGACAGCGAATTGCTCGATAAGCCGCGCTCAGCTGCATTAAGAAGGCAGGCAGACTGACAGACCGAGAGACAGACAAACCGAGACAGACTGACAGGCAGACAGAAAACTGTTTAAAGCCGCCTCGGGATGGGGGAACTGCCGGCAACGCCTTGGATTTGAATGTGCCATTGTGTCTTGAGTGAATTTTTTCCCAAGGCCTTGGACACTCACACAAAAAAAAAAACAACAACTATCATTGCTACGGTCTAAATTGTAGTTAAATGCAGCTAAAGCTAGACAAAAAAGCGAGGTATATTTCGCTTAAATAATTACCAGTTATTAAAAGACCGATTACATACAAGAGTACCACGCCAAGAAAAAGCGAATTTATTCCATGAAACTAATCTGAATATACCCTTTCTCTACCATACCCTATGTTCGATACAATAGGCAAATAATGAAAAAAAATTAATTTATATATCGAATTCTTAGCATTTTATCTTCTACTTAATTTTAATTAATAGCACTTAATGAATTTTAAAATGTTAAATGGTATTAAACTTTACTTTAAAGAGACTAAAGTAATTAAGCTTTTGCCTTTTTATCAAGAATAAATAATATTCTATATATATTCTATATACATAAATGAATTATTAATTATTTATTTGATAAATGAATAATAAGGTATTGATGAGGCTTTATTCAAAATTTATGTATTATATTTATAAAGGTGGTAGATTCCCCATAATGACAGCAAGTAATACTGGTACTAAACAGAATAAAAAATCGAACAACTTCCGAAAGAATAATACAAAAGAGCTTCAGCAAATATGTATACAATTGCAATCAGAAATTTTTGAAAGGGAAGCCCCATTAACACCCGTACACACACACATAGGTAAACAGAGCTTTTGCACCTTTCAAAAAAAAAATTATAATTAATAAAATATTTTCAAAGGCGGCAACGCGAGATAAAAACCACAAAAAACTTAGGCAAACGAAAGCAACACTCAAGCGAACTTGACAGTTGGATACCCTTCGACGTATCTCTTATCTTAGTTGTATCTTATATACATACGTCGCTTGTAAGTCATGGTGTCTCTAGCGTTTATAAGAGCTAAGATGTACAAACAAATAAATAAGGTTTGCAGGATCTTTCACACCTCCTCCTGCTTTTTCATACAATTGCACAAGGCAAGTAATCCCTTTTTTGATCACGTCTAATGGTCGAAGGGTATAAAAACCCAAGCACAGCTGTTGGCCAAGATCATTTTTTGTTTGGTTCCGTTTCTTATTGTTTTGTATTGTTTAATAATCTGATATTACGCTCGGGATTTCGCTTTGTGGCTGCTGTTCGATTGGCAGCAGACAATGACCTTTTTACACGGCTAACATGCTGCTTCACTGCTCATTCAATCGCGTATCGAGATTTCTTGCTCTTACACACACACACACAGAAAAGCGACTCTGAGCGCTGTAAGTATTCGCACTACGTTGTGAATATTCAATTTAAAATGCATTTTGCGCAATTTGTTTTCAGCTAGTTCGTTTTGCATGATTTCTGTGTCGTGATTTGCGGTAGCAATATTTCTTTTTTTCTGTCTTTTTTCTGATTTTAATTTATACATTAATCTCTGGCCAGGCAAACAAAGCTGGCGAATTAATTGAGCAGCTGCCGCTGTTGTTTATTATTAGTTTTGACTCGCTTGTTGCTGTGTTGCCTTTTGTAGGCGCTTTTTTCATAAGCTTTTGTTTGTTCGATTAGACAACATGCAATCACTTTTTACTACCATTTTTTTAAATGTCTTTTTTGTTGCATTTCGCACTGCAGTTTTATCAGGCAGGTGAGTCGCCGCCTTGGACGCATCCGTCCGTCAGTCTCCCATCCCCCGCCGCCGCTGGGTGTTGTAATTGCCCGGCTATTAATAATGATTACCAGCAAATGCGATGCCTGTCCGCTGATTAGCTGCCTGACATTTTGCACCAGCGACAGCAGCAGCAGCAGCGACGAGCCAACTCAATGCTATTTATGTTGGTTGGCTACTCTCTTATTTATAGACACGATGGCGTGCTAATTCTGCTCCACGATTCCCGAGGCTGCCCCAAGCGAGCTGCGACTTGCGTTTGCTGCCCCAAGGCAACGTTGAGGCAGCCGGCAACTGGCGGCGCATAAAAATGAAAAAACTGAAACCAAATGAGTTCAAGCAAGAGCGCGACAACGGAGCGTATGCACAACAATGGCACAACAACAGCAACTGCAACAAGCGCATCAACAATATTGCCAACAAGAGCATCTGCAAGCGTAATAAACAACTGCACAAAGGCCTAAGCCCATAAAAGACAGAGCAGGGAGGCAACTAAAACACCCTTTAAGTTACACAGAAGGAGTTCAGTCCTTAGATAAGCTCAAAAGTAACAAAATAAATGTACTTTAAGAAATACGTATAGTAAGTACGTATAAAAAGCCAATTCAAATTGACATTGAATGAAAATAAAAATCAAAATAAAATATGGATTAAACAAAACAAAAATAGATAAAATCATCATGGAAAAAAATAAATTACTTCAAATTTAAAGTACATTTTGGCTATATTCTGTAGATACTTTCAAGAGTATCCGCTGACTACAGACCACAGCAACTTTCATCATACCCATCAGCTTGTAAACCTGACCACAAAATAAAGTTATTATTACAGCGTTGCATTTGGAGGCAGTGAAAATAACACACAAGTTTACATAGTGAAAATATTTCAACAATGTTCGTCTTATTGTTGCTGCTGCTGTTGCAGTTGCCGCGTAATTTGCATGCCAAATGCAACAAAGAAAAAAAAACAATAAAATTAAACAAAAAATGTAACTGCCACTGCAACTGTGGCTAATAAGCAACTTCCACAACAACAGCAATAATAACCGCAAAGAGCAGCGAAGATCAGTGAACTTTGCATTTCTTTTTCTCCTGTTCCCTTACACCCCTTCAGTCCCTCGCTATTTCTCTCCACGCTTTTCCCAAAGAAAGTGAAAATGCCCCAAGTTGACCGATGACGTCATGCAGATCTCAGCAGAAAGTTACCTGGCTAAAAAGGAATTATTTTCTACCATACATTTCCCAACATGTGGCTTCGAATTCGAGAGATATTATTGTGAAAATTTCGTGACGGGTGACACGTTTTCCATCATTTAAAATTATAATCATGTGATTAATGCATTGCTAATCAGATGCCATCACAATGGCTCAAAACTCTCGTGTGACACATTGACAAAAATAAGCTAGGAAAAAGAGTCAGCAACAAAGAAAGGAAGGGAAATCAAAGCTGACGTCTTGTTTGCCCCAGGAGCTGTACACGTTATTAGCCCAGTTATTAGGCATGCCGAGCGTGCGGCCCAGGTAATTAACACCTGCTGCAGACTTTAATTAAAGTCGATGCACACACAGTGGGTATGTGCCGGTCGATACGAAGGCGGCAGTGCAGCTTGCAGCTTGCTGCTTGGTTAGTCACAGAGACTTTGTTGACGCATGCAAATGAACATCTGAGTAATGTGGCTGCCTTGGCCACAAACAATGCTGCTGCAGAGGCAGCACCTACAACAACAACAACAGTAACAGAGGCAACAGCCGACGCGTGCAAAGTTAATAAATAAAGCAAAAGTAAAAATAAATAGCCGGCAACTAACACTTAACTCAGCCGATGACGCTGCCAGTGCCGCAGCTACTGCTCACGCTGATGATAACAATGATAACTACGATGATGATGACGATGATGATGATGACGATGATGATGACGAGGTTCAACAAACCTGGCAGGTTGCGCGGCCAAGTAGACAACAGAGTGGCCATTGGCCAGACGGGAATCGCGCACGGCTATGACCAGCCAAGCGGCCAGCCCAAGCACTTTGCTTATTAAAGTACAGCGGCAACAACAGCAACAACCTCAACTGAAATTACAACAACAGCAGCAACGTTGTACATCAAGCGAAATTTATTTTAATGATGTTGTGTGCATAAACCAACAACAGCAACAACAACAATAACGTGGGCAGGCAACAATAAGGTAAATTTATTATCGGTGCTGCATCGAACGGTTTGACTTTGGCTTTGGCTTTGCTTTCGGTCCGGACTCCGACTTCACCTGCAACTTTTACCCACACTCCGGCACAACACCACCAACAACAACGGAAGGGCCCCCAATCGCACCCTGTTCACAGGAAACACACACAAACACACATGCACAGAAGACAATGGCAAATGCAATTGTAGTTGTAATTGTAATTGTGGTTCCCCTTTTGTTGCTCCCCTGCTCCCTTTAACTGTTCCGCATGAAGGCAAAAGCAGAGGGAACGCATGGCAAAGCTGACGTGTCCCATCAAAGGGGAGCAACGAGCTGAAAGAGTCAGCGCGGCAACTGACCACAGCACGCAACTGGTACCGTCCTGAAAACCGATGCCATATTGCAGCTGTCGCCTTCCTTTGAAAGCCAACTGAAGCAACTGACCCCAGCAAGGATCAAATCAAGTGGAAGACAAACAGTTTCAGGATTGAAACGAAATATGGAAAATCATATGCGGATTGCACAGTTCGAGAATGTATAAAACCAGATAAAATGGGTCAAAACCACTGCAGGTTATGGCTTCAATCAGCTCCGATTGTTCCTTTACTTGTTATATATGATGGTCGCTGATCACTGGAACAATTTTTTTTAAAAATTTGACTTATAATTTCTATAGGATAAGATGGGATATATATATTTGTTCGATTAAATCAAGTAGAAACTAGAAAAACAGTCTTTCTTCGGCACGATATGGGTGCAGTACGCTTGCAGGTTGATTTCTCCTTCGATCCTTCCTATACATTTTACATATAATGGTTCAGTAATGAATGATATTGTATGAACTCATTGACAGTTTTAATGATTACAATCTCTTGACATATAAAACTTCTTTATAAAAATCTTTATTACTAACAAGTCGGTTTCTATGAACGCTGTAGGATATAATTGTCAGCCTATAATAAAATGGAAAAGTAACCGCCGCTTAAAGTTTAACCATGATTGACAATGATATTTTAAGTTATTTGATTGGTCTTCGCACTCAAACCAAAGCTTCAACCGATTGTTTTTACGGCAGCCATATGTTATAGTAATCTGATGTCCAAAAAATTGTGTGCTTGTATTATTTCGAAAAATAACAGGAACTCGGATGGAAAAAACACTCTATATCGACCCAAGATATATAGATTTGGCGGATTCCAACTTATCATAACTCAGAATAAATTATAATGCAAAGCATTATTCTTCTCGTTAATACCCTGTACATGTTTTGTTCAGAAAATTTCTAATCCTTCTCTTATCATAACTTGACTTTGAGATAACCTCACCAAGTGTTTTCCATTACCATTATTACAGCTACAACACCTACTGTTAGTATTAAGTATAATCTTACTTATGCCAAACAAACAAGTAAAATTACATATCTGGCAAGCAACAACAACAACACTACTGTGGTTACATTATAAACAGGCGAATAAGCAACAACCGCAGGCACAGCCACAGCCACAGTTAGCTGTCAGTCAGTCGGGCCCGAGGCAACTTCGATTGAAGGGCGCAAAAAACCGCATGTTGTTACTGCCCCGAGATATCTATTTATATGAGAAGAATACTCGCCTTCTCTTGACGTGTAGGGGGTGTGGCGCGGGCACAAAAGGAGCTGCTACGTGACGCATAGTCATTAAAGAGTTAAACAGCTTTATAGTGAGTACTCATCTAATAATTTTCGACAGGCATTCGCTTATACGGAGCACTATTTAAGTTTCATTAAGACATGCTAAATGACTTTCGAAAGTTCCGAGTCGAGTGCGAATGCGAGTGCGAATGCGACTGAATGCGAGTCATAGTCAAAGTCAAAGTCAAAGTGATTGACGCGTCGCACAGCACGGCCAAATGCGTAGTGGAAATTAAGTTGGCCAACACTTTCGCTTGGCATTTCTTTTCTTTCTTTCTTTCTTTTAAGGCAGCTGAAAAGCAGCTAAAAATATATTAATTTCATTAAGTTGCAGTATTTTCATTAGCCGACTTTCTGATCCGTTGCCGGCGATAGGCAACCTCCCTCTCGGGCACACAACACTGCTGTGACAGCCGACTACGTCTGCGACGCATTATGATTTAATTGTGAGCCTCCAGTCGAAATTGCCACGATGAAAGTGTGGATAGAGACTGACCGGAAAATGGAAAGGATCTTACGACGGATCTGGGCAGCAGCTTGTTGCATTTTAATTGTTTGCTCAGATTTTCACAATATGAGTGTGTTCAACTTGTGATCTAAGATTGCACACTCAATAATAACAAAAGCAACAGAGGCAACAACGATGATCTTTCTTACACAATCGAGTGCAGTAGCCCCATGACGTAAGTCGCTTGGGGAGCACGTAGGGAGAAGGCAAGAGGGAAGTCAAAGTTAAATCGAAGTCGAATTTGAAACTGAAACCGAAGCTCCTCGCACATGGCATCGATAGTTTCGATACTATTCGATTCAGTTCCGGCATAATTTAGCACCAATTTGTGTTTGCTTTCCACCACGGCTAATGGCGCAAATGGGCAAACAGGCGCAATTGGCCAGCACACAGCATAAAGCACACAGAGCGCAAGAGCTGAAAAAGGTCATGGTAAAATTGGTAAAATTGAAATCGAAATTGCAGCACTTATGGACGCGAAAGTCAGGCAAACTGTGCGGCGGAAGCCTGCAAATTCAGTATCTTTGCTCGTTTCTGCCAGATGCACAATCGCTGGAAAAACTTCGATTGTTTAGAAACAGTTAACGGATCGGGGGTAGGTGGTATCAAAAACCAACGCACACATTGACACCAGAGACTCAACAATCAACCAAGGGAAGTGGCTGGGAAAGGTTGAGGTGAAGGTGAAGTGTTTTTCGTGCGGTTCATTAGGACACAAGAGCTGCTGCTCTAATTGGCTCAGTTGAAGCAGTGAGAGCAAAGTTAAGAGAGAGTGGAAGGGTGCAGAGTGGACATGAGTATACTCTCTGCACAGTGCGCCCACAGAAGCTGCCCCCTTCCCCATATCGTATGACACAAATGAGATTTGCACCTGTTAGCCTGGTGCTTTGTTCCGATTACACTTCCAAAGCAATGCAAAGGCGATTAGGCGACGACTAACGATGACTGTCCCCAAAACAAATCACCCCTTGAGCCAATTAGTCTGACTTACACTGTCATGCTTGGCAGTGATTTTGTTTTAGTTGGTAATCGCACTTTTCGCCGGATTTACGAGTGCCTAAGCAAATAATTTGCTGATTAATCAAAGCCTTTCTGTTTCGAAACAATCAGTTATTGATTCTATTTATGTAGAGTTTTTAAAAACCTTTGTCTGCTTGCTTAACTTTTTGGTCATCAAGTTAGATCAATTAGGAAGCTCTCATTAACTTAGGCATTCCAAGTGCAAACAAACATCGTATTTTAATCATGTTAGTTAATGCGAGTCGATAACATTTTAAAATTCCAACCATGTGTGATAATAAGTATAAATAGCAGCGATTACCTGCATTCCAATATGGTACACACTTTGATAAAAAAAAAATCGAACGATCGATCGTGCGACTGCTTAACATTCTCTATTCGGCTTTAAGCGACTTCATGAACTTTGTTGTTATCCGTACTCTCAGGTGGCCCACGAAGTATTTAAACTTGACACTGTTTGTACTACCAGCAGTATGTTCGTCTGATTATCTGTCCGTTTGTTTGTTTGCCTAACATGTTTTTCTCTGGATTTGCATGCGCCGCCATCGCGAGACTTGGCAGTTGTCAGCTGTAGCTGCTACGCAAATATACGTTGCTATTTTTCGTATGTTTCAGGTATTTTGTACTTTTTGGCAAGCTCAACGCCCGGCAGCGCCGAAAACAACAAAATTATAATGGCAGCAACAACAAATAAGACGAATAATGACCAGCGAATTGTTGTTTGTGCATAGTTTTTCCACTGTGCTCGTACTTGGCTCAAGGTTCATGGCTTTATTAAATTGCTTTTGCCACACGACGCCAGTTGCTGGGCTGGAAGGCAAAGGGGCGTCTCATCATGTTGCTGCTGCTGCTGTTGCTGCTGCTGTCGTTGTTGTTGTTACTGTTGCTGACTTCCAGCTGTGACCCTTGCTGCTTGGCCATTAACACTGAAAGCGCAGCAAATTTGTAAGTCGCTTCGCGGGTTTTCGACCAGCCCGATGCTTCTCTTTGGATTTGTATTTCGATTTACCATTTGCCTTTGCCATTGCCTCTGCCTTTCGGAAATTAAGCCAATTTAGCGCCACACTCAGAGCACAGAAATCAAACAGCAATTGAACATTGCGAGGTTCTCTGGCCTGGCAAAGAAAACATCGCTTTGGCCAGATACTTTCAGGGTTTCCATGTGCCTCCCCAGTAGTCAGCGCAGAGTTGTCTAGCGGCAGCCAAATTCGAGTTGTTTACGACTCTAAGCATCAATCCATGTTAGCCATAAATCACGTAGCGTTTAGCCACAAAACAAAACAAAGGAAAACATCGTGTGGCAAAGAATTTTTTTTAGAAAGTTGACTAACATCAAAGTCTGTGAGGCAACTAACCGCTCGCTACGACTAATTAGACTGACCAATGGGAGAAGAAGGAGGGGCGTGGCCGCTCAATGGCGCTTGGAATCTGGTCTATAGAGAGTGGACCAACAAGGCTAAAAGGCAAGGTAACCATTACTATATGAAAGCCTAACTCAAAGTATTTTAATTCTTCAATGGAATGTATTGTAGAATAATATAACATAATCGATATGGTAACTATTACTTGATCGGTCAAAAGTTGTAAAGTGATCTTCCAGTGGACAGGCGACTGATTCGAGACACTCAATACATGTTCTCATATCGAATAGCCTAACATATGCTCAACTAAAGTGAGGCATATTCATTGAACATCTCTTGCCACTTGATGACTTACTGAAGGAGATTTCGGCCAACAGCTGATGGCGGCCAATAAAGCAAACTGCCCATTCCCCATAAGTGCACAATCTGAGGTATGTCTGAGCAATTACAACACACTTCCGCATCGCATCTCTGTCATAATTTGACGCTCCACTCGGCTTGGATCGGCTTGGCTACTTCCATCTCAACGTGAATTGCAGCTACTTTGGCCCGCTTAGTTGCAGCTGTAATTGTATTCATAAGGCGCAGGCTAATGAGGCAGTGGCATTTTCATTAGTTTCGTTTATGTAATCGACGCCACAGCGACGTTTACCTTCGCCGGAGAACGCCAGGCAGAAGGCCTTGTTGTGCCCGATGATAATGACGCTGACGATGACGATGATGATGACGCCGACGATGCCAGCGACCAAGCCCAAGACCATTAGAGGCGCGCTGCGGCAGTGGCACTGTCAGTGGCAGCGGCATTTGCATTTGTTGCCGACTCAATTGAATGGGGAGCGAGCGAGCAGTCTACACAGGCTTAGTTAATTGTGCCGACAGTAGCAAAATGAATTCACAGCCAGTTGAAGGTCTCCTTTTTCAAACTGCCTACGGCATAACAATTCAATAAATTGGTTTACTTTGTGCAACTGGCACGCAATCGAAAGGCAGCCCAAGCACGCTCTGCAGATGCTGACTGGCTGGAGGCTCATTTGATAAGCCTTTTAGCCCAATCGTATGATATATAAATTCAGCTGTGTACACAATTGAGAGTTTTATTTGGCTGCAGAAAGTAGCTTCGAAACATCAGTTGCTGTGTATATTCCATTCATTGTACGTACATTAGTTTCCCGATGGAGTATCTCCTTCACATATATATTCTCATGTGAAGAAATAAATATCACTCCACTTTGTAAATACCGTACAAGAGATCCCCATTTGAACTTAACTTTCTTTTCATCAGTGAAGATTCTTCATTCTCTATTCCAATCAACTCTCTTATTTTATGTATTGGCCAATAATTTATATGAATATTGTTCAGGTCTTTGGCATGCAAAGAAATCATGCTGCTGAATCTTATAAATTGCATCCCACTTCTCAACGAATTGCCAAACTAAGCGAAATTCTCGAGGCATTTTATTAAATTTGATTTCATTGCCTGCCAATGCGCAAAGACGACTAAAAAATGCGGTTAGCTAATTAGTTGTGTGTGCATGGGTTTGTGTGTGTGTGCATGGCAAGGCAATGCCAGGCTGTTCAAAACCCGTTTAGCTGCCGGCGTCATTGATAACAAAAACAACTGCAGCGCCAGCTAAAAAGCAACTTTGGCCAGACTCCGTTGGCTTACAAACAGTAAAAGATAACCAAACATGGCCATGTGATGCACTGTCACTGGAAAAGCGCCATAAAAGACTTGTTTGCATGTTGCTCAGACAGTGGCAGCAGAAGCAGAAGGAGGAGGAGAAGGAGGAGAAGCGGCAGCAGCAGATGGAGCACGCACACACACACAGGGTTAGCCTACTGTGCGCGTACGTGTGTTAAAAATGAGGACATCGTCTAATATTCATGCCAATCGATAAGCGCCTCGACCGCCTATAACTGGAAATACATATTAAGTATACGCGGCGTTGACAGGCCACAGGTTTTGCCACACACCAATCCCATCGCTCCACAAATTCTGTACGGTTCACTGGGTTTCTTTCATATACGTGTATGTCTGTGTGTGTCTACCAAGGCTATCAGGTCAGCCAGCAGTCAGGACAGATCTATGGGGCAGACCTGGTGCGGATGTTTGTGTTCGCGTGCGTGTGTTCACTTTCCCAGTCCCCAACTCTGTTCGCCTTTTCAGTTCATTTGTTGGGCTTGTCTCCTCGCCTGTCACGGAAAATGTTTCCATTTGATGATTCAGAGAGCAATCGCCGGACAGTTCGGGACAGTGGGACAGTGTGACTATCGCAGTGTCTAATTGTGTGAGGTTCGTTGACTTGTTTAAAGGTTACTTGCACTTGCATAAATTATGGGGAAATTGTATACCTAGTGATTATTTTGGGCTGGCGGAGGAGCACGCATGTTTCTTTCATAAATTTCCCACTTCAAGTGTGGCGGCGACGATACAGCCATAGCTCTCTCAGCGGCGCCATATGGGCAACTGGGTGAGCCAAGAATGAAATACGAGCACAAGAACAACAGCAGCAGCAGCCGAACACGGCGACGAGATGACGAAGAAAGAAAGAAGCCCAAGCAGTGAGCAACATGTGATAAAAAAAAACTCGCCAAACTGGCCAGACTGGCAAAAAAGAGACAAAAAGAAACAAAGACAAAAACAAAGCAGGCAAAAAGCAAAGCTGTTACCAAAAACAGTTTTAAAGGCAACGTTGTCGCTGGTTGTGGATGCTGCTGCTGCTGCTGCTGCTGGAGTTGTTGTTGTTGTCGTTGTTGAACGACGATGACCTTGGCGACGTTAGCTGGCAACTTGTTGCATCTGCCAGCGACAGCTGCACAGCAGGCAGACACCCGAGACTCGCTCAAACTCAAGACTCGCGAGAACAGAGACCCGATCCCCGAGACGGGACCAGCACTTGCCACGTATAGAAATCGTCCGTCCGATGTCGCCCACCCCCCGCCTTAGACATTTCCATAGTATCTTTGGTTCGCAGCAGTTTTCTCATGCATTTTACGGTTAATTTAGGTCGTCTGACTGCAACTTGTTAACATGGCAACGCCAATAAGTTGGCTAAATATAGCCATGCGACAAGTTGTCAGTGCCTTTTGCAGCAGTTTCCTGGCCCCAGCATTAGCATCCTACTCCTGCCCCCTCCGAGCTGGCAGCATTTGTAATATTTTTGCAATATTTTTCTTTTTCTTCAATTTTACAACCGCATTTTGTCGGCACTTTCCGTTGCCGCATCTTTTCTCTCATTGCTCATACGCCGCATTGGCCTGGCTCACCGGCAGGAAGGCAGACAGGCGGACGGACAGCGAGACAACTTGCTAGCCAGGCAGACAGCCAACCAACTAGCCAGCCACATCCGTTGGGAAGTGCCGCCTCAGCCGGATTGTGCGGATTTGTCTTATTTGGGGCATGACACAAATTTGGTAAGCGTCTCTCACAGACGTGCTTACTTGTGTTGTTGTTGCTGTTGTACTTGTTGTTGTTGTCGTCTACTGCTGCTGTTGCTGCTGCTGCTGCGTCGTTTTCTTTCTTTTGAGCAATTTAACAATTAAAAACACGCGCTCTTATGGTTTTCTGCCCCGACACCGTCATTAACTCGTTAATCCACGCGAATATAATTTATTATAATTGCACATATTTTACAATTCGCATGAATCGTAAACTCACAAGAGAAGCCAGGCCAAACCTCGACTCTACTCGACTCCACTCTACTCGACTCGATGTCGGCCATGTCCAACCATGTCTGCCTGTCCGTGTCGTCTCGCAACGTTGCCCAATTCGATGCTGTTCTGAGTAAGTCGGAGTTTCTTATGCTTACCTTCGAAATGATCATTAAGCGGTAACAAGTTAGCACTGAGAACTCACCTGAAATGGAAATAGAAATAGGGGGAAACATTACGTAAGTTGACAGAGCAAATTGTAAACAAATTTATTTCTTTTAATGTATTAATGATAAAATGTGTAATATATTTTTATATAATCATTAAAGTATTTCATAACTTCAAAGAATTATTGAAGACGAAATCAATTGATGAGGGAATAAATAAATAACTCATTAGCCTCATCAAGCATATACTGCGAGTTCAGTGCACACTCAAAAAGTTCTTTGAACAATATATTGCAAAAATGTTTAGTAACTGACGCTCGCAGTTTTTACTGTACTTGTATCTTAAATTCATGCACGAATGCACTTGTGTAATTGCCTCCCATCGCCTTCATTTTCGGACAATTACTGAAATACCTTTACTGTCTGTAGTGCTCCATGAAAAGTTTGCACATTGTGTATACTAAAAACTTAAGACATCGCTGAGGGCCGAACAAACATGAGCAGCAGCAGCTGAAGCATCAACAACACGCCGGCGACAACAGTTGCTAGCAGATATATCAAACTATAGAAAACATCTTCAACCCTGCCGTGCACGGGCAACATATTGGCAAGTGGCCAAGAAAAGGCTGCAGGGGCGGAGGGAAGGGGGTGTTGAACAAAAGCAGCGTGCGCTGTGCACATTTCAATTTGGCAAGAGCACATGAGGCCGGTTTGCATATGAGATTCAGACACACTCACGAATGGATCATTAGGCAGGCCAAAGCCAAAGCCAGCGTCGAAGCTGAAGCCGAAGCAGACTGAATTTGTTATAGCACGCCTGCCTGCCTGTGTGTGTATGGGTATGGGTATTGTATGGGTATATATTGTATTGTTAGTGTGTGTGTGTGGCTGGAGAAAGTCGGAAGCGTGCCGTCGTCACACGTAAGCCGCAGCAGCTGAAGAAGCAACCGATTCAAGTCGAGTCTGTTGGCCTGCCCAGCTGCGACTGTGGCTTATTGCTGTTGTTGTTGCCGTGGTTGTTGCTGCTGCTGCCTTCATCAGAGCAGCAAGAAAGCGCAAGCAAATAGACGGAGGCCAACAATCATTGCGCTAATCTTGGCCATCATCCCGTTGCGCTTCCAAACTGGAGCATGCAGCGATGATACCCAGATTGGCTGTCGGATTGTTTTGGATTTTAATTTGGATGCGGTCTTCCATTTTACGTCATAAGCCGTTGAACTGGACTGGACACGCTTACCTTCTTATAACTCGCCAACTTTGTTCGTTATAGAGGTCTGCATGAGTTGGTTCGACGATTATACTCATTCATTCATCCAAGTTGACTATGCACGCCAATTCATTTAATTCATAATGAACCTTCTCCATTCGAATTTTTCATATTTGCCACTCATGTAGTTCGTTATAATTGAAAACCTTATTATTTGTTTGTTTGTTTTGTGATATTCATTATAAATATGTTCCAATTTGACTTAGTGCTTGAAAAACAAATAATTTGTCATGTGTCCAGAAGGCTGTGACCGTTAGGACACGATTGAGTCTGCCCACTGATAACAATTTTGAAAAAACATTTACTTTAATATATCTGAAGAGAATTGGGGCAGGCAGAGGGAGGTGCCTAGCTCCCACGCCCCGTTAAATGACGCTTTAATTGCACTAACTGAACCCACTCGGCTCGGACTGGGCCAAAGTTGATGTGAAAACTTTCAAAAGAATAATGGGAAAATAATGCCGCTAATTATCATTAGTATGTGTGTGTTTGTGTCTGTGTGTGTAGTTTTTAAATGGAAAGAAAAACACTGTGGTGTTCCAGAATTTGTAAGAGAAACTGCCGGACAAAGTCAAACAAAAATCCAAGTCAAGAAGAAAAGCAGCGAGAAGAGGGAAGTGAAGAGAGGGGAGGGGAGAAGAAACTGTGTACAAATGAAATAAGCTGCAAAGCATTGGGCGACTTCCTCCTACAAAATGGCAATCCCGGCAAGCAAGCCAGAGCAAGGGCAGGGGCGGAGGTTAAAGCGTCATTAGTTAGATCTGAGGCAGAAGAAAAAAGCAACAATGTTAGCGGGAAAATAGAAAGCCAGCAGCCAAGAGCCGAGTAGAGCGAGAAAGCCAAAAAGAACTTAACACAATTTACACTCGCGAGCGCTTTTCCTACTTAAGCGTAAAAGATAGAAAATGATCTTCTACTTCTTGCGTGGATGACAACCGCAAGTGGGTGTTGTAGTTGCACGTTGTTGTTGTTGTTCTTGTTGTCGCTCATTGTTGTTCTGCTTGTTGCAGCTCCAATTGCGAACTGTAACAATTGCATTGAGAGAGCAAACGCGGCTATCGAGGCGACCGCAAAACCCAAAACAGATGACGAACAGAAGAAACGCACTGGAAACCACATTCGAGATTATATTAATGCTATCCGCAATTAAAATTACCTACATAACTAAGTCTTTAAACACAATATGAAAAAAAAATTGTTTAAACAAGAACTATTGTAACATATCAATCTGCAAGGTTAATTATGAAGAAAGTCTACATTCACGTTTGCTAAGGTATAATACTTTTGCAGCCACTTAATCACACTTTAATTAGACGACAGATTGTTGCTATGGTTGTTATATATAATAATTGATCGCATGAAAGCTATGGGATAAAGCTGATAAACTGTACTAAGTACATATAGATACCATAAGTAGATAGACATAAAATACTAATCTTTATACAAAGATATTCATAGCGCCAGATTTTTATGTATTAAATTTGGTTGCAATATCTCGATAGGTTCTTTGGTAGCTGATCTGCTACAGCTGATGCAGCTCTTTCCGCTTTATTTACAGAGCGCTACAAGTTTCTTGAAAAGCCGAGAACTTCCTTTGCGTTGCAAAAAACGGACAAGGTAAGTTCGACTCCTGATTCAGAATACAAATAACATATATACTTCTCAGAGGTGTCTTCTAAGCTGCGCTGCAAACTCCTGGACAAAATTAAAAAATTCTTTTAAAAGGTGTACATACACATATCAATCTGGCCAGAACATTGCCTTTTCAAAACGTGTCCAGCAAACCACATCTACTTGTGACCCAAGTTGACATCCCAATCATGTACGCACTATGCCATTTTGCGTGCTGAAAGCAAAAGACTTTTCCTGCGTTGGACTTGCAGTTTAGACTCGCATTCCCGTTCGCTGAACAGCTGCAGTATTCACAATCCATTGCGATTGCGCTGATGGGCTGCTAATGTGCTTAATTAACCTGCAAGCCTCATTGCCAGCGACCACTGCGACTGCATCTGGCTATTAATTTTCTCTTTCACTCTTGGCCAGATCTAAAATAATCGTTCTATAACGAGTGCTGGCAATCAAAGTCCTCTGGGGGTACCCATGCCCAGGCCAGTGTCTGTTCCCCATCCTCGACTGTGTGTTTGTGTTGCAAGCAGATACTTCACTTGCATCTGTTAGATACACGCACTCCGGCCGTGCACATCGGCGCTTTTAGGTCTCAGCTTGGCAATTAAGAGTGTGAATTTCCAAGCCGGCAAACAGTTGCAACACGTCGACGACGACGGTGATTTCTGCTGCCTCCCCTGCCAGTTGCCTGCTGCATGCTGCATGCTGCCTGTTGCCGGCTTGTCGCTTTTTCGGGTGAAAGTTTGTTCTACAACCGCCGCAGCTGCCGCCGCAGCAGTTGTGCATTTGTTACAGATTTTTCTCCAGGCGTGCCGCACGGGAAAAGTGACAGCTTTAGCTGAGCCGCAGTCGGCAGCGGTTTTTGTGTGTCAGCGCAGCGTTGAAAACTTGAAAATTTCTAGCCATAATTAGCTCACACTCTCATATCTTATCATGGCAAATAATTCACACTCGCACACACACACACATCGACAGAGCGATAGAGAGAGAGAGAATTGAAATTGAAGCACATCACAATGGCGAGTCACTTTTTTCGTAGAAAGTTAATCGGATACGCGACTTGAACTTTTATCTTGCCACATAGCGAGATTACTTCAAAGAGCCAAACAGCAGATAGCGAACGGCAAATAGCAAATAAAACAAACAAGTGAAGTAAACATCTTAATTTCACAATTATTGCCCGCGTGTACACATTGGAAAATCGAAATTGAAATTCGAAAAACAAAACTCACATTCAAATTGGAAAAGCGAAAAGCAAAGCGAAAAGCAGCCGAGTTCAGGCAGCAATTTATAGCCGAAAGTGCAAACAGTCAACACGGGTGGCAACAGCTGGGCGACGATTGCCTCCCAGACGACAGTCGCCGCGCCAGATTGCAGTAGGCTGCGCTGTCAGCGTGTCAGCAGGGCGGAGGCAAGGTAGGCAAGGTAGGAGGCAAGAGGGTAACTACTCCGTTGCTGCTGTTGTGGGTGCCTCCCCATTTGCATGGCAGGTGAAAAGTCGCCGAGAGACAAGCAAAACAAACTTTGCATCTGTTTTAACTTCTTTTAAGCCGCCTACTGCAGTTTCATAATGACGTCGACAAACAGTCAAACAGTGTGCCCCACAGTCCCCCGTCCCTCCCCAGCGATTTGCTGACGACATTGCAGTCAGCCAAGACAACACAGCGTCCATTGACGATGGCTTTTTAAACAGTCACCCAGTCAGTCCGTCAGTCATTCGGCAAGTCGGCAACTCTCCGACTAGACAATGAGGTGCTGCAACTTCAACTGCAACTAGCACGCTGCACAATTGGCCTGATTGCAGCTGTGGACGGGAGATGCTAGAGCCCATGCATCTTATGCAGTAATCCAAAAAAGGTTAGACGGTTGCAGAGCCTTAAGGCTGAACATTTTACCTAAAGGAACATTAGAAAGCTAGCTTGGAGGCGAATTTTTACAATAATAATGATGCCCCTAACATGCCCACTAATCATAAGAATAAAACTGTCTATATAACGTATATATATTTTGGAAGGAACATCAACAAAAGGGTATAAAACATGTGCCCTTGCCGGACCTGGGTACGGGGTTTAAATGCCCATACAGTCAACATCGATCAGGCAATCGTAGAGTATTAAAATAGCTGCAGTTGTTTCGACAATGTTTTTAGCATTTCGTTTTGTGGCCCCCTCAAAAAAATGATCAATTGCTGCTGTGACGCTTTTTTTTTTTTCTGTTGTGCGAGTGTGTGTGAAACAAGACACAAAAATAGGCGAAATACTCGTAATAATCATAATTTTCAGCAACCGAAATTGAGGCATGTTACCGCATCGCAGAGAGACGACGCAGTAGACATGAATATTTTCGTTTGTTTTTTCGGTTTCGTTTCGTTTGTCTGTTGCACCAAGTTGCAACAGTAATTGAGCACTTTTTGTTGTGCTGTCTGTGTGTGTGTGTGTTGGTGTGTTGTTTTTATGTAATTGCTATGCAAAAAGGAAACACAAATGGACAACTTCAATGCATTTGTAATTACATTTGATTGCAACAATTATTTAAAAATAAAATCCAACCCCAAAACCGAAACCAAAGCTGAAAAAAAATTACTCAGCCAATCGACAACAATGGCAAATGTGTTGGCCAAAATGACACCACAAGCGGAAAGTGCTGCTGTGTGTTTGGGGTTTAATTTTCTTAACGAGCGTATTATATATAATCGGAGGGAAGTGGCAAGTGGAGCCCCTCTTAGAATACAACTAACCAAGACACAGCGATGACTGCTGACTATCGCAACTTTGCTTTCCAATTAGTTTGCTGCTTGTCGGTGAGGTTTTTGTTTCTTCGCTTGTATTCCCCAAATGAGGTCATCATATCCGCGATGAGGTCTCTAGTTGGTTTTTTTATGTACTCGTGTTTTTAATATTTTATGATGAACCACACCAAGAGTGCCATTAACTCTTTTATCATCGCCTGTCCACAGAAACTTTATGCGTGATCTAAACCAACAACGAGATATTTACCAACTAATTAAAAGGAATCGCACGCAGTTGCTTTTCCTTTGGACTTTCCTTGGCGAAAGGTCAATTAGAGTTGCCTCCTGTTGTTAAGCCCCGTGCTCACGCTGTGCAAACCACCAAGAAGTAAACTAACGTAACGATTTATAAAAATACATTGCCCTTTATTAGCTTTTTCTGTTTAAAACAGAAAAAGGGAATTTGCAAGGAATTTAGGCTGTTTCTAATGCGTTTGCTTGACATACAGAGTAACAGACCCTCTACTTGTTCCATCATTAACATTTTCTACAAAAAAGTTGAAAATGAAAATAAGGTAAACTTAGTTTGTTTATATTAAAGACTCATCAGTCTTCACCGACTATTATTAACGCAATTATTTTCAAATCTAGAGCATGGACAGCTATCAGAACTAAAATTACCTAAGACATACAATTTTAATTATTGTTTCTTTGGAAGGTCTAAGTGTAGGAATCAGATTTGGATGAGAAAGAAATAAGTTTATATGTTATATAATTATTTATATGGATAAAGAGAATCCAATATCCTGCAAAACAGATTGCATGTCAAAAATGATCCACTGAGATCGTTATAAAACTATGATCCCAAGTTCTCTGCACTGTGTTAAATAATATTTGGAACGAGCCTTTCATGAACCAGTTAAGTTGCGACACTTCGAGCCGAAGTGCGTCATGGTTGAGACTCCGATTGCTAGAGTGGCATCTAGTTAAGGCCGGCAACCACCTGAACGGCTTCGAGAATGATTGACATGCCAATGCGTATAGCGGAATGTGTTCCGAAAATAAAAACAATAATAATAACATTTCGTATGCTTATGTGACTTTAATTACGTGACAGCCCACTTGGAGCGCGGTGACACAGCATTGGAATCGAATTAAATATGCAGTTATTAGCACACATACACACACACAGCCATACGCACCTGACACAGATACACACACGCACAGCGACAGCGTTAGAGACGTAGTTGGAGTTTGCCTAAAGTTGGCTCGAGCCAGCAGTAGCAGGTGACGCAATTTGCAAAGAGTTGCGAATTTCTGTTGGAAATATTCTACAAATAAACATTTTTATATACACAAAAGCAGCTAAAACGTGCGCTATATCTTGCAGATACATGTCTGCTGTCGAGTGAAAAGCCAGCGGCGTCAGCTCGGCTTCGATTCGGTTCGATTCGGTTCTCAATTCGCATCGAATCGCATGTGGCAACGTGTAATTTACCCTTCAATCAATGCGCAACAAATCAGTTGGCAACGCGCTGCGCAGGCGCGCCATCGCTCCCCCCTTCCTCCCCCGCCACATGGCTTAAATCCGCAATTCCCTCTCAACTCGCTCGTAACTCACTTGGCAGCACATTTGGGTTAACAATTGGAAGTTGTTGTTGTTGTTGTTTGTGTTGGTTAACTGTTTTGTCTGCTGGCCAGATATCCGTAAAATGTGCGCATGTGTGAGTGTGTTTGAGTTTTTGTGTGCGTGTGTGTGTATTGGGAGTATCTGTACACTATGAATGACTAAGTGTGCGCAAGGTGGTTTTCTTTTTTTTCAGTTGATTCGCCCGTTTTGGGCTTGTTTTCAGTTGGTCAACAAGCCGACGGTGCAGGGTGGCTTAGCTTGTAGATGAATCCCAAGATTTGTAGCTGAACAAGCGATCGAAATAGCTGAGCAGCGCGTTTCCCAGTTACTTCTTTCGGTGTGTGCGAGTCTATTGCTAAACAAACAAGCACAAGATAAGCGCTGCTTCCTTAATTCAGCGAGTTAAGTGCTAAATTGAAGCTTAAGCCAACAATCAATCAAACAAGCTAGCAACAGCAGCAGCAGCAGCAGCAACAACTAGTTGTCGTTTTCAAGGCTACAAACAATTTCCTAGCTGCTAACAACTTCAACCTCAACTGCAACTTCAGCAGCAACAACAACAACAACAACAACAGCATGTGAAATCCGCTCGGGGAGTTTTCCTAACTTCCCACGTAGCACAGCAGGTTGATCGCTGGAACAACTCATAGAACAGCAAAGATTTTCAAGTTTAAAGCTAAATATGAAGTCGTGCACGAAGCCAAGAACGAAACAGCAGAGGCAACAAGACTTTGAAATGGGAAAGAAAACTAAAGTTAAAGTGCAGCAGAAAAAGGGCAAACTTATAAAAGAAGTTACTGTGTCTCTGCAGATCGTAAGATCCACAACAGAATCACTCGCTAAAGTGTCCCGCTGCTGCTGTCCCTGGCTTCCCAATGAAGAATCATGTCACTGTGCAATTTGCATGAGAGAAACCATCAAGATATCGATGAAATTTAAATCAATCCATACCTAGATTTATCAACTAATAATTAAAACACATACGAAATATGCGTGATTATATTCTCTTTTGAGTATTCGACACATAAGCAAATATATCCCGCAGTTATATATGTATGTATATGAAATCTTTCCCATTTTCGTGGTAAGTTTGCCTCCCCCAAAATGTCAATTGATCTCCATAGCCTGAAGGGTACCTCTCAGTCAGTTGCATCAGTTGCGTCGTTGGTTGATGTTGTTGTTGTTGCTGCTGTCACTGTGTCTGTTGTGATTACCGTTGCCTTTTCCGTTGGTGTTGGCGTTGCAGCTGTCAAAGATAGATAGAAAGAGACAAAGACAGAGAGACTGGGAGGGAAAGAGTGCCACACGCGATCGCCCAAAACGCAACTCGCCGCAGGCCAAACAACAAAATGGCGCGAAATGCAATTCAACTTTTTTCCGGTATCACGCGGCGTATGCGCACTTTTAACACTCGAGTGGGTGGTGGAGTTGTTGAAGAAAGGAGCAGCTGCCATGCCAAACATGCATATTTCTTTGATATATTCAAAATTAATACGAATAACATAAATTAATCAATAAAGGAAATTCAATTAAACTCTTTCCCATTGTACGTGCATCATATCGAGTACCCACTGTCTCGCTGCCTGCGCGAGTTCATCATCATCTGTAAATGCTGTGGAAAGTAGGGCGCGACTTTTGCAAACAATTCAACGCACTTGGGCAAAGTTCAATTGTGCGCACAAGGGTTAAGTGCAATTGAGCGACTGCAGGGCAGACATCGAGTTGGTTGAGGAGACAGAGAGACAAAGGAAGACAGAGGGAGAGGGAGAGAGAGGAACTTGCAGTTAAATTTAAAACTTTAATGTCATGCACCATAGAAAATGCCGACGTATCTATGAGCTGCTGAAAAGCAAAACGAAGTCGGCGCAAAGCAGAGGAGGCAAAAACAAAATGGAGAAGAAAAGCTAAAATTGCGCACGTAGCAGCAGAAGCAACAACAATGAAACTGCAACAACAGATAGCAGAAGCGACAACAACACTAACAACAGCAACAGCAACAACAACGAAAGGCAAACAATATTTCCGCATTCCCCGAGCGAGCAGAGCGCCAAACTCATTTGACAAATTCAAACACCAATGCAGCGATAAAGAGGGGGAGAGAGAGAGACGGGGGGACAACCCTAAATTTACTGGCGAATATTGCGAAATCATGATCATGAATGATCGCGATTAAAATCGAAAGAGTTTCAACTAGTTTTGCCCTACTCTCTTGGAAAATAGACTAAAGAGGGTTTGCTCTAAAGATACGAAAATATCGATAGTATTATATATATTTAAGAATATTATATTGTAAGTACACACAGCTGTAAATATCATAAAATATCGATGAACTATTAAATATATATCATGTATAGTATATCGATAACAGTATCCTCTAGTCTATATATAATAACAGTATCCTCTAGTCTGCTGCTTGCGGGGTGTCTAGACGTTGTGCACACCCCATCTGGACCACTTTTCCTTGTCGTTTCAATTGGAAAGTGTTGCCAATTTGCTGAGTTGCCGTCGCCGTCGCCGTCGTCGTTGCCATTGTTGACTGACTGCAACTTTAATTGTGCGCTTTATAGCGCAATTTATAGTATACCCCGACTTGGCCACAAACTATTGCCAATTGGCAATTGCCGTGGCTCGTGCCGTGCGCGCGTGTTTTGATTATGATTTTAGACAATTGCAATTTATGCCAATTATGCTCGTGTAAATGAAATTGTTACAAAATTATGGTGATTTGTTCGCGAACTCTTTGAACTACCCACGCCCGCGCCCAACTCACTCACCCACAGTAGAAAGTAGAACAACGGGGCAGCCACAGCGTCGCACTGACACAACAACACTGAGTACAACAATGGGTGAGTCGCTGAGCAAACAAAAGTCAAGTGATAAAAAACGAACCTAAATCACATGACAATTGAAATTATTATAATAATAATAATATAATAATGCAAAAAACAGTCGAAAACTGAATTTGCAAATAAATCAAAATAAATTAAAGCAATCATATGAAATGTGCATTATATTTGCCAACTGTTCCAGTTCACAGCGACCCACGCGGGGACGGGGGCGCGGACAGTGGTGAACGCATTGAAAATGTGTGAAATTTCGCAAGTTAAACTCGAAGCAAAGAAAACCAACAGACAGAATAATAAATACACTGTAAAACAATTTGAAATAAAGAAAATTTTCGTATATCTGGCATTTTATCTATTTAAGAAATTGTAAATTATATAGATACTATGAATATTCACATATATCTCAATATCTCAGATGAAGTTTATTCTTGTTTTTTTAAATAGTTAGAAAAGCCTGAAGGTGTCTAAATAATGAAAGATATCTATCGATAGTGGCATAATTCGATTTCCTTTATAGTTGTTCTTGTTACTTCTAACGATATATCCGAAGCTTCACTAGTATTCATTAGGTATCAAATACGTTGTTGGTCGACTTTTTAAGCAATTCAAACCTATTTGTTGCAAGTGGACGTCTTCAAGCATTATAAATAGTTATCTTGACATACACACACACATACACACACATATACACGGACTCGCAACCACTAATGCATTAGCTGCCTCGTATCTGGGCTTGTTTCTGGCCTTACGAATCTGTTTGCTTGCAGATAAGTTTAATGCGAATGAGAAATCATTATATTGTTAGTACGCCGCCATTTGTGCAAATCGAATGAATCAGAGCGTAGCGCAAAACAGCTGATCACCAGGAATTCACTGGAAAGTCTGCAAAAACATGTGTGTTAACAGGGTATATTGTCTTACAAGCAAAGCAAACTAAATTTGATAGAAATGAAAGAAGAGAAAAACACTCCCAAAGGTTTTTCGTTACCTAACTGAGAACCGAGCTGAAACAAATACGAAAGTCTTGTTTCAAAGGAAACATCCAATTGCGTGTGCTACTCCCTCCTCCCCCTACCCCCCTCTACCTCCTTCCAGCCAATCTTTATATCTCGTAGGTACAGCAATTTGCAATTAGTTTTGCTCTCAATTTTGCTTTCAGATATTTGAGTAATTAGCAGAAAACTCTGTCGGAGCACCACAAAACTAAATCGAAAGGCGGAGTGCTTAATTAGGTAATAAATTGATGAGGGAGCGAGACGGGAAGCTGTTGCTAAAGTAGACTGGGTATATCGGGGAGATCGTACTCGGACAAATAACCAGAGCGACAATTGAATATAGCCAGAAAGAGGACGAATAAAAAATATGCTGAATTATTAAACAATCATGCAGGGGAAACAAAAGAAGAGAAGAGCGAACAGACGAACAACAGCAACAACAATTAAAAATGCCAACAGAGCAGTGCAAAAGTCAAACAAAGACGTCGAACAAAAAACTACAACAACAAATAAGAAGATACAACAATTTTGTTGTTGTTAAATATGCCAACAATGTGCACACACTCCACAAAGAGAGCGAGTATTCATAGATACTCGCACTCGCACTCGCACTCGTATTCGTATTTATACATTAATTGCCATGTAGCGCACAGAGGAGGAGTCGGAGTCAGACCCCAAGCCGGAGGGGGCAGTTTTCAGTTGGTTTTTTGTCTCGTTTCGTCCGCTTTCGAAACTCGAGACCCTCATGGAAATGACATGCATCGAGCTAAGAGTGTGCATAATCAGACCCAATGGAGAATCGAGGAATGAGTGACACAAAGAAAACAAAGCGAACGAAAGAGAACAAGAGAGAGAGAGAGACAAAAAGAGACAGATAGTGTGAGAGAGAGAGAGAGAGAGAAAGGGGAAACTGGAAAGAATACGATAATAAATGACCAAGCTAAACACAAATTATGGTGTGGTAACAATTAAAAATTAAACAGTAGTTAGTTTTTGCTTAATTAACAAGATAAACAAAGCTCGCCAATGTCATAGATAGACAACGAGATAGAGAGAGAGGAACAGAGAGATAGATAGCGAGAGTGGGTGGGAAACGTGTTGTCGATTCGTTCATTTAATGGTTTGCATGTCAGCAGAGTAATTAGCTGAAATGCAACCCCTTGGAGAACTGAAAGGGGAATGTGCAATGAGGTGAATAAACTGGAGAAATGTTGAATTAATCCCTAAGAATCGATCTACATTCTGTGTATCGATTCGTCTGTTAGAATAGCAAGCGAACTATGAAAAATGCAAGCCTTTTAGACCATATCATTTCATATTTATTCTGATTTCCATTTCCATTTATCAAGAAATCGTTTAAGACTTCCGCTGCAACGTCGTAATTTACGTGAAAAAATTTCAATTTATTATCGTTTCAGAGACGATAAACGAGCACACAGAGAGCAGGTGAATATGTCGGGTGTCCGAGTGTGGCTGGGCTCTAAATCGGTTTAGTTCAGTTTAAGATACGCACCATTTATCTAGTTAATCTCATTTAAACGGGTCTCAGTAGATTGTTGAAATCGGAGCGTTGTCCGCATAACTGCAGAGGTTCCTCCGAATAAAAAGCACAAAATCAACTAATCCAAATGAAAGCTTCAACGCTTTGGCTGCGTTTAGTTATTTCTCGAGTCGTATCAGGTATCTGGTATCTTGTATCTCGCTGTAGTAACTGAGTAACTGAGATGTGGACACAGGTTGGTCACTTCGACACTTGCGAATATTTCGCTTTAGATTTGCATAACCAATTCACAAAAATTTCACTTTTACCGGTTTACGGTTGGCATTTCGTAATATGCCCAATAGATTTGTATTTTTTGGAACTAAACTGACTTTTGGGAGACCTTTGGTTAAAGAAAGAGCACACAAAGTGGAGACTTAGTTACGTTGTTGCGATCGTGCACGTGCGTATTCTGCATTTGTGTGTATAAGTCATATGTTGCAGTATTTCATCTGAGAATATTTAGAACACGACTGAAGCTCGACTTCGAAACCAACCGATGTGGTACGATACGAATGACGAGACCGAAGGTAACGCCAGCAACGCGTTGTTGGTGATTCAACTTGTTGAAAATACCCAGTCGATATATAGATAAAAAAACAACTGTTTAAGGCACTTTTACACACACAACACACGCACACAGAGAGAGGCCAAACAAAACGCGTGTATCTGTCAGATACTTTTAGAGCAATCGACTCAACGATGCGCGTTCGCTACGAGACCGACCGCACGCTTCAACGGCAAATACAATACAAACAACAACAGCTGTTAAATTATACCCTCACTCTCGCTCGCACCGCTCACTCTCTCAGTCACTCGCTGACAACGCCGCTGACTCGCTGTTAACTCAAATGTTAACTCACTCGCTGTTAGCAGGCACACAACAGAGAGAGAGATCGCGAGAGAGTGCGCCTCGAGTGTAATATTGAGTGGTCCCGAGGCTAGCTGGCTAGCACTAAGCACGCGTGACTCATGCTGCACGAAGGCGACTAACCCTGCTAGGGCTAGAGAGCGCTTGAGTTGTTTGACTTAGCAAGGTCTGCGTTTGAGTATAAAACTGAGCACGGCGTCATTCAGCAAGCTGAACGCGCTGAATACAGAGAACACTGGGAGACAAAAACAGCAGAAATGGCAGCTGGTTGTTGTTGTTGAATGCATAAGATACATTTGTATCTTTTGGGCTGCATAAAAAGCATTCTTATAACGCTTCAACTGACAACGAATTTGTTATTGTTTTATTGTTTGTGCAGCTTCGCTTTCAATCCGTAGGTAAACAAACGCCAAATAGACAAAACATTTACGCGGCACAAGCCAATCAATTTACAGGTAATTAAGTGATCCACACACACGCACCTCCAGACACTTGGAATATCAGAGGAGCCGCCACAAAGTGTGGCAAAGGGTAATGCACTGGAGCTGCACCACGACGAGGAGCCACAACAGAACGCAGAAAACAAAACAAACTGGCCAAGTAACTCATTAGTTTTTGTTGTGGCACCAAGTGCAGCACAGAGTGACGCCTCGTCTAGACGAAGAGAGACGTGGAGAGGAGGAACGACGCACAAATGACCCACTGTCCACTTGGGTTCTTATCGCGCTGCGCTGCTTAATTGCGCGCTAAGACAGTACTACCAGACGGAGACAACAGAGAGACAGAGCGAGAGAGAGAGAGAAAGAGAGTAAGTGAAGGGCAAAAGACAAATAACGCACCACGCACAACTCACAGCAAACACAACAAAATGTTGCCATGACGCTGATGGCAAAGCTCGGGAACGTTTAATCAATGACCTGTTCTGGGGTGAGGGCTACCACAAGGCAGGGAAGGGCCTAGTTACGTCTGCCCTTTAACCCATAACACACATTTCGTTTGATATTTATGGAAATTTGATAAGTGAAGCCCTCTATCGACCCGTAAAACTGCCTGTTATTGCATTATATTTGCATAAGGTTTTTAATTGTCAACAACAATCCCTAACCAAGTGAAAACCATAAGTTGAACACTTTAATCAATACAATCAAGAAAATAACTCGAGCAGGTAGCATTTGATATGGTTTTACTGCATGTTTTTTTATCTATGTTAGGTAAAGTATACGGACATAACAAAAGAAAACAAAGTATGCCTGCAAAACAAAGATAAAACAATCTGGAAAATTACTGTTAAGTGTGCTCGCCTGTGTGTCCGCTACCTACCTGATCTTACTTAGTGTTGCATACTTTGCAGGGAGCGGTTTGGAAATCAGTATCTCATTTGAATTATTTCTTATATAACTACTATGTTATTATCCTATCGCATCCAAATTTTCTATAATAATTTGGGCGTTGACACTTATTGTGTTTACTAAATATGATATGATATTAAAATGACGCTTGGAATCAGGTTTTATCGATTAATTGGGGCGGAAGTGGGAAAAAAATCTAAAATAAACTTGTTAGGAGCAATAGGAAAAATTTTTCCGAAATGAAGTGTTTGTATGAAGACCAGTTCTGACTTTGGATATACTTGTATCTTCTCAATTGTAATGAAAGTGATTTAAAATATTTTACGATCACAATACCATTAAATTCCGCACCATTAAAAAAAACTAGTATTGGAACAATCAAAGGGAATAGGAACCTACAAGAATATGAAATCAGCGGCATGTCGAAGGAAGCATATTTTCCTCGTTTTATATTTTTATTGGTATTTGTCGATCTCATTGCCTCAGAGATCTGGATTTTCATACGGATAGACAGGCAAACAAACGGACATGGATAAATCGGCTTCGATTCTATTTGGTTTGTGGGGTTGTTACATACATTTTTGGTTGGCAAAAAGTCTTAACACCAGGTATAATACCTATACACGTCAAATACATGAGTTTGGAAAACAAAAACTTCAATTGGTTCACTTGAACTAAGAATTGTACAGTTTAGGTATTGAAAAATTAAATTTGAAAATCCAAGGAAGTTTTTCGTTATTAACATTCTATAAAGCCCAGTTTATTTGTTTATTTTTAAAAGCCTGTACTAATTCACTGCAGTATCCATTATGGGAGTTTTTGCCACATTCCAGCCCAAACTTCACTGTAAAGCGTGTCAACTGTTCTAAACACTCAACTGGAAAACGAAAGTGCCTACAGCAATTGATAGTTTCTCAATACGGACAATTAAAATATTGAAAGCGCGCAGACACACACAAACACTGACAAAACGCATACAGATGCAGCTACTTATGCTCGATAAAAACATAAACAACAGAGGGAAACATCGTTTGACAAGGGTTGGACCCGACACTGGGCAAACGCTTGTAAACTGCCACTTAAATTGCAATCAGAAACAAAATTGATTTAAATTTGAATTATAAACAACGCCCCCTAGGGACAAGCAAGAGCGGCGCAATACATAACATACACTGGGAAAAATTAAGCGATAGCTTGAGGAGTAAATACAACTTTTTAGATAATATTTTCATTAGCTTAAGTATTTCTCCAACTATTTAAAAATGAATTCCAAAAATGCACATGTACAATTAACTCATGCGAAGAAGAAGTTTTACTCAAAATTGGTGTCTTGCATTTTCAACCAATCCACTTCAGATTTTAACAATTTTTTCCTGTTCTCAATAAGATTTTGTAGCTATATATATTTTACAATATATATATGTTATATAAGTTGTGTGAAACTGAGAGACTAGTTTGCGTTGCAACAGACAGAGAGACAGTGCTGGCTAGATCGACTCCCCTATTGATACTGATTCAGAATATATATACTTTATGGAGTCTGACATATCTCCCAAGGTTGGTTAAAAACTTCTGGTCAATATTAATATACCATGTGAAAGGGTATACATAAACAATAAAATGACTTTATTTCTAATGCAGGGAATGTTTTTCCTCGGAATGAAAATTGGTTTATAGGTTTGTTGATAGCAAATAGAAGCATCAAAAAATACACAATAAATTAATTATCTTCCCAGCGTTTCTCCAAGTGTATGCATGGGGTCAAGGCAACCCTAGAGTAAGTTCCTTCCTCCCACAGCACCACATAATTTTGACGCTGTAGAAAGTGTCAAAAAGCCTCAAGAATTGTTGGCAAGCAGTCTTTAAGGAAGAGCGAGCGAGAGAGCAAATGAGAAAGAGAGAGCGAATGAGAGAGTCCGTGAGAGGCGCACGCAAAATGGCGGCGGCTTTCGGCAAAAGCCTTTGCGGCTTCTGGTCTACTCTTTTTTTTGTCTGTTAATGAAGCTTATGAGCAGCAGCGCGCGCACGTCACAAGTGAGTGAGCTGCAGCAGCGGCAGCAGCAACAACAAGCACAGCATAAGTGAAGCGTTGCACAAGCGGAGAGCGGGAGAACGAACCGCAACAAGCAGCAGCAGCAGTGGCAGCAACAACAATAGGAGAACACGGACTCCAGTCAATGGCTGCACCTGTAACCACCAGACTTGTACAAGGCATATTGCACGTTCCCCCTCGCCTTCCCTCCCCCAGCCCAATCACTGCCCTCCCTAACACGCAAACATACGCACACAGACACACACGAGACAAAAGCACAGTTACGACTGCGACTGCGGCTGCTGTTGCCGCTGCTGCTGCTGCTGCTGGGTTCATTAATGACGACGGCTCGACACGTTTGAGCGATCACCACCGACTAAACAACAACATTGAAAGCACAACAACAACAGAAATGAAAACATTTTTATTATTAACATTAAAAACGCATATTTCGTTGGCCGCTTAAGCCACGAATTGAACATAAAATGAAAATGGAGCGCGATCAAGCTGTAGGCAAGTTGTTTTTGTTGCTGCTGCTGTTGTTGCCGTTGCAGCGGTTAAATATCGCACAACAACATCAACAGCAGCAGAACGATTTCCGCGCATAGAACACCGCGAGAGGAAAAGACAGAGCGGGAGAGAAAGAGCTGGAGAGAGAGAGAGATAAGGGAGGGCTCGACAAGTGGCGATACGCGACGGCAGAGCTTTGCCAGCCGAGCAGAACAACCAGCATAAACAGATAATCATACGAGGGTGGTCAGATATATTTCGGACCGGACTGTATTGTAATAATTTGCTATATTTATAGTTTGCTTCATGTCAATGCACTTCCTCAACCAATGCTCAAAACCCTTGAGATTAACCAGGACTCCTTAAAATGATCTTTAACAAGATTGAGCCTCCTCATTTGAAGAATTCTAATATAACGTAGATCAGTAGTTTGGGAATAACGGGAAGGAAAGGCATGTCGGAATATTTTATTTTCCTGCAGGTTCCGATTGTTTCAATACTAGTTATATACATATGTATATATATAATGGTGCACAATTGAATGGTATTGTGTACATTCAACTACTCTTATTGTGATTGTCAATGATAAGTTATTATAGTTTTAATTTTTCTCTTTTTCTTTCTTCATACAAAAACATTCATTTCCTCTGATTGGCAGCTACATATATGTTATAGGGATCTGATGATTTGATGTTGCGTTGCAAACGGACACACGAATTGACCGACAGGACTAGTACGATTCCTCTGTTAGAGACTGGGTCAGAGAGGTCTCCTAAGGTGCATTGCCAAATACTAGAAAAATTAATATACCCCTCGCGAGGATATAAAAAACAGGACAAAGGGTTTATGATTTTAAAAAAATTGTTCAATGGTTCCTTATATGTTTCAAATGTGTCCAAAACTAATATCGATATATCGAAAACAGGGATAATGGTTTGTAGAAAGTTACAGTCGAGTGTGCGTCTCTGCACTATACCCGCTACCTCTTAACGATTTATTAAATATATAAGTTGTGTTTTTAGCATATTTTGTGTTTCATACTTTGGGAAGCTGTTTGGAAATTAGTAACTTTTAAAATTAGTTCTTTAATTAGTTTTATATGAATTCTCTGATGGTATCCAAATCTTCAGAAATCATTTAAGCGTTCTTAGTTATTTTGTTTACTAAAAATTAACTGCACAGCATGAAAATTGGAATTCGGCTTATAATTTACGAGGTCAGGAGAGAAGTGGCCAAAAATCTCTAACAAAATTGGCAATTCATATAGACACCAAATTTGGTAGTCCTAGGTCTTATAGTCTCTGATCTAGGTTTTCATTCGGACGGACGGACAGACAGATATACAGATAGACAGACGGGCAGACAGACACACATGGCTATATCAATCGGTTATTGATGCAAATTCAGAACATATACAGTTTGTATGGTCTGCCACGCCTCCTTCAGCCTGTAAGGAGCATGGGAAAACGTCAAAAACAATTTAGTACACTCTTTCAATATTTTTGATGATGGTCACAATATTTTGTCTAGTCTTTAAAGCTCGTATCATTAGCTTAGTCCTTTAAAGCTGTTAATTTTGTGTAAGGGTTTCCATAGAGAGCGTCCATCTCCGTTTCTAGTCGAGTGGGCGTATTCACCTTCACCGATGGCCAAAAGATAGTGAAGTTTGTATATTTCAAAACAACAGATATCGACTTAGCTAATCGATTGTTCTACGATAACTATAATATTAACCTGGATAACATTTTGGCGCGAATATGTTTAAAGTACCCCATCAAATTCCCACAGATTGATTAATTTCGGAGATCAGTTCCATTGTTAGGAACGAAACATATCAGACCACCCTCGTACACACAATCGACCACAATTACCCTGCCCCTCCCCCTTCTCGCTGAAGCATCGTCTCCAACCTTTTCACCCTCTTCTCATGTCACACAGCAAACTTGAAAAAGTGCAACGGAAATGATCAATTACGCAATTCAATAGAGAGAGAGAGAGAAAGAGAGAGAACATCGCTTACCTTCTGACTGAACACCGAAGCAGCTGCGGCGGCAGCTTCCCTGGCAACGCCGACGCCATCGGCTGAGCTTGCGTGCGTCGACGGCGACGTTGCATAGACGAACAAAGGCAGCGAGTTGAAGTTGCGCAAGAAGCCAGCGCCGTCTACAACGCCAGCCGAGGCGTCCTTAAAACGCCGGCAAAAGAGCAACTGTTTGTTGCATGCAGCTGCCGAGGCCAGCAAGGGCAGCAGTGTAGGAGTGGGCGTTGGCGTCGTCGTCGGCGTCGGCGATTGCCGCGCTGCTGGCGCTTCAACTACGCTTTCAACTGCATTAGACGGCAGCGCTGCTTGTGGTGGTGTTAGTGTTGTTGTTGTTGATCCTGTTGTTGTTGTAGTTGTTGTTGTTGGTGATAGTGGTGGTGGTGGTGGTTCCTCAGTTATTGGCGATTCGGTTGATTTTGCAGTTTCTGAGGACGCCATTAGCGTATCGCAATTTTCTTCTTCTGTTGTGGGTTTGGTTATTGTTGCTGCTGCTGTTGTTGTTGTTGGTGTTGTTGTTTGTGGCATGACTGCGCGTACTATAAAACGAAGCTTGTGTTGCGTCTGCTGCTGCAGTCACTGCCTCTGGACGCTTTGCAGTGGGCGTGGTGGACGTGGGCGTGCAGCTGGAAGCGTCCTCTCTTATTGTGGCAGACAATGGTCCCGCTATCATTGACTGACTGCCGCATGTTGCAAATACTTATGCATAGATGTGACCTCTAACCAAATTATCTTCACCACGCACACACTCTCACTTACAGACACAGTCACAGTCACATACACATGCACGCGCACACAGACACAAGCGAGCACTTTGTCGCCTCGCAAATCGGCAGCAACAATACTGAAAACTAACACTTGGCCAGCGCCTCGATAATTTATTGAATGTGAGACGGGTTGCGGAGTTTGACACGTTCAAGACGGACGTGTTGGGTTTGTTATATTGCCTAGCAAGACTGGTTAATCCTTTAAAAATTCTGCTTGCTAATTTCCTTTTTGTTTAAATTTGCAGACGTTTGAGTGTGGCTGAATATCGATGCGCACAAAACGCAGATATTTTGCAGCACAAAATACCAAATAAGAAAATTGACCCAAAAAACAGTCTGGCATCACTGCAGCAGAAACACACTGATGTGGCCAAGTAAAATACCAAAATATACTCATTACTCCAACCAACATTCCCCTGAAGTTTACATTCACATGGAATTTTGAAACAGAGTGGCTGTTTGAACACAATCATACACAGAGGAAAACTCCTTCAAAATTGATTAGTAAAAACTTTCCGGCAGCAAGCTACACCTAGTGTGCTCATAAAAACAATTACAGCATATAGTTCGCGCAGACAGAAGCGTTCGCCGCGGACCATACACAATTGCATCGCCGCCGGTTTAAACAGTTCGTGTTGGCTGTCATTTTCGCTGTGCATTGTCGCCCAAAGGTTGACGGTAACTTTCGATTACAAAATTTGCATACGCTTATAGACACATACACGAACAGACCCCGCCAAGCTACTTTTCCCAATTTGTAATTACGCTAATTTGCTGCTGTTGTTTCTCAGGGTAAGTAAATTATTTAGTTTTTGTTTTAAAATAAATATGCACATGCCAGGGTTGCCAGACTTTCTTAATTCTTGCCGTCATCTCTTACAGGTATATCGATCTGGCCAGTCTGTACGAACTTCATCATATGTAGCGGTGCTGCTCTTTTGATTAGTGTTGGAAAAAATCTCGCGCTTTACAACACCCAATACATCTGAACACTAAATACATCTCTTTCGCACTTTTGCACTTCAATTGTTAGTGGTTTTGTCCGCTGTTCCATAATCGTGTCGGTCTCACTCACTTCCGTTCGGCGCTTTGCACAGAAAATACATCGTCGTCGTAGTTGTCGTCGGGGCGCCGTTCTACTCGCAGTGCTGCAATATTTCTAGACAAGGGACTGTAATTCGGAGAAAAGCTGAGCAGAAAATAGCCAGAATACACAGAAAAGTATAAAGCTTACCGCAGCTTTTGTGTTTCGTTTGGTTTTTCTATAGCATTTCAATAATTTACAACCAATTTCTCTCGTTTCGTGCAAATCGACAAAGAACAAAAAGTAATCGACAAGCAAAGAAACGTACAACAACTAATACACACTCACCAACACCAACACACACACAAACACAAGAAAATCAAATTTCAATCAGAAAATGGCGTTAAAAAGAATCAATAAGGTATGTGAAAAAATAATGAAATGAAATTCTACAAAAGCATTTTGGTTAGCATAAAATAATTATGTGCAAATGTTTCGTATCGCCTCCTTGAAAACGGTGAAGAAATTTCTTGTGACCAAAAAAAAATTTATGCAAGAAATGTGAAACGTAGGAACGACAACGGCAATGTACAAAGAAAAGAGAGACAAAAAAAAAAAAAACCGAACCGAATATGTGTGCGAAAGAAAACGTGCAAAAAGCAAAAGAAGCAATGAAAAATGGGCGATGACGACGTGCATTAATTACAACTAAAACTTAGTAAAAACAAGTTTAGGTCTGGTCTAGTTGCCCGATAAGGCCGAAAACGGGATTCTTATTAGAACTAGGAATAGGATATCTCTCCGTCCTGTCCGTGTGTGCCTTGGGCAACGTGCACGGCCATTTGCATTGGTATTGGTCGTTGTTTCCGTTACACTTGCACTGGTAGTCGGTACGTGCGAGTGTGAGTGCATTGTGCGGGCGGGTGGCTGTGTGTGTGTGTGTGAATGCATGCCGGGCTCCATGGGCACCTGGTCGTCATCTGGACACAGTCCAGTCCAGTCCGGGCTACTCGCATAGTGCGCTCTCTGGCTCCGCTGTGTGTTACCCAATACACGCTGCTGTTTGTTGTATATATGTATGCGTGCTGGATGTGAATGTGTGAGTGTATGGCGCAGAGCACTTACACACACTCACTCACTCGACTCGACTCAGCTTATGCGATTGTGTGTTTATATGTGTTTGTGAGTTTTGTTGGTGTTCGCTGCCAGCGCCGCAGAAAGATCCAGCAAAAAATAAAACACGGCGGCGAATACAAGAAAAAGCGTATAAAATTAACCTAACCTTACTTTTTGCGCTGATAATTTAGAAATAGTGCTGCCCATTACATATATACACAGCGATACCTTGCGATATACGTGTACATCTATATAGCACGCACACACATGCCTCAAATCGGCATGCAGATACATATACTACAGATATGCACATTGCATTACTGTGCGCGAGTGTGTGTAAATTTCGTTAATTATTCCTGAAGTGCCTTATGATGACGAGCTGAAAACCATAGTAGAAACAAAGTCCCGCTCCCCTCGTCCCGTAGCACCTTCGACTTTGGTTGAGAGTAAAAACAAATGAGACGGCATTGCAGTCGCGTGTTAATTTTTATTGGCATGTACTTTTGATTCATTCCCGATTAGTCGTGGTAGTCGTTGCCTTGGGTTATCCCACTATATAACCCCTAAACGGTTCCACTTACTTAACATTAATGGTAGATATTATATTTACATTATTGGAGTTACAATTGGCGGACATACATACGGACAACGAGAGGAATTACAGTTCGATTTCAGTGTGGCCGGTTCACACCGTCATAGGCTCCAACAACACACACACACAAACACACATGTACGTGCATGCGAAGTATTTTCACACAGTCAACACACTCAGCAGCACATAACGCACTCGCCGTCTCGCTCAGACAACCCCATGAGACGCCCAAAGAGTAATGCAAAAATCGGCGGCAGCTGCTAGGTCGACTGGGCAACACTGTATTTGGCTCTTTCTTGCGCGCAAATGTAAAGCGAATGGGGCAGTGCTAAGAGGGTGTGTTTGTGTGCGTGCGAGTGTGCGATGGCAACTGAGCTTTCAGTGTTGGAAAGCGCTGCTCGTGTATGCAAAGGGGACCAATAATTAGTTAAAAATTATAATTTCACATAATTTACACTCATATGCGCCTATAACATATGAATGGTGAATAAGCCTCAAAAAGATACACACACACACAGACAGACACATTTATATAAGATATAAGTGCCAGTTTGTATGTTTGGGGTCTGCTGACTGTCTCGTCGCTTGAGCAACAAGAGCAGCGACGCCAGCAGCGGCAGTGGCAGCGGCGGCAACAAAGCAACGCGTCACGAAGCGTCATGGCCATTGAATTTTTCCTTTCCCGCTGTTTATTATAAATGTATATTCGTATATAAATGAAATGAAAACGAAATGCCAGTGAAAATGAGGAAGCCCGCACTACTGCCAAATGATTTAATGCTAATTTCTTCTTGTGTTTTCTGCATCTTTATGTAATGCTCGAACACGCAATTAGTAAGGCAAGCAGCGCAGGCAACTGTTTTGCTTTCCCCTTATCCTACCCTTCGTCTCCTCCCCCCACCCCGTTCTCAATGTACACTTCAAGTAATGTTTTATGGCTTAGCATAGCCAAGGTTTCGCTCGTTGCGCTATTTTGTTGTTGTCTTGGCTTGTCGCTTTAGCCCCAATTGCCAAAAAAAGAAAAGAAAGACACGCTCTTTGAGCCGGCCTCAGCACTCTCTCTCTCTTTCCCTCTCTCTCACTCTTATTAGGCGCTGATCTAGCCATGAGTGCACATAATCATTGCATGTATGTGTGTGACTGTAGGTGTGTAGCAAGTGACCGTTAGTTTGTTTTCATTTGAATTATAAAGCAAAACGTATCACTTGCCGTTGTGGCAAACACGAGAATGACTCATCCGTCGGCGGCGACTGAGACTGCGACGTCGACGGCCGCAACGAAAGTCCCCTCGAACTTGGCGTTTGAGTTTGCCGTTTTCCGATTTGTAACAATTTCCTCATGCTTCTACTTCTTGTGTGATGTTGCCTTTGTTGTTGTATTTATTTTTTGCTCAACAGGTACAAGACGAAAGTGCGTGGCATGTGGCACATGAAAGAGAGCAATCGCGGATGGCTACTCGAGTTGTTATTGTTGTTGTTGTTGTTCCGCAGCTATTTTTGAAATACGTCGCGCATATTTTTGCTACTTTTGCTCTGCTGCTTCGTCGCGACACATATGAATTGTTCTTCCTCTCACAGTCGTTGTTGCAAAGAGAGACCACAACAGTAAGAAGAAGAGCAGAAAGAAGAAAAGCTGATGCTGAGTTGCGCTTTAAATATTTCCACCTTTTTATTTGGTTTCTTCTACCCTTCGTATTCTGTGCCAAGGCTCTCTCCTTCCCTTCTCTCTCCTCGCTCGACAGCCTTCCTTCCGCACATAGGTCATCTTCTTTTCTTTGTGTGTACGTTCTCTGCTCGTTCTTCTTCATTTCTTCACTCATTCTTTTTGCCGGTTTACTTTACATCAATGTGTGTGCGCGCCCCAAGTTGGCAGCTGTGCTGCCATAGGTGCGAGGGGAAGAGGTGAAGAGGGGGGCGGGGACAACAGCCGCTCAGCTGTGTGCGTGTAGCTGATGTTGGTTAGGGTGAGAGAGAATGAGAGCGAAAGAAACAGTGAGGCCAGTCAGAGAGTGAGACGGCAGAGAGAAATAAGTAGGGAGAGCAGGAGGCGAGCTTGTGCCTTTTGGTTCGGGCCAACGAACTTGATTTTCGCGTCACTCCCTGCGTTGCCCCTTCTCCTCTCACGGCTTTGCACATATTTTCATATTTCTCTTTTAAAATACTGTTTAATTTGTGCATTTAAAATTAACATCATTTGCATTGCTGGCAGTACGAGCATGAATGTGTGTGAGGCTGTGTATGTGTGTATGGCGAAGTGACAGACCGATCAAAACAAAGAAAAAGCAAAGGAAATGCGACTAGGAAATATTTACGATAAATAAATAAATGCTACAAAATGCTTTCATTTCTCTTTTATACGACCTTGCTAATCGTTTTCATTGTTTCCCCCGCACAGGAACTGCAAGATCTGGGCAGAGATCCACCTGCACAATGTTCAGCTGGACCAGTTGGAGATGATTGTGAGTACCCACGAAAGTGTTTTGGATACGCCCCTCAGCGTTGTCGTCGTCATCCCATCAATCATTATCTTATGTTATGTAACTGCCTCGTCGGCAAGAAGTGCTCTCGTTCTCGCACCCGCGATCTGCATCTCGCTCTTTCTCCCTCGCCCAGAGTGGTCTATAAATAGTTAGCCTGTGTCTCTATAGAGCAGTTAGCTTGCTTATGATTTGAGGCAACACCTTCTGTCGATCGTCACATCACAGATGCAGGGCATGACTTGGCACATTTCGTTCATTGTGCTATGATTTCCCATTCTCATTTACGTATTGGCGAGAAGTGAATCTCTCTTAATGGGGGCTCGCTTCTAATCTTGCAGTTAAGTGATACTGCTGCGACACGGTGACGTGTCTGTGAATCGGTTAAACTGTTAACACACACACACAAATCAGCAGTTACTTCATGTGTGTGTGTTGCTTTAAAGATTCGATTGCTAAGGAGGTCACCTCAATGACGTCACGGAAAAGTGAAATCGTGCAATTACAGTCCGTGTTGCGGCCTCCGCCGTCACCCGCGGTACGTGTGAGTAATACAGACGTTCGATATAATATTGAAATATTTGAATAGATCTACAAATTAAAAATACAAGCCATCAAAGGTACTAAGATTTAAAATTTAGCATGTTTAATCTGTGAACGATCATAAGAAACTAATGTTGATATATTTGTGTGGATTTCACTTCATCCAATGAGTCATAAGTGAATTTTTAAATGTCAAAGAATTCTCTAGAACTTGGAGTCATCAGTTTCAACATAATATGTTAATGCTGTAGTGGATAAACTAATCAAACATGAAGGAATTTAAATTGCAATTGTTTGTTGCACTCAGATATCCAAATTGTTAATAATATTTTATTTATTTGTAGTAGTTTAATTTTCCCATTAATTTTTGTTGTAAATGAATCTGAAGATGATTAGATAATCCGTTTACTCCCTTTATCTCACAATGGAACTATTCATATACCAAACAATGACTCGCGTTACGTTTCCGTCATTCTTATCAGGGCTTTGCCATTATCAGTTGCAAAAAATAAAGTACGAAATTACATTTCCGATAACAATGCAATTGCAGCAGCGATGACTTGTGTCCCTCCCCGCTGGCCTTCCTGCATTTCCAAAAACTAAAACAAAGAAATACATGCCTGGGTGGGGCGTGGTGTAGGATGACTGTAATTCAAATCAATTTCTGTCCGCAATTGTTATCGATAACTGCAGTTATTGTTGCGGTTTCGATGGAGTAGCCTTGTGCATAAACTCCAACGCGTCCCACAAATGAATTTATCTAATTGTATTGCATACACACACATACGCAGGGACAGAGAAAAGAGGGAGCACCCCCTTGCACTTTTCCCTGAGCAGCTGGCAGAGTGCGGCCCAGTTCTCAGTCCAAGTGCTTCTCTGCTGCTGATGCTCTGCCGTGTGACATTGGGCAAGTAGAGCAGAGCTGCCAACAGCAGCTCCGCCTCCGAGACAATGCGGCAAAGCGAGACGGCACGCTGGTCTAGGCAGCAAGTGCTGCCAGCGTCGCTGCCGGCAGTCGGTGCCAAGGCTCTTTGTCGATTGTTTGTTTTTGTTCTTTTCGGGTAACTCGGAGAGAGAGAGCGAAGGGCACATCAAGGCGAGGGAGGCGAGGTGCGAGTCTACGTTGAGAACGAGCATAGAATGAGCACTCACTCGGTGCATTTGTGTTTGATAATGAGATTGCATAGCAAGCTTGAAGCTTGAATGGCTCCGCGTAAGGACTGAGAGGTGGGATGTATCGCGAGCTCTGAATTGGCTCAACTAGGGAGGGGGGAGCCGTAGGAGTTGTCCCTAAGTGCTGCCGAAATACATTTGTTTACCACGATGATTCATTGAATACATATTATTAAATTACCCGAATTAAATATTATTTATTTTCTCTCTCTTTACAGTATTTCACTGGCAAGCTACAATAATGGGCCCGGTAAGATGATAGCGGCTGCAAGAGAATGGATGTGTTTAGGGAAACAAATGAATTCATAGAAAATGGAAGCTCAAACTTTCAACTTCTGTATAATCTGCTACTTATGAACTACGTCAGAATAATTAGTGATTTTTATTAGATTCCTTCTCTGCAGATGTTTGGCAATGCACTTGCAGTATTTACTTCAAGACTTGATTTTTAAGCCCAGATTTATTTGTATTTTGAATCAATTTGTTCTCGGCCTGAACACATCCACGAATTGCAGAATCCATTGATTTAAAATGTACTTCGGTTTTTGATGTATTTTACTAATCTGTTTTCTTTGATCACTACAGCCGGACAGCCCTTACCAAGGAGGTGTTTTTTTCTTAACTATACATTTTCCAACAGACTATCCTTTCAAGCCACCCAAAGTGGCCTTTACAACACGCATATACCATCCAAACATTAACAGCAATGGATCGATTTGCCTCGATATATTAAGATCTCAGTGGTCGCCAGCATTAACTATTTCAAAAGGTGAACGAATCGGCAGAGAGAGAGAGTTGCGATTTGTGTTTGTGGAGAATCTTTGCTAACGTATTCTTTTCTCATTGCAGTCTTATTATCAATTTGCTCTCTACTCTGTGATCCCAATCCAGATGATCCGCTTGTTCCAGAGATTGCCAGAATATATAAAACCGACCGGGAAAAATACAATGAGCTGGCACGGGAATGGACTCGGAAGTATGCTATGTGATGCGTTCCAGATTGCAGCAACAACAGTCCAACAACAAAATTAGCAACAGCAACAGCAAATACAACATCAGCAACAGCAAAAGCAACAACAACAGCAAACACAACAAAAGCAACAAAGATAAAGATAACAATTAACAATAGTTACAACAGCTGCTACAGCTGTCCTCTCCCCGGAATCATCAGCTCCTATGTTGAATTTATCAATAAGAACAAGAAAAGCGGCAACAATATCAAAATGAGCTGCAACGCTTGCAACAACATCAGCAGCAACCGCATCAGCAACAGCAATAACAACAGCAGCAGCAGCATCAGCAGCCACGAGTGGAACGGAGGCATGTTAGTACCAACAACAGTGACAGCCACAAAATCAGCGGCAACAGCAGCAGCAGCAGCGAAAGCAACAACAACAGCAAAAGCAACAGCAACTGTCAAATTCAAATCAAGTTTGTTTGAACAAACAGCAGCAGCAGCATGAAGAGAAAATAATTTAATAATAATTACTGAAAAATTATGTAAGCATAAACATTTAAAGCGAGACAGCTACCAACAACACAGCATCCCACACATAATAAGTTTAAAAACAAAAAACAAAACTACAATAAAGATCAGCTGGAAAATTATTATTATTATTATATTATATTTAAAGAACCGGAAAATAAAATTTACAAAAATTCAAATCTTACGATGATGAGATGATAGACAAACTTACAAGGCACATTTAGGACTCAGCTAATTATTCACTTTGTATTCTCCCCTTATTGTACATTTTTATATATTAAATTGAAATTTTTATAATTCGAGGAACTCTGCGAAACTATCAAAATGAAAAAGTTATGGCGATCAGAAAAAAATTATAGACTTTTTTAATTTATTTGATTTTTATAATGCAACCAAAGTGGGAAATTGGGAACGACAGTACTTCTGATAGTCAAAGTGATCAGTAAGAGTGTGGGTTTTGAAGGGGGAGTTGTGAAGTCACACACAAGCTATTGTATATCCCTTCTACTAAAATATAATAAATACAAAATAGAAAAAGTGGGTGACCCTCGAGTTAGTAATCGATTTGTATGTTACGAAAATTGTTGGGCTAAAGCATAAGAATATATACGTGTATGGTTGTTTGAGTAAACAACGAATGACTTAAAATCTGTATTTAATAACGAAACTGAAAACGAGAAATAATATAAATTCATACTTCATATTTTTGCTTAGTACCCTTGAAAGTGTAATTTAACGTATTGTTGATTGTGAATAGAAAATGCTTCTATATCGTCGTAGTTTTGGAAAAGTATCGTATGACGAAAAGGGCAATTTTACAAGAGAAGCTTCTTTAAGTAAGGGGAATATAATAACTAAATCAATCAGTATACTGATTAAATCTTAAGTTGGCAAAAATCTTTTTACATACAATAAATAATAGAACCTTAATTTATTCTATAACTATATCGAATTAGGTTTTCATTTTTGAAGGAAAGCGAAAAAAGAGACATACGATACTTTTGCCCAAAATGCGACGTTTAGGTGAATTTTCCTAGGATCTTAATGTTTCATAAAAGAAATCTATAAACTTGAGTTAACTCGGGCCCATGATCTTCAAATTATAAATATGTTTTCTAATTTTTCTGACTCAATTTTGATACTTTTCTTTATTAAAATTAAATTATGCATTGCTATTCAATCAATTTACGGAATAAGTTCGCAGATGTTAAGGTTACTTTTAAAAAGAAAATCTTTAAATTGAGGTTGATACCTTATTTGAAGGAATAAAAAAATGAAAAAAAAAAAAAAAAAAAAAAAAAAAAAAAAAAAAAAAAAAAAAAAAAAATAGAACTGTTGGTTAAGTTGGTTACAACTAAATAAGAAACCAAAATTTATATTCAGGAAATAGATTATATATTATGAAATATGTTTAATGTACACATCGTCAAGGCTTGGAATCGACCAAGTCTTCAGCAATATTGTTCCACGAGTCTGTCACAACAGCCCAAAGTGCCTTATTATTCTTGGGCTCAGCTTCAGAAACCTTTTCCTTAACTGGATGATAGTATAAACAATTGCGTGTAACTCAGCCCTGGCTTCGAAGAAATTGTGACAAATATTATTTAAACATCTAGTGTTATAGACTTGACAACAGGGCACCCTATAGTATTCATCTCATTGTAACTCTGTCAAAGTTGTGATTACAGAAATTGGTTTGTACATATGTCAAAGAGAGTTCGGGTAAGTGGAGAAATAACTAGAAATATTGCTTGTATATTCATATAGATGTAAAAATAGCCGCAGCTATTGTTCGGTGTTCGGGGAACATACCATGAAATTGCTTCTTATAGAGACAGTTCTATTTTAGACGCAAATTGCAATTTGTTGACGCCTGTAAAATGGGTAAGAAACCTGGCAGGTGAGCAGCTGCTTCGAATGCGGTCAATGTGAAGGGCATCTCGAATTCGTACAGAAAGTGGCGCAAGAATGTGGCACAGCCAAAGAGCAAGCTCAGCTTAATCGGTTTGTTGGCCAAGTACACACACATACATATTAATGTGTTTGTGTGTGTGTGTTGTATCGAACAGAAGCTGGCAACGAACGTCGCATGCTAAATTAACATTCAAATCTATTCAGAGCCTCAATTAATATACGGCGCCGCCAACGTTGGCGCTGTCGCTGACTGCGCTGCCAGCGCCAAACTTTGGAGAAGCTTTTTCCTCGTCTTCCTTCTTCGCCGATTAACGATTGACGTGTCAATAGTCTATTAAGAGAGAGAGAGAGCGTTCAGTTGCTCTGTGCTTACGTCACAACTGCCAGCTGTCGTGCAATGTCAACTGAGGCAACGTGTAGGCGTGTGACGTCAGAGTCTCGCTCTCACTCAAGCGTAACCTCTCTCACATGCCATAATGGCGCGCTGTCTGCTGCTCTCCACTCTCTCTGTCGCTTTCCTTCGCCGGCATCGTTCGTTGATCGTCGTGTGCGCGCGTGTGTGTGTGCGTATGTTGGGCCCCAATCTATGTGGCGCTGCCGCTGCTCTGCCCCAGTTGCCGCTGCTGCGGTCTTCAGTTTACTTTTAGCTGCCTCGCGAGTGGCTCGTGAGAAATTCGCAAACTGAGTGTGAGATTCGTTGTGGCGGCCCGCAACTAGAACAGAAAGTATGTAAATACATGCGTGTGTATGTACATATGTGTGCACACATAAATACACACCCACAGACATCACACAAACACAGACATGTGTATGTAAATAAATCGAAGTCAATTTGAGTGATTGACAATCGCAGCGACAACACGTTTTGCACGTGATGGAGACGAAAGACGAAGGGGAAAATGGGCAGGAGAAGAATCTCTGAGTGCGAATCTGAATCTGACGAATCTCCAAGCGAAAATGGTTATGCAAACAAGGCAAGAGGGCAATAGAAACGTCACTTCGCGTTCAATGGGACTCTAAATGCGCCACGAATCGAGTCAATTAAACTGCAGCTCAAAGGCGGCCGATAAGGTTAAATATGCACGATAACCAAGTGGATCGCTGTGCGCGCTTGTGCCTTCTTTATGGCCAGCTGGGCAGCCCCCGTCTCCAGCTCCAGTTCGCGAGTCGGAGCCGCCTTTTGTGCGACGCTTTTCACACTCATTCGCGAACAGAGACAGAGATAGAGACTGTGGACTTTGCGTAGACTGTAACAAGTGTTTTCTCCTCTTCTCTCTCTCTTCTTCTGCCAGATCAGCCAGCGAAAATGAGTCCGCGTCCACGCGAGAGCCTTGCTGACTGTGAGCTCAGCGACGAGGCCCCGACAACATGCCTCAATCGGGTGAAGGATCTAGACGGCAACTGGGTGAGTACCAGCAGCGGGAAAGGGGTTACAACCTAGCACAGACAGAGCTAGATGCTATTGATAAGCTGTAAGCAGCTGATAACCCTTGATATAGAGATGAGCCCACCACCCACGATAGTTTTAATATATTGAATATTTTTGTGACATTCTGACTCGATTGTCTTGTATCGATTTTTTTCGATCAATTAATCGAATAAATCTGCCAGACTCCAATTTTTTGCTCTGCTTTTTCCCTTCAGTGTTGCCAGGTCAGCTTTCTCTCGTCAAATCAAGCTTTCTTCAAAGTCCCATAGCGGGACAAAATCTGAAGTCTTGCGTTTCTAGCATATTTTAATAACGATAACTTAATACAAATTAGCTTTTATCTTTGCAACTCCATACAATTTAGCTTTTTTCAAATCTTATCTAGCATATTTTTGCTCAAATATGCTTGAAACACTGTTTTTTAATAACTCGCAAAATACCTTTTTTTAATCAATCAGAAAACATACATTATTTTCGGAAAAGATAATTATAGACAACTATGCATTTAAGGAATTTTGGTAACACATAATTGATATATATGAATTTTGAGAAGATTTTCAGGAATTTCTGTTAACGGGGCGCCAAGATCTGGTAATTGATCTCTATAAGGCGAGCTTAGGCAATAAAATATTAGGCAAAATGTTTCGCTTATAAGAAAGCTCAAAACTCGATTGTTAAAAAATCGATTTAGCCCAAAAAAAAAAGATCGATCAAATTGACTTTTAATCAAAACGTTTTCAGCTCTATTATGGCATAGTGGTCTGCTTTTCTTGACTTTTTAATATCATTAGTAAACAATAGTGTCAATCTAAGAATGGGAAATCAGCCAAGTACATTGTTGAAATTACAAATCCAAAGCACGTATTTTTTCACAATCTAAGAAGACTTAAGCCTTTGGTTTATTTGGACAACATACTTCAGGAGTATTCAGTTGAGCCACTTAATAAAAGAGAGCTAGAGCTGGAAGCTAAATCGATAATTCGGTTTTTTTATTTTTCTTTCCATCCATTCTTTTTCCGTCGATATAAGTTTTGAGAATCGGTTTATTCGAAAATTTAAAACAAGTACTAAACTACTGCTAATAAATTAGTAAACATGTCTAGTAGTGGGGTAAAATTCATCATATTGTCTTATTTATTTTTCAGTAACTTCAAGCAAAACAAAACGTTTGTTTTTTAAAATCATATCCCAAAAAAACGGATTTTTCCTAATATTTTTAAATTTTTGAAAATAAATCGATCGATTTATTTCCACCTCCATTGGGAACCCTGCATTATATTTGTGCGTTAATCACTATTGCTACAGTATTGAATATTTTGAATATGCCAACTAACGATACCATCCCAGCTGTACTTTGAAAATGCCCTCAGCACGGCACGTGCAGTGTGCAGCGCGAACACAGGTGCAAAGCAGAATGCTCAAGGAGAGAGAGCTTTGCTTGAGTTGAGCACATCTGGGCTGAGCCAAGTAGCGAATGAAGTCAAGGTCAAGTTGAGTGGCAATTATGTTTGCGAATCTAGCTTACATAAATGCACAACTCACACACGCACACTCACTCATGGTGCCTTGAAGGTATTGCTCCATTCAGGCGGAATTCCTGAAGTTCACCGAACAGCGTCACTGCCCCTGCAGCTGCTGACTGCGAACAGGTTTCGGTTGCGGCGGCTTTTGTTTATTGTACGATAAATTGGTGTTACAAATCAAATCGGGCATTCGTACTTTACTGTCGCTTGAACAATGAGCACGAGTGCCCTCTCTCACTCACACACACACATCCACACGCATTCATCTGCAGAGCTTACGCAGTTCTCGGCACGCGCGCGCAACGCACTTGTAACTGTTATGTAACTGTTGACTGGGCGCTGCTGCTGCATACACCAGAAAACTGTAAACAGAAACTTGTAAAGAGTTGCCAGGTAGCTCTCGAGTGATAACAGTCCTTTCATTATATCGTTTTTCTAATTTGCCAATATTATTTTTAAAATGCTAAAAGTTGTTACTATTTTTAAATCAGTAACCCCTTTACATAATCAATTAATTAGTGATAAACAGGTTCCAAATATAAAATCAGTGGATATGGCAACCCTAAACTTGCACAACTAACGAATCGAAAGCCGGCTTAGTCGAAAATTCGCATAACTCTCGCCTCAAAAGAGTTGCTCAAGCCATGTTGCAATCTCCTCTCACTCTCGCGTGCTCTCTCTCTCTCTCTCTCTCTTTCTCTCTCTCTCTCTCTCTCTCTCTCTGTCTCTATCACTGTTTACTCTCTCGCGCTCTCTTTCGATCTTTCGATTGCTGCAGAATTAATTGCAGTGAGCTTTTTGGAGAGAGCTTTGCACTGATAACTTGGCGAACATTCAGTCGATTCGAATTCAGTTTCGTTCAAGTTATTCAACGAAACGGTTGGAAACGGTTTCAGTTCGAAAGTGAGGATAATTAAATTAGTGTTTGAATATTAAAATATATCAGCAAGTTCTTGAAAACATGAATATTTAAAGTGAAAAGAAACTGATATACAGGAACTTTTAAAATATAGTTGAAATATTTATAAAACTGGAGAAAACTCATTTTCCACCGTGATCTTTGTTAGACAAATTAAAAGAAAATGGAAACGACTGTAATAACGACCACAGAAACAACTACATCTGTTTTGAAGCGCAGTAAAAAGAAAAATGTAAGATATACAAATGTGCATTGACATGTGTATAAACTGTTGAAGGGGAGGGTTGGGGGTGCAGCTCGATATGCTTGTGCATTGAACGTATTGAACGTATTGAAACCGAAACTTTTCAAGTGAAACCCTAGTGCAATCGTTTGACAAACATTGCGAAATGTCGTATATAGTCGTCGTGAAACCTACGTCAATGACTAAATTAATTGCACATCCTGTTTATCGGTGACTCGCCATTAAAGTCTGTTTGTCCAGTCAACAACAAAGCAACAACCGAAACAATTGAAACAACAGCTTGACAGAACAAATCTCCGATTCGCCATTCGCAGTTCGCAATTCACAATTCGCATCTTCGAAATCTATATTCGATGATGCATTTCGCAAAACTACTCGAATCAGCTGCTGCAGTGTTTACCCGGTAAACAAACGCAAGGGCAGCAGCAAAGAGTTACTGAGAATTGAATTGAGATCTGAACGTGCTAGGCTGGGACTTGTAACTCGAGATAGTCGCTAAGCAAGAGATTGCAACACACACACTCGCACACTCACACACTTTCAATTGAAACATGCGCGGAAGTGCTCAAGACATTCCCAATATGCCGAACATATGCAAGGTCACTCGCAACTTGCACTAACATTTCCCAACGGGTGTAGTGCTCCGTTTATGGAGAGTCTCTGCTGCTGCAAAGAACGTTGCATCAAGCGAAGCTTGCGAATGTAAACAATACGTCATCAACCTGTTACAGCACTCTCTCTCTTTCTCTCTCTCTCCTTCTCTCTCTCTTGCACGTGCGACTGCAGTTGCACTAGGTGTTGTTGCTTTTGGCTTGCATAACATTAGAAGCCGCACAAACAAATTAAAGTCAAGCCCCCAACTTGGTGTTGTTGTTGTTGATTTGGTAGATTTACTAGTTGTTGTTGTTTGTTATTGCGGGTAATAACATTATTATGTATGTCAACAACAACAACAACAAGTGAATCTATAATAATTGCAGCAGCTAAGCGATCTCGAGTGAAGACGGAAGTCGGCGTCACCTTTGACTGGCTTTGAATGCAAATTAAAGCCACTAAATGATATCGAATTGGCTTCCAACTTCTTGCTAACTGTTCTTCTCTACTTCTCTTCTCTCCCCCCACCTTTTTCGTCTTCTTTCAGCTCGATGGTCAACCGACTTGCGAACAGTCTGCAGACGCAGCGCATCAATTTCCGGCCAACGAGGAACCGAATGTGCTGGGACATGGCCCGGACTACGATGACACCAACAAGTTGGCCAATCTAAAATGGCTCTGCAACTTTGACGATGTGAGTACTCCTGCACCTCCCCCCCTCCCTCTTGGGCAACCCTTTCCACACATTTAATTCAATTTCGAATTCAATTGTCGTTGTTTTTTTAATTGAGCGCAATTTGCGGGGAACCTTTTCGGGCACACAATTTACATGAATTCTCCCTGACTTGGTCTATCGACACTGCTGGCCCAATACACATGCACACACACATGTGAAGACGTGTGTGTGTGTGTGCATGTATCCACTGTGCACTGTGGTCATGTTCAATTTGCGTGCCCAATATATTCGCGAGTGCGTGTTGTAAAAGCCCAAAACGCCGAAAAATGCAAAACGTGGCAACAATTGCCAAATAATACAAATAGGCACGAAAACAACAACATCAACAACAACAACAACTATAATGACAACAACAATAGTCACATAAACAACAACAACAGCTGCCGCAGCGAACTAAATCAAGGTCGATTTTATTATTAACCGAAAGCAAAGAGCGCAAAAGACAACGAGCAAGACCCGCATAGATGAGGAAGATAAAGAAGACGCCGCAAGAGTGTTAACACTCTTTAAACCCAGTTAGAGATGATCGTTAACTGTCTACGGCAAATGGCTTTCTATCTACCCGTCTTTATCGTCTTACCAAGTCAATAAAGGGAACGTGCTCAAGTTATGATGTTGCTCAAGCGATAACCGAACCAAAGATTAAATTTGCAAAGCAAACGGAGAATCGGCAAGTTCCTAACTCTAGAGTGGATACTTCAGTTTATAAAATGTTTCCCAGGAGAGTCAACCATTCGAAAAGTTTCCCAGAGTATGCAGACTTCGACGAGATAACAATGCGACAGCATTTGCTTCTTTTGATGAACAATTTCATTTAATTCATTTGCTTAATTACGCAATTGAGAGACTTTGAACGTTTGAATTTGGCGTGTGGCCAGTGTCGCAAAGGTTTCTTTCTTCTTCTTTGCTTTGTTCGCTTCCAATGTCGCCCATTCGATATGCAGGCGATGTGCGGCTTGACCATGTAAGACCTTATAGAAAACTAATCCGATTTACAATTCTCTTGTCGCTGCAGGCTCCAACCCATCTGAAGTTCAATCCGTATATACGACGTGGCTACCGCACATTCCTGTCCAACAAGCTCTGCCTGCAGAGCATCTTCTGGTGGACCAACGAGACGGTAAGGGAGAGTCACTGAGAGAAACCCAAATAGAGAAAGATTAATACCATCGATATTAAACCGTGACTAATGTTTCTCTCTGATGTATTCTCCATGGCAGATCAACATCTGGAGTCACTTGGCTGGCTGCATCCTCTTCATCGGGCTGACCATCTTCGACTTTCAGTTCCTGCGCGAACACGCCGAGCTGAGCGATCAGGTGCTGGTCGTCTGCCTGCTCGTCTGCTTCTGCCTGTGCATGCTGATGTCGGCCATATACCACATATTCTCGTGCAAGTCGGAGGAGCACTATGAGCTCTTTCTCTCTGTCGACTTCCTCGGCATCTCGCTGTCCCTGGTCGCCATCTACATCAGCGGCATGTACTATGCCTTCTGGTGCCACACGGTGGGTAGATCCCGCATGGATTGCATCCTCACTTTACTGACTTTACTTACTTGTCTTGTCGACAGTTTCTCAGAACCCTGTACTCCACCATTGCGCTGGGCATGTTTGGCCTGGCCATTGCCGTGCAGATACCCAAGCTGAACGTGTCCATGAACGGGAAGGTCGCCGTGCTGCTGCTGTGGTCGGCGTACGGCATCCTGCCGCTGGGGCACTGGGCCGTGGCCATGGGGGGACTGGAGCACGAGCTGGTGGGACTGATGGTGCCGCGCATTGTGGTCATGTACGTGCTCTGTCTGGTGGCATTCGTGTTCTATGCCGCCAAGATCCCAGAGCGCTGGCTCAACGGCAAGGTGGACTTCGTTGGCCACTCGCACAACTGGTGGCACCTGATCATCGTCGCCGCCTTCTACCACTGGCACAATACGGGCATCGTCTACGCCGAGTACCGTCTGAACAACGGATGCACTGCACCAGCGCTTGCCTGAGGCTGCCCGCTGTGTGTGTGTGTGTGTGTGGAAGTGCGGGTGTGTGGGAGTCTGCCACGACTTCTCTGGTCTAGTGTAAATAGTTTAGACGCAATTAAGGATGTAACTAATATTTAGTTGTAGTTGTCGGGATTGTCGACAGTGTTATTTATGTACAAATCAGACAAACAAACACACAAAGAAAAACACGCACGCATAGCGTGGGTGCAGCTAGGGTTTCCCGTTAGTCTTTATTTACATACATTACAAACAAATGTACATTTATAATCGAAAGTCTCGAGTAACTTGTGAAGACGGTTTTTTAACGGCCATGAAGAATTATGAATCTGGTGTATTTTTATATACAAAATATATTAAAGCAAAACTTAAAAACAACAGAAAAACATTTTATTTCGATTATTCCTGAGGTAGGTGAGGTAAAACTCACCACACTCGAAAATCGTAATTCGAAACTCCACTCGAAAATCGATATTCCAACTTATTCAAGTCACAAACCACTCGTTAAGCATTGACTTGACTTGACGTTCTTGTGAAATCGGTTCGTGTCTTTGCGACTTAACGAGTGTTAACGAAATGCAACAAAATTTTGAAGCTCGCACTGGCTTCCCTCGCGACCAGCCTGCGATTCACAAAGGGTGACAAATAAAGAAGCCCGCAGTCGATATCTTCTCGGGTTTTTCGCAATGTGTAATAGAACACGAAAAGAAAGCCGTTTGCGTATCAAATGAAAGCTTGCTTAGTTTTCACTAATAAACTCAATTTCCCAAGACACGAACCTACATAATTGTGTCCGGGATGACAGCATTAAGTAAGCAGTAAACTGCCTGGCCATGCTTTTATTTCCGTACATTCCCAAGACACGATCCCATTTGTGTCGAGATCTCTTTGTGCGATTTCTTTAATTTATTGTTTTTCAATTTGTTGTATTTTTATAGAACGTCCTGCCACGCATTTTATTGTACTCTACTAAACTTTATCATTGTTGGAAGTTTCACATATATAGTCGCTTATAATTTAATTCGATTTTTATTAAACTAAAGTTATTCATATTTTTTTAGTTCAAGGTATTTTCTTTTTTATTTTTTTCGAGATTACCAAAAAAAGTGTGTTATTTACGAATAGTTATCAACTTCTTATACGAAGCAACAATTATTTTTCCCTGTCTGTTAACACAAAAGAAATATAAATGAGTAAGGTTTAAAAGTTTGATTATTATTTGAATAATTGTGAACACTCTTTAATATTTTTTTGTATTTTATCTGCTAATGTTGTTAATGATTTACTCTTCTAGCAGTGTTAAGGGTGAGCAGATTTTTTCGTCCGTCAAAATGGATTCACGATGCGTACATAAAAATCCTCAATGGCATGTTTGCAGTTTTTTAATGAAATATGTTTATGCAACAAACGAAATGTGTATATAAAATCTGAAAGTTTTGCATTTATCCTAGATTTGATTTTTTGGTTTTTTTAAAATATATTTTCAGGCATTGCCAACGTACTTCATGCGATCGATTCATTGTGAAATACCCCATTGGTCATGGTATAAAACTCTATTTAATTGATATCACAGCTGAAAATGATACAATATAATGCACTTTTCGATGTTTTCGCCATTTAAATGAAACCACAAAGTACTTAAGTGTGGCATAAAAGCAAAGTATAACGCAAAAAAGAAACTTTTGCTGAAACAGGAGAAAACCATTTTAAAAACTAAAAGGAAGTATTCTTTCGTCCCAATTTGATAAACTGGAAAAAGGCTGATTTGAAAGTGTTAATTGGGTTTTCACTTAGTTTACAATTATCGTCGTTTAATCATTATCTTGCTTTATTGATCAGCATCTTGCTTTGATTATTTTGAACTTTCCGTCATTGAACCGTCCAAAGACAGTTCCAAAAGAGCATTGCATCGCAAGGAATCGCACAAATTACATTAAAAATGCAAATATTCATAAGTAAATTCATGACATGTCGCCGCCGCACGTCTTTGGGCAACTGTTGTAGAGTTGTTGTTGTGGTTGTTGTTGTTGTTGCTGCTGCTGTTGCTGCTGCCGTTGCTCCATTGTTCGCAAACAAGATGGCGCATGGCAAATGGGCGCCAAGTTGGTTGGCCGGGAGAGGGGAACAGTAGCAGAAGGGGGCCCTATAAAGACTTGAGTTAATTATTCATGCAATGTCGCTGCCAGCACTTCAGCAACAACAACATCGCGCACAGCAACAACAATAACAACAACAACAATAAGAAGAAGTCGAAGAAGAAGAAACAAGTGAAGCACTGTGGGAGCTGCGCAGTTCCGAGGACCCTTTTTAATATTTATGAACACAACCGATTCTCTAATTATAATTAGGAATTGAAAAGTTAGCACAAAAGGACAACAGCAACAAAGAGAAGGCAGCAACAACAATAACAACAACAACTAGGGCACACGCTTTGTGCCACGCAACAAAAGTTTGTGTGCACTGAATCATAATTAAAGGGGTGTGTGGGAGTATCATGAGGGTTGGGGGCGCCTCAAGTGGTGGGGGGAAACTTACTTGCGGCTCTGCTACTGTGGGGGTTGCACGCCGTGTGTCGTGTTGTTGTTGCTGCCCCAGCACAAGCACCACCCGCAACAACAAAATGGCGAACCGAATTGTGTTTTAATGGAAGCACTTGAGAGGTTTTTGTTTCTATTTCAAGCTCGCGAAATGTTTAATTGTTCAGATTTGCCCACAAATTAATCGATGTCTAGGAAGGTAGAGGCTCTAAGATATTTTCAAAGTTCACTTATTCTAAGTAACAATTACGATATGGATACAATCACATGTATGGTAGAACAAGTCAGAATGAATTTCATTTCTATTCATTGAAATGTAAAAATAAATAAGTATGTAAATATCTACCTTATTTATAATTTTGCTCAGTTGCCTTGTTTGATTAACACAATTTACAGTTGTAATGTATTTGTTAAATAGCTTTAACTGATTCGTAGAGGCGGGAAGGGAAGTGTAAAAATTAAGAAATAATATAAAATACTATCTGCAAGACACTCGAATGCTGTCACAAAATTTGGTGGCTCTATTTCTTTGCATTCATACAGACCACCCTTTTCAATATTGACTTAACCCTGGATACTGGCATAAGTGTATTGTATCTGAGGGGGATTACTTCGAAGGGGACAACATAAATATTGATAAATAAATAAATATTTTTTCTTAAAAATACAAAGTCACTTTACTTTTACTTACACACCTCGTATGTATGTACATACCTGCTCAGACGTCACCTTCTGCTCCTAAAATACATATATACATATTCAAACATATTGCAATTAACACAAAAAAACATACCTCTTTTTTTATATTCTAGGCCAAAAAAGATTAGTTATTCCAACAATTTATATAAATTTTGGGTAATTTTCGATTATTATAGAAATTATATAATAAACTATACCTTTTATTGCTAATTAAATACCTACCAACACCTACAACTAATGATTTTAAAGTACAATTTATATTAAAAGTACAGCTAACTAAATTAAATACTAAAAAAGAAACAAAAACCAGAACGATTTGTTGAACTTTCATAAGATCTTTCTTATTTCTTAATGACAAACCAAGAAATATTTTGTTTGCGGTACAAAAAAAAGACAGAGTGACATACAGACGGAAATGGCCATAGACTTCTCTGATGATGCTGTTTCAGAATATGTATATTGATTTTGTAAAGTCGTACTTATTTGAAAACTCACTTCTCAAATGAATATTCCCTCTGCAACTTAAAGAAAAAGGTAAATTTACTCAATATTTAAAATAATTATGATAATATTTTTTTTATAATCGTTAATTCGATTACTTTTATGTCTTAAGAATCATTTTATCTAGTACGAGCTCCACTCTCTTCCCCCTTCGCAGCTGCTCTCGAGGCGTTATTGGTCCGCACAGTTGTCGAGGTACTTCGGCAGCTCACGTTCGATGCAACCAGGCGTAGTTCCAGGCGAACTAGATATCTTCTGTTTTTTCTCGGGATATATTATAATATTTGTTTTCGAGGGACCTTAAAGCGTGCTCTGCCACAACAAATATGAACTACCCCCGCGATTTGAATACGAGTTGATAATCCCGCTCACTCAAGGAGAACTCCAACCCAACTCCAGCAGCATCCGCTTTGACTTTCATTTCCACTTCCACTTCCACTTCTCACTTCATACTTTTCCCCACCCCCTCTCCCATGCTAATCACGTGCCCCACAACTCAGTGACGTAATGAGGCAACTCACGAGGCAATTTGCTCGCCGTCATGCCTGAATTGGCTTCTAAAATTGAAAATATTTCAACGTTGTCTTGTCTCGCGCGAAATTCGAAAAAAATTCAAAATTCTTGATCATATTTTAGAGGAAACAATTGAGCGACACGCGTTGCCTGCCAGCGCGTGAAATTGCAGCCAATTATGGCAAGATGGGGGAGGTGGGATGGTGCAGGGAGGAGGGGCTGCACACTTGACTGACAGTAGACAACCTGCCAGCGTCTGCCACTTGATCAAGTGTCCAATTGGAGTGGGTGGGATCACAGATTACCGATGCACGAGAAGCAAGAGCTGCGCGAGATGACGCTCTAGTCAGTTGCAGCTCCGTCCATACATGTGTTTGTATGCGTGTGTGTGTGTGAGTGTGTCTTTGCAGCTCTATAAATAGGGGCTGCGATGAGCCTGACAGTCGAGCAAATGAACCCATAAGTCAAATCGAACAGCCGCTCGACTGCCGCTGCCTCTGCTGCCTCTGCCTCTGCTGCCTCTGCCTCTGCTGCTGCTGCTGTTTTTTAGGGCTTAAGTGGGCTTAGCTCGGAGCGACAAATGGCGCGACGTTGTCGGGGCTGGAGCAGTTTTTAGTTGCTATGTTTGCCGCATGCTGCACGCTGCATGTTGCATGTTGCCTGCTGCATGCGGGCTTAACTAGGCTTAACTCGCCCTGCATTTTATTTCGGGAACTATTCCGACGTCGTCGCAGTCGCCGTCGCTGCGCATCTCCAGCCAAACAGTTCATAATTTGGCTTTTCCGCTGCAGTTTTATCTGTGTTTAATTGATTCGCTCAAGTTCAGTCAGCTCTCGTCTCCGTCTTGCTCGTCTTTTCACTTTCATTTGCCTGGGGGCCATCAAATTAATGTCCCAGTTCCCTCCCATTGCTCCTGCTCCTGCTCCTGTTGCCGGCTCTGAAATGAAAGTGCTTTCTTAACATTTACATAGAACATTTAGCCAACATATGGCTGGCAAGCGACTTCATTTATTTCCTCTCTCCTGGGGGGAAGGGTATCGCGAGGAGGCGGGCGAAGGGAAGGGAGGGGAGGGGAGTGTAGTGTCACATTGGAAAACAGGCGAAATGCTTGCGCAATATCCATAAAATGCGCAGATAACCATAAGTCCTGTTTAAGTCTCATTCCGGGCCAGGGAACGGGGATAGAGGGGGCAGTCTGCACGGGAAAGGGGGGTTAGACCGGGGTTACGTATGTGTGCGATGCTGCCTGCAAGTGCGTTCCTCCTGCAGGACACACAGGACACTCTGCGCCCGCTCTGGGCTCGCGCTGTGCGGCCTCATCTACATAACAATAAAATAAAAGGGCCGCTCGAATTTCGGTTCGCCTCGACTTCCTCTGCCTCTGTTCCTGCTCCTGCTGCTGCTCCTGGTTATGCTCCCCCCACTCTGCTGCTGGCGAGCGGCAGCAGGCATTAACCTAATTTTATATACATTTAATTTTATTTTATTTAATTTTAACACACACGCACACACACGGCTCTCTTCTTCTTATCACAGCCAAATGGCTGCGTTCGCTTATCAAATTGCCTTGGGTTGTTTGTAGCGGTAGATACCCTGGAACTTGATCAATAATTGACATGTATGCGTAGATACCTATTATAGTTCATTCGAGACCAAGAACATGATTTATGTTATTCTGGTAATTGGCAAGATTTGGTCTTCACTTTCCTATTGCAATCGACTTGATATTGTACGAGACTCAAGGCTGTAGTGACGGGCTCCTATTTCATATAATTGCCTTGCTTTATAATATAGTATAAAGGTTAGTTTATAAAACATTTTACATAACAAACTCAATACTAATTTTTCGATTATACTTTAGCAAAATCATCAAAAATTTATTTATTTTCCGTTGTTACCAGGTAGGCAGGGACCTTTGTACACACCCTAAATATGTTTTGCTACGGGCCTGTCCATATTCAACTTAAGCAATATGGTTGTATTTATTTGTTTATTTAAATTCGATTAAAGAAAGGTTTAAATTTACACAGTCAAATTATCGTTACAAATACATTTAAAACAATTTTGAAAAGAAGAGTCAACAGTTTTTAAGGTAATATTTTTGTAAATTCAAACAAGAATAAACCAATCCAACAATTGTGTCATAGAATTGGGGAAAGCCAAGAATCACCAAATTAGATTTTAAGGATTAATAATTCTTAATCCACCCACGTTGTAATCAATAAATCCAGAAGGAAATAGAGCAAGCATGTAGATAGAAACGGTGAAATATAGACAGGTTTTTGGTGGAAAATTAGCTACATAAATAGGTATAAAAGATAAAATTAAGAGGATGCTACAGAGTTTGACTAAGAAGGAAAAACGATCGAATTCTAAACCCAATACCCTGAATGGTTCATGCTGGGTATAGTTTGATCTACAATTGAATAATATAAATGAAAATATTTGTAATTGGGAATGAAGGAGTCAGATAAGTCGTTATTTGCCTTTAATCTCAAATACAAGTAATAGGAGGGTACATGAAAGTTTAACTGACTTGGATCTGTGTGATTACCAAATATGATGGTTGCAAAAACAACAAAGTGCTCTATAGTACTGGCCACTAGGTCATAGCTGATGAAGTAAGTACTAACAAAAGGACTACCCGTACGACAGGGTAATCTTAGTATTTTAATAAAGATGATTACTATTTATCTATGAGTCAATGTGAGTTGTTCCTTTCTGTACGTTGTTGTTTTCTTGTACTACAATCAATTCGAAAGGGTTTTCTCTCTAATCAAAGCTGCATGCAGAATGTAAACCCATCATTAGAGCAGTCATAAGTCCCATTCCCCCTTCCCCCTCAGAGAAAGGGGGAAAAACTGTTGTCAAGTACATTTGCACGTCACGACGAGGACACGAATCAGAATGAGATTCACACTCGAAGTGTGTGAGTGCGAGCGTGTGAATGTGAGTGTCTATGTGAATGTGGCTCTGAATGAGTGTGGACAGTCATAAAAAACAGCTTTTTCGACAATTTGTTGCGACGAGGGCAGCGATGGAGACGTAGAGCGGTTCAACTTCGCAGCCAGACAGTCCCAACAGTGAAACGCTTCTCCAGTTTCCAGTTTCAGTTTTCTTTTTGGCCACACCGAGACCGAAATTCCCCTCTGCCTCTGCCACGCCTCTGCTCCTCCTCCTCTAGCCCATCATAGACAATTTGTGCGCTGCTCGTGCGCATATTTCATAACTTTTGCCATAAGCTGCCCCAAGATAAATGTGCACGAAATCTACACACAAATCGAAAGCTGCACGAAAAACTGCAAAACAAAACATGCCACAAACAGTGGCAGCAACAGTAGCAGCAACAACAACGGGGACAACAGCCACGAGGCACATTGTAGCCAATTTAGAAGCGATTTTTGAATAACTCGACTTGCGAGAACAAGATTTATATAGCAAATGTGTTAAGTTGTACATCATTTGATGGAGTTACGAGCCCAACTTGCCTCCCCCCTCTTCCCCTACTCCCATCTTACTCTGCCAGAGAGGAAAAAGTTTTTACTCATGGCAATTGGATTTTTGAGTTATGTCTTTTACATATTTTGGACGGGTTCTGTGCTTTTATTAAACTTTCTAGAGCAAAGCACGACGAAGGAAAAAAAAGATTCTAATTTGATTGGTCAGTTCTTAACTCCCTGCATTATGCATGAGTCTGACAGAGGATGGAATTTCAATTGGGAACTGCGTTCCCAGGTCAGTTTAATGCCCTGTAAATAGGACTCAAGAGAGAGGGTGAGAGAGTATACGCACAGCGAAATAAACCTTATTTAACATATGTGTATCTGGAAGATATAACATTTGCGTATAATATGTCGATGGGATGGCAGGGGTGATAGTGAGACTTATATTATAGGAGGGAGTAATATTTGGGATTATTAATACGATACTTACAAGTGCAGGGTATTGTCAAGTCAGGCAATTAGCTCTCGGCCGAGCCAACTCCTACTTACGTACTTTGTTTTATTGTTTTCTTTGGGCGGCGCATAACTTAATGCCCGGCTATATGATGAATTTGCATGTAAATCGAATGCTGCTCAGCAAAGGGGCAGTGGGAGAGGATCTAAGGGGGAAGAGTCCACGCCTGCTGGACAGCGATGCGCATTAAAAGGAGTAGCAAACTATGTAAAGGCATCTGCATTTGCATAATAAGCTCCAACTGGACTCGAAGGCTTCGCTCGCAGCTTAGTTTATCTATCTTATCCGTTCCCATTTCCCTTTATTCCCCTTCCACTCTACTCTTTGCTTTAAATATAATGGCATATGGAGGAAGGGGAAATTTTAAACTACAACAATGCTGAATTCTTGCAAATCTTTTCAGATTCCTTATCGTCTTCAATCTTTCTTGGAATCTAATTCAATTCTTTAAAAACTGTTTGAAACCCTTTAGTTCCGTAATGAGAGCAGACGAATCATATATCAGTTAAAAGAAGAATTGCATAGCTGGCTCGACTTTTACCTCGGATTGGGGTTTATCAACGGAATGAGCCTCATCTCTCTCCTGGAATGAGGAACTTTTCCTGCCCCGAGGCACATGCATGCGTAATTTTCATTTGTTTAAGTGGAATAGTTTTCCTCCTCCCTTGTTGCTGTTGTTGTTGTTTGTGTGTGATGTTCCGATTGCCTGGTCACTGAGTCCGCTTAACATTTTTCTCCTTTGAGCTGGGCAGCTGCAGCAAGTCCAGCAGCGGCAGCAGCAACTGCAGCACCGACTCCGCATGCGATGGTTCCAATCTACGAGTAACTTTTACATTTAAATTTTCATTAAGTATTCTGCATACGCATAAATAAACTTGAACGTGCTCGAAAGCACAGTAAATGCAGCCCTCACACACACACACTCGTACAGCCGACTGACATAGCAATCCCTTTGTTGTGCTGCCCCTGCCCCCGTGCCGCAGCCCGCCCTGCTCATGCACTCCGTGCAGGACTCTGTGCAGGGCGGCACATGCAGATTTTGGGGCCAAACAAAAACATGAGAAGTGGCAAAAATAAATTTATATTATGTTCATAAATTCATAGAGCGGCCCAAGCGGACCCGGGACTGTGCCCGGACTGGGCCGGACTGGGCTGGAGTGGGATCTGCCCTGGGGCTGAATGTGGACTTGGACTTTGGGCGGCTATTACAGCAATCTGCACACACAATGGCAGTCACAGGCCCGCTGCGTGCGTGTGTGTGTGTGTGCGTTTTTGATATGCAAATTTTAACAGTGCCTGCGCTCAGTTCGCGCACCAAAAATAACAGCCAATCAACTGTGGCAGCAGCACACACACACAAACACACACTTACACGCACACGCACATAACTCGAGGCAATCCTTTCAACATGCTGGCCCTGGCCAACGAGGCCATTAAGAGGCAGAGCAGGAGGAGCAGGCCCAGGCACAGGTATCGAGTCCGAGAGCGGAGGGAGGAGGCGCAGGGACTGCGGCTTGTTTGCTGTTTGCTGCTCCACAGCGACGACATGGACATGGACATGGCCATGGACATTGGCAACGACACCGACAACGACAGCAGGCGAGGCGGAAGCCCATCGATAGAGCCCTTCCCCCTGCTCCGTTTTGGAGGCGTGGCAGAGTGTCGACAACGTCGCTTCAAAAATATTGCAGCCGCAGCACATTTCATGTCCTTGCCGCCTGTTTGTTGTCCTTGTTATTGCCGTCCACCGTTGGCCTCCTTGCTGTTGTTGTTCCTGTTTCCGTTCCTCTTCCTATTGTTGTTGTTGTCACTGCTGTTGTTGTTGTTGTTGTTGCTACTGCTGACGCTGTGCCGGACTCTGCGTGCATTTATAAATTATGCTCAACATGTAAAATGCCATTTTGAATATGAAATTTGATGCTTTTTTAAGCCCTGCCCAGTTGAGTCGTGTCGCCCTGCCTTCCCCTAACTCCTCTAACTCCTCTCCCTGTCCCTCCTCCTTTCTATCTGTCTGTTTGCTCTGTTCGTCGCATATTTCACCTGAGCTCCGAGTCATATTTTAATTACTTGCTAAACGCAGTGCACATTTTTCTACATTTCCACCAAAATCTTTTCTCATCTATTTCGAACTGTACCCGACTGCAACGGGGCGGGGCAGTGGGGGAAGGCGTGGCGTGCAGCGAAGGCAAGTGCATTTTTTGGCCTACTCAACTGTCCGAATTTAAGCGCAGAAAAAAGGTCAAAAAATCAATCGGCCACGCAACTAATTCATTTAAATCTAACAAAATCTGAGAAAATCCCTGGCAACGACCTTCGGGATTTTGAGATTTTACGAATGTCAACCGAAGCGAGCGCAACGCAAAGTACTCGCTCGACGGCCAACAGGGACGGGAGGGACAGTCTGCCAGTCGGGCAGCCAGTCGGAGTAAGGCGAAGGAAGGTCGCACAGCGACGGAGAGGGGGTTGGAGGAGGCTGGTCCCTGCTAAGCTCAGCAAGCAAATCACCCGGTCCGACGGCAACATTGGCGGCATTGCTGGCAACGCGTGTGAGCTTTGGCTAAAATAGTTGGCAACAGCACATTAAACAGCGATACCCCGCCTCCATCTTCGCCCGCTCCCCACACACACACATGCACACACACCTCCCCTGTGCGCACCCAGACACACATGGGCAGCGGGTGTGCGTGCGAGAGAAAATGAGCCAACAGCAAAAGTCGCAGAACTTTTGCAATTTGAAGCTAATATGTTGACAATCTCTGTGCTGCGTCGTCGTCGCCGTCGTCGTCGTCCTCATTGCCTGCACAGTGGCGCCAACTATGTGTGTACTTAAGTCAGTGGACAAAGCCAGGCGGCACTAGGTCGAGAGGGGGAAGTCCCCACGCATATTGCCGTCGGTGAATTCGTTGACATTCGTTACCTTATTGGAGGGCAAGTTAGTCGGCAAGTGAGTGATCCATTACATAAGGCAGAGATTAATTGAGAGTCTTGGGAAATTTCTTTGTGCTTTATTAAATATCTTAAGATATTGTATATGAACTACTTGTTCCATCCATCCACTTGATGAGTTGTTCTTTTACAGATTTACTGAAAAGTTTTTAATTCGTATCGCATTGGTTTTTTCATCATCCCAGAATTATCACTTTGGCACTTATAAACAATCTAGAAATGTTAATACATCTAATTATTACAACATTTCTATAGTATTTATTACTTTTATCTTCTTGTGCAGCTCTCACTTGCCACAAAGTGAACTGAATAACATGTATTAATAACAATATTTCCCGGTGAATCTCATATGATTTCTTAATAGGAAATCCCAATAGGGGAGTGGAGGGGGGCTTGGGTAGTGCGGGATATGCGCATATCAGATACGTCGGGAAACTTGTTCTCTCGTAAAAAGTGGATTTTACTGCTTAACTTTGGCAACATCAAATGAAGCCAATGGAAAATGCGCACACACACACAGGCAGCAGCAAAATGAAATGCAATTTTTCCATGTTGCCTTCGCCACTGCTGATGCTTCCGCTGTTGCTGTTGCTGCTGTTGCAGTTGCAGTTGCAATTGCACTGGCAGTCGGCACAAATCCCTTGCACAAAAGTCAGCAATCAAAACAGATTAAAATATGATTTGACAGCCGCGAGATACGCCAAATATACATACTATATGTACGACAATGTATATATATATACTATATTCATATGCCAGATCGCATATGTGGCATATTCGATGAGGCATGCACTTGCAAGTGATGCCCCCTCCACCTCCCCTCCCCCGTTGCTGTTGCTTCCCTTGCCCGATTTCATTTTGGCATTTCGTTATTGTTTCCATATTTAACTAGAGCCCCGTCGCATCAGATCTTCCGCCGTAAGCCTTCAATTGTTGCGTGCATTGCATTTTTATCAAAGCGCCTGCACAGCCAAGCGATAGTGCGGCACAAAGTGAGAGAGAGAGAGGGAGAGGGAGAGAGGAAGAAGGGGAGTGGCAGCGACGCGCTTGCGAATGCCTATTAAAAATTTAAATCAATTTTCAATATGGATTTCGCATAACTGTATCCGTATATCTGCATCTGTATCCGGCGCATCGGCATCTGTCGCATTTTCCTGACATTTTTCCCGTTTTTTGCCCCTTTTTCCAGCCGTTTTTCAAATATTTTATTTATTGTTCGATATCGCGAGAGCTGTCAACGCGCGTTGTTAGCCTTATCTTCAAAATGTATTGCAATCGCGAATCGCGCTCGCCTGCCGTATTAACTGAGGCGTACGTAATGCTACACCCCTGCCCCCCTTGTACCCCTCCCCATTCACGTCTCCCGCGCCACTCAATTCATTCGGTTTGAATCATTCTCATTACAAATGTTTTGCCAAAATTTCGACATTTTCAGAGATACTTTCGTGGCTGCGCACTGCAAAGCCGTCGACCCGTTCGCACAATTAACAGTTAATAAGCGCTAGTCAGCTACCCCCTCCCGTCGCCCTTCACCCTCCTCGTGGTTCTCTCGCCCATTGGCCGCACCACAGCCTCCTCAGTGCTGGCTAACTGACCCCAAAGCAGATTTGCTGCAATTAGCCTCGCCGCAGCCGTGTGCAAAGCGCGTAAGGCAACTAAGCTCCCCCAAACGGCAGGGCAATAATTAAATTATCATCAACGCGACTCGAACGAGGCCGAAGTACGCCTAGTTGTGGGCGTGGCAAATTATACTTCCAATTATAAGCTTATTTCTAAACGGAATCCATAATAGATAATTATAAATAGGCAGGGTTTACCTGGAAGGGACCTTAAGTCTGTGAGATCAACAAAAAAGTGGCTGGCAAACCCTACTTATATCGGCAAAGGGGTTTCCGTAATGTCGAAATCGATATTCGTGTCCGTTCAGTTTAAAAAGAAGATATACATATTTTATACATTTGCAGCTTGGAGCTTAAACCATTCCCGATTGCTTCAATATGCGGTATATACTTATAAATGTACTGCATTTCCTATGCATTTCCATAAGTATAACATTTGTATAACAAAGTAAAGTAAATTAGTTTGGAATAGTAGTTGAGAGACAACTTCGACCCAATAAAGTATATATATTGTAAATCAGGATAAGCTGGATATTATCTATGACAACTATGCGTTATAAGTATCACTTAGATGGTTCTTTCAGAATTTTAAAAGTGTGTATGTCACGTGTACCCAGTTTAATTGGGAAAGCAACAGTTTCTTTGGTTGATGTTTTCGGTATAATGGATTCCGAAGTCAAAACAGACTTGATCTGCGACTTGATCTGCGACTATTCTAACTAATCGATTATTGCCGATTAATCAGTGAGAATATTTAAGTCGAAGCTTTTGCAAATCTATCTTTGGCTGAATACTATATGACCTTTTTTCACAAATTATGTTACATATTCCACATTGCAGTTTAATCGGACTCTAAACATAGGATTCATTAAAGAACACAACTACGAAATGCTTCCATTTTGGAGTGCTTAGTATTTATGTATGATGTACTTGTTGTTAGGAATTATTAGTTAGTGACTTACAAAACAAAATTGTATGTTAATGACAGCAATGATTGATTTAGATTGCGGTACTTTTTTTTGAGACCAATACTTATCATATTTTACAACTTTTAAGAAAACAACCCATTTAAAACATACATATGTACGTATGTACGTATTGTTTATAATTAGATTTCGTGCAATAAATGCCAAATTTAGTGAAGCGCCTTAAAATCCAAACAATCACATGTTTATGTATGCATGAACATAAATTTAATAGCAATTATTGACAATTTGTCTAATCGAGAGTTTTCTTTTCCGAAGATGACAATTGTGATTAGTGTCCATAGGAAGATTAGGGCCATCAAGCGGGCTCAAAGCACTCAGTTAATATGGCGATTACTTATGCATAACTGTAAGTGGAGCTGAAACAGTTAATCACACAGTGTGCTGCACAGCCCGCAGCCATTTAATATCCACTTTACCAGCCGCAACAGATTTATATACTTTGAACCAATTTTAAACCAAAAACCGTCGCTAAATGAGCTCAACTCTAATGGCATTTGCGCAACTGTACCTCGTGTGCGCAAGTGAGGTTATGTGTGCTGTTTTACAAATCCCCCGCACCACCTGCCACTCCCTCCCGCCATCGTGTACACTGGGGGAAGGTGGTGCAAATGCTTAAATTCTCATTAGGCGCATTAGTAGGCGCTGCCCAGCCGCAACGCGGACACCTGCCACGCCTCTCCAAAGAGCCCCCACCCCCACTCATGCTCCAACAGAAACCGCGCCTAAATTCAATAATAATAATTGATTGCTTATTACTACGACAACAACAACAACAACGACAGTAACCCAATCGGACACGTTGCATATGTGACTGAAATTTATTCGCTATGAGGAAGAGGGAGGAGGAGGGAGAGGGGTCGAGGCAGGTGTCCACAATTCGGGCATTTGCTAATATTTACGCATTAGTCATTACGAGTAGGGAAAACAAAGGGAGAAGGGGGAGGGGAGTGTGGTGTAGTTTGCATGTGCATAAGCAGCCCCTAAGTCCGGCTGTAAATACCCAATACCCCCGCATGCACCTGGCAACTGTGGCAACTCTGGCAGGCTGGCCGGCAGGCGCATGAATGTCGGTTGGGCGGCATTAAAATTTAATGTTTTCATTTCGGTTTTGTGCACAACAATTTTAATTATTAACTTAATAATTATGCGAAATCACGCATTGCATTAAAATCACTTTGTAATGCTCATTTTGCTGGCGCATTTTCCGTTATTTACATCGGGTTTTAGCTAAGCGTCCTACGACAACTTGAACAATTTTGATTTTATGAGTAATTTTCGAATATCAAATGACTTCCTCTCATTTCCTCTTCCTTCCTGTCCCCGCACCTGCTTATGCTGGGTTTTGGGTACATTTCAAACGGGCTTCTTTAGAAGAGACAAGACATTCAGAAAGTCTTATCGCTACCTGTTCAAAAATCATTTGGACAATTGATATGTACTTATATATACATATTTCCCATACATATTTCTATATTTCCTGTAATCTACTCTTTTTAAGTGAATTACTTTGTATTCAATTCTAAGCTATACTTTTATTAGAATTAACCTTTTGTAGACTTCGTATAGCTAAATTTTAATAAACATGAAATTATTTTGACAACAAAACTGAACGTTTAATATTTTTAATCACGCAATGCAAATTTAATCGACATTTGGGAGCGTGGCTAAATTGTAAAACAACCTGTATCTGTGTGCAATAATCAATGATATTGTCATCAAATTTTATAGTTGTAGCTATAGGTTTTCATGCAGAAAGTTTTTCAGTTAATCAGACTATGGACCATGATAAAATTATTGTGGGTGTTCTCGTCGTAAAAAGATCTTCCTTACCGTATGTGCGCTTATGTAAAGTTTAGTATAAACTGCAACTTTAACGTCAATTGAATCAAGGTTGTACAATACATAAAATAAGGGAATCGTTGACACACTTCGGTTGCCGAAGAGACCACCTGGTTTAATTTTCATCATGTTTTACCGGGATCGCCTACTAATGCCATTAACATACATTTTCAGTTGGCACAAAAATACTCGGGTATATAAATCGTTGTCACATTGACCTGGAATAAGCTTTGGCGATGGTTTTATTATGAACAAGAGCAACAATCGAGCGGCACGCGATAGTGGGATACCCTTCGACCTTTTTTTAAACGTTAAGAGTTCATAATTGTACGATACTACTACTTATTAGAAATATCGTAACGTAAGCCTTCATATGCGTCTTTATATAATACGTGTTTATGCATATACGAGTAGCATTTCATTTTATAATAGCTGAGATCTGTGTGTTCATCTGGACATCCGGACAGACAGACAGACATGGGTTAATCGACTCGGAATATATGTACTTTGTGGGGTCTCCGACGCCTCCTTCTGCCTGTTACATACATTTGCACAAAGTTAGTATACCCTTTTTTGACCATTTTTAATGATCGAAGGGTATAAAAATTGATCATTATTGATGCTTCTCCAGCTTTATTTCAAACTCAATCTCAAAATATATTCGAGGTAGTTTCTTCAATCTAATTTTCGTTTAAATTTGAGAAGCCGGCGATTAAGTACAGACACAAAGCGCAAGGTGGTTCGTTGACCTGTTCTGATCATTACCAAATGTTAAGGTAGCGAACCTTTAACTCTTAATTTCTATTTTGAGTCTCTGTTCTGTGTCGACTTCTGCTTTATTCTTAATTGCCCAAGCAGGCTCTAACTCTATAGATTCTAAATTCATCTGCCAACTTTCGCTTTCGAATCGAGATCAAAATTAAAAATGCTCGAGTCAGTTATCGCCATCCTGGAGTAGTGCGATTGCGAGTCCTGAAAGTTAAATCCGATTTGAAGCAACATGCTGTTCACGCTGCTGGTGCCCCTGGTGCTGATGACGCCGTCTGTGGCGCAGAGCATGAACTGCAGTGCGTCGAGGGAAGAGTTAACGGCCTGTGGGCTCTACAGCCCGAATGGATGCTGCGCCAAGGGATGCTTGCGCAACACTGGTGGTCGCTGTGTGCCGGAGTTGTGCACTTTCACCTGGAACGGCTGGCTTAAGAATCCGGTGACGATGTCGTGCTATTTTCACTGGTTCCTGCTGATCTTCGCCAGCTTCATTTTCACGCTGATGCTGCTGCTCTTGGTGTGCAACATGACCTACGAGCTGCGGAGCTGCGTACGCCGGCGGCATCAATCCCGATACGTTCGCTTCTCTGTGACCAGCAGCCCCAGCGTCAGCATCGTGTGAGAGGTAGCAGTGGGGGGAACTGTGGCAACATCACTCCAGATGTTAATGCACATGCGTGCGGCATAAAAACTGTGCGGGATTTGGCATAATCTACAATACATTAGCGGTAGCTTTGCTCTGGCTTTCAATTCAATTCGTTGGGTATCTGAACGAAATCCATGTAAATTACGATTTGGCACCTTGCTGCTCCTCCGCCTCGCCCCGTCCCGCCTCGCCTCGCCTCGGCAAAGTCTCAGAATCCCATTACATAGTAGTTAAAACCTGATTAGGAAATACTTGCGGCTGCCTCCGAGTCAGCTTCGGCGTCGCCATCAACGCTGGCTCAGCTTCTGGCGCACGCTTGGTTAAAAAGAAATAACAATAAATGGGACATGTGAAATGGTTGCTTAGCTGCCGGCAGTGTACAAGCGGGGAGAAGAAGGAGGAGACACGGGGGTGGGGCCTGGAGGAGTAGCTCGTTGGGGTGTGCAAGACGTGGTCCCAAAATTCGCAACAACTCAAAGTCAAAGGTGCAATAACCCACAGGGACATAAAAGCAAATGGCTGCGGGTTGTCTTCCTCTCTCGCTGTGTCCCCTTCTCCCCTTTTCGGCTCCCCTTTTTCGCTTTCCTCTTCCTCTTTTTATGTGTATATGTGTGTATATGAATATGTATGTTGACTCGGGTTTGAAATTCTGCTGCTATTGTGGTAAAGATAACGCGCTCACCACACACACTAACACGAACACGCACTCGCACACACACACACTTTTGCACTCAGCCATGCAGCCAAAGCTAAACCGCGCAGAAAATGAAATGGAAAATATTGCCATGAGAAAAGCAGCGAAATAAAAAAGAAATAAACGAGCAAAAAGGAAAAGCTTCGCCAAAAGGTTTGCTATATTATAGTGTCTCTCTCTCCGTGCTTGCATGTGTGTGTGAGTGCCGGGTAGCAGATTTAGAGGTTGCTTATGTGTGATTTAGTATAGCACGCGCGAATATGGCAGCGATAATTCTTTAAAAATTGGAAATTGTTTTCCAATCGATTTCGCATTTAGCCAAAAAGCACTCGACACACACTCGCACACAGACACACACATGCACACACACTCTCATACTTGCACCCCACTGAGAGTATCTTTGTAGAGTGTGTGTGTGCTCCCTCCTAGTTGGTTTATTTTCATGCAACATTTTATAAAAATGTACAATATGAAAGACTTCCCCCTCCCCAAACAACAAGAACAGCAAAGGAAAATAAGCAATATATATATATATGTGATATACATATATATTTTATTTTTCACCTGGCTGCAGCTTTGAAAAGGATTTAGAAGCCGAAATCATGGATTTTGGGTTAGATTTTGTTTCGATTTAGTAGAAATGTAAAAAACGAATGTTTGCCAACTGTAAAAAGATGAAGCAGATGATGATAAAGAGAATGGAATGAACAGTCAAAGGGCAAACAATTAAACAGAGCAGCATAACAAGTTGAATTTTAAACTACAAGAATTGAAGGATTATCCCTTTACTGTTTCGTTTGAATTGTTTTTCGTGACTATAGTTCAACTTGCTTTACTTCATGTAAAACGAAGTCAACTTACTGTCAGAAATGCGATTACTTGATAGTAATCGTAATCTCTTAACATCATTAACATAATATCGGCACAGGTTATACCTATTACTTTTGGCCAGAGGTTTCAAGCGCAAATTAGGAGACATATCAATCTCTATAAAGTAGGGATACTTGAACTAGTCATGTCTGTCTGTCATTTTAAGGCCGCACGCCATACAACTTCTCGGGCGAGGTTTTTTTGAGGATATTGCTAAAAATGACTACACCAAAATGACGACATCTGGCCAGGAGTTTGGAACGCACCTTAGTAGAAATCTCAAAACTTATAAATTAGTCGATCTAGCTCTGTTCGGCTGTCCTTGTATCCGTCTGTTGGAACGCCAATTAGTCTCTCAGGCTTAAAGCCATCTCGAAATAACTTGGTACACACACTTTTTATTGATATACGCTGTAAATGAGTCGGAACGAACCAGAAAGGACTGATATATTGTATAGTTGCCATACAAACTATCGGTATGTTTTTGTTATTTGTCAAAGTATTGTAAATTAAATTCGTCTAACTTTTTATTTTTATTTAATAAGCATATAGAATTTCATAAAAAACTCGGAAGACTTATGTTTTTGGAGATAACTTTACTTATAATTGCCAATTAATGTTGGGCGGAAATCAAAAAATTCATTTCATTTAAACCGGAAAACTTAACATACCCTATAGATTTTATAAAAACAATCATTTGGAAATCCTGTCCAGTGACTGAAGGTAACATATAATAGCTATCAATATCATAGAACAAATTTCTGCACCTTTATATATAATCAGTGTATGAACGATCGTAGCGTATAGGAATCTACAAGTGCATAAGACTTTCGGAAGGTACCCTTTTTTTGTGGTTTTGATTTGATCTCAGCTTTACTGGCTACTTGTGTAGTTGGCTTTCTCTATGCGACTCAAAATATTTCTGCAATGCAAGAGTTATTTCTTTATTTAGAGGTTTGTCCGGATTCTTTTGCTCTGCTGTTATGCAGCCAATTCTCAGTCCCATTTACATTTGCCGGAGGTCGTTCATTCAAGTTTATATAAAAGCGATTTTCATTTCGGGTTCTACGGAAGGGGGCGGGTGTGGGTTGAAGGAGGCAGTCACAACCAGCCGATAGTGTGGCCCATTGTGTGTGGTGTACAACGACTACAATGGGCAACAAAAGGTTAGATAGACACACACAAACACTCTCACACACTCGTACACACTCGTACACACACTAGCAAATGGCAAGGGGCGTGTTTCGGAATCAGTAGCAGTGCGAAGCGGCGCAAGGCGGAGCGGGACGCGGGAGTCACAAAGCACTGTCAGGAGGCAGCGGGGCACGCAGCGCTGGAGTGGGCGAGTCGTGACATATTTTATTTGCACAATGACAATGCGAGTTACTCTGCAGACGACGACGACGACGACGACGATGACTACACACCCGCCATTACGCAAACACACCCCAGCGCACAGTGAGGGCTGAGTAAGGTGGATGAGGCGTTGTGGTGGGGAGGGGGAGAGGTGGGAGGTTAACACAGCCAGCAGCGCACAAAGTAGTAAAATAAGTGCAAAGGATAATGCGAATTGAAATGACAAAACCCAGAATAATCATTGGCTCCACACTCGCGGCGGAGCGGGACCTTGGGCGTGCTAAGGATGTGGGGGTGGGGGAGGCGTGGAATAGAGAATGTTAATGCTGGTGCTGCTTCAGCTTTCTAATGATTTTTATTTATGCCTTTTAAGTAAATTAATATTGACTCATTGCACTGGTTCGCTCTTCCAGTTCGCACTGCCAAGCAGCGCACATGACAATATTGTCAATTTTATTCTCCGCCATTTTTATTGCAATTCCTGGACTTAGTCCCGCTTCCTTCGTATTTCGCATTTCGCCTGGACTCGTAAAATATTTTTATGTATTTTTTATTTACCCACAGCTGCCATGCATGACCTCAATATAGCACGGCCACTTGGCCCCGTCGCCTCTTCTCGTCGGAGGCAGGCAGACCAATGCAATTGCTCCGTCTCCCATCTTCCGTCTAGCCCCCTTTACCCGACTTCTCCTGGCTGGAGGCGGCTCCTCGTAACACGCTTTTAATGTGCGCCATTTTATTTGCCACAAAACCGACACACGGCACCATTAAAAAGCCATAAGCGCTGAGCCGGCGGCTTCGAGCTGCTGCTTCCTGGCCGGACCCGCGCTTAGACGTTATTAGAACTTGCCCTCGCCTTGCTCCCCTTTTCTCTCTGCCTCTCGCTCTCGCTTCTTCCCTTGTCTGCTCTCCCTTTCTCGCTGTTGCTCTGGTCATAAATTGTGTGCGCGGCTGCATTTTGATTACAATTTTTATGATTTTTAGGTCAAAATTTGGCAACATAAATGGCCAAAAGTAAATTTGAAATAAATAAAGCGAATTGGCAGCAGCAGCAACAAAATGGTGTCGAGTTTTATGTGCGCCCTTTTGGCCATAAAAACAGCCACACATAGTCCACATTGTACACATGTATGTGGGGCCAAACGAAAGGTCCGATTTCTGTTTCGCTTTGGGTCTTCGTAAGTTGCGAATTATTCTTGGCTTTTATGGGCATATTTCATTTGCATTTAATGGGCATCCTGATGCGGATGCTGCAGTGCGTCGTAAAAAGTGCTGCAAATTGAAAAACAGGCGACTCATTAGAGAGCAAGTTTCCTAATGCGACAGCTAATCAGGTGCCATATATTTAGTTGGAAAAGGAAAAGGTTTGCCTAAGCTCAGCAGCAGCAACAGCAGAGCCAAGGGCAGAGGGCACAGGGCAGAGGGCATCCAAAACTGTGCGTGGCAAGATAAGAACGCCAAAGATTTATTGCCAACGCAATGAGTTAAGAAAGACAAGTACCTAAGGCAGAGCAACAACAACACAGATTGAATCATGATGACGATGACGATGACGAGTTTTGTATGTACAACACAATGGGAAACATGAGGCAGGAGCAACAACAACAACTGAAAACAGGAATAATAATGATGAAGCTGCCGTACACTGACAAACTAAATGATGGAGAATGATGCCAACGAGTCGAGTCGAGGCCGAAGAAGACGTGGAAGTCGATGTCGAAGCCGAAGCTTGTGCTGCCAGCCTGTCTGCTGTCTCTCTGATTGCGTGAGTGAGTGAGAAAGAGAGAGAGAGAGAGAGTGTCAGCTGGTGAAGGGGGTGGGGGGTGAGAGAACCGGAATCGTAAGGTTGGCAGGCAAATAAGTAATGGCTGACAGCAGCAGCAGTAGAAGCTGCGCCAGCAGAGCGTTACATTTCCTTAAGAATATTTCAAGATGGCGCAGCCTTCGTACACATCACAACAACTGTTCGCAGACAACCAACGATATAACGCAAATAGAGACAATATGACACTGGCTGAAGGGAGGAAATAGGGAAAAGAACTTCAAATGTAACTTAAACAACATTAAGTTTGTATTAAACATTACTAAATATCAATGAATACGTGTATAAATATACAATATATATAATATTACTTCTCTTTCAGTGTATATATATGGCTTGTATAAACCCATTAAGTATAGTGTTTACTGAACAAGACATGAGCGAAAAGCACGATCAATCTTTTGAAAAACACTTAACCGATTTCAATAACCAGTTGTAATTCTAAAAGTAATAATTAAAATAAAAGCAAAAAATATATAAAAAAAAGAGAAAATAAATGTTCCTTCGGCATGCCGAAGGTTCTACAACCTTGCAGATTCTTATATCCTACGATCGTTCCCTGACTAGTGGTATATAAAGGTGCAGAATATAATGTCTTACTTTGATTGGCATTGATAGGTTTGGTTTTTTTTTTACAAGTAAATCACAACTTGCCTTAATACAAAAACCTTTTTTTTGCCGATTGTTCCTATGACAGATATGTGTTATAGAGGTTCAATTTGGATGTAATTTTAACTGCGTATTAATTATATAGAGAAAATCCGATGTATGTAGTCGTATATTTAGTTGCAATATCTTGACAAACAACAAAAATCGACCGATAGAAGTATGGCAGTAATACGATTTATATTGGTCCGATCCAGTTCGTTCCGACATATATATAGCGCGTAGCAATAAGAAGCATGTGTGGCAATGTTCAGGCACTACGAGAGGGCGTGGGAAAGGTTTGATCAATAGTTTTTACAAACTCTGGATTTCAATCGGAATATCAGACTTATCGAAGAGTTTAAGTGATTTAACTAGTGCGTAAGTAACCTATTAAATCAGAGATGATGTAATTGCAAAAAAAATGTTAAAGATCCGTAGGTTATTACCATGGTGCCCTGATATCCTCTAGATAGTCCTGCTAATGTTACATTGTACTGTTGCAACTTTCATTCATTGACACGATTAATCCAACAATTTCAGCTTCTGTCATTGAAGCTCACTAGCAAATACCTATGTGTGTGTGTGTGTGTGTGTATCGCATTGAGTTGGAATGCTGCTGATTTTAATTGAAGCTCATATATACTACTGCTTGTGCCAGGCTGAGCACGATTAACAATAATTTGAGTTGGCATTAATTACGCCAAAAAGTTAATTACGCATTGCCAAAGAATAATGTCATTCGTGTTGCGTCGAGTGTGGCACTAGCGATAACGTTAGCCGACTTCGCAGAGGGCTTTCCCCCAGTTAGTTGTATTGTAGTTCAGCTAAAGCTTCCTTCTCGCTGCTCCCTGCTCCCTGCTCGCTGCTCATGCTGCTCTCCCTTAGCTCCTCCTGCTTCTGCTCCGTTTGCTTGTTTATTCAAGCAATTTAATTGCTAATTTCGAGCCGAGCAGTTGCAATTGCCCTGGACATTGCCAGGCACTAATAAAGTTCTTAAGCAGCAGGCGAACAAGTGAGAGGGGGAATTAGGGGGAGGAAGGAGGCTTATTAACCCTTTGACTTGCGTTGTGGAGACACCCACGCAGAGTGAACGTCGGGTGGCCGCAATAAAATCAATCTTATTAAAACATTAACAGCGGGCAGAAGGGAAATAATATAAATCAAATGGTCTGCGACCCCTGCCCCTTCCCCCGCATCGTGCAACTCGGTTGAACGTCGCTTAACGCAGCGGGGTGTCTTTCTTCAGCTGTCTTCCTCCCGATTTCCCCCCGCTGCCGCCCTGGCTCCCAGGCACTTTATTAGCCTGCCTTCAATCGACGGGCAAGTGAACGGCAGCCAGCATATGAAATTCAAATTTGATGCCCCCTCACCCCTCATCCGTCACCCATCACCCATCACCCCTCGGGGCAACCACCCCCCGTGGCTGACAATGCCATTTGGGCATTTTGCATAGCAAGCAGCGGCGGCAGCATGTCCTTTTATTATTATTTTTATTGTGCGGTGATTTTCTGCCACCCCGCACCCCAAAAAGGCCAACTTTCGAGCAGTGGCAGGGGCAGTGGCCGAGGCAGGGGGCTGGGTTCGGTGGGGTGCATATAAATGCGACATAATTTCATTGTAATGAATAAATTGATGGATGGATATTTCGCACCACCTTCGCCTGCAAATTAAACACTTGCCAACCGCAAGAACTAAAGACACGTCCCCGGGGTCCACGAGAGGTCTTTGTCTACGGCTGCCCCTGCCCATTAAAACTAGTTGCCAGCAGGTTCTGTTCCCGTAAATTCCAGTTTGAGTTTTTAATTTTGGCTCTTTCGGAAACTCATCTCTCATCGGAGAAAGAAAAAAGTGGTTCAAAGTGGTTTTCATAATTTTTATTGTTCTTCTTTTTGGTTTTTGTATTTTTTTTTTTGTGGTTTGATTCAATTTCTATAACTAATAATGTTAAGTGTACAATTATTAAATATATTTATATTTATTTATATGGTTTGTTAGTAGTTCCTTTTGTTTTCTTTTCTTCTGGATTAACTCTGGTTGTTCATACGACTAGACAACTCCTTAAAAACTGCTAAGACTTTGATATAATTTTGTTTACAATACATTTGACTTGATCTTGATACGTTCGGTGTGTGTTGTGTGTGTATATATATATGTATACGTTTATTTATATAAATATTTTGTTTCCTTTCAGTTTGGTATATGAACTGTCGCACACAAAAAAAGTCGGAGTTTTACACTTTTACAGTTAGTTTTACAGTGAGAGAAGACGTGACATGCAATGCGCATCGAAAGAGTTAAGAGCAGACAACTTTAACTTCTTGCTTACTATCGTATATATATATATATTTATATATATGTATGCTAATTAGTTCGTAGTATTAGTTATAGGTTTAGTTGGGAGCGCACTCGTCCCCCCTTACACGTACAGCTTGCTGTCTATGGCTAAATATTTGCTTAGTATGTACAAAACACTTAACATTGTATCCTATAAATGTAGCATATGTGTGCCTGGGCCTAAGCTGGGAACATAATTGGCATTTAATGTGAACCCAGATACAGATACGCCGCCCGGGGGGATCCCCCCGGAACACACAATTATCAATTTGCAATTAACTTTGCGCTAATTGAAATCTGCACACGATGTCGGCCCGTTCAATTTTTAATTATCGCAATTTCTTTGCCCACTTTGCGTTTGATTAATTTTAATTATTGTTCTTCGAAAAAAGTTGCTTTTATTATTGGTTTTTATTATTGATTTTGGTTTTGGTTTTGCTTTCGGTTTTGGTTTTGTTTCTCTGTTCTGTCTGCGACCTGCCCAGCTAAATTGAATAAAGTACGTTCTATGTGGGGAATTTAGTCGCGAATCGGTTGCTTTTGTTTTCTGTTGGCTTCTCTTTGCTGATTTGAGCAGTGTACAATAACAAATCGTTAATTATTTACGTTATAAGTACGTCGATTTAAATAGTTTATTTACTTTATATATAGGTATTTATATGTGTATGTATGTGTTCTCTGTACTTAGTATGCAATCGCTCAATCGATGACCTCCTCGTCGCCGTCGTCGCCGTTGTCGTTGCCGCTGGCGGCGCCTGTCGCTGACATTAGCCCATTGCTGCCCAGTGGCGATTTGTTGTTGTCGTCGATGCTGGACACTGTGCCGCCTCCAGCGCCTCCACCGTTGCCCTCGTCATTGCCGCCTCCTCCTCCGCCGCCCATGCCCAGATCGCTGTGATCGAGCAGCAGACTGTTGTTGTTGCTGCTGCCGCTGTGTGCGTGCAACATGGTGCTGCTGCTGCTGTGGCTGAGCTGGCTGGCATGTTGCTGGTGCTGCATGGCGGCGTTGCCATTGTGCTGGCCGGAGAAGTGCTGCAAGTGGTGCTGGTGCTGATTGAGCAGAGCACCCAGAGCGTTTTCTCAGACAACATCGGTCACGCCGTACTGGCAGGCGGACAGTCCGGCGGAGTTGGACCGCGACACCGGCGACGGCGCTGAATAGGGGCTGCTGAAGCCGGTGGCATGCTGCTTGGCTTTCAGCCGCAATGTGGCAATGCTCGAGGACATGCTGCTGCTCATGCAGGGCTCGGCGGCGGCGCGGTACATGTACGGATTGGCGGGAGTTGTGTACGGGCAGGGCGCGGCGCCCACGCCCACATTGCTGTTGGTCAGTGTCGAGCCCATCGATCCCGGGAGCATCGAGTTGTTCATGCTGACCGCCACTCCGCTCGCCCCAGTGTTGAAGCAGTTCACCGAGTTCTGGTGGTGATTGCTCGTCACCATCGATCCCAGCGGGTTGACGGGCCACGGGAAGGGCTTGGTGCCCAGCGGCGACGGCACCTTGGTCCAGTTGTTGTACGGATACGATGTGTACAGTGAATCGTCGGCGAACGGCTGCATGAACTGTGTTCCAAAGCCCGACTTGAAGTCCGCGGCGGCAACTGCCGCATTCATTGCGTTCCGCTCGCGCTTGCGCCACTTGGCCCGTCGGTTCTTGAACCACACCTACAGAAGCAGAAGAGGGAGAGAAACGAAAGATTGTTGCAAGTTAGTTAAAGTTTTAAAAGCTGCGGCAGCCATTTTCTTTTATTGCGTCGCCGTGCCGCATAATTTGTTATATTGCCGCCAACTTGAAAATTTATGTATCCGTCTGTCGCAAGCTTCGAAAAACTCCCCCAAAAAGACAGCGAGTGTTTCCACCACCCACCGGCAACCACCCACGCAGCGACACTCCCCGGCAGCCCCCACCAACACCGGGCAATGGCAACGGCAATGGCAAAAAGGGCGCGACGTAATACGCATGTGCAGTAATTATAAATACAAATACACATAAATACTGCCCGCGTTGCTGTTGTTGCCTTCTTTGTTGCTGCTGCTGTTGTTGTTGCTGCCTTCTTTGTTGCCTCTGCTGCCTTTCTTTTTTAATGGAGAGCTTTATATAAATAAACTCAGCGCCAACCCCCCAAAATACGAGTACACAGCAGTTAACGTTGGCCGCGTGGATTGGGGGGAGGGAGTGTGTTGGAGGGGAAGGCAAAAATAAATCAAAATTATTTTGCAAACAAAAAGAAAAGCGAAAACAAAGAAGAACAGTAAGTAGATAAAAAACCAACGAAAATAAAACAAAAAAACAAAATGGCAACTTTGTAATTTATTGCTGAAGTTTGCGCAGCTCGCAGATACTCAACTGCAGATACAGATACATATACAGATACAGAAGATACAGAAATGGAAGTGGGGGAAGGGGAGGGAACTGCCAGAGTTGCCTCGCTCATTGCTGATGAGTTTCCTTTCCCACTGACTGAGATTCGCTTTGCTTGGTTAGCAAACTGCACTTTAAGTTGCGTTTTTATGTTCCCACACACACACACACACAAACACGGAGAGACACGCAGAGGGAGCTGCAACGTTCAGGTAATTACAGCAGCGAATTTAGCGGGCAATTCGAACGGGGCTTTTGCATGTTGCCGCATTGTCGCATTGTCCCTAAATCAACGCACTTTTCCGCTGGCGTTGCCGGCAAGGGGTGCAAAATTTATGGCCACGTTGCGAGCTCGAGTTGGCCGTAACTAAATGTGGCCACGCGCACTCCCTGCTATGCAAAGGAGCGAAAGAAAGGGAGGGAGAGAGAGAGGAGAAGGGAGGTGACTGCGACTAACGCGCACAACGCGTTGTTTGTTTTGTGGGAAAGTCAAAACTAACTGCGATTAACAAGTGGAAAATGCGTGCCGCGTGCCCGCAGCGAGGGCAGTTTGGTGCGTACTCGCATTGCCTCGGCAATTGGCTTAATCGCATTAGCTGCGCCAGTTAATTGAAATCGCATGAGCCTGGCAACTCTGGCAAAGATTGAGCTGTAACTTAGACGAGCAGCGTGAGAAACGTTGCCTAGGGAGGGGGCAGGGGGTAAATACTTTAAGGTGCCGAAGATAAATCAAAGTCTGGCCAATTTCAATATCCTGCAGCAATGTGTCAATTTGTCAAGGTACATCGCTCAGCAGCATCATCTCCGTCACCATCATCATCATCAGCAGCATCGTCCCGGCTCCAGCTCGGCTCGAGGCTGATGCAGAACTAGCGTCATCGATCTCGTCAACTGTCATTTTCACGTATCATTTAGCAAGTTGTTGAAGTTTGCAAAAACCCGACAAAAAAGAGAGAACGGCAGCCCGGCAACGTTTGCATGATGGAAAATTGATGTGACTGCAGAAAAAACAACAAAAATCGAGAGAGAAATATTGACGTGGTCCAAAAAGAGACGAGTAAGCGTAAGCGGGAGTGGGAGCGAGTGCGAGCGGGACAGACTATCGCAATTTTCCACTCATCAGGCAGATACTTCAGGGCTGCGAGCACCCGCTGACTCAAGCAGAAAATCCTAATTGGTTTTGATGAAAGCGGCAATGACACCTCCTTTCTCTGTCCCCTCCCGTCCCTCCTCCCTTTCCCTGTCTCTCCCTCTTCGTCTGTGTTTTATGCTGGTGCTGCAACGCTTCATCAGGTAAAGTTGTTGAAAAAACAACGACAAGGAAGCCCGTGCAGAGTGGAATATGAGTGGCGCGATGTGGCCATGTGGCAAAAGTTACGGACCCGGTTGGGACTTTTTCTCATTTCGTTTTTCATTTTCATTTTTTAATTCGCCCGTTAAGGTGTCCGCTGCCATTTTGATTGATGGCCACAAATTGCAGCTAAATACGTTTTTTATTTGCTTACTTGCTGTTCTGTTGCTGTTCTTGCCTCGCTTCACTTCCGGGGAGTGCGTTTGGACAGCGTGAAATTGAAGTGAGAACTCTGATTGCACAGAGTTGTTGTTGATAAGCGCCTGGGGGCACTCGACGGCGTCGAAACCCTTCAGCAGATTGGATTCGGTTCTTCAGAGTGCCGAAAGATATGGAAGCTCTTCAGGTTGCATTAGGAACTGATTAAAGGCCGTTCAGGTGCTGTTTCTGTTGCACATGGCAGGCTTTCCTCAAATGTATCTCAACTCTTAGGTTAAGCTTTCAAAAGCCTCAGTCACTTTAGGTTAAGTTCGTAAGCTGGCGCGGCTTTAATGGCTTTACTGAGATTAAGTCCACTTAAAGTCAAGCTCGTAAGCTTCTCCTGCTCTAATGGATTAGCTGGATTCGACCAAGCTAATTGTTTACAATTTGTCACTATTTCTGTATCTGTTTCACATAAATAGTGCCGATGTAATTTAAATAATTTGCAGCACATGTTGAGGCCATTAAGGCGACTCTCTGCTAGACGACGACGACGACTCTAACGACTCCAACTGGCCATATTGTGGCTCCATTATGGCCATTGCTTTTTATGCCGTCAGTGCAATGGTCTCGCTCCCTTTCTCCCTTCACACTCGTTTGTTGTTTCCAGCCCATTGCAATCACCTGAGTATAAAAAACCGGTCTGGGCCCAATCGAATTCTCTGCACTTTTTATCCACTCATCGTCAGTCGTTCGCTTTCCCTTTCTCAGTCTCTGTATCTTTCTCTGCCTCTCTCCTGCTCGCTCCATTTGTTTGCTGTGGCCAAATGTTTTTATGAGTTTGTTAGCTGGTTAACTTCGACTGTTGATTGAATCAAATGCAGAGCGCCTGAAAGGGAACAGAGCCAACATATTGCCATAATGGGCGACTCATGCTAATCCCCGGATTAGTAGCTATCAGCCATCGGGGAGGGGCAAGAAGCGACGCTTCTCGTAGAGCTACTGCAGCAACGCTTTGTTTGCCAAGACGAGCTGCCACTGTCTCTCTCCCCTTCTCTTTCTCCCCTTACTTCTTTTTTTTGTACTTTTTTTGACAACTTTAAACCCACCCAGATTTATATAGAGATGTGCGTGTGTGTGTGTGTGTGCAGTACTAAGCTCTGTAATCCTTTTGTATATTTGATAAATTTTATTGCCTCCGCTATTATTGCAGTCAAATGTTATTTTGCCTCTGCCTCAACGCGCAGCGCCGCGCATCCCCCTGACAGCGCGCGACACAAACCGATGCGATCATGATCATTAATTCTCGTGCGGTTTCTAATTCATTAAACAACCCTCGTTGCGTTTGCGCCGAACAAACTCATCCAACTTCACTGACAAATTGCTCTGGCATTGTTTTGCATGGAGGGAGGGTTGCACCCCCCTCCCCCTCGCCGAGTCACTGGCGAACTGCCTGCGGAGTGAGAGAGTCAAACCCAGCGCGGAGGCAGCAGAGGGAAACCTTTTGTCATCATATAATGGACCATAAAACAAACTGTATCAATATTTTATGCATTTTGTGCGCAACACATGTTTCGATTGACATAATTTCCGACTTATCCCCCTCCCCGTTTCTCCGGCTGAGGGTAGGCAGCACTTGCCGCAGCTAATTTCCTTGGAGATGGTGTCAAGTGCACGGGGAATATGCCGGCATATGCGCAGGTCCATTTCGGGAACTGGAATTTGCATAGGAAAACCATGAAGAATGTGATTTGTCAGCGCGAATTGCGCATCTGCCAGATGTTTTTATTTGCTTACTAATTGCGCTTTTATGAGCCCTCTCGGACTGCCCCCATCCCCGAGCTGGAACCCCTTCCCTGCTGCCCATTGCTGCTACTTTAATTAGCGCCGTTGCGTAGCGCATTTCTGCAGCGAGGGGGCATGGCCGGGAGGAGGGGATCTCATCAATGCCGATGATGATCAGCGATCGATCGATCAAGCGAGGCGCGTCGCGCTGCCGTGTCGGGTCGTGTCGCTGTCTTCTTGTCCTCTGTCTTGGACACAACAAATAGATATGCACGCCCGATATCCGCGCAGTTATCGCATCGCGGGGCATTATTACTATTTGCCTCGAGGCGCCACCTACGAGCTCGTCAATTGTTTACCAACTATCGTTTACAAACAATTACAACTGTTGTGCGTGCTGCCGCAGTGCTCTACATACAAGTAGTGCACACAAGTCGGCCCATTATTGAATGCATTGCACTGCCCGAGTCTCGTCTGTGTCTATGTTTGTGCGCTCGACTGTGTGTGTGTGCGAGTGCGTGTGTGCGTGGATATCTCAAGGTACCATATAGGCCATAGAACCCTTGAGGCTGTCAATATCGGTGACAATACGTGTTCAAACAGCCCAGCTGTTGGGCCATTTGATGATAAGCCTGCGGCTGCGACAGCGACGGCGACTGCGACAGCGACTGTGGCTGCTCTGTCGGCCCAGTTTACACAGCAGCACTTGGGCCATAAAATTGTGCCCCGCATTGTGCGCCAAAGTTTTAGCCGCAATCGAGTCGGCAATTTATGGCAACTTTGCGCCACGGCCAGTGCCAGTGGCAGTGGCAGCGCTAGTTGGCCTGTTCCAGTGCCACTGCAACGCTAAGCCCCAAACAGAGGGACACGCAACACCCCTCCTCCCCTTCCCGCGTCAGTTACTGCAACATAAATTTACACTGCAGCACAAAATGGCGGATGGCCGGAGGTTTTGGTCAGCGCTCGCTTAAGCCGCGCGAATTCAAACGGTTATTTTTTGGCCCACGAGGGGAAAGTGGGCGTGGCACAACATGTATTTACGAGTTGACGCTTGCACTGCAGACCAAGGGGGAAGGGTGCGGTGAAGGGGCATGCAGCGGGGTCACTTTTGTTTGCTTTCGCATTGTGGGCAGCTACGTGCTGCGGTTGCATTGCGGTCATTTCCACCAGTGGCCGCAGCAGCAGCAGCAGAGGAAGTGGCAGCCACCATCGCCGCCGCCGCCGCAGTAATTGCCGCATAATTGCACTGGCCGCACGGCAATTGATGTGGCTGCAACAACTCGTTGCTGTTGTTGTTGCTGCTGCTGCTGCTGCTGCTGGTGTTTACAATTTGTGGCTGGCTGTGCAATTAATATGAGATGATTGCATTGCGCTGCTTACCCTGACTCTGGCCTCGGTGAGATTGGTCCACATGGCGATCTCCTCGCGGGTGGACATGTCCGGATATCGATTGCGGCTGAACGTGTGCTCCAGCTCCTGCAGCTGCTGGGAGGTGAAGTGCGTGCGCTGTCGCCGCTGCCGCTTGTTCTTCTTATCGTTCTTCGGCTCGTCGGCACTGGTTGTCATCGGCTCGTCGTGTCCGGAGTTTGATATGTTCTCTGTTTTGATTGTGGTCTCGTTGACACTGCGATTGCCTGTGAAGAGAAGAAGAAGACGAGGAAACAACATTAGTTACAGCAGCGCAAATCGCAATTAAAGCGGCAAACTCATTTCGTCTGTTTGCCCTGCTTTATGGCAATCGGGTTATCTGGTTTGCATTTGATAAGTGCAGGCAATCAACCTACCAGGGCCCAGCTACCAAGCTCCCCAGCAACACTCTCTGGCTACCAACCAACTCACCTATCACCTATCCCATGAGGCGTTCACGCTCCCGTCCCAGTGCCATTACTAATTGCCATGCAACCTTCAAACGCCACCCACTGCCCGCCTGGCTGCCCCCTCCCCATGGCCCCATCACAACTTCAAACGCGATCCGCCGCCAGAGGTAGCCTAGTTCTTTTTGTCTGCTACCAGATTTACAACCCGTTAATTTGTGTTCTGGGCATGTCATCGATCATGGCGGCGTGCTTTCTCTGTTGTCGTCGTCGTCGTCGTTACCGTGATTGCTGCTGCTGGTATTGTTGTTGGCACAATGCCTTTGTCTGCCCCAGCACCGAAACTTAATCAAATAAACTAAATGACTGGCCATATGAAATATCAGTTTCGGTGGCTCGACAGCGTCGTCATCATGTCGCAAATCAAAGCAGTCTAATCGAAAACTAAACGGACGCGAGTGAGTAAATTTTGCCGACAAAGGCTAAAGGTTCCATCGCCCCCTGCACACGCACCCCCTCCCAACGAGCCCCTTCTCACGCTCCACCTAACAATGCCCGATCCCACCCCCTCCAGTCGCCGCCCATTGGCCATGCGTTCGAAAATTATTATAAATTATGTTTCTTATCGAGCGCGATAGAGAAGAGCGCTAACGAGCGCGGCCAAGCAGCCCCAGGCTAACTCCGCGCCACATCGTACGATCGAAAATAACTATTACTCGGGAATTGAGCAAGTCGAGTCAAGCATATCGGGCAAACCACATAGCAATTCTAATTCTATATTTCATTTATTGTTGCAAGAATCTAAATAGATTCTCTCGATTGCGGCTATACTGCTATTATATTGATATTCTTATCTACATTTTACACAGATTGGATTGGAACTACACCAAAAATCAGAATCACAGATAATTGATATTATAGTGAGTATCGATACATGTATTACTCTATATATATCAATCGAAAGATTTGGAAACAGCTGTTTATACCCGCTGAGCATAGGTTAGAAGAGTGTTATAACTTGGTGCCCACCGAAAATTTATGAATTATAACAGGCACCTAATTCTGTCTGTCCATTTGACTGTCTGTCGGTTCGTCTGTATATCCTTATGAAAATCTATATATCCAAGACTATAAAAGAGCTAGGACTACCAAAAAAATTGTCCGTAAATCGATAGATTCTTAGCATAATTTTAATACAGTATAGATAATTTTTTGTATATCCAATAACTATCAACACTCGAATAGTTTCTGGAAGTTTCACTGCTATCGTATAAATAATTGTGTAGTTATTCAAGAAATTGTAAATATGGTCTGATTTTGAAGCACCTCCCCAAATGCATGCAACACAAAATACGCAAAACATAAATAGTCAGACGTGTAGCCGGTATATCACAGTCGAGCACACTGGACTTCGACTGCAGCTTTCCTGCTGGATCTTTTATTACCTTGCAATAATTGTTCGCTTTCCTATCATTGTTCTCACTTTAATCTTTTTCATTTTCCAGATAATTGGTTTTGGAATAATTATACATATATCTATTTTACTATTTATATTAATTGAAAGAAGAAGACGAATATTCCCCATAATTAAATCATTACTGAAGCATTCATTATTATTTCATATTTTTCTTTTTTGTGTACTCACCATCTTTGCGATCTCGACTTCTGTTTGTCAGGGTGGAGGACGACGACGTTTGAAAATTGTTTAGGTGTGTGCTATCCAAGCTATTTGCTACGGCGGTCATGGAGCTATGACTATCACGAAAATCACCGGTTTCGGCCCAAACTGAAAAGAATAAACCAGCAAAGGGCACGAAAATATACAAAAAAATTAATGTTTTAACATGGGTTAAAGGTGTTGAAGGAGCAGTGCACGAATGCACTGTATGCATGTATAGAGGTGTGTGTGTATAGGAAGGAGGTACCATTCACAAGGAGCGGATGCTTAAAAGCCCATAAAAATGAGCTCATAAAAGGATTTATGCCATCGCTGGCCGTGGAGCAGTTTTAAATGGGCTTTTGGTTAGCTCGATTAAGGGCACGAGTGCTGGGGCTTTTAAAGGCCGCAAGATAACAGACGAGAGACAGAAAGAGATAGGGAGCAGAGCAAGTTTTGCGCCACATTGTGAAACTTTACGTTGGATTTCTTTAAAATGTGAATTGTTTTCCCACCCGCCCCAGCCAAACATGATGCCAGCAATTCAAATGATCCATGAGCAAGAAATAATTACACCAGTTAGTCACGCTGAATTTCATATTAATTACTCGCCCTGTGACATGTTCCCCCAATGCAGATTTATGGCCAGCCAATTGATACTTGACTGCCTTGAGGTGTGTGCCCATATGGCCCGAGGGCCTGAGGTCTGGAGGGTCGCGACTTCCTGGCCATCGCTGCTAAATCTTATGGACTTCCTTGCCACTGGTCGTTGCGTAATTTATGGCATTTTCACATGTTGTCACTTTTATGTGGTTTTTAAAGTGCCTGCCGCACTCGGAACCGGAGCCGTAGCCGGAGCCCAAACAGGGCACAGCCTGCCGACACCCGCTGCGACATTTTGAAGCAATTAGCTCGGTGCATGAGACGACATTAACGTGAAAATGGGGTACCCCCGATGCGAGAGCACTGAAAAAGTGTCCACATTGTCTGCAGCTCAATTAATTTCATGGTATTTTCCATAATTTATGCCGACAACAACGCCATCACTTGCGCTTCGATTGCACGTAGCCTCAAGGTAAATAATGGATCTGAATTCAGAGGATCATTGATAATTTTAACTAATTTCGGAATCAGCTTCTATAGTCTATGCTGAGCAAATAATATGGCAAGTCTAATGTTGCTCAGCAGAAATGTAAGGTATCAAGTACTTTGCAAGAGATCGTAAATTCGAGAGGTGTAAAATACAAGAGAAGTTTGTTTCAATAAATTGAAAATATATTTTAACTGGAATAGAACATTAGTTCATCTAAACATCTAAAACTTTTCGTTGGAGCTCGGCTTTCGTTTCTTCAAGTTATGCTCTGTCATTCACATATGTAGTAAATAGGTATCATATGTTATATCTTCCTAGTATATCTCCATAATATATCTGTCGAGAATATTTTCCTTGTATATCTTTCTAGAATATCTTCCCAGTATATTCTTTTAGTATATCTTTCTAGTTACACCCCAGTTTTTTACGCTTGGTTCCCTGCAGTTCCGACGGGATCTTGTTGCTGAGTTGTTTGGCTGTTCAGCTGCTGTTCTCCGCCTGCTGTGCCCAATTTTCAACCTTAGCATTCTGCCGTTAAATGGGTCATCATCTTGGAACTGCTGTCTCCTCCCCTCTACCCCCGGCTCGAATGTAAAAATATTTTCTTAACGATGCGCTCTAAAAAACGCAGAGAAAAGCACGTACCGCAGCGATTTTTATTTGTTTAAATATTTTGTACGAAATTTCGGATTTCGGATTTCGAATTTCTTTTCGTTTCCTTTGGCTTCGTATGCGACTAATTTGAATTTGATTTTCCCCAAATTGTTTGTCGTCTGTCAGCCGGCGTTGACGTTTGTTGTCGCAGTTGTTGCCAGAGTTTTACAATGTTTTCAAGGTTCGCCCCCTCCCTCCCCCGTTTGCCCCTGCGCCAATGTGTTCGTGTGAGTGGCAAGTGTCAATAACTGCCGGCCAAGTGGTGGGCGTTTCCCGTGAGCGTTTTGGCCATGTCAAGAGCTGTGACAACAAGTGTCAACGTGGACAACGGCGACAGAGACAGCGACGGTGATGTTCAGTTTCTTTCGTTCGCCATTTTGCAGAGGCGTTTGAAGAGACTTTGCCGGGGATTGAGAAAAGTCAATAGAAGCGCAATGCACACACGAATGCCCCATGATGAATACTCCCCTGGCCCGTAGAGCAAACTATTAATCATGCTGCGAATATGAAACTGCAGAAAAACGAGAAATAAATGTTTGCCCAGCAATGATTTTGATTTTTATATCCTGCATACAAACACACACACATACACACACAGCAGATACATTTGGCCATTTGTCGCGTTCATTCATAAACATTTTCCACACACACAAACGCATTTGCACAAAAAGTTTGACACACGACACGGCGAGGCAGCTATAAATTATCCCGGCCCAGACAGGCAGCTCGACAGAGGACACTGAGGACGCAGAGGATACCCCGAGGGCGAAACCAAGACCAAAACAAACAAACAAAACGGTCGAGCAAACAAAAGGATCGAGCTGGCTCGAGAAGCTGCCTGGCAAACGCCCCGAGAGGGCGTCCTTTGACACGAGGAACACAGGGGAGGCCAGGGGCGGAGGCAGGAGGCAGGAGGCAGGAGGAGTAGATGGGAAACGTTTACTGGCAGCATTTTTGCGACCAAAAACAAACGATTAATGTGACAGTTGAATTGGGACCGTCAGACAAAGAGACGGACAGGCAGGACACATGGATACAGACAGGAGACAGCACAACAGTAAGCAGGAATCGCCAGGGCGTTAGCCTTTACTTCCTCTATTTCGTTTCCTATTCCAATTCCGATTCCTTCCTCGATTGCGACAGACTCTGCTGAGTTGGATATTTTGACAAGTTAGTTGCTTTCATTGTTCTCCAAATTAAACCACTCGGGGCCGCAAAGGGTTAAGCCGCAGATACATTCGTATAAAAGAAATGTTTCCGTATTTCCTTTTTCCAATTTCACGCTACATTTGACTGGGCCGCAGCGAAAGTGTTAATATGCGACAGGTTTTTGCACCATATGCTCGCATTGCCGCTGAGATTCTTCCCCCTCAAGAAGGGCTCTCGAAATTAGCCCAATGATATTGAAGAAATGGGCGAACTATTCCAGCAACCACAACGAGAAGTTAATTTTTATGTCCAAACAGTTGGTATCACATCAATCTACAAAGTTAATCCTTTATAGCGTCGCTAGACAATGAGAGCGGACGCACGTGAGACCCGCCGGAAAGTGGGAGAGACCCGGAACACACATGGGTTATGGCAATATAATGAGCTTGGCAAGAAACAGAGACATAAAAATCAGTGCAATAACATTGACATACCCCACACAGAGAGACGCCTCCCCCAGAACCTGCCACAGCCCCAGCTGATCCCAGCTGAAGCATGTGAGCGAGTCCCAACCAGACAGGCATGCGGCCAGCCGAGCCAAGCCAAGCCAGCAGCCACACCAGGCAAGCTCATTAGCCCAGGGTCGGGCAGATAAGGACAAGACATGCAGACACTCCCCCACTGCCCTCCACAGAAATCTGTCTAAACGGCAACTCGCTCTGCAGCCCCCCCTGCCTCTGTCCGACTGCTCCACTTGCTTCTCCCCTTGTTCTTTTCCACTGCAATGCCTTTTTCAGTAATTTTCTCGACTGTCAGCTCAAATTTTGGCTCTAGTTGATGTCGTTGGGTCATTTGCCCAGTTGCCCATTTGCCCAGTTGGCCATTTGGTCGTTTGGCCGTTTGTCCCGCTCGGAGTCGAGACTGCGCCTGGACAGCCGTGCAAGTTTGTTTCCTCAGATAATCTCTAATGCGACATTTTTACGAAATTGCAGGGTACGGATAATGAGAAAGAGGCGACTGCCTGGGTGGGGAGGGAAGGCGAAAGAGAGATAGAGCGAGAGGGAGACAGAGATCCCAACTCGGAACAGAGCACAGCCTCAACCTCAGCAGCATCAGAGGGAACTTCTTGCTGGCAAAGTTTGCAGTGCGATGTGCCGTAATTGCGGTCCTGGTCGAGTTGTGGTTGCTGCAGATTGAGTTGGAGCTGGAGCCCAAGGCGAGGCAGAGATTTGCACGTGAGTGTGTGTGTGTGGGTGTGTGTGGGAGGGTGGCTGGTTGCCATAATGACATTATAATTTATATAAACGAAATCAGTGCCATCAGCCAGAAAAGAAGAATGAGAAGAGAAGAGGACGAGCAAGGAGTACATTGGGAACATAGTCTCCGTCTCCATCTCCAACTGCTTGTCCGGCTGAGTCTGCGTTCCGGATTGATATATGGGCAGTTTTTGCTTGTTCCCTGCGCTTACTTACAACTTGCTGCACTCGAGTGGGAGAGGGTGAGGGTGAGAGCGAGGAAGGAGGTGGAGTAGACCAACTGAAGTGGGCGTCGCCGACGGGTGATTATCATTGGTTGGTCAGCCACAATTTATGGGGTGTTTGCTTGCCAATTGCACTGCACGCGATCTTTGTTGCTTTTGGCAACTGGCGCAGAGGAAGCTGACATAGCGTGACATATGTGCGCAATTTGCTAGAGATTTCCCGGCAAAGCACTGATGGGAGGGCAATTTTAAAGTGCCCAAGCCAACTTAAAGACCCCACCGACCTGGCCGAAATTACAGCAAGATGGCTGCGCAAAATCGATAAAATCTTGTTGGTATTCATAAAGAGAGCTTCCTTCGCGCCGAGACGTGTCCCGTGTCCCGGCTGACAAATGAGTCCAGCCACCGCCGGCACACATTGAATTTAAAGTAGCCACAGCAGCAGCGCGGCACATCCTGGAGCGGAAGTGCGCCTATGTGGCTCTGCTTGTACCTCTGTGCCGCATGTGCGCGCTGTCGCGCTTGCAGAGACGCACGACAGACGGGACAACGGAGACAGCCCCATTACGCAGACCTCAACTCTGGCAGGGAAATTTATTTTGTGTTTTTCTAGTAAAAAAATCTTTAGGAATCACACGAAGTTCCAGACAAATTGTAATCCAATGGATTACACGAGGGGGAAGTGTGCAGGAGCCTCGACTAGTCGCGGTGCTTAATGGACACGTTGTGTTTGCAAGGGACGCTGCACGTGCCATTAACACTTTGCGCCGCTGCTGGGCAAATAAACACACGGAGGAACAAGACAAAGACAGAGAAGAAGAAGGGCAACAAACAGGAGAGCAGACTTAGGTGAGGTGATACACATGTAAGTAACTAGTACGAGGCAGCGCAGATAACACGATTTCATCAGAACAGTCGCGCAGCAAAATCTCGCACTTTATACCAAGCAGAGATACAGATACAGATACACTGGCAGATGCAGATACAGATACAGCCAGAGCCGACAATTTCATATTTTATCGAGAGCCAGAAAGGGCAAACATTGTCATAGGCAAATAGCTCGAGCATATCTCAGCCCTGGCTGTATCTGTATCTGAGCTGTATTTGTATCTGTAACAACTTGGCAAACAGCACGCAAAGGACTCGTATCATAAAGAAACCTGCTCGGGCGATATACTACAGCTGTTTGCTCAGAAAGCAACCAAAATGTAAACTGCTCTGATTTCGGTTTTGGTTTCGTTTTTGGTTTGTTGTTGTTTGGCTTGAGGTCTTTGTTGGTTCTTGGAGCAAATAGAGCAGATCTTTGTGTAATAGATAGCAGACACCAGTGTCTGTGTGTGCCTGTGCCTTTGTGTGTGTGTGTTGTCCGATAAGTAGCTAATTACAGGCAAACAAGGTCACAGGACACGGCAGAAGGGAAACCGATTGGCAGAATGCCCTGAAAAGCTCCACGAATGCTGACAACATAATTCAGATGCTAAACGAACATGGGCAGCTGCTAGTGCGAACAGCAGGGAGAGGATGACACATTTGAAATATCGAAATAAACTGTCCCAGTGTGAGACAGAGAGAGAGTGAGAGAGGGGGGAAGGGAGAGAGACATTAAAGAGTTGTAGCCGAGGTATTAAAAAGCATTAACTTTTTATTGTTTTACACGCTGCAGCGCGCATGCATAATAAAATGCACAGTGGAGGGGGGCAGAGAAGTGACAGAAAAACTGTCTGTCGGAAGAGCTATAGAGGAAAAAAGTGGAAAATTAGTGTACGTGAACTTGAAATCCTTTGAGCGCAAAATTCGAAATAAAAACACGCACAGAAGCCATAAAATGATGCTTCAAAAATATAAAAACACGAAACTAAACACTGCCTGGGCTACGTGTGTGTGTGTATGTGTGCATAGCTCATAACAAAAAACTGCAATAATAAAAAGCAACACACACACACAGACAGACAGACGGACATTAATACCTCGGCAAATAAAAGAGGAAATTTGTCCGTGTGGGCGGTTTGATTTGCCGGATTCATTTCGGTTTGGTTGGGGCAACCATTAAATTGGCCAATAATTGAAAATCCAATTGCAACGTGCAACAGTCGCAGTCGCAGTGGCAGTGGCAGCCACGCTGTCGGGCACGTTGTGTGACCATTATTTAAACAAGAGCGTAAACAATAACGACAACAACAACAACAAGTATCAGCAGAAGCAAGAGTAACAACAACAATGGCAACAAGCAAGTGAAATTTGTGTGTGCCAGACTCCGCACCTGCAGTGCCTGCCTTAGCTCCAGCCACACACCTTGTCCTTCTGTCCACGTGTGTATGTGTGTGTGTGTGTGTGTGGCAAAGGATAACTGCACTCGTGCATATTTTAAATGCGCACAATTTTTGTGTTAAATTGTTTTGGCACGCAAATAAATGCCCAACCAGCTGCGGCCTCAATGGCCCTTCATCTCTCCCTCTGTCCCCCTCTATCCCCCTTCGTGCAGTGCCTTCTCTGCGAGACACCAGTCGTACAAAGTGCAAAGTTTGCAGGGCTGTTAACCCGGCAAAGGTGCACACAGGGCAGGGCACAGACAGCTAACAAATCTCTCGCCTGCAGCAGACAAATACGCATACAAATGCGAGTTATGCGATACCTGGAGTTGGGTCTGAGAGACTCAGTTAAAGCTCTGCCTGGACTAGCTTTAATTAAGGCAAGACTCTGCAGTTTAATACAACTGTGGGGTGGTCTATCTTGATCTGTATTAGCTAATGATGCACGATTGAATCATAATCTCATGCTGTGCCGGCTTTGTCTGCTGCCATATTCCCATAACAATTAGCCTAAACGGAACAACAAACACTTGACTATAGTGCACATATCAAATTTCCAGCCAGCGAGCGACCCTCGCACAGCATCACTTCGGCAGGGAGTGGGAATGGGAACAGGGAAGAGCGGACAACGTGTCGTCTTCGGCACTACGCCAGAAGGGTGCTCAATTAGCCGTGACATGCGCAGCGAAAGTGAAATTGCTTCAGTTCTTTGTTGTTTCCCAAATTTCCCTTTCTCCTTCTCCCTCTCCTTCTGTTTCTGTTGCTTTTTTGTTGTTGTCTGTTCGCCTTTGTCACGCTTTTATGAAGATTATGCGCTAATGATTACACAATGATTATGAATATGCATGAGCAATGAGTTGTTGTTGTTGTTGCTGTGTTGGGGGACAACATCGACAGCGACAACGACAACAACAACGGCAAGTGGCCGGCAGGAATTTTGCACATTGTTTAGAAGTTTACGAGCTGCGCGCATGAATGATGAAGTACAAGTATCGGGAGCGTGAATGATTGCTGTAACGAATGGGCGAACAAACGAATCAACGAATGCGATGTGGTGAATGCGAGTGAATGAGTGAATATTGAAATGGCGACAGCTGTCGCTGACAGTGCGGCAAATATGCGCTGCCATTCAATGTGAATGTGGACACTTGTTGGCTGAGATGCGGCAGCCCAAAACAAATATCACGCATACGCACCGCATAACGGCAGCGCTGCAGCCGAGCTGAATTATGGGCGCATTAATTACTTGTAAATTTGTTAGACGGCCCACGGGCAATGGGGGCGCAGCCCAATTCCAAGACGAATAAATTCAGTTACAAATTGGCCACGAAATTGCCTAGTCTCTCTTCCCCTCTCGTCTCCCTCGTCTCGCCCTCGTCTGCGCAGCTGGACCCATAATCAGCATAGAGCGATGTGTGTTTGGGGGGAATGTGAAAGGGAGGCAGGGTTGGGGACAGGGAGATCGCCTCTATTCGGTACTTACTTCTGAGTTTCTCGAGCGGCTCGTGCTTCGGTGTGTGTGGCGGCACGACAGCGTGGTGCGGGTGCTGGGGATAGCTGCCGACAAGATCCTGCCCGGCGGCCGAGTGATGTAGATGACTGAGGCTGCTGATGGGCATCAGGCTCGAGATGGCGGGTGAGATGCTGACCGAGGAGCTGGAGTCGTGTAGGCTGTGGTGGCTGTGCAGATGATCGGCACCGGAGGCGCTGCTGCCGCCGCCGTTCACAGTGGAGCTGCCACTGCTCAGTGCGGTGCTTGTGGTGGTGGCACTCTCCGCAGAGCCCGCCGATCCGGCGCCGTTCGCTGTGCTGGCGCTGACCAGATCCTGCAGACAAAGGCCTGTGGACTCGGCGGACATGGCTTCGAGGCCGTTGAGTGCTCCACCGCCGACAACGCCGCCACCGCCGCCGCCGCCTGCGATGCCGCCGGGCCCGAGCGCCGTGGCCGAGCTGGTGACTACGCCGAGGCCGCCGCCTGCAGCACCACAGCCGCCTGCGGCGGCGCGGTCCATGCCTAGATACGTTGGAAAAATGGTGCTGAAACTCTGGGCGACAGCCTGGTGCGGCTGGTGGTGGTGATGCAGCGCGGACTGCTGGTGCGCGGGATGCGCAGGGTGCAGCGGCGGCAAATGGTGATCTCTGCCGTTGAACTTCGTCGTGACGACGTCCTTAAAGTGCTGCAAGAATGTCGTCGTCTTGAGGCCGGTATCTTCCAACTGTGGCGAAAGCAGATCCAAGATGCGGCTGTCTCTGGAGCTCGCCGCGGCCGCTAAGCGCGCTGCGATGCTGCAAATAGAGAAGAGAGACGATTTCATTTGAAGTTCTTCACAATATTCACGCAATCGTTATCGCTGCCAAGATACTCCGCGCAGCTAATCTCGCCCTGCATCATAACTGCCTAACTGCCTAGCTGGCTACCTGGTAAACGACAAACGGAGAACGGCAAACGACAAAGCAAACGCGCAGCCCGAGCGCGCTTTTATCACATCGAGGCAAACAGTGAGCTTAACCCAAACACCACACAATGGCAACACCTTAACACCAGAGACGTCAAGGGGTTAATACCACCTCAGCCACAGCCTCAGTCACCTTATCTGCAGCTCCACTGACGGATGCTGCTGCCTGCTCCCAGTTCCAGTCCCAGTTCGATGTGGCGTTGGGGCAACTGTGAATGGTTGGAGCTGCCGCAGTGCTATGCGGGGAATGCGCACCTAGACTGAGATTCTAACAGTACACTCAGCCACCTACGTTGTTATCAGAGTGAGAGACAGTGGGAGAGTGGGAGAGAGAGAGAGCGCGAGCGCGAGAGTGGCAGAGATAACAAGCTGCGCGGCTTATCAATGTAACAATATTTACATTTCTCTGTATTTCTTTTGCTGTCTCGCTGCGTTTCTTGTTCTTCTTTATGGCTGCCACAGACCGCGGGACTGCCGTGAATTTGGCAACCACAGAGGAGGAGCAGCGGGAGGAGGGGCTGCCCTCCACTCCCCCGCAATAAATTCTGGGAAGTGACAAGACAAAGGGCAAACATGGGAACTACTGACAGTAGTCCAGAAATAGCGGCAACTGTTCGTAAATCAATTAACTGTTGCCAATTGTGCGCGAAAGTGACTCCACTCACTACGATTCATTGCGATTCACGGCGATTCACAGCGCGCCGGGCGCTATCGAAGCCAAACACGACGAAGCGTTGCAATAAATTGTTATCTAATCTCAATCATAACAAAAATAAAAGCATTCAAAAGGCGAAATAAATAGTTGTAAAAAGTTTCATAAATTATACGCAGCGCGGAGAGCGCAGAGCAAACACGCCCGAGGGAACTACTATATCTGCCATATACGAGTGTACACCAGAGACCGGGCAGAAAGAAGCTCTCGACTTTCCAGTCGTAAATCCCCGCGAAGAATTCCTCGCGTTGTAATTATCAAAATATTTGCCCGATGTCGCTTAATCGGTGCCCGGAATGCGGAGGAGCCTCCGCTCTCGATTTGATTTTCGAAAACTTATTAAATTCAATTTGATTTGTCACTTTCGATTGCCCGATGTGTCGCGCCTCAAATTGAAAATTTATACTTGATAATGCCGCTTGATCTGCACTTGATCCCCAGTGGATTAGTGCGGCTGTAATATTAAATTGCCTTGCGGTTGCTTTAATAACAATAATAAACATAATTTCACGTTAAACAGATTTATACGCAATCGTTTTGTTTATTTACGACCGGCATATCCTATATACGATGATTTCTGTGCAGTATTTCTTTCTCCCGCTCGTGATTTTTGATGTGTCCCCTCCACCTCCACCTCTCATCCCGTCCAGGTGCACTCGTATTGTTGTCAATTTCTGTGGCATAATTTGTGGCATATTTATTTGCCACAATGCTAATAAATTCGCTCGCAACGTGCTGTTTTTTCCCGTTGCGAGAACTCATCAAAGTGTCAGGCATTGCTCTGCTATATGGTGTGTGTTCTGTTTAGGGTCTTGTCACGACATTTTATTTCAGAAGTGAGAATTTATTTACATAATGATTTTTCAAGACAAAGAATGCCCGAAATTATTTTATGTCACTTTATTGCCCGCAGCTTTTGCGCTTCACTGTTTTTCTAAGTTTTTTCTTGCCTCTTTGTCTCTTTCTATTCTTTGCTGCGGCAGCCTCCCCAGCTGCCTCGTCGAGTGTTATCGGTTGCTGCTGAGCAAATAGTTGGGAGCGAAGGTGCCAAGATTCCTATGTTGTGCCAAGGCTTTTGGATTCGTTTTTTGTGTTGTCATTTCTATTTAATTTTATAAATTTATTCAAATACTTTTCGCATTTGGCCACTTATGGAAACCCCAATCTCTCTCTCTCTGTCTCTATCTATCTCTATCTGTTTTTGTCTCGTTCTGCTGGAAGTGTTTTGGTTTTTTCCATGCTGCTGTTTGCCAGCACCGACAACGAAAACTGAAAACACAATTTCGAGATCTAATTGTTTAGGTGACGTCAATTGGCCCCGCCAGGCTTTGCCATTTGCGATTGCTTTTTGGGCCTGGCTGCTCGCAGAGGCCCAGAGGCCCCCTTACAATGTGCGCTGTGTGGAGGCGGGACTGCGAGACAGTTTATGGTTGCACTGGCTGCCAGTCTGATGATTATGAGTCGCAGATACAGTCGCGGTGATTTATGTTTGGCGTGAGAGTGCAGCAAAAGTTTAAAGGCCCCTCTAAGCCCTCATCCAACAGAGTTTTATTGGTCGCTTTTGGGATTTTCGGGAGCTTTTTCCATTGTTGTTCATAAAGCAGGCGGGGCCTAGTCTAAGCCCCACAAAAGTAAATAGCAAATATCATAAGAAACAGCTCGGGAAGTAACCAGCCGAGAGATGTTTCCAAGTGACTCTATCTTCGACTTTCTTCCTGCCTAGTTGTTTGTTTGCCTGAAAGCATCTTCAAATATTGTAGACTAATGAAATAAACTTTACTACTAGCTCTTGACTTTCAGATTGTTTTCATATTCAAGAAATATATAACTATATTGCTTTCCCTGCAAATCACACATTATAAGCAGACACTCACCTCAAATTTATGGAAAGGAATTCAAATTAATCCACTTGATGGTGCCGACGAATCGACTGCTGCAATCGTCTTCCAGAGGTGATTGTCAGCTCTCACTTTCAGTTGCGGTTCCGGTTCCGGTTTGGGCTCGAAATTAATGAACTGTGGTTCGGTGGGTGGTGTAGCACTTAATGTGGGGCAAATGTTATGCACTTGGCAATAAATCAAACTGCTTTCATTCGGGAAATTTCATTTGTAAGTTGACGCGAAAATCAGGAAAAATTCTCAAGACTAAATGTCGCGTGGGTTGCGTCGGCTATAAATCTTTTGGAATCTTCGGAAAATTGTCGGGGAATTTATTGATAAATTAGATGGCAGAACTTCTTGCTCTCTTTTATAGTTATTCTTGTTGTTGTTTATGCTTTGGTTGTTGCGTTTGTTGATGTTGTCGTGTTGCAAGCGATTTGCGTGCTGTTTTTACGACTCTCTCGGTTGCTAATCAAAGGCTAAAACATTTAAGCGCTTTTTATAGTTTACACAATTTGGCTGCTGTTGCTGTTGTAGTTGTTGTTATTGTGGTTGTCGTTGCACACGCGAGGAAGAGAGACAGCAGCTCTCGGCTCAAATAAAAATCACAGTGATTATGTTAGTGATTAATTTTAAGTAACTCATGGATATGTTTTTAATGCGACTTTGATGCCAGCCCGTTAGCCGTTATAGCCTTGCACACACACACACACTGGCACTTTGCACACGCATAGACACACACAGGCACACTCGCGCTGCTTTTTTGCACTGCACACACAGAGGCACACACAGCCATACAGCCATACAGACAAAGAAGAAGGCTGTCCGTGTCGCAGTCGCTGTCGCTGTTGCTGTTGCCGTTGCTGTCGCAGTCGCAGTCGGAGTCGGCTGTTGATTCTAAATCCGCGTCGGCTTTAGTGTTTTAATAATTTAATCCAGCGCGTAATTAGGGTAAGTATATGAAGTAGCTCAAATGTTTGATTGGCTCTCTGGCGTTGACGTCGTGGCGCTAATGTTGCCAATGTTGTTGTTGCTGTTGCTGTTGCCTCTGAGGGCTTTGTGCGTTGACGGAAGCAGCAACACGAAACGGAAACAACGCGTCTGCACCCGTAACAGGACGTGGCTGAATTGAAAACGAATTCGAAAGCACACGCAAAAGTATCTGTTGGATGTGCCGCAGCGACGGCGACGGTGACGGCAGCAGCGAGTGCGTGCTGAGCAGCGCCAGCGGCAGTCGGCGTTGCTGCTGCTGCTGCTGTTGCTGTTCGTGCCGGGGGTTGGGGTGGTGGCCCTGCAGCTTGCACACGCAACACACGACAGCGGCACACACACGAATACAAAGCGAACTGAGCGAGTGGCGAGTAGTCGTAGCTGCCACAGACGGACACACGACAATACGAACGGCAAGCAGCGACGAGCAGCGACGACTGAATAACGGAATTTGATTTTTCCAACTAACTCGCACGCACCGCGAATGCCTCACACGGGCCCGCGCTGGTATCTGTATCTGTATCTTATCTGTCTCTCTGTCTCGCTGTCTGTCTGGCTGTCTACGGGCCGCCCCGGCACACAGGGGTGTGAGAGGGAGAGCGCGCTTGCCGGCGAGTAGCGAGTGCCGCACGAGCAGGCGAGCGAGAGCGAGAGGCACGACACTCTCGGCCCAGCAAGACACACCCCCAAAGCCGTTTGCCTGTGTCAGTCAGTCTGTTTATCGCACACACCACACACACACACACACACCACACACACACACACACACACACACACACGCACACTCATTCTCTCTCGCATTGCGCCCCATCCCTGTCGCGCGCACTCGCACTCGCTCTCGTGCTCGTTCCCACTCTGTCTGCCGCACCGCAGGCAGCGGCGAATGCGCTCACACCGATGTTTACAGAGCGCCATTGCTCCAGTTCAGTGCTGCTCTCTGCCTCAGCCTCAGCCTCTCCCTCTGCCTCTGCCACAGTCTCTGCCTTCGCCTCAGCCTGAGTTTCGGTTTCAGCTTCTGCGTGTGCTTCGGCGCATCTCTCGCGTAGCTCTGCCCCTTCCCCCTCCCGAAGCTGCTGCTACTGTTTATTATTTGGCTGCTGTTGTTAGGCGCTCTCAAGGGTTTGATTTGTATTTGTACTTTGCGGGTCCTTTGTGAGGCGTGCCCCTGCCACCGCCCCTGCCCACGCCTCGCCAGCTACGTTTGCTACGTGCCCGAGCCACAGCCCGTGCCAGAGTCGGAGCCAGAGTCGCAAACGGAGACAGCGACGCAGCCCGTCCGCAATGTTCATAATAATAAGGCTACTTCTATCGTACCCACTTTTGAGGGCTGCCTGTCGTTTTACTGGGTGTCAAGGGCGTTTTGTTATCCCATTATTCTCCGTTAGCCGCCATTGTTTGCCTCCTGCCTGCCTGTCGCTTGAGGCGGTGCTGCTCGCCTCCCTCCTGCCTCTTGCCTCCTTCCTCTTGGCCCCTTTCCCCTGTCATGCCGTGCTGTGCTCTCGATTGTGCACAAATAAATAAATAACTGTTCTTTTTGACGTATATTCGTTGCTTGTGCTGCCTTCCCTCCCTCCCCCCCCTCCTCCTTCTTCCTCACTCCACCCCTGCCCCGTCCCCGTCCCCGGCCTCGTGCCTGGGCTACCCTTCACCCGTGCGCATCCCTGTTTGATTTGCTCACTCCGTCTCCGTCCCCCACCACCGACTCAGTTGCCAGATACTTTTGCCAAAATACGCTTGGCAACAACAACAACAACAACAGCAGCAGCAGCAACAACAGCAACATGAGAGAGACGAAATTTATTAAAATTCACAACAGCTTTTGTGCAGTTCATAATTTTCGTTTTTATTTCGCATTTGTTTGCCGCAGTTTTATTCTCCTTCTGCTGCGTGACTCAAGCTAAGCCCAAAGGATGGTGGCAGAGAAGGGAAAGGGGGGGAGGGTGGAGCTGATGTTTCGCTTCCATCCTCTCCAGACTTAAGGCTCATCTCTTATCACACACTAGCCTCGATTGCTTCCTCTGCTCGCAGCCAATTAGAAAATGCAGTTTAGTTGCAGTTTCGTCGATTTATCGATCGAGAACTTTGCAACCTTGTAATCTCCACAAGCAGACGGACGCTCTCCAAAACTCGCCCACTTCAGTAATCAGACTTTTGGCGGCGAAATGCGCTTTGAAGTTATATAAACCGAGCACAACTTTCGATTAGCTTCACTCGACCCACTTGGCCAGTGGCAGAGCGAGGACGGGGGCAGGAGTTGAAGTACTCGCGTATGGAGCTACTTCAGAAATATCATTGCATTGCATTCAGCGCAGAGCAGGCAATGATATGGAAAATGCCCTCTGGGCTCACCCGACTCCCCGGAGAGCATTCCCCGCCACCGCCCCCTCCCCACCGTGAATAACACCTGTCAGTTCCTCTAGTCGGATTGGAATTTTGCCGCCTGCCTGGCAAATGATGATAAAGGGTTAACTCCGGGATGGGCCTGTGTTCATGTTGGATGTGGTTCCGTCTGCCGTGTAATTACATTTCTGGCTCCCCCCTCCACCCCCACCCCCTTCTGTGCCATGCAAAGCCCAGTTTATCACCTCGTATAATCAATGCAGGGCAACGGCAAATGGCAAATGGCAAGGGCAACAGTTCCTATTGATGACATGGTATCTATTTCGGGAACCGTTGGAACTGTGCGCCCTGGGATTTACCCAGGCACATTTCAATTATAAGAGAGAAAAACAAAATTAGACTTTGACACTCCCGATATCTGAGGGGCCAATGCGCAATGCGCACTGCGAGGGGCTTAAGTAATGGGTCGCTCGTTCTCCGCCTCGTTGTGGGTAGTTGCTAGTTTTGTTATCGAGTAATTCGAATGGAACGCACAAACAAAATGGCGTCCCATTTGCAGGCCATCGGGGGCTACGTGCCGCGAGCTACCTATGGCCGCGAGACAGTTTTCCACGCGAATTTCCTTCAACTGAAAGTCGAAAGTCAACTATGTCCTTTGTAGTTTGTACATTACTTTCTCATATTCATACTTTCACAAATATTACATCTGTGTCAAGTTGATGTGCTATATTTGATTCCGAATTCGAATCCTTTGATGGGCACAGCGAGTGCCTAATGCGCGACATTCGTAAAGTCGCACGCACCCGGGGAAAATTGATATGCAAAGTATTTGAGGGCGCTCCAAAGTGCTACAAATCTACACCTAACGCACACACAGTCGTCTGTCCGCTTCGGCATCCGCCTCGGCATCCGCACTCGCATCCGCAGCCACGTCCGCGCCCTTGTTGTTGTCACATTTCCCTTTTTAAGCAACTACCAGAAAGTTGGGCGCAGTCGTTGCAAAGTTCAGAGCCATCGCTCAGTCGCCGACTAATCCGCCTAATCCCGAAACATGACGAAATGAAATACGATGGTGCGTAGGGAGCGCACAGCGAAGATGTCGCCCCGTTGCCCCTATGGCCCCTATACACAACCACACACACACAGAGAGAGCTGTACTTATACTCCAGCTACAAACTAATTTTGTATGCCTTATGAGACACGCAGCGAGGTTGCCCTTGCGGATGTGAATGTGCCTTTGGAAGTAGATGTGGATGTGAATGCGGATGCGGATGCCGGCGCCTGCTTCAACCTTCAGCAGAAGTGGGCAACTCTTTCGCAAAATGGCGGCATTGATTCCCGCCCGCCTGCCAGCCAAGTCAATTTTCAGGATTTGCGAACGGCTTTGTCGGCCAGCCTTACATTCTTTAGCCGAGATCTCAGCGAAAAGCACTTCCCGCAAGCAGTCAATAAACTATACGCACACACACCCGCACACCCCCACACACATATACACACGCGAGCTGCGCCATTTGTTCTTGTATTAGTGTGCGTGGCGTGTCCTTGTTGACATTGCCAGCGACGCTGTGACAGTTCAAACATCTGAGAAAGCAACTGCGCCGTGTCCCTACTTGCCACATGCCACTTGCCACAGCTCTTGATAGATTCGGCTCGGATCGAGCAGCAGTTCAATCAGCCTGCCCAGCCAGAGCAAATCGCAGTACTAATTAATAAGCAAAGGGACGAAAAGGCAACAAAGAAGCAGCTGAGTGCAGCAACTGCGAAAAGGTCTGCATAAGCTTGGGGACAGGGGCCAGGGGCAAGGACTGGGGCAGGGGCAGAGGACGACGGCAGCTTGATGCTGTGGCAGCCACGTTCTCTCTTGCGGCAGCATATCGATTTAAATTAATTTTTGTTAGAGGGATGCTCAAGCGAAAATCCTCCATTACCGTAAAGTACTTGTAACAAAGTCCCCGGTGTCATGATGTCGCATACATATGCCGGACGCGCGGAGAGAAAAAAACACACACACACAGCAAGAGGGCACTTGGACACGAGCAGCAGAAGCAGCCGCAGCAGCAGGCAGAGTGGGAGCAGGAGTTGGACATGGAGACGAAGGTGGAGGGCGGGAGCTGGCCAGCAAAGGTCCAAACAAATTAAGCGACACACATCGCTGTTGTCCTGCAACACGAAGGAAGCCAGGATGGAGAGATGAACGCAGCTACGGCGGGCGTACTATTTGGGACGTGTCTGTGGAGCAGTGAAAATATGATGACATTTCCTCCTGGCCGAGTCAAATGGCTGGCAAAAGTTACATCGATTGTTGGCCAATTTATGCGCGGCACGTGGTGTGTGTGAAATTTCCATTTGGGACGCTGCCGCCGCGACGGATGCTGCTGCTGGTGGCGCAGTGGCAGGACCCTTTCTCGCTTCAGCTTCAGCTTCAGCCTCGGCTACACTTCATCATCTTCTCACGCGCACACACACCAGAGTACACCAGCGCACACAGCACTCACACTCGCCTGCTTCTTCGCCCCTTATCTCCAGCCATTCCACGGCACACTCACTCGCTGTTGCCTTTCTGCGCTGCGATTGGCTGCGCTCTCGTACTCGTCGCTTCGGCAGGCCACGCCCAACCAGAGCTGCCTGCCGAGGGTGTGGCTTGTCTGTGTGTGCGCGTACAGCGTTACATGCGCAGAGGTCTCGCTGCTGTGCGCATTTCCCCAGGATGCGCTCACATGGAAATCCTATCGTGCCCCTTTTGTCTGTTGCATTCGGCGCCTTCCAGGACTGGATGTCTGTGCTCAGCAGCGGCAGACGTGGCAGCATCAGCAGCAGCAGCCAAACAGCTGTTTCGGCTTGTTTTGATAGAAATAATGAAGCAGAGATGCGGGAGCAAAGTGGGGTGAAGTGTGATGTGAAGACAGTCAGACAGTCAGAAAATTGATGGCCAAGAAAATTTGTAGCATATAATGAGGGATTAATACTGTAGGCAAATGGGAACAACTGTATGTGCATATGATATATCGTGCACTCGTATAATGTGAATTCTAGCACCTCACCAACTGTTGTTCGGACCTGGCAAAGATTTGCAAGATCTAGTTACATATCTGGATATCACCTTATTAGGAAATCTTATTAATATTTGTTGAGTGTTATTTTAATTAAAATTATTATTTCGAACACTAAGTACAATTTGATAAATTATTAATGTTAAATAAATTGTTAATACTTGGACATTTTTCAAAAAAGTATTTTACTTTCTATTCCACTCGTTTCCAATTTTGAAAAACTTGTATTAATTTTTAATACGAGGGTCGTTTGATAAGTCCGTGACTTTTTGTATTTGCCGCGCACCTGCTCTAAATACAACACTGCTCCTGTCAGCAGTTATCGATTAACAGCTGACTGTAAAATTTTGAGAAAGCTGCGTTTTTTGGTTTGCGTTTTATAGGCATTGAAAGCAGACGATCTCGTGAATTTTAACGAAAATGGAAAAAAGTGAATTTCGTGTCAGCATGGCAAAATTTCATAAATTGGGCTACGAACTGCTACCCCATCCAGCATATTCTCCAGATTTAGCCCCCTGTGACTATTTTTTGTTTCCAAACATGAAGAAATGGCTCGGCGGTAAGAGATTCGGGTCATCACAGAAACAAACGACTATTTTGAGGGCCTTGAGAAAACCTATTATTTGGAAGGAATAAAAAAATTGGAAAAACGCTGGACTAAATGTATAGAGCTAAAAGGAGATTATGTTGAGAAATAAAACGCTTCTTTGACGAAAAAAATATATTTTATTCAAAAAGTCACGGACTTATCAAACGACCCTCGTAATTGTCAACTCTCCCGATTACTCATTCATACCATTGTGTGTATCAATTTTATAAAACATTTGAGAAATGAAAATAGATTATTTTGTCTATTTGACATGAGTAAAATCAACAATAGTTGCGGAAAAAAATATATATTCTTTTCGGTATTAATAACAGTCAATTTACCAATTTCCACCAGGTTGAATGTCAACATATCAGCTATTACAGAATCTTCAGACCCAAATTTGATTTGAAGCTTACTGTGTACATTAGCTTTGGCCACTTGTTTCATTTTTTCCGGTGGCAATGGGCCCTTGGCAGTCGGGGGCCCTGCACACGCCTCGCTACGGGCCATATCCAAACACAATAGATTAGGACACCATTCATTTCTCAATGGCGGCGCACCTCAAAGCTGACCCAGAGCAACTACTCACCCACTCAGCTCCCACCGACCCACCGACCACCCACCACTTGGCAAGCGCCGCAGCCCACAGCCCCGGCATAGGGCCACATCAAACAAACTGCGCAGAGAGAAAAGTAAAAAAACACTTTCAACTGTTGCCGCAGGGCACAAAAAGGGCTCACATGATCTCAGACATGACTCGGCGTGCACTGTGTGTGTGTGTGTGTGTGTGTGTGTGTGTGTGGCGATACTTATCTAGGCCATTTCCAATTTCGATATCGATTTCGATAAAAGTTCTGCCATCGTTCACTATTTGTTCTTCTTTGCCGCAGTTTCCTGATGCAACATTAGTAATTAATAAATCAAATAAAGCACCAACAACAACAACAACAACAACAAAAGCGAGACAAACAACAACAAGAGAAGCAACAACAAGACACTGACAACTGGCCAACAATTGTATTCATCATCATCAGCAGGAGCAACAAATTTCCGTAGAATTCTTATCAGTGGGAATGAGAATTGGCTATAAAGGTGGACAACGGAGGGTGGTTGCTCTGGGGGGAAGGTGGGGGGCAACTGCGACTGCCATCGCGGCCAATGTACGAGTAATCCATCAATTTTCGGTACGAGCGAAAAGCAACTGCAAGCGAACATCAGAGACGCCGCCGCCAATGTCGAAAAATTTGATTTTCGGCTTTTTATGCGCTCGAATTAAAATGGGGATTACAATATCAAAATGTTTGCTTATGATTTATAGCGACCCAAAGACAGCAGCCGCTCCACAACCTCAGGCACAGTCGGAGAGCCACAGAGCCGCAACCACAACCACAATCGCAGCGACAAAGCGACTGTGAGTGCGACTACGAATGAGACTCCCTTCTATGAGAGTGCGTGTGAATGTGAATACGAGGCGTGTATAGTTATTTGCCCAGTGCTGTCGCTCCCAAAGATCCCAAATCTCCGACGCAGTCCCAGTTCAGCGGGACATGCAGAAACATATTGTGCATACATACATAGAACTGTTCTATTTATCGCCTGCCCCGTGGAACGTGAGAAATATTAGGCCGCCTTAGGCCTGTGGTTCAACTTGCTAAGCCGCATGGGCTTTGGCCAGATCAAAACGCCATTTTCCTGATGGGACGCAAGGTGGTAGTCCCCTTCTCCCCTCCGTGTAGCGGGTGTATGAAATATATTTGTATATATAGTAAATACTTACACAAATATGATTAAAGATCTCTCAATCAGAACTCGATTTGTAGGTGGGCAGGTGAACGGGTTCTTTCCCTTTCTCACGTCTCTCTGACTTTCGGACCGGGTGGGACCTCTCTTCTCTGTTTACTCGCGTTTGTGTGTGTGAGTGTGTGTGGTTTCGGATTATGGATCATGTTTTAGCTTGGCTACTGCATTTGCTTGGGATTAGGGCAATGTGTGGTGGGCGTGGGAAGCAATCGGTGTGTGTTCAGGTAACTCGAACGAAAGAAAATATCGTTAAATTATCTAAACATACTCAAGCTGAAACGATTTGATTGATTCGTGTAAGACCCATATGGTGTTCTTAAAATGCACTCGTATGTATATTGTGCACGCTGAAACATCAAATATTAAAAACTAAATATAAATAAATACTGTACCTTTAAGTATAGAAGAATTGCAATCAATTACAAGAGCAGCTGGAAGCTAAGATATTTATGTGAATTCGATTGGAAAGTGGCTTCGAATCTTTTTCTATACCGATTCAATAACAGGCACTAAAGCCACAGTCATGAGTGGACGGTTGTGAAATATTTATAAAACTTCAATGTTTTGTCTATTCTGTGTTCCATATTTTGAGATGCTGATTCAGGATCGACTTCGTTATAACGTTTTCGTCAATAACCAACATACCATATTAAAACAGAACGAAATCAAATTTTCAGAACCCACCACTTAAAATTAACTTTCCTTGATTGAGCTTATTGCCTTGGCTGGCGATACTGATTAAGAATATACATATATATTCTAGTTTGTGGACTCTGCAATGCTTCCTTATCCTTTTACACACATTTTCTTAACCAATGGGTAGCGGATATAACATCTTGTCTTTATCGGAAGTAAGAATATCATTTATTACTTATTAAAATCAACAGTCAAGTCAGCCACATCAACAATATCTTTCTGGAGAATATTTGGCATTTGAGCAGTCTTGGCTCAACTATGCATATCTTTAATTGAACTACAGCATATTTACTGGGAGGAAGGCAAACTGTTCATATTGACAACTACACATTCAAAAGGACGGACAGACACATCGGCTCAACTTTAGATGCTGATTTAGAATTTATTTTATTTATTTTATTTTATGGGGTTGGAGACGGCTGCTTTGCCTAATACATATATTTTCTGTTGACGCAAAGTAATGTACCCTTATGTGGTATAAATATATATATTAGTAACAATTTTATTGCGCTAACAGGAGATGATTTTTCTATTTTTTCACATGTGTATGTATGTACATATATTAAAAATGCCTATCAATACACAGTCAAGACTTGACAACAATCGTTCTTATTTATTTTTTAGGAATAGAAAATAAAACCGTTTATGAAATAATTTATATGCTAATATTAACCCGCAATGCGTTGAATAATTATTAATAAATTATTAAACTGAAAATTTGACAAGTATAAGCTGTCGCTTAAGATTTGTTTGCAGGATGACTTGGTTAATAATTTAATATTTAGTTCTTCGGTCGCAAATTATAGCTCTTTTTTATTGTTATATTATTATTTTTTACAGGCAAAACCAATCACTAAGTAATATAAAAATAATAAGTATGTAAAGGAAATCTAGGGTTAAACTGGATGTAGACTTTAGATATAATACAATCGGCGCTTTGTTGATTGATATCGTCAACAAAGCAGGGGTTGTGTGGGAGTAGAAAATGTTGCCGGCAGATTGGAACTTTGACATTTGAAAATCGGCTTGGAACACTTACTGGTGCGACGGCACTTTGTTATTTTTATATTTTCAAATTATAAAAGGAAGGCAGGCGGCTTTGTTGTCATTCCCGCAAGGGGTGGTGGTAGAGGAGGCGAGGCAGGGGCGGAGGCGGGTCGAGTTGCTATTCTTGTTGCCGCTGCTGGTGAGGGGCAACCAATGTGGCTCGTGTGCGTGAGAATCCTTGACACGCGCGGGCGCTTTCAAAATGCAAAAATAAATAATTTCAATTTAAATTCGTTCGTCGTTGTTGTTGTTGTTGTTGCCGTCGATGTTGCTGTTGTTGCTGTTGCTGCTGTAGACACTTGGCAACTGGCTGTAGTTGTTTTTAGAATTGAAGCATACGTTTTGTCATTGTTTTCGTTTTGATTTTAGCATAATAAGCAGCAGACAGCGCGGCGTGGGAATTGGCAACATCGACGACGGCTTGCCACGACGCAGCAACAACAGCAACAACAGCAGCAGCAACAACAACAGCAGCGACAGCAACAGAGCGCTGTGCTGCGGCGCTGTAAACCGTCAGCTGTCTTTAATTTCGCAATTATGTGCTTAACTTTACGGCCCGGCCTAAGCCGTCCACTAACTACCAATTTGGCTACTGTGTGCGCACTCGCTGTGTCTACAAACTGATTCTATGCGAGCAAGGTTCTGTCCAGTTGCTGTTGCTGTTGCTGTTGCTGTTGCTTTTACTGCTGTTGTTCGCTATCAGCAACACCAGCAGAAGCAACAACAGTAACAGCAACAGCAACAACAGCAGCAGCATGCGGCTAAGCCAGCTTGTCAATTTTGCACGAAATTTATTATTTTATTTGCGTCAGGTTTTTTGTCCCCCCTCCTGCTCCTCGCCTCCCTCTGCCCCCCTGCACCTCTTGCTCTCCCTCAAACAGCAAACGAGCGAAATTATTTACATTTTGCTCATTGCCGCATTCACTGGTGAAATTTTTGCAGTTGCAAGTCCCGGCACCGGGATCGGGATCGGCATCGGGCCCTGGCACCTTCCCGGCTGCACTCCCAGGCGAGTGTTCTGTTGCTGTTTGTCGTTGCTGGCATTGTGGCTGTCATAAAACGCTCTTGTTTGTCCTCGACCAGAGCTGCGGCTGCTATCACGCCGAGTGCCATAAAACTTGCATTGCATTGCATGCAATCGACAATGGCAACGACAGCGCGAACAGCAACAGCAACAGAAAGAACAACAACAATAGCGGGCACAACAACTGCGACGACAACGTGGACGCGGCAGTCGGAAAATGTTTGCTCAATTTACGACCCGCACTGACGTCGTCGGCGTCAACATCGGCGTCGGCGTCGGCGCTGCGTCAGCGTTGGGTCTGCGCTGGCTCAACTGTTGCGCCGGACAGGGTTACCGCAGCAAGCAAGCTTGGTGCACTCGCGCTGACCACATTAGCTGCAAATGAGTCGCCAAAAATCAATATGCCAGTTTCCTCGCGGCTCGGCTGCAAATCAATTTGGAGCTGATTGGCGGTCATATGACGAAGCCTCTATCTACGCTGACAGGCGGACAGCTCGGACACTTCATTGACAGCGGCAGCTCTCACCAAGTGGGAGCTTACCACGCAATTCAACTGCTGCTGCCGATAGTGGCACGCACCTTAGACCGAATGTCCAGAGAACTCTGCGTATGAGTAATGCCTCGACTCAAGTCAGAGTGCCAGTGCCAGTGGCAGTGCCAGTGGCAATGCCTGTGCCGGGGTCAGGGCAAATGAAGCAACAAAATTCAGCAACAGTAGCTACAGATTAAGAACCTTTTAAGGGATTCACGACTCTTACTTTTTTCTACCCTGCTCTGCCATTGCTTGGCTAAGGTATTTTCGAATGCTCATGCGACTTGAGACGGTTATTTGTTTGTGGTGTACAGTATATGGGCAATTCTCTGCTGTCCAACGTGACATTCGAACCGAAAATAACATGTGTCTATTTATGGATCTAAATTCGACTCGTTGCAATTGTTCGCGTTTAAGATATTAACAATAATGTCTGTTTAAGCTGTAGATTTGATCGAAAAGTTATGGAAGATTTTATTGCAATAAATTTTTAAGTGTTATGCATTGATTGCTTTTAATAATGTATTAAGTTTTCAACTTGAATATTTCTAGGGGCGGGTAAATCTTCTAAAGGGTAAGTTTATCTAGCAATTTTGAATAAGAGGTGTGAATTTCGTAAAGGTTTTTTTATTAGTTTATTATTCGTAGAATTGATATTTATTATTTAATAATCTTGTAATTTTTACGATAACAATTAAAGTAATTAATGTATAGTTTATTTAAAGAATTATTAGGAAATGATATAATTTATTTTTGTCGCTGTCGCTTGAGAAATTTTCTTCCATTATAATTATTATTATTTTTTTGTATTTTGTACTATTTTAAAACCATTTTATGTATGTATATGTGTCACGAGCGACAGTCAATCAAGTTTTAAATTTTTCAGTACATAATTTAAAAAATCTTTATAAAATTACAATTAAACCCACGCTTTTACAAAGCATTTTATGAATTTTTTAAATAAATGAAGCAACAGCTCCTTTTTATGGAAAATAATCGAATTCATTTAAATATACATATATATGCAGGGGCGACTTTCTTTGGGTTTTTCCGACATTGTTTTATTAATCAAAGTATCTTGATTCCATCTCATGCTTTCGTTTTAAAGAGAATATATGATTTTGCTTGTATGATTTGATTTGTACAAACAGTTCAGAAACAATCGGTAAATTTTGTCTAGAACCCTTTTTCTCATACTTCTTGATCAATGAAAATATACTAACTTTGTGTAAATGTAATTAAGGACTGGAAGCCTCTTTATGAGCACCACAATCCGAGTGGATTGACCCATGTACAAGTATGTCTTTGTCTTTTTGCAAAACGCGCAAACACACAGATAAATTATAGGTGCAGCTCTTAAATATTTTATTAAAGTTAACGATAGGTTGCAGATGAATTTAAGCAGAATTCGCTATTGGAACTTAAAAGGTTTTTCAAAAATTGGGCCAAGGGTGTTTTAATGTCTGATGCGTAGGAAGATTAATTTTTGCTAGAAGTTTGCAACGCACCTAACGAGACATATCAGATCGAACAATTATTTATTTTTATTTATTTATTTAATTAATTTAAAGTCAACTAAATGCAGTCGACTGAATTGACAAAATTGACAAAACATATAATATAATATAACATTAACAAATATAGCTGTTAAAGGAACAATCGTCCTAAATTCAGGTTACTGTATGAAGACCAGTATTGATTTAAAAAATTACCTAAGTTATCAGTGCCAAACAAAGTGAGACATATACCCAAAACCAATCAACTCCGCACTATTCTATATTACTAGAATTGGAACGATCGGAGGAAGTAAGAACCTTGTAGGGTATAGAACCTTCGGCATGCTGTTGTTAACCATTCCTCCTCGTTATTTATAAGTTGAAGGTAAAAGAGATAAACTTTCAACAAGCCTGGGAAGTGTATTACTTTGTCGTTGGGTATTGGAACAGTGTTTCCCATTTTTTCCGCCAATTTGATTGGGGCTGCTACTTCGTCTCATTGGACGTTTGTTTGCTTTGTCATCGGCAAGGCAAATTGGCAGGAAGAACACGCACGGCGTGGAGAGAACCTCCTGCTCCTGGTCGTCATGCAGTTTGTTTGTCGCGCGCATTAAGCTAATTATGCCCAAATAAAGCGGCACGAATTGAGACGCGCGCTCTGGACAAACAGAACATGCAGCTGGGAAGACAGGGGGAAGAGAAGTCTGCCAGGATGCCGGCACTTAGCTTTTCCCGTGCAGTTTCCGTTGACCCTCACTTGCTGCGGTTACGTTCTGATTGTTTTTCAATTTTCTGCATTGTTAAACTCTGCTTTCTTTCGTGTTCCGTTCCAGCTTTGTTTAATTTTCCGGCATGTCACGTGTCGCCAGGCACCGGGCACCAGGCAGAGCATGGCCAGGCAAGTGCAGGCTGCGCCACGTGTCCTCTGGTTGCTGCTCTTCCTTGCTGATGTATGTGTCACCAGCTGTTTAATGGGAGCCTGCCAAATGGCAAATATTTTGCTTGCATCGCGCTCGTTCTCGTGCTCCTGCGATGAGCAAATCAATTTCGTATGCTCGCCCATTTCCAGGCGGGCACCAAACCAGTTCAACCCAGCGTACAACCCCCTCGCTCCGATTGCCTGCCACCGCCTCTTGTCAACCTCATCCCGCCTGGGCTGTGCCGGGCCCGGTCACGTGTCGGCGACGCGCTCTTCCTTCGCCTTCGCCTTCGTTCTCGCTGCTAATCTATCACAGCGCTGGCAGCCCACCAAATTGAGTTTGTTTGGATATCATTTCTAGGCTTGTTTCTTGTCTCTTGCTCTGCGCATCCGTTCGGCGCTTGGCTACCTGCCCAAAGCCACTGCCAAAGCCACTTTCACTTGCTTGCTCGCGTCGCCATCGCCATCGCCATCGCCATCGCCATCGCCATCGCCAACGTCGCCTTCGCTTTTCCCACATTTTGCCGTCGCACTGACGTCAACGTCAATCAAATTAGGCTGGCCTTGGCCGGAGTGAGCCGTCGCCGCCTTTTCGTGCCAAAGTTCACACATCGGCTGTTTTTCAAGGGGTGGATTCCATTTACCCACACCCCCCCTAGGGCTCACTCCCCTCTTCAGCGCTAACTCGCGATTTGCGTTTGTAAATGTTTTTCTAATCAGATTTGTGCGCCGCTCTCGGGGGAGTGCAATTTGTTTTGATGTGCCATGCGAAAGTCGCGTAAGTGACGCGGAAGGGAGAGTGGGAGAGTTCAAAGGGAGAAAAGAGGAAAGAGACAATGCCACCGAATGATATAATTACTTCTGTCTGGTGTCGGACGTCTGCTGTGTTTGCCCCAAGCAGCAGGTCAGGCATATGTCCCAAGTCACTATCCATGTCACTATCCAGTTTTGGATTCGCTGTGACACACTGACTGTGACTTGGCACTGGACTGTCCGCGCTGCCCTGCTCCCCTGCACCGCGACTCGTCCCCATCCCCGGTCAGGGGCAATCACATCGCAGTTGATCGATTGCTTTTTAACCCCGCCTGTAAACTAAAACAAATAGTAATCGCTGACATTGTAAATTCATAAATTAATATAACAACTGCAACTGTATCTGCAACGGCAACTGCTAGTGCAATTGTAATTCGAACTGGAATTGCCATTCCAATTGCCAATCGATTTATTACGCCTGTTCCACAACCACTTCCACAGCACGGAGCCAAGTGCCAAGTGCCTAGCGGGTGCTCGGGTGTCTGCTGCGTGCCAATGTGGGGAACGGGTGCATTTCCTCAGCGCTCCATGTAGAATCATTTTTCGCCATTTTTCAATCGCGTGTTTCACTCATTTCTTGTCTCGCTCGGGAATTACTTTTTAAGACCCTTTTGCGTTCACCGGATTACGGAATATTTAGCAAGATTTTGCCATTCTAATTGATTGTTTGCCCGTTCGCCGCAAGCGTCGCGTAGCCCACTGGCTGCGAATCCGACTCGCCCTCTGTCTCCGTCTCGGCCTCAGTCTCGTCTCTCGCTCCCTCTCTGTTCCTCCTTGCCTTCCTTAACATTTCCGGCGCCTCTGTCCCGCCTCCGCTCCCTCCTGGCACTGCCTGCTTATCTGTCTCTGGGTAGGCTATCGATCTAGTTATCTATTCCTGCTCGGCCCCGGGCTCCAGTAGGAGTTACTTAACGCGCACGTCCCGCACGCAGTCCGCGTCGTCAGACATCGTACATATGCTCGTAATATCCATTTAGATATAGCCCATCGCCCGCCCAGGTGCCCACTCGCCCATTTGTGTGTGCGGGGCGAGTTTATTTGTGCATTACACAGCCTAAGCGCACTTAAGTTCCTCCTAAGCCCTGGCGCCGCTCCAATTGCAAAAAGAAAACGGGCACTGCCACAGCGCGAACACATAACTCACACACACGCACGCACACACACACAACATTGGCCAAGCCAACTGGCGCCATTTGTTGATGATTTGATAATTGTCCATTTTCCACTGGGGTCTTTTGAAAATTCTAATTAGCCTGGTACAGTGGCTGAGGGGAACTAGTAGCGCCACCTAGTGCATGTTTATATGCGTGTACATGAGTCGATCTTAGAGATTGGTTTGTGTCTCGGCTAACTACAGTGAGTGTACGAAGACATTTCGGTACATGGTACGCATGGGTACACTGCACTTACTTCAATTCGTGGTCCGATTGTAATATTTGTAAAAAAGGAAGAAAGAAAACTCGCAGCCGAAATCGATTTAGGAGCAAACTGTTGGAAATTGACAAAGCCAGTGCGAGGCATTGGAAGGAAGGAGACAGAGAGAGAAAAGAAAGGATGGCGAAAACGTCCAAAGAAAATAATGAATTGGAAAAGGTACTTGCTAGAAGAATGTACGCACATATACTTACATGTACTTGCTTATTGTGTGTACCATGTACCGCAATGCTTATGATTTTAGTTTTTCTTGTGAGTAATTTGGTACACGGAGCTGATCTACAATAAAATGTAAGGTATAGTTTTCAGAACAAGATAGAGCTGAAAATGGGATAATGCAAAGTGTATTTATTTGTACACACTGACAGAGGGTACATTAATTATTTGTAGAAGTTTGCAACGCACCTTTTGAGACATTTTCATGTAGAAATATATTTATAGGTATTTAGATATTGATAACACATGCTTCTTACTAATACAAGCTGTCGTATTGGCTTACTAACGGAATACAGGATACCTCAGGCCGGTGAAATAATTCGGGACACAACCAATTGTTCGAAAATAGTTAACTTTTGAGCTGTTATAGTTTTTGTTGTTTCTTGTTGGCGTGGAAGCAAATTTTATGTTTTCGGAGACGAATAACAAAAACGTAAACAGCATAATTGGGATTGCCAAGTGAAAAATGAGGAAGAGAGATTACCATCGTAAAACCGATACTAGTAATTAACAATGGTGCAGAATTGAATGGTTTTGTATGTATTCACCATTATGTCTCAGTTCGATTGGAGCTGATAAGTTAAGTTGTATTTAAAATCACAACTGGTTTTTATACAAAAACCATCATTTCCGCCGATGGCAGCTGTAAATTATAGTGTACCGATTTTAATAAAATTTCATTTGCATATTAAATGTATGGAAAAAGTCTGATGTAGCAAATTTGACAAATATCGAAAGTCGGCCGATAGTTTGTATGTCAGCAATACGATATGTCGGGCCGATCCGGCCTGTTCCGAATTATATAAAGCGGAAATAATAGCCATGTGTTGTTAACTTTATCAAGATAGTTCAAAAGCTGAGCGACTGTTATGCATTGTAACAGACAGACGGGCGGACAGACGGCTGCTCAGTCGGGCAGACAGGCTGACACAGTCAAATCCATTCCCCTGGTGATACTGATTCACAATATATACACTTTATGGGGTTTAACATGTATTCTAAGGTGCATTGTAAAATGCCTGCCCAAAAATAATATTAATATTATTACAGGTAATTGTTTTGGGTAAGTATTCTGATTAATTTTGTTGAACCGTTTACAATTTAGGCGTAAAAACAATGAGTTTTGTTGATTGAGTTAACTAGTTCGCAGTGGACGTCAACATTTGGGGTACTCCAGACTGTTGTATTGAAATTCAATTAATCTCCGCTAGATAGGCCATTTCGCCCACTGCTGTGAGATAATATTTTCGATTTCGTTTGTAATCGCAGACCATTTTGGTCTAAAGTGAAATGAATAAACTTAAAACATCGTGCAATTACGTAATTATTTGAATACATGAGTTAATAAAATACAGTGCACAGTGAGCGAAATAGCCGAACTGGCAGCGATGAATTCAATTTTCAAAATGATTATTTTCGCTAAAAGCGGTTTGGAAATCATTTACTAGTGCATTGAAAAACATTAAATCACAATGTTTTTGGAATTGCCGCAAAACTTACAAAGTTGTAAAGCTGCAAACACAAAACATATGTTTTGAGTTATACCAAAGTAAATTTATGCACATTTTGACGAATTGTTGAATTAATTTTTTGAATTTCGGTTTAGAAATTACAATTTTACTTTTTGTTTTAATAAGCAATTATAGATAAGGCGTTGAATATCCTACATGCTAGACAAAGATAATTGAACGTTTCACAATTGAAAATTGTTAGATAGTTCTTTTCTTTGCAATTTAAGACACATCTTCCACATCTTTGCAAATTATTTTCATAACCACCTTAAGGCTTGTATTTCTTTTCAAAGGTTGATTTATTGTTGATTCATTGTTTCTTTTAAGCCCGAGAAAGCAACACATCGTCGTATCGATAATTAAAACTATGTTTTTATTAAAAAGTAGCATACTGACTAAACAATATAAAGTCACTGAGTTGGCTTAGGCTATGGTTACAGATTCCACAGAGAGGTCAAAGTGTTATTTGCTAATTTAGCACAGGTATATTATAATGAAATACTAGCTTAGAAAGATATTTACAAGTTAAATACTTTGGATTAACTAAGTCGCCAGGAGAACTAGAACAGTGCTCAAGTGCGAGGCGTGATTTTCACTCTAAGCCCGTCCTTGGGACGCAGGATGAGCTCGCCCAGCAGGGTGAGGTCCTCGCGACGATCGACAGCTTCGATCTTGTATTTACGCAGCACCGTCGATATGACTGCCTTCTCCTCCAGAATGGCGAACTTCTGTCCTATGCAGTTGCGTGGTCCGGCACTGAAGGGGATGTACGCGAAGGGATGGCGTCCGGCACAGTTTTCTGGCAAGAAGTTGTCCGGATTGAACTGCTCCGGTTTGGGAAAGACGCGTGGATTGCGATGTAGGGCGTAGGTCATGATGATCGCCTGGGTTCCGGCAGGTACCAATTTACCACCTTGAAACGGATAGTTTAATATAAGGGACAATCAAACTGGAATCGTAATTAACGACTTACTTATGGTAACATCCTCGCCCACCATGCGGGCCATCATGGGCACGCTGGGAAACAGTCTGAGGGCGTCCTTGATGCAGCACTCCAAGTAACGCATGTCCAGCAGGTTCTTCATTGTTGCCGGAGTGTCTGTGTCATCGCCAAATATGGACTCGAGCTCTTCAACGACGCGTTCCTGATACTCCGGATTGGAGCCCAGCAGGAAGAGAGTCCACGAAATGGCAGCCGAAGTCGTGTCATGACCCTCAAACATGAACGTGTCTACCTCCTCGCGAATGTCCTCCTGCAGAGCAAAAAATCAGAGATTAGTATTGGGATGTATGTTATGGTTTCCTCTGCGCCACTCACATTGGACAGGACTGTGCCCTCCTTGGAGGCATCGATGAGCAGATCGAGGAAGGCCAGACGCTTCTTCTTGCCCAGATCATCGTACGCATCGGGCATGTTGTTGTTGTTATTGTTGTTGTTTGCCATGGACAGCTCCGACTTGCGCTCGCGAATCACCATGTTTGAGAAGCCGTGGAGCGTGTTAATGTAGCTCTGATGGGTCTTGTAATCGTCGGTCAGGCGGAAGAGGAAATCATTCTGCAGCCAGATCTTGGCCTGACGACTCTGCACAATGGAGCCAATGCTGAAGGGAGGAAGGGGCAGAGTGGTTGGTGAGAAATGGATAGGAAAGTGTTGCATTAAATTGAAAGTTAGTCAAGTGTTTGCCTGTCAGTCTGTCAGTCTGACTGTCTGTCTGTCCGAGCGTCTGTCCCCGTTTATCTGCGTGCCATATGAGCCATGTTATCAGCAGCACGAGCAGTTGAGGCAGCAGGAGCAGCAGGAGCAGGAGCAGCGACAGCGACAGCGACAAAGGAAGCTTCCCATTGACATCTTAATCTCGCATATTTTACGCATGAGTTGAGAGCACCCTTAAACACACACACACACACATACACACAGAGACTCTCGTACTCAAAATCGAGCACTCACACAGAGATCATAATGCGAAATGGGCGTGTGTGGGAACATGTCGCTCCTGCTGACAGTCGCCCTGACAGCTCTCAATATTGCACAGCAGCTGCCCCGACCGAATCCGAATTGAATTTCAGTTGTGGAAATGGTTTCAATTCTGTTTTTTCTCTTACCCATAGACCGCCTTGACGTACTCCGACTCGCTGTCGCTCTGCGCGTAGATCTTGCGTCCCATGGCGGTTTCTGTGACGCAATTAGCAAACGGTTAGTTGATACCTGGGGGACACCTCACCTTGAACGGCGCGAGACTCACCACAGACAATGTCCAGGGTGCAGAGTGTGACGTAGGGGAACAGGTTGAACGCCTCGCTGCCCACCTCGACGGCCAGCTTGCGGGCTAAGACGGCGCTCTGCTCGTTGAACACATCGATGAAGTCGTCCAAGATTTTGAAATGGAAAGCGGGCGTCAGAATCTGCAAGGAGAACCGGATTAGTTTACACTGTTCTGTGCCACCTCTCCTTCGTTGCTTGTAGCTCACCTTTCTGCGGGAATGCCACTTGCGGTCGGTGCTGGTGAGCAGCCCCGTGCCCAGCCAGGGGTGCAGGTAGTCGTAGTCGTGGCTCTTGTTCACGAACTTTTGGCTGTTCAGTATGGGCTGCAATGTGAGGACAGAGATCGGGTAAGTGACGAAGCTTCCACCCCCAATCCAGGTCCAAAACTTACCTCAACTGTCTCCGGCTCGAAGAGCAGCACACGCGGCGATGTGCCCTGCCAGACGCGGTTGATGCCGATGCGTGTGCCCCAGAGTTTCTGCATGCCGATAACGCGATTAAAGAGCTCTGCGAATGCCGAAAAGAGACCAAATTAATGTCGAATCAAAATTGCCGTGCGAAAACCAGTTGGAGCTCGTCACTTATCGCATGTCGCGATGCTGTAGCGGGGTAGCTCGGCTAGCTTGGCACCTTGTTCGACAGCGCCGCTCGGCCTGAGTGACAGGTAACGAGCGTTGAAGCCGAGTCTGAAGTGCGCGTAACATAAATAACGAATACGAATAATGAATAATGACAAATGGCATTTTTAGTGTGTTGTGCTGTGCTGTGACGCAGCGCGCGATCTGTTGGGGCTACCTGTCTCAGCTACCTGTTCGGAGCTTTTGTCTGGGGAAGCCCAGTGCACGTGTGAAAAGTGTTTGCGACACCAATTAAAGAAAAACACGAGGTGGAAAACAATCAAGGCCGCCATCATCCAGATCGGGCTGAGTCCGTCGTGTTAATTGTGTTGTGTTGCACTTGCTTATCACATGGGTAAACATGATGGGCCAGCATGGGTTAACTGTCGCAGCTGAGCGTGCGCACGTTGCCCACACGCCCCATATGACTGGTCATTGTTGCATTAATTAAACGATGACACACACGCACACTCGCAGACTCGCACGCTTGGGCTGTCTTTCAAGATCTCCAACAATGATTTTATGTAACCCGAATAGCGTCAACACGATTTGCAGAAAGCAACACCCAAGCCACCATCGCCGAGGCCGCTGGGTCTTCAGTTTGCCGCTGCTACAACGGTATGCGGCACAATCCCATCCCAATCTCCCTCCCTCCCTCTCTGCCTTCCTCCCTACGCTCCTCTGCTTGTGCTCCACACTCTTTTGCATGTTTGGCGCGTTAATCGCGGCAAATGGCAAACTCCAGCGAACTGGCAAGGTGCAAAGGCGACAGCACAAAGTGGAATCTAATCAAAATAGAAAACAAAGCAAAACGCATTTCATAAACAATTTCTACCGGCTTGGTGTTCATTTTGAAATTGGTTAGAGGGCAAGTTTGCTGCGATTTGTCCAGTCATTTCATTAAGGCCTCCCCCAGTTGCGTTGCCTACTCTCGTAATTCAGTGTCGCCTCGTGTACGTGTGTCTTGCAACAATTTGTCATTGGGCCTCATAAATTGTTGCACATTAAAACATCATTTACGCACGCCGAGCTGAAGTTGAGGTTGCTGCTAATGTCAATCTGACTGGCAGCCGGTTTCACGGCCGCGCAACCAGCCCCAGCAGCACCCACAACTCGCACTCAGAGTCGACTCGGCACACTGAGACTCAGACACTGACTCAGGCCCCTCTCGCATTCAGGGAACCCGAGCTGAGGCGAAGCAGCTCTGTCGTTAGCCGAGACCCAGAGACAAGTCGCGGCACTGACTGGCTGACTTACTGGCTGACGGACTGACTGCCAAATGTTCTTTGGCAGTGCTCAGCTCGGCTGGGTTGAGGCGAACCCGAGACGGCCGCAGACCTTGGCGGCAGTCAGACGTCACTTGCTGCCACCGATTCTTCAGCAGCTTATAGCAGAATTATGATACGACCTTGGCCAACCAATTGTGCAGCATCACTTGTGGATGCCACATCACACGGTTAGGCAGGTTGAGGCACTCAAGTTGCGCCTAATCGGCGCGCTTAGATTGTATTCGGAATCCATAAATTGCATCAACACGTTCCTCGATCGCCTTGAACTGAGGCTGCAGATACATGTTCGGCTGACAAAGAGACCAGAGCCATGGCGGGGCCATAAGTACATAATTAATTAATTCTTTATTCACTCTGCGACGAGTCTGGCACTCATTTGCATATTTGCACATGTATTCATTTGGCCAAGAATTGCATAGATGACAACATTCGAAATTTATTGAAACAACTTTCGTAGCCAAATTAAGTTCGAGCACTGCGCTTGACCGACCAGTTGGCCAAATCGAGATTCGCTTCAGTGCCAGGTGTGGGTTCTCTCAGATTCCCATTCGCATGCGCATTCGCATTGCCTTTGTCCTTGAATGGAAAGTTGACTAATCTTGAACAGGAATTAGCAAGGTAGCAAGAATTAGCTTTGTTCTCTTTTGCAACTTTTTGCAAAGCAATAAAAGGCAACTAACTTATATGGTCTCCTATGGTGCAGACTAAATTGTTAATAAACCCCAAAGTGGTAATTGTTTAGTTCACCTTCGTTAGCCTTCATTTAGCATAGGTCTTATAATGATTATGTTTCAGTCTATCTGCAGTCATTAATCGGAAGTCAAATGCATTAGCATTACAGACTCGACTTCGATTCGGAGTGCAGACAAAGATAGCAACAACTACAATAATAGCAACAAAACCTGCTGGCATCGACAACTTCCGACATTTCTAACGACTGGAGAACATTGAGTTGAGAGACCACCAAAATAAAAAACCCATCCAGCCAGAAAAACCACTTCACAAAAGTATCCGCGCTGCGTAGACAAAGAACAAAGAACACGGCAGAAATCCGTAAAGATCGCACCAAAGCGAATGCGATCGACGTATTATTAGAAAATATAAGCGAAGTGTTTCCTATATCAATATTATATTGAAAACTGTTATCTCTCATAATACTCGCTTTGGGCTTGAACTTGGCCGACTGACGAGGAGGTTGTAACCCGAATAGCATGTGCTTAAACTTGGCTAGACCGATTGTATCTGTCCGTCAGTCCGTCTCTCTTTCTATCTACCTATGTTTCTTGTTGCGTTTCCGCATTCAAATACAGCTGCTGATATGAGTGTGTGTGTGTGTGTGTATGTTAATTGGTCAATGTTTTAAGCTATCGAGCACGGTGCGGAACTGTTATATAAGCTTGGAATTAATCATCCTAAGATGGATTGAATGCTGCCAATCTGTTTGGGTTCGGCTCAGCTGGTCTCGGTTGAAATCGGGGCTTTTATGAACCGTTTTTCTGCTGCAGAGCTGCACAATGAGCTTACGGCTGTTTTTGAATGTCAAGATCAAGATCAAAAGAAGCTCGAAAGAAGATCAAGAAGACGAGCACGAAGATGAAGATCATGGACAAGATCTCGGCGAGTATTCCCCGATGCCAGCACAGTAGATAACAAGTTAGACCTTTTCGGAGTTTCGAATGGTCATAAACTGAGTTTTTATAACTCCTCGCTTATTTTTCGTTGGGCTTGCTGGTCAACAATGATATTTACGAGCGGCTACTGTTTTTATTTGTTTTTCCACTTGGTTCTTCATAAGCTTGTTGAATATGGTGTAGAGGCTAATTCCATTTCAATTGCGTGTAAATGCGAACTTTATGTAAACGCAGCACTTCCGCTATTTACTTTTTACCAACCTAACCCAACAACCGGTAAAAACCCTTCTTTTTTTGTTATGCTCATTTTTTGGGAGGTGAAAGTTTTTGTCTGTTTGGCGCATATCAAGTTCAAAGCTAGATCGGGTTTTATACGTATGATTAGCGCCAATTTTGTGTATTTATGGTTAATTAATTTGCGATTCTACAAAAAATCAACGAGATAAATTGAAATCGCAAAAAGGTCATTCCCGGCTTCAGCCAATTAGCTGTGGGTAGCTTTGAAATTTTAAGTCGCATTTAGGGATCAATTAGTCTTCACACGAGAACGGCTTGCCAATACCGAACCGAAATCCGGATTGCAATGTTAATTGAATCGTAAACTGAGTACAAAGAAGAAGATCAAAAAAAGTGTTATTTCACTTAATTTAATTTGAAAAGATTCTAATGAAATGTTTAGCTTCAATAAAGAACATGCACATGGCAGTAACTCCGTTTGATTCTCGATTCACACAAATGTAAATTAGCACCTTTCGGTTTCATGCACCTTCTGAACTTTCTGTTTGTTCCGTCACGTATTTTAGTTTCTATATGTATAAAACATATACAACATCTATATACAATACATTAAAGCATTCCGATTACAGCACGTCGGATGAAAGTGAACGGGGAGCTAAGCAAAGTTTGTTAACACCTGCCGAAATTGATCCAAACATAGGAGACCACTGTGTTTGTGATCCCAAGTACCCCCGTGGATCGCAGGCATCGTTGACTTATGTCGAGTTGTTTGCTCGTCAGTTAATTAGCACCTGATGACCGCTGCGAACGCGTCTACGCTTTATTTACACTGCGATTTGTTAGCCAAATCAATCAGATCGATCTATTACCAGCCAACTGGGCATGATGATTCAGGGTCGAGGTAGCGAGTGAGAGCCGTACTAATCGGGGCTTAGAATCGACCCAGTAAACCTACCGTCATGGTCGACATTCATTTCGATGGCGTTTCCCAGGAAGGGCAGTGCGGCAGGTCCTGGAATCTTTTCGATGTATTTCACCATACGCGCACGTCTTTTATTGTAGACCACAACGAATATGCTGATCGCGGCGAGGAGGAAGATGGTTACCGGCGAGTATCCCGATATGATCTGAGCGGCTTTCGAGAGCAAGATGCTCTCGGCCATCAGGGAACTAAATACTTTGGAGGACATGTTCAGAACTGTTTTTTACACTAGCCTGCTGGCTCTTAGCATTTCCTTCAAACACGTGCACAAATCAAAGAAGATTCTCCACACTCTGATACGCGATACGATCTGTATATAATCTCTCTGTGCACAACAAGATTTCCGAACTCTCTTCTCGACAAACAGTCGCTGCGAACTCCGACACACAACTAACAAAAAGTTCGAGATTGCACAAAAATTTAAAAAGAAGTGCTAAATTTTCGGCTGGCGTTTCGGGCTTCGGCTTCGTCGCGCCGAGCTCGGCTTGCTCTCCGTCTGTGAGCCAGTAAGAGTGTGTGTGTGTGCTGCTGAGCCGGAGACGGAGCCGATCGCAAGCGCTTGGCCGTGCAAAAGGTAGTAGAAAAGCCACTACTACTACTACTACTGCCACTGCGACGAAGACGACGTCGCGACGTCTACTACTATTTCGGATAGTGTGCAGTGGCGGCTGCTGCCGAGTGTGTTGTCACGAGCAACATGAGTCGGCGCTTTGGCGCTGGTTTTTGCGCCAGTTTTCGAAGGCACAGATTTGTGCATTTCGGAGGTGTTTGTTGGTGGGTTTATTCTTTTATTTGCGACTGTGGCTGCTGCCCTTGTGGCTGTTTCTCAAAACTCATATGCAGTTAATTGAGCAGACAATGGCCTGACAGTTCTGCCAGATCTCCTCCAGCTGCGAGGCGACTGCCGACTGCCGGTGTGGTTTGCTCCCGATTTATGGCTGTGACACGGGAGGGGGCAGCCCATGCAGTGGCCTTTGCGCGCAATTAGCAAGTGTTTAGGATGGAGTCGCTCTATTCTATTAAAGAGTAACCGTAAACCGTAGGTACATATTTCATTATATGAGTGCAATTAAAACAACATTTACAATGTGTCATGTCCGCCGCTGGCTCAAGTACCGCTAAAATGGGAGCATTTAATTCGAGTGCTCAGAATTTCATAACTCTTTTCAAGTCGACTTTTTCACTGCCGTCTACCAAAAGGTTGAAGGAAGGGAGAGGGGGGAAGGGAGAAGGGAAAGGGGGGCAGCGCAGCCTTCGTCCGCTGAGTAAAATATGAATTTAATGCAATTCTGAACTGATTTTAATGAGAATCTCGTTTGCGGATTGTCACTTGCGAACTGAGCCTCCAAATGTAAAAACAAATTTATAAAATCGAATATAAAATTTGAGCACATTGTACTACGAGGGTCGTTTGATAAGTCCGTGACTTTTTGTATTTGCCGCGCACCTGCTCTAAATACAACACTGCTCCTGTCAGCAGTTATCGATTAACAGCTGACTGTAAAATTTTGAGAAAGCTGCGTTTTTTGGTTTGCGTTTTATAGGCATTGAAAGCAGACGATCTCGTGAATTTTAACGAAAATGGAAAAAAGTGAATTTCGTGTCAGCATGGCAAAATTTCATAAATTGGGCTACGAACTGCTACCCCATCCAGCATATTCTCCAGATTTAGCCCCCTGTGACTATTTTTTGTTTCCAAACATGAAGAAATGGCTCGGCGGTAAGAGATTCGGGTCATCACAGAAACAAACGACTATTTTGAGGGCCTTGAGAAAACCTATTATTTGGAAGGAATAAAAAAATTGGAAAAACGCTGGACTAAATGTATAGAGCTAAAAGGAGATTATGTTGAGAAATAAAACGCTTCTTTGACGAAAAAAATATATTTTATTCAAAAAGTCACGGACTTATCAAACGACCCTCGTATATATCCACATACTGGACTTACATTATATGGCTCAAGGTTAAATCGAACTTTCCTGCGCCACAACATTTGTGCCCGTGCATACAATGGAAACATTTTTCAATGTCATGGCAGTCGCTGGATTGTACATTAAGATCATCAAATACATATACATAACTGGTTCCACATACATTCTTTAGAACCAAATCAATCGAATATTCAAAGAATATCGCGTTAGCTCGGTGGGGTTGGTAGTGAAGTTGGGTTGATTGTCGTATGCTTTGTTCGTTTGCTATGAACTTACGTGCCTATTGCTTGTAATAACAAGGACAAGATATTGTAAACAAGCTAATGGCTTATCTCGCGCTGACCATAGTTTAAACTTGCCTTAAAAATGTTAGATAATTGCGATCTTAAACACACATTAGACTTACGCACTTGATTTTGATCACTACCCAACCAATATCTGGGTACGAGATATCTCCTAGTCGAGTAAAATTGTTCAACATACGTGTATCTCCCTCACTTTAAAGAACCTTTTCTACACCATTCTGATTTCGAATCTTTAGATATTGCCAAAGATATAATCCGAAATATTTTGCCCATTAATTATTTATGTAACTTGGGTTCAACAAAACCCGTCGCATAATCGAAACAAAACAACAGTTAAAGATTGACGACATTCAATTCTAAACCCAAAACAAGTTTTTGAATAAATCTATGCAAATTACTTTCTAGTTAGCTGACAGAGAGCTTCACATGTGAAGCCAACCGGACGAAACCCCCAAATCTCTAACATTTGTATATATATAATATATTATCACGATATTATGTAGTCTACGAAAATATACAAACTTGCCCTTGGGTTATTAAATGGCTTCTTCAGAATCTGAAGAAGCTACCTGCGAATGAAAACATTTCGGTCTGTAAACTATTTCATGCTTACTTCCCAGACACGTAGCTATTCTATCACGTCTCGGATTGAATGGTAAAGCCTTAGTCTATGTCTGCGTCTAGGTCTAGGAAGTAACAACCATTGAATCGCTCTTTAATTAGACGTAAATTAACAGATTCTCTAATAAAAAGCTGGTCTGTCAAAACTGCAAGTCATCGCCCGTTCAGCACTTCAGACACTAATCCTTTACTATCATTCTTTTTCTCCATTCTTCTGTTTACGAACAACATTTACCGGTTTTCGACAATTGAAAAAATCTCTTGACTTAGTAAAGAAATACAAATAGTAAATAGTATATGTGAACGTCGTAAAAAAGAACACAAAAGCATGTTGGTTGGGCATCCCCATTAAGTGAAATACATAAACTAGATTCGTTTTCATTAAGTTTAAAGTCTAAAAACTAAGGCACACATCAAATAGGAAACGCGTAATAAAGAAGAGTTGAACGAAGTCCACAATCAGCAGCCCTCAACTGTGAATTGGTTATGGAGTCACAAAAATATATGTAGATTAAGATAGAACTCTTTATAATAGTAAGACTTATATAAGTATTGACTGATATTATAAGTATGAAATTGAAATTTATTAATAAATTCGGGACGGCGCGAACGCCATTCCCGGCTACCAAAAATTACACGCACGAGTTATTCACATTAGGAATAATCGCAAAGGTCAACTCAGCCGAAAGTGCAATGGCCAAGCCTCGCTCCGGAGGAACCGCCTTCGTGATCACGGTTAACCTCTACGCCAGGTAAGTATGCTTTCCTCCGCTCTGGAACAGGCATTCCAATAGATCTGGGTCAGAACTTGTTGGGAATTTGAACCACTCTACAAGCTAGTTGTGCAAGGCCAACTACCCTGATATTAGTTTCAAATGTGTGAAGAGGGATGAAGGGATGCTGCCAGCTACAACTACTGCAAGTTTCCAATACTTTCAATGTTATGTGGAACATATAAAAACATCCGTACATGCATGGTATGCGTGCTCGTTGGTTCATAGAACATCATATAAACTTGTTCAATTTGTTAGGTTTAAAAGTGTTAATTATAATATATAAAACTTTAATTTGTAAGACTGTTGAGAAGTTCCGTATCTTAAACTGTCCAAATCAAACCACGCAACCGCGAAAATCTTGGTATTGGCATTTTGAATACTCTAAAATCATATCAAAAGCAATATACATTTATTTAGCACAATCAGAGAAGTTATCAGAATATTTACTATATTTACTTTATTTAATAAATACATGTTTTTCTGAAATTGCACAAGTAGCAGACCAGACGCAGTCATAGAGTATCACAGGGTACAACGAATTCTGGTTATGCATTTCAACCCCTAACAGCGACTGCCTTCTTGCTGTATCTGTACTTGCGATTGCGGCGTATCTGTGTGAGTCATTCCTACATACACACACACAACAGTTGGCTGAGCAAATTCTGCCTGTAGGGAAAACTTTCACGTTTGCTCGCCTTATAATTCCCAAACGGTTCTAGCGCGGCTTGCTTTGTATGCTTGCTCCAGAGCAGAGGAAAGCATACTTACCTGGCGTAGAGGTTAACCGTGATCACGAAGGCGGTTCCTCCGGAGCGAGGCTTGGCCATTGCACTTTCGGCTGAGTTGACCTTTGCGATTATTCCTAATGTGAATAACTCGTGCGTGTAATTTTTGGTAGCCGGGAATGGCGTTCGCGCCGTCCCGAAATAAAGAATGCATTGAGGGTTGTTGGATAGTATTGGTTGACGGGTTTGTGTCTGTAGCGATGTCATGTAGCGATATTGCACTGGGTCAATGTGAACCAGAAGTTCGCATACAAAGAGCATAAAGATGTGTGCGAATCGCGGTCGTTGTCCATGCAAATCGCAGAGTCGCTTCTAGTTCATGTCGATTTCTATCGGCAGCGCATACTTGAACTTGATCTTCTTGCGAGAGCGCGACCACGGAAGAAGTTTCATCTACTCATATAATTTGGGTTTATGGCCGGTGTGCGCTTCAACTGGTATTGGGTATTGAGTGTGTTGGTTCCTCTATCCATTGTTATTGGCGCGGTTCCGTTGCTTTATTATCATTAATAACAATTTGACTCACAAATATCGAGAAATCCGTGGACTCGTTGTTGTTGTTTGTTGAATTTATTATCTCCAGTTTTGTCTTACGCCGTTCGCACAACCGCTAAATCGGTTGTTGCTGCTGCTGAGGGGCTTGGGCTGGGGCTGGGGCTAACGCCGATAAGGTCAAGTTCATTTCCGCATGGCTCCGATCTCAGACGAAAAGAATGATTGTTAATGACTGCCATTTGGCACTTGGCTGTGAGTGGCCGCAGGTTGCAGCCCTAGCTGCCGCAGATCACGTCGAGGAAGTTGCATAAGTCGCGTCTAACAGGGGCATTAAAACAATTCACCATTAGAAGGAGAAGGGGAATCGGAAGGCGGCGGGAAGGCGAGGCGCACTTTGGGTTTCTCTACCTACCTGAGTGTCCATTGCAGCGAGCCGTAATTACGCACGTAATTAGGGTTACAAGCAAACAATCTCTCCGCCTGTCGCTAACTATGTGTGTCGCGTAATAAGTCATCCGAAGTTTCAAAGCGAATCCCCCACAGAAACAGAAAGCGAAGTCAAACTACGAACAACTCTTGGGCAATCCACGAGAGCCCTCAGCGTGTGAACGAGGAGGGTTCCATCCAAAGTTTGTATGTGATTCCATTTGGGATCGGCGAAGATCGTTTATTACAGCTGAACTTGAATTAAATCTGAACTTGAGTGTGGGCCGCCGCGCCTTGTGCGCTTTGTTCTTGGCGGGCTCGAGTGGCCAATTGCCATTGTCTTTGGTCAAGTGCATTCTCAGTTAGGCGGGGGCACTGTAATTAAGAGTGGTAAAGAACTAAATACCATCGCCTAAGCAGCAGCAGCCGACTTGGCCGACCTTGGCCAGGCCGTGCCACAGCGCGTCGACAGGTTTCAAGTTTCCTTCGACGGCTTGACACAGATTTTAGCCATATTGGACAGATCGGCGGCGGCGGCTGCTGCTGCATTTGGCATTTTGGTTGCAGCCACCACCAGCTGACCTCGACTTTCAGCTAACGTTTAACGACGACAGCTGCAAGCCAAAACGCCTCAAAAGCATTCTCGATTTCGTTTTACGTTTTGCGTGGAGTGCGCCGCAAAATCAGATATCATAAAAATGGGCAACAATTGTACAAATTGCGATTTGATAGGAGAAGATTCGTTTGCGGGGTTTTGTGTATGTGCGTGTGAGTGACTGAACAATGCTAATTAAATGCATTTTCCCAAGAATTAACCTATACATATTTATGCACAGTAGAATTACGACGACTCCGAGTCTGCGACTGGAGCTTGGGCGGGGGTTGGGTCCAGGTCTTTGTGCGATAATTGTGCGAGAGACTCTTACGTAGATCAACATCAATCAATTTATGCACTTTTGTGGGGCTTAATTACAATTGCATTTTAATGCAAAATTGAATTCTGCTCAAGCATTACCGACAGTGTTTGGGTAAACACTTACCTGGAGTTCAAGAACATTTGCTTATGGTTATTGCCACAGTTAAGCCATGATTCGCGCTACATAATTAAATGAATCGTTGGATTGACACTTCTAAACGGCAATGGACAGTCCATAAAATATGCAACCAACACATGTTGTTTGAGTAATAAAGAATGTATATTGGACAAATGAACATAAATTTTACTTCTGTTTTATGGGTGTATTAAATCATTACGACGATTTCATGCAGTATTTCAATTATATTCTTGGTATGGACTCTTCATATTTAAGCAATTTGTAATGATGGGTCTTCACCACTTTGAAAAACTTAAAGCCATTAAAAAAAATAAATTAATAACAACAAAACATATTTCAAATATGTTTTAAAAATTTTAGTTTTCATTTGCACTTGGTAAGATTAGAACTCGTGTTTTTAACAACTGGTGTTTTTTCCTAATTGGGATGACTGACTCTTTTTGAAAGTATGGCAGCCTTGTTCAACAGTTTTCTATTACTGTGGCAACACCAGCAGCTGGTGACTTTCCATCGGTTGCAAATTCCATTCGATACATCGGATCGGTTCATCGATAGCTATGAGGTCTGGTCACACTGGAAAATAACAAAAGCAAAGTAACGCAATTCTTTTCCTCATTAATCGTCATAAAATCGTTCGGTGCAGTTGCAATTGCAGCTGAAGTGTTAGAAAACAAAGTTTCAATAAAAATTAAGTAAATTCACAAAGGTTTTACATAGTTAATAAACTACACAAACACAATGCGCGACGCGGGCCTTTTGGCCATTTTGGCTGTGCTAATTTGCGGTAAGTTATGACGTTCCGAGTCTGAATACGGCGCATTTGATTTTTCCAAATGGGAATGTCATATATATGTATGTGTGTTTGTTACTGTGCATAATGGGATATTTATTCTGCCGTTTCAGGGGTTTACGTCTCATCTACGCCAATCGCTGTACAGCCGTTGCTGGGAGGTTCCAAGTGCACCTGGGGACCCTCCTACTGGTGCGAAAATCTCAGGTGAGTCTTAAGCGCATTGGAAAAATGCTTTGTCATCGGTAAAAATATTCTACTCCCCCGACTGTGCACCCCAGCGACGCCTTCGCAAGTACAAAAACAATGGCCACGACGCAGTTATTAACCCGCTGCTCAGTTCCCGTTGTTTCCTCATTTGCCATTGTTTTGCCTCTACAAAAACAATGACAACAACTGTCGCAGCACAAGAACTGAGTGTGATAACGCACAATCAGGCAATAGCAGGCTGGGCTGGGCTAGGCTAGTGCCGCCATTAGCCTAAGTCCGTCGATAACCTTTGTTATGAGCTTTACAGTTGCTCTAATTCTGCTCTCTTTTTATTTTGCACACTTGTTTGTAAGTGTAAGTTCGCTGTCCGACTACACTTTGCACTCGTTTCTCTGCCTCTCTCACACTATGCACATACACACACTCACACTTACTTGTGCATGGGTGTTGGTTTGCGCTTTGTTTTTCGTTTCGATTCCCCTTTAAATTGAATTAAAAACAGCTAAGCTAACGTGTAACACGACACATACATAACTATTCATGTATACAAATGTACATATATGTATGAGTGTATATGTTTAACGATCTGCTTAAGTACCAATACTAAATTATGCGGTTTTATCGTCAACAAATTCCAATGACTAATCTGTTGGATGACCGCTTGAGCTCGTCGGAGGGTTGCTCTCTGTTCGCAAAGTAGTTTGCAACTCTGGTACGGCTTTCGCTAAGCATTCGTCATATCTGTGAGTTGAGTCACATTATCAACGGATGGCAGTTCCTATATTGAGTTAATTCTTATCAAGCCATTGTAAATCTGAGTATTGAAATAGAATACCAAACCCATGGAGTAGTGCGCTACTTGGATAAATATTTATTCTAGTTCCTAAGAATCGCTGACATTTCCAGCCATATGATGATGATGCCTGCACTTGTTGTTTATGCAAGTCCATGATGTATATAAGGTATTAAATTTATATATGTTTGTAACATAATATATACACTTATACTATGTAAGGCAATAGGCTTACAATTCTTTGTTAATGTGTTGATTTCTTCAGTATTTACCTCTTTGTTGTTGAGTCCGGAAAAAATTCGTCGCATTTTGCGCATTAAAAAGTAATATTTTGGTATACACACATATCATCATATGTGAATGTATACAACATTCACACACTTGTACTTATGGCCATGTCTGTGCTTATCTAGCTATACTCGGCGTCGACTGTTGATGTTAATCACAAATTAACACTTTATTGAACCGAAGTACTTCGGACGACCACTTTCAGAAATATCGTCTGAGAAGACGGCGAACAAAATCAGGCGTAAGGTTTTAGTGTAAACAAAGAGGAAACTGGACACACATTTCTCCTCTGTATGTTCATAACAAAGCGACATGCATTTGTCCATATGTATGACTGCCATATATGCTGAGGGTGCATTCAACGGGCGCATGGTCGGGGTTTTTATGTTTGGACTCTGCTCTCTGCTGACTTGGCGCGCTCAGTGAAAGACGATAATGAATGCGGGTCATTTGATCCATTTGTTCCAACAGACTGCGTGTTTAGCAGTTTCTCTGGCTGAACTATCAATTGATTTCCTTTAATGAAAATTTCTTTTTTATTTCATGCGTATGTCTAATTTATTTTTAAAGCAATGCAAAGGACTGCAGAGCAACGCGCCATTGCATACAGACAGTGTGGGAGAAGCGCGTAGTGCCCGTGGACACTGATTCGATCTGTCAGATATGCAAGGATATGGTGACGCAAGCACGCGATCAACTGCGCAGTAATGAAACCGAGGAGGAACTGAAGGAAGTCTTTGAGGGTTCCTGCAAGCTGATACCCGTGAAGCTTGTGCAAAAGGAGTGCATCGCTCTGGCTGACAACTTTGTACCCGAACTGGTCGAAGCTCTGTCCTCGCAAATGAATCCTGATGTGAGTAGACAAATTAAAAGATAAAAATACCTTTTTAATCAATGAAATGATGTAATTACAGCAAGTTTGCAGCGTCGCTGGATTGTGCAACAGCGCAAGAATTGATGAGCTAATGAAACAGGCTTATCAGAGTGCATTGGACGGCACCCTTAAGGAAGAGCAAGTGGATATGCAGACGTCTGCAAAGGACGTGGCTAAGAAACCAAGTGGTTTGACCCAACTGTCATGTGGCAACTGTAATCTGTTGTCACGTATGATGCAGAATAAGTTCGAGTCGAACGATCGGGACAAAATGGTGGAACATCTTCTGCACATGTGTGGCGGCTTTTCCAGTTTTTCTGATGCCTGCGCCAACATGGTGCTGACCTACTTCAACGATTTTTACGACAATGTGAATCAGTATTTGCAGACGGATGGCATGTGCCATATGTCAGGCGTATGTGCAGCCCGATTCCATCAGCACGAGGATGATGTAAAGGAGCCAGAAGCATTGACCACTTTGGATAATGTTGACGACGATATTCCATGTGCTTTGTGCGAGCAGCTGGTTAAGCACTTGCGTGACGTCCTGGTGGCAAACACTACTGAGGCTGAGTTCAAGCAGGTTCTTGAGGGACTCTGCAAACAGTCTCGCGGCTTCAAGGCCGAGTGCATCAGCATTGTGGACCAGTATTATCATGTCATTTATGATACGCTTGTGAACAACCTGGATGCCAATGGCACTTGCTTCCTAATTGGCGTCTGTCCTAAGGGCCTCGACCTTACGTTTGATGCTCCTATTATGCCTCTGTTGCCAGCCGTGGAGCCTGCTGAGGTTAAAGTGACCATTAAAAAGCTGGGTGCCCACGAGCCCAAATTTACCCAGGACGAAATCATGAATATGCAGTTGCCGATTGACCATTTGATGGGTGCAGCTAATCCAAGCCAGCTCATTGAGGGTGGTGAGCTCTGCACTCTATGCGAGTATCTCCTGCACTTCATTCAGGAGTCTCTGGCCACTCCCGCTACGGACGATGAAATCAAACACGCTGTTGAAAACATCTGCACAAAGCTGCCACAGGGTGTGGCTGGTCAATGCCGAAACTTTGTGGAAATGTATGGGGATGCCGTGATTGCGCTTCTCATCCAAGGACTGAACCCGCGTAGCGTGTGTCCCATAATGCAAATGTGCCCGCGGAACATCGAGAAGCAGGAGGACATTGAAGTTTTCCATCCTGCACAAGTAAACATCAATGACCAACAGGATAAGCCCACTTGCCCACTCTGCCTGTTTGCCGTTGAGCAGGCCCAAATAAGGATACGCGACAACAAGTCCAAGGATAACATTAAGAAGGTTCTTGATGGACTGTGCTCCCATCTGCCTAGCAAGTTGCGTGCCGAATGCGTGGACTTTGTGGAAACTTACTCCAACGAACTTATTGACATGCTCATCACGGACTTCAAGCCCGAGGAGATTTGTGTGCAGCTGAAACTATGCCCCAAGACTAAGGATTACTTGGACGAAATGGGTATTACCCTTGACGAAAGCAGCGAAGAAATCGCTGAAAACGAAATTGATTCTGGAGAAGATTTGCGTTTGCCAATTGAAATCTCATTCGATACGGACTTTGGTGTGTCGCCAAATTGCTTGCTCTGCGAGGAGGTTGTCAAGACTGCGGAGAAAAAGATAGGCAAGCACACGACCAAGGCTGACATCAAGAATGCTCTCGAGAACTCCTGCGACAAGTTGAAGAAGGCTTTGGCAGGCAAATGCCACAAGTTCATTGACAAGCACGGCGATCAGATCGCTGAGTTACTGCTCAAGGAAATGGACCCCAAAATTATCTGTGCAGAACTTGGAATGTGCCTTTTCGGCGAGCAGGAGGATCGTAAGTGCAAAAAAAGCAATACAGTCATTCAATGGTATAATGTGTAATATAAATTTTCAGTTGATATCGATGAGGCACTGAAGTATGATGTAGTCGTGCTGCCCAAGAACCAGGATGAGAAACTGGCGCGTTTGGAGTCTTCAAAGGTCGATGAGCCACCCAGCTGTGTGCTGTGCGAGTTTGTCATGACCAAGCTGGAAGCTGAGCTGCAGAACAAGACAGAACAGGATGAGATCAAGAGGACTCTTCGTACCATCTGCGACCACCTGCCGGCCACTATTCGCAAGCAATGCGACTCTTTTGTCGACGGGTACGCCACTGCCATCATTAGTCTGGTGAGCAAGGTGCCGCCCAAGGAAGTTTGTCAGAAGCTGCAGCTTTGCTTTAGCCAGGCCGTCAACGATGAGGTCATCGAGTGTGGCGTCTGCCACGGTGCCTCACAGGTCCTTTTGCCTTTCTTCCGTTCACAGAAAGAACATGAAAATATTAGCACCCGGGACATGATCTCCAAGGCCTGTGAAAACTTGCCAGCCAAGTACTACAGCATCGTAAGTTACAAAGATATTTGATTTGAAAGATTTCCCTGTCTCATTAATTTGTTTCAATGTATTTTAGTGCTCGGAAATGATCTCCATCTACGGCATCAGCATTATGCATCTGGCCGAGCGTCCCTATGTCGATCAGTCGCACGTTTGCTCCGAAATTGGAAAATGTTTCGACAACGAGAAGTCCGCGCTAGCCTTTGCCAGAATTACAGGTGCGTCCACTTTGCGTTCGCTTGAAATCGAGATTTCTAATCGATTCTAATGTAATTTATAATTGCAGCTTAAGATCTGTTGGTGATCGCAATCGCCTTGTGATGTGCCGCAATGGGCGCCACGATTTACACATCTATATATGATATATTTTACTTATCTGTTTACATTCTGTACTCCGTTGTGACTGTAAATTTCGCAAATTAATTATTGTTCAGCACCTGTTTATTTTGCGATTACTTTATTATTCGCTGTAGTATATTAGTTAAAAGGAGAATGTAAACTGAAACGAGACGGGCCTCACAATTTAAAATAAACTGTAATATTATCGTACATATATAATAAAAAGACTAAAACATAAACCCCTGCGCCCTGTTATTAACACCTTTCATTCGATTTAAAACACCCCAATAAGGGTTGTTCCATAATGTGAATGATAAAGCCAGAACTGAAAAGCTAAACAGGCCGAGAGAAATTCAAATGGACCTGTGTGTGTGAGTGTCAACGTGAAAGAGATATTATAAATAAATCATCTAATACAAATACAGAACAACTGTTCGGAACTCACATATAATTATATTTGTTATCATATTTCTTGAAAATGTTCGAGAACTCTTTGCTTATCATCAAGCCCGACTACATGCACAAGCGGCGTCCGGTGCTGCTCAAGCTGTTATCGTGTGGCTTTCAGATACAGGCCAATAGACTGCTAAACTTCTCCCCGGAACAGGCAGCAGAGTTCTTTGCAGATTATGCTGAAGAGAAAGGCTTCATGCTGGAGGTCATACTTCTCTCGAAGGGCATCTCGGAGGCCTTTATATTGACCAAAGAGAACGGAGTGCAGGAATTGCTTTCCATCATGATTTGCTACTTGTAAGTTGGTTGATAGATATTTAAATTTACTGCGAACACTAAATCCCGAGTTCTTCAGTGGATCCGCCTCGGAACTTGAACGAAACATCCATGTAACCAAACATTTTGATAGTGTGGCTCGAGAAATTACTTTTATATTCCCAAACTGTGAGTAGGACGAACCTGTTTTATATATATAAAGCGCATCTTAATTTATCGATTAACAGATATCCATGAGCCGATTCCCCTGTTTGATAGTGCAAATTTCTGTAATCGTCCCATGTTAAAGCCTCTAATCTCGGAGCTATATGATATAATGCAGAATGTTGACTGTAGCCAGGAGGACTGGAAGAGGCGCGTTGCCAAATACCTGGTGGAATCCAATCCGTCTGTGCCAACGATCACCAATCAATGCCAGGTGACTCCAGCCTTGGACATGCAGGAGAAGTCGCAACAGACTACAATGACCTATAAATCGACTGCGAAGGATGCCAAGCCCAAGGAGAAGTCTTCGAGCACCACCTCATTGCTGTCTAGCACCACACCGCACTCTTCTCTACTACTGACTTCATCCTCGTGCGTTACTTGCGGCGGCTTCGATCACACTGAGCCGTGCATTTCCGAACTGGACTTGCAAAAGCGCGTGGTGCCGCAGAGTGATGAGCCCATATGCCAAGATGAGGAGATCATTTGGAAGGAGATCATTGTTTATGAAGAAGAAATACCCGAGGAGGAAAGTGAGAGGCGAAGGAGTGAGCCGGAGCCTCACATTGCTGAGGAAGCTGAAGGATTCGCGGATGAAGGATCGGAAATGGAACTATTGCCTGGAGCAGGCCCAGAAGATGGTGAGGTTGAAGTTGAGGGTGCGACGGGTGCCGATGAAGACCCTGCACCTCCACCACCACCAGCCCCCGCTGCAGAGGCCCCAGCCGAGTAGGCGAATTAATGTGCACCTGTTGCCTGTTTGCTGCCTGTTTATGCTTTGCCAAATATTTTTTGTCCCACTACAAAAATTCTAAAAAAAAAGCTGGTGTACTGAAAAAAAATTACCAACCCCCCATACTCACTTGTCTCACTGCTGCTGCTGCTCGCCCCCCTACAAGCCCTGCAATGCGCACTCGCCGTGACGAAGTTAGGAAAGCAAAAGACGAGGACGAGGACGATGAAAGGACGACGCAGCCTGCACTTTCCACTCACCAACTATTCACTCACACTCGCAACGACAGCGCGGAAAAGCGGCAGTGCAACAGGGCGAACAGAAGGAACAGGACAAGCGCCAAGAACAGCAGCGGAACGGAATGCACACACAGTTCGCGCCAGGATTACCCAAACAGCGTAAGCAGCACTTTTTGTTTGTTCCACTGTGCAATAAAAAATAGTCAAAATTTATGTGCATTTTTTTCGACAATGCGAGTGAGTGTGTGTGTTTGGATTTGAAAGTGTGTCAATTATGGTGTGGTATGGGAACATGACTATTTGGGCGCCAAATGGCAAAGGGATTGTTCGAATTGAATTGGTTCCCATTGCAATCGATTGAATTAATTATTTAGTTTTAAATTCCCTTTGCTGTTGTTGTTTTCGATACTGTTGCTGTTGGGTGACGAGCAAACTGCAATTGCAACTGGATCGATTTTTCACTTGGGTCAGGTGGGTGGTCAACTATGCAGCCCGATGGATATACAAATTATGTGTGTGTATAACATACAACTAGTGGCAGGGTACAGCAACAGCTAGCAGCAGCAGTTGCAACAACAACAATATCAACTTTATCTACAACTACAAATCGTTGCAGAGAATATGTAAACGGAGCAACAACATAATCAGCAACACGCCAGGAGCAACAATAACCAAAGCAAGAGCAACACCAAAGGCAGCTACTAGAGGCAACAGCAATTTGAGGCACTCCAGAGGGAAAAGCGCGCGCAATTCGCGATGTTGGGCATCGACAATCGACAGTCGCACATACAGCACACTGCGGACCCACAACATCTCGAGCAGCAGCAGCAACAGCAGCAGATAATTGTCGCAACACAGAGAAGCAACATGTACGAGGAGACACCGGAGCAACAGCAACAGCAGCAGCAGCAGGAGGAGGAAGATCAATTGGGGGAGAACGAGGTTAACCTGAATTTCACAACCTTCGAAGAGCTGTGCCGCCTGTGCGCCATCCACCACGGACCACCCAAAATGCACATATTCGAGCCGGAGGCGGAGCAGCGCCAGCTGCTCTACAAGCTGCGCACGCTCCTGCAGGCGAACGTAAGTAGCAAACGTCTTCCGAGTTCTGTTTACTGGCGAGTTTGACCTGATCCCCAAGCAGATCACCAAGGACGACTATCTTCCCAAGCACATCTGCGAAGTGTGCCTGGGCCGGCTGGAGCACTTGTACGAGTGGCGCCAGATTTGCATGCGTAACGAGCATATGCTGCGCAACTACGCCGCCTCCATGCACACCGTGAGGGCCACTATTGACTTCCAGGTGAGTGCACTAAGTCCGCGGGGTCAGTCCCCGCCTGCTGCAGTTGCTGCCGTTGCTACTGTTGCTGCCGTGTCTGCTGCTGCTGATAAGCGGCCTTCGCGACTGCCATGGCCAAACTTACACACACTTGGCTTGTGCGGCTTGTTTTGATTCCAAGTCGTTCCAGTGGCCAGCAACCACCACCGCCACCTCGCCACGAGACGGCGCAAGAGCGAGCGAGAGAGCGAGATGCCGAGAGGGCGCTCTCCCACGAATCGAGTCGATTGCGGCGCCGAGTTGTATGCAATGCTTTGGCTGCCTCTGCTGCCTCTACTGGCGCTCTGCTTCCGCCTTACTCACTCAAGTCCAGGCGCTTCAGTATCTGTCTGACTGTCGCAGGCACTGTCGCTGTCGCTGTCGCCGTCGCTGCCGTTGTCGTCATCGTTCCGTTCTGGTTCCTGGTTCTCTTCGAGGAATAACAAATAATTACTCAAATACCGACTGCGACTGCGACTGCGACGCGGCTGAGCAAGCGAGCGCCGAAGTCGACTCGAAATCAGTTTCGCAATACATACACAAACAAAAGGCGCTGGGCACTGGCTCGAGGAAGTAAACGACAAGCAATCCGTACTCGTGTTCGCGGTCGAGCCCGTATATAATATTCCCTGATTTCTCGCCTGCAAAAATCGACAGTTTTCGTTTAACAAAAAAGGCAAAAAGAAGGCAAAGCGAGTGAGCAACAACGCAAAGTGCGGCAGCCGTTTTTTATTGATTTTCAATTGTGGTAAGCGCCAGTGAAACGTTGCAAAATCCACCAAAACGAAGCGAAAAACACAAACGGAAAGGAAAATCGAAAACGAGAAGCGAGCAGCGAAAAACTAAGCCAGTGAAAACGTCAATAGTGCATGCGGTGTGGGGCCAGCAGAGCCCGCAGTGCGAAGATGCCTGAGTAGCAATCTGTGTGATATGATGTGCGGAATCTATTCCTTCATCTTTCTATTTGACAAATGTCCCAGTGCAGGGCTCGGTGGCCAGTGAATCTTGTGCGGAGTTGTGCAAAGCGGCGGGCAGCGCGCTTAAAATAAATTCAGGCAGACACGGAAAAGCCTCAAACCAAGAAACGCCGCCAAAGGGAGAACGGCCGGCATACACACACAAACACACTCACACAACCGCACACAGAGAATAGGGGGGGGGGGAAGGAGCAGGCGATAGGGAGAATAGGCGACAGCCCTGGAGTCAGTCAGAGCCAATGCCGGAGCCGGAGCCTGAAAAATCAGTCAGCGAAAAAGCTCAAGTCGCAAATTTTTGCGCAAGGGCAGGCAGTTTGAGTCACTTCGGGAGGTGGGGGAGGGTGGCGAAATGGTGGAAATTTCGCAACACTTGTGCGGGTGGCCTTTTAGGGGTGGCACTGCCACAGTGGGAGAAATGAGATGCGCAACGAATGGGAACGCAACGAAACGAAACTGTGGGAAGCACTCAACTGCCTAACAACTCAATGTTCCATTGCCATTGTTCCATTCACAGGACGGCACCGTTAACATGGACAAGATGACGGTGGCCCAGAAGAGCGCATACCTGGAGGCGCACATGGCGGTGCAGCAGCAGATGGCCCAAGCAGCCATCCAATTCAAGCAACAGCAGCAGACTTCGCAGAGTTCGCCGACGGCCAATAGCAACGGCAACATGCAGCAGCAGCAGCAACAGCAACAACAGCAGCAACAACAGCAGCAGCAACAACAGCAGCAGCAACAGCAGCAGCAGCAACAACACTACGCGGCCACCATCAAAGTGCCACAGATCAGTTCCTCCAGCTCGGCGGGCGGTGCTGGCGGTGCAGCGGGCGACAGCACCTTCACAGTGCCCGACGATGGCATGGGCTTCGAGGGCGGTGTGCGCGTCCTGCAGAGCCTGGGCACCTGGTCGGCAGCGGAGCAACTCACCTACAACATACCCAAGCCCAATCTGATACCCTTCACCGAGCCATACGTAGAGGGTGGCTCCATGCATCCGGCCAGCCGGCTCAAGGCGTTGCAACAGGTGCAGCAGGCGTCGTCGGGCGTGCGCAAGACCAATCCCTCAAAATGTGAGCACCAATGCGTTCCCCCGTCGATCATTAATCCTATTTCTATCTGTTCTCCCGCAGCCACCAACAAAGCGTTCGAGTGCACCGTCTGCGGAAAGGGACTGGCGCGCAAGGACAAGTTGACCATCCACATGCGCATCCACACTGGCGAGAAGCCCTATATTTGTGAAGTATAAACAGTCCTCAAGTCTCCGGCGCAATGCCCCGCCACCCCTGCAGCACGCCACTAACTGCACGCGTCGGCCTGGCCGCCGTCTCCTGCCTCTCTCTTTCAGGTGTGCAACAAGGCCTTCGCAAGGCGGGACAAGTTGGTGATCCACATGAACAAGTTCAAGCACGTGACCCCCACGAACATCGCGCCGCTGGGCAAGCGCCTGAACAACATGGTCAAGAAGAAGGAGCAGCCGGACCCGCCGCCGGAGGATAACAAGCAGAGCCTCGAGCTGCAGCTGCAGCAGCAGGCCGTCCAGGTGGCCGCCCAGAATATCATAGTGCAGTCGGCGCAGGGGGCGCCCACTGCGATTCCGGGCATCATCATACCGCATCACCAGCAACAGTTGTCCTGGACATGCGAGCTGTGTGGGCGCATGTTCTCGAGTCGGGACGAGTGGTCCATTCACGCCAAGAGTCATCTGGAGGTGAGCAAATGTCGGTTGAGCTTCCAGGCCAGCGGGGCCTAGGGCAGCACATGCGCAGTGCGCACCTCAACTGGGGCGGCTCTAAACTGGCCTTCTCTGATCTTGCAGTATTGACAACAGGAACGGTTAGTCGTAGAGTCCACAAAACCAGCAGTCGCCATCGCTAAGAACAACAGCAACAGCAGCAACATCGTCAGCAACAACAGCAGCCACGCCAACAACAGCAGCAACAACAGCAACCGCGGCTACCAAATAGATGCAAACCAGAACCAAATCATCAACAGCCCGCAGATGGAGGCCCACGCACGCAGCCAGAAGATCATCATACAAAACCAGATGATACTCAATACCAACCAGCAGCAGCAACCGCAGCAGCAGCAGCAGCAACATGTTGCTGGCGGCAAAAAAGCGGCCCGAAAACACCACCAACACCAGCAGCAACAGCAGCAGCTCCTGCAACAGCCCCAGCAGCAGCAGCAGCAACAGCAACAACAAGCTCCGACCAGTGCGCCTATGTACAACAACAGCAACAACAACAGCAGCAACAACAGCAGCAGCAACGCCGGCAACCAGGGACACGAAGTAACTACCTATTAAGAACAAGAACTACAGCCAGAACAAGAACAAGAACAAGAACTAGAACAACAACTACAACACCAACAGCAACAACAACAACTACAGCACACGCCAACAGCATGCAATCATTGCCACTTTCACAATATCTCTCTGTCTCTCTGTCTGTCTCTGTTTCTGTCTCTTGCTCAGTAACTTTGTATCTGTCATGCCTTCATCCCTCTCCCCGCCCAGGTGTCGGTGCCCGTGTCGCACATCATTGCCAACTCGCCGACAGCAGCCACGTACATGCAGGCGCAACTGAGCGGGCTGCAAGCCGGCAACAATGTTGTCGTCAGCGACGCTGGCAACATGAACATGCCCATCGTCACCTACAACGGCAATCAGTATTGCGTAATCACCCGTGCCCCGGAGTCGGACACCATTGCCATGCAGAAGCAGCCGCTGCCACTGGACTACGGCCAGGCCACCACCACCAACATCATAGTGATGTCCCCCATGCTGCCCCCGCAGCAACAGCAACAGCACCAACAGCAGCAGCAGCAGCAACAGCAGCAATAAGCAAAGCTCATCACGATTTGCGAATTAGGCTCTGTGAAAATGAGGCGGAAAATTGATGCGGGAAATGGCGGGCAGTCCGCCCAGGGCGTCGCTCATTAGCCGCGCCCTCTTCCAATTTGGTATCGAGTGTCGGACGGGCAACCGATATCGGATCTCGGATAACGGATAATGGCAGTAAACAGCGACTTATCGCAGACATTTATCGATGATGGGAGAAAGGCAGTGCCGGCTGCCTGAGGATCCGTCTCCAAGTGGCAATCAGCCTCCGCTCGCGAGCAGCTATAAATACAAATTGTAAATAAAGTTTTTAAAAAACTAAAACCAAAACCAAAAAAAAAGAAAGATAAGAAAGGAATGAGAAAATTAAGTATATGTTTAACTGTAAGAAACCCGATACGATTTCCCAGCTGAGCGACAGTTCATCGATAGTTTTGCATGAAATGCTTCTTAAAGAGGGAGAATCTCTGATGGGAAACTCCCGGTTTCAGTTTCGATTCCATTACAAAAACAGATTCAGCTTCAAATACATCTTACTATATAAATAGACATTGTGTGAGGAAAACTAACTACGTAGTCTAAGTACTTTTACATATCCATTAAAGATCGAGGCGAGCGAACCAACCAACCAACCAATCATTGAATCGAGTGCCCCCTTCAAGCAGCCATAACTCTGAGATATTCTGTTCGTTTTCAGTTCGAATTTGTCTCATCTTAGGTTCCGCATCGCGAGAATCACACAGTAGATACAAACGAGCTAGAACATGAATGTGCATGCATGTATTTGTATTGTAAAATAGTAAGCCCTTAAACCAATTGTTTATACTTAATTCCGCTAACAGAAATAAGATATTTATGTCAATGAAAAGCAAAACTAACTTCTCTCGCGTAAGTAGTTCTCAGTAGAGTCCACAAACGATACCCATGAAAAACTAAGGCAAACCATGTGAACAAAATGATCGAAAATATATTAAATACTATAATAAAACAACAACTTTTCAGTGAGCAACGTCTACTTTTGGCCAGGGGAGAGGAGAGACTAATTTGTGTTGAAATATTTGTATACCCTCAACAGTTTACAATATTCCAAAGGGGTATATTGCATTACTGCAATGATATTAACATACATAAGGAGATATGACAGACTCCACAAGTAATAAGGATTAACAGCCGAGTTATGTCTGTATGAAAGGCAAAGGTCTTAGCAACTAAAAAGGCTTTGAAGCTTCGTGTATACCATATGCAGATCAAGTATATGTTGACTGCTTATTATTGTTCGAAAAGTATCTTACAATCGGACGCTTTCGTTACTTGCTTCTTATAGGCATAGAATTCCAACGCACTCGAGGCAAGTGGGCCACTTGTTACGTATACAACATGTTGACCAATTCGAACTGCGACTGACACGCAAACACTTGCGCTGTGTTTGTCCATCGAATCTCTGCAGACCTCGGATAATTGGCAGCTATTCTCGCCGGTTGCCTGGCCAAAACAAGAAGCCAGAATCGAGCCACTTTTTGCGGCTCTTTTCGAAGTGGTTTGACTTAATTGACAAAGTCGTCTTGCGCGATTCGCTTCTCTTCTCTCTTCAGTCTTGGCCCGAAACATTTGGTCAACGTAAAACAACTTTTCGTTCGAATTGAAAAATGCGACATGCCGACCTTAAACGGAAACTCGTCGTTGCAGTCGCCATCGCCGTCGCAGTCACTGTTTGCGGCAACAGCAGCGCAGCATCAAATAAATTTATACTTCTCTCTGGTTTTTATGTTGTTTTTCACAAGAATTGCAAATTAGTTGAGCTAACGTCGACGGCAGCAGCACCTCAGCAGAGCTGAGCCAGTAAACTTGGACGCCTACGCCGATGACGACGACATTGCTGACTGCGGCTGCGGCGACGACGGCGACGGCAACGTTGGCAGCGGCCCAGTGTCACTTGGCTTGCTGTGTTCTTCTGATCAGTCTGAGTCGGATATCGCAGTGGATCGGATACGGCGCGAAATGATCAATGGCAAATTCTACACAGGCCTGCCGCCCAAGATGGTGGAGCGCCAGTGCGGCAACGGGCAGAATCGCCAGGAGTCGCACTTCTTCTGGCCCGATGACACGCAGGTGGACAGCTCGGTGGAGACGCGCGTGAAGCGACGCGGCAGCCTGCAGCTGCACTCGGGACCAGTGACTGCAACGACACATCAACGGCAACCCGCCCCTGCGGAAGCAGCAGTCGATGTGGACACTCGTCAAATGTTTCACAAGGAATTCACCAAGTCGTCCATCCAGTTCCACGACAATCTCCAGCCAAGTGGAAACAACAAAAACATTGGCAGTGCTAGTCAGTCCAGATTAAATCGCGCACGTCGCGAAGTAACGCCTAAGCTGACAGACGTGGCGCCACAGCAACGGCCGCTGCTCGCCATCAAGGAGCAGGCTAATCCGAGCGCAGCGCGACGCAATCAGGCCTACAGCTCCAAGATCGAGTTCTACGATTACGCCAACCTCAACGAGCCAGACACCTTGCAGAACAATGTGCGGCGTCCCAAAATGGACATGAACAACAAGCGCGAGGTGGAGCTCAACTCGAAGAACAGCCCCAAGCTGCAGGTGAAGCACAACGTGCGCCACCTCAGCATGGAGCGGGAGCAGCTGCCTCCGCAGTTGCGGGTGGTCACCAAGAAGCCGCTCAACGATGGACGCCACTGGGAGAGGGATCAGTACGAGAAGGGGCCAGAGCACCCTGTGCAGTTGCCCAAGAAAATACTCAAGCCACAGCGCAGCAAGCACTGGCAGGAGGGGGCCGAGGAGGCGGGCGAGTCCATGCTAGACTATGTGGAGCAGGGAGTGCGTCAGCTGCGACTGCGCAGTCCTGCGCCGACGAAGAAGCACGTCACCTACAACGAGGAGGCGGCCGAGTATGCCTACTACGACGACTTGCCGCTGCCAGATGAGGGACGCCAGCAGCTGAGGCAGCAGCTGCCACAGCCAAATATGCGCACAGGAAGTGCCCAACACCAACACCAACACCAATATCAGCAACAACAACAACAACACAAGCAACCGCGACAGACAGCTCCATATGGGGAAACTGGTCGCGATACAAAATCATTAAATAACTATAATAAAAACTACAACAATAATTATGACGACTACTCCGACAACAGCAGCCAGCACACGAGCAGCAGCAACTACAACTACAGCAACTCAAGCAGCAACTACAACAACACAAGCAGCAACTACAACAACAGCTCACGCCCGAGGAAAATCTTGCCAAATTTGCCAGAGTCCACAACAACAACATCGGCGAGAACAATGCGCAGTCGCCGCTTCGATGACACACGCGGCACTGCGGCAGAGGAGAGAGAGGAGTCCAGAGAGGAAACGCGAGCAGAACGAGTTGCCTCCGCAGAGCCGCAGTCTCCCCCTCCCTCCGACCCACGCAAGCACCTGCGCAGCAGCCTCTGCTTCAACGGCGACGCGCTCGTCGTCGACGTGGGTGCCGCAGCGCCGTCGTCGTCGACGGCCGTTGGGCTTGCGCGTCGCAGCCCTGCCGCGCAGCGTATCAGCGTCGGACTGCCGGACTGAGCGGGGGAAGCGATAATTGTTACTAGATATATGTATGTGTGTATGGATGATATTGGATGTTCGATATTTGATGCCCATTGAATGCAACGTGACGTTGGCGTCGACGTCGTCGTCGTCGTGCACACCTAATTGATTGGCGGCGCAGCAACTGCGACGCTGACGGCATCACCTACACGAATCTTTTTTGTTGTTCGAGCTGCGACTTCACCCACAGCGCAGCAAACATCGATGAATATAAATAACGGATAATGGTAATGATCTTGCCTAATCTAAGCGCGGCCCAAATAGTAAATGCTTCTATTGTTGTTGCCAAAATGTATTAATTTAGTTGGTAAGTTGGAGCAATATTAAAATGCTAATCTGACAAATAGAGAGAGCAACATTCTAACCCTTCTTTAAGCGTTGACTCTGTGTTTGACTAAACCATCTATGTTTGTGTTTAAATACTTAATAAATCAAAGAGCTTACAAATTCGCATTTTATGTATCTTTGCTAAGAAGGTTAGGTTGATGATCATATAACTTAAAACGGATGCGCTTATTGGTAAAGAGGGTATTATAACATTGTGCAAACTGAAAATGTTTGTAACTGGCAAAAGAAGGCATGGCAGATCCCACAGACTAATATATTATTTTTCAGTATCAACAGCCGAGTCGATATAGTCATGCACGTTTGTTTATCCGTATGAAAGTCTTTTGCATTTATTCAAATAGAAAAACTCTGATGTATTAAATTTAGTTGCCATATCATGTCAAGTAACAACATCGATCGATCGTTTGTGTGGCCATTTATGATATTTCGGACTGATTCGACTCATTCTGACTTGAAGAAGCCTTTGTGCCAAGTTCCATCAAGATAGGTTTCGATATGGTTGAGATATATTTTAGGTGTCATGTAAAAAAAGTTTTTTACTAATTTTACCAACATGTCGCCTCAGCGAGGACTTGCTCAGAGTCACTTGCTTATTAAGCCTCTTCCGTCTGTCTGATCTCAGCTTGAGACTCCAACTCCGCCATGAACCATATGCAGATCAAGATTACTTCAAATTTTTGATTTGTAAGCGACATATATGTAAAAGATACTTGTATCTGACTATTATAAAGCTTTTTAAAGTATCTACTTTTTCTCTATATCGGATAGTTAACACGAAGTCATTTAATCCACTTTAGTGCCAGCAGCAGTGACATAGTAAGTCTGCGTGTGGGTGCCTGCAGATGTGCATGAATCTGATCGAAGGATGTCTTGCTCTCGGACTTGCCCCTCAGTAGCGTTTCTTTAGTTAGAGTTAAGATACCGATCTTCAGTGTTCACATATTATTTCTAAAACTTATTTCTGCCCTCTGTGACGAGGGAAATTTATATACACCTACATTATTCAAGAATTTTATTCTGCTACGATTGATATATTATATTTTCAAAAGAATAAATTGCAATTTTGACGCCTCCGAAACTTGTACACGATTGTGAACCACATTCACATTGATTTGAACAGGGTTTCCTTTCCCAAGTGAGGCTTGCATTAGTTTAGGCGTTTGTAGAAAGTGCAAATCGAATGTTGGGCGACAATCAATCATTATCGGCGAATCGGGAGGTAGTTTTGGATGCACATAAAGTCGCATCGGCTGCACTTGCAGGTTGCTGCCTGGCGGCTGTCAGGGATTGCCTGGGGCAGTCAGGTAGCCAGCTTGGCTGGTGGATGTCTGTTGCCTGCTGCCTTTCACCAAAATTTCCATTTCACCAACTTCAGTTAATTCAGTTAAAGCCGATTCGTATTGTTAACGGAACCCGATCCAGCTCGGCTGCACCTCGACTGCAGCTTAGCCAGTTGCCTTGGTGATTTTCACAAGGAAAAAGGAAATTGTTTTGCAGCGAATGTGGTAAGTTGAGTTGCTGCCGCCAATTGTCGTGCGTCTTGAACTTGAGCTTGACCTTGGAGTAAATCTGGAAAATGAACATGAATTGGGCAATTATGCATGCTGCGACGGCAAATGAGTCAATCAAAGTGGCGACTTAATTAGGCGACTCAAGAAGAAGAGGAAGAAAGAAGTCGACTGACAGGCCAGGAAAACAAAGCGGAGAGGCTGGTGGCAACTGGAAAGTGGCGCGTGATGAAATGTTATGCAATTTGGTATTTGCGTTGTCCAATTCCGTTTCCATTACCACTTCAAGCCAATGGCGCCAAACACACAAGTCAAGCCGGGCCTGCCTGGCCAGATGCAGAGACGGAGACGGAGTCAGAGAAAGACAGCTGCAAATACCTCGACAACGTCCGCCAGTCACATCTTCCGCATTGTGCCGCATCCTGGCATAGAAAGTAGTCCAAGCGTGCGCGCCAAAAGGCCAACAACATGTGCAGCTGTTGTCGACTTCAGTTTCCTGACTCCGACTCCGTCTCCATCTCCATCTCCACCTCAATCTCTGTCTGAACCTGAACTTCAGGCCCGCCAACAACGAGTGTGCCTTGCAAAAAGTGCAAGTGGATGCCATCAAATTTTATTGAATATCACAAACGTCGCCCCAACTACGCGAGAAGTGGCGGCAAACCAGTAGTCTAGCGCGAAATCCGGTAACTAACTGGTTAGCCAAGCCAACTGGCTCCCCAACGAACCCCAAAACTGATCGCGCCGTCTGATAGAGACATCTTCATGGTCTGCGGGGCTCGTCTTGCTTAAGCGAAGCCTCCACATACAGCTGCTTGGCCGGGTAATCGCATCGTTTCCCTCCCCCTCCCAGCCACCGGCAATTGCCAGTTACAAATGGTAATCGCTGCTTACAAATTACGTCCATAAACAACATTTTATTTATGCCTCGTGCTCCATTTCCTACTGCCAAGCTATGCAAATGATGCCGAGTCGTATCGAGCTCAGTCGAGGGGCCGCAGCTTCCTCCCGTTGAAGCACTCTGCGCTCTGTGCTCTGTGCTCTGTGCGTGACTCTCGCAGATCTCAGTCGGTTGCAGCTTGTTTGCAGCTCTTCGGTCGCCTCGACCAGGCTGCTGGCCAAACATGTTGTGGCAGCCAGTTAGCTGCAGCGTTGAGAAGGAAGGAAGTTGGCATAAAACCGTTGCGTCCATTGGTAAAACTTTCAGTTTCGTTGGGGCCACACAGCTGAGCAAGACGTGCAGCGAAGATCTCTCTTCTCATTACCTGGATTTAAGTGTCGTTGCGAAAGCCCGTGAATATTCGACCTAACCACACGAAATGCGACTGTGCTGCAATGTGAGCAGAGAATAGTCCGAACTGGAGGAGTTTCTTAACCACTTGTGCTTCCTTTTGCAGCTGTGGGCCGCCTTGCTGCTGCTGAGCTCAGCCTTGTCATCCGCACTGAAATCGCCCAAGTCCTTCTACCGTCGCAGTTACTACAATGCCGTCGGTCCGCCTGGACCAATGCGGTTGGTGGCAGCTCCTAGTTTTCGCGGGGACATGCAGACCAACGAGAGCAGTCGACGCGATGTGACCAAGAAGTATGCGAAGAAGACGCAGTACAGACCATACGTGTCGGTAAGTTTGGCAAGTGGATCCAACTGGCCTGGCTCTAACTTATGATCTCTTCACAGCAGGAGGAGGACGACTATTCTAGTGAGCGCTACTCGAGTGAGTACTCCGGTGAGACGGGACAGGACAGTCGGGAGTACACGATAGGCACACAGATCCGAGTGCAGCATCCCATTACGGTGCCCAAGAAGAACAGCCCCAGCTCGTCTTACCCCAAGCATCACAAGTATGTGAACACCATTCCGTACAAGAGTAACGGGAGACCATTGTATGCGCCTGATGCCAATTCTGGAGAGGATCACGCACCCGAACAGCCAGCTAAGCGCTCGAAATGGACGCAGCCGCATTACGAGTCGGAGGCGGATCCCTTCCATCTGGTACCTCCACCCAAATCCACACCTGCATCCAGCAGTCACGCCTACAGGGTCTTCGAGTCGGAGCAGGAAGAGTATGAGGTGCCACAACGGTTCAAGAGTCACGAGAGATACAAGAACGTAGCCTCCAAGAAGCAAATCGAAGCATTCCTAGAGGATCAACAGAAGCTGCTGGACGAGGCCATCAAGCTGCAACTGCTCAACAATCCGAAGTTGTCAAAGTTCTTAAAGCCCGACTCGCATGAATCGCGCCCCGACTTGGATATCGAAGACTTTGAAACGTTTCCGCCCAACTTCGCAAGTGGTGGAGCCCTACACAACAACTTCAACGGGGAGCACCCGCCACTTCCGCCACCCAAGGTCAGAGGGCAACCCAGACGGCCCACTGGAATCGAACTAAAGCGCTCGCCCAAGCCGAAACACATTGTCAAACCCAAGCGGAAGTACAGATCGACTGCGCTGGTCATCAATGTGTAGGGCGAAGCCTGCAGTCTGCAGGGAGTTGTTCCACCTTGCCTATTTAAATCGTATTTTAGTTTGTGTACTTGTAGTTTCATAGTCTTGTTATTTGTTAATACAACGTAAATATAGAAACACCGATATGTTATGAACTCCTTGCAGCACTGTGAAGAATACGGAGTGGAAAAACCAGAGCAGCAACAATAATTAAGGTTGATTCTGCTGATTCCTTATCTCACTTTTTATACCCTTCGACCATTGAATATGGTCAAAAAGAGGTATACTAACTCTGTGCAATGTATGTAACACACAAAAGAATGTTTGGGAGACCCCATAAAGTATATATGTATGTTATCATATTCTTGCTCAAGATCACTAGCTGAGTCGATTGACCCATGTCTGTCTGTCTGTGTTAACGCACATTTCTCAGCTATTATAAGAGCTAGAGATATCTAATTTGGCAGGAAGATTCCTGCATAAAATAAGCTGATCAAATTTATTTCAAATGTTAGGTGCCACGCCCACCGCCCCCAGAAATCAATAATTCAGTTTTTAAATTCGATTTGAAAGTGGCGTCTAAACAATTACTCTTTCTGGCTTAGACCAGTACTAAACCTTATAGTTGGCAATATAATTATATATTTATAATTTTAACTTGCATAAAACCCGCTGGATCATGCAACACTGACGATTTTGTCAATTTATAGAACAAGTGTGAGATCAGAGTTCCAGATTATGAACACGAATAGCCGAGAGCATTTAGGCAGAAGTGTTATAAAGATAACTTCCCGATAAAAATTACACCAAAAACTTAAAAGTTTAATAAATTTAACTAATCTGGTTTTATATCTTAAATTTTTTACCGAACGTAAATAAACTATAAAACTCAACCCTTAACTCATTTAGATTCCAAACGAAAGCCAATCAACATGTTATTCCTGGTAAAGTTGATTTTTAATGCTAAAGTCCTACTGATTTTGGTTCAATCATTAAGTGCGAGAAAATATCGGTTTATTCCGGCAAATCTGGATTTATTTACTCCTTGTTTAAATCAGCCCAGCAATGTTTTGAGCGCCACTGAATTTTTTGATTTATCTTTGATGACATTCGAGTACTTGGATATTGATAGTACTCTGAAAATAAGTGGAAATGCAACAAGCAAATGGAATATTGAAAAAGCAGACCGTATACAGGTACTATCTGTATTCTCTACAACCCTACAATTATACACTACTTATACAAAATCTTAATGTGATTCAGGTTCGAATGCAACTAATAAAGTTTGATCGTGGAGACTGGGTGCCCACTGTAATTGCTGTAGTGGCTCTCGACGGTTGTAAAGCTTTCTTCGACAAGAGTCAGTATTGGTATAGTTGCTGGTCAAAGTACATAGTCAACGACAAGGAGGTGAAGGATAAATGTATAAACGTTCCTGGTGTACGGTTTTGTGAATGGTTTAGTTTTGGTACATATTCATTGCTTCTTTTTTTCAGACAACGTTTGTACACAAACCATTCATTGCCGACATGACGGGAGAGTTTCCTGGGTATTATAACGGACGACACAAGATAGTGGCGAAGCTTAAGGCGTTCGGGCCTTGGAATATGGAGAGAAACACTAGTGTGTGCATCGAAATACTTGGGGATATCGAGCCCATAAACTGAAAGATAATGCTTGCTAAAATTTGACACAGTTATATATATGTATTGTAGGTATTCTGCAATTTATCTAATGTCAATTCACAACCTTTTTAAGAATTTAGTTGTAGTTTTAATATTCAATTCCCAATAATGATAATAGCGCAATTAAACACGTTAAAAAAAGGTAATGGGTAACTCCCTATTGAATGTGCTCTACAGTATCTACATTATTAAACACATTTTTATTATTTTTCAAGAATAAATGGGATGCTTATCAATTTTATTATCATTTGTTCAACTCTTTGAATTCCGGTGGGGTACTACGTAACGTAGTTTTAAAAAATTGGATTGACATGTTTATTAAAACAGACACACAGATATCTGTTGTGATTGTTTGCCATTATTACTCTGATTGTAGTTTCCCATATCTAAAATCTAACCACGATAAATAGATCTTTTCAACAAATAATATAAAAAACCCATATTAAAATATATTTAGTCTATTTTGAATAGAATACTCCTCAGATTTCTCGGAAAATAGATTTCCTTTTGCAATCGAAAGTAAAGTTTGGATTGATTACAATCCAAACTTTATTTACTGTTGAAAATGAGGAGATATATACTTCATGACCGAATAAACCTGAACAAGTTCAAAATATAGACGGCATACTTGATTTTTCTGCAATGACTATGGAAAGGGAAATGGATTATTCCCTTAACATATTTGGTAATCTCACAACAGTTTGGAACATTGAGAAAATAGATCGTATAGAGGTACTTTTTATGAAAGTTCCATTATTGAATATGCATTTGCATTTAGTTGATTTATCATATTATCCAATTATTTAAATTATTATTATTTTTAGTGCCGCTTTTATTTATATAGATTTAAGCATGGGGCTTGGATGCCGACAGAGATAGCCATGGGAATACATGACTGTTGTAATGTGATATATGACAAACACTAACATTGGTATTGATTATACCCTTAGACCATTGGAAATGGTCAAAAGAGGGTATTTGAACTATGTGCAAATGTATGTAACAGGCAGACGGGGGCTTGGGAGACCCCATAAAGTATATACATATATTCTTGCTCAGGCTCACTAACCGAGTCGATTGACCCATGTCTGTCTGTCTGTAACTAGAGAGCTAGAGCTAGAGATACCAAATTTGTCAGGAAGATTCCTGTATACAATAAACTGATCAAGTTTATTTCAATGCTAGTCGCCAAGTCGATTTGTAACTGGCAAAGACCAGTACAAAGCCAACTATAATACTTATACATATTGCCAAATTCTCAATCCGATCGGACAATAAATACAGACGTAATTAATAATAATCCTCGGTAAATGTTTAATATGTGCCCTCATCACCTATTTTCTTTATTTCTTTTTTCTGCTGGCTGTACTTATAATGATTTTTTTTTTCTTTTTGTGGACGTTGAATACAATGAATGTATCAGCAAGTGGTCCAATGACACCAAGCCGATACTTGTTGCGCGCGGAACCCAAACGAAGGCCACCTCCCGCCTAACCGACCGAGAGGCACCATCGCATAACGGACGACACGGAAACGCGGCAGAAATGCGAATAAACGCGAGGAGAAATAAACGCGATAGGGATGGAAATTAAAATAAAATAGATGCGATAGAACGCAGCTTGCCAAAATTTGAAGAAAAAAAAGATAGAATAAAACATCGAGGAAGATCAAAATACTAATTTCTAATTACGTGCTAGATAGACAAGAACTAAGGACTTCATAGCAGCAATAGAGTTAGTGCTAGCTATGACGTATTGGAGCTTATTGTAGTCCAACTTAAACCCTAAAAGAATCATGAAGTGCATAGTTCGATCTACAATAAGGGAGTATTAGCATAAGGTTGTTAAAAAGTAAGACCCCTAGCATGGTTTTGCGGTTAGTTAGGGAAGGCCGATTAAGTAACAGAAATCTACTATTATAGGAAGGCAGTCTCAAATTTTCATCCCAGTTAAGGCCGCGTAAGGCAAAAAGTAAGAAGTTCCTCTGTACAGATTCGATACGTTCCTTATGAATAGTGTACTGGGGATACCATACGCATGAACCGTATTCGAGAATGGGAGGAACAAGTGAAACGTAAAGGGTCTTTGTAATATCTCTCTTAATAAAGCCTATGACACCCATGGCTTTATTGACCATATTAGTAATATGATTGGAAAACTTTAGTTATCGGTCCAAACGGACCCCCAGATCATCAACTAGGGTGATTCTTTCCAAGGCACAAGCAGAAAGAGTATAAGAAGCAAACTTCGGACTGGCTCGAGAGAATGTCATCAGCTTGCATCTAAATGCAGCTCTAAAGCTGTTTGGATTGGCACAACACCAAGAGTAAGATCGGCTTGTAAGTGTGAGTGACAGTGGTCGTCTTTAAATTGGTAACAAAGCTTAACATCATCCGCAAACATAAGAGTACGGCAGTTACGTATGACCAAGGGAAGATCATTATTGAAAAGCGTAAAAAGTAGGGGACCGAGATGACTCCCCTGAGGAACACCACATGTGGCATGAAGTGCGTTTGAGAGGGTGGTTTTAAAGAGGACTCTCTGAGTTCTGTCAGCCAGATAACTTACAATCCAACTAAGTAGTTTTGGTGAAAAACCTAGAAGGTCAAGCTTACTTGTATGTGCCAGAAGGGAATGATTCACTGAGTCAAAGGCTTTACCGAAATCAGTATACTCGTAAATAACATCAGTTTGAAGATTTTCCTGAAATCCTTTTACCACAAAGGATGTCAGCTCAAGCAAGTTTTTCGTAGCTGAACGACTTTAATGAATCCGTGTTGAAAAGGTGAGATAACGGATCTACAGAAATGTTGCAAGTGAGGAGTTATAACATTCTCGAAAGGTTTAGGTATAGCCGACAATTTAGAGATACTTCTATAATTGCTTGCATCAGACTTGCTGCCCTTTTTAAGCAAAGGAATAATAACCGATTCCTTCGAAATGGAAGGAAAGACTGAAGTTTCTAAAGACAGCGAAAATAGTGTAACGAGAAGTCGTTGGTCGGAAAACTGGCGTCAACGAAGATGTTTAATACCTCATATTCCTTCAGATTATCATATGTGTGAGGCAAAGAATTATTTTTGTAGTCCCTTTTTCTAAACACTTAGTTTTCATTTCAAATGAATCGGTTTGTAGGACACCGAACCGTCACAAAATGTTGCAGGCAGACTGGGGCCTTGCACAAAAAGGCAACAACAAAATACATGTAAATTTAATTATTTTCAAAATTCAATTAAAAAAAACTAGAAGCGACCGCCAAATAATTTGTTCACCTAAACTAATGACAAATATAGCCCTATCAGTAAAAAAAATGTATATATCAATAAATACAGTTTTCAAAAATTAAATCTAATGTTTTTATGCAATATTTAAGACAATCAATAGATACGCATGTTAGAGCGGGACGCCGATACATGCATGTCCGCATTTGCACATTTATGTTTCGGCATCCCGCTCTAACACACATCAATTGCCGTATTCGGCACACACACACAACTGTATGATTTGTGCAACAGTCGGCAAAGTTTATGAAAGTGTTCTAATTACATATGTTGCGTAAAAATTTAAAAAATATTATTATTAAGCTTTTATATTATTTAATAAAAAGAAAGAAAACAAGAGCAACAGTCGAGCGGCTCGCGATAGTGGGATACCCTTCGACCTTTTTTAAACGTAAAGAGTCCATAATTGTTCGATACACCTACTTAATAGAAATATCGTAACGTAAGCCTTTATATGCGTCTCGGTATGAATACGTGTATATGCATATAGCATTTCATTGGTCAAGCACAAATGTATGTGTGTGTGTGCGTATGAATGCAAAAAATGCGTGTGCATAGAAAAGAAGAGAAGAACAACAGATGGCGCTACGCGCTCGCATTCTCTTTCCTTTTCTTTCCTACGTGAGCATTGCAATGACGTCACAGCTTGCTGGTCAGTATACAAAATCAAAGCGAACAAGGTTTTTGTTTAATAACTTCTGTGTTTGTTGTCCGATCGGTATGGAATTTTGACGTTATGTTGGTATTATAATTAACTGAGTATAGTCTTACTCAGAATGTTGTATCTTTTATATGTCGCTAGCAAATCAGCTAAAACAATGAAATTATTGATTTGCGTGGGCGGGGGGCGTGGCACCCAACATTTGAAATAAACTTCACCTGTCCCGGATAAACAGAAACCTTCATGCCAAATTTGGTGTCTCTAGCTTTTATAATAGCTGAGATCTGTGTGTTCATCCGGACATCCAGACATCCAGACATCCGGACAGGCAGACAGATATGGCTTAATCGACTTGGCTAGTGATTCTGAGCAAGAATATATATACTTTGAGGGGTCTCCCACGCCTCCTACATACATTTGCACAAAGTTAGTATACCCTTTTTTGACCATTTTCAATGGTCGAAGGGTATAATTATACCGGCAAACCAAAGTGTCGACGGGTAGCTTAATTTTGTGCTAACCAGAAATGTATGGAAAGGGCAGATTAGCAAATTAGCTAAATAATTTTACATCCTTTTAAATATTAGATGTGTAAAATGTATAACAGGTAAAGGGAGGCGTGGCAGATCGCACAAAGTATACTAGCCGAGTCGATTGCGCCATGTCCGCATGTCTTTCTGTCAGCAAGCAAGATGTCTCGACAGCAATATATCCTTCACCTTTGCTCTGTTGTAGGTAAATTTGTATAATTCATACATTCATTTTTTAATATTAAAATAACTTTTGTATTTATTGTTCGATCAGCTTAGTGTAGGTCAAGCTCAGAAAGTAATGTCTTTTATTTTATTGATTTGCGAGGGCGGTTGTTGCACCCAAAAAGTGACGAAAACTTGATCAGGAATCGTTATGATTTCAAAACAGTTGAGATCAGTGCTGTACGATTTTACATAAGCGCTGAAAATCGTACGCTGGAGATGACTCGCAGGTACACTGATATTTTACGCAGATAGGCGACAGGGTACGTTTTACACGTGACCCTTTATTGATATGCACCATATGACCATCGCTAATATGCATACGCACACAATATACGTGCGTTTATTTCTAGGAATGCAGGTGCCCGATTTCGCACCATCTGCATGCCATAAATCAGCAGATATCATTAGACTTAGGTAAGCATCATGTACATATGTAAACCTAAGTAAATACCTACATAGCTAGTAAGAAACATGTATATAAACCCTACAAAGATGAAAATAAAATCAGTACGAAAAGTAACTTTCTCTTGACTACTCGTTCTTACTCCGCAGCCCAATTTGTTATTGTACTGGTTATTACTCCGACGTTGAGTGATATCAATTTAAATCTAAACAAGTGCGTTCATCTTAAAGCCCGACTCGCATGAATCGCGCCCCGACTTGGATATCGAAGACTTTGAAACGTTTCCGCCCAACTTCGCAAGTGGTGGAGCCCTACACAACAACTTCAACGGGGAGCACCCGCCACTTCCGCCACCCAAGGTCAGAGGGCAACCCAGACGGCCCACTGGAATCGAACTAAAGCGCTCGCCCAAGCCGAAACACATTGTCAAACCCAAGCGGAAGTACAGATCGACTGCGCTGGTCATCAATGTGTAGGGCGAAGCCTGCAGTCTGCAGGGAGTTGTTCCACCTTGCCTATTTAAATCGTATTTTAGTTTGTGTACTTGTAGTTTCATAGTCTTGTTATTTGTTAATACAACGTAAATATAGAAACACCGATATGTTATGAACTCCTTGCAGCACTGTGAAGAATACGGAGTGGAAAAACCAGAGCAGCAACAATAATTAAGGTTGATTCTGCTGATTCCTTATCTCACTTTTTATACCCTTCGACCATTGAATATGGTCAAAAAGAGGTATACTAACTCTGTGCAATGTATGTAACACACAAAAGAATGTTTGGGAGACCCCATAAAGTATATATGTATGTTATCATATTCTTGCTCAAGATCACTAGCTGAGTCGATTGACCCATGTCTGTCTGTCTGTGTTAACGCACATTTCTCAGCTATTATAAGAGCTAGAGATATCTAATTTGGCAGGAAGATTCCTGCATAAAATAAGCTGATCAAATTTATTTCAAATGTTAGGTGCCACGCCCACCGCCCCCAGAAATCAATAATTCAGTTTTTAAATTCGATTTGAAAGTGGCGTCTAAACAATTACTCTTTCTGGCTTAGACCAGTACTAAACCTTATAGTTGGCAATATAATTATATATTTATAATTTTAACTTGCATAAAACCCGCTGGATCATGCAACACTGACGATTTTGTCAATTTATAGAACAAGTGTGAGATCAGAGTTCCAGATTATGAACACGAATAGCCGAGAGCATTTAGGCAGAAGTGTTATAAAGATAACTTCCCGATAAAAATTACACCAAAAACTTAAAAGTTTAATAAATTTAACTAATCTGGTTTTATATCTTAAATTTTTTACCGAACGTAAATAAACTATAAAACTCAACCCTTAACTCATTTAGATTCCAAACGAAAGCCAATCAACATGTTATTCCTGGTAAAGTTGATTTTTAATGCTAAAGTCCTACTGATTTTGGTTCAATCATTAAGTGCGAGAAAATATCGGTTTATTCCGGCAAATCTGGATTTATTTACTCCTTGTTTAAATCAGCCCAGCAATGTTTTGAGCGCCACTGAATTTTTTGATTTATCTTTGATGACATTCGAGTACTTGGATATTGATAGTACTCTGAAAATAAGTGGAAATGCAACAAGCAAATGGAATATTGAAAAAGCAGACCGTATACAGGTACTATCTGTATTCTCTACAACCCTACAATTATACACTACTTATACAAAATCTTAATGTGATTCAGGTTCGAATGCAACTAATAAAGTTTGATCGTGGAGACTGGGTGCCCACTGTAATTGCTGTAGTGGCTCTCGACGGTTGTAAAGCTTTCTTCGACAAGAGTCAGTATTGGTATAGTTGCTGGTCAAAGTACATAGTCAACGACAAGGAGGTGAAGGATAAATGTATAAACGTTCCTGGTGTACGGTTTTGTGAATGGTTTAGTTTTGGTACATATTCATTGCTTCTTTTTTTCAGACAACGTTTGTACACAAACCATTCATTGCCGACATGACGGGAGAGTTTCCTGGGTATTATAACGGACGACACAAGATAGTGGCGAAGCTTAAGGCGTTCGGGCCTTGGAATATGGAGAGAAACACTAGTGTGTGCATCGAAATACTTGGGGATATCGAGCCCATAAACTGAAAGATAATGCTTGCTAAAATTTGACACAGTTATATATATGTATTGTAGGTATTCTGCAATTTATCTAATGTCAATTCACAACCTTTTTAAGAATTTAGTTGTAGTTTTAATATTCAATTCCCAATAATGATAATAGCGCAATTAAACACGTTAAAAAAAGGTAATGGGTAACTCCCTATTGAATGTGCTCTACAGTATCTACATTATTAAACACATTTTTATTATTTTTCAAGAATAAATGGGATGCTTATCAATTTTATTATCATTTGTTCAACTCTTTGAATTCCGGTGGGGTACTACGTAACGTAGTTTTAAAAAATTGGATTGACATGTTTATTAAAACAGACACACAGATATCTGTTGTGATTGTTTGCCATTATTACTCTGATTGTAGTTTCCCATATCTAAAATCTAACCACGATAAATAGATCTTTTCAACAAATAATATAAAAAACCCATATTAAAATATATTTAGTCTATTTTGAATAGAATACTCCTCAGATTTCTCGGAAAATAGATTTCCTTTTGCAATCGAAAGTAAAGTTTGGATTGATTACAATCCAAACTTTATTTACTGTTGAAAATGAGGAGATATATACTTCATGACCGAATAAACCTGAACAAGTTCAAAATATAGACGGCATACTTGATTTTTCTGCAATGACTATGGAAAGGGAAATGGATTATTCCCTTAACATATTTGGTAATCTCACAACAGTTTGGAACATTGAGAAAATAGATCGTATAGAGGTACTTTTTATGAAAGTTCCATTATTGAATATGCATTTGCATTTAGTTGATTTATCATATTATCCAATTATTTAAATTATTATTATTTTTAGTGCCGCTTTTATTTATATAGATTTAAGCATGGGGCTTGGATGCCGACAGAGATAGCCATGGGAATACATGACTGTTGTAATGTGATATATGACAAACACTAACATTGGTATTGATTATACCCTTAGACCATTGGAAATGGTCAAAAGAGGGTATTTGAACTATGTGCAAATGTATGTAACAGGCAGACGGGGGCTTGGGAGACCCCATAAAGTATATACATATATTCTTGCTCAGGCTCACTAACCGAGTCGATTGACCCATGTCTGTCTGTCTGTAACTAGAGAGCTAGAGCTAGAGATACCAAATTTGTCAGGAAGATTCCTGTATACAATAAACTGATCAAGTTTATTTCAATGCTAGTCGCCAAGTCGATTTGTAACTGGCAAAGACCAGTACAAAGCCAACTATAATACTTATACATATTGCCAAATTCTCAATCCGATCGGACAATAAATACAGACGTAATTAATAATAATCCTCGGTAAATGTTTAATATGTGCCCTCATCACCTATTTTCTTTATTTCTTTTTTCTGCTGGCTGTACTTATAATGATTTTTTTTTTCTTTTTGTGGACGTTGAATACAATGAATGTATCAGCAAGTGGTCCAATGACACCAAGCCGATACTTGTTGCGCGCGGAACCCAAACGAAGGCCACCTCCCGCCTAACCGACCGAGAGGCACCATCGCATAACGGACGACACGGAAACGCGGCAGAAATGCGAATAAACGCGAGGAGAAATAAACGCGATAGGGATGGAAATTAAAATAAAATAGATGCGATAGAACGCAGCTTGCCAAAATTTGAAGAAAAAAAAAAGATAGAATAAAACATCGAGGAAGATCAAAATACTAATTTCTAATTACGTGCTAGATAGACAAGAACTAAGGACTTCATAGCAGCAATAGAGTTAGTGCTAGCTATGACGTATTGGAGCTTATTGTAGTCCAACTTAAACCCTAAAAGAATCATGAAGTGCATAGTTCGATCTACAATAAGGGAGTATTAGCATAAGGTTGTTAAAAAGTAAGACCCCTAGCATGGTTTTGCGGTTAGTTAGGGAAGGCCGATTAAGTAACAGAAATCTACTATTATAGGAAGGCAGTCTCAAATTTTCATCCCAGTTAAGGCCGCGTAAGGCAAAAAGTAAGAAGTTCCTCTGTACAGATTCGATACGTTCCTTATGAATAGTGTACTGGGGATACCATACGCATGAACCGTATTCGAGAATGGGAGGAACAAGTGAAACGTAAAGGGTCTTTGTAATATCTCTCTTAATAAAGCCTATGACACCCATGGCTTTATTGACCATATTAGTAATATGATTGGAAAACTTTAGTTATCGGTCCAAACGGACCCCCAGATCATCAACTAGGGTGATTCTTTCCAAGGCACAAGCAGAAAGAGTATAAGAAGCAAACTTCGGACTGGCTCGAGAGAATGTCATCAGCTTGCATCTAAATGCAGCTCTAAAGCTGTTTGGATTGGCACAACACCAAGAGTAAGATCGGCTTGTAAGTGTGAGTGACAGTGGTCGTCTTTAAATTGGTAACAAAGCTTAACATCATCCGCAAACATAAGAGTACGGCAGTTACGTATGACCAAGGGAAGATCATTATTGAAAAGCGTAAAAAGTAGGGGACCGAGATGACTCCCCTGAGGAACACCACATGTGGCATGAAGTGCGTTTGAGAGGGTGGTTTTAAAGAGGACTCTCTGAGTTCTGTCAGCCAGATAACTTACAATCCAACTAAGTAGTTTTGGTGAAAAACCTAGAAGGTCAAGCTTACTTGTATGTGCCAGAAGGGAATGATTCACTGAGTCAAAGGCTTTACCGAAATCAGTATACTCGTAAATAACATCAGTTTGAAGATTTTCCTGAAATCCTTTTACCACAAAGGATGTCAGCTCAAGCAAGTTTTTCGTAGCTGAACGACTTTAATGAATCCGTGTTGAAAAGGTGAGATAACGGATCTACAGAAATGTTGCAAGTGAGGAGTTATAACATTCTCGAAAGGTTTAGGTATAGCCGACAATTTAGAGATACTTCTATAATTGCTTGCATCAGACTTGCTGCCCTTTTTAAGCAAAGGAATAATAACCGATTCCTTCGAAATGGAAGGAAAGACTGAAGTTTCTAAAGACAGCGAAAATAGTGTAACGAGAAGTCGTTGGTCGGAAAACTGGCGTCAACGAAGATGTTTAATACCTCATATTCCTTCAGATTATCATATGTGTGAGGCAAAGAATTATTTTTGTAGTCCCTTTTTCTAAACACTTAGTTTTCATTTCAAATGAATCGGTTTGTAGGACACCGAACCGTCACAAAATGTTGCAGGCAGACTGGGGCCTTGCACAAAAAGGCAACAACAAAATACATGTAAATTTAATTATTTTCAAAATTCAATTAAAAAAAACTAGAAGCGACCGCCAAATAATTTGTTCACCTAAACTAATGACAAATATAGCCCTATCAGTAAAAAAAATGTATATATCAATAAATACAGTTTTCAAAAATTAAATCTAATGTTTTTATGCAATATTTAAGACAATCAATAGATACGCATGTTAGAGCGGGACGCCGATACATGCATGTCCGCATTTGCACATTTATGTTTCGGCATCCCGCTCTAACACACATCAATTGCCGTATTCGGCACACACACACAACTGTATGATTTGTGCAACAGTCGGCAAAGTTTATGAAAGTGTTCTAATTACATATGTTGCGTAAAAATTTAAAAAATATTATTATTAAGCTTTTATATTATTTAATAAAAAAGAAAGAAAACAAGAGCAACAGTCGAGCGGCTCGCGATAGTGGGATACCCTTCGACCTTTTTTAAACGTAAAGAGTCCATAATTGTTCGATACACCTACTTAATAGAAATATCGTAACGTAAGCCTTTATATGCGTCTCGGTATGAATACGTGTATATGCATATAGCATTTCATTGGTCAAGCACAAATGTATGTGTGTGTGTGCGTATGAATGCAAAAAATGCGTGTGCATAGAAAAGAAGAGAAGAACAACAGATGGCGCTACGCGCTCGCATTCTCTTTCCTTTTCTTTCCTACGTGAGCATTGCAATGACGTCACAGCTTGCTGGTCAGTATACAAAATCAAAGCGAACAAGGTTTTTGTTTAATAACTTCTGTGTTTGTTGTCCGATCGGTATGGAATTTTGACGTTATGTTGGTATTATAATTAACTGAGTATAGTCTTACTCAGAATGTTGTATCTTTTATATGTCGCTAGCAAATCAGCTAAAACAATGAAATTATTGATTTGCGTGGGCGGGGGGCGTGGCACCCAACATTTGAAATAAACTTCACCTGTCCCGGATAAACAGAAACCTTCATGCCAAATTTGGTGTCTCTAGCTTTTATAATAGCTGAGATCTGTGTGTTCATCCGGACATCCAGACATCCAGACATCCGGACAGGCAGACAGATATGGCTTAATCGACTTGGCTAGTGATTCTGAGCAAGAATATATATACTTTGAGGGGTCTCCCACGCCTCCTACATACATTTGCACAAAGTTAGTATACCCTTTTTTGACCATTTTCAATGGTCGAAGGGTATAATTATACCGGCAAACCAAAGTGTCGACGGGTAGCTTAATTTTGTGCTAACCAGAAATGTATGGAAAGGGCAGATTAGCAAATTAGCTAAATAATTTTACATCCTTTTAAATATTAGATGTGTAAAATGTATAACAGGTAAAGGGAGGCGTGGCAGATCGCACAAAGTATACTAGCCGAGTCGATTGCGCCATGTCCGCATGTCTTTCTGTCAGCAAGCAAGATGTCTCGACAGCAATATATCCTTCACCTTTGCTCTGTTGTAGGTAAATTTGTATAATTCATACATTCATTTTTTAATATTAAAATAACTTTTGTATTTATTGTTCGATCAGCTTAGTGTAGGTCAAGCTCAGAAAGTAATGTCTTTTATTTTATTGATTTGCGAGGGCGGTTGTTGCACCCAAAAAGTGACGAAAACTTGATCAGGAATCGTTATGATTTCAAAACAGTTGAGATCAGTGCTGTACGATTTTACATAAGCGCTGAAAATCGTACGCTGGAGATGACTCGCAGGTACACTGATATTTTACGCAGATAGGCGACAGGGTACGTTTTACACGTGACCCTTTATTGATATGCACCATATGACCATCGCTAATATGCATACGCACACAATATACGTGCGTTTATTTCTAGGAATGCAGGTGCCCGATTTCGCACCATCTGCATGCCATAAATCAGCAGATATCATTAGACTTAGGTAAGCATCATGTACATATGTAAACCTAAGTAAATACCTACATAGCTAGTAAGAAACATGTATATAAACCCTACAAAGATGAAAATAAAATCAGTACGAAAAGTAACTTTCTCTTGACTACTCGTTCTTACTCCGCAGCCCAATTTGTTATTGTACTGGTTATTACTCCGACGTTGAGTGATATCAATTTAAATCTAAACAAGTGCGTTCATCTAGACAGACTGAATTGAATCTGCTAGTTATCCCAAACAAGAATATATATACGTTATATACAAGAAAAAGGTAAGTGTGTTATATTTGATTTTAAAACTAACCATACATGTAAAAGTACAAGATAATAGACCAAATTGGTGGTGTGGTGTAGGGCTTTGGGGTCAATCTATTTTTGTTATCATACTATTAATCATTAATGAGATAGATTAAATTACACTACCCGACATAAGGAAGGTTTGCGTTTGGCAGCAAATATTTAGATGTAATCCATGTACGTTTAGATGCTGAAATAAAATTTCGAATCTGAATTTTTTACATCTGCTGTTTACATAAATGGAATGCGTCAATTACATATTACTTCACATTACATGTCTAGGTATACAAATTAGACCACACGACTTTGATACAACTAACATACATACATACATACATATATTCCAATGTCAAATTCAGGCCGGTGGCACCAAAACAATGCCGGAAAGTGTGTTTAATAACTAATTTTTGCCATAATTTTTTCAGTTAAAAACTAGCTTTGAATACAACATGTCGTACAAGCCGGATATTTCCTATGATCCAGTCAACAAGATTTGGACGGGAGCAATTGAGAATGATCACTTTGCACCAGATCTTTCTCTGGGCGAACTGATATTCCATGAGATGCGAAGGCACCCAAAACAAGTGGCCCAAGTGAGTTATTCATTGCATAAAATTATCAAACAAGCTTAAGGTGCTCCCGTCGTGAAATTGTGTCCCCTGTTGTTATTCGTGCGAGTACGAAGGCAGTGTCAATTACAATACATCAGTGACAAGCCTTTTTGTTAAGTACAATACAAATGAACTAACTAGCTGTAGTTTTAAACATTCGTACCGCCGGGAGCACCTATATTAATAATGCTTCGTGTATTAATAAAAATGGAATCCCTTTAGATTTCGGTCACAGAGAACACTGTGCTTACCCGTGAGGAGCTGCTTCAGAACTCGATGCGCATAGCTTGTTTTTTACGGAACGCGGGTTGTCGGCAGTCGGATGTCGTCGGTATTATAGCCAGAAGTACTACACACATAGCTGCGGTGGCTTACGCCTGTTTCTTCAACGGAACCGCAATTTATTGTCTAGACCCAATTCAATCTGACTGCCATTTTAAGGCTTTATGTCAAACTACAAAAGCGAACATTATTTTTTGTGATGGTGAAGTTTATGAAAGGGTCAGAAAAATCGCTAATGGAAGCTCAGTAAGCATTATAACTATGAATAATCATTCAGTGGGAAGCATTCCTATTGAAAAGGTACTGGAAACTGGAGTGGAGAAGAATTTTAGGCCCCTTCGCCTTGAAAATGGTATCAATCAAACGTTGGCCATCCTGTCTACCTCAGGGACCACTTCCGTTCCAAAGGCAGTTACAATTTCGAACAGTCGAAAGATGCTGAACTCAAGTCTGTAAGTAGCAGGTCTATAATAATTTTATACCTAATAATCATGTACCCAAAACCCACAGGGAAGAAGGGTATTATAACTTGACTTAACTTTCTTATAAATTTAATTTGATTCTCATATTGACAGGATGCTAACTACTGAGGATGTCCAATATGTATATAACAATTTAAGTTGGTCAACTGGTCTCAGAGTGGCAGTAACATCGGCTGTGTTCAGCACCACTCGTATTATAGATGATAGCAAGGATTTCGACCCTGTGCTGGCGTTGCATCTTATAGAGAAGTACAAGGTAACCTGGACTATCCTTCCACCAGCTTATCTGGCCTTAATCGTTGCCTGTCCCGAATTTGAGAAAGCCAATCTAGACAGCTTGCGATACGTTATGCATTCGGGTGAACGTTGCTCATTGGATGTCCAATATCGCCTTCGTAAGCGCCTACGAGGAGATTTTGTGCACAACGCTTATGCTCTAACCGAAACTGGAACTTGGGCAACAATCAACTGGAATTTCGATGAGAAGCCTACATCCGTTGGCCGCCTAACATCCGGTTTCCAATTGAAATTGCTTAATGAGAAGAATGAGCCATTGTCTCCAAACGAGGTGGGTGAAATTTGTCTTCGCACCAATGAATACTGGGGAGGCTACATTGGCAATCTGGAAGAATCGAAACACATACGTGACAGTGATCTCTGGTTCCATACGGGTGATTTAGGGTATATGGATTCCGACGGATTTCTGTATTTTGTGGAGCGCAAGAAAAACTTGCTAAGATTCCAATACATGGATTTCTTTCCAATCGAAATCGAAGAAATCATTTCCCAGATGCCCCAAGTGATAGACGTTTGTGCATTCGGAATATGGAATAGAATTGACGGAGACTGTGCTGCCGCTGCGGTAGTCAAGAAACCGGGTTTCCATTTAACTGATAAAGATGTGGTTGACTACGTGGACCGTCATGAGCCCAAATTCTACAGAAAGTTACATGGGGGTGCGCTCATTGTTGATAAGCTGCAGCGCAATCCGAACGGAAAGACAAATCGTCGATTGACAAAAGCTTATTTCATGGAAGTTAAGGGATTGCGCGAGGAATAGTTTTGTCGATGCTTATAAGTTTTTAATATATGTTATACTCTTTTAATAAAACTGTCAAAACGATTTCGTTCTAGAGTAAGCACCAGAATTAACCCCTCAGATAGATTGGTTGTGTGCCCATGCAGTGAGTATTATATTCCTTTTTGGTCAGAAAATTACGACGCACTTTAAGAGACATCTCCGACCCTTTACTCGAAACCGTCCGTCTGTCCGTCCTTCCTTCTGCGTTTTTTAATTCCGAGTCATAATTCTTTCACCTAAATTCATATCAAACTTAGCCCTACCTGCAAAAAAAATCAAAAAAATCGATGATTAGGGCACATATTTAATCAAGTATAAGTTATAAATAAGTCTTAAATATTATAAATAAGTCTTAATCTTTAAAAAAAAAATAAAATGAACGCACGAAATTTTCGTCTTTTTTTCAATAGCGCAATTTAAACAATCGTGTCTTGCAAGAAATGGGATCGTGTCTTGGGATTGCACTTAAATGCAAGCAGATCAAGCAGTGTACTGCTTTACTGCAGTAATTTCGTTACCAACAAGACAAACAAGAATAAAGGTATTTATTTCTCTATTTTCAATTCAAAATTACAGCTTATTTTAAAATGTTTTTGTTTGCTCTTGCTTCTTTTTCGAGACGAAAATCGTTTGAAATGTCTCCTCTTTTGGCGCCAACTGGGCACAGAGAATGAATCCAAAACCCCAGGATTCATTCTCAAAAAAACAAAATAAGCACCATCTATCGGAGAGAAAACGCACTTGCTTGAGTATGCCGGTGATAAGTTTCTTCGCTAGCAGTGTGACAGTGTGGCAGCACTAATTTTCGAACTTCGTTTTAATTGAAATTAAAAAGTAAAAAGCGCCATCTATGGGCTACTTTACAAGAGAATGCTAGACTGTTGCAAATCAAGTAAATATCTGCACGCTAGATGGCGCTTTACTGGTTTAATGTTTTATTCGTAGTAATGCCGAAATGTTAAGGTGGAACAAGCAGTTTTTTTAACATAAATAACATATAAAAGCAGTGTTCTGCTTAGTTGTCTAATTAAAGAGGACTTTTAGCATTTGCAGTATCTACATTGTTGTAGACTGCTTTCTGGTTGCCTCTCAAATATGTTATTCAAACAAATTCAACCACAATAATTAAATGATTCGTCAGAATCAAAAGTAATCAAATATTAGAGGATGAGGAAAAAGCTCAGTGCGGGATACGCGATGGGGCTTTCACTCCTTTAAGGATCGTGCAATACAGTTTTAGATAGGAATGTGCCTGCGCGAAAAGAAGGAATAAGGTAAGCTAAACAATAGTTGTAAAATCGAAAATCAAGACAGATTGTGGGAAGTCAAGATCACAACAAATGTACGCACACTTCGACACACCCAAAATGTAATATACCCTTTCCACAGTCTCGCAATGAGACTGAGCCCTGGGGCTAGACGGAAAACGTAAACAAGTTAAGCCACCTGCCTCCATGCGCGACACTCAATCATACCCTAATCCCAACGCAAGCCACAACGAATTCTTGGCTTTTACTCTTTCGCAAAAGGGATCGACAATCCGCAATTGAGTAAACCACGCGATTGCAATAGCAGCAACGGTAGCAACAACAACATCGAGGAGAAACAAAGCTAAATTGATTTTCTTAATTGACCGAACAATTTCAACAGCAGATCGCGAGTTGCGACTCGCCAGCAGAGCCACAACAGAAATGACCTTGAAAGCAAATCCGCACCGAGTCCGCACTCCCCAGTTGCCCCCGAAAGAATGTGGAAAGTGAGTGCCAGCGGATTGGCTTCAACTTAACTAAAGCACTGCTCACACCTGAGAGAGGGAGAGGGGTAGGAGGGTGGGAAGGGCAATTCGACATGCCCAATCGACGGGGCGGACAGTTGAGCAACTATGGCGAGCTCGAAAATATCTGCGCATTACTAATGAGACACAAGTTACAAGCTAGGAACGAGCCAAGCGTGGAACACCGAATGGCAATAAAGAACCCAAATCGAATGCGAATCGTTGCATAAATGAAATGCCATTGTGCCATGTGGTATAAGTAGCTCTCCGGTTCGACCCACATGCCGATGGTGCCGAGTGCGGGGGAGGTTCTTACAGATCCATTGGAATTCCGCTTGGACTGAAGTATTTCTGCTGCCTTGTCTAAGTCTGCTTCTGTCGCGGATTTTTGCACATTGGCCACGCTTACACGTAGTGGTGCCAGCGGGTAACCTGTTTGGAGTCTTTCCTTGTTTGTTGCACACTAGAATCGCCATGGAGCCCAGCCCGAAACTTGTTCGCCACAGTGTGTCTCTGTCTGTGTCTCTGTCTGTGTGTGTGTGTGTGTGTGTGTGTGTTTGCTTATTCAACACTTAAGTGTATCGAAAGTCCGTTGTGCAATGCGCACGGGGGCGTCCACCGGCAAGGTGTTTAGATAAATCTGTTAAAAATTAAATTACTCGTAAACGCCACTCACCCCACACCAACAACAATAACAACAACAATAACAACAACAATAACAACAACAATAACAACAACAACAACAACAACGACTAGAGCAACAACAGCGACAACAAAGGCTGGGAAACTCGTTTCTTGGGTGGTGCACGGAGCTAAAGGTAAAGTGGATGAAAAAGATAATGGTGGCTGGCGCTACATAGTGAGTATGTTACGAATATCGTGTATTGCTTACAAGACTATACAGTTTGAGTTCATGTGTATATATAGTAATATCAGATTATGTACAATACATGTGTATATTGCTTATACGTCCCGTGGCCCAGGCAGGTTCTGCGAACTGCATTGAAAGACTTCGTGAAGTTCGTTTGATCAGCGTCTTCAACCGCACACACTTACACGTTTATTGGATTCGCTTCACACGGGAGAAAGGGGGAGGGAAGGGTGGGGGCATAACAGCTTTAGGGTGTACTATGAACTACAAACAAAGACTGCCTGACGTGGTGCAGAGCGCAGCTAGGAGGTACGACATGCGTGCATGGGCTGAAAACCTTGCGGAATTCCTTCTTCTTCTTTCCTTCTTATACATATCACAAAAGAGTTTTGACCAAGTCAAGAACTGGATAGAACAGCACAACGAACAGCAAGTGATGGAAGACAGAAAGGAGAGCGTGAAAAGTGAGAGAGTGAGAACGAGAGGAAGAGAGGGTGTGTGAGTGAGAGAGATAAATAGATGTAGGAGCCTCGGAGAGTGTTTCGTGTCGCGTGTGAATAGGTAACTGAAGGATTACGTTAAACTACTGTAGAAACAAGCTCAATCTATGTGGTTCTCTCTCCATCGCTTAGACCTTGTTGAAGGAGTAGGTGAAGCCGTCGGGCGTGCGGTTCAGCGACAGCTTGCCGGGTGGCGAGAAGCGATGCGGATTGGGTGTGGTCGTGTAGTAGGAGGCCTGCGGCTGCGGCTGGTACTGCGGCTGGGGTGCGGGCTGGTGGTACTGCTGCTGCGGGGCTGGGTTGTAGGCGGGCTGCACTGGCGCCGGGGCGGGACGGTACTGAGGTTGTGGAGCGGGCTGCTGGTACGACTGCTGCTGCTGGCCGAACGAGGGATCGTTGTAGCGAGTATCGTAGGAGCCATCGTCGCCGTAATCGTTGCTGCGGAATGAAGACTGAGGCGCCGGTGCCTGATACGACTGTGGCTGGTACTGCTGCTGTGGCTGATAGCCCGAGGTGGGCACGGGCTGTGGAGGTGCGGGTGGAGCCACTGGCAAGTGATCACCGGATGCTTGGAAGCTGTCGATTGGAGAAGAGATTGTCATGAGCAACGCAGTTCTATCTTCTAGTTCCGGGCACATGACTTACCCGTTCTTGCCAGCTGTGTAGGAGATGGTGCGGCGCTCGCCAGAGGGATCTACGTAGCTGTAGCTGCCGTGACGTGTGCCGTCCGCGTCGGTCTCCTCCTTGAAGTTGATGCCATCCTCCTGTGTGTAGGCGGCTCCGAACTTGCCGTCGCCCGACAGGTAGCGCTGCTCACTGATAATGGCCGCCGTCTTGGGGTCCTGGTGGTAGTTCTGGCCCATTGCCAGGGTCACGAGTGTGGTCACTGCGAGCTGCGCGGAGCAGGGAGAGAAGCAGAAGCGGAGGTTGATCAGTTAGTTAACTGGAAGATCGAATCAAACACACACACACACACACACACACACACACAGGTAAAGCACTTACGAAGCGAAACATTCTGCTTTGTATCCTTGAAAAGCGACTGCGTAAACTGCTCTCAATGCGAATCTGCGGATCGATGGGAGAATCACTCGCGCCTTTACGCTTTAGTCCGTTAACAGGGAGTCGGGTATATCAAACGGGTAGGTAGAGTCGAGTTCGACCAGGTGACCAGGTGAGTGCCAGCAGACCGACGGCAATGGGTTTTGTAAGTGAAGTGCCTTCCGCCATGGTGCCGCCCAAGCTTTTATAGCGCCAACGAGCTGGGAAAACCTTGGAACGACTGCTTCGGCTTGGGCCAAACTCACGGCCCGCCTAGGCGGTAGCTGGCTCAGTGCTGGTTGTTGCTGTCGTGCCTGCTGTTGTTGCTGTTGTTGCTGTTGTTGCTTGCTGCTGGCTGTGTTGGTATTAATAAAAGTAACAATAACAAGAATTGAGCTAAGTGCTCCAGTAAGTCAACTCGCCTGTTGTTGCTGCTGTTGCTGCTGTTGCTGTTGTTGTTGCTACTGCTTCGTCAAGCTGTTTGACCAGTTTTGAGCTCTTTCGCTTTCAGCGGTTACTTTTGCTTTCTATGCTGGAGCTAAACTATTTTTTAATTATATTTGCATTAAGGCTCAACAGAGCCCGAACTGAGCCCAAGTAGATCCACAAATCCGAATTGAGCCGATTGATATCCCTGTCAGATGTTCTGCCTGCCGCGCTGCATGATGCAATTCTCGAGGCAATCATTTCATGTTGCCCATAAAACTTGTTCCGCCAGCCAATCAGCCAGTTGCACATGACCAACCCAAAAATAATAAAACAAGATACGGAGAAACAAAACTGCAAACAATAAACTTATCTAAACAATAATCTGCATTCGAAGTGCTGCAATCCCTAAGCACTTAATGGCTCGAATTGTTCTATAAAGTGAGATGTCTAACAAACTGTTTAAGTGCCGCGTTAAGTAAAACAACTATCAGTTCAAATAAGAAAAGATATCTGAAAGTATAATGAACTTTATCTTCAGTTATACCATGAACTATGCTGACTAATGAAATATTATTACAGGATGCAAACTAATGAAGTTAAGGTGCAAACTATTTATATGTTTATGTCTATGTGAAGACCAATGTCTGTATGAAGACATTACAGATCGTAGCCAACAACGGGAATATTAGACGAACGCTATGGCAGACAAAAGTCGGATTACGATTGAGAAGCTCGCGATTACTTGCAACAAGCGCGGGTGTTGTTCGCCCCTCGGCGTTGTTGTTGTTGCTGTTGCACACTCGCATTGTGTGCAGCTAGTTGGCAATATAGCCAGGCATTAGCGATCTGAAATGCTGATTTATATCACGAGTGTTTGCGAGTGTGGTCAGCGATCGCTTGGCAACAGCTCGCCGTGGCTTCGTAGAGCTTTTCTATCATACTTAGTTGTTATAGCACTTCTAGTTGCAGTTCTTATTGCTGTTGTTGTTGTTTGTGCTGGCGCAATGTCTTTGACTTGTTGACTTTGCGCTTGGCTTCAATAATTTATTGTGTTTGAAATGCCGTCGGCAAGTGAGAGGCATTGTGGCCAACAGCTGCCCGAGAGCTGGAGCTGCCTGCTGCCTGTTGCCTGCAGCGCCCACCCACGCCCCCACACTCGATTTGCATTTGCATAATTTATGGCCATCGAAATGAGGTCTTGAGGCAACGACGAAGGCGACGGCGATGGCGATGGTAGCACGTGTGGTGCGTGGTTCAGTCTTCTACATATGTTGCACCTCGTGCCTAGCGCTTATTGAAATATCTAAGCGCCGCTCTTCGGTTCTCAGTGAGCAGTCTTTGCATACGCATACCACAAAGCAACCGCATGTGGTCGTCAGTTTCAAGTGCGAACTTCTCATTTACACCATCGTTTGGCCTTTTGCAAGTCGCCATCGCAGTCGTTGCCATTGTTGTTGTTGTCATTAGACACCAGAAACAGTGAACGCCCTCTCGCAGCAGGCGGGCCAGGCCCTCGGCCAGCGAGAGAGTGAACGAGGGGGAAAGGTGGAGTGAGTGAGTGAGTGAGTGTGCGGCACACTGCGACACTCTCAAAGTGGCAGCAGCGGCAGTCCAGGAAATTAAATCAGTTGACAAACAACAACAAGAGCAAGAAAGCAGCAGCGGCGAATAGGAACGGGAACAAGGAAGGAATAAAGCTCCTAAGCCGGGGAGAAATCAGCCTCAGTGGTTCGCTTGGGCCTGTTCATTTGGATTAGCTTGAGGGTGCAACAAATCATTCATATGTTTGTAAGTAGTTGGGAGGGTTGTTTACCCGCCCTTCCCTGCCCTCGCCGAGTGCTGCCCCGGCCCCTGATGCCTGATCAAAACTATTGCCAGTTCCTTGAGCTGCCTTTTTGATTTCGAGGCGTTTGCCTGATGCTGATGTGACGATACTGGCACCCAGACTCCCTGCACCCTGTACCAGGCCCAACCCAGGGACAAGGACGAGGTCGAGGACGAGGACGAGGGATTTGATGCGTTGTTGTTTTTATTGTGCGCGCAATGCTTTTATTTTTATGCTTTCACTTCTGGCGAGTTAATCACAATGATAATGAGGGTTGAGGTTGAGGGGTTGCTGCCTGCTCTCGCGTCCATGTCTGCCTGGCAGCCCATTTCGTCCAAATTGCATGCAAAACACACAACAACAAGGAACCTCAACCTCCATCGAACGTATCATCTCTCTTAATTTCGCGTTGTCTCTCAATTATTTCAGCTGCTGCTCTACAGAGCTACGGCATGGCCACATGCGTGTACCACCCCGAGAATGCCCTTCCACGCACACTCTCGCACACTGAGGCACGCACACACTCGCACAGCCAGACAATTGCGATTATTTGTAATTCAAGATGCAGTCGAGCGTTTGAAAAATCGAGCAAGTCAACGCTGCCGTCGACTCCGTCGAGGTCCATCCCCATCCCATCGCACGTTGAAAGGTTAACAATCTATTCTATTCCATTCAAATCCATTTTCAGCTCTCAGTTTGCGAAACGCTTATCGACGCCGAGCGATCGCCCCAGAAGTCAAACTGAAACTCGCTAAACTTGTTGAGAGCAGAGCGAGAAACACGATACTCTCCATGCAGTATCGACCAGGATGAGACCCAGCCCAGTCCTGTTGCCGTGTAGATGGTGATTTGATAGCTGACTGACTGACTCATGAATGACCCATCAGCGATTTTGCTTAAAAAGTCACAAGGTTTTCTATAACTCGTAATTCGAGAGAGAGTGAAAGGACTTGGCCGAATAATTACTCACTGAATGGGAGCGATAGTGACGGGGAACTGTTTGTAAGTGCGCGCTAATTGCGCATCTGCCAGAATTACTGGGAAGATATCATTCGGCTTTGCGGTGTTGGGTTTCCATGTCAATCGCCGCTGTGTTCCATTCGATACACTTTTGCTCGGCATAGGCAGCTCGCACTTGTTGTAATTTCGATTACCACTGGACCAGTTTGTGCAGCCCGCTCTGCCCCACGCCCCGTCTAACACACATTCCCACACACACACATGCAGACGCGCCCGTAATACAAAATCAAGGTCAATAACGTGTTGCTACCCCGGGCAGCCCGTTGCGCCGCCGCGTTGCAGCCAAGTGCGTGTCTGGCTCTGGCTCCGAAACGGGTTTCGAACGCATGCGTAGCGGCATTTTGCACTGCCGACTTCCGCGTGCCTATCTGCGTCGCGACGCACTGAGGCCGGTGCAGGGCGGAGGTAAGTGCGAAAATGCAGCGGAAACTGAAAGTGGTTGTGGATACAAACTGGATGTGGAGTGCGGACCGGGGGAACACAGCTAAGTCTGCATCACTTATGACAAACAACTGGCAAGCTCTGCGTGAAAATCATCCTCTTGGCCTTGACTCTTGTCGACAATGTACTCCCATGTCCCGAGTCCCGAGTGCAGCATTCGATATAATTTTGAAAGTTGTTTAGCAGCCCCAAATCAACAGCCTTGAGTGGCTGGGCACGTGCAATGAACCCAACAGATATCTGCGAGAATGTTTCCGATACCCTCTATGAGTGGGTCTCTAGATGCACCTCAGTTGAAGTAATCCAATCTTTGAGAAAAAGGAATAAAAGAAATTAATCTTGTTGCTTAAATCTTTAGAAAAATGTCAGTTGTTTAAGCATCTTGACAATCTTTAAAAACTCTTTGAAGTAACTGCCATGTTTTCCATTATCATTCGCACAGTTGCAACTGCACTTGAAATCAGTCTAAGGTAGCTCTTAGTCAACCATTGTCTGAGCTCGTGCGGAGCATAAACTGGAGCTGTCAAACAATAAACGTAAGTGGAAAACATGTAGACTGGTAATTGGAAGATTATAGCTAAGACAACGAGCGTTTAATTTGGGGCTCAAATTCAAATCAAAATACACTGCATGACATGTGATTTGTGTAAACACACAAGACAAATGTAAAGATCATCGCCGAAACAGAAACCCAAACCAAGCGTACAGCCCCAGGAAGGTCAGCGGAGCAGTCGACGCCTTGCATTGGCCAGGTGAGTCACAGTCACTTCACAGTAACCGAAAGCAGTTCACAGTTTTCAGATCACATTAATTGATGTCGAGCTGACAAAATTCGAAAATCTGTTATAGTTTCCATGGCTTGTCCAGTTGAATATAATCACATTTTCAATGTCAGCGGATCTTTCGCTGCCGCTAACAAGTGAATTATTAATTGTTCCAACAGCAGCAACAACAAAAGTGAACACGACGACAAATGCCCATTAAATGCTGGTAATTGTACCCATTGTGGGTTGGGCCTGTCTCTGTGTATGTGTGTGTGTGTGTGTGTACCGGACCTGCTGTTAGCGAGTCAAAGTGCAAGAATTTGACAGGCAGCGACAAAAACAAAAAGAGAAGGAAAGAAATGTCAAACACACAAGAGCAACAACAGTTCCAGTACCGGTTCCAGCTCCATTCTGAGTTCCCCTTCCGCTCCACTCGACTGAGCGTACATACTTTGACAATAAATCATCATCGGCTCTGAAATCGATTCTATTTTCGACCTCAGCTCAACTCTGGCTCAACTCCGACTCAAGTGTTTACTTGAGGCACTCGAGTGGACTCTCCACTGTAGCCTTTTTCGGCTCTTTCGGCTGTTTTTCACAGGTGATTAGTGCGTGGCATTGCGACTGCTTAATTAGCCGGCTAGCTGCTTAGCCATAGCCGGAGCCGGTCTGTTTGCGGTAATGATATGCCAATCATAATTAGCATGCTCAGCTTATTGATTTCATTTAAAGCGGCATTAGCGGGGCATTTTGAAATCGGAATCGAAACGACGTAAACTGCGAATAAAAGCGAATCAAATTGCCATGAATTGTGCACGGAATTCGGTGGGGCCGCCTGCAAATTGTGTCTAATTATAGCAATGGAATTTGGGCCAGAGTTGAGCTGTTTGTGCAAGGTCTCAAGAGACAATTCTCTCAGAGAGGCAATGGGAACTCCAACTAATCCATCCGTTCAGCATCCTAATTACACGAAACTGTCGCAATCTTGAGTCATCCAATGTAAATTTTTGTTTGTGCAGCCTCAGCCAGACTGACAACGGTGCCGAATGCGGCCAATTAACTGCAGCCGACACAAAATCAAAAAGTAAATAAACCGAACAAAGAGCGTGGGGTACCAAGTGCGGCCTATATAGGGCAATGTGCCGTTAATATTTCCTGCGCCTACGCAACAGTAGCCAGTCTCAAGGGATCTCCGGGAGCAGGCAGTGCTGACTCAATCGACATCAGTTTTGACAGCCCGTCGACAGTTGGCAACAGCAACAGCGACGGCAACAACTGCCGCAACAACTACAACAGCAACAAGAAGACAACAACAACTGTATTGCTAGTAGAATTTCTCTTTCTTTCTGCTCGAGAACAATAGCCTGTGGTTGATTTTTTGTCTTTGTGCCTCGCTTTACTTTGCAGTTTTCCTTGCTGCCTGCAATTATTTGGCAATTTCTTACAGTTTTCTGCGGAAAATGCATTGCTTTTATCTCTTTCTTTCTCTTTCCCTTATGAGCTGGATTATTTTGGCCATTGCCATGTTCTCACATGTTGTGTCCGTGGCATTTCTTTCAGTTCTTTCTCTCGTTCTTGTGTTCTTTGTCCGTTCGGCTTCGCCTGCTACGAAAATATTTACACATGGCTCGACGAGCAGCGCAAACACAATTAAAAGGTTTTTCGAAACTAATTGGTTTCAATTATTTCGGGTTTTCGAACACAGTAGCAAAGAGATCATCAGGCTCCCGGGCTTGCTAGGATGATATGCCGGCTGATTTCCACTTTCTTCGACTTTGTCCAACATTGCGCGATTTTACAGCTCATTGAGTTCTGGCTAATTGCAAAGGTTTGCTTGATATGCATGAGAAAGGGATATAACAAGGCTTTAAATTTTGCTAGGTTCTTAGTATATAAACAGGTCCAGGTTTTTTTAAACGTTCGATATCAATGCGAAATCTTTTTTAGTAACGTAAAACAAGTAACTAAAGGAACAGACGAGGGCCCGCGACAATTCGATACCCAGAGCGCAATTTCAGGGATAGGCGCATAATATTTGGTAATGGATTATTTTTTTTGGTAATGGATAATAACTGCTTACGTACGCGGTGATTAATTTATCCTTAGTTGAAAAATATTTATATACAAATTTTCGTTTCAAGCAGACAGATAGATAGATATACGGATTATTATTAACTAGTGATGATGGCCACGAAACTAAATTTTGGTACACGTATATAGGCACGCCTTCTGAATCTATTAACGATGGGTATAATAATAAGGAAGAAAATATTTGCAAAGAGTAAATCAAAAGACACATGTCCGATTTAAAAATGAGAGCAACAGTCGAGCGGCAGTGGGATACCCTTCGAGCCATGCTTAAACGTTATAAGTATGTACATCATTATAATATACTACTCCTTTATCGAAATAACGTAACATACGTGTAAGCTTTCATATGCAAATGAATTTGAATACGTGTGTATAGTGTATGTATATGCATAATTTGATTGGAGAATCATGTTTTCAATACATACATATTCAATAATAATGAAACTCTCATAAAAATTACTTCTGTACGATCTATTTTCTCAATGTTCCAAACTGATGTGAGATTACCAAATATGTTAAGGGAATAATCCATTTCCCTTTCCATAGTCATTGCAGAAAAATCAAGTATGCCGTCTATATTTTATATTAATTATTTGTTGAAAAGATCTATTGTCGTGTTTAGATCTTAGATATGTGAAACTACAATAAAGCAATGATGGCAAAGAATCACAACAGATATCTGTGTCCCTGTGGTCATTAAATGTCAATCTGATTGTTTAAAACCACGTTACGTAGTACCCCACAGAAATTTTATTGAGTTGAACAAATGTTCAAGTGATAATAAAATTGATAAGCATCCTAATTATTCTTAAAAAATAAATTAAATTTATATTCAATAGGGAGTTACCCATTAGCTTTCTTTTAACGTATTTAATTGATATACACCTTGTCCGGTATGTATGTACTGTACAGTACATTCAATACGTAGTTTCTTTTAACGTATTTAATTTATTTAATGAGAGTTAAGAATAGTTAAATTTGTGAAATTGTTGTGAATTGACATTACATAATTTGTATCCAATTTTAATATTTTAAAAATTCTATATGAAGATTCACTTCAATTAATACACGTGTATATGTATTGAATATAACCATAACTGTGTCAAATTTTAAAAAGCATTATCTTTCAGTTTACGGGCTCGATATCCCCAAGTATTTCGATGCATATACTGGTGTTTCTCTCCACATTCAGAGGCCCGAACGCTTTAAGCGTCGATACTATCTTGTATCGTCCGTTAAAATACCCAGGAAAATCTGCAGTCATATCCATAATGAATGGTTCGTGTACAAACGTTGTCTGAAAAAAAATAAGCAATGAATATATACCAAAACTAAACCATTCACAAAACCGTACACCAGGAACGTTTATACATTTATCCTTCACCTCCTTGTCGTTGACTATGTGCTTTGACCAGGTATCATACCAATATTGCTTCTTGTCGAAGAACATTTTACAACCGTCGTGATCCACTACAGCAATTCCAGTGGACACCCAGAGTCCACGCTCAAACTTTATTAGTTCCAATCGAACCTGAATCACATTTAGATTTTGAATAAGTTGTGTATAAGTGTAGGGCTGTAAAGAATATAGTTAGTACCTGTATACGGTCTGCTTTTTCAATATTCCATTTGCTTGTTGCATTTCCACTTATTTTCAGGGAATTATCTATGTTGGAATAAATGTGTATGCCTTGATATGAAATGTTAATTAGCATAAGAATGAATCAGCTGATCGCGTATAACGTAATGTAATGTTAAATAACATAATTATGCCACTTGCTCTAAGAATGTCAAATTGAATGGAAGTGCACATGCACGTAATAAATAATTTAATTAAATCTAAAGAAATCCACTTTAAATATTTACATGGTAGCAGAGCAAGGTTAAAAAGAACTTAATCCAAGGTTGAAAAGAAATTAAGCCAAGGTGTAAAACTAAATCCAAGTTGTATAAAAATAAATGCTGTTCAAGTAAAGCGACAAAAGGAAAAAGTGTATAAGACATAAAGCTTCACAAAGAAAAGGTGTATAAGACATAAAAAGAGAAAAACAATATTAAAAGTGCAAACTATTAAAAAATACGAATACGAAAAAAAGACGTTTGACAAATGCTAAACAATTAAACGGAAAAACATTAAAAACATAAACTTAAAGGATTCGATGGAAGCAGATTAAAATTTAAAATTCACGTGCACGCTGTTTATAAAATTACATGGAAATAGAAAAGTGTGACCCTATAAGAAAATGTGCAAAAAATGAATGACATAGAAAGAGACATAAAAGAAGTGCACAAACAGATTAAAAGTGAAGCGGGAAAAATGAGTGCAAACGCAAAAATCGAAGACATTGTTATGCCCATATTCGATGGGGTAAATTTTGGAAGCTGGAAGTTCAGACTAATGACAATACTTGAATACAAAGAGTGCAAAGAACCAGCAGTGCGAGCAAGAACAACAGAAGATAATGAAACAACATGGACGAAAACAGATTTAAAAGCAAAAACAATTTTAATCAGTACAATATCAGACAAGCAGTTAGAATATGTTAGTGAGTGCCAAACAACATTAGAAATTATGAACAAGTTAAACGAAATGTATTCGACAAAGTCAACAGCCCTGCAAATACTGTGCAGAGGAAAAATCGACGAAATAAAACTAAAAGACTACGAAACAGTGGAAGAATTTTTTATAGAATTCGAGAAAGCAGTGAATAAATTTAAAAACGCTGGAGGCACCATAGACGAAAACGAAAAAATGCGGTATTTGTTAAAAGCGCTACCAACAAGCTACAGTTATATTGGAGACTTCTTAGATGTAATTCCGGAAGCACAACGAACGGTAGAGTACGTAAAATCAAAAGTTAAAGAAAAAAGTCTAAACAGAGGTCCAGTGGACAGACAAAATAACGTAAGCACATTCAACACCAAAACTAAAAAAGAATGCTATGCGTGTGGCAAAACAGGTCATCTTCAGAGGGACTGCTGGCATGCTGAGCAAAATGCGAGAGGCGAAAACAAACAACAACAACAATACAACAGGCGATATCAGAATACGAATCAAAGAGGCGGTCGAGGCAGAGGTCAACATCATTGAAATGGTCGCGGACGTGGAACTGGACGTGGACATTACTCAGGAGACGGGAACCAAGGAAGACAACAAGAAAACAGCGACGGAGTACAGTCATGGACAATAAGAATGATAAGAAACGAAAAAATAATAAATTGTAATAACAGCGAAAGTAGCAACGAAACTACAGTAAATTGGTTATTAGATAGTGGATGCACTGATCACATTATAAACGATTGTAGACTTTTTAAGAAGTGTGTAAATTTGAAAAATCCTATTGATGTTAAAGTAGCCGATGGCAAACAATTGCAAGCGACCAAAATTGGAAATGTAGAAACATATTTTAAAACTTACAACAATGAAAATTTAATCGATATTAAAAATGTATACTTTGTAAAAGGAATAAAACAAAATTTGTTAAGCATATCAAAGATAACTGAAAATAAATGTACAGTCGTAGCCAGAAATAATGATATAAAGATCTATAACGAAAAAAGAGAATTGTTGACAGTTGCGAATAAAATTGATAGTTTGTATAATGTAAAAAGCTTCATGCTAAAAAATAAAACAAATGAAATATATACAAATGTAACTAAATTAACTGAAAAAGAAAAATGGCACAGGGCACTAGGCCACGTAAATTTTCAATATTTGAATAGAATTATAAAGAATAAAATGCTAGATGGTCTGCCAGATAAAATCGAGAATACCGAAATGAAATGTGCGAATTGTATACAAAGTAAAATGTCAAACGAACCATTCGAGAACAATAGAAAGAAAACTAAAGAAACATTAGAGTTAATACACACAGACTTAAACGGACCACATAGCACAACAGGTTATTGTGGGGAAAAATATTTTTTGACATTCGTTGACGACTTTAGTAAATGCGCGAGAATATATTGTATTAAACATAAATCTGAAACGGCGAGCTGCTTAAAAGAATACGTAAATTATGTTGAGAATCAATTCAGTAAAAAAGTAAAACAAATCCAATGCGATAACGGTAAAGAATATATGAATAGAGAGATATTAAATTTTGTAAAATATAAAGGAATTCAATTAACTACATGCCCACCGTATGTACACGAATTAAACGGCGTAGCAGAAAGATATAATAGGTCGGCAATGGATATTGGCAGGTGCTTGATGAGAGAGGCAAACATACATAGGCGATATTGGCCAGAAGTGATGAACACAGTAGCTTATTTAAAAAATCGAACAATCGCAAACACAGCAGTAAATAAAAGCCCATACGAAATATTTTTTGGTATAAAACCAAATGTAGAAAATTTAAAAATATACGGAAGTAGAGTTTTTGTTAGAGTTCCGGAAGTACGCAGACAGAGTAAATGGGATAACAAATCGGAATTAGGAGTTTTAGTTGGATATAATACAAACGGATATAGAGTTTTAGTAAATAATAGAGTAATAAATGCAAGACATGTTCAAGTTGTGGAAGAAAAAACAAAATTAATTTGCCTAGAGAAAAACAAGCAGGATGATAATGAAAATGAAATAAATGAAAATGAAGAAGATGATGAAGATAACGCTAAGACAGACGATCTAAATGACATGTACGAAGATAATTCAAAAGCTAGGGATGATAGCGAGAGTGAGGAGAACAAAGAACATTTAACAGTGCAGAGAACATCAAATAGAGATAAAAGACCAGTAAATCTATATGGTAACCCAGTAACACATTTTATTTATATCAATTATGTAAATGCAATTGTACCAAACACTTACGAAGAGGCGATGAATAGTAACGAAAAGAAAGAATGGCTCAAAGCAATGAACACAGAAATGCAATGCTTAAATAAAAATAATACATGGCGAATTGTAGAAAAACCGATAAACAAAAAGATTATAGATGTTAAATGGGTGTATAAAAAGAAAAGTGATGGAACATATAAAGCCAGACTAGTAGTAAGAGGTTTCCAACAAAAAAAAAGACTAGAGAATGTATATTCACCAGTAGGAAAAATGCAAACATTAAAGATATTACTATCATATTGTTGTAAAAACGGCATGTAACATATATAAATCAAATGGATGTCGAAACAGCCTTTTTAAATGGCTATGTTAAATCAGAAGTTTATGTAAATGAACCGAAAGGGTACGAAACAGGAGAAAACAAAGTTTATAAATTAATTAAGGCATTATATGGATTGAGAGAAAGCCCAAGAGCATGGTACGAATGTTTGCATAAATATCTTGACAAATTAAATTTTATAAGAAGCAATTACGATAATTGTTTGTATGTTAAAAGAAACGATAAAGATGAAATATATATTTTAGTATTTGTAGATGACATTTTGATATGCAGTAAGAACAAAACAAAAATAATCGAAATAAAAGATTGTTTAATGAACAAATTCACAATGAAAGATTTAGGAAAAATCGGTAGTTATATTGGAATAGATATTAATTATAGTACTGAAAGTAAGAAAATGACGTTAAATCAAAAAGCATATATTGAATCACTAGCAATTAAGTATAATCTCGAAAATGCAAAGCTTTACGATACTCCAATGGAAACAAACTTAAAATTAGATCAAGCAACTGAATGTGATGAGAATATTAAATACAGAAATTTGATAGGTGAATTATTATATATAAGCGCAGGTACAAGACCAGATATATCATATTCCGTAAATTATTTAAGCAGATATCAAAGTTGTTACAATTCAACACACTATAAATACGCGTTAAGAGTATTAAAATATTTATATAAGACAAGAGATCTAAATTTAACTTTTGAAGACAATAAAAATAATGAATTTCTAGATTGTATGGTAGACTCCGATTATGCAGGAGATAATGTTGATAGAAAATCCACGACGGGATTTATAATTAGAATGTATGGAAATACAGTATATTGGAAAACACATAAACAACAAGCAGTAACAAAATGTTCAACGTTTGCAGAGTACATTGCCTTGTCAGAAGCAGTTACAGAAATATTATTTGTCAAAAACATGTTATGTGAAATGTTTAATATTAATAATGAAAAAGCGATTAAGATCTATGAAGATAATTCAGGCGCAGTAGCGATTGCTAAATTTGGTAACTTTACAAAAAATTCAAAGCACATTGAAGTGCAGTATCATTATGTTAACGAAAATTATGAAAAAGGTATTATAGACATTGTAAAGATAGAATCTAAACTTAATATAGCAGACATGTTAACCAAAGCGTTGGACAAACAAAAATTTATAAGAAATAGAAATGCTGTAAAGTTAATGTAATGAAAGAAAATCAAGACAACAAATTTAAGAGGCGTGTTGGAATAAATGTGTATGCCTTGATATGAAATGTTAATTAGCATAAGAATGAATCAGCTGATCGCGTATAACGTAATGTAATGTTAAATAACATAATTATGCCACTTGCTCTAAGAATGTCAAATTGAATGGAAGTGCACATGCACGTAATAAATAATTTAATTAAATCTAAAGAAATCCACTTTAAATATTTACAATCTATATCCAAGTACTCGAATGTCATCAAAGATAAATCAAATAATCCAGTGACGCTCAAAACATTGCTGGGGTGATTTGAACAAGGAGTAAATAAATCCAGGTTTGCCGGAATAAGCCGAAATTTTCTCGCACTTAATAATGGAACCAAAATCAGTAGGACTTTAACTTTCAAAATCAATTTTACCAGGAATAACATTTTGATTGCCTTTCGTTTGGAATCTAAACGAGTTGAGTGAGGGTTGAGTTTTATACTTTATTTACGTTCGGTAAAAAATTTAAGATATAAAACCAGATTAGTTTAATTTATTTAATTAGTTGATTCAAAACATGTTACTTTTAGCTTTTTGTGTATTCTTATCGGAAACTTATCTTTAGAAGGCTTCTGCCTAAATGCTCTCGGCTATACGTGTTCCTAATCTGAACAATCGTAATTAAAAATCGTCCATTATCGTGTTGCATGGAACAGCGGGTTTTATGCAAGTTGAAATTAAACAAGCAGCTTCTGGTAGAAATAACTATCAGATATTGCTTTTAAACACGATTGGAATTTTTGTCAGTATATGCAAGCTAAAATAATGGGAGTAAAGAATATTTCAATATCAGTTGGATAAGGGAACCATTTGCGAACGAATATGATGTGTTTTAATACCTTATATGTCGATCATAATCATTATACTATGTTGGTGACAATGATGATGATGTAAATGGTAGAGTATAAAAATTGTAAGTAAATAAATAATAAAACGGAACGTAAGCTATTATATGCAAACGTATGTATTAGAATACGTATATATTCATATATGCAGCATTTCATTGGCCAAGCATGTATGCATGTGTGTGCGTTTGAAAGCAAAAAATGCTTGTGCGTCGAAAAGAAGAGAAGAGCAAAAGCTCGCGCTACGCATTCGCATTCCTTTTTCCTTTCTTTTCTAGACGAGCGTTGCAATGAGGTCACAGCTTAGTGGTTTGCATACAAGATCCAAGCGAAAGAGGTTTATTATTAATTAAGTCAGTATTCATTGCCCGATCGGTCGGTAGATGGATAGCCAACTACTTATAAGGCTTGGTACCAGAAAGTTCAATCTTTAAGACCCCAGTTACAAATCGACTTTACTAACTAAATTATTGATTTGCGAATGCGGTGGGCGTGGCACCTAACATTTGAAAAAAAATTTGATCAGCTTATTGTATACAGATATATAGCTCCTTTTAGAGCTGAGATCTGAGCGTAAACAGAGACAGACACACAAACAGACATGTCTCGACCCGGCTAGTAATCCTGAGCAAGAATATTTATGTTATAGCGGTCCCATTCTTAAAAAATTGTATAGGCATATGAGGGAATGAATCCGATTTAGTAAGCTTGGTTGCAATATTTCGACAATCTTGGAAGAGTTTGTACCACTTGTACAAATTTTTTGTCAAAATTTTAAGTGTTTCGGCGCACTTTATTTTAATTTTTTTTCCATATTTTTCGATAGCAACAAAAATCAACGATCACGTAAAACAAAAAAAAAATCAAAATTCGATTATACGTAACCCGCGAAAATTCAAAATTCGCGATACTTTTTGAACACACCGCGTAATTATGAATATAGACATTCCTGCCATTGTATTTTAAGTATAGCACCTGAATGAATTTATATTCTTGAACGGAGACATGCGACGCTCCTTAGTCGACATCTTCGACCCCATAATGTATTTAAATTCTGACTTCGGATATTTTCAGGAACAATCAGTTAACTTTCACACTTAAATGTTTTAAGTGTCCCAAATGGGAGTTATTATAGCTGACAATGAGTAGATACAATATTATTTTATTGGACCTCGTTATATATAGTATAGTACAACATTTGTATCCGATCGCTTCGATCACTTTAGTCTCGTTTCAAAACAAAACTGGTTCCCTGTCATCATTCATTCATTTGGTTTGCCTCATTAGCCAAATTTCAAATTTATCCTAAATACTCAGAAGAATATACGAGTACATCCTCCCATGATTATATGTAGCATCCTATGAACAGGTTTGGTTTTCTCCAAATGAAGTGCTTTACACAGTCGATGCTTTTGTTGTCACATCGTTAATCTCCCGCCCCATAAACGGGAAACTGTCAATTAACCACAACAAAGCACAAATTATGTCATAAGCATTTCGTGCTGATGATTTTCTCATTTCCCATTTCCCGGTCCTGGAATTATGACAATAATGTGACAATTTACATAGCCGCTACAAATCGGGGGGTGCAAGCGGAGTCGACAGTCAGGCTGACAAAAGAAAGAGAGCGGAAGAGAGCAACCCCTAAAACGAGACGAAACAAACAAACCAGTCAAAACGGAAACAGTTGCACAGGGTCAACGCAGTGGGCAATGCGACTCATCGGGTTGTCTGTGCGTCAGTCCCAGGGACATCTACTCATTAAAATTAAACGAACCAACGCACAAAACGTGCTACGAGCCGGCCAAATCCACCGCGTGATGCGCTGCATAGGCCGGGCAGGGAACTGCTGGGCCGGAGTAGCGCATCAATGATGTTGCTCTAGCCGGATGGAGGCCAACGTAACGTTCAGCTTAAGCAATTTTGTCAACGGCTCTCGAGTGTGATCCTTATGGTAAACAGCGACGGGTCAAAGTTTTTTAAGCAGCTCAGCTCGCAGCACGCGTTGCAGACTGCGCGTCATCCGGCGCATCCTTTTTTACCCACTGAAGCAAGCCACGACAAGTCAGTGCCACCTTAAACGATCCGTTAGAAGCGGCAGTCTCCGTTCCGTTCGCCGTTCGGCGTTAGAGAGGATGAGTGGGAAAGAGGAAGAGGGGGAGAGTGAAGAGAGGATTGCCTGAGTGTCGCCATGTTTGCCCAACTGCTAATCCCCGCAGCGGGCTGTCACGCGCGCGTTGCCGCAAACTGATGCAAATATTGCCCAAAGTGTTCAAGGACACTTCACAAATTAGTTCCCATGTAAGCGCTTTAATTGTGCGCGCATCGGGGTGCGGGTCTCTCTCTCTCTCTCTGTCTCTCTCTCTCTGTCTGTGTCGATGTTGTTCTAATCTCCTTGCTGGCGCGAATAGAAAGCGTTTTTTACTTGTGCCATTCTTCGTGTCTGTCCTCCATTTACGGTTACTGTCAACAGCAGTCAGTCAGTTAACCAGCTGTTGTTGCGGCTCTTGTCAATTGCGATGTCAGGAATCAGACGCGCCCCGCCCAACTCGTGCAGCATCGCTTGGTTTTCGTCACCAATTCGCGCCCAGAGGACCTTCTTTTTTCTCCCGTCTCTCCGACCCATCTGAGGATTATTGCACAAATCCCTTTTATTTGACAAAATGGCTTCAATAAAAAATTGAATCTCGGTTTATTGATAAACGTCAACGGTGTGAGTGCCAGTGTGTGTATGGTACACGGTCATAGATTTCAAGCTGCCAGCTGGCGTTATTTGGCCCTATGCGAGTCGCTGTGCTCTGCTGCACTTCAGTACCACCAGCCTCAGCTCGGGCTCAGGATCAGCCCCAGCCTACTCTCTGTGGTAGCGCTGCAATTTGGCAGCGATAGAGTCGATTCGCGTCGGCTGCATTACCGATAGCCACTCGAGGGAGTTTGAAACAAAGTTGCCTCTGCAAAATTAATTGTGAACAGCGGCTCGCAAGTGGCTTGCTTGCTGGCTCTACAAATAATTCTCGAGCCTTGTTGATCCTTTGTGGCTTACTCGCAGCGTTCAGCGAAACAAAAGCTCTCGAAAATTGGTTTACCAATACACGATGTAGCACACTGAAGCCCAGACAGTTGCGTCGGCCAACCACCCCTTTTGTTTTGGGCCGCCGCGCCCATATCCTGGGAGCGCAAATGCGAAACTAATGTGCGAGGTGAGAGATTGAGCTGAGCTGCCGCCGCAGCGTGATAAGTGGCCACTTCGACGCTAAAGTGGCGTAGCCCCGCCTGTGCGGCGACAGTTTCCCATACGCCGTGTGTGCTGCTCGCGGGACCGAGCTTTGTCAAAGTCGATTCGTTACATTCTCAAGTGGCCAGCCAGGTCCAGTTCCCATTCCCACTCCGACTCTCCTTCCCATTCTTCTTGCAATCCCATTCCCGTTCGATATTTTCACTGCACTCGCAAGTTGTCGTTCTGTTTTGGAATGCAGCGCAGGGTTGCACTAGCTCGGCCTGCCTATGGTAAATTACTGTTAAGGCCTGGGGTGGATCGGGCCTCGTTATTTTGACATATGGCCCTATTGATGTTGCTGATGACGCTACCAGTCAAAGGTGAGGCCACCGCAACACGGCGGGTCCAAGTTGCGACGATGACGCGACTGCTTTACTTTACTTTACTTCATTCCGTTTTCGGTGAACCCGGGGCCAAGTTCCCAGCGCTTTGGCTTGCGTGTTGTGACCCATTCTATAATAGCTTTATTCACGGATGCGCCACGCACCTGATGTCCTCCTAATGTCCACCTGCTTTATTGACCGGAAGTTGAAAAGTTTCGAACTTTTCCGACCGAAGAGGGCTGCTAGCAATCGAAGTAGCTGGATTGAGGATGCACCCCACGTGGGCGAAGGGCGGAGGGAGTTCACTTTCGTGTGACAACTTAATTAAACGAAGCTTGTCGGCGACTTAAATAATAGCTTAGCATTGATGGTATTCCAGTTGTTTCAACATGCAGCTGCAACGCCATTTTGACTGACAACTCTCGATGCGGAGACGCGACTCTGATCCGCTGTTAACCCCGCTGCGCACTCGCCAAGAGCCTCGGGGCAGTCAGCGGTCGGGTTTGTTTTGCTGACTGAGAGCGGAGCAAACAACATGAAAGGGAAAAGGCAACAAATTCAATTACGCTGCGACGCAATCACCATTTGCCCAGAGGCTGCCGCAAAGCCAGCTACAGATACGCATATACAACAGATAGCGGCAGCATCCTGCTTGATGCAGCACTTCCTACTTCCAGATGCGTGCATCAAATGCTAAAAGTTTCCCATACTTCGTCTGGTGAGGGGAAGAAGAGTGGAACACAGCCAGAACACACACAACGCTCTCGTGGTGGTCCTGCCTAGCACAGCTTTCGATTAGGCATCAGAAAGTAATAATCCTCAAGATGCCCTCAGCTCAGAGCTCTCTCTTCAAACTGTCGTCGGCGATCGAATATCACTTGTTGTCGGTCTGTCAATATTAAAAATTCACGTGAATCCCTGACAAAGGATCAACCAGATCCTCTAGGGTCCACGATATGCGGGCAATCGCAACTTTCTTAAGATTTAACGCAAGTTGCGCTTCAGTTCAAGTGCCTCTGCCGGCCCCAGTAGCTATTGTTCAGTAGCATCGAGTAAACCAAACTCTCCGCGGTTGCCCTCAATATTTTTCTCACCTCCAGGAGGTCCACTCATCAGCTGCCCTCGGGACCTTTTATGTGAGTGTGTCGTTCGCAGATTGTAACAATAAAAAGCCGAGTGTGCTCGGATTTATGGAGACTTAGACTCGAGCATCAAGTACCTATGAGTAGGGAATGAAAAAGACGCTGCAATGTGACAACGAGGCTAGCATCTTCAATTAGCAGACGCTTCACTGCGCTTAATTGTCGTCGACTAAGCATTGTATGCACCTTATTGTGACTCGGACTAATCACCCTTGTCGCCTTGGGAATCCGATCGGCAGATCAACCGAGCCCAAGATCTCAGTTCCACCTCAGATTGTCTTTCTCTTCGGGTGCTTTGTATGAATCACTCTCTTCCTCAGTTCTCAAACGTTTCTTCTGATCTTTGATAGTTTTTGATATCTCTCTAGTTGGTTCGCTCAAACTTCGATTGCTCCTAATGCTTCTGCTGATTTTCTCCACAACTTCTTATCTGTATTTCTCTCGCTCTCCCCTTCCTCTTTATCTGTCCTCGTCTTTTACCTGCTTCGATATTATAGCTTTCCTCCATTTTTTACTAATGATCGTCATTAGATCTGGCCAAAAGCCAAATTACCTAGCTAAGCGCTAAAACAATGCCGCCCAATGCCTTCGACATGATCCTGAACATTAAAGAAAATACATTTTTCGCAGAAAAACTGCCATTTGCCCACTAAAGTAAGTTAAGCTGCAGTGCAGCAAGGGCAATGGTGCAGCCTGGCTTAGTCTTCCGCTCGTAGGCCACACAACAATTAGAATACTAAGGAGTTCGAACAGTATTATCTGCATGTTTCCCTACTCTCCGTCTCTCTTTCTCTCTGTTCGTTGGGTTATCTGTGCGGCAGATATAGAAAATTGATCTGGCGATAAATCGGTCTGCTCAATTTACAAAAACAACGCCGCGCATGGCCTGCTTTGACTTCTGCTGCTTGGGCTCGTCTTGTAGCAGACTGTTCAGAAGTCTCTCCGTGCGGCCACTGACTTCAGGTACAACAATGAGGCAAACGGAAGCCGGATTTGCATCGGCTTGCTGACCAGGATCAAACGGATGTTTAATATTTTGGCTTAGAGACATTCTCATTATATTTAAAAACAATGCACATGGAACAAAGCACGATGTGGTCTCTCAGCCGAGTTGAACCTGAGTCGCTCCCTCTCTCTCGCTCTCTCCCTTTTTCTCTGTATTGATCCGCTGTTCCTGCTGCTCGACCGCCCGCGCAGGATTAAGGCGTTTAGCAAAAGGGTAATCTAGTCCATTAAACCCTATTTGCATACTCACAGTTTTGTTTCGCTGGGTAATTGCGCACGGATAAACGCTAACCGACGCAATGATCCGCCTGAGCACGAGCTGCTCAGGCCGGGGGGAGTCGGCTTGTCGCTGTTGGGTTAAGCTGGTTACAACGCGTCGCAACCTGCAGCTTCGGGACTTCGTGTATTTCCACACCTGCCGGCCTGGCGGCGGCAGAGGCAGGTCGGCGGGTGCATCTGCAGAAGCGGGTCTCTTACGCGAATCGTGCGTTAATCATGCGCGTCGCCCGCGCCGAACCTTCATTGAGCAGCGGATTACTTAATCGCCGAAAATATATGAATTGAAGTGTTACTGAAAATCCGCCCGCTTTCGCAAGATTCTATCGAAGTGCAGACGAACTGACCTACATACCTGTGCTGTGCAGGGCACGGCTTAAGAGACAAACCCACCCACTCGTGCAGCGCACGGCATTGGCTTTGCAACGGATTCAAGTGGTTGATTCTGCCGAAGCCTGCAGCATAAGTTAGTCCTATCCTGGAAGGGGCTGTGAGGGGGCTTAGGAAGGGATTGCTGATAGAGCCACCGACTTAATAAGGGCTTGCTCCACAGTTCGGCAGCGGAAATCAAAAAGTGAAAACATTTTATTGCGAATGTTAAAAAAGTCGAAAATGGAAAAAGACTCGTGTACACGAGAAAGATGCGAACAAAGCAAAGACATCAATGTGCAGAAAAACGTCACTGATGACAGAATGATGAGGATTAGGGCAACACAGGGCCAACCAACCACAACTGGAAGGGGAGGAGGTACACACACTCAGACTGGCAGAGGCACACACACAGGCACATACCGAGAGCGAGAATCAACGTCGCCTATGAGTCTATTAAAAGTCTAAAGGCAGATAATAAAGGGCCATTAGGACTTAAAAGGGCTCAACAACGCAGCGGAGGCAGCAGCAGCAGCAACAGCAGCGGCAGTCGACAAAGACAACAACATTTGTGCCAGCTACAACAACAACAACATCAGCATCCAAGCAGAGCCGAGTTGAGCTGATCCGAGCCGAGTGTGGACCTTGGCAAAGTCGAAATGGCAGCACCAACGAAGCATATTTAATTCTAAATCCCCGCAAGCATTCAGCTCCGGGTACTCTTGGTGCTCCGGGTTAGGGTAGGTTTTGCACCATGCTCCTCGACCTGGATGTGTGTCAGCGGCATATGCACACACACACACACACATACACAATAACGCACACATACTCGTGCACCGGTCTATTTACTTTGGCCAACGCAATTTGTAAAATTTGCAGCAGCCTGCGGATCGATTGGCAACTGTTTTCCTCGCGTTGTTTGTTCAGCCTCTTGCAAAGATACTCATTTTTGGCATGCCCGGTTCCATTAGCCATTGTCGATGAGCTATGAAAGGATTCAATTGTTATTGTCTATCTGCCGTACACGAGACGAGCGATCCAATGCCGCTCGACAAAGTCATCAAAAGTGAATTTTTACTTTTTAACTTCTCTTGTGCCCAGCGAGGCATTGAAAGCAAAGGCCTCGGAGACAACGAAACGGAGAGCTGATAAACAGAGGGAGAGTCATTGCTTCAGCCAACCCATTTCCCCATGCGGAAAATGCCATTCAAAATTAATCCCAACGTCGCTTTAACTGATGTGGAAAAACTATGCTAATTGCATGATTCCAGCGCTAAATTCAATATGTATTGCCGCGCGATTTACATAATACATTTCCGATTTTACTGGACTGGTAATGCGGTTGGTCTCTGGTAATAAAATTTGGGATGTTAATAATAATAATGGAATAGGAATAGGAATAGGTATATAAAGTTAGAAGTATCTCAATAATCGCATATCTGCAAAGAAGTACATCGAGTCTGAATAATTTAAACAGCCTTTCGAAGAGTATAATAATTTGGAGCAGAAGTTTGCAATGCTCTTTAGGAGACACTTCCGTCCCTATAAAGTATATATATTCTGAATTAACATCACCAGGGCAATTATCTGTCCGTCCCTTTGTCTGTTTAAACACAAACTAGTCTGTAAAGCTTTCTTGATAAAACTTGGTGAATATATTTTCCATTTATGCACGCTTTATGTAAGTCAGACGAAGCTGGATCGGACCGATATATTGTTTAGATATTTCAACCAAGCTTTCCACATCAGACTTTTTGTATATTATTAAAATGCTTATGAAATTTCATTAGAATCGCACAAACGTAACATAAAGCTGCCATAGAAACAATCTAGCATAAGGTTTTGTATGGACACAGCTTTTAATTTTAGAAATAACTAAACTTGTCAGTGGCAATCACAGTAAGACATAATATAATGCACTTTTATATATCATTGGTATAGGAAGGATTGGAGGTTATAAGAATCTGCAAGAGTATAGAACCTTTGGCTTGCCGAAGGTAGCCTTCGTTCTTGTTTTCTATTTTCAAATTATTAGAATCAAATTTTAAAATGTTCGTATCAGACGACTTTATATTAATCGACTAATCGAGTCGACTTTATATTAATAGATAAAGAATTGATTAATTAAAGTTCAAAAAGGTATACTACCCTTAAGCAAATGAATGTACCACAAGGAGAAATGGCTGACCCCATAAAGTGTATATATTCTTGAGCAGGATCACAAGCCGAACTGATTGTCTGTCTGTCTCTCATGTGTGCCATATTGAATCATGACAGCTACGAAATTCAGAAATTAGTTCACGTTTCAACAGACAGATGGATCAGACATGAATAGTATGACTCCTGCTGATGCTGATTCATAAGATATTCAATACATATACTGAACAAGTTGGGAGAAGTTTCAATAAATTTTTGCTAACTTGTATCAAAATGATTGAACATATCTTCAGCCAAATGTTGTGTTTAAAACTTATAAAATCCGCGCACGCAAAAATTGTTTATAAGTGCTGGAATAGGCGCTTATCAATCTTAAACGCTTATCAATTAATACAATCGTGCCCAAGTGCCTGCTTCCAGTTAATTTGGCCCAGTAACCAACTAACTTTATACCAAAGTGTCGACGGGTAGCTTAATTTGTGCCATCCAAAAATGTATGAAAAACGCAGAAAGAATAGTAAAAGATGTTAATACGAGGGTCGTTTGATAAGTCCGTGACTTTTTGAATAAAATATATTTTTTTCGTCAAAGAAGCGTTTTATTTCTCAACATAATCTCCTTTTAGCTCTATACATTTAGTCCAGCGTTTTTCCAATTTTTTTATTCCTTCCAAATAATAGGTTTTCTCAAGGCCCTCAAAATAGTCGTTTGTTTCTGTGATGACCTCTTCATTTGACCCGAATCTCTTACCGCCGAGCCATTTCTTCATGTTTGGAAACAAAAAATAGTCACAGGGGGCTAAATCTGGAGAATATGCTGGATGGGGTAGCAGTTCGTAGCCCAATTTATGAAATTTTGCCATGCTGACTACACACGTGTGCACCCGTGCATTGTCCTGATGGAACAGCACTTTTTTTTCGCCAAATGCGGTCGTTTCTGCTTCAAATCAATATCGAATCTGTCCAAAAGCTCTGAATAATATTCGCCGGTGATCGTTTTACCCTTTTCAAGGTAATCGATGTGAATGATACCTTGTGCATCCCAAAAAACTGTGGCCATGACCTTGTTGGCCGACAGACCCACCTTGGCCTTCTTTGGTGCACGTTCACCCGGAGAAACCCACTGTCTTGATTGTTCTTTGGTCTCTGGTGTGGTGTGGTGGATCCATGTTTCGTCTACGGTAACGAAACGGCGCAAAAATTCGTTTGGATTGCGGTTGAACATCGCCAAACACTCCTTTGAAATGGTCACACGGTTGCGCTTATGGTCGTGTGTGAGCAATCGCGGCACCCATCGCGCGGAAAGCTTTTTCATGTCCAAATATTCATGTAAAATGTGATGTACCCGTTCAGTTGAGATGCCTACAGCCTCAGCTACCTCACGCACTTTCATTCTCCGATCATCCAATATCATTCCATGGATTTTGTCGACGATTTCTGGCATGACGACCTCTTTTGGGCGACCTGAACGTTCGGCATCACTTGTACTGGTACGACCACAACGGAACTCAGTAAACCATTTCTTAACCATTGAAATTGATGGTGCAGAGTCCCCATAATATTTATCAAGTCTTTCCTTGGTTTCGGTGATGGATTTTTTACGCAAAAAATAATGCTTAATTAGCACACGAAATTCACTTTTTTCCATTTTCGTTAAAATTCACGAGATCGTCAGCTTTCAATGCCTATAAAACGCAAACCAAAAAACGCAGCTTTCTCAATTTTACAGTCAGCTGTTAATCGATAACTGCTGACAGGAGCAGTGTTGTATTTAGAGCAGGTGCGCGGCAAATACAAAAAGTCACGGACTTATCAAACGACCCTCGTACAAAATACATGCAATTTTTTATTTTGTGCAAATGTAGAACGGGTATAAGGAGGCGTGGTAGATTCCACAAAGTTTAAATTTTTAGTCAGGACCACTAGTCGAATCGATTGAGCCATGTCCGCCTGTCCGCCTGTCTGCCTGTCCCGACAGTAACATACCCTTCACATTTGTTCTGATATAGTTAAATTTATGCATTCATTAATTCAAATCTTTTATTATTAAAATACCTTCTTTATTTATTGTTCGATCAGATGAAATGTGGAACTTACGTAGATATTTTAATCAGGTTAGTGTATGTCAAAGTCTGAAAGTTATGCTTTCATAAATCCATACACATAAAATTTTAAAAATTTTAATTTTTTTATTTTGCGGGGTTGGTGTGCGTTGCACCCAACATGTGAAAAAAACTTGATTAGAAATCGTCAAGCCAAACTTGGTATCCCTAGCTTTCAGAACAGTTGAGATCAATGCCTTTATCTAGACGGACTGACGGTTAGACAGACGGACGGACATGGCTCAATTGAATCTGCTAGTGATCCTAAACAAAAATATACATACGTTATGGGGCTTACCCAACCGCCCTCTACCTGTTAAATACATTTTCAAAAAATTAGTTCCCCTGTCTTGACCATTTTCAATGGTAGAAGGGTATAACAACGATCTAGAAAGAATATACACATAAGTAGGAAAGAAAAAGGCAAGTTGGTTATGTTTGTCTTTAACACTGCCCATACAAGTAAAAGCACAAGATAATAGAAGAAATTGGTGGTGCGGAGCTCAATTTAGCAGTTGTATGAGTTAGATTAAATAACACTACCCGACATAATAAGGTTTTGCGTTTGGCAGAAAATGTTTAATGTATACCATGTACGTTAAGATGCTTAAATAAAAATTTGAAATCTGATTTATTTTAAATCTCCTGTTTATATACTTGTAATGTGTCAATTACATATTACTTCACATTACATGTCTAGTAATACAAATTAGTCCACACGACTTTGATACAACTAACATACATATATGCACAAACATAAAATCGTATGTCGAATTTCGGGCCAATGCCGGATAGCGTAATTAAATAGGTAATTTGTGCAATTTTTTAATGGTAAGACTCAGTTAAAAACTAGCTTTGAATACAACATGTCGTACAAGCCGGATATTTCCTATGATTCAGTCAACAAGATTTGGACGGGAGCAATTGAGAATGACCACTTTGCACCAGATCTGTCTCTGGGCGAACTGATATTCCATGAGATGCGAAGGCACCCAAAACAAGTGGCCCAAGTGAGTTATTCATTACGTAAAATTATCAAACAAGCATTAGGTGTTCCCGTCGTAAAAATTTCTCCCCTGTTATAATTCGTGCGAGTACGAAGGCAGTGTCAATGTTAAATAAGAATATATCAGTGCCATAAGTACAAAGCGAATAAATTGGTAATCAGCAGTAATGTTAAACATTACTTCCGCCGGGAGCACCTATATTAATAATGCGACATGTGTTAATAAAAGTGTAGTCTCGTTAGATTTCGGTCACAGAAAATACTGTGCTTACCCGTGAGGAGCTGCATCAGAACTCGATGCGCATAGCATGTTTTTTACGGAACGCGGGTTGTCGGCAGTCCGATGTCGTCGGCATTATAGGCAGAAATACTACACACATAACTGCGGTGGCTTACGCCTGTTTCTTCAATGGAACCACAATTTATTGCCTAGAGCCAAATCAATCGGACTGGTATTTTAGGGCTTTATGTCAAACTACAAAAGCGAACATTATTTTTTGTGATGGCGACATTTATGAATCGGTCAGAAAATTCGCTAATGGGAGCTCAGTAAGCATTATAACTATGAACAATCATTCTGTGGAAAGCATCCCAATTGAAAAGGTACTGGAAACTGAAGTGGAGAAGAATTTTAGGCCTCTTCGCCTTGAAAATGGAATCGATCAAACGCTGGCCATCCTGCCTACCTCAGGGACCACTTCCGTTCCAAAGGCAGTTACAATTTCGAACAGTCGAAAGATGCTAAACTCAAGTTTGTAAGTGAAAAGAATTATATGATAAGTAGATGGCCATTATTATTAATATAATGATTATATACACAATAATAATCATATACCCAAAACCCATGGGGTAGAAGGATATTATAACTTGACTAAATGTTCTTATAAACTGTTTCTCATATTGACAGGATGCTAACTACTGAAGACATCCAATATGCATATAACAATTTGAGTTGGTTAACTGGTCTCAGAGTGGCAATAACATCGGCTGTGTTCAGCACCACTCGTATTATAGATGACAGTAAGGATTTCGACCCTGTGCTGGTGTTGCATCTTATAGAGAAGTATAAGGTAACCTGGGTCATCCTTCCACCATTTTATCTGGCATTGATCGTTGCCTGCCCCGAATTTGAGAAAGCCAATCTTGAGAGCTTGCGATACGTTATGCATTCGGGTGAACGTTGCTCATTGGATTTCCAATATCGCCTTCGCAAGCGCCTAAATGGAGATTTTGTGCACAACGCTTATGGTCTAACGGAAACTGGTACTTGGGCTACAATCAACTGGAATTTCGATGAGAAGCCATTATCCGTTGGCCGCCTGACATCCGGTTTCCAATTGAAATTGCTTAATGAGAAGAATGAGCCATTGTCTCCAAACGAGGTGGGTGAAGTTTGTCTCCGCACCAACGAGTACTGGGGGGGCTACATTGGCAATCTGGAAGAATCGAAACACATACGTGACAGTGATCTCTGGTTCCATACGGGTGATTTAGGGTATATGGATTCCGACGGATTTCTGTATTTTGTGGAGCGCAGGAAAAATTTGCTTAGATTTCAACACATGGATTTCTTTCCAATCGAAATCGAAGAAATCATTTCCCAGATGCCCCAAGTGATGGATGTTTGTGTATTCGGAATACGGAATACAATTGACGGAGACTGTGCTGCCGCTGCGGTAGTCAAGAAACCGGGTTCCCATTTAACTGATAAAGATGTGGTTGACTACGTGGACCGTCATGAGCCCAAATTCTACAGAAAGTTACATGGGGGTGCGCTCATTGTTGATAAGCTGCAGCGCAATCCGAACGGAAAGACAAATCGTCGATTGACCAAAGCTTATTTCATGGAAGTTAAGGGATTGCACGAGGAATAGTTTTAATATGAACACCACTAGTGATATTAATTTAGAAGCGAGCTTACTTACGATGTAATACGTCTTTAATAAATATTAAAACTGTCAAAACATAATTGTTCTATAATCAACACCAGAATTAGCCCCGTAGATAGTTTGGCCATGCTGTGAGAATTATTTTCGTTTGGTCAACGCACCTTAGGAAAAATCTACGGCCCTATACTCGAAACCGTTTATCCTTCCGTCCGTGTATGTTAGAACGCAAACCAGTCTCTCAGATAAAGAATTTATTTTCTTAATACTTGGCGCTTGCTGCAGAAATAAAGCGACTCGTGTCGACATTGACGTCAACGATTTACAGCAGCCCACAGGCTCTGCTTGGAACTATGTTATATAGGGTATGTTAACCTGAATTAGTTCTGTTTTAATTGTTTCTGTATTATAAAAGCTTTTTCCGAATTTATTGCGACTTAAAAGACGGGTTGCAAGGATATAAAACCATTGACGCAAGATTGCTTGTCTTAGTGGTTTCAATCACTTATTTTATCCTTTTTTTGCCTTTTTCATAAAGGAAATAAAAAATTTATATTTTGTTTTGGTTTATATATTTGAATATGTCTAAGGATCTTATGCTAATTTGATTAAACACATGATTTTCTCTTATAACTAACTATAACGAGCTAGGTCTACAACAGAAAGTTTTAACTTTGAGAATGCAATTTGAATCACGCTGTGGATGAATAGTTTAAGGCTCAACTCCAAGAGGTTTTTAGTTTTTTGCAGCAGTCGTTATTAAATATTGTCTAATGGTCACTTTCGTTTTCACTGTTGCTGTTACTGTTATTATTACTGTCTTAGCCATGGACACTCCCAACTTCAGATATCACAGTTTCCAGCACTACGAAGGCACTTCAAGTGCTCGGAGCCGGACGTCGACTTGCCGACGGCAAAACGAGTCGTTTTCCGATAGCGATTACGAATCCGATTTTAAATCTTACGCTGACTGTACATGTCCGAAATAAGGCGCACGATGGTAATGTCTCCGATGGTCTTACGGAAGAACAGCTCCTCGATGGTGAAGCTGGACACCTTCTGCATCAAAGAGACGACGCCGAGAAGAGTCTGCAGGCGCATCGGTTGATTTGGATGCGTACGTTGGATGTAATTGTGGAGCGCATTGCGGGCGTCGTTGTGCATGGACGCCACCTTGCTGGACTCGAGCAGGCCACGAGATTCAGCTGAGGCACTGGAGTTGGGGCTGCCGCTGCCGGTCAATATGGAACTATTTGCCAGATCCTCGGTGGAGCTAGTGGCTGACGGCGAACTGCGGAACAGCGAGATGGCTCGCAGACATTCGTACTCAGTGCTATCGATGCTGAGATGGCACAACTGATTGAGCACATCCTGGAAGACGTGTACCTCACGAGAAACAAGGGCCACAATTTCACGATTGGTGTTCTCCGATTCGTAGACGAAGAGCAGCTGAGCAAAGTTCATGGGCATAAGGTACTGAGCCATGGCCAGTATGAAGAATTCCTTCCATGACTCTTCCAGGAGCAACAGCTGGTCGGGCATGGGCAACTCGGTGAAGGCACGCACACTCTTGATCCAGTTGACGTTCTTGAAGAGATGTTCAGCGGCTGTCTCCTTGATATGCTCCGCGGCCATCAGTGGCGGTGTGGGGGGCAGGGCGCGAGTGGCCAGCGCATTCATGTAGGCAGCGGTGGGCGAGAAGAAGCCATGCGGCCCCTGGTGAATGGAGTGATGAGGCACACGTGGCACAGAGAGATCCAGCACAGCGGCGGGTGGAGGAGGCTGGAAGGCGGCGCTCAGGGAGGGATGATGATGGCTGCGCTGCATGCCCGGAATGGGCATGGGCATGCCCGGGAAACCTGTCAGTGCAGCTGTGTTCATCAGAATCTCTGGTGGTATCTGTGGAAGCTCAGAGGCACCCATCATGGCATCCTTGTACATAGCCATGTGGCGGCGCAGTGTGGAGTTGCGTGGTCCTCGTTCGTGTTGCACTGCATCCTTGTTCATGCCCACCTCGAAGCACTTGCGCAAACGGCAGGCGCGGCACTGGTTGCGGTGTGTCTTGTCCACCACGCAGAGGCCCTGTTTCTGGGACTTGCAGACGTACTGGCGGGAGCGACGGATGCTGCGCTTGAAGAAGCCCGCACAGCCGTCGCAGGCATAGATGCCGTAGTGTTTGCCGGAGCTGTGGTCGCGGCAAACCTTGCAGGGTACATGGTACAGGATGCGGCCTAGAAGGAAAAGAGAAGAGATTCATTTGTTAGTTTTTATTTCTCTCAGATACATTTAAACGGAACACCAAAACATGTTTTGGTTTGAGGTTTGAGAGTTGTGGAGGCCCTCAGCTATACTTACTTGATGCAGCTGGCGATAACCGGACGCTGTTGTACTTTTGATCCATCATGTCTGGTGAACCCTCCGACGACTGCATACTGATGTGTGGCGTAATCTTGGCGAATTTATAGGCACAATATGGACGGAATAATCTCGCACTACACTGGAGCACTCACTGAGTTTCTTGCACTTGGCTCGGCAATGCCGTAGATTGATTTTGAGTTCGATTTGGTTACGTTTATTTCGTAGAGCGCACTACACGACGAGCGACGAAGTGGACTCGTTGAGATCACGGATGATTGTGTTGCCTGCTCACCACCCAGCTCCTGTTTTAATACTCCTGCCGCTCACAAAATCCTGCCGTCATTCAGGGAGCAGTCGATCACCCCTAGGTAGCTACTCGTGCGTGTTCATTGGTCGTCGCACGGTGTGCAAGAGAGGGTAGCAGCTATCGCGCGCTCACTCGCACCCGCAGCCTCTAACGGCCGTCGACGCAGCGTCGACTGCGATTGCGATCCTGCAGCAGGCAGTGGCTGCCATTGCGAAATTCATTGAGCAGCCCGAAGGCTGCCTGAGCTCATTCTCAACTTTTGCCTCGCAGGGTTTTATGGTCTTGTTCCGTTGAAGCCTGCGCACGCAGCGACTACCTGCGCCACTACGCTCTCAGCAGTTCTTCGCTCTCTGTAGCTCTTCGCTCTCCGCTCTCTCTGTGATTTGTCTCTCTTTCTCCGCTGGCTGTCTGTGCGACAGTTGTGAACGCGAGCACGACAACAGACGCCGCAGCAGCAGCATGGCCGTTTATGGCGCTGGCCATTGTTGCCGCCGCTTTGTGATTTGCGTGAAGTACCTGTGGGTACGTCGCTTTGTAGCCCGGCTTGTCTATCCAGCACTGGCGAACCACTGTGCAAGGGTTGCTGCCACTGTTGCCGCCGCTAAGTTGGTGCAGTCAGGGCGCTTTTATTGTAATTGTATTCATTCATCTATTGAATATTAGACAATTTACATTATTATTAATCTATAAATGGACTCGGCGATTAATTCACTAAGTTTCAAATATGATAATAGAATAAATATGATCAAATGTTATGAAGGAACTACAATATTTATTCGGGTAATAAAATGAATGTTGCTTTAAATATCTTTATCATTCTCCATTATCTTGTATCAAATACAATTCTCTTTGTTTAATGTCATATTCAAGATAAGAGCGAATAATTTGGTAAACATTTAAAATTGTTTTACTTAAGTCTCTTACCCTCCTATTTTCATACTCTTCACGCCTAGATACGTTTGTGAAGCACCTTGATTGGGATACACAATACAATTTTTGAATATAATTCACAATCAACCAATTCTTGCTTTGTTATTAGGGCACTCATCTATTATTCTTCTATTAGGAATGATCTAATATAGTTTAGGTGCACACTGTCCCTCCTTCATACATGCTTCTACTTAATATGTAAATTTATGATATAATATATACCATCAACACGTATTTTGGAATACTTAGTAGCGACTCACCCCTTTCTTTTATACCCTTGCTGAAGATAGTTTTATTTTGGCGAGGAGTTTGCAATTTGGAGACGCCTCCGACCACATAAATTATATACATATATCATGAATAAGTATCAGCAGAACTAGCCATGTCCGCCCGTCCGTGTGTCCGTTTATTGCAACGCGAACTAGTCTCTCAGTTCTTAAGCTACCTTGATGAAACTTAGTTCACATACTTCTTATTGATTCATGCTATATATAATTCGAAACGATCTGGATCGGAACGATGCAACGTATAGCTATAAGGCATACAAAATATCGAACAAAATATCTGTAATGACATTGCATCCAAATAATACATATGATTTCATCAAAATCGCAGCACTATATTTATAAATACCTTTCAAAGGAAAAATCGCCCGAAATAAGGCTTTTTGTATAAGGACCACTTCTGATTTAAGAACTAATTTAACTTATTAGTGTCAATCAAAGTAAGACATAATATTGAAAATATTAAATACTATTCAATCTTGCAACATTAAATGTTATATTTACCTAGAATTGGAACGAATTATAACATAATTAATTATACAAGTTTTTAAATATTAATTAGCCGACCTAAATAATTAAATCATAAATAAATACATTTAAATAAGTGAACAATAAAAATACGCTTCACTGTTTCTTAATTTACGAGAAGCGCATCTTTTGTAACTAGGCAAACATGTTGTTTAGTAATATTCGAATTAAGATTCTAATTTCTAGCTCTTCTCACCGTATTATCGTAACGTCGGAGTACACAATCCACACTCTCACCCAAGTCTTTATTTCTTTCTCTCTCTATCTCTCTCAGCAATGACCTGTCTTGCCCAAACTAAGCCAGCTTAGCGTTTGGCTTGGCCAAGACGCGGATTAAATTAAATTCAAGTGGCATCGCCTTAATCGCCCCACGCTAAACTAAACGAAGCAGGCAGGCACAAGGGCCGAGGGGCAGGAAAAGGGCCTGTGCGTGCCGCTCAAGCAGATTAGGGAGAGCAGGCGGGCGAGCAGCCCAAAATGAAGATCAGCCATAGGCAAATAAATTTAAAGCAAGCTTTTCGCAGAGGCACAACTCAACAAAAGGGATCAACGCAATGCACAGCACCCAGCCAGATTTACGGAATTCAGACGAAAAATATTGAGCGAGTACTTAATAATGTTAAGCAAGATCCCGTAAGTCTGGTGCGATTAAGGCCTAACGCCTAGGCTCGCGGATTGCAGATCCTTTTACTGAGGGTTGTCGGCAATCCGCTGCCGCGACAGCCACGACGTCGACAGCGAGGCCGACGAGGTTGACGATGACCAGCCTGATGACGACGTGGGAAAGTGAACGAGTACGCGAGCTCGGAATGCAAATTCGAACGCAAACGCGTTGATATATGACAGACACTTAAAAAGAGCAATTATATTTCGATTCATATTACGGGATGCGTAACTTGATCAATAAAGTGCTTGCCATGATAACTACAACAGCGGGAGAGGGCTCTAAGGGTCTAATTAGAATATCAACCCCTCGACGTAGCGACTGCGGCACTCGTGCGATGTGGCGATGCGGCGATGATGCTGAGGGTTGAATGCAGCGCTCTCGCATAGTGGGTGCATCCACCCACCACCACCAACGTCACCGACTTTTCAGGTGTCCAGCATGGGAATGCGTTTGCGTGTGATGTTATGTCTGCTTGGATCGATCATTAGCCAGCGGACCTTGTTGATTGCGATGCTCTAGTAAACCAGATGACGATGACATATCATTTTTGAAAGAGTACTGCCCCTCTGCCCTTGTCCGGTCAGTTGAAATGCAATGATCTAGGGCTTGTCGTGGGAACTCATGAATATTCATTAAGTCTTGGGTCACTCATGGTGGATGCTGCGCAAAATTCGCTCCGGCAGCTGTCGACGATTGAAAACTTTCTCACATCAGTTCACTCTATAGTTAACTGTATGGCCGGTCAGAGATGAAGTAGCACAACAAATGTTAAATTACCGCATTAAACTATCCACCCATCCAAACAGCCTTGCGCGGGACCTTACACGGCTGCTCAGCCAATCTCGCCTTCGTCGAACTGATATATAGATATAGATATAGTTAGGGACATATAAACCTAAATCAGTTGCCGCAGCAACTGTTAATTAAATTAGTCTAGTAAGATTTATAAAATTATTGTTAGTCTCGTTAAAAGAGAAGATTCAATAAATAATGCCAAGTATTAAAAAAAAAAAAAATAAGTTCACTCTTCAGGTATTATCACTTATTCTAGTGATGAGAAATTACAAGGCGACATTGTCGGGGAAACTCTGCGATAGAGTTTCATTCAAGTTAATCCCAGCCCCATTACTTAATGAAAGCCGTAACGCCGGTGCTCTGCTAATCCCGCTAACCCCGCTAATCCGGCGGATTAGTGCTTAATCCACCACAAGATTTTAAACAGCACTCGCGCGTAGAGGAAAAGGTGCAAGCAGGTAGCGGCACAGGTAGCGCAAGCGAGCAGATGCATATGGCAGTTTCATTCAAGGTCAGGCCTAAAAAGCGAAATTAAAATCTGATTCGGGGAAATACTCTGCATATGACTTTTTTACTATTACTCCTACGAGCTGCAGCCTTTGCAGGCCGCCCTTCGAAAGCGAAAGGGTTGAGAGTTGAGGTGTCACGACAGCAACTATACAATAGGTAGGAGCAAGGTAGCCGAGCTGGCGGTCGCCGGGTCGGTCAGACTTCGACTAATGATGATGTTGAAACACGGTATTTAGCACCTTTTTGTCTTCGAAGAATGCAAAGAATGGCCGTCAGGTAGCAGACAGCAGTTTTACACAGCCGATTTTTATGGTCGTCATTGGAACTGTTGCTGCGTTTTTATGAATCACCATATCCGAAACAAACAGTCCGATTGTAGTGGCCAGCGAAAGGGTTAGGGAACATAAACATACAGGCAGTATAGCATTGTTTTCAGGCGTCTGACGACGCCACCATCCTAATGACACTTCGGCCGAAAGAGCAGCGAAAGGGTTAAATATTTGGGAAATTCTCATCATTTGCATCGCACGAAGTGGAAAATTTTAAAAACTGTAAATATTGCAGTTTGTAGTTTGCGTTTATTGCCCAAAAGTTGCCACTGTTCATTCAGCGCCTTGGCTGCTCGCCTGCTGTTCCCTCATTATGAATCGCGCCAGACTTTTGATGGGAAAGTCCCGAAATGTCATTAGGTGAACGTTTTGTATTTTTTATGGCTCTCGGCACCAGCCATTACACGTATTTTAACATGCACAAATACACGTGCTTCACTGCGTGATAGTATCACGATAAGAAATTTTGGTTACTGTGAAAAGTCGGACAAGAAAAAGATTTGAACCAGAAGGTTTCTACTGGCTTACTCTTGGCAAATCCAGGGTGATCCAAAATTTCATGATTTTCATTTTTTTGCTCAACAAAAAAGGTTGTTCGTTAAGTGAAAAAAATTTCGATTATAAAGTAACGATTATTTAACAGAATCGCTCAATCTTGGATTATTCCCCACCCAAAGAAGTTTTTAGAAAAATGTTGATGCAGACTTATAAAATGCACCGAGGGGTATCCATTTTAATTATTTTTAATCTCTTTGACTATTGATTTTATCTTGGAAAACCTATTTTATTGCATATTTTGCTATAATATTAAGTCTTTTTTTTTTCGACAACATAATTTAAAGCACCGAGTTTGAGCTCTAATCAGAGTTTTTAAAAGTCGTCCATATATAATAACAGATATTATATAGATCTGTAGTTTTTGCGTTGCCCTAAAAGCTAATCCATTACATTTCTGGAAGTCATTGCTGCTTTATTTAGACCAGCAAAAAATAAAATTGACCTCGTTTGTATGCCTTTGAATCCAGAACCGAAAATCATATTGTTTCGGTTTTTAACATGACTTTGTACCCTGATTTCTGCTCTTTTTCTTTAATGTAAAACCTAGTGGTTCAAGGGCTAAAAAATAATTAAAAATGGAGCACTTCAAAAGTCTGCATCAAAATTTGTATAAAAGTTTTGTATATAGAGGTGTACTCGTAGTTTTATCGATATTTTAGACCGAAAAAATAACGCTCAACAAAATATCATTATTTTTTGATCGACAGTTTTTTTTTTTGCTCAAAACGTAATTATTAATTTTTTAATGAAAAAAAAAAAAATAAATACAACTTAGCACATAATCATTATATTTTTAGTTTCAATTCTTATGGGTAATTTTTACAGTCCCTGCTATTTAATATAATTCGCAAATCAATTTGTAATTCGAATGCCATTTTATTGAAATTGTCTTTTTCAAAAGTAATTCAAAACATAAATTCATCATTCTCCCCTTTTTTGGCGCGCAAATATTCTAATGCAAATTGTCATATTATTTTGTGAGTTTTGGCGCCTGAATTATGTTAATTTCTTTTGAAAAATCCTTAACCATAGCGCGGAAATGAACAACCCTTTCGGGGAACTTCCGCTGTACCCGAATACTGCTAGGTGAGCAGCAGCAAAGTTCAGGAAAGCAAAAAGCATGTCAAGCCAAAGTACCAACAGACAAGTCCCCAAGGGGAAGAGGACAAAAGGATCGAGGGATCTCAACAGGAAACGACTCAGAAATCACGTCAAAATGGGCAAATAATAAACGAGTGTGGATGGAACCCAGGAAGTAAACTATTAGAGGCCAAAAGACAGAAAGGTACAACAACAACCGCTAAGAAAAAGCGCAATAATTACACGGCTTACAAATTGAATCAGAGGGAGAGAGAAGAGGCGTGTGTTTAGGGAGCAGGGGATAAGATAAGCAATCTGATCTTGGGAAATAATGTGAACAATTGAGGAAAACATGAAATTAAAGTGCTCAAATGTCTCCGAGTCGAGCCGACGACCCGAATGGTAAATTTCGTAAAGTAGGAGCGGGAAGACGGCAGAAAGTTGAGCAACTTTTGTCGGGCTCTCTGGGATCTCTCTCCCAAAGACCTGGCTCTTGGTTCCCAGCACTGCACGTGCAAAATAACGATAGCCGAGCAGTGGAGGCATCCGCTGAGATAAGTTTCGTATGGCTGCCACGGAAGCGAGGACGAACAATGAGACACACCTCCAAGATCAAATGAGCGCTCATCCTCGTCTCGGTCGGCATTCGCACTGGCATCGCTCTGGCTGTTAACCTGATATCTGAGCATCTCCTCTTTCAGGGACCTCAATTTATGCAACAGGAGCGCGCGCAGAGGAAACAAGTGATGAAGTCGCTGCTTCCATTTCAATTGATTGTTGTGTTCCTCTGTCCTGGTCCAAAGAAGGTTTGCATAAGTGCCACAGAGCTCTTTTGTGCTGCGTCCTCTCGAGAGTTTCGCGTTCTCTGGTCGGTTCATTGTTTTCATTACGTATGCCCAAGCTAAAATGACGAACAACATAACTTAAGGACTTTTTGTTTGCCTTTTCCAGAATCGAGTTGTATTTTCTGTTTTTTTCATCTCTCATTTCTGCCGTTCCCGTTGCCTTTGCTCAGTTCTGTTGCGCTCTCGCTTCCTTGGCCGTAAGAAGGATGTCCTGTAGCTGTCCTTTGCCTCGAGTTTCCCTTTATGTTTGTCGCCTAAGTCGTTTGCATGTACTGAGCACGTAGATTATGTCATGCGCAGATTATTTGATTTGCCCCGATAGAGTACGTTGCGTTGCATTTCTCACGCCTGCGCCTTGCTACGCAGGAGTTTCCGATTTCACGATAGTCGAGTTTAACACATTTCCTGAAAACATCCTGTGCAAAATGTGCTTGTCTTTTCACTTGTTCAACTGCGATAGACATCTATCCACCCAGCTAGGGTCCAGCATTCCAGCTAAAAGTGTCACAAAAAGCAGCTTGCGCTTGGCTTTTGTTTTCGTCTTCTGCAATCCGTAGATCGGCAGATAGTTGCATTAGCAGCGGTAACTTGCTTTGATTAGATTAATATGGTTAGCCCGGGCAGTCTAAGAAGGAAGTCGGTCAACTACTTTGATATTCAGATCCCAAATGCGAAATATGATTTGCTCAAAAAAACACTTTCATTTGCCAACATTTCTGTAAAACGACATTAATATCTATTTACAAGTGAAACGAAAAAGTGAGAAATAAATAAAGTGAATTCTGTAAAAAGAAAGAAATATCAACGGAGCCTTAATTGTATTCGGACTACAATATTTAGATTTCCCTAGCAAGAAATCATTTATAATTATATTCAGACTTAAAATCTTTAATTCGCTCCCACCTCTCCTTAAATTTGTCACGATACACCTGTCTCAAACTTTATAACTATATACATGCGCATGCCTGCCCCTCTCAATCCTGAGTCGTGCGTCATCAAACTATGGTCTGATCGGACTGCGATTTTGTGAGTTTGATTTTGCCAACCGACTCTATTTGGTTATTTTTCATTATCTAAAATGAAAACGAACTTAAAAAGGATTTTTCTTTTTGTCTTAAGAATTAAATACTATTTCCTGCATATTAAACTTTAATTCAAGACACTAAAAAAATAAATAAATTGGCTATTGGGCAACGCTCCCACCTCTCCTTAAATTTGTCACGATACACCTGTCTCAAACTTTATAACTATATACATGCGCATGCCTGCCCCTCTCAATCCTGAGTCGTGCGTCATCAAACTGTGGTCTGATCGGACTGCGATTTTGTGAGTTTGATTTTGTCAACCGACTCTATTTGGTTATTTTTCATTATCTAAAATGAAAACGAACTTAAAAAGGATTTTTCTTTTTGTCTTTAGAATTAAATACTATTTCCTGCATATTAAATTTAATTCAAGACACTAAAAAAATAAATAAATTGGCTATTGGGCAACGCTACTTGCATTTACTTCTATTAAAAGGATAATTCTATTTTTCGAAGCCTTTGATATGCCTAAAAATGTTATGAGTTCAACGCTCGCTGTAGGAAAGATCATTAACCTTTCACTAGACTCTCTTTTGATGCTCATCGTCAGAACATTCGTTGCCGTGGGAAGGCAAGCGCCAATGTGAGTCCACCCTCAAGGATACATGGCTGATTGAAATTGAATACAGAGCAGAGCAATTGAAACCACATTACCAATCACAATGAGACGGCACCTGATGCGCTAACAGCTAACTTCACGGAACAATTGAGCAACTCCATCCGAATGGAACAAATGTGGGCGCTAGACAAGTGAATCGACCGATCCAAGCAATCATGCGGGAGATTTTCTATGTCTAAGAAGAATGAATCTTGTACAAAAATTGAATCAATCGAAAGAATATGCTAGGTTGAATAAATAGCAAAAAATACTACAAGAATTAACTTCCACGAAATGTTCTTTTCAAGCAAAGATTACGAAGAATGTTCTACGGGCAGAAAGGGTTTTCGCTCGACCTTTATTTTCGTGAATTGAACAAGTGAAGAGAGTGAAAGAGCTGCGCGATCAATCTAGTTTTGATTGCGGAGTCTGGATGCGCAATATGTTTTTTGTTGATAATATGAGACGAACGAGGTGAACCCTCATCAAAAACACTAACTGCCCGATCGATAAACGTTGGGATTGAATAAAGGAGCACTTCTGGGCATGTCTTATCAGTTTTTTGCATCATGCGTGGGCACAATAGACAACATTTCAGTTAGGGCAAACATCGGACTACCAGAGAAGCGCAGAACTTGTCAACGTGCATCGAGCAAGGCGACGCTATCAAGATCAGGAGTGAACTGACGATTCGGCAGTATGTTGTGAATTAATATCAATTTGATTGTCTACAGAAATCAAAGCTCATAGTAACCACTTAATTAATGCGCTGCCATGACTTACGTGCGCTCTTAACAATCGTCGATCAGGTGACTGGTGACTGGCGGCATTTTGATTTCGGATTCGGTGCGTATCGAATGACAGCGACGTGGGAAGCACGCACGCAGCCAGCCAGCTTGATCTACGTCAAGATGAAAGATATGCGAGATCAACATGTAATCTTCTGCAATAAATACGAAAAACGCTTAACAAAATGACAACAACAACGAGTAGACAATGGCGAAGACGCAGCGACGAGCGCATGTTGCATGCCCGATCGAATGTCCTTTGATATCAAACGTTGTAGTAGGAGAATCTTATGGTACTTATATTTCATTATGCGAAAAGGTAGCACACAAAAGGCATGCTGAGACCTGTTGTCATCAGTCGCCCAGATCCCCGTCTCCCTCCCCGCCCTGTCACCATCCCTTTCGTCGTATCCTTGTCTGAGTCAGTCTGCCGCAACAACCCCTTGCAGTTCGAGCGAATTGTGATTCCGCCGTGTGCGCTATGCTGGTGCTGCTCTCCTTACTCGGAACGCACACTTCAACCCTGCACGACACACAGTCAGACAGTCGGACAGCCTGACGGTCGTCAACTCCTTTGCCACCATTATGATTGTGTGATTGCTCATCAGCAGCAGCCGCAGCAGCAGCACAGGGCTCAACCAACGACGGCTTCGACCGCTTGACACTTGCAGATTAGTAAAGTGTTGAGTCTTAAATATGTTTCCTGCTAATTGCTCAGCGCACAATGAGTTCTGCTCCATATACATCAAAGAGAGCCCTCACTCGATCCTGCCTGTCTGCATTGCACGGCCTGCAGTTGCACCAAGTGAGCAGCAGCAACAGCCGGATGAGGAACACGAGGAGGCTGAACATGCAATGATTTGCATTTTTTTCTGTCCCGTGTCTCGAGTTGAGGTGTTTTATTTTTTTCTCGAATTAACTTTTTACTTGATTCATGACTTTTCTTAATTTGTGTAGATCTTTCTAAGTATTGCAGAAAAAGAAACTGAGTCTGAAATGGAATGAGTTTTTGAGAGCGTATAATGGGCTTAGGAAAATCTCGGCGACAAAAAGTCTGTCAATTTCTTATGAAAATAAAAAACAAAAAGATAGCTAAAACTCTTTTGGCCGGAAAAACAAAAGAAACCCCACTGTACTTCGAGTTCATCCATAAGAATTTCAAAATAAATGTTTATGAAAATATTCTTTTGCTTCAATTAACTGCACTTACTTTCCTGTTGGTCCAATTATGTGTAAAAAATAAATAGTTCTAATGCATCAAAATAGGTATCAAACAATTACAATTTTAGAATCTGACATTTTTTGAAGAGCACGTAGAAATAGCTCATTATCATTTATCATTAAACAAATATAACAATGGTACACTATTACTATTTAATGCAATTTAGTGTTAGGCCATTAAAATAATTTCTACAATTAACGTTTGGACGCACTTTGAAAATTGAAACTAAATAAAATAGAATTTCTACATGTATGTAAAAAATATATTTGTACCGATCTTTGGTAATACACAAAAAAGTTATTTCGAACAGAGGTAAAAAGTATTATAAGTTGATCCAATTATGAGATTATGAAAGACATTTAATTCTAAACGGGCGCGTGGTATTAATAATTTTTTAACTCAAATCAATCAAATAATTAGTAGTTCAGTATTTGATTTAAACCAAAAATTTAATCATTTGAATACCCTTGCAAGGGTATATTCATATTGGCAAAAAGTTTGCTACGCTTCTTAAGAGATATCAAGACCCCAGTATCAGAATGATCAGAGGAATGAAATAAGCACTGTGCCTCTGTGCGTTTGTGCGTATGTACATTTATATCTACATCTAAATCTATATCTCTCTACACAGCCTCTGATTTTCGATTGATTATTCTTATTTACTTGAATTGGAAGTAAAATAGTGTCGAATAACTTTGAATGTCATGTTGTTGGTTTGTTTGAAAGTAAACTAAAGTCGTTGCAGAGTCTCTTAGCTATTTTGCAGCTCTACTTTGAAAACCATTTTACTTTCTTCATTTTTTCCTCATCGAAAGTATCGCAGTTTAGTGTAATGACCCCAAACATACTTTAATAATCCTAGGAACTGGATGCATGATCAAAAACCTAATGTATTGGAGCGGTGACCCATCGCTAAATATAATATGATAGAAAATTTGTGAGAAGCATTAAAGAAAGGAATTGGAGGCATTAAACTCAAAAATAGGGAAGAACTGTATTCATCTTTAAACTTATCTTTATGTTACAGGTAGATTGAACAACGTTTTTTCACGAATTCGGTAATTTTAGCTAAGCTTACCGGAAAGTGTTGTATGAATGTTTTTTAGAATTAACTTAAAAAATCTCAAAATACTCGCAGAACTGTCGCTTGTCTGCTATTATTTTTTCCCGCTGATATACGGTGTCAGTCCCTTTAAAGAAGTAAGAAAAAATGTATCAAATCAACCGAAAACTAGGTGCATATTAAAGTACAGCTAACAGACTTCTATGTGTTTCATGCATATAGTGTTTGTACATAATGAATAATTTACAATAGTTTTATATCCAGAAGCAACTGCTGTTTCTATTATTTTTCTCAGCACTGTACGTAAGCCACTACTTTCTAAAAAACAACATGTAGGCATAATGAAAATATAATGTTTGTTTGTATATTATTTATAATTATAAATAAATATATTATATAAATATTAATAAAATATAATACAGTTTTTTCATGAGGATATTTGAGCAAACTACATCCGACATTAACACTCGTCAATTCTTACATTATTTTTCGGAGTCGCATTTTAAATACAGTTTTAGATCCACTGCAAGCACTAAAAATAAGAATAAAAAGTGGTGCATACTTTTGGGCGCAAGTAATATATTCTGTAATGTGTACGCAAAAGGGCGTCTTTCAACAGTTCGAATTTAAATATATATGTCTTTCTTGGTCACACTTTTCGAGTAATAAGATGAGTTGGCAAAACATCTTAAAGTGAATTTGCAACTGATTTTTTCAGAAAAATATATATTTTTTATAACCATAATAGTATGTTAATGTAATAAACTGCATTCAATTAATAGAATATTTATAAGTTTTCTATGTTGATGACGCCATACTCTAGACTACATGTAAATTAAATTAAATAAATTACAATGTGTGTTTCCGACAAGATGGGCTACTGCGGAGAGACTCTCGCATTATTTTCATGGCGCGATCTATAAATAGTTCATGGAATGTGCATAAATTAACTGAGGAACCCTTGGAGATCGCGTCCACATGATTTGCCTATGCACGGATCCCTCGGCTTGGGCACTGTGCACAGCATGTTCACTGATTATAATGACAAATCGGTCAATTATAATGTCATGTCATAAATTTCCTGAGCACGATCGATCAGACGGACGACCGGAATATTGAATAAAAGTGTTCATAAATAACGCAGACTGGGCAACTTTATTAAACGGCAATTACAACAACTGCAACAAGATGCAACAATGTTTGCGGGCATGGAACCTGTGCGCAAACAGGACATTCGCCGGGGATCGCTCACTGGAATCGAGGATAAGCGAAAACAACAAATGCAGCTACGTCAACAGCTGAAGGCATAAGGAAGCGGGCGAACCTGCAGGTGGAGGTGTCTTTAAGTTGGACTTGCAGCTGCAGTTAAATCCGAAGCCAGAGCTGAAGCTGGAGTCGAAGTTTAATAGAGCCAATGCCGTTTACAGAGCTGTCAGAGTGGCAATCCAGGCGGCACGCCCACCATATTAAAAAGCAACTAAAAGGACGTGAGGGCGTGCTGCCAGCGTCGTTCAACCTGTCAGACAGCGCATGCACAGCGAGTCCGAGTCGAGTTGAGAAGACCTGAGTCGAATCGGGAGAATCGTGTGGTTATCAAATTTATTGTCGACACGCACTGCCGCACGCCCCCAAACACAGATCGCCAGCAGAGATTCGCCTTCGCATCCCCACTGCCCGTCCCTTCTCACGTTGCCTGCACCCTGCATGACCCGAGGCGAACGTGCTCGCCAAGCGTTCATCATTCCACAGACACTTTCGGATAGTGTGTTCTGCCTGCATTGTAAATTAGCAGCAGAATGTTTACTCTGCAGCTGGCAGGGGGAAAACCGGGAGGGGGAGCAGCGGTAATTGCCTCACTTGGAAGGCGACTGCAACGGTATAACTATAACCAGTTCCTTTATCTGTCCATCAGGCAGCTGACCGCAGAGGGCACGGCATGCAGCCGCAGTCGCAGTCGCATCACCATCTCAACGTTTACTCGCCTTCGGCCCCATCTCCATCCCAGTCCACTTGCCTACTGCTCCCCTGTCTCAGGCACTTCGCATTAAATCTGCGCGGAACATTCTCTTTTCGCCAAGTTTATGGGCACAGCATGCATAGTATTTCACACAGATTGCGTCTTCGATGCTGTAGCCAGGCACAGAGCATGCTGCCTGCTGATTGCTGGGCAGCGATAAGATGACATACCAAAGCTGCTGCTGATTGTCTTCGGCCCTACGTTTATAAATAGCTCCCTCGCCAGCCTACCTGGCCAGCCTTGCTTGGCGCATGCAATCAGTGGAATATTTTCTGCCTCTTTGCAGCATTTGCGGTTCGCCATTCCCGATCCAGCATTCGCCAGCTGCGATCCCTCACCGGCAATAAAAACCTAATGACGACACGCAGAGCCCAAACACGTCTGGCGACCGCAAGCAAGGCCGTTCAGCGACCTTCGGCTTTATTTTACAGTTCCATCCTGCTCCTGCCCTGCGCGGATCAGGTCTGTCTGCATTTATGGGCCTGTCGTGATGCACTAACTCTCTGCTGCTTTTTGCATTGTGCGAGATCAGTTAACGAGCACTGTTCGACTGGCTCTTAATTGACCAAATGCATCTATAAAGCCAGTCACTGTCCCCTTTCCTACTCCATCCAAGATCCCCTCCTGACTTTGTTCTGCTTCCTTTGGCATTTCCGCATTTCGCTGTCGAAACCGATAGCGCTGCCCCCGTTGTTGTTATTGCTATTGTCCGAGCTGCAACTGCAACTGGAGCTGTAGCTGTAGCTGATGCTGCAACTGGATCGTCAGTCCTTTGTCACTTGTTCATATCAATTAAAGTTTAATGATATTGTCGGGCGTCGGTCGTGGGTCTGGCAGTCGCCAGTCGCCAGTCGCCGGTTGCCAGTTGCCGATAGCCGTGCTCCGCATGTTTTTAATCAATTTTAAATGGCGATTTACTTTTCGCGAGACCTGTTCGGCTTTATGTCTCGCAGCGAGCCCTTATCGTACCCCCCCCTGCTCTGTGTGGCTAATCACTAAAAGGAAGACTCGCAGTGGGCAGTTTCAATTTGTGGCTTCTTTATTGATTCACTTCGATTCACATTGCATTTTGACTTACTTAGTTAATTAGGATAATTAGGATAGTTTAGGTGCGAACGTGCTGCGGGACCAGCTTGGTCGGATAGTTATCAGTAAAATATGGCAAGTTGCTAATGCGAATTTCATGTTGTGTAGTGTACTAGCTAATGACTTAAATTACGTTTTGAGTTACATTAAATTACAATACCAACAACTACAATAAATTAATTATATCATTAATTAATACTAAACAAATCTTATGAGGCAAACACACACACGCGCACACACAGATCACACTGACACTCACACAGAGAAGAGTTGCTAATGGGAAAGTAGGATTAAGTAGGACAGATAGGTTTGCGATCATGTGTAGGGAAATTAACCTAGGCGAGTTGAGGTTCCCCTAGTGAAGGACGCTGACAACTGGCAATGTGCAGGATGAAGAGAAGGGGAGAATGTGCTCGAAGCACATTAAGGCTTTAGATAAACCTACAAGCTGTGCTCCGACTCTCCCTTTCACTCTTCGTCGCTTCAACTCCGACATTATTCGCCTCGGCGATCAGCCAGCCAGGGCAGGCTAGTCACTTGGGGAGCCCGCAATGAAGGCTACTTTACATTAATTTAAGCTACGCTAACTACAATACGACTTGGATCACATGTGTATGAAATGAATGCCACTGTGGCAGCTGTGCCAGCTGGGCCAGTTGGGGCAGCTGGGGACACGACCACGTTCATGTTGCTGCCACTGCAACTGCAACTACAACTCTAACTCCAACTCCGACTGCGACTGCGACTGCGACTGCAACTGCGGCGGCGACTACTTGAGCTTCAAAAATGTCAACAGCCCCTTTTGTATCAAACTGCGATCAATGGTCGAGTCGGCAGTGTAACGCACGCCGCTCAGGTTGCCATCGTTGTGGTCGACGACGCCATATTCGCCGACGATGAAGCCGTCGTCGGTCTTCTCCTCCACGCGGTACTTGCGATAGTTGCGTCCCTCGACAACATAGGCGACCTTATCTTCATCTGACTCATCTGCACGCCCCCCACCTTCAGCAGAGGCATCTTCTCGCTCCCGCTCCCGCTCACGCTCCCCCTCGGTATCGCCATCGGCCTCATCACCAGCCCCGCCATCTCGTCCATCTGCATCTCCATCGTAGTCGTTGGCATTTGCGTTGGCGTTGTACACAACCGAGCCACGTCCCCGGTCTATGCCGCGGTTGTAAGCGCGTGGCGTTGTTGTTGCAATGGTTAATGTTGTTGTTGGTACTGAGCTGGCTGGTGTTGTGGCCGAGGCAAGTGATGAGCCGGCTAGGCCGCCGCTGCCTCTGCTGTTGCTGCCGCCACCCAGCAGACCATGGGCTCGTCCGTTTGTCATAACACTTACGGACTCCTCAATTTCGTAATTTCGCTCTGGGGTCGGTGTGTAGAGCTCTGCGCGTTCGGTGGTAAAGTGTGGCAACGTGAGCGCTTCGCCAGCGCCCGAGCCAGCGCCAGAGGATGACGAGGAGGAGGAGCTGCTGCTGGAGCTGGAGCTGTACGAGTAGGCGCTGCCGATGCCAGAGCCCGTTGCAGGCGCTGCGTGTTGGTGGTGTGCGAATTTGGCAACACACTTGACTAGATCTGCAGAGAGAGAGAGAGAGAGAGAGAGAGAGAGAGAGAGAGGGAGAGAATGATAAGTTCAAGATTAGTTAATACAAACGTGCGTTGTGGGGAAGCTACACAACTACACTGTGCTACAAACTGCCCACTAATTAGGGGTTCATATTTCAAGCCATCATGTAACGCCTGTTTAAAGAGCAGTTGGCAACGCTAAGCACAGTGTAATTTGCTTGGCCAGAGACTCACCTCTATTGGGCAATCCTTTGGCATTTTGATTAGAATGTTGAAGCGACAGTGATGAATGCTGACGTTGCTGTTGTTGCTGCTGCTCCCAACATGGACGATAATGTTGCTGCTGTTGCTGCTGCTGCTGCTGGTAGTCACTTGCAATTGGACTCTTTGATAAAATTGGCTCCAATAGATGCCTCGCTGGCTGCGGCTGCGGCTGTGGCGCATTCAATAAATCATAAGGCAATTTATCCAAATTGAAGAGTACGCGACGCTGCTGAGAGTTGCCGGAGCTCTGCTGCTGCTGGTACTGTTGCTGTTGCTGCTGTTGGTGCAGATGCTGATTATGAGTACTGTGATAGTGATGATGGTGTTGCTGCTGCCAAGTGCTCGGTCTGGCGCTGCTGCTGCCCGTGGCCGGCAGCTGCGACTCAATGGACCTGGCCGTCGTCGTCGTCGTCGTCGTTGTCGTGGTCTGTGCCTCGCCAAATGCAATCCGCGACACAATTGCCGGCCGACGCGAGGGCACAAAGGTGGTTGGGGCAGCGCCCGCTGGTGGCACAGTTACCACTGGTGCAGTCGTTGCCGTTGCCGTGGCTGATGTTGCTGCCGCTGTTCCTGTCCCTGTTGCTGTCGCTGTAGCTGCTGTCGTGGGCGAACTGGTCGTGCTGGTTGTCACAGTTTGCGGCCAGTAGGTCTTGGCGGGCTCACCGTACACCTTCGCAGGCTGCGAGTAGACTTTCGCCGGCTCCGAGTAGAACTTCGAGGGTTGCCCGTAGACTTTGGCTGGCTCCGAGTACACCTTCTCGGGCTGGCCATACATCTTTGCCGGCTCCGAGTACACCTTGGCCGGCTCCGAGTAGAACTTGGCCGGCACACTGTACATTTTCGACGGCAGCGAGTAGAACTTGGATGGCTCCGAGGCGATGCGAGGCATTGGCTTCAGGCTGTCGCTCACGTTGCGCTGCGCCTCGGCCAAGATGCCGCCGGCCGACGCTCCATGCCAGCCGCTTGCTCCAGCGCCTGCCAGACGCAGATCGTCCACGTTCTGCGATATGGAGCTGTACGATATTGATCTTGACTGCGGCCCGTGACCCTGCTTCGTGTCGTGATAGATCACAGTCTGGAACGGCAGCAATTTGTCGTCGCCCGCCGCCGGCTCATGAGTGTTTGCCTCTGCGCCCGCGTCGGCATCGTTTGCTCTCTGATTTATGCGCGTGGCATTTCGCCCAGCCACTCCAGCAGCTGCGCTGCGAAACGCCACCGAACTGGAGCGGCTGGAGGCGGCAGCCGCGAGCAAAGGTGCCGCCAAAACGTTTTGTATGTTGGATGCGCTGTTCAGCGAATCGCCCTCGGCATCCATGAGGTCGGGAGCCAGACGTGGTTCCGTCTCCTCAATGGACAGTTCGCTCTTGTGCGAGCGATTGATGAAATCTATGCCTGCAGCACTCGGTGCGCTGCTTCTGTGGCTGTGGGAGTGAGAGTGGGATTGCGAGGAGGAGGAGGAGGTGCCTGGCGGTTGAGTGCGGCTTATGCGGCTGCCTCGCTTGCTGGATGAGCTCACAGAGACTGCGACCACCTTAACCTCATCGCTGTTCTTTGATTTTGTGCTCGCCTTGCCTGGTGCATCCTCCAGAAAGACGATCTTGCTGCCCGTGGTCACCAGCTTCACCACCTGCTTGCCCCCATCCCCATCCGTCTGCTGCTGCGCATTGGCATTGCGAAAGCGTGTCCTGTGCTCCAGGCTGCGAGCGCTGTTCACTCGACTCGTAGCAGGACCCGCCGGCTCGCCGAACTCCTCGTCGCTGTGCAGGCTGCGCTGCTGTTCGTCGTGGTCGAGGAACACCTTGAGGAACTCATTGCCCGCAATGAGCTCGCTGTGTCGCCCCGCTGCGAGAGGCTGAGGGACGGGGTCGGGGACGGGGGCAGGCCATGCATAGCCGCAGTACAACATCTGTAAGTGGAGAATGGAAACGCTTTAGTCAGTCAGGTTCGTGTCAATTGCCTCGCATTTCCCTCAATGCGATATTTATGCAAATCTCCCCGTCGATGCATGATGCATTCGCAGTGCTTTGCTTATCTCAGAGATCTGGATACATATATTGGATCTGCGTAATTAAAATATCATCGGGGGACATGGACCTGTGCCAAGCTTATGTCGGAGATGTCTGAAGTGTCTCTTTGTGGCATTTGAATATGAATAATGCACTCGGATGGAGTTTATTAACACATCAGTGGAATGCTGCGGCCCCGTTTGAAGTGTTTCCCGCACACCCGATCGGCGTCATAATTAACTGATAAATGGTCAGAGAAGTTGCTGGTAAGTGGCCCCAAGTGGCAGCTAATGAGCACTGAATGCAAATGGGGAAACACTCAATTAATGCTAAGAGATCTACTTCGAGTACACCTCCACCGAAATGGAAGTACTCGCGCAACAGACTGACCTATCTCTGCCTGCATGAATGTGCCATATATGGCAACTGCGTGAGCCGATCAAGCCCAGTTGAAGTCAGCCTCAAGAGCAGCTCAAATAAAACGCAAACTTTATATCACTTACGATCATAATCAGCCTTAATCCGACCAAGTTCTATATAACCGGGAGATAAACGAGTATTGCTCCCATACTTTCATTCTGTGGCTGCATTTATGAATATGAATTTGCATGAATATACTCATATTTCTGTACCATTTCGGTCGCATGACTCACTCGCAGAATGTCAGTCTTAGCTTTGAGGAGTCATCTTTTTAAGCCGAATAACCCAATCATAAAGGTCAGCGCGTTAGTTCAACTCTTAACTCCCCAGTGAATAAGTCTCACTATTCATGAGCTGTACGCTTGATTAACCATCGAACGAGTACAAGAACTGTGATACGAATATCTTCAACTTGCGGTATTTGCTCACTTATCTTAGAAGCACAATCATTTGCTGACAGACTTGTAACCTCAAAGCATCTTAAAAATAAAGAAATCACAATCGAAGTCAGATATCATGTTTCGATTGGACAACTTTCTGAAGTTGGCGTGGCAATGTGTTGCATAATGTTTGCTAAACTTGACTTATTATTATTATTAAATTATTAATCATCATTATTTTCAATATGAAATGCTGCAAACAAAGCTCAGCTGACCTTCTCGCCTGCCCTTTCCCTTTCGACGCCAACAAACTAGGCATTCAAACAAACTAGGTATATAAATCAATTCAATGCAATTTGAAATGCCGCCCCTCGTTTGCAGTCTAAGCGCCCCGAGAGATAAGCAACAAAAGACTTAGGACACGAAGTTGCTCTGCCAGCCATCGAAACGGCGCATAATGGCAAATAAAACAAATTTATTGCGTTCGGCAAAATCAGCGCAACTAATTCTAATTAAAATAAATCACAAGGGGCTCAAAAAAACACATAAAACAAAACCCGCATAAAAAGGTGCTAATTGAAAAGCAAAAACTAAATTGAAAACAAAACTGACAAGACAGTTGTCTTTGTTCTGCCAGAGGTAATACACTCGCGTAGATCAGTGTATATTTGAGATATAGAAATCAATTATTGCTTAAGTTAACTACAGACAAGGTTTAATTTTATACACGATCTACGCTTGTTTTTACACCAGCAACCGAAACTATATATAAGAGGCAGAACGAGGCATCGCCGAATCATCAAAGTATGTAAGTAACTGTAGTAGATAAGAGACCGTGTTCTTCTATCCATCCATATCATATCCAAGATTAATGAGCTTTGTCAAAATGATTACAATATGAATCTTATTACTGCATGCAAATCATGTTTCATTTAGAATTTGGCCACGTCCCATCAAACTATAAGAAGGAACAAAGTAGTTATTGAAGAAATAATAATCTCAAGTTCCAGGTATGCATTAAAAAATATGCTATATACAGATTTTCATAAATATCTACTAACTAATTTAATGGACGTTCGTTTGGGTTTCGGGTATACAACAGTCGGGCACACTTGGTTGTAGCTTTTAACTTGTCGGATTCTAGCATTGAATGCACCAAGCTAATTGGTCCACGGTTAATGGTAAACTACTTTTAGAAACTGCAATAAATAGTATAATACTATAAAAGATAGTATAACAGAGTTGAGTATATTATTATAGTTTATTTAGCCCTTTCTATTGATCTATGAAGTCTTTATACTCTTACCAAATTATTATTTGATTAATGTATGGCTTGAAATGAGAATGTATGGCTTTTATAAATGAATCATTTGATTTTGCTAAGTTTATTAATATTCATAGGTGCAACTTCTTTTAGAAACTGATAGTATATAGTAATAACAGAAATATATATATATTAAAAGAAGTATTTATAACATAGTAAAGTATTGTTTCGCACATACATTGTTGTAGTTCTTCGTTGCCTTTTTCAATATATCTTTCAAGTGTTTATACTCTTTCCAAATTAATATTGCTTAATGTATGGCTTGAAATGAGAACAATATTATGATATTTTCATATACAAACAATATGAATTCTGCTAAGATTATAAATAAATGGGCGTTATTAGGCACAACAACAGCAAGAGCAGCGACGGAGACAACATCCGGCAGCTTTTCGAGCATAACTGCAAATTGCTTGACGGCGTGCAGCGATGTGCAACAACAACAACATCAAAAACAACAACAATAATTACAGCAAGTAATAGAATTAAGTGGGCGCCGATCGCTTGTCGCCTGTCGCTGCCGTTGTGGTCGCTGCTGATGTTATTGTTGTTGTTGTCGCTCTAAGCTCAACATTTGTAGATCATATTTAAGCGGTTCCATCTAACAATTGCAGGCAGCAGCAGCAGCAGCAGCAGCAGCAGCAGGCAGCAGCAGCAGAGCAACCGAAACACCTTCGCACATGTGCTAAAATTACAGTGCAAACAGGCGCAGGCGCAGGCAGCGAGGCAGGCGGCCAATGGGCGACTGGCCAGTTGCCAGTTGCCACTTACCAGTTTCCAGACAGACAGAGGGACAGACAAACAGACAGTCGACAGTCGGAGTTAGTCACCAGTGAGGCGGCTCGCCTTGCCTTTTATGTCTAAAATTGCAGAAGTAACTGCGGCTGCTCCGAGTGCCAGTGCAGCTGCTGCGGGCTGCGGGCACTGAATGAGCATTTAACATTGACACCAAATCGCTGAAAGTTAATCACAGCGCGCAAGAGACGAGACGAGAACAATGGCCCAAAAGGGCTCCAAAAAAACAGTGTCACAAATATTTGGTTACCCCTTGTGTGGACCAATTAAAACAAAAGCAAAGCGTTCTAAAAATACTGCGATTACAACAATATCAACATCAACAACAGCAACAACAAGATCTACTAGCACAATGAACAACATTCCTTTCCATTGTGCAGAGTTACTTGAACCTCGTGCTCAGTGCCGTTTCTGGGTTTAATGAATGAAGCGAGCTCGCTGGACTGGCCACGCTGGTGGGTGGGGGTGACCGAAAATAGATATCGAGCAATTATTTATCCTAATCTTGATTGATTTATCACAGTCACCCACTGACAATTGGCAAATGCTAATCCTGTTAGACATTCTTTTGCACTTAGCTGGCAAACGGCGATCGACAATCGAGAAACGAGAAACGGCATCCGCTGGCATTATCACAGCGAGCGATAAATGATAATTTATCATTCGATTGTCTCGAGCTTTCACAACAGCGTTGACAATTTTCACGGCTGTCCACTTAGCGGAAGTGTCAAAAAGCATTTGGCCGCTGCTACCTGGCCAGCTAATCAAACACGACAGCCTGTTTAAAATGGTCTTTTGAAATTCTAAACGCCCCAACGCGAATCGGATCGTACAATTTGGTGTGTTCGCTGTTCTGCTCAACGAGATATCCGCCTTAGAGCGATCAATTTGAGATCGTACAGAGCTTTTGTTATACATCACAAACAATTAAGCAATAATCACGCCCTAATGAACGGGCCTGACGAGTGTGCTCGGGTAGCTCAATTGGCTTTCAAGTGCCGCGCTTCGTACTTCACTTTTCAAGAACTGAAATCTCTAGCTCTGAATGTTAATTAGCCGACAGCAGGTGAGGAACCAGTTCCACTTTTATGAACCTTTTATTGACAGTTTCAATTGCGTTTCGATTCCCATTTGAATTTTTGCTTCGGTTTCGGATTCAGATTCAGTTTGATTTTATTTTGCATGCAAATTTCGGAAGTTTGCACATGAAACTCACTCACTCGCTGGGCTAATCAATTAGGCTTCATGTCGCTTCATGATTGATGTGAAGACAGGCGAAAACAGGATTCGGTTGCATAAAAACGAATGACTCAAGACACGAACTAGCCACACACAGCGTCCGGAGGTGGGGGGCTGAGTCTGTAACAATTTGCATGTAGCAGCAGCAGCGGAAAACGCGGAAAAAGTCCCAAAGACTGCAATAATGAAATGTTTTTTTTATCAAATTCGACCTGGTCAAAATGCACAAAAAGAGAGAGGGAGAAGAAGGCTAAGAGCGAGAGAAAGAGGGAAAGTCGGAGAGGGACGGGGCAAGAATTGGCGCAGCTACATATTTCTGGTGTGGCAGCAACAATTTGTGGCCCAGGGCATTGAGGTGGGCGTTGCAGCGTTGAAAGGAGCAGCAGCAGCAGCAGCAGCACTGGCAGCAACACTGGGAACAGCGGCTGCAACAGTTGCCGCAATGTGAATGTGTCAGTCGGTTGGCGCTTGTTGCCAACCGCGCATTGTTTAATTGCAGCTACCACCCGCTGCCTCAGCTGACCAGCGCTTTCGGTGGCTTGTGTTGCAACTTGCAGCGGGCAGCGTGCGGCAACTTGCAACTGGCATCTTGGTCGCCATGTGTCTTGTCATTATCGATTCATCGATCTTCGGCCAAAGTGCCGCGACCGACTGTAGGGCGCTCAATGCCACAAATCGCTCTACAACTCTCCAAGCCAGTCTCCCTCTATCTCTATCTCTCTCTCTGTCTCTGTCTGCCATAATAACACACATTTATTAATTACACAGCACAACAAACAACAAACAGCACTCACACGCAGACAGCAAACACTCCTGCTTGCTACACTATTCTATATGTTTTCAGCAGTTTCGTTAATCGTCATATGCATATCACACACACACACACACTCACACAGAGATCGCCACACACACACACACATGGACAAGCAAGCTCTACTTGTACGAGAGAAAAGCTGACGCTGGGTTTAGAATGTTGTTGCACCACGAGACGCTGCACCGCACCCCACATTGCCCCGTCCTCAATCAGCGTCCCGCCCGCTGCGCATAATTTGCAAATTGCCATCGTCATCGACGTCGACGGCAACAGCGACGGCGACGGCATCGGCGACGGCAACTTACTAACTGTTTTGAGTTTTCTGTTTTCTGTTTTTCAGTTCCAGTCTCGCATAACCGCGCTCAAATCGCGTGCAATTATTTAGCTTAGTTTGCCACAGTTAAGTTAAGACACGGCTTTGGCGAACTCACAATCCGTTGCGGCCACAACAGACATTAACAGCATTAACCAACACAGCTGAAGTGAATAAAAAATGCACTCACCAGCTCGCATTACGGATGATTTGCACCGAAAGCCGACACAATGCCTCACTAAAACGATCAGTAATTAATCCATTTTCCATTTGTTTCTCTGCATTTCTGAGCTTTGCAATTGCCCATTGCGAATTTATACCCATCGTTGGTAGCCCACAAAAAGGGTTGACCAACACTGGTCGAACTTGCTGTGCGAATCGTCTGGTAGCTCCCGCATGAGCTGCGCAGACTGACGATCGTCAATATGCCTTATAAATCACTCAGACAGCTGGCAAAACATCTCTAAAGTTCAATGTCGAGAATCGTCAGGTCTCTGCTTGCGCTTGTTGGGATACATTCGAAACCATTTGGTTTATTAGCCAGCAGCTGCCCACATACTGGAGATACTACCCAACTATATAGCGATACCCAACAGACATCTGCTATTCATTAAGTACTCACAGTCTCACTCGCATTCGAACTCTACTTAGTTTATGCAGTCTATAAAAACGCGACTCACTCTCGAAGCAGGCGCAGAATATCTCAAGTGAGCTGAATTAACAAATGCACCATTAGTCATTAGCCAGACTATCCAGCCTTTTTTAGTTGCAGCTAACTAACTATTAAGATCCAAGCACATAAATATGTATAATAATGTATCTCATCGTGATGTAATGGAATGCATGTCGCATGTGGTCATTTCTACTGAATTCATATTAGATTTATGTCCCTTTTCACAATTGGAATACGAAGTTGCAGTCTGACTTTATACCCTTTGCAGGATCTTTTCTCCACGGATCGTCTTTATTTTGGTTACATATAATGGAACAGAATGTAATTAAATTTTTCGTATACTCGTTGACAGTTTTCACAACTCCAATTAATGGACAAATGAAACGACTTTATGAAAATAATTATTTCTAACTAATTCTTCCTATGAAAGCTATATGATATAGTTATTCGACTTTAATGAAATGGAAAAAGTTATTTCGATTAACAATATTTCATACAATAAACCGCATACTCATTGTTCATATGAAATTTTTTACAAGCATGTACAAAGCTACAATCGAGTGTGCTCAACTGTGATATACCCGCTAACTTCCTGACCAAAACGATTTCTTTTATATTATATGTGCGGGTTAAAAACAACGATTTCTTAATTACTTCCATATTAAAAATCCTATCGCAATCAAATTTTCAGAAATCATTCGAAAATTAATTGTTATTGCGTCAACCAATAAACAATGAGTAACTATCCTGCATTTCAATTACGCTTTAAATTCGGGTTTTATCGATTGACGGAGACGGAAAAGAGCAGGGTCAAACCCCAAAAAAAACTTGACCTGCGCAAAGAATTTAGATACTTTTTTTTCATTTTTTTTAGTTCTACCTTTAATTGCCTCAGAGATCTTAACTTTCTTATGGACAGACAGACAGATGGATATGGTTCTTAACAATTTTAAAAATCTGCTCCTCTAGTTTATTTATTTAAGAAAGGTCCAAAATAATTCACTTAATTATAAGATCTTGGCAAGTATGCGATATACAAATATACGCATGAAAGCGTGCTTCTGGCCACAAGGAATCCCGTCAAAATCGAATGATTTATAACAGTTTTATAAGTGCAATAAGTGTAGTAATATACTCGTAACTATCGTGTAACGTTTAAGCTTCACTTAGCATAATCATTAGCTTATAACTTTACCACCCTGTAATCCTTTTGAAACGAGAGATAACTTACCAACAGCAGAAATACCAATTGCAGATACCAACAAAAGTGTGCCATGCCGCTGGGATTGCTCAGATCAGAATAAACCAGGGCGACAGTCTTAGCTGCTAAGGCTTCTCTTTAATGGTTAGTGCGGCGATCTGTCGATCGCGACTTTGTTCTCTCGAGTTCTTAATGAAGCTCACTTTCTTGGCCCGACAGGTGATTCATTTGGCCATTTGTCTTGCCTGAAGTTGAATCATGCTGAAAGTGGGAAACATTCTCCAGGGTCGCCGGCGTCTGCGTCCTCTTTTGTTCGATGCAATCTGTGTTTTATGGTCCCAGTGGTGTCGCCTGCTTAATGTCTGAAATTAAAGAACAGAAGCGATCAATTAGGTGTTGCCTTTAACCAAAGCTAAAATAATGAGCTGAATTTGCAAGTTAAAAGCAGGTGAAATCGCAGGAAAGGAAAGAGTTGAGAGTTCCAACGTACCGACGATTAAGTAACATAAGAGGCAATTCGATAATTGAAATCAATTTGAAAATGCTTTTTGCTTTTTAATGCTTTTTGTAGTTTTAATTATCTGGAGAATTTACAGTCAGCTAGGTAATTCAAGTTTCAATTACTAAGATATATCAAGAATATTCTGAGAACGCCGATGTGAACACGATAAACACGAACAGCCAGTCAAAAAGATAGATTTACAAGATCTTTCAATTGATAAACAAACAGCATTTAACTAGCGCTATTTTGAGAGTTTTAACTGTCTCCTATCTAGATTAGATCTGAAATTGTTTCTGCTTGGCTGATTACAGATAAAGGTTAAACTGTTTTTCAATCCGATGTATGACGATTTAATCCATGTGAACTACTAATGCAATAGGAATTGAAGTTGTCAGAGTGTCCACGACACGTGAAGCTCGTAATAAGTTATTAAGATCAGGTTTGAGCAGTTGGGTTACATATTTATGGCTCGCATTTCCGATGGTTTCATTCATATTTCTCATATTAAAGCGATGTCTAAATCAAATAGAACTCTTTTACAAATTGCTCGTCCATTTCAGCCAAGCCTCTAGCGGAGCAGACAGCCGAAAGATCGTCTGGCGTTGGCGGAGTCTCTCAGCCGTAAATCTAGACAGACGTCTGTTGAGGCAGTCCGAATAAGTGGAGGCCCGTGAGCCTAGAACGTCGGGGCGATTACCCATGGGTCTTGACCGCGTGAGCGGAGCTCAGGCTAACATGTAAATTGGCACAAATGATGATGATGATGATGGTGAGGCCGACAATCACTTAGCCAAGTTATGGGCCCGCATTAGTTGGCAAAAACAAATTCATTGCGATCGGTAATCGATAAACAGCAGAAATATGGGAAAAAATAATATGCTTTATACGAATGCAAAAGCAAATGTCAAGGTGCATTTCACACTTTGCGAGCGATCAGACGCAGCAGGGCAGGGGGAGAGCGGAAGAAAACGAGTACGTGAGGCAGACAGAAATTTTTGAACACTTGCAGCTAATTTTAAGAGTTGCCAAATGCGATTGAGTCACGGCTAGAAGAATCATTGAACTTGTCTGGCACAGAGCAGCGCTATCGACGGGGCTGTCGGGCAGCGACAGGGGCAGGGGAGCCAGGCAAGTTGGCAACATCTTCAAACAAGTCGCAGCAAGTTTGCTGCAGTTCCAGCACCAGCACCAGCCCCAACCCAAGCTTAAGACCGGGCGTAAGCCCAAGCCCAGGCCCGCGACTGTTGCTGCGATTTCAACATATTTATAATTAATGACAAATATTTTGATAGCCACAACAATTGGCATGTCATTGAAGCCGACTTGGGCCTGCGAGTTGGCAACTTGACTCGCGACTGGCGGATTGTCTGTTCCAACTCGGTAAGATGCGCCCGCCTCTCGGCCCCAAGTTGGCCAAAACTGGCTATTTTTCGGCTGGCCTGAGGCGCACATTAGCCTTTTGGATGGTGCTTTATTTTATTGGCAGGTGGCGCCCTTTGTGCAACTAGCAGATGATTTTAATTAAGGCCTCGCCGTAATTAGCCCGCTGCGGCATTTCCGCCAAAAACAAAAAAGCCAAATATGTAATTAGGAGGCAAAGTCAGTGGTGGAATAAAAGAGCCACAAGAGAGACTAAATAATAAACTAGAAATAAAATTGGCCAGCAAGAACCGAGCAGAGCCAAGTCGAGTCAAGCCGCAAAACCAGTTCTAGTTCTTATCAAGCCTTCTTCACAGTCCATATAATTACTCATAGTCCGAGCCACACAGCGTTCAATGGCTTTTAATTACCCAGGAATGTTAGTGTGTGTGTGTGTGTGTGTGTGCTAAACAAAGCAATATGTTTATGGCCAAAATTCAGCTCATTAAAAATGAAAGTTTCTTTCCCAAAAAAAGAGCTAACTAAGCGCGGCTTATTAATTAGCAAATTCTACACACACACCCATACACACACACTATTACACACTCGCACACACCCATGCCATAAGAATCCCCTGCCCCGCTAGATCCCAACCGCTAGTTATGGAAATTCCACGCCTTGTTTCTTCTCGCCTCCTTCTGCCTTCTGATTCTTTCGCTCGTCTGGCAACTTGTGACGCATTTCTTCGATAATTTGTTATCGGCGACAGCTCGACACCTGATCATTATGCTGATTACCTTTGCCGTTGTCTGATGTAACTGACAAACTGAAAAACAAAAGTAAAAGTTCCCGGTCACATCGCATAAAGGTCGTTCTTATCTGGCGACACCAACGAGTTCTTGACTCACTCTCTCTTTCGCTCTCTCTCTCTCTCTCTCTTTCTGCCTGCATCAGTTCAGTTCACTGGTCAGTTCTGGGCGCATGCAACGCGAGTTGCTGCACCCATAATTGGGAGGCAACCAAACTGAACGGAACCACAAGCACACTCGGACTCCGCAGTTGGAGACCCTGACATCAGCTGCAAATACCCGCGCTGAGGTCAACAATTCGTGGGCATAATTAGGCTATGGCAAAAATGACCGAATAAATCGAAATTGGTGCGAGTTTTTGGGCCAAAAAAAGATTGTAAACAAGAAATACTAGAAATACTAACCCTGTTAGTCATTCGCCTTGCAATAAATACAAATCGAAACGTGAAATTCTGCCAGTGGAATCAATTAGCTGAATAAGTTATTTAACGAGATTTGTCGCCTTACTTATCATTTTAATTATTTGATATTGTTGATTAAATATCTTATACGTGTTGTACAATAAAATATAGCGAGTCATTTTATTATTATTTTAAAGTCATTTTATTGACGATTTGAAGTACATTAGTCTTTCTTTTCCAACAAAACAATATGAATCGAATGAAAACAGTTCAGCGAGTTATGCCGATTGAGTCGGAGTTGTGACAAGTAGTGGGAGTGGCAGAGATCTGTGTGAAGTACATACATTCGCAATACATTCCCAATTGGTTGGCACACTCTCACCTTGACGCCTCTGTCGCCTGCCTGCACTTGGCAGTGGCAGTGGCGGTGGTTGAGCCTGGACTTGCTCTTAAACTTGGCTTCTTGACTCGTGCATGGCCAGTGGCGTCGAATTTGTGCGATACCACTAGAATACTCGTAGTTAGTATATAAATTAGAATGCTAATCGATGGCTTTGGATACGCCCAGAAAACTAATGGCGTTGTCGAATGGGAGCAATCGAACGTAGTGGCACAATAGAATGCCTGCAATTCCGGTTAATAAACTTGATTTAAAACCAGAAGTGAGCAGCAGCAAATAAATTGCCACTAAGTACACCCGCTGGAAACGTGAGCAGGCCACTCGAGCGCAGTGAACCACCAAAGAGTGCGGAACAAATGGGTCGCCGAATGGGGCGCAAGTGTCGCAGCAGTGACAAATTGTCACACACACTCTCAGCCAAGGCGCACCAAAATGTGTCGATTGCAATTCAATTGACTGCCTGCCATCAAGCCAACGGGTTGAGGGACGGACGGCGCTCAAAGTCGAGCCAAGGGAGAGGCCACACGGCGTATACGTATGTGCGCCGAAAAAGAGGCGAAACTAAGTCAGAGGCAAAGCCAGACGGCCGCGAGCTGCTTTAAGTAGTTTAATAAGATGTTTCCATGGCATTTCTTAGAGTTTATTGCACTTCTTTTATGATTATGTCAACTACAACTGCAAAATAGTGTTTAAATATGAAAAGAGTGCAACCTGTTTGGCCGATCATTTGTAACCGTTTCGCCGGGCAGGCAAAAACTACGCTCCACAGCGTTAATTGTTGTGGCCAAAGCTCGCATGTACATACGTGTGTGTGTGTGTGTGTGTGAGTTCGTACTGCAATTAAGCTTTTAATAATAATTTGTATTAAAATAGTTGGCCACGTTTGGCAATGGGCTGACGTTTTGCAATTTGGCATAGAATGTGCAGCGAAACTGCCAGAAATTGTTTATAAAATACGTTAACTGCTATTGTTTTTATTGTTGTTGTTGTTATTGTAGTTGTTGGTGTTGCCGATCAACTCAAGTTGCGCTGCAGGAAAGTGCACCAAAAATCACAGACAAATTTCATCATCTGCATGCGAACTGGAGTAGGAAACTCCACCCCCCAAATAAGAGAAAACTTTTCAATTCTCCGTCGATTTTCATAATTAATTTACCCAAGACAAATTGCTTTACAAGATTTCGGCGCGGGATGCTGGCGTGAATTACACTTAACCGTTAATTATGGCCAGCAACAACTCGATCGAAATAATAGAAAATTACTAAATTACACTCCGCACGGCGTCGCCCGATTTGACAAGCCCTGCACAGCTCGTTTGTCCATTAGCCCGACCCAAGGCGACCTTTAATAATCTCCCTGCCCCATTGCAGCAATCTCCATCTCCGGGCACGATAAGCATCTGCTCAATAAAAACTGATCTATACGCTTGTCAATCAAGCAGGAGACAATGGCACACCGGAGAAAAAGGCTTTTTAATATTGGGAATCGTTGCGATGTTGGTGTTGGCTTTGATGGCTTATGCCGCAATGGCTAACTGTAATGGCGCACAGCAACTGCACACACACACACAGGCACACAGACACTTTCATCGGTGACCTTGAGGCGAATAGTTTGGCTACATTTTTTGTTTTCTGCACCTTTTGGCCGACATATTTTCAGAGCAGTTGCACTCGGCGAGAGATCGGCCCAAGCGGGCTGTGCAGATAAGATATTTCTTAACACAATTGAAGACAAATCCACTTTATAGCCGTCAAATTGTGAGAGAGAAACACAAACGGCACATTGAGCAAGGCATCAGAAATTAAAGTTGAGCAAAAAGCTACAGCGACTACGGCGCATAACCAAAAACAACAAAAAAATACAAAAATGTTAAGCATAAAAACGCGTTTGTGCATAAAAAACGTTTTTGGCCAATTTTTGCGAGTCTCATACCCTTGTAAAGGGTATACCAATGTATGCCACAAGTTAGCAATGCACTGAAGAAAACATCTTGAACCGCACTAGTTAAATGTACATTATTTTGATGAGGATCTGCAGGAGAACTTGCTGTGAGCGTCTGTTCTACCATATACGAATTAATTAATGACACTCAAATAAAGGTGAATAAGTAAAAGTTACAACAGAACGTGTTGTGTAGTTGACAGTTTGCGATCGAAAAAGGATTTACCGATTATTAAAAATATATCCATAAATTACGCAGATGAATATCTAGTGTATTTGAATTGAAATAAATGTGACTGGCAACTTGAGAGGGCTGCCAGATCTTTATATATTTATCCGTCTGTTAAACTACGGAATGAATATAAACTCGCATATTTCTGAAGGCTGTAAAAATTCAAAAAACCTTTTAAATAACGCAATCTTTTACTACAATATATCTTTAGCATGTTTACACGCATGCACAATTTAGAACTGCATTATCGGAAAACTATATCCAACATCATTTGCTGGAGCAATCAGTTCATAATGAAAAATTTCATACAAATTATGTACCACTAACGAAGTGTTTTCTTATAAAGTAAATGCACAGAGTACTTTACACATGTATTTCATACAAATAGGACAAATATATCCATACATGTTTAACATATATACATACATATGTCTATACATATGTATGTATGTACTTGGGTGTACAAAAAGATAGCATAATAAAAATCGGTAAAACACTATAATATTGTAGTACAAATGACTAGGGTATTAAGTCTTCGGCATCCCGATCACAATCGCTCTTTCTTGTTGCTAGTTGTTGTTGTTTTTTATGTATTAACGGTTACTTTTTTCTACCCGCTGAGCTTACCAATGCACCCACCACATTTGTTGTTGCCGTTGTTCTCGTTGTTGTTGTTGTTGCTGGCGCTGGATTTAATCCCGTATTGTAGTTGTTGTTCGAGTTGATTTTTTTTATTTGATTGTTGGCTTTCTATATTACGAGCTATTATTGTTGTTGTTATTGTTGTTGGTGTTGGTGTTGTTATTGTTCGTTGCAATTGTTGCTATGCCGTGTATATATTGCTTTTTGGATTTTAGATTTTTATAAATTGGAGCAATACTGGCAATATATGAATTTTATTGTCGATTTCTTTACGACTTATCGCATACTTATGAGTTCGTTTAAATTTTAAATGATTTTTTCAATTTCGGGTTTAACAATTGTGTTTGTTGCTTGTTGCTGTTGCTCTCTCACTTCTGTTGTTTTATTTCTTTTATATTTTATTTTGTTTATTTTTGTTTTTTGCTTTTGTTGTTTGGCTGCACTCACACACTCTGAAAACTATATATTTAACTGACTTGATCGAAATGATTTCTTTGATTTGATTTGTTAAACTTTCGTTAGTTCGCACTCCACGCCGTACCACGGTGCGTATGAAAAATATTTCCGCTTCACTTTTTGTACTGTCCTTAAATATGTTTCCAGCTGTGTTCTGCTAGCGTATGCTACGGCCCGACTGCCGCCTCAGCTATGCTTACAGCCTGGTGGAAGTGCCACAGCCAATCCCGGAGCCAGCACTTGGCAGTTGACTTTCACGAGACACAACACAAGTGAGCACAGAGCCAAAGCAGAGCGGAGCAAGCTGCGCAACGCAACGCAACACGACAGCGACAAATGTTCGAGAATCGAATTTGAAATGCTTCTCTGAAGGTTGTGCCTGCCGTGCGTCCAAACGGCTACAGCGTCCACAATTAACTGAATTCCCACAGCGATCAGAAAACTGATAAGTGCTTGGCTGGCTAGCGCCCAAGAAGGCTGGCAAAAAAGCTCAGCTCAGCCCCAGACAGAGCCAGTCGCTGCTGCCGCTGCCGCAGCCGCCAAGTGCCAAGGCAACAACAACAGCACCAGCAACATCGGCTCTCAAGAAAGGCAAAAGCACAAGTACAAACACACACAGAGACACGTGCAGCGCACACACTTGCACACTTACAGCAGCAGGCAGGCAAGCAGTGCACAGTGGTACAATGATATGACAGTCATCAAATGAATGTTTGATATTTATTGGTTATTATTGCATTAAAATAATGATTTATACTATATATTAATTGCTATTGATATTTTATACATAACAAGAATAATTACTTATAACTTGAAACTATTAGACCTATAATAATCTGAATGGTCTTTCGTTCTTCTAAAGTTTTTCGTAAGTTTAATCATATTTGTTAAAGGTACTAATAATTATTGATTAATATTTACAACATTTAAGAATATTTTTAGCTAGACAAAGAAACCATGAAATAAAATTGTAGAATTGTAAATCATTTTCTTAAATTATCGTTTCAAAAAGGAAAACAGAGAACCAATGTGCGACATATTCAGCTGTCTCGCTTAGATTTGCTGCTGTAGAACAAGCACCACAACAACTGCAACATCAACAACAGCTTTCCGTTCCAACCTAAGAGCAACTCACAAATCAAAGCTCACACAGAACGTGAGTTCGTTCCACTGTAAAGCGTTGGGCTTCGTGCGAACTTCGTGCTCGGCCATCGGTCATCGTACTTCGTCAAGTTGCATATTGTGCTGCCGAAACAGCCATTTAACTGCCAGAACTCGCTTCAAATCCTATTATAACTAATCAAATTCTTTGTCAACGAAACTTAAAAGTTGCTTGTACTGAGACTGGTCCGATTATAATTTCGCTTTCTAATAATTTGAAATCATACCGAGTCATATTATTCCGAATTCTCAGTCCATACAAATTTGCAAGCATTTTGAATTACTTTGCATGTTTTTACAATTTACAAACTTCAAATTGTAATTTATTTTGATCTGTCCCTTCTTCAACTTTTAAAAAAAAAAACAGAATAAACAAGGCGGAAGCGCAAGCAGTGCCTGCAGTGTTGGTAATACAGATCAGCCTCATCCGGGACACAATGGGGTCGTGTCTTGGGAACATAACTCTGCATTCATTTGGAATAACGGCAGTTGTTTTTCATTTTCAATTGGAAACTGCCCCAAAGTCAGAGGAGATTACAGTTTAATCTGTTCTTTTTTTCTTTTCTTCATAGTACAGTGGAAGATGCTTCAAAGTGGGGTGGCGAAAACCCGTATTTAACAGCGTACACAACAAAGCGTTAACAGTAACAGGGTTAAACTGTTAAGGTGGCTGTCCAAACTAAGCTTCTCGGTTAATGTTCACCAAGTCTCTGTTAACTGAAATGCAAACGCAATGTTGAGTCACTGTAAACGCAAAATGATTAATTAGCGCACACAGCCACACTAGTTCAGTGTTGTAAGCGACTTTTCAAAATAATTTAATTTAATTTGACAGGAAATACAAATTATTTATAATTATGTTTTATTATCAAGCCGTATAAATACACTATTTACAAGCATTATCAATTTATTATTATAATAAAAACAAATTGCAAATTTTGCTAGATATTGGCCTAAGGGATTTACATAGTACGAATAGTTTTGATTACTCTTATTACCTAGCTATAGCCGTATAGGTATTTTAATGGATTAACTTTCCAAATGCACAATATTTATGTAAATAAAAGCACTTATCACAAAATAAATTTATTTAAATACTTTTTAATTTCAATTGTCGAACTCAATTTGTTGCTTCAGAACATCCAATTATCAAACTTCCCGCGTCGTGATTGTTGTCTGTTTTAGAAAAAGATTGAGCCATTAATTAGTAGGATGTTGCATCAATATACGAGTCACTAGGGGAACTAAGCTATCATCTACGAATCTATATAGGTATGTATGCTCTAAGCGGTATGGATTACTATAAGGTTAATCGAATTGCAATGGATTTCTTGTTATGATATGTTATACGAGTATGTAATACGATATGATGGCAATACAGAAGAAACGAAACCAACAAATAATAAAACGAGACAATAATTCATTCAGTTATTTATTTGGATTACTTAACGTTTAGGCGTCTTCATCGAACGTTTATTTATTTATATGGTATGGATTATTGTATATCTTTATGCTTTTTTTTATTTATAGTACATTTTTCATAACTTTAATACATCATAAAAATAATCATAATCATACGAACGAAAACAAATTGTAATTGAATTATGCTTAGCCTAACGCGCAGCTCGTTTTTAAAAATCACACAATTCCCACAAAGTATCGGAAAATCGTAAAAATACCTATCAAAAATATGTTGCAACCGATGAAGATGTAAGAAGTTTGTTACTGCATGCAATTTACGCCAAGTTTGCAGTTGTAAACAAAGAATGGCAAAATTATCAACGTAACATAATTACACAGTTTAAATGGTAAATATGTATATTGTATGTATATAGGTTAGTATTTAGTGTATCGTTGTATGGATGAGCTGTATGGGCAGCTCTGCCGGAAAACTGGCCACAATTGAATTGAAAGTTCGGTCGATAAGTACAATTTCAGTGTTGGGATTGTCTTGGGTTTGGCTTGCCGCACAGTTTGACAAGCATTGGAATGTATGTGTGTCGTAAAAGATTGAAGCTCCCTCGCGGAGCGAACCGAATCTAGGTAGATTAAAGCTAGCTAAAATGGATTTTAACTACAGAAATCAAAAGTCTGTCAAGCAAACGCACAGCTAAGCGGGCCAAAAGAAAACAATAATCTGAGTGCAGGCACGACTATTGGGGCGGGGCAGAAGTTGTGGTTTGGCGACTTGCAACGAAATCGCTTCAAACTTGCGTCACGCACTGAGCATATTTGTCCAGCTCGCCTCGCAGCACCTTCACGCGTTCCGTCTCCTCGCGCAGCAAACGCACCAGCTCCTCTATGGTTCTCTGCTGCCCCAGCACCATCGCCTCCAGCTTATCCACACGACCCTCCAGCTGTTGCACTCGTGGCGCAGCCTCTGCAGATGTGGCTGCTGCCGTTGCAACTGCAGGCTGATGATTATTTAGCAGCGCTGTCGCTGGACTGTCATTGTTTATGTTATTGCTCTTCTCCTGCACCGTGCTGCTGCTGGCGTTCGTATTCGACGTCTTCACCATTGGCGAGACGCTGCGATTCCTTATCGAGAGAGTACTGGGTCTGGCCGCGCGTAACTCCTCATCGCTGCTGGCGCCTGCTGCCGTTGCTGTTGCTGCTGTAGCTACTGAGCCAGTCGCCTTTGAGGCAGACACACTACTCTTCGACATGATGGCATCGTTGTGGTTATTGTTGCTGGTCACAATGTTTGTGCTGCTGCTGGTGCTGCTACTGGTGCTGGTGCTCGTGGTGCACTCCTTCTTTTGACTGCTGCTGCTCTCCACAGACACAAACTGTTGCACGCTGGAGGATGTGATTGCACTAGATTGCACTTTGGTCGCACTGGTGCTGATGCTGTTGGTGCTGCTGCTGGTTGCGCTTGTGGTCAACACGCTGGAAGTAGCTGTCGCCTGCTCGGTAGCGAACAGCTTTGAAGTCCGCTCAGCCACAGAGATGGCACCGCCACGCGGCTCGACATTGGGCGAGGTCTTCTTTCGCGTCACCTGCGACGCTTTCAGCTCCTCCATCCAAGGCGCCTTCTTCTTTTCCCACTCGCGCGGCTTCGGCTTCACCAGTTGAGGCTCTTCGCCCGTCGAATTGTCGTCGGATGACGCTGTGGCCTGTTTTCCAACGCCGCCATCTTCGCTCAACTCACTGGCGCTACTGGCCATGCCGCTGCCATTGACATACACCGAGTTGTTGTTGCTTTCGCCCAGCACATTTATGGCTGCGGAAGGTGGACGTCGCTTGGGCGCCTTGACGCGACCAGCACGCATGTCCTGCAGTATAGATCCGCGCTCAACACGATCAAAGTCCGTGTCCTCCACGGCGATAGTGGCAGCTCGACGCATCACCACACTTCCAGTTGCTCCCGACTCGGGCAGCTGTGCACTCAGCAGTTTACTGCCGGTCAAACCATCGGAGACGTCGTGCGACACAGCACTCGTTAGTTTGCTATCTGAGCTCTTCTTCTTCATGCCACCGCCCAATACGTTGCCTAAATGCAAATGCAAAACAATCAGAGATCAGTAAAGGAAAACCAAGAAGCACAAAAATGAAATAACTCAGGAAGAGTCGTGCTTAAACCTCCTCTTGAGTTTGAGTTATTTCATTTGAATGCCATATTTCACATTTAAAACTTACTTGGCACACTCCCCGTGGGCGTCTTCTTGAGCGGCACATTGGGCTTTTTACTGAGCACCGGTGGCGGTGGAGACTTAAGCTTTTCATCCATATTGTCCAGACTCTTTCGCAGATCTGCATACGTGCTTGCGTTTGTCGTGACGCTGCTGCTGGAGTTGCTGCTTGTGGTGGTCGACGTTATGATTGTGTTGCCTTGCTGCTTGCCGGGCAGCTTGCTCAGATCGAGGTTCTTGTTCTCCAGCGACTTGCGCTGGGCGGCCACAGTGCCAATGGGCAGGCCCGTTTCGCTGAGTATATCATTAAGGGAATCGCGCGATCCGAAGCTCTCCTTGCGCCCAGAGGCCGACGCCGAGTTGCCGCTGCTGCCAGTCTTCTTGATATAAACTTTCGATGTTGTTGAGGCGCTGCTTTGCTGCTGATGTTGCTGCTGCGACACCGTTGTGCTGCTGCTGCTGCCGCTGGTGCTGTTGGCATTCGTTGTGGTCATGTGGCTCGTGTTGCTGATCTTGCGTTGCGACTGCTGCGTTGTGGCCGTTGCCGTCTCGTTAATGGGCGCGACTGCAAAAGGCCAAAAAGATTTGAAGTCAGAGTTTAAACAAAAGATGTTTGTAATGATCGTTGGATGTGTGTGTGTGGGGGCTGCTCTTTTGGGCCACCCATCAACATTGGCTCATCGCCGACAAGATTGCGCGCACTTCAAGTCGAGACGAGTCGAGTCAAGTTGATTGAAATGTGTAGAGCTGCGGGGGAGGGGGTCAAGGAAGAGTGGGTTGTGTGTTTATATTTAAAGATGAGCACGTCGCACAGCGACGTGACTAACGCTAAGAACAGCTGAGAGCCGAACGACGAGAGCGTCAGCCAATGCAAACAACAAACGGGTTTGCGGGCTCAACTGCTCAACAGTTGCCAAATGTCAATAAATTAACGTGGAAATCAAACAAAGCGCAGGCGTAGGAGCGCGAATGCAAAGCGAAGCACGAAACACGAATCAAACGACAAACCAAGCTAGAGATGGCAGTGTGACAAACGAAGGGGTTCAATAACTAGTTTCCATGCTATAGATAAGTACAAAACCATAAAATGAGCATGTTAATCTACTTGAGAGATAATAAATTACAAGTGTTTTGACTGTCTCATGAATGGCAGTCTATAGCAATTGATTCCATACATTTTGATGATGTTAAACAGAGTGAATACTATAAAACAAGTTTAACTAGGAATCAAGAATGATCAGTTAGTTATTTAATATTAAACTACATACAGCATTTGGCATTCTCCCCCCAAGCAGTTCCTTAGTCGGCATTGCCCTTGCCACTCCTCGTGCGTGTCACGACACGTGCACAGCTTTACTTCGAGACGACAAATGGCAAAGCGACAAGCGCAAATAAACATAAATAAACGGCAATAAATGGTGATGGCAACAGAAATCAAAGCAAAACGTCGATTGAGTAACGCCTAAATGTGTAAAGGTCAAGTGAATGAGGCAACAACAACGGCAGCAGCAGCAGCAGCAACAAAATAAATGAGTGGAGAGACAAAGAGAAAGAGACAACAAAGTCAGCCATAGAATAGACGAACAGTTGGCCTAAGCCGTTGATAATTGCAAATGGCAAAGGCGAAAAAGCGAATGCGCCAGCGACTTTCACTGCCAACCTCAAATGACAAACAGGCAACAACAGCAAAAACAACAACAACAACAACAACGGCAACGAGAGTAAAAGACAGCGAAATATGTGTGTTAAGCGTGATTTGGAATTTAATATATATTTTTTATTTTTATTTTCATCATTTTTAAGTATTGAGTAATTTAGTGTTGTTGTCATTTCTTGTTGTTGTTTTGTTGCTGATTTTGCCAGCGGCCATTGGAGGCGCGCACACAATCACAAAACGAAAGACTTAGGCAACAAACTCGGCTGGCTGGCTGCTTTGATTTAATGATGGCCGCGTTTCATTTAGGACTTTTTCAACTCACAGCTTAGCTCACCTATCTAATCATTAATCACACTCACTCTCACACACTCACTCACATATACATTACACACTCACTGCATGTGTGTTTAATTATAGGTTTTGATTCTGTAAGCCTGTGCACAGGCGACACAAGGCGCGCTCATCGCCCAATTACCAATTATGTGTTGTGATTCTTCTTCTGTTTCTGGGCCATGTGGCAAACGCAACGCAATTGCAGAAATCAGTTAGCGAAAAGCGAAGCAAACCGCAAGAACGGTAATTGTAGCACACGCAGCAAACCAACGCAAGGCGGCAGTGCAACGGCAGCAATAATGATACCACTGAGCCTCGGCCAAAGAAAACTTTACTCGAACAAAAACAACAACAACGATACCAAATGAACAACACTTGCACGCGCACCGAAAAATATTCGAATAACGTAAATGGTCAAGAAATCAAATCGTACTGAGGCAAAAAGGTAAACAAAAATGCTGGCAAAGGTACAGCTAGCGCAGTGGGACAGCGAGAGAGCCTGAGAGCGTGAGAGAGAGAGGGAGCGAGACTGAGAGTAACATTGTTTGGGTGCTCAGCGCGCTCTCTTTGGCAACATTGTTGATAGCGCCTCTGAAACAATGGCAGCTTGAATGGGAGCAACAAAGAAGGGAGTGTCTGCAGCCAACAAGTGAATCGCGCGCTTCGAAGCTTCGTGGGGCTCGTCTCTGATAATCGCCGCTAATGTGCGCTCATAATGATGTTTATAATATGCGATAATGATCATCGTAACGACGATGATTATGTTGGACTGCGAAGAGAACGCGGTGGAAAAGAGACTGAGAGACTCTCAGACTAAGAGCGATTCGGAAACAAAGGCACAAAAACAGAAACAAAAAACAATAAACACAGCATACTTGGAAACCTGTTACAACAATTTATTTTAATATTACTACTCGTGGTGTTGTTTTTGTATTTTCGTTGCTGCTGCTGCTGTTTCTCTTGCTGCTAGAGCAGAAGTTGTCTGCAGCTTTGGGCTGCGCAATTGCGACGTTGACAAAAGCCAGAAAGCAAAAGCAAATATGAGAATAATCGAATATTAAATACTCTGCATTGCCTTAATACCTAAGCATTTAGTGGGTTTTCAATAAAAGGTTAACAAAAAGTTCATCAAAATAACAGGCATCGGACTGGAAGAAATACAATGAAGAAGTAGACTTTGTCTGAGAACAAAATACCTGTTACAATTAAAGTCTGATATAGTATGTCTGCTTATAACATAAGAATACGTTATACGTAGCATTGTTGATAATGAGTACATTTTGTATAGTAGGTGCTGGTTATAAACATATAATTATGTACGTTAAGTAATTAGCACCTAAGCGATTCCTTAACAAAGTCGAAAGTTAATAAGATAATAGAATCTACAATAGATGGTTGTATGATTGTAGCTGGATTGAAATGCTATACTAACTAGACTCATGGAACATAGCTAAGGAGCTTAAACCCAAGAATATTGCGTACTTCTATAATTAAAATTAAAAAACTGTGATGAATGTAGTGTGAATAATGTAATAAGGTTACTGGCACTGAGTAAAAAATAACATTAAATTGTGATTGTTATTCTATATTGAGGTTACACCATCATAAATCTAATTATGTGCAAAACATAATGAAATCAGTGCAAGTCAAATACCCACATCAAAGTGCAGAGCCCGCAAAACGAACTGTGTACAAAAGTCAATTATTAAATGTTGTTTATGTTTTAAATGTACACTAATAGTAAGAACAATAAGTACTGGATGATGATGGTTTCGTCAGAGGCTATTCACCTTCTCGGACTGCATTCTTACTCAAATATGGGCATTCAAATACTTCAAAAATAAATAATAGTAAGGATAACTCATAGGCTGAAAAAGCAATGTTTCACGGGTCTTGTCGTTTTGACCACTAGTGTATTTACGCGTCAACCACAAAGTATGCAACGTCAACGAAATAGCTATAAGCTTTAATAATATTCAAAACCGAAATCAGCTAAGCGAGAGCGCGACTCTCGGGCGTTTAAAAAAGCGCTCAAAACGCGCCAAAGGCCAAAAACTAAACGACAACAACAGCCACAAGAAAAAAGCAACAAAAATAGCAAACAACAAATGGAAAACTAGCTTTGCCATGCAAATAATAATAACTAAAAGCGAAAAACAAACAGAGAGAGAAACCGCAATAGGAAAATGATGACGCCAAGCAGCCGCAGCAGCGGCAGCAGAAGCAGCAGCTTTTCCTCCTAACTTGCTCTGGGCTCTGGGGGCGATGTCCGAGACGGTGTGAGCGTTTTTGCTGCCGGCCCGGCGCCCCAAAGAAAGCCGAACACAAATAATAATGAAAACGAACAGAAAATAAATCATAGAAATTATGAGCATGGTCAAAAGAGCCAAGCAATTTTCCAAGACGGAGAAAGGAAAATGAAAAGTGGCCAAAAACGGGGCAAAAACAAAAACAGAAACAGAAAAGAAAAGCCGAGCAAGCGAACTAAGCTGAAGTGGGCTGCTGCCAACGTCTGCGTCGGAGTCGACTGTTCCACTGGAAAAACTCGTTTACATACAAATCGTCGTGATAAAGCTGGCCATGCGAGCGCCCAAGAACTCGAATGAGCCGCCGCGTTGCGGGCCACCCCGACCGCCGGCCGCTGTGGCCGCATCATCTATGCGTGATCGTGGTCGGGGCCGTGGAGGAACCGGGGGCGCTGCCGGAACATTGGTGCACCATACAGTGTAGATAGTGATTGCCGTTGTTGTTGTGTGTGTAGAGTGTGTGTGCGTGTGTGAGTGTAGACCGCGCAGAGTGTTGTTGTTGCCGTTGTCGTTGCAATGAGGTTTTTATTACACACGAAATATTGTAGAAAATGCACAAGAAGTAGAGAAAGAGAGAGAGAGAAGAAGAAATAGAAGGAGAAAGGTGTAGTGGAAAATTACACACAGAGCCACAAGACGACGATCAAGTCATATACATAAATACACAAGTAAATATCAAAAAGGAAAAAAAGAAAGACAGAAAAAAACCAACAAACTCAAATAAAATGTCGAAATGCTCCGTCGCGATGGAGAGCGAAAGAGACATAAGAGCGATAGTGAAATGTAAACAAAATGCCAATAAAAGTCGTTTAACAGAATGCAAGTAATAATAGAAAAGATATAAAGTGAATCGACCAAGTGATATTGTATGGGTTCCCAAGAAATTAAACTCAAAACGGGATTGTCGCATGTGTGATATATGTAGATGTGAAGTGGTGTGGATTGATGTTGTATTACTCGAGTGCACCAAGGAGCACAAAAACAGGGTATGGCAAGCCCAAGCTCATTTCATTATACAATTCGCATCTATGCATCTAATAACCTATAAGTTCGATCCCTATCAGCATTACGACAGTTCGATCAGCTAACTTATAATAGTATAGAACGAAATGTGTATATTACACGCCAAATTGTTTTTTTTTTAACTGATTAGCTAAGCTGAATATTAAAAAGCTAGAATAATTAAATTGTAACAAATGACTATATGTAATATAAATAGACACAAACAGTCTGTAACATATTAGTAAATTGGAAGTGTAACATGGGAAAGATTCGAGTTACACCTCGACCAAACTAGACCTTTTGTACCCGAATATTGTACTGTATATGTTATGTTTATATCTATATATCTATACAACACCAAAAGGCTAACAACCTTTCAGTTACAGAAATCAATTCGCTGCTTGGGAATCCTTTTCAACGGCTTAGGCGAACCTCTTTGAAATGTCTTTCATATTTAACATAAACTTATACATCAAAGGGGTGTAGTTCATTTACAATACTGACAAATTAATCGAACTTTAGCAAATTCTTAGATATCATTACGCTATATACATCAATAGGAACACATTTTATCAATGCGATAAGACTACTTGAGTACAGTAGACACTGGACACAGTCAACTTGTGCAACAAGGGGTTTTGAATTATATCAGTTGATGAAGACAAAAACCCCCGGCAGATATTCTCTTTAAACTCATTGTTCAATGAAATTAACTATGGATGAGGGCAGAGGCGACGATGCAGATTCAAATGCGGCGACTGATGACGACAATGCGTTGAGTGAGACCAAATCAAAACTCATTATGAAAAAAAATCTGACAAATTGTGATGATAATAATATTGATTGATTTACTCACCATCTGAAGGCGGCAATAGCTTGACAAAGTTGTCCGGAAATACGCCGATTTTGCCACGCAGCTCACCCTTCCACCAGCCCTTGTCGGGCAGCTCCATGCTGACGATGCTGATGATGTCGTCCACCTTGAGCTCCAACTCATCGTCGTTCTGCGGTGCATAGGGGAACTCGACGCGACAATATTCGCGCTGCGGCTTCGGTGGTAAGGTTGGAACTGCAGCAGCTGCAGCATTGGCTGCCACTGCCGCTGCCGCTGCTGCTGCCGCATCCGTTGTGGATGCCGTGGTTCGGTTCTTTGTCTGTTTCGTTGTTGAAGGAACAGCAGCTGTGCTGGCGGCAGGTGGCGCTGTTGTTCCGACCGTTGCTGATGTTGCTGGTGTCGTTGTTGTTGCTGATGCCCCTGGCGCGGCTATGTTGGCAGCCTTAGCTGTGAGCGCCGACGTGGCCACCGTTGCACCAATCGTTGGTGGCCGCTTGGAGGCCAAAATGGGCGACGGTTCGATATGTTGCACAAAATTTGAGGGAAATACGCCGACTTTGCTGCGCAAACGTCCGCGCCACCAGCCTTCCTCGACCTAAATGTGAATAAAACAGAAGAAAATGAAAACAGTAAGTTCAGTTCGCTCTCAGTTTGGTTTTGTTTTTGTTTTTGTTATTGGGCTGCGTCGAAAACTTATTGGCAAAGAGGTTAAATGAGGGTTGTGGGCACCAATACATGCGGTCTCTGTGTGGCTGTGTGTGTAGATATGTATTTACATACATACCTCCCCTAGGAATTCAATGACATCACCCACGGCCAGCGTCAGTTCGTCGTCGTTGACTTGTGTGTAACTGTAGATGACTTTACAGCGTCGATTCGATGTCGCTGATTTCTCCCTGAACAGAAAAGAGAACAAACACAAAAGAGAAAGAGAGAGAGTAAGAATAAAGAGAGCAAGAACATCACAAATTTATGAGGGAATTCATTTACCAACGACACTTGCTGAAATCATTCCATAAGGTGAACTGAAAGCTCAACAAAAGCAACAAGAGTCATTTACCATATTTCAAGTTGAACTTTCAGTTTCCATTAAGCTTTAATGTGCTTTCAGAATGTGGTTTATTGAGTGAATTCTTTATTGAATTTAGAGGCAGAACAATAATAAAGCAGTCACTCCATTTAGCAAAAAGTTGGAAAGTACTAACAGCATCAAACCTTAACTCAAATCTTTAATTAAATTCGATTTACTTTAAGATAAAAACAGATGTTAATTTTAATGTTTAACAAGTAACACTTATGGCGTCATCAGAAAAAACTGTATGCTTTAATGCGATTTTCAACTAGTGTCATTGGGGCTTACACGCATTGCGTCACCAACCTGAGCTGCACTGCCGCACTGTCGTCGCCGCTGAGATTGCCATTGCTGCTCGGCTCCAGAACGCGCACAAAGTTGTCGGGGAACATGCCCGTTAGACCGCTGGCCTTCAACGTGCCCTGCCACCACCCTCCGGGCATCTGCTTGATGCGGTGTATGATGGCACCCTTGTGTAGATCCAGCTCATCTGGTTCCTTCGCTGCATACTCGTACTCGACTATTGCACAGATTGCTGCAAAGAGAGGCAGAGAACGGGAGAGAGTGAGTTGCAGTAAAAGAGAGGATAGTAAGAGAGCGATATGGAGCTGGTTAGTAAGCCAATGGGGTAACCTAATATGGGACACGCGCATCTACAATGACATAGTCCAAGTGCAAATATTTACAATTGCGCAATCCCCCGTCCCACAGTCCCATAGTTCCACTGTCGTCCCATTGGCCTGGCCTGATGTGTCTATCAATCGGTTCAGTTCGCTTCGGTTCGCTACGTGACACTCGCATTTTGGTTTGTTTTTAAAATGCTTAAAAAGTAAAAGTTACATGACGCGCTCTTTGTCTCCGTTTTTGGCTCGCTGGCCACACAGCAAATGGGGAATGGGGGAACGGAGGGGGGAGAAAATCACTGGTTCGAGTATTATTCGGGTCGTGGGCGACGTGGGCATCTGTCAACTAGGCGTTAAAAGTGGGTTAGGTGACAAGTCGATTGAATTGGTAATACTTTTAAATCCCATTTTCCGCTTCTTTTTCTCCCTGCCTTCCTTTCTTTATCACCTCATAGTTCTTATCTAATTGCGACAAGAGATTGGTTGTCAATTATAATGATGTCATTTTCGCATTATGCCATGAGTAAGTCCCGATAAAATTTAAAAACTTTCCCAGCTAAGGGAAGAACAATTTCAATGGCAGTCAGTAGAATGTTTGCTGTTTATAAATAGGCAAATGATATAAAGTACAAGTATTTTAATAATGTTTAATATCACAGCTTAGGTAAAATAAAAGCAAGGCTATATCAAGTTAGTTTATTTTCAGACACACAATTTAAAAGACCTGCCACGACAGTATTAGTATATATTATATATATTTTATATTTGCAGATAATATTAGATAGTATATATAAAAATGTAACATGCAGCGCATTTGACAGTCATCATTGCCGCATCATCATAGACAATCTGTCATGACGCATGACCACAATGCTGTAGGCAACAATTCATATACATATATCACGCTGTATGCAACAATAAAATACACACAAGATGACAACAATAATACCGGTATACCATAATTACTAATAAAGTCTCGCTCTACGATGCTCGAGCTCGGCTTCGTGTCGCGACGCGTCGTTCGACTTGCTCGCCTTCAGGCCAATTTAAATATAGAAACAAAACAACAAGTCGAGCTACGCACCTATTTGGTATTGGAGGTTGCTGCCCCCGCACACCATTGACAGACTCACTTCACACCACTTGTGACTTATTTTATTTATCTGAATCAACGTAGTGCAGTGCAGTACAAATAGAAACGCTTATTGGCTTATTGGCCGTCTGGGGCAATAAGAACCTGGCAAACAGAAGAAAATGTCTTGCAACATTGGCAGCAGTTTTGCCTTAAGAGTGTTACTACGAAATACACTGCAATATTTATTTTGCAGTTAATAATTATAAGCATAGATAAAGGGATGTGTATTGAAAATTATAAATATTTATAGGAGTGTTCATATATATTTTTAACACAAAGATAAGTTGCATTCGTTATGAAAAATTACTTTTAACAAGTATGACTAATATTGTTTGCCAAGGCTTACATTTGTAAATACAGTTGGCTCACTTTTTTATTGTTATCAAAAGGGGCATGTGTTTCATCGATTGTTATCAGTCTTTTATGTGGAAGAATTTAACTGACACCTCTCATTGTTTCCATGTTCAGAACAGGAGCAATATTTATTGTCAATTTGTCGAACCAGTTTTCATTTTTGAAACAAATAAATTGAAATATCTTTGATTAGTTTTTAATAAATAAATTGCTCATTCTAATTCGATTGGATTGACATTGTGCGACGGATACGGGGTATAAAAACAAATGAATTCCAGTAATACGCGATACTCTTTCGTTTGATATCAGTTGTACTTTATTTGGGTCAATAATGTTGGTTTTCTTTACCGGCCTAATGAGTAGAAGGTAATAAACAATATGTACAACAACTACGCAGAGAAGATGACAAACCGAAGGAGAGGCGAAGTGGGTGACGGTGATGAAAATATAATAGTCTAACTGTTGTTTAGCGCCTTTAGGTAGAGAATGATTCGACGACTCACAATTACTAATAGTAGAGAAGGCTTCAATAATAAACAATTAAATGCAGCTGCTAAAGACCCAACAACTTGAATCAGTTTTCATTAGTCGCGTTTTCTTTTAGCTAAGACGGTAAGGGAAGGGGAGGGGAGAGCTTAGCTGGCTGGCAGTGCCATTTACGTTGAAGTGGCTGCCAAATCCAATCTGAAGCAGCATTATAATTTCACTTTATTTGCAGAAGTCGATGACGATGACGACGGCATTAAAAGTTGCACAAGCTCAAAGCAAGAGAAAGGAACAGAGAGCGAGAAAGAGAGTGACTGTGTGTAAGTGAGAAAGAGAGAGAGAGAGAGTACCATTAAGCGGAGAAGTGGCAAAAGTGCTGCAAGCTCTTTACTTAGCGTCGAGTATCCGCCAATTTGTTACTGGGCCAACTCAGTCGTATTTTAGTTACAGTTTAACCTACGCGACGACGACGGCTAAAAAGTCAAAAGCCATGCCAAACAAAGCGACAGCAAAATGAACCTTTAATGTGGTTTTTGCTTTATGTCTTTTGTTTCTCCTTCCACTCCCCCCATCTTTCTTCGTCTCTCTCTCCTCTCTGTGTCTTAAGTTTCCCTTTGCTTCTTTTTGGCCATACAAACATCATACATCTGAATGTGCGCTTTAATAACCCAACAAACAACGACAGCGAAGCTCAGCTTAGCTCAGTGCTCTACCACAGACATACACACACACACACACACACTAAAGCATATGTGTGTTTGTGGCAGAATGGGAAACATGCAGTCAACTTGGCGTTGTGAAATGAGGCGCGCCGGATAAATGCTGAGAAATGGTGAAAAGTTGCAGCATTAAGTGGTGAAAACTACCACAACAGCAGCAACATCAGCACAAACATCAACAGCAATACCAACAACAACATCAGCAACAACAGTACCAACAACAACAGCAGCACAAACAACATAAGCAACAGCTGAAAAATGAGGCGACGACCGTGGTGCTTGGTGTCGTGTGAAAACGCCCCAAGTTCCAACTGGGAAATCGTGCAAATGTGTCAAAATCGAAGAAAATGACAAGACGTCATCTGCAGCAGCATCGGTTTGTGGTGGGTGGTTTCTCATAGATGACACACACTCCGCGCCACAAATCTATCAACAAGAACTATGCCAGACAAGTATTGAAATAATGATTGCTGACCTCCCATACAGCAGCGCGATATATGGCTGTGGCTTTTAAACTTCACTCAGCGCTGTAAATCATTTTATACCCTTCGACCTTCGCTCAAAATGGGTATACTAACTTTGTCAAAATGTATGTAACAAGCAAAAGGAGGTGTGGCTAAATATATATCCTGGATCTCTAGTCGAGTTGATTGAGGCATGTCCGCCTGTTAACGACAAGATCTTAGCTATTATAAGAGCGACAGAAAATTTCGCATGAAGGTTCCAATCAATACTCTGCGCAGGTGAAGTGTACATCAATTTCTGAATGTCACAAGCTGATGGAAATATCTCCGCCAAATAACTCCCTCATATTTTAATCTCATCGGACAATAAACACAAAAGTTGTTCAAGAAAGAATGAGCATGATATTTAAGGTAGAGTTATGGCACCTCTCTGTTTCATATATGCTCTGAATTTTATCTATCTTTTAATGGGTAGAGAGTATCATACGGTAAGATTCCTTTTCGGTCGTGTGACGCTCGACTGTGGCTCTCGTTAGACCATGAATTTAATATAAATTCAATGTGCATTGTCGTTGTCGGAGTATGAGTAACAAGCAGAAGAACCAGTCTGACCCAGTCTCCATGTCTACTTGTCTGCATCTGTGTTTGAATGTTTGACAAAAACTCAAGCGCTGAGGCTTCGTGACAATTTCATTAATATCGAACAATAATATGTAAAAAGCGATACATTCCTAAGCAATATATTAAATTTTTTATGTCATTTTTAATTTGTAATCAGCCGACCAAGACAGTTTTATTGCATTGGCTTAGTGACTATATTGTAGCTTGGCGATCGATTTTAAATTAATTTTTTTTTTATTAGGAGGAGAATCATTTTTTTAAGTAACATGTATTTCATGTTCAGTGAACCTTTCTTAAAAATATATCCAATAACTAATCCCAAACAGCATATCTGTTTATCTATTAAAACTCTTAACGAATTGAAACTTGCTTCATCTTGAATAACTCACAAATGAATTCTCTTTCCCAATCAAGCAAAGTCGCTGTCAAGAACTGTTGAACCTTTTGTGGATGATTGAATGATTTATTGACCTTAGGGTCCCTTTCTCCGATGTGCTGGACAAACGTTGAGTTAACACACTCTTACTCTTACTTATAACATACGAGTAGACACACCACCGGTAGACAGTCGGACAACTGAGGCACTAAAATGAATCAATTTGTGGCCAACATGCCTCAGGGGCAACAAAGCTTGACAATGCACTTCGAAACACAGCTACTTGCAACGGACACCTTTCCTACCAGTGTAAGTGAGCATGTGTGAGAGAGGGTGTGAAGACGACTCCCCGCATTCCCTTTCCCATCCAAGACTCATGCTAATTGGCTTAATTATCATTTTGTGGCTGTCTTTGACTTTTGCTGCGCCGTGAACTGAAAAAATTAAGTTCGGATTGCGTGAGTTTTTTTTTTTTGGGCCTGGAGGCGTGGCTGGCGGCTATAAATCTATATACACAGTTAATTCGCATGTAACAAAGCTTGTAGCTTGTAATTAACTTGAGGGTAACGGCAGCTGGAAACTTGCCAAGCCCAAAATGGGTTAGGAGGAAGAGTTTTTTATGACGAGGTCAAGGGGCAGGCATAAAAAAACACTTTTTGGTGAATAAAAACAAAAGGTTGGCTAATCAAGTGTCTTATAACCTACTATATAATATATGATTTTTTTGCTTGCTTGAATGTTCTTAGTTCTTCATATTGAATAAAAAACATTGTATTATTTCTTTTATATAAGAACCTAAAAATAAATGAGTCATTTAGGTTTTTATGTTATCAACAAATTTACTTTTACTATTTAAAATATTTCGGAATGATTCACTCCTTATCCTCTTACACTGCTATGGAAAGTACTTTACTACTGTCTTAAACTATTTGAAACAAACTGAAATGTAAAAACACACACTCAGAGGCGGAACGTTGTTGCAGAAGTCTCTCTTACTTTGTCTTATTCTCCATCTCTGACTGCGCTTGTCCCTGAACCGTGTCACATTTATGACCTTGATTTACTGTACAAGACTGGCGTGTAACAGTAATTGGTAAAGTTCACGGCCAAGGTCATCATACAGTGGGCCGGTAAATGTTGCGTGTTAACTGGCAGAGGCAAAACGCAAACAAGCAAAACCTTGACAAAATAAACAATAACACAACTAATTCAGTGCAGTTTCATGACGAGTAAGGGTAATTCCCATAATACATATACACTCAAACATAAACCATATATCTACAAAAGAGAGCCTCAGCTGTAGATCTGGAATCGAGCGTTATCGAATTATCATTTACATTTGGAGCGTAATGTGAATGAATCACAGTGACAAAACATTCTAATCGTCCCAGATAAAAAGCTACTTCATATGTGTCGTGTGTCCGGCCTTATCAGGGGACACGCTACACTGTGTGTGCGTATCGTGGCGGCTTGATTTAGTCCCCGATTTGTCATACGCTAACGACCTCGACCACGCCCATTGTCGGCTCCCACGCACAGGCTGCATTGCATGGGTTGCATTTTCATTACCAAGGTTAGTCGTAAATTGCAAAAGCCATCATCATCGCTCTTGACTCATGCATTTGTGGGGAGTGTTGTTTAATTTAAAAGAGGTTTTACGATGAAAAGCGTCTGCCCACTTCTGCTACAGCGATCACACACATATGCATACATACGCTACACATCCATATGCATATTTCCTATCCTCCCCTTCGTTGATGGGAGTGCATAAACCAATCAAATTGGACGGCTCTAAATGGGGTCATGCCTCTGAGAAGTGCAGAGGGTCAACTCAGTTGGATCAGCTGTAAGAGCCTCTTATTCCACTCTCCTCCTCCACAGCAAGGCGCTTCTGCAGCACTCCATGCACACTCCCTCTCAAGCACTTCACAATAACATCAGCATTCGAATCGAATTTAATAGTTGAACACTTGTGGAAATAATTAACGGAAAATATAATCAGAAGGCTTTTGAAAATGAATAAAAAGAAATTCATTTCAAGAGACCTTTGGGTCAATGCAGAAAATGATTGAAGCGCAGCAAATTGGATTTTTCCATCTGGTAAAGGGTAAAAAAACTAGAGTGTATCGAACCTATTCAGCCTGGAATCGTTTTTCTTTTAAGTGCACAGCTCGTAATCTTGTGGGATTTTTACTAATTCAGTTATGATTTTATGTTCATCTATCTTAAATTTCTAAAAAAACACAAACAACTGGGGAACTATAAATAGTACCACATAAGTTATTTACAGCCCTTTTTAGTAGGTTTTGTATCTGTCAAAAGCCTCTTAAGTGTTTTGTATTTGAATTAAACACTTTACCCAACTTGAAGAATTGAATATTCAGAGTCCAATCAGCATATCTACCCCAAATCAACATATACGCTTGATATATGCCCAATAAGTTTCACAATTCCGAAGAAAGTGCTAAACAGTTTTCCATCTTATTGAGTTTCAATTGAACAATTGAGAGAAGCGCAGTCTTTTGAGGGGGAAACCGTACGATATGTAGGAGCAGGCCTTGAGTTCACTTGCCGCTTATCAGTTCAATGGTATACTGATATGTGTATGTCTGACTGAGTGTGTGTTTGTATGTGTGTATAAACATTGTACTTATATGGCTTGGTAGACGCTTGCCCGCATTTCTTGTTATTTTTCAGTCGGAATAAATGAAGCCTAAACAATCAGCTGATAAACAACGAACAAAGCAAAGTGGCAAAGATACGGACACACACACACACGCACACACGTGCGCACACATATACATAGAACATATTATACATTTATGTAAGCTAAACATAATTCTTAGAGAGTGCACTTGGCATAGTTTTCCTTTCCATTTTCCATTGCCACTCGCAAGTTCGTAGCATTTGACTTAACTCGACAGACCCGATGTGCTTCTACATAAGTTTGTAAAAATAGTTACTGATAAGTTGCGAAGCTGCCAACGAGCCAAAAAGGGAGCGATAAGATAACGGAACGCTACAAACTCACACACGTACTCTGTTTAGTTAGATATAACGCTACGTACACATAGTATGTTCATATGATATTCACACATATATAGACAAATGGAGTGAAAAGCTGCGAGGTGTCTCCGACTCACAAGTTGAGTCAGTCCGGCAAACGAAAATTGCATTCGAATGCGCAGATTGCTATAGCGATTCACCAAACTCGATGATGATTCATCCACATGCGAATGTGAATGTTGGCACAACTGAGTCAAGAAGTTGCTTAGGCAAATGAAGGGGAAGCCAGCGCAGAGGCACGTACAAGGTATCAGTCTGTGTGTGTGTGTGTGTGTGTGTGTGTGTGTGTAATTACAAGAGTTGCCAATGGGGTTTGGCCTCACCAAAGGCGATTAGCAGCCCACGCTAGTGCCACACCCACAAATATAAATGGCAGGGTTCGCCACGAGCAATTTATCAAATGGTCCCCAAATGCCACATGTAACTCGCGATAAGCAACTACTAAAAATTATGAAAGACTTTTCGAAAAAAGAAACATAAAGGCAGGCAAGTCATTTGCTTTCATTTACTCGAGTGTGTTGGGGCATTTCCTGCCGGTCATCAGCGCATTTATGGTTTGTTTCTGCCTTGGCTTTTGTGTATCATTATTGTTATTATTTTTCACTTTTAGTTTTCAAATGGAATCACTTAAAAGAGCCAACACAACAGCATCACAAACGGAAGAAAGCTGTAGCAGCGTCTTTTGTTCGGCATGCAAATGCGACACAGACAAAAACATTTTGGGCCCATTGTGCGGCTGGAATTGCTCATCAAAAGAAATCATCAGCAGTGGAAAACACAACACAGAAAGCGTAAACTGGCAACGTTGTTGCGCGGAAGGGGGTGCAGTAGTAAAATGAATATGCAACCAATCAGCTTCATTATCAGCAACATCAACAACCAGCTCAAGCAATCTGGGAAGTAACTAAGAAACCAAACACAAGATTTATAAACATTACACGGTCTGCGACTCGCATCGTTTGCCGCCTTATCTCTGCTGTGCCCTTACTTATTGACAACCCTCTTTATCAATATATTTTCATCTTTTCTATAGAAATGTGTACACTAGGACTGTCAGGCCATAATTCCGGATAGATCCATTTATTTTTATGGCCTGTTGTAGCTAGCCAACTAAACTTTTATCTTGAAAAATTCTTTAACTAAAAAATGATTTACATGCAAATCGCTATCCCGGAAAATTGATTCGAATATCTCAAGGCCAAGGCACAATATTTCAAGAATCTTGCCTTTAATTCACCGACTTCGGTTAGGCATTTGGTTTTTATACATTTAACATTTATAAAAATATACAAATCTTAAAATTTCAGTTTTTATTGAACCAAAAACTTATTCTTCAGTTCCATGTCTTTTATTCCCAATTGTCTGTCTCTTGTTTTGTCCGTCAGTTAGTCTTTATCTATTACTTTTTCTATTACTATTGTTCTCTCTTGCCTTGCATCTTAACCAAAGAACACAGAATACAAACTCAAATTTCATACCAACTTTTGGGCAAATAATTTTTCCTTCAACATTTATATCTGTTACCTGTGACTGCTGACGTTGGTATATTTATGTATGTAAATCCCACATATTCCCTCACGTAAAGTTCTTTTAAATGTAGCTGTAGCCTGTTCTCATTATTTGCCACATGAAATCATCAACAAATACTGACTTCACAACAAAAGCAACAAAACAAAACTCTCAACTGTAAAACCGGTTCCTGGCTCTCTATTCTTTTTATTGTTTTGTTTTTTCATTTTTGGGTTAAAGCCTTGCGAAAATCTTAAGCTCTTCGACTGTGTGAGTGTGTTCGTGTCTCTGATTAAAAGTGCCGTAATTCAGTTTGAATTTCGAGTTGATTCAAAAACAACAACAAATCGTCGCTGCGTCGCATGTCCTTGGGGCGCGACAACCCAAAACTCAGCACGCCCACCCCGTGACACACCCAACAATGCGAATAGCAGAGCAAAGCGTAGAGCCGAAAGCGCATAGATAAACGCCAAAGATGGACCCACCCTAAAAACGAAGCAGCAGCGACCAAACTGCAGCAAGCCACGAATTTTATAGTTTTTTTGTCCACTCTTCTTCATCTTCTTCGCCGTCATCTTACTTACATTTGTCCATGCTGCTGCCGTTGTTGTTGTTCGTGTTGTTGTTGGTGCTGGTGTTGCCGTTCTGCCAGGAAGCAATTGCGTCGCAGCAGCGTCGTCGTACGGCGGCGGCGGCGGCGGTTCAATGGACGACTGGGACGAAGCGAAGTCTTACTGGCCAACAACAATGACTGCCAACTGCCGACGACTTTTCCTGCCCCGGCAATGTGTAAAGAAGGAATGAATCACGCGCGCTGTTCTGTTCTCTTTGAATCTGTTCCGTTTACAGACACACACACACATACACGCAGATACAGATTCACATTCGGGCACCGACACGCAGCACGGCAGCGCAGCGAAGCGCTTATAAATTGTTTAAAGAGAATACTCAGAATTAAAACGCTTCTTTTGCGTGTTTTATTTTGACCTTATTCGCACCTGGGGAACCAGAATTGGAATTAAAATACATAACACATAACATAACAATTTCAAATATACTCGTATACATATACAACCCAGACGGGCACAGTGGGAACACACGAATCGAATGAAAAGGCAGACGCCGCTAAAGAACCAAAAACAACAACAATAACGGCGCACTTCACGAATTCACGTCACGTCGATCCACTTGCATGTATGCACCTATGCATGCATGTGTGTGGCTCTGTGTGTGCCCCTGTGTGTGTGTGTGTCTCCTCCTGAGCCTGGCCTGAAGCTGCTTGCTTTCTCACTCGACTCTTCTTCTTGGCTTTTGCCCTACCACTTTCGTATGCACTTTTCGCCTCCGTTTTATTTACTATGCTTTGTTATTGATTTTCGCCATCTCACACCTAAATACACGCACACACAAAGGCTCTTACACACACACATGCACACACGCACACAGTAGTACGCCGTGCATTTTATGCGGTTTTCAACAGTTGCACCCACTGCCCAAGCAAAAGCGGCTTTTATTTCCACTAATTCCGGCGACAACTCACGATTACTCACGACTATATCTGGCTAACTCTTTTGTTAACACATTCGTTGAGCGCACGGCGCGACACACAAAAACGCAGAGCCGATGGGCCGCAAAAAACACTGCCGTCGACCGTCTTAACAACCGCTCGTATAAAATGCGCGCAGACAATAGCAAACAATACGAAAAGTGTGGCCGAACCACGATAGCGCCAAAACGAGTATTCCACGTACAAATATACAAAATACCAGCTGCTTCAGAGGACAATATACATGAACAAGTTAAACCACTAAGCAGTGCTTATTTAGTTAATTCCATATTTCATGCATACAAATAAATTATAATAAATTGATTTCTTGTTTTGCACGTTTTTATTTTGTAAATTATATTAATTAAATAACGAATTAATTATTATTTAAATAGTATAATTATTCAAAAGTTGCATACCCGACAATATGTTTAACTTGCTTTTGACGAAAAATGTCATTTAATTTATCTTGATCGCTTTTCTTAGCTAAGATCCTAAGTCAGGGCAATATTTAAAGACTTCAATTGTAATCCTATTCTGCCTTCTTGCAGGCCTTGCTCTCGTTTTTGCCTTTCCGTATTATTCACGAATCTACCGTTTTTGCAGTGCTGCCATCCTATCGTCCATTCATTTTCAAGCCACCATAACAAAGTTGCCACCTAGTGCCTGTTTGGCTTACAGTCGCTCTCGTGAACCCAACTAATTCCGATAACTGTTCGTGAGCTGCAGTCGGCGGACAAGTGACCAACGTATTCTTTTGTTGATTTTCATTTGAAAATCAAGGTAAAGTGCTTTAGTTATATAAATTCTAAAGAATCCCCTAACTGTTTCTTTTTTACACACCTCCTGCAATTTCGTGACCATGGAGTTTAATATTTATTTGTCATGTCTGCAGTATTTTGGATAGGCGTAAAGTTCCTCGGCCGTGAACGGCATCACATATTTTAAATATGTATTTAACTTCGCGCCTTTCCAAAATTGTCCCATAGCACTCAGCTTTGAGTACAGCACAAATAGAAAGTGCTGCCCATTCTGTTTCGCCTATCGAGAATTAAATAGGTGCAACACTGTCATCTTACAATCGATCCACCACCACATCATTGAACGTTTATCGCTCGGCCACCACGATCTATCGCCCATCTATTATTATTAATTAAAACAACGGAGCGCGTGGAGGCGGAGAAAAAATTGTGAAAAGTGCAAAAACGCATCCCTTTAAGGTAAAATTAATGAAAAATGCAACGCTTGCATATGAAAAGAGTGCGCGAGGCGTGTGATTTTAGCTCGAAAATGCAGCACTTCTCTGTTCGTGCGTGCGTGAGTGTGTGTGCATATGTGTGTCGTGTATGTACATATGTATTTCCAATTGTGCTGGTTTCTGTTTCTCTTTCTAAAAAAATCCAAGAAAATCTATAAAGAAAACGCAAGCAGCCGCAAGTGTGTGAGTGCATTTTCGTGCCTTGTGAAAAGTCCAAAATAAAATGCCAAATGCATGCAACAGTTGATGTATTTACATATTTCTCACTTCTCACTATGCGCAGTACGAGTGAGTGCGCAAATGTGTGTGTTTGTGTGCGCGCGTGTGTGTGTGTGTGTTTGTGTTGAATGTGTGCTACGATCGTGTGGTGCGTGCGCGTGTGTGTTGCTTTTCCTAACTCAGTACCCCCTCCCTCTCCCCCACCCATTACATACACCGCTCTAAGAAGTCGTTGCTCGCAACATCTGCGCGCTCGTTACTTACTACAAATCGGATTAAATTCTTCAGCTGCAACTGCTCCGACTGCGACTGCGACGCGACTCCGCTCTAGCTGCGCTCCATACGCCCCTCCGTCCCGCGATCACTCGCTCCTTGCCTGCCTCTCTCTCTCCATCTCTCTCTTTCTCTGTGTGTCTTCCTTTTCTTTTCTTTGCCACTTTGTTGGTTTTTGTTTTGTTCCCGTTCTGTTTTGTAAGATCTCTTGTGAATGTGTTTTTACATGAATATGCACATCGTAATGGAATCACTCCCCCGCCTTCCTCTCCCTCCCCTGCGGCGCAGTGTTGTCCTTGCCACCATTGGCTAATTACAATCGGAAAGCAGGTGTCAAATCAGAGACAGAGAAAGAGAGACAGAGAGAGAATTTCAACAAACGGCAATAGGAACAAAAACAACGGCCCGTTCATCTTTGTATTTTTATTGATAATCTTCTCGAGATCATAGAGATAAGGTCAATCTGCCTGGAAAAATTCTTAGAATGCATATGAAAAACTGAAATGATAAAGAAGCTCTAAGCTCAACAGAGGTACAAAAGATCTTATAGGTCACAGTGCAAATCCCTTTATCTAAATATAATAATATGATGAGTGTTCCGTAATACGAAAAGAACAACATTCCGTTCATTGCCACAGACATTATTTATCTAGAGCTCCGTAGAACTGAAGTGAATTTGTATATAAAAAAAAAACAAAATTTTATTGTCTTCAGCTGTTAAAACACTGGATACGTGATAAAACATTAAACCCTTTATAGTTTAAAATGCAGTTTTTCATTGTATTAAATCCAAAGCTGAAACAGTCATAGTTTTCATATGTTGACATTGACTGTTTGGGAAATGTCTTCAAAGTAAACTTCGGAAAGTGCAGTGGAAAACTTCTACGTAAAGTGAGATTTTTTTGGGAAGTTTTCCAACTACAGTTGGGGAATTCGTCTCTAACAAGGCTCTTCTAATTGCATGCAGACGATGCCATTAAAACGGTAGCCCAAGGGAATACCCCCATTGTAAATATTATGAAAGAAAAGCTGCGTTTGTGTGTATCTGTGTGTTTCGTACAATGTAAATGTTAATATAAGAGATGCAAAATGTGGCACAAGTAACTGCAAGAGAATAACAACAACAACTGCAGCTCGCCCGCGGTAATTAGAGGCATCAGCGACGTCGTCGCTCGGCAGCTGCCTCTGCCTCTGCCTCTGCCTCCGCCTTTGCCGCTGCTGCTACTGTCGCTGTCGCAGTCGCAGTCGGCGCTGTGAAAAATGCGCCTCAATGTCAGAGCGACAATAATTTCTCGCGCAGCTTATTTATGTTGGGCCCGACATCGTCATCTGAGTGAGTGTGACATACATCTCCACATGCATGTGCTTACATACATGCACACACACACACACGTATGTATGTATGTACGTACATCGATATGAAATGTAAATGTTGCAATTAATTCCAATTTTCACATTTTATTCAATTTGTTGTTGTTGCTTTTGTTGTTTTGTTTTGTTTTTGCTTTTGGCTTGTCGTGCAATAAGTTGCGCCAAACGACGTCAGCGGCGACGTCGACGGCGTCATCGTCAGCGACGCTGAAAATTGTTGAGATTCCATTCACATTCCAGCATGCAATTCGTAGTGGATTATGATGCACGTGTGTGTGTGTGTGTGGTGAGTGTGTGTGTGTTATACACTAGTAGTAGAAGTTGCTGTTGTTGTTTTTGTTGTTGCTGCTGCTGTTGTGGGCAGCGCCGTCTGCAGGCAGCGACTAAACAGGTGAGGCGTTGTGCATGTGATGGTGTGCATTCCAAAAACACACATACATTCACACACACACACACACACACACACTCACACATAGACACTGACAGTGGCCAGGCATGAGCAGGGCAATAAATACAGTGATCTGTTGCTGCCGCTGCTGCTTTTTAAAAGTAAATGAACGATAAAAAGTGAGCAGGCCTGGCCAGAGTGGCCAAGCCAGGCCAGGCCAGGCCGAGTCTCGATCTCGAGCCGGGGCCAGTCTGCGGCTAGTTTCTGCTCTCGTCAAGCTGCAAGAGGCGCGGGCGCTGGGTGGGCGGTTGTCCATTGATGGGAGTGCATAGACAGAGACAGAGAACAAGAGAGAGAGAGAGAAGGAAATAGAGATCCCCCTTTGCAGCACGCCACTGAATGCGACATCGACGCTGGCTGCTGCAAGTTGCAATCGACGAGCGACAACAACGACGACGACGACGACGAAAATGCAATTTAGCTCGTTTTTCTTGCTTCAATTTTTTCTTTTCTCTTTTTCCACACATTTTGAAACATGCTTGCTGCAACTGCATGTGTGAGTGAGCGTGTGTGTGTGTGTGTGTTTGTGTGTGAGTGTGTTTGTGCTTGAAAAAAGGGAAAACGAAACAAAAACAGAGCGCAGTAGCGTAGAGCAGCAATGAAGCAGCCTCAGCCGCCTTGTGGGGATAAGTCGCCAAGGAATGCGCATTTTTGCAATAATAATCAGCAACTAATACTATTTTTATCTTCTGCCCAGCGAGGCAGTGAGAGTGTGCTAGCCTGTGCGTGTGCGTTTCTGTCTATGTGTGTGTGTGTCTGTGATTCTGCGGGAGAGGATTGCTCCCCTGCAGCTCACTCATACAGCAGCAGCAGCCATAGAACACTCGCTCTCTCTCTCTCTCTCTCTCTCTGGCACACTCGCGCTCTCTTTGCTTGTTATTTTATTATACCCTTACAGAGGGTATATTAATACTGGCCAGAGGTTTTCAACGCATCTGAGGAGACTTTTCTGACTCTATAAAGTATAAGCATACAAATATTTCTAATGAGCACCCAAAGGGAAGTCGATCTAGCCTTGTCTACCTGTCGGTCTAGTTCCTCATTTTTTGAAAATCTTTATAAAGCTAGGCACATACTTCTTAATTCTGCAGACAGTAAACACGTTGGCTTGAGATAGTTTAAACCGATAAATCGCATAACTATTATACAACATTCCCACCGACTTTTCAGCATTTTTAAGATATTGCAAACAAGTTAACTAAATCTAAATCTCACTTCTTCTTTAAAAATAATTTGTTTATGCAATTATATCGTAATTATGAGAGAAATATGTACTTGAGATATATTTGTCTCACTTAAAGTGAATATATCCATATATGTACATATAAACATACATATGTATCTTCAATAGAAACAATCCATCTAAATGAGGGAATTTGTATGAAATGAAGTATTCTTTTTCGAGAAGTCTTTATTGAAATTAAACAATAATCTATGTATACTTTCTTCATTCAAAAAATTCTGATAGTTTTATCAGTTAAATCAGTCGATCAAAATATATAATATTCAAATAATTGTTTATCGTACGATATATCCAGCGATTATACGAGGGTCGTTTGATAAGTCCGTGACTTTTTGTATTTGCCGCGCACCTGCTCTAAATACAACACTGCTCCTGTCAGCAGTTATCGATTAACAGCTGACTGTAAAATTTTGAGAAAGCTGCGTTTTTTGGTTTGCGTTTTATAGGCATTGAAAGCAGACGATCTCGTGAATTTTAACGAAAATGGAAAAAAGTGAATTTCGTGTGCTAATGGCAAAATTTCATAAATTGGGCTACGAACTGCTACCCCATCCAGCATATTCTCCAGATTTAGCCCCCTGTGACTATTTTTTGTTTCCAAACATGAAGAAATGGCTCGGCGGTAAGAGATTCGGGTCAAATGAAGAGAAACACAGAAACAAACGACTATTTTGAGGGCCTTGAGAAAACCTATTATTTGGAAGGAATAAAAAAATTGGAAAAACGCTGGACTAAATGTATAGAGCTAAAAGGAGATTATGTTGAGAAATAAAACGCTTCTTTGACGAAAAAAATATATTTTATTCAAAAAGTCACGGACTTATCAAACGACCCTCGTAGTTAATAAATGTCTTAGCGAATATATTAACTATACAATTTTTTATACAATTCTGTAATACTAGATATATCTAGTATAGGAACAATTGCGGGAGATGCATTGCAAGTCCAGAAAGAGTATAAACTCTTCGGTATGCCAAAGGCAGCCTTTGTTTCTGGTTTTATTTGATTTTGCACTTGCTTTGCATTTTGATGGCCAATTCCTTATGCTTTTTACATGCGCACGCGACTCTCCCACTCGCATACCCACGCTGTAAACACCCACACAAACAGTGCAACAACAACACACACACACACGCTGGCACAGACGAACAATCTCAAGCATTTTACGAGCATTTTTAGTGACGTTTAGGCAATAGAGAGACTAACTAAAAATAGGCTTTTACATGCACCATTAGCATAAAACTTAACAGAGGCCGTGCAATGAACAGCAGCAGCACAACAGCGCTGTAAAGTGCACTCCCTGACTGTGCCTCCCTCCCTCCCCCTCTCTTTATCTGACATTGTGATAACACTAAATAGCTTATGTGCTGTAATTTGTTGTCCTACCTAGGATTCCTAGTAGCGACAGGTTTAATGGCCCCACGTTGACTGCTCATAATTGCTCATAAAACTGTCTCTCAACGCGGCAGATTGTCTTTCAAGTCATCCAAGCAAAAATTTGGCCGCAATTAAACAATTAAAAATTCCAATAGCGTAGCTCGCATTCAACGAGCCGCTTAATAACGCATCAAAAATCTCTTTCTCTCTCCCTCTCTTCAATAGACATCTGTACAAAAATGCGAGTGATTCCACTGTGAGTGTGCGAGTCTCTGTGCTCTACACACACCCTCTCTCGCACACCAATAGACAAGCTGTATTCTGTTTTGGCCTATTCGCATTGTTAATTAGTTATTGGCTATATGTATTTATTTTTTGCGGTATGTGTGGAATGCGAAAATTCCCAAAATTGCCACAGACTGTTTGCCAGCAACAGGGTGGCAGGGGGTTGAGGGGGTACTAGTCTGTTAAGGGATTGGGGCAGGGGATACACTTTCAAGCTATAGCTTCTGTTGACATTCGGATCTGCCGTGTGTTTGTTCATGATCCGAAGCACCTTCACAGTCGCTTATCTTATGTGCGTACATATTATTTATGTGTGTGTGTGTATGCAGATAGTACATCTCAGGCCTCTAAATTCTGCATTCCACAGCGTTATAACAAAATGCGTAGCGTCAACAAAACAAGGCGCAAAAGTCAACTTTTGTCAACAAAATAATTAAACTCTCTTGTCGGTGCAAAATATGTACACAAGCTGAATTTACGGCCCAGCGAGGCCGCCGACATTTGCTGCAAATATCGTATGCTGAACTAATATTCTCACGACTTTAACGATGTACAAATTTGTAAATTTGCCATCCCTAAGCAAGTTGTACGAACATTTTTCAGTTCACTATCAACAAGAGCTGCCTGATAGAAGACAGTACAAAATCAAAAGAACGAATGAACAATTGGGCAAAATGATAAAATAAAAGGATAATATGCTTTTGATTCGGCATGCCGAAGGCCTTATATTATTAGACGATCCTGTTCCCTCAGATCGTTCCTACACTAGTGAGATTTAATAGTACATTATATTATGTCCATTCTTCATACATACACGTGTATTTCGGTCGTTTGTGCCTATGGCAATTAAATGCTACATTGATCCAATTTTGGTGAATTACTAAATATTTAGAAAAAATTCTATGGAATACATTTTTTTACAATTTCTTGACAAATATCAAATAACGACCGATAGTTTGTATGGCAGTTTTACGGTGTATAGGGCCGATCCGACTCGCTCTAATTTCTTTACAGAGTGCAGCAATACGAATCATGTGTATTTTCATCAAGGTAGTTTTAAAACTGTGAGACGGACAGGCTTAGTTCAATTTCTCTGTTGATTCAGAATATACTTTCGACGCTCAAAAAATCAGGACAAATATCTAAACTCTCTAGTAAAATAGAAAACAGATCTGTTCGGAATCAAACTAACCAGGCAGCCCTGGTATCAACATGATATCAAACAGCTGTGAGCTTTTTTTAACATTTCTTTCTTAATATAAACAGCTGTTAGTAACAGCTGCACTGTAAACTGTTAACATTTAAGGTCTCACGTTTCGTTCATAGAATATGTTTTATTTTGGTGCCTTATTTGTTGTTCGATAAACATCAACTTAGTTTCTCTGTCCCCATATGTTTTAGCTTCAATTATGCATAATTATATGTATGTACACATACACATACACATACAAATGTACATACAGTTACAGAGCTGCAGTTGCTGTTCAGTTAACTCATTTGCACTTGGCACAGTTCGCTTGAATTTTTTCGGCAATTTCGTCTGTTTGTTTACACACAAATTTGTATACAAGTATAAACATGTGTGTGTGTGTGTTTCTGTATATCTATTGATGGTCGTTTTCATAGTCAGGTGCGCACGCCAATTCCTTTCCCTTGCCCACCTCTTCTACTGCTGCTGCTCCACCTGCGTTGTCGGGCGATTCGCTAATTTCGTGGTATGTGAATTTAATGGGTCGTCATAAAATGATTTTTGGGCGAATTCATGCATACGCTTCCCAGAATTCGGCTATGACATAATGCGTCGCTGCTACTTTCATGCATAAATTATGGTATGTGGGGTGTGAGGCATGGGGCATGCGCCACCAGATCTTGCAACAGCGCCGACTCACCTCTCTTGTTTCAAGTTTGCAAATCATTATTTGCTGACGATTTCATTGTGTTTCATTTCCGACTAGACCCTCCCACGCCCACCTACCTCCCTCCCTCCCTTCCTGCATTCGCTGCAGACTCAGGCGCAGAAAAACTGTAACAAAGTGTCGAAAACATTTACCGCGCTCTCTGCGTGCCTCTCTTCTGACTCACGTCTTCGGTATGTAAATGAGTAGTGCGTGTTTGTGTGTGTGTCTGTGTGTGTGTGAGTGATGAAGCAGTTTCTGTAGTTGCCTCCAGACGCGCTGCGACTGCGTAGCGTGTGACAATTTGAATACCCTCTACTCGTTTAGCACTTCACTCAGGGTATATTCCAGTTGAGGCATATCGCTAATGTAATTCGATTGGGCAAGATCTCCCCAACACTTCTTGTAGTAACTCCTTATCGTATATAGCCGTATCCTGCCGACTCTTTAATGCCCTATTAACACTTCGAGTGAGTAAAGAAGGTGTGGGCAAATGAGGTTTGTAATGACCAGCTTTAAAAGTGTTTACGATCAAAGCATTTACCAATCTCAGGTGGCTTTTAAAGATATTGTGTTTACGGTTGGTAAATGACGAAAGAACTCAATGCAGTAAGTTTTATAGAGTCGGGAGGGAATTTATTTTTATTACATGCCTTAAATGTCCTATAAAAAGGGGAGTTAAACTTGCAAGTGTTCGAGGATGTCATAATTTAAGGTATCTTTGCGTCGATCACTCGCTCCCTCCCGCTCTCTTTTGTCTCTTCAGTTGTAGTAATCTTGTGTCTTCTTCTGTTTTGTGTCTATTTTCAGCAAGTTGGCGACATCGATCGTGTATATTATTAATTAAAATTCCGTCAAGCCGTGTGTCGCCTTGTTTCTTGTGCGCGGTCTAAAAAATCTGAAAAAGAATCGAAAAATCAACCGCAACAACAACAAAAATAACAACAATAATAAATATAATATTTTGTATTCAAATATGTAATTTCATTCGTCGAGTGACCGAAATATTAATTAAATGTGCCTCGATGATGAAAAGTGCCTTAGGATTTGTGATAAAAGAAATCAAATAAAACAGAATGAGAAGGTGAATTAAATGTGGAATCAAGTGAAGCAAAGAGTTACAAGCAAAATGAAGACTTAAGAGGTCTTTGAAGTGAAAATGGAAATCAATTTGGGCAGCGATTTCGCCAAGTCGAAACTGATTTTATTATAATGCAAATGAAGTGTCTAGTGTCCAGATCAAACACACAAACGGCGACTAAGTCCGACCTGCGCGGCAAACACAAATATCTCTATTAGAACAACAACAAGTAGAGGAATTGCTGCGACAATAAAATACATTAATATACTAAGCTAGTACGAAGTCAACTTTAACCAAGACTGGGAACGAGACTAGTGAGTGGATTACGATACGGGGCAGCATACCCGTCTGCGGACAACTTAGGCCAAAGCAGAAGCGAATAAAAGCACGGCTAGACGAGGAATTCTATTACACGCACACTCACGCGCTACACACACGCACACACATCAAGTGAGAGAGCGGGAGACAGAGAGACTCGCAGATTAACAAGTATTTATTTAAATCAAATCAAATTGCTGCTGTCCCAGTGTGCGTTCGTGTGTGAGCGCGAGCGAAAGTGCACTAGTGTGTGTGCCCGAGTCCGTGTCGGTGTCGGTGTCGGCGTCATCCGTGTGTGTGTGTGTGTGAGAGCGAGAGAGTGATTGGAGCATTTTGTGATATGAGTGCTAAATATCACAAGGAGAAGAAGCAGCAGCAGCATAATGCATCCAGCGGGCGAAAAAAGGGGCGGTCGCCCCAATGATAAATACACAGCAGAAGCGCTCAAGAGCATTAAGCAGGATCTAACCCGATTCGAAGTACAAAATAATCATAGAAATAATCAGGTGAGTTCACAATCCCTCCCTCCTCCCTAAATATAAGTGGATATAGAACTAACTCTTAAGCAATAAAAATGCAACCTTTGATAGAATTTACTCACTCTTGTGGCATCAGGGAAGTTCCCATTAGCATTCTTACAGAACAGGGGGAAACTATTTGATGACTCATTTAATGTGGAAGACCATGAAAAATGCAGATGAAAAGCTTTTATGTATACATTAAAACCCAGCTTAATATGCAATACTACAGAAAACAATAAAAAAGGAATCAGTTTGAGTGAGTGAAAGAGGGGGACCAATGGGTGCATAACTCACATAAAAATAACTTATCAGTTGTTTAAGTAGTTTACAAATAATGCGACAACATATTCCAGACGTAGTAAAATTACATAAAACTATTAAAATCTGACGATAGCTACAGTCGACTGCATCCGAAAGTGTGATACCCTTCGACTGCTACAAATAAATGAACAATTCCTAAAGTCAAATTATTTTTTTGGATATAAGTTTCTTACATTTACACACATATGCAGACACTTGCGACAGTGAAATGCATAACATTAAGTAATAGGTTTAATAGATATTAATTATAAATCCATATGCAAAGCGGAAATTTATACTGTACTGAATATTTGCCCGACACTTTACTGAATCGCGGGGACCGTAGGCGTGGCAAAACAAAGTCGAAACAAACCTGATGTTTGTATATTAACATATAAATACAAGAACCTTCAAGAGAAATGTCTGTATCTAGCTTTTAGGTGGTAAAAAGTAAATAATTGTTCCCTTGTCATGTTATTCTAATAAGAATATACAAGTATATTATATTTGGCCTTAGGAAACATCTCCGACCCCATAAAGTAGAAAGGTTATACCTAACTTTGTGACTGCCGAAAAAGTATGTAACAGGCAGATGGAGGCGTGGCAAACTTTATATTTTCTAAATCAGAACAAACAGCAGAGTTGATGAAGCCATGTCCGTCGGTCCCTCTGTCTGTCCGTCGGTATGATATACATATATAGTAAATATGTGTTATTATTGCAATGGAATTTATATGCAGGACTGTTTATTTTTGGTAAACGCAGAATTAATAAATAGTTTAATTGATTTCTGAAAATTTGGTTGCGATCATATAATTGAGATAGAAGTTTTTCAAGAAATTCTTAATATGTACTGTTTTCGAGATCCCTTCCAGAAATGCAACAAAAACTACACATAACATAGAAGTTATCTATTGATGAAATCGAAGCGGGTATATCACAGTCGAGCACACTCGACACTTGTTTGTTGTTAATATATTATTTTTAACAAATTAAACTAGTTTAACTAATTAAACTTCACCGGAATAGAGGTCGAAGGGTATCCGACTGTCGAGTGCGCGTGACTGTTGCTATCGTCTAATTTGCTACTAATTTGAATTGTGTGGCTAAACCGCAATAATGATTTACACAGAAAAGGTTTTATTTGACACAACAAAACTGGGATTCATTTTCCGGCAGTAAGATATGAAGATATTTGTCTTCCTAGACGAAGAATAAAGGAGACAACACTGTGTGGAAACAGGCTTTCCTGGCAGCCCTGGTTAACACAGACAAGAAAAAAGAATAAATGCACTTTGTGGGGTCTGCTTCGCCTCCACATGCACAAACATACACTTTAATGAAGTAAGTATACCCTTTTTGAAATTTTTAATGGTCGAAGGGTATAAAAAGCATGAGAAACACGACAACTGACAAGAAATAAACAGCCAGATAAAACGCATGTCGAGAAGCATAACAATAAAAGACGAGGCAAAATCAAACTCGGCTCGGCAGCTGCGTGGGCGACTGTGAAAAACTTGTTCACCTGACGGCGACGGCACGAGCCAAGTTATTCACCTGTGCGTGGTGCGTGATGCACTGCGCTACACGTGAAAATACTTCAGTGTTGGCCAAGACATTTCTCATAGTCAACGGAGAGAGTGCGTGGGCTGAAAGGATTTGACATTTCTACGCACTGACGAGAATAAGTTGGTCAAAGCTCAGGGGCAAGAGATACAAGGAAAAGAGACGAACAGAAACAGAATGTTTCCATAAACGAAGTACAATTCTAGGTGAGTGTGCGTGTGTGTGTGTGTGAGCTAAAAATAAATGCAGAGAGCTTGAAATGAAATTAATGAACTGCCAACGAAATGCAATTGACCTTCTGCCATTCCACACACACGCGCAAGCATACACACAGATACACAGCTGAGTGGGCGTTGGATGCCAGACAATATGTCCAGCCACCTCTTGCGCTCTCCCGCTCCCGCTCTTTGGCTCTCTTTGCGAGCGTGCCTGTATGGGTGCACGCGATCGGCCTGGATATCAAGCATTGACGTCACAGCTGTCAAAATCCCAACGAAACAACGAATGCCACATTGAAAGAGAGAGAGAGATGATGGGAGAGTGGCAGAGTGGGAGAGCGCTGCAATTTTGCGAATAATGCTTTATAAACGATTTGCACTTTGCCTGCTGCCTCAAGCAGAAAGTGTTGCCTCACGGTGCGCAAGAGAAGAATGTATGTATATTGGACACTGGACACACCAGTGATCCCTGGACACTGGACACTGAACACTGGTTGCCTGGCAAGTCATAAAAATGCTTAAATATGATCTGACGTGTCATTAATTTAAAATTTTACGATTCTACTGCCAGCTACTGTTTGTGCGATTGTAAATTATGATCGAGCGGTCGAACCGTACGATTACTTGGCATTCCTGCGGCTAAGCCGCCTCTTGAGTTTGAGCCTGGCTAGCGATGGGGCATGAGGAGGGGCCTGGGGCGGCTGAGAGGCGTCATCTGGAGACTAATGCAATATTGGAAAAGAGCGCAGCTTTCGGGCCATAAAAAGAAGTTAGTTGACGGGATGCGGCAAATTGTTATGACCAGAGCTCGTCGGCATCGCAACAGTGGACAGTTTTATATGCATCTGCCGCAGCCGAGGGCGTGTTGCATTTTCGTTTCTTCTTTATGGGGTTTCTCTATGGCATCGTTCGGGACATATTTTGACAACTTTCGCCTTCCCCGAACCGCCACGTGGCTCTGGCTAATTGGCCATGCTGCGCACACTAAATGCCAGACCATAATCTGGTCATATATAGCGATTTGTGAGTCGTGGATCGACTGGTTCCTCCCCGACCCCCTCTTTCATTTCTCTGTCTATTAGTCCTAGCCATATATGTGGGCAGCCGAGACGATAAATAAACACACAATTTATTCATGGCTCGCTCAACACTTTCGGCGGCCATGTTCACGCCCACGATCAGCTGCTTCTTTTGGACGGCTTTTTAGCCGCCGTCGTTGGCTACCATTAAACGATCGTGCCGCATTTGACAATACTATAAATATCAAATAGCTGCGCGCGTCGCGTCTATTTAGCCTAGACAGGAACCAGCCGGCCGAGCCGAGCTGATGCCCAAATTGAGACGAAAATATTTGTGAAACCTTACGTAGAACTAATTAAAATAACAAAACGATTTAAATAAATCTAGGGAGACGCTAGCGCCAACACGCCGAATGTGAAGCTAAATGACATTATAAAAATTAAAATAAATACGCGTGACAATACGCCAATATGCATAAATAAATTAGCCAAGCCCGAAAAGCAATGAAATCAAACAATGCACAGATTTGATTTCATCTTTCCGTTCCCCGGCACAGTTTACCACTGTTAATGCCCCTTCATATAATGTATGCTAGAGCTGGAAAAATATCGATATTTCCGTAAATTGATATATCGATCTTTTCATTGATATATCGATATATCGAAGTTTTTTAGGGGGCAAGCTTAACATATTAAATAAATGAATCAAAATTATACCTATTTAAACAAAAACATTTTATTTGAGATCCATTCTCTTAATTCTAAAAATCTTCAAAAGAATATATCGAGTTCAACTTACAAGAATTTACTTTTACTGTCATGCAAAACTGTCAATATCTTCACTCCTAAATTTGATCTTGTTTTGTTGCTATGTATATTATTTGACTATGATTCCTAAAAATATGAAGCGATTTGATTAACTAGAAGATATGCCAAAGAAAAATATGAAAAAGTCCAAAAGTTACAACAATTATGCCCTCTGTATGTCAAAACATTTTATTCATGTTTTTATCGTTAAAGTTCCTTTGCTAGCATTTTATTAGTTGAGGATGGATAATTTATTGAAAAAATCAATTTGATTTTTAGGTTGTAAGGTCACAAATTTAAAGTTCTGAGTCAGACTAAATCTATCACTGTTATATCTTATAAATATTGACATACAGTATCAAAGTTAGACATTATCCTATTTCAGTGAATTGCAAAATTACAAAAACCCTAAGGGAATTACTATTCCGTTTGGAATGTATAGGAATGTTTTTTTTTCCATACCGTAAGCATTTAGCTATAATCTGTCGTCCATTCAACTAACTGGTTTTTAATAAAAACAACATTTGTACCCTAAGGGCTAACACCAATGTAGAATTTAAAATAAAACTGTTTTTGACTTAAAAAATTCAGCTCTTCTAGAATATGATGGACTAAAGACAGTTCCACGAACGAACGAAGAACAATTCGGTGGATAGTTACCGGTTAAGGATACACTTACCATTTGGGATTTTAAGTTATTGCAGGGGTCACTAAATTAAGACAGAGTATATTTATATATCTTACATCTATCATGCAAACTATCGGCTATTTATGTTCCATGTCAAGATATTCCTACCGAATTTACTTTACATATACAAGTAATATAATAAAATCAGACCACTATAACATATAGATGCCCTAGGAAGGAATAACATAACATAAAACTACCCATTGAAGTTAGATATAACATTCTGCACCTTTATGTTATGTCACAATTATAGAAAAGATCGAAGAATGTAAAAAAAAATATAGAACCTCCAGCATGCCGAATGTCGATTTCGTATCGTCCAATGGTACGAAGTTATAATACGCTCAAACCCTTATGATAGATTTAAAGTGTATATAGTTATTTTGCAAAGGCTTATCGACCCCAACAAATCAATCTCTAGGTTCCTTAAAATATATTTGATAAAGTTCGCTTTAATTATTTGGAGGTTTCCCAATTTTATTTACGTCTGTTGGGGACCGATTTTCAACTAATTTAGGCGAGCCTCGCGCGACGTGTCGCTATTTTCTCAGGAATTTTCACCTAAATAAAAACATTGTCCACGTACACAAATGTATACACATACATATGTATATATCATTTTCGGTGGAAGCCAAAAAAGAACATTGGCCATCTCTTCTAATAAGAAAATGAACGAGGCATCAGCAGAAAAATGTTTGACTGCTATAGTTGGTAAAGCTTTCCCCGAAGAATATACTATACAGACACATTTGCATACGTATTTATATGGGCAGCCGCTGATCAGTGTGTGTGTGTGTGTGGTTCCCATTTGCCAAAAGTTTTGATGTATTTTTTGGCGTTGTGGGCAATCTTCGTCAAATTATGTATCTTTGCCAAGAAAATCCCCAAATACTCGGAATTCTCCAACGGTTGATTGCAATAAGAGAACAAATAATAATAATAATATTTATAAGCAAACGGGCATTTGTACTGGCTCGCAAGTATCTCGGTCAAGGTGATAATTGCTTGCACCTTACGGACTTGCGGTCTAACTTACGATATTCGGCAGTTGCATGCGACCAGGCGGAGGTGCTTAAGTGGATAAGCGAAAGTGTTCACCTACCTCCTGCCCCATTTCACCCACCCCATCGTAATCCAATTTATTTTATTTCAACATTTGGCACTGCAAATTTGCGCGTTGGCGAAGGGAGGAGAGGCGTCGGGGCTTGTGGCGTGTTGTGGTTTAGCTGATTTAGTGGGCCCATTGGCTTTTGCTAATTTGCCGACAATTGGTTCGCTTGTAAGGCGAATCGGGCAGAAGACATCGCGTCGCTTCACATCGCATCGGCGCGTCGCCCAGTCTGCTGGGGGTCTTTGTTGGGTTTCGCGACCTTGGTTTTAATTAGCCTGGTCGCGCATTAAGAGTACGCCCACTTGAGGGTTAAATGCAGCTCACGACAGAAACAGAAAGACAGAATGTATAAAACAAGTGTAGATATTGTATATACAATATAGATACGCATCTATTTGAATTTCTTTGTTTGATACCCTTTAAATTAGTAGAGCATCTATAATTTTGATAAAGCTAAAGTTAATGTATTGTTGAATTCATTAATTTAGTGCAAGAGAAACTATATAACCAAATTGTATTAAATGTATGGTTCCAAAATCATAAAACATCTGAAAAACTGAACTACTCCAAAATACATTTTCAAGAAGCTACATAACAGTGTTTGAAATACTCTTATTTCATCTTATAAAGCATCACAAACAAAAAAGTAAGACTACCTTAGGCCTTTTAAAATATTTATATACTTTGTATATGGTAATATTTTTAATATATAAAAATATGATTGTACAGATTTACTTTACATTATAAAAATTGTCATTAGTAGTTATTAGGACACAAATTGATTAACAGAACGATTTTATGTGAAATTCTGACTGATTGTTCCCATAACAATATATTTGAACTAGGTTACTGAATAACTTGATTTTTGATACCGATAAATAAAGTTATTTTAAAGAATAATACGTAATTTCGGCCTATTGTGAGCTTAATTTGCATAGACAAAGGCTGATATAGTTAACCAATAGTTTTTATTGGAGCTGTACTATATATCGGTCCGATCTGGCTCGTTCAGATTTTTGTACAGTGTGTTTCATTGAAAAGTTGAAAAGTGATTCAGTAATACCGCTAAAAATCTGATGAATCTCGTTTCAATGTACGGATATAGCCAGTTTAACTAACCCTTTAATGCTAATTGTGAATATACTTCTGCAGAAAGAGAGTATACCCTCTGCAAGGGTATATGTAAATAGCTTTAACATTAGCATACAATGTTAACACGTTTCCAACATGACTGTGTGCGTGATTCTTCGATTATTTCTCGTCACGTTGCCATCTCGAATTTATTGCCATCACTCATGGCAGAGTCAAACTGTGAGGATCAGTCACAAAAGAAAGAAGATGATGTAGTAGCATCAAAAGAATGCGTAAAACGGGTAGCAGCAGCGCACAGTGCACACACACAAACAAACAAAGAAGCATAAACACACACACACACATGCCTATGCATGTGTGTATTCGAAACGAAGACACACAGTCTGAACACTGAATGTTGACTCTGTCTCTCTGTTTGCCTGCAATCTGTCAGCCGGCGATCGTCCGTCTTCTTGTTGTTGCTTCTCTCTTTCGTGCGGGTTCTCTCTTTATCTGTTTTCATTTGCCTGTTCTCTGTTTACGTGTGTATGTGTACTTGTGTATATGTATTTGGTGCTCCTGACTTTTCGGAATTTCTGAACGATGGCAAGAATTTGATTTCGTTGCTTTGGTCTCCGCGTTTCTTGGTCTTTTGTTTTAGGCGCTGTTCGCGTTTTTGTTTTTATTTTGTATGCGCGCCTTTTGTTTAGTTTTCGAACTGCCCCAAACACTCACACACAGAACAACAGGCACACTCACACACACATAGAAATAAACACACATGCAATGTTTCTCACAGCGCAGGAATGTTTCTCCAACAGAGGCGGCGTTGGGCACAGTTTTTTAGGGGGACTGACAGCATGCAGTGTAGATTGTTGAATCACGTCGAACAGTTCAGGTGCATGGGGGATGTTATTATTTCCACTGTACCATATGCTAAATAACTGGTTTAACTTTTGCATCGAAAAAAAAAAAATGATGAAAAAATTAAGATGAACACCTTCTATGCAGAAAATAAATCCTAAGCAGTATAAAAGTACTTCAACCCTTACTCGTGTTGGATTAATACTGTTTGATTCAATAAATGGCCGTTGATTGTAGAAAATAGCCAATGCAAATACCTTCTAGTTGCTCAGGTCCAAGATTCAAATCGATAATTCGATAGCAGCGATAACAACGATATCAAGTATAGCTCCATAACTGACTATCTTCTCCTCTTTCTGTTCCTCTCGTAGAATTACACACCTCTGCGATATACCGCCGCCAATGGACGCAACGAAGCGCCCGATTACCACCACGCAAAGCTGCCACTGGATCCACCGTCGGCGTCGGCGTCTCCCTCGCCCGATGTCGGAGTGGGGGTCGGGGGCGTACCGCCATCGGCAGTCGCCGTCGGCGGCGGCGTCGCTCTGGCTGCGGCCAACGGACACGTGCCAAAGATGATCAACGCTCTGATACCGCCCAAGCTCATACGGAAGCCGAGCATCGAGCGCGAGACGCCGACGCACTATCTGCGCTGCAGTCCGGCTCTGGACTCGGGGGCGGGCAGCTCCCGCTCGGACAGTCCACACTCGCACACCCACCAGCAGCTCAGTGGCCGCGCCAGCACCGGCCAGTACTCGCCGTCGCCCAGCAGCTTCAGCGATGCAGCGCCGCCGGCGCCACCACCGCGCAACCCCACCGGTGTGGGCAACTCTGCGACGCCACCGCCACCTCCACCCACCAATCAGATGTTCAAACGCCGCTCTCCGGCCCTCAATCGTCCGGCTGCCATCACGCCCAGCGGGCCAACGACGCGCGGTACCTCGCCGGTGGTACCGCTGAACGGCGGTGCCGGCATCAAGGCAACACAGCAGTTGACGCAGCAGATGAAGGCGCTGAACATGTATTCCGGCGGGGGCAGTGGTGCCGTCGTCGAGCCACCGCCGCCGTATCTCATCAATACGGTGGTGGTCTCGGCAGCACCACCGCCACCAAGCTACACCGCCTCCATGCAGTCGCGTCAATCGCCAACGCAATCGCAGCAGTCGGACTACCGCAAATCGCCAAGCAGTGGCATTTACTCGGCCACGTCCGCCGGATCGCCCAGTCCGATCACGGTGAGCAACAGCAGCGGAATTCTGCCGGCATCGGGAGGCGTGGCCAGGCCGCAGCCGCGTGTGTATCAGGCACGCACGCAGCAGCCCATCATCATGCAGAGCGTCAAGTCCACGCAGGTGCAGAAGCCAGTGCTGCAGACCGCTGTGGCTCCCCAGTCGCCCGTAAGCGCATCCGCCAGTAATTCTCCCGTACATGTGCTCGCCGCGCCGCCTTCCTATCCGCAGAAGTCGCCGGCTGTGGTGCAGCAACAACAGCAGGCGGCCGCTGCGGCCCAGCAGCACTCGCCACTGCTGGCGTCAGCTCCTGTCGTGGTGCCTGGTGCCGTGAAGCCGCCTACGCCAACGACGCCGCCGCTTATTGTCGGAGCATTGAACGCAACGGTGATTGGCAAGCCGGGCTGCATTGAGCCACCTTCCTATGCGAAAAGCATGCAGGCCAAGGCGGCAACAACGCCGCAACCCCAGCAGCAACAGCAAATGGTGCAGCAACAACAACAGCAACAACAACAACAGCAGCAACAACAGCAGCAGCAGCAGCAACAACAGTTGCAGGCCCTGCGTGCTCTGCAGGCACAGCAGCAACAACAGCATATGCAGCAGCAGCAACAACAACAGCAACAAAAGGTGAGTGCGAAGGTGTCTCCAGTGGCAGCTGTAACTAACCTACTCTCTCTCCCCACAGCAACAGTTGCCCGTGAGCAGCAATGGCAACACGACGCGACAGTTGCCGCCGCCGCCACCATATCAAAGCGCGCGCGTCACCACGCCCGAGTTGGCCAGCAGTAACAGCAACAACAACGGCAACGGCAATGTAAAGAACATAAATAACAACAACAACGTCAACCTGACAACTGAAATGAAACCTGCAAGCAACAACAATAACAACAACATACAGATCAGCAATAGTAATTTGGCCACAACGCCACCGATCCCCCCGGCGAAATACAGCGGAAGTGGCGGCAACGGCAACAGCTCGGGGGGAAGCAATGGTAGCACAGCAACATCGACAACATCATCCGCCGCCTGCAAGAAGATTAAGCACGCCTCGCCCATCCCTGAACGCAAGAAGATCTCCAAGGAGAAGGAAGAAGAGCGCAAAGAGTTTCGCATACGTCAATATTCGCCGCAGGCTTTCAAGTTCTTCATGGAACAGCATATCGAGAATGTAATCAAGTCCTATCGACAGCGCACCTTCCGCAAGAATCAGCTGGAGAAGGAGATGCACAATGTGGGCCTGTCGGAAGCGACGCAAATCGAGATGCGTAAAATGCTTAACCAGAAGGAGAGCAACTACATACGCCTCAAGCGCGCCAAAATGGACAAGAGCATGTTCGTCAAGATCAAGCCCATCGGTGTCGGGGCATTCGGCGAGGTGACGCTGGTCAGCAAAATCGACACCACGGATCATCTGTACGCGATGAAGACGCTGCGCAAAGCCGACGTCCTCAAGCGCAACCAGGTGGCGCATGTGAAAGCCGAACGTGATATTCTGGCCGAGGCCGACAACAATTGGGTTGTCAAGCTCTACTATAGTTTTCAGGATAAGGATAATTTATATTTCGTTATGGATTACATACCCGGTGAGTGCTTAGACACCTTAAACTAATCTATTCTTTGCTAATGATACATATTACCAAGGCGGCGATCTGATGTCTCTGCTGATCAAGCTGGGAATCTTCGAGGAACCGCTGGCACGTTTCTACATAGCTGAGGTCACCTGCGCTGTGGACAGTGTACACAAGATGGGCTTCATCCACAGGTGCGAAACCAAAGTGAATACCAACTTAACATATCATAATATAATATATATTCCTTGTGCTTACAGAGACATCAAGCCTGACAACATACTCATCGATCGGAATGGGCATATAAAACTAACGGATTTCGGACTATGCACCGGCTTCAGATGGACGCACAACTCTAAATACTACCAGGAAAACGGTAAGTCGGTCGCTTTCAATGCAAATGAATGACCATGCTAATAGTTTCTTCCTTGTTTTCAGGCAATCATTCGCGGCAAGACTCTATGGAGCCTTGGGAGGATTACTCCGAGAATGGTCCTAAGCCACATGTCTTGGAGAGGTTAGTCGAGCGCACTGCGCTCTCCGCGCTCTTGTTGTAGGTGGACACTAATCCCATTTGCTTCTTCTACACAGGCGACGCATGCGCGACCATCAAAGGGTGCTGGCACATTCTCTGGTCGGCACACCCAACTATATTGCTCCCGAAGTGTTAGAGCGAAGTGGTTATACCCAATTGTGCGATTACTGGAGCGTTGGAGTCATACTCTACGAGATGCTAGTGGGCCAGCCTCCTTTCCTGGCCAACAGTCCCATGGAGACGCAACAGAAGGTGCGTGCATGTGTACACTGCTAGTCGCAGGACTTGGATTTAATAGTTATATCATTGGCAGGTCATAAATTGGGAGAAGACGCTTCACATACCACCGCAGGCGAATCTGTCACGCGAGGCAACGGATCTCATACGGCGACTCTGCGCCTCGGCAGATAAGCGTCTGGGCAAGAGCGTAGATGAGGTGAAGGCTCACGAGTTCTTTAAGGGCATCGACTTTGCGGACATGCGAAAGCAGAAGGCGCCGTATATACCTGAAATCAAGCATCCAACGGATACGTCCAACTTCGATCCCGTTGATCCGGACAAACTGCGCTCGAATGATTCCAATTTGAGCAGTGGCGATGATATCGACTTGAATGATAGGCAGTTCCATGGATTTTTCGAATTTACCTTTAGAAGATTTTTCGATGATCGGCAACAGCCGGACATGACGGACGATCAGACGCCGGTCTATGTCTGAGATAGGGTCGTGTTCCGTTTCCATATAGCGTTGTTAGTCAAATAGTCACAAAACTGAGGATACAACAAGCGGCAGCACACACACAGACACCCAGACACCCTTACTCACACATAATCAGTACACACACCTTATGGCCGTTAACAGAGTGCCAACAGCGTGTAAACAGCGGCGCTGTTAAGTCTAAGCAATTAATTAACATATTCATTAGTGTTTTAATGGAATTTGTTGCCAAAAAGTTGAGGCGCAAAGAGGATAGAAGCAAAAAGATGTTGTAGCTTTGGCATATTTTGGTTGTTTTTTGTTTTTTTTTATCGTACAACTTATTGAAAATGGCATAAACATCATCAAACAGAAGAACTACATACATATTTAAGAAACATATTTATAAAAAAGGAAAAAATTAGCTACGAATGGATAAAAAGGGACTTCGCATCAAATACATACACTCATGAACACACACCTACATATATGCTTGATTGCATGAACTGAATAAATTTAACTGAAATGAAGCATTACTTTTGATTTTCTTTGTAAACTAAAGATCTTGTATACTCCAACACGTACACACACATGCATATTTACAATAACATACAGTAGTTATGTACGAGAACGGCAAAATTTGATAAATATAATCTTGGAATGCCAAGCGAACCAATTTCTGGTGCTCAGAACACAGACACATTTAGATGTGAACTACCAACTGATAGCAGAAGCGAATTTAACTAAGCCTAGACAACTTTCATACACACACACACACATAAATAAACGCTACATATACACACACGACCAATTTTAAATGTTCCCTAGGTGGCAAGTCAACTATCCAGCAGGCTGGATAGTCGAAGCCACTAAATGGACTGAAAACATTAGCCTTACAACAATTCTATGCGACGATCCAAAAGATCCACCAGATTGTCGGACAGCATCGCACCAAGTTAGCGATATAAGCGGGTCTTATAAGCCTAATCTACAGCTCTATTCTATATACTATGCCCGCGGGCGCGCTATGAACTCTATATCACATTGTATCATTACTCATTCTACTATCTTCGATCGTTTTACGATTTCGCGCCCCTCTCCCAACACCCAGCCCTCCCTATAAAGAAAGAACAAACTAAAATGTATCTGTCGTATAGATTCTATATACATACATATACTATATATATACATATATTTAACTAATAAATCTAGCTGGAAACATATTTAGCAATGTTAGAGGAACTTGTTGAATGCCAAATGAAATTGTTTTTTATAATATTCAACAGAAACCTTATGAGAAACCTATAAGAAATCAAAAGCAAAACTAAGAAAAATATATATTTTATATATACATACATAATAATTTTATACGTATACAAACATACATATATATATACTGTAAACGAAAATTTAATGTTAGTTTTATATAAAACTATGCAATACTTTGTTAGTATCTAAGATGTTTTTTAGTTTATAAACAAATTGCTAACAATAATGTAGTGTAATTTTCATGTCTAAGCAAAAGTATATCCAACTTTTTTGTTATTTGTAAGTTCATTGGATATGCGATTTAATTGGAAATCTGTGAAATTAGCCCGAGTTTGTTTTAAGCTTAAAGTACAGAGAGCTAATCGACGAAATCCACTGTGTGTGCCTTGACCAATTAATTTACAATAACAAATTAATAAATGGAAAGAAAAATATGTAAAAATAAAACATTGTTTGTTTCTGGGACTTTGCTAATCTTTTCATGGAACCTTTTCGTAAAGGAATATCGTCTATGTTGGGTGAGTGCATTAGTTCGTACCCGATTCAGCTTTGGAATGTTTACATATTATACATCGTTGAAAAGGTGACAGTCCGAACCGTCGATCAAGCATAAGAAATCATCTCATTTTGGCTTGAGTTGAAGATGAACATCGGAAAAGAGCTTATTCTTTTTATTATGTGACTTCATGTGACAGTTTTCCTGTTCTTGCGTTGATCATTGTTGTATCTGATAGATGTTTCGTTAACATATTTAGTTCCCAGGAAATCAATCCGATTTTGCTTTTCATTCAATTAAGGCCAAACTAATATTTACTCTTGAATGAAAGCAACTCATTTGTAAATATAGTATGTCGGAACGATCAAGATTGAACCAATAAACCTTATAACTGTCATAGAACGTATTGCCCGATGCTTGTTATTTTCAGATAAGGAATAATCGGCCAAATAAAGAGTTTTTATGAGAAGCTTAATAATATTTATTTTTAACTTATCAGTGCCAATAAAAAGTTAGACTGTAATCAACAAACACTTTTGCATTTCAGTAAAGTCTGACAATAATGTCCTGAATCTTTTATAGGATTTAATAAAGATCTTTCTAATAAAATTGTAAAGAGATTGCAGTTATTATAGCTGTCAATGATCAATGATCTGCACTATTATACGAGTCCGATAGTGGTAGCCGCTAGAGTAATTATCGTGTGGTATATTCTCTTAGACGGGTACTATCATCGGACTTGTATGTTTTAACCGCGTGTGAAAGCGGATTTAAGAAAAATTTATAAATAGCCATATCGGTCGGTGATTTGATTCTTGTTTCTGGTAGGGAAATCGCGCAATGAAATCAAAGAGCGTTTGGATGCTGTGCACGGTGACTTTTCTCCTTCGATGGCGACCATCAAAAAGTATCTTAGAAGAGATTCACGCAAAAACCTGCAAGGGCATAGAAGTTTCGGTATGTCGAGAATATCCTTTAATTCTAGTTTTAAATGTATTTCCCTGCATATTCCATTCCTGTTCTGACACTGGATAATGACGAACGGTTAATGGAGATATTCTCTTTAGTAACCAATCTGGTCTTACACCCCTTGGAATATAAAGATAATTTTGGTTTGAATTTTAATAATTTGTTTTTATTTTCACATTGTAAATTTAATAATTATAATAATTTTGTAAATTTATCAAGACAAAAATGTTTTATCCGTTTGGCTTATTTTGATTAAAATACATTTACGCGTAATATTTGAAATATAAGTTATTTAAATTGTTGTTTATTTCATGTGTACTTGTATCGCAATTAACATTTGATGCCTGTCCCAACGCATAACTAAACATAGAGAGGAGTTCGTAAACATAAAACAAATAATACATGGACATACTCTGTACGAAACCTACACCGTATGCGAACCCTAGTATTATGGTATTGTATATTTCATATAATAAATTTCTCACGCATATTTACATGAAAACTGTGTGGGTGTGTGTGTGCGTGTGTTGAACAACTTTAACAGAGGGTACAGAATTACGGGGCGGGGGGAGCTTGGTAGTACAAGATAACTTAGGAGAGGACGCTCGTCTTGAAATCCTAATTAGCTTCAATTAAAATAACCAACAAGTGTGGGTGTGCGCGTGTGCATGTGTGTGTGTGTGTACGTGTGTGAGTGTGTGTTTTGGTGTGTATCTCATATAAGGCCCTAGAGTGCAAATATTATCGCCGGCATCTCCATCACAATTCAAATATTCATGCTTAAATATAATTATTTAGTTTTGTAAGTTAACATTTATAAAGACTTCGCTCCGGTCTGTCCGTATGTACGATTAACTAGACTAAGTTATGAATTATTCAATTTATGCTAAACGAGTGCAGGCTGTATTTGCTTGAACAGTTTGCGCGTGTTTCTCGTGCTTTCTTGTGTTTTCTTTTTGGATTCTCTAGCTTTTTTTCTTGCGAAATAATTTACAAAAAAATATATATATATATTTATATGTATATGCGTGTGTGTATATATACGTATCATATATCGAGTTGGTTTAAAAATACAAATATAAAAATTAATTAAGTAATAAATGCATTTTTTTGTGTTGTGTTTTCGATTTAGTATTTCCTTTTTTTGTTCATTTGGAAAAGCAAAAGAAAATCAATGATAACAGTACATACATTATTCATGAGAAATTGTTTTTCTTTCTGGGCACCTTGTGATACCGTTGCAGTGGGGCATACTACAATATAATAATAATGTGTAAACATTACAAATAAATTTTCGTTGTTCTGGAAACCTTTTTTCTCATTTCTTCCTATGTGCTGTCGATTTATTTCTATTTATTTAGTTTTTGTTGGGCTTTGTGAGTAAATTATTTGAATACAAATCGAATAGGAGCGAAAAGTGAAAGCATTCTAATCATTTAGAAATTTATTGTCCTTGTAAACATTTCGATAGTTAATATTAATAGTGTGTGTTTGTGTAATAGTGTGTTTTGTTTTTCATTATCTTGTTTTTTAAGAGCAGGATTTCCTTATTCTTTTCATCAATACGAACATTGAAATTTGCTAATAATTTTCTTTAGAGACTTTTCCAAAAGTTTTTTTTTTCGATTTTACATACTAAGTTGAAAGATTTGTTTTTTGTTCTTTTATTAACACTTTTATCCTAAGACTACTTTAGCATATAGGGGTTTCTTTATTTTAGCTTGTAAGTAATTTTAATGTTAAATAATGTTTAATAAGGCCAAATTAAGTTTTTCTTGCGCATTAGCTTTATGTGTAGTATGTGTATATTAAATATTAACTTTAAATGTAGTTTATGAATCGTGCTCTATCTAGTTCTGGTACAGCACATAGTACATAAGCATTACATTTCGAAAACTTGTGTTATCTTTCGCTCAAGTAGCCGGAAGGTTTAAATGCATGGGGAGGGCACTTTCTTCTAGCGCGACTCTAGCTAAATGGAATGATCGTATAGGTGTTGTGGTTCCTTAACTCTCTCTTTCTTTCTTATCATGCAATATTACATAGTTTTAGAATTAGTTTTTTTTCCTTTTTGGTTTTTCGTACAAAATAAAAAACAAATAAAATGAAGTTTTATACTTTTGTTTCGTCGTTTTCTTCTTTAAGTATGAACTTGAAACGCGCAGCAAGCGGTGGGTTTTCATTAACGTAAGCTACAATTGTGTGAGTGTGTGGGTGTTTAGAGTGTGTGTGTGTGAGTCTGTGTGTGGCATAATTTATAAGGATTTTGTATTTGATTTCGGGTGTGTTTGTGTTGTATTCTGGCTTTAATACATTTCGATGATGTTAATACTTTTGCGAGAGCATCGTGCTCGGCATTATTTGAATTTCGTTTCAAAATACGGTATGCGATATTCAATATTGTCAAGTTAACGTTGGCTTTAGTTGTTTGTTTGTTGCTTTGGCTTTGTGCTTGGCTATTGGTCCAACAAGGGTCCAATGTGGAGAGTGGAGTAAAACCAGCCCGACGAGCAGGCAGTCTCTTTCATTCCTTGCTTCTATCATTTTTGGTTGTTGGTTGGTTTAAAGCTAATCAATGTCGAAATAAAGGTAAACGATAACTACACTATCTATCCCGAGGGTGTGAATAAAATAAAAGATACGATGCGTGACACGTGCAACCTGTCACAACTCATGGAGACAGCTTTGAGTATTTCGCAGCACTTGGTACTGGGACTTGGCTCCTTAGACTAAACGTAAATTATATAATAGGCATAACTGTAAATAACTGTAAATGTAATAAAATATATTTATATGTATAAGGTATATACGCATCATGGTAATGAAACAAAAACTGATTCAACTTAAACGATATGGTTACAAAATACTAAAACCAGTGTGGAAATTCTAAAATAATAAATTCGCTTAAACGAAAGGTTTTTCCTCCTTTGCTTTGCGCCCAACAAAAAAATGAAACGTAAAAATATTTCTATAAAAAATATTTCATCTTCCCGATCTCTCTCTCTCTCATTCTCTTTCTGTCTCTGTCTTCTGAGATGGCTGCCAGTTGCATCCGGAGTAAAACTATGCTGCAAGTTTTCACATTTTTCAGAGTGTGTGTGTGTGTGTGTTTGTGTGGGGTGTGCGTGTGTGTTCTTCTTGTTGTGTTGTGTTGTGTTCCTGCACAATTTGAGATTTTCTGTGTCTGTTTTTTAAGTACAGCAATTAAGTGCACTGTTAGTTCACCGTTAGACTTATGCTAGTCGCTGCTCCTGCTGATCGGCTCAGTTCAGCAGCATTTTGGCATTGAAGAAGTTGAAGGCGTGCACGCCGTGGGACGGTGCGCCCGAGGGCGGAGTCAGGGGCGCCGAGAAGCGCTCGCTCGGCATTGGATGTGGCGGGGCCATCAGGGCCGCATGATGCAGCGGGCTGGCGAAGAACGAAGGCGGCGGCGGCGGGGGCAGCGAACCTTGAGGTGGCGCGTAACCTGCCGCTGCACCACTCAACAGCGGGGGCGGAGGTTGTGGTGGCAACGTGGATCGCTGCTGCTGCTGCTGCAAACTATTGCTGGGCGGTGGAGGCAGCATGACGCCAGCACCAGGCACGGACGGTGGCCAGCCAAACTGCTGGCAGGGGAGACGCTGTTGCAGACGCTGTTGGTGTTGTTGGTGTTGTTGCTGGAATGCCGTCATGGCGGCCAGCTGATGTGGATAGCTGGTCGCATTGTGGTTGTTGTTGCTGTTGTTGTTGTGATTGTGGTGGTTGAGATTGCTGTTCCGTGCTAAGGCCGAGGCAGGGCCGCGACGAGCACGCGTTGTCCCCGCGCCGGCATTGGCGGCGGCTGCGACGCAGGTGGGCGGCACTGAGGAGTCGCTTACCTATTCCCTGTAGGGCTTGCAGTAGGAGTAACGGTGGTTCATGTGCTGGCTGTAGCTGCCCGAGTGGGAGAAGCGTTTCAGGCACTTGGAGCACTGGAAGGGCTTCTCGCCGGAGTGCAGACGCTTGTGCTCCGTCAAGTGGTGCTTGTGCTTGAAGGCCTTGGGGCAGTCCATGCACTGATAGGGACGCTGACCTGCAAAGTGAACGGAAACAGATTAGTCGTGGTTCCCATTGCTCTAGTTAATCGGGACTTACCGGAATGCTCGTACTTGTGACGCGCCAGGGAGCTCTGCTTGGCGAACGCCTTGTCGCACTGGTTGCACACGAAGGGCAGATCCGGATCGCCAGCGTGGCCATGCGTCTCGGCCTTGGCGCGCTTCGGCTTGGGGGGCAGCAGTCCGCCGCCGACGCCCAGCACGTAGTCATCCTCGTGCGAGATGCGCGAGTCGTCGTCGCGCCAGGAACGCTTCTCCGAGCCTCCTGGACTCAGGCTGGTGCCGCGGTAGTCGGGCAGCTTAATACTGTTCATCAGCGGATTGGGCGCGTACTCGCCGCCGGGTCGCATCTGGAAGAGCGCCTCCATGGGCAGGCGGGGCATCATGTAGGGCGGCAGGCCCGGAAAGGATTGCACACGTGCCACGGCAGCCCCATGTGGCGGCATCGAGGGTGCTGCCTCGTGCAGGCTGGGCGGCGAGGGCGGCGCAAAGTAGATAGCCGCAGCGGCGGCAGCAGCGGCCGACTGCTGCAGCGAGGAGGCACCCGAGCAGGGCGACAGCGAGGACGGCGACATGGAGGCCGAGCTGGACAGCTTGCGGCTCAGATTGATGGCCATTGTCTCCTGAAAGTCAGCGGCTGTTTCGCTCACGGCTGTCTGCTGAGGTGCCAGACCATAGATTGGCGATGCATCCCGCTTCACAGACAAGTCCAACGGCTGATCCTCACCAGCAGCGCGTGGCTGAGCTGCTGCCGAGGTGGCGGCGGCGTGTTGCTCACCGTTGCTCGCGTAGCTCTGCATCTTGCGCTCACGCGAGCGGTTGTTCTGGAACCAGACCTGGACGACTCGCGCGTCGAGCTGCAGCCGAGCGGCGATGAGGCGGAACTCGTCGCGACTCGGACGCGCGTTGTGGGCGTAGTGTTGCTTCAGCTGCTGCTGCTGCTCCTCGTTGATGGCAGTGCGGACGCGCACCTTGCGTTCGCCGCTGTCGCTGCTGCCGGCATTGAAGTCCTGGCGGGGCTCTTCCTCCTCCTCCTCATCCTCGTCAGCGTCACTCGCCGCTGGCAGCACAAAGTTTGTCTGCTGCTGCTGCTGTTGTTGTTGTTGTTGTTGTTGCTGCTGCTTCTGGTAGTGCTGCTCCAGCTCCTCCTTGATAAGCCCGCAAAGAACCTTCTCGTGCTGCACCAGCTCAGTTGGATGATTGAACTGCTTGGAGCAGCGACTGCAGCGCAGATCTTGTGGGGTTTGGGGACGCGACTCCTCCACAGGCGCCGCTTCCTCCTCCTGCTCTACTTTGATGGACTTGGGCGTGGCTGGAGCACTCTCCAGCACAGGCGTCGGCTCCCGGCTGGGCTCCTGCTTGAACGAGCTGGCATCGGCAACTGGCTCAACAACCGCAGGCACCTCTGGAGCTGGTGTCGCCGGCTTGGCCTCGGCCTCCTCGAGATCCATTACAAGCTTGGGCTCATCGGGCGTCTCGTCGTCATCCTTGCTGGGCTCGTAAGCAGGCTCCTCGTGCTGCTGCTGTTGCTGCTGGTGCTGGTGCTGCACCTCGCGATGCTGTTGTCCGGCCGCTGTCATCTCCAGCAGTCGCTGTATGCCAAAGGGATGCATGCGTGGGTCCAGAGCAGCCATGAAGGCATTCGGGAACGCCATCAAGGCCGCGTTCATGGCACTGTAGTTGGGATAGAAGGCTCCGGGTCCATTGGGCCCCGCCTGCACCGACATCTGTGCTTCTCCCGCAAAGTAGTTCATGGGATTGGGCAGCACCGGGTCGGGCAGCTTGCAGCCTCGCTTGCCCGGCAGCAGATCTGAGGGAGAGCGTCCAGCATTGGCATTTTTGTCCAGGCTCTTGAGGAGCTGCCGGTTACTGCTGCTGCTGCTGTTGCTGCCGTTGCTGGGGTTGCTCACCTTGAGGGTCATGTTGGTGCACTTCTTCGAGGTCATGTGGGAGGAGAAGCTGCCTGAGTGCGAGAAGCGCTTGCCGCACTTGTCGCAGCCGAAGGGCTTCTCGCCGGAATGGATGCGCACGTGCTCCTTCAGGTGGTGCTTGAACTTGAACGCCTTCTCGCACAGCAGGCACTTGAACTTCCTCAGCAGCGCCGACTCGTCGTGGCTGATCATGTGCCGTTGCAGGCGGTAAACGTTCGCGAAAGCCTTGTTGCATATTTTGCAAGTCTGCAAACAGAGACAGAGAGAGACGGACAGAGAGAGAGAGAGATATATTATTAATGTTGTCAATATTTATTGCAATTCTAATTAGGGGAAATAAAATACAATCCCGCCCACTGTGCGGGTGCTCCTTCTCACTTGTGGTTGTTGCCTCTTATTCATCAGCATTCCGGCTCTTCCCACTGCCGGCAGCAGTTGAGCAGCTGACATTGTTTTTGTTGTTGTTCAGTCTTTATTTTGAGGCCAGTTACGCGCCCATTCTCTCACACACACAGACGCACCGACGCACCGACGCACCGACGCAAGCACGCCACGCACAGGTAATAAAAGTTGTTTAAAACAACAAACTCGTCTATTTATTTGCTTTGCAGTCTGTTTGAAATTTAACGGTTTTTAATTTGTTTCAAGGCCCGCAAAGAAAAACCAAAAACCGAAACCAAATGACCGCAAAGAGAAGACGGGATAAAACGAAGACAGAAAGAACGTTCCATTTTTTGCCTTTTTGTTTTTTATTTTAAATGTTGAACATCTTTTTGGTTTTTTCGCGGTGTTGTTGCGATTGGCAAACAGATTAAAACCGTTTGATTCAACTGATTGTTTTATTTGAACGCAAAACAGACACAAAGCGAAAGGGAAAACAACTTAATAAAAAGCGCGATCGAAATGCGCGCTGCGCAGATCACGAAATAACTGACGAGACGACGAAGAGAAGTGAAGCGAAGCTCTTTTCACTTGAGTGTCGTAGCATCCAGCCTGCAACTATCGCGGGAATGTACAATATGTGCACATGTGCGACAACAAAGCAGAAAATGAGCATAAAAGGAACATTAAAAAGACTGCGTGTGCACGCACCAGGGCCGTTGCTTTTATCCCGTGCTCCCTTTGCGAAACTTCTCGGGGCCCGCATGAACATATTTCCCAATTGACGAAACTCAATACTAATTACATAGATTTAACATGAGCAAAATTAAATTGTTTCTTAAAAATAATTTATTCTTGAGAAATTATTATTTTGGACTCTCTTAAATTTATTGATAATAGTGACAATCGTTCAATCATCTTGCCCAACTTGGCTGCCAATAATAAATGTAAGATTTAAAAGGAGGTGTGACCGTCCCTATAAAATATACATATACTCGTATATACATATTATTTTTAGAAAAGGGCCCTTGTGCACCGCACTCCTAGATGCGGGCCTGACGTACACATGACCGTGTGTGCGTATGTAAATCTGTAAGTGTGTGAGTGACGCGTACGATCTGCATCAGAATTCGGAAAAATAAATGAAAAAACTTCAATGGGAAATATTGCGACAAAGCGCCAATAAGGAATGGAAACATAAACAACAACAAACGCCGGCAAGTGAAGAAATAAACAAAAACGGGGCGCAAAGAGAAAAGGAATTAAAACTGAAATCAAATCAAATCAAATCGTTTCAACAGCTGATGCTAATCAACGGCAACCATCAAACCGAATGCGTTTGTTTGTCTTTGATTTGTTTGGCAACAAATTGAACGCATCAATATCAGTGCTGGCAACAGTGTTGTTCTTGTTGTTGTAGTTGCTGGAAAAGGTGTGCATGCTATGTAAAAGTGACTGACAGGTCGGAGCAAGGGGCTCCACTTAGCCAGGGCGCTGAAAGATTTGCAGCACTTTCACTTGCCCAACAGATGGCAGCACGTGTTGCAGGGGCTCATCCTCTCCTCCCCCAACCAACCGATCGCGACGTGGTTGTTTACGTGCAGCCGTTGAACTTTCCCTGCATATGAGGCATTATATGCAGCTCACCTCAGTGATTTTCGTGTTCTTTTTTCTTATAAATAATAAAATCCCAAGATTGTTTGTTATTGTTGTAAGGTTCACGACTTTCCGGTGACGAACGATTGCAATTGTTTATCAGCAAATAATTTCATCAGCCCTGGGGAAAAACATTCGCAACAGTGTTGCCAACTCTATTTTTACGCAGTACTTAACATCCCTGTTAGCACTCATGTTAATGTTAACAGTTACGAATGACTTGGCAACTTCAATTGCTCGTGTTGAATTTCAATTAATAAATCTACTGTGTGTGTATGTGTGTCTTAAGTGTGGCCAGATATTAGTCATACTATTTCAACAGAAAACCAATTTAAACTGTTCACAAATGAGTGTTTGACATGAGATCACAGCACGAAGACCACTGGCCATCGAAATATGACCATCGTGCACTCTTCGCTGCTCTCCGCACTAATTAGTTTGTACATTAACGGTGACATTGTGTTTATTTGCTTAGCAAGTGGAAGATAAAACTCAAAATACGCCCCAATAATTACGGCCGGTTTCAGGCCTAATTTGTTTGTTTAGCACATTCGAAATGAAAGAGAAAAACACACGATGGGGAAACTTGTTGTTTGGTTGTTTCCCCAAAGTGAAAAACTTGAAATTACAATTTGATTTTTGTCTTCAGTGAAATGAAATGAGAAATGTGAGCGCCGGCTGGCATCGGCTGATGGAGCGGAAGAGTGGAAACATAAATTTCCGCTTCCGCTGGTTGGGAGTCTCTGTCTGCGTCTGTGAAGAGGGGAGCGGAGAGGGGGGAGCTCATGTTGTTTTACCTGTTCTTTTAAATGGTGCTATAAATTTCACTGACGTCATGGCGTCAACCACAACCAACAGTCGCCATTTGCAGGTGAGAGAGAGAGAGTGAGAGAAATGAGAGAGAGAGAGAGAGAGCGGTCACACTGTGTCAGCAAACGAGTTTTAACATGCTCTCAACATGGCCACGAACACTTCTACCTGTTGCACTCACACGAACACGAATACGAGCACAAAGCGAAACTCGTTATCGCTATTGCTCTCTCGCTCCCGCTCTCTTCACCTTGCTGTGTGGTGTAAGTGTGTGGAATGAGTGCGAGTATGCATGTGTGCGTGACTGTGAGTGTGTGCATGTGTGTGTTTACTCATACGCCCACCTCTGCTAAGTACAGTGTGGCCATTAACTCGCTTTGTTATCGCTGGCTGCGCTGCGGCGCTGTTATGTTTTTATTGTTATCAATTAAATGTAAACCAAAATGGCAGCTCGAACTCAGCACTCGCCACTCAACGGCACTGTACTTACAAAAGGTGAACAGCAGAGTTGCCACTGCTATTGCTGTTGCTGTTGTTGTTGTTGCTGGGGCATGCGTCACTATGCAGTTTCGTGCCCGCCTCGTCATGTGCTGCCAGCGGAAGTGCCAATTGAAGCTACCTTTCGTTAATAATGGACTGGCCCCAGAAAGATGCCCGCGTAGTGCGCAGAGGGGAGCAGATGACTCAAGTCAGACACATAGACAAACATATGTATTAGCATTACATGTGTGCACATGTGTGTGTAATGTGCGTGTGATGTGAACTCTGCCAATTGGCGGAAATTGATTCATTCCCGAAACAAAAGGCCTCTCTAACCTCTAATCTTTGGTCGCGATAAGCTCAACACACGTGCGAAGCTAAGCTTCATTATCTCATGTTGTTCGAATCAACAATACCCTACAAACGCGTGTGAGTACACACACACTCACACACACACACACACATACGATCTTTGTCTAATTAATAAAATTTCAACAGAATGTGATGCCTCATGGCGGCCAATTAAGACGGCGACTTGTACCTTTCACACGTACTACACTTGTATGTGTGTGTGTGTGTGTGTGTAATCTGTAAGTGTGTGCTGAGTTTACAATGATGTCATACACATTAGCATACATATATGTATATATACATATGAATATCAGTCATTAGTATGCGCGTAGTTATCATTTAGCTTATTTCAAGCCAAAAGTGTGTGTTAAACGTAGTCAAATTCAAGCCAAAACTCATGCCCACACACACACTTATGCACCGGTAGCGCTGTGTATGTGTGTGGCGCGGACCACACAGCAGCTTCAAAGCACAAATCAAGCTAAAACATGTTGACAGTGCAAAAGTCCCATCGAGCGTCGAGTGTCCAGTGCGTCCGTCCACGTTAATTGCAGGCGACAGAAGCCTTTGGCTCTAATTATAACGCAACGTAGGTGGGCGCCAACTCAAAGGGGCATGGCCAGGGGAGGGAACAGTGGAGGGGGCAAGAGACCCAAGTCAAAGCAGAAGAAATATTAGATACAATGTGTGTGTGTGTGTGTGTTTGCGGTCGCAGATACCTCTAATTTGTGAAAGTATTTCATCGGGCGCCTCGTGCACTGAGTGACATGAGAATCTGGCCATAATAGCGCACATAATTGCCCGGAAGGGGGAGGGGGGGGTGGGGGTAACAGACTTGCAGACTTTCCGACTTTCAGCTTGACAAGCTCAAAAGCATTGTTGGCTAATTTCAAATTTGACAAAATGCCATCGCCCGCATGGAAATACCTAGAGAAATATCGGTCTACATATAGCGACGCACCTGTCGCGTAAACAAAAATAACAAAAAGCGACATGCTCAACTTGTTGCTCTTCTCCCACTCTCTCTCCCTCTCCCCCTCTCTCTCTGTCTCTCTCTTTGTCGCTCTGATTTTGAGGTCAGTCTAAACAGAATTGTGCTTGCGCAGGAAAACCCGAAATTATTAACGACGCCACAAAATAAATGTTTAAGAAAATGAAAGAAAGGCGAAGAAGACGAAGAAGAAACATTTCGTATACGTTGAATAAAAATAATGTCTAACTGCCTTCGGGCAAATGCGACCCAATTTCCTAGGCTTATCGCTGCGACAGCTGCTAGTAACACAAAAAGAAAAACGACAGAGAGACACAGCGAGAGACAGGGAGAGAGAGAGAGGGAGAATACGCCGTAACCTGAGCAAAAACGAAAGAAAAACACACACACTCTATCGGGCTGCCTGTGATTAGAGCGATGAATGAATTGACGTACGAGGCAGCTACCTTCTCGAAGAAGAGGCAGCGAATAATAGGCACGACAGATAACGATAGTGTAGTGTAGTGTAGTGTGCGCACTCGGTTCGACTGGGTTATCGAAAGTGTTCTTCTGTATAGGTACTGCTAGGGTTTTTGAACCCGTGCGATAAGGCGGCAACCCGCAGAGGTGCTTCTCAGACTCGAGCCTAGCTCATCCCCGATTCCCACTCTCTCAGAGCAAAAGTTCGTTAACATCTGGAATAAGTGTAAAGTCGCCATTTGGCAACGGGTCTCTCGGGTGACTTGTGCACCCCCTACCACTGCCACCCCCTGCACCCCAGCCTGCCTTGAGTTCATTCGGAATTCGTTCTTGCAAATTGATTAACAGGGAAACACTCTTAAGAGTGTGCATCGTTTCGCAATTTATTTCGACTGTCGCATTTTTCAATATTTTATGTCGCATTTCTCGGCTGCTGCAGCACAAAAAACGAAAGATCGAACGATCTTTTTGGCGAAACTGAAGCCATAATACCCTAGCAGATGGAGATGCGGAAAGTTGATTAAGTTCTCTGCAGAGCATTTAAATCTTTGCTTCATAAATCACAATATCATCTAGGAAAGACGTGTTACAACCTAGGTGCAGAGGCTGCGGGGAGGTGTGCGGTGTCTGGGAAGACAAGCGGAAACTTGTCGAAATTTCGTTGGCTTCGTGAGCTGCCAGCGAACGACAAATCAAATTTAATTGTTTATAAATAAAACGTTTTGCCCAATGGTGCGTGGGGCTGAGGCGGCGTTCCAAGATCTTCGAATATATCTCTCTGCTTTGCCAGTCTCTCTTTCCCTCCCCTGCCCACTTCTCCTTGTCTCGTTCATGCGAAATTAGTTGTGTATTAGGAAAACATAAATTAGGCGCCGCCGCAAAATAAATTTAATTTATAACATTTGATAAAAGCTCCTCGGAATTGTTGCCAAATCAAAGAGATGAGCATGAGAAACGAGAATGTCGTCGGCTAAGTTCCTTAGAGATATCGCTCGCCTGGGAGGCAACAGCTGCGAAAAGACATATGTGCATATTTTCCACTTTTTATAAAGACTTCTCTTCACCGAGACCTTGTCAAGTGTGGACAACCGTTAAGGTCCAGTTGGGAGGAACGGGAAGTGCCTCACGTTACAGTCGCCACTGGGGTCTATGACCAGTGTCAGGTTCTCGCGTCTTGCAGTTCCCAGCTTCATTTAACATATTCCGAGACGCAACCGCACAATAAACGTCACTGCGAGAGCCCACGGGACTTGCATAGAGAAAGGGAGGGGAGAGAGAGAGGGGGATGTGATAGGGAAATGCAGTGACACATAATTTATGGTGTGCACGGTGAAAGTTGATCCAAATCCCGAGAGCACCGTAGAGTGGTTGGGAACAGAAGAACACGAGGAAAGTGCGCCCAGTGGGGATGGTAAATGAAGGGAAGGGGGGAAGGAAAAGTACCTTGGAATGTCTCTTGGTAAAAAATAGGCAGGTGTTCTTGTCGAGAGCGTCGAGCTGGAATGCAGATGGGTAATTAAGGCAGGGGAACAATCATTGCAAGCGACTGTTGAGCATATTAATGAGTTTTTAGATTGTGAGGAACAAGTAAAGAACAGTCTACGGCAAGAAGGTAACAGATGAAACAAGGGGGTACTCCCTTTAAAATCTCACTGAATATTATTATTACAGATGTAAACACTTAAAATGCCTATTATAGATGGGCAAGTTTAGGGCATTTAACATACTAATTAAAACATGTGTCAAGCGCAATAAACTGTTAAAAAGAGTTGCTCACACACACACACACACACACACACAGAGACAGTGTTTATTTGCATTAAGGCAAACAAATGCCGCGAACTTTAAGTTATAAATTTCAATAAATTTTCATTATTTGCAAAACATGCGCGTAAAAGTTTTTTAATTTGTTTGCTTTAATTGCGAATAATTTTTAAACTCTGCCACCGTTGACCTTACGGAGGCAGCACAATGTGAAACACATTCCAACAGCGAAGGGCACCAGGCAAAAGGGGCGTGGCTGGGCAGGGGTTACGCCGTAGCGAAGTAAATAAATTGCCATTAATTTTTCAATGCTGTTCGTCAAGTGGCGCATGGCGCCGAGTCGACGACGACGACGTCAGGAGCGAACGGAGCGAATGGAGCGAATGGAGCGGATGGAGGAGTTGCAGCTGGAGTTGGAGCTGACCGGAGAGCTGCGGCCGGGCTGGACACCTAAAGTGCATATAATTTTTCAATTTGAAATGTTTCGTGTTCGCCTCTGCGCAGACACATGAGCGGCAACCGAGCAACCATTCTGTGGTGGCCACCAAAAAGGTGGCAACTTTTGCTGTGCTCGACCCCAAATGAATTGTGGCCAAAAAGTTGCGACTGTTTTTATTTGCCTGCGCCCGTGTGTGTGTGTGTGTGTGTGCGGCGCGCAGTTAAGCAAATATTTAATTGCTGCACTTTTTCTGGCACTCGGTTGTTATTGCTGAAAGTTTGCCAACGTCACTTTTTGACCAATAATTTATGTGCTGCCATTTGCTCAACAATTACGCCTCGCTCTCTCTCTGTCTCCCTGTCTCACTCTCTCCCATCTCAGGCTATCTCGCGGCCATTTTGATGTGTTGGTAATGATGTTGACCTTTGGCATTGTTGACTTTAAAGCTGCCGCGCGCGACGTCTGCGGCCAATTTGAATGGCTTTTCAATAACAACAACAATCACAGCTGCAACAACAATTATAACAGCACCAACAACAGCGACAACAACAACAATTGTGGCGAGAGGCGTCGCAAAAAGTGTTGCCTACTTATGTGCGCGACGTTCCGTGATTTTCATAATGAGCAATTTGTTCAGAGATCAAGCATGTTGTTGCTGTTGCAGTTGCTGTTGTTGTTGTTGTTGGTGGGGCACTGGCTGGCCCTGGTGCAGTTATTGTTTTTTGCATAATTAATTGTTTTCACACATAATAATTTAATACGCGCGTACACGTGTAATGCAGGCCATCAATAATTATGAACGATATTGTGTGGCAATAAATGCGAATTGGCCATAGTTGCAATATGTCAGCCCACTGTCCACCCCCCACTGCACTGTCCACTCTCCACTGTCCACGTCCGATATCCGTTTCCTGTTGCCATTTGTGCACTTTGCATGTGTTGCAATGTTTAAATGTCATTAACAATGCCGTAAATTATGTGCCCCTGCAGCCAGCGAGCAAACCTTGCCAGCTGCTGTTGCTGCTACTGCTGCTGCTGCTGTGGCACTTGCAACAAAAGTGCAAACAGGGCACAGCAGGTGTGGGTGCGGGTGTCTGCAGCGAGGATTAATGAACCCACTGGCCACTCACTCGGGCAACTCTATTGCAACGTGCTTTCCGTGCTTTATTAGCTTTCCGGACAGCAGCTTAGGTAAATATTAATAACGTCAGCAGTGTACAGTGGGCAGCATACAGTGGGCAGCATAAAGTGGGCGTACAGTGGGCACTGCCTAAGCCGAAGGGTAGTAGAATAGGGTGCTGAATTCTATCATGATGAAAAAATATTCCAAAGGAAGTTGAAACCCATTTAATGATCTTTGAAATTTTATCATATTTCCAGTACCTTGCACAGTTTCCTATCTCAATTGCTCTTCTTCGCTCTCTGCCTTTCCCTTCAGTGTCAGTTTCCACTGTATCTACACATCGTAGCCCGAAAAAAAACAGGTCTATCGCATTCATAAAGCCTCTAGCTCGAAGCTGTCCAACTTTTTCATTTTGGCTTCTACTTACGGAAAGGTAAAAAAAGAAATGAGGAGTAAATAAGAGGGGAAAACAAACTAGCCATATGAATTTATGAGCGAACGCTTGATGGGGGGCGTAAAATGCTTGTGACGGCAACAGGGGCGGGTAGGGTCAGGGGTGGGGGCAGAAAGCTCCGCCCCCTTTGCCCGAGAATGCAACAAAATTATAATTTATGTGGCTTTAATAGCCACTGGGTGCCTCATGGCCCAAGGTGCGTGCGTGTAAGTGTGTGCGTGTGTGAGAGTGTGTGTTGTGTGCGTACGTATGTGTGCCTGTGTGTGTGCATATGAGTGTCCCTCCCTCAAAGAGAACTTGCTGCTTATCGCTGGAGTTTGAGGCCGAGCAGTGTTTTTTATTGTTGTTGCGACTAAAGTTGGGAGAGTGTGTGTAGATAGAGGGCGCAAGATGGGGCAGATGAAGAAGGATGAGGAGGTGGGGCAGCAGGAGGGGTAGGCCAGCAAGTGCGCAAGTGTTAGTGCGCCTTATCAGCAGGCTGCCTGTAGCAACATTTATTTTAATGCCTTATCACACGGCAAGGCGAAGACGTACATAAAGGAGAAGGGGGAGCACAAGAAAAAGAAGCAGATGAAGAAGCAGAAGATGATGAAGAAGAAGTAGAGGCAGAACAACAACTGCACAATTGGGAGTTAGGAGTGTGTGACTGACAGAGTCGACCAACCGACCAGGCAGACACACACACACAGACACAAACTTGGCAGAAGACCTTACGATAGGCCGCCACCAAGTGTGACAGACAGTGGTACCTTCTCTCTCTCTCCCTCTCACACTCTCCTTCTCTCTCTCACTGGCACTCGTGTGCTCCCACTCTTCTGCTTCCTCGGGGCTTTGTGCGACGTAGACAGAGCTCCCCTGATAATATATATATGTATTTATTTGTTGTACTTTTTTCTGTTCTGTTCCGGCGCGTCATTGGGTTTTTCTTCGTGTGTGTGCGTGTGTGTGTGTGTGGGGTTTGGTGAACGCCTACGTTTTATTTAATGCCAGTATTTGTTTCTGCTTTTTTTTATTATGACGGTGTTGCTTATCATAGTTTATAGCCTATTGTTGTTGCCGTTGTTGCTGTTGCTGATAAACTTTACGTCAGTATAAAAAACAATCTTCAATTCCAGGGAACAGAAACCTCTTGAGTGTCGAGAAACCTCAAGTATAAATACATACACACAGTATACGAATGTTATCTCCTCGTGCAAGCTAAAGGGGGAAGGGGTAAAGGGGCGGGGCCGAAGTGAAACCAAAAAAAAAAAAGAAAAACAACAACAACAGAAACAATAATTTAATGTCGTTTCATGTGTTTAGTTTTTATCTGAACTTAATTATTTTCCCATTTTGCCTGCGATACGCGATGTGAGGTTGCATTGCCCACGCGAGTGTGTCTGTGTGTGTGTGAGTGTGTGTGAGAGTGTGTGTGTGTGTCAACAGGAAACGTGGGCACATTCATAAGGTTGCCCAGCCGATTGTACTTGGCACCGTCGTTATCCGTCCTCTCTCGCTATCGTCGCCCACTTCCCGAACAAAGTCAGCTCATTGTGCCTGTGTGTGTGAGTGTGTGTGCCTGTGTGTGAGTGATCCGATTGTGGATCGTACTGACGTGCGAACCTGAACCTTAACCACAATTGGCACTGCCATAGATGCCTGCGGTCTGACTTAGTCACAGACCACTGTGCTTGAAGCTCAGCTCAGAGTCTTAGTTCTAACGGTACTGGGACTCACCTGCGTCACGTTCTGGGTTGTGGGCTGCCCGTTGGGAGAGTGCAGCAGCTGGTGCTGCTCGAGCTGCTCGCGGGTCGCAAAGGACGCGGTGCACTGCATGCAGGGGAAGGCGGCGCCGCCGAGATCGCCCGTCGTCGAGCCGGGGCTGGAGGTGGAGCGCGGAGCCGAGAGGTCCAGGTCGTAGGCGGAGTTGCTGCCCACGCTGCTGTTGCTGCCGGGCTGTGGCAGCGGCTGCTGTGGCGGCAGCAGCAACTGTTGCTGCTGGGCCTGCGCCTGCTGCTGCTGCTGCTGTTGGTGCTGCTGCTGGAGTTGGCTGGGCGAGCTGGCGGAGCGTGCGGACTGCATGGCCAGCGAGGCGGCGGCTGCCATGAACTGGGCGTGCAGGTGGGCGGGCAGCTGGGGCGGCGGGTGCGGCAGGTGGGCGAACAGATCGCTCGAGTGCGCCGGGTGCGTCGGGGCAACAACTGGAGAGCAGAGAGGGGAGCGACTGTTGCTGTTGCTCTGGTTCTGGTTTTGGTTCTTAGTTGTTTCACTGTTGTTGTTGTTGTTGTTGCTGCTGCTCGACGGCGACTTGGCGTAGCGGCGACTGCTGCAGCTCAAGTTGCTCTGCTCGTCCTCCTCCGCCTCGCTCTCGGGCTGCACAGCGCCCGCAGCACGCAGACTCGGCTCGAAGTTGAGCTTGTCGTGCGGATGTTCGCTGGCAATGTGCTCGCTAAGGGACTGTGGGGGAGAGGGAGAGAGAGAGAGAGGGAGGATGATGCCTGGCCTGGGCACAAGTTGAAGTCCTGCCACACTCACCTGGAACTCATTGAAGCGCTGTTGGCACTGCGTGCACTTGACCAGGTAATCCTCGCCTGCGCTGCCCGTCGTGCTGGCTGTGTGCGGGCCGTGCTCCTCCTCCTCGCTGGGGGCAGCAGCCACATTGCTGGGCTTGCTGTGTGCTTGGTGATGGTGCAGACTGGAGGCCAAAGAGGGAACTACACCGAGAGAGAGAGAGGGAAAGAGAGAGAGTTAGTTTTGTGGAATTCAGTGTGGCAACAACGCAATTCACTGTGCGATACTTTTAATGAAATCAAATTAACTGCCAGATCTGCACAGGCGATAAGCCCCCATATAAATGCCCTGCCACACAAGTACTAAAGGGGAAAGGGGGCAGAGGGGAAAGGGGGAAGGCAGACCTGAGACCGTGAGACGGGCAAGCTCCGTTCCGACCTCGGCTCAAAGATCAACTTTAATTTCGTGGCAAATCAACTCCGCCGATGCCAAAACTCAATGGATCGCTCCGCGTCGGGGCTGCCTGCCTGCCAGGCATGCGGTTTATTGGCATTGTGGTTGCCATTGCCTTCACGCAACGCTTCCACGTAAAAGGCGATGATCTCATGCGCCAATCAAGAGCGGAGCAGAGCAGGGCAGCGACGAGAGGCAGCAACTGATTGCGACAAGCCGAAGCCGAGGTACTCTAGGCGAGTGAATGGAGTCAGGGCTAAAGGCAACGCAGCGCAGCAATCGCATCGGTAGAGTTGACCGGACTGATTAAGAATATATATGTATGCAGAAGAATATATATGCATATATATATATTCATATGTATGTATCGTGTATATTCCATTCCTCAAGTCCAAACTCATAGGAAGCCAAGAGCACAATCAAATCGACTCAGCTTACCAAAGTGTTGAAGAATATATAACAGGCATATAGTGTTTATAACTGAGGTATATACTTTGCAGCCAATGTGCTATGCCCAGCGCAAGGGTAGAGCAAAGAGTGGAACTGGTTTTCACACAAGCACACACACACACAATCGCACAGCAACTGAAACTGGCTGAAGAGTCGACTTAATCAGTTCAAAAAAGCGTTCAAGCATGCGAAAGGGAGATCATAAAGAACGTGAACGACTGCCACGACGACGACGCCAACGACGACGAAGGCAACGGCAACGGCAACGGCAACGGCGAACCACAACGAAAACGAAGCAGAAAAAAAGTATCTTAAAGATTGCTTTGTTCAATGACGACGTCGCTGCCGATGCCGAGGGTCAGCCAATTGCAGTACAGTGTACACACAGAGTAAATAACTAACTATGTGTGCGTGCGTGTGTCTGCATGTGTGTGTGTGTGTGTGTGAGACACTTATGGCCGCCGACTCGCTTGGTAAATAAGCAAGCAGCAAGCGCAGGCAGGCAGAGAAACGACTTTGTTGTATCTCCAAGGTACAAAATGGAGTTGCTCTGTCGCTGTTTCTGTCTCCCTCTCCCCCTCTTCCCCCCTCTCTCCTTCTCTGTGTGCATGCCACAATGGGAGTCTTTGTTGTTCATGTCTTCACTGTTGTTGTTGCTGTTATTTCTGCTATTTGATCGCTACCTTAATTTAAGCCAATTAACCGCCTGCAGACAGCCGCCACTGCTCTCGCATAGGGGCACTCGTCGAACGGGCGGCTAAATTAACAGAATGCCGGACTCCACGCTCCATGTACCTTTGCAGTAAGTATCTAGCTGCAACTGCAACTGCGACTGTATCTGTGTCTGTTTGCTGCCAATCAAGCGCAATCTACGTAGAGTTCGTTGCACGTTCGCTGCCTGATCATTTCACTTTCTCTCTCTCTGCTTTTTATTGATATTACATACAAAGTTAATTGATTTCGATACAGTTTGATTTGCCATGCGGGTCGTCAATTAGATCTCTCACAGATCCCGGTCTGCCCCCTACTCCCCTTCGCTGTCCTGGGGAGCATCTCCTGCTAATCGCTCTAATTGCAGCGTGGCCCATTTTAAATGCCATTAAGGAGAGTGCCATAAAAAGATCAGCCCGGAACAGCTGACCGGTTTATGGCACTCGGGCGGACTCCCCCGGACTCGGTTAATAATTTTTTATAATTTATTCGCAGCTGTAAACGAATCTGTCTTGTCTTAATAAAATATGCAAGTTATTAAAAGGCGAAGCAGAGCATAAAACACGCAGAGCAAGAGGTGACGAAGTGAAGAAAAGGAAATGGGAAATGGAAAATGGAAAATGGGAAATCAAATGAAAGACCAAACTCATTTTATGGCTTTTTTCATCATCTTCATCGTCGTAAGGGGGGCGAGTATCATCGCAATTATGGCTCCGATTCCGGGCGTGATGAGTCTTGTGCTCGGTGATCATGTGTGTGTGTGTGAGAGTGTGTGTGTGTCTGTCGAGTGTGTGTGCGACACTCAACAAGTGTGTCACCAGCTCATTTAGTTCAATCAATTTTTCATAACAGAAATTATTAACGCAACGTGGAAAAAGCCGTTTCGTATTTACACTTTTTACTCCACAGACACATACATTACACACACATACACATATATAGATATATACAGAATGTGAGACATCGAAAGTGTGCGCAAATTAATTTCAATTTGTGCAAACAACAGAAAGAAACCAATTTTTGATAGCAACATCAAATGTTGCTCGCTTTTATTTAGGTTTATGTTGCTCCTGTTGTTGTAGTTGTTGTTGCTGTTATTGTTGTTGTTATTGCTGTTGTTGTTTGCCAAGTATTTGGCGCTTAACGCAGAACAATTGAAGCTGATTGATAGTTCCCATTGGGCAACACTTGAAGGCATTTGCAGCTTTCGGCGTGCTGTTACTAACATGCCTCGCTGTTAATTAACAGTGTGCTGTTAACACGCACCTGTTGACCAGACGAATTATGGCAAAAACTGAAATGCTTTGACATTCGCCGAAAGGCACAAAATACCTTGCCACAATTTATGGCGAGTTGCTCAACTTGCTCGAATTCCAAATTCGAATTGCGGCGCGAAATTGTTGTCAGTGTTGGTTCACCTGTTCACCAACACGCGCAGCTCGAAATAGAAAGGGGGAATGGAGGGGAGGGCAGGGGAATGGGGATTCATTATAAATAATATGTGGAAAGGTGGCGAGGCAGGAGGAAGGGGCAGGAACGCGTAAATCAATAAAAAATACATTTCTGCAGCGGCGACAGATACATTTGTATCTCTATCTGTGTCTGTGTATCTGTATCTGTATCTTTGTCTGTGGCTAGTTGTTTGTGCGCCCACTAATTTTATGTGCTTTTTATTGCCAGCTTTTATTAGCCAGACATTTTTCAGCTAAGCTCGGTTAATGCAAATTTATTTATTATTTCATCTCGTTCCGTTTTTCTCTTTTCTTTTCATCTCTTTTTTCATTTGGCTTCGGTCTTTTTGCGATATTTTCGAAATGATTTTCACTTTTAATTTATGGCCGTCGCTTGCGGACGGACGGACAGTGTTACCTGCTCGCCGATCTGGGCGTATTTCTCATGCTCATCTCGCTGTCAGTTTTTAAAGTGTTTTTAATATTTCACTGACAGACGCGCGTCAAACAAACTGTAAACCGATGACACTCTCGATACATCTTGCCCGCCCTCTCTCTCCCCCCACTCCCCCCAGTTGCCCTTGGTGCTCAGGTAACACTGCGAGTTGTCTAATTGTTTAATTGTTGTTGCTGTTGTCGCTGACGCAGTTGCAGACAAATGGCCGGCAGGTGGCGCCGTCAATGTCTCTCCCGATCTTCCCCGATTGGGATTTGTGTTTTGTGCGTGTGCGGGAGGAAAGAGAGAGAGAGAGGGGAAGTGCGAATAGAAAGAGAGAGAGAGAGGGGGGAACATAAATTAAAGCACTTAATTATAAACAGACGCTGCGCTCTGCACTCATTTGCAGTTAGTTGTGTTTTTAGCATATTTATTAAATAAATTCACACGGAATTAGCCTGGCAAGAGCCACTCGACCATAATACAAAGTCGCGCTAATTGACCGCGATAGATGTGCCGTGTGTGTGAGTGTGTGTGTGTGTGTGTGCGTGTGAGTGTGTGTAAGTGACACCTCTCGCTATTGTTATTATTTATCTAGCAATTAATTGTGGCATGTGTGTAAGTGAAAACCTGTGGGAAGGCCAATTTGTTTAGGTGTGAAATGCGACATGGCCGAGCTCGCGTTTCCGACGTGTTTTGCCCGCGTTTTGTGCGCGTTTTGCTCGCGTTTCTCTTCGCCCGCGCCGTGCGAAAGTTTACAATGCGCTGCAAGAGGCTTCACTCGAGCCTGGACCCTTCCCTCTCTCTCTCTCCTCTCTCTACTCTACACTGTCTCGGCAGTCAGTCAGTCAGTCAGTCAGTTGGGCTGTCTGTCTGTCCCTCTGTCCGCTCTCAAGTGCCACTTGAGCGTCGCATATGAAAAACATATGCCCGGGAATGCGAACGGGAAAGGGAACGGGAACGGGCAGCGGGACAGAGGGACAGCCTCAACTGCCGAGTAATAATCGGCGAGGCGTGCTAAATTTGGAACTGCAAAGGCAGAGCTGGAAGGGACTGGAAAGGGGCACTTAAAGGTGCACATGCGTCGTGGCAGCAAAGGTGGCTTAGGTAAGCGCAGCCAGAGCAACTGCCTCAAGTGCCAATGCCAAAGGTAGAGGCACACACACACACACATACACGCACACACAGGCACACCACGATGGTGTCTATAAATAGAGAGGGAGCAGCAGTCGGAGACAGAGCAGGAGGGCGGAGCAACTGCACCAACGCCGAGCGCAGTTTGCCCTTTAGTTTTATTTATTTGTGCAGCGCATTGCTCTGCCCCAGGCTCTGCCACTGCCACCGTCTCTGCCTCTGTTGCCGTTGCACGTTTATTTTATTTGTAGCATTTGCTTTGCTGAGTGTGAAATTTTAATAGCCAACCGAGCCGTGTCCATCAGTGACTTCGGCTTCGACTCCTGCTGCTGTTGCCGCTGCAGCCCGGGCATATGTGTGTCCTCTGTCAGGCAGCATGTAGCATGCAGCATGCAGCAGGCAGCAGGCTGGAGCAGCGGGCAGCAGCGAGGCGGCATGTGTTGCTGCGTTTTCCAACTATTTTTGTGATTTACCTTGAAAAGTCTGCAGACTCTACTTCTGCCTCTGCCTCAGTCTCGCATCGCGTAGGCGTCTGTCGTTCGCGAAGCTGTCGAGCAGTAATTAGGGAAATTCTACGAGGGAGTCGCAGCCCGGGGCTGAGAATAGAACTGCAGCAGCAGGGACGCACTGCCCCCACTCCACGAGCACGCGAAATGATGCTAAAACTATTTTCGAAATGAACATTTAACCCATTTTTCATTATATTTCACATTCGTTTTCGAGCTAATTGATATTGGAGTGTAATAAATGGAAGCGGGTATTAAAGCATGAATTGAAATTTTGTAGCTTTTTGTCAGTTCCCCCCTCCCACACCCTCTTCCTGCTTGTCTCTGCTTCTCTCTTCCCTCAATTGAATTGTCTATTTTTGTTTATTTAAACTTTTAACAATTATTGTGCAATTGTGCGAAATTTATTGCGATTGAACAGCAATCAGAGGGAATATGCTGCTGTTCCCCCACTCTCCCTCCCCCCTTCCCCTGTTGCTGTGCTCTTCTCGCACAGTTAACAAAAATCGTTTACATGTTAAATTGTGCCTGGCATCCGTGAAGCGCAGCTCGACTATCGACTCCAACCGCCCGGAACACGATGTAGCGAGTGTTCCTCCAGCTTCTACCTCGCTCCCCTGGAACCACCCCTTCCCCAGTCTACCCAGCTGGTGCTGCAATTTTGCATGCCCTTTGGCTACACCTTTTGGCTGGCTTTGTTTGCGCCTCCGCTTTCTTTTTGGCCTTCCCCCTTTTTATTTTATTTTTTGGCACTTTTATTATTATTTTTTTACTTTTTGCACATTTTTCTCGCTTTTATGTTTTTTGGACGTTGTTGTCTCGTCGTGCGGCCGGCATTAAATAAATAAGCAAATAAGGCAACAAAAACCGAAACACGCCAGTTGCAACACGCCTTTTTTTCGGCAGCATTTTCATTTGTGTACAGTACAGGAGTGAGGGGAAGGGGGATGCTTCAACTGGAACTGGAACTGTCCCGGTATCCGTGGCGGGCTCCGAGCACATTCCGTGCAATTTTCACTTTACAACTGTTTCAAAGTTATCTTTGTTTCAATTGTGTGCACACAAAGGCAGCGCCCGACAATGGGGACAAAAAGCAAAAGAGCGCAAAGAGAAATGCAAAAAATATATTGGCAAACAATTTACTTGCGAGCAGAGCAGAGCAGAGCGAGAGGAACAAGAGTAAAATGTGGCAAATAATTTGCCCAAAGCTGCGGCAGGTTGCGCCAGGATATCAAAGTAATTTCCAGTACCTTCGCACTCGCAGCCCGGACAGGCCCATTGATTTATTGTCTTGGCCGGGAGTGTGCTGCGAATTGAGTTGAAATGAAATGCGCATTTAAAGCGCTCGCTAATATGTTTGTCTAGCCTGAAGGGGGGAGAGGGGATGCTTAGGTACAACGGCTAGATATGATCAGTCTACGGCAATCAACTCTGGCCGGGCATAAATTAATCATTGTGCGAATAGTTAAGCGAAACTTTGTTTAATTTCGATTACCTCGAGAGCAGCCAGACAGACGGGCAGACAGACAGGCAGTCAGGCAGTCAGGAGAGCGTATGTCAACACAAGATAGGATAACGGGAGACGGGGCCGAATATAAATGGCAGCACCGACAGCACCAGCATATAAAACTGACATTCACTGACGGGCCCAACATGATTAATTAGCCCGAGCCGAGCCGAGCCTGGGCTAGATAAATGATGGCACCAGCGCCTCGCCAGGACGTGTGCAAACTATGCCCCAAGGATTTGTCTAGCATTAATGAAGCAAAAACTGAAAAACAAAGCACAAACTAAAAGTGAATATCGATTGGGGCAAACAGAGAGATAAAGCAGAATTCTTGGAAACTATCGAAATGCAGTGGGAATGCAGCCAAGATGATGAGAAGATGCGTTGTTGCACCTCAGGCTTCTAATTATATCGCTTTAATCACTCGAGTTGCCTCCGCTTGTCGGGAAATTAGCACACCACAGCCACAGTCAGACTAAAAGCTCTGCCAGGTCTGCCAGGCTGTGTGGCTGTCTGGGGGCGTTACCAAATCGTAATTTGTGTGTAGGTGATAACACAGTGACAGGCGGGGACGGGAGAGAGGGGAGAGGGAGGCTGGCAGGCGGACAGCTTTAGTCGGGCTGCTTGTACCAAATTTTGATTTATGACATTTTGGAGCAATTTCGAAACGCGACAAACACACGACGCCCCGAAGAGCGAAAGCGAAAGCGAAACGAGCGGACGAGTTTCGCAGCGGTAAAGGCGAACAACGTTTTCAATGTAGAAGCGATTAATACACATCGCCGCCGCAGCTGCCCAGTGACATCAAAAGGCGGCCCAGACGGGGCCCAGCAGTAGCAGCAGTGGCAAACAACAAACAGAAAACCGGAAAAAGACGAGCACACGCAGATACATTTGTATCTACGCAGCGCACGCAGATACTTCACTCTGATGTGGGGCAACCTGTGCTCGCTCGCCTGGCCTGATCGATCGATTAGCTGTGTAGCTTTTAGTAGTGATCCAGCAGCAGAAACACCAATGCCAACAGCAACAACAACAACAGCAACACAATGGCCAACAACTACAACAACAAGTTGCTTTACAGGGAAAAGCACAGGGCGCTACTTAAATGCCCATAAATTATAATTTATTGCTGCGGCTGCAGCGAGCAGCGAGAGGCGCAACGTGGATCGTGAGGGGATCGTGACTTATCTGAGCTAATAAATAAAGAATTCTGAGGAAATTCTATATTGAAATAAAAATATTTGTGCATAATATTTATGCAATCTGAAATGATTGTTTGAAACTATTTGAAAATCATATAAAACAAAATACTTTTATCTTCTAGTGTTAACAACGATATTCCTACTCCTAAACAGAACTAAAAGATCTTGCAATAATAAGTAGAAAGGAGGTTGAACATTTAAGAAGCACTTAAAATATTTTAAAAATATATGTGAATATCAAAGGGAACTACTTAGAAATCAGACTAAAAAATTTTTGAAAACACTTGGAAAATACTGTAATTTTTTAGTGTTAATAACGATATTTGTTTAATTTAGGAGTACTAAATGTTCTTGTGTTAATAAATAAAAAGGAGGTGAAAAAGGAAAAGGAGGTAACTAAATCATTTTGAAATATTTTTTAATATTAAAGATAATTTAATTTAAATCAGATAGAAATGTTATAAAGTATCATTCAAAATACTGTTATCTTTTAGTGTTGACAACGATATATGTACTCCTACAAAATATTAAATGTTATTTCGATAAAAAGTAGAAAAGAGGCAAATCATTCAACGTTTGAAAATAGAATTAAATATCAATAAGAAACTACTAGCTATGATCCTGGCGCAGAAGTTCAAATGCACCTCGATCAGTCAGTACTCACTGATCCGCCCTCGCAGCTCAGCTCTATGACGATTGCCGCGAACATGTGCAATTAATCCGTGTGTTTAGCGTGCTTATTAATTGTCACAGCTTTTGAGCCCCGCGGGCTGCGAGATGTCTCGCTGTCTCGTTGTCTGGCTGTGGGCGTCGACTGTGGAGCAGGGAGACGAGGGGAGACGGTCGGGGGTGGCACGGAGGGGGACATACGATAATGATATTGCGCCATAAATTAGTAGCTCGTTCGCTCGGCTCACTCGGCTAGCGGGGAACATTTCCAAATTGAAATTTTCAAAATTAATTTCGTGGCACGCTGCATTTGTTAACACCTTCACTTTAGTCTTTGGGGGCGCTGATGAGCTGCGCCCACTGACAGTTTTATGCTTTGTTTACACTTTGATTGGCTGTTCGGCATTTTCGGTTTGCTCACGCTGCGGAGAATTGTTTAACAACTTTCGGAAAGTGGAAGCCAGACACAACCACAATCAATCACTTGGCCAGAACGCAAAACAAGCTGCCATTAGCCAACAAGTCAAACCGGTTAGTCTCCTCTGGGGTTGGGTTCGCTTGCCTCGAGTGGAACGGAGACGGAGACACTTGTGCTCGCCCTTCTACCTGTTCGCGTGCGCATGTCACACTCGCACACACACACACACACACTCATACACTCTCACGCTCTCAGACAGGTAAGCTGGCGGGTAGGAGGCGCCTGCACCTGACTCGCTGCCATGTTGCGGTGGTAGCTGCGCCTACCTGCCTGCGCCCTGAGCTCGCCGCCTGACGCAATCTTCTTCGACTGCCAACTGCCAACTGCCAACTGCCAACTGCCAACTGGCAGGCAACAAATCAAATTCGAATGCGTTGCAATTGGTCGTCGAGCATCGTGCCACTGGCTCAAGCTTGCTCAAGCATCCACATCGTTCAGTGAAATATATTCTATATAGTGGTGCCATACAAAAACAAAATTGAAAGCAGAACAGACTCTGAGAATGATATTCTGGCAACAAAGGTAAAAGCAATCCGAGCTGGCGAATCGATCGCTCGACCCTCAGGTTGCTGATCAATACTGAAAATATCGAATACTTTTTCAGGGAGATACTATTTCAATGATATAACAGACTTGCAAGACTGAAACCTGAACATTTTTCTTTTATAACTGAAATGTTCATTGAAAGCTTATTGACTGTTTAAACAATAACGAAATATTTCATTTGTTGGGTTAAATAATTCATTTGTAGTATTAAATACTTCATTTGAAGGTTCAAGTATAATCAAAAAGAGTTTTAAATTATTTTTGTAAAATAACAATTCTATAATTTTATCATTCATTCTTCTTAGTTGCAAAGTATCATATCCTTTATCATAAACCTTTTTTTATAATCTTTTTCCTCATTATATTGTTATAAACAAACAAGTTGAAAAAAATAAAGAAATGGAAGAAAATCTAACTGAATTTTAGTTGCCAATAAAGTAATAAGGTTTTTAAATTCAAATTCTGAAATATTGAAAATTTACTATAGTAATTTGAAACCTATTTGAACTATAAAAAATACAGACTTGAATTTGCGGTTGAAATATATATGGAACTTATTTGAAACCTATTTGATTCATAAAGAAAATAAGCTATAAATCGATTTTGAAAAGTACCATATATCAAAACTGCATTAAAACACTCAAAGACAATATAGAATACTTTTTTTCCATATCTCAAGATTCTTCGTTAAAGTGCCACCTTTAATTCGGAGTTCTTATCAACCTTAAGAGTATTCAGTGTTCTGCTTGAAGAGTTTCTCTCTTCTGCTCCTTGGCCACTTTATCTTTTGTGCTGGCTTGGCAAACAAAGCCTCTTCGTGGGTCTCTGCGTCTCTCTGTTTGATACGTGTGTCATATATAGGTGTTTATTTTCAAACCGTAGCTGGAGGTGATTATGCTTTGCCTGCAGCCAGCGCACTCGAGGATTGAAAGAGTGAGACGATGGTTTCAATGCCGTCTTTGTAGAGTGAGTGCGGCTTGCGTAGGAGGCGCGTTGGAATTGGAAACCCGATGCCGATGCCGATGCTCAAGCGATCGCTGGCTCGTTTGCTCGTTTCTCTCTGTGTGTATGTGTGTGTGAGTGTGTGTTCTTTTATGGTTGCTTTACCGATATTTCTGCTGTGTCGCCTTTTGGTTTAAGGTGAATTTCGTATTTGAATTCGGAATCGGAATCGGTTCACCCGTTAAGGGGACCACACAGCGATCGGGCGAGGCAAAATGGCGTCGAGTCAGCGGAATTGAGCTGGCAATGACAGTGAGAGGGGCTTTTGGCGCGCTTTGCAAAAGTTGAATGAATTGGACAGGCACAAACACACAGCGAGTCATAAACAATAAGCACACACTCGCAGTCGCACACACTCACACAAAGTTCAATTGCATCGCGCTGATAATGCAAAGCGAATTTCTAGACAATTTGTGCGATGCGATGAGTCACCCCACGGCTCTAGAGATCCGATCTGGGATCGGGGATGTGGTGTCGATGGTGGGGCACTTACACTGCATGGAGAAGGCTGTGGACGATGGCATGCTCTGCTGTATAATGTTATCCTCTTGGCCAAAACGTGTCGACGATGGCGCCAAACAGGACAACATTGGAATGCTTTTTGTTAGTCGTGTGGCTCCTTTGTTTGGGTGTTTTTCACAGTGTATTTTGTATGCTTGGTTGTTGCTTGTGGCAAGTTCGGTTCGGTTGGGATCAAGGTGCGTTAGAGATTAGCTAGAGCACACACGTGTCGCGGCCATTGGGCTGGCGAGTTTTTGTTTTGCGTTTTTCTGTTGATTCGCGTTTTAACTTTCAGAATTCTGCGTTGATCTTAAAACATTTTGCACTCTTCGCGCCTCTGTGAGTTTTGTTTGTGTTTTGTATTTGTTTTTTTTTGGTTTCGAGTGGACCGCACTAAGCGCACTGCGTGGTTTGGTTTGGCGTGTATCTGGCAGATACTTTTCGACAATCGGCGATTCTACAATTTGTTGTTCTATGCGTTGGCTTTGCGCTGTGGGGGAGCAGCGCGTGTGCGGCCGACGCGAGTTCTTGAGTTCAACTAACGGTTGATTTCTGTTTTTCTACGTTCGGCAGCAGCAGCAGCAGCAGCACCAGCAGCAGCAACCTCAACTTCTGAACAGAATCAGATACAAAATCTCTCTCTCTCTATGTGTGCGTGTGTGTGCGTGAGGGTGCTTCGCTGTATGTGCTGAGCGACAGACAGAGAAAGAGAGCGAGAGCACGAGAGCTGAGCGCATTTGCTATGTGGTAGGTTTGCTGTTCATGTGTGTGTGCGTGTGTGAGTGAGTGTGTGTGTGAGTGTCACCAATACACCAATAACAGACTGCTGGCACATAGCCGAACGGCAACGTGTAACCGTGTGCACCGTGTCTGTTAATAGTGTGTGCCTGTGACTGTGTGCGTCCCAGCAGCGCTGCCGAGGTGATATGGTGCCAGCAGCGCCGTCGTCGTCGTCGTCGTCGTTGTAGTCAATCGTCCACCCCCTGCCATTGTTGGCGTGTACGTTGCCCAGCATGTGTCTGTGTTGGTGCGGCGCTCTCCAATTGGAGAGAGGGAATGTTAACAGAGTCTGTTACTGTTACTGCCTGGGGCTGCGCTGCCTTATCGTATGCTGTTACGGCACTGTTAGCGTGCCGCTTACGTTACGATATTCCAACGTAACGTAATGTGCTTCCGTAGCAGAGGTTGCTCTGTTCACAAATCGGGTCAGAAAGAGAAGTTTTCGATGAGAAACTTATTTGTATTTTTAAGTCAGGGAAAGAAAATGTATTATTTAACTGTGCAAAGTGTTGAATATTTTATTTAAAACATAATTTAGTTTGGTATTAATATATAAAATATATATTTATATACATATATTCCCTTTACAATTTATATTCTTAATCAATTCAATTTATTCCTTTCTATAGTAATTAAATTATAATTAAGTTGCCTTTTAATACCGAAGTAAATGTACTTACCTCGTAAATATTTATACAAATTAAACAACTTGTACAAAGATAATGCTATCTGAATCCGTTATTTGTGGGATCTCTGAGTTTTTTTTCGAGTGTTAGAGTTTGCAGCTCGAAAATATCTTGTGGCCACTTCTCGCTCGGCGATTGCAACACATTTGACATTTCGTTGACGTTGACAAGAAGCAAAAGTTCTTGAGAATGTCCATCACGCACATCAAGAATGCAAACAGGCAATAAAAAACAGCAACAGCAACGGCAACACTACAACAGCAACAAACACTCGAGCAACGCAACAAATTCAGAAGAAATGCTTACAACGGCGACTGCGAAGAAAAATGTTTTCGATTCTCAATCAACAAGTTGAAAGCGTCCAGTAAAATCAAAGGCAAAATAAAAATCAAAAGCAGAAAAAAAGAACAAAAAATAATCCTGCAACTCTTCCAATGATTGCGTAGTTGAGAGTCATCAAAACTCATACACACACACGCGCACACACATACAAACACACATATGTGTGTGGCCGACGGCGAAAAAAGCAAACTCAACAACATAATAAACAATTTGTACATTAATTTTTAATGCGGTTAACATGTGTTCTCCCCCCACAAACAAATACACTCGCAGCACTCACACATACATATGTGCACTCGCAGCTGCTTTTTACTTAGCTCGTGCATGTGAGTTTGTGTGTGTGTGTGTGTAAAAAGGTGGAGCCACGCCAGCAGCGACGCTGACGCTGACGCGTGAAGAGCGCGAGAACGAGCGAGGCGGCGAGCGTTCGTTTGAGGCTTTTGTTTTTGTTTTGTATGTTAATTAGCTTTCGCTCTTTACTACTGCTGAGTGTATGGGTGTGTGTATGTGTGTGTGAGTGTGTGTGTACGCTCGCGTGGGTGTGCTAATGAGCGAGGTGATTGCTCACTAGGTGTGCGCTCTTTCGGCATTGGTCGCCTGTTGCACCTGTTGCCGCCTCATTGGTTGCGCAGCGTCGCCGACGGCCATCGAAGGAGAAACTGATGAGGTTTTATCGTACAGAATGTTCGAATGGGCCTCAAGATGGGAATCGAAGTGATAAATACGATTGAGTGAACTTCAATGAGTGTTGAAAAACAATTAATTATTTTTTTGAAGTAATTGTTGGTCTCTTATGGTCATGAGAAACACCACCTTCCCAATTCTAAAATATTTATAAACATTATCTATAAAATACCTCAAAGAGTACTAAATTTACTAGCTGATATAAATTTTAAAAAATAAATCTGAGCTAAGTAAGTGTTGTTCAGATTAATGTGAACAATTTCTGTAAATTTCACTATAAAATATATGTTAAATATAATTTAATCAACCTGACAACCTATTTTGGCTTTTGTAAAACACAGGATATCATATTTTTGTAAGTATATATTAATCTTGTAAATAAATAGATACATAATACTATAAAAATAAAAAAAGAAGTAGAATAACTTTGAAAACCGGTTAGAGAACAATAAAATGCGTTTGTGGTTAAAAATCTAAAAAAAATTATTTGTGGATATCATTAATATAGTTATTTGCGCCGCAGAAATGGTATATTTATTACAAATTTTTCTAATGGCATTATTTGGCCACGGTTCATTATATAATATAATATTTTTCACTTTGTCGTGTTAAATTTTGATTTATGATCGATTGGTAAATCGATAAACCTGGAAAATAATTCGCAACAAATCAAAATATAATGTTCACCTTCAATTTAATGAAATTGAATAAAAATCATACCTTAAAAATATATTTTTTGAGATAATCAAAAAGGGGTTTTAAGAAATTAAAGTGAATAATAGAGATCTGTCTTGAAAAAGCTAAAGTAGCAACACTGATACCTGTATACCACAAAAAGATTTCAGTATATGATGTGTAATCTTATTTGTGGAACATAATCAATGAAATACGGGTATTGAAATATTACGGTAATTATTTGTACTCCTTTAAAATATAATCTTAAAATTAGTTATTTACACTGTGACCATGAAACGATTTTTATTATATTCAAATTTAATGTTAAATATTCTTTATGAAATCTATTTATATATTCACGAACAAGAATACAATCTACAAGCCGATCTTTTGGTCAGGCTTGTATATTATTGAAATGAAATGAGGTACACCATTCAAAAGTGGATGATTCACGTTCCAATGTCTCACATGAGTCAATTGTGAAATCGTCAAGAATAATCCCCGTATGTGGAACGGGGAATTCAATTGCGGCGGCTAATCAAGAAACACCGCGTGAGTTCCCTTCGTGTGGTTCAGTTAATAACTTAGTTACTTCTGCAAATGTTGGTCGCCCTTATTTACAGAAGGTATATCCTGATAGCCGGGTTCACTGTGAGCCACTGTGAGGCTTGTCCCGCATTGCAACTCCCCGTTCAGCAGATTTCGTTCCGTGAGAAGCCTTGGTGCGGTGGTACCTACATACATATGTACAATGCAGAGTGTTCTTAATTTAAATTGGATTTGTCGATCGACGTTTGGTCAATGCAGTTTCAATTGCAGCTTCAGTTGCTTCATGCCATGTCAAGCGTCGCTGCGCAGCGTGGCAGAGTTTCGGTGTGGCAGTGTGGCAGCGTCAGTTGTTGCTGCGGGTCCCACATAAAGTGCGATAAGTGCGCGTATTTCTCCTACAATCTTGGGCTGACGTCATCCACGAACGGAACAGAGCACGAAACGTAGCGAAAGAAGGAAAAGGAGGGAAGCCGGCGACGAGGAGAGCTGTCATTAACTCTGCCGTTAAGCAATCAATTTATTTCACTTTATAATTACGGATAACCTAAAAGTGAACAGTGCCCCCCTCCCTCCTGCCCTTCCTGGACTCTTAGTGCAGGGGCTTCAATCAAGTTCGGCTTGGTTCGGTGGGAAAGTGGGTTCCAATCCTTTCAAGAGGCGACCCGGCATAAGGGCGCGCTGAGTTTTTCACACATTACCAAGTGTGAGTGCAAGGCGGGTCCTACACATCCACGCACATTTATCCACACTTAGGGATATCTTCATCTAAACATTTTCCATTGCGGGCGGTTCAGTGTTGTGTGTTCTGTGTTCTGGGGTTGGGTATTGAATTGCATGCATGTTTCTCGTTTCTCGCATTTCTTTTTGGTTTCTACAATTTTTAATTAGCAGTAAACTTTGTGCGCCGTTGAAATAAAAAAAAGAAGAAAAGAAATTAATTTAAAATACGACTAGGCGTCAATGATCGAAAGGGGAATACCCCTTGTAGTAATCAAACTTGAAGTGAGGTTTTGTGTGACTAAGTTCAAGATACTAGGGAATCTTTAATTCTTATCTTTGTGTAGTTTAAGGAACTTCCAAGCAAAGAAATTTACCATAAGTAATTGGATAAACATGCAAACTATTAATTCCTATTCCTGAACTATGGAAATTGAAAGGTTCATTCTCTCCTGATGTTGATCAAGATTCATTCTCACACATTCATCTCGATTGGCCATGGCTGTGCATGATTTCCATAAGTTATGATACCCTTTATAAAGTATTGATGCATAGGGTATAAGAGTACAACCCGAAACCGAACCGAACCGAACCGAAATGTAATGACAGCATAAATACTTGGCGTTCCAAATGGCATTGCTAGTGGCGTGCGAGTGTGTGTGTGTGTGTGTGTGCAGTAGTGTTGTTGTCGGTGGTGTGGTGCTGCGGTGGTGCTGTTCGGCGGTTTACAATTTGGGTCGCTCTCGCTCTCAATCTCAAGTGTTGCAGTCGGCGGCGAGGCGCGTTTTTGTGGCTGCTTCTGCTCATTTCATTTAACACTTTATGTGACAGTTAAGTGCAGGCAAATGTCAAATTTTTGTTTCTAATACATATCTGGCCCTGGCCGAGGGGAGTGCCAAGAAGAAGGGGCTGCCAACGGAGTGGGGTGTGGGGTGTGGGCTGGGAACGGGAGCACTCGCAGTCAAGTGCATTGGCAAGTGTGGGAAGATTCTCGTGAAGCTGAGGCTGAGTTGACTTTGTGGCCAAAGATGCTGCGTTTCCCAGTTCAACGATTCGGTAAGCCACCTCAAGGATAAGGGATAAAAGGCAAAGGAAGTAACAACAACAATGCGCGAATAATCATCGTCATCCTCATTATGACTATTGTCATCTGTTTTCATAACTGTCAATTGTTGACTTTCCATCGATCTCTGACGGCGACGAGGACAACGGTAAACAGCCTTTGCTGCCTCACTCTCCTTTCCCGTCCTGCTGCCTGTCTCCGCTTTCATTCATAAGCGAAGCAGCCTCAAATAGAGAATGGGAAGGAGAGAGGGAGAGAGTGCCTGAGCCAGCTGAGAGCGCGAGCGAGGCACGTGCTGAGAGAGAGACGCGGCCGATTCGCGACGATTTATAACGGGTTTACCTGCATTGATTGTGCGAGCGAGAGAAAGAGTGACAGAGAGAGAGAGGGAGACAGGACGAGTGACAGAGCAAACAAACCGCCCTCATAGTCATGCAAGTAGTTTACCGTTTTTGATGCACTCCAAAAACTGTTGTTTGGTAATTTAATATTTTTAGCTCGTTGTTTGTTTTACGCAAAATTCGTCTACACTGACAGGACGCCAGCACGCGTTAGAGATGGACTCACGATTCCATGCGATGTATTTAATGGTAATAATTTAGAAAAAATAAAAATAAAATAAAAAAAAAAAAAAAAAAAAAAATATTTTTTGCTCGTACTTTTGAAGATTAGTTAGCATTAGTTTCGCAGAACCTTTAGAACCCATTTGGGCTATAGGGAATATTCCCTTTCAACTTAAGAGATGCAGTCACGGTGAATGTTATTAGTTATAGCTATAGAAACATTGAATGTTCTATATATTTAAAACTAGTTTTTTTTTTGTATTTCTTAAGATTTGTATCTGCGCTATCACAGAACGGTTCGATCCAATTAGGACTTGAAGGAATACTCCTTTATATTTGATAAATGCTATGTATTCATTTGTTACAAGAATATATCAGTGCTTTACTTCCGCAGAACATATATTAATATATTCAATGTCAGCTAACTATAATATGTTGTTTAGAATTACAAAGATGGACTCGCGATACATTTTTTGTATTTAAAACTTATAATTAAAGGCATCGAATTATATCAAATTATTTAATAAAAATGAATGTCATTCATATTTCTCTTAACATTGAATTCGAGCTACAAACTATTGCCATCTCTAATTCTAATTAACCAGTCGAAACGGATACAGATACATTTAGCTCATAATGAAGCGCAGCTGAGCAAACAGGCAGATACTTGAGGTTAGTTTGCCCCGATCGTTGTAACCTTAGTCGCTAAAAGCCCGTGCCAATTGAACGGACAACCCAGAAGCAGAAAAGGGCTACAAGGAGCCACAAAGCCAATCACAGTGGTGGCCCGTTCCGGGCTGGACGTGGCGTAGGATGGCCGATGAAAAAATGAAAATCTCCGCTTTTCATTGAAACAATATTTAAAGTATAAAAATAATAATAAATCCCATTTCGCTGGCGGCGTGCGCAACGAAAACAAAAACAATAACAGAAGCAGTAACAAAGGCAGCAATGGAGGCAGCGGCAACAATAAAGGAGCGAGAAGGACGAGACGTGGGGCGGGCAAAGTTTACCTTGATGCGGCAGGCGAGCACCAAGTGAACAAACAAATAAGCAAATGAACGTGCGGCAAAAAAGCACAATAAAAAAGTGACGAAACAAAAAACAGAGAGCATCGACAGGAGAGTGCAAAGAGAGAGAGAGAGAGAGGAACGTGCACGAGAACGAGATTGCGGCACGCGACCTACCACAGGATGCAGGACTCGTTCCAATCGAGCAGCAAAATCAAAGCGATGCAAAAGAAAGGAAAACAAGTTTCAGACTAGCTACGGCTGCCACTGTTGTTGCTGTTGTTGCTGCTGCTGCTGCTGGTCGTGGTGGTGGTGGTGGTTTGTCAGTCACATGTGGCTGCGCACCTTTCGCCGATTGCTCATCGAGTTCGTTTTTCACCTCAATCCGATATAGCGCTGCGCTGCTGCTGCCTCTGCTGCTGCTGCCTCTGCTGCTGATATCATCGCACGGGGTTGCAGCCCTCATTTGTGCGAAAAGCGCCTGCAGCTACCGCCGGCTGCTGCCGCTGCTGCTGTTGCTACCTCTGTTTGTTGTAAGTAATCACCATCATCAGCATCATCATCGACAGCAGCAGCAGCGGCGGCACAGCAGCAGCGACAGCGATGCCAGCAATGAGGCATCAAGGGCAACTGGCGACAACATGTGCGTCATCGCAGCCGCTGCCCACTGCCACATTTACTCATTAAGCGCTTTCTCTCCCCCCCTTCTCCTCTCTCTCTCTCTCTCTTTCTCTTTTGTTGTTGCTACTTTGTGATTTTGGGCGAAATTATTGCGAAATTGCGCACCACGTGGCAAGGTTGTCCCCTGCACTCATTGGGGGTAGCTTTTACCGTTACACCTTCCCGGCGCGCGCACACATTGTCATTAGTGTGTGTGTGTGTGCTCAGTGTGCGTGAGTGTGAGTGTGTGTGGATGATATCGTTTTCGAGCAGCCGCAACAGAAACAATACAAAGCAAATGCCGTGCACCTTTGTCGACTTTTGGTGTGCACGGCGTGTGAGTGTGTATGTGTGTGTGAGTTCAAGTGTGCGTGTATGTGTGTGCAGAGATTGAATGATTAACGGTGGAACGACCTCGTCGATCGCCCAACATTGGAACCGCCCTCCACTTGAGGGCTGCAACAATTTGATGGGCGAAAATGACTTAGTCGACGCGGTTGGCAACGGCCTCGAAATGTCCTTTAGAATGCTTATCCATTTACTATAGTCTAGTTAAGTATTAGATTTACTACATAATGTTATTCGCATATATGACATGAACATCTATAAACAATGGAATATTCAAAGAATTTGCGTTATGAAATAACAAACGGTGTAGGAAATAAGTGGGGAAATGAAAACACACCATACGTACTTGAAATAAAATGAGGATGAAAGCCTATTTTCGGAATACCAAAGGTTTCCTTTTCAGCATTTAACATATACTTTAAACAATTTTTCCTGTATTAAATATATAGTACAGGGATTTTTAACATTATTTATTTTGTAAAAAATACAATGCCACAATAGGTCTAATCGCTTGAAATATAATTTTATTTTAAGTCTTTTGAATATTAATTCGTTTAAAGCTTTGTATGTATATAATAGTGGTTTATAGAGCGGTTTCGATAAAAAATGGAAAGATAATACACGTACGTATACTCGTTATAGGTTACTGTATAAATATATTTTTATTTACTTAACATATTAAAGAGTCCAGAAAAACACTGAAGACTCTAATACAAAGCCTTTAAAAAATATCTTGACACCGATAAGAAAAATAGAGAAGCTTATCACTTCATGACTGAAAGACTTTAAAAAATGATGATGAAATCATTAAATTAGATAAATACAATATATATGAAAATTGTTCGAATAAGACTCTGTGCCTCTGTCATTCCTTAATTGAGAGCAGAGATCAATAACATGTTGAATCGTATTTATATAATTCAAAAATATTTAACATAATTTTTTCCATTTTTATTTCAACCGAGACTTGAAAATACTTTAATACTTTAAACACATATTATATATCATTCATTTTAAACATCGTATATAGTTATTTAACATTAATAATAATTATTATATTTCTATAGATATTTTATAATTAATGTTTGTGTTCTAAATAATGTTCATTTTCCCAGGGATCCAGCATATTGTGATGTGAATATATCTAATGCTGTTTGACTTATTTTCAATATTCCTGTAATCCCAATAACTTTTCAAGTACAGAAAATCACCCTTGGAACTCTGCCTGCCTCCCTCTTCTCTCTTTCTTTTCTAATCGCAAATAAGTCGAAATGAGATCTCACAACAATTTGCTACTCTGCCAAGAACAATAGAACCCATGGCAGGGTATATACGATACAAGGCTGATTCGAGCGTGCATTGTGTGAATCCTTTTCATGCGATTCGCCTGCCTGCTGCGTGATATAAAAGGTAAATAAATATCCAACTGGACGTCATGTTGTTGTTGTTGTAGCTCTCGTGCCACGAGCCACGACTTAAAAGGTGAAACCTCGACGTACGTACGTCGGATCGGAAGCAGTGCAAAGAGCCGGAAGCAGCCTCGAAGTATGCAATGACTTCTGCTCGACAACACTGACAATTGGCACGAACTGAGGACGCACTGAGGATGAGGCACAGACGAGAAGTAGTTTTGCCTATTCGGGATTAGATTGGCGAAATGCGCCCCTTGTCAGCTCCCGTGCCCGTTCCCGTCTCTGTCCCGCATTGTCGCTCTGCCTCTGCCCGTATGTCAGCATTTCGCAGCGCACTAATCTGTCACGCTCGGTGCTCTGCAGCAGCGACTCACCTCGCCGGCAAGCTGTATCAGACGCCACTGGCGACGTTACCTGCGCGTGCTAGAAATGCACACCTACCCCCGCCCCACGCGTGCGGCAGCAACCCTCTTCATTTACGGTTTAGCATAATGAAAAGTGCTGATGATGCCGCCAGCCGCATCTGGACGCACGGAGGAATCGCATAAAATGCAATTTAGGGTTGTAAAGCGACACGGGGGTTTTAAGCGCGACACCTTTTGGCCAGATCAGGGGCCGGAACGAGGGCAAGGCACTGCCAGAGTCTACCGGCATTAATCCTTCTGTTGCTCTCGGTTATTCGCAATTGTTCAATTGTTTGGCACGGCCTCCTCCTCCCCTCCGTTCGCCTACTCTCCCCCTGTCCTGCTCACCCTCCTCTCGCCGTCCGGGGGTTGTTGCAGTCCGTTCGGAGCTATTCAGGGGCATTAGGGTACATTTGTAGCTGGCACGCTGCTCGATTTTGATTGATTTCGCTTATGAGGGATGGGGAGGGGTGTGTGCATGTCTGCAAGTGTGTGTCTGCGTGTGTGTGTGTGTGTGAAAGCGTATGCGTTGTGCCTTATGAGTGTTGAGTTTAACATGGACTAAGGTGTAGCAAAGCCCATAAGCTGGCGCTAGAAGTCAAGTGGCAACGCGACGCACTTCGGCTGGCTCCACGTCGCAAATCTCTGGCAAATCCCGCCTGGTATAACTCATAAAATCCTGCTCAACGCGTAACCCTTCACCCCCTCCCGAGGCTGGTCGAATGTCAGCTATTCGCACACTGTTTTTGGATACTGACAGATGGCATGTCCTGCGGCAACGGCAACGGCAACGGCGACGAGTGGAGACGGTGCCACTGTGCAACCGTGCAGTGCAGTGTTGTTTTTGGCACACGTTACAGTTTTTGTGCACCTTTTTTGGGGGCATGGTGCTGATGTGAGGCGTGGGGCGTGGCAGCACTGGCAGTTCTGGCCGGATTGGGCTGCTAGCAGATTGGTTTTGTCTGCGCTGCTTGCGATATTTCTGGGGGGAGTTTTTCGAGTATTTCTTTTTTTAGTGCTCCCTTTTTGGAGCTGTCTCGCAGCTCGGACTTTTTGCAGCTCAGTGTCCGCATTTGTGTGTCTGTGGTTTTGCTTAACATTTATAGCGTAGTTTCGTTACGTTGCGCTCTCGCTTTTTTCCCTGTTCCTCTAGCCAAGCGGAAATGGCTCATTGCACTTTGACTACAGCAAAATGGCATTTAAAGCGCATTTCCGCCTTGCCTCTTTGGGCTGAGAGTTAGTCAACATTGCGGGGATTTCGCATCGACTCAATTGCAATTTATATTTCTGCCCATTCCCCCGAAAGGGGTGTCGCCTGTCTAGGTAATCCGCGCACAAAAACCTCCACCTTGCTGTGCTTATGATGGTGAGAGAGGGGAAACCCCTGCACTTCAGCAACCTGACGATGATGATGCAAAAAAAAGAAGCAAAACTGCTAAACCTGTTTAACGGTGGTGGCCAAAGCCGAAGCACGAAAGAACAGGAGGGCGTGGAGAGTGAAGGGAGGAGAGAAAGAACGCGACAAAAGAAAATTTAAATTAGATTAATTGATTGAAACGCTCGCCGGGGACGTCGCAACGTCGGGATCTCTGCCCGACAAGCATCGCTGATGAGCCGGCGAATCCTGCCGCCAGTTGTTGCATGCGGGCCACGTTCCCAAATTGTATTGCAAGTTCTTTTTTTCCCTGTCTCGCCTTTTTTTGTTTTTTGTTTTCATAATGTTCTCAGCCGGCTGCTGATAGCCCAAGGTGTAAATAATGCGGCTTGTGTTTAATGAAGCGCAAGGTTTCGCGCCATGAGGACGATGATGCATGTCATCCGCTCCTGTGCTGCTCCTGATCCGCATTAGCTCAGCTTACTGTAGTTGCATGGTGAAAAAAGCAGGGATAGGCTGGGGTGTTTTGCTTTGTGCATCTTAAACATTAAATTTGATTTTAATGTTACATTTTAATTTGTATTATTATAAGGAGATGTAGATAGAGTTTTATTTTATTTTTAAAATGAAACTTGGGTTTACCGAAATTATTTCCACTGTAAATAAAGCTGTACGCGTGCTCGGTTCTATAAAGAGATTGTCTAAGGAGTTTGACGATCCTTTTGTTACAATGAACCTCTACATCTAACTTGTTGGTCCAATATTTGAGAACGAATTATACGTTTGGAGTTCTCAGTACTTAGTTCACAAGGAATGCACCGAATCCGTGCAGTAAAACTTGCCTTGAGAGGCCTTCACTGGGACGTAAATTCAAGACGTCCTCTTCCTTTCCTAGTAGACTTTTGTTACGCTAGCTGCCTTCTCTAGACAATCGTAGAACCATGGTTAATGTAGGTTTTGCTAATAACCTTATTGAAGGGCACATAGATAGTGATGACTTGCTGAGCCAGTTACACTTCTCTGTCCTTTGTCAAATCAACCGTAATTACTTTCCACTAACACTTTCCTATTGTAATTATTCAAACAATGAACTGCATAAGCCATTCTAGCCTTCCTAGGTACTTTTTTTTATCAAGAATAAATTATATTAAATTTTTTCTAACACGAATTCTAACCTACCCCAAATTTTCTTATACTGAAATTAGAAACTAGAAATTAGTAGATTTTACGCAATGTTAGTACTTGGTTAAAGTTTCTTTTCTTCTAAGCTTTCTTTGTTTGATTGCATTCTTTCGTTATTAACATTAATACTCCTGATCTCTGTTTTTATGGGTCTTCCCCAATTCTTTGCAGTAAATGTTGGATCATCTACTTCTTTAAAATATAAACTTATATTACGAATTCTTTTTCTTCAACTTTTATTTTATTATAATGTATTATTTTTTAATTATTTATTTTTAATATTACAATTGTAGCTTTAATTGAATATGAGACGACTGATTTTGGTTAAAATTACATAAATAAATAAATTTATTTATTTTTTGATTGTACTTGTAGCATAATCTAAGTTGCGTGCGAGGATTGATAATATTGATTATATGTTTACTAAAATCTTCTAACTTTTAACATTTTTCAGTATTTCATAAGCTATGGAGGATATAAAATAGTAATTTATGTTCTAAATGACAAAAATAATAAATGAAAATATAAAAGTCAGTTTTCTAGACCTGTCTGTTTACATATGAGAGTTTGTATGAAAGGAAGAGCGGCACTTTACTTGCCTCTCCTTGCCTTATGTCATATTCAAATTGAATTCCCCACACACAGCTTAAACTTCTGTTGATCTTGCGCACATAACATACATTGTATGACATAAGTTCTGAGTGTGCTTTATTCAAAAGCCGATCGCAATTGAATTGAGAAATATTCATTCGGAAATTGATTTATGATCTCGTTCGGTTTTCCATTTCATTTGCAACTAATAAAGCGCAAAATTGTCGCTGCCCACTTTGTTGTTGATGTTGCTGTTGCTGTTGCTGGCTTTTTCAGCAGTTTGTGGCAGTGCAGCAGTTCATAAAATGTTATTAATATATAAATAAATAACAAAGAAGAGTTCCACTCGAAATGCCTTTAAACGAAACGCGCGTGTGCGTGCCTCAAGCGCAGCTCGGAGGGAGCATTTTTCGCGTTGTATCTGTCAGATACATTTTCGTTGTGCCCTGTGCGACTCGACTGACTGACTGACACATGTGAGGGGCATACGCAGATGTAGATGTGTGCGTGTGTTTTTTCGTATATTTGCGAAAGTTATTAATTTTAATTGACTGTTGTGTAATGCGTTGTGCGCTGCCCCGTCGCACATTCGCACATTCCACATTTGGAGGCAACACTTCGACACGAGAGCGGCCACTTCACATGCAGCCCGACGACAGGCAGACCGGCAGCGAAGTCAATGTCCTGCAGCTGAGCAGAGCAGAGTGCAGTCTCGGCTCAGCTCAGCTCAGTTCTGTTGAGCTCTACTCGGCTCAGCTTTAATTGGACACAGCACTGACTGGCCAGGGGTAATGCCGTCACTCTGCTAAAAATAGACGGCGAGTTGCCTGTGCAAGTGCTGTAATTAGGCGCAACGGCGCTCGTTAATGATCAACTGGTGTGAGATGAGGCGTTGCTGGAGCAGCGCAGCGCAGGGCAGGGCAGGAGCAGTAGGGGCAGTGCTCGGCCAAGTGTTGGAGGTTACTTCTATTAACTGCTGCATCCCCCTCTCCCTCACCATCTCTCTCTGTCTCGCTCTCTCGGAGAGCTTCTTTCAAATGCTAATTGAGGTATGCGCCAGCCACTTGTCACATTTGCCATAATTTCAATTGTTTAACTGATAATAGGCGCCACTTGCCAAGACAGCCCACCAGGCGGGTAGCACCAAGTGATGAAGGGGGGAGAGGGAGGGGGGAGGAGGGGTGTTTGCTAACTGGTTTCGGCTTGCATTGCAATTTAATGCATTTGCTGGCGCCAAAAAATGACAGCACACTAACAGCACAGCGAGATGCAGCCCACAAATGATATTATCAACACAGAACTTTGATGAAGACAAATGATAGACAAGCACAAACATGTCTAATTAACACGAAATACCAAAGCTGCTTCAGCTTCTGCTGCCCCAACGGACTTTGCACTCAACAACCGCAACGGGAAGTGCATTTCGCACTGGGTCAACTTAGGGAGGCTCGATCAGTCTTGAGGCGATTGCAATCTGCCTTCTTCGAGCTGTCGTTGACTCATTTCACTCGTGTATACATACATGCATACATAATTACATACATATACAATCACTGTTACATACAGGGTTCTCAGAAGCTCACCTACTATAAGGGTTATTGTATGGTTAAATAAGCGAAAGTTACAAGGAATACTATAAAACAATAAACAAAAGTTCAATATTCCAGATTTGTGAACTAATTTTCTATACTCAGTCTTGTAGAAGGTAAAATAATCAAATCTGCCAAAAAGGGAGTTATTGTATGAAGACTAGCTTGGTGTACGAATGACCAGCCCTTATTTGTGGAAAACCAAAGTCAGTCAGTATACGATGAATCATTTTTACATTTTAATCTGAATCTGAGAACTATATTTTATGGTGTTCTTAAGAAAAATCAGCTAGAAATAAATACTTTAAATACTCGTTGGAATTATTATAGATAAACAGCTATAAAAACTTAAATACATACATTATTGTTAAACACTTGGATATATCGTAGGAGATAAGAACCTGCCAAGAAATAAAACTTTTAGCCTGTGAAAGATTGCCTTTGTTTCTAATTTTAATAATATAAAAACATATATAACAACCAAACTATTAATCGGTATTTTATGTAAATATTATGTATGAAATAAAGTTGCATAACAAAGTTGGACCACTGTAAGATATACGTGACCATAAAATATAATAAATGGATTTATTATAGCTGTTAAGAAATATATGAAAAATGTTCTATAATTTTAATTGGTGATGGTTTGAACTAACAGCTCTAGACTCTTACATCATATAAGGCAGAATCAAATGTAAAGCACATAAATAGACGTCTCTCCTGACATGAAATCTAACTATCACTTCAGATCTTCATCTCTGAATTTCTTTCATACACTTCCCTTTCTCATTCCATTAATTGTCTTTTCTTATTTGAGTTCCTAGCCTTCCTCGTTCTCACTCGATTGGCATTAACATATGGCTCGATGACCTTTATCTCGGCATTAAGTCGTTCAGCATGTCTTTAAAGGTGTGTAGCACGTGGTACTTTAAGCGGGCACATTCTCATTCATAACTCCTGAACTCCAGAGCTGCCTGGCTGGATTCCTAACGCCCTTGCATTGTCGGAGATAGCGCCGGTAACGCCTTTTGGACAGCCGCTCGCCAGGCGGGCGCATAATCAAAATGTGTGAAATTTTTACCTAAAATAAAAATGTCGAAAATGTACGTGGTCAAAGGAAGTGTGAGAGTGTGTGTGCGAGTGTGAGTGTGAGTGTGAGTTTGACTGCCAGACTGAGCTGAGGTCGCAGTGCGCTATGTCTGCATTTGATTTCCGTTTGCTTTGCAGAGTTCATGCCGAGCGATTCCGTTCTCGAATCACACCTCTATAGCCACAACACACACATACTGACACACACACGCACACGGATAAAGTATGGTGAGCAAACAGCTCGCATCCGTATCGGGATCGGGTAGATTTTTCACATGCCGTGGCAAACATTTGGCAAACACATGTGCACCAAAATGCGCCCAGCCAGGGGCAGCTCAGGCGTGCAAAGGCCCCAGGCCGGACGCAGAGGCAGAGGCACAGGCTGAGCTCGAGGCTGAGGTTGAGGCTTGTGCTCGGTGCGCTACGTGTGTATCTAGGAGATGCGCCGCTGTGTGTATCTACGCCTTCTGGTCACTGCCTGCTCGCAGCTCTCGCCGCCTGCCTGCGTCCTTTGTGTAAACAAATCAAATGGGCAAATGGGCGAATGGATGTGTTGTTTGTTGTTTTGTCTCCCATTCGCCGCCAGCCCTGGCAGCCACTGCGCGAATTGGCCACAGCAAATGTCTTTGTCAAGTCAAGAGCAGCGGGCGAATTGCCGCTTAAAACTGCCAAAACGGAGACGCCGCGGCGAACTCAGCGAACTCAGCTGAGCAGCAACAGCAGAAGAGAAGATGAAGAAAAAAAGTGGCCAAAAGTTTTGCAAATCAGCTGAAATTATGAACTTCCGGCTGCAGTCAGCGGAAGTTCATTTTAACCCACAATAAAAGTTTGCATTCTTCGCAAGTGTGTGTGTGGGTGTGCCAGTGTGTGTGAGCGCACTTACATACATATTTTCATGTTCATGTGCAAAAGTTTTCCGCTTATATAAGAGCATAAAATTTGCATTATTCACTTAAAACAAACAGTGCGCCACGCACACCCACACTCACACACACCCACACACAGAGCCAGTTACATTGCTCCGGGTTTTCCTGTGGAAAACACTTTTTGCCATTGTGCACAAGCAAACAAACAAATATTCAATGCAAATAAATGCGCAAGGAAATTACTTACATCGCAAGCCAATGGCATCAGCTCCCCTGCCCAGCCAGCCCAGTGAGCTGCAGCCAAACAAATAGCGAGATATTTTGAGAAGCTATCGACTAAGAGCAGCACATAGCCCAGAGAAGGCGGCATCCAAACTGGATAGTTCGGAGCCAGTAGCAAGGGACGTGGTGAAGCTTCTGAGCTACTCGCCAAGGTTGTTGCTGCCACGTGTTGGTGAACTGAAGGTGGAACTGTTAAGTCGACTTGTGAATGCCCTGCACAATACTCTAGTGAGAGATTGGTAAATGGTAGTAGGATGATACAAGAAGATATAGGTATTTTAAACTATGTTGTAAACTAAAAATGAAAAGGTAGTTTCGATGTTATCAAAATTTAACTAGTTTAAGATTAGCAAGCTGACTTCACGAAATGTTTTTAAATATAGTTACTTATTGCATGTAAACACTAACATGAACTGTATATTTTGAATATTAACCATTAAATAAATTCTCACTGTTCAATAAACATCTTTGGATTCTTAAAATGATAAATGTTGACTTGAAGTCATCTATATTCTTATTGAAATCTTCAAATCATATCTTCTATTTTCTTTTCATATTTCTATTTATATTGTTATTTTACTTTACTATTAGTTCTAATCAGTCAGGCTATAGTTATATATTACTGACTTCAACCTGACACTGCTTGTTGCCAACTCTATGAGAGATATTTACCATTTAGGTTCTCGAATCTGTTGCCACCTCTGTCTCAAAGCTTTGCCTTGCTCCACATTAGCCTCGCGTGCGGCGTAATAAAAGGCAACGTTTTTCTAGTTTTCGATTTGAAAGGCAAACTTTTGCTGTTAAACCAACAAATACCAAGACAATCACACACACAGGGAGTCGCTGTAAGACGCCAGCCAGGCAGGCAGCACTTCAACTCCAACTGCAACTGCGAACTGCAACTCAAACTGAAACTGAGATTCCGATTGCGATTCTGATTTGAATTCGAATTGTGGCTCCACCTAAGGCGGCGGCACGCATGCAAATTGCACTCAAGGACTTGAGAGCCGGCAACGCATTTCGAGGGGAGAATTTATAGTTGTCGGTTATTTACCGACAGGAAGTGCAATTCACAAATCGTTGGCTCAGCGCAGACACAAATCGAATGGAGACTCTTAAAAGGCAGTCGGGCTTACCTTCCCAGCCTGTGCCTCTGTGTTTGTCTTGCAACGGAGCAGGCATATCGCAAGCATGTTTGCCGAATGAGTGTGAGTGACTGGGTATGAGTGTGAGTGTGGGTGTCAGTGTGCGAGGTATGCTGTGCCTAAGTCCCCCCGAGCAGGCAAGTTATAATCAACAGCTTTGGCGGCTTAAAAACTCAGCAACGAAAACGAAACGAAACCCGAGAAAACTATTTCGAATATGTGTGTGCGGGATAAGTATTTCAAAATAACATAAGTATCTGTATCTGTGGCCGAAGACAGCCAGGCAGCTTGAGTCCTGTCCTCCTGTCCTTCTGTCTTGCTGCCTTCCTGGGTTGCTGGTCTCTTGGCTGGCGCAAAGTTTTGTCGTCGTGCAATTCCCAAAATGCGGCCCGTGTGTGCATTTAAGCCACTTTTACTGAAACTTCGCATTAATTTCAATTTGCTGGCAGTAAAAGTTTTTCATGCACGTCCGCAAATTGCTTCGGGCACTGTGCGAGTGTGTGTGCGGAGTGTGCGGGGGTGTGTGCTAGAGAAGTTTAACACTTTGCGGCCAAGAGGTGTGCTGCTCCACACACATCTCTTATATGGTATACATACATATCCATATCGGCTTTAGTGCGCTGCAGATCGAGCGACAAACGCAAATAAAAAGCGCGCTCTGAATCTCGTTGTCAGCTTTGTTTGTTCGCGCTTTGACCACCCAAAAATAATTCGCGGAAAGCACAAGACAGACACACTCAGCCTCATACACACACACACAGACACAAACACGCACACACACTCGAAATGTGAAACGTGCCGAAATTCGCTGGCACTGCAGTTGGGCAGTAAATGGAATCGCGGAACGTCACCTTACAAAGAGGGACGCCCACATGTGATTTTGTGAGGCGCTGCAGCTGATGTTGCCACAGCCCACGGTTGAGCTCAGCGACAGTTCCCCTTGCCCCACCTCTGGCGACAGCTGCCTGCAATGAAATCATTCGCTCTGCTTGACAAATTTGCATCTGGGCTGGGAGACCCTCATTAGTCTTAATAGTTAAACGAGCGACTTGGCCAATAGGCCGACTGCGAGCGCTACATATTAATGAGCTAGTTTAATTTTATAAATTAGCCCGGAACTTTACGCACATGCGACAACTACACACACACACATACACACACACTCACTACACCTTTAAGCTGAAGAAATTTGTCTTTGGGTCAGCAAGCAGCCTACGTCTCATCCCGAAGGGTTGCCCCCACCCGGGGTTGGGCACAGAGCGCACTCGTGTCGCCTGTCAGAGAGCCCCTTGTCCCTTTCTTGCTTGTAATCCTGTTGTTTTGCTGCGTTGCATTGGTTGTGTTTGCCTCATATGCTGTGTGTGTGCTACGCATCCTGCGGGATATGCAAACTTATTAGGGAAGTTTTTGCCCCAGCCAGCAAAAGTCGACTGAGAGTTGTTCGCCAACTCTCGAGTGATAAAGACGCCCGAATGCTGAGCAACAAAACATTTTGTGCAAGTCATTTGCATATGGCAAGGGAAGTGAAGGGGAGTTGCGTGTAGAGAGGGGGGCGGTGACTGTGAGATAGTGTGAGTTCTGCTGTGTAGTTCATATGTTCTGTATGTCTCTCAGAATGTGCTCTCTGCTCTCTCTCTCTGCTTCACCTTTACTTGAAGTCTTTAAGTCAAACTGAAACTTTGGATAGCTTTCCTAAAGATTTGCTTCTTAGTTTGTATAAAGTCACTAGGCTGCTCTATGGATATATCTGTAGTGATATGTATAAATTTATTGTAATAATTATGATAAATTCTTAAGATATATCACCATTTTCCAATACTTGTTTCGAGACTCTTAAAGACTGTTGAATGTTACCTTTAAACTAGCTGAAGCAATCGTAAAATATTTTTAATTTAATAACAGATTCTTATTAACATGTTGACTGTTATACCCATATTTACAGGATGTTTCTTTCAATAGAAATTCTCTTAAAAAAGACATTACAAATGTGCTTAGTCTCATTACCCATCGTGTATGAATATATAGTAGAATTATGTGTACTATACAGTACTCTAAATATTAGTTCTATTCTCGAAATACACGACTGTCATTCATTCTTCTTCTTCTTCCTGCGTGTCCTTGTCCTGTCGCAAACTTGCAGACAGTGTTGCCACACTGACAAGTTCAATGCTTGCCAGGGGGTTTGCACCTGGCAATGGCGACGCAACTAACCCGTTCCCGTTCGTCGTCCAGGGGCAATCTCGCATTGCCGTGCCTGGCAACACGTAGTGTGCGCCGCTGAACTGGCAGTGGCTCAGCGACCACCCAGGGCGTTTGGCTTTTTGCAAAACAAACAGAACGTCAGTCAAAAAAAATACAGCAAAAGAAGAAGAAGAGAAGAAAAGAAAGAGATATGGAAAAAATGGCAAACACTGCGCGAACTGCGAACTGTGCCGCCGTCGAAATGGTTCGACCAAAAATTGCTGCGTTGCATTTCAATGTTTCAATCTTGGCTGGCATAAATAGCCGTGTGTTTATGTTGGCAGCACTTGAAAATCAGCCAGCTCCACACACACACACACACACACACACACACACACTATACACACTTTGTGTGGACCACCCAGAGGCATGAGCCGGTAGGGTGGCTGCCTCGATGGCGCCCCTAGAAGTTCAGATTAATAACAATTAAAAGTTTGTGGCCCAACAACACCTTGGCCAATAAAATTGAAATTTATGGGTCACACATGAGCGACCTAAGATGCTCGTCGTCGTCCTCGTCCGCCCGGCAGCTGCCTAATTAATTGGCCGACGGAAGGGGCAAGGCGCCTGTGGTCGGCACAGAGAGCCAGGCAAATTTGTCTTACTCTCGAGCGGACCGCAAGCCAAGACGCTCGGTTAGCTCCTGAGCCAGGGCAACCTGATTCATTTAACTGCTTAGGCTAACCGCCTGCGCCCCGCCCCAGTCCGAAAGGGTTGCCAGGGCTCATGTGCCGACCCTCTGCTCGCCGAGAGATGCTGCAGATAGTTGCTCACGCAGACAAAGAAAATGTAACCGTGGCTGACAGACGTTGCTCCTGTGCTTCACCTAAGTGTTTGCTCGCTGATAAGCCAATGCAGTGGGCGTGGCTCTAGCACATACACATGGATACGGGGCACACACATGTGCGGATCCCTGATGGAAACCACATAATAATTCTCAAGAACAATGTAAGCGTCAATTGTGCATGGCCAAGCTGTGCGTGTGTGTGAGTGTGTTGAGTGCGTAGTCTATCTGCATGTGGGTTGTTTCTTCTTGCTCCACGGAGACGCAGCCCACATTTCTGCAGATGTACGTTAACGTCAAGGGACAAAGGCGACGGAGGGGGCGGACGACGCCGAGGAAGTCGGCAAATGCCACACGTCAAGTTGAGAAATTTAAATTAAAAACCTTTTTGCGTGAAGCATACATTTGCTGTAGTTGTAGTTGTAGCACATTGCATGTGTTGCTTTGCAATAGCAAACGGAAGTCTGCAAAAATGAGGGAAGTATCAGCTGAAGATAAGCGCCTGTTCAAGTTGGTAAAGTATAATGAAATCCCAAAGATCATGATGACTCGATTGCACAGAACTAGTTGAGGCCTTGTTTGAATAAATAAAAAGTGTACTATATCAAATACACTCATGATATGATTACACACTATGAACTACAAGTACAATGTACAGTATCAAAATCATCAGTCAACTTCCTTTGCTGTTTGTTTATAACATCTGAAGAATTAGGTACAAAGTAAACATGATGATTCAAACCTTTGGGATTTTTAAGAAATGCGGAGAAACCATTAAGATTTTGCTAAAGAGTCGATGCGATATACGAAAATGTTCGTACGATAATATAAACCGAGAACAGTTTTTTCTTTTCTTCATATCAGTAACTAAAAAAAAGCGCGTAAGGCAACTTGAGCTTGAGTCTTCAGTCGGTTGCCTTTTGAAGTAAATCAGCTTGGGGCTTTCCTTTATCGGGACTCACTCTTAATAATTCCTTTCTACACATATGCTCCGCGCTGGTTGCCGCGACGCCAATTAATTTGTGTGCTTAATTCAGCTAATTATTCCAGGCAATAAAATTCTCAATAGATGCGTAGATTGCCGATGGGGTTGGGCGGAGATAAAGGGAGCAGGAGAGTGGGAACTGAGTCGCGACGACTTCTCCCCGGAATGGGGTCACCTAAACCAGCTGAGATGGAACATGCCAGCAAGTCCTCTAGACAGCGCACGTGTCGGAGCGGGACAAGGACACGTTCAGGGCCACTTTTAATTCAATTCGCAAAGGTTCCTTGGCACGACTCGGGTGTGCCTCAGCTTCTGCTGCTTTTTTATTTAGCTTAACAGGGCAAATAAAACAGAAATGGAGATGGAAATAAAAAAGCGAAGGCGACATTTAAATTCAAATTGTTCAAGACGCTGACGAGGCTGGCGGCGCCACACGTCGGATTAATTTTATGTGCACCGAGCAGGACCAAGTCCTCACCCAGCGTTCAATTAGAGTCACCAAGCAGGGGGAGCAGGGAGTGGGAGTGGCCCATTGCCATTGGCTGTGCGAGCAGCCATGCAATTGTTAAAATCGAATTAAGCCACGGTGTCGCATACTTTTGATCTCCTTGACGCCGAGCAGCGTCGCACAGCCAATGAGATGTTGCAAATACGAGTACTCCAGCACAGCACAGCACAGCACTCTCCAGACTGCCAATGTCCTTACGTTGTCCTTGCCGCAAACAGTCAGCACTGCCAATGCCCGCGGAGGTATCGCGTATCTCGGGCCCCAACTCCACTCCAGCTTGGCTCCCTCGTCGACGTCGACGGCTTCTCTTGCGATTTCGGTTTCAATTTCCGTCGCTGGCGCAAATGAAATTAAATGAAGATTAGTCGTGTGCTCGCTCGCAGATTATTCCAAGAAATAAAAATCTCCACGATACGAGTGCCACTGCCACAGTGCGAGTACCCACTGAGCCCCGCTCTATTCGTGCAGCGAGCACTCATTATTTTTTCGTTTTGTCCTCGACGGCGATGGCGACGGCGACGGCTTCTGCTTTTATTTCATTTGCCTTTTTATGGCGCTTGAGGTGATTTGCCCAAGTTCGCCGCCCCCATTAGAGCTGCAGGGAAGGCGTGGATACAAGTTTGACATTAGCGCAAGGCAAATCTGCGCAAATCACAAGCTACATTTGCTCCACAAATGATGGCCAGCTTTGCCTTAACTCAACCCTGGGCAGGAGTTGCCAAATCAAATAATCAAGTGGTTTGCGGGAAGGGACTTGCCATATTGCTCTGAAAGTCTATTGGAGTTTATAGAAATTACTGTAAATTTCTACAGGAATGTTTGCCCAGATAAGAAAATTAAATCGACTTGAACTAGTAACCTTCTTTTGTTCAAGATTATTGAAAAACAATAAAACAATTGCCTCAGCTTCAAAATATTCTATGATTTATTATAATTCTACTAAAAAAAAGCGAAAAATAGTTTTCTATCCTTATGCAAATGCATGTAATAGGCAGAAGAGGGCGAGGCTTTTAAATAATATATTTCAGTAATCCAGACCACAACCCAGCCTGTCTGTTTGAATGAACCCGTCAGTATAAGAGCTATATACATCAAATTTGGCGTAGAGATTGAGGTACCTCTACCATACAAAGATCAAGTTTATTTCAATTGTTGGATAACGGATGTTAAATATTTTGCAATTATTAAGCAAATATATGGAAATATGAATGATAACTTGAATAAATATAATATATGATAAATAAATTCTTTATGTCTCTATTCTCAACATTTCAAAATATTCAAGTTAGCATTTCTCAAAGTTCAGTGGGATGCTACCAATCGCTGACATCAACTTCGCGACGCTTCAGTATTCCTTATATATCTGTAATTAATATATTTGCAACGGATTCACTAAACTGTACGCCGGGTATCTATAGGTACTGTCGGGAGCAGTTGACTGTAACTCTGTTGTGGTTCTTAATGTAATGTGAAGTATTTTCAAGTACAGTATTTTCGATCATATATTTCTATAACTAATAATGTCAAGGAAAGCTAACTTGTCGTACTTCGTGACGAACCAAATAACTTGGAACGACTTGGACAGTGGGTGCTGCCGTCGTAGTTCGTTTTGAAGAACTGCTACTCGCAGTCGACGGGCACTGCATGCTGCGCTCGATCCATTTGCGATAGGGTTGCACCCTGAGAAAGACATGAGGAATATCGCTGCTCGTTGTGATCAGCAGCAGGCCAGCTAGATAAAAGCTGTGTGGTTCTAGTTCGTCCAGCCGTACACCCATTAAGGGGGATCCCGTAATTAGAGGCGTAACCACATTGGAATTCGCGCAAAGGTGATTCAGTTTGTAGGGAGTAGCCGCCTGCAGATAGTTCAGGCCCAACAGGGTGCGACGGCATTGTCGAGTGCCCTGAACCTGGGCCAGACCCTTCACCTTGTAGGCGATGCTTGAGTTGACAGCGAAGCCAGCATAGGGAAGGAACTGTCCAATGCTATTGGCATCGGGGGGCGGCAAACAGATTGGGCTTATGTGGGGGGCAAAGGCCACGATCTGGGCGAGCTTCAGCACGCAAATGTTGTTGGTCATCGACTGATAATGGTAGTCTGGGTGTATGATGATCTCGTCGATCTCCTGCAACCGGGGCAGTGGATTGCAGCGTTGCTGGGCGTCGCAGTCGCGCTGCGTGTACGCATTCGATGGATTCCAGTCGCCTAGTAGGACGTACTTTAGCGGCGCCTTCTCTAATTGTTTCTCCTCGAAACAGTGAGCAGGAGCCAACATATGCCGACTGGAGATCAGCACGGCCAGGCACTTGTACACGATTCCACGACCAGCTGAAAGAGCAGTTTGGTAAGTGACAACGAAAAAAGTTGTTCACTCATGGATGGGGATACTCACTCTCATAGCCCAATCGACCTATCCACGGATACTCGGTTAAGTTGGTTAGATGCGTAAAGTTGCCATACTCTTCATCATTCAACTGTCCACAAGTTGCGGGTGCACAGTGATCTACGGAGAGGTAGCGGTGATCTATGGATTATGGTGAATCATTCTGCTTACCCTGTGCCCTCGCAGATTGCCCCAACAGGGCAGAGATCAGCAGCACCAGCAGTGGACGTAGAACATAGACATTCATGCTGTGCCTTTTGTCATCCATCGAAAGCGACTGACTTGATTCGTATAAACACGAATGTATTCGATTGTGGTCGCAATCAGTAGAACACTTCTTATCAGTCCACTCTCTTCTAAGAGAAACGAATTTGTCTATACGGTTGTTTGTTTATAGCAATTAAATCTATTTGGGGACTGCTTCGTTCAGTTTTAATCTCAAGGAAAGTTAAACTGGTACTGGGAAAATTCTTTGAGTTAAGGTTTAAGTTTATATTTTGTTATATTAGATTACTACACTGAATATATACCTTACGAACGGCAGATTTGAAATGCATTGGGCTTCTACAATATTTCATTAAATTTGGTAAATAACTTGTAAGATTAAATTGAATTTCATAGTATATGTTAGAGTCTTGTTCAACTATAACACACATTCAAAAACTCTTAATTTCGTTCTCGCTTATTTCGAAATGACAATCTACTTATGTGCCGAAGAAAATTCTTTTTCTTTTAAAGTTTGATTCCATCAGTTAATATTCTAAATAAATTACCATTTAAATCGATTTTAAATCAGTTACTGAGTGTAAGTGTGGAAAATAATGATAGTCCATTTTTTAAGTACTCAGCACACCATGTGACCTGCATAATTGTTGATGTTTTGTATGTACTCATACAAGATGGAATTGGGAATTGGTCTTAGGGGAATTAATACCTCGCACTTAATTAACTCTTTTTTACACCCTGCGCGGCTCCTTCATCACGTGTTCAATTAAAAACTCGTCGTTAATTGCGAACCAATTTACTGTGGACATCCTCAGCCTGGGCCAGACATCTGCCGGACACTGGGCCGTCTCAAGCTTCTCTACTGCCTCGTCAGGCTGAGCAGCAGCCGCTGGTCTTGACATTTTTTGCATATTAATTGAAGACAAGGCGTCGGCTTGGACTCGATTCGGAGTGCGGAGTACGGAGAGCGGAGTGGGGCCACCCTTGGCTTAATTTGCGGTAAGTTCATTAAGTAATAAAACATAAATTTCATTTTTTTCGGTTGTTGTTCACTTTTTTTATTCATGCTCGGCTCTGCCACCCCTTGGGCAAGTTCTTGGTAGATTTTTTCTCGAATGTTTTGCATATTTCTTTAATGAATTAATTCTGTTTTGGTTTTGCTTTCGGTTTTTGTTGATTCACCGTTCACTGGACTTTGATAAAGGCGCAAAGTCGTTGGCGATAAAAAGGCCAACCGGAGGGGAGGAGGGAAAAACGCAGAAAAATCCGTTTAATTTATGCGAAAGCACTGTGGAAAACTGAAAATGGAAACGTGTTTTCATCAACTTTGACTGACCGATTCCTTTCTAATTATGCGCTTGCCGGGAAACTTTTCTATCAAACTTGTTCCGATAATTTGAGCGCCAAAAAACATGTTTTGCATCCCAAAAAATAGCAATTTATGCTCTATGTGGTATAATTTTTCTCATTTAATTGCCTCCTTGGGGCATGATAAAATTGTTGCATCAAATTGCGGCAGCAACTCGCGCATGTCTTCTCGCCGCGAGGCGGCACGAGGCGGACAATTTGTTTGAAATGTTGTCGCTTTTTTAGTCAAATTTGTTAGAAATGCCGTACGTGTTGTTGTTGTTGTTGTGGCTGTAGTTGTTGCCTGTTGACATATGTGCCCGCAAATGAGCCGTGCAATTGCCCCAACTGTCGTGGCCTCACATATTGACAGCTCCAAGCTGCGCTGCATTCAACATCCAGCATTGAAAAGCACTTCTCGCGGGAGTCGTCTCCGATTTCAGACGTGCGCACAGCTTGTGACTGACAAGTATTCACTTTGTCCGTCCGTCCCACCTCCAGTCTGTCTCTCTGTCTGCCTGTCTGTCCAAATCTGTGAACACTGCCTTACGTTGTCTGCCTGATAAGCGTGTCGATATACGTGCCTCATGGCTGATCGCCAGGGCTGCTCTGAAACTAGACAACACTGTCGATTGTTGTAGGTGAAGGAGCAGACTGTCGGGCTGTAGTTCATTGAGCCTTCACATGTTTTTCAAATTTATCTTGTGAAATTGACAAAAGTATTTATTCCTAAATAGCAACAAAAACACTAACAATAACAATGACTAATTTCTTTAATAAAAATTGTACAATTAAATGACTCAGACTTAGTTATCATCGAAGAATAAGCAGAGTGAACTTTGAACACAGCTTGCAAATTTGGATGTGGTGGGTTTTACCCAACATCCTGCTTTATAGTCATTATAATTTTCGCCATATTCATAATCAACTCTGGGTTTGATTTCGTGCTGTGCAGTGTTTGCCTGAGTGACGTCAGCCTGTCAGCGAACTAATATTCGAGCACAAGAAATCATAACTTATAAATTGTTGGAAAGGGGAGAACATAGAGTGAGAGGGAGACAAGGGTTCTCAGAACTACTAATACACGTTGCGATGCAACCTCTAACCCGTGTGTTATCTGCCACGCTTATCTGTAGCGCGGCTCTCAGTTCACTTCTAAGGTGACAGCGATAAGCAGCTGCTGCGAACAGAGATGGAACGAATTAGATCATCAAAACATCGCATTCTGTATTCATCATTCGACGCGAGATGTTGCATCTTTCTGGACTGCTGTTGGGCCTGGTGCTGGCTGTCGCTTGCTCCAACGCGGAGGTAATCAACTACCAGACGTGCCCAGATAGTGCCGATGTGTGCAGCATCGATCAGGTGCGCGTGAATCCCTGTCCGCAGGCTGCCAAGAATGCGGCTTGCCACATTCGCCGCCGCCATCCGGCCCAAATGTCATTTGACTTCACACCGAAGTTCGATGCAGAGACTCTGGAGGCCTCTCTGGGCTGGGTGAAGAGCGAAACTGAGGAGTTACCGCTGATCAGCATGGAGCGCGATGCCTGCAAGGCTACTCCCTGCCCCGTTCGCAGCGGCGTGCAGCAGACCTACACACTGGACGTGCCCATCGAGTCCAAGTTCCCACTGAGTCCGTACAAAATCCGCTGGGCTGTCAAGGATCCAGTTAGTGGCAAGCGATGCTGCTTCACCATCGACATCAAGGTGGTGCGCTAGACAAAAACCTCAACGTGCAGCAATAAATTGCGTTTGTGTCATGTGATCCTCAGAGTGTTTTGTTTGATTTCTTGATAGCCATAAGGACTCTGGCACAGTGGGGCAAGTGTTGCTCGCTGTTGCGTCATCGACCTCTGCAACCTGCGAGACTAATTAAACGTCAAGGCCTGTAGGCAGCGTTAAGTCAACAGGGAGTTGAAAAAACTTTGATTGAACTTTTGGGTGCCATAAAAGCGGCTGGTCTGAATTCCACCCGAAGAACTTCCCCGTCTGCAGCCCCCGCATCCACGACTTTTGTCTCGGCTACTTATCAGCGTCGTCAAACAATTAAAAATTGAGCACTTAAGTTGTGGTCATAAAATCATTTGTTTTTCTTTTTATTGTTTTCCTAGCGTCGCTCTCCCCCATTTCCCAGTGGAGGAAAATTCAAATAGCAATAATTTCAAATCACTTTTTCTGCGCTTTCTCCATTTTTTGTTTACCTAAACGAGAAATGTTTACGCTTTTTTGGAGTCTGCTCAAATTGTTGCCTCCGCGCGGCCATTGGTCGGCGGACTGAGAAGCTGATAAGGGCAGTCGAGATTGCAACAACAGCAGCAACAAGGGGAACGGGAAGAACAACAACCACTTGAGTAAATAATAAACAAGCATTGACAAACGAAATTATGGAACACGGTTTCATTTTTACACAACTTTCTTGCAGAGCATTTAGTGATTTCAATGGAAACGCAGATTGTAATTGGAGCGGAGCAGAGTGCGGAGTGTGCTGAGTGGAGAGAGAGAGAGAGAGAGGTGCATTGCCCTCACTGCTCAGTCGAGTGGACTGCTCTCGCCGTACTTGTAGCCCAGCATGTAGGGTGTCTTGGTGAGCTGCGAGAGCACGGCGCACTTGACGGTCTCGAAGTTGACCGACGCATCCACGTACATAACCTCGCGGCGGTGGCTGAGGTAGTTGTTCAGCGCCGGTGCGCTGCGGCGGAACTGTAGCATCTGGCGATCCAGATAGGTGACGCTGTGCTGTGGGCTGAACTTGTAGGCGCAGGCTGTGATGCGCTGGGTGGCAAGAGATTCGTCAATCATCAGAAAGATCAGGCGATTCGGTGGCACCGGAAAGCTCTCGAAGAGTTCACGTGCCTCGCAACGATTGTTCGGGTAGTTGAAGAGTATCCAACCGCGATTCAGTGCATCCTCTTGCAGTAGACGGCGCTTCAAGATGTTGCCAATCGCAAAGGAGCGTCTGAAGACACAGTCCTGCTCTATGCCGTACTGCAAAACGCCTGTGTCTCTGTTCTGCCGGTACCCGTTGACAGCGTGATAGGCCACTGCCTCGGCGTCCAAGATGAGCAGATTCCAGCGTTCGGCCAGCACGTGTGCCAGCGAGCGACGCCCCGATCCAGGTCGGCCATGCACCACTATGCGATGGAAGAAGTTCTTGGGCAACTGGTAGTAATCGCCTTGTGTGCCTAGGTGAAAGGCATCCATCGCCTTCGTATATACTTCCTGGGCAATGCGACGAATGTTGTCGGCTAGCCAACTACGCACATCTTGCACAGGATACTGCACGACTATCTCGGCAAGCAGGCGGCTCATAATATCCAGCAGCTTGTGCTTCTCGATGTAGTACATGTAAGATGCGCCATACTCCACAATCATCGACTTGTCAAGGTTCAAGGGGGAGGACATGATGCTGCGATTAAAGCGATGCACAAAGAAATATATCAATTAACTTGGATAAAAAAAAGAACGCAGCTAATTTGATTATTAAGACAATATTAGCAACAATTTCGAAATTATGTTCTTCGGTTAGATTTTAATTTAATTTTTGTATATGATGTCTTTTTCAAAACATGTTGATTTTTGAATTATGTATGCATAGTGACGTTAAGAGAAACTCACAGAAGGTATTGTGTATTAATTCTGAGCAGTGCCACACATAATTGGCACTACAAGTATGACCATAAACAACTTCATGATAATTAAAATTACCCTTAGTTATTTAATACGTTTGCAATAAAATCTTTTAGCTTAAATTTACCAACTTATTCTAAACATTATTAAACCTACACAGTTGAAAGACTTAGCTCATAAGGTGTGACATAAATGAACTATTATATTAGGAAACATTTTTTTTTATTATAAACTGCGAGGAGTCGATTCCGATGATATTCAAAATTTATAGTCAGATTTTGCAAGATACACTAGTATTATATTCTTTTTGCGATGTTATTAAATGCTACCTTTAGTTTATTGGCACTATCAGCGTCATATTGTCCAAATAATCCAATGTCATCTAATTATGTTTACCGATACAAACAAATTAAAGATTTAATTTAAACTAATTACAGCGCTCCTTTTTTTGGTATTATATACAAAACGCTATCATAATGTAATCAACATCTGACTAAAAAAAATATCGATATTGTGGTTTTTGTTTGAAAAAATGATCATCGAAATTAATTATTATTAAATATAATTTTTATTAATATTATTTTTATTATATCATGTAAAAGCTGATTAAGAGAAACTATTCAGAAATTAAAATAGTTATAAATCAGTAAGCTACAGTTGAGTTTGCTTTAATGTTATTATATAATATGTCCACGTGTATTATAATTGACCTTTAGAATATTATACCCCAATATCCATAGGGCGCAGGCATAAATTGTATTTGGCCATGACAGCTTGACCGTCCTAGAACTCATAAACTTTTATAGTTGGGGCTACCAAATTTGGTTTTAATATGTGTTATTATTGCACGCAGATCAAGTTTGGTTTAGAATTTTAGGACGCCCTTACCGTTCCCGTAAATCGATAAAAACCCATGTTTTATTATTACAGGATAACCCGTTGCTGAAAATCAAAATTACTATCAACGTCAAAATGATTTCTGAAAATTTGGTTGCAATCGGATAGTAAATAAAGAAGTTATTTAATAAATCATTTTAAGACTTACTGTTTTCCCAGCAGCTCCCTAAGGTATGCAACACAAAATAGGAAAAAGTAGAAGTTCATCATTTAAGAAATCGTTAGTTTTCTGTGTTTATGCCCATCTATAATATGTATAATGCGTGGGATCGGAAACTCCTTCATTGGATATACGAAGATATATCTACAATAAATTTAGATTGTACAAAATCCTCTTTGGAGTATTTATCTGTAAAACAATTAGAGTTTCTACAAGTTATGAGTAGATAAATAAAGTTAGAATCCATAAAAAATTTTCATATTCGCAAACTGAGCTAAATAAATAAAAGGGTATCAGATATTCAGCGTGTCGAATGTGGCTCTGCTTTCTTGTCTCTGTGAATTATATTCAGATTTTTGATATCATTGTTCTTAAGAAGTTTACTTATTCACGAAGTATCTTTCTCTTTCGCAATAACCATTAGGCAAGCTGGGCGAGAGATGTTGCCCCATTCATTTCATATATTAATTGCATCCGTTACAATATTAGAAAATTGCGCGCACTTCCGGCTGCAGTCGAGGCCGGAGCCAAGACTCCGGCTATATAATGGCAGCTAATGTGTGGCCCATCGAAAGTCGCCCGAAATTGGCATCATGTAAGTGCGGCCAGAGCGTGTTAGTGACAATATTTCGCAGCGAATTATGACAGCTCTTTTGTCTAAGCGCGCACATTAACAATTTAAAAAGTTGTCTTGGTTGTGGCAGTCCGAGGAGAAGGGCGAACAGTGCGGCTGGCGGGGATCGGTCCACAGAACGGGCTGCTAACGGCCAGCAAAGTGTTGCCAAATGGCTGTCATAGTTTATATTGTCTTATGAGCTGAAGTTCTGGCATCTTTGCGTCCTGGCCAAGGACTTGCTAAGCAAAACTGTAAGCATGCCACGACGAGGAGACGCGTAACGAGTTCCAGTTGCCGTTGCTGTTGCTGTTGCTGCTGCTCTTGCTGCGTGGGTGGGTGGCTAATAAAAACTGGAATTCTATGAAAAATCGCTTCCTGTTGCTCTCGGCCGAGACCATATTGTTATGCCAAGTATGCGGCTAATATCTTCCACACACTAATATGCTCCACTGCATTTGCGTTTGGCTTTAGCAGCAGCTGTTGCTGCTTTAAGAGGAAGGAACAACAGTAGCAGCAACAGCAGCAGTGACAACACTCTCGCATTTTTAATTACATAAGATGCGAAATCAAAAAATATGAATATGAGTGCGAATATGAATATGAATATGAACATGAATGTGAATGTGAATGCTTTTGGCTGTCGCTCGCCACAAAGCGCGAGTTTTTAATTAAAGTCAAAGCAAAGGCGAAAGCAAAAGCAAATGCGACTCCAACTGCAAACCGACTGCAAAGGGCCGACAGCAGACAGCAGCGTGGACAGTTGACGGGGAAGGGTGTGGGGAAAGGGAAGGGGGGCGGACGAGTCCTCAATTTTGTCACATTTCAGCGGAATGTGCTAAATTACATTTCCATCACATGCATTCGCGTGTAGCGTATCCTTTTTAATTACTCCACCAAAATGTGGCACAAACGGCAAAGAGCGCGTCGCTTGCGTCGGCGTCGCAGTTTTGCTTATCACCAAAACGAAAAAATATTTTATATTTATCAAAAAAAAAAAGCAGAAAGAGCAGAAATTACGTTGCGGTTTTCTATCCATCAGACGAGCTGATTGAATGAGGCTGCGCAACGCACACACTCAAAGGGAGTCGGAAGGGAGGGAGGGAGATGGAGGAATAGAGAGCGAGGGAGGGAGACAGACAGTAAGCTGCTCGGCAGATAAGCAAGGGATAAGTGACGTTTCGTGCTTGGCACTTGAAGCCGACTTGACCGGTTCACGCACTGTACTTGCTTAGTTAGCTCGACTATTGCAGATTGCTGCGCACTTTGGCGGCGGCTTTCAAGTTGCCGCGCCACGTCGCAAGAGGCAGAAGCCTACGAGCATTATCGCCGAGCGCGCAGTCAGCGGCCTCTTGAGTCAGCGTGGCGACAATTGCATCGCCATCTTATCTGGCTTGCTCCACACCCAGACACATGCACACTCACCCACATACGAGTGCGAGTAGACTTCCTCCGGAAGCAGTGCTGTGTGCACCGTCCAGGGCAGTCGCGCCTATCGGCGCAGTTGGCCTTATCAGTCATCGCCTGCATCTGCAACACTTGCAACGGCGGCAGAGCAGCGATTAAAAACCGCTTTGCAACCTACAAGTGTTGCCCAGAGTATGAGTGGGCGCGAGAGTGTGGCACATGCCTCAAAAACAAAACCACAAATCAACAAGCAGTCGAATTTGCACCAGCTCCACCTCCGTCGGTTGCCGTGTCTGGCGACAATTTGCCATTGGCTGCCAATAGCTTTTTTGCCATGCGTTTTTTCTGTTGCATACTTCGCAGCTGCGGCACGTGAGGCATTGTCCTGTGTCCTGTGTGCTGTGCGCTGCGTGGTCTGCCTGTGCTGCCTTCAATTATGCAGCAATTGAAAAATTACGACGTGTACAGCGATTTTTTGCTCAGACTTTCCGCAAGGGTTGCCCTGTTGGCTGCTCTTGCTGTTGTTGTTGCTGCTGCCGCCACCACCAAAGCAATGACAACAGGTTTTAAATTTGTCACCACAACAAACAGCGACAGAAACAATACGAGCAGCAGCAACAGCAACAAACTGTCCAGGACAATCGCCAAATGAAGCACAAATTTAATTACGCAATTTTATTGGATTAACAGCAACCTGGCAGGAGGAGGAGGAGAGCTGGAGGAGCAGAAGCAACTGCCTGGCGACTGACTGCTGCATAAAAACAAATTCAAATAAGCCGCACACACACGTACACCAACACACCACGTGTGTCCAACCCGACTCCGTCCCAAACCCGATCTCTGTCGCTGACTCCGACTCCCAAAGATTTGCCATCTTTACGGTTCTAGTCGCGTAGGTGAGCCGTAAATTTGCGCGCCATTGTTGGCTGTGTTGTTGTTGTTGACGCCAATGTCGAGTGGCTGCCCCCACGGACATGTCCGAGAGGAGGAGAGGGGGGTGGTCTGTGGTGTATGCAGAGTGCCGTTATCTTCCTTTTTGGCCTTTCACTTATGCAAACGGAACATTTGAAAAATATGTTGGCAGGATAAACAGAAAGGCAACAAAGTGCAGCTGATGCCAGTCTACAACGGCTGCAACTCCTACCCAGCAGCGGCAGTAGCAGCAGCAGCAACTGCTGCTCCAACTCCATTTACACTGACATTTTAATGAGTATGCAACGTGCAACGTGCAACGAGCTGGCTAGCCTCGACTGTTTGGACGGGAAAAGCCTTGTTAAATTCATTAGTAAAACGTTGCACCTCAACGCACAGACTGCTCTAGGGGGAGGGGAAAGGGGGGGTTTAGTACAGGAGGCAAGGGACAGGCAGCGACTGCCACACGTTTGGCATCATGTTGCCGCACACGAAATTAAAACCCCCAACACACACGCGGGCACACGCAACTCCCCTACTAAACACACACACACACACACACACTCTCACTCTGAGCCACCCTCTCGCTCTGAGACAATCTGTGGAACAACATGACATGATACCGATACTAAACTGACACTTTGACATGGACTTAACCCTAAAAACGCTTTGTTGGCTTTATTGGTGTCGGTTGCTGCCACTGCCGTGTTTACCATGGCGAGGGGGCGTCTCGACTGTGGCAAGGGGGCAAAGGTGGAGGGAGGGCGATGCCAGATAGGCTGCTGCCGTGCGGATGCTGTCAGAAGCCAGCAGGCTAAAAGGTATCGCTTCCACTTGATTTTTGCACTAATTTACGTGGATTAAGCGCTCTCTCGGCTCGGTGCGACCTCTGACCTGGGTATTATGTTTAAATACCTTTTAATTGACAATTTGTGTTTGGAATTTCATGGCTGATTTCGCTTCATTATATGTGGAACAGGGAAACACGTGTGTCTAATCTTCGTTGATTCATTAGCGACGGCAGAGAAAAGCTTAACCGGGATTAACCTGCACAGATGCTGTACAGTCAATTGTTGCTGCTGATGTTGATTTGCCTCCACAAGTAAATTGAATTTAATTCGCGAGAAATACGCAAATGTAGTGAAGAATCTAGAGACAGGTAAGTTCAATTTCAGCTGAAATAGTTTAAGAAGTTATAAATTACAATTTAGTTCCGAATCTAGTTCAGCTTCGGCGCGCAGAATTTTCTTTTTTTTTCTTTCAACTTTCTTAAGTATCTTCGGCTGCAGGTAAAGCTAAACTCATTTGTATGCCACAAGTTAGGAAAACTTTAAATTCCCGCTAACAATCGTATCGAATCGAATCAAGCCACCACCCAATACCAGACTAACCTCAACAAGCCATCAAATCAAGCAAACTTAAACATAGAAAGGAACGACACGAACACAGACAAACTATCAAAGAATACAAATAAAGTGTAGGAGAGTACTTTTCTTATATAAAAGAAAAATTGCATAGACGATGCTGAATATGTAACCAGTGAATACGCTATAACCAGAGGAATATTTCATACTCAAATTCGGTGAGATATAATATTTGCTTTTGTATTTTTGCGAGGACAATCAAACTATTTTATAATACTTTACTTTTCTCTTTTAGTAAATTAATAACTTGAATACACAATTATGTATGCACGTTTAATCTTTCTCTATTTCACTCTTCTTTCTATAAAAAACTAAACAAGATAATCATATTTTTGAACACTATCTACCATCCAAGTTTACATACAGGGTATAACAAATGTTGGGTAAAAAAGTGCTAAAATCAGCGCGTTTTTTTCTTCCCTGACACTTGTAAAGTTTTCATCCTGGCGCGCCAAGGCGGGGGCTGGCGGGCAGGAGGTCAGGCTTAAGTCGCCTCACGGCGCGACCGACGCGACTTTGCCGCCAAAAGTCGCCGCCTAATTGAACCCAACAGATATTTTCAATTAGCAGCAAAACATTTGTGCGCTAAAAAAGTTTTATTCAATTTTTTATTTTATTTTTCCTCGTACTTTGGCCATCGAGTTTTTTCCTGTTCTTTTTCTGGTTTTTGCGCCACCTTAAGCGAAATTCCTGTGGGGCGAACACGTCTGGACACTGGCGGCCAATAAAAAAGGCACCTTACAGAGGCACCAAACTTTGGCCAACAGCGAGTGAAAACTTTTAATGGCGTCGCATAAAGAGACTAAACAAGACGTTTAAAGTTTATCCTAAGGGTGGCCAAACCAGAGGACTCTGGGTGGAAATTAAAGTAGCATTTGGCAGGGAGCACAAATCATTTTGGAGTGTTTTTTATGCGATGCGTAAATTTAATTGATAAAAGTGTGGCACTCGCTGGGGGCAAATGCAAATTCTGCGGCTGCAACTGCCGCAAATGTGGCAGCAAATGCAAATGCAAAATGCGTGTTGCGTGCGTGACGAGGCCGATGAGGCCGACGAGGCAGAAACGACTACAAAATGCCCAAAATCTACTGCTTAAGATAAGGGTCGAGAGTTCAAACAAACTAATTCAAAGTGCGTGCGTGGCACCATCCGATGCCAGTCCAATCCTGTGTCCACTGGCCTCTGTTTGTCCACTGTTTGCCCAGTGTCAACCAGTGTATCTGCGTGTGCGATGCACTGTGCCACGCCGCAAAGCATGCAACACAAATCAGCGCATAATGGCCTGCATGGCTGTGTTTGCGGAGAGCGAGAGAGAGGGAGAGCAGGCAACTGAACGGGACCAGGACCAGGAAGCAAGTCTAACACTACGACTCCACAGTCAAAGCCGTAGTCGGTCCACTGGCTGTTCATGTGCCCGTGCCTGTGCCAGACCACGCATTTCAATAATTCTAATTAATTTATTAATGTTTATCAACAGCGATAAATTCGCACTGTGCGCAAGCGAGACAGCAGCACTGCCAGTCCAGAATCAGTAGAGAGTACTCTGCTCCAGAGTACTTCACTCTGATACGTCAATTTGCTGGGAGAAATGAAACCTTTTACTTGTCTGACTCGGCTCTTTCGAATTGCTCTGGAGATGCGCATCGAGTGATAGGTTGAGCCCGACTCATTCGCAGCCATAAACGAGACGAAAGAAACTTGGAAATGGCCCACACGAGGAGGACACTCTCGTAAATAAGACGAGCCGGAGCAGGCGTTGATTTTAAAACGAGCCCATTGATAAGAACTCAGAACGGGAGCGAGTACGAGCCAGAATCGCTGAGGTGGCACAAAACACAAGACAAGAAAAACTCGACGGCTCTTTTATTGTTGGTTCCAAATGACTTTTGTTTCTTTGCGCCGAAAGTGTTACAATTTATTGACGCATTTAGATCAAAACTAAAAATTGTGCTCGATATGTGCGAAGTGGATTTTGAGCTGACTCGACAAGATCCTGGCAACCCTACAGTCTGATTGCCAGAGTGTGTGTGTGTTTTGTTTTAATACGAAAATCCCTTAACTTATGCGCCACATAGCGCAACTCCACCCACCCGACCACGCCCATGGCCCGATGGCGTGGCCGGCGGCCATACAAATCCTGGCGTGGGCAAGGCAAACAGAGTAGCGCAACGTAGACGGGGATGTGGACGTGGAGGTGGACGTGGAAGCTGCTGCTGAGATACCTTTAATGCATTTATGCTCATATTGAAAAGCACTTAAAATTGGCAAGGCCAGAGGCTGGGCCAAGGGGGTGGCCAGGGCGTCGCCGAGGTGGATAGTATGCGAAAATATGAAACTCATAAAAACTGCGTCGAGGGGGGAGTGTGGAAAGTGGAAGAGGGGACGGGGGTCAGGCAGGGGTCGTCTTCGTTTTCCGCTTGCCGGTCGCCTGCTTATTTTATTATTATTATTTTACAGGGAATTATCTCATTTGAGTGGAGTTCCCGGATCTTTGGGCGTCTCACCCTGCAGCCTCTTCCCCCGCCATCGCTCTGTATCAGCCCGGCAGTCCGTTGTGTAATGTGTGCGTAATAACATAATATCCTTAAGATATTTTAATATTGCCTGCCGCTGCATATTGAACTGCGGCAAGCTCGTCTCTCGGCTTCAATCCCCCATTCCCGTCCGCTCATCTGCTCATCTGCTCTCATCCTCGTTGGCATCATCCTGGCTGGCCGCATTTCAACATATTTGACTTTGCTTGGCTCTTCTGCTTGTTTGGCTGTTTATTCAGTGCCGGTTGCCGGCAGTGCCCCTTCCCACCCGGCCGACAAACCCCTACCCCTCCTCTGGCCCCAACCAGCACTCTTCCTGCCTTTTAACAATACCTTTGTGCATCGTAAAATAATTGCCGCGGGGCATGTAATCTTCTGGATGGCTTGCAATTTGCCTGCCTTCGCTTTGCATGCCGTCAAACAATATCTGAGTCCTCTAAAAGCCTCGATTCTGCTAAGCAGCGCCGGATGTATGCAGAGACTGAAAATATTTGAAGTTTTCCCAGCGTTTTGAAACCAATCGATTTTTTCTAAACATACTGAAAGGTGCATGTTGATTAAAATATGTTCAATGTTGTGGGGTAGAAGAAACTCATTGAATCTTTTCACGAGATTCGTTTTCTTAATAATTTTTTTTATTATTTTAATTCATTTGTTATTTTGTTAATTGTCATTGCATGAAAAAAATACTGCTCTGTAACAGTGTTTGTTATTGTATTGTAATGTTTAGCTTGATAAAACTCGCAGAACAGTAGAAGGCAACTTATTTAAAATAATATAATAACAAATTTTAACCAAATGATTGCAAAATGTACAGTGGTGCACAATAAGAAGGATAGAGAAGTTTAGAATGACACGAAAATAAAGTTGGGTGGACTCTTGGGCGTCATAGTTATTGTGCTTATCAAAATTAACTGTCCTGCGTTAGTATAATGCTTGGAATTCGGGTTAATTACAGGTATGCTGCAAAAACATGAAAAAAACTTGATCGCGTGCAATATTTAGACATATTCTTATTCGATATAAGTGTTGTTATTTTCGATATAAAAGTTGTACAATAATTTGATTTCATAATTGTTTATGGTATAAGCTCTTAACATATAAAAACGTAAATAATAATTAAATTTTCTACAATACCATGATGTGAGGCTTGGGTATAAACAGTTCAAGTTTAAAGTTGTTGCTTGATACATTTTATTTTTAAACTAAATGGTTTTTTTTTCGCAATAATTCAATGTTTCTTACGAAGATTGGTGAGGTTAGGGTTAAGTGAAAATAAGTAAAGAAAAAAACATTACAAAAATTACTTATTTAAAAAAATATTATTTTGTTTTCATTGCTCACAGAATTGTGATCGAAACTCAAAGATTCTGTTTTATCAGGAGCTTATAGATATAAAAGCATAACTTCAATAGCGTTCCGCATAATTCTCGTACCAAACAATTGTTGATTGGATACTGAAACAATCATAAATTCCCATTTTACTAAGTATAAGTATTTGTCGATAAAAGTCACTGAGAGTACTTGAGAAAAACTCATGGTATTCTGTCTATTCATAATACTAGCACCATGAGTACTCGCACTTGGCCTATGGCCCCCACATATCAATAATGTGCTCAGTTGTTTTTGTACTTAATAAGTCGCTCAACTCTCGGGCTCACCATATGCAGCAGAAATTTAATGTGGAGCTCACAAATAAAATAGCTCATTCGGTGTGTTTGTTAGTCAAAGCGTCTGCGGGGACATTATTAAGAACACAGAATCCGACCTCAGGCCGGGAAGACCGAGCGGACCGAACTCTCTTACATACTCTCAGGCACTCGAGTTATTGACAAGTTTATGTGCTTAATCCTTCCATAAAGCGCACCATTAAAATGCCAGCAAAAGGTACTTTATATGAAAATTTTCTTCGCTCTGGCACTTTTATCGTCTCGTCGACTGCGTCGTCGTCGTCGCCGCCGTCGTTTTCGTTCATATTTCAATAAACGCACCGAAATTTAAATGCCGCCCTGCGTATAATACAATCGGCAATTATGTACGTATCGGATGGCATGTGAGTCGCCCCATGTCCGATGGTAAGCACCCTGATTCTGACTTGAGTTGTTCGCAGCAGCTGCCCTGTAAGAGATATCGAATGAGAATGAAGGCTGCCTTGGGCATGTCGATGGTTCTATACCCTTGCAGGTTCTTATATCCTTAGATCGTTCCAATACTAGTTATATATAATGGTGCAGAGCTAAATGAGATTGTGTATATTAAATGTAATGTTTCATTTGTAGTGACACTGACAGGTTAAGTTGTTTCAAAATCAAATAGGTCTTCATATAGAAACCTGTGTTTCGGTCGATTGTTCCTATGACAGATATACATATGTTATTGCTATCAGATTTTGATGAAATTAAAAATACATGTTATATTTAGGGAATTAATTTTATGTAATAATTTTAGTTCCAATATCTTGACAAATTACAAAAATCAGCCGATAGTTTGTATGACAGCTATACGATATATCGAAGCAATCCGACTCGTTCTGACTAATTTACAACTGCAATACGATGAATTTAGTTTGCGTTACAACAGACTGATTTATTTCGATGTTGATGCAGAGCATATGTAAGTATTTTATGGGTTCCATTGACCATTATTAATATACCCTCTGCAAGGGTATAAAAATTGAAGTGAATAGTTTATATATTTAGAATACTATTGAAGTTTTGTCGAACTAATACCAGGGAGATACTTTTCCCTACCTCTTTTTAACTATCTTTTATTTATACATTTCAACCTGTTCTATTTATTTATTACTTTCCATTATTCGGAACACTGTACCATATGTTTCATCATTTCAAGTGTGATATTTTCCTTTCTACTTTATTTTATTCGTCTAGCTTGTCATTCGGTCTTCTCAAACTGTGAGTCAATCTGTATTTTCAAGCAGAACTCACGAATTTGCAATAAAAACGTGGGGCAAGTGAGCCCGCTAAGTTCACCAAATGAGACTGACATTCATTTTGAATATTGTTCGTTTATAGGCTGCTGCGGCGCATTGGATTGCCATGTGGTTCGGTTCTGGGATGCGACTTAAGTCAGTACATGTGTTCCGTTGTTTTTATTATACATTTTGGGGAAACTCAGAAAGCTCAGTTTAGCGTCGGCGGCTGCAACGGCTTGTTGCCATCTTTAAGCGATTCCACATTTCTTAATGATTTTGACAGCTGATGATGATGTTTCATTCGGCGAGGGCGATCTGCAGTCTTTTTTGGGGTTCCGTATTTTGTTTAATTCTTACACAATTTGCAGTGAGTGTCGGCGGTCTTTAGTGAGTGCCAGTCAAGAGAGAGAGAGAGAGTGATGTGTATGGAGGGGATCCAAGTGGAGTGAGTCACTCGCACATGACTTGCCGCTCCAATTGCAGCGCTATTTTGTTGTGGGATTAATTAGGTTGTCTTCCTCTGGCAAATGGCGAATCCAACAAAGGCTTCATTAAACGCAACCTGAGCCGTAGGCGGTGGAGGAGAGGGGAGCAGAGAGCGACTGTGACGACTGAGACTGCATGTCAAATGCTGATGGACAGAGCTTTTAATTTTAATACTAATACATCATAATGCGTGCGACGGAGGCAAAGTCAACCCCGCAAGGTGGTCATCCCCGTCCCCGTCCCCGTCCGCGTCTGGCCCCGTGGCAGTTCGTCCGTCCGCTCGTGCGTGTGTGTGATAAGTCGGCAAAGGCAGCAAAACACACGTACAAATTTCACAACAGTTGGCCAACCCCCTCACAATGCAGGCGGGTGCGAAAGGCAGGCATTGGTGGTTGCAGCCAGGACGACGACGGCGACGACGACGCGGCGTCAAGGTGAAAGCCGCTTAAGGTACGCAGCATGCAGCACCCTCCTTCTCGACGGCGAGGGGGAGGGAGGTTGAGCTGACTGACTGAACGTTTGAACTATTGTTAGAGCTCAACATGTGCGCGATTGGATTAAGTGGCAGAGGCAGCGATTCAAGGACAATCAACTGCACAGCGTGCCGTGCATAGTGTTCGGCGTGCAACGTGTGGCAAGTGGGACAAGGCTGGGCAGGGGATGAGCGACGGCTTTCAGCGTCACCTTCTGTCCAATTTGAAGTTAGACCGCGTAACAGAAATCCATTAAGGTGACCATTTTATTTGCTACATTAGCAGAAATGAGGGTTAAATGCGCGTCTTTAGACATCTGTTGTGATTCGAACTGCTCGGGCAATCCGAGTGATTCCAGAGAGCGAATCCTTCGAGCAGTTTCGGTCTTTATGGCTTACTCAACAAAAGTGTTAATTGCCGCTTGGCAAATGAGTTTCGAATGCAGTCAACCGGAATGGTCAGGCCACTCGCAAAAAAGAGACTTCAAACGCCGGTGGACTGGCACACACACTCACGCACACCCAGCACACACGGGCGTGGGGTATGCTAATGCTGGCATCCTTGCAGCTGGTGCTCTGCTCTGCTCTACTCCGGGGCAGCTGCTGCTCGACGACGACGCCCACGTGCGTGGCATGCAAGGAATTTCCAATCAATTTTAATTGGCACGCCATCAATATCAAGTGGGAATGACTAGGATGGAAATCCGATTGGGAAATCGGATGGGAAATCTCAAGATTTCCATTTTACTTGTCGCACGCCAAACGACATTCCAAAAATGTTTGTGCATAATTTTAATTAGAGCATTTTTCTATTTTGCGCAATTTATCTTGCCGGCAGTGTGTTATCTTCCTCCCTGCCCCACTCTCCCTCCATCCATCTCCGGCGATAAGTATTTATTTTTAAATGCGTGTGTGGCAAGCGCTTCAAGTGTCAGCGTGGCATGCCGCTTCTAACTGGCAATGAGTGTCAGCTCATTGCAATAAATTATTTTAAATGAGCATATCGACGCTCCGTTCGGGATGGTGTGGGTGACTCGCGAGAGGTAGCATGAGTATGGAAGCGAATACGAGACGAGTGTGACTAGAGCGAGTACCTCGAGTGGCGGCGCACACACATGCCTCGGTATGCTCGGCATTTTTATGAGCAGCCCCAGCAGCGCCCTTTGACCTTAGGTACCACAGCCAGTTTGGAAATTTATGTTTACTCTAAGAGCGCGCGGAGAACAGATAAATCTCTTAGCTAGCGACCCAATCAAAACTTGTGCCCAGCTCATTTGAATGCGCGACCAACTCATTTAAGTTTTGTCCAACAACAACTCGAACTCGCACTGCAGCTAGATAGGTGAAAAGGATAAGGTTGTCGTCGTCGTCGTCCTCAGCACGGAATTGTCCGCTCGGGGATTGGGCAACGAGAACTTTAGCCAAGCGGTTGTCGGCTTAATTGCCGAGTGTCCTTGGCCAAGTGCAAAGGGGAGCCTTAATTGCCAAGCTGGCCCTTGGTTGTCTCCGCTCCTCCACCCACAGTGCCCCCCATTTACTCCTGCAGGCGACGGTCAGTTGTCGTCCAGCTTGCTAGGCCAAACTCAAATGTTTAATTGCCATTTAGTCCTTTTTAATGGACTCCACTGTAAGCTCTGTCCAAGTCGACTGACTCCCCCGTCCCCGAGTCTCCTGTCTGCCTTCATTAATGGCCACGTCTAGATTTGCGCTCACCTCCTTGTCCTGCTGTCGATACATTATCTCCCCTGCTCGGCTCGCCTCGACTCGCTTCGCCGCTCGGCTAGTTGTGCCTCGCCAGATAAACTTGCAAATGGCAGCATTTTAATAGCCAGAGCGACGACCACTGGAGACGCAGCGCTTTTGACTTAATATGCGACTGCTACGGACCTTATCGCAGCATCGTGTGTAGACCCCTCCCGCTCTGCCTCCCGCAGCTCCTGTGCACTCCCTTTGCTTGACTATGTTGCATAAATTTCTGGCGAATCGCTTGCTGCCTTTGTCCTCGTTGTTGCAATTGCTGATAAGACATCGTCGATAGTATGACAATTAGGCACAGCAAGAACTACACACAGTTCGTGTGTGTGTGTGCGTGTGTGTGTGAATTGGGGATCGTCTTAATTGTTTGTTCGGATTGCGTTGAAAGAGCAAACACAATTCCGATTGTTGAGAGCTGCTACTGAATCCACTGTAAATAGTCTTGAATACTGTCAAGTCTTTGATTTTTCAGCTACCTCCATTGAGTTCATCGATCCTTCACTCTCTGTTTATACAATTCCTCACAGGAGCACTTACATTTAATGAAAAAATACGAAAAAACCGAAGCCGGAACGCTTTTTTTTATTAAATTACGCCCTTCCCCAGAACCAGACCTGGCCCCGCCCCCGGTCGTTGCCCGTGACTTGCGCTTGACATAAACATAAACTTTGCGCCTTTTGTGCCGCGCCAGACTCCCGCCATGTAATGTATCCTGGCCAGCGGCTAAGCAGCAGCACAACAAAAAACACCTTTAATATTTTCATTATGAAGTCATTCGGCGCGATTATGAACGCGTGACCCCCGAGGCGTCCCACAGCGTCCGAAGTGCAGGATACAAGTCCAGCCCAGACGCCCGTCCTAATGAACAACAGCCATGGCGGCCAGGGCGACACTTCAACTTGCTGCTGCTGCTGCTGTCGCTGAGCCACTTTCATCAGGGTGCTCCGTCTGTGGAGCGCTGAGAGCTGAGGTAAATTACAATTTTTGTTTATAAGTGGCCATCGCCCTGGAGGGTCCTGTTGCTGGCCAAGTGCAGCTGTACCTAATAATCACAATAATTGCGCCATGGGCGTCGACGTCGTCAACTTTGCCAGACGCCATCGCCATCGCTATCGCCATCGCCAGGGCCGCCAACAACAATTGCTTATAAAGTGCGTGTGACACATTAACGAAAATAGGCAAAAACGGGGAGAGAAAAAAAAGTGGGAAACGCGGAAAAGTGCTAAGGAAAAAGGCAAATAAAATGACGGGGCCAGTGGGTAAACTTCAAAAGAAATAAAAAAAGCGAAATGAAGAAAGAAAAGTCCTTTAATGCCGAGAATTTTACGCGGGATTTCTGTAAAGTGCAACACCGCGCAGAGGTGGGGCAGGCCTGGACAGGGAGTCCTTGCCGGCGCGGCTGCGGCTGCGGTTTGCGTCGAAGAAACTTGAAAATGTTCGTGCGTAAATTGACTTTGGGTCACGGGGGCTATCCGTAGCCACATAGGCTCAGTTCGGCTCAGTTCACCTCATGTCCGGGCGGGCGGCTACTTTTTCAAATTGAATTTTTCCGAGTGCTGTTAACAGGCACGGGCCAAGACCCGCGAACCACCCGAAAGGCAGCAAATTAAAAAGAAATTAAGCCAATTTGCCTGTGACCAGGACCAGCGGCTCAATTCGTATACAAGTGCCTCCTTGTTTTGGCTCGTAAATCTTTGGCCCATAAATACCTAGAAGCTGTGCTTCAAGTGGGGCGGTAGTGGAGGGGGGACCCTCTGCATTGTACAGAGTCGCGCTTGGTCGCCGACATCTTCATTTCGGCGTGAAATTCTTTAATCTTATTCAATTCAATTAGTTCGAGTTGACTAGTTAATGCCGCGCCAAGAGCCTCTTCCAATCCGCGATGTCCTTTTCGCCAGCTGCCCGCTTAGGTGAGCAGAGCCCTTTGGCCGCCCGACTGAGCGTCTTCTTTTTGTCACTGCGCATTAACTTCTGAAATTTATGGCTCATTGAAAACCAGGAACAAGATTGGTTGGCTAACTTGTAGGACATTGTTAGGCAATAATTAAGAGAAGGATGAAGACGAGCTGCATACGATTGAAGTAGATCCACAATAAGGAGCTGCGTACACTAATAAAGCTCATTTTAAAATGATTGGACAGTGCTAAGGATGTTATTTATTTATTTAAAAAATATGTTGCTCATTGTATTCACCACAGCCAATCCATCAAAAACTTATCGTTACGATATAAAAATTTAACAAATTCTGCAAAACTGAAATTAAATATCAAATATCTGTTATTCTATTATTTCCCTCCTGCAAGTCTCTTGAGAATCGACAACAAACACTAGAATTCTGGTAGCAAACATACTATATTGGATCGTACATGCTTTACATGATAGGAATTTGAAAATTTGGACAATAAATAAGACTATTTACTTAGTTACATTGGATTTTGACACAGGGGGCACGTGAGGGCTTCGCACGCAGCACGTGGATGGGGGGATTAGGACGCTGATGGAAGAGTTTTAGTGAATGCTAATTTTGGGTAAGGTTGTTTTGAACGAACCGAACATTTTGATATGCTCCTAGTAGAAGTGTTTAAATTGTCAGGAAGTGTAAAAAGAGCACAGCAAAATGCATTGGTTGGTCCACTTGTCGATAGGTCGACGGTTGATCGACTGGTTTGATGGTTGCAGATGGAGTAGTTATTCGTAGCAGCTCGTGTACTTGTTGTGGTTCTTGTTGTTGTTGATGTAAGTAATTTCCGCTTTCTCAGTTTTAACTATTCGTCGTGTACTTCAACGGGCGGCTCAGGAGTCTCCGAGCGCTGGCTGCCAACCGATTCGTTGTCGAGCTGCTTGCTGGCCTCGTCGTCTGCCTGCGAAGGCGCCCCCACCGCGGGCAACTGATCCTCGCGGGGCTTGGCATTGCCAAAGATGCTGGCCGCTTGCTTGGTTTTGGCCAGTGCATTGATCGGCTCGGTGACTGTGCGCGGGTTGAGCACAATCTTTGGGCGATCGGTGTCGTCGAAGCAGGCTGCGGTCGTCACCGAATTGCCTCTGGACGAAGACTGAGGGTTCTTGCCATTGGGATTGTAGTGGCCGCGGCGGTCACGAGTGCGATTGTGCCCAAAGTTGACATAGCGCGCGCTGTCGTTGCTGATGCTTCGCTGTCGTTGTGTTCCGCCGCGTCCAAAGTTGTTGGTGTCGTTTCGGTTGTTGAATCTGCAGTGTAAAAGAGAGAGCATGAGTGGCTGCTTCTTCTCTACCTAGGCATCTACTTACCTGTTGTTGTTGTTGCTGTTGTTGTAGCGCGGATAACTGCGGTTGCTCTGGAAGCTTGTCGACGAGATGTGGCGCTCGACCCCCGCCCGAGGACTGCCCAGACTGGACGTGTCCTGACTGCCGCCAACGGATCCGAACTCACTGCTGTTGCTGCCGTCGTTGCACTGATGACTGTCGTGATGATGGCGACCGCGACCGTCGTCTCGCCTGCCGCCTCCACCTCCTCGTCCGCCACGATTGAAGTTGCCACCGCCGCCGCCACCTCCGCCATGCCATGACGAATTGCTCTGATGTGGATAGTTGGAACTATTGCTGGAGTATCCACCTGGACTGCCATGCTTGTGCGAATACTGACCATGGTAGCCCTGGCCGTTGTGCGAGTTGGAGTCACGGTTAAAGTTTCGTCGCTGGTTGTCGTTGCCACTGCCGCTGCTCGACGGTGCCCCAGAGCTGTTGCCTCCAACGGCTGCGCCCTGGCGGCGATTGTCCGCAATGTCGATGCGCAGCGGCGCCGATAGATTGTCCAGCTTGATGCGTCCGTTGCGCGAGAGGGCGCGCTTCAGTTGATCCAGTGTCTCGAACTCTACGTAGCCATAGCCCTTGAACTCGTCCGTCTCACGGTCCTTGATGAGGCGCACATTCTTCACGTCGAAATCATTGAAGATCTTCATAACATCGCCCTGAACAAGGCCCTTGGGCAGGTTGCCTACAAATGCGATATAGGGCGGATCGGTTGGCACCTCCCGATTGCGAACGCGAAAGTTCCGATAGCGACTGTTGAAGTGGCGATACTCGTGTTCATGGCTATTGCTGTTGTCGTTGTTGTTACTGTTATTGTTGTTGTTGTTGTAGTTTCTTTTATTGTCGTTGTTTGGGCGATCAGCCATATTAGGCGAGCTTTCGAGTTTTTATGCACTATTTGTTTTTTTTAGTCCGGAATTCGTATTTCCAGACGCTGTGGATAATGTCTATGACAGACATAAGACTGACACCTGACACATTCCTCAAAAACTGACTAGATTTTTGCCCTGTTTTTGTCAGAAGTGTAGCACGATACGATTACGGATATTGTAGTAAAGTTTACAAAAGAACGATTTGAAGTCTTAACAGCTTATTCCTTCCGCTACCCATGAAAGTAAGTTTAAGCCAAGCGAAAATGATTGTAGCAGGCAGACCCCAGGATCATCCTCAAGAGCCGAGTCGATATAGCCGAGTCCGTCTGTCCGTCTATCTGTCAGTCTGTCCATCTGTCTGTCCGCCCATCCGTATAAAAATCTTGATCTCAAAGACTATAAAGCCAGAGTTTCCAAATTTGGTTTCAATAATATGCGCGGATCTTTAATCTTTATTATAGTAAATCTTTATTATAGTAAATCGATAAAAACCGATTTTTTTATGTAATCCAATTTACTTTTGATACACACAGTTATTACCAACCCCCAAATGTTTTCCTTGTATTTGGTTGCGATCGGGTCATTAACATAAAAATTCTTTAAGAAATAATAAATATGTACTGATTTCCAGCCACTTCATGAAAGTATGCAATACAAAATATAAAAGAGAAATCGTTTTATTCAGGCTGGTAGCGAGTATATCACAGTCGGGCTTGCTTGACTATAGCTTTCCTAATAGTTTTTAATTTTTAATGTACCCTACAGAGGGCATGTTAATTTGGCCGCAAGTTTGCAACGTACTTAGGAGACATCTACGGCACTATAAAGTGTATAGATATATTTTTAATAAACATAAACAGGCGAGTCGAACTAGTCATGTCCCTCAGTCTAACCGTACGGTCGTCTGTCAGTTCCAACGCAGACATCTTGATAAAACTTGAGTCGCAACGTACTTGTACAACTGCATTACAACACATCGGTCAATTGATTCTAGATATTGAGAATAAAATAAATCAAAAAGGCTTTGCGAGTTAACTCATTGGTTCCATATAGCTCTTAATGGAACAATTGTGGGATATTGTATGAAGACGAGTATTGTTTTTCGAATTAACTTAATATATGACTGCTAATCAAAGTTATACTCTTTCATTCCATTAGCATCAGGCATCTACAGTTTCAATAGAAAGAATTAATCAGAAATTCAGAATCTAGCTCATAAACTTATTTTAAAAAACACATGGACAAAAATTGAAATAGGTGTTTTGTTATGTATACCTAGTAAATGACAATCGGTAAAGGTTTATGCCAAATGCATGCCGAAGATAGTTTTTCTCATTGTTATAAAATGACCTAACCTCTAATTAATTGAGAGTAAAAAGAGAAGTGCAAGTTATGAATAACATTCATATGGAAGCTTCATTTCATCTTCAACCCACTTCGGAACGTGTGAGGTAAGTCGCGGATGATAAATGCTGGCGCCGAGTTGTGCTATTCAAAGAGATCTTCCGCTTCTCGCCTCCCGCGACTTTTCGCTGTAGAGGTACACGGAAAACATGTGTAAGCAGCGAAGCAAATGGTTTCATCTCCAGATTCGGAGCTTGTTTGTGCTATGGATAATAAAAAGAACAACAGCAACAACTGCAGAGATGACGACGCCTGCGAGTACATGAAAAAGTCAACAGCAAATAGTGAGACCAAGCAGAATAAGCAACAACAGCAACAGAAACGGGGGCAACAACAATCGCGTTTTGTTTGCACGACGAACTCATGACTCATTTTTGTACATTTGTCAAAATTTTTGCCATACATCATTTTAAACAGTGCGCGCCACTGGAGCAAAAGGGGGCCAAGGGCCAGAGTTGAAGGTGGAGCTGGAGAAGGAGAGGGAGAGAGTCGGACGTGGACGCGGATTCCGAGTCGTTGTGGGTACCAGTTGGAGCATGATGTGCTGCCAGTATTGGACAGTGGTCCGAAATTGTGAAGAGTTTGGTTGAAGTTTCAAATAAGTTAGTCAGACTAATCTCTCCACGCATATAATATATTCTCTGAGAGCTAGAATAGAAGAAATTGCTAATGAAAATTTGTATTTTTGATTGATTGGTACTATTTAATACATAGAATATTGTCATCCGTTTTTCATTAAGTTGAAATATTATACAAAGGTTGCTGTATAAATAATAACATGTTTTTTCGAAAAGCAATGTAGAGTTTCATAAAAAAATTTTAAATTTGTTTATTTGTTCCCATTACTGCTACATTATTGTAAGTAATCTGATGTTGATAAAGTATTGACTACATATTTTGAACATATACGTATAAATAGAAAGAGGTAAGATGCGATCTAAAAATGAAATCGAAATCAAGCAGTAAGTTCTATGTCCTTTATTGGTGCTTAAAGAATATTTAATATATATTTTAAGGGTCGAAAATCTCTTCTTGCGTGCGTTGCAAATAACTTTACAAAGTATCAATTGTTAAATTATTTAAATGTTCAATATTCTAGCAACCTATCACACTGTGCAGCGAGTCGAGTTGTAGTTGGGCTTGGGTGTTTAGGGTTTGGGCTTGGATTCGGCACACGCCAACGCATGCCCAAAGATAAATCGTCAGCAACACGGAATTAAAAACTGATGTAGCGATTAATTTATCACTCACTGGCAACAGCAACAACAACAGCAGCAACAGCAACATCAGCAACAACAACTGGCAGCTGCAAGAAGAGTTGCCGGCTAGTGGCAATATTTAACTAGCAAGTTGCAATTGTGTGTCTTCATGTGTGCCTGTATGTGTGTGTGTGTGTGTGTGTGTGTGTGTGTTGGGGCAGTTGTATGGGGCAGTGCCATCTTTGGATTCAGCACTACGTAGTGCCGTAGCCGAAACTCCGAACCGATGCGGACAGTAAATAAATTACGAGCAACAAATAAACGCGCTCGGCTGCATCGACGGACGATGGACAGGGAGGGCAGGAGAGGGGGGAGGGGAGGTGAGACAAAGCAGAGACTGGCTAAAGTAAAGAGCGTAGCAAAACGAGAGCGAGTGGACAAACAAGACAAGAAAACGGAACCGGAAACGCTTTCAGCTGTCGAATTTGTATGAGCTCACTGCGTGGAGTACGCCTCCTTCTCCGCCTCCACCCCATCCTCCTGCCATGCCCATCCTGTCTTAGGTCGCCGACGAGCTTTGCTGCTCTGCACTCCGCTTCTCCCCGTTCCGTTCCGTAAGTGTTCAATCATTTGATTGTTGCAACAATGCAGGCCAAAGAACTGAAACACCGAAAAGGATTTATGGTCATCGATCAGAATTAATGAAGATTTTGTTTTACGTCTCCTGACAAAGCTCTTCCACGGAGCAGGAGCTGGAGTGGGCTAGGGCTGGACTGGTGCAGGAGTGCAGGGGTGGAGGGGTGTGGCTACTGCTCCCGAGCTGAGTAGCTTCAAATGGAGCATTTGTTGTTAATCGTTTTCAGAGTTCAGTTCGACTCGAGAACTAACCGTAGCAGCCACAGAGACGAGAGAGAGAGTGAGAGAGAGAAGAGAATTACACTACATTAGCGAAATTAAATTGATTTCTCTGTTGTGCTTTGCGCCTGTTTCGATGTTGCTTTTCTTTTCCTCTACTTTTTTTGTTCCCTGCCCTTGCAACCCTGGCACATCAGTTGGCCAAGCTGTTGATACTTGTGTTTCACCACCTTTTTAACTCTTGTTGTGGCTATCTCTTTCCTTTTGCGCTCATCGCTCTATCACTCTCTCTCTCTCTCTTCTTTCGGCACTTTCGCTCTCATCGCTTTGGGCTTGATTTATGCTGCAGCGCCCGCAAGTATGCAGCGTAAATATTTTTATGACCCCATATATGAACCCAGCCCCCTCCCCTGCTCTCTAGTGCACTTGTGCGAGCACGGCAAACCAGTCGGGGCGGGGCGGGGTGGTGCGGCGCGGCCCACGGCCCACACTAATCATATTAAATGAAATTCATACGTCGCCGCACTTATGCGATTTGCTCAGGACTCACCAGGCAGGCAGGCAGGCTGGCGAGGGTTGCTAAAGCGATTCGTATAACGCACGACAGTTGTCGTTGTTGTTGTCCTCGCTGGATGGCAACATTTTCGTTGTCGTTTAAACTAATTGAGTGTTACAAATTTTATGTGCAAAATCTTTAAGCTAAATTGAAATTTGTTTTGTTTGCCTTTCGCCTGGCCGTGTGGCAGTTGTTCTTGTAGTTGTTGTTGCTGTTCTAGTTGCTGTTGTTGTACATTTTTCACATACGATGCGGGTTGTATATGAACCCATTTAACGTAATGTGCACATTCGCCGTTGTCGTTGTGTTAGTCGGCGGTAAGTGCGTTGAACCATTTCCAACTTGAGGTACATCTTCCATATTCGAATCGTTTTAAAAAATTGCCTGGCCCTGATAGCATCAACTATGGGAAGTCCCCCTTGGCGGCAGTCTACACAATATGAACTACAAATTGTACATCTTGTGCGACTGTATTCTGCAACTACTTTGTCTTCAAGGCGGGCTCAATATAATTGCGTCGTCAGTCGAAACGCATTTTTGGCCAATTTACATAATTTATGATGCACTAATTTGCATCCCACGCTCCGAGGTCCTTGGAGCCAAGACATGCATGGACATCGAAGCGGGCTGATGATTTGTGCCGCTGCAACGACTTGGCCGGCGATAAGAGCGGCGAAACTTGGCGGCGACTGCAATCGAGGGTTATAAACAAAAACTATGGCCAAATTAAACTTATGTCTGGAGATTTATCATTTCTGAGCCCATATATCAGTGGCTCGAGTGGCAGGCCAATAAAATATGGCCAGCATACAGTAGGGGGGGTTAATTACCAAAGCCAATGGCCAAAGCCAAAACCAAAGCCGGCCAAGCGAAAGAGCTGTCGCGAGATTTTGAAAAATTAACAATGTCATATGGAACGAGTGGTTGCGAGTGACTATATAGAAGTATATTCTAGCAGTAGAAGGGATATATTGTTTTGCAGTTCCGACTGTAGATTTATGCCAATTTAAAGGGACAAACTTGTAGTTTGGCCTGATGCTGATTTATTGCTCAGTCGGATGCTTGGCAAGGCTTCGACTGTCCCCCTGCTCCTCTACCCCTCTTGAGAACCCATTCGAGTGCCCACTTGAGTTCCTCGATGCGCTCGTAAATTATGCGTGTGATCAAATTGCTACCTTCATGTCGAAGACTTTTCGGGTTCTTGTGTTGTGCTTTCAATTAAGTCAATTGATTTTAATTAAACCATGACTTAAACATATTCCGTAGGCATATTCCTAAGAAATTATTATTATTAAGCACGCGACTCGGCCGAGCCATAAATTCCCTCGATGTTACCTCGCGACGGCGCTGTAACCTAACACCAGGGAGACACTCTACCCATTCAGCTCAATTAATGGGAATTACCAGTAGATGGCCAAGTCGCCGCATAATGTACCAGCAGCCCACATCTGATGCCAACTGGAGGGCAGCTTTAGTTCCAGCTTGGGCTCCTTAATTGGTGACACACACACACACACACTCACACGAGCACACACTCGAGAACACACTGGGAAGGAGGGACTCACATGCGACGTGCTTCAATTGAGGTGATCAACGTTAATTAAAAGCCAACAAAAGACAGTGAAATTGACGCAGCCAGCGGCGGCGACTCTCGCTGGCTCATTAAGTGGCCGCCAGACAACCGCGCCCCCATCCAGCTATAACTGGGGAGGAGGTGGCCGCTCCACAGTGTGATCGAGATGAAAAATTAACATTTCGCGCATCATTAAAATTCCAACAGTAGCCCCGGGAGAAGGCAGATCTGGCGGAGATTGAGAGGCAGGCAGTCACTGGGCCATGTGGAACTATTGCGGTTGACAAATGCCGTAACGTGCTGCTCAATGTTTCCATTTTCCATTTCCACTTTCATTTCCATCTATCTACTGGCGGCCTCAGCTACAGCCTCAGCTGTGCCGCAGCCTGCGGCTCATTTGTCGCAGCAGCCGGCGAGCAAATGAGTAAAACAAATGCGTCAACACCGAATTTTCATTTGGTTAATGTGTGAAAGTGCTGTCGGAAAAACTATCTAGTCGTGGAAAAGCCGTACAGTACAGTCTCACATGTGCACAGGCATTGGAGAAATAATAACATGCATTTATCAATTTGTCATGTTGATATTTGTTTGGCAATTTATTTTCCGGCTGCGACATGTGCTCTGCCCGCGCAGATCACCATCTGACGACTATGCTCTGCTCTCGTCTTGTTTCTATTCCTCCTTCTCCCTCATCCGATACTCTCTCTCTATTTCTTTCTCTCTTCCGTCCGGTTGAGTTCTCAGCTGCCTGCGCTTCCTCCTCTTCGTCTTCTTGCTGTTCTTGCCTCTATTTTTAGGCACAGTTTGTGCAACCCAAGGCGAGTGTAATGCAATTGTCGGCCGTAATTGATTGAGCTACTTATCCCACACACTGAAAGTTAATGAGATATCTGCCAGCCATATATACATCATTATTAAAACGACACATTTCACATTATTTCTTCACTAAGAAATTAGATGAAAATTTGAAGGTATGTTGATAGTGTCGCAACACAACATAATAAGCGTGTCATCAAGATATATCATAATTAAAGAGAGTAGTTACAATGCAATAGACAAAAGGACTGTAGGACGTTTCTTTGACAGCTCTGTTGGAGCTGACCATGAATATATATGTATATGTTGTTTAAAAGGTCCTTGTGTGTCTGGCCAAAGTAAGTAATCCCTCTGCAAGAAGGTTTCAAGAAAATTTTAAAAATAGAAAACTAAAAACTCAGCTAAACCTATTCACGAATCCGTCTGTTTAGGTTCTAAGTGTGTCATTACATACGGTTCTTAACAAACACCTTGTCTTGGCTTACAGCTCTATTTACCGACAGACATAGTCATATTAACCCGATCGTTGATGTTGATTGAGAATTCAGATAGCTCAGAATGTCGCAGATATATTCTTCTAATAAGCGCAATAGATTACGCATTTCTTAAAATATCGAAGATACATTCTCTTTACGACTGCTCGGCACACCTGTAGAACTTAAATGTGATCAGCATCAGTCGTGAAATAAAGTTGATGTCATTACAAAAGACTGTTGAGGTGACTTGTGCAATACGCAAAGTGCCTAAATTAGTCGTCTCGTATTAATTAGCCGATAAGTATTCGAGCACATTGAGCACTGTTGCTCGCACTTCGAAAGGAGACACTCACAAATCATTCAGCAGCGGGAGAAACAAACAAACACTCTGGCAGACGGACAGACAGACAGATGGGCAGACGGACAGGCGGGATAGAGACAGACAGGGAATTTAAACTCATTTAACTTAACATAATAAGAGGCCCTGAGGACATAGGGGAACTGCCAGGTCCAGGAGAAGGCTCCCCCACGCATAACGACTGCTGCTGCTCTGCTGCTGCTGATGATGATGATGATGTCACCTTATACAGGCGTGGGGGAGAGGGAGAGGGGGTGTTTGTTGCACAGCCGCAGATACACACAGTGACTGACAGAGATACAGATACAGATAGATGAGCAGGGAGGCTCCTCTCCAATGGCGGGGCATAGTAAACACGAGCATAAAAACCATTAACATCTGGTGTGATTAACTCTTAAAACGGCGAGCGAAGTCCGTTGGCTCCTAAGCAGCTCCAGCCATTCCGATTGGCGGAGCAGCTGCGGTGCCCCAACGACAGCTGAGAGTGGAGAGTGAGGCGGGGAGAGAGCCAGGGAGGCAGCAGCTCAACTCATTCACACGGCAGCCAGTGCATCAAAATGGGAATCGGAGCCGGTTCGATGTCGGAGTCGCAGTCGGCGGCGGAGTCGCGTCGTCAGCTTCTTTGTCGCCATCGTCGGGTTGACGTCGCCGTACGCTTTTGGAAATTTATGAGTTTCGCTTGAAAAGTATTTTATTGCGTTTATAATTGTGTGTGTTGTGGGTGTGTGTGTGCGTGTGCGTGTGCGTGTGAGTGAGTGCCGCCTGGGAAATGAATGGGCAGCTCTCACTGTGTTCCCGTTCCGGTGCCCTCCCCTCTGGCCTCCACTCCCCGCCCCCGTGAATGTTGCACATAAACTCTTTAACACTTTGCCTCTCGTTGCAATTAAAAATGAAAACAAAAAGAAAAATCTACTTATTGGTGGAAAGTGTTGCCCCCCTCCCCTGCCCCTCTCCCCTAGGGGCGACATTGTGCCTGTCTGTCGCTGCATCACTGCATCTGTCCGCCGTCTGCTGCTGCCGCCGTCTCTGTATCTGTTGTATACATTAGGCAACGTCATCTCCCCCTCGGTCCCCGTCCCCTCGGCGACTGCTCCACTTTGCCGTTTGGGGGCACCGCATCATTTGTTTGCGTAACTTTATTAGACTCTTAAATTGCGTGTTTAGTTTTCGAACAATTTATGTGCCAGCTCCGCCTGCGCCTACTCCTACCTCCCCCTCCCCGCCTGCTTGCGACACAAATGTGGGAAACAGTGCGACGAAGCCTGCGCCATGTGAGGCGGCTACATTAGACACAGTCAGGAGTAGCTGGAGCCGGAGGCATTGTGACAAGTGGAGCGAGTGGCCATTGAGCTGCATCTCACAAGAATCCAGCTGACCTCAGCCGAAGCTTCTACCCGCCCCCGGCTGCTTCAGCATTGACTTTGCTCGGCGCCGCTCGCGCTTGATTAATACGCAAAGTAAAATAGAAAAATTTCTCAAAAATACACAAAAATTAAAACGTACAAATTGCGAGTTATTTGTTTGCCAGGGGAGGAAGGGGAGGGGGTGGGCCACCTTGCCGTCTGCGGATCGAAGACGACTCCGACTGCGACTGCGAGCACGGAGTGTGCTTCGGCTCGGGCTACCCTGCTGAAACGAAACGAAAAAATTCATTTTCCACGTAATTACTCTGCTGTGATTAGTAAAATTAAACTTTTCCTTCGCCTTTCCTTTTGCTGCCGCTGCCGCTGCCACTGCGAGTGAGTTTTGCTTTTCCCGCTGCCTTTTGATTTCTGCGCGCGGCTGCAAAAAATGGCGGAATTTCTTTCGTTTCGCTTTTTTTGGCGCTGCTCGGCTCTTCTCAGTTTCATTTAGCGCTACGTTTTTCATGGGAAAAACTAGAAAAACGCTCGGGAAAAGCGCGTAACGGCCAATTACAAGGATTGATTGTGTATGAAAATGTTTGGGAAAAGTTTTCGGTGCAAAGTTCTCTCTGCCTCGTGTTTCCGCGATGCATAAGGTGTATAATTTTTCATGGCGGACAAAGATTGACGGCGTTTGTCGAGCGCAATCAAAAATTTCAAATTCAGAAAAAAGAAAGAAAACCCATGGAGAAGGGGCAGCGGGAAGGGCAGGGGAGGCGGAAAATGGTTGAGGAAAACGATTCTTTTTGCGTCGCAGACACTTTAACACTTGAATAAATATTTGTGCGGCAGTCGCAGCCGAACGGAGATTTTATAATGCCACAAAATCCAAACTAATTACTCAGTCCGTCGGTCTGACGGTCTCTCGGTCTGTCGGTCGAACGGTAGGTCGGACGCGCGCATCATTTACTTGATATCCTGTCACAGGATGCGTGCCCAGTGAGGCCCAGACAGTCAGACAACGTCGTCATCATCTTCATCCCACTGCCGAGCAGACAAACATAAATGTTTTGAAAATAATTTCGTGTTATTTTTTGTTGAGTGGAGTGGAGTGGACCGGGGCGGGGCGGGGGAAGCTGGCAAGAGTGTCACTGGCGCGTGTGACAAAAATTAATATTAATTCGCTGTGTCAATGCATCCGTCAAAGCGACAGTTGGCCTGAAAAGGTGCCGCCAAAGTGGTTACTTTCCTCACTTTTCCGAGTCGCAATCCTCATTATCAGCAGCGAAAAGGGTGAAAATGCCGGGAAACTTATTCAAATTTCTTGACGCGCTTTGACTTTGCGGCAGCAGGGAAACCCATCATCGATGCCCGCGCAGCTGCAGGTGTGGTGTCTGCTCTCCCGAGAGTATCCTGCGGAGAGCGGCAATTTCCAGCACTGTCGCTGGTCACACGGCCGACACACGTCTCTTGAAATCTATGCGCTGTTTGGCAGCACTCGAAGTGAGGTGGGGGGTTGGCAGAGGGTCGGGAGAGAGTCGAGAGAGGGTAGGGGGTTGTGAATGGGACAATTTACGGTTTGCTTTGCTCATCAACACGCGGCTGCCGACAGCGAGAGCTGCTTAATTTGGGCCGCAGCAGCTGCAGCAGCCCAGTGGGCGACACGTGTTGCCGACGTGGAAGGTGTCATTCGCGTCCTGCCCGCCTGCCTGCCTGCCTGTCCCCCGAGGGACGCATTGTTTACATGGTTTTGTCGTTAGTTGTTTAATTTAATTAATGCTTAAATATGCAGCACACACACGGGTGAGCGTGAGAAAGCTGTTGCTGAGCCAGGGAAACTGTTGCTGCTACTTCTGCCTCTGCTGCTGCTGCTGATCACTGCATCTCGCGGTGTCTCCGTGCACCGACTTCTTATTGCTTTAACCTGTGGCCATATGTTCTGCTCGAGTCTTTTGAGTTTGAGTTCTCCGCAGACAGCTGCCAAGTGTTGCGGTGTTCCTGGAAGAAGGCGATGGCGAGGGGGAAGGGGAAGGCGAGGGCGAACTTCGTCTGCAGCGCTCTCCAAATATTTTGATTAGTTCGCCTCGTAAACTGGGCGCAGTGCGCGCTGCTCCATGTTTGCTTAGTCTCACTTAATTTGTAATTTCTACGCAGCATTTGGTACATGTTGCTTTTGCTGACAAGTTGCAACACATTTGCACACACACACACACACACACACATATATACATGTTTATTTGTAAGTAGACTACGTATAGTGTGAGTGTATCGAGCCGAGGCAATGTGTCCACAAGTTGCTTGGGCCACAGCTCAATCAAGCGCTTAACTAACTGTTAACTTAAATGCGTCGATAGTGGAATCCACACACACACACACGCACATACACAGGGTCAGCCTTGCACATGTGTGTGCTTAAATTACATTTGACATTTACGAGTTGATAATAAAAATTTTTACAATGGCCGACGCCATTTTACTTGACAAATACTTTACAGCACAGAACGAGAGAAAGAGAGGGGGACATCTCTTCGATTCAGGCAAAGTCTTGCAGGGGGTAGCGGGTCTATTGGGCCACGGGTAGGAGGTAGGAGGTAATGGGTAATGGCCATCAAGTGCAGATCGCTCGTAAAAGGCATTTTACAGTTGGCACATTCAACTCTGGTCGGGCACGGTGCTCGGCGATTGGACATAAGATTTCCATTGGATCTCCGCGCTCCTCTCTCCGCTCTCTGCTCAGTGCGCTGTGCATTTTTAATTAATCGACTGTTGTTTTTATGGCTTCATTAATTACGTAGCCCGGTCCCGGTCGCGGTCCCTGTCGCGCTCTGCGCTTAGGTCCTTGACGTCATGGCCCACATGTCAAAGCCGTCCACTGAATTATGCATCATCGATGATGCTCGTACGAGGCGATGCGAGCTGTAAATATCAATAATAAAAGTGCGCTCTAAACGGGGAAGAGTCGCTGGCGCGGGGGTGGGGCCAGGGCAGCGTCGCAGGAATCGAGTGCATTAAAAATTTATTAGAACTTGCCTGTGACGCGTGTCCATGTGAATACGACTTATTCGACTCGAGATGCTGCCCTCCGTCATAAAATAATAATCTTTATGATGGCAAAATTTTAATACTTACAATATTGGTCGGCCCTCGCCTCGCCCTTACGCCAGTGTGGCCCAGCACAGTGTGTCAATGCGTCTATCTGTCGTTCGGAGATTCATAAATTCACTTTAATTGCTGCAGTGATTTTTGCGCTTTTAGTGCCCCGCGTAACCGATGACAGGATACGACGGAATCAAGGCGCAGCCGTGAGACGCGAGCGCGATAAAAGCCAAAAAGTGCCCCGTTAAAATTATGTTCATTAATATTCAACTATATTTTGTGGCACAGATTAGATGCGGAGTCCACAAACGGCACAGCCTCCTTAGGTATTGGCGATAAATTCTCCACGGAGCATTGGATCGTAAAGGAAATTCGCAATCCAAAACATATGTCTAGTTAGAATAGATAACATTAAGTTCGTCAAATTGGTTTTACTGTAAGAAACATAAACTATATTTTAGTTTTTCTGCATTTCCTTGATAGAGAAGTTATCTTTCAGTATATTTGTTCACATTCATTGATCGATGCACGGCAACTGTAGATCCCCAGATATTATCAGTGAACACATGACCAACTGCAGAGCACTCGTCGCAGACTAGAGTTGCCTACGCGCCTGCTGCACTAAGCTGCAAAGTGCTTAGCTGCAGTCATGCTTTGTTTTGACCATGCCTCATTTGGATTCATTTGCCAATTTATTTAACGATCGATCGTAAACTGCTTGCAGCCTCCCTCTCCTCCGCTGCTCTTCGCTGCTTCCATCTTCATCACCTCTGCGGTTGCTGCCTCGGGCATTTTTCTGTTTGATTTTCGACGACTACCCCTGTCCGTTGGAAAACACTAGCTAGATGGAAAACGGGGTATTTTAGTATCGGAAATTATGAGAAACAGGTGCAGGCAGTCCATGAAATTCCATTTATTGGATTAGTGTCTACTAAATGTAGTCAGCTAAAAGGAATTTAACATATAAAAGTAATTATTTTAAATTCAAAATTCTGTTAGGCAAAATAATTCCGAGTTGTTTAATACAAATATCGTAAGTACATTTAAAGCAATACTATAGGAAATAAGTATTTATTGTAAGTGTAATCAAAGAGAATAATAACTCTGTTATTGCGTAAATGAAAAAACATATAAATAAGAATAGACAGTTTGATAGAAGAGCGGAAGGACTTTAAGTTGAAAACTCTAAATATCATATTCGAAAAACTCATAATAGTATGTTCGAACTCGAATATGGTCATGCAAACTATGACCCATAAGTAATGCTCAAGAAAACCTTAAACAATGATTAATTTGGTTGGGCAATGCAGAGAAATCAACATCATATTTTATTAGTTTAACGTGACCCAAACGTAACACCTAGAATAATGCGAGGGTTAGTTACGGGAATAAGACAATGTACGTGTAAGTCGTAAAATAAATATTGTATCGGCTACCTCGCAAACGAATTTTAAATAACTAAAGATTAATGTGGTTCTTTTCAACGTATCTTTCATTCCCAACAATCAGAAGAATCCTTTTCATACAAATCATATTTTAGTAATGACAAAACATACCTTCCATCCTATATGTTTAATTGTGTTCTAACAGTGTATCTCAATAGTTTATCAGGTATTCCATAGTCGAGCACATTCGGCTGTATATCTTCTTGGTTGTTTGCCTCTTTTGTTTTGCAATGTGCATTGAATGGGAGCAGCATCGGCTGAGGCTGTGTCAAGACGTGGCGCGGTGCGGTGCGGTGCAGCGTCAACGGGGCAGCTTGTTTACGTTTTTAAGTGAATTTTCATATTTTAATGTTTCGGCAACATTGTTGTCGCACAATCCCGAGACGCTGTGGAGGTCGTCGGCGGTCATAATTTCCGGCGTGGAATTCGTGGAAGTCGCCGATGCATAAAAATTGCGCTCACATCTCGCTTGGAGAACCCGACGCAGAATGATGGTGTGGAAACGGGGGAGAGCGGTGAACAGGTTCATATGCGACTGCTTCTGCGTGGGGGCAGCTCGTAAAGTTGCCCCACACTGGACGTTTTATAGGTGGAAACGACGAGCACAAAGGTGTTTTCCTAAGCATTTTCGTTTTCGTTTCACATATTCCATTCATTCGGCTCGTTTCAGTTGCTTTGAAAAATTGTCAAAGCGAAGCGCGCAGGCAGAGGCAAATATAAAATTCGCCTCTTTGATGAGGCACCAACAACAACTGTAAACAAAAGCAACAGACACCGAAGCAACAGTCGAGCACACAGCGAGTAAAATACCCTTCTGCCAAAGTAAAATTGCAATTTTTAACCAAAATAACTTCGTGGAACAGGTGGCAACGCTGCAGGCAAATATCGATAGCACCACAGTTGCAGTTTGCAAGAATAATCGAGTAGTGAAGTCAGAAGTTTAGTTGCAAATAAGAGTCGCTGCAGATGAAGTTGTTATCGTTAAAAAGATGTTGAATTGCAGAGAGGTCGGTCAGCATTTTAAGTATAACTTGTGTTGCGCGAATCAATCTGTAAAAGTAAAGCTTATCATTGTTAATTTGAATTATTTGTACCACTTAAAATAACTAACAACTATATTGTTAATTCCCAAATTTAATCATTCACATGTAAACTTCAAACTTCACTTTTTGAAATGTATCGATACCGCTGGGACGGTAATTACCACAAAACTTATGTTCGAAATGTAGTATGAAGAGAGCATTCAATCGTGGAAGATATAATTTGATTACAGTCCTATCGAAAGGCCGTTTTATTCCAAACCAGTATTCATTATCAATAAACACATGAACATTACATACGCATATGTATCTTAAATCAGAAAGTAATGACTTAAAACTTTTCTTAATAATCTTAAAATACAAAATATTTTAAATATAATTGATCTGCTTATGGTATAAAGGTACCTTCACTACAATGTCTCTAATATTAATAATGGCTGAGATATGTGTTTCTGTACAGTCAGACTGACGAATATGAATCAATTGAATCGGACAGTGATCCTTATTTGGAATATATAGATTATATAAAGAATGCTTTTCCACCATCTGCATGTTGCATACATTTGCACAAAGTTAGTTTGCCCTATTTCGTCGAAGAGTATAACAACCTGCATCGCACTACAGACATACTTATGTATAAACTACAGATGTGTGAGTGTGCGTGAGCATGATCTGCATTCTAGAATGGCGCACATCATTGCCGTTGAGCTTGAAATTTTATATGCCGCACTCGGCTGCGTTTCGTGCAAAAGTTTCGACTAATTAGCCAAACGGTTGCTCCATGTCTGCGAGTGAAAGAAAGAGAGAGAGGTGGAGAGACAGAGAGAGAGAGAGAGAGAGAATGAGAGGTAGTTCTGTGGTAGGGATAGGCTCGCTATAGACACGACTAGACGTGCGTGCGCTGGCCATTAAAAATTATTGAAATTGAATTTGAAAATAAACTGAAAAATGCTTTTTGGGTGCCGCCTTGGCGTTGTAGCGTGCTGCGGCTTTGGATTTCGGATTTCAGAATTGGGATTTCGGTTTTTCATTTTGGCGGAAAAGTGTGGCACACGGCGCGCTTGATTTGCCGGCCAGCCAGTATGAGGATGGGGTCGGATGAGTTCTCTGACAGGCCAGAATAGAGTAGAGTGCCGCGGGGAGGAGGTCTCTCTGGCATATCGCCTTCGATTAAATCAGCGCGGCTGCATTTTCACGTTTTCCCAGGAAATGTGCGTTCAATTCGAAATTAGTTTCTTTGCGCTGAGAAAAAATTTAATTTATTGCCGCCTCGAGAGCATTGCAAACGGTGTGGTGTGGCGTGGCGTATTTTTAAGTGAAATGGATTGAAATGAAATGATTTTTCATTTATTTTTCCGACTGCTGATGCCGCTGATGGTGGCGGCAAGACGCCAAGCAAACGTTTCTCGCTTCCCTCATGTGGCCCGGCCCCAAAAATGCCGACGAAAATTTGTTGGCCGCAAATTTCGTACCTAAATGCGAACGATCTTCGGATTGCGAGTACCCAAAAGCAGACTAAGTGCTGCTTGCACCTTTCTGACAACAGGGTGTGCCCGCCCAGGCATGCAGCGCCTGCCGTGCAGTTGGCGCCCGGCAGCACCCTGTTCCGACCTGTTTAGCCGGCGCAAAGGTACGCGGCGACAACAATTTGTGGGCCGACGCGGCGTCTATTTTGAGAGAGAGAGATGGGCACGAAGGCATGTCGAAGTAGGTTGACGCCACCTAGGTATTTCGTTTCACAAAGGTTACGATTCGGGGAGTTTCGCACCTAGAAACGTGGACGTGCGGACAGACGGACCGACAGACCGACACGCGGACAGATAGGCGGACACTTGCGGCAAGTGTCTATCAGCGCGACAAGCTGGCGTCAGTCTCGTGTACTGCAATTATGCAGACAACATGTCAACGCGAATTGTTCGAATTGTCGCAGAGACGGTGTGGTAGAGCGAGAAGGAGGGGGAGAGACAAAGAGCGGAGGCAGAAAGCTGAAGGGACGCAGCTGTGTGCAAGGTGCCCGGAGAGGCAAGCTGAAATCTCGAACGTGGAGTCGGCGAGCAGTTGAGCTAATGGTCAATAAATATGAAAATTTTATTGACTTACGCAACACGATCCGGCAAGACTTATCGAACGAGTCTTGCGAATTTAAAATGCACACACACATCATCATCGCCTCGACTGTGGTCTCCCGGGTGTGAGTAACATCGCTGTGCACGTCTCACGTGCCTGGCTAACAAGCTCCCTGGAAGGAAATAAAAGCGAAAGTGCAAAAGTATTTGACTACGTGATGTGCAGCTCGTATTGAGGAACTGATTCGCCAGAGAAGGCCCCAGCATCTTCACCGAGCAGGGCCGCCTCCTTGTGGCCACTTGAGTAGGTGTTGCTTGCTGCCAATTAGCCAGTCGCCAGTTGCCTCTTACCCCTTGCCCGGTGGCCGTTGCCCGGTATTGCCCGACCAGCTGGCTGGCTGTTCTAATTGATGGGCGACTGTATTCCGCGTTGTTGTGCAGCTCGCGACTCATTTCGCCTATTGTCGCAGTCTGTGCAAAATTAATCAGAACCGCAAAAGAATACTTTGTAGTGCGCGCAAGTTGCGCTTCACTGCACGCTCGCCAGGCACTGCCAGCAGGGAAGGCAGCTCCGCGCTAGGTGCCCTCAGCGCTCTCTCTCTATCTGTAGGAGACTCAAGCGAACTACCAGGAAGACGCACCATGCTGTCGCCAGAGCAGGCAGGGCCGCCTTGTCAACACTTGCCAATTGTTCGTCTGTGCCATTGGAGAATTTCTACATAAAGCGACGAAGTGAAAAGTGAAACAAATGAAATATGCACTGTTTTAACGCCTACTTAATTTGCTCGTTTTTCCTGCCGACTTACGATAAATTTTAATCAATTTGGCGTTGAAGTAAGAGTGCCGAGAGACGGTCCCTCTGCGTGGGCATCTATGTGCATCTCTCGCAGGTCTCCGATCTGGCAGTATGACCAATTGGTCAGTTGGTCGATATTTTAATAAATTCCTGCTTGATAAACAGTTTTCTTGAGGTGGTTGGCGACCTAAATAAATACGGCGATATGTTTATGTGCAAAATATTAAAGACAAACAAGCCGAATGGCCACCCCGAGCAGTTGCCACACGCACTTCCCTCCCCTGGTTGCCAGGGGCAGACGCACATGTCGCCGCCTGACCAATTCATAAGTCCGCACTTAAGGAGGCAGCAGCTGAGCACGACGACGAGCTCGACAAGACTCGAACGAGACTGAGGACATGGACAACCTGTGCCAAGGTTGGAGAGGCTGCGAGGGGCAGGAGTAAAGGTTGTGCTTGTGAATAAACTGCAGGCTCGCATATACATAAAAATCATAATAAAATGTATTTACCCCAGGATCAAATTATGAATCTGCTTATGGGCAGGACATCGGGCAGTGGGCAGGGCGGCTAAAAGGTGTGCCCGGCCATTTCAAGTTGCGAAAGCCGCAGGCTGGCCGGGCGACAGCCCAACCCGTAAAAAGGACAAACGTACTATATTTATGAAATGAACAAAACTATAAAGGACACCCACGCACACACACACACACACAGACACACGCACACACCGAGAACAATGTGACGACGTTGACGAAGATTTGCTTTTGGATTTGGGTCTACAAGAAAATTTGTGCACATTTCAGCAAAAACGCCCCTGAGGTGTTATGGCAAGCCGCCTTTAAGGTGCTCAGCCCCGGTCTCTGTCACGGGCCCGGTCCCTTTTGGGGCTGCCAGTCTATTACACAACTACTTTATGGCATGTAGTTACACCTAGGCGCGCCTGCGGCGGCAACATATGGTCAGACGTAAAGCTGAAGCATCGTCCGTCTGTCCCCACTTGGGCACAGGATGTGGACAGTGACATGTGAAGGGAGCCTTTGCCAACGTCTCAGCGTTTTATAAAGTTTATTTCACATTCGCTCCCCTTCCTCTGCCCCGTAACGGTGGCCACGTCCGTTCATTGTCAGCATCATCAAGAGCCATCAACAGCACCGTCTCTCCCGAGTGACATCTGCCGTCCTCGTCTTTCGGCCCGGGGCGTCGAGTGTTGCTTAAGAATGTGCGTCACATACGCCGCCCAGCCGGGACACGGGAACTGCGACGTCGGTGCAGAGCGGGATATTACCTTTGCTGCAAAAACAAAGAGTCCAAATAAAAACCCTAAGAAATTACCTAGCGGCGTGTTAAATTGCCAACCTTCTGAATCAGCTCACGTAGCGTTTTATTAGTCAATCAAAGAATACTTTGGCATGCATCTCATTGAGAACACTGACCTCATTGAGCTGCTTAAATATCTTCAAGAAGGAAAACACTGAAGTTACATGCAACTTTTGTTTTTGTCAGAAAAAGTTAAACTAAATTTGAAACAATGGAAAACATCAACTTTCCGATATTGCATTATTCATTTATGGCATTTCACTATTTCGCAAAACAACTAAAATTGCCGACTGCCTTTCAATTCAGAAATTATCTCATTATTTCTCAATTTTTGCGGATACCAAGAAAGACATACCGCAAAATCGACTCCACTGGTGAATATATATGTATACTTGAAACGGTCGGAGAAGTCTTCTAAGGTACGTTGCAAACTCCTGGCCAAAATTAATATACCCTCAGCATGGGTATCAAATTGAGATTACTTCAAGTCAATAGCAATTTAATTGAATTTGTTCTTATTAATTGGTCATCGATACAGAACCTTCTGACTAAACCACCAAAAATCTTTCACGACTAACCAGATAGTAAAACAACAAACCAGACAAACTCTACAGTCGGGTACGACCGTTAGTAAGATACACTTCTGACAATTTTAGAAGACCTTATAGATACTAATTGTAAGCTGTACGCAGATTCTTTCAAACCCTATTTGAAACACATAGAAACAGATGTCAACGACTAATGTCAACGCCAATGAATGTTAACATATTCTAAAGGACAAGGTAATGACTTAAATATTGTAGTTTGCTCTATAAATGCATAATATTCAATGAGTGAATGGTGGACAAAATTTGAAACAACCTTAATCAGCGTATGGGATGTAGAAAGCTTCAGACAACATTTTGTGTTTTTAACTTTAATTGCTAAGATTTGCGCATTCATTCAGACTTCTTACATTTCATCAATACCGCACTAATATAACATATGGGACCAATCATCCGAAATGTTTGTTTTTGTACGAAGACCTGTACTCCTTTACAAAATAACTTAATAATTTACCAGTTTAGCAGCGAATGGAGGCGATAAGAATCTGCTTTCTGTTGTGAGCTTAAGCTTATCGTAAAAAATAAGTAAATATATAATTTAAAGTTTTCGAAAATGTTTTTGATGAATTACAAACAGCGTAATAAAAGTCAAATGAAACCCACTCAAAGGAAGTGTTATTTAAATTTCTTATTTAATTGAACAAATGAAGAAATTCTTTGCAGCTTGCAGAACGATTAGAGTGCACAATTTGTGAATTTGCATCAGTGCTCATGAGATGGACAAACAAAACAAATCAGAATGCAATTTCTATTCAGCTATTTTTATTAAAAATGAATTTCAAAGAGAACGAGGGGGAAGGGCGTGGCAGGGGATGTTCCTCCAAATTGTGCACTTTGCATTAAAAATGCTCTCGCTAAAAGCACAACAATTAGCAAAAATTTTTGATATGCAAAATGGCAAACGAAGAACCAAAGCTAAAGCAAAAGGCAAAGAGAGCTATACGACATGTCCGGCGCAGAAGAAATTAAAGCGACTTAAATGGAACTTATTAGATTTGTATACTTTTAATTTGCATTCATAACAGTTCCAGTTCCAGTTCTGGGAAAGAAACTAAAGGCGGGACGAGTTAAGTCCAAGGCAATGAGGATGGCGAAGGCGAAGGCGAAGGACAACAGATGCCAGTTGTGTCCTGCTCCTGTGCTGAGCTAGAGTCGCGACAACAAGCAGAGCCCGAGACGAAGCTGAAGCGCAATTGAAACCCTTTTCTTGTTTTCCCAGCCCTTTCCCGCCTCTGGCAGTGGACGACATGACGTATCTCCTTTTCTCTCTCTCTCTCTCTCTCACTTTAGACTCGGCTGATTTAAATTTGCTTCAGCGGGAATAAAACAAAATTAATTTGTGCATATTTCTTGAGCGTCCAGACGAAATACGAAGCTGCTGGAGCTGCGCCTTGGACATTTATTAAAAGACGCAGCCAGAAAGCAGTCAACAAGGGAAATGGCAATGGAAACCTTTTTGGGCAATGCTAGGAAAACAGAAGAAAAACACAGAGGCAAAGGCAAGTGAAAAGAAATTTTATAAAACGAAAACAATTTGCCGAAATTAAAGAATAATAAGAAGCCGCCTTGATAAAGGAACAGCAGGAGTATGGGGAAGAGGGAAAACTGCAGAAAGCCAGAAATTGGGAAAACTACAAGCACTACGAGATGCTGCTCCCATGGCAAGAGATGCAGGGCTGCGTGCGCCCTCCCGGAGGAGATGCGGAAACTGGCACAACACACGTGCCGTTACAGAGCAGATATGAAAGATATAGATATATTGTACAATCGAACTGCATAGCCGGATGGGCGAAGAAGAGGAACAAGGATGGGAGGACAGAGTGCGTCCCATAAATCCATTAGCAATAAATAGTCGCAGATATGAAGGGAAATGAAATAAAATTATTTATACGTTTCGCACGGCGCGACAGGCAGGAAAATTAGTGAGAATCGGGCATCGGGCATCGGGTAGAGGAGGTAGGGTGGTGGGATGGCAAATCGAAGTCCGATGCGAAGGGAATAGGCACGGGTCACGGCGTTGTTGTCAATTTGCGATGCGCGGCAAATGAACCAAAACAATGCGAAAATAGAAACAGGGACGCTCTGCAGCAATCGAACAACCGTATCGAATTACCAATCATTCAATACTACAATGAAAGTACCCCCGCCCCCTGAGCTCCTGGTCTAGCTGTGACACGGTCACGCGACCTCGCAACCGGCGAGGGCTGTTCTCATAGTTCACGGTGTCAGATTCACCGATTCGCCTATACAGCGATTAGACAAGTTCCTCGCTCGATGGGAACAACTATTGCTCGAGATGTTAAGTCTGTATGCCACGCCCCCGCCCAGCTGAGAACACGCACACCCACATGACGTTGATTTTTGAATTCATATTGAGCCATCAAGGCATTACGAGCACTCTTAGTATCACTTAGAGCGTCGCCCCGCCCCCGTGCTGGGGCAAACAATTGAATTGGGAATGGCATAAAACCAACATAGGCGACAGCATGTTGACCAAATTGCCGACAATTTGGGTTAACTGTAAATTTCACAAGCAAACGGCAAGCGGCAAACGTGAAAGTTTTAACAAAAAGGAGTGCGAATCCTCGCCCGCACAGAGGAATCTACAGGGGGACGGGGAGCACTACTTGCCATAAAATTTACTGGGGCGTAAAGGATGCGATGCCTTTTAATAATAAAAAAGGAATGATATGAACAAAGCAAGAAGAAAAAAAAAAAAAAACTACTGCCCGGCTGCATAAACTAAAACTAAAGCCTCTTGGCTATGCTCAGGCACGTCTTAAATGTTGAAATTATGTAAAATAAAATGAGCGCCCATAGGATAAACGCCTTCTCCCACTAGGCTGACGTCAGCCAGCAAGCAGGAGTAGCTCGAGTTGAGTGACAGGGACGCGGAACAGGCCAAGGGGGTCGGAGGACAGGCGACAACGGCTTACCCAAGCACTCGACAATCCTGGCAAGGTGCAAAAAATGGGCAGACGGGTAGACCGGGTAGACACACTAAGCAGCAAGTGGCAAGTGGCGAGTGGCGAGTGGGAAGTGTCCATTTGCATTTGCCGGCGAACCCGAGCGCCGGGCTAATAACCGTGAGTAAGCGAACAGGTGCTGCCCCAGCGGCGTCGCCGTCCGTTGTGATCAATCTTGCTAAGCTTTTGTTTTCGCTGGGTTTTTCTCCCCGTGGGACGGGGCGGGGCAGAGGCGGACGCCTTAGAAGTGCCATCAGCATCAGCATCTCGACATTGAGATATCCAACAACAAAGGGAGCTGCCACGTCGACGACGGATCCTTTTCGGCGTCTTGGTCTATGATTGATTAGCAATTAATTAGCTACACAAATAACTGTAATTATATGCCAACGGGAACAATGTCGGGCCTTTGCGTCAAGAGCTCTTCAACTGGGTGTCAGACCCGTCGCAACCCCAGCCCCAACCCCAACCCCGATTTCAGCCAAAAGCCCTGACACTTTGTATGCCCTCTAGACACTAGATAAAAAGTTTGAGGGAAGATGATTTTTGTATACCATAGCAATACAGAGGGTCGAAGACTATGATAGCTTTATTCCAACACAAAATGAATGTATCATGCAGAAGGCGTCTCTGACACCACAAAGTGTGTGCATGTTTTCATAATTAGCATCAACAATCGGTAATGTCCGTTTGTCCCTAGATGTATATGTAAGGTATATAAAAATAGTATAGTAGTAGTCGTATATAAAAGGTAGTATCGTCGTGAAAATCTAGGTCTTTATAGACTGTAAATGCAATTGTATTTTTTGAATCCAAAAAATTTCTAATTAAATTCATATCTTCTTATTTTTCCTATAAGTTTTTATTATTAATTAATTCTTATTTTTAAAAATAAAATAAACTGTTTTACTTTAAACCATAATTGACCATAATTGACTTTAAATAAATAAATAATCAAGTGTGTAAATAAATAATATGTATATTTATGTATTAAAATAATATTTATGTTTATGTATTAAAAGCTTGATAAAGTTTGTTTTTGTGATGGGTCAAGGATGGTAAGTTGCACAGGGTTCTACAATTATCACTAAATGCAAGGCAACCTTTCCCATGCTAACAGTTTTTAGCACTTCCATGTTCTTATCTCCTTTGATAACTTTATATATCTTATGGCGCAGTATTGAATAATATGTTTCGTGTTCTCTTGAACAGATACAATAACTTAATACGCTGGACATATAAAACATGTTTTTGAAAATTGTTCTTGGAATTCTGTCAGATTAGATTATTTAGCTTGATACTGATAAAGTTTTTTGGAAAATCAAAACCGAACTTAATAAAAAAAACCGTCTTTTGGATAATTATTACTATAACAGAAATTAATTAATTAATTTTGATACGGTTTTTAAAGCCTATTATTTATACAAAATAACACAATTAAAGAAAGTTCGCAATAAAATAGAGATAACCAAAATCTGACGATTAGGTTGAATTGGGTCGATCCAGTTCCTTCCAACCAGTTTGTGTTGCAACAGACGGATAGACAGACATGGCTAGTTAATTTAGCTATAAATTTGGAATATATACTATGTATATACTTTTTAGGGTTGAAGATGTCTGCTAAGGTGAAAATTAATATGTTCTCCATTACTTTAAAAATGTTCAGCTGTTAATACTGTACAAAAAGATCGACGTTCTGCTTAAATGTATGAACTTCTTGATATCAGTTATTTTAAATTTTGTATGTATTATATAGTATACCTCTCAATTATAGTTTAAAGGTTCTAATATACTAAACGATAATCAGAATTTTGATGACATTTTGGATCGGTTAATGAACAAAGAAGTTTTTCAAGTTAAAATTTCCTATGTCTCCAAGTAGCGCTCGCTTGCCTGTTTTTATTTTATGTTTATTACCGAGAAAGAGTGAATAGAGAATAATGACTTCTACGAAAATAATTTAAATGGTATCTTACTGTCGAGAGTGCGGAACTGTAGCTTTAGTGTCTGGATATGCATTGCCGATGTGAATTATGTACTTGCGAAAATTCGTGAAAATGCTCCACCTTTTTTGCTCTTGCGTGAGAGCGAGCTCAGGACGCAACATCGTTAGCTAATTTGCATTTTGTTGTTGTCTCTTTATGTGCTTATGAAACGAATTTGTTGTAACTTTGGCACTTGCGGGCTCGCCTTACGCCAGACATTGCTTTTTACGATGCGAATGGCATCCAATATATCCTAACGACACTTTATTGTCGTTCCCAGTATTCGTCACAGCCAGTGAAAAAGTGGAAGCCATAGACCAATAGAGTGCCGTTTTCGATTTTGGTCCAGTCACCCCTAATTGCGTTGCCAACTCTCCCCCCTTCGCAACCCCCCATTCGTGACTTGCGAATTCACTTGGCTGAATTTGCGTATCGCCCCGGAACTTACCTAATTTGAAACTGTTCTCTGTCTCTTAAAGTCTGCGATCTTTTAAGTTCTATACACTGTCCGGTGCCGGAACGGGGCCCGCTTGTATCTTGTGGTGACATGTCGCCAGTCTTGGCCAACCGGCCAACAATGCATGACTGACCCTGTCAATACTCTGCTCCGACGACCGTCGCCCGTCCTATATCCCCCGTCGTACGTCCCCGGACTCCCCAAATCCATTTAGTGCATATGCAATATTTAATGCACGGACATGGATCGCAAAAGTGCGTCCAAAGCGACGTCAGCCGCTGTCATTTCCACAGCAGCCCAGCCCGAGCAGCTTCGAAGCAGCGCCGGAGGGACCTCCTGGCAACTTACTTATGTGTGTGCCTGTGGCGGCATTGTTTCGGGGCTTCCAGTTACCCGCTGCCCGCTGCCCGCTAGAGCATCCGAGGCGAGCTGCATGTGCATTTTGCTGACATTGAGTGCTCCGACAAGCGACGTGTACGACGACGATGTCGTCCTCGAATCGGTGGTCCTTTATGGCTGAAAGCTTTTGTCGTCGTTGCCGTGGCACTAAACATGTCTCCGTCTCCACGCGGCCGCTGTCGCCGCTGTCCCCTTGGCGCGGCTCCAAAATATAACTTAAGTTTCTGGTCAAATGAATTTGGCAAAGGTAGTCGAAAGCCCAAAAGCCCGCAAAACTCGAAAGGAGCCCAAAAATTCAAAAATCGAGCATACATTTGGGAGCCGCACCCCCCTGCATCCCCCTGCATCCCCAGCCCTTCTCCCGCCTCCTGTTTCGAGTTCTGCACTGGAAACCGAATTTATGCAAAATGACAGCGGAAATGTTGTCTTTGCCAGAGCGGGGAGTGGGCAGGGAGGGAAACTGAAGCGGGCAGAGGCCAAGGAAAACACACCACATTTGGCACTTTAAGTGGCTTTTCTTGCGATATGAAAAACTGCGATTCGTTTGTGCTTTGTCACCTGTTTTTCCAACTTCGTGCAAAGTTTTTACGAGCTTGTCAACATTTTGAGTTGAGTGCATTTTAACGCACACACACGCTGCCCCGCACCCCCAGGAGGGGTTCCCCGGTGGCATGGCCGTAAAATCGAAAAGTAATGCAATAAAATTCGCTTTCATTAAAAGCATTAAAATAGGTTTTTGACATGCCATAAAAATTGTTTTCACGTAAACACAAAACACACACAAAACTGCTGCTTCCACACTTTAGCCTGGCTGCGGGGAAAGTGGACTGGGTGGACTGGCGGAATCTCGTCCAAAGTCTGGGGAGCTTCGTCTAAATGGGAATTTTATTGTTCTGGGAGCTGCGGCCGCCGCATCGCCATTAGCCGCTACACGGCATTGGCGCTCACCTAAGCGCCATAAAGCGGGGCCGATGCGATTTTTTCCACAGGCCTTTTGGGGCCCAAAGGCGTTGATTTTCGCCAGAAGTGAAATGAAATGATGATCTATTCCATCACACACGTGCACATATGTGTGTGTGTATGTGCATATACGATCTGAGCCGTATCCAGGCAGATGCTTAAAATAACTTGGGGAATTAGCAGGCCGCACTGAAGACAAAGTGGAAATTCGTTAGGATGTGATGATGAATGGAACAATGATGCATGGGTTATACACAGTGTGATGGCAACGTTGAAATGAAACGGTCTTTATACTAGAGAGGTGTTTAAATTAATTGTATCCCTTCTTTACAATCATCGAGTTGTTTTTCAGAAATGTTTTTTGGTTTTGAAATTCTGTTTTGAATACTTACGATTTTTTTTAGTTTTTTAATTCTGTTTAATTGGTTAAATAGTAAATGAAGACTGTTTTGCAATAGAAACGACCTACATATCTTCCACTGTAGTGTCATTTCTAAAATTCATACAAAAATACAATGCCCATGCTTTCAATTCATTCTTTCTTTCGGCCACCTTCCTCTGACACAAGCTGTTATGCTCATACTTTCTTGAATAACTTCTGGGCTTAGTCGTTTGATCTGATTGAAATTTGGTCGACATGTTGACATTACAGTAAGCTATTTATTGGTTTAAATCAATGTCTGAATCTCTTATAGGGCGCTTATTAATTGACTTTGAATATTTTAATGTTGATTCGCAGAACGGTGGACGTGGCTTCCAACAGTTGAAATAAACTCTATTTGTGGACAGCTCACATAAACCTTCATGCCAAATTTTGAATTTTTAGTTCATTTAATGCCTAATATCTTGATGCTCAAACAGACATATGTACAGACATAGCTCAGTCGACTTGGCCAATAATCCTGACAAATAATTTAAACACTCACTCTATTTTGCTTCCTTCTGCCTGTCATGCACATTTGAACAATATTTGTATACCCTTTTCTAAAACGTTTTCAATGGTCGAGGGTATAAAAAAATCAAACAATTGCTTTTTATTTTGTGGTTTTGAATATGCAATATATATGTTTTGGTTTTACCCCTTAAAGAATTTATTTCAGTCAATGAGCTGAAATCCCAATAAACAGCATATAATATTGTCAACGCAAAAATACCAAACTGTACTGAAGCAATTAAAAACAGATTTTATAGGTATTCAAGGGATGCCAGGGAAGTTCTTTGTGCGGCTAATGCTCGCTAGGGAGATAGGAGAATGTTGGCCAAATGGTTGCTAAATTGCCAATTGACAGCGAAAATGATGCAGAATCGAACGTGCATTATATTCCGATGTTATTAAGTTGAAATTGGCAATCGGCAGTCGGCAAAAGAGCCACAGGACGACACATAATCGGGATGGCAGGGGACTTGCGAGGACCAATGGATGAATGGATGAATGGGTCGTCAAAGAGCTTAATTGCCGGCACAGTTTGTGGCAAATACGCTGGGAGCATTTCGGGTACGTGGAGATATTTTCATGATGTAATAAATGATATTAATTTTAATAATTGCAGCGATTTTCACTGGCAGACTTCTAGGCGAATGGCGGATGGCGTATGCCGTATGGCGTATTGCGCTTGTTCGGCATCGTCATCGACTCGTAAACAGACTAAAATATTACCAACATTTTTATTTAGGCCACTTATTTTATTTGGCTCCATCACAGATTGCTTCGGCCACATAGCCCAAGACTATATGAAAATATTTAATGATGACCATGAAAACTGCTTAATCGGAAGAATGAATATGAATGTGAATACGGGCCAGGAGAGTGAGTGCGCGTATGCGTATGAATATGATTGGGGACTGGGAACCTTGGCCAGATAATAAGCAGCAACCATAAATACATCGGGGGAAATGTGAAAAAATAACCGAAATATGTGGAAATTCAAATGTTCATTTGGCGGCAGCTTCCTCTCTCTCTCTCTCTGTGTGTGTGTGTGTATGATTTTTTTTGCACAAACAGCAGCATTTTTAATATAGCTGTCATTCCGCACCACGACTCTTTCTCGCAGTTCGCTCCCCTTGCACGACTTTTATTGGTAATGCCAACGACTATTTTTCGCATTTATAATGTAGGGCCATATATTTCCAGGGAACTCTGAATTATGACGGCCTGCGCCAAACTCAAAGCTGAGTAGGCGCCTTTTGGGAGCGCTCTCTGTTTCAGTATTTTCAAAACAACAGAGCCCATATATTCAGTAACAAACAAATACACATACACGTAGCACACGGATATAGTAAAGCATATAAGCGTCCGCGCCCTCTAAAGTTGCCAAATTACGAAAATGTGTTTTATCGAGGATTTTATTTGTGATATGTTTAGTGGCGATCTTTGCATGATGCTAAGTACACTCTTTTCGTTCGACCCCGATCTTCCTGACTACTGCTTTGATGATGCAGACATATGCGAGAGAGTCGAAGCTCTCAGCTATAAAATACGACACACGTATCCCGAGCGTCTGGTGACCTACGATGCGGAGGCGGCGAACGAGACGCGGCTGATTCGCTTCTCGGATCTCACTCCAAGTGTTCTGGAGATGGTGGAAGAAAGCTGCGGGGATAGAAGCAAATTCCGAAGGTCTCGGAGCTGTTCCAGTACAAGAGTCTGCCCGAAACCAAAATGTTGTCGGGATGCATGTGAATGCACAAAGCCAATACGATGTCAGGACTCAAAAATATTCGTGAAAAGTTTATTATTTCAAAATCACAAATATCGTGAAAAACGCCAATGTTGTGAGGATGAGATCAACTGTGAAACTCGTACAATATATCCGGTTAAGGAGGAGTGCTGCGATGAATCGCCATGCGTTGAGCAGACTGCACCGACTTGTGAGAACCCAGAGGAGTCGCAAGATCGGAAGCCACGTGCCTCCATCAACATCTGCGATAGTCTCAAGCCATTCCGCACTGTGGAAAAGCTGAGCTGCAAGCAGCTGGCACAGCTGGAGTGCTGCAGCCGGGCACTGCACAAGCTCCACGTGGAAAACAGGTCTGGGGGCGCAGAAGCAAGTGCGATGTGCATTCCAGAAGACTGGGATTGCCTGACCTCGATGCAGAAGTTCAGCTTCTACTGGCAGGCGCTGACCGGCCACAAGTTGCGCCGCACACCCTACGACAACTTCAAGAATGTCTTCGTCCACAGATACCAGGGGAGCTTTCCGGGCAAAGATCTCAAGGCGGTGCGCACCGCGGCGCGTCGTTGCTGGCGCCGTTTGAAGACCGACGAGCGGATACCCTTCAATCTGCATGCGCTGCTCTATGCCGTCTCCGTTGGCGAAGTGGATCCATGTGATCATGCCGCGGTGCGTATGCTCTTGAGTCGCTGGAAATAAGTAGCTCGGCAGCAGCGACCTTGGCCCGACACGTCGGTGCGCTGGGAAGAGGGTTAGCGGGGTGCGGGGATCGTGCTAAAGGCGGAGAATAAAGTGTCTGTCAGGCGAATGGCAAAGAAGAAAATTCGATTTTGATTTTAATTTCCATTTTTTATACGAAACAGATGTCCAGCATCCAATCTATTTTTGTGTGCAGAGTTTCAGAATTTGCATTTTCACTTTGTCTGCCTGAAGTGCTGATGGCCCCCAACCACTTGTCAGTAAACCCTCCCCTCCCCATCCACTCAATTCCCTCGCTCTGCACTTCTCCATGCGGTTTCTGCACTTGAATCACATTTCTCGTGATTGGGGGAACTGTTACAAACCAAGGCGCCAAGATACAAATGGATCTCAACTCATTTCGCACATTTTTCAAGGTCGTTGCGTTGACGTGACATTGGGCAGGTCGCCTACTTGGCGCCTACGTCATCCCACCGATGTGTCGAATTTGAATTGAGAATTCAAATCTCACGTTTATCGACTTGACATTGACTACGACAGACAGCTCCATTACTGATGATCCTCACAGTCCAGGGAACTGTCTGGACTGGTTGGGCTGCCTCGACTATTTTCAATTATCTCATGCGCATAAATTGGTAATAAAATCTGTGGAAATCTGTTCACAGTGCAGACACAAATAAATCGGGAACTATTTAAAATGTAATTTGGTTTTTTACGACGCAATGTTTAACTTTCTACTCTGCCCGGAGAGTTGAAATAAATAAAAAATCAAGGAAACAAAATAAAAAACAATAAATAAAATTGTAGCAAATCGAAGTAGATGCACGCGTGGGGGGCGGGGGAGCGGGGCAAATCGGATCAGTGGCAACGTATACAGGAACATTATGCTAATAGAAACGATGGCACGTCAGGGAGTGGGCTGAGGAGGAGGAGGAGGAGGGGAAACGGGCAGCGGACAACACTGTCTGCGGCTGGTGTTGAGTTTTATTGAAAAGGCCTCGTTGGTGGTTCGGCACGGAGTGGGGAGGGAGTGGAGGTAGCGGGAGGGGGAGATAGCCATGTTTATGGCTGGCGAATTGTCGTTGACAACTTTTGGCGAACGTCTCACATAAAACGAAGTGAAATGGAAAACTAAACTAAAACGAAGAAACGAAAAAAAATCGACATCGATTCGCCACGTTTCCCCAGATGTGTGTGCAACTGTATCGCGTGTGTCTGCCAGTGTGTGTGTGTGAGTGTGTGTGTGCCGCTTGAAAATTTATCGCTGTAGATATTGAGTTTTATCGCTTGCTATAGTTGCGCTCTACAATGGGCCCAAGTCCAACCCGTCCCCAGCTCTGGCCCTGCCCCCGTTCAGTTACGCTTCGCTCACGGATTTGCGCATTTTTAAGCGGCGAAATCGAAAAACAATTGGCATTCGCTCGGCCGCCTGGAACTGTCAGCCCAACTGTCTCGGGCGACGTTTTGAAGCGTCTGTGTCAAATGTGTTCCCTCCCCGCTCCCCTTTCCCCTTTCCCACAGCACACAGTGCACAGGCGTCGTGGCACTCGAACCCTTCCGCAGTGGGCCGCTTTTTATGGTCGACTGTTGTGTAAAGATTTTGTTGTTTTGATATTCGGCAATTTTATTGCCTCGACCCAAGTTCGCACCTCAATTTGTCTTCGTAAATGTGAAAAATGTGGAAATTAGCTGGTGGTCCGCAGGCTTGCTGCCTCTTCTCCTGCTTCTGCTGCTGCTGCCCCGTTCCCTTTCCCGCCCCCTTTCTCGGTGCCATTCTGGTGTCACATTTCATCAATCACACGATGTGTCACACCTATCGGGCGGTGAGGCAAGCACTGTGGCGAATGAGCTGGCCCAAAAAAAGAGGAGAGTGTTTGCCACGCCCCTTCACCCACTCGCTGAAGAGGCTGCTGCTAATGGGCGACGGGGACTGAGATTCGTAGCATACTTGCGGGCGCTTAGCCGAAACTCAAACATAACTGTACATTGCCTATCGGGATGGGCCCAACTTATCCATTTTTATGTAAAGTCGCAGGGCAAACACATAACGTAAAAATCAATCGGCCCCCTTCCACACGCGTTCCCAGCACCCCCGGCCGGACTGTGCCATATCCTGATCCTGATCCGAGTCCTCTCTATTAACATAACAATAATTATGGCTACGTTTCGGCTGTCCATTTGCCCTGAGACGTTGCGCAAACAACGCCAAGCAGCCCAAATGGGATTCTGCAGCCATAAGCAAAACGCGGGCCATCACAATTGACATCCTGGCAAGCGTATGGACACTGGGCAGCGGACAGCGGACAGCGGACAACGGGCATGGGTCACCAGTCGCCAGCGACGCTATGCATCCGGTTGAATTGATTTTCGGCAATGAAATGGATTTCTTTTTTGCGACCGTGCTAGTGTGTGTGCGAGTGTGTGTGAGAGTGTGTGTGAGAGTGTGTAGTACATGTAAATTGTTAGTGTAGCATTCACTCTGGCAGTCACTGTAACTGCGCGCTGTTCCACGTAATTAACTTCGATTGGTTGCCGGGGCAAGCTGCCAACGGGCTGTTCAATTCTACTGGACAAAGGGCGGAAGAGGAATACTGTGGGGGCGGGATGGTGTTACTGTTGTGGGTTGCTCATTAGGCGCAGCGCCCGAGGAGGAGACATAAATTCCGCTTAAAAAAGGAAAATTTACAGGCGGCAAACATGAGCTTGGAGATTCCCTGTTAGCGCGCCAGCAAATCCAATTTCCGAGCGGCAGTTTTAAGACTTGCGGCTTGAGGCCGCGTTGCACGTACGCGCAACACTTTCAGCGGCAGTCGCCCCCACACCAGGACTCTGGGCAGGAGCAGCAGCAGGTCATGTCGCGGTCATAAATACAACAATGCCGAGCTCATCCTGAGCGCCGCCGTTGGCAGCAAAGTTTGAGCGGAGTGTCGCAAGCGCCATAAATTTGCGCGCAAAACTCACGGATTTATGTTGCAAGGCGCAGCGCCAGGACATGCGGCCGCAGATAGCGAGCACGAGTGAGCGCAGATAGCAGCCAAGGTGGCGGGTGCAGGCGGGGGGGATTGGGATTGGGATGCGGCTGAGATGTGAGCGGCAAACGTAATCCACTTTAAAGTTTGTCGCCGCTTTCATTTGGAAATGAACACGAAACGCGGCCTCCGACTCCGGCTCCAACACCGACTCAGCAGCCTCGGCCTCGGCCTCGGTTTCGACCCGCCCGTCATGTGATGTGCGAGTGCGAGTGCGATATCCTTGCGGATATCCTTGAGCAACTCGCTTTGAGTTCTCCATTTTCCATTCTTGGTTTTTTCCTCTTTGTCTCATTTCTTGGCAGCCACATGGCATATCGCGCTTGCTGCTTGTGGCCCGGACACGACTTCTTATCCAATTTGCATTTAACGCATTTTGGCCAATTTCGCTCGGGCCTCGTCTCGCCAAGCTCGCCAGCAAATCTGCGGCTTGCGAAAGGTTTGCGCAAGATGCAAATCCCATTTGCATTTAAACTCTGCGTGAAATTGAGAACGCGCCTGCCGAAATTAATAAAAGTGCCTGCCAGTTGACCGACCCCTGTCCCTCCCCAACATGGCTGCTCCTCGACTCGGCCGGCGCTCTGTGCGTTCGTTCCGTCGGAAACCGCAAGTAAAAATGTTCAATAAACGTCCAGCAAGAGCTGCGAGCTGGCAACCGCAAACGCCTTCAATATGAGCCAAAGCCAAAGCCAGCAGTCAATTTGGCATTTTTAGCCGTTTTTAGCTAGCAGCAGCAGCAGCTGACTTTGACAGCGGCCGGCCGCTGGCCGTTAGTTAGTTTGCGGTGCGGACTAGGGATTGGGTTCGGGTTTGGTATTGGTATTAGAGAAAGCAACGTGCTGCACTTCATCAATTAAAATCTTGCACCCGCACTTGGCGCAGCTCACATCCCCATGCGACGTGGTTTTCCCTGCGCTATAGTGCATATGCATGGGAACTACCGGCAATACTTTGGAGCAGCTGCCTGGGAGGATGGGAGATGGACTGAGCGAATGGGCGGATGTAGAGGTGCCTGTGACAGGAGGAGGTATTAATTAGGTTGTTAATTTTGCATTTGGCGAGCGTCGTTTGCTCTTCCCGTGAAAACGCAGCATTGCATGTGGCGCTGTGACAAATCTCTATGCTTGTCCAACAGCAGCGAACACATGTCGCCGTGCCTCAACTCGGCGTTCTGTGCTCCTCACTCTCCCTCACACGTGGCACCTGTCTCAATTAAGCGTGCAAATCGCACGCATGTCAAAATTAAATGCCGCACTGTGCAAAACTTGTCGCTGCCTTGGCAGATCCAAGTGCGATCGTTCGAGTGTTTCCCGACTGCGGATAGCATCATTCATGTTGTCATCTGGCCAGGGTGACGGCTCCGGCTCCGGCTTCTTTTGCTTTGAACTCATCTCAGGTTGAGCTGTGCGAGAGAACTCCGGAATACCTTGAACGAAAGATATTTTTGCCATCCATGCGTTGCAGATCCCGCGATAATTGACGGGAATTATGCGTGACGGAATTATGAAAATCTATTTTCAGAGTTAAGTGAAATATCATGAAGATATTTTCTTCTTTGCACCTTACAGATTTCTTTTTACTTGCCACACATGGTCCAATGAAATAAAGTACCTCAATTGATAATATGTGATATTTTATCATACAAAGTCTTTTTAACACCCATTGTGTAGAAGAGTTTTATAACTTTGTTCATGTGAAACGCAGAAGGAAGCATGACAGTCCCCACAAACTATATATTCTTTATATATATATCAACAAATGAGTCATACAAAGGATTTCTAAAAATTTGGTTATCAGATAATTTAGATAGAAGTTATGAAAGAAATTCTTAATATGTACTGATTACAAAGCACCTCAAAGTATGCAGCACAAAGAAGTTCTATATTAAAGAAATCGTTTAGCTCATGTAGCAGGTATAGCACAGCCTAGCACTCTTGTCTGTAGCTTTCTTTTTATCAAACCAATTGAAAAATTCTATCAACAAATGTAAAAAAATAAAAAAACTAAATGTTTTTGTTGCTGCAAAGTTGAAAAGAAGTAAAATAAAATCACGACATATTAAGGAGAGAGAGGAGCATTTGAAACACATGTTCGCATCTTGGGAAAGTCTTTAAATCTGATGAAAAATCTGATGCCGAAGCGCCGTGGAAACTTAATGAGCTGTGCCTAAATAGAGAGCCAGATATGACAAGTAGCAAACAATTTATGGCACTAAACAACAACAATGACAACAACAACAGCAACAACAATTTGGGAAAACTTACCAACCCCCCGAGTGCAACCTCCCTTCACTGAATAGAGACTTTTATCTGGGTTCCAATGCGAGGAAATTCGCACAAATCACGCAGAATTTTGCACACTTAACGTGAGCGACTAACTGGGGTTACAGGAGAGAGGAGAAGGAAGGGAGAAGATGGGTGGTTGGTGGCAAGCCCGCAGGCAGAGCTGGACAAGCAGAACGAGGGTGATAGCTAACTGATAACAACTTGCAGCCTAATGCACCCTGGCCTTGCCTGATGGAGTTCGCCAAGGGGTTGGAGGAGGAGCAGCCTGCGACAGGGGCAGCGCTTCAATTTTGCACCAATTTCCGTTTCCCTTGGCTAAACGGGACGACAGAGCAGCGGGACAATGGCCAAGTGGCAACATTTCAATTGGCCCAAAATCGAAAAACTCATAAATTTGAGCGGCATTTAGAAATCGTTCGGCACGGAAATGCGTACCATGCGTGTCCAATTATTGAAATACGACTTTAATTGAATTTCAATAAAATGTGCAGCGTTTTGCATTTCCTGCGAGCAACGGCCACTGCAGCAGCAGCAGCAGCAACAGCAGCGAAATGCCACCGGCTCATGTTTATTTATGGCAAATGTTAAAATTGTAGCAATTGTTTTTCTGGAGCATTGTTTTACTTGCATTATTTGCCAAAGCGATTTTCAAAAAGCTAGCATTGTGCCCTCCACTCGCCCCTCCTCTAACGTGTTCCTTTCAGTATTCAGCCGTGCTCGCAAAATTGTTTAGAATACAAATAACTACACGAAGAGAAATTTAGGTGGATATACGAAAATTCAATATAGATAATGATTTTTGTAGATTCGTGTATACACCAAGATACATAGATATAATCTATCCATGATATAATTTATCCATGATACACACATTTAGTCTCATTTTTGCAAAAGTATCGAATGTAAATTTTTATTGAAAACGAGATTTTAACGCTGAAATGTTAGCAAACCTTTGCTTCAAAATTCTGCAAAGAATTAAAACTTAAAATAAAATAGTTTCTGAATAAATTGAGTTTCTTTTTAATCAAATGTAATTGTGTATTTTGCCAAATTGTCGCTAAACTATCGATTATCCATACAATTGTATTTTATTTTTAATAATATTGTATATACTGATTGATTGAAAATGGCATTTTAGTATTTAAGAAATCTGGTCACACTTAATGTGGCTGACGCGCAAATTCTGTCGTTCTCGTGTCTAACTCTTTTAAGAAGTGTCTGCTTGGTGGTGCTTCATAAAACCAATGCAATTAATCGTTTCACTACAAATAATTTGACTTCTTATTTAGACCCAGGATTCCCAATATATGTATATACAACACTATACATTGTATGCATTACACACCTACGAACTTGTACTGAGTCTCATAATGTAACTATTAATTGTTAAAGAAAATAGGATTTAACGGAGGCTATATCTGTTTAACTAAGCGGAAAACGGAAAATTGTTACTAAATATGTTCGTCCTATCTCTTCGATATCCATGAGAATCGCTTGTCAGATTTGGCGCTAATGCAGCTTCAACCTCAATGAGAATTTTACCTGATTCAATTCAAAGCTCCACAATTACTGCACGTGTACATAAACAACAAACCGATGCACGGTGCAGGCGTCCGTGGGTCCACTCTTTGTCAGCACTCACAGTGGAACCTGATGTCATTTCCAATTGATTTATCGTGCAGATATCATCAATGGACCAGAGCTGATTTATAGGGATCGTCCAAGGAGACAAAAGGTAGCGCAAGTCAAACGCCGGCGTAGGACTGCCATGGCGCTGCACTGCCGACAATAAAACTAAATGCGCATTAAAATAATAATAATAATATTTTTATGGTATTTTTTGTTCCGCTTACTTCACGAGAGAAAGAGGCAGCCAGCTGCAAATGTCAGCGCGTGTGCTGCCACCCGCAGCGCAGGGCGTTGGCTCTGTCAACGTGGCTGGCCAAATCAGCGGATTACACGGGACACCGCCAGGACAGAGGACACAATGGCAGGCACTGGCAGGCATCATCGATGATTGAAGGTGGAAGATGCTACGCATTACGGTGCGCAGCCGGGCAGGTCGCATTTGCGTTTTGGGGTGGAATTGACTGGAAACCGTTGGCATTCGCAAAGGGTTTCGCACGGGCAGGCGGGGAAGGGCGGTTCGGTGGTTAGTGATTTCGGGGACAAAACGACATGGGCCGAAATCAACGGATGACAAAAGTCACAAGGCCTGCGGATTAGTTACACCTTTTGCACAGCAAAATGTAGCAAACGTGGTGGAGACATTGTTGCTGCCCGTTGAACTGTGCACTCTGAATGCATTTCCCGGTCAGCGGCATGCAGCAGGCAGCGAGCAGCGGGCAGCGGGCAGCAGGATGTGGCAGGAGGCGCAGCCAAAGTGTGCCATGATTCATTCACGATTGTGCCGAGAGATTAGCACTAATGGCGAGGGCTGTTCGCAAATGTGGGCAATGAACGGAGACGAACAAGCCGAAAACCTTTCAGTATAATTGAATTTGGCCATTTTGTATAGCACACTCAACCCACAGTACACACACACACACACACATGTTCGTGGGCTTTCACTTTCACCTACTTAAGCCCGAAAAATGGCACTAATAACTAAACCAAATATTAGCAAACTGGAGCTGGGCCCGAGACAAATGCCACGCGTGTCAACAGTTCATCGGGGCGTCAATTACTTTGCATAAGCCAAGTGGAGCAGTAGCTGAGAGGCAGGCGGAACGTCTTCTAATACAGCTAATGAATTTTAAGTGTTGCCAAAGCGGGCCAGAAAAAACGGCCCACAGCGAAACGTGTGCGTATGACTTAATCTGGTCTTGGGCCGCTTAGCGGACGCATCTCCCAGCGAGTCCAGCGCCAAGAGCCCAAACTGGAGGCCAGCGGGCTTGGGATATGTGGAATACCATATGTATTTATGGAGGGCCTAGCACGCCTGATATTATCCGCTTATTTATTGCAGTCGTTAACATATCTTAGCCCGCTTGAGTTTATCTTGTGGGGGAGGGAGAGAAGCTAGAGGGGGTGGAGCGACGGAGGCTTCTTTTGTGGCTGGAAGTTAAATGAGCCCTGCTTTGAGCTTGGGCTTGGTGGCTCGTTCTAAGTGATATTGTTTAGTTTTTGCACGATTTCGAATTTACTGGCGAGATTGAGATAGCAGTGATGAGAAAGACACCAAGACAGAGAGAGAGAGAGAGAGAGAGAAAGAGTGAGAGTGCAAGTGAAAGCCGGGAGAATGGGACAAACTTGCGTTATGTTAAGTACGTGACTTCTTCCATTGTTTTAAGTGAATTAAAAACAATATTTGCATGCACTGGGAGTGTGAAAAGAGACGAGGAAAGGGAGATCACGAGGGAGTGGAAAAAAGAGTATCTCAAAGATCCCAATTTATGGAGCTGACTCTGTAGCCCACTTTCAACAGAAACACACTTGTGAGGCAGATGTAGATGTAACTTACCCAGTTCCAGGTTGTATTTCGAAATAAATTGCCTGAAATCGCTCTTCCAGTTTAACCTTTGTCTCTGCCTGCCCGGTTAACAGTGGCTCAATCAATGATCAACTTCTGCCCTAAATAAATGCCGTCACATTAGTGCTAGGCAGAACATATTTAGAAACCTATTCTCACATACTCCCACCTCTTGGCGGAGACACTCAACCCGAAGTGGCTCTGTCACAGAACTATCTAGCCTGCGTCAAGTTGAGGCTATGCTAGAATCGTCGTACGAATATCCCAAGATAATGATTAATTGTCAATTTAGATACAACAACAACATGGGGAAGAGCCTGACCGAATGACCAAATGGCTGGAGTGGCCAATAGCGGGATGCTCGACAGTTACCTTAAAGGCCCCTCCTGAAACCGTAGCATCCTGTCCGCTCATATCGGCATCATTCGCAGTCACAGGCTCGTTCCGTGTCGACACGAGACGAGACGAGACGAGACGACCCACACATGTCCATCATCACATGCCAACTGCAAAATGTCGGCGAGCTCTGCGAGCTCCAACTGACTAGTTGACATGTCGAAATAAATGTACTAGAAAATTACCAACTTATGTAATCTTGGTTAACATCATTTATCAAGTGGACGTTTTGTAATTTTTCTTACTTTGCCAGGACACATCAAGAAGTCGGACCTGAGGCCGAGGTTGAAGCTGATGTTGACGTGGTCGGTGACGGTGATGTGTGGACTTTGCGTGTGAGTGTGTGTGTGTGCGTGTGAGGGTATTTGGGCGTGTGTGTGGGTGTGCCTGTCTGGGGGCGCAGGAAATTGGCATTTCATGTGGCCACGTGGGGCAAACAGATGAATTTGTCATACCTTGGCCTAATTTTTCTAAGCCGTGGCCGATTAGTTGGAGAAGCTTCGGTCTCCACGTCAAGAAATAACAACTTAGCACTCCGACACAAATATGATTTCTAAATATTGTTTTTTTCGGAAGCATTAAAATTATTTGTAAACACAAAAAAGCGCTTTCACATATTACCGCCGTGTACCTATCTTGTCAGGAAAATGTAGACAGCCCGCATTCCGTATGCAGCAATTTAATTCTAAAGAAGATTACAGTATCACACTAAACAATCTGAGGAAAGAGTTTGAAGTACGTTGGCAGAACCAGGAATCGTCACCATACACTAATTTGGAAGGGTACGTACAACGTGCCGTAATTGGAAATGGCAGCTTTGGCACTGTGGTAAGCTAATCCATCCAAGTAACACAACTCTTGCATCTTCTCCTATTGAGTGGTATATTCCCCCGTTAAGATGTTAGTCCGAGAGAAGAATGGAAAGAACTATTATGCTGCAAAAATGTTGTCCAAGGACGAATTGGTGCGATTGAAACAGATCAGTCACGTTCACAATGAGAAACATGTACTCAACTCTGTGCGCTTTCCGTTTCTGGTGCATCTGATAGACTCCACCAAAGACTTTGACTATTTGTATTTGGTGCTGCCATACATCAATGGCGGCGAACTATTCACCTACCACCGCAAGTAAGTACCTACCCCAAGCTAGCTGGCTTAAAGTCCTTTATAGTCTCAGACTTCCTCCCTTGGCCAAGAGTACGTAAGTTCAATGAAAGGCAGTCTAAATTTTATGGGTGCCAGGTCCTGCTAGCTCTGGAGTATTTGCATCACATGACCCTGATCTATCGCGATCTGAAGCCCGAAAATATTCTGCTGGATGCTCGTGGATATATTAAATTAACTGATTTTGGATTCACAAAGGTAGGCATTCAGTAGTATGGTAGATACCCCCTTCCGAAGTGAGTAACCTCGAACCACCTCGCGTAGCGGGTCGATAGTCGTACGTCGACGCTGTGTGGTACCCCAGAGTATCTAGCGCCTGAGATCATTCAATTGAAGCAGTACAATAAGTGCATTGACTGGTGGGCATTCGGTGTACTCCTGTACGAGTTTGTCGCGGGTCAGTCGCCCTTTGCAATACACAATCGTGACGTCCTCGTTATGTACTCTAAAATTTGCTTGGGCGAAATGCGCATTCCCTCGTACTTTTCGCCGCCATTAAGAAGTTTGCTCGATGGTCTGCTGCAGGTGGATCCTTTAAAACGGTAAGCTCTTTTCTTTTCTTTAAATTTGCTTGAGAGGATAAAGATTACTTGTGTCACGACTTAAGTATACTCCTTCAGTTTAGGTAACTCTGCTGATGGCGCCAACGACATTAAAGTTCACGAGTGGTTTGTTGGCAGCGAATGGCATATGCTGCTCAACCAAGAGCTTCATGCCCCTTATTTACCAACTGTATCTGATATTGAAGACGTGTCGAACTTTGAAAACTTTGAATCCAAATCAAGAGCTAAATCTAAAATAAATCGGCATTCAGAGTTGTTTAAGAATTTTTAAACGTTCGTCCAAATACTTTACTTACGTCGTAAATCCGTTTCACCGATTGAAGTATGATTTCAACGTGAAATCGTATAGCTCTCATCTCTAACGTCAAACTCTTTTTCATACGGTTAGTTAAAAATTCAAAATTGCTTTATTCTTTCGTGAATGTTAGTAACTTATTTGAGATCGAATCGTGATATTCGAGCACAATGGGACGTGTTTCCACCGACGAACAGCAATACTTCAGTCCAAAAGTTGATTATGCCGTCATTCTAAATAAGCTAAAAGAAGATTTCAACAAGAGGTTCAGCCGAAACACGCCCTCCCCATCGATTGGGCTCGACAACTATATCATTAAGTCGACACTGGGTGCTGGCTCCTTTGGGAGAGTGGTTCTGGTGAAGGAGAAGGACGGGGACAACTACTATGCATCCAAGCAGTTGAGCAAGGATCAGATCATTAAGACCAAGCAGGTTGGGCACTTAATGAATGAGAAGAAGGTTCTTAACTCGATTCGATTTCCTTTCACCATCCAATTAGTGGCATCGTTCAAGGACAACGACAGCTTATATCTGATAATTCCTCTCGTGCTGGGAGGCGAGCTTTTCACCTACCATCGCAAGTGAGTATCGTAGTTGTTTGCTTATCGTTTTCCCTCTCTCAATTCCCTTCCCTCCCCGTTCAGACAACGAAAGTTCAGCGAAAAGCAGGCGCGGTTCTATGCTGCACAGGTATTTCTGGCCCTGGAGTATTTGCACAACTGCAGTCTACTCTATCGTGACTTGAAGCCGGAGAATATAATGATGGAAAAGAACGGATATTTGAAGGTCACAGATTTCGGGTTTGCCAAGGTGGTTGTGTACACTACTCAACACAACGTAATCTAATCCTATGTTCCTTGAGCTGTAGAAGGTGGAAACTCGTACGATGACGCTGTGCGGCACGCCAGAGTATCTGCCGCCTGAAATCATTCAGTCGAAGCCCTATGGCACGAGCGTGGACTGGTGGGCATTCGGAGTACTCATCTTCGAATTCGTCAGCGGTCACTCGCCCTTTGCATCAAACAATCGCGACGTCATGGTGATGTACAACAAGATCTGTGAGGCGGACTACAAAATGCCCAGCTCGTTTTCGGCTCCACTTCGTCACCTGGTGGATCACCTGCTTCAAGTTGATCTCTCCAAACGGTAAGTGCGTCCATTAACCTCCAAGTTCATATAAAACATCTCCTGCAGTTTTGGCAATTTGATCGGTGGCAATCGGGACATTAAGGAACACGAGTGGTTCCAGGAGATCGAGTGGATACCAATGCTTAACCAGACCATAGCGCCACCCTACGTTCCGGTCATATCCAATGCCGAGGACGTATCCAATTTCGACAAGCAGAACGAGGGTCGGCAAAAGCCAAAGGCTAAGACCAACCGGCACGAAGAGGCCTTTGCCGAATTCTAGCAGCGACCAACTTCAAGTGATTCCTTTAGCCTTATTTCACCCATACATGTGTATTGTGAGTGACTGTAAAACTACCCCGTTAATACATATAACTAATTAGAAGTATACTTGAATGCTTCCTATACTGTCATCTTAGGTCTGTATAAGTTTTCTTGTGGCTTTGATTTCTCAGCACCCACGCCCAGCGTTTGCAGAGTTCCCCTTCTCAATTGCCACTCCCATTTCCATTCGGCGACCACATGTGTTTACTTCATCTTCACGCCGCAGATGTCAACGTCAATGGGGGCGAAGCTGATTCTTTGTGCACCCTGCAACATTTCGAATTCAGCTTGTTTCGGTTTAGATTTTCCTGGAAAACAGCTGGTTGGCTTTGTGTTCGAACATTTTCCAGCGATTTCCCACACTTGTTGCGCATTCCTAATTCGACGAACTTAACTTGTAATTAGACTTGAGGCAGCGCCATAAATCTTTTAGACATTGCGTGTCGCTTTGTTGAAATTACCATCGAGTGAATGTTTGTCTTTGATGCAAGTGGATGGATTTATGGCTGCTCGGTTTAGTTCTGCTTGTATGTGTGTTCCGAAGCTTTCTCCCTCATAGAAGCTAAAGCGCAAACGGGATTTCATCTTTATTTCGCCAATCTCTTAGCCACTTGAGAACTTGAAAAGGGCAACTTGTTCTCTGTCCACCTCGAAAATTGTGCATGAAATTATGCTAAGCAATGTTTAACCGAGTTGACAGAGGCTAAAAAGAAAGTAAAGAAACAACCTTATAAATCTTTTATACCTTTCGAGCTCCTCTGCATATCAAGCAACATTGATTTATATGCACGACTTAATAAAAATAAAGCGGTAGCCAGACAAAAACTAGACGCCAGCTTGGCCCAAAAATACCTTGGACAAGGCGCGCGATAGCGGCAACGATGGCGGCGCTAGCGACTCCTTTGTCCAGTGGCTAACAAAACAAAGGTCCACAGACTGCTTCTCCCGCTTCCTTCCCCTGTCCCGACCCCGTTCCGTTCCGGCAGACAAGAAAAAAAGTTATGATTATCATAATTTTTGTTACGTGAGTTTTCATGTGGAAAAGATGAAACATCATCGTCTGCTCCGGTGGCGGCAGCTCCGGGCTGCTTCGATCTGCCCGTCTGCACCCCTCCTGTGCCGTTGCCGGGCACCGGCACACTGCCTGGGGTGGCAGTCGTCATCACTGTAATCATGGCACGCATTTACTCCTGTTTTTACCTCTGCTTTTTGGCGCCCGCCAGCCTGGCGCCAGTTCTCTTCCCCACTCTGCTGGCTCCCGTTGCGTCTTCGTCTGTGGATACATTTCGCTTGTTGTTGCTGGACTAGGCGTGTGCCTTGACTGTCATCCGGCGCTGGCTTTGGTGCACCTTTGGCAAAATGGCGTCCAGGCCAGAGGAAGACATCATTGCGCATTCTAATGAGACTTTTAATTGCAGCCCATTGACCACTTGAAGAGTTCTGTCCGATTCGCCAGGGCTGCCAGCAGGGGCACGTGTCGGATGCGCCTTTCGCTTGAGCAGCCTGAGAATTGATGGAACTCTGAGCTAAGTCAACAAAGCAGACGCACGCAGATGCCAACCCCCGGCACAGGCTTGAATGCAATGACAAATTCGCTGCACGGAAATTAGCGATGCCAGCCGCCAGATACATTTCATATTACGGACAGACAATTGAATCCTGAGGGTTGATCTTCCCAACCCGTGCTGCCTTGGCTCGTGTTGTTGTTGGAAGTCGTAGAGTAAGCGAATTAATTGTTGTTTTGATTGCACAGCAAATGGATGCACAGGCTCAAGTGGCTGGGAAAACTGAGAAACATCGCTTTTTTGTGGAAAATGGAAATCTCGTTTATTGCTTATGAGCACTTAAAAGTAACGACATTGCGCGAGAGGCGCATCGGTGAAAATTCGTTATGAAACCTACGGGCTACAGTGTATGTGTGAATGCGTGTTTGAGCTTCAGGATTGCTCCAGCTCCACCTCAATGGAGACGGGCGGCAGCTCGTCCTTGAACTCGGGCGCATACACCTTGCCGGAGGCGAGGACAAACTGATTCTCGCAATCCATTATGAAGTAGGCGAAAGGATGATTCACATCGAAGCGCTCGACGCCTGGCTCGGGCTCCGGCTCGGGCACGGGCAGCGTGTCGGCAGTGATCGGGGTACGAGCCTGAGTTGTGGCAGCAGAGAGAGAGTTGGCGCTGCTGCCTCCCTCGTCCACACGCACGTTTACAAACTGCACAATCTCGTCGACATGCACGTCCTCGTCGTCGGTGAGCAGACCCAGCTGGGCATCGGTGCGGGAGAAGAGGCGCTTGAGGCCCAACTGCTTGAGCATCGACTCGGAGCGCGAGGTCTCCTCTACCTGGAACTTGGGCAGTGTGACATGCAGCTCCTTGAGCTCGACATGCTCGTGCGCATACTTGTAGTCGCTGGGCTGGAGTTGCGCGATCACGTCGTTAAGACCTTCCGGATCGTTGGGTAGTACAATGCACAGACTGTACTTCGCATTCTCATAGGGCAACGACAGCAGGCGCGCCTTCAGATGCGGCACATCGGCCACACGGAACTTGCCGCGCGAGTGCATCATTGGCGTCTTCACGGCATCCTCGTTGGTCATGAAGAAGAACTCGTCACTGCCGTCGCGCAGCTGGTAGAAGGGCTGCGCCCAGCTGCCGTGGAAGTAGAGTCCGTTGAAGAGCAGCATCTTGGACTTGGAGCCGATGGTGCGACCTGTAATGGAGTTGGCGCTCAGCGCAGAGGCGATGTCGTCCTGCCGGAACAGGCTTCGAGCACCGTTAGCCTACACCGACGAAGGAGAAAAAGACAAAAAAAGAAGAAGAAAGATGAGTTAGAAAGCATGGAAATACTCAATGACCTAGTTGGGTTACCCGAGCAGCCGCTCCCAGTTGCGACTCCAGCGCAATCATAATCTCATCGGCGCCCTCCTTGACGATCGTTTTGACAACATTCTCCAACTTCTGCAGCGGCAGACGCACCTTCTCGGGTTCACTGGCGGTCACTAGCGCCGGACTGCTGCCACTTTGTTCGCTGAGTTGCTTGCGCAGCTTCTCATCTTCCTGCACCGTCTCGTTCTCCTCCACGCTGGGGCTCTGCTTGCCTTCACTGCGTTTGTTCTGCTTGTTCTCGGCCACATTTTCCTCGACGGTCAGGGCGATCTCAGCTGGTTTTTCTTGTTTTTCCACTGGCGCATTCGTCGTGCTGTCCGCTTCCGTTGTCGCCGTCTCCTCTGTGGTCAGCTCCCTCTCGGGTTCGGAGTCGCGCTGCAGTTGCAGCTCTGCTTCGGCCAGTGCAACTGGTTTTTCCACATACTGCTTATCGTCCACCTCGCGGTCGAACTTCGATGCTTCCTTGTTGAGCACCTCCTCGCCGTAGGTATCGCCGATCGGGCTGGGAGCATCGTCGTCCAGGTTTATGCGCTTCAGTGTCTCGAAGCCGATCACATCTTTGCTGTTGCTTGGCTCGGTGATGATGCCGCCCTCCACGTCGCCGCCCTCCAGTTGCAACGAGGTGTTCGGCTCACTCCAATCGAACTCCTGCCGACTAATGTCCTTCACTTCGACGTGGTAGTATCGCTCCAGCAGCTGCTTGTACTCCTCGCGCACGCTGTTGTTGCGGTACACATAGAACCAGGTCTGGAACGAGGGCAGTGCCACGGCAGCATCGCGGTTCTGGTATCTTGCCAGCACACGGTCAAAGGTCTCCCTCAGCTCACTGCGCTCCTTGGGAAAGCCGAAGACCTGAGAAAACTCGTCATAGGTCTCACCTTGCGAAGCCTCCGCCAGCACCGCCAGAATGGCAGCGACACCGAGTGGCGAGTGCACCTGATTGGCGTCTATATCCTTGTTGTATTTCAGCAGTTGCGTGGCGATCAGCTGCGACGCCTCACTGGCAAACGAGCTTGGCAGAGCGTCCTTTGCTGCCGTAGGAAGCGACCACACGCTGGCAACACTAGCCAGCAGGAGTGGCAAGAAGACTGCGACTTTCATTTCTCTCTCACTTGGTTCGATACGTTGCCACGATCGCGCCCGAAACGCGAATGAAGCTCAAGAAAGTTGGCCAAAGACTTTTTATAAAAGGCCAATCGAGAATCGACGACGACGATGACGACGCCGAGAACAGACAGCGACGCTGACGTCGACAGCGACGCTGACGTCGGCATTAAACTGGTTACACAGCGAGGCTGCCGCGACGACATCGGCTTTTGTCAAATCCCACAAACGTTAACGACGGCAGTTAGGGCTCGGCGTGGCCCAAGCCCAACCTAAGAAACAACTCGATTCCGTGCCCACTGGTTGGGGCAACCGATGAAGAAAGTCGCGCTCCAACGAAAGTGGAAGTGGCGTGGGCTCGAGTGCCCCACGCAAATGGGTCAAGCAAACAATCAATATGGAAATGCAAACAATCGCCTCGGCTCCGAAGAGTTAAAGAGTTCAAAGTCATTGAAAATGTTAACAGGTTTCCACACTGGCCAACGTGATTGACATTTGGGCCGTGCCTAATTGACTTTTCTTGTCTTGTTGACTGTCGCGCAATGGGCCAATCCGCTCAGACCTGCGCCGATTAAGCAACCTCCGGACGAGTTCGAGCTGCAGCCCGTGGATCACGCAACGAATCACTCGCTGTGGACCAAGTGAAGGTTCTCGGAGCTATCTCACCTTACTTGGCCACGCTTAACCCAGTTTCTATGCAAATTGTCAGGGGACCAGTGGAAAGATCTCCGCAGCTCGTCTGAATCGTAAGCCCGAATCAGTTCAACACAATTCGAGGGCAGTGAACTTGGCAGCGGTGGCGACGACGTCGCTGCCTCTGCTAGCGCCGGCGTCGGTGCTGTTTTTATTGTGATTACCAAATGCGAAAAGCAGGCGAAAGCGAGCAGAACGAGGTAGTTGTCGTTGCTGCCCACTACCCGCTGCCCGCTGCCCGCCGCGACCGTACCAGGTGTGAGTCGCTAATAAAATGTTAAATTTAACCGAACTCGCGAGGGTTTTGCAAACGAGTTTTTCCCATTTAGAACATGCCTCGCAAAGTTGCACAATTGCAGTCGATGCTGGAGCAGCGCCAGTCGAGGAGGGGCAGAGAGAAAAGCAGAAACAACTCAGGCCAGCGAACTCTACGATGAAGATAAACCGAGCTTATGTAATACGTTCCATAAGCGGAACAATTAACTTGCCCACATAATAATTATCAACACCGAACAGATCTCAGCTCGAAACTGACACGTGAATCTGCTGTATAAAGCCGGACTTTATGGGGTTATTCAATTCTGCATCGAGAAACGCCGTTATGTTTGTCAGACTCAGTATATAGATATTTATTTTGTCTACAATAACTCGTATACACTCTGAGGAGAAATGGACATTATTAAAATTCAAAGAGCTTCTGAGAAAAAAGTTTGAGTACCAATTCTAATTGTACTGCATCTCAATATTTCATGGCATTATTATAGTATTTTTATTTTGCTTTTTGGAAGAAAAACTCTGTTGGAATCAGGAGACTTTTTCTGAAAGTGAAGTTTGTTCCACTATTTTTAAATTTGCCTGTCTTTAAGTATTACTTAAGCGTATTTGTCGATGGGCATACTCGTACTACAGTCCACACCGATCAAAATGCACACATTAATGCATGAAATCAAAATTTGCACGGACGATTATTGTTTTATTTTCCCAAAGTAAAAAATCCAACTATATCAAATTGAGCTCTAGAATTGTTTAATTTATTTTTAAGTCTGTACTTTTTCGTAGAAACTGGACAACTGTTCAAAGCTTGTGTATAAATATAACTTCTTTTAATATATATAGTTCCTGTTTATCCTGTGAAGTACTATCGTTATATGTCTTATAGAACGTGTTGATTAAAAGTGCTTGTTTAATTTGGAGTATAACTTATTATCTACCACGCTCTGCCAAAAAGTGAGTACAAATTAGTGAGAACCAAATTAAAAGGCTAGCTTCGGCATGCCGAAGACTTCATCTTGCAGATTTTTATTCTCTGCTCTGATTTGTATTTAATATTAAATAAAGTTATGTGAATTTATTAAAATGGAAAAAGTATTGGCTGATTACTGGCTTACTTTGCTTAGCACTGATTAAAAGTAAACACTAAATAATTAAATAATAAAACTAAACAACAAATTGGTCCTATTCATCTGGTTCCTTCTTATGTAGGCTATGAATGTTACTGCCTTTATTCTTCTATCATTATTGGATACGAGGATATCAAGAACGTGCATTTAAGCCCTTTTGTATCTGGCCACACTCGACGGTGTCTTACGTTACATTTTCTTATGTTATAAACTTGAGCTTTACGTTTACTAAGTTTACATTTTCAGAAAGTTCTCGTGCGAATATTAACTCAGCCGCACTTTAAATGAACTTTGCCAAGCTTGCCAAGTCGTCGCACCTACGGAGTGGCTGCTTTTGTTTGAATACAAGACACTTTTGTATTTTTGTGAAGAAGTACATAAATTCGAAGACCCAAAACCATAAATTAATGAATGCGTCGAGAGGCGAGTTGTTCTTTGTTTTTCTTGGTGCTTTGATGTAGTTGTTGTTGTTGTTGTTGGTCCAACCCCAAAGGGTCTCGCTCGCACTGGAGTCGGGTTCGAGTGTATTAGATGTTATTATGGCAAATAGCAATAGGCGAGTGGGAAACTAACAAAATGTCGCATAAATTAAGGGAATAGTGGAGGCCTTGCAACACCTTCTCGGAGTCTAATGTTGTACGACGAGTCACTAACAGCACCGCGGGGAGACATTAAGCCGAGACCGAAGAAAGAAAATCTTTGGCAAAAGTGGACAATGCGAGTAGTGTTTCGTCTTAGTGCGCCCTCTTCCCCTTCCTATCCCTTGCCCTGACCATGACTAATTATTTGATTTACGTAAATATCCCGGCTCGGACCTGCAACAATTAAGCTTCGGCGCACCCACATGGCAGCTGCTGTGACTTCGCTTTAACCAGTGTAGCGGCTTTAATGGTGAAGAGTTATCAAAGAGAGTTGGGGATGGGCTGGAGGATGGGTGGAAGGATGCTAGTGTGTGCTGCCACTTGTCAGATGTCATCTGTCAACTGTCATAAATCAGGCAATACATCAGACGGTGTCAGCTCCAGCGACAGTCGTCATAAGTCAAAGGTGAGCTCCTTCCCCGACTTAATCATTCCGGCCTGGCGCGGCCCGGCCCGAGGCTCGGCTAAATAATTAAACTTCTGTTTATTGTCAAAAGGAGAACTTCTTAATTATGTTTGATAAACCAACACACACGCGTGTGCAGACCTCCTTCCTCCATCTTCTCTCTACACATGTCACGTTGATACTTAACACTCGAGCTCAACTGTCATCCCCCTGGCATAATTACGCAACAAAGCACAAAGACAAAGGCGAGTGGGAGCCGGAGGAGGCAGAAAAGAAGCGGAAGCTGCGCTTCAGTTCACATCATTTGCTCAAGGTAGCAGAGGTAGCAAGTTTCTGTTGACTCACTCAATGGTTTTTTGTCACGTTTAAATGTTAAAAACAAGTTGAAAACGCGCATTAGCTGCGCTTTAGTCGACCCCACCAGCAGAGGCCTGGCAGTGTGGGCCGCCTAACAAGTTGTTTGCCGCCTGATGCGTGATCCCGCCCGGGGACACTTGGTGCCGTGACATCGCCTTCGCCGTCACAGTCGCCGTCGTTGGCAATCCTAATTGATTTATGACATCAAAGACATATTTTTCGCAATGTTGCGTGGCCTACGTGCGTGACAGTTGCCACTGCCACAGCCACAGTCACAGCCAGTGCCAGTGGCATGCAGCAGGAGCAGCAGCAGACGGAGCGGGAGTCGGACAGGACACCGACAACGGCGCAGTCTGCTCCCAGTGCAGGCAGAGACACGGCGTCGCTAGCATCGTTGCCATCTTGTTGATAATTTTGACTTATGGCTTGGCTTTGCGTGCGCAGGATTTGTCACATAACTCGTGACCCCCCCTCGGAACACCCATCCCTGGCTTTTTCGGCGTTGCCGTATGTCAAGAGAGCACAGCAACAACGGTGGCAAAAAGTGAACGACTCGCCCGACTTGCCCGGAAGGTACTTGCCCACTGTCGCAATCTCTGACTGGGACTCTAAAGGGGGGTTCAGCCTGATAAGAGCGAGATACTCCAGCAGGTCGACCTCCTCATCCTCAACCTCATCCTGGTCCTGCTCCATGCAAAAGTTTTTCTATTAGGCGCAATTATTTCAAGGTATTATTGCTTTTAATTAATTCAATTAAACGCTTCATAAATTTTTACTTTTTGATTTCGCTCAGTGCCGGCGGCGTCGCTCGCCGTAATGGAAAAACTTTGCTCGTGGTTGGCCAAAAGATTGCTGGCCACCCCGCCCCGCTCCGAGCAAAGGATTTAATTAACGGCAAATGGCAATGGGCTGGAGAAATGGGGGCGTGGCTGGGTGCGGAATGTAGCGTTTTGGCTGTTTATTAAAGGATTCCCGTGGCTTTTGGCGCGATCCATAAAATTTGATTTCGAATTGTTTATCGAGTGCCGGTCGCGTTTATTTGCATTTTTGTGTGCTTGGCTGCGTATCCTCTGGAGAGAAGAATCCAAGCACAGCCGAGTAGCAACTTTCAAACACTTTTCAAGTTGAACCCTCCCCCTCCTCCTCCTCCACTCATTGGATTACAGCAACAACAATTACATCAGGCCGCACTTTGCTGTTGGCAGTTCAATTAAAAGGTCATCAACAGTCGACACAGCTGCTGGTCAGCTCTCTAGCGCCACGTGAGGCAAACTACAATGTTATTGATATGTAAGAGGCGTGCTCACACCTTCTCGTGCCGGTGCCAATGCCACTGCCCCGCCCCTGCCTCTGCCCCTGCCCATGCCTGTGCCCATCCATCAGCTTGAATTGTGCGAAAGTGAACCTGGACAAGGTCCGAGTAGACGTGATGACTTCCGTCATTATCAGCAGAGTGGCATCCACACACACACATACACAAGAGGAACAAAAGTTTTGCCACCCTTGGGCGAATAATCGAACTAGCGTACAACAACAATTTGTTTTAAATGCCAAAATGGACAAAGCATCGGCCAGGAGGGCAAGCCCGGCTGCCAGGCAACAGGATGCGAAATCAAACCCCTTAATAATTTATGAAACGGCAAAGAGCAAGCGGCAAGTGGCAAACGGCGAGTGGCAAGTGGCAGACTGTGGAACTGAAGGTGCAGCATGATCTGGTCGTGGACTGAGGCTGGACACGGAGTCTTTCTCCCGGGAGACGGGGCACACATGTGGCCCGCAAAGTTTTCTATCAATTTGGCGTGCTCTAATAGAGATTAAATGCATGTCGAAAAGGCAATTAGTTTTTGCTTTTGCAAACGCTTGAGCAACCCTCGCTGGCAGCAGGTCTACAGAGGAAGAACTGGGCGAAGACGGGCAGCAGCTGATTGAATCAAAGCGTTGCGCCATTTTTCTTGGTCTCGTTCGACTCGATGGCCAAGGTGCTGCTGAGGCAGCCCTTAATTACAGCGGCGACTCAAAGTTGGAGCAGCGAGTGCCAGCAGCAATTTGACTAACCCTTTTCCTGCCCGAGCTCAACCTCATCCGCACTCGCGTCCGCTTCCTGCGTAATGCGAATCAGACGTAACGTCAATGCTAATTAAACTCGCGCTGTCGCCGCTAATGAGCAATGAAAACAACGTGTTGTTGCTCCTGCAACCCGTCTGAATTCCGTCCCAGAATTGGCTGATAAGGGGCAGGCCTTGTCGACGGCGTCAGGTTAAATCAGGCATCAAAATAATGAAGGTATCGCCAACAGCTGGCCGAGTTCTTCGTCGGCACAGATTTCTTTTAAGTATTTTTCAACAATTTTTCGGGTATTTTTTCCCTTCTTAAATCATTTAAAAGGATTACCGCGGCCACTTCAGCGGGGAAACGGGCATTGCTCTTTCCTTTCCTCCCTTTTTTGTTTTCTCTAAAGGATTCAATGAACGACTGTCAGTCAGGAGGGGTAGTTGCCGTGCTTCTAGTTTTAATAAGATCTGCCGAATTAGAAATCCTTTTTAAAGTATGTGCAAAGAAGGTTTTTAATTCAATTCTGTGCACAGAGTTTGTCTGATAAGCACGGCACGAGGTTGGGAAGGCGTATCGAATGAACGACAGGGAAATAGGTAGATGGGAGGGCTCTTCTTCTCTATCTCTTATCAAATATTTATGCAGTTAAGGTATATTCTGTTTTAATTACTGGAACTTTTGCCCAAAAACCTTAATGAACTTTTAAAATTCATTCTTACGTTGCTAAACATTGAAATCTGAGAATAATTTAAATGGTTAAAGAATAAGGTAAATTAGAGTTCAAGTTTTTATTTGCTGACTGTGCTGCTTTGAAACCAAGCACTATAGTAGCTAACCCCTTAGCCACTCCATCAAAAGGCCAACTTATTCGATAGGTCGACAGTTTATTCATATGAAATATGTTTCATATTTTGTCGCACTTAACCATAAAAATTACAATTGACTTTGAACTCGGCTAGCAGCAGGACACATGAACATTTTGTCAGGGAGCCAAGAGCAGTCAGAGGAAGCATTGTACATGGAAACTAACTCAGCTGCAGAGGGGAGTTCCCAGCGCATTCTCCAGCTGCCTCTGGCCTGCTGCCTTTTTATGGCACCAAGGTACACGGCCACGACAACGACAACGTTGACAATGGGAGGGGCAACGGCAACGGCGACAACTGCGACAATGCAGTGGAAGTGACGCCTCAAGGTAGCCAAGGCATCGCAGAGAGCTGGGCCAAAATGTTATTGCAAAATTATGCGACGTCGGCAGCGCCCTGGTGTGTTTATGGCCCCCAGTGCACGGCGCACGGAGCGCGTTGATGAGCTTGGCGCGCCGCAGTCTGGCGACAACGCACTTTGCCGTTCCCAATAACTCAGCGTGGCAGGGCGAGTGTTACAATTTATAATAAATGCTGAGTCCGGCTCGGAGTTGGGTCGATCTCCGTTTCGATTCTCTGCACTTTTTCCATGCAGTTGAACACGAGATGCATGACAACTACCGTGTCGCTCTGGCTGAGTGGAGTGTGTTGCGTAACGAGGGCAGTGGAGGTTGCAGGGTAACTGGTGGGTGGGAAGGGTGTTCGCCTTTGAAGACAGTCCTAACCGGGTCTCTTGCGCAGCACTTCATTAGTTGCGCGCCAAGATGCCGCTTGATGCAGCTGTAGAAGGGTTTATCAGCTGGCCGATACGCGGTCCAGATTAATTGCTCCGAGAGAGTTCCTCGAGTATTTACTGTTGTATTTAATTAATCGCCGATTTGTGCACTGAGCTACGCCGTTTGTCTCCACGAGATTCGTAACTAATCGAAGCCATCAATTATGTTGATAGATTGCACGCCGCAAAGCCACGTAGCAGGCAAGTGGACTCGCTTCCGGCTCTGTACATGGCAGTAGTTCCATGCTAGTTGGTCGCCAGTTGGACGCAGAGCAGTCCGCTCGGCTGGGCCACTTTATCACAGTTGGCAGCTGGCTGCTTACCGATTGAGGTGCACGTAATTGAATCCCAGTTGGGGGGTGGAATCTAGTCGCTCCCCCCTTCCTCTTCCACTACCCCTCTTGAATCTCTCTCTCACTTAGCCATGTAAATAACAAGAGCATGTTGTCAAAGTTTCGAGCAGCCCTTTGAAGTGCTTCCCATAACTAGCCACAAGGATGCGGAAGATACGTAAAAAAACCTCGCCATGCGCGACAGGACGTTGGCTCGCAGGGACCGTGAGGACGGACAGACGGACAGACGAACAGACGGACAGGAAGACAGACGTGTGTCTGATCTGAATGCTAGATAAAATTATTACCCTTTTTATTTTGGCTCTGGCAGCCGTGCCTGAGCTGCTAGTCGCAGTCCCAACTCGACTGCGAGTTCGAGTTCGAGTCCAAGTTGGAGTCCCACTTCGACTGGAACTTGGAGTCGCAGTTCGAGTCCCTGTCGCCGTTGTTCGTCGCTGCTTATTTCCTGTTGGACACTTTCCGTTTGTCGTTTGTTGTACAAAAGCCGGCGCAGCTTTCGGTTATCCCTTGCCCCGATTTCCCGAATCCTCCTCCTCGAGCTGATTCTTTTTTTATGGTCAGCGCCAGTGTCGAGCGCACAATAAGCATCATCAACAGCAGCAGCAGCAGCAGCAACAACAAGCACAACTGTGTGGCACACTCAACGTCATCAGCAGCACATTGTGCCCAGCCAGAGTGGCAGCAGCAGCAACTCGCCCGGTTCCAGCTCCCGGCGCAGGCGAAGATGATGGCCGCAAGCCGATAATGTGCGGCCATAAGGTAATGAAAATTTTATCTGATTTTATGTGAGCCTGCGAATTCGCTTTTCCCATAGTTGGCAATTTTATGCTGCACCCTTTTTCTTCCCTTCCCCTTCCTGCCCACTTCGTCTTTGATTTGATTTCGGACACCCTGGCGGACAGTGGCGAGTGATACAATACTTTGTGGTCACCATATGTGCCCAAAAGGTATTGGCATTGTAGTCGCATTTGATTGAAATTTGAATTGTACTCCGCAAGCGGAGAAAAAAAGGATTCTCACTTGTCCACTGAACAGTCTCCGTCCCCCTCTTCCTCCGCCCTTTCATGCTCGCCCTGCTCGTGTGTGTACGTGATGCGAGCTGTACTCAGTCCAGCTGGGTTACTATTTCATTTTAGATTTTAATCAATGTTGTTTGATGTGACACGTTTATGTGATCCTGCCTCCTCCACCCGCCTCCAATCCCATCGAGGAGTATGTGCAACATATGCACAGAATGCGGCACTTGCAGCATAATGAAGGCACAATAGAGGATGATGCCTCGCACTGGAGGCATTAAACCTATAACAACCGAAAACTGGGCGTGCCACGTCTTTGATGCCTTGAAATCAGAAACGATTGCTTCATTATTCGTCTTATTGTTCATAATTTGTCGGCGAATGTTGTTTGCGACTCCAAACCGAATCAAACGTACGATTGATGGCCAATGTCGCGCATGTGTTCCTCCAATTGATTTCGAAGAGCGTTTCACTCAAAAACCCTGACAAGCAGTTACTTTGAAACCCCATTCTTAGCAAATAATAAGGCGAAACGAGCAGTACAAAGAATATAAGATAACAAGAAAGAAAGGCTACCTAAGGCAACCCGATTTATTTGATATAGTAAAATTATATACAAATGTATACTTACAATAGATACCCATTAGATGTCTATTGCAAATGACAATGCAGAAGTGTATCAAAAGCCCATATTTCGAACGAGTGTTCCTATGAGAGCTATATGTAAGAGTAACCCAATTAATAAATTGGGGAAATGCGGAATTGATTACTTTGTAAGCAGTATCATGCAATTTAAATAAAAGAAGCCAAAAGAACTGTACGAGAGCCGTTAGTATTTTTTCGATCTAACTCGTTCCGACTATTTTTATACAAGTAAAAACAGGATTCATGTGTGCAGTCTTATGAAGCAGCTTTAAGCAGGCACCAAAGCTACGATTAAACACGTCAAACAATAAGATTATCTTTTCCCAAATGTGGAAGGTCTCACAACAGCAATTTCTTCTGCGGGATAAAATAAATACAATAGATTTAGGAGAAAGAAACAAATTTTGATTTAAATACTTTACTTAATTACTCGCACAATACTGGATTTTATTCTACATTTTATAAGTTTATAAGTTTTTATAATAGCATCGATATGAGTGTTCTCACAAGCGGACAGAAAGACAGCTACATTTTAAAGCCGATCTTGAATTCACTCCCCAAAGTATGCAACACAAATATACGCAAAACATGCAAATTATGTATATACGAAATTGTTTTGACTAGGTGGGTATATACAATTCGAGCACACTGTAGCTTTTGTTCTTATTTGAACCATTTTGCATTGTTGGCGTGTATAAAAACTCTACTTTATTGTTGCTTACACAAAGCGTGTAGCAGTCTTAACACTCGCAATTCCTATCAAGGAATGAAGCAAACGTTGTTCATAACACCTTTTCTGGTCTTTATGTATCTGCAAGCATGTGTTGGGTAGAAGCTGCACTTTGTGTGGGATAGACACGGAACAAGTATCAGCTTGATATTGCGTGTATTGTATCAACGTCCATGTCAAACTTATAACTTAAACAGATTTCTTAAGATTGAGAAGAAGACTGTATACAAGTCAAAAACTCATTCAGCTGCTGTAGACATAATGATACTATTCCTTTGCTAGTAGAGATCGTTGGTAAATGAGATGACAATATAATCTTTTCTTGCCCTCTACTGGTAAAGTCTTATCTTCGGAGATACATTCGATACGTTTCTCAATGAGAGACAATACCACGAGTTGGAGGTAAACTCATTCAAGTGGCTTCAGGGAACGCTTCTGTTCAAGAACCCTGAGTGTATCTGGGCGATTTATATGTGCTGCGAGTGCCGTGTGTATTCCACCCACACGTAGCTCCAATAAGCGATGCAATAAATAACAACTAAATCAGCCAATTGGGCACAAATCGACTGTTTGCGGGGCACACAATAAATTCAGGGCACAAACACCTGCCGCCCTTCGACGGGTTGGGGGTCGAGAAGCAAGGGAGGTTGCTGTGCAATTATCGACAGTCGGGTAGCTCGGCAGTTCGAACTCTTCAACAAATCCAATAAACTTCACAATCGAACAGCAACTAAATATTAAACGATGATTAAGCTACACACACACACAAACAAATATTGTGGAGTCAAGAAGGGAAGACAGTGTTAGAAAAGCTTACAAAAATTACAATTTATTGGGCATTTCCGCCTTGACAAAAAAGGACAGTGCAAGATTTATGTGAAGTGGCCGACGATTTTCTGGGAATTTATGGCCCACTTGGCCCAAGAAGACCCTCCAGCTAATACCTGGCCAATCGATTAGTGTTTAGTGGAGCTCAGTGTGCCAGAGGCTGCGAGGGCCGCACTTAAAGTTGCGTGAGCAGCCTTAAAGCACTCGACGAGTAAATAAAACTGAAGCTGATTATTATGCAGAGAGACTAAAAGGCACCTCAATTGCATTGCGCAGTTATTCAAATTTGCATATCATTTTGTTATCGTCGCTGTTGTTTTTGTTGTTGTTGATAAAACTAAAACTAAACTAAAACTAAATAAATGCCAAACAAGCCCCCGCCACCGCCCCCTGCGGGTGTTGGGTAACTTTATTACGCCCGCTTGCTGGCCGAGATCATTCGCCATGCGAGTGGGCAAATACATATGTACGTGTGCTTGTGTGAGTGCGTGTCTGTGCGAGTATAATGAAAGGACTATCTGGGAGCGGGCATCGCCATGGCCATTGCCTGGCCCAGCTCAGCTCAGCTCAGTCCAGCTCGGCTCGGCTCGGCTTGGCTCAGCGTTGTCCAAAGTAAAACGCACTGATTCTGATTCTGTGCTGCCGACATGTGTCACTCTGCAGTCCGGCAGGCATAAAGATTTGCGGGCCTAAGTGAGCCGGGCCGGGCTGCAGTGCGCAGTGTGCTCCTCCTTCAACTTGGATGGGGGAGTGGGGCGTGGCAGGCGGAGGAGGGTGTGGGAAGTACATTTGCATTTCTGGAAAACATTGCGAGCCCGCAGAAGCTGAGCAGCTAGCCAGCCAGTGGGGGATGCACTGGGGCGTGGCCGTAGGTGTTTGGCAGCTCAGCCGGACAGTGGTGGCCACAGCCACTTGACAGGCGACTGCGAAGCAGGCTGGCTGCTGCTTCCACTCGGTCTTCCATCATCGTTGCAGTCGCACTAATTCCTCGCCAGCAATTTATCAACAATAAACAGTTGCAGACATTTGCTTAGTTCTTTTATCAAGCGAGTGTGAGTGCCATGTGAGTGCGATGTGAGTGCGAGTGTGAGTGGGGGTGCATGTGATGTGCACTGTCCCGCACAGGAATAAATGAAAAGTTTCCCTTGGCTGCTGCGGGCAGCTTTAAAGTGCCTCGATTTGCATATTTCGATGCGAGGTTTTCCCGGCAGAAGAAAAACAAAATGAAAATTTAATTTGCGATTACCAAAAAGGGAAAATGAAAAGGAGTCGTGTACTTTGTATGCGGCGTGTCGGGGCCAAATTCACTTACAGCTAATTCAACAAATGAGCTTACAATTCGCACATTGTTCTGCACGGCTCACTAGCACACACGCACACACACACACTCGCACACACCCGCACACATACCCGCACACACGCTCAGCCAATAATCCAATAAAAGCGCTGCAATTTTCGCGCTCGCGTTTAATTTCATTTACGCCTCATTTGTCGCCTGTCAGCGGCCTCCGCCCGCCTCGACTCGATTCGGCTCTCAGCTCGGCTCGATTCGGCAGTCATTTCATTTGCATGAGTGCCCGAAGGAGGGGGAAGAGGGTCATGTGAACAACCTGTTGCTGCCAATTTTTCTCAGCCGCATTCAATTGACTCAATTCGAGTGCGAATCGATGCTAATTCGACTTATGGTACTCTGGAGGGGGGGAAGGTGGAGTTGGAGAGGAGTGTCCCGTCCCAGAGCATTGGGACAACTACCTCGTGTGAGTCATGCTGAGTTGTCGCTTTTCCTTCGAATAGTGAATCGAACACCTTCGGGCGACACTCACTCACACCACTCACCCATTCGCTCGTCTTTGATAAACTTGTCGCGCTGTTAACTTTATTAAGATTAATGAGAACTGCGCACGGGACATATAGAAAATGGAAAATTGAAAAGCGACAGCTTCCGCACACGATGCTGATGCTGATGCCGCTGTTACAATAAAAGCACATTTCACTTGTTTTAATGACGTCATTACGTGGCATTTACTTGCGTCATGGTCGCCAGCCCCCTCCCCGAAGCCCCCCCTTGGTCTATGCGATTCGCATTCGCCACGTCTGCGTTCACGGCAGAAGTCAAGACGTTAATGTGTCCAATAATTTAATTTTAAGTACCTTGCAAAAAGAAATACGGCCACATTTTCACAGACAATTTCCTTTAATGGCAGCAAACTAAAGCATCGCCAGGCACAGCTGGAGCAGCCGAACTGCAGTCCGAGTCCAGGGGAACCTGTCGAAGCAGCATCGCAAGTGGAGAAGTCAAAGTCAAAGTCAGTGCGTCCTGGCAGTGGCGGCCACTGCAAGCGCCAGTGTGAGCGCCACTGTGCGCCCCATTAGCCAGGCAGGAGGAATCACTAGACAGACGGGGCTGCGGGTGCGGGTGCGGGTAGATGGCGGGCAGCCACGTGCAAGAGGGGCAGGCATGTCCTGCAGTCGAAGGCGAAGGTAATTGCATGGAAAAAACGACTCTGTTGCCTGGCGAGTGAGAGAGAGACAGAGAGTGACAGGGAGAGTGCTGGAGAGGGGGAGTGGGGCGCATGTGAGTGCGGCTTTAGTTGCTGTAATTGAAAATTGAATATTTATTTCGCAGTTAGTAAATCACAGTTCAGCGCAGTGGATAACACTGGCATTACATATTCATCATACGCCCCGGGTGCCGCAGGCACAGCGAGCGCAGCGAGGCACATGTGAGGAGCAGCCCCCGGCCATAAATCAACAAGGCAACCTTTGCATGAGATGCCCATTTTTTGTGAAAATGCTGCCTTTCTGCTGCTACTTGCTGCGCCAACTTCGACGTCGCCATGAGTCAGCAGAAAGTAATAAAGTCGCTGCGACAGTGGGAGCTGGCATGCAGCGTGGGCCGAGGGTGGCTATTACCCCTGCACAGTCCCGCCTCCGCTCTCATACGTGGATTAGTGTGTTCGATAATGCCAGCACCAAGTTTTTGCTGACCCTGCCGAGCACAAATGTTGCGGGCATATGTTGCGAGCCAGTCGCCTGGTCGGAGGTGAGCTCGGGTTCATAAACATAAACATAAACATCAATATGAACAACTCCTGTGCAACAGTGGCGACTTTAAAGCGCGCTGCTGAATGAATAAAGTGCGAGTGTGGCGTGCGCACAACATGACGTATGTGTAATATGGCGCTGGCAGTGTCCTTCAGCGCGCGCGCCGCAAATATTTCACAGCGCATTTTAACTGCAAAATCATAAATAACAACATGTAAATAGCTTTTATCTAACAACTCGTCAAGCGGAAGCGGCCAACGACGAATAAAAAAGAGAGGCCTCCCCCCTCTCCTCTTCGGCACTCTATGTGCCCGTCTGCTCTTCCCCCTCGGCCGGAACGTGGTCAAAAGTTGGACAAAGGCCTGCGCGTGGACCGCTCTAACCGCTGCCGGAGGCGACACTTCAGCGTTGCAGCGGGCATCAATTAAACCTAAATTGTTGCAGTTGTTAACACGCAACAAAATTGTCTGCTGCATTGCAGTAAAAAGTGCAAAAATTGCCACACGAAGCGAAAAAACAAAACGAGAAGCGAGAAGCGAGAAGGGGCAAAAAAGCGAAACCGAAAACGAGAATTCGGCAAATTGGTAAAACGTCAAGTGTTAAAATGACAGTGGGGCGGGGCCAGAACTGCAGCTGCATAAGGCTGCTCGCGATGTGGGGGAGGTAGGTGAGACTGTGCCCCTTGGGGAGGGAGAGGAGGAGAACGGAGGGAGGATGCAATCGAGAGAGCAGCACTCTAGCTCGCTGCTTGGACTGCTCTGAGTGTGTTCCGCTATTTATTCGGCTCTGGCAATGGGCAACTCCCAGCTGGTAACGGGCGACTGGCCATTGGAGTCCCCACTCGCAGGCAGCCTCCTCCGCCTGGCGACTGGCCAGCAATTACGGCGCTTGAAATATTGACAATTACTTAAATTTATCTTTTCTAAAACGTCGGATGCACCTCAGCCGGCGGCATTTGTCAATCACGCGACAGGCAGACAGACGGACGAGCAGAGGGACGGACAGACCGACGAGCAGACACTTCACGCGTGATGTATTTGAAGTGGCCACCAGCGCAGCAGGAACTGCCACTCCCACGCCGTTCTCCTCCCCCAATCGCATCCCATTCCCGCGCCGTTGCCAATCTCATGCCGGGCAGATGCAGTGCATCCATTGGTCTGTGTAATTTTTGCATATTTCGTGCCAAGCGGCTGCATTCCAGGCGGCTGCTCACCTGCGAATCGAAATGAATGAATGGATGAATGAGTGCGCGCCGAGTGTGTGTGTGAGTGCGAACGAGCGAATGAATGCGGCGCTGCGGTGGCGCCCAGTGCAGTGAAATGGCCTGGAAATGATTTAATGCGCAAATTGTGGTCAGGACGGATTTAAAATTTATGCGCGCAGGTAAAGCAGCCAGATGGGGGCGGGGAATGTCGAAGAGGGAAGATGACTGCTATATGCAGTATTTATTTATATGCCAATGCTCGTATTACACACACACACACACACAGGGAGAGATAGAGACGCGCACACACACGTTTGTTATTTGAGCATTTTAACTAATTAACTTGAAAAGGCAAACGGCAAAAGCGACTTGGCCATGTTTATTTTGGGCGTCCCGTTGTAATTAATCACTGTCTGCCTCGCCTGCAATGTGCTAACAAATTAACACCGAGCAGAGCAGCGAGGAGAGCCCAGCTGGGAGGAGGGATCTGCAGAGGCAACAAAACACGGCAACATTGTAGCACAAGCTGTGCCTGTGCCCGCTGCCGACGACTTCCAAATGCATTTCGCCTGCCAAATTGGAATCGCGTCAGTTTTCCATTTTCAACTTTCGGTTTTGAGTTTTCAGTTCTGTGCAGTTTTGAAAATGCATTTTTCATTTATTTGCACCGTAGTCGGATGAGTTACAAAAATCCATTTGCCGGCCGAGCTCATTAGTCGACCCCGGGGCCTGCAGCTGACCCAGTCGAGGCGAGACTGACAGTCTCCAAAAGGGCTCATGCGGGGCTCGCGTGACGGATGTGTGAAATCTAAAGCGGGCCGCCAATTCGCATGGAAACTATTTTCGGAGAAGCCAGAGCAAGTGGAGCAGTCGCCGCGAAGCAGGAGACAATCAGCTGAAGCCGCAGCAGCTGCCGTGGGACACTAAAATAGACATCAGGTTGGCAGGTGGAACGGGAGTGAGGATGGGGTGGGAATGGCAGACGGCAGCAGGAGGAGGGCGGAGGAAGGGGGCTGTGGCAGCTCGAAATATCTTAGTTGCTAGGGCTGGCTAACGCGGACATCGCATTGAGTCCATTGTGTGGCTAAAGCCGGCTGGAGTCGGGTCATCCGCATCATCGTTTTTATTGTGTGGGCATTTTTATGGGCACTTTGAATGCCCTGCAAAAAACACAATAAAATCAATGAGGTGTGCGCAGCACCTCTGCCACAGCTATCGGGCAGAGCAAACAATCAGGCACACACATCCACACACACACGCACACACAGACACACACTTACACACACAGGGACACAACAAGAGCTAAGCAATCAAGCGCAGGCGATGGCCACCTACGATGCACTGATGAGTTTCCCCTCGCCCCACGTTTTTACCTATTCATACGTTATTATTATTATCCTTGCACACTCAGGCACACCCACACACGCACACACTCGCACACACACGCACACAACTCGTTATCCTGCGCGCTTTGTTGAGCACTTTGCGAGCCGAAGCCGAAGCCAAAGCCGAACAAAGAATGTGCTTTATTGGCACTTTTTGCACAATTGCCGCCCCTTTTCTCCCCTCCTCTTCCTCCTATCCCCACCCTTCAGCGCTAAATGAGCGTGGCATAGCAAGGGGAGCGGGGGGAGGCGTAGCTGGAGCTGAAGCTGAAGTAAGCTGCAGCCCAACAAGGTACGCGCACGTTGCCACCGTTGGGCATCAGCAGCTCCTCCTCATCGTCATCGTCATCGTCCTCATCGTTGTCCTCGTCATTGTTGCGCTTTGGCAACAGCCGGTTCTGATGTGCCTTTACTCCTTAGTCCCCCATCCTCATCTCTCTCCCCCTCTCACTCTCTCTCTCGGTGCTGTATTAGGCGGGGACTGTGGCGCGGTACAGGCAGAGGCGACGGCAAGGGCTAAACACATTCATGGTGTGCAATCGATTGGCATAATGTGAAGCATTTTATTAAGGTTATCAATCGAGTATGAATACATAGGTGTGTGCGCGAGTGTGTGCGTGTGTGTGCCAGTGTGTGTGTACGTGGGTGGGTGTATGAGTCTGTGCTTGTTGTTTGTTTGACGAACAAACACCGCCAACTCAGTCGCGACGGCAGCAAACGAGGACAACAGGCAACAAGGAACAGGAATAGGAACAGGAACAGGAACGGGATCGGGAAGAGGACGTGGCTGCGGCAGAATTGCCCTTATCGTAAGTGCCGCATAAAACGTTCCTCGATATGAATTATGCGGAAATGATTAGAAAGCATTTAAGCGGAATTATTAATGAGCAAGCGAGACCGAACGAAGGAATGACGACCAGCCCAGCTTCAGTTTGCCTTTTCGAGGTGAGACCTGGCAACACTTGGGGAATAACTCTGTGAGGTAAAGTCGTAGGGGGACAGGGAAATATGTGTATATTGAGCCATGGATACGTGGGGGGAAATTATCAATTAAATACAATATTTTGTTTGCTTTTTTGAGTTTTTACGGTTCAACAGTTTTATTGTGGAGATTTTGATGGGAAAAATGGAATAATATACAAAGGAAATATAGAAAAACCTTCAGGATTTCTTAAATACGGACAATGCGTTTGGTATCGTCACTACGCAGTTTATAAGGATTGCATTGAATCTGTACGAAAGGATGTCCTTGCGATGTCTTAACTGGTGTAAATGATAGACTTCCTACCTGTTTTAGTAGACTAAAGTTGAATAATCTACCCTCCCCGTAGATCCAAGCTTGGTTTAGTTTTTATACATCAACTTATACAAGGTGACATTGACATTATCCGGTTACTCTTTAATCTCCCTTGTAGAATCAGTCGAAATTTCACTCCAGTAGCATTTCCGTATTGTGGATTGAACTCTGCCCTGCGCGAGCGGTTAAGGGTTTTGAGTTTGCATAACAAGCTACTAAAATTTCTGAAACCAAATAAAACTTTACGACTAATCACATCAACAACTTAGAAATAATTCAAACTTTCAACGACACTCCTTTACTATTCATCAATGCTTCCAACTAATTATTTCGCGTTTTCGATCGACATTGCGACATTGTCCCTCGGCTAGTTGGATATTTCTTGTAACCAACAAATTACTTCAAAACAACTTTCCTAACCTGATTGGGATTATGATGATATTATCTGGAGTTTTAAATGAATATTGGCCTTGTTTGTTGTTAGCGTGAATTTTATATTTTAATTTTATTCTTTAAATTTTTATATATCAAATCATGATAAAAACAGGAGCAACAGTTGAGCGGCACGTGACAGTGCCGACCTTTTTGTAAACGTTAAGAGTGCATAATTGTACGATACTACTACTTAATAGAAATATCGTACCGTAAGCCTTAATATGCGTCTTTATGTGAATACGTGTATATAAATGAAGCATTTCATTGGTCAAGCACAAATGTTTGTATGTGTGTGTGTGCGTTTGAATGCAAAAAATGCGTGTGCATAGAAAATAAGAGAAGAACAACAGATGGCGCTACGCGCTCGCATTCTATTTCCTTTTCTTTCCTACATGAACATTGCAATGACGTCACAGCTTGCTGGTCTGTATACAAAATCAAAGCGAACAAGGTTTTTGTTTAATAACGTCTATGTTTGTTGTCTGATCGGATTGAAACTTTGATGTTATGTTGGTATTATACAATAATTAAGTATGGTCTTACTCAAAATATTGTGTATGTCGCTTCTAAATCAACTTAACCGATTAAATTATTGATTTGCGGGGACGGTGGGCGTGGCACCCAACATTTGAAATAAACTTCACCTGCGCCGGATAAACAGAATGCCAAATTTGGTGTCTCTAGTTTTTATAATAGCTGAGATCTGTGTATTCATCTCGACATTCGGACATCCGGAAAGACAGATAGACATGGCTTGATCGACTTGACTAGTGATCCTGAGCAAGAATATATATACTTTGTGGGGTCGCCCACGCCTCCTTCTGCCTGTTACATACATTTGCACAAAGTTAGTATACCCTTTTTTGAACACTTTCAATGGTCGAAGGGTATAATAAAAACTGAATTAAAGGCAACATGAAATTTGCAAACGAAGCTTTATTTTTTCAAAAAATCTTTTCGGTCAGGTTGGTAGAGGTTATATCACAGTCGGATGCGCTGGACTATAATTTTCCTGCTAATTACAAAACAGTTAAGTATTTCTTGTGCTTACAGTTATGATAACATAGCTAAAAACAAATACATGAACGATGTTATGCGATTCTGAAGCATTACATAGAACTAGTATAGAAAATAACGGATGGGGGCACGTGTTTGCAAGGTTAAACTATCTGCAAGTTGAATTAGCCTTGCCGTCTAGTATTAAATACAGATTATCAGATAAGTATCTTATATCTATTAGTAAATCACGGAATTGAAAGATACAAAACATCCATGAGATGCCATGAATTCGCGATTTAAATATGTAAATTTCTATATAATCTCCCACTTCAACAATCCTTATAAATGAGCTGCACGTAATGTCTATTGTCTCACACAGAACACGAGCAAACGTGTTTGTTCTTGTTTGTGCTTGTCGCTGTTGCCGTCGTTGTTGTTTCACCTTTGTACATCAAATGCAGAACGATAAAAGCGCAATATAAATTTGGAGGCTGTAATGAAATGAACATCGCCACGTGGGCCCGTTGATTGGGTATCGATGCGGAGCGGCAGGCGGGGCGTGGTCGGCGAAGAGGCGGGCGAGGGCGATGGTGAGGGTGAGCAAAGGGGGGCGGCGGCTTGCGGTGGGCGTGTAGCTCAATGAAAATTACAATCAAATGCATTCAGCTGGAAAAGCTGTACGCAAAAATAAATACACATAAACGTGTGTGTGTGTGTGCGAGTGTGTGTGTGTGAGTTGGTTGTTTGCATTTGTGGGCTGCACTCTTTTGGCTGCACACAATTGGATTAAAATTTACACGCAATTCAGCCTCGTCGGCCACACACGCAATTATCTGGCAACGCTGCAAGGGGGCGGGGGTGGGAGCGGAGGTGCAGTGGTGCAGGGGGCGTGCCAACGAGGTGGCCTTCGCGTGACTGCGTTAATGTGCTTAACAATAAAACGCAGCGCATTAATTGATAAACCAAATGCAAAATGAGGCGAAACACAAAATGGAAAATGGAAAAAATGCAGAAAAATACGAAAATCACGAAAAATAAGAAAAATACGAAAAATAAAACGTGAGATAAATAATAAATGAAATCCATGGCGAGGCCTATTAAATCAATTAAAAGGCAGCATCGACATCATCGCAGGCCACCCAACAAAGTCCCCCCCCCTTCCTGGTGCAGCGGATCTTGATAGTTTTTCATAAATTTTATGTCTAATTTGGCGACGCGCTAATGACGCGTTCTCGCCAAGCGAATGGACACGCAGACGGACAGACAGTCGGTCAGGCAGTTGGTCCAAGTGATTCTCTCTGGCCGGGGTGTGGGATGCGGGACGTGGGATGCAACGAATTAAAAACACTTTACGCGCATTTTGCATATACTTTTTGGATTAAGGCCAAGCAAGCTGAGTAGAGGAAGGGGAATGGGGCAGAGGGGGCAGTTGAGGATGTTGCGCACTTAATGCGCCTTAATTTCGTTTTCATTTTAGTTAAATGCATCGAAATTGGCCCATCTCTAACAAGGCAGCGAACAGATTCCTGACAAGCCCAACAAAGTTTGTTTTCCATTTTCCATTTCCGTTTGCAATGCCTGCCATATGTCTAGGTGGTGAGCTGTTCCGCCGGTGTCTTGTTCGATCTATTAAATGAATATAAATTGGGATGCAGCCCGGAACCACATGTGAGAGGTGAGTGCCAGCTGCTCCTACTCCTTGGATGGCGCCCTGCCAGCCATGTGGAAAAACAAAGGACGCAACTTTTGAGCAAATAACAATTTATTACATCAATAAACTTTTTGAACATCCCCCAACCGCCGCTGCTGCGCGGCTCTGTGCCCCAAGGTGGAATAATATGAAAATTATGCAAAGTTGCCGAGGCAGAAAGGCATCAACAACGATTTCAACGATATTGGCAACAATTTGATGAGATTTTGCAGGAAACGCGTTTTCATTAGAAGGTAAATTGAGTTGTGGAGTGAGGGGGAGATCGATTTACGAGTCGTGCATTTTACGATGCGCATAGGCATTGAGATTTACCGCGTACAATGTGCAGCACATTTACGAGTTGAGGCAGCTTGAGCTTCGCCCTAAAGTAGGCCACGCTAAATTTAAGCAGAAGTTCGAACATTTCGCGGCCTAGTGACAAAACAAGTTGGACATCAGTTGAAGGAGTGCCAAGGAAAATTAAATAAATAATAATCATAAATTATTATCAGCGGAAGTATGGAAATAATGCCAGCAAATCGCGGCACGAGCCAGTCGTAAAAATCGGTTAAAGCTAAACCGATCAAATTGGCTTCTGCAGCCGATTTGAGACGATTTGCGTTTTATTTATTTATTCTCATGCAGCACACAAGCAAACAAATTGATTTCCACAGGCAGCGGCAGCGCAAACAACTGTTCAAAGAGGCGTGGCATGCTTGGGGAAGGGGGGCGAAACAACAACTAAATCAAGGCAAAGCAAAGGGCAAACATAAAAAGTCGCGCGAAAGGAGAAAGCGAAAAGTGCAAAGCGAAGTCGAGAAGCTGTGAGAAAGTGCCGATTGTCGCTGTTGTTGCCGCTGTTGCTGTTGCTGTTGTTGGTGTTGCATGCGATAAGTTGCAAAAAATTACTTGGTACATCGTAAACAACAACAAATACATCGCCCAGCCAGACAACAGCACTCCTGGCACCCTTTGCCCCGATGCCAGGGTGTGCCACGAGAGCTTTGGACTGGCAAATTGCACGTAGTATTTCAGCATCAGCAGCGGCATCAGCAGCGGCTTATCCCGACCAATGAAAATTTATACAAATTCGAAAAAAGTGACAACATTTTGCTTTTATTGGCCATTAAAACGACTTAGCGACTTGGCGGACTTCGTCTCCTTTCCTTCCCCCATAGCCCTTATCCCTTATCCTGCACAGCTCACATGGTCGTCGTGTGCCTTGTACCTTGTGCCCACTTTGCATATGAGCAGCGAAATGGGCGAATTGTGGGTGGGCTACATAAGCACTGCTCAAGGAGGCGGGGAACAGTTCCGCTGAAGGGGTTGAACACGCTGCATGTGCCGCCAATTGCCAAGATAAGGCGCCAATGCGAAGTTTATTGCAGCATTGCGAAAAACAAATTAGACTAGGTACGAAATAAGGCATATCAAAATTGATTTTGAACTAAGAGCGGACATATCTCTAAAGGGGAAATGAATATATTAATATATATGATATGTGCAGTATAAATGATTAATGATAATGCAAATAGGAGTTTTATTTATTTTTGTTGCACAATCATCAACAAATATTTTGATACTCACAACATTCAAAAACTTCTCCTTACCCACTCCCCTTCCTTAACCCTCTGTAGAATCCATAAAACTCTAAATAGTTCCACTCTTTAAAGTGAAACTGGCACCTTCTAGGTCGAGGGTTATTGCTCATCTGGCTGGCAAACGATTTTTTGAGGCACATTAAGCAATTTGCACTGCTTAAGACAATCGACAGGCCCAGCAAGGTGCGTGCTTTTAGCTGGCCTAAGCGAAACTGGCGAAAAGCGGCGGAAAACCTTGAAGAATCAGCCTGAAAATCGAGCGCAGCAAATGAAGCAAACTGGGGAAATCACACGGCAAACGAGTGCGAGTTGGAGACTGGGTAAGTTGCTTATCGGCGGGAAAATGTTGCCGCAGCTACAAAAAAATTTATTGAGTGGAAAATGTTGAATCGCAGCAGCAGCAGCAGTAGCGGCAGCGGCAGCAGATGCCAAGTGAAAGTGAAAATTTTGCGTGCTGCGATGGCGTCGAATCCATTAACCTGATATTTACTTTTGCACACTCAACCACCCACACTCACACACACATAGACTTTAATCGAAGTGTAAGTGAAAGTGTTTCGTTTCTCTACTTCTCTTTCTCTCTCTCCTTCTTTCCCCCTCAGCTCAGCCAACCTTCTCCGGCGGCACATTTCCTGTTGTTGTTTGTTTTGGGGCCAGGAAACATGATATTTTTACGTTTAGTTTGCAAAATTGAATAACACGTAAATGTGTTTAGTGTGTGTGTGCGTGTGTCTGCGTGTGTGGTGGTGTGTGTGGGGGGGGTAGGCAGTAAATTAAGCTGGCTCGCAGATAGGTCGAGGTAAATTACTTACATAACATTAACACGAGCCAAGGCGCCTATGAAACGCAGCTGTTGATAGCTGCAGCCCATTTGGCCAAGTTTATTGGCCCAGGCCGATAAGGAAGACCATGTTGGAAGGGCGTTTCGTATGCGCTTCTGCGCAACAAATCAAATTAGTTTTGCTCGTCTACTTGCAAATTAAAAAAAATTACCTTTGGCGGATATTTGTTGCCCTTTTTAGCCCTTTTTCGAGTCGACAAAAAGCAATTAGATGCCGCATCTCTGACGGACACGCGTTCAATCATTCACAGGGCCGTCAAGCTGCCTCTGCTGCAACGTCAACCCCGCGCGCAACGTGCGTCGCATCGCAAATGCCAGCGCCGAGTGTTGGCCAAAAATAAAAAAGTAACAACAACAACAGATACAAGTACAGCTACAACAGCAACTCATTACTGCCTCCCCTCGGCAGAAAAAGGTGCGTTCATTTTTCAAGTATTTGCTGAGAAATGCGAAAGGCCAAGCACATTAATAACGCCAAAAGGGGGAGGAAGGGGAAAGGGTAAGGGAAAGGGGAGGCACATTCGGACTGCTGCCCGCGGCACTTGAGCCCAGCAATTTGCTCGCTAATTGCTCGAAATGGCTCATCAATAGTTCAAAGGCTGCCATAACGGGAAACTCAGCTGCTCGAGCAGCGATGGCCATTTCAATTTGAGATCCGCTCCGCGTGATTTCATAGACAGGTTCCTCGCCCGCGTTTTATTGCGACGCGCCGAGAAACTTTGCTCAAGTGGCTTCCGTTTGTCGTAAAGGCCCCTGTCAAAGGGCTCGCAACAGCATATGAATCACGGCAATTGTGCTCGGCTCTAATGGCCAAAACTTTTCCCATAGATGTGAGCTACAAATGAGCGACTGCAAATGTGACTTTGTCTGTCTGTCTGTCTTTGTCGCAGTACGCAGTCACAATTACGCTCGTTCCCACGCTGCCAGTTGGCCAACTCGAGTGCGCCTCCAGCTCGTTGCTGCGGCCCTGACGGCCGTTCCCCGACTGGCGTTCTGCAGGCTGACTGCGTCATGGCCTGTACAGCGAATCTCGCTGCCTGTTAACAGCACTGCACGGATAACAGCGCGCTAACAGTCTGTGCCGGCCATTTCCCCTTACGATATTCTGTTAAGCTAACGTCGAAGCCGTAAACATTTTAAACTGTAAACGTGACCAAATAAATATTATATTTGAATAAAACTACATTCATGTTATATTTGATGATAAATGTTAAATTGAGAAGTTAATACAGAATAAATTCGAGCTTCGTTTTTCTAGTAAGAAATATCATAATTTCAAACTGATGCAGAACTGTTTGATTTTTCATGAATTTCATGATCTGGGTATGCGGCATATGCAGTTATATGTGTGTATTTTTGGTCGCTGAATTGAATTGTATTTTGGAAATAATAATAAATTATAACCCATAGGTTTGAAGGTTATTGTAAGCTGCATAAGTCAGCTGAGTATTGGACTAAATCAAAAGGTTGTATATTGTGTACCAGGTGTACAAGTATGAAATGTCGGTTCGAACATAAAGATGTTTCGCAAACGTAAATATTTATCGATTGTCATGAAACTTTGACCATGTGAAGTGTCAACCTTGACTGTCGAACCACCAAAGTTTTGCGCAAATCGAGCGTCATTATCGTTTACTCTCAGTGCAGTCAACATGTCGAGTTTCGTGCCGAATAAAGAGCAAACGCCGACAGTGTTAATTTTCTGTTTTCATTTGAAGAAAACAGCTGCGGATTCGCACCGAATGCTTGTTGAAGCCTTTGGCGAACAAGTACCAACTGTGAAAACGTGTGAACGGTGGTTTCAAAGCTTCAAAAGTGGTGATTTTGACGTGGACGACAAAGAGCACGGAAAACCACCAAAAAGGTATGAAGACACCGAACTGCAAGCATTGAGCTCTTGAAACCCGGCGAAACGGTGAATACGGCACGCTACCAATAACAATTGATCAATTTGAACCGAGCGCTTCAAAGAAAACGACCAGAATATCAAAAAAGACAACCCAAGGTCATTTTTCTCCAAGACATACTTCATTTTCTCCATGCAAGATCGGTTCGCGACACGTTGGAAACACTCGATTGGGAAGTGCTTCCGCATGCGGCTTACTCACCAGACCTGGCCCCATCCGATTACCACCCATTTGCTTCGATGGGACACGCAATCGCCGAGCAGCGCTTCGATTCTTACAAAAAATATGAAAAAATGGCTCGATGAATGGTTTTTCGCAAAAGACGATGAGTTCTACTGGCGTGGAATCCACAAATTGCTCGAGAGATGGGAAAAAAGTGTAGCTAGCGATGGCAAATACTTTGAATAAATGATTTTTTCTTTTTTCGCAAAATTTAACGTTTTTTTTATTAAAAAAAAAACGACATTTCATACTTGTACACCTGATATATGTCACTCACAAATCGACTTAAAAGATTAAGTAATTGATTTGTGGGACCGGGGCCGTGGCACCCACAATTAAAATAAATATGGTACACAGGAATCTGCCTGTTAAATTTGGTGTCTCTAGCTGTTATAGTAGCTGAGATCTGTGCGTTCACACAGACAGATAGACAGACATGGCTCAATCGACTCGCTAAGTGATGCTGACCAAGAATATATACTTTACCGGGTCTACCACGCCTTCTTCTACCTTTTAAATACATTTCCACAAGCTAGTTTGCCCTTTTTTAACATTTTCAATGGGTAACAAAGGGAAAAAAAACATTTCTTCATCAATTTAAATCTCCGACCTAATTTGTGTCAAGCAGCAAAGAGAGAACTCTTTAAAAGCTTAGATTGATGTTCGGGATAAATGTTTAGCACGCATCTTTTTATGTTTTTAGTGTGCAAATTAAACAATATTAAATTATTGATCGTAAATCATTTATTTATTATCGCCAACTTGATGTTGTTGTTTTTGTCGCTTTAGTCTAGTTGGGTGGATGAGCAAAGGGGAGGGAGGAAGCAGGCAGGAGGCGGAACTTTTGAACATTCCAGTTTTCATTTAATATTTATGCGATGCTTTCTATTAAATTATGAACAATGGCAAACAAACAACATTTTGTAATTGAATGAATCATTCGAGCGCGGCAAACGGGCAAAGTATTATAATAATAATAATAACGATTGCGACTGCGATTGCGATTGCGATAATAACAAATGTTTCATTCGCTGCTAGCTAGGCTAAGCATGATATATCGGGGGACTAAATCGCCCAAGCGACATACGTTGCCCATCACTTAGCGATGGAGGAGAGGCCATTGTATTAATTTGTCATCAAATTATACGAGGCGAGGCCAATAAAAAGGCCAGTTTTCAAGTCGGCAACACCAGAAATCTGTTAAGGTCGCATCGGGGTCGTGGGTAGTCTGTGCCACACTGATCTGGGCACCTGCTCGACGCCACGGCCAGACGTGCGCGCGTAAACAAAACGTCGGGGAAATCATAACAAGACGTTCGAACGGGTGCCGGCCTCAAAGGTCTCTGGTACCTATGTGTAGAATATGCATATCCATGTCTATATTTCTATTCAGCTGCAGTTGTCCGAGATGGTGACTGAGTGTGTTTGCTCAGTTTTCTTGGTCGATCGCTAAAATTAGCGAACGGATGTTTTGACGCTACATTGTTGATGCTAACCCACATCGCAGATTGCCAGTTGCCGTTGGTCCCGTTGTAGTTGTTGCTGTTGTTGTTGCTGTTGTTGTCAGCAGCTAATTAAAACAAATTTCCTACACATAACTTCCTCAGGCGGAGCAGCAGGCAAATCTGCATATGCAGTCGTAAAATTGCGCTCAGCTTTTTGCCGCCGCATCTCGTGCTAATTTGACAGCGCAGATTTTTGTGGATTTTTATGCGACGAGCCGAGCAACAAAGTTGCCCTAGGGCAAGAGCAGGAGCAGCCTCGGGGGGCGGGGGCATTAGATTTGCATCGTAAAGCCGGATGACATTAATTCCCACATAAAACTGGCTCACTTCATGCCAAATTCGGAGGCGACTCTCCGGCAATTTGTCAACAATGTTGTCCTATTACCTTGATATTCTCAGGCTTCCTTTTTAAATTCTCTCTCCAGCTGCCTCCACATCTCTGTCCCGCTCTGGGCACGCTGTCAGTCATTGTCATATTAACTGAAGATGATTTATCTGCCTGACAAATATTATTAAATTATTATGTATTTGCGATTTGAGAGCGGCAAACAAGACAAAAGACATGCAAATAACTTGGCTAACTGCTGTCGGGGCAAGCGCTCACCGGGGAGCAATTTGTTACAGAACTACCTATAGACCCTTCACCCCCTCCTGCTCCCCCCCTTGAGTCAGCTAGGCAGCCAGCAACCCTCTGCGAATCAAAGCGCTGTGTGTGGCTTGTAATAAAATGCAAAAGAAGCGGGGAGAAAAATGAGAAAGAGCAGCGAAAGGAAGCCGGCAAAAAGGGCACTGACAGGCGGACTGGAGGACTGGAGGACGGCCTGCGAAAGGTGGGCGCTGGCATGAGCACTTGTTTATATCTATGTAAAATTCGCAATGAAGTCGAGCGAAACTGGCACAGCAAACAAGAGCAGCAAGAAGGGGGAGGGGAAGGCGGGGGAAGTGTACGTGGTGCGGGGGATATGTCAAATTGGCGCAGCAGCGCAAATAAAGCAATTTGTATTCAAAATATGAATGCCAGGGAAGCAACTGTGACGACGACGCTGAGCTTGTCCTCAAAAGCCCCCTCCCCCTCCGCCCCTTCTCGTCTTTGCTGTCATCCCTCGGGTCGCTGCCTTCCCCTGTCCAAAATTCGTTTTATGCGGTTGCAAATAATTTTGTACTCATCTTTTTCATTTCGCTGGCTGTGAGCGAATTTCTTTCTTCAGATTTTTTAGTGGTGACTGGCGCCAATGCAGGAATTTCTAGCCGAGAAAATGAATTCCACTTCGATATCGCATCACGTATACGCAGCGCTGTCAGCTCCTGTTGAGGTTAATTAGCATAATTGAGCAGCGACTACTTAGCAACCCCTCCACCCCCATTCCCCCCCTTCCTCGCCTGCTCTCAGCACATTGTCGCAGCGAGTGTTGCGCGTGTTTTGCGGCTCATTAGCCGGAAATTAACGCCGTCGTAGTCTTTGCCAGGTGCCCTTTGCCCCCGAAAATATGCCACACTTGCTGCAATAAATTAGCGAGCTACAAGCAGAGTGTGTGTACGTGAGTGTGTGTCGGGGCGGGGCGGGATGTGTGTGTGGGAGTGTGCAGTATATTTAAGTTGATTTGTGACTCAATTAAATTCAACGACAGCCGTGGCAGGAAGGTGCATGCAACGTCGCATTAGCCGCATTTGCTCGCTGCACTCGACACTCGACACAGCGCCGAGTGGCCAAGTGGCTTGCAGATGGATTGAGCAGGGGGGAGAGGGGAAGCCGTTGACCACATGCAAGTTTTGGGCCTGGCTCCAGTGCAGCCTGCACATCCCTGTGTGTGTGTGTGGGTGGGTGTGTGTGACTGTGTGTGTCGCCACTTGGTGAGCTAATTAAAGCGGTTAGCCCAAAATGCCACATAATGAGGCGCACAAGTGCTGCCAAACACCGTTAACACTGCCTGTCATTTGTCAACGTACGGGTGTGTGTGTGTGTATGCAATGTGTGCCTGTGTGTGTGTTGGCAGTGCAAACTGTTGAAAGCATCTAATTGGCTGCAAAGTGGCCTGCAATGCGGCCTTGATGCGTGTGCGGCAATTTAAACGAGCCTCGCTTCAAGTCGCCTTTAAGGGCAGCCCTTCCCCCCCTGCATGTTCCCCTACCCCCCGCACACAGTCGGACTAACTCAAAGCCAACTGACAAATGTGTCAAACGACATGTTCACATATGTTTCACGTCGATAATATCGACGCACACACAGAAAAGGGAAAAAATCGCAGGAGACACGCGCAAGTTTGCCGGACAAAACTTTGGCAAAATGTGCTGCCACATTGCCCCCGCACTCCCCTGCCGCTCTCTCCTTGGCCGACTGCAGTGTCACCTTTTCAATAAACTGCGCCAAACGGGCCAGAGTCGGTGTCGGAGTCGGAGTCAGAGTCGAGGCATAAGCACAAAAACACCAAAGTATTAATCCCCAATCGTTTGCCACGGCAGTCCAGGCACGGCAGCGATGCGGCACGAGGATGCGCATCCAATCGCCGACTGCAAAAAAGGGCGGCGAGACAAAACGGTTGGGCAACAGCTGCCGTCGCTGTAGCTGTCGCCGTCGCCGCCGACCTTTCGAACTGCTCGTCCGGCTGCTGTTGCTGGAGAACAAAAACAAAAGAGCTGCAGGAGAATGCCGATGGTCAGCAGAAATTCGCATAACTTTCCAAAGTTCAAATTCGCATGCCAACAGACGGTCGAGACACGGGCTACCTTCACTCTCTCCCACACACACACACACACTGACAGACAAACGGACACACAGACAGAGAGGGGAACACACCAACAGACATGTGTGCAGCATTAGATACCTTCGTTCAGGGCGTCCTCTGCCTGGCTAAGCTGCTGCTCACTTCTGCTGCCTGCAGTGCTAATGGCAATGTTCGCACATTTGCAGCAGCAAGGAGCGGGGGAGGGGGATGGTGATGGGGAAGCAGCAACTTATGACAGGACTAACAAGTGTTCGCCCGGCCAATGATTTAGTGGCTGCCACAGCACATCGATGCGGCAAGAAGATTGCGCCAAACTGTTGACTAACTTATGTCTGAAGTCGGCACAGGAGACACTCCTGGCACTGGAATGGGACCCGGGGCAGCTGCTTATCAGTCAGCCTCCTGCCTCCATGCCGGATCCGGCCTAGGCTTGATTACCTGTTTACAGCAATATTAAAAGACCGAAATTTCTTGGGCAAACTTTTTAATGGGCGCCACTAAAAGCGGCACATTAAATTATTATCTGCGAGATTATGAAATTTTTAACAGCAGGTAATAATCGTCGAGGGAAAGACAGAGAGAGAGAGAGAGAGAAGGCCCAAATGAAAGCCAAACATTGGGATTGAGCTGCGGGAACTGCGCTCGCTTCGTTGCGCGACTTGAAACGGCATAAATGAGAAGGGGAGGCAAAGAGATACCGAGAGAGAGAGAGGGAGAGAGCTTGGAGAATGTAACGGTAACTGAGGTAATTCAAAAGTTTGTGCCAAGGCGGCGCACTCGCAACACATTACAGCTAAGTGCCTGAAATTTCTTTGGCAATGACAGCTACCCTGCTCCACCCCCCTTCCGCTGCATCCCTTACCCCGCCAAGAACTCACTTCAGACACTCGCAATTCCGGCAACAATTAACTCTTCTCGAGTGCGAGGAATGTGGAAGAGTGCGCTGGGAAAGAGCGTAGAGTGTAGAGTGGGGCAAGTGGTGGGGGAAGCTGCCACATCGTTTGCGACAGAAATTTTGACATTTCGTTGTGGCTATTGGAAAGTTGCTGCTGCTGCTGGTGCTGCTGCTGTTGCTGCTGCGTACGTGTGCGATTGTTTAGCCTGCGTCGTTTTTCTTTCATTCGATGGTCGTCGTTGCTTCTAGTTACTCGGCAAACTCTCGTTTTTTGCGCCTGCCATTTCTTATCACGTGTCATTGGGTTTGCGGAGTCGGACAAGCAGGACGAGCAAATAAAACGCTGACATGTTGTTGCAGAGGCGTTGCCGAGCAATTTGCAGTGTGCACAGGGTGACAGGATGCGGCGCAATTGGAAGTCACCTCCTGCTCAATACCGCAATCGAACGGACTGTGCTCCCAGTGCGATAGAGAGAGAGAGAGGTCCAACGAGGGACGAGGGATGCGTGAGGAGCACTGACACGAAGTTAATGGATGTTTTATGACCGACTAACTTGGCCGGCGATAAATCGCTTTTCCATGAGCCACTAAATTGCGATTTGATTGTTTCTGTTCAACATGCAAACCACTCGCCATACTCCTCCTGTGCTGCCTCCCTCTCCCCCTTACTGCCTCCGCTCTCCTGACAATGAACGTGGAAAGTGAGCAAGCAAGAGGTCAGTCGACTCTGTGCCTGCCTGTCCGTATCCAAACTAATCTTCGTGGGCAGCTTTAAACGCATCGATTTTCGACCAACTTCTATTCGATTCGTCACACGTTGCAAGCTCATCCCCCAGGCAATCAGCCTGCCCCCTGCCTTGCTGCAGATATGATGAGCATGTTGCCAACTATCACAAGACCAAATATCATATAAATCAAAGTTCTGCGTATCCCAAATTTATGAAAATTTATGCTCTGTCCCGGGTCGGTCCATTCCATCCGCCTCGCCCATGTCCAGCTCCGGCCTCTGCGACCCTTCCTTGCCGAGCCTTACCTTTTGTTATGCATCTCCATGTCGCACACACACCACCCACCCATACCAAGTGGCCCCAAATTTATACAACTTTTGGCTTTTTGTTGTGTTACCTCCGCCCCACCTCCCTCCCATCCTCGCTGAAATTCATATGATAATGCGGCAGTTCACGATTTTGTTTTGCTTTTCCAGCTGTTTGCTTTGCTTTTGCTCCCAATGCGTTGACACATTCTTTTCATAGGTAAATTTCTCAGTGATTTATGGGCCGAACTTAAGTGAGATTCCGTTCCATCTACTCCGCTCTTTAAGTGCAGCTTTAAATGCTACCAGGCACACTTGATACATCTCTTCCACTTGCCCAGTGTTGCCGCACTCTAATCGCCTTTTCAACATCAATTTATTTGCGATTAATCCTTCACCTTCTTATTGTTGTAACTCCGCTCCATCTCCCGCTTCGACCAAGTAGTCCCCAGTGCCTTGTGCCGTTATTTGCTCTGTCCAGGCAATTAGATGTTTGCCTTGGCTCTTTCGTTTGTTTTTCCTGCTGCTCCTCCTGCTGCTGCTGCTGCTGAGGTAAGACGAGCTGCCGGCTATATTGGCAATCGATTTCGGGTTACGCCTCGCCCACTTCCATTGGGACACGGTTAGTTGCGACGTGGTTGGCGCATCGCTTTAATCCCAGCAGCTTGTTTGACAAGCTCTTAACACTAATTGAACTTGTGTGGGTGATTGTGCACATGTGTGTGTGTGTGCGAGTGAGTGGGGGCGATTCCTTTGTAGACAACTCTTTGACTCCCTAACGATGCGCCGTCTCAATTGTACTCGCGATTGCGACATCAAAGGCGCGTGATATTCGCCACATTCCAAGAACACTCGGCGTGCTCTTCCGGAAATCAGCTCAATATGCGCAACCCCCTGCAAGAGTCAAGTTTTATTTCTCTGAAATTATTTAAAATTTAAGGAAAGTAGTTTACCAAGACTGCTTCGGCTGTTTTCTTCTAAAGCTTCAGCGACATTCCCTGTTCACGGACCTCTTCTCGGGGTGGACAAGATACCGTCAATCGGCATTTACTTTTAAACTTATTGCGCCTGGCATATAAATTGGCTTGCTGAACTTTATGAACTCACGCGGGATTAACTTGTACCTTTGATTGAATTTCTTTCTGCTCCACGCGAACTTGCCTCTCACCCGCCCGGTGCCAGGCCAGGGGAATCGGATAAAACACCGCGCCGAGTGCAAAAGTCGTCGTCTTTGGCAAATCTTGCTCTGCCGGCCAAGACCGCCGAATGCCGACTGTCTGTGGCTGTGGCTTTGGCCGGAGAACAGCTGCCAGACGCCGGCAAGTAAGTGGTAGCAGGGGGAGAGAGGTAGGTGAGGTGAGGTCTCAATCTCAGCAAGTGGAATTAGGCGTTTCCCGTGCAAGTGGCCCCCTCGTTGGGATCGGGCTAACAATTTGAAAATTTATGCTTCCCATCTGCCGCTTGTGCTGCTGATTTTTGATTGTGCAACTGGGAGCCACTGCGGCAGCTACCTTTGCTCCTGGACTCGGCTCTTAAGTGGCCGTGCGGCACAATTGGTTTGGGACTTGTTTCAATTAAGACGCATTACAGCCGCGCGCGCTCACTCGGCTGCTCTCTACCTTCGATTGGCTGCGAAAGTTTTTACGCTTTTCTGCGGGAGATTCTATTAAAAAGTTTGGACAGAGCGAAGAGTCGAAAGGGAGGGGTGGTGAACTGCTGGAACACGGCAGGAATAGTTTTTGCGCCACGCAGAAACCGAGAAAAGTAATTAAAATTCAAATAGCAGACAAACATTTACATTAACATTTGCCACGGGGACGGTCCCACGGATCGGAATACTCGGATCGAATTGGACTAGGGCCGGGCTGGTCTGGCGCTGCGTATGCTCAGTGCATGCGGAGTGGGGCTCATCAGTTAGTCGGCTTTAAGCTGAAGTGACGTCGTCGTCGTCGTCGCTTTATTAAGCGACCCTCCCCGGCAGCTGGAGCATTGTGCAGCGCCTTTGTGTTTGGCCTGGCGCCAGTCTGGCGCGCTACTCCACAAAGTATGCGATACTTTTGTGCTCTAGGTAAAAATCAGGCGTGTCTGCTGCGAGTGTATGTGTGTGTGTGGGTGTGCATGAGTGATGACTCTTGGCGTGTGCTGCGTAGTCTCGAGCGTAGACAATGTCGGCATGATTATACTCACACACACACACACACAGATTCAGACATCTTCCCTCACACGACATCGCCAAGCGAGATTATTAATATTGTATTTAATGTGTGTGGGTGCGAGTGTGTGTGGCCCAGAGACATTTCATTATTTGCCTTGTTGGCGATGCCAAATGGAAATTGAGTGTGTGCGAACACACTTGAGACCTGAGAACAGAGCACGGAGCATTTACCTACCTGCAGCTGGGAAGAGTCTGCCTGTCCTTGAAATTGGTTTAGTTTCATATCTTTATGTTTGCTTTAATAGGTGGGTGACACTTTAAAAACTTTAACAAGACACCCTATGACACTCTAGTTAAATATTATTGTAGAATATTGTGCATTTTTTTCGAACAATCACGATGGCTGAAGTCGAGTGTGCTTGATTGTGAGGTACCCAATAACTAACACCAAATGATTTTTTCAATATTAAACTTCTGTATTTCACGTATTCTGTATTGCATACTCAATACGTCTTGGAAATCAGTTCACTCGTAGAAATAGTTTTTAACCCTTGGGTATATTAATTTATGGCAGGAGTTTGCAACGCACCTTAATAAAGCATATAATCCAGCCATGCCTGTTTGACCGTCCGCTCGTCTGTCCGTTCGTCTGACTATTGCAACGCAAACTAGTCTCTCTTTTGCATCCCTTTTTTGATAAAACTTGACACACATGCTTTATTATTTCTGCTTCCTATAAATTAATCGGGAGAGTCAGATCGAACCGATATATCGTATAACTACCATACAAAGTATCAGCCGATTTTAATTTATTTGTAAAGATATTTCAAACAAATGTACTATATCGGACCCTTTTATATTTATTAAATGCATTTCGTGTATATAATTTATTAAAATTTGATCAATATCACATTTAGATGCCACTAGAAATATTGGAAGAAATACAGATTGCTGTCTAAAGATCAGTTTAAATTTAAGAAACAATAAGATTTATTCAGCAATTCAAAGATACAGTTTTATATTTTGATACGAGGGTCGTTTGATAAGTCCGTGACTTTTTGTATTTGCCGCGCACCTGCTCTAAATACAACACTGCTCCTGTCAGCAGTTATCGATTAACAGCTGACTGTAAAATTTTGAGAAAGCTGCGTTTTTTGGTTTGCGTTTTATAGGCATTGAAAGCAGACGATCTCGTGAATTTTAACGAAAATGGAAAAAAGTGAATTTCGTGTCAGCATGGCAAAATTTCATAAATTGGGCTACGAACTGCTACCCCATCCAGCATATTCTCCAGATTTAGCCCCCTGTGACTATTTTTTGTTTCCAAACATGAAGAAATGGCTCGGCGGTAAGAGATTCGGGTCATCACAGAAACAAACGACTATTTTGAGGGCCTTGAGAAAACCTATTATTTGGAAGGAATAAAAAAATTGGAAAAACGCTGGACTAAATGTATAGAGCTAAAAGGAGATTATGTTGAGAAATAAAACGCTTCTTTGACGAAAAAAATATATTTTATTCAAAAAGTCACGGACTTATCAAACGACCCTCGTATCATGACAAATTAAAATATCGGCTGGAATGTTCTTGGGTAGTTGTACGATATACCGAACTGGTGAAAATCATGTTGACTTGTTTACATCGTGAACTAGTAAGAAGTATGTGTAAGTATGAAAAAGATGTCTTTAAAACTAAGACAAGTGTGCGGTATACGCATAGACGCACGGACATACGTTTAACGAACCTTCCTCAAGCGGTTCTGCATCCGTATACCATCTGCATCTTGCATCTGTTCTTAATTTTATTCTTAGCCTTGTTCTAATCACTCCATTAAATACTTCTCGTAATAAGCCTATTCTTGCTCCCTATTCCTCTACATACATTTTTATACCCTTCGACCATTGAAAATGCTCAAAAAAGGGTATACTAACTTTGAGCAAATATTTGTAACAGACAGAAGGAGGCGTAGGAGACTCAACAAAGTATATATTAATATATTCCTGCTCAGGATCATTAGCCGAGTCGATTAGGCCACGTCCGTCTGTTTGTCCGGATGTCCGGAAAGCCAGATGAACACATAGATCTCAGCTATTATAAAAGCTAGAGACACCAAATTTAGCATTATGGTTTCTGTTTACCAGGCGCAGATCAAGTTTATTTCAAATGTTGTTCAAATGGTACATGCACGTATTCATATACAGCTGTTTGCTTATGAAGGCTTACGTTACGTTATTTCTATTAAGGAGTAGTATCGTGATTATGGACTCTTTACGTTTAAAAAAAGGTCGAAGGGTATCCCACTGTCGCGTGCCGCTCGACTGTTGCACTTGTTTTAAGTCCTTATACTCGGTTTTACTTCTCACTTTCACTATCAGGTTCAGACGTTGACTCTCTCTAAAATGCCGATAGCATTGTTTGGATAGCGTCTCTGCAGTCCAAGCTTTTACTTTTCTCGTTTTCAGGGACTTCTCATTTCTCTAACAGCGGCCTTGCAACGAGCGTATCCGAATCCCTCGGACCCTAAGAGACGTCGCTGAGGGGGATCGTAAGTCTTTGTGAGGCACTTGTATGTATAATTCTTCACAGGCGTCGTGGGTCAAACTTTCTAATTGGCGCTCTATAAGAATCCACATACACATTATGGGAAAGCAGATATCTCCTAAGCTATATCCCTTTTCTAAAAATGATCTCTTTACGTCTTAAAGCCATAGCCCGAATGTACCTTAAATCATAACAAAACGGGTATAACGCCCCGGAAAGCGTTTTAGCGGGCAGGTTTCCGTTCTCGTATATCATCAGGAACAATTCAATATCAAAGCAGAGTCCGCCCATAAGCGGGAGCACACACTGGCGCACACACACCAATACACACTGGCACACTCGCAGTTACAGTTAGAAAGAAGAGTAACCCGTAACCCGCTGATGGCACAGCGTGCGCTGCAAAGTATGCAACAGCAATGCGAAAACACAGCGCAGAGGTCGCCTCCCCCCTCACCCACCCAACGAGGGGTTCCACGTATGCAGAGCACGCGTTGATAACGTAAAGCACGAAGCGGGCAGCGGCCGGCGGACAGCGGACAGCGGATAGCGGCACCAACAGCGCAGCATGGACATAATTAATTTGGATCCTTTTCCTCATCTCGGTATTTTTTTTCGCCCGGTTTTGTTTGGTCGCCGCCCGCAACTGGGCGGCAATTTGTTGCTGTTTGCTGGCGGATCGTGTTGGTTACTTTTTTGCGCCGGCGTTACTTTTGCGTGCAACCAGAAATTAATCAAGTGCTAGTTACGCAGTGCGCGCGGTTTTTAATTAAAGCAGCGAGCAGCATCAAAGCAAACTTTGCAGAGCACTTTTTTCGCGCACTGTGTTTTGCAGTACCTTAAAGCTTAAAGCAGCAGCTGCAGCTCGATAGAGAGCATGATTTAAAGAGAGGGGGGAGGCACAGGAATGAGCGTTGTAGCTGACAGTCGGGTTCAGGGCGGTTGAGGTGCTGAGGTGTTGCCCAAGCGCCGGCGGCGGCGAGACGAGCGAAATAATAATACAAACCAATTTCATGCTGAATTTAACAGGGGGAGACGCTGCGAGGGGGCACTGCTGCAAAGGGGAGAGCAAACAACAATAGTTGAAGTGTCCTGTCAACAGGCGGCAAGAGCAATTACAACAACAACAGCAGCAGCAGAAACAACAACAGCAACACAAAGGCAGCACGTGCACTGCGCTTTTCGCAGAGGCAGAGGCAACTTGCTGGCAAAGGAGCTATGAGAGGAAGGGGGAGGGAAGTGGAGAAGGGCAGGGAGAAAACACTTGGCCTTGGGCAATTTTAAAGAAAACTTTTGTGCTGCGCTGAATTATCACACGTAGCGCAACGCGGCAACTTGCAGCATATGTCTCGCTGGCGCTGACTGGCTTGCCCTCTTTCTCCATCTTCTTCTCCCACATTCTCTCTCCTTCTCTCTCTCTCTCTCTGTTTGTGAGCTGTTCTGCTCTAGCCAGCAGCACCTCAGGCACACCTCGCTTCTCGCTGGGGCAAATGAAACGCGCAGCAGACCCCACGCCGACGTGTCTCGCATAATTTGCACCAAGTGCACAACAATAGCCGCAGCTCCCCTGCCCCACCCTCCTCTTTCCACTCCTGTGCTGCCTGTCAGCACCAAGCATTAGCATTAGACTTCAGCAGGGCTGAAGAGGGGGCGTGGCAGGATACGCGTGAAATATTAGAAATTAAAAAACACATGACAAGCGGCGCGGGCACTTTGATTTGTCTGCCACAGACGCAGCAGCAGACGCGGACAGAGGCGCAGGGCGGGCTCAATCCGCTAGCATTCCCATGCCCAATCACACTTTTAATATCTCAAAGTCAAACAGAGCCAGCCAGAACAACAACAGCAATCGGAACAGCGACAACGACAATGGGGACAACAGCAACAACAGCGCCCATTCGCTGGGGGTGTGTCAATAAATTAGAAAACACCTGTTTTTTCCGAGGGACCCTGTCGACAGATGTACGCGCTGTGCGAGTGTGTGTGTGTACGTAATGAAAATAAGCACGATATTATGCCGACTACATAATTTGTGGGGATTGGCGAGTTACGGATGTGGCCTACCCCTACCGCTGCCCCTTCCCCCCGGGCTCCTCTTGCCTCCTGCGTTTGTGCCCGCGCGTAATTTATGCTTTTTGCTACTTGGCCGCATTTCGCGGTTTTTTATTGCTACGTGTTGGCTCGGCGCGTCGCGACGCAGTGCCGAACGGAGAGCGGAGGGGAATGAGGGAGGAGGGGTGAGGGGGAAGCCAACCAGGCTGCACCGTGCTGGCCATAATGTCGTCATGACAGACGCGGCCATAAAAGATAATTATGATTCCGGTAATAGGTTTTATTTTCGCGTGTACCTCTTTTGTTCATACAGGCTCTCCTCCTCTCCCCCTCCCCTCCCCTGCCCACATGGCTGTGCCCTGCTACCTTCCGCCATTTCGCTCATTGCCAAAACTGACGCCATGTTTGCGCCTCTTGTTGTGGCTGGCCCGGGCTCAGGCCCGCCCGCCTGGCTGCCAAAGGTCGTCCGCGGGCTGGCGGCGTCTGCAATCCAACGTTTACTTTCCGGGTGACCAACGTGGCATAGAAATTATGCGCATTATACGCGTCTCGCTTCAGCGCCTTGCTAAAAAATTATATCCGCGTGGCTTATGCGAAAAATAAGGAAAGTTCTTTGATAAATCGCAAGCGGTTTCAGTTGTGTGTTACATTTTAATTAGCGCGTGGCCCCCTTACACGCAATTCAGGAAGGGTGAAAAGAAAGAGAGAAAGAGAGAGAGAGAAGGAAAGCTAAATAGAGTAGGGGTGAGGGGTAGTGCTAACTGCCTTGTAGGTGATGTGAATCAATGCGCCGTGTTTGTTATTCTAATGAACTTGTCAGGCTTATGAAGATTAATGCCACCTTCGCCGCGCCGTTTCAATTAGATCGAATCGAGAGAAGACTTTGCCAGTTTTTGGGCAGAGAGGGGTGTGAGAGGGGAGGGAGCTCTACAGTGCTAACAAAGAGTAATTGTCCCAACATGATAATTGTCTTAGCTGCGAATGCAAATTGAGCGACTGTCAGGCGCGCGTGATTAATGGTCGCGCTTGACCCAGTTTCAATTAGACACGAGGTCGACGGGGAGGTTACGGTCGCCAGAGGAGGAGGGTGGTCCCGTCTTGAATGTAGCCGCACCCTTTGCGAAATCATTGGCGAAAATCAAACAGCTCGGCGAGCGAGCGGAAATGACAGCCTTTGACGTCTAATGGAAAACGTGTGCGGGCATAAAAATGGCCGCTAAGAAAATGCATAAAAATGTGAGAAGGCAAACAGACAGACGTACGCAAGCAAGAGGGAGGGAGGGGGGAGGGACTGGGCGTGAGACGGGCACAGCCATGTGTGAAAGGACATGCAAGGACAAACGGAAGTCACATACGCAAACTTCGCTTATCGCGCGTCCACGACACAAAGTTACTTTTGCACCAAAGTCCATAAAATATTTTTATACACCCGATTCAGATGCAGATACACATATACTTCTGTCCCAGCTGGGCATACCTCCACGTAACTGGAGCACAAGGACTACCCAGGGAGAGCCAAGAGCAGAGCGAATGGGAAATTGTTTACACAAGTCATAAGCATTTTTTAGCGAGCCAGCCAGCCAAGCCATTCCGCCAGCCCGGCCGTCTGTTTGCCAGCGTATAAAAGCTTTGAATTTGCATAAACCTTGCCAGCAGCAGCAGCAAGACGCACAAGGAGGGCATAAGACAGAGGCAGAAGCTTGCAGAGCGGACACCGTGCGCACATCGACCACAGGACTCATCCAGTTTTAGAGCGAAAACTTTCCACAACTGCAATAATCATAACTGCAATGCCCGACATTGATTTCTAATGTGAAGATTGGCATAAAGATTCGTCGACATCCAAGCGCCGCGGCGCCTTTAATCGCTCCCTCGCAGAAGGTCCACTTCGAGGACTGCGCGGACATCCCCGCAAGTGTTTGAATTTAGCGACAAGTCCATAAAGCAGCTAAAGTTTCAGCCATAATTCGGACGCTTTAGTTTTATGGAAATTGTCCGGGCACAGTGGGTCATCAAGTGGTGAATCAGTGATTGAAATGGATACCCTAAACCGAAGGTGGTGTGCTCTCATACAACCCACCCTACGAGGGTTAGATCATTAAGTGGAGCAGGGCGGGGTGTGTGTGCTTAGGTGCACGTTATTTGAACAGCCATCCGAGAAAAGTGCCAGCCTGATAAAGCACAAATATCAAGTTCTAGTCCGTTCCTGAAATTTAACGTACGAGATAAACATATAAAATGGAAATGATAATCTAAAAGAAGTTTAACTATAATGACTATACCATTTAAAGGTATTTTATATTATTTTATTTTTTACTTTATACGAGGGTCGTTTGATAAGTCCGTGACTTTTTGAATAAAATATATTTTTTTCGTCAAAGAAGCGTTTTATTTCTCAACATAATCTCCTTTTAGCTCTATACATTTAGTCCAGCGTTTTTCCAATTTTTTTATTCCTTCCAAATAATAGGTTTTCTCAAGGCCCTCAAAATAGTCGTTTGTTTCTGTGATGACCTCTTCATTTGACCCGAATCTCTTACCGCCGAGCCATTTCTTCATGTTTGGAAACAAAAAATAGTCACAGGGGGCTAAATCTGGAGAATATGCTGGATGGGGTAGCAGTTCGTAGCCCAATTTATGAAATTTTGCCATGCTGACTACACACGTGTGCACCCGTGCATTGTCCTGATGGAACAGCTTTTTTTTTTCGCCAAATGCGGTCGTTTCTGCTTCAAATCAATATCGAATCTGTCCAAAAGCTCTGAATAATATTCGCCGGTGATCGTTTTACCCTTTTCAAGGTAATCGATGTGAATGATACCTTGTGCATCCCAAAAAACTGTGGCCATGACCTTGTTGGCCGACAGACCCACCTTGGCCTTCTTTGGTGCACGTTCACCCGGAGAAACCCACTGTCTTGATTGTTCTTTGGTCTCTGGTGTGGTGTGGTGGATCCATGTTTCGTCTACGGTAACGAAACGGCGCAAAAATTCGTTTGGATTGCGGTTGAACATCGCCAAACACTCCTTTGAAATGGTCACACGGTTGCGCTTATGGTCGTGTGTGAGCAATCGCGGCACCCATCGCGCGGAAAGCTTTTTCATGTCCAAATATTCATGTAAAATGTGATGTACCCGTTCAGTTGAGATGCCTACAGCCTCAGCTACCTCACGCACTTTCATTCTCCGATCATCCAATATCATTCCATGGATTTTGTCGACGATTTCTGGCATGACGACCTCTTTTGGGCGACCTGAACGTTCGGCATCACTTGTACTGGTACGACCACAACGGAACTCAGTAAACCATTTCTTAACCATTGAAATTGATGGTGCAGAGTCCCCATAATATTTATCAAGTCTTTCCTTGGTTTCGGTGATGGATTTTTTACGCAAAAAATAATGCTTAATTAGCACACGAAATTCACTTTTTTCCATTTTCGTTAAAATTCACGAGATCGTCTGCTTTCAATGCCTATAAAACGCAAACCAAAAAACGCAGCTTTCTCAAAATTTTACAGTCAGCTGTTAATCGATAACTGCTGACAGGAGCAGTGTTGTATTTAGAGCAGGTGCGCGGCAAATACAAAAAGTCACGGACTTATCAAACGACCCTCGTATGTTTTTATGTTATTTATTGTTTAATCAGTAAAGTTATTGCTACATGCAAAGATTAGTCTTTAACCTAAGTAAGTCCAACTAATTAATCATAATTTAAACAGAATCTATAAATAGGATCTGAACAGTTTATCTAATCGGACTCTACTTATTGGCTACTATATAATTGGGTTTTGAGTTTTGATTTTAAATATTTCAATGCCCTTGTGAAATCCCTTAAAGCACCTTAGGAGACATCTCTAACCCTTTAAAGATTATAATTCATTATGCAAAAATCTTATTGTTTTTTTTTTTGTGTAAATAATATACCTGCAAAATTAAATCAAAATCATATGACTGGCATACGACGATTGTTCAACATAAGCTGAGCCTAAAAAATAAAAATATTTTTTGAAAGCAGTACTCTATTTTTTACGACACTCCAAAGATGCACAGATCTCTTTAATCAGTCAAATTTTTTTGAAGTCGGCAAAAAGGCTTCCCGACGTTCAGTAATACTGTCAGTTTTCCATATCTTACAACTGATTCAAATGCCTTGACGTTAAAATAATAATAATTATTAAGGGAATTAAATAAAACCACCCGACTACGCAGCATGTTGGAAGAGTTTATCTGTAACAGCAGTGTTATGAGACGGTATTGCTTGGTATTTGTTGACCGATCTTTGTACAATGAATCTGTTAAAATGAGAATTTTCGTATGAAGTCCATAAGTCGTTTTCGAAATAATAAATAATAAAATCATAACCAACTAAAGTAATACAGTAATTATCGCTTACTCTCTTTATCTCATTAAAATCTTTAATCTTTAATTGGATTAAAAGATTTCCTTAATATGATATAAATATTGTTAACAAGTATAGAACTATGCGAAGAAAATATATGTTAAAAACTGCAAATCATAAAACTTTCAGCATGTTAAAGGTTTCGTTTACGGTTTTACGCATTTCCGAACACCCTATATTTTTGCTTATAATCAACGTCTGGGACTAAATAAATAATCAATGTGGTTCTGTCAGTTTAGGTTAAACGACATTTTGTACCGCGACATGTTTGCCGTCGTCGAGCTTGTCCATATCACTGCTTGTGCTTGTGGGCTTGTCAATGATTTCGATCCATTCTTCGGAAGCTTGTGGATGATTGATGACACCTAATTGATGAACATCGTCGTGGGTAATTCTGATGACGTTCTCTTCCCCAAATAAACGACAACCAGACTTCACGTGCAAACATTTACCCTTGGCGAAGACTGAGCCTGGGCAACTGTAAAGCGATGGCTTTAAGTGCTCCTGCTCGACAAGCTGCACGTGAAACGGGGCGCATGGGGAATTGCGGGCTTGCGTCGAGACATTTTCCAGGTCACAGGTGCTTTTGTTGTCCGCATTAGATTTGCCTGTGACATTTGGCCACACAAATCTCTCGCTTGCTGTGTGTGTGCGCGCTGGCCTTTTTGCTCTGTACAAGTCTGCCCATTTGGCTGTAAAATTTATTTCATTTGGACCGACCTCATCCGTGCCTCGCCTATGTCCGTGCCGTCCACTACACGCGTGACGCTGACAGTTTTATGGCAAAGTTAAGCCGATATCAACGGCAGGACACATGCCGCTGCAGGACGATTCCCCGCTCTGCCGCTTGAGCAGCTCCAGCCGCTGTGTCCATAAAAGTGCAAAATTTAAAGCCTTTTTTGGTCATACCTTTTCCAACAAGTGGGCGGAGCAGGGACAGGAGGGCGTGGAATGGCTGATGGGTGGGGACGCGTTGTAGTCTTTCTTTGTGTGCTGCTATTTTGTATACAAAAAGGTTTTTAGGTTTTCCACAAAGCTTTTCAATGAAATCATTCATGGTTAAAGCAGATAACAGATTGCGACATTCCTGTCGAGTGTTTCGAACCGGGCGCCGAAAACCCGACACGCCCGGTTCGCATTTAATCTGTACAATAAATTTTCATTAAACTGACAAATTTGATGAGTAAAATAATAACTCTATATATAAAATGGTCGAATATTAAAGCAGTTAACGGATTAGTAGACCTTTGTTCTGACTCTCAATGTGATATATTTATATAACCATTGAATTGTTTAAAATATTCAACTAAAGTATAACCTGGTTTCTATAGAATTCTCCGATCACTCATCACAAATCTATCACTTGAATGCAACAGCTCTTATGTATCGTTATGACCATTTAATCACCTCATATTTGCCATCATTTGGCACAGGGTACACTAAGGTCATGGTGTCAGCTGGTTGGGTTTCCAGTCTCTGGCACCTGCGACTTTGCGTACTACATAGAACCAAACGGGTAACTCATCTTTCAGTTTACAGGGCAAGACAAGGCAAGCGCAATGTACATGACGCCATGGAACATTCACCTTCTGGCAGTATTTTTCCTGACTTTGAGTTCTCTGGTCAGCGGGCAGGGGGAAGAGGAGAAGAGCCACTCCACCTCGGTGGCGGGCATGGTGAATCTGCTGCAGATGGAGTCCGAGCTCATCGAGAATCTCAGCAACTATGCGGATGAACTGGAAAAGAAACTCCACATAGTACGAGGGTAGGTTGAAGAGTTTCATTCAAAATGGAAAGTTAAATTACCCTCTGGCTTATCCCAGTTTTGTGTCGGAAATGCGCACGCAAAGCGACAAGGCGATGGCCGAGTCGGAACACTTTGTGGCCAATCCCCTCAACGCATTCTCACTCATTCGTCGCATGCATGAGGATTGGACACGCTGGCAGCACTACATGGAGCAGCCGGTGGGCCTGCAGCAAATAGACTTCCTCAGACAACAGCGACATCAATTGCCCACAAGCACCGACCTTGAGGAGGCGAGCACTGCAATATACCGGATACAGTCCACCTACGGTTTGAGAATCTCCGACATTGCCAAGGGACTGCTCAATGGCAGAGAGTATAAGTGAGTAGCATGGAAAATTACTTCAGCCTATCAAATTAATTGCTCTCTTTTGTCTGTATGGTATCTGCATCTGTATCTATATCTGTTCTGTACCTGTGCCACAAATCATGTGTGTGATATCATGACATTATTTAGTGTCAGCTTAAACGCATTAGACAGCTATGCTCTGGGTAAGTATCACTTCGATCAGCAGAAATTTGGTGAGGCGAGTGAGTGGATCTATCAAGCAATCCAATGGCTTCAGAGAGAGCATGAGCTTTCCCTACCACTCAATCTGGATCGAACGGAGGTGCTACATGTTTATGCCGAAGCACTCGTTGAAATGAGTAAGTCTACTCTGCAAAATATGTTGGATTTGATTTTTATTTAGAACTCGTTGCAGAGCGCTATAATGATGCATTGACAACTATTAATTCAGCATTATCACTCCGAGGAGATAATGTGAAACTTCTTCTCCGAAAGTCGGAAGTCGAGACTCTGATAAGAACGGAGCCTAATGTTCAACCCATACCGGTAGGTAAAATTTATTAAAGTGATTTAAACACAATTACTTAGATTATCTTGTCGCAGTACCTATTACAAGCGGTTGGTGACTATGAAAGGGGCTGTCGAGGTGAGTTCCTCAAAACTTCGCGGCTCCACTGTGTCTACAACCAAACGAACTCACCGTTCTTGAGACTTGCACCACTGAAAATGGAAATAATTGAACTGGATCCGTATATGGTGATTTACCACGATGTAATATCGCCCAAAGAGATAAGTCAGCTGCAAAGCATGTCTGTGTCGGAACTGCAACGCGCCACCGTCTTTAAAAAGGAGTCAGGAAAGAACGAAGTGGCCAAAACTCGGACTTCGCAGGTTGCCTGGTTTCCAGACAGCCATAATGAGTTAACAATGCGTATCAATAGACGCATTGAGGATATGACACGCTTCGATCTCTACGACTCGGAGATGTTACAAGCCATGAACTACGGCCTAGGCGGCCACTATGACACCCACTTCGATTATTTTAACTCGTCCCTCGTATGTAATCTACATACTTAAGTAATCGATTATGGTTTATTACTAGATATATATTATTTCGTTGCAGGAAACTAGTCTGACGAGAGAGAACGGAGATCGTATTGCAACGGTTCTGTTCTATGTGAGAACTACCCAAATATATTACGATGAACAAACCTTAATATTTTGTATTTACAGCTTACAGATGTAGAACAAGGAGGCGCAACAGTATTTCCGGATATTGAGAAAGCTGTTTTCCCACAGAAAGGAACTGCCATCATGTGGTACAATCTAAATGATGACGGAGAGGGAAATACTAAAACACTTCACGCAGCTTGTCCCGTAATTGTGGGATCCAAATGGGGTGGGTACAAAAAAGTGTTTAAATACCCACAATATACTTCAATAATTTAATGCTGTCTTTCAGTTACTAACAAGTGGATTCGCGAATATCAGCAGCTTTTCCGAAGACCTTGTGTAAAAAATAAATAACTTAAGCGGTGTTCATCACAAAAAATTTCTTTTAATGGATATATTACATGGGCTAGAAATTCCTAGAATGGAAATGAATTTTTTAAGTAAATTTAAATGTAAATCTTTAACGCAGTTGTCTTTGAGTGCGCTAATTTGTATAAAATTAAATATAATGGCTACAAAATGCTCCTTTCTTGGGAGGTAATTTATTTATTTGATCCATATCTCTTTCCTTGATGCTAGTTTTTAAACAGATTTTTGCGAAATGTTATTTGCCACGAAAACATCATGTAAAGTTTAACCATACATTTTTTTAAAGATTCCCACAGACTTACCTCACCATCGTCATTTTACTTTCCGATCACATTAATCGATTCACTGCTCTTTTTTACAGTTTGGGATCGCATTGAAATTTCAAAAATACGTTGATATATCAACCAGTTTAGAATATGATTTAGTTAGAAAGTTTTATATATAATTAAATAATTGATTTGCGGGGGCGTAACATCCAACATTTTAAAAAAACCTCATCTGCTCAGAGTATGAACCTTCATTATAAATTTGGGGTCTCTACGGAATTGGGACAGACAGATGGAGTTGGCTTAATCGACTCGGCTAGTGATCCTGAGCAAGAATATACGAGGTGTGTCCAAAAAGTATGGGGACTTTTCAAATTTCGGGGGAATCTAGGTTGCCAGACTGTGGTATAATCGCTGCCCACTTGACCAACACAATTTTTTAAAAAATATTTTGTTGTGCAGACTTTCAGAAAGCGGCTTCGAAATCAGTGTTTATAAATTATTCTTAAATAACTTTTTTGTTAAACATCCGATCGGAACCAAGTTTTAAGAAATCATTTAAAGGTTACTAGTTATTGTGTTTACCACAATTGAACATTAAAAGCATTAAAATAACGCAGAATTTGGCGTGGCCAAAATCTAAAATAAATAGTCAAACATCCGGACATGGCTATATTAACTCGCCTTTTGGTGCTGCTTACGAATTCTTTCTGCTAAAATATATGAAAGGGTACAAGCAGTATTGTTTTTCGGCAAAAAATTACCTTTTAAGTGCTAATCAAAGTTAGATAGTAATCCATGTACAATTTGTACATTACATTAAAATGGAACAACTATGTATATGTCATAGCTTCAATAGAAACAATCGAGTTGAAATAGAGATTATTTATCATCTTTAAAATGCTCAAGTGATTGGAGTAATTATAGCTGTCAATGAGTACATTGCGGTGGATATAAATTCAATAAATTCAAATTTCATGACAACTTAGATATTTAAATACAAATTTTATGATATCAATGTGAAGGAGGCATAATTTAAATTATTTTAAAGTTCAGGTTTGATGCGTTTATATCAGTTCAAAGACCTACAATTGTTTCATATATCTTTAAGTCGCTTAATATATTTGATCGTAGAATAACCGGCCTCCCATGGAATGTGCCGATAGAAGTCACTGACTACAAATCGTGCAGTTGAGAGCATCAGCTCGAGAGTGCCCTAATCAATGTAGTGTTAAGACCATTCAATCACCTCGCACGCGTGTCTCTTTTGTCACTAATTCGCACAGGGTACGTTGGGGTCATGGTGCCAGCTGGTGAGGCTTCCACTCTCAGCTCACGTACTACCAACTACTTGTTGGGGCGCAATCCAATGCAGCTTGTACACACCGGGAAAGCCGAACAGCCGGCGAAGCGTCGCGTTTAATTAAATGTTGCTTGTCGCTATCGTGCGTCAAGTCGCTTTGCACCGCGACGCGTCGAGTCGCTTATCAATCTGGGAAATGAAAAATAATAACAGTAAGCACCAGCGACTTGGCGTACTACAAAGCAAGCGGTAAACGCTTTTTGCCAGCCAGGTGTATTTATAAACATTTATCTCGCGCCAACGTCAATTTGGAACGTAGCGAGTAACTCACCATTCAGTTGAACCGGGAACGTTGACAAACTCACACGGCTGGTGCAATGCAGTCGAAATCATGGAATCTCCGCCTTGTGGCAGTATTTTTCCTGACTTTGAGTGCTCTGGTCAGCGGGCAGGAGGAAGAGGAGAAGAGCCACTCCACCTCGGTGGCGGGCATGGTGAATCTGCTGCAGATGGAGTCCAACCTCATCGAGAATCTCAGCAACTATGCGGATGATCTCGAAAAGAAACTCCACATAGTGCGAGGGTAGGTTGAAGAGTTTCATTCAAAATGGAAAGTTAAATTACCCTCTGGCTTATCCCAGTTTTGTGTCGGAAATGCGCACGCAAAGCGACAAGGCGATGGCCGAGTCGGAACACTTTGTGGCCAATCCCCTCAATGCATTCTCACTCATTCGTCGCATGCATGAGGACTGGACACGCTGGCAGCACTACATGGAGCAGCCGGTGGGCCTGCAGCAAATAGACTTCCTCAGACAACAGCGACATCAGTTGCCTACTAGCACCGACCTCGAGGAGGCGAGCACTGCAATATACCGGATACAGTCCACCTACGGCTTGAAAGTCTCCGACATTGCCAAGGGACTGCTCAATGGCAGAGAGTATAAGTGAGTAGCATGGAAAATTACTTCAGCCTATCAAATTAATTGCGTTCTTTTATCTGTATCTGTATATGTATCTGTATCTGTTCTGTACCACAAACTATATGTGTGACATCATGACATTATTTAGTGTCAGCTTAAACGCATTAGACAGCTATGCTCTGGGTAAGTATCATTTCGATCAGCAGAAATTTGGCGATGCTTGTGAGTGGGTCTACCAAGCGATCGAATGGCTTCAAAAGGAGCAGGACCTTCCCCTACCACTCAATCTGGATCGGACGGAGGTGCTACATGTTTATGCCGAAGCACTCGTCAAAATGAGTAAGTTTACTCTGCAAAACATGTTGGATTTGATTTTTATTTAGAACTCGTTGCAGAGCGCTATAATGATGCATTGACAACTATTAATTCAGCATTATCACTCCGAGGAGATAATGTGAAACTTCTTCTCCGAAAGTCGGAAGTCGAGACTCTGATAAGAACGGAGCCTAATGTTCAACCCATACCGGTATGTGAACCTTGTTAAAGTGATTTGAACCGCAATTACTTACACTATCTTGTCGCATACTCTTTGTAGTACATGATACATGCGGCGGGTGCATATGAAAGGGGCTGCCGAGGCCAGTTCCGGAAGCCTTCGAAGCTGCACTGTGTCTACAACCAAACGAACTCACCGTTCTTGAGACTAGCACCACTCAAAATGGAAATTGTGGAACTGGATCCGTATATGGTGCTGTACCACGATGTAATATCGCCCAAAGAGATCAGTCAGCTGCAAAGCATGGCTGTGTCAGAGCTGAAACGCGCCACGGTTTTCAACAGGGACTCGGGCAAGAATAAAGTGGCCAAGACGCGAACGTCGAAGGTTGCCTGGTTCCCTGACATCACCAATGAGTTGACGAAGCGTATCAATAGACGCATTGAAGATATGACTCGCTTCGATCTCTACGGCTCGGAGATGTTACAAGTCATGAACTACGGTTTGGGCGGTCACTACGGCAGCCATTTCGATTATTTTAACGCGTCAGTCGTAAGTGAACTAAATAAGTATTCGGATATGATTTATCCTAAGATATATCATTTAATTTCAGGCAACTAATTTGACGAGAATGAGTGGCGATCGAATTGCAACCGTTCTCTTTTATGTAAGTATTACCCAAATCTTTTACGATGCACTAAGTTTAGAAAACATGATATTTTGTGCTTACAGCTAACAGATGTAGAACAAGGAGGCGCTACAGTTTTTCCGGATATTGAAAGAGCTGTTTTCCCACAGAAAGGATCTGCCATCATGTGGTACAATCTAAATGATGACGGAGAGGGAAATACTAAAACACTTCACGCAGCTTGTCCCGTTATTGTGGGATCCAAATGGGGTAAATACTAAAATTTGATTACTTTCCTCAAAATACTAAAGTATTCAAATGTTACCTTTCAGTTACTAATAAATGGATTCGGGAGCGCCGGCAGCTTTTCCGAAGACCTTGTACCAAGAAAGAAAACATATAGCGATTCTCATAAGAAATATAACAGTTGTGAGGCAAACCACAGTGCTAGGGCCAAAAAATAAGTTTACAATTGTCGTGATAAGAAAATAATAATAAAAGATTAATAATCGTGATAGTGATGACAACGTGAGTACTTAACACTTTGCTTCAGAAATTTATTTAAAGTATTGTAATATTAAGAAATCGACTGTAAGGAACTGAAATATACATGAGAAATACATACATGACCTTTAATTTCTGTATGTCCGATGGGATATAAACTCAACTATTTGATCTATACCAAAGAAAATAATTTTTTTACCTTTTGGGGTTGGTGGGTGTGTCATCTAATATTAAAAATAAACTTGACCTACGTATGGTTAACAGAAACCTTATTGCCAAATTGGGTATTTATGGCATTTCTAGTAGGTTTTATCTGCGCGTTTATCGGCTGTATTTCATTCTCAAATTAGAGAAATTTCCATACATACATGACTTGAAAATCTATTTGAAGCCTGAATGAATCTCTTGTCACTATATAGTGGCCCGCTGGTGCACCGAAATGAAACTGATGTCACGGGGTTCCTTCAAAAGAATGCTGAAGGAACTCTACAGGGCATAGTCAGCGGTACACATGTATGCAAAATCATAGACAAACAAATTTCCGGCGTAATCACTTTACACTCCAAACAAAATCCAACCTTCCCGGCGACCGTTCTCCTCAGTCATGCTCGTCGGGTAGTTAAATGCTTTTTAAAATGCCAACACGGAAAAAATAAAGTGCTGAGTGGTTGTTGCTAGCCGGGTGGATCGCTTGCTTTTGCTTTTGGGATAGGTGAGGCTGAAGTAACCGCACCCGTAGCCACAGCACAGCACATAATTTTAGCATACTCTTAGGCGCCACCGCTGGAGTGTCCCTCCCAACCATTCGTAGCCCCCTCCTCAGGAAATCCAGGCAGGCGTCTGGTGTCTGACACCGCGTACGTGATGTGCAACTTAATGTTTCAATTAGAGGTGAAGTGGCGCTCATGTTGACTGGGCTCGTAGTGGAAGCTGCTTAGGTTATCGTTATCTCAGCCAGTTACCCGCAGGGCGGAGGTGTGTCTGCGGGGCTGTGTGTGTGCGTATCAGTGTCAGCATCTCTATCAGTCTGTGCACTTATCTGCTTTTAAAACTTTTAATAATGAACTGGCGTTTACCACGGAGAAACGTGTGCGTGTTCGCCATGTCAGCGGGGGAAGATCTCCGACTCCGTCCTGCTACTGCTGACTGAGCACTTTTGATAATTTGTTTACCATCCACTCGGCTCACCTTTTGTGCAAGTTATTTGCATTTAGTGCTGCCCAAAGGGTCAGTCAGTCCGAGCTCAAGCTAGAGATGGAGCTGGAGCTGGAGCTGTGTGCGGTGCAGCGTGCATAATGCGTAGATTTAATTGAATTTCACTTGGAAACCGAAACCGGCAACTGAAACTAAAACTGAGAAAACTCAAATAAAACTTTGGCTTGACCACAAATGAAATTTTGCCAGCGAAAAGTTTTGCCAGCTTGCGAGCAAGCAATGTATATCCTGGAAATCCTCAAAAGATTTCTTATTAAAGTTTCCACAAAGGAGCAACCAAATGGCCTGCGGCCTCTGTCCTCGCCGACTTCGGGGACCACCCCGTCGTGTCAATGCGAACGTGCGCACCCAACACCTTTTAATAAAGCGCCAATGTCGATAAATAAAAAATTGCCAACATATGCGAAACGCCGTGCAACTTACAGCGGAACGGTAAGAAGTTCTTTTAGAGCATAGCCGACTTGCGAGTGCGGTTCCTTGTATAACTACGTGTAGTTCAAATTTAAAGTCTATAAGTATATCTATATCAACAGAAAATTCTTCAATTATAAAAAACTAAAAACATAGTCTTACAAAATAATAATATTATATTAAATAAAAATATAATATAGTAAGCATGTCAAAAATTAAATCAAAATATCTCGCCCAAATGTAGCGCATAGCGCTGTGCCTCCTCAGCCTACTACGGCTGTCGAGAACCTCCACCTAAAACGTATTTCATACTGATTGTGTGCACTTTATGATGCGATCTGCGGGGAGGGAGGTGCGCTGGGGGACCGCACAGATGATTACATATGCGCAGACCAATAATTTTGCCCGAAGAATGAAATAAAATAAAAATCAAGCAAGGTTAAGAAATGCTCGTCGTGGGGCAGCATTGATTGTACGAATCTAGTAAAATGCTTTATGCACAGGCGAAGGCAAAAGGGTTGCCGGGCTGCCGGGCCGAACACACACGCACAGATACAAATTTTGTGGTCAATGAAGGAAATATGATTTGGATTTTGTTACTTTGATTACACACATTACATGCGAAAAATGAAAAAGTGGCAGCAGCAGCCTCCTTGCCAGAATCTCCCAGACGGGCTGCAGAGGTTGACTGCGGTGGTGGTGGGACGTGGATGCAACGTGTGTTAAATTTCAGAGTGGTCAGGAGAGGTGGGTAAAGAGAGAGAGAGATATTTTGGCAAGAGAGAGAAAGGGACGGAGAGAGTGCTAGCATCCGTAAAGCATTTGATGTGCCCGTGTCCTCTGCAGGAAATTGAGTTTCTAGTCCACTCACGAGCGTGTGTGCGTGTGTGGGTGTAAGACTGTGTGTGTTTGTGTGTGTGTGTACTTAATGTAAATAATAGCCAGCAAAAGGCAGCAGAAATTTATGCAGGCATTCAAGCGCGCAAATTCGCTTGGCGCGTCTTCTACGACAGCAACATCTCCTTCTCAGGGTCAGTTTGAATTTGCATAGACTGCAAGAGAGTATACCGATTTGTTGTCTCTTCTGTAAGCAATCTTGTGTATTTTATACTGCTTTATATACCAATAACATATTCGTTTACTGCACTTAATAATTCTACACTGAAGAAACACTGTATGGAAATCTATTGTATGGTAAATATTTCCACCTGAAATTCAAATAAAGTCAATTTTATATATCTTCAAAAGTAAGAGTATACAATGATCGCCAAAGAGAACAAAACGATGTTCACTTCTCTTTTGTGTAATTTTTCTACTTTATTCTGATTCGGTCCAACAACGCAGATGCTTGAGAAAATCGATAAATGAAACAGCGATGGGGAACGCGTGAGGGGCGACGAGTGTTTGCCGAGATTTAAGCTATTTAAGTGCTGTAGGCACACAGATTGCCTGGCAGATCTGACAGTTGTTTGGTCAATACTCGATACACAGTTGGCTGCCAAAAGGCACTTGGACTGCGTCTGACCCGCCTTTCAACAAGTCCGCCACTCACCTTGTAACCAAATGCGCTGCGCAGCGACTATTTTCGTACCTGGTTGTCGTCACCTCACGCCACAGCTGGCAAGAGACCGGGCAGGTGCCAAGGCAGGAGAGCAGGGTAACGGAGGGGGATAGGGGCCGACAAATGAGATGCAAACTGACCGATTTGGGGGCGAGCGATTGATTAGAAACGAGCCAAGCATAAATTGATTAAATGTCACTCGAATGCGACTGCACAATCGGCTCACAATCAATTACGAAATGACAAATTTGACGGCGACTGCGATTGGGCCAACAGCGGATGCAGTGTGCATAATCTGGACAGTACGTCAATGCATCGTCCATCCACTGGCTCTCTGGCACTCTGGCACTCCTGGCACTGGACACTCCACTCGCCCCCAGTCCGTCTGCCCGTCTGGGACTGGGCCCAGTTCGTCTGTCAGTTGGAGCAGCCGAAATCAATGACAAAGTTGATTTACGTGCGGTTGGCAATTGTGTTCAAGTGATTCGCAGTAGGCGGGCGGGAGGAGGCACATTTAGGTGGGCGGGGCCATTCGCATATCGAAATGATTTGCTGGCCAACGACAAATGCGGCTAAACGAATTATGTCTAATGGCATTTCAGGTTGAAATGCGATTAAAATGCAATTTGAAATGCAAAACATTTCCCTGCCGTCCTCGACGAGGTGCAGATGGGCAAGCGGCAGGGGAGGGGGTGCCAGATCGGGGCGGACGTAGGCAATTTCATTGTGCAACTTGTGCTGGCTGTGCCGCACTTTAAAGATACTTTGTCTGTCTGCCACATTGGCTGCATGCCAAACGGCTGGCCAAAGTTTTTGCTTCGAAACTTAATGGACGCCGAGACGCAGTAGAAGTAGAAGAAGAAGAGGAAGCGAAGAAATTGCGGTGTTGCATGTTGCATAGTCTGCTCTGGGTGTTGCATGCCACATGATTATAAACATTTGGTGCGTTACCTGCTGACCAGCAGCCAAGCGGGAGAGAGAGAGAGAGCGCGCACAGAGAGAAATTAAGTTTAAATGTCTCAGAACAGCTCAAATCACGCGCGTGGCATGTCTAATTTATGTGCAACTTGCGACAATTAAAAGTCCATTGCGGCAGGCCGAGCAATTCGTCTGCGTTCGACGCTGCCAAGAAATGTTGCACAATGTTTTTGCGTACCTTTGGTACCTCAGTCACTGGCGCGATGTCAACAAAGCATAATTTATGCGTTCGCCTTTTTGTCTGGCATGGAATGGCTCAGGCGCTGCTCCTGGCCAACTAGACAAGCGAACATGACAGCGGCTATGTTCCCCCTCCCCTCCTCCCATCCCAGTCGCCGCTGTCTGAGATAGTTGCGGAATTTCACGTGGAAAAAGTGCAGCCAGAAATTGTTTTAATTAAAACCAGCAGCAGCATCGGCATCGGCAGACAAAGCAGACGCCTCGAAGACGACGCGACAAAGGAGCGACTGCAGTTGCAGCCAGTCGAAGAGGTGTACAGAGTTCTGCGCGATTTAGCCGCCGCATTTGTCATGATCTGTTTATTTTGATAAATGGCCATGCGATTTATTTAGCCAACTCGTGCGACGTGTTGCTGCCTGCGATTTGCACTTTATTAGCGCTTCGCATCGCGTCGCGTCGCGTCTGCGAAATCTATGCGAATTTAATGGCAGCCAGCAAATCGATTGGTATTTTTATGTGCCTATCACCTGTTGTCGGTCTGCTGCGCCCCAAAATATCTCCATTTGCATATCTATAGACTCGACTTCCCAGCTGACAAGGGAACTGCCAACCCCCTGTGGTAGAAGGTGTAACGCACGAAATCAAATCAAGGCGAATGCTCCAGCGGCAGCTGCGCCCCCAGACAAAGCGCCGAACACCTTTCGCAGACAAAGTACGAGTGGCTCCGGCTGAAGTCGTAAATGTATCTGTATCTGTATCTGTGAGTGTATCTGTGGCTGTGGCAGTGTGTAACAGCTGCACACACCTAGGAACAATTTGATTTTATGTTTGCACACGCAGCAACAATTTCATTGTTTGCAAAATAATTGCAATCTCGTCGCCAGCTGAGTCCGCTCCTGCCAAGGAATGGGTAAATAGGAAGTCGGGCAGCGCAAGTGCCTTGCCTGGCTTAGTATTAGCATTGGCCAAGTGCTGACGCTGGTGCCTGAGCCGAACGGAGCAGCGCATGGCAATTTGGTCAAAAAGCCAAACAATTAGCGCGGAAACAATGGGCCCTCAATATTGGTTGATGTTGTTGTTGATGGCGCTAAAAATGGATTATTGCAATGGGCATCAATTCTCCAGTTGCCTCTGTACTATTTTCCTATTTTTCCCCCTGATTTTTTGCTATGTTTGTTTTGTTTCTTGTTCCTTTTTTCCTTTTGTCAGTGGCCGCAAAACAGCAACTCGCATATGCCCAGAAAAACATGCCCCGTTGGCCATGGACAACGACATTTCTGTGTGTGTGTGTGTGTGTGTGAGTGTGCGTGTGTGACGTTTTCACACACCGGAAGTTCAGTCCATTTAATGCACGAATTTCGCGCCATTTTACGCTGGTCAACTGTGTCGGAGCCGCTTTTCGTTGTCTCTCGCATTGCTGCAGCACATTTGCCAGCGATGTTTACAATGAATCGAACCCCCATCAAAAAAAAAGGTACACCGCAAATGATTTTTGAACAACAAAAAATCGGCGCTTGAAGCATTTCCGCTTTGAGGCTTGCACTATAAATAAAACCAAGTGAAGTGCGATAGAGAGTGTTCTCAGGGCGATGGTGAACAAGTGTATAGAAGTGTGTGACGCTTAAAGAGGGTTCGCCATGAATTTAAGGCAAATTCATTCATGACGTTGATTCATTGGATCTTTTTAAGTGTTATTCTATGAATTTAAAACTTTTTCAATCTATCTAAATGGGCTTTACCTGGTTTTCCCCAGTCCTCTGAATGAACAAATGTTAGAGATACATTTCGTTTGTCACACATAATTCAAACTAAACTAAATGAAATGCTTTTAAATATATTTCATAGTTTTTTTTTCATGTAAAGTAACTTTGTTAAAGTATACGTTTATTCAGTTTGACGTGTCTTTTACCCGCTATCCTGAGGGTAGCAAGGTATTTTTAGGCTTGATGGAACTTACTCACTGTATATATTCTTAGTCAGCATCAATCGCTCATACAATATATATGTCCGTCTGCCTATCTGTCTTTCCGTATAAAATCCAATATGCTGGAGAATATCATAGCTAGTGCTACTAAAGTTTGGTATCAATGTGTGTTAATTGTGCACGCAGATTAAGTTTGTATTTGATTTTGACCACGTCTCACTTCGGCCTCCGTTAATCGACAAAAACGAATCCCTGGCATAATTTTATTACAGCAAAGCCTATTTCTGGTGAACAGAATGACCATCAATGTAAGTGATATTTGAAAATTTGGTGGCGTTGGGATAACTAACATGGAAAGAAATTTTATTAAGAGTTCCTGATTTCCAACAGTTCATCAAAAAGTATTCAATACTAAACACGCTAAAAATATATGTTGTATATACAAGAAACATTTTTTTTTTTTTTTTTTTGTATTATATAGTTAAAATTAACTAATAATTTACTCCGTTTCTTTAGATTTTTAATGTAACATACACACACTGAATCTTGATTATCAAATATAACAAATCTCTTGTGGCAAATATTCTTCTGTGGAATATTTTGACAAACTCTTGTGACGACTACCTTTTTTTTCTTGCCCTGTCAACCTAGGGCAAAACTGTCAACTTAGTCAACAGCCTGCCAACTGTTTTCAACTAGATCGCAGTTTTTGTTTTCCAGCCCTGACTGACTATTTGACACTTCCACATACATAATGAATTTGTTTTAATTAAATTATTTTATTTAAAATGATTTTATTTTAACTTTCTATTTCGGGATCAAGAGTATGTATGTTAAAATTCAATGAACTTACACAAACTACTCTAACAACTTTCCTTACTTGCAGCATTTGAATGTCAATCAACAAGAGTTCCTTACTCGTCGAATACTATTCAGCTAATCTGCTGCTTATTCAGCCAATCTCCGTTTAGGTAACTTTCAATAAAACATAATCCTTTTATTGCAATGATTGCCCCTCTTTAAGTCGAGAGCCACTTAAAGTGCCATAATGGAGGATCCCCTCGAATGACTTTTCTTCCCTGGGCGTTATGGCCACCTTAACAATTAAGCGTAATTTGAATAATCAAAAGCCAAGAAACAACAACAACTGGCGAGCTGCGGCACGTGCAATAAAAACTTTGCCAGCCATCGAACCTGACAATAAATTTCAGTGAGGCGGAAACAAAAACAAGCGCTACTAATGAAAGTGAGTCCACACTGAACAACGAACACCGAGCACAGGACGCAGGTCGTTGGGGCGGGGCTGTTTCTAAGAAACTTAATTGAAATAATTTTGGCTGCCGGATGTGGAGAAGGGGATGGAGTGGGAGTTGGGGAGGCTGGAAAAGGTTGCTTATGAGGTCTTAGCAAAAGTTTAACTATGTTACAAGTTGCGCAATCAAAGTGCAAATATTTCGGAAAGGAGGCGCATAAATTAAGTTTACCTTTGAAATGATTTCATTCGAAGTGCTCGGAATTAAGGTCGAAATCGATGCTGAATTTGGTTAGGATCTCAGTTTATTTATAAAGCCATATATCTGGAGTCTAGACTGTAAGTATTTTGGATATGAAATCAGGCATGCTACCACATAAAATGCTGTAATATAGTGAAATTTAAAGCTTGCTGCCCTTAGATTCTCATGCTCAATAAGCATTTCAAAGCAGCGAAAACTTTTGAAAACAAACGCGCTGAGCCCGCTGGCTATTTGTGCGTCTAACTTTGATGCGCACACTCCTTTGACTGTGTGTGAGTGTGTATTTCTTTCCGCCACTGCAACGCACCTCAAGGAGCAGACGAGCCGCGTTGAAGTGCGCCGCGTGTGCTAACGAATCGCCACGGGCGCTTGTCTAAGTAGCTGAAGCAGTGGCTGTATCTGTGCCTGTCTGCAGCTTCTGCTGCTGGGTCTCTATTCTCATTAGAATTCATTAAAATTTTCACAGCGCGCAGGGCTGGCAGATAAATAACCAACACCTGTTCGCCATTCGCCACTTGGCCGAGTGGGGGAAGGGGCAGCCATGTGGTCTCTGGCTTATATCATATTCCTGGCCATTGTCCGCGTCGTGGTGGCTACGTGAGATAACTGCAGCGGATGTTTCTATTAGCCAGCACAGCAGCGGGGGCGGGGGAGGGCATCAAAAAGAGGGCGCGGCTGCAGAAGTCGTGTTATTTATGCGTCGCGCTGCGCGATTTCTAATTTATGTCGCAACTTGGTTGCAATTTGTGGCCGCGATACTATAACAATTATGAGCAGCTAACGGCTGTTCGGCATTATGCTAATAACGGCATAACGGTACAGGGACTGAAATTAAAGTCAGCAAACGCAGAGACAGGAGGGCAGAGGAGGAGTTGGGCGGAGGCAGAACCAGAACTGGCATGGCTTATTTAACTTAAACGCAAGTTAAACAAGCAACAAAACACACACTCACACACACGCACGCACTGGCACACAGATACATTTTACAATGGCGAAAGATGTCGGCAAGGCAAACGATTAAAATATGCACAACACGAGTAAACATATTTTCAAGGAGCAAATATCCTTGAGGAACTCGGGGAACGACAACCGAATTCAGGAGCGCATGAAATGTATTTAAAATATGCCAAGTGGCAGGCAGACTTCGCTCGGCAACGGGGCGTGGCCACGTCTGCGTCTGGCCATGGAGCTGCACGTAGCAAGGCGACGACGGCAAGGAGCTGCTGCACGTGGGCACAAAAGGCGCAAGGTAAATAAATATTGTAGCACAAAGTGCGACGACCAGGACGAAGATACCAACGGAGACGGAGACGAAGACGAAGACGGTGTCGCAGTCGAAGATGCCGGCAACTTGAAAGGCAACGGTGCGACGCATTCGCTGCCTCTCTGTCCCACCACTCCACGCCACTCGCTCGCTAAGATACTTACAAGGATTAAAGAGTCACTCAAGTTAAATGCATTGAAAATGAACTAAAAGAAGCGTAAAAATGTTCAGCACACTCTGCCGAAAGTTGCTCGAGTGCCTGCTCAAGTGACTCCAGAAGAGAGCGAGGTAGGTGGAGGAGGAGAGTCGAGCGGAGTGGAGGAAGTGGAGCGTCTTCAGGGTAGTCCTGTGTAGGTGAAGTGAGCGTGTTTGCTGGCTCTGCCTCGGTTACTTTTAATTTTACTCGCAGTTTATTTAATCTTGTGCTTTTCATTCCACAAACGTTCTTCCCTCCTTCCGCCCTCGTGCCTTGCTCCTGCTCCTCCTGCTGCTGCTGCTCCTTGTAAAGTGGCAGTTGTTGATTTAGCGGTATTTAAATTGAAGCAACTTAGTCGGATTACGCGCTGTGAGAGCAGTAAGAGCTGTGAGCGGCTCGAGGTTTACCTCAATTGAGGCCGCCACGGCCGACGATGTTGACTCCGCAGCGATTTGTCGATTCACAAGCGACTTCTTATCGCTCAAGATTAGTTACTGCGGTCTGCAACTGTCTGCTTATCTTATCTTCTTTGTGCTTATCTCCCGTTTAAACACGGCAAGCTAATATAATGATTTTATTAACGTATTTTATCAATTATTTATGTTTCTTCATATAAACTTTACAGATTAAATATGCTGAGATACTCATAGAAGATAACCTAGAACTTATACTACTTCCAAGGTATGACAAGCCCTTATTTGATTTAACAGTACCTCTGTTAATTTAATCAGCATACGCTGTTAAGGTAGAAATAAAAATATCTAGTGGATATTAGTTTTGACCCAAAGATTGCAATGTACAACAGGAAACATCTACTCCTACAAAATAACACATTTAACAGGCGTGCCGAACAGCTGACATTAAACCTTTTGACGGATTTTTTTTTTTTGACAAATTTAATACATCAGTTATTTTCTATTTAAGCAATATGCAAATGCAATAGAATAAGAATCTGACTCCATACGACCAATCTCTTCAGCTTATGGGCGTTTTTGGACTGTGGGTGGTCCACTCAAATCAGTTTTTGCGTTTACTTAGACAAGTGAAACCTTTCTGCATCCACAAATGTGGGACTAGGGTATAAACTGTTTGTTTAAACTTCAAGTTGTTGTGTAAAATACACGACTGTTTTAATATTTATTGAATGGTTTTATTTCGTAATGTCCAATGTATGTTTCTTAAAATTAGAAAGTTTAGAAATTAGTATTGTCTTAAGTTTTCATTGTTAATCTCTTTAATCTTTAATTTGATTGTTTATTGATTGTGTTCAATCACTAGCATGAGCATGAAGTAGCACTGCACTGTAAAACACAGCGCTGAACTGCACTACACTGCAGTGTTAGCATGTATCAAGAATGTTGCCCCACGCAGCGATCCCTTAACTGCGTTTACGACAGAGACTGAGCACTTTATGAATTCACGTACACAGATGTTACGAAGGGTAAGAAGGGATCGCAACCATTCTGTATTTAAATAATAATTACAACATGCTACGGTTTACACACGCAGCAATTATAAAAAGATATACAAGAAAAACTATGAACCAACGCAGTGTCTTACAACCACCGCTTGATATTCTAAGTCCAGTTTCAATAAACACGTTAAACTGTAAGAAAGTGTGTTATTTCTATACAGGTTTATTGCTGTCGGCATTGCCAGATAATTTTATATATATATATATATATATATATATATATATATATATATTAAATATATATATTATAGATAACTACCGTATATATAGATAACTACCGTATCTGCTTATTCCATAAATTCACTATGACTCTTCCAAAACAGAGCGAGGGGTATTTTATTGTCTGGCGTGTGCCATTGTAGCGTTCGTCTATTTGAGTTTCATTTAATTTAGAATTTCTTATCAGAGTTAAGGTAGTTTTCCAACTAACCCAGTCAGGAAAGCCCCAAGATTACCCTAAATAAGTCTGCCAGTATTTGTTTTGACTATGAATTGTCAAAACATCCGTAGGAATACCACAATAAGCAGTAAGAATTATCAATACCAGATATCCATTCATAATATATTATCTGCTTGAAATAATATGCATACTATGCTACGGATAGGGGGGTTTACCCGTACCTTGAAGTCCAAGGTCAATAAAATGTAGCTTGTTGATCGACTTAGATAAGTCACATAAAATTAAAGCATTGTTGTGGGTCATGCTATAGGGATATCTGCCCTCACACATGAAACATATCGTAAAGTACATCGCACTGGCGATTTCAGCCTTTTTATGGCGTTTCTCCTTTGTGCTAAAGTAGGCGCAATTAAATGTGTCTCCCTCTCCTATTGCCCACGTGTCTGATGCCGATTCTGCCGCTGTTATTGTTGCTGCTGCTGGAGTTGATAAAAGATTGCACACTGTTTACACACAGTGGCTACCCTGCCCAGGTCCCCATCGCACTCCACCCGTGACATTGCAACATTTCGCAGTGTGTAATGCAAATTGCGGCCGATGCGGTAATTGCCGCTCATTATGGTCAGGCAAATGTATCGAGGGGAGTGTCGGCCAGTTGCGCCGGCAATGCCAATGCCAATGCCAGGAGTCCGGCTGATAAGACAAATGCACGGCCAGCCTCTGCCTCTGCCCCTGCCCCAGCCCATGTCCCTGCCACACACCCCTTCCCACACGACGAGCACTTTACGAGGCCTTTTAATGCAATTTTTACGTTGCCCATTGCAATGCGAGTTCCACTTGAAGTTGCAGCCGCAACCAGTTCGAATTTGAGCTGGGGCGCGGGACCCGGGCTTGGCCGGGCCATGGCCAAAGCCTCGCGCCGTCACATAAGTCACTTTAATGGCCTTTCAATGAGGTGTGCATGGGAAGGGGAGGGCAGTCGCGGGGTAGTGGAAGGCGAAGAATATTACACACAACATTACGCAAATGCATTAATGGCATTTTAATGTTGAGGTATTTTACAGGCCGGCAATTCGGAGGAGGCCAGCTCCGAGTTCAGGTAACGGTTCGACCGTCGAATAGGGCTGCCGTTACTGGCATTCCAACTATGCGAATTAAAAGCCAAAACTATAAAAAACTTTAAATTGCCGCCGAACTGTTGACAGAACTTTAAGCCACAAGCCCGCCCCCTTCCCGGCTAGAAAAAGGTAGCTGAAATGTGGCGACAAGTCAACGTGCCGCACAGGGAGCTGCCCGAAAGGGGTCCAATGTCAGCTGGCTGGCAAGCGCTCCTCCTCATCGCATGCATAAGTGAATTTTCACACAGAACTCCAAGTGAAAATGATAAATTATTTTTGGGGCGCACATTCTGAGTCGACCAGAAGGCAACGCCGCAAGAATTCCAGCAGCCAAGCACAAAGTTAAGAAAGCAGCTGGCCAGATCCGGGAGAGTGGGGGATTATGGCAGACTACTCTACTCGTGGCTCATATCGTTTTATACATGAAGGTGTCTCGAGTGAAAGTACAAAATTTTAAATCGTTTTTCGTGAGATTTATTGTGGCTCTGGTTAACCGCCCTCCTGTCTTGCCACACCCCCACTCTGCCACTCTATCCGCCCACTCTGCCACTTTAGAGCTACCAAATTTATGCGCCTGCGTTAGTCATCTCGAAGGCATTCAAGCAATTTAAAATTTACACCTCTAGCATGTTTATGTGTGTCGCAACCCTGGCAAACACACACACACTTGCACACTCGCACACGCACAGACATAACTTTAAGCTGCTGTCCACGCATCAAACTTAATTTGCTGGAAAATTTTAGTAATTAAACCAACGCATTATCCAACTCCAACTCGAAGTCGGACTCGACTCGACTCGACCTCGGATTGGGACACATATGTCCAGGCTGGGGTCGGACAAGGGGAATTAATTTCGACTGTGGACTCGACCACGTTATGAACTTTGACACCTCATGCAACAACTTTGCGGCCGACAATGAGTTCGGGTTACACCCACACCAGGTCCGAGGCGGGGATTACACCGGCCTGGGGCCGGGAGCTGATGCCTTTTTTCGCTTCTTCGCCCGCACTAAATGAGCCCAGACCGACGTTGGCATCAACATTATTATTTCAAATAAAAGCGCATTATGCTGGATTATCAACTGGACAACGGGCTCAGAGAGCTCACACAGCGTTTACACACGCCAAAAAAAAGGCTAGAAAAAAAGGTGGAAATGCGAAAACTTAATTTCCAGCTGGTATGCCATGTATGTCGCATTTCGGACACAGGACACCGGATACTTGACCAACCACCCTCCCCCACATTCACACACAAGCACACACACACGCACACTCACACACACTCACACACGCCTCGCTCAAGGGTTGCTTAATGAATGTGCCATCCTAGGGCCGTGGCTGACGACCGACTTGCAATTAAATGGGAAATGTTGAAAATAATTTGCATTACGTATGCGCCCCGTCTAACGGCTTATCTCATGCAATTAAGGTAGTTTCCCAAAGAGTGTACGGTTTATTTGTCGGCATTTGCATACATTTTTGGGAAATTTAATTAGTGCAAGGATTTAATTATGTCATCCCAAGTCCACGCAGTGCTGACAGGGCACTCAGACGGGCAGCAGCAGGAGAAGTAGGAGAAGGAGACAGAACCGAACATAGCATAGGATGAGTAGGAGTGGGAGCTGACCGGTCCGAGCTCTGCCAATTGTTCAATGAGTCGTACGTTTTTTATTCGCATCGACGTCAATTTGCTGCGTTTACAGTAGCTGAGCTTTATTACGCATTCGCACTGCTGGCCCCAAAGCCAGCTGCAGTCAATTTACCTGCATTGTCCTGCAGACTGGATTTTTTCCCACATTTTTACACTTGAGACTCGGAGAAGCGTGCGTGAGTGCCAAAGGGGGCAAGAGGAAGGGAGGGGCGTGGCTTTTGGGTTTTGTGTTATTTTAAATGCAAAAGCGACGCTGACAATAAGCGGAAATGAATTATGTCGCAGGACTCAGTGCAGCACAGGCCCTTCTCCATCCCACTACCCTTCCCCCACCCCTGCGTCTTTTTCGAGGGCGACCCACCGCTGAGGTGACACTCCCAGCACCGTTGCCCATTTGGTGCATTGTGCGAGTGCATTTCGCACTCACTGTATTGTTACCGGAGCGCGCAGCAGACAAATAAATCAATGACAGCGCGACTTTATTGTTTTGGTCACAAAAATATTGCTTTTATATTATTAAATAGCGGAACGGCGGACCAGGCAAGCCAGTCGAACCAGTTGGATCCATGAGGAGGGCCCGGCCCTGCTTGCCTGCGCCTATGGCGGAGCCGTCGATCGTGCGCCCCAGATAAATAATAAAATATCTATAGGGATTTTGTGCAGGAGCCGAGGAGTGAGAGCAGCAGCAGGAGGAGCACGGCCAGGAGACTGGGCCTGTTGATAGGCAGCCATCCAGCCACAGTCAGCGGCTTATATATTAAATGGGCTGCGGTCTCTATTGACAAATTTTTGAATGATGCATTGCCCGTTGCGGTGGAAATGCAATAAAAATGCGTTAATTGTTGCTGTTGTTGCTGGGCACATGTTGAGATTGCAGGGCGACGGGCAGGGAATCAAAGGAAGATAAAAAATGTTTTGATTTTACGTAATAAATCAATATATAATGTGTAAAATAAAGTTAGTCAATGGAAGTTCAATTGAGTTTTCTGAGCAACCTTAACCTAAAGGAACTTGATATTGAATTATGAACATATTATGTATAAGGATAATACATAATAATATAAAATATAATATATAACCGGAAAATGTAGATAATTAAAAAGGAATTTTTTCCTTTTTTCATTTAAATGTATTACGATTTGAATGCTGAAATCACTCATCAATCAATCAAAAACGAGTCAAATAAGAAGTAAGATTGTAGTAAATTTAATTATATTAATTACTCTCATTGTATTATGTGTTATTAAATCTTTTGCAATCTCTTTAAGACTCATTTCACTTAACCCCACTTTAAACTCAAGTCCAGTTCAAATATGATAAATATTTATTTACATATGGGTCCTTTCACTGCTGCAAAGTTTCGTCTTAGTTGTGAGACACTTTCACTTGTCGCCCTGCAGCGGAAACGGAAACAACTGACGACTCGTTCCCACTTCGCAACTAATCGAGACAAGTTTATGGCGAAAACAAACTCGAGAGAACTGAAACTCAATTTTTGCAGGACAATGCGCCCATAATTACCAAATCCGCAGTGAACCCAAGGGGGAGCGGGCTAGGGAAATCGAATAAAATCCGAAACTTTAAATCTTACGGGCAGCAGCTGCAACTATCCGGTGGAGAGGAGCAGGAAGAGGGAGCAGCAAGAGACGCAATCGGCCTCAAGTCGACCGGTAGTCGTAAGGTAGGGGGCCAGATGGGGGCTAGATGGGAAGATGGGCTCATTCAATCGTCAGTTCCAGCAATTACACGCATTTTGCGCAATTTAAACCAAATGCTAACGACAGCTAACAACCGGCAGGCAACCAGCAACCAGCAACCGACAAGCGACAACCAACAAGCGACAAGCAGGAGCAGCAACCTTCGCTGCACCTTCGACCAGCTGCTGGAGCAAACACACACTCGACCGGCTGCGGGTTGGGCAGGCAAGGTAGGGGGGTGTGGCACCGGGGTCAGCAGCAGGCAGGACCAGCCAGGCGTTTGATGAACAAAAAGTAGCTGACTGTAAATCAAAAAGTAACTTGCCGTACGGATGTCATTCGTTGCAGATCGTTCGAGCGCAAAATTTAACAATGACACAAACACAAACTTTGGCCGGGCTACAGCAACAACAATAGAGTAACAGCAAGAGCAACAGCAACAGCAACAACAAAGAGAAGAAGAGCAACAGAAGCAGCAGCAGCAGAAACAACAACAATTGGTTCTAAAGCTGCGTAGGACATGATGACGCACGCAGCATCCATTTCCAGTCAGTGGCACACGAGATAATACCTTACACACACCTACAACATGCGACCGCACACACCCACACGCACTCGCACACACACACACGGGCAGACACACAGTCGCACACTTGGCGAGTTGACTTCTGCCTCGGCATAGGGGCAAAAGTTGCTCATGCAGAAGCTGTCATGTCCAGCACTCAAATTTCTAATGCCGGCCTAAAGGGCTGTGCGGGGTGTGTGCAGAGAGTGTGTATGTGAGCGGGTGTTCGTGTGCGTGTGCGTGAGCATTTGTGTGTGTTTGCGGGCAACACTTAAAAGTCACACGGGCGTGGCAAGTTAAATGAAATGCACATTGATGTGGCCGCTCACTCGCTGTGTGGATTGTCCTTTTACTGCCACTGCAAGTGACAGAAGGGGCTGGGAGTCGAGAGTGGGTGGCATGCAGGCAGGCAGGCAGGCAGGCAGGCAGGCAGGTGGATGCATGCCACTGACACCGAGTGAGATAAATGCACACACATATTCAAAGGAGCGCAACCTGTGGCGACAAATGGCAACAGCTGTCGCCGCTGGCATGCAAAGACACTGCCACAAGGAGCAGAAGCAACTCCGGCAAAAATTTCAATCAATAACTGTAACGATAACAATGTAAGCACAAGGAATACAATAAACCCTTAAGTGATGTGAGGACTAGGCAAGCCGAATGCGGTATACTCTGCTACTGGAGCTATCGTGGTTTTGTGAAGTATTTGCTGGAGTTCTGCAATTTAGAACCAGAAAAAAAGAATAAAAGCTACACTCGAGGATGCTTGAATTATATATACCCCATCAAAATATTACAAATTCTTAAATGTTAATGTGTTTAAGTTGTTATTTACTGAGTTCTTCCATTTGCAATCAAATGTTAAACTTATTCTGCTCATAAAAATTAAGAAATCTTATTAAGTCGATTTAATGGGCCATTGCAAAATTCTAAAATTCCTAGCTTTTGTACTCATAAATAGATTTTTAAAGGAACGGACAAGGCTATGTCGACTCGACTTCTTATCAAGATTGAATATATTTGTATATAATCTTTGTACGGTCATCCACCTTTGCCTGTTACATACATTTGACACCGTGCTATATTACCCTTATAGTTAAATTTCATAAATCTGATGCAACTTAATAAATCCCAAGCATTTCTTAACAGTTGTACTAGATAATGAATAAGGAATAAACAATACAAATAGCTAAATATCAATACCTATAGCAAGCATATCAAGATAGTTTGAACTATTTGAAGTTTTTCTACTCATACAGTTGATATACCCTATCCAAGTGAGAGTAGCCAAGGGCAAAAGAATCGCTGCAACTCTTTTTGGCGCACAATTTCAATAAATTTTGTCGCCTGTTGACAAGCCGCAAAGTATGCTTTAAAAATGGCTTACCCCGTGTCTCCGTGTGTGAGTTTGTATGTATGCTATGTGTGTTTGTGTGTGTGTTTGCCAGACAACGAAGAGCAACGTGGCAAACGCGATTTTTATCGCAATTCAATAGAGTTTCCGTTACATTACGCGACGGTTTTGTCTTGCTGCGGAACTAACCGGGCCACATTTGTATCCGTTCGACGTGTCAACGTGTATTGCTTCCGCTTGTTATTTGTCGCCTGCCTGACTGTGTGTGCCGTGTGTGTATGGTGTGTGTGTGTGTGGTGAGTAGACGTTGTGTGCTTGGTGTGTTATTGGTTTCGCCTGTGCAGCAGGCTGTGCACCTTGCCAGATGGAGTCGCGGCCTTATTGAATTCTTATGTTGTCTGCGATTTGGGGCTGGATCTGAGATTCGCGACTGATTTATGGACAACTCGAAGAGTGCGCTTTAAGGGCGCTTTAAGAAGCTTTGCGCAACTAATTACCAACTGCCGACAGCCACAAACAATATTTTAATTTCCCTGTGCGACAACCCTCCTTCGTCGCAGAGGGTTGGGGTAAGGACGAGGCACGTTGTCAAAGGGTTGCTTGGTTTATCTTTGGCCTGGCATTAAAAACTTTTTGCTGGTTTTATTTTTCTTTGAGCTCAGAAATTGAATTAACGTGCACGATGTCAATGCGAATGGATTTCTGATGCCAAAGGTGGATACGATAGAGAGTACTGGGGTAGCCGGAAGTTACCTTGAGACAGCTCATTAGCATTCCGTTTTGAGTCGAAAGTTCTTTTGCGTTTGTTTACCTTGAAATTAAAAATGCAAAATGCCTCAGGCGAAATCTTCGCGAGAGCAAACTGTGTCTGTCCTAGTCAAGACCTGGAGCAGCTGCTACGAATCTTTCTCTCTCGCTCGGGGAACTGCAGCTGAATTATTTATGGCACTTGCCGCAGAAAGAGAAACAGATTACAAGATTAAATTATTGTAACAAGCGCATTACGTAACTACTTTGCATAATTTACCGCAAGAACTGGCAAAGGCAAAAGCGAGAGAGGCAAATTCGACACACAGCCGAGAAAATAAAAACATTCATCTTGGCCCTAAGTCGACAATGACGTCCCGAAGACTACGCAGAAGTCGCCAGTCAAACATACTACTCTTGCTGCATAGGTAAGTAAATCTTAAGGGTCTTGCTAGGCTGGCAACGATCTCCTTGTAGGTGACACTGACAGAGACCAACTCGTCCCACTGCGCGTGTGTGCAAGCAGCGGCAACATTTTTGTTTACAACAATTTGTCACTGTTGGTAAGCGGTTGCTGCCGGGAGGTAAGCGGTATAGAGTCTATATGCATTCAGACACAAGGAGCAAGAAAGAGAGAGAGAGAGAGTCTTGAGCAAGACAACCTCGACTCGACTCGACTGTCTAATTTGCATTTTAATTTAATTTTTTCCATACCGCGAAATGTCAACAAAACGCCGCAGACGCCATCGAGTCACTTGCAGACGTTGCCAAGTTGCTGACTCTGGCTCTAGCTCCGGCAAAGAGCAGCATCGCCAGGAGCTCATCAGGCTGAAAGGGCTGTCTCCAGGTCGGCAAATACCTCCGCGCGCAGTGTTTGTTTGTCCACAGTTTTTCTTCTTGGCGCACTTTTAATTGAGTCGCGCATATGCATGAGCAGCGGCATCTCAATTAAAGCGATTGCCGCCCTGAACTTCTACTTCAACGTCGTGTTCGTCGTCAACGTCAACTTCGACCTCGACAGCAGCATCTGCACTTAGTTCTGTTTGGCTCTTGAACTTCGCGTTCTGCTCGCAAAATCGATACGAATGCGATGCGACATTGAGCCGAATGCGAGTCGTAAAACGTTCATCGATTGCTGCGCCATAAAATGACGATATTGTCTGCCGCATCAAATTATGACTGCCGGCAGCAACAATATGAACTAAATGTGAGCAAGGCCAGTGTGCTCGACTGACAGATACCCTGAGAAGTGCTAGGGTAAAGCATATGATGCTCTGAGCAAGATTCTATGACTACAAGAAGCCTGTTAATCCTGTAAATTTTGTGCTTGATAAAATCAATTTAACTTAGTGGAAAAAATTAAATTGATATTAAATAAATCCAAATAAATAACATATTTAAATAATTAAAAGAAAATAATTATTGTAAAGAATTATGTTTCAATTTCAATCACCTGTTCGATGACACTCCTCCTGCCTAATTCGTACAGGGTATTCGAATGTCATAAAATAACGGTAGACAAAAGAAATGTGGCGACCTTTAAGCAAATAGCAATTGTTCAAGAAGGGAATTTATGACGACAACTTGTTGTGCTGCGGTCGCCCCGCTCTATAGCGTCTGCCTTACACTAAGCGCTCCTTTCGCTTTCCTTTCCCCTGCTCTGCACTGAATGCATAATAGAGTGGAGGAATCCCGTTGAAGCTGGAATGAGACAACGGCTGCAGCTGTCTGTGCGGCATGTGGCAAGCTCTGCTTCTGCCATTCTGCACGTTGTAAATTTTAAAAACTGTCAGGCTAACCAATCGTGCAACCTTTATTACCTGTTGGCCAACCATCCCACTCGTCCCTCGCAATGCACTCGCCGAGGTGGCTCTCGGCCATTTGGTGTACGTGCCGCCGTTGCGGTTGAAATGGACGAGCTTCCGCTAAGGCGAAGCGACGTCACGGATCATAATTCCCTGAATTTATGAACTGTAACCGAGTGTCTAGTCAGGGGAGGGGGTGGAGGTCCTGGAGGGGGAAATGCCAAATGGGAAAGCTTTACAGGTTACACAAATGTAAATGTAAAGCTGAAACAAGCCATCATAGATAGATGCACCATTGCAAATCGCAAAAATGGTTAGTTTAACTATATTATATTGTTTTGTATTAGAACGTTCAGATGGCGAGGAATACTACATTCAACCAAATATGATATTCAGGCATTAAACTTACTCAGAACTTAACTCAAAGCGAACTTCATTACCTGAGGCGTACCTTCCTACGGTTGCCTAACAATGGCATCCTTCAATACACCTCAAGACAATCTCAGATTGCTATACTGCCAGCGTGGCGCACTGGGGCACGTACGCTGATTGAGTTTCCTGCCACAAAGCACCCCCTTCCAACCACCCTCCACTCGACCTCCCTCATCGTTTTCACGCAGCGGCACTCACCTAATTTGAGAACAGCACTTAATGCACAATGAGATAAATACCTTTTGTGGCTGACGCTGAGCCACCGCACCTGAGGGGGGAGGCTCTCCTCCAGTTAGGAGTTAGCTCTGGCGTTAACGGTTACGTTGCTGTTATCAGGGCACTTGGCACGCTCCCGAATTGCCACTTGAAGCAAATTGCCAAGGCGCAAAACTTTGCCGACTTTGGCACGCAACGCCGGATGGCAACAGAGGAAGCTGGGAGGATGAACTGCGACAGGCGCCTTAACGACAATGGCTCCGTCGTTTATTACCTGACATGCCCCATTCACTACCCGCTCCCCCCAGTTTGTCAGCTTGTCTCAAGTTGTTAATGTTTTAATTTGAATATTTCTCCCTCCTCCTTGCCAGTTCGGACCTTAATCCAAATCCGACAGCGACTTCAAATATGTTTGACATGCCAAATTTAGTGGAAAATTGTCGCATGTCATTGGGCAAATATGCAAGTGAAATGCTACGTGACTCCATTGCCAAAACACACAAATGGAAGCCAGGAGTTGCCCACACACAATGCGACAAATTGGCCAATGTCAGGCGAATCCACCAGGACTCACAGGCATCCACCGTTGCCATTTTTTGCTTTTCACTTTTCTTCGAAGCTGCAGAATTTAAAAAACAAATCACACCTACGAAGCAGTCGGCAAGGCAGCCGGACAAATATCCGACATACTCGGTCGGAAGTGCACACAAGTTACTGGTCCCAGGAGGACACGCAGGCTTTCCGGTAATGGAGTGGACTTTATTTGTTGTGCTCCAGAGAAGGATCAGGGGAGGAAGGCAACGCATCGCTGGTTAGTTGCCTCGTGGGTACCTTGTGGCACATTTGTCAAGGAACGCGGAGCCATGTGCAGCGCATACAAATCAAAAGTGAAGCTAGTACTGGCCGATTAGTCAAGTGTGCCTTGATATATACTGAAATGTCACTATAGTTTGCGACATTGAAATCCAAAAAACTAAGTTAAATAAAGTTTTTTCCCCAATTTTCAATTTAAACTCGTCAAGCATAATTAACCAGCCGATTGTCTCGCTCTCTTTCCAGTATCTTTATTCCCATAATGGATTTTTTACTCAAAATGGCCGAAGAGATGCACAAGCAATCCGCGAGTATTCCGCCCCTAGAATGCGGTAGTTACAAGTCGGTGTACTCGATCAATGGAACTCCCATTCTGCCGCCACTGGTAAGGAGCGAATGTGTGATTGTCTTTCTCCTTTACAGCTCTATTCTATTTTCTATTGTACTCTGCAGATGACACCCGAGCGTCGGGTGGAGATGCAAATGTTTCGCAAAGCTGCCATTGAGCTGGAAGAAAAACAAAGAGCAAAGAAGGCCCAACAAACCGCAGAGAGGAAATCCTTTTCCGATTCTTCTGCCGAGCCGCCTCCAGTGACTGTCGTCGGTCGCATCAAGCAGCAGCTGCAGTGCTCCGAGACGCTGATCTACGACAACAAGCTCAATTGCATCATCAAGTTGATCAAGACCAACACCACAGAGTGGGCGCCTTCGCTTCCTTCGCTGCTGGAGCAGGCAACCTCAGTGCACTCGCTGCAGCTGCCTGAGGAGCCGCCTCCAATGTGGCCACAATTAGCGCTGTTCCGAGAACCGCCACGAATGTATCCCACTCTCATGATTACTCTAAAGAGTGACCAACCGATTCGCCTTCGGTCACCCCGGACGAGCCCAAGCCAGAGCCCAAGATCCCTCCCGAAGCCGGGTGCTTCCGAGGAGCCCCTGTTGGATAGCCAGATCACAAAGATCGCTGATTCGACAGCGCCTCGCGACGAAGCTACCAAGAAGCTGCTAGACGTGGCACGCAAGCTGAATAAGGACTCCTTTACCCCAGTGCGTGAGTTGCATCGCTCCAACACGAGTCCCGCCTTCTCGCTGGTCATCCCCGAGAAGGCTAAGGCTGCCGAGGAGCTGCCTTCGCTTCCCTGGAAACGCTACAACTCGTATCCGCCTTACCAGCCCAAACGTTATCCGGGAAAGGCAACTACTCCCACCCCGCCCAACAGGCGCTTCAGCCTGCCTTGCCAGACCGTCAGCAAGCCATCGTTGACGGGTAATGCCAGCAGCAGCATCAAGAACAACAACAAGTTGCCGACTGCCAGGCAGCGCATTCAGCCAGAGGAGCAAACCAGTCGCACGCCGAACAAGTCAAGATCGCAAACCTTTAACGGATCGCAGCAAAAGAACGACGGCGTTGGCAGCAGCAGCCGGACGACCAAGCGCGCGCCTCGAGCCACGAGCACAGTCTGCTACAAGGCACACGCCTCGTCACATGCCAATACCGACGGCACCAACAGTGACAACGGCACCCCCATGAGCAGCACCCAGCGCCGGCTCAGCTACAACCCGCGTGCCACACTGAAGCGCACAGCAACGTGGAAACGAACCACCTCAGTCACTGGCAGTAACAGCCTCCCGCAGGTGCCGCCCAGCGCAGCAGGCCAGATAAGTCAGACCTTTCCGCGCTCCTCGTCTTCGGTGCCCTGCTGCAGCATAAGGCGCAAGATGCTCGAGGAAATGGAGCAGCAGCAGCGAGTGCGCTTTCAGCAGCTCGTATCCCAGCAGGCCGAAGAGCAGCAGCGCCTGCAGGAGGACTTTAAGGCTCAGCAGCAATTGCTGATGGATCAGCTGAGTGGCGGGGCCTATAGCTCGTTAGACGGCAACGAGGATCCCGACCAGGCTTACTCGGATACTAGTTCGCTAAGTTCGCTTCCCCGCACACCCTTCGATCGCGACATGGACAGTGCAAAGTGAAGCTCGTAGTACACGACATTATCTGTTCCGTTCCCCCACCCCGCCCTCACTCACGACCACTGTATCACTTGCGAATAAATCTTCACTGCGCTTGTGGTGAGAATCTTAATTCACACATCATAAGTGCGATTTATCGCACTGAGGCAACTGTTGGCGGGAATCACTCGCTCTGCCACTTGGCAAGAGACGGTGCCAAATTTAGCTCCGATCTGGGCGCGCTTGGCGCACCGTTTCTAATTATGCCCGACGCACGCCGTCTACTGCCCGGCCACACAAGTTGAAGAGGTGGGGCACCCCCTCTCTCCCTACTCTCTTCACCTGCGCCGGCTGCTCACGTTGATGTCTCTATACACCGCGAGAGGCAGAGGGAGTGGCGGAGCGGGCAGGGCCTCATCCCAAACTCGCGTGTTATTAAGTGTAAAAAATTAAAATTTCATAAATTGTTATGGTTTATTTAGAGCAGCGCCAGCTTGTGCTTCCCACTCCCTCTGCCCTCCACCTCACCAGAGCACCGTAGCCAACTCTCGCTAATTGCCCGCCCCATCGAACAGGCGCACTGCGTGTGGCGTTGCCAGAGCCTTCTGCCTTCTGCCTTCTGCCGGGAGCAGACGCGGCTGCTGCGTGATTTGCGCATTTCGGAAACTTGCGATATTTGGTTTAAAGTGGACGTGGACATAATTAAAAGCACTTAAGTCGCCCGCCGGCAAATGTCACACGGCATAGTCGGGGTCGGGTGTACGGGGGATCTGTGGATCTGCCGGCTGCCGGTGGCTATTGGATCACCGCCAAGTTGCGCCAAATTGGCAAATGCACTCGAAGATTGTTTTGGGCATTTGCATTCGCCAGCCGCGAGTCGATTATGATCAAGCCAATTTCGAAATGGGTGTAAATGTAATGAGCTCCAAATGATTAATCTGCAGATCCCAGAACGCAATCTAATGACATCAATATAAGCGAGTCTACGTGGTAAACGAAATTAGCCATAGCTGGAAAAGATATACATCTTTGCAAGATGTGTCTCATTGCCGTAGATCTTATTAAAAGCGAAAGTATCCTGAATGGACGATTTTATGATGAGTAAGGTTGATGGATGATTCAATAACTGAATAAGTGTCCAGAAGTTAGTTGCTTTCTGCTTGTACGTGGAAGCTTTACAAGAACGTTCTAACTTCCATTCTCCTTTTAACATAAAGCATTTAGCTTGTGATCGGTATCCCTCAATATTATCTTATACTTATAAAAATGGTTTGAGAATGTGTTTGTCTTAGAGAAGATTAAAAAAAGGAAGTAAAGTAAGGTAAAGTATTCTCCATGAGCGCTCTGAATTTAAATGTACTATAGTTGTCCATTGAAGTCAATGATATAATTATATATATTTGTACAATACATATCAGTATTGTAGCAAGAAAGCCTCTGTCGATCTTTCCCGACTGTGATAGATCAGGTACCCTACTTGTTGAATTTAATTTCAAATTATAATTTAATTTAAAAACAGTGGGAACCTTTAGGCTCTGACTGTATAAGGACATAGCTCTGAAGTTGATTTTAATGATTTACAGGGTCGAAGAAGTGAACAAAATTTTAAAAATCAATTTAACTAGGCTCCAGCATATTCACTTCAAGACCATCCCACCATGAGGGATTCGATAATGGGTCTAGTTCCTGTGCTAGAAATGATTTCTTGTATAACAACCGTATGTATTGTCCAATATTAATGATAGTTTTACAAAATATCCGCAATAAGATGTTGGTTATGTGACAGACACAGACAGACACAGACAAGTCTATATAGACTTGGATATGGTTGCTGATTATATAATTAATTTGTGGGGTCCCTCAAGCCTGCGACACATATTTTCGGTTGGCACAAACTCTTTAAGCCTGTGGTTAACGGGTTTAATGATTGTTGTACGAACCATAGACAGTATAAATCTAGAAAATAGAAAATTTCTACTTATTTAGCAACACTCACTAAAAATGTTATTTCCTTCAATTCGGTTCCATTTTTTAGTTCTTAAAATTTTAAATTCGGAATCGGAATGAAATCTCACCTCTGCCCCAGTCCTTGCGCCGTCTAATCAAATTACCGAATAGTGTGTCTAATCTCATGTTTTTTCACTCGGTTAATCACACAGGCAGCAAACTGTCAAGGAGCAAATATTCAGTGAGATATCATTTCGCGCTTGGTGTGCACGAGTTTATTAAATGAAGTGCAATGGGGGCAGAGGAGCTGGCTGGGAATGACTGGCATTGGTATTCCTAATGCCACGACTAGAATAAACATAATCAAAGTAATAACTGAGGCACACGCAGTCCCGTCCCTGTCCTCAGAGTCCTCACACATGTGAAATTAATCTTGTTTATGCTGCCAGTGGCTGTGCCCCGAAGGAACCCGAGGAATCTAGTGCTGAAAGTTAGCTCCAGGCTCGAACTTGGCTGCCTTTTTGTGCACAACTTTTGCAGCGCCAAAGTTGCTCAAGTAAAAATAAATAAATCGCCCGATTTCCACTGGTATCGGTAGGTAGTGTACAGTTCTTGATAGTTTTGTGCGCTGCGAACTCACTGAACCGCGAATCTAAAAATGGAAAATGCAAAACGGAAAACTTAATTAAAATATATTCATTTCAAGCATTCGGATTCTGGCTTGCAAATACACTTACTATTATTGTGGTGTGTGTGTGAGGGGGGGTGTGTGTGTGGTGAGGTACGTCTGTTTGCTTGTGGATTCTAGGTGTTCAATAGACAGCGCCACCCTCGATGGCTTATCCGGGCTCAGCGCTGGCGCATAATCTGCTTATTTTGCAACATAAGTGAAAAGTTCTGTCAATAAAATCAAAATCACGAAAAATTTGTTTGCCGTTTAAATTCGATTTTGATCCTATTTATCCAGCAAATTGCAGCAATTGAAAGGATTTACTCGAAGGCGGCAAGTGACTCCCTTCGTCGCTCTCCCCTCTCTCTTCCTCATCCTCGGTTACCCTCGCCCGATTTTGGTGGAGTGTTTGATTTTAAAATTACCTTTTATTGCGTGTGTGTGTGTGTGTGTGGGTGAGTGGGGTGTGATGTACGACGTGTGACGCTGTGCAAGTGTAAACAGTTGTAACGGTATTAGCATGCAGAGAGATATATGTATGTGTGGGGAGGGACACAGGGATACAGCGACAGCTTTAAGCGAAGACCTTCCCGGATGATATTGAATTTCAATCGGTGCAGCTGCAGGAAAAGCAAATAAGGCTAAAGGAAAATCAGTACGCAGACGGCCGGCGACGAAGATGGAGACAAAGTAACGAAATACAAAGGAAACGTAAATGGAAATTGGCATCAACGACGACGACGACGACGAAGACGACAACGAAGGGAACGGAATGGAAATCCCCAAGTGCGGGTCAAAGAAAATAAAACTTTATGCAAATGTGCCACTTTGGCCGTAAAATGAAATAGTCCCTGGCCAAATTATACCTGATGCCTGATGAGCTGACTTGCAATTGCCGTGAATTGAAACAAAGGAGAGCGCAGCTTCCCAGTCCCTCGCCTGTCCCCCTCACCCCTGACCCGCTCAGCCTGTAAACTTTTCTACAATTGTTGCTGGAGAGGGTGAGCGGTGTCCTTTGTAGTTTGGGAACCAGCGCAGGTGACTTTAAGTTCCTTACTACAAACTTTACATTCTACGTCTTTTTTATCCAAGTTCTTGGCCACTTGCCGACTGCGGCACAGCCACCCAGAGTACAGAGGGGGCGCCGGATGTTGTTACGGACACGTTTTGTCGTTGCGGATGTGTTGGACCGAGCATTTTTGGCCGCTGTTCTCATTATTATTGTTATGACTATTATTATCATCGCACGTTATTTCTTTCCCCCTCCCACTCTCTCTCGTTCTCTCCCTCCGCCTGTCTGTCGGCTTGTAATTTCCATCGTGATGCTGCGCATTTTTGACCGGAAACGGATGCTGTTATTAATTTGCATGTCCGACAGCGGATTCAGTGCGGCCAACCGCCCTCAACCAGGTGGCAAGTAACGATACTCTGCCTCTCTCCTCTTCTCTTTCTTTCAATCTTTTTTCTCTCTCACTTTAAGTTACTCGCATGTTTCGCACACTAATTTCGCAAAGATAGCCAAGCAAGCTGCTAATTAAATTTGCCACTTTATTTACGCTGCGCATCAGAAGTCGCTGGAGTCGCAGGATTCGTGCGATTCACCGGATTCGCCTTACTTGGCCAGCTGCTCCATATACGAGTACTCCATTTGCTGCTGCTTTGCTATGCTCTCTGTGCGCTTAATTGTGTTTGTGCTACTCTATTTCAGGCAGCGCCCACTTCTTTTTTCCCAACTCCTCCCCGTGGGCACGCCCAGCATCACTTGAAATAAGACCAAGTCATTTGTGTCTTTGCTTCCTCTCGTCGAGCTGCCGGCCCTGCCTGGCACAGCGTCTTAGGTGCTGTTTGCGCTAAAATAATTGAATTAATAATTGCTGCGTGTGGTTTTCATGCTTTTCCAGCTAAGAAAAACCCCCCAGTGACTGCCTTAAGCCTCTCTGCTTCTGCCACAGTCTCAGTCTCAGTCCCAGTCTGAGTCACTGGCTCAGGGCGTAAGCAAGTCGTGTGAAACTTTTATCTTTGGCTCTGACTGCCACCCAGCTCCTGCTCCTCCTTCGCTCAGTATTCCTTTACTTGCACACTGATTTAATAAATTAACGTTAATTAGCTGTTGTGGTCGCCGGAACGGAGGCGGGCCCTGCTGCTGCCGCTACTACTCATCCTGCCTTAGCTTAAAAGACAATAACGCTAAAATCCAACACGCAACGTGGCAACTTTTGCGCTGGAACGTGATTTCCGACGTTCGTTCAAGATTTTCCGTCGCCGTTTCCGTTCGATATATGAATTATGAGCTTATGAGGCAAGCCAGCAAGGCATGCAGGCAGCCCACCCAGGAATCCTGGCACTCAGGCATCCAGGAGGAAGGGGGAGCTTGTACCCCACCGATAACTCATAATTGGAGCTAGCTTTAGCGCCATGTGCGAAGTTGTTTGTTCATGCCATTTTAATTAGCCAAATGAACCAACGAGAATGAAAGGCAGTCAGTGGAGCACCTAGAAAAGTGAATATTCATCTTACTAGGTTGACTGCAAAAAATAAATGTGATTTCATTCGGGTACCTTTATCAAAAAACACAAGTTTATTCAGTTTTTAAATAATTAAATTATAACATCGTAAGCCAGTAGAACATATATATATTTATAATATAATTCAATCAAAGGAATAAGAATACATTGGTTACTTTCGACTGGATTTTTAAGTACAGTTCAAGTAGCTCAAGTAGACGTTTTCTTTTTCGGACACGAACCTTTATTTATGATAGAATACAATTAAACGTGCTTAACTCACCGTCTAGTTCCAGTCAATTGACTTCTCACTGTATAAAATATGTTAACATGTTTATATATATATTTATCTTGCCAATTTTCAATTATTTCTGAAGACTCTGCATTAACAATGCTTTAAAACTTTAATGAGCCGACAAATTGGCCTGAGGCACTTTGTGACTTTGTCTTTTGTTTATAATAAAGTACAAAAGTCATACAAAATGAATTTATTTAAACTCATCAAGTTGTTCGAGTCACTCTCGGGCTGCAACCCGGCACTGAGAATCTAATTAAAGTCACTGGACGTGGCGGAAGTGCAGTCGCAAGATGTCCGAGGCGGTCAAAGGTCAACTCAATTGTGGCGAAAGCCGAAAATGGCCAAAGGCAGTTTACAGCAGTTGCCTCCAATGGTCTGGCCTGGACAGAGCCGTGCTCCGTGCTCCTTGAGACATCTGGGCAGCAATATCACATTGCATGCGCCTGTCTGTCCAGATCATTCAAAAGGCAACAAAGATGAAAATAGCTCGGAGCTAAGGACGTCGTGTGTGACAATTGAGCGAGAGCCAGAGAAAAAGGAAGAACCGGACAGACACAGAAGGAGCAAAGGGAGTAAGAAACCGTTGCATGCAACAAAAGCAACTAGCAAAGCTGGGCAAGGCTCTCAAATTGAAATTAACATCCTGTTGGTCGCCTGCATGGCCTGCAGGAATCGCATGGACATTTCGGCAATATGCTGCGATATATGTGCGATATATGCTTTGGAATATGTGTTCTAATTATGGCATCGAGAGTCGAGTCAAAGTGAGAGGAAGCCAAAAGGCAGAGGCTGCAACTTAATTCAAAACTTGCCGAGTTGGCCAAGCGGGCCAACAAGTGTCGCGACCAAAGCAAGAGTGTCAGGCAAACACGAGTTTGTTGGCGCCCTAGACAAACACTCGCTAACACACTCACACTCACATACACACACACACTCGGGGAATCGCAGACAAAGGGCCTGGCTCACACGTAATTAAGAGGCCATTGTTGTTTCGCTGACAAAAGTGAAAGATGTCTTGATGGATAACGTGGCAGCCGCGCTCGCCTCGCGTCTATTGCCTGTTGACACTTCAAAGTGCGAATGTCTGTCTGCAGACGTATCTCTCTCTCTCCCCCTTTTCCCTGTATAAGTGTGTGTGTGTGTGTGTGTGAGTGTGGCTTTTGATGTAATCAGCTTGCAGCGCGCACTCAGTGGCATTCAGACGAGGCTGACACATTATCCCCAATCCCGCAATTATTCTTACCTCAGCCTTTGAAGACAGCAATTAAAAGCTTCACACACGCAGTCGCGAGTGCGTGTGTGTGTGTGTGTATGAAAGCGTATGTACATGTGTGTATGTATGTAAATATTTAATGTGTTTGCCTTGTTAGTGGCTGGCGGTATCACTTTATTTTGCGGAAGGATTAAATTAATGCCAAACGTGTGCTCTGCTCTGTTGTTTTAGGCAGCACACTCGACGCAGACACACTCACACACACACACTCACACTCAGAGCATCTCGCGCACACACAAACTTACCGATTAGAGAGTCTGTGCAGGCAAACAACGTGTGGAACCGCTACTTACACTAGTTAGCTAATAAAATTAGTTTTATTAACACGTACTATGACAAGTGTCGAGTGAAGCTAAGCACACACACGCTGTGTATACAAGTGTGGGTGATAGTGTGATAGTGTGTGCAAATGTGTGTGTACCAATTGGCTTTAAGTGCTAACTGCGTGTAAAACTGTTAAATGTTTAATGACTGTGAGAATGCAGGGATAATAATGGGCTGAAAGCCTCTGCAACAGCACTGAGAGCATAATTTATTCCCCCCCTGAGGCAGGCGATACTAAAGACTCACAATACTATCGGTGGGAAGTTTCGATAGTAACAGTTTGAACATTCTTAACGGCAGTTTATGATTACAATCACATAACCAAAGTATTTCGGCAGATCTTTAATATCTATCAATATTCAAATATCAATAATAATAATATAAGTGTAAAAATTAAAAAAGGAGAAATGAAACTTTTAAATAACTAGAACAACAACTGAAGAAGTAAACAAAAACAGTATAAAAAGCGTTTGACAATGATGCATTTCTACTGTTATCATTCTCGGAGTACGGCTCCTCATACTTATAAAACATATATATTTAAGAAAGGCCTAATCGACAACTGGAAATTTAAGGCAATGTTTGTAAAACATGTAAGGGACACATGATAATTTTTATATATTTCATAATTAATCAATAATCGTACCTTAGGTGACATCTTCGCCCCATGAAATATACATATATGGTATATTGCGCACCAAGCGAGCCGATCTAGCCATGTCTATCTGTCTGTTTGTCCCTCTGCCTGTCTATCAATCTGTTCTTTCCGTGTTTTTGTTCTTTTTCAAGATAAGGCAGTCAAATTTGTTACAACTTTTTATATAAATAAACTGCACAGAAACATCATCAAAGCCATAGAAACAATGGGTAGGAATGAAGATAAATGTAGATTTTCTAATTAAATTAACTAATAATAAAGTTCAAATCAAAGTTGAACAGTAATTGACGTGTCATTATTAAAATCCTCAACACAAGTATAAAAAATTAGTTTACGATTGATCGGAAGCGATAAGGGTATAGAACTCTTGGTATGCTGGAGGCCCTCGTTTTGGCTTTAACATTAAAATACAAATCATACCCAAAACAATTCTTCTAAATACCTTATTTCTAAAAGAGAATGAAGAGTGAAACTATTGTGCCATATACTGCCAGGCAGTCATCCCTTTGTCATCTTGTACTGTCCACACTCTCATTGTCCTGGCAGCGAAACAAATTGCCAGTTAATTGGAGAGCTGACGTCAGCAGAGCGGCGGTCAGTCCGGTCACTCCGGCAGAGATTTGATGACAACCCCAACTGCTCGTGGGCAGCGAGCGATGAGACAGCGCATGGCGTCTACAATTACCACGCACACACACTGACCACCATAATTAATGTTAATAAATAATAAATTTACATATAAAACTGGTCGAGGGCATGTAAAACGAGTCCGCTGCCTGCCGAAAGTGAAAGCCCAAAACGGCATACAAATCTCTGTAATTAAAAGCGGCAAACGGCAGGCGAGTCCGAGGCGATGCCAAGGCTGTGATAACATGCCAAAACTTTCGCCCTACGCTGGCTGCGGAAACGCTTAATTAACTTGTTTGTTTCGTCTGGCCACAATTCATATGCCAAACGTGGCGTGCAATTAAAAATGCCTCGAGATCTGGCCAAGCAATTGAAAGTGAGCGTACACTGCGAGCATCATAAATGCCCGAAATGTTCCTCGCATAATGTGAGCCAAGAGTGTGCGGAGATTCTTGCACGATAACTGGGCTTGCTCGCTGCATTAACCAAGGCAACTCAAGGAACCCAACTCGGCAGAAACTTGGACAAGCCTGGAAAGTTTCAACAAAATTAACCGCACTTCGAGCTACAAAGAACGGCAACTATTCCCGTATTAGTGTCTTTGTAACTCGACAAAACATATTCAGTTACATTTATTGAATTGCCGAATTGTTTCATGTGTTTGATAACTATGCGCACTCACTGTCTGAGTGTGAGTGTGAGTAGATGCACTCGAGTGTTTATACGAGTATGTGTGTTGCCAGTTTCTATTTGAGTTTGGCAATTTGCACCCTACTGAACTCAACTCAGCTCAGTTAAGTTCAGTTCGACTCTGTTTCAGTTTCGGTTTCAGTTTGGATCTGCCAACATTGCAGCACCAAAGTTTTTCAATTAGACATGCCAAGGCCCAGAGCATCGCCTGAAGCGGAAGTGACTGACATTACTGTCCGGCCGGCTGCTTCAAAGGGTTGTTTTCATTTTCATTTACTTAGTTTTTGCCACCGGCTGACGGAGAACAGGCACTGAGCAATGGGCTGGGGGTACTTGGCTACAATCCCATCACCAATAATCAATGTAAAACTCAATCAAAGCGCGCTGGCTGGTGGCAGCACGTCAAGCGTGAAGATAAGAAACAGCCGCCTTTCAACTTAAAGCAACAAATTAATTAGCATTCATTGCCGCTCAATTGAGCTTGTAAATATTTAATTAATCGGCGATTTGTGCAAGTGCCCAAAATGCCTAAGGCAACAGCGACACGAAGCGCAGGCAATCAATTAAAGCGCTTGATAGATGACCCAAGTGGCTGCTGTGAGATGATGTGAGAGTAAGTTCAGAGACCGATAAAATAAATAGAAATGTATTATGCGCTATTATATTCTGTGAATAAGAAAGCTCAGAATTCGGCCAAGAGAAATACTTCCTTATATTCATACCTTCATTAAGAGTTCAGTTAATTTACATTATTTTATTGGGTGAAGAATTCTTTGCTACAAATTAAACTTAAGTATTATTTTTGACCGAGAGGTGTATTGTATAACTCGGTGTTTCCATAAGTTTCTATTTCTTTCTAGCCAATCAGTGCTTGCGATCAACAAACCTTCAAGTCTTGAGAGAATCATCAAGAGAGGCTTTGAATCACTTCATTGTACAACCTTTTCTCTCTTTCTCTCTCCTTCTCTGCCTCTTACTTACTTGTGTTCCGACCAGCATCAACATGCGGCTTGGTATTGTCCCGCAAGACTGTAGCTTTTATAACACACACACTCAGGACACACACACACACATACACAGAGTCAGGACACATGAGTCAAGTTTTAATTTGCTCGCTCTCTCTCATTTGTGAAAACAAAGTCACTTCGGCACTCCCAACAAAAGATGCCAATTTAATCTAGTTCTAGTGCCTGCTGGCCACATGGGACACTTAAAACCACTGGGTACTGGGGCTGGGTACGAGGGGCACAAGGCTGCCTGCCAGACTGAGCACAGGAAATGACTTCCGTGCCGGCCCAGCTGTTGTGTGCGTGTATGCAAGGTCTTGGGGGTATGTGAGTGTGTGTGTGTGTGTGTGTGTGTGAGGCTGGCGCCAGCAGGTAACTTCCGGCATAGGCAAATTGAAAATGGCATAGCATACCACACGGCGCCGCACAGGCACCCCGACAGCTGCTCTACTTTTGTGGCTAGAGTGTAAAGCTGTGAAGCTGTGAGCTGTGAGACTTGCCTGTCCTGTTGCGGACTGTGGGCTGCGGGCTGTGGGTTGTGGGATGCGGACTAAGGACAGTGGGCAGAAAGTTGTGCACTCGCAAAGTGTGACAAATTGAATTAATGCCGCTGCAAATGGCAAAGTCTTTTAGAGCTGGTCACCGTAATTGCTTAATGCCCACTCTTAATTGGGACGCGGCTTAGACAAAAGTTGGTCAGTCCCTACAGCTGTATCTGACCCATTGAAAGACAGAGAGAGCTCCAAGTTTAGCCTTAACCTCAGCGTCAGCATCGGTTTAAGCCTCAAACTCAGTCAGCAAGAGCGTGAGCTCTTGAACTGCGACCGGGCACTTGACTTATGGCACAACAAAAACGCAGACACAAATCTTTATGAGGTGGCTGCGTGTGTGGCGCGGCTAAGTAAGAAAAACTACACTTTCCACTTAAGGTCCAGGCCACGTGCGAGACACACACACTACACAACACACAAGCACGCACCCGCACACACTCACACGCACATACACACGGGCACAGCACTCGTCGTCGCCAAGTCGAGGCTCTGCAAATGGCAACTGAAAGTGGACAGTGACAAAAACGCAGTGTGGACACACTGCAGAGCACAGAGAGAACTGACGCATTCTCCGGGCCATAACTCAGAGTCGGTGACAAAAACCTGTGCAGAGTGTGTGGAGAATCTTAAAGATAAATAAGCAGTCCACAGACGCGGCTGAACTTTGACCCCAAAACGGACAACAACAGCAACGGACAGCGAACCGGACCGCAACCGCAAAGGGCGAAAAACATAACGAAACGGACGACGATTATGACGCTGGTGGCGCCCAGCGAAGCGCAACTGATGAAGCCCACTTAGAGACGACGACAGCGACGGAGAAGAACGAGAAGAAAACGACGTCGTCGAGGTAGCCCTGGCTGGACAGCGGTCAGCGCGCTGGCAACATTTGCCGTTGACAGAGCCACAGCCCAGGAGAAAAAACCCAGCAGCTGTGTGTGCACTACTTGGGGTCGTCTGGACAAACATTGCCCGTCGACCGGACATGACCAAATGAAAATGTGCACCGGCCCCGGACCGACCCCGCGGTGTCCTTGCTGCCCTTCAGCGTCGTCTCCGTCGTCGTCGTCTCAGCCAGCGAGTGCACAATTATTACTTCAACTTTTCATTTGCCTTTGTGCTGCGATGTCTGGAGGTGCACCAGGATTTCAGGATGCCGCCTCTGCCGCTGCCAGCGGAGTTTGTAATTTCGCATCCTGCGTCTCATTTTTCATATTTGGCGCACTTTGAGTGCCATTTGGCAACGGCAACAAGGCAAACCCAACAAGGTAAACAGACAATTTCTCAAGCGACTAATGCTGTGAGTTATGTTATTGTTCAAACTCTGCGGCGCAGGACGAGTGCAGTCGCCGAGCGGGCTAAGTGCGCTATTAGAGCCTTGCACCAATGCCTCGAGAAACTCCATTTGACACGAGTCTGCACCAAGGACATAACTTTTACCGCTTCCACAAGAATTGTGTGCTTAAAGAATCATTCAGAACCATAATGCTGCACGTTACGGTGTGTTCCTGCAGGGTATCTTGTAAGGTTACGCATGACTGCGGCAATCTTTATTTTCTTCCCCTGACATCGTGCACTTGAACGATGATAACAGCGGAAACAGCCACGGCCTATTTATCCATATAAGAATAATAATATTATATATAATATATTCTAAACATTTTTTTGCTCTTACAAAAGTTTTAGACCTTAAATCTGATTAGTGTATATTATGAATTTGCAATTTTGAAGTTCGAATTTTTTTTTTTTTTTGTTAAAAGTAACCTTATAAATTTATTGAATATGTTCAATGCCGAAAATATAAACAATTTAATAGTGTTCCTGCACGTCAAGTAGTGAAAAATTACCACTTGTTTCTATTTGTTAACCTCTTTTCACATTCTGTTTTATTATTGCACTATGCAGAATTTGAATCGTAGCAGGCATTAAATACTGATGGCATTTTATCTATAGGTAAGTTTTTAAATTTATTAAATACGATCATTACTGAAAATCAACATAAGATTAAAAATTTAATAGTGTTTGTGTACGTCAAGTAGTGAAAAACAACTATTTTTTTCTACTTGTAAACCTCTTGTCTATTCCTGTTTTAACATTTGAATATTTATTCACCGACACAATATTCATTACAGTCTGTACAGTATCATAAATCTTAGCAGGCAGTAGATACTGTTGAGATTTTATCTATAAATATTTGCATAATTCATTTCTTATACTAAAATGTTTCCACCTCAAAAAACTTCTGAAATGTTCCCTCAAATGAAAATATTCAACAGAAAACTTGGAAAGTTCTGCTTAATTTCTTTTTTTCTTCAAAAACAACAGTTCATTGGCAGCTCCCGCTCTGGCCAATGTCAAACTGCTGACCTCTAGAAACTGCAGGGCAAAAGTTAAATATTGGCCATAGGACCTGTTGGAAATACTGAAAAGTTTTTAGCCTTTGCAAAAGTCCAAAATTCAAGCCAAATCGCACAATTCCTTTGCCATCAAATGAAGCCAGAAAACGCCTACAAGATGTACAAGTAAAAGCTACAAAACGGAGAGGAAAAGCACGCGAAAATCGAAGAAAAAGAATGAAAGCGCCTAGTGGAAATATATATACAATACACAATGAGGGTATATAGCTGCATGGCTGTGTGCGTGCGTGTGTATGTGTGTCTCTATGCCATGAAGGTCATATTAAATTGCTATAAAATTTTATCGATTTTATTTGCAACAAAAGAAAATGCGCTGCGCACAAGCAAGAAAATTTCAGCATCCTAACGAGGACACTGACACCACAGCAGCAGCAACAGCAACAGCAGCAGAAACAACAATAACAACAGCAACAATGGCAAGCAAGGAACGAAGGAGCCAGAGACGCCACGAGGCGAGGCGAGGCGACGGGAGGCGGGACAGGGAAATGTCGGAGACGCGCCGAGAGGCTGCAAAAAAGAAAACGGGCCAGGAAAAATCCATAAAGAGGCGAAACTTTCTACCGCCTTTTTGCCTTTGCCTCGCTCAGCTTGCAGAGTTGGCTAATTAGAAAAGTTTCTTCCCTGGTTTCCCCATGCTCCCCTGGCCACCCTCCCTCCATTGGGGGGGTCGATGGGAGGAGAGCAGCCTGGCTGCTATAGGTGCGTCCACTGTGCTGGCGTCGCCATTTTTAAGCGCACGTGGCAGAAGGTGCACGCTCCGGCTTTGTTGGCCGGATAGCCAACTAACGGGCGCGCCGTAATGTCACACCTACCTCTCCGGCCAGAGAGACGCAACCATTGGCTGGCATAAATCACATCTCCGTCGCGCACCTACAGCACGGAGAGCAACAGCTACGCACACAGTCGCAGGCTGGCACACGCACACACACATACACGCACACCGAGAGACACACCTTCCAGCAGGCAGCCACTGGCTGGCAAGCTGCCTGGGTGGATGGCTGGTTAGTAGCTCCGCACCTGATGCTCTGCTCTCTCAGTCTCGGCCTCAGTCTCGGTCTCAGCAGCAGCAGCAGCAGCTACAACTACAACTACAGCTGCCTGCTCTGAGGTGGAGCCACTCGGCAGCGGTCTCATTTGTATTTACCTAAAGACATGCAGCAGCAGCAGCAGCAGTAAAAAAGCGGTGAGGAGAGCGGTGCGGGGCGGGGCACAAATACTGTTGCAGATACACACGAGAACTAACGAGCGACACGAAGCTGCGTCTCTGCCTCTGCTTCTATGTGTGTGTGTGTGTGTGTGTGTGTGCGAGCACCTAACTGCGCTCAAAAAACTTGCACACCAAGGCAGAGACGATGAGAGCACACGGATACACTCAGACACACACACACACACAGCCAAGAGCAAGGTGTAAGCCGAAAGTGAGACGATGACGAGGACGAGAACAAGAACGAGAACATTGCCGTGACGTTGACGGGAGTGCAGGCAAGCAAGGAGCGCATGTGCTGCCGTGGGAAGCTCTATTCCATCAGAGTGTCTGTTAATCATTTAAAATGCGAGCAAATAATGCGCCCACACGGCGTATGCAATTAATGTCGAGCATACGCCACGTGGGCCTTGCTTATTTCTTTGCACTGCACGTTGCGCAGCTGCTTCTGCTGCTGCTGCCGTCGGGGAAAAGCAAGGCAGAAGCTGGCAGTGGTTAGCGTGCGCCATGCCCAACGCTCGCACACAGCTCGCTCGGCGAACGGGCGAACGGGCGAACGAGCGCAGAGCAAGGCGAGCAAGGTGCTCGGCTTTGGTTGGCTGCCAACATTCTGCACACCTTAACGGTAACGGTAGACGTGCGAGCGAGCCAGCAAGCAACAACCTGTCTGTGATTCCATCCGACTCTGTGTGTGTGAGTGACTATGTACATGTATACCTCCGTCTGTGTGTGTGTGTGTGTGTGTGAGGAGAGAGCGAGAACGCAAACGCACGACGCCACAACGAATGAGCAACGGAGGCGCCACTGCTGGTTGGGGGATGGCAGGGGGCAATCGGGGGTACGTGCACGGGTGCAAATAAACGCAAAACAACTGCCACTTGCGGTTAGGTACCACTCGGCAGGGGGGGGTAGGGCGTGAAGGAGGTTACCCGGAGGGAGCCAGAGTGGATACGGACAGCAGGAGCAGCTGCTACGTAAAACAAACTCTAGACTGAAGATGAGGCTGACTCTGACGGATGGGCAGCATCAGCAGCAGAGAATGGCAGGGCGAGGAGTCGGGAGGAGCTCTACACGGCAGGTGCCGCTGTGTGGCTGGTGCGAGCGAGAGAGAGAGAGAGTAACGGCTCCTACAGGGGGATTGTGTGCTGCTCTCCCACAGAAACGACGAGACTGATGAAGACGACTGCGACGACGGCATTGACGACGAAGACCAACACCTAGAACAGGTACTCACACACACAGTCACACGCACACACACACACACACACATTCGTACACTGGGAGAGTGGCAGCTGTACATACGGTTTATGTATGTGGGTTGAGTTTTTTTCGACAAGGGGGTGGGCGGCTTTGCTTTGCGCAGGTAGATTGGTGGATGCGTAAGGTACATTATATACGCCAAAACACACACACACACACATACACACACGCACTCACTCTAACTCGACACGTGGCACACAGCACTGCGAGGTGTGAGGTGTGAGAGACATGCGCAGTTGGAGGCGAGAGCAGCGTGCACTACGAGAGGATTGCACTGTCAGCCAGCTCTGTTAGCCAACATTTGCTCTGTAAGTTGGCAGCAGAGTCACGCGCTGTTAACTGACAGGGGAAATTCTGCTGTTAACAGAAATGTTAAGGTTACGTTTGGGATGCTGTTGCGGTGGCTTAAATCAAAAGCAAATAAACAATGAACAGAATTAAATGTAAACTGAGATTCCAAGCAAGTGATGGCCATTTCTGTTTTTTATATTACAAAATAAAGGGTATTTTACAATAAAGTTGGACACAATTATCATAATGTCTTTTTTTCTATAGTTTTGCACTTCTTGTATGTGTTATGAGACTTTAGAAATAATAATTTATCCACAATAGCTGGCTCATTAAAGAAAAGCAGTACTAGACAAGAAACTTCTTGGATTTACTGAACAAGATTCAGTATATATGAACAAAAACCGACCTCAAGAGAAGCTCTAACACCCAGAGCGGGTAAAATAGATTTTTAAGATGGCACAACATCTACCTTTCCACCAAACAATTATTGTAAAATTCAAGGAAATTTTTTTTAAGAGTTATTTTAAATAATAATGGGAATTAATAAATAAACTAATATGAATATCAAAAGTTTAATACAATTTCTTATAAAGTTCTGTGAAAATTCTATAATCTGAATACCTTGAAATATTACTTATAACTTTACTTTGAATTTTTTCAGTGTTTAATAATAATATGAGATATGCTACATTCAAAAAAGAAGTCCTATGTTATTTTAATCGCAAGAGAACAAATATAAACTGAAATAATCTCAGTAGTGATGATCACAGTAGGTTTTTATAATCTCTATACCCTCCGACCTAAATGTCTGTCCGTCTGTCTGTCTAGATGAACGCGGTGATCTCAGCTATTTCACAAACTTGATACACCAAATTTGGCAAGTATGTTTTTTTTTTAAGTTGATTTTTGATTGACATAACATATATAAAGTTCATTAGGCTTCCTGAGTTTCCCCAATTCTCTGCAACAAATGTTCGATCGGCTTTTTCTTCTTGAACCCCAGTTAGAATACAATAAATTTTTAACTACTTTTTTTCTCTCATTTATAGTTTTACCTTTAATTCAAAATTTATCAAGATTTACAAACTTTTTTGTTAATTAATTGTTTTTACTCTTAAACAGTCGACTGTCCATATTAAATAAATACAAAAAACTCCCTCTTGTTTGTTTTATTTGCATAAGAGCATCCCGTTAATGATCTGCCAAATTAGCATTGATATCTCGATGTTGCCACCCTTTCTAAATTAATTCTATCGATAACTTGAAGCAACTTATTCTACAATTAAAAGGACCGTTTTTGTTCAACTTATTATTATTACAAATACTATCATAAGAGCATTAATGATATATTAATCAATCATATCTTTAACTTATTTACCTAAACTTTAAAAATCATAAAGAGAAAGCGAAAATGAGTCATAAAAAAAGATTGGGTGGAGAAAGAAAAGCAGCAAAGTAAATGATTTAAGCGCTTATCAGAGGGAGAAAAAAAAGAAGCACAAGAAGAAGTGACAAGAAACCGCAGAGCGAAGCTTAAATGGAACGCTTGTAGGTGATTATGCAGCGTAATTTATGCAGACGACAAGAAAAACAACTGGGAACAACCTCCGCCGGAGCGAAGTGGCGGAAACAATGGAGAGTCGTGAAAGACGACTGCGATTACGGGTGCAGGCGAAGGGCAGGGTGAAGCGAACCTGGGCAACTGAAACTGATTTAATTAAGCAGGTGATTAAAGTTGATGCCGGTTATTTGTAGCAGCCAAAACAGCAACAAGGATCGCTCCGAGTCCCCCGCCTCTCCCCTCCTCCACCTTCCTGCCACCGGAAGTCGGCGTGTAAAGTGCGCGAAAAGTTTGGCCTCGTCGCCTGGCCAGGGGCAGTTGTAAATTTTGATGCTGTAATGCAAGTTCAGACTTGGGCAGTGGCGAACAATTCTATGCGGGCGCAACGCGGCGTATGCGCAACTTTAGCATTTTTTGCATATTTTGCAGCTGTTAATTGAATATTGTTTGCTTTTACTGTTGTTGATTTTTTTTTTGTTGTCGCCGCTCGCCAAAGGTCGAAAAGTGAATTCAGTGGTAATTAAAATTCAATTAGAACAAGAACTGAAGGAAAGGGAATATCGGCAGGAACGGGAACAGCTGCTGGCTATATCACTATCGTAATAACAACTCACACACACACACACACAAGCTTCATTTCCTACATTTCTATAACTAGTGTGACTCGGCCACGAAAAGCAATTACAATTGGCCCCAGTTAATTGGTTGCCCCTCGAACTTTGTGTTAATGTAATGGCCCACAATTTACGTCAACTTAATGCTCATTTTCGTACGTGTGTGTGAGTGTTGGTGTGAGTGTGTGTTGGTGTGAATGTGAGCTTCATTTGCTGCTCCATATCTCGCACCACTTTTGCCTAGGTAAGATTTATGAAGATGCCGGGCAATGGGCAGGCAACTGTGTCAATCGCTGCGAGCGGCCTCAAGTGTGCAACGCAATTTAGTGAAAATATCAAGTTTCCCACACACACACACTCTTGCACACTTACACACACCCACACACACTCAGCCGCAAACAACACGCCAGCACATATAGTTCGCTTTTTGCTGGACGTAGAAAAGTAAACAGAAGGTTAATGGATTTGACACACGGTTTAGCCCGGGAGGGCAGCAGCCATGGCACTTGTGCGTGAAATGGATATGCTTTCAGGCCATACACCCTCTCCCCGCACTCACACACTCGCACACTCGAACGTAACGGTAAAAGGCACTGCAACCTATTGAAGCTGGCAGCCGCAGCTCGCTACTCAGGTTTCTACTTATAAGATTTTTGTGGGCTGACTCTTGCTGGCCAAGCACTTTAAGATGCTCCACAGCAATTGGTTTTGGCTGCTCGAACTGAACTAAATGTAACTTATGCCAACAGCTTTAAAGCCATTGTGCATTAAGTTCTTGCAGCTGCATATCCCGCCAGAGAGAGTTGTCTTCCTGTTTATTATTTAAACTTTCACTGCACGTCCGCCGACGCCATCGCCGTACGAAGGCTCGAAAACCGAAAGGAGAGTTCCAATCAGACTCCAAAGTCGTCGTCGTCGTCGTCGTCAGGTTCAGACTGACAATTGGCCAGGATGCCAGCGGCTTTCCCCCGGCGACGTGACCAGCGGTGGGAGAGAAAGCTGACAGAAGAAGAGAGAGCAAAAAAAAAACTGCAACTGTTTACAAATTGTGCAAAGTTTTTGCGCCAATTTCGCCTGTTTTCCCCCCCGCTTCTTTGGCAACGTTGGCTGCACTGCATCGCCGGGCAAAATAAATCATGTGTGAAGGTGTTTCACCAACCTACCGCACGCAGTCCACGGCACTGACAGTTTTAATGCCGCATGAAGTCCCGCCTGCTCCTGTGCCAGCTTTGCACCCAAACTTTTATGATTTCCTCCTGACAACGCGATGCTCCTGGCTGCGACTTTGGTTCTGACTGTATCTACGCCCCTGTCTCTGAATCTGTTCTGCTCTCTCCCCCTCCCTGCTCCACTGTGTGGCAGGCTACGTGCGTGGATCGCACTTGTGGCATATGTGTGACGTTTCAATATCCTGTTGCGTGATTTTTATTTTCATATTTTTTATGTTGATTTTGCAACGTGTCTGGGGGAAGCCGAAGAAGAGAGCGGAGGGGGAACTCTGCTACGCTGTGCCCTCGCCCGACTACGTGAAGAGTCGCAAGTCACAAATCAAATGCGAAGCATTGTTTGCTTTGTTGTTCCGAGGCGACGCTCTTCCGATGTTTTGCTACGTTTAGGCCTCTGAGCTGTCTACTTAGCCCGGCCTAGTTGGGGGCGTGCTCGACTTCGTACGGCATAGATGGGGTGAGGAAGCAACACCAAGGCTCAACGGCAGCCAATAAATCAAAATATTTTCATATATATTACGTTCAGGCATAACTTGATTTTTATCCTGTTTTCCGTAAGATCTTGATTTTGTAATTTATGTCACGGTGTGCGCGGGGTGGACTGCCATAAGAGCTTGGCAAACTAGAGAAAGAAAAGCCAATACAACCAATAACTGTTTAAAGATGGGATCATTGGGTGTTAGAACTATTAAAGAATGAATAAAAGGCTTTAAACTTTGTTAAAGCACGTCGCAATATTTCGAAAACGTTACCAATCGAACTACATACACTCTTATTTGGAATAAACATATGTTTGGCATCTTACAAGACACAAATGTCGTGACAGATGATTTTCTAAAGTCACGATAGCTAATGAAATGCTGTTAAGGTGCATACATATTTAGAGTTATTATTAATTTGTCTAAAATATATAATTGTAAGACTGACACCCTTCAATCTAATAACATCTTTTAAAATTTGAAACTCAGAACGTCACTACCTTAATACAAGTATGTTACAAGCAAGTGTTAAGGAGTGCAACTCCGATTGCTTGTCTAAGTTAATAGAATCTGCTAAGATGGTATTGACCAACGAGTAAATATGGGAATAGTTTGTTGTTTTGTTCGGTGGCCCGTTGTAGGTCGCAGCTTTTGAGGCGACTGCTTTCGTGCTGGCAACAAGGCTTGTCAACATTTTAATATCCATTTTGGTGTGGACGCTGCAAAAGTTTTCCAATACCATTTACCATAATTCCACTTTGCACATTGACACCTAACTGAAAGTCATTCGGAAGGAAAAGACAAGAGTTGCTCCCAGAACAGGAGCAGGAGGGGGAAGACTCGTAGCTGGAGCCAGCTGAGGAGCTACACACAGCTGAGTAATGGCCAGTAAAAATTGTGGAAAGCACTCGAATGTTCAACTACACTTTCGGACATGGACATGGACACTTAACTGACAATGTCTGACCTTTTCAGTAACCGAACAGGCGGACTGGCCGCCGGACGAGGCCGAGAAGCAAAGACGGCGACGACGATGGCGAAAAGTAAAAGCAAATTTTCAACAAAAAAAAAGTGAACAAAATCAAGCAAGTTATACATATAAAGTACAAAATAGCAAGAAATAACTAAAAATTGATGCATACACAAATGTGGAAGAGTGTAGGAGGAGGGGGAATAGAACCAGAGGAAAAGAGAGAGAGGGAGAGAGAGAGGAGTATGGGAAGGAGGTGTCCACTCGCACAAAGTGAAATGCTTACGTGATGCTGGCGCTGCTGTTGCTGTGAGCTGAAGGTCGCAGGGAGGGCGCGACAGACACACAGACAAACGGACGGGGAGACGGACAGAAAGAAGTGGAGACAGGGACAGAGACAAGTCAAGTCAGTGCTGCATACAAAAAGGGGCCACGACGCGGGCAGAGAACAAAGTCTTTGCTCGTTGCTCGAGTCGCCTTTTGTGTCACAAGTTGCAAACACACACTTGCACACAGAGGCAACTGGAGTGTCAAACTTTAAACTGTCAAAAGTTGCTCGCACAGTGTGTGTGTGCGACACCCCCTCCCACTGTCTACGTGAGTCGCACGCAGTTGTGTCCGCTGTCGACAGCTGCATAGACACGCGCCAGTTCAATATTGATGCCAACTTTGAGGCACCAACGAGGAGGTGGCACCAACAGGCAGGCACAAAGTCAGCGATTAAAAGCGCATTTAAAGGCAGCAGCCCACAAGCACAAGCTGCAGCAGCAGCCGCTCTTAATGTGCCCCGAGGTGGAGCACAACGCACAAATTGCCCCCAAATGAGCAGCAGCCGTGCGCTAGGGCTCTCTGTGAAGGAAGAGGGGAGTGGTAGGGGTCGAACGGGGTACACAGTGTGCTACAATCGACTGCAGTCGTGTGTGCGTTTGTGCACCGGTTGTTGCGTGTTTACGCAACGTAACCAAAGTCAAAACCTCGATTAGGATTCAATCTGCTGCGGGCCACGCCGGCTACGTTGTTTGTCCTTCTCGTCGCTGTTGTCGATGTTGTCCTTGTGTCGTGGTCCTTGTTGTTGCGCCGCAGGTCAGCAGCAAAGTCAAACCGATTAAAAGGCACACACCCACACCCCCACGCACACTCCACCCCACACACGCACGCATTCTCGCCATGCTCCTGTGTGCCTAGCTAGGTACACAGCGCAACGTATTCTTCAAGGGGCAATTTACTGTGCTGCGCGCGAAAGTATGCAACAAAAAAGAGAATGAACCCAAAAAAATAGTGAGTGTGTGTGGAACGAGTGTGAGTGGTCGGTGTGTGGGAGTGCGATGTGGCCTGGCATAGATTAGATTTTTGCCCCAGCCACTGCAACTAGAAAATATTCGCACTGGCAGCAGCTGCCGCCCAAAGGGACCGCAACGCATTGGCCATAAAACTGCCATTAACGCCAGGAACCCACTTTGCGGAGTGTATGTGTGTGTGTGTTTCTCTCAGCGATCGCTTTAAGCGCTTAAATTTTGAAAGATTCCGCGCCCGGAGCTGTCAGCAACAGGCGCATCCAATTGCAATTAGCCAAGGTGCAAGAGAAAAACTCAGCGAAAAAACTACGCGGAACTCGAAACCAATTTAAAACAGCAAAAGACCGAAAGGAAAAAATCAGAGGAGAGCAAGAGGCAGTGAGAGGGGTGAGAGGGTGCTCTCTAGACGTCAACACGGACCACGCCCAGCTTCTTGAGCGCCGTCTGCAGCAAATTAATTTGGCGAGTGTCTTTTGCAGCAATCCGAAGGTGAATCCAACGGGTGACACACTGAAAGAGTAGCTGCCTAAACGATGAATCTCTCCCAACCTACATTTACCCAGTCTCAACCACAATCTCAGCCCAGCATATGGTTGTTTGAATAAAAATTTCAAGAAAATTGCGTACAGCAAATCGTTTGTGGCAAATAAAAAATGTAAGCCGAAGCATATCAGATTACGCTTGCCGAGTAGATGACAAAGTGCGTGTGCGGCATGTGGCATGCGGCAGACAAAAGGCGGGGCAGCAGCAAGTAACAAGGTGTAGCGCGCAAGCAGCAGCCAAGAAGCTCAGCACTGCTGCCTGTTAAGTGCCTCCTTTGCGGCAAGCTTTAGAGGGGAGAAATAATATGGTAGAGGGGAGGGGCGGTCGCGCCTTACGTTGCGGTTGACAGACGCGTTTGATGCCATGCTGAAAAATTGTTGCTAATTTTTTAGAACTGACAGTGAGCCAGGCGAGCGAAGACTATCGCATTGCACGGAAGGACTTAAGTGAAAATGGTTGGCATTTTAATTTTATTAGACGTGAAGATGAACAAGATGGATAAGTGGAAAAGGTAATGCAGGCAGGCGGGAAAAGGAAACAGGAACTTCGTTGAAAGTCGAGAAACAAGCTGAAGAACCTCATAACAAATGACAGTGAGACAAAGTGAAGTAAAGAGATTTGAGAGTTGCTTGGGACTCCTTATCGGATCTAAGCCATAATGAGATATTAAGGAAGGTGGATAACCCCAAATCTATTCAACTCAAGTTGATGATGGTATATCGAATTAATAAATAGATGATAGATATAGCAACCGAATAAAACTGAAGGAAGGCAATTAGGGAGAGAGGAAATTATTTGTACAACATATGTATATAAAATATACATACATATATTTCAACATATTTATACCCTTGCAGAGGTTATATTAAGGATATTTTGAGCAGTGTTTGCAACGCATCTTAAGAAACACCTCCGACCTAATAAGGTTTATACATATACTCGAAATCAGCATCGCCAAGGTAGTCGACTTAGCCATATCTGTCCATCCAACCGCTTGTCTGCTGCAATCCAAACTCGTCTATCAGTTTATAGTTATCTTAAAAAAAAACTTTGCACACATGATTCTTATAGCTGCACGCTGTAAATGTATTGGAACGAGCTGGATCGGAACGATATATCGTATAAATGCCATACAAACTATCGGCCGATTTTTGTTATTTGTCAAGATATTGCAAATTTACAAACTCCGAATTTTTCATTGTCTATATTAAATATGCATACAAAATTTCATCAAAATCGGTGTATTATATCGTATGGGTTCCATAGAAACAATCGACAGAAATGAAGTGTTTGGTATGAATACCAATTTTTAATTCTAAAAATATCTTAACTATTCTGTGCCAATATAACTTAGACATAAAATTGAACATACACAATGCTATTCAATATACTATTATACGAGGGTCGTTTGATAAGTCCGTGACTTTTTGTATTTGCCGCGCACCTGCTCTAAATACAACACTGCTCCTGTCAGCAGTTATCGATTAACAGCTGACTGTAAAATTTTGAGAAAGCTGCGTTTTTTGGTTTGCGTTTTATAGGCATTGAAAGCAGACGATCTCGTGAATTTTAACGAAAATGGAAAAAAGTGAATTTCGTGTGCTAATTAAGCATTATTTTTTGCGTAAAAAATCCATCACCGAAACCAAGGAAAGACTTGATAAATATTATGGGGACTCTGCACCATCAATTTCAATGGTTAAGAAATGGTTTACTGAGTTCCGTTGTGGTCGTACCAGTACAAGTGATGCCGAACGTTCAGGTCGCCCAAAAGAGGTCGTCATGCCAGAAATCGTCGACAAAATCCATGGAATGATATTGGATGATCGGAGAATGAAAGTGCGTGAGGTAGCTGAGGCTGTAGGCATCTCAACTGAACGGGTACATCACATTTTACATGAATATTTGGACATGAAAAAGCTTTCCGCGCGATGGGTGCCGCGATTGCTCACACACGACCATAAGCGCAACCGTGTGACCATTTCAAAGGAGTGTTTGGCGATGTTCAACCGCAATCCAAACGAATTTTTGCGCCGTTTCGTTACCGTAGACGAAACATGGATCCACCACACCACACCAGAGACCAAAGAACAATCAAGACAGTGGGTTTCTCCGGGTGAACGTGCACCAAAGAAGGCCAAGGTGGGTCTGTCGGCCAACAAGGTCATGGCCACAGTTTTTTGGGATGCACAAGGTATCATTCACATCGATTACCTTGAAAAGGGTAAAACGATCACCGGCGAATATTATTCAGAGCTTTTGGACAGATTCGATATTGATTTGAAGCAGAAACGACCGCATTTGGCGAAAAAAAAAGTGCTGTTCCATCAGGACAATGCACGGGTGCACACGTGTGGAGTCAGCATGGCAAAATTTCATAAATTGGGCTACGAACTGCTACCCCATCCAGCATATTCTCCAGATTTAGCCCCCTGTGACTATTTTTTGTTTCCAAACATGAAGAAATGGCTCGGCGGTAAGAGATTCGGGTCAAATGAAGAGGTCATCACAGAAACAAACGACTATTTTGAGGGCCTTGAGAAAACCTATTATTTGGAAGGAATAAAAAAATTGGAAAAACGCTGGACTAAATGTATAGAGCTAAAAGGAGATTATGTTGAGAAATAAAACGCTTCTTTGACGAAAAAAATATATTTTATTCAAAAAGTCACGGACTTATCAAACGACCCTCGTATTTTACCCGTATAGGAGATATAAGAACCTGGAAGGGTATTAATACAACCAGACGTATGCTAATTCAGGTACGCATTGGGCCTTCCCTGGCACCTTTGAGCAGTTTAGAAAAACCTCTACGAATACTTAAAGAAAAAGTCTTCTTTTACTTCCAGGTACGCCCGCAACTTAAAATACCAGTATGATCGGCAGCCCCTGCTCGGAAAATGCGTAACTTCTGAGTCTATTGCCCGATCGGATTAAAGTTTGGATGAGAAATAGACACTGTAGTCAGCAAATTGTACGAGAATGTTGAGGTCAATAAGTTATATATATTGTCGAATCGAATGTTGCGTCTAAAATTTCAATTAAAGTGCTTCGGCGTATGGTAGACAGAAATCTTCAATATAGCTGAGATCTCGACGTTCAATCGGACCGATGGACAGACAGAAACAGATCCTAAACAAGAATAATTAAGCTTCTTTGAGTCTGCTACACATCCTTCGAGAAACACCATTTGACCTGCAGAAAACAGAAGTTCCCTCGCGATCTAGGGAGATATTGCCTTAGTTAAACAAGTCCTAACTACATACACAAAATTCTTATTTACGACATTTAATTAATTTACCTCAAAAAGTACAATTGCATTCACAACGTCGTGCACATTCACGTTTAAATAAGTTGTGACAAGCATATTTCTGCAGTCATCGCATGCTCGTCTGCACCTTTTCCCGACCTCAGAACACACAAAATGGAGCCCACACTCATTTAGGTTTGTTTGGTTGTTGTTGTTGTTCCTGCTGCTGCAACAGAAGCAACAAATGTTTATTGTCTTGTAAAAACAGCCGAAGTCGCCGTCTCTGTCTCCGTGGCCGTGGCCGTCTCCAGCATCGTCCCCAAACCTTGTCCCAGTGCAATCTAAAGAGTCACAGAAAAATGTCCCCAACACATTTTGCACTGTGTTTTCTTACGCACACCCACACAAAGATACAGAGAGAAAGAAAGGGAAAATCATGGAAAGAGGAGGGACAGAGACAGACGAACGACTTGAGGGATTTTGCTGAAATGACATTTGGCTCCACATGTGACAGGCAGTTCTCCAGCCAGGACAGAGGAAGCAACAACAGCAACAACAGCAACAAATAGCTGCAGCCGTTGGCATTGAAAAAAGCAATTTAAGTCAAGTACAGACACACACACACACACACAGACAGACACACCTACACACTCATAGACAACGTGCAATCAGGCACACGCATGCCAATTGCTATTGTGGCTTGTCTCTGCCTGTTTCCCCTCTCCTTTCCTCCCCACTCCTGTTCATTTCGCGCACTCCTTCCGTGTGCAAATTTTGATAAATTGCCGCAGTTACCTTGCGTGGAGAAGGCTAAAAGCAGACTCCCCGCCATATGCTGCCTGCTGTCTGTCTGGCAATGCGACTCAATTTGAGTAGGTAAAATCAAGATAAATGCACGGCAAACTTTGCGACTACTCGGCAAGTCCCAATGACAGTGGCTTGAAAACCCCAAGTACCCTAACCACCTAGTAGGCAATCGGGTGGAATAAAGCACTGGTTAGGTAGATACTGCAAATAAGTTTAAGTCATTAAGGTAAATTTAACTGCAAGTTGCAAAGTCAAAGTAAATGATAAATGAAAACTAAATGATTTCTTTAAAATATATGGATCATTTATTGAAATGCATTCTGTAAATTTACAATCCAATGTACAATACATTCATTTTAAGCATTTCATTAATTTCAACCGACATTTGAAGGTGAAAGCTTAAGCACATCTGCTGGACCTCAGAACTTAATCCTTAGTCAATCTCAATCTACAATAAAATTCATATCGAAATCAAAATCGAAGTCAAAGTCAAAAACTTGGAGAAAAGTTTTCCGTTGAGGGAAACCAAGAAACCAGAGTCGACAAACAGGAAAATTCCAGCAAAACGATAAATCTGAGCAATTATTAGCAGCGCGAAACGAAATCGAAGTGGAAACTTGCTCGATGCAGTGGGAGCAGGGAGCAGGAGTCGCAATGCCAGCGATGCGTGTCGACCATGATAAATGGCCGGGAGTAGACCCGCACTGCCGGAGTCACAGTAGCCTAGAGAAGCAGCCTAGAGATGGAGTGTATGGAGGAAGCCTAATTGAATTTAATTGCCCACTTAATAGTGCAATGAGCTGAGTGCAAGCGCAAGCAAGGAAAGTAAATCTTGTGCCAACTGCGTTTGGCCATTCCTAAATGTACTTCGAACCTGACCGGACAGACGGATACAGATTTCAAGTCAGGAATAATATCACTAGAAATTTATTTAAAGCATTTCTATTTGTTTTTATTGATTGTCGAAGGAAAATGTGTCACCTTGGGAACATTGTCAACAAGATCAACTGAAATACCACCCAGAAATATCCTTTGTATACCCCAATCGGGATTTATATCTTGTGGAGAATATTCTCAGGTTTTTATGGCAAAGACCGAATTCGGACTTGAAAAGAGGAAGAAAGTCTATCTTCGGAATGCCAAAAGTCTTACCTTTCAGGTTCTTATTCTCTCCGTTCTTTCCAATAACAATTATATACCACGATGCAGAATTAAATGGCTTATTTACTGTTTGCTTGGCACAGGATAAGTTAAGTTATTTTTTTAATCACACAATTAAACTGTATGATATAATAGACTTTAATTTATGTGGCTGCGGTTGAACTCTCTAAGGGATAACCCAACTCCCAATTTTTTATATTTTTTTTTCAAACATATTAGCCGACTAAAATACGAGGGTCGTTTGATAAGTCCGTGACTTTTTGTATTTGCCGCGCACCTGCTCTAAATACAACACTGCTCCTGTCAGCAGTTATCGATTAACAGCTGACTGTAAAATTTTGAGAAAGCTGCGTTTTTTGGTTTGCGTTTTATAGGCATTGAAAGCAGACGATCTCGTGAATTTTAACGAAAATGGAAAAAAGTGAATTTCGTGTGCTAATTAAGCATTATTTTTTGCGTAAAAAATCCATCACCGAAACCAAGGAAAGACTTGATAAATATTATGGGGACTCTGCACCATCAATTTCAATGGTTAAGAAATAGTTTACTGAGTTCCGTTGTGGTCGTACCAGTACAAGTGATGCCGAACGTTCAGGTCGCCCAAAAGAGGTCGTCATGCCAGAAATCGTCGACAAAATCCATGGAATGATATTGGATGATCGGAGAATGAAAGTGCGTGAGGTAGCTGAGGCTGTAGGCATCTCAACTGAACGGGTACATCACATTTTACATGAATATTTGGACATGAAAAAGCTTTCCGCGCGATGGGTGCCGCGATTGCTCACACACGACCATAAGCGCAACCGTGTGACCATTTCAAAGGAGTGTTTGGCGATGTTCAACCGCAATCCAAACGAATTTTTGCGCCGTTTCGTTACCGTAGACGAAACATGGATCCACCACACCACACCAGAGACCAAAGAACAATCAAGACAGTGGGTTTCTCCGGGTGAACGTGCACCAAAGAAGGCCAAGGTGGGTCTGTCGGCCAACAAGGTCATGGCCACAGTTTTTTGGGATGCACAAGGTATCATTCACATCGATTACCTTGAAAAGGGTAAAACGATCACCGGCGAATATTATTCAGAGCTTTTGGACAGATTCGATATTGATTTGAAGCAGAAACGACCGCATTTGGCGAAAAAAAAAGTGCTGTTCCATCAGGACAATGCACGGGTGCACACGTGTGTAGTCAGCATGGCAAAATTTCATAAATTGGGCTACGAACTGCTACCCCATCCAGCATATTCTCTAGATTTAGCCCCCTGTGACTATTTTTTGTTTCCAAACATGAAGACATGGCTCGGCGGTAAGAGATTCGGGTCAAATGAAGAGGTCATCACAGAAACAAACGACTATTTTGAGGGCCTTGAGAAAACCTATTATTTGGAAGGAATAAAAAAATTGGAAAAACGCTGGACTAAATGTATAGAGCTAAAAGGAGATTATGTTGAGAAATAAAACGCTTCTTTGACGAAAAAAATATATTTTATTCAAAAAGTCACGGACTTATCAAACGACCCTCGTACATATCGACGAATATTATGAGAGAGTATGAATCCTGAATGTCGAAGGTCAAACCTTTCTTTCTTCGTGTTATTAATCATCACTAAAAAGCAACTTAACGATGGCTGCAAGAAAACAAATATTAGCAAAGTACTAAAGGTCGGTTAACGAAGGCTCACCCAGGGAAGACCCCACGGCAGTGGGACATATTTGGAGTTCTTCGTTCGCCTCGTGGAAAGTGACTAACGCATCGCCTCGTCGAGGAAGAACTGTGACATCATAGTACGGCAAAGTGGCGGCACCACCCATTGAAACATCGTTCAGCTAATAATGTGGAATACAGTTTAGAGAATGGAGATAAGGGAAATAATTTACTTACAAATATGATGACAGATGCTTCTATTTCATTAAGATCAACATTTTGAAACTGCATACAAAGGAAGAATAGAAATATAGTGTGGAGGATATTCTGCAACGCGGCAGCTTGCCAAGTCATGCTACTTACATGGGGTATCTCGAGTAGATCGAACGGTTCAGTCGTGGCATATTCTATAATAGTGAAGCCTTCACTGAGTTTGCTGAGTGAAGACATGTCCTGGATGCGGTCATTTATCTGCAGAGTCCTGAAGCTGTAGTTGTCGGGCAACTGGCAGCCCCAGATTCCTTTTTCTTCTTCAAACCGCAAACTTGGGGGGCAGCGACGTAGCGAGTCCCTTATATAGTGAATCTCACGATCGTAGATAGCATTGTGGTAGAGAACCACAAAGGGCTGCTCTTGAATGATCTCCGCCTTAAGCGGCGCCAGTTGCAGGAACTCTGAGACAATAGAGTTGTACTCACAGTACATATCTGCTTGCACCTTACCCCGCCGGCATACCTGCTGCAGATCATCGTTGACGGCAGGTGCAGCTTTGATGGGGTTATTCGGTATATGCCGCGTAGGAAACTTCAGCTCTTGTCGCTGCTCGCGCAGCTCTAAGTTATAGGGCTGTAGCTGGATGGCAGAGCCAAGTGCCGCCAGAGCTTCGTCATGCATATCTGAAAACAATGTGGTCCATTAGTTGCGGCAGTTGATCTTCTACAACTGATTCTGTACTTACTCAGGCCAATGTAAACCTTTGCCTGCAATTCGTAGACCCGCCAGTGAGGTACGCCAATGACATCATTCTGTAGTGAATTCGTGTAGTTGTCAACAGCTACCGCCAACCAGTCAGCTGCCTCGTGGATCTTTCCCTGGTTGTGCAGCTTCACAGCCAAGTGATAGATCTCGAAAGGGCTCAATCTGTACTTGAAATAAAAATGTTGCTAGTTGCGTTATTCCAGTCGAAATACTTACTTCAGGCCTGGAAGGGTTCCCATGCGGATGATATCGGGAGTGAGACCGTAGAAGTTGACAATGAACTGCAAGTTCTCCACGGACTTCTGCAGAAGACTCTCAGGGGGCAATCGTTTGAGCAGAAGTTTATGTTCCATTATCTGATCCTCTCCCAGGTTTTGCTCCATTACATTTTTCCAGGCGACCCAATCCTGTCGCAGGTGACGGATGAGCTTGAACGCGTAAGCAGGGTTTGATAGGTACAGATCGGGATTATGGACGGCGTTGAGGACAAGATCCGTGTACTCGGAAATCGCACTTATTGAGATTTTCAGTCATTATGCATTAGATTATAGCCGGATTTTCACTTACCCGTCAACTAAGCTGAGCTTTCCTCGCAGCTCCTTCGCATATTTCTTGAAGTTGCTCAAAAACTCGAGCTCTAAGTCGATAAGCGAATCCACCTCGCTAGCTCTGAAATGGGAACACTGAACTGAGCCTAAAACTAGCAGAATGCAGAAAAAGCCAACCATGATGTACGAAGACTTACTAGGTAATGGTGGGAAATTCTCACGAAATCTTATCAAGCAAACAAATTGCAATTCATCTGTATCGAATACAATTATACCGGTGCGAAATACATTGAAAGATATGTGAACATATCTACTAGCGCTTTTATTGCAAAAAAAAAGTTAAAAAAAAAACCGAACGAATACATCAGGCATTATACATAGTTTAGCATTATTTCAATCTAGAAAATAATTAACCAAGTTACCAAAATTATGTACATATGCAATGTAAAAGCAATGTTTGGAGTAAATAATCTTCGCAGCTTGTTCATTCCTAATTTTCTTGTGTTTTGCTATAGAATATAGCAAATAAATGTTATTAGAATTCCAATTATTTTACGTGCAATTTGAATTTGAGGTTAGATAACGGTTTTTGGATAGCTCTCAGCTGCAAGGCACCAAGTCTTTAGAGTTGCCAGATCGTCGTATTCAGAAGAAATGTTATTTACAAAACATACACAATTCTTATAAATGTTCTCATTTTGCGAAACATGATGTCAATTTCATTTCTTATCCATCTTATTTTAATGCTCTAAAACAATTTTTAAACGATTCGATTTATATATTGCCAATTTGGTTAGTGAACAGCTGGGCACTTCGATAACATTCCATATGCTTACCACTCACAATCGTTTTCAGGAATACCACTATTGTTTGCACTTCTTATTAGAGTGCAGATGATACCAGGGCAAATTACGCATGTGTGTTTGATTTTTCACTTATGAAGTGTTATTGTTCATTCGCAGCCAGTATCTACGACTTGTCAGTTGCATTTGTGATATCATTTGCAGCGGTTCTGTATTAAGTCGAAAATATATACATATATATGTACAAATAAATGTATTTTTAAACAGTTGCCACAGTAGTGTAAAAAGAGAATCAATAATTCACCAGGGCGGTCGCAAAACGCCTCAGTGTGGTATATGTGTGTACTCAATAAATAATTACATATTAAAAAATTTAACAGCAAGAAGACTTCAGCAACGATATGCTGCTACAGAGGAACAAGTAAAAAACGGCCTATGGTTTCTTTCTATTGCATATTTTGTGTTGTAATTTAATTAGTGCCTCATTGTGTGTATATTTTCTGTTCTCTTCGATTGTTACTTACAATCCCGCTTCCACTCCCACGCCATTTCTGCTTATTCTAACACAAAAGTTTTATTTGCGTTTTACTTCTCTGTTGACATATGTTCGTTTGTATGTATATGTGTATGTGGTTGCGTTACTGGTTACTTCATTTGTCCGTATTGCCTCATTTCGTATTTTGTTTTGTTCAGCACATTCTGCCGGCGTTGCCAGTGCCAGTGAGACAAACTAGTAATGCTAATGAAAATAAAAATATATGAAACAGCCAACAAAAAAAACAATGAAAATAGTTTTATAAATAGCTAAATCGTTATCTTTGTATGTTTCAATCATATTTTTAGCAGTTCACTTATGTTATCAATTTGCCTAACACTCTCAAAACAGTCCGGCAACTCTGGGCGCCCGCTCTCAATGTGCTCTTGCGCTCCATTTATTTATTCATTCTTTTCAATTCGTTTTTATTTATACAAAACGATAAGTGTCTTTTATTGATTCCGAGCTCGCGATTGCGAGCACTACAGGCGACGGATTTATTCATTGAAACGTTAATCAATCAACACGCTGTTGCTTTGCGTTCTGTTTCGTTGTCTTGGCTGCCCCGTTCGGTGCTCGAATTTTCGTAGTGTTATCAAAGAACTCGCGCGTGTTTTATTCGAAAGCAGAGCGCGATTTAACAGGTACTCGTTTGTAAATATGCACACACATATTCAAATAATTGTATGTACAGAACAGAGTCTGGTTAACATGTGAGCGTGATAAGATAAATAGATGCATTGTAACTTCATGCACACCCCACGCATCCATGCACTCACGTGTATCTCGAGTGAAAAGGTCGCCACCTCTCCACGACCCCAATTCTGGAAAGATAGAAGTACCAATAAATGCAGTGTGCTGCCTCCTTTGTTGTTGTTGCTGCTGTTGCTGTGTGTGTGTCAGATAACTGTGATTTGTAAATATTTGCCGCCATCTGCTCGCGTTACAATCGGAGACGCCGCACTGTCGCATGGACTCATGGGCCGTAGGGGCTGAAGGGGCTGCGGAGCTTGCGGTCTCTGTCTGGCATCAAGCCAACAAGGCAATGCGCAACAATAGACAGCAATTACCACTGAGAACTACACACACATACGTATGCCTGTGTATGTATACGTGGGGATTTGGGTGTTGTATATAATTACCCGCGTGTGTGTGATAAGCTTGATATTTCACTCGCTACGAGCGCCAACTTGTTGCCCTGTGAGTGAAACAAAAGCTTTCGATTAGATACGTTAGATATAACTGTTTACTTAGGAAACAAATCTGCAACAGGCAAGAAGCATAGAAAAACGATTAGAGTTAAGAAAAACCAGCCCATATCCAGTCTCTTGTCTAGCGTCGATCATCCGCATCAAAACTGCTCGCCTTGAGTGTTAGGCTGCCCCGAGTCAGCTGATTGAGGTCAATAATGGACAGGTACGGCTTGGGCGGCACACTGACTCCTGGGGGCAGCTCTATGAGTGGAGCAGGTGCCGCTGCCGACCTCTTGCTGCGACTGGCGCCGCCATGATCGCCATGCACAACGGAATACTGGTCGTGCGCGGCGCAGCTGGCCGTAGCAGCGCGTCGATAGTTCCTATAACCGCTGAATGTGCTGCTGCCGGGCGCAATGGGCAGCGGACGCACTGGTGAGTAGCCGCCTTCGTCCGAGGACACCCCACCACCGCCGGCCGAGTCGTAGCAGATGCTTAGATTCGTATAGGCAATGGGGGCATGACAACGTGTCGTCTTTGGCCGCGGCTTGACCTCGTATCGGGCCCGAGAACGTGAGTGGTGCGTGCGTGTACGTCCTCGTCGCTTGCCCTGCACACGCATCTCGGACACAAGCGGCACAGGAAGCACGTTGATGAAGCGATAATACTGAAGCAGAGTGCGTGTCAAGTTGCGGCCCACACGATGATCTACAAAGAAGACGATCTTTAGGGCTATCGCTCAGCACAAGGAAAGGATGGAGCACTTACACCCATCCTCGTTGTACAGTGCAACAGTCTTGCCATCACGTAGATAGTGTCCGGCCATGGACACTTCTAGTGTGTAAGCATTGACAGTGTCGCTCAGGCGTTCGCAGCAATATCGCCGAAGGCTGCCCGCCTTCCGCTCGTCCGCATTGAACATCGTGTGATCGGCAACATAATCCTGCGCATTACTGGCAAAGAGGCGAGGGAAGACCAGATGGCGCTCGTAGCGGTAGACATCCTCGTAAGTGTTGCCGTAGATAAAGCAGCCGTGCATGCTGCTGTTGGCATGCAGATCGATCACAAAGTCTATTTGATATGTCTGCCAGAACGAAGAGCAAGTACTCAAGAATGCTGTGATCGTAATCGATATCTCAATGAAATTAATCCACTCACATCAGAATTATCCAACTCTTTTAGAACGTTCCTGATGGCATGCAGCTCCGGCTGCGTGAACTCCGAGGCCACATGCCAATTGCGATTCATGTCCTGGCCCATCAGATTGCAGCGATTGTTGCCCAGAAACACTCCGTCCGGATTAACCATTGGCACAATTTTAAAGACAAAATTCTCACGCAGCACCTGCGCTATGGGATGATTGCCCACCAGGAACTCGATGAGGCCCTGGCAGACATGCGAGGCGGGTGCCTCGCTGGAGTGTGTTCGGCACAGGATGACGATGACACGAATGAAGCTTCGATCCAAGCGATTAGTCGTGCGTTGATTATGCGTCACCTGATCAATAGTCAGCATGTCCACATTCCGATTTTGCTATCAAAGAAAAGATAAACTGTGATCAAACGAAAAGCGGAGGCATTACCACATAAGTACCAAGGATTTAATGAGTACACAACGCGTGAAGCGCTTCTCGCTTCCTTGTCGTGAATCTATCACATTGAGATAGGACTGCAGTCTGGAGTAGCTGTAGGGTAATGCCAAGGCAAACATATATACATCCTCCTCCTTGTCGAAATTGAATGCAAAGCTAAGGACATAGTGGCCCTGATGCATAGCCGAGCGATAGAAGAACACCGTGCGCTTGGGCAGTCGCTGCCATTTCGGCCGGCTGGAGGACTTGACCAGAGGAGTCAGGCCGCAGTTGAAGAGATTGCGACTCTTGCTGATGTTGACAATATTGAAGATCACGCGTTGGTCCTGTTTCACATTGTCCACAGTGAAGTTGAACCAAAAACGAAAGCGGGGATTGCACGTATCTGGACGCAGGAACAAATCGTACTCGAACTCGCCCACCAGCTCCGCCTTGCCCAGGTTGCCTGTCTCGAATGCGGCATCAAAGCACAAGTGTCCTCTCTTGGCCTTGCCGCTCTGCCCGGGTGGACGTATGATGACACGCGACACGTTACCCAATCCGCCCTCGCCGTCGCTGTCCTCGCTGTCTGTAACTCAGAGAAAGAAGAAGTCAGTACTGGCACAATATCTAGTCACTGAGGAGATGTGGCTAATCTTCGGACCGATCGTCAAAAGAGGGACTGCATGTACCATCTGAGCCACGCTCATACATGCTCGTATGCTGCAAGGGATCGCAAGCTATGCCCAACATTATGTCGATTCTTAGTATTCTATTCGAGTGGCGCTATCAACGTGCAACGTGGGCACTTCTAATGCAACTGGGCTATTACTAATCTGCTGCAGCTGTGCCGACATGAATTCATATGGGCCCACCCTACCGTGCCAGAAAAGGTTAATCCTGCCGCGGCGCTATCTTTAAAATCCATGTGAAGCCACTTGGGTGGTGGCACACCTATGCGTGTCTTGGTTATCGTCTACGGGCAACTTTTCGCCGCTGCAGTTTCTCCAACTGCCAAGTTAAAGGAAGTGCCGTCTCAGACGTCAACGTATGGAATTGAATAGTCGCGGTTGCGTTTCGCCCAAGGTTCAATTCACCGAAAGGCGTCGGAATTGGATATCATTTTGCGGAAGTGTCGTGATTTATGAAAGGAGCAGCAGCCTACAGTGAAATCTGCTACACTCACCCGAGTCACCCATGGCACTTGCAACTTAATGGGATTCCTTAGGACTTGCACTTCAACTGCTTCGCTGACAAGGCGTATCCTTTGGCTGCTCCAGCTGCCAGCACATTGACCTGTATTGCAGGCGAATTAAAAATAGAATTTCAATTAAGAAGTCGCAGTGTGCCGCCTGAGTCACGCCCAGTTAACTGCAACCAGCGTAGGGTGGTCCTACCATCACCTACCAGATTGAACCGCTTGGCCTTTCACTTTTATTAGACTCCACTCGATTCGCGTGCGATGTCTTGGCGAGAACTTATAGTTTCCAATCAGCTTAGACTATGCGTCGCTCTATTGCTCGTGGCTTAACTGGCCATTTGGGCCGAATTGGGCTGAATGACTGCCTAGAAAGGCTGCCATTTTGCCTTGTCTAATGTTTTCCTTGGCGCTTTTGACGTTGCCATACACACATCCGCACACAGAAAGACACAAACACAGACACACACACGCATTCACCGCTCATATGTGCGACTGTTTGGTCGATAACAGAACGCGCAGTTGGCATTGCGGTTTCGGCCAGAATTAACACAGGAATTTGCGTCATGGCATTCCTTAACTTTTAGCGAAGGCAACAACGGCGGAACTCGCATTAAAAGTAGTGCCACAGAACTGGGCAACAGCGTCGACAAAGTTGCGAGCCTAATTGCTTGCAGCTTGTTGCAGGAGACACATAAATAACACAAGTAGTTCACGGGGTTAATCAATAAAGTAACGTGTGTCAGACACGGGCAACGCCATCATACGCGTAATATTTACGGTTCTTTTAGTCGCCTAGCAGGGAAGCCATATCGTCTATAGCATGTCCAAACGCAGGTATCTGCCATTACACCCACCTAGCGCCCACTGTTCACTGTTAAATTGTTATTTTGTTATGTGTCAATTTTGCAATGATTTCATCATCTGAGTCCTGTTCTAATGTGAAACCCTCATGCATTTTTTAGATTAGGCAGCGTGCGCCCACCGAAGCGTTGCAGAAGCGACATGGATAACACCTCAACCTCGGACATTGTCATTATTAATGGAAACTCGCATCCGGACCTGGCCAACATGGTGGCCGAGCGTATGGGCGTCAAGAACGGAGGCTGTTCGGTATTCCACAAATCGAATCGAGAGACCATCGTTGAGATAAGTGATTCGGTGCGCGGCAAGGACATTTACATTATACAAACGGGCACCAAGTGAGTAATGGGATCAACACTCTATATTGCCAAAGTTACTTATGATATCTACTTTTCAGGGATGCCAACAACAATATTATGGAACTTCTTATTATGGCCTATGCGTGCAAGACTTCTTCGGCACGCTCCATTGTTGGCGTCATACCCTATTTGCCGTACTCAAAACAGTGCAAGATGCGCAAGCGTGGGTGCATCGTCTCCAAACTGTTGGCCAAGATGATGTGCACGTCGGGTCTTACCCATATTATCACAATGGACTTGCATCAGAAGGAGATCCAAGGCTTTTTCGACATACCCGTCGACAATTTGCGCGCCTCACCATTCTTACTACAATACATTCAGGAGAGCGTAAGCACTAGTCGACGCATTATTGACGTGGTGTTATTCTTGACTTATTTCCATTTCTTCAACAGATACCCGACTATCGTAACTCAGTGATTGTAGCACGCAACCCGGGGGTGGCTAAGAAGGCTAACTCGTACGCGGAACGATTGCGTCTTGGCCTGGCTGTCATACACGGCGAGCAGAAGGAGGCTGAAAGTGATGAGGTTGATGGCAGATATTCGCCACCTCCGACCAGGTGAGTCTCCAAGCTTAGCTCATCTGTCTGCTCGCATTTGTTGAAACTAGGCAGCCTTCTTTTATGACTGAAATGATAGAACTCAACTTGTCCAGTCTCGTGCTCTATTTTATTTTCGTATAAATTCACATACTCTTGCTATTCATCAAAAATGAATTGCTCTGCTTTATATGTTTGGTATTTCGAGTAGCAATTGTTGTGCTGACTTTGCAAGGTATTTGCTTTGTCAGAAGATTATTAAAGGCATGTTTATTGTTTGCTTAATGTGAGAAGAAACAGCTACAGCCCTTAGTTCTAGAAGTAACATCACGCACCGCACTGACTGTTGAAGCTAAAAGGCGTTAAAAGTTTGACTAACCCATCACATCGATGCATAGTGTACCAATTGTATCCCGCATAACATATCTCTAGCTAGCAATTTCGTTTCATCAGCTCAGCAAGACAAAAACGCCTTCCGATTTGGTGTCTTGCAACAGTTGCCACTTCCTTGTTCCGAGTTCAACGTTGTAACGAAAAGAAACCGAAATTTGTTTTCCTCATTTCTGTTATTTGTGTTATGCAGGGCGTATTGCAATATATTAGGAAATTCTCTTGAAATGTGCGTGCCGATGGGGTCTAGGTTTGTATATATATTAAATTTCGATTCATGAACGATATACTTTCTGATTTGCAACGAAATACGGATTCCATATGTATTGTCATTTCTCTTTTTTGGTTACGATCTTCACTACAACAACAACAACAAAAACAACAACTTCAACACGCACCACACAAACACCTGCACTTGTCGTCCGACACCACCTCACACCACCATCTCCCCACGACACCATGCACCACAAACTGCATATTGCAACCAAAATGCCAACTGCCACTTTAATCACAAGAAACTCTACTCCACAACATGCTCCCAGTAGCAGCCGCACGCGCACCACCTCCGTTTCGGTGGGCGTGCCAGAGCATCCGGTAAAGGTTAAGCCGCCGCTAACCATTGTGGGCGATGTTAATGGCCGTATTGCTATCATGGTGGTAAGTATGAACTAGTATAAAACTTATCCACCCAATGACTAACACATGTACTCTTCTGCCTTGAAGGACGACTTAATTGACGATGTGCAATCGTTTGTGGCTGCGGCCGAGATGCTGAAGGATAATGGAGCCTGCAAGATCTATGTGCTTGCCACACACGGACTGCTCAGTTCGGATGCGCCCCGCCTGCTCGAAGAGTCGGTCATAGACGAGGTATGTAGCCATATATTTTCTATCAGATGCGTCTATTAACTACATCACTCTCACTTTCAGATCGTCGTCACCAATACCATTCCACATGAAGTGCAGAAGTTGCAGTGCAACAAGATCAAGACGATCGATATATCGATTTTGATCGCCGAAGCTATACGCCGTATTCACAACAAGGAGTCGATGTCATATCTGTTTCGCAATGTTACTCTAGAGGATTAGAGACACGTTTTATTATTGTAACATCAGCACACCCACGCATCACCCACTGAACTGTGTCACAAAGTGTCACTTGCCAGTGAAATTTCTTCATGAAAGTTGCGCCTTTACAATGTTTGTTTATCCCCCCTAAAACCCTCTTTAATTTAAATTAATCACATACCTTTAGCGCGCTCTGCTCAAATAAAACTAAAAATATGCTTTAAAATTGGAAACTTTTTCGATTGGAATTGCGACGAATGATTAATTCTTATATTTTGTGTTGCATACTCTCGGGCTTTGGTCACTGTGATCAGCTAAACTCAAAGATACAAAACTTACAGATACAGTAGCTGTGTTCTCATGCCTCCAACTCCTCCGCACTTGTTCAACTCACTAGTATCAAATTTATACAAACATAGATATCGTATTTATTCCTAAGGTAACTAACCCACAAGCCTGTTCCATAAATTTTTTAACTGCAAATAAAAGAAAAATCTAATCAAGAGCGGCTTTTAACCTAATAATTAACCGATTGCACTCGAGTAGGGGAAGACCATTGTTAACAATTATTGTCGGTGGCTAATCTATGTGGTAAATCATAATTTAGTTGTTCCGTTGGGCTTTCCTTTAATTTATAATAGCAATTCGAAATCAATAAGAGCCAGACGTATGAATGTACATATAAGTGTAATAGCAGCCATAAATTGTTGGGTCGCATAATTTTGCATTCATTACGACCAATTACGTTCCGTGCTAATCATTGGGCTAGTGATTGTTTTGCTTATATATATTTTTAAAATTGAAATTAAAATTTACTGCACAAGCGCAATGCCAATAAATAAGAAATTTATCTGAATATGCAATTGCTTCATGATTTATAGTACACCATATATTTCCAGCTGACAAGTTTTTGCAATATTAACTTTTGTATCATCGAATTTACATTTTCGACAAATAAAGGAGGAGACTCTGATATGAGTTACGGAGGCTGACAAGAGATATTCTAGCCAATATTTACCCATTCCCTTGCTCGCACTCTGTTATTGTTTGAGGCATGGGCGGAAACGAGAACAGTCTGATAAGATTGCGGCCCGTCATGCATATCTGAAATGCAACTTTGGAGCTTGTAGAACTTGAAATTGCCGCAATGACTGAAGTAAATTCCTCATTGTTGTGAATAGTGAAACAGCAAATATTGGCATTATTTTACGACTCCCAACAACGGGCGCAACCTGACCCACCTAAGGGCAGTCTGCTAGTCTCCCACAGCTACATGAGCCGATAAATATTTGCGCTAATGTGCTAAGAATATGCAAACGACATTTGCATTGTGCCGCCTGTTGGGAGAAGAATGCAACGAACTGCGTCATTTTCCCGGACAATGTCGGGGCAGTATGTTAATCTCACCGCAGCAGATCGGACAGAGCCAAGAACTTTTCTTATGCCGTACGGGAAACTTCAAGTTAATGATGCAACAATGGAATCTAATAACGACTTACTAGTAACTGTATTTGCCTGGCGCAACTTTATATAACATATTCTTCTTATTAAAACATTTTGGCGCATATTTGCACAGTGGGAGGTCAGCGCGATTACCTGCGGCTGTTTTCGCTGCCAACTCAGACAGAAGACGCAACAATGTGTCAGTTGAGGCTGTCTTATCTGACTGAAGCATTGCTGATAACATTGCTCAAAATATTTGCTCAGCTTACTCTGAAGGCCTTTGAGACCTTTTAACGAAGTACTTAGTACCAGTTGGCACACGCTGCAATTAAAAATAAATTCTAATCCGACAATTGCCAGGATTACAGACAGAGTCTCTTTGGGCACTTTTAATGCAAATTTATGTATCGCATTTAACAATTGTTAGCACGCAGCATAGGCCTCGTAGACCTTACCCAAGTCGGTGCTGGGCAATCACGTGAGGCGGCGACGTCACGCATAAACACGCTAGATTGCTGGCCACCTCAGTGCGCATCCGCCCCGTTGCCCCGTCAGCTGGCTGGCATCGCGGTGGCGTGCATTGAACCCACTGCGAGTGCTCAATGTAATTTCCGTATGCTGCACCACGACTGGCATATTGATTAGTGACCCATCAAAGTTAATGGCCCAAATGACAAACAGAGTGCCATATCGAATGTTCCTGCGTCTCTCTGGCGACGTGTTCATATGTTTCCGAAGGCATTCACTCTTTATCAGCGCGAGCATGACACATTAATTCAGCTAGGCCGATCTCGTCTTCTGTTTTGTTGTTTCTGCTTTGATACGCGCCTCTGTGTTTATCACTACAAAAATTGATTTGCTAATTCGAGTTGCTTGTTGACGATTCATTAGCACTCGTTAATCGTCTGAATGGCCGCCGTTTAGCGCCACTTTGCGTCCGGGTGTTCCATTGTTAACAACGCACGTTAATGGTGGAAAAAACGAAAACGTAAACGAAATTGAAGTACTCAAGTGGCCTAATCAAATTTGGATAATTTCGTCCTCAGTGCAATTTTGAAATTAACAAAAATATTTTTCGTAATTTAACAACAAATGCGAAAGGCAATTTGAGGTTCCATTACGCTTTTCGATTTATAATGTTTTTTGTACCTTCACGCCCATTAACTTTAGTTTTTATAGTTTTCCCCAGCTGATCAGGGGTATTCACTGCTTAAACTCAGAGAAATACATGTGCTTTCAATATAATATCCGAAACAAAGAACTGCTGCGAGTTCAACGAACTGGAAGTTCAGTTCGGATTTGCATTGTCAGGAAACTTGTCTCGAATCTTGCATTCATTTGTCAGCTCGTGTGAGTACCCGTATTGCGCCATGGTAAAAGTATTCGCCAGGCCCGCTTTACGGCCAGCCTGTTTGCGTTTTTGCGCTTCTGTTGTCGCCAATTGGGTTTGGTCATGTGATCGAATTAATTTAGCCTCCCCACTTTATGGAGATTGATACTAACTGAGCGAGGGCAGGGCGGGACATAAGCGTCGCCGATTTCATGAATGATCATTATATGGCCAGCCAGTTATACTGATTAACATATTTATTGACTGTTTTGTTTTGACGGCGAATTCGACGTCGATTCGCACGAAAAACAATAACAATATAAAGGAAATCCACACAACATCGTCAGATAAAAACGCATTATACTTGTATGTCTCATCGAATTTGTCTCAGTGCACGGGCACCCGGGCTCAGGCCCGGAACAGCGCTGGATGCGTTAGCATTGCAGCTGGCATTGAACTTGGTCAAGTGGAGTGTGGTGGACCCTGACACGCATTCCGGAGAGCTTGACTTATGACTAGGCGCGGCCGGGGCACTTCCTACGAAACCGTAAGTTTGAGCGAGGGGGAGAGAGTGATAGAGTTGCATAAGGCGAACATCGGATCGCATGCGATATATTGATGTAGGAGGAGCCTCACGTGAGCAACCTCGCGAGTCGCGGCGACTGATTTACATGCCTCAATGCATTCCATATCATTGCGTAATGCATAATTCGTAGTAGCTTGCTACAACTGCTTGCTTGCTACAACTGCTGTTGATTTAGCCTGTCTTATTGTTGTTGCCCGTGTGCGGCTCGATAGTGTTAAATTAATCGCCTGCACAATTAACCGTCGCTGCTCTGTTTGCGCCTGGCAAACTTGCCCCGCGGCAATTCATCATGATCGCGGACGATGGCGATTACAATGATCAGCTGACTCGGCACACACGGCGCTGCACTCGTGTTTGCCGGAGTTACACTTTACAGTTAGCTTTGTGTGGCGTTACGTGCACATCATAAATAATACGCAAATACTACGAAGCTGCAACTGAAGTGCATACAAATCGACATGCTCCCTCTCGCCCTCCCCCAGTGTCACCTCCCTTTGGAGAGGGTTGCGATGTATGATAAGCGCAGCGTGGCCATTTATCGGCCCAACTGATAAGCGATAAAAGCCGCGAAAAGTGACTCGTGTGCAGCTTCAGCTCTGGCCTTAGCCTCGCTCTGGTTTATGGAGACAGCTCAAGGGCTTTCGTCCCGCCCGACAGCAGCAACAATATCAGCAGCAGGTGCAGGTTGCGAAATTAGGCCGTGGTTCTGCGACTTTATGGTTCTTTATGGCGCTGCCATAAAGCGAATGATGTTGCGAATCGGCGGAGGGAATTATCCCGTAATTGCTGTGAGAAATTCCGTGACAGGTTTCGCTGTTTTTGTTTTGTTTTCGTTTCTTATTTTCGGTCGATTCCGATCGCTTTTCCAGCCGCGAAACACAATTATCAGCACGCCAGCGACATTAAGACTTCGTTTAATTTATACGAAACGTAATTAACGGTCTCCGATTAGTTATGCACATTTAATTGTTGTTCGATGTGCCGCTCTCTATGTGACAGGGGCGGGACCGGGGGGGCGGAGGCGGTGTTGAGGGGTCGCGACTTATGTGCAACGTAATTTGAGTGCGCGAAAGTGAAACACTTGGAGCACAATAAGTAAATCACATTCCCTTTACACACATATATACACTGCTATAATGCATATGAATCAGTTACGTGAGTACTTTTAAATGATATATACGAATGTGTCTCCCTATCTATCTGGTATATGCACATTCACCGCACCGAAAGTATCTCAGATATGCAATAATTAGGGTTAACAACTCGCACAGCCTGAGACGCGACTCGACGATGATTCGCGCAGTTGAGACTTCGACTTAATGGCCTTATTATACATATTCCGCCATCTAGTCAGTGACGGAATCGTACAGCCGATTTCGGACAGTGCTAATTACCAGTTTAACTAGTTCTAGCATCGTGTGGAACTGCCACTGCGGTTTCCCTATCGCGATCGTTTTCTTCGCATTGTCCCCTCGTGAAATATCTATCGTCTTAATTAATTGCTTGTTAGATATTTAATATGTAGCTTGAAATTTGATGAGCCACCTGAATGTGGCGAAAAATATGGCGGATATATCGTGTATGTACTTAATATAAATATAATTGTGCTGAAGTGGAAAAGTGCGCTTCATCTGCGTCTCAAATCTCGTGGGATTTCTTTTGTTTGTCTCTCATAGTTTATTGTTGTTTGTGAATTTTTGATTATGTGGAATTTTTTTTGTATTTTCAGTTTTTTGTTTTTTTTTGTTTTCTGATGTTGTTTTGTTGGTTTTGTTTTGTGTTCGTCGTTCGTTATTGAATATTTCTCTTGTTTTTGCTTGTGCAGCTCTTCGTCATCCGCTCAACACGTGTTTCCCGATCTCGAATAGACTTTGACGCTTCGATGCCTCTCTCCAGGTAGGTGTAGGTGTGAGTGTGTGTGTGTGTGTGTGAGTGTGAGTGTGCGTGTTTTGTTTCTGATTGATTGGCTGCTTGGGGCAATTCATCAAAAATTGTAGGTTACAATTTCATATATCGTCGTTGTTTTTGCCGACATCAATAATTATATTATTATTCTCGTCACACGAAGAGTTCAAGACAAGTCGAGACTCGTCTAGACTCTAGAGACACATCGCCTTGCCTCGTGTCGAGAAAACCCCCAAGAAACCCCAAAGAATCCAGTTTCTTTGGGTAAATACCACGCTCGCGATTTCTGCAGAATCTAGGCAAATGCAAATGCAGTTCAGATCAGACTAAAACACGGAAGATAAAAGCGAAGAATTTGAATCGGTTTAAGGCAAATCAATTGATTTTATATGCTATAATACATACTATATTATATAATGGTATATAAGTTCGATTCGCATTCACTTCCTGCTTGTTTGCTACTGCTGCCAACTAAAGAGTTATCCGATCTGGCTCTCCACGGTTCGCACCTTGCTGATTTACTGTGGCCACACTTGAATCTGATTTATTTACGATTGTATTGTTTTACGGCACAGCAGTTGATTAGATGAAGACCTCCTCCCCCACACACACCTTTCCCTACCCTTTCCCAATCCAGTAGTTCATCGTTTATCGGGGCTGTAAAGCCCGTCGAGTGGGGCATTATCGCACCCTCAATAAGCGACAATTAGCGGCGAAAGTGGGTTCGATTTGTACTGAGTGCCATCCTGGCAGTAGTTCGCCCTAAATCAGAGTCCAATCATAACAGCCACACTACGCTTATGGAATTTTTCGGATATAAACAAAGTCTCGTTAAATTTCGCACAATATGCGAATTATTTTGTTATGCTGTTTGGCCTTTCCCCCACTCTTGCGCGAGGCTTTTATTTATTTATTTGTAATGTCTGCGATTAGTCAGATATCATGCTCAAATATTGTGATAGCCCCGCCGAATGCCGCGAGTGCTTCCAGAGCGGGGAAAGGCAGTGCAGGGCGGGGGAAGGCTCTCTGCAACTGGAGCTGCATGCCAATTAAGCGTGGCTAGTGATCATGTGACCGGTGTGAAATCGCCAGCGATTCATTTGCTCAGAATGAAGTTGGCACTGGAATTTGTATTGTTGTTGTTGTTGCTGTTGTTGTTGCTTACAGCACGTGCACAATGGCAAAACTTGAAAAGCGAGATTTGGTTCACCTGCTTCTCCCCCCGTCAAGAGCCCCTCTGCCTCTATTGCCAATGTCACTACTATGTGCTGGGATCCCCCTGGCAGCCAATGCTCGAGAAGATGCAGCCTGGTTCGGGCTCAATCAGCGCGAGTGTGTTTCTTCGACCCGTCGACGGCCAATGGTTACATGACACCAACACCTACACACAGTCATCTACCAACGCACACACACACACACAAACACACAGTCGGACGGAGGTGCGCGAGTGACCGCAAATGAAAAGCCCCACGAGAGCCGGTTTTGCGGGGGCTCCACTCGGACGAAAGCCGGCGAGTTCGCTTGGATGTCGCGCTGCCGCTGGCAGCGGGCGGCGGCTGCAGGTGACGCTGACACGAGCGAGTCGCCGACTTGCCGACGCGCACCTATTTATAATCAGTTCCCAAGCATTCGGCGCTCCAAACGACGTCGACGGTTTCGCTGCTGCTGCTTGTGCTGGTGCTGTCTCTGCTTCTGGCTCGATCTCGAATTCAATTCATTCCCGCATTCAACGCGCTCGTGAATAGTTTGGCTCTTGCCTCTTTCGCTTGTCTCGTCTTTCGTTATACTCTGCGCCGTTTGCCATTTGCTGTCTCTGTTTTTGTTTCGCCTTAACACCAAGAAGTCAACCCAAGTCGACTCTCGAGTGCGGAGTGAAGTGAAGTGATAGCGCAGTGGCGCACTGAGATGAAGCCCTAGTTGAGTGGCCAAAGAAACAAGTGCTAGACAAAAGTGAACCCGAGTACGTGGAAGTCACACGAGTGGAAAACACACCGAAGATGAGTGCGAAAGACACGGGCCATGTCAACGGCGCCTTCAATGGCAGCGAGGTGTCCGTGGACATACCCACCAACACGCTGTATCACACATCCCGCGACTGCATTGTGCAGGAGGAGGAGCCGGAAGCGCCGTCAGGTGGCTTGGGAGCCTGTTGTCGCAGCACCTGCTCGAACATCTTCCGGCTGAAGACTCTGCAGAAGCGTTTCCCAATCCTCGTCTGGCTGCCCCAATACAAGAAGGACTACATCTTTGGCGACATCGTTGCCGGCATTTCGGTGGCGCTGACTGTGATACCACAGGCTCTGGCCTATGCTGGCATCGCCGGACTGGATCTGCAGTACGGATTGTATGCCTGTTTTCTGGGCTGCTTCATCTATATATTCATCGGCTCCAGCAAGGACGTGCCCATCGGACCCACGGCCATTTCCGCGCTCCTCTCGTTTCAAATCGCCGGAGGCAGCTGGCAGATGGCGACCTTGTTGACCTTCCTCACTGGCATCATTGAAATACTGATGGGGATCTTTCAACTCGGCTTCCTCATCGATTTCGTGTCGGGTCCTGTGGGTGCAGGATTCACCAGCGCCGTCTCACTTATTATCTTCAGTTCGCAAATGAAGGATCTGCTTGGCATTCACACCAGCGGCAACACGTTCCTCCAGGTCTGGATCAGTATCATCAACGACATCCACAACATCAGCTGGCCGGACTTTGTCCTCGGCCTGATCTGCATTGTGTTGCTGCTCAGTCTGCGTGCCCTGGCCTCCTGCACTGTGGGACCCAAGCAAGACAAGACCACATGCCAGAAGCTGCTGACGGGCATTTTCTGGACCGTCGGCACGGCGCGTAATGCGCTGCTCGTGTGTGCCACAGCCGGGCTGGGCTATTGGTTGTCCATCAGCGGAAATGAAAACCTGGTGCGCACCGTGGGATTCGTTCCAAAGGGAATGCCAGAGTTCCGTCCGCCTCCGTTTCACATGGACGCCGTGGTGAACGAGACGACGGGCGAACTGTTGCAAGAGGCACAAAGTTTCTGGGACATGGTCAGCACGCTAGGATCAGGACTCATTGTGGTGCCACTAATAGCGTTGCTCGAAACGATGGCTGTTGTTCAGGCATTTGGTAAGTGCATAAGTCTCTCTCCCTCCCCGGGGAAATCGATTGCTTATTCTTTAAATTGGTTTCCCTCAGCCGATGGAAAACCCACCGATGCAACTCAGGAACTGATCGCGTCAGGCATCTGCAATGTGGCCAACTCCTTTGTGCAGGGCCTGCGCAGCAACGGAGGCGTGGCACGTGGCGCCATTCTAAACGCCAGTGGAGTGCGCACTCAGCTCTCGAACCTGTACACCAGCGTCATCGTCATCATTGCTTTACTCTACCTGACGCCTTGTTTCTACTACATTCCCAAGGCGGCGTTGGCCGCCATCATCATCGCTGCCGTGGTTTTCATGGTGCAGTACCGAGTCATAAAGCCCATGTGGCACAGCAAGAGTAAGTAGACCCCGAGCACCAAAAACAACATATATGCTGACTTGTGCTATCTGATTCTTTCTCCCCATTTAGAAACGGATCTTATACCTGGCCTGAGCGCCTTCGTTGCCTGCTTGGTGCTGCCGCTGCAGCTGGGTATTCTAGTGGGCATTGGCATCAATGTGATCTTTATTCTCTACCAGGCAGCACGGCCCAAGCTCAGCATAGAGACTCTCTCGGTAAGTACCTTAGCCCGAGCTGGCACCTATGGGACCATCTCTAAAGTCCCCTTTTCCTCTTCCACAGACTCCCAATGGTCAACGCTATCTGATGCTCACACCCGATCGCTGCCTCATCTTCCCCTCCATGGAGTTCTTGCGTAAGGTCATCAACAAGCAGGGCGTCAAGTCCACACTGCCTGTGGTGATTGATTGTACGCACATCTATGGTGCGGATTTCACCGCCGCCAAGGTCATCTCGACGATGGTCACAGATTTCGCACAGCGCGAGCAGCCGCTGCTCTTCTACAATCTGCAGCCGCGGGTGGCGCAGGTCTTCGAGGGCCTCAACAAAGATCTGGTGGCCATCTACGACATCGGCGCGCTGCACGACAAGCTGGCCGAGAAGCCGGCGACGACGATATAACCTCGTTAAATGATAGATTTGTTTTAGTCTTAATCTTTGTATTTATTTCACAAAACTCTGCTAGACCAATTTCAATGCTTTCGCGAGGCCAGCGACTCGTCTCGCCCGCAATACGCAACAAAAAACTGAAGAAAACCGGAGAAGTGTAAAAGAAACAAAAAGCGAAACAGAAACAGAAGAAAAAATTGTAGTAGAGAAACCCACGCAGACACAGACGCAGTCGGCGACGGAGACGATCGTCACCAGCCAAATAGTCAAATATTTTCCGTAAATTTAATTAGCATTTAAGTTGAAGCAATCTTCCATTATTTATTCGCCTGTGAATTTCGATGCGGTTTTGCGCAAGCCCAACAAAAGTTTGCACCTCATTGTTATCGTCTCTGAGATTGCTGTGAGATAGTATTATATATAGGAGTATTACCCCTAGCAAGTACTTAAATAAAGCACAAATATTTTTACATCACACTCGACTTTCTGCAGAAACCAACGTCGACGGAGATTGGCAGATCGACCATAAATAACGCCTTTTTTGGCTAATCATTGTATTTTCTTTGTTAGTTTATGATTGAAGGCTGCCATATATAAAGATCGCCTGCTTTATGCAATATCTAATCGAATGCGCTGCCAGATTTAATACTTTCCCTCAATTTGGTTGACGGGACGTGATTTTGCGATTGATCCAGCTAATAAATTCACGGCCGAATTGCGTGTTTCTAAAGCAATGAATAATTCTCGATAAGATAGTCGAAGGTTGGGAACTTAATTAATAATACAATATTAAAGTGCCGTAAATATTCATTCAAATGACTCAGGCTAGTCCGTCCAGTACGTCTGATCAATGTGCGATTCTTCATTCCAATTTTAAATTTTCAATTAACTTTTTTCGTTTAATTGTTGCAATTGAGCACAAGTTTGTACTTCTTGTTCCGTGATTGTATCTGACTCTGATACAGTATTGTTGTTTTACCTATATTATTTTCATTTTTGCGTCTAATCTCCATTTTTTAAGAGGCGCTGATGCCAGGCCCGTAGTTTGCCGTATGCGGGTTTCGCGAGACCCACGGGCCTACTCTTCCCTGTTATATGGTCTGTCATTATGCCTGTTAAATATATAACATAATGATGCATAATGAGGTAAAAATTATGTATTATAAAAAAGTTGATTTAGCAGTATAATGTCGACAAAAAATAATTAACAAGTTCCTTTATTTTGTGAAATGTTTTGCCCAAGGGCCCCGAACCTATGGAGATTGAAACAGGTACATGTGTACCAAAAAGCTGTACCGTAGTTGGCGAGTTGTACTCAGTGCAAAAGTGTTGCATAGTTTGCTCATTCTGTACAGTAAATAACATTGCCATTATCTGTTGCATACTTTTATCCAGCAAAAGATTTGCTTAAACAGAGAAATTTAAAAAACTTAAAACATTATCATTCAATTTCGCTTGCAGCATTATTAAATTTTCTGGTGTTTTTTCACAATGTGTCTTATAAAAATATGGCAGTATTAACAAATATTTCTTGATCCTTGGACATGTTTTTATGATTGAAAATCATAAAATCATTGAAATAATAAATACCGGGACTAATGTATACGAGTCATACAAATCATTTCCATAAAATTAGATCAAAATTTTGTTTTATTCAGGAAATAAAAATAATCCACAATTTGGTCAGTATGATTTATAAATGTTTTCAGGCTAGACGAAAAAATTGGAGAACAAATCTGTCCGGAACAAGGCTGACCTAGCAGCTCTGCTACTGTTCCCGCGAGTTTTGCTGCGGAAAAATGTTTAGCTTTTCGTTGTTCGGTAAGTATATATTATAAATATGTATATAGAACCGTGATCATCACGACTTTTTGACATTACGTTTTTTTCGGTGAACTAAAATAATAATACTATTCTCATTTTAACAATTTAAAAAGAAATATTGAAAATCATGGTTCATGAATCAGGTCGTATAATACAATATCACTTACAACTGAAAAATGAATTTTATATGATTTCAAAAATAACTAAAAATTTTATGCTAAACATTTTATTTCAACATACATATACCCCAAAACGAAAGTACTTTATTTGTTGTTATTTATTATTTTTCGCAAAGCTCCTCGTAAAAAAGCCAAATAAATCCTTATTATTTTTCTTGTATGACTGAAGTATAAAGTTGCAATTTTAAAAAAATGTTAACCAATAAATATTTAAAAATAAAAAGGCTAGATTATCTGCCGCCCGCTGCTTTCTTGTTTAATAATACATGTATAATACATATGTATTTAAAATGTTATACATTGCCAAAATTGCGCATGGATCATTAAATTAATACATTAAAAATATATATTTGCTTTATTAAAATCCCAACAATATAAGCAACTCTGTTAAAATTAATTTCTCTTTGCACCTGTTTTTACGCAATTATTAAATTTTGAACGGCAAGTTCTTTGACCAGTTGGGGTAGTTTACCAAAACAAAAAGATAAACATAACTTTAACTTACTTTTTTCCAAAATGGTCTCTCTTTTCCTGCATCAACTTACCCAACTACTAAAAAATGACACAAATAAAAAATTGGTCACCCTGGTCAGGAAGCACACATCAACCGATAACGGCATACACATTTTCCAACACTTAGTTCAAACTAAAACTGCCGTCTCATCTGAACTTGAATACAGAGAAAATACCTTCTGAGCGGCCCTTCAAAAAATAGGTGTTGTTAACTTTTTCAAACAAATTTCGATAAACAAATAAAAATGCCGCCTTTTGTGAGTATACGCAGCAGGTGAATGAATGAGTAATCCAGCATATTATTATTTCATCAGAAATCTAAGGAGGATCCTCAGACGTCAGGCGAAAAGAAATTGGATCCCGACGACAACGACGGAAGCGGCCTTAGTTCGTATTACCAGCAGAAGATTTTGGAGCTGCAGTTCATCGTATCGGAGAAGCAGCGCAATCTTCAGCGCCTAGAGGCGCAGCGCAACGAACTCAACTCAAAAGGTGAGCAGAAGAATGGAGTATAATATGCTTTAGTCGTCTACTGCTATTCCTCACCTCTTGCCACAGTGCGTTTGCTGCGTGAGGAGCTGCAGCTGTTGCTGGAGCAAGGCAGCTACGTGGGGGAGGTGGTCAAACCAATTGATAAGAAAAAGGTGCTGGTCAAGGTGCACCACGATGGGAAGTATGTGGTCGACCTGGAGAAGAACATCGACATCAATGACGTCACAAGCAACAGTCGTGTGGCTCTTCGTCACGATAGCTACACACTCCACAAAATACTCCCAAACAAGGTGGATCCGCTTGTGTCGCTCATGCTGGTCGAGAAGGTGCCAGACTCCACATACGAAATGGTCGGTGGGCTGTCCAAGCAGATCACCGAAATTAAGGAAGTCATTGAGCTGCCTATCAAGCATCCGGAACTGTTCGATGCCCTGGGCATTGCCCAGCCGAAGGGCGTGTTGCTCTACGGACCACCTGGCACCGGGAAGACGCTGCTAGCTCGCGCTGTCGCCCATCACACGGAGTGCACCTTCATACGCGTCTCAGGCTCGGAACTGGTGCAGAAATACATTGGCGAGGGATCGCGGATGGTCCGTGAGCTGTTCTTAATGGCCCGAGAGCATGCGCCCTCTATCATATTCATGGACGAAATCGATTCAATTGGCTCATCCCGTCTCGAATCCGGGCGTGGAGCCGACTCTGAGGTGCAACGCACCATGTTGGAGCTGCTTAACCAACTTGACGGGTTCGAGGCATCGCAAAACATCAAGGTCATCATGGCCACAAACCGCATTGACGTGCTCGACCAAGCGCTGTTGCGTCCCGGTCGAATTGACCGCAAGATCGAGTTTCCACCACCCAGTGAGGAGGCACGCGTGGACATTCTACACATTCATTCGCGCAAAATGAATTTGACTCGAGGCATCAACCTTCGCAAGATTGCTGAGCTTATGCCCGGCGCCTCAGGTGCAGAGGTCAAGGGTGTATGCACCGAGGCTGGCATGTATGCGCTGCGCGAGCGTCGTATCCATGTCACCCAGGAGGACTTCGAGATGGCCGTCTCTAAGGTAATGCAAAAGGACTCTGAGAAGAACATGTCAATCAACAAATTCTGGAAGTAGCGAACGCCGAAATTGATCAGCTCCCAGTCGTAGATATAAATCGTTTAAGCTAACTTGTTATATGTAAGATTATTGCATAACGCTAAACTTCTTTTGTTTTGTCACTGTTTATGTATTTGATTGTTTACACGATTCGGGTGAGGGTGTCTTTGTCTCCATAAACAAAAAACCGGTCATATAAACTGCTTAGTGGACTTAAAATACCTAGAATATATCGGGTATTAACATTGTGCCACTGGTTGAGAAACTAAAAATTATTTTATTATGTTCGTTAAACTTTGAATCCTGTGTAACACATCTTCCTCATATCCCTTTATCTATTCATATATATTTGTTCTTATGTTTTCGAGTCTTACTTTATGTGAGGGTATCTCTCGGTCGTTTGGGACTTCGCTTTGTCGGGAATCCGCATCGGGTTGCATTGTCGAATTAAGTTAAATAAAACTTGGAAACATGAAGTCTTAAAAAAGAATCCTTATGACTATTCATATAATCTATTGTTTACAAATGTGTTAGTTTGTGCATAGGGTATACAAATTATCATATGCAGAACGCAACGACTTCCTTGACCAGTTTGCAATGTCAGCAATGTCTTTCGTAACTCAAAACCGGGGTTTCATATCTTTCCTCTCAGATAGGAAGTATGCGCAGCGCATGACTGTGTCTATAGCCGCAATTGTACATATGCACGTTCATGTATGTAAATATATGTTGAAGATGTCATATGCATTATCGCGCCACGGCCACTCGCCGTTTAAACCGTCTCATGGCAATTATGAAATGCGCTTCCATCAACACGCGAGCAGCTTCAAATTACCCAATGGTCCAGCAAGAAAGCAATGACCCGGCCAGTTGTAATTGTTGTTGTTGCTGCTCCTGATGTTGTTGCAGTAGAGATTGTTGTAGTTGTTGTTCCACTGTGCTTTTCACTAAACAACAAAACGGAGCAATTGACGCCGCATTGCAAACTCATAAAGTAAACGAACAACGGGTTTGCACTTTCATTGCACACGACTCGACACGATCGGGTCGCCGCCTACCGCCTGCCGCCTGCCGCCTGCCACCAGATGCGCCCAACCCACCCGGCCAGGCCAGGCTAGGCTAGACCAAGCCAAGCTACACCGAATGACTGCTCCATGGAGCTTTTATAAATACCTGCCGCTTGCAGGTGGCTACTGCCAATCGTCGTCGAGTATCCACCGAATTTGCAGATGCATTTCTATGCATTTCCGTTGCTGCCGCCGTGAAAGTAAAACCGTTTTCCAGCGAACCTGTCGATACGTCTTTACAGCCAGCGACTACTTGTCTTGTGGCACGCATTCGTCTGGCTGCCTTTAGAAGCGATTCGCCTGCACACCACGCAGGACGTACCTCTCGAGTAGGCGCAACATCCGAGTCGTCGTGTAAGTGGCGTGTCAAATTGTGCGTAACTGTCAATTGAGTGATTACTGTGCCTGCCGACAGTGTGCGTGTGTTCGGTGTTTGAGTGTATGTGTAACACTGGTGGCAGTGTCCAGTTGTTGTCGGATGTGGTCCCGGCCTTAAAGAGAAACAGGTTCTGCTTGCTGAGGATTGACACAGATGAAAAGAAATTCTATTACATCGCCTTATCTGTGATACAATACATGCCTAATACGTGTACTGGGTCAAAAACTGTGTCCGCGATTGCACTCAAACACATGTAGTAAATTTTAAAGAGTTGTAATCCTAATAAGTTTACACTCTTTCTAATTTGATATATAAAGTTGGTAAACATCTACCTAAAACATAAAATAAGGAGAATTCAGTTTGCTGAAACTTATAATTCCGTGGGTGGCTTTATTATTTCCAATTCCTACTGTATGAATAGGTAACTGCAATTCTCAAATTGATAAAGTTTTCAAGCGGTTATTTTACTGTCTATGACATAAACTTTTATGGCTATTATGTATCCCATTACATTTTAATTTCATCATGTGATGGACATGGCTACTTCGACTCATCTGCCAAAAATAAAAAACTGTGTATAGATAAAAATATGTACTAAAAAGTTGTTTATTAAAATTTTTTAATCGATCGATAAACTCCGAATTTTACAGTTTTGACTTTTTTTGCATTATGACAGAATTGTAAGTTTATTTAATTGCCATGATTTATGTACTCTTACAGAGGGTATATTAGTTTTGTCCAGAAGATTGCACTGTCCCGACCCTATAAAGTATATATATTCATAATCATCATCAATGGGAAGCACATGAATCGAACTAGTCATGTCCGTCTATTGAACAAGTGTCTCTGTTTTATAGCTAATGAAACTAGATACACATTATTCCTGTTGCTGCATGTAGGTGGAAACAGTCGGATCGCAACGATATATCATTTGGCTGTCATATAATATAACCTATATAAATATGGTATTCAAAAATCCTTATATACAAAGACCTTATTGTAGATTATGCACTTTTATCAGTGTAAATCAACGTAACATATATAATTCCCGACGTAAGAGACTTACTGTCAATTTATTAAAATCGGACAATACAATACTAACATAATCAATCAGTCATAAATATTTTCATAAAATATAGTCCAGTATATGTGTTTCTAGCACTTTGACTATATGAATGAACAATGGTTTAATATTCTATTACATATAATTAACATGTATAGGAAGAATCGAAGGAGATTAAAGCAAAAGCCTGCAATGATAAGAAGACTTCGGCATGCAAAAAATGGCTTTACTTTGCTTTACTGTAAATAAATATGTTAACAAAAAAATTGCATTTATTGCGTTCGGCGTTGTATCGTGAGTTGGATTGTGTCTGCAACGTACTTTCGCTCACCCCAACTAGATAGCTAGAGGTGCTTTTCAAAAGGTTACTGCGAGAAATTCGCAATATCCGTTTTACCGGTTAAAGTGGCATAACGGCGCTTTTCACCCACAGCCCGATCTGTTGATCTGCACAGAAACTGCGCACACATGCAGCATCCGCTACTTCCTGTCTGCCATGCGATTATGTAAGACGTTTTGTTTGTCTCCTCCATTTGCAGTCACGTTGCATAAACCAAAGTCCACGACGAGATGTCTCCGCTGTTGCACCTGCTGATGCTGATGCTGCTATTCGGTAAGTCGAGACTCGACAGCGGGATTAATATATGCAGATAGTAATCCAAACCTATGGCTTCCGGCACTTTAGCAGAGGTTCCCGCATTTGGCCGGAAGGTGAAGCGTAAGGATGCCCATTACCATCTGAGTGTGCCGCCTCCGCCACATCCGCCTCCTCATCCGCAGCATGCCTCCGCCTCTGCGCAGGCAGTGGTCATCGAACACGAGGTGCCACCCTACACGTTTGAGGCCATAAACCACGACGAATTCCCCGACCACACCGGCCACCTCGATCTGGGTAGTCCACCTACGCGCTACGAGAGTGCCGACTACAGTTCGCACAGTTCTCACAGCAGCAGTGGCAGCTTCCTTGTGGACAACGGACTGCGCAGCATCGCCAAGGGATCGGCAAATCAAGCCATCTCAGCCGTGGCCAGCCAAAATGCAGCCGGCAAACAAGCCTCGTATGTGGCGAAGAACACCCTGGCCCAGGCAGCGGCTCAGGCGGCTGGCACGGCTGTCGCTGTACTCAAGGGCAAGGAGGTGCTGCTGCGCCGCTTGGAGGAGCAGAGTGCAGAGGCGCACAAGGCCGTGGACAATGAACTGCAACAACTGCAGCAGGCCAAACGAGCGGCCAAAGCTGCGCAGTACTCCGCCCAGCAGGCCATCAACCATGTCAGTGTGCTCACTGCCGCCCTCAACAATGCGCAATCCGCCTCGGAGCTGGCGCAGAAGTCGGCCGCTGAGGCCGCCGCAGAGCTGGCCTCTCAAATCGATATGGTGGCACAGGCCAAGGGCAAGCTGGAGCAGACCGAATCGCATATGTATGCTGCACGTCTGGACTACGAGGAGACGCGTGAGGCGGCCGAAAAGGCCACACTCTCCGCTCAGGAGGCGCAGCTCAATGCAAACGATGCAGCTCTTCACGCTAATGTTGAGCTCAGCGAAGCGGTTCACGCTCACGACAAAAGCGACCGCAATGTGCAGGAGCCGACATCGCCGTCACGAAAACGGTCTTAGGCCCGACCCGAAACGGGCACCCCTTGGTCACGGTCAGCCAGAGATTCCGCTGTGCTGCGGTTAGCTCGTAACTTGGTTAGCTCTTAAGTTGAACTCAATTATTTATTACATTTGTGTTTCGTATGGACAATTTGTCTAATAAAACTGCACGCATCTGCTGGTGTTACATAAGCAGCGTTATTAGGTGAGGAAGCCGCTCCATGCTAGCACTCAGCATACCCTGTAATTATACTTTTCAATATTGCAACAGACAGAGAGGGTGTACCAGTTTTGTTTAAAGGTTTGAAACGGGTAAACGAAGGTGTGAAAACCCCTACAAAGTATATATATAAACACATTCGTATATATATTCATATATATATACAAAGTATATATATAAACACATTCGTATATATATTCATGGTCAGCTTTAGTAATCGAGCTAATGTACCCAGCCTATCTGTATGTTCGTCTTTCCACTTGATATGTTATCATCAAGGGATATTTACAGTTCTGACAGTATTTAGTACGAGAATGGTATTATACCCATAAAATATATTCTTATATTCTTAACCAATATCAACAGCCTGGTCGAGATCTTATATCTTAGAGCTAGGACTATCAAAAATATAAAAATTTTTTTAAATATTATACCTTACAAGTTTATTTTAGATTTTAATCACTCCCTCTTCCTCCCCACTAAACCGATAACAACCAAATTCAACGTTTTTTTTAATGCAGGAAAGTTAATTTATGGTAAACACAATAACTATCAAAACCCAAAAACTTTCTGAAAATTTAGTTGCTATCGGATAATTAACCTATATAAGAAATTAATTTAAGAGTTACTAATTTTCAAACTGTTTCCTAAAGACGTTCCATATTAAAGAAACCTTAGAAACCTTTTTGTTCAGGTTGGTAGTGAGTACACGTACATATATAACAGCCAATAACACTCGACGGTTGCTTTCGTGATTGTTGTACTTATTGTTTACTCCAATAGTAAACTATTTTGGTCTTAGTCATAGCTTTTATCTTTCTTTTGAGTATTTTGAAAAACCCTGCACCACAAACCCATACACACTTCAAGTGTCAATATTCCATTGTAATACTCAGATATTTATGGGGATAACGAGTTTTATTTTTCGAAAAATACAATAAATAAATAGTAATAGTTATAAGCAATAACTCGAACCGCATAAGTAACTTAAACTCTTAATGAATCGCTCTAGATTACGTCGTTTAACTAGAGATAATTCGCTTAAAGTTAACTAGTTTAGGTTTAAGGGGCTACAGCTAGGACCTGGCACCGACTTGGGCTGGGGAGCTGGCCCAGGAAAATAAAACGATTGGCCAAAGACTACAGACAACCATTGGCTTTCGCAAGACATTGACTATATGACGTTGCCAGAATATCGACCAGAGACGCTCGATCGTGAACTTAACTTAACCTAGATCTCAGATAGCAATTACTTGATCTACAACACTAGTTGGCCAGCTGCTGCTGGCCTTCGCCCTCGGGCACGGTGTGCTCGTGCTCGGCTTTGGGCTGCGCCGATGGCTTGACTATGTCCAACTGGGTCTGTGCGTTCTTCGCCTGCTCCAGGCGACGGGCTACACCCTCCATGGATTCGCGTAGCGTATCCACGTCAACTGCGTTTTCATCCTTTTCGCCATTATGTTCCTTATTCTGGCTATTGTACTTAGAGAAATACGTGAGACTCTTCATCAGCTGGTAGCTCTTCGAGATGGGAATGTTCGAGTCGTAGACACTGGTGCTGGCGCTGCAGTCGACATAGAACCACCAATTGCACTTGAGGATCGTCTGGTCGAAGAGCGTGTTCTCCGGGCACAAAAACGACTTGCGCACCATGCCCTCATCGGTCAGAGCGCACACGTGGAAAACCTGGAGGGGATTACAATTACAGTAACAATACAAATACCATACGAAAATAGATCTGTGTCTTCTTACCATGCAGCCCAGATCGGTATCAGCGTAGAGTCCTGGGAAGTGCTTCTGCTTGCCACAGGAGAAACTTGTGGGCGGCAAATCCACCTTTGACTTGAAGTTGTCATCGAAGTTCTTGTCATAGCCCACCGGATAGTACTCCTTGGGTGCATTCATTACCTGGCAAGAGGAGATTAAAGAGAGAGCATGTAGAAAAGTTGGAGAGTGTCTCACCTTGGATACCTTGTGCTCTGCCAACTGTCTAGGCTTCGAGGTGGTTGTCGTTGTAGTCGTTGTTGTCTTCACAGTGGAGGTGCGCATGAACTCTTCCCGCAACTTGGATGCCAGCATGGCGCGATGCTCCGCCTTCAGCTGCTGTTCCCGAACATATATGGCATGCTTGATGGTGTCCACTGTGACATTCGCCGCTGCGGCAAGCTCTTCAACGGTTACATCCTTCAGATCGAATTTGGGCTCCTCGAACTGCAGATAGTTGGGATGCTTGGCCAGCGTTCGCTGCTCCGAATGCAATGCCTCCGTCTTTCCCACATGTGCAATGCGTGAAATGGACTCTGGCATGGCCTGGAAGACGGGCACCGCTTGCGGTTGCGACACCACAGGGTTGTCCGCGTGGAACGTGCGATTGGAGTGCTGCAAGGGTCAAACAGTGCTGTAAGCCACGAACTAACCATGACATTCGTTGAACTTACCGGCATATCATTGCTGTCCACTAATTTGTTGTTGATGCTCACACGCGGCTGCGGCGTATCCACAGCAATTCGACGCTGTGCTCCAACCGATGCCGATTGAGCCTCCAGGACAGGCGGCTTTTGTGGTATGGGTCTAAAGGCTGGCACTCCCAGGGGAAGCGGTCGCGCCTGCGTCATGAGCTGCGTCTGCTGGTGCTGTTGTTGCTGCTGCGCCTGCAGCTTTGCCACCGCCGCCTGCTGCAGAAGTTGCAGGTTGTTGGGCACGGGTCCCGTAGAGCGGGAAATAATGCGCTTCTCCGGTATTGGCTGCTGTGGGGGTATGTGGACCTGCAAGGAAAGCCTTTAGTAAACTAGCTAAATGGTTACTTCTTGTGCACTCACCTCCTGCTGTCTGGAGGAGGGCAACACCCCAACCGACTCGGGCGGTCCATTCTTGTAGCTGATTGCACGTCGGCGATCGCTCTCCAAGTTGCTGAGGGACTCCTTGAAGCCCAACTCGTCTCCCACACTGAGACCTGAAAACAATCATCATTAGATTTTTACTGCGAGAAAAGCCATCAATCAAAACCGAAACAAGATATGTGGCGAAGACTGAGACTGAGATTGAGACGTTGTGGGAGACTACGACCGCGACGGAGATTGAGCTCATTACGCGGCTTTGTCTTACGCTTCTTTTGTTTATCCCTGGCGAAGTTTTTGGCCATTGTGCGATCATTGTTTGGATTATATGTACAGATTAAAAGTGAGTCGCGATAACCGAACGGCGGTCAATGCTACGGATATTGAACCGCACCGCGGTCTCCGCTCTCCGCTCTCCACTCTCCGCAGTCCGTTCGCTCCGTCTCTTTCACGCATAGCAAAGTCGACCTGACATTGTCATTGGCATTGGCATGAATTCATTGATGACTTAAACGCTGCGATTAACTCGCTTCGATTTAGACTAGTCTCTATATACATACATTCCGATACATCGTATTTACAATAGATATAGACAAGAGAGACCATTAATACGGCTAGTGTATAGTTATAGATATAGTTGGTGTCGGGTGGAGGGATGGATGGGGAGTCTGGAGTATCGGTGGGGATCGAGTCCAAGTGGATTTACCTAAACCGAAATGCGCCTTGACGCCACCCAAATTTCGTACACGGAACAGTCCAGACTTTTTGAAGTTACAATCGAGTGTGAAACCGAAATCGGACATAAAAACGCACGTCCCGCAAGCCAATCCTATAAGTAAATAGAATGAAAAGCATACACAGAATAGGATAGTTGTCTCAAAATATAATACAAAGGTGAAATTGGGTTAGTACACAGTTGGTGGTGTTAGTCAGGAGGATAATGAAAAATCAGAAAAATATATTGGTGTCACGAGTACCATTACCATGTTATCAACAATACACAAACTAAGTATATATATTTGAAATGCGGGTTGTGGATCAGACCCATGATTGTTGTACACATTGTTTGCCTCACACTGCGCTGGGTTGGGTTGCTGTTAATATTTTTGGGTTGGGCCAGCCAGCGTCGCAAGACAATTAAACAGGTCTCGATGTTGCCGTGACTGACGGTGGCACAGTTTTCGCAGGCCATAACAAAACTCCGCACAAGGGTCTTGACTGCGATTGTGACGAATGCGATAAGTTCAATATATATGTATGTTCAGATTTAATGTATTATAATAAGCTTGGGAATCTTGAAGATGCGTTGGCCGAATCTCTGATTAATGACTGCCTGATGTGATATCCACAACGAAGCATCGTTAAAATGTGTAAAGGTATCAAATATAACAAAAAGGTGATCGCAAGTTTGTCTGCTCTGAAGCGGAAACCTTTCAACAGTTTCTTAATTTGCAATTATGGACCGAAATACGAGCTCGTACAGGGCGGAGCCAAAGGGCACCAACCCGCTGACACGCAGCTTAGCTAATGGTGCCGCCAACAAGATAATTATGAAACCTTCCTATTTGCCCCTCTGCCTCCAATGAGGTCTTACAGTAAATAGTTAAGAACCTTTTGAAAACATCCCTCCAAAAGAGTGCTCGTTTTAAGACCTGCTCATTTCTCATTTCAGTGCGAATAATGTGACTAATGTTGGCCAATCGCTAAGACAATAACATAAAACCAGACAACGACCTGAACCAACTGCGCCAAATTGCAATGGCTTGGGTTCAAATTAAATTGTTAGCATGTCAAGTGGGACATGAAATAGTCGCGTTATGTGTGTATTCTTACAAAATACGCGTACGACTCGATTTAGAGTCGATGGCGACGGGTAATTTATCCATATTCATAAATCGAGATGTTGAAGTTTGAACCGACCGAGTCAGACAGACCATAGGATCACTTAGCGAGCGGCGCCTGTAACCGGCCAATTAATTACATCGTCAGACATTGGTTCAAGGAAAATGGAGCGTGCTTTAGACTTTGCCATTAGCGAGGGTCGAACTTTGAGATTTTAGAGTATTCTGCGGTTCGCCAGAGGTTATTTACTCGCCGTAATATACGATAGGTTCCATTAGTGGACTCAAAACCACATAATGCGGAGTCAAACTACAAAGCATCATCACTTTTGACATTATCATAAGCATCTTAGGAAGAGCGAACCCAAATCTCATCTCATTATCGGCATGCCAAGACCTCATAACTTTGCCGATAGTTTTTGGTGGTTTCAGGGACGATTCTAATTGTACAAATGCTTTTCTAGCACCAAAAGGTAATAATTTAAAGTGTACAGTTTATAATAAATTACATATCGTACTTAAGCGAAGGTCTAATTGCGTAAGCCTTTCAAATATTTGCTCTGTTGTTTGTATTTACTTCCTTATTACCTCAATCAGCTTTGGCTTTCAACCTGACTTTCAAAATTCCTTACTTTGTAAAAAAACAGCAGATTTTCTTTTGATCTCTATTTGTGTTGCTTTGACTCTTTAATTTATTATTTTGTTATAATAGACGTCACAGCTTGCTGATTTGTATACGTCTGTTTTTATTGTCCGATCAGATTGAAATTTAGACGACACGTAGATATTATTGTGTGCTTAGTATAGGTCTGAACCAGAAAGTTGTATCGTTTACATGCCGCTCACAAATCGTACACCGAAATCTCCCTGCTAAATTTTGTCTCTCTATGTTTTATAATAGCTAAGATCGCGTTCATACAGACAGGCAGAGAGACAGACAGACAGATATTGCTCAATCGACTCGGCTAGTGATCCTGAGCAAGAATATGTCCCACGCCGCCTTCTGCCTGATACATACATTTCCACAAAGTTTGTATACCATTATTTCCATACCATTTTCAATGGTCAAAAAGTTAAAAAAAAAACAAAACCTGAGCAAAAATTTGTGAATCACATTTGAATAGATTTATTTTCTAGCGATCATATTCTAGCTGTTTACACTCACAAGTACGAGTGTCAACACATTCTTTAACTTTTGCATTGCTGTTCGGGCTTTACCCCCGGGCCCGCAGTTTTCAGAAGGGCCCGCGATTTTCCGAAAAACCTTCACTTTAATGACGATTTTGACTGTTTGCATAGAGTCAATCCTAACTTAGTTAATATAATATATACTATAATATATAGTAATATAATAATAATAATATAAACTATTAGTACATTTAAATCCACAAATTAAAAAAAATTACATCACAGTCGGAAATAGCTGATTTATTTGAAGGGAAGGGAGGGGGCCCGAACATGGATACCCCCGGGCCCTGATTTTCTCTCTGCGGCCCTGTTTATACCCTTGCAAAGGGTATACTAATTTTGATCAGGACTTATAAGACCCCATGAAGTAAATGTATTCTGAATCAGCATCAGCAGGGAGGTCGAGGTAGACATGTCTGCCTGTCCGTCGGTCTGTTTGTCCGTTATCTGTTTATTGTAACTAAAACTAGTCTTTCAGTTTTAAAGCAGTGTTGAATCTTGGCACACATTCTTGTTATTGCCATATTTACTACATCTGAGTTTTTCTATGTTTATAATATACATAACATACATCATTCAATAAAAATCGGACTATAACACACAGCTGCCAATCGGTCAAAATGCCAGTTTTTGTATGTAGACCATTTCTGGTTGTGACCGAGGATATGCACCAACCTTAGTACACTATTCCATCTGCACAATTTTAGAAATAATCGGGAGGTATAAGAGTCAAAGTCTGCAAGGCAAGCTGGCGTATTTCTGAACTTGACTTGGGCTGCTAATTATAATATTGGCTTTTTCAGCTTTCTTCAATTAGTTAGTAGGGACTAATTAAAACCAGTATTCGTGGCTAGGATGGAAACTTTTGAAATTAACAAGAATAATTTTTAAGTTTTTTTGCATTCCTCTTTCAACTTATTTACTATAAGTTACTTAAAAGGTACTGGTTTGAAAGCCTTTTTCTTGATTATGGATCGACTACTTTCATTCATTGCACCCGAGTCATTAGCAGATAATGATTTAGTTTTAGCCTAATTGCACTTTTACCCAATTGTGATTGCGGTCACGCGAATATTTGGAAATTTGCATTAAGCATGCCCGTGTGGGCTGCGCGTAGCAATTTAAATTACACCCCTTAATTATTGGCAGACTAAAATAAAGATATTAAAATTGATTGCTTGGCGCCAAATTGGCAACTGGAAGACGGAGCAAAGCAATTAACCGTGCTAACAAAATAAATATTAATTTTGCAATTGATAGTGGAAAACCGAAAGAAAACAGTGGAACAAACAAATACGAGCAGTTGTGACTGTTGCAGAGCAATAGCCGGCAAGTATACGAGGCGGAGACAACAACAGCACCAACAACATTAATAACACCACAGCTTAAGCGAGAAGCTGAGGAAGAGGAAAAACAGGAGGAGGTGGAGGAACGTTAGCCACAACACAGACCGCTTTCACCGTCATCATCTCTGGTGCGTCTGTATGAAATGTTTAGTTGGTTTCGGTTTATGACTTGTCGCCGGTGCTGAGCCAAATCGAGCCGAGTGGAGTCGAGTCGCACCACGCCACGCCAAGCAAATAGAAATTGAAACCGAACAAATAATGAGGCATAAATATGCAGCCGGTGCCAGAAAGCCGGAGAGCGTGCCATTGACCGGACATAACGGACTCAACATGTGCTTACTTTCCGTTTCAGCCACGGCCATCAGCCTCCTCCTCGCTGCCCATCCGCCCATCCGCCTATCTACCCAGACTCAATCCCCAGGCCCAGCAGCAGTTAGCACCTTTTGCCGCGAAAGTGGGTCAGTCCTCGTCCGACAGAGGAAACATTAATAAAGGTAAATTGCTGCGAAATGTCTTCTTCGATACCCTCTATACAGAAGCAGGGTGGATCAATTTTTGCATTTATTTCAAATTAACATGTTTTATTATGCAGCATGACATACTAAGATTGATGTGTTAGTCTTATTATATTAACATGCCTGTCTTAGCTAGTTCATCGACTTAAATCAAATACAGGTTCACAAATTTTGTATTCAATGATAGATAAGTTAATAAATATCCAAATTATGATTAAAGAAAGGCTACCTACGGCAAGCCGAAAGTTTTGTATCCTTGCAGATTTTAATATTATCCAATCGTTCCTATACGAGTGCATATACCAAAACAGTATTGTGTATGTTCAATAATATGTCTAAGTTGAATTGGCCCTGATAAGTTAAATTTAAATTTTAAATATCAAAACTGGTCTTCGTTCAAAAAACTTCATTTCGGACGATTTTTTCTATGGCAGGAATATTGTAAATATAGAAAAAGTCTGATTAAGTACATTTGCAATATATGATACTAACAAATTACAAAAATGTGCCAATAGTTTTATTTCATATGTATATACAAACAAAAGTGGCTTGACTGACTACCCTTGTGAAGCTGCTTCGTTATGGAATCACCTTAGATAAAGATAACTACCAATCGTGTTTTTGAAAATAACAAAATACCTTATTCAATTACTAATATTAATGTCAAAATAGGGCAGGCAGCATAAGCTTTCGTTAGTATCTGTCTGTAGGGTATCTTACAGCCGAGTACGCCTGGCCGAATGTTTCATTGCTTGTTACTTGGCGCTTGTCGCTCTGTTGCTGGGCATTAATTCAATCTGATGCTCGGCGAGCCGCCAGATAAATGCAAATATCTCGTATAAATTATGGGCGCAGCTTCAGCTCGAATCGCAGCTTGCTGGTAAGTGTTTCTTTATGTGGCCGGCAAAGCCTTAACCTCTAAACGCCAGTTTCCCCTATCCGTTAAAGAGGCGCATATAATATTATGCTTTGCTTTTTGCGCCCATCTTTAACAATTTCCAACAATTTTTACATTCAGTTCGCATTGTTCGTCCGCTTTTATGTTCGATATCTTTCATTGTCAGCGCGCGAGCGCATTGTGCGACGCTTTTGATGTCGCCCATTCGTCGGAGCCGTCCACAGACCTAGATACCACACATAAAGCGTTTGTTGTTACTGTTGTCCATAAACGGAAACAACACTGTATCGTTGAGATCTTTGAAAAGTGAACGATTTCGGAGTGAATGAATCTGCGACTGAGAATTCCATTCCCTTCGCCGCAGCAACGATATAAATATCTAGATAATTTGCTATACTCAAACTTGACCTCGCCATAGCCAAGAGGTTTCTAATTCCCACGAACAACTCCATTAGATCACCAAATCGGAGTGAACAGGAAAAACTTTAACGATACCTCACTGATCTCAAATGGGTATAGAAGCTAATGCTGCTAAATTGACCTTGCCCACATGCCTGGATGTAGATGAATCTCTCACGTCGCTGGGTCAGCTAGGCCCAGACAAAATGGCTATATGGCTATATGGATGTGTAAAGTGTCAGCTGGCAATCTGCATGCTAATTCGTTTTGTCAGTTAATTATGCTAATTGAACGATGGATGCTCTTGACAGTGAGTGATAGGGCCGACAACAAAGCACCCATCAAAATGTTTGCCCACTTCAAGAGATCTCCACAACATGTCGAATTAAATTGCAATTTGAGAGCCATTGTCTGTGTGTGCGTAAGAAACAATAATAAGGTGTGAGCTGATACTCGTTCACTGTCGAGGCGAAGCTGAAATACGCTCACTAAAATAACTGAACAATTGCCTGATCTTTCAATAAGTTATATTTTCGTGCGCTCTAAATGATTTGGTTGTAAACATCTCTATAAAATCTCTCCATAATAAATTTTCGCAGCTTCGTAAATTTAATTGACATTTGTTATCAATCTTATAAGGAATGTTTCAGCAAAAGATCTAGCTTGGATTTCATGAGGAATGTGTACAATTAATTGGTTGAGCTCTTGTGTATAAATACCTCACAAATTTCTTGTCAAAGGCAATCAACTCATTGTGAAGTGAAAAATATCGCTCTTCATAAACCGAAAAGCCATTAAGATGCTTATCAAAGCAAACATAAATGATCATTGAATAGAGTTATAGGCTTGAAAAAAGATTATGATCAGCACGTGCAACCTTACACATGAAACTTTCTATGCAAACTAGTTTCACAAATTTAATTTGATATCATATATCAAACAGACTCCAAATAGGCATTTTATGATTTCGAAAAGATGAAGATATTCGACTTTTGAAATACTTTAGAGTTTCCAGTTAGAAGAAGATTGATCAGACGTTCATATGTTACAAACTGAGTAACAAATGTTGGAAAGATTCGAGTTAGGGTAACCAGAAACAGTAACCAGATTACTGGGTTAGAAAGACGCCCAGAAGCGATGCAGTGCCGTGTGGTGAGCAAACGAGTCTGCACCAACTGTCGTGGAATGTGTGAGTTAAGAGACCAAATTGGAGTCAGAGTCGGAGTCGGCGTGCGTGACCTTTGAAGGTCTTACGTGAGCGAGCGAGGGTTGCGTGAGCGGGCTAAGTATCCTAAGCAAAGGCAGCCTACAAGCGACTCGAGTCAGACCCAGCCGCGAGACAATAGACGCCACAAGTCAGGCGAGTGAGTGCACGAGGCTGTGACTCGCATGAGGCCGAAGATGCGATAATTATGCTTTAATTTATTGTTAATTGTCTACAAAACGCGACATCTGCTTGAGTTATGCGGGAGTTGTTGGGTCACCATTCCGCCTAAAGTGGAGCACACCAAAATGCCGAATGCAGTAAGCTGGGATTGGGATTGAGTTATTTTTACAGGTGCTCCACAACTTTAGTGGGTACTGAGGAATGGAAAGGACTGCGGCTTGTCAGTTGAGCTTTTCCATTGACTTTGCCTTTCACTTTGGCGAGTCGGCCACGGCCCGAACCCGAGCCCTTTCTCGTGCGATTCATCAATGTGACAATGCAGTTTTTGGAACGTGGTGGAATGTAGTTGTCGCTGCAACGGGCTGCTTAATTAAGTTAAAACGGAATGGGCAAATTGCTAATTGCCGTTTGAAAGGCATTTGAAACTCGTTTGTCAGTGCGACAGGGTGTATGCCCATTATTGGGCACTTGGTCGCGCCTCCGTCTACCTTAAGTGGCCCTTGGCACAGCAGCAGAAGCAGCAACAGCAACATCAACAATATTATCAGGAACAACAACATTAGCATCAACAACGCTGCGAGCCCTTCAGCGGCCTCTTTCGCTTCTATTATTGGTACCAAGAAGTTGCATAAAGCTCTCTGGCAATATGTGGGTTATATAAAAATAAGCCACACTCACGCACACACACACACACACGCTTACACTCACATACTCGATATCTGAGAGAGAATGATCGGAGCAGTCAAAGCGCTGCGTCATTGACCACAAAACAGAAAAGAAGATGCGCATAAAGCAAGCGGAGAAAAAGGCCACAGTGGCTGGAGACGCATCTCAATGAACTGATTGGCAGCGAACTGATGAATCACCCAGCACGATTGCCAGACTGAGACCCAGATGAAGCCATCAGCATGATGAGCCGCTCCGACCATTGGGCCACACACCGATTGGGCCCGCTTGGGGTCATTGGGCAATCGCGTTGGGCGTGCACGGGCAGCTTCCTAGCCTGCAGATGATTCAGCTTGATTTTGGACTGGCGAAATCATGACTCGAAACTGCACTCTCCGCATTCCAACTCCAGCTCGCATTCTCTTGCTGCCCGTATGCAAATGATCTACGCTCGGCTTATGCAGATTTATCGGTGGTTCGTGTTCGCAGCGTGTCGAACGGCATCGCAAGCCAAAAAGGTAATTAACGCCGAATCGACTTGGCCCCAGCATGGTCTACTCTGCTCTACTTGCCCAGCTTGGGCCTGAACTTGACCGATTTTCTGAAGACCGACGCGCAAAGAGCGATGACTGGGGCGGGGCGGGGCGGTGCGTGCCATGCTAGGCAGAATGCCCATAATATGTCAGTATCTCTCAATGACGATCTGTGCGGTAGGTTTTATTTGTGTGTTTATGGATTGGTTTCGAATTTGACACTTGACTAAGTCGAGATTGTGCTTTGCCTCAAGAGACGTGATTTGTAACACTTGAGACAAATTGCCGAGAACGAAGGTCATCTCGGAATCAAATTTGTGTTTTCAATTTGCATGCGAATTGATTAATCGCTCCAAGACTCAATGGCAAATGGCAAACATTATCGCCAGACACCTGCCAAATTGGGATGGCCCTGAATGCATCCAACAATGAGTAAACTGGGCACTTTTCCAGCTGGGCAAGCCACACAAGCACACACTTAAGCTGTGCTCCAAGCCCATTATGGGTTCTCATTCTAACGAGCCCAGTGTGCCCATAATTATGCATTATCTATCAGTTACATATTCACCAATCGAGACAAAGAACCGAACCAAGCTCTTAAGTACAAACATTCTTGCAAGTCATTGGGCGGGCGAACAAGTAGCAGGTTTTACATATGCTGCTCGGGCTCGTTTGCATTGAGAAACCACAGAGCTCTCTACCACGTCTCTCCCCACCCCTCGCGAAGACAGAAGCTATCCGAGTAATCGGGTTAAGCGCAAAGAGGCAAATTAAACGCGCAAAGACAATGTGCAAAAACAAAACAACAGGCAAAAACATATTGGATTGCTACTAAGAAGTGTGCGACTAACTAACCTGGTTCCTCCAATAAAAATTAATTAAAATAAAAAAATTAGTAAAAAACATTTGAGAGTCCACTTATTCTTAAGGCTGTTTTGTAACCGATATTTCCACTCTTGCAAAGGGTATTTTAACTTTGGCCAGGAGTTTGCAACGCACTGCAACGACCTCTTTAGAGTATATACATATATTCTAGCCAAGTCCCTCTACCCGTTTGTTGGTCTTACCGTCTGTCCGTCTGTTACAACACAAACCAGTGTCTCCATTTTAGAGCTATCTTGATAAAAACTCTCACTCATCCTTCTTATTGCGTATATAAGTCGAAATAAGCCGGATCGGACCGATACATCGTATAACTTCCACACAAACTATCGGCTGATTCTTGTCATTCGTCAAGACATTGCAACACAATTTACCACAGGTTTATTTTTCTGATATGCGTATATAATTTTATCATCTGATTACTATAACATGTTGCGGTCACTGGAACAATCTGCGTATTCTAAAGTTTTTGTATGAAGACCAGTTGGATTCTATAAATAACTTATCAGTGCCAATGAAAGTGAGACGTGCTATTGAATATACACAATCTCACTCAGTTCTGCACCATTATTGGTGGTATTTGAACGATCGGTAGATACAAAAACCTGCCGAAGTTAGCTTTCGTCTTCCTTTTGAGAGTCAACGCCACATACCCCTTTGCAGCTACTACAGAGTGTTCAACGAAAACAAGTAAGCATCGATAGGAGCAATAAAAGTCGTGACTGAGCCGGAAAATGCTTGCAGAAGCCGTCAATGGTTATCCCCCGTAGCCGTTTTACAGTTTCAAGCGTGCGCTTTTGTTGAGTCAACCCACCTGCGGATGACAGGTGAGTTGAGTTTGCTGCTCGTCTCATTTGGATTAGTCGCAATTCGGGCTAAGTACGACCAGTTGAAGCAACTTGAATTTGTTACAAGATTACCGGATCGTCTCTTCTTGTTCTTCTGCATAGTGCGAGCCAAAACCCGTAAATATGATGTAAAAGAATGTCTGTGTTAACGGCATACCAAGTGTGCCTCCGTTTGTGTGGCAAGTGCTACGTTTATTAACTGATTTCATGCGTGACATGGCAGCGCCAACAGAAGACTTAAGGCACGAACTTGATTTCGAAAATCACCCGAACCTGTTAATAATGAGTAATTACCCAATGTAGCAAATCAAAAGAGCTAATTGGCACAGCCGCATGCCTATATCGAAAAAGTGTGTTCGTTGTTTATGTTAACTTTTAAAAAATAGTTTTAAATACACAAAAAAGTCATCCGACACCCGTGAAAGTATTTGGAAAAGTTCACTGATTACTCACTTGCCGCCTGCATGATGAGAAATCCAATAACGAAAAAATTCATTTTCGTATCTTTTTGACGCACTTTATTTTGATTACTTTATTTTAGTTTAATAAGGGAATATCTTTTTCGTTAATTAGTATTACTTCGTTTTCATAAATGTTTTCCAATTTCCTCGTTGAATGAACAGTTACACGCATTCAAAGCCTAGCTTCACGTTGAACATAAGCAATATAATAAAAACAACATAACGTTTACTCGGAATTATGACGATGAAGCGAGAGAGCAAACGAGAGAGAAAGAGATGTATGTACATGGGTACGCGCATTTTAAAATAGCTCCATGAACGACTCGTGCCGTCAGAGATGCGCGCCGAATCGGAAGCTTAATCCGTAGTTGCCTTAATTAAATTTAATTAAGCCATCACACATGTCTTCTTTCTCTCCCGTTCGCCATTACAAAAACTGAAAAAACTGAAAAGCCACAACAGATATCGAAGCTTAAGCTGAGCAATTGCGGGTCCAAGAAATGCGCGTAAATTGAAAAACCGGTAAACAAAAACGCAAATGAGCTGGACAAACACTCTCTCTTTCGGTTTGAAGTAAAAGTGAAGATGCCGACGACGCAACGACGTCGACGAAGTCGATGACGACGAGGTCGTCGCTGTCGCTGGCGATTGACGATAAAAATCGAGCAACGCGTGGGCCGAAAACGTTGTAATTCCAATCGATTTTCATTATAATCAAAATATGAGCAGCGCTCTATGAAGATTGCCGCTGGGTTATGTTTAAATGTCTATCTACTATATTTGATATAATTTGTATTAATCAAATGAAAATCGTCGTAGCGCTCTCAGGCGTAACGGACCAACAACAGGCACTTTCCAATCACTCGGTTGGTTTGTCGCTCGTAGCGTGTTTTCGTCGTCGAGCCACGAGCCACGCCCCCTCCCAGAAAACGTCGACACGTCCGGACGGACAGGCCCCACATGAAACCAAAATAAAACTATCGCACAACGTGCGACAATCGGTTCTGCGTTCGAGAAACTTGTAAAGATTTGAATCTTGGGTAAAAGTTGTTTTCGATGTGCATTTAAGTTGTGTTGTTGTTTAAAGTCGTTGTTTCTGGGTTTCATTCATTCATTCCGATTAGCACAATTAACGAATTCACACATTTCACATTTGAAAATATTATTTCAGTTCCAATATGTCTCGAGCAAATTGCATTGGCCTCGGAACGGTTCAGGCAAATTATTTAAAATTGTGTTTCACTTTTTCACATTGGCACGCATTCTTGTTAATTTGTTGTTGTTTTCGTTTTCGATAAATATGCATGTCTGCGATCTTATTGAGGTCTGCAATTGTTGCTAGACGAAGTCTCCTTTACCGAATACGCTTCGAGACGGCAAAACGGCAAGTGACCGAACTGAGTATGCGCGACGCGGGAAACTCCAACTTCGACGGACGACCAAAGACGACTGAAAACTCAACATGAATCAGAAATTGTGGCCAACCAACAAACCAACCCACCAAGCCAAGCCGAACTGGCCTCTTTGCACTTATGGTTCGGTTTCGAAAGCGACGTGACGACTGCGCGCATGCGTGTGTCTGTGCGCCTCTCTCACATGGGAGGCCACTCGCGCAACGCTTTGCAACACTGGCGCAAACTTTGGAAAGCACATTTGAATTAAAGTTGACCACTGATAAGAGGATTATGGAACTTCAGTCCAACGTTCTTCATTTTATAATTCAGATCTAACATGGAAAAGTCGTCAAGAAAGACTCATGTGCGACCTTAGCTTATTTGCGTCGCTGTCTTTTTAATTTATTTCTTTATTTACCTTACTAGAGATGTACATAAGCAATTACTGTTTTATTTAGCTATAAATTGTCACTAGAAATATATGTATGTTTATGTTATGTGCAACTGGGCTGCTAGCTACCGCACACAAAAAATTAAATCGTGTGGTTGTTCTTCAATTTTAAGAACAATTTTAGTAAAATTATACCAAAAATATTTTAGTTTTTCAATCCATCAAAACAATGAAGATTTTCAGACAGTAATATTTTCAGATTCTTTCAGGCTAAAATCAAAAATAAAAGGACACATCTATCCGGAAAAAGGCTGAAGTGGCAGTCCTGATGTGCATACTAATGTGAATACGGAAATAAAATGAAATCAATTTGATCAATCAATAATCGTAAATCCGCCGCGATGGACGCGTAAACATCCTAAAAGTTCCTTTTTTGAAGCGGTAGTGATAGAATCTGATCAGGCCGTAGCAAAACTCGCGTTGGCCTTTGTGCACAAGTCGGGATCCTTTAGTGTAATTGGCCTTCTTTTAAATAAAGCATTTTAAAAAATCAAGAACTCGACTAAATCCTTAAAATATTCAATTCCATTTCATTCACGATATTGAACTTTATTCTGGGAACTTGTTCCAATAACAACAACTAAACAATATCATCTTGATTGTAAAGATATATACTGTTATTGTTTATAACAATTCTCATAACACTGCGCTCTTACTATTGGGGGCTCATGGCGGTTAACTGAGTAGCATTCGCGTTTACAGAATGCTAAATAGAGTAATTTATGTGTTTAGTAAATAAGACTGAAAAATGTATTTATTTGATAACTCACAAACTGTTTCACCATTTCCAAACGTGATATGACAAAGAGTCAAAACTAATAAAATCGAGAACTTCATTTTCGACTTGGACCAAGGAGCGATGTGGATTTAATCTGATAGCTAACAGTGCAGATTTTATTTAATATGTTGTAATGTTGTTTATACTTTTGAGCGTATCCAATACAGTTATAGCGTAAAATTCAAAATTTCATATCGCCAATTAGGTTTAGACATCCGCTTAATACAAGAATACTTTATATAAGTAGTGTGCTAAGAACTATATTTAGTGGATTTATTTAACTTTAAAATGTATATTCCATTAATTGTGTATGTTAACTTCACATTATAAATTCTTTAATGTTCAATAATTATTTTGCTTCCATGTCGACTATCTTAGTCTACGTCTGATAAATAAACAGTTTAAGTGACATTGAGAGGATACGTTGCAAATCTGTTGGACGGCGATTGATTCTGTGCACTTTGTACTTATCGACGAAGAACCCGATTTGCCCAGCCTATCTATATCATGATAGGGACCGCATCAGGTGGCACAAAAAATCAAGCACAATCAACTTGTCGCCGACAGGCTTTAAACCATATATGATATTAATACATTGTATATTTCCCTTAGAAAGAGACCTAGGAATAATTCTGAATATGTGTGTTCTACGAGATAAAAGACGTCATGTCTGGATTAACACCCTTGGTTTACATACACGTATGGCTGCCCCGTTCTCAGTTTCATTGACAAAAACCAAGTCGGCTCAGCTAAATAAAACATATTTCTATTGAAATGGATTGATTTCAGCAAGACAACGTATTTTTTATCAACGGCATGCTTTGTTATATATGCTGAACGTAGAAAAGATTTTGGTAAAAAAAACATAAAGGCACTTAAGTGTAAAGTGAAGTAAATTGTGTCTTAACTGCAAGTTCTGTTCAATATTAATTCTATTCAGATACAAATACTTACAAAATACATTGTGTTCCAGACCTATAAAAACAATTCGAATTGTTGCGACCCATTAGTCGACTTGCGTAAAGGCAGTTTAAAATAATCTAGTTCAAAATATTTATATTCCGAACTTCCGGAAGTTGAGGGCGTTAGGGGCTCGTAGCGGTATTGTAGTTCAGATAGAAATAACTTACATTAACATTGGCACCAAAACAATGCGACGACACATAATCAAAGAATGCTCTGCTCAAAATATATCGGATGATAAAAGATTTTTGGACTGAAATAGAGATTTGTTGTGATGTTTTTCTTAAGTACTAACAAACTAGATTTCAAGAATGGATCAAATGTTTATTAGGCCATGCCGAAGAAGGCTGGAGCGCAAAAAACCAATTTCATTTAAATCACACTGACTGTTCGCTTAAAGCCATTATTATATAATGTTATATTCGATGATTATTAACTAGAACTTTTACTAAGGCGATACTTTTGCACTGCAAAGTGAGCGCCTTCTTCAGAGGTTAGTTGTTCTGTAAACTTCTCCTGCAAGAAACGATTCCTATCTGCATTCAGGCTTTCATTTACGAACGAAAAATGCAACACCGCATTGGGCACACAGTTCAGCTCCAGCAGAGTCTCATTGGCGGGCAAAACCTTCTTGGGTGGTATTGTGAACAGGTGAAACTCTTCGTTGGACTTCGCAAGAAAGCCACGCACAAACTCCTCCACCCTGGAGATTGGCTCGTGTGGTTTGAATATTCCTTGCAACACATAACGATTTGGGAACTGTATGCGCAGCACACAGTCCTTATATTGGTTAAGTTTCGCCAGCATGGCTTTCTGGCGCTCCAGCTCCCGCAAATTGGAGGTGAGTAGCGGTGCATCCTCATTACCCGATGCAGTGCGCTTTAGATCTCGAAGCACCATCTTTAAGTCGTTAACAGTCAAATCGAAAAACGAATCTGGCAAATCATCGTTATTCTTGTTCGTCGCATCCAGAGAGAACAAGACAGCCTGTCGTGGTCCAATAATGTTCACGGGAGGTGGTGCTCTTACGGGACTCTCATCGTTTTCATCGAGGTCTTCTGTCTTGCTCTTTTGATGTAGTGTTTGACCCAATCCTGTGTCCCAATCATATTTGGGCTGCACAGCGTCTACATTTTTTGCTGCTTTGGTTTCGGAAGTGTCCTTCGTTTCCTTTGAGGCACTCTCATCATTCGCTGTTCGCTTAAGGGCTTTAACTAGGTCGCTAGTTAGTGAAAACCCACCGCCACCAGCAGTGGATGCAGCCATAGCGGAGCGAGATGTGCCAGGCTGCTCATCATCCCTCTCTTTTGGTTTCACCTCAGCCGGCTTGTAGACGTTAGCCTGCGTTTTGAGTTCCTCTGGTTTCTTGTTAACCAGTCGCATCATGGCACGTCCTTCGAGAATGCCCAAAGATTTAAGTGTCGTCTGTTGCATCTGTTCCATGCCAATGACCTCGCTGCGCATGTAGACGATGACCGGACTGTCGTAGCCCTTTGACTGTGAGAGGCACAGATTTTCGACAACTTGCCAGACGGTGGTGGTGGGTGCAAATTCCCCTTGCTCACGTGAACCATCATTTAACTGGATGCATACCACAACTTTACTCAGTGTCCTCCTCTTGTTCGTTGGTTCCATTTCCAGTACGCAGTTGTTTGGCAGTCCACTAAAGCGAAACTGCTGCGTCAGACTGATCTCCTTGTTGTGGAATTTCAGGCAATGTTCCTCGGAGTCAAAATCATGCTTGGCACTCGCCGTCTCCAGGACTTCCAGTAGGGTCATGTCGGGCTTGACGGCAACATTTTGACGGCGTCCATTGGGCAACAGCACAGTGACACGTTTGTCCATGCTTCAATATCAACGGGGATATGATTTTAATTCAGCCCTATTAGAAGCAACATGTGTATTGATAAGAATTTCAAAACAGCCAAATACTTACAGAGAATTGAGTATCAAATTGTAGATGACCTTCAAAGCACAATTATCCAGCAGAAGTTCCTTTTATTTCTTGCGAGGATTTGAGTTTACCTCCGATTTTTGGCCAACCCCAGAATTTGTGCCGGTCACAGTACGCGATTTATTAGTGATGTGGTAAAACATCGATTTATCGAGCAAAGTAATCGATGGTCTAACTTTCGATATTTGGTATTGTAAAATCAAATATATTAAAATATAATTATTATATGTCAAACGCCAAACAAGTATATATTTGCCAGCTGTCAATCTCTTGAACTGACTTGGCAAACTTAAACCACAAAATACATGATAACGATGGATAGAATGTCATGCATGCTGTACGATGTCTACTTGCATGACATACATTCATGGAACAGGTGTGACCACATCTGTTGATCGTGTGTATAAATACCTCTGATAAGGCTGCTAAAGAGTATCTTTATCATTTATCATTTATTAGTTCTTTACATTTAGCTTGCCAAATGTATACGAGGTTATTGCATCGTTTCGGAAACAGTGCCAGGTAAATTAAACGCATACAAAAATCAGAAAGCTAATTTTAAGAATTGAACGGTTTTCGGAAAAGCATGTTACATAAACATTATCTGTTCCAGGTGCTTGGCTACAAAGGCCACGCCAAAAGTACAACCGATAAATAAAATTCTCATATCCAATCGTGGAGAAATAGCCTGTCGAGTTATAAAAACTGCTCGGAAGCTCGGCGTGCGCACAGTAGCCGTCTATTCGGATCCCGATGAGCACAGCCTGCACACAGAGTTAGCCGATGAGGCTTATCGTGTTGGAGAAGCTGCGTCATATCTGCGAGGCGATCGTATTCTTAAGATTGCCAAAGAGTCTGGCGCTCAGGCAATTCACCCCGGCTACGGTTTCCTCTCAGAGTCGGTAGAGTTTGCAGAGCTATGTCAACGTGAGGGCATCATATTCATGGGACCACCAAGCTCTGCGATTCGTGACATGGGAATAAAGAGCACAAGCAAGGCTATCATGGCAGCTGCCGGCGTACCAATCATTAATGGCTATCACGGCGACGACCAGTCTGACGAGTGTTTACAGGCTGAAGCCGCTGTCATTGGATTTCCACTGATGATCAAGGCGGTTCGCGGAGGTGGCGGCAAGGGCATGAGAATTGCCGAAAAACCGGAGGATTTTCTCACCGCACTGAACTCGGCACGCACAGAATCGCAAAAGGCCTTTGGAGACAGCTCTGTACTGCTGGAACGTTATGTGCGCTCACCTCGCCACGTAGAAGTACAGGTATTCGCCGATCAATACGGCGACGCAGTTTACTTGTGGGAACGCGATTGTTCCGTTCAGCGGCGCCACCAGAAGATTATCGAAGAGGCACCTGCGGTAAAAAGGTTTTTATTCCTGTGATTTCGCAATTTAATAATTTGCTTTGGTTTTTAGCCAGGCCTTACGGAAGAGCTGCGTCGTGAACTGGGAGAGGCAGCCGTACGCGCTGCCAAGGCAGTAGGCTATGTGGGGGCCGGCACGGTCGAGTTTATTCTTGACAAAGAGGATCTATCCTTCCACTTTATGGAGATGAACACGCGCCTGCAGGTCGAGCATCCTATATCTGAAATGATAACAGGCACCGATCTGGTGGAATGGCAAATCCGCATTGCGGCAGGAGAGCGTCTTCCTTTAACTCAGGATCAGATTACGCGTCGTGGACACGCATTCGAAGCCCGCATCTATGCAGAAAATCCCCGAGGTGGCTTTCTGCCTGGAGCCGGTCCTTTGCGCTACCTCAGCACTCCCCAGCCGAGTGCTGAAGTGCGTGTGGAGACAGGCGTGCGTCAGGGTGATGAAGTATCCGTTCACTATGACCCAATGATTGCCAAGCTGGTTGTATGGGGCGAAAACCGCACTCAGGCTCTTAATTCGCTTATTGCACGATTAGGAGAATATCATGTATGTCTTTTATTCATATTCGCTACGTACCAGAAATGATATTTCGGTTTTTATTTCAGATTTCTGGTCTGGAGACGAACATTAATTTTCTCATTGACTTGGCCTCGCACCCGGAATTCCAGTTGGCCAACGTCCACACTGGCTTCATTGAACAACATTTTGACACTCTCTTTCCGCCAATTGTCATCCAACGGCAGCATTTGGCCCAAGCCGCACTGTCTTTGGTCTTCAATGAGTTGCAGGCGGGCAACAGCAATGCCAGCAGCAACCAGGATCCGTTTGCATCATCGCCAAATGCGCGTCTTAACTACGCGCTGATTCGTAGATACAATCTGAGGGCTAACGAAAAAGGTAAGTTCAATATCCACTGATATTAGATTCAAATCTTTTTAATTTATCAATAAAATATTCTAGATTACGCTGTGGATGTAAAGTATGACAATGGAGACATCGAGATCCGCGTTGATGGCGGAACATGGCAGGTTGTTAAAGCAAAACGCGTGCAGGACAGCCATCGTTTGAAGATCCGAGCAAATATTGATAACAGCATCTCCACCTATAATGCTAACATTGACGGCTCCAACGTTACACTTTTCCTGGAGGTAATCCTGACTAGCACAAATACCAGTGACTTCAAACTTATAACTTCTTAAATCTTTCAGAGCGGCAAATTAGATTTCGAACTGGTGCAACCCAAGTTTTTAAGTGTCCAAGCCGATCAACTTGGTAGCGGTGGCTCCAGAGTGGTAGCTCCCATGCCGGGTGTCTTGGAGAAGGTGCTGGTGAAGCCGGGCGATGTTGTTAAAAAGGGCGACAGCCTTGCAGTGCTTATCGGTAAGCATAATACCTCATTGATTTATTTTAAATACACATGTAATATGTTTTTCTCTTCCCTCGTAGCTATGAAAATGGAGCACATCCTGAAAGCCCCTAAAGATGCCACCATTAAATCTATTGGCGGTGCCGAGGGCGATAATGTAGCCAAGGGTGCAGCCGTTATTACCTTTGCTGACGATGCAGCAACCGAATAATTGTTTATTTCATGTGTACCAGGGAATTGTTGCATTTATCTACAGAATTCTTCTGTTGTTAATTACCTTTTTACGCTTTACGATGTGCATTTATTAGATTTAAGAACAAAATTGTCTATTTAATGGACTATTGTCGTCTTGTCCTTTGACATTAAATGTGGAATTGCTTTACTAACTGTTCTGAAATGTGTTTTATTTCAAGATAAATTCCCACAATTCATAATCTTGTATAATAAAGAAAAACAAAAAAATTTGTTCGATTTATTAAATTCCTTTTTTGTTTTTCCTTTAATTTATGTGTGTATTAGTGTTCGCTTTTCGCATTCACTTTACAGACATATGCTTATGTAGGTGTATGTATAAATAAAAATACAGTTCCATATTTAATCAAGTAATATGATTGTTTTAAAGGATTTTCTATTGCATTGTTGCTATTGTTCTGGTGGTGGAACAAGTTATTGATAGAATGCATTGTTTGCTTACATTTTGCGTTTATTTTGCAACTTAAAACATAATAATTTAATAAATGTTTAACAAATTTCACTTAATACAAAAACACTAAATAATTAAAAATATTTGTATATATATACTTAGTATAAACATAATCAAGTTTACTTTACGATCTCTTCTCATTTTGTTTTGTTTAGTCCACATTTGTCCTATCATCTCTGGCGTTCATTATACTGTTTTTTTTTTTGATTTAGCATCCCATAGATTTCCCTTGGTTCACGAATCGCGCGCTAATTTTCTAGTTACTTCAGTTTTTCACTTGAAAAGTTGTATGTATATGGAAACGCTTTTCAGGGGCGACACTTGTGGCATTATGTTGTGAGTACTAAAGATGAAATTTGGTTTGCTTTCGCCTTAATCAAAACTTCCTGCTGAGCGATAAATAGCCGAATTAATTCTGTTTCCTAAGTATGTTTCTTTGTTTCTTTGTTGTATGTATGCATGTATTTCTGTTAGTTGGTTTCATTTGATTCAGTTTATGTTTAGATTGCTCGCTTTCAACGCGTAATACATCTGTTATATATACTATATAAATACAATTATATCGTACTATTAACGTGCAACTTAAACCGCCATAGTATAGAAGTGTGTTAGTGTGTCGCTGTTTATGTATGCGCATGTGAGTTGTGTATGTTTGTAATTTATTTAGATAAATATATAAAGTACAATAACTATTTAAACACCTTCTTTGTTGGTACATACCGTTTCTTGAAGTTTTTCTATATATCTTCATACTTCTTCACTTTACTTTGCTTCTGATCTTGTCTACATATCGTTTAACGTTTTTGTGTTCTTCTTTTCTTTTCTTTTCTTTTGGTTTGTTATATGTTTTTCGATTGTTAATAATAATTACTATTATTAAGTCTCGTTTCGTACAACGCATTGTCCCCGTTCAGCACCCACCCGACCACTACACACTTCCCTTTGCCACCTGATGGATGCTTACAAGCTATTGGTGTTGTTGTTGTAGTTTTTGTTATTGTTGCGATTAGTATTTTTATTGCAAAAAACTTTTCGTTTGTTTCTAAGAATTTTAAATTAAGTTCAATTTCTCAATTATTGATTTGAGTTCAGCCGCTCCCGTTGTTTTTGTGGTAGTAGTTGGTGTTGTATTTGTTGCCGGTGTGGTAGTTGTTGTTGATGTTAGTGTGGCTGTTGTTGTATCAGTTACTGCTTCTTCGGATGTTGTATCTGGTGCTTTTGCTGATGCCACCACTGTCAAGGCAACTGCCTCTGTTGGCTCTGCTACTGCTTTTGTTGTAGTCGATGCGCTAGAAACTGTTGTTGCTGTTGCGGGAGTTTTCACAGTTGTGGCCTCTACTGCTGGTTCCTCCGCGGTTTCCGCTGCACTTCCGAACACATTCTTTTTTTTCAATGGCCTTATTATTCGCTCTTTCCTGTGCGCCGATTTCTGTGGAAAAATTAACAGATATAATTAATTCGTTTAATCTGAACCAGTTCTACGTGTGATTGGGCATTCATACACGTATGTTTATTATCAAGACACTTAACGTGTGCTTAGGCGCTTGCATACTAATTTACAAGAAAACTTCTACGTGTGCATATTCATATATATATATCTATATTCATATGCATGTGTATGGTTTTGTGTGTGTATGTGTGTGTGATGTTGTGGTATATACAAGTGTAGTGCGTTTGCGTGTAGATGCACTTGTATGATTGTGTATGTGTGCCTGCATCGATAAGCATGTAGCTGAAGGAAGCCGGGGCTGAGTCAAAGGGATCCCCGTTTGATAGGCATACCAATGGGGCAGGCAATAGGTGGATATCAAAAGTAGTGTCTATGGCACAAGCTCTATTTTAGTAGGATTTGGTTTAGCTTGGTTGGTTTTGTTTTGTTTGGATTGGCAGCGTGACAACAAAACTTTAAATATAAACAAACAAATGTGGTCGGATCAAAGAATTAAATGAACAACTCTAACTAACTTGGCGGCAAATCAAATTAAGCGGCTGGTGGAACTGTTGCTAATATCACCACGTTGCTGTTGCTGTTGTTTTTGTTGTTGCAGTTGCTGTTGTTGTTGTTGTAGCTGTTGTTGTTGTTGTTGCTGCTGCTGCTGTTGTAGTTGCTGTTGCTGTTTTGGTTGTAGTTGGAGCTGTAGTTGATGTTTCTGTTGATGTGACTGTTGTTGTTGCTGTTTTTGTTGTTGTTGTTGTTGTGACTGTAGTTGTTGCAGTGACGGCATTAGCAGCTCCGACGCCGGCGGTAATTTACCTCCTCGGTTCACACGATTTCGGCTTCCCTGTGCACAGATGTCAGAAAGGAAGGAAGGGACAACAAAACGAAACAGCGAAACACCGAAAGGAGTTCATTGGACAGTTGAAATAGAGAAAGAATTAGAACAAAGTAACCATGTTGTGGTGTGTTAAGTGTAGTTTGTATGTATGTTTGTATGGCAAGGCAGGACACTAACCAGGAGTACTATAACTACAATAAATACAGCTCCCAGAGCTTCGACGAACCGTCCTAAGCTTAGTTAATTACCTTTTCCATTGACAGTTTAATATGATCCAAGCTGTTGTTCAGACCATTGATAATGGAATCAGCATTTGCTATCTCCTGAGCGCTACTTTCCGTCTCACTGTTTGCACCACTTCCGCTGCCACCTCCACTGCCTGTCGCAGGAGCGGTATTGCCACTTGAGGAACCTCCCGTTGAGATGTAAGCACCAAATAATTGTCGCGTAAGACGTGGTATCGCATTACCATCCAGGGCTGCAGAGTTCGTGGCCGGTGCGGGGGTTGACGTTGGAGTCGAGGTTGGAGCTGGCCATCCGCCAATTGTTGGGACTGTTGACAACTGCGGATAGTTGGCCGTCTTATTATCAGGCTGCTGTTGCTGCTCCTGCGGCTTCTGCTGTTCATTAGCACTACCATCCGCCTTTGAACTCTGCTGAGTTTGTGACGGCTGCTGTGGTTGCTCTTGCTTGTTGTCATCGTTGGACTCTAAATCAGATTCGTTGTTTTCCTCTTGATCCTGTAAATAATAGTTAAACATTAGCATAAGGTCTTATTTCAAGAGAAATTTCATTAATAGGCACCGTTGTCGCTTTCTCGCTCACCTCCTCCGGACACAATTCGTAGGCCATGGACCAGGTATTCTTTGCTGATTGGGAACGCTCTAGCATATAGCCGTTTGTGTTGTCATTGCTCTGTGCCGGCGGAGACCAAGAGTAAGAGTTATATTGGCAGCCAATGCCGCGTTGACGTTCCAGTTCTTCCTGTAGCCACTCCACAGCAATGCTCCAGTGACGGCTAATGGTAGGATTGGTATTCAGCATCTGTAGTGCAATGGGCGACTTATGGAAAAGCTGCGTCAAGCATTTGATGATTTGGTAGGCACGCTTCTGATAGTGCGTCTTTGCACGCTGTATCGTGTCCAACAATCCCTCACGCTCCTCAGCAACACCATTTAGAGCATTATGGATGCGATGATGTTGCCAGGAGTCCTCAATAAGCAAGATGTTTAGTAGCAGGTCCGTATGGTGGCGCATATCATGGCAGTAGGCAAAACCACATTGCCACAGCAGCTCAGTGAGTACAGCACGCGAGAAGTGTGGATTTTCCCAGCTGCAATACTGCAGCAATTTAAGACCCTCGTCGCCTACGTTGGTATCCTCGATTACCTTTTTAATATATCTAAAACAAATCAAAAAAAAATAAGTGATTGTATCGAAACGTAACTTAAATTTATTTCTTATTCCTTACCCGGTGCGATTAAAGAGAATATCCATGCACTCACTAGACAAGGGCGTCAACTCTTCTTGTGAAATGCTCGAATCCTTGTAAGGATTAGGCAGCGGGCGCGCATTCTGGTTGGAACTCTGACATTTGTCACTCACATCACTGCAACGCACTAGATGCGAAACCACCTGATGCAGCTTACTAAACTCGGGGTATTGATACTTGATTGACGGCCCAGGGCCATCATCCATGGCCACTTGCATGAATTGCATAGGCACATTCAGCTGCAAGCAAAACAACATATATTAAACCGTTTTCAGAACCACATCTACACGCTTGGTAGTAATTACCTTTAGTAGCTGCTGCTTCTCGCGAGTGCCCAGGCCTACATACATGCTGAATAGGCTGAAGTAGTGCGGTAAATGCTTGCCATAGTCTGCAGCCTCTGACTTGAGCAGACGCAGTACGCTAATGAGGACCTGCTCGCAGAGGTTGCTGCCCTCATAGCCGACGAGTGGCTCATCGTTAATGGCGAAATGGCAAAAGAACACAACCAGCTTGACGAACACTGTGCGCACGTCTGGTGATGGTGCCATCAGTATGTACTCTCCCAGGCGCGATGGAGGCGAAAGCAGTGCATGGTTTGCAAACCACTTGCGCACCAGCGAGGAGGAACGTATGTGATGTGAAAGCGTATCATACCTATAAATTGTATTCAATAATTAATAAAATTTACGATGTGTATTCACCTTAAGCTACTCACCATTCGATGGGAGGGCCACGCAAGGATTTCTTTGTACGAAATCCTGTGTGGAACAGAAACTGCGAGGCCAACTGCACGCCCAAAAGAGACAGCTCCTCAGCGGCCGATGTCTGTGTGGAATGTTTGCCAGTTTGTGAAACCATTTAAGAAAACAAAATCGTTAAACTTACAATCTTATCACTGCGCGTAGATGGAATACTGCAGCTGACCAGCTTCTTGATGAAGTTGAAGAACTCGACCGAGAAAATACTACGCGAATGCAAAAATCGTATATTTTGATGTCTGCAATGAATGAAAAAAGTTTACATTAAATTAAAAATAAAAATAATTGCAGAAAAGTTCGATTACCCACCTAACACTACGTTCAATCGGCTTTGGTAATGGCAGCACCCCACTACGGCTTTCAGTAAGTGATAACTGCTCCACACTTGTTTCAAACTTTGTGGGATTTTGATCGCAGCGGGTGTAGAACAACATGTATGCATTCCACCAGCGCTTCTGGCTGCGATATTGCATGCGTTTTAGATTGTTATCATAAATCTCGCCCGTGTAGTCGCCGCCAAAGCATTGGGCTTTCATTTCCTCATCCTCGTGCATTTTGCATTCGGTTACCTCCCCATCATCGAATTTATACCATTGACATTTGCCATTTACTGGATTTCTGCATTAAAAACATAGAAATTCATGTAATAAACCGTATCGATAACAAAGTAAACCCAGTTAAGTTCTACTTACTTGGATACTATGTAGCTGAAATAGTGGCCACCGGATGCCTGCCCGCTGTGAACCACAATGCCGGTCAGTTCGTACTTGGTTGTTTCAACACTTGTTTGACAATTATCACCCACTTCAATAACTTCACCCTCTAGCTTAGCTAGGCCAGAAACTGTATTAAAGAACATTTAGTAAGTCGCTGCAGAGTGGTCGCACTTTCTCACCTGTATAGGGCTCCATGTCTAGAATACGCGGAAATTCAAAATAATCATTAAACTTAATCGCACAAACGCGCTCGTAGTCGTATTCAAAGCGCTTCAATTGTATGGCTAACACGGGCGGCAACTTCTTGACACATAGCCGCTTAACGGTAACTACCTGAGTGAGTAGATTAATAATAATGTGAGGAACATACTTTACATATACTATTCGCCTCTACTTACTTTTTTATCACATTTATCACAATGGTATGCATCAGCTCCCTCCAGCAGCTCCCCCTTGACATACTGCTCCAGAGATTCGGTTAATGAGCTATGATTCCTAATATCGACACTAAATACGCTAAATGGTTCCTCTTTGGAGTAGCGATGTGGGCACTCTTGGCAAATCTTTTGATCACTGAATGATCCGCCCAACGTTGCATTCATCAGCTGCGGGTAACCGAGCGCTTTCAAACCCTCGTCGAGGCTCTCGAATAAAGACATAAAGAACTCAACGGCATCCTGTTGTTCACGCAGGTTAACAGGCTCACCTTGCAGTCTAATTCAAAATATTGATTACAAGTTTGATATTGTAGATTAACAATTTATCTACTTACTTAAAGTGCGTCCAAAGTCCACGTGGCACATAAAACTGCAATGCACTATGGCCAAGATGAGCGAATATGGCCTGCACATGCTTCAATATAATAACGTGATAGTTCTTGCGCACATCTGTGCCGTCTTCGCCACCAATTGTTGAGGATGTCGAAGACATTGAAGCAATTGTTGAGGATCCAGCGAAAAATGATGGTCCAATACCACCGCTGTTCATATCAGAGTCACCGCTAAAATCTTCATTATCATTTGTAGCAGCACCGTGCGCCTTAAGAATGCCCACACGCACAGCCGGCACCATATAAAGCTGCTGCAGCACGGAGTTCATGTAACAGGTAGCTCCAGCATTTTTTAATCCACAGAAACCTTTGGGTGGCCGAGCGCCCACAGGCGGCAGATAATCCCATTCGCGTAAAGGATCAGTGTCTAAATAAAACGATTTTAATTAGTCGCTAAATAGAATACCTAATGAAAAACTTACCAGTACATACGAAATCGATGAGTGTATTGGTGAGTAGCTTCATATTAGGAACACAGAGCTGGCACAAAGCAATAAGGAGATCACAGGCGGCAGCAATTGTGTGGGGACTTCGGCACACTGGTGGGGGCACCGTGTCGAGGCGCAGGCTGCCATGCTTGCGTAAATGCAGATATTCGCGCGATGCCGTGAACAAAAAGTCATCGATGAGCTCGTGAATCAATTCGTTGAGCTGCGCCTTCGAGTCGGGCATTAGGAAAAACATAAGCTCCTTGGCAAGACAGAGATGTCCTTCGAGCAGTTCCTCATGCACCTGTGTATCGCCAGTAACCTTGACGTTTTCTCGTATTTTCCTTAGCCATTTTATCTCGTCTCCAAGAAGGCCCTCCCCAATCTGCAGTGGCCAGTTGTAGATGCAGCCATAGGAGAGCGTACGACAGAGCACAGAGAAAAACTCTGCACATGTGGCCTCATATTGAGGCACCAGAGACTTTAAGGCACTCACGAGCAGATTCACCATATATACGAAAGGACGCCGATCACCAGCGCAATAAGTGGAGGCGAGAAACAACTGCTCGGAAGCGACTTGTCGGACGTGGCGCAATGGATTCTTCAGTACAATTGAAGTTATGAATTTGGGCCAGTTTGGATCATTGCTCAGCGCCTCGTTTGCGCTGGGATTAAGTATAAACGAGATCGTTAACACCTCGAGTGCCTCCTTGCACATGCTGAAGTCGTGGCCATCGGGTATAATAGCATCGTCCTCAAAATCGTTAGTTCCGCCCAACGCTTGTAGATTACCGCAAGAGGAGGCCCAGGCTAGGTGAACTACCGCCTTGATAGTGCTTATATCTGGGCAGGACCACTGCAGGGTAGAGCTAAAGAGAGCACGGCAACGTTCGCCCTCTTGGCTAGCTGAAAGCATTTCGGTAGCCAAAATCTCGGCAAGCTTGGCCGAAATAGCACGTAGCGTACCCTGAGCGTTATTCGGCATTGTCGAAAAATTCTGCTTGAGAATATCAACTTGGGAACGAGCCCCATGGTCGTAGTCACATATCATTGGTTCGTCGCCCACGCGTGAGAGTACGCTGCCAACTATATATAGAAACAGTTTGGCCAGGCGCAATACGCACTGGAAGGATGCGCGTTTCGTATGCATATCAGCGCTAGGTAAAAAGTTGTTCTTAGTCAACAATTCGAGCACGAAATGCGCGCAACCCGAATGCATCCAAGCCGATTGTACCTGCAGAGCAGACTCTCCCAGAGGATCCAAAGCGGGTATCAGAAGTCCATGCAAAACGCTCAGATTATATAGGACCTGGGCCGGTGAAGGATGTAGGAACATTTGCTCAGGTGTGCAATCCTCCGAGTTGAGCTAAATAAATTCATTTTTTATAATGATTTTTCCGTAATTAATATATATGTGTACGTATAAACTTACCGAGTCGCTAGCGTTTTGTCCACTTCCAGTCAGTGCATCCTCGTCCTTCGGGCCATCGCCAGCGGGCGACTTGGGAACGCGACACATAAGTTGCAACATTCGCATTGTGTGACGATCGCATGGCAGCAGATGGAGCAGCACTTTGGCACTGTCGCGCAAGCGTCCGTGCTCTAAGTCGCTCCCCAATTGATGAAGCTTTAAAAAGAACTCCGTGTACTGATAGTTTTGAGAGATGATTACACCTGGCAGCGTGCTTTCTGACTCGACGCGTTGCATATCAGGACAGGGTCTGGGTGGTGAACCTGTACTCGAGTCACTCGAGGAATCAGGACTGCTTGCTAGTCCAATGCCGACTGGTGTTAATTTCGCCGTCAATATCATTTTATCGCGTATTGTGTACTGGTAAAGAGGATTGATTTCATCGTAGACCTCGATGAGCTCTCCATTGGTATAAAATAAGTCGACTTTTATATTGCTGTTGGACGTGGAGTTTCCCTTTATGCGCTTTAGCAAGTTGCGCTTGAAGGCTGCCATTGTTTCATTGCTATGCGTCACAATTTCAATGTCGTCAATTGGCCTTCCGGTTGTTTGGAAACGTATGTAGAGACTAGTATTCTTTCCGCGTGTGACTCGGCTGAGTGGTAGATGGATGCGATCGCCGCTAAAGGAGCGGTCGCATTCCTTGATGTACTCCTGAAGCACCTTAAGAATGCGGCACATTTTTTCTGCCTCGATAAAACGCATCTTTGTATCCTTGGATTCATCGTTAGTTGTGTCCTGGTTGTCGGCATCTTCCAGCATTGTTTTTCCCAGTATCAAAATGTTGCTGTAATGAGTTCGCAAACGGGAACAACACTCCCCAATGAACATTTCATGGAACTCAGTAATGTGCTCCTGTAGTCTCGGACCGAGAGCTGTTGATACTTCCTTCAGCAAATCGATAGCCTTATTGGCAATTTCTTCGCCTCCGGTAGTAATCACACGCCACAAATAATCCTTGCCGATAAGATCCTCATTATCGAGTATATAACCGCGATGTATAGCCTTCAGTTTATCTTCCTTTGAATTAACAGCCTTAAAGAATCGCTCAAAGCATTTTATGCCGCTTTCAGTCAACAGATGAGGATCCAGTTGGAGGATATTGTTCTCAAAGAAGTCCTTATTAATACCAGGATCGAGATCGGGCTCTTCGCCCATAAGTTTACCGAACCAGCGGAAACATTCCTCACGGTCTGCCGCAAAAACGGCGTTCACAGCCAGACAATGCCAGATTTGCTTGGCCTGAGGATGGGAAAGAAAAGGTTCCTGTATTATCTAATAAACACTAAATCATATGAGACACGTACCTGATCGGCACACAGCCAAAGCTGACCATCTTTTAGCAAGAATTTCAAAAACTCTAAACGTTCGGCGATCTGAGCATGGTGCGGAAATCGACCATCAATCAAAATGGTTGCCGCATCTAGACTTGGCGTTTCATTAACTAAAGAGCGCACCTTATCCATGTAGGCAGTCAGACTGTTTGTGACCAGAATGACCAGGGAGTAGTCGTTCTGTAGACGTTCAATAACCTGCTGCCGATTAATGCTAGTTTGTGTACGCGGGGCGTGGTTGGGTGTCGTATCGTATAGACAACATATATCGCGGATAAGTCGTAACGCGGGCAACACCCACGAGTCGCCGGACTTCAACTCGCCGACGCACTTGTCCAACCAGATGGTCTTTTGAGCATCACGTTCCTGGGAGCAGCTGTAATCGAGAATCTTGACGTGCGCTCCAAGCGCCTGATCAAGCACTTCCGGTGGCACCTCTTGACTATGGGCCAGTGTCCAGAAAAGTTTTAGCACCTTTTGTGCCATCACGCCATTTTTATCATCCTCAGCCAGACGTCGTATTAACTCAAGGAGGCGCTCGCGTTGACGCTTATTGGCGGTCGTCATGCTGGCCTGTAATAAATCAAAAAGAAATTGATAAGACAATTATCGAACCCTTTAATAACTTAAAACGTAACATCTTAAGTTACTAGATACATATATTTATTTTAACCTATTCTTAGTTTAACTTACCTGAAACGCCTCGAAAAGATGATCAAGCTGTTCAGGTGTGAAGTCCCATGCAAGCTTGGCCAACAGATCGTGCATGTTTTTGACAATAGCTTCATGTTTGCCTGCCTGAGCGCGCCAGACGGCGTCCAGATCATCCAGAGTAAGAGCTTGTTCCTTAATTAAGAAGCGAATGATCTTTTCCAGTTTCTCCACATATTGTGGCTGATGTAGCGAGTCTTTGAGTACGATACCAAGCACATCTGACGACTTGATCCACTGAGCCATGCGCTCCGCTGTCAGCCAATCCATTTCATCGTCAGGCATACAGTGGGGTAGAGGTTGAGAACGATGTGAGTAGTATGCTACTGACGATAGCACCTTGTTAATCTCGTTAAGGGCATTCATTTTGCCATTAAAGCTAGACACCTGCAGAAGGCGTAATATCATTTTAAGGCGAAACATTTCAAGATCGCGTATCAGTTCTTCCTGGCCGCTCAACCGACTGGCCAGAAAACGCGCTGATTTGACAATGCCATTAATATAGTCATTGCGGCCCTCGGGCTTCACTTCACGTTTCAATTCTTCATCGGTAAAACTATCGAGCAGGTCCAACACAACATTCCATGTGGGCATAAAGTATTTGGAAATGGTGGCAGGTGTTAAAAGCTCATAGCACTGGCCAAAAGGTCGCAGCAGACTGTGAATTAACGCCAATGTCAGCCGATTGTCTTGTCCTGAACCATCTACTCCACTCTCACTGGATCCAATACTCTTGACTCCCACTGATGTTGATCCGCCGATAGATGTTTTGCTATTGTTTTGGTTCCGCTTTAACAATTCTAGGCCGCTATTAAAACGCTCGAGCAGATTGTCGAATCCGCCCAGCTGGCCAAAGCGATTAATGAGATCGACCAGCCAACCACGAGGATTCTTTGGCTCTGGCGGTGGCTTCGCAAACATCTTGTTACTGTCCAGTACTCCCCAAATACACTCGGGGGGAGCAAAGCATTCTGGCTGACGAGCAACATTGAAAGTGTTGAATTTATTGTCTGGATCGAACACAATGGCCAGCAGATCAAGAAGGTAAGGATTATCGCGTTGCATGTGTATTGCAATTAAATTCAACAGCTTGCCACAGGATACCAGAATGCAGTGATGTATATTGTACTTCCATGAATTGACTGCTTCATCGGTAAGTATTTTAGCAAAGGATGTTGTTAAGCCATTCCGGTAAAACTCCACACAAGGTTCACAGTCATGATCGACACCTGGAAACAATGATGATAACGAATAAAGCTTTATACACAGATTCCAACAGATTATTTACCAGCCTGGGCCAATTCGATAGCGGCATTCAGCAGCACCTCCAGCTCCTGTTCGGGTAAAACCGGCACCACCCATCGTGGATTAGATATCTTCTGTGTAAGGGATCGCAACTTAGCAGTTGGAAAAGATGCTATCAGCTTCTCAGGTGACCTACAAAAATTAGAAAATTTTAGGCTTCGTTACTATTTCCAACGTATGTTTACGAGTATTTTGCTTATCAAGGCGTGAATGATTCACGTTTGCCTCTAAGTAGATAAGCGATAATTGTTCTTTGTTTTGTCATTATCGCTGCTTTTCGTATTTATTATTTGGATTTGCCAATATAGCCTCATACCTTAAACACGAGTAGCAGGCACAAGCGCATTATGCACATGTATCGTGACTGAAACTCGTGATTTGAATATTGCAATGATTTAATGAAGAGAAAAGTTTTTTTTACACCCGTCAACAAGTGCTAACAAAGATTTAGTTGGTGTCCTAGATAGACCTCGCTAAACTTTAATTCATTTCAATTTAAACTTTGCATATCAAGATGGTAAGCAGGCTATATTCTCTTCTATTTTCATGTTCCTTTTTTTTATAATTAAAGCACCATTTTATATAAATGCCAAAAGGAATAATTTCATAAAAATATTTATACTTACACAACGGTCACGGAGATCTCAGCTGCAGGGGGTGCATCCGTAATTTGAACAGCCTGCAAGTGCTCCTGGCTGTTAGTGTTGCTGTTATTGGAGTCACCTCCACTGCTAGGCAAGTTCGATGTTGCTACTGCTGTTGAGCCCGAACCCGTGCCTGTGACAGTGCCAGTCCCATTGCCCGTACCCGTTCCCGTGCCACTGCCAGCGCTCTGAGCTGTGCTCGGAATTCCAGTGGTGCTGCTGCCGGTGCTGTTGGTCGTGGCTTGGCCAGTTCCTGTGCCTTGTCGGCGCGTATCGAATGTCATTGTGGCGCCTTTTGGCTGCACGAGCTCCCCAAATGCGTACCGCCGTCGTCGTTTGTTGTTGCGTGTATATAGGGGTGTGGGTTTATCAGATGTGTGAGTGTGTGTCTGCGTAATATATTATGTGTTTATCGTAATTCTACAGAAGTCTACGCTGGGCGGCTTTGGCTTTGACTATTGACTATGGCTATGGCAGTCCTGGTTCCAGAAAGACAGAGACAGAGAGTATACTTCCGTTTCCACCTGTCGTTCTTGCTTGGTTGTTATTGTTGTTGCTTCTCGCTTGATGTAAGTTATCAAATGAATGAATGTTTTTTGTAACCAATGTACAGAGGCACTGTTGGTCGGCGTCGTCGTCTACGTCGCCGTCGTCGACGACGTTCGAAAACCTTTTCGAGCTTGTTGGCTCCTTGTTAGACTTTTTCTTATTGCGATGCCAATAAGAATTGTTGGTGTTACTTTTGCTGTTGTATTGTTGTTGTTTTGTGCATGCACTGCTGCTGTTTGCGGCGCGCTGCGTTTAGTTTACATATTTCTTCTCAACGGGCACAATTGCAAAAATCTATAAACTGCAACGAAGCAAGAAAAAGAAGAATGAGCAATGAGCAAATGAATACGAGCGCACAAAGGAGGCCGAAAAAACACACTCGCACCCAAACACACACATACACATATACATACTAGTGACTGTTAGTACACAACACACACACAAGCACAGAGTCAGGCGCACGCACAAACGAACGAAAAGAGCGAGCGAGCAAATTGTGGCAGAGAGTGCCGAGAGTGGGGTTTGAATATGAAAAATCAATATTATTTAATAGACGACGGACGAGGGTCGAAGCGGCGCGGAGGAGGAGCCACAGTGCCGAGCCGAGTGACAGTGGCCAAATGAATGTGAATACTCGCATACAAACGAGCACACATTATAAACTCTCTCGCACACACTCCCAAGAGTGTGAATTTTATATATTGTTGTTGTTGTTGTTGCCGTAGTCGTTTTACGTTGTTCTTTTCATGCTTATATTTATTAATTTGTTATTGTTTTAGGCAAACAAAGAAGATTTTTCTTTTTGCCAAATTACATCACTGCCGACACTGCGTTCTGGATCTGTGGACCAGCTTTCCCAACCCCAACCCGGCACAAGCATGTCCGCCGAGAGATGGGAAAACTGCAAAACAGCAACCACTAACTACTCGCGAAAATTATATTCACTTTTATCGACAATTAACTCTAGTCCTGCGGGTGACAGCCCTCGGTTTCTTTCTACTCTTTGTTTTACTTTCTAGCACCCGTCCGTCAAAGGAGGTCGGAACTTTTAATTTCAACAATCGTGACATCTGACGTATAAACTTATCATTTGAGCAATTATTCGTTGTCAACACTGCATACATATGTTCGCATGAACTTACGTACATATGTATGTATGAACGTACATTTTATTTACATACAAATGCACAAGCTTTGCAGTGACGACTAGGGGTAGGGGCAGGGCATGGACCCGCACAAGTGCAACGGCGTACAGACGAACTTAGAATCGAGCTGGAATTGACATATATAAAAACGGATTTTTGAATAAGAACTGAAAATCGAAATCAAGTTTTGATTTGATGAAATATTTGCCACTTTGAATAGCACGACGATGTTTTATACATTTTTTTGCTACATTTTTCCTATCGAATATACACACGTACGCGAACTAACATACACATCTACACACACAAATGTAGTCAGCAATCGTTTTGCTTTTGCACAACTCACCATTTTGTGCATCCGCCCTAAAACACTGTGCGTTTTTGTTAATATACGCATTAATTTACACTGTTTCACGTATTTGCCACGATGTATGCACACACACTCTATCTAGGCTTGGCTGCTAAAGTTTCATAGTCGTAGCACAAATTATTAAAAACTAATTATGTATCTTTTTTTTTTGCAATTTTTGCTGGCTGGCTCTCCTAAGCTTTACAAATCAGCCGGCCGATAGCCAAAATGGCGTCTCCGTTGGTGATGGTCAAAATTGGCAACTTTGCCGTTTGTTCTTATAGTTCTGACGTATTGCCCTATCTATTTAAATACGTATTTTTACTTCATAATTCTTTGCTAAGTACTAACATTGGATATAATTAAGGAATTTACTTGTGTATACGGCCTATAGATTGTGGTAGCCGGCCGATTGACAATTAACACTCAGTCTAGGCACATATCGATGCAAAAAAGAACCACTTGCCTGTTGCAACCCTAGTTTCTATCGGCCGACCGCCACACATTGTTGTTATTGCAGTCGATATCAGTTAGTTCTTTTATGCACCAAAATTATCTTTACTCAATAACAATAATGAATACCGCTGTGGCATAAATATGTATAATTATTTGGATCGCTGTCCTGGCATTTATTGTGGTCGTTCCCTGCTAGACAATGGCACTTGGAGTAGCTGTGGAGTTTGTCCTCGAGGATCACGGGTAAGTTTGTTTATAATTTGTTTTGGTTACATTCATACATAGTTGAATTGTTTGGTCGCAGGTAAACGCAAGTTATGCCTGTATGCCCTGTCGGGATGAACTGAGTACCTATTCTTGGCTTTATCTGGGCTTTATGACAATGTTGCCACTGATGATGCACTGTTTCTTCATCGATATGGATGCCAAAGATCGGAAGTTTTCTCGAAAGCAACTAATTCTCACAGCCAGCGCGTTTGTTGAGGTGGCTTTAGCGGCCATATTGGCCACTCTTTTTATGGAGCCCATGTGGGAGCTCCGTCTATATGCGTGCCAAGTGCGCAAGCTCACGGACTGGTACACATTGTTTTACAATCCCAATCCCAATTACGAGTCCACGTATCACTGTACCCAGGAAGCTGTCTATCCTTTGTAAGTAAACTATACCATAAACGCCATTAAACAAATTTAATGTTCAAGTCATGTTTTTTACAGGCAAACGATAGTTTTGGTGTATTACTTCTTGTGTTTGATCAACATGTTTCTCATACGGCCATTCATCAGTTCCATGTTAGATGTGCGAGGCAAGGCCCCCATTTACTCAGCCCTTTACTTCTTGCCCATGCTCACATTAATACACGGCACCTGCTGCGGCCTAATTTGTAAGTTATACGACTGTCTGAAGCATCGATAAAAAAAATCTGTCTGTTTTTAGATTATTCGTTTCCCTATCTGAGCATAGCCATGTCGATGGTTGCCACTGCAATTCATTATGCCCTTAAGCTCGATCAAACCCAAAAGGCTTTGCTACTTTCGTCTGTATGGGAAATGAAGAACGTCGTCATAATTTGTAAGTTGGTCTTCTTATCTCTGATATATCCTATTTTAATCAAATCAATACTTGCAGCTGTTCACTGGCTTCTACTCGCATTTGGCATATCCTCCCTAAATTACCACTATGCGTTATTGTGTCTGGTTCCGTTCCCTTCACTGTTCTACATTTTGACTGTGCGCTTTACAGATCCTGGCGAGTTTCGCGAACTTGAGTCGCGCATTTGATCCGGCAACGTTCAAATGGAGATATTCCACGCACGAGGAGCTCGGCGTTCCACAGTTGTTATCTATGTGTAGTTTACGTGCTTAAATTATTTCTGATTAGTTTATACTATGTATACTTATATTTCATTATTCACTTCGTCTTTTCGTTTTAATCATAATATACGAGGGTCGTTTGATAAGTCCGTGACTTTTTGTATTTGCCGCGCACCTGCTCTAAATACAACACTGCTCCTGTCAGCAGTTATCGATTAACAGCTGACTGTAAAATTTTGAGAAAGCTGCGTTTTTTGGTTTGCGTTTTATAGGCATTGAAAGCAGACGATCTCGTGAATTTTAACGAAAATGGAAAAAAGTGAATTTCGTGTCAGCATGGCAAAATTTCATAAATTGGGCTACGAACTGCTACCCCATCCAGCATATTCTCCAGATTTAGCCCCCTGTGACTATTTTTTGTTTCCAAACATGAAGAAATGGCTCGGCGGTAAGAGATTCGGGTCATCACAGAAACAAACGACTATTTTGAGGGCCTTGAGAAAACCTATTATTTGGAAGGAATAAAAAAATTGGAAAAACGCTGGACTAAATGTATAGAGCTAAAAGGAGATTATGTTGAGAAATAAAACGCTTCTTTGACGAAAAAAATATATTTTATTCAAAAAGTCACGGACTTATCAAACGACCCTCGTATATAACTCACATTAATTATACACATAATATTATTAAATACAAATCATCATCAGTTTCCCTTCTCTAAATTATTTTATACATAATATATATATGCATGTAAATGGATTCATCATATATATATATATCTATATTGAATTCGCAGGCCGAACAATATCTGATCCTTCACACTGCGAATAATGCATGCCAGCCGTGAGCCTTGGACAAAATCCACACATTTCAAATGGACATCGGCTTTTCCCAGAATGCAAACCAAGCCTACATAACAAAGTCAAATGTTTTTATAAAAGATAAAGGTAAAGAAACAATTTTCAATATCCATTCATAGAATACACATCGAATTATGAAAGCACGAATGTGCGTGTGAGGGCGAGGTGATGGTGGGTGTAAAGTCTGATGTTGCTTCTGCTGCTGAATTAAATCAGTTCCTCGGTTTTTAATCCGTTGTGTCACCGCCAGTTGATGATTTATTGTGCTCCTCAAGGAATTTCAAACGTCGCTTTCGTAGCTCACTTAATTCAGAGTTGTCCTCGAATTCTAGCTGCATGGACGCTGAATGCGCAGACTTAACATCCTCCTCCTCAGCCCCCAGATCTTCGATAATAACTTTTTCTGTAACGTTTGCAAGTGGAGTAGTCTTTGCAACTTCCTTTTGCTGTGTCTCCTGCGGGTTCGGTTTGGCTTCTGCGGTTGTTGCAACAGCAGCCGCTGCGGCTTCTCTTGATGTACTGGGATTGTCGTAGACTGCTGGCTGACTGCTGACAGTTGCTGATGCCACAATATTCGGAACGTCGGCAACAACTGATGAAGCAGGTGTTTCCGAAGCTTGTGTGCATTGTGCAGCCGCTGTAGGCTGGGGAAGACGCGCCATTATTCCTTGATACTGCTGCATCAGAATACTGGCGGAGTCCAGCATTAGCATAGTATTGCGCAGCATCTGTAAATGGTTACATTATAAACCCTGAATCTCCAGAGGCTTGACAAATTTTGTATTTTTTTTACCTTTAAACGCTCCTCAATGTGCTTGCGTTGGGTGCCCTCCATTGCAAGCAGTTCCTCGTCGCTGAACTTGGTAAGATCCAGAGGCATTGGGGGAGGAGGGCCAATGGGCGGCGTAAAGTAAGCAAATGGTGGCTGCATCATAAACGGCGATAGCATCGGCGGCGGCGGAGGCATTGTTGTAAGGTTGGGAAGGCCGCCTAAAAGAGAATCGTAATAATAACTAAGTTTTATTCTTAAAACGACTTGCCATTCACTTACTTGCATCACCGAACAGTTCTGCGAAATTCGGTGGAGCTGCACCTCGTCCCGCTGTGCTCGCATGGGCTAGACCTGGTCCAGCGGCTGCGCCAGCTGTTGCACCCTGTACAACATTACCCGCTCCATTGGCGGCAGCTGGCGCCTGAGCTGCGGCTGCTCCAGCTGCATTGCCGGGCTCATCGGCGGGTCTCGGCATTGCTGTCGAATTAACTGTGGGAGTGCGCAGTATATTTAGGCGACACGTGGGGCAAGTCTGCTGCCGCTGGAACCAGGAACGCAAGCAAGTCGTATGGAAAATATGTCCGCAAGGCAGTTTCTTCGAGTGATTAACCATATCCTCGCGGCAAATGATGCAAATGTTGTCAGACTGGCGAAGCTCCTCGGGAGTTGCATCGGGATATAAGGTGTTCATGTTCCGAATGGCGCGTCGCGACATAATTACATCGTTAAGGGCCTTACGGAAATTACGTATGGTGAAGAACATGGGTCGAAAAACGAACATGGGCAGCGCGTAAATCTTTGCCATGATGACCACAAACAGCAGATAGAGGACCAGCTTAATGAAACCAATTGCAAGCTCAGTGTAGAGTAAAAATACCGCCTTATTCTCCCAGGGTGTATCGGTGCGCATTTCAGCAGCATGGAGAACATACTTTATGGCCGTACTGGCGATTACCGTCAGCAGGATGGCATACTCGAATCCAAACACAAGCTGCACTGTGGGACCACGTACAAGAGTCGAGTTGTAGGCGTGCATAAGGAGCATATAGTCTAAGACTCCAAGCATGGTCAGTAAGCTGCCGACACGGATATGGAATAACCAGCCCAGTACAGGAGATCGCTCCATCTGCAAATAAGTGAGTAATTAGTTTTATTCCATGACTATCCCAATTACTGCTCACAAAATCGACGCGTTCCTCAGCTAACCAATGGAATGATTTGAGAAATAGAAGCACGGTAAAGAGGGCAACGAATCGTGGATTAAAGTCGTCTCGAAACACAGTGAAAGCCAAGCACGTTTCCGTCAGTGCGTACCAAAATCGCTCAAGCAGATGTTCGAATTCGGCTGCGCGTAGTGTACCCAAGAATATCTGCAAATAATAATAAATTAGTGAGAAATGGAACAAAAGTATATGTTAGAAATTAAAACATACCTTGCGCAGCAGCTTACCAAACATAAATACTATAACAAAGAATTGTATGTAGATTACCTGAAATGTTAAAATTATTTAAAACGTAAGGGACTTCAGTTGGATTCTGGTTTATTAAATTCTTACTGCCATGGATGCATTGGATTTGGTGATGTAGACGACGGCTGGATAGAACTGCTGCTTCTGGTAGTAGGCGTTGCCAATAACGGCGCTGGTCAGCGCCATGCAAACACTTGAAATTAGAAGCTGCATATTGTCGCAGTTTGTTGCAATGCCAGCCAATTGGCTGATCGACTCAAGAAAGATGTTAATTTTGAGTTTTTCTATAGCCTTTTGCGATTGACGTCAGACACCATAAATATTTTAGTAATTTTTGGTACTTATATTATTTTGTGTTTGAACCGACATCGACACAATTAATTTTGACTATCCCCTCTCAGTATCTTATATATATTTTCGTTTTTCTTTCTCCTGTTTTCATTGTACACGTACACTACTCGTCAGCACGTAACGTAATGGCGTCTGACCATTCACAGGTTAATGCGAAATCAGCTGTTCGCCAATAAGTGTGCCCAAGACTGTATGCAAGAAGAATTTAACTTGAGAGATGTTTTATTTTTAATAAAAACACGTTTCTGTAACCTAAAACTATTCAACATAATAGCGAAAGAAGGGTAAATGAGTATGTTGCTTCATAAATAGGCTCCAAATTAATAGCGCAATTAATAATCTTATAATTATATCGAATTTATCGATAGGTGCTAAGTCAACCGTCGATAGTTTTTGAACCATCGATAATAGAACTCAAGAAGGTAAGTCCAAAATAAAAACTTAAGTTGTTAGCTTTCGATTCCATCGGCGGTGGTTTTACAGCAGCTGATGAAAATATCGATAGTTTTCAACTCGATTGTCGACTTATCGCATGCAAGTGTCGGTAATGCAGATTGCGTGAATCGTCTACATCCCAGACACAAATGTGATCGTTTCTTGGGAAACAAGCTCAGTAAACGAAAAAACATGCAGTTTTCATTTGGTATAGCTTCAGTTTTTTTCTGTTTTCAATCCAATAAACTTAAAAATTGCAATAAACTTAAACAGATAGTAAAGTTTTTTTAAAGGGTTCATTTTATTTTCTATTAGCAGCACACAGAGTTGTAAGTTCGTAGAGTGCAGGGAACGCCCAACAGAAGGTTACAAGATTTTGGCCATTCTGTTTAATTTTTTCCACATTTTAGAAATACAACAGTTTAAAGAACGCTCCATTGTGGCTGTTGGCGGTGGGTGGGTCAAAAATGCATTTAATATTTTTTGTACAGAATTAAATCAATTGCGCGCAAAAGTATGCAAGCCATTTTGTAAGTATCCGAAGTATACAGTTTTAGAGTAATTGTAAATGCCAAGCAGTGTTACCAGCACAAAAACAAGAATAAGAAATGGAAATACAAGATTTCAAACATCAAACTTTACCGGTGTCAGTCAAACTTACTTGTAAGAAGTAAACTCATTTTATGAGATCTCAAAAAATAACAAATTAGTACAACAATTTTGTTCAGTACAGTTCATTTGTACATCCAGGTTTCTAGTTCAAATATCACTTCCTACCAAAATGTGCCAAACATTTTTACACCCTTTGAACATTGAAATTGGTCAAAAAGGGGCGACACCAAATTTGGCATGAAGGTTCCTTTATCCAAGAATAGAGTTTATTGAATCCGAATCGGGAAATTTACTGCAAGATTTCTTCAATTGTTTTCTCTTGGTCATATTATTTTGTCAAATTTACGCCTTGGTGTTTGGTTTTCCCCATGAGATCAAATGAACTGTACTTAGGTGATACATTCATTTGTACAAACTTCTGATTTGAATTTAACATAAAAATAACCTTAAGCACATTCCTCGCTGAAGGTCTGCATGCTGGCGCCTGTCCAAGTCAGGGCATAATTAACGCATTGTAAAATCACGCCAAATCACGCGAAAACAAAACGATCCACGCTGTGCCCAGCAGGGATTCGATGTCGGCATTCGATTACCGACTTGTGATTCACCTGATGGGTAAGCCATTAATACCTATGTACGTACCTATGTATATATATGTATGTATATATGTAATGTATGGCTTGGCACTTTTACTTTTGGACTGCCGCTTTGAGAATCTCCGCTGGCGGCCACATAAGACAACGGAGACGACATAGTCTATTGCGCAAGTGCGAAGCCACCGCGGCAGCATAAGCCGATCAAATGTTAGCACCCAAAGGCTAAAGTTTGTGCGCGCAGAACCTGCAACGGATCGCCGAGGCGAGAGTGGACAAGATATTGGTGGATGGGAAATCCAGTTGCTGTTAAAGCCATCCGCCAAGCAACCGCCAGGCGAGCCATCTAGCCAACTAGCCAGTCAGCCAGCCAGCCAGCCAACCATCCCATCGGCATCGCAGACATGGCAAAACGTGTCGCGGCAATTTCCCAAACAATTTCAGCTTTTCTATGCACGTTTGGTTTTCACAGCATCTTTTCTTTTATATTTTTTGCCTAGTTTCGGTTCGCATTGCATATGCAATTTCACTTACATAGCCTAGGTATTCCCGCGCCTCGCCCCGCTCCGGCGTCTGCCTGACCGTCTCCACTAGTTTTCTGGTTGCACTGCCTGCAATTGCAACCGACATGGACAACTCATCTGCTTTCATGCCGGTTGCAGTTGCTGCTGTGGTTGTAGTTGTTGCAGTTGCAGTTGCAGTTGCTGCTGCTGCCTTAGCTGCCTCGGCTGTGTTAGTCTCCACGCTTGACTTACATAAAGCTAGGAGCACGGCTCAAGACGTTGTGTCGGACAAACCAAACTTGTTTTGTCTTTTTGAGGAAACGACAGAAGACGTCGAGGCATCGAGGCATCGAGGTTGTTGCTACTGCCATCAGAGCTCAAGGGGCTCTTCTGCGTTGGCGCCTTATGTAACTGCGACTTGTGTGTATGTGTGAATGTATGTGTGTGTTTCTGTACTTGGCTTATGCCGAAACTCAGTTGGGCCGCCGATTCGGCACATTCATCTTCATCAGCGGCCATTATAGCCGCAGCTTGCGATATTCTCGGCATTTGTCACTGCATTTTCCGCCACTGTCATCTATACGCTGGAAAACTTAGTTTTTACTCTCCCGTTAGTCGCGTTGAAAAATCAGTTTTTCTTTGCCGTTAATCATGGTTTTGCTTTTTTGCAGAGAGACACCGCATCTGCGCAGCTTTTGCTAACGATCGTCGGTTTAAGCTGCATGTCATATTTGCAAAATGAGCTGCAGATAAGATAATTACATATAATGAAATTGGTAAAATTAAAATTTTGATTTGCCTTCGAGAAATGAATGTCTGCGTTGGCTTTGCGGCTTTCAATTTGTATTTATTTTTTGCCTTTTTAAAATAAGTACATTGCCCATGGTGGAAATTGAACGAGGTTAACATTGATGCATTTTTGCGTTTCACAATACTGCGACAAATGCCTTATCGATTTATCGATCATTTGGCAAATGACAATCGACGATCTGCGCGCGTCTGCCAAGTTGTTCGAACTACAATCAGTCTTGTTGTTATTGTTGTTGGTTGCCCCAATTAGTGTGTCATAACAATTACGCACTGCACACACACACTAACGCACGCACGCACACACACTAGTGCGAGATAATGAACATCTACTTAGGCCGCCGACACCAAGCCATGAAAAAAGACAAAAGCGGGCAAATCATGAAGTGTATGTCATGATGCGGCGCTGCGACGGCTCTCGTCCACGTTGACCTAGTGGACGTGTTAATGATGGATTTGGCCAGATACATAAAACAGCCACACACACACACATGAATAGTGTGCGCTGTGGCGTGCAAAAAGCGTTTTATTAAAGTTGCAAAAAAGCGTTTAAAAACAAACTGAGCCAACGAAGGCGGCAGACAAAACAAAAACTGCAAAAATACAGGCCAGGCTGGTCCACAAAGAAGCCAATGCCAGGCTGCAGCTGGGCTCTGGCCCAGAATGACACCCCGAGAGACACCCCAGAAAACAGCATACTCGTACAGCATAATGAAGGGGACTCCGGTCTCTACTCCAATTACAGCGCGCACTTGGTCAAAAGACAATTACGAAACGCACAGAGAGACCTTCGCTAGGCATCTCAAGACAGCGTCATACTCGTACACAATCCACAATAAACCGAATTGAAATCCAAAGTGACAGTGGCAGCACCAGCAGCAGCAACAACAATAACAATAACAATAATAACAAGCGAAGCTGATAAAAATAATTTAAGCAGACAACGAGAAACAAAAAATGATTTAGCGCATTGTCATTGAAGTCTCGGGCTCGAGCTCGAGCGAGTTGAACCGAAATGCCTCCACTATCCACTGCTGCGGCTTCTCCCCATGCCTCGGCACCTTCTTCGGTGTAGAGTGTTAAGTGTTGACTTTCATCTTGTTGCCCCCAAACTGCAGAGCCGGACGCCGAGTCGTGCCGCAGTTGTCATTGCCGGCGCTGCCACGCAACGCCGCACGCAGACGCCGCACAAAGTCCTTCACTTTGAAGCGTGAAGGTTTCCAATAAGCCCTAATGGCATGCGCATTGCAACCCGATACCCAAAGCCGAAAGAAAACAACTGTTGCACTTTGCGAAAGTCAGATGAGAGCTGACAGACCTACACAGATGAAGGGTATCCATGCACACATACATATATCATAGTTTGGTAAATAATTACAGGCACCCTGATTGGGCTGCGGTTTCGTACGTTCGCCTCTTTTCTTATTTTTCTTTTGATTGTCTTGAGAGCGCTCTCAAGCCCCGATGTCGACATAAAGGGGGGAAGTCTTGACCAGATTACGTATACGTATTGTGGGCCAGAACTTGATCGTTCCGACATACATACATATATATTTATGTACATATGTCTCTGCATGTCTACACACTTTACCGTTACCATTTAAAGCCCTGACTCATTGTGAGATTCGCCACGGCACGTTATATCATTTTGGGGCATAAAGCGTATCGAGAGTGCGAACGTGAAGTGAATCAAACGTCTCGAATTACGTGCAAATATATGTATCATATTATTGTATTATTATCTTTTGGCTTTATCGCCTGCTTCTCTTGCCGCTCGCACCTCAGTGGCTGCTGTTGTATGTTAATTTAAATGTGTCTGCAGTTAAACTCCTTGGGAAATCGGCCAACTTTAATTGCACACACAGCCCCACTAGCCCATATCAAGATAGTACCTGGCTCTTTCCCAGGCCAACCTCAAGCATTTCGTAATCGTCGCACTCAAGGTGCGATTTGTTTACTTTTATTGCTAGAGAGAGGCCGCCCGGATAGATAGATACCAGTAGAATGAAGAACCGCTTGTGTTAGGGGAAAGTGAGGTTCGGATTAAGGTGCGACAACTATCGATCATCGACTCGTTGCCCAACGCTTAGTTTCCTGGGCAACGACTTCCTGGTCGCAGTCTGGAGGAGATGTCGCTGGCGATGTTCGCTGACCGAGCGAAAATGTCGAAAGACGAGGAAAGTGCCAAAGAAATTTCCAATGCAGCTGAAATTATTAGCGACATTTTATTTTGTTCATTTTAGTTTTTTCGTTTTCGTTTTTGTTTTTCGATTTCCTCTCCCTCTCACTCACTCTCTTTTGGCGTCGACTGCGCGCTGTTTTGCTTTATTGTGGGAAACGCGATGCGGGAATCACAGTCGCCGAAGTTTGAGCTGGAGAGGGCGCTGGAGTTGAAGATGGAGTTGGCCGCAGGTCGGATGCCAAAACAAGTCGCAGCTGAAGATGAAGGTATGAGCCGAGGCAGTCTGTGTGTGTTTGTGTCAGTCTCTGTATCGGTGCTCATGTGTGTGTGTGTGTGTGTGTTTTAATGATCGTTACCGTTCAACGACTTGGGGACCAGGGGACGACCGGCGATCACGAAGAAGACGAAGTTGCCGATAATGATGTTGCTTCGACCAAGACACAGTGCGAGGGGGAGGAGGAAGTGCAGGGTGGCGTTGTCTCAGCGTGCGATGAAGACGCCGGCGTCGCGTAGCGTCGCTTGGCGTCGAACTGAGAAGTATAAAGAGGGCCTGCGTGGCATTTGGAATGCATTCAGTCGCTGGCTCCCCACTCGAAAGCAACTAAATTCACCTTATAATTTAATTTTACTTCTCTCCCCCACACAACACTACAAAACTCATCGCTATGAACTCCTTCTCAGTGGTAAGTACGGCCGGGGATGAGTGGATTACCCCCTTTCGGATTAACCCTGCCGTCGGATTACCCTAACACTCATCTCTGTGTTCAGTTCTTAGTGTTCGCTCTGGCTGCTCTGGCCGCGGCAGAGCCCCCATCTGGATATAACTATCCACGCGGTGGCGGCGGCGGCGGTGGCGGCGGCTTTGGCGGAGGCTTCGGCGGTGGCTCCTCGTTCGGTGGCGGCGGCGGTGGATTCCAGGCCGTCAGCGGTGGCTTCCAGACATCGGAGGGTCAGAATGTCGACCCACAGCTGCTGGAGCAGGTGCGCCAGATTCTGTTGAACGAGGAGAGCAAACAAGGCGGCGGCGGCGGTGGCGGCGGTGGTGGTGGTGGCTACCCAAGTGGTCCTCCATCCTCCAGCTATGGTGTACCCTCGAGCAGCTACGGTGCTCCCGGTGGTGGCGGCGGCGGTCGTGTGGTTGGCATCGATCTTGAGGGCGTGCGCCAGGCCATCCAGGTGGCTCAGTTCGCGCAGCAAAGCACTCAGGCTGGCGGCGGCGGTGGTGGTGGCTACCCCAGTGCCCCATCCGGCTCGTATGGTGCCCCCTCAAGGCCCAGCGGCAGCTACGGCGCACCCTTCTAAGCCAAATGATGCACAAAGCCCAAACAAAATTTTCGCTGCCAAAAATGAAGAACGACGGAAAGGACGACTATTATATGACACAGCCCGACCAGACCCGACGACAACAAGACCCAACAGAAAGAACGAGAAGCAGATGAAGATCAAAGAGAACGACAACAACAGCAATCACTGAAATCCACATCTATCGACACCGGACTTATGGGTACATCAACATCCACAACAACAACATCAATTGAAAGAGGAAGAGCACCACCCACGCCCCCCGTTCGACGCACGCCGAGTGATAACGCAGTACGACTTGAGTTGTAGAGAAAACGCTCGCCCCGATCGGTCGCTACGTTCTGCCTCATCCAAGAACCCATCTCTATCACCACATTTCGTGCTTTCCTGCCCAACTTCCTCTTTCTCCCCATAAGATCCGAAACTCAGCGACTGTAATTTTCTGTAATCTATCCTTCTATTCTAAGCTCGAGTTGCTATTTCGCCCGGCATTTGAGTTTCCCGATTTTGGGGCGAAATTCTTCGTTTTTGTTTTTTGTAAATACTTTTTCTCAACAACAACAACAACAAGAACAACAAAAACGAAGGAGAAACACAAACACACAAGACAAACAACACTCCAGAACCGTGTTATAACGCATTATTAGCCTGTAAGTGTTTTTATTTTTATGAAACAAACAAAGAAACAACAAAAAAAATATGAAAATAATAAAAAAAATAGTAAATTTTGTCACCGTTAAATTACACTCGCTTTTTAATATCCAAAAGGGTAACGGGATACTAAAATATTCTAGTGATAATACCAATATTATGTTTTAGAATGCTGTGACATCATTCGGGTCACTAAGACACTAAATTTGATTATTTTATTCAGCTGTCAAAACTGATCTAGAATCTTGGCATTTGCAACATCAACTGGAACTGCAATCAAGCTCTACTTGCCCCACTTCGTCTGCGTCTGCGATATTCGAAAAACCGAAATTCACACAGATGTTACGTGAGCTTAGACCGAAGTCGCGTAACGAGCACAAAACTCGCCTGAGCTGCCTCCAAAAATCCTTTCACTTTTTTTATGTTTTGGCTCGAAGACGACGCAAGCAGCTGCTGAGCTGGTAGCCCTGACTTGTGGAGCACTTGACGAGCATCCGAAACGGAGAAGCGTCAAGTGGCGCTCGAGCCCCAACTCATTACGCGACGATGTCGACAGTTGCAGCCGCTAGTTGAGATGCCGATCGGGCCACATTGCAGCGGGAAAGGGGTGAGGGGGCTCACTGACCATTAACAATTACTAGCAGCAGCAACAACAATGCAGCCACTTAACCAACTTGCAGCATCATTAGTAATTTTCAATTTGATGCCAAATGTGGCAACATCGCCGCTACCTGCGCAGGTTGCTGTTGCGGAGGGAAGAAGGCAAGAGGTTGATCATGTTGCCGACAACAGTTGCTCGACAGCAAATGGTGCACATGGCGAGTTAGGCGACAGCGCTTATAACCATTTCTGATGATAATCATGATTATCTTATCTTGAGTTCTGGGATTCTTCTGATCCCTTGTTGGTTGATGTGCTTGAGAATATTTTCATTTCAGCACGAAATGTGCACATTCTAGAATATTTGGTATATATTGTACACAGGTATAAAATAATTTACATCTTGTCCCTTGGATGGTAATAAAATAAATATATCTATGGCAAACTGTCAGACTATTGGATAATGTTTTGGGAAAAATCTGTGATAACTAGGGTGAACCAGGAAAGAATTTTGGACAAGGTGCTTTTAAAAACCAATTTACTCAAATTGTGCAAAGCATAAGGGTATCGACTAGTTGAAATTCTTTAAGTACTTCTATCCGATTCTATAAAATTATTACAGCATCTTCTGAAACTAAGTACTTCTATCTGATTCTATAAAATTATTACAGCATCTTCTGAAACTGAGTCCGATAAAAGTAATCAGAACATGCTCAAACATCTAGCAGAACTTTGCCATCTTGCTGATGACTTGCAATATTCATAATAAAAGCCAAGACACTTTGAAGTGAATGAATTAACTGGGTGCCTTTATTCCGATGAGCCTACTTTAGGTTCATCACTGTCAGATCTTATCAGATGAATTCCCAGTGCTGATATAAGATCCGAACATCGTAAAGGGTAACTCCCTCTATATAGATAACATAGTCTTTTATAGTCAGCACATGTGAAACGTCGATATCGCATTGTATTTTACCTTTGCTAGATTAAATTCTACATGGCCCAAAACCTTATAAAGGAGAGAAGACAATCGCAGTAGATCAGTTTACTTTTCTAGAGACGACGAGTGTGGAGTACGTCGTCTACAATGTCGGGTGTTCTTAATGCCACGGTCGACAGCCTGGCTGAGACTCAGTTCACTTTCCAATCGACCGACTATATAGTCTTCGCTTTCATGCTAAGCATATCGGCAGCCATTGGAGTGTACTTCGGATTCTTCGACAAAAGTGCCGACACGACGGATGAATACCTTATGGGTGGGAAGCGCATGAAGACGTTGCCTATTGCCATTTCCCTGGTGGCCAGTCAGCTGTCAGCCATCTCCATAATAAGTATTCCAGCTGAAATGTACGCCTTTGGTATCAATTGGTACTTCAACGTGGTCTGCATGGTGGTAGTGATACCTCTTCTAAACTACGTCATCATTCCCGTCTTCTATAACAACAATATAACCAATTGCTATGAGGTGCGAGAGGAAAAATTCTAAAAAAAAGAATTAAACAATATGTAGAATACCGATCTCATCTTCGATTTGCAGTATCTGGAACTACGCTTCAATCGCGCTACACGTAAATTTCAGACTTTCCTGTTTGTGCTGACCCTATTCTTCATGTTGCCGATCTTCATCTTTCTGCCTTCGCTGGCCTTTGCGCAGGGTGAGTGGAGCTACTATCTCAAACATCTAATAAAAAATAATTATTTGTTCTTTTCAGTGACGGGGTTCAATGTGCACATTATCAACACAGTCGTCTGCAGCATCTGCGTCTTCTACACAATGATCGTAAGCACAGACAATCAGTAGATAGTGTCGAGGAATCGCACTCAGCTCAAGTAACGTTTCAGGGTGGGATCAAAGCCGTTGTCTGGACCGACGTAGTGCAGGCGGCAATTATGGTCATATCGGTGGTGCTGGTGGGTCTAATGGGTGCCCATCGCATTGGTGGACTAGGTGAAGTGCTGCGCATTGCGGACGCAGGCGGTCGACTTGATGTGAAGTGAGTTGCCCGAGGGTGCCATATGTTGTTGAATAATTTGGCAACATTTTTGCAGCTACACGTTCGATATGAAGACGAGGGTTACTTTCTGGAACATATTCTTCCCAGCAATTGCCACCTGGTCCGGTTATGTGGGCCTCAATCAGAGCTGCGTACAACGCATAGTTTCCTTACCGTCATTGGCACATGCCCGAAGGTAATTGTTGAAATGAGCCTCATAAGATTCCGCCTTAACTTAATGACTTCTTCCCGTAGATCGTTGGTGCTGTTTGGCCTCGGTTTCGTGCTCATTATGACGTTCAACTGCTTTACAGGCATCGTTATGTATGCTCGCTATCACGACTGCGACCCACTCAGCGTTGGTCACGTCAGCAAGCTTGACAAAATGGTACCCTACTTCGTCGAGGACATCATGGGTCATCTCAGCGGCATGCCAGGCGTGTTCATCTCGTGCGTATTTAGTGCTGCTCTCAGCACGCTTTCAGCCAGCATCAACTCGCTGAGTGGCATCGTCTACTTTGACTACATCAAGCCGCACATCCACCACACGGAGCACAAGGCAAACCTGATTATGAAGCTGTTCGTCTTCTTCTCCGGTATATATTGTATCTTTGGCGGCATTGCCGTCGAGAAGTTCAGTTCCATTTTGCAGATCGTCTACTCGATTGGAGGCGTTAGTTTCGGTTCGGTAACTGGCGTCTTTTTGCTCGGTATGCTGGTGCCCAGAGCACATGGTCGGGTCAGTATACTCACTGCACTTCTGTTTCAATACCTCTTCATTATTTGAACTCTGCATGCAGGCTGCCCTTAGTGGCGTCATCATGAGCATTGCCTGCATGACTTACATTGTAGTTGGAAGCTGGGGACGCAATCATTACGACACCCTAGTCACCAGCACGGAGAATTGTCCTGGTCTGAATGCAACTACGATAGCCCCGCCGCTTCTGCTGATGAATGAAACAACCGCGTCTAAGTTGGATGAGGGATTCAATATTCTGGACCTGTCATTCAATTGGTATACAGTTATTGGCTTTCTGATCACCTGGTTAGTTGGTTGTAGCCTCAGCTATCTACTGAGTCCCGGCGAGGATGCCAAGTACGATCCCAACCTTTTATCGCCAGTTATACATACATTCGTCCACTACGAACAGACCCCAAGCGAAGAGCTCCCAGAGCTGAAGATCGAGAAACTGAAAGAACAAATTTAGCCTAGTCTTATAAATGGTATTTTATTTTGTATGTTACAAACCAAAAGATATGACTTGAAATTTCGAAATAAAACTATGCTAGAATAAAACCAAACTCACCTTATGTTGGCCTTAAGGCGTATCTTAATGGACAGCTTATCTTAGTCTTAATAAATTTATACGCATTTTATACTGTGCTTCATTAAGATACCGATGATAGTTGCTTCTAGATGCTTCACGCATCGAAATACCCTGTAAACGAGTTTAAAATATTTACATAACGATTCTACAGTTTCAATATTTGCCTAAGAGTTAAATCTATATATTTCAATGACATTGTATTATCAGGTTATCAAGGCTATTTTTAAAACACTCCTTATCGAGGCAAACATAGCCGTGGCACACTCCCCACAGTGTTCCCTTTACTGCACCTGTAAATTGAAATGTCATGGTAGCTAACAGAAGATATCTGCATCTGTCTATGACTACAAAGCCTTAGATTAGATAGCCTGGAAGAAGTGTAACGGAAAGATATTGTGTAGACTGGGCCTCATTGCACTTTCAGCATCCGACCGGACAATTGCTTTGTACGAAATAATGTAAAAAGTAAAAAATAAAATAAGAGAAACTATGTCAAGTATCACTTCGTCCCCCGCGATGGCAGCACCCTTAGGCGCGTCTGACATGCGATTCGGCATAACAGACTATGTAGTCTTCACACTTATGTTGAGCGCATCTGCATTTATTGGCATCTACTTTGGCTTCTTCTCCAAGGCCAAGAACACGACCGAAGAATACTTGCGAGGAGGAAAGAAGATGCAGACACTTCCCATCGCCATCTCACTGGTGGCCAGGTATGTACAAAAAGTATAGTAGGTATACTAACTTTGGCAAGGAGTTCGCAAAGGATTTTATAATACATCTCCATCTAACGGGCCCCGTCGTCAAGGGGGCCCCCAAACGTCGAATGACAGTTTTTCAAATAATGACAAATCGAGTATATGTATATGTGTCGTGCCACAAAGAAATAGGGAGGGAGGGGGGCCCTCATATACTTTCTAAATATGGTTTTATTGTACAGAAGGCTGATTAATTAATATAGTATAGCATCTTTGAATTTTGTAAAATTTACTAGTTGTTTTGAACGCTTTTTTTTCGTTAATTGAAATTGAATGAAGCGATTCTTAATCTTATTCTGAGGTGTCATTTTATCTATGGACTGACTAAAATTTTTATGATTTTAAGCCAACTATCTGGTTTGGCTATTATGTCGGTTCCCGCTGAGAACTACTCATTTGGTTTCAACTATTTCTTCCTCGTGGTCTCAATGGTTGCTGTTGTGCCCATTTTACTGTATGTAATCGTGCCGGTGTTCTACGAAAACAACATATCCAATTGCTACGAGGTGTGTAAGTGACTACTAAGTGATGTTCATATATACATTAACCGGCCCTTTCATTTACTTACAGTATCTGGAGCTACGCTTTAGCAAGTTTACGCGACAGTTGATAACGGCAAGTTTTTTAATGAACTCGTGTCTTATGTTGCCCGTCTTTATGTTCGTTCCGTCTTTGGCATTTTCTCAAGGTCTAGTATTTTCCCTTTTTTCTAAAAAATTCGAACTGAAGGTCGTCCGTTTCCCTTTCAGTTACTGGAATGAATATTCACCTGATTAACACAATTGTCTCCTCGATTTGCGTATTTTACACAATGTTGGGTGGTATCAAGGCCGTTGTCTGGACTGATGTGGTACAAGGAGGTATAATGTTAATCTCGGTGGTCCTAGTGGGTATTCTGGGCACAGCGCAGACGGGGGGATTGGCTACGGTGATCGAAAACGCTACTGCAGGTGGCCGTTTGAAACTTAAGTAAGTTTTGTATGAGTCATCAAAACAAATATGTGAATTATATGTATATACGAGTATGTGAATTTCTAAATTGGCATTATAGCTTTCAGCTGGATCCCCGCATTCGTATAACTGTGTGGAATGCTTTTTTTGGCGGTCTTTTCATGTGGACAGGTCACATTGGCCTTAACCAGAGTTGTGTTCAGCGGATTGTCTCACTGCCATCGTATGGCCATGCCAAAAGGTATTATCTTCCTTCTAAACATATTTATAATTAATTTTTGGTTCATACCTATTACAGATCTCTGATAATTGCCGGTGTGGGATTCTTTATTATAATGGACATCAATTGTTTTACGGGTATCATTATGTTTGCCCGATATTATGGATGCGATCCCGTATTGGCTGGGGTATGCTATTGATTTTGCAGATAAGAGACTTGCCTATATTCTTAACTCTCCATAGATTGTAAGCAAGCCGGATAAATTGATGCCCTTCTTCGTTCAGGACATAATGGGGAATCTAATGGGCATGCCAGGACTGTTCATATCGTGCGTCTTCAGCGCAGCGCTCAGCACACTCTCTGCTAATCTGAACTCCCTGGCTGGCGTCGTCTACTTCGACTACATAAAGCCGTTCATTCGGCACACAGAAGCACGTGCCAATTCTATAATGAAACTGATAATCGTTGTAATGGGAGTCTACTGTATCGTTGGTGGTTTTGTTGTAGTGAACTTCAATTCAATTATCCAGTCGGTAATCACTATTACCGGTATTAATACGGGCGCAGTGGTGGGTGTCTTCTTCTTGGGTATGCTTATTCCGCGTGCGAATCGCAAGGCGGCTGTGTCGAGCATTATTTTCAGTGTCGTTTGCATGTTCTGTTTAGTTGTCAAAAGTCAGATGAACTTTAAGACGGGGATTATGAAATATGATATGCTTCCCAATTCCTTGGACCAATGCGAGGCGCCGCAATTTGAATTAATTTCTAAAGCAATGTAAGGTATGAGTTATGTTATTAAATTATATTAATACGAATTATATGTACTTTACAGGTACAATAACCATTCGACTCCAGTAACTGAACCCAGGTCTCTGGAAACACCAGCACTGGTCACTACTGCCTTTGGAAGCAATCGTGACTTTTCCATTTTTGAAATATCCTTTTACTGGTATAAGGTTCTGGGCATTCTTCTTACTCTAATTTGGGGCATTCCAATGAGCTACATTTTCAAGCCGGACAAGAACGAATCTCAAGATCCCAAACTGTACACTCCGTTCATTAGAAAACTCATTGATTCACCGAAAGTGCTCCAGATGGAAGAATTACCCCTTAAGCCATCCCGGTTCAAGGATTCTGAATTGAAAATTGATATTACATCTATGAATGATTGTAAAACACAACAGGAGTAATATATGTTAAGAGTTGTCAAGGTTATAGCCCAAAATATATGTGTGAAAAGATTAATGCATTAATTAGTCAATGCATTATTTTCAGATACTCAAAATTAATAGAAGTGTTTTTTTGTAATACGAGAATATATTTTGCCCCAACTTCCTCAAAAGACATGTTAAAGATAGTTGTACTACAACAATGAACGACTAATGTCAAATTTTGACCACTGTACATGTATTATATACAGGGGCGTTCAGAGCTTTTTTGGGGCCCGGGGCAAAAAAAAATTCGGGGCCCCCCTCCCTCCATATTTCTTTGTGGCACGACACATATATACTCGATTTGTTATATTTTGAAAAACTGCCATTCGACGTTTGGGGCCCCCTTGACGACGGGGCCCGGGGCAAACTGCCCCGTTTGCCCCCCCCCACTCTGAACGCGCCTGATTATATATAACTTTTAGAAATATATTATACTCTGTTTGCTCGGTTTTATTTAACTGTGACCATTTAAAAGCACAAATAAATAATTTCGGGAATCGAACATTTTTAAGTATGCTAAGATATTTTAAATCTCTAATATTTTCCTTTTTTAGAGCGGTCAAAGTCTGAATGCTTTTTTAATTCAATTATAGCTATCAATTACAATCAGGGTTGCCATATCGTTATGTTTGATTTAAATCCAACAAGGCTACCAGTTAATTATAATATCTTAGAATGATGTGTGTGTACATGCTACTTAAAGTTACCCTCACTACTACTTTTACTCGGCCGTTCTGATAACTATAACACATTCTTAATCCTCCAACTTTTTTCGTACCAGTACAATAGGAGATGCGTACCATTTTAGTTCCGTTGCTTTGTTCACTCATTTCTTGGATCACACCATCTGCGTCGTTCTTGTAGCTGTTCATCTTTGTTGTCCCGTTCTCGTTCTCCGACTCAGCCACGCCGTAAATTTTGTGTTTGCCTTCGCTGCTACATTGCGGACCTTTTGATTTTCCTATTGTTCGTTGCATTTTTCACATTTTTTAGTTGTTTTTTTGGTAAAGGTTAAATAGCTGCCTACATCTCCGATTTTGTTAAAATTTTTTTCACTGATAGGGCTATATTTATCATGAATTTAGGTGAAAAAATTATTTGGCGGTCGCTTCTAGTTTTTTTTTTAATTTAATTTTGAAAATTATTAAATTTACATGTATTTTGTTGTTGCCTTTTTGTGCAAGGCGCCAGTCTGCCTGCAACATTTTGTGACGGTACAGTGTCCTACAAACCGATTCATTTGAAATGAAAACTAAGTGTTTAGAAAAAGTGCGCTGCAGGCGAAAAATTTTTGAAAAAATAAAATCGCGCGGCGCTCATTTCCAAAACTAAAAAAAAATATTCTTTGCTTCACACATGTGATAATCTTAAAGAAAATGAGCTATTAAACATCTTCATTGAGACCAGTTTTCCGACTAACGACTTCTCGTTGCATGCTCCGAAATTCTCACCCAACAGGGAACTCATAAAATAATATATTTTTGTGTATGAACAACATTTCGTTTGAAACATCGCTCTGACGTTTTACAGAGAATTAGCAAACAACAAAATACATGTAAATTTAATTATTTTTAAAATTCAATTAAAAAAAAACTAGAAGCGACCGCCAAATAATTTTTTCACCAAAATCTTGATAAATATCCTATCCTTTACCGTTTTTTTTATTTTAGTTTATAACTTTAGTTTTTGTTTTTTCATTGTATGGATGGCGGAATTCAAAATAATTAACTTGCAGTGTATGCAGAAATTTTTGTGTGGTAAAATTCTAAATGCCATGTATTTCAATTCTAACTATCGATTACAATTAGTGTTGCCAAATCGTTATACTTCATCTTAATCCAACAAGGTAACCAGTTAATTATAATATTTTTGACTAATATGTGTGTGCGTGCTACTAAAGTATTTATCTACATATTTGTCGAAACAGATAGTTAAGACTTAAATACTTTGTTTAAATATTTTCACGCTACGACTCCTGCCTATTACATACATTTTCACAAAGCTAGTATACCCGTTTATGACAATTTAAATGGTCGAAGGGTAAAAGAGAATATATTAAGAGAGCGTAATATAGAAATAAGCGCACGCACCATACTTACATACATGTGTATACCATATTGTACAGCTATTACAAAAATTTGTGAGATCGAGTGAGCGTTGAAAAAAGGCGTGAGAGAGTTAACAATGTACATACATAAATGTTAGACTTAAAGCAAACTGCAACAGCAGCTTACAATCATAGAAACAGAAAGTGAAAGCGAGAGAAGCTTATGCACTCAGAAGGAAAAAAAAAAACAATACAAATTAGACAAATTTAAAAGAAAACAGAACTTAAAGAAAGTACAGCATGTCGAATGTTTAATACCCTTGCAGGTTACTACTTCCTTTTTACGATTGCTCCTACATATGTATATTCATTTTAAATGATACAGCACTTTCCAACATTGTTCATTCGTTCGTTAAGAGCTATAACTGCAAGTATTTACAATATTTTTTGTTATTTTTAATCAGTATCAGTAACTATAGCCGTATGTTTTAGCCTGTCCGTCCGTAGAAAAACCTATATCTTAGAGACTATAATAGCTTGGTCAAATTTGTTGTAAGTATGTTTTATTATTGCACGCAGATCGTAGATCCCGCCATCGTAGATAAAAAACTGAAAATGATGCGTCAATTTATTTAAGAACAGTTTTGTTATGACAGTTAATACAAAAGTTATTTAAAAAATAAATATAAGAGTTACTTATTTTCAAGAATGTGACACATAATACGTTAAAAGTAGAAGTTAAATATTTAAAAATGGTTTTGGTCAGGTGTGTAGGGGTACAACACAATTAAGTACACTCGAATATAGCTTTTGTACGTGTTTAATTTTGAATCTGCGGGTTAATTGAACCCGAAACCCCAGTTTAGTAATAACTATCAGCCAGACGCTGTAGACGAGTCATTTTACTGATTTTAGTTATGACAGCTTAAGGATAAAAATATCCGATTTTAACGGAAATAGATTTTTACTGTAAAAATAAATCATTTAGAAGCCATTATAGTGTAACATAACATAGCTTGGACGTATGCTTGTATGGCGGCTATACGATATATCGGTCCAATCCGAACAGTTCGTACTTTTTTACAGAGTGCACCAATAAAAATAATTTTTCTAATTTTCATCACGATATGTAGCTCTTACTGATAAAACTGAGAGTCTAGTTTGGGTAGCAATGAGCGAACGGAACGGACGAACACGGATAGATAGACTGTCATGTTGGTGGGGATTTGGAATATACTAGAGTATGTATGTAGTATAATTATATACTTTATAGTTTCGAAAATGTATTGGAAAGTACGTTGCAAACTTCTTTACAAAATTAATGTACCCTCGATAAGGGTACAAATAGCACTTTGCATCACCGAAGCAAATATAACTGTTTAAGTACTCTCCCATATTTAGTCTGTCTACGAGTAGAGTAGTACTACAGACGGAGTGTAACGGACTGGGCCTCAGTGCACTTTCAGCATCCCACCGGAAAATACCACTTCTTCCCCCACTATGGCAGCTGATATGCGGTTTGGCATAACAGACTATGTGGTTTTCACACTTTTGTTGAGCACATCTGCATTAATTGGCATCTACTTTGGCTTCTTCTCCAAGGCCAAGAACACGACCGAAGAATACTTGCGAGGAGGAAAGAAGATGCAGACACTACCCATAGCACTCTCATTGGTGGCCAGGTATGTTTATACCCTTCGACCATTGAAAATTGTCAAAAAGGGGTATATTGGCTTTGTGTAAATGTATGTAACAGGCAGAAGGAGGCGGGGGAGACCCCACAAAGTATATATATTCTTGCTCAGTATCACTAGCCAAGTCGATTAAGCCATGTCTGTCTGTCTGTCCGGATGTCCAGATGAACACACAGATCTCAGCTATTTTAAAAGCTAGAGACACCAAATTTAGCATGAAGGTTTCTGTTTACCCGGCGCAGATGAAGTTTTTTTCGAATGTTGGGTGCCACGCCCACCGCCCCCGTAAATCAATTATTTAACCTTTTAAGCTAATTTGTGAGCGACATTTAAAAGATACAACATTCTGAGTAAGACCATACTTAGCTAATTATAACACCAACACAACGTCAAAATCAATCAATCAATTCAATCCGATCGGACAACAATCACAGACGTTATTATACAAAAACCTTGTTCACTATGATTTTATATACAGACCAGCGCTGTGACGTCACTGCAATGCTTGTATGTACGAAAGAAAAGAAAAGAGAATACGAGCACGTAGCGCCATCTGTTGTTCGTCTCTTCTTTTCTCTGCACACGCATTTTTTGCATTCAAACGCACACACATACATGCATATACACTTATTCATATGCAGACGCATATAAAGTCTTACGTTACGATATTTCTATTAAGTAGTAGTATCGTACAATTATGGACTCTTTACGTTTAAAAAAAAGGTCGAAGGGTATCCTAGTGTCGCGTGCCGCTCGATTGTTGCTCTTGTTTGTTTTCAATATGACATTTAAATTTATAATTATAATTATAATACATAATTATCTGCCATTTGAGGGTAGTAAGACGGCTTTTTCTAACCTACGTTACATTTTTATATGGACTAACGATAGTTTAAATGATTTTTAGTCAGCTATCTGCGTTGTCCATTATCATGGTTCCCACTGAGACCTACTCGTACGGCCTCAGCTACATCTTCTTCGTGGTCTCAATGGTTGCTGTTGTGCCCATTTTACTGTATGTAATTGTGCCGGTGTTCTATGAAAACAACATATCCAATTGCTACGAGGTATGTAAGTGACTACTAAGTGATGTTCATATACAATTTAATCGTCCCTTTCATTTACTTACAGTATCTGGAGCTACGCTTTAGCAAGTTTACGCGACAGTTGATAACGGCAACTTTTATAATGAACTCGTGTCTCATGTTACCCATCTATATGTTCATTCCCTCTTTGGCGTTTTGTCAAGGTCTGGTAATTTCGCTTTTTACTCAAAATTCGACACTGAAGGTCGTCTTTCCTTTCTCAGTTACTGGAATGAATATTCACCTGATTAACACAATTGTCTCCTCGATTTGCGTATTTTACACAATGTTGGGTGGTATCAAAGCAGTTGTTTGGACTGATGTGGTACAAGGAGGTATCATGGTAATCTCTGTGGTCCTAGTGGGTATTCTGGGCACAGCACAGACGGGGGGATTGGCTACGGTGATCGAAAACGCTAGTGCAGGTGGCCGTTTGCAGCTTAAGTAAGTTTTGTATGAGTCACCAAAAATATATATATATAAAATGGTGTTATAGCTTTCAGCTGGATCCTCGCATTCGTCTAACTGTTTGGAACGCTTTTTTTGGCGGTCTCTTCTTGTGGACAGGTCACATTGGTCTCAATCAGAGTTGTGTTCAGCGGATTGTCTCACTGCCATCGTATGGCCATGCCAAAAGGTATTATCTTCCTTCCATACATTATTTATAATAAATTTTTGGTTCACAATTATTACAGATCTCTGATAATTGCCGGTGTGGGGTTCTTTATTATAATGAGCATCAATAGTTTTACGGGTATCATTATGTTTGCCCGATACTATGGATGCGATCCTATATTGGCTGGGGTAAGTTAATTAACTCTTCAGATAAGGAACTTGAATGTAATCTTAACTCTCCGTAGATTGTTAGCAAGTCGGATAAATTGATGCCCTTCTTCGTTCAGGACATAGTGGGGAATTTAATGGGCATGCCAGGACTATTTATATCGTGCGTGTTCAGCGCAGCGCTCAGCACACTCTCTGCTAATCTGAACTCCCTGGCTGGCGTCGTCTACTTCGACTACATAAAGCCGTTCATTCGGCACACAGAAGCACGTGCCAATTTTACAATGAAACTAATAATCGTTGTAATGGGAGTCTACTGTATTGCCGGTGGTTTTGTTGTGGTAAACTTCAAATCGATTATCCAGTCGGTAATCACTATTACCGGTATTAATACGGGCGCAGTGGTGGGTGTCTTCTTCTTGGGTATGCTTATTCCGCGTGCGAATCGCAAGGCGGCAGTTTCGAGCATTATCTTCAGTGTGGTTTTCATAGTCTGTGTGATTGTCAGAGCTCAGATAAACTATAAGACGGGGGTTATGAAATATGATATGCTACCTAATTCCTTGGACCAATGCGAGGCTCCGCAATTTGAATTGATTTCTAAAGCAATGTAAGGAATGTGTTATGTTATTAAATTCTATTAATACGAATTATACTCTACAGGTACAATAACCATACGAGTCCAGTAACTGAACCCGGGTCTCAGGAAACACCAGCACTGGTCACTACTGCCTTTGGAAGCAATCGAGCCTTCTCAATTTTTGAAATATCATTTTACTGGTATAAGGCGCTGGGCTTTTTTTTGACTCTGATCTGGGGCATTCCCATGAGTTACATTTTTAAGCCCGACAATAACGACCCCCAAGACCCCATACTGTACACTCCGTTCATTCGAAAATACATCAATTTACCAAAGGTGATCCCGTTGGATGAATTAAACCTTAAGCAATAGTGTATTAAAGATTTTGCATTATAAATTGATACTCGTATATTGTACATGTTACCAATTCAAAATCACAATAGTGATTACTTAAAAAAATGCCAAGGTTCTAACCTAAACATTATTTTATATGTTACATACAAAGTTTAATCAACATTTAGAAGATATATTGTAATTATTATCATTATTATTGTTCAACTTTTTTATTGTTTTAGTGTCGTAACTTTTTATTTAAATGTTACTCGATTCATTATATTTTATTTATTTTATTTTATATATTAAATGTAAACTAAATGAAGTTCATGTTAGTTCTTTTATAAAAATAAACAACTAGAACTTGAATATCGTACGGTCATTAAATACAATATAAACAAAAACGATATTGGAGATTGTTAATGGGGATTCTTCCCCATATATGTATATATAACTGGTATTGCAAAGTTCGCAGGCGATAAGCTTTTTTCCTTATATCGCCATAGCGATACGGCGATGTGGAAATGCAAATTTTCAATAAATAAGAAGATAAAGCCTTTATTAATGGAAATTTTGAAGAGCCAATAATTTTTTGGAAGATCTAAAGCGGTTAAAGTATCACTTTAAAATGGTTGTTACATAGACAAGTTAACATCTTATCAGACAGATATCTTATAATTAAATTATTGTATTCGATATAATGTTGTAATGATTTCTTTTTTAAATTGATTGATTGATTTCATTAATTAATGGATTAATGGTTAGTTAATTATTTATTGCAATTCCAAAGAGAGTGGTAGAAAAGGATTGTAAAAATTGTTTGGTGTACCTAATGAAGGGAATTTACATAAACAAAAATTGATTGGATTAACGATAAACATAACACCTAACAATAATACAACTGTTATTAAAGGGCGGAAGGTAAATTTGGAAGGTGAAACTCCAAATATATTAAAAGGTGATCGGAAAATAAACAAAGAAAATATTCATGCTTCGAGAAGTACCGCATAGTAGGCCAAAATCTATTCAGCCATTGTTTGTTAACAGCTTTAAAATATTGCAAAATAAATCGGTACTTAAATTTTTATTAAACACCCGACAGTTCGTTTATCTTCGCTCAAACCACTCTTCCACACCTGTTCAGGCACGTACAGGAGGCGCTGGCTGGAACTTTGGGTTCTAAGGGAATAAAATAATTTCTGAGTTTGTTGTCCGATCGGATAAAGATTTGGAATAGAAGTCGATACTATTTTCAGCTGAGTATATATATAAACTTGAGGAAGTTGTATCTTGTACACGAGGCTTAAAAATCAAATTGAAAAATTGAATTTTTGATTTCCCAGGGTTGTGACATCCAACATATGAAATAGAATGGTTCTGTATGGCACACCCAATTTGGTGCCTCTTACTATGGATAATGCAAAACTCTACGTTAAACAAAAGTTAGAAAAACATGGATCAATCAACTAGTCTAGTGATCCTGATTAAGAATATATATATATATTTCATGGGCTCGCTACGTCTTTCTTGGCCTGTTACATAACATACGTGTATCTACATACACAGAGTTAGTTTACCCATTTGAAACATTTGATAATAAAGCAAGAAAAAATCATTTTGTCCCGTCTTATACACTAAGCGCTATTGCACGATCCCGACAATTGTTGACTTTCATTTGCGGTTGTGAATTATAAATTACATAAAATTGGGGAAAGCATTCTTATAGTCGTACTCGCTTGACAGTTGATTTTGTTACTTGTTTTTTCTAGTATTTTATTGGAATGACGCGGGGGTGAAAGATAAGTCTGAGTCATATGAGGGCTGGTCTGCAGACCTGTTTTTTATGTCAAAAGATTAGCTTGAGATTAGATTTGGTCTTAATTGCGTTTATCTACAGTGATTTCGTACAAATTTTGCATGTCTTACGTGAGAAAAATTTGTTTGTGGGATATCGCAATTAACACTCAGTACGAGCCCCCAAAAAAAGATATAGTTGACAATAAAGTTTCATCTCTGAACTCATTCTTAACTTTATGTTGACTTCCTCTAAGTCGTTAAGAATATGTATTAAAGATTGGAAATCGTTATGAGAGTAGCTGAACACGATTGAAAATAAAAGAAAATACGTGTTTTATTCGTACAAATAAACGTACACATAGGGCTCCTAAATGTATGGTTCTACATAAACTTTTACCACATTGTCTACAAACAATTTGTGATAAGCTGATAAGCTACTTATCACTCCTACTTAAACGTGCATTCACTTAGAATTATCCACGAGTCTGCCGGCAGCATCCACACCTCTACGACCTTTATTCGCGCCTGTATAGAAATTTGTGCGTGATATTTAATCAACAAAAAGACAGGATAGTCAGGATGTCGGGTACCTCTACAACTTTGCCCAGCACTACAGCTGCTGGCATATCCCAAATTGAGGATCTTAAGTTCGGAATAACTGATTACACCGTCTTCGTACTCATGCTGAGTGTTTCTGCCGGCATTGGAGTGTACTTTGGATTTTTTGCTAAGGCCAAAAACACAACTGACGAATATCTACGAGGAGGCAAAAAGATGCAGGCACTACCTATAGCGATATCACTGGTATCCAGGTTTGTTGATATATTATTTTATTTTTTGATCTGATAGGTTTGTACGAATGCGATCGCTATGTAACAGCTGAACATGAATTATGTACATTATCACTTCAAACGACTCTTTTTTAAACAAATTAAAATCTCAGAGGAACGTTCTTGTTTGGCAAACAGTAGGATACACTAACAATTCCAAACAGGAAGTCTTCTGCCGTCTATTGTGCAGATTCCTATACGCAGTCAGCGCTGCACAAAGCAGGAAGAGTAAAAAAAATACAATTACGGACATCTCAATATGCATTACGTGATCGTGTACAGAAGCGTCCCACGTGGTGCTTATCTCGTCAATCTTGTCAATATTGCGTTGAAGACTCAATTTGTTATCTTAACTTATCTTTAATTAACAACAGCAGCACATAACATAAAAAGAAATTTGTTTATCTGCTAAACGCGAAATACAATTTTAATAGACAGTTTCTTCGTTATGGGCATTTCTCATTTCTGTCTATGAACCAAATTTTTTTCTAGGTGTTCTTTATAACACTTGGTTTTATTCTCTAAATCTTACTGTCCGGAAATCTTTCTTATTTCAATTGCTCATATAAAACGAATTTTTTACATCATTTTAATAAAAGTCTTCTAAAAAACGGTGTAACATGACGTGCTACATAATTTCTCTACAAATCCTCATCCCAGCGTTCCTATTCAAATTTCACTCATAGGAAATAAAACATAAACAATAAACAAATATTTTAGAAATGTAAGTTTATATTAACTTTATCGATTAGGGGCATTTTCTTGCCGTTTGCCTGTTATTTCGTAAATCATCCGCAGTAGCTACTAGGCCGATTGATTGTCGTTTAGTGAGGCGTGAGGAAAATATCAAAAATATAAGAATATCTAGCTGAAGTTGGAACGATCAAATAGTGATTAAGCTGTATAGATTAAAAAAGTAAAGTAAAAATTAATCTAAATGTCACACATAAAATAAGTATGTAGGTGTCACCAAAATAACATTTTAAAATAACTTACTATCTCTTAAAAAATCGGAGTTACTCAAATTTTGAAATAAAACAGTTTAGTAATGGAAAAATATTGAATTCAATTAAATCTACTTCCATATCAGTCAACTTTCTGGAGTCGCCATTATGTCGGTTCCCGCTGAGAACTACACTTTCGGATTCAACTTCATATTTGCTGTGCTTGCCATGATCCCGACAATTCCTATTCTTATTTATGTCATCGTGCCCACCTTCTATGATACCAACATTGTAAATTGTTATGAGGTTTGTACAAATATTTAACTTAGTGCACTTAATCAGCAAAGTAATGTTGTCCATCTATCTCATTTCAAAAGTATCTTGAGATGCGCTTCAATAGGCGCACACGGCAATTTGTTACCTTGACCTTCATTTTAAATCAGTTCTTGATGCTGCCGGTCTACATGTTCATCCCTTCTCTCGCATTCTCACAAGGTAAGAATATTCAATACAGACTTTATTCTCTATATTAATGCTACGATTCCTATATTATTATTTTTCCACTACAGTCACTGGCATAAATATTCACCTAATTAATACGATTGTTTCGTCGGTTTGCGTGTTCTACACAATGTTGGGTGGAATTAAGGCCGTTGTCTGGACGGATGTCGTGCAAGCGGGTGTCATGTTGCTCTCCGTTGTAATGGTGGGAGTTCTGGGCACAATGCGTACTGGTGGATTGAGCTCTGTACTCGAAAATGCCTCTGCAGGAGGTCGCTTAAATTTTGAGTAAGTGCTTCCTAGTTCCTTGTGGGTATATCTAATTCAAATTTCCATCAGTTTTGGACTCGATCCTCGTCTAAGATCCACCGTCTGGAACAGTCTCGCAAGCGGGTTGATTCTTTGGACCGGAAAGATTGGACTTGATCAGAGTTGCGTACAGCGCATTGTCTCACTACCATCGTACAGTCATGCCAAAAAGTGAGTGGGAAGCTTACATTTCCCGTTTTTAGTTTAAGCCTTACGATTTTCCACAGATCTCTATATGTAGCGGGCTTCGGATTCCTCATCGTCATGTTCTTTAATGCCTTCGCCGGGATTATAATGTTTGCTCACTACTATGGATGTGATCCTATGTTGGCAGGCGTGAGTCAACCCTATTTTCTTGTATTACATATTTATTATATTTTGAGCAATCCAACAGTTGGTCAGCAAGCCGGACAAGATGATGCCCTTCTTCATACAGGACATAATGGGCAATTTATCTGGCATGCCCGGATTATTTATCTCATGTGTGTTTAGCGCTTCGTTAAGTTCTTTGTCCGCTCATCTCAACTCGCTCGCCGGGGTAGTTTACTTCGACTACATCAAGCCGCACATTCGCCACACTGAGGCACGGGCAAATGGAATCATGAAAATGGTCATTGTCATAATGGGAGCCTACTGCATTCTTGGCGGCGTGATGGTGCAGAGGTTCAAGTCCATCTTGCAGACCATATGGACAGTGCAGGGCATCAACACGGGTGCTGTCGTCGGAGTCTTTTTGTTGGGCATGTTTGTACCTCGGGTAAATGGGAAGGTCGCTATGAGTAGCATTATATTCAGTGTGCTCGTCATGCTTTGGATCATCATTAATGCACAGATGAATATTAAAGCAGGTCTTGTTAAGTACGATGTGCTACCCAACTCCTTAGATAAGTGCGAAGAAAGGGGCCTTTATAACATTCTGAATGCAATGTAAGTACAATAAATCTCTGCTTAGATTGCAACTTATCGAACTTAATTTTGATTATTTTGCAGGAGCAACGTCACAACAACAACACCAGCAACTACGCCAGCTCCGACAAACATTACAACCGCCTTCGGCAGCACCCGCGAGTTTTCCATATACGACATGTCCTTCTATTGGTATAAGGTGCTGGGCGTTCTTCTCATATTTTTTTGGGCAGTGCCAATGAGCTATGTATGGCCCATTGACAAGAACGAAAAGCAGAATCCAAAGCTCTATTCTCCTTTTGTGCGCAAGCTACTAAAGGTCCCCGATCCCGTCGTGGAACTCGAGGAGCTGCCACTGAAAGGTTCACCGGCACAGGCTGAGAAGGAAAAAGAGGCTAGCGAATAACAAAAAATAGATCAACCTTAAATGTACAGTACAAACAGACGAAGTCATAACACTTTGTTATCATCTCTCTTTTGTATTTCTAAAAGATTTATTTACAAAAGAATATTGAAATGAAGAATTTCTTACACAGAAGGTATCCATACAAAAACGGCCTGACTGATTAGTTCAGTTTTTAATAAAAAGAGTTCCGGATTGATGCTCTTGATTATTTTAACTTTTCATTGAAAAATATTACATTGCTACTTGTAAATTAGTTAAGATCGTCTTGAAAAGATTTTTTGATTGATGCGATTTACTTCATATATTATCAGTGGATGAACATTCGAACTTTGAAAACTAAATTAAATTCTTCTTGGGAGAACTTTTAAAGATAAACAAAAATGTACTTGTAACTTATTGTTGGGTCTGAAAAACTTGTATGGGATTGACAAACTTTCTGCTAATATAAACTAAAAATTTTTTGAACGACGCATCAGTTTAAAATCTTTTCTTGGGTTTGAGTTTTCAAATCGGTTTTTAAAATTAGACTTGTATTAAAGATTATGTCTTATAATTTAAAAACATCTATTTTACATACATTTTTTAATAATGTATTTCTGGTTTTGTTGTATCCAATTTAATTAAATGTACACGTACATATTATTTATAATTTGATGCTTTCAACAATGTGTGTATGTGGCTGTGGTGTGTTGGGGGGAATTGCAGGCGGGTTAAACTATGAAAGTGCAGCATCATTCACAGTCCAAGGCGTTCCTTATACATGCCCAAGACTGGAAGACGCTGGGTGAATTACAATTAAACCGTTTTGTGGTTTAAACAAATGTAAAGAATTGTCAATTTAAATAAAGTTAGACATAGGTTCCATGAGGCGCCCCGGATTAGGAAATTCAAATTGGTTGCTGATTGTTGGCGGCATCTTGTCTGATCGAGTCGAAATTGCTTTGCTACACTTTCGGCACATGCTACAGTTGTTTTCATCATCATTATTTAATGAATATTGCTGCTTAATTGCAGGCCTGCGGCGTCACATGGTTTTCACCATCCTCTGCAGCATTGTTAACTATCTTGGGTTCGCCTGTAACAATATGATGATAATGATCGATTAATAATAATCAAATAGGAAGATTTCACCTCCACTCACCATTGTCAGTGTGCTCCGACTTGTTTTCACAATTGGCTTGTGCCTCCTTAACGGCTGTTGCTGCTTCTACTGGCGGCACTGCCGAAACGGTATCTGCTGCGGCCTCTGGCGCCTGCTTGCTTACATCATTGCTGGCAGGAGTTTCTTCAACAACAGGTGCTTTATTTTCCGCTAACGTATTCTCTACAGTTGCTGATGTGCTCTCCACAACTGCTGGTTTGCTTTCATCAACCTCTGACGCTGATGGGCTTTCGGCAGCATCTGATGCACTTTTAGCGGCTTCAACAGCCTCTGAGGAACTTTCGACAGTTGCTGATGTGCTTTCGACAGGCGCGGATGTGATTTTGACAGTCGCTGATGTACTTTCAACACTTTCGCTAGAAACCGTTTGTTTTTCTTTGTCTTCCTTAACGTTATCTGCCAATTCAACGGATTCCTTATTGCTTGTTTCTTTTTGTGCTGCTTCCGACTCACTGGGCGCAGCTTCTTTCTCGGATGATATGGTCTGAACAGTTTCGGAACTGATTGTCGCACTCCCATCTACTTCCATGGGCTCAGATTTTTGTATGGCGGGTTCTGCTTCGGTTTTTGGTTCTTCGACAATGACCTTCTCCTGTGATTTCTCAGATTCTTTCTTTTGCTCAGCACTTTCTGTGGCAATGTCAGGTAGGGAAGTTTTTGCGGAGCTTGTCTCAGCATTGGGCTTTTCGTCACTTGGTTCCTTCACTTCATCCACTTCCATTGCTGAGACAGCTTCAGAAGCGGTATCTTTGCTTTCGGGTTCTGCGGTTGTAGCTGGTTTCTCTGATTTGTCCAACTGTTCTGCTGTTTCTTCCTTCACTTCAGGCTCTTTTGTGTTTTCTTTTCCATGATCAACGTGATTCTGTTCCTTGTCCGGTTCTGCAGCCAGCTCAGCAGCAGAATCCGGTTGATCACTAGATTCTGCCTTCTTAGGTGTTTTTGTTTCTTTTGATTCTGCGACCTTAGATTCAGAAGTCTCTGTGACCTTGACTTCTTCCTTAGCTTTGACGGCAGCTTGTTTGGACTTCTCGGCCTTGTCTTCTTTCTTATTTTTTTTTGCTGACACCTAAAACGATAAATAATCAGAATGTTTCCCGTTGAACTATTTAATTAACTTACGTTTGCCTTGGTAGGCTCCGGCGTCTTCTCTTCCACTGCTGGCTTGGATTTCGCAGGCTCCTTATCGGATTCTTCACTTCCTCCCACATCCAATTTGCGAGCTCCACGTGCCCGGCCTCCACTCTTGGTTGTTGCAGGTGAAGTGCGCGCCTTTTTGCTTGGTGGAGGTGTAACAGCATCAGCAGCACGCGTAGGTGTTCCACGTGTACTGGACCTAGTGCGCCGCCCGCCTTCCAACTCCAGACTGCCACCCATGGTCCGTACTAGCTCTTCGCTTTCGCGCTGAGCCCGCTCAATGAACGAGCGTCGCTTGGGGGTGCGTTTCTGCGAAGATTGTTTACATACAAATTATATCATTGCGCCATAACACAAAACAAAAGATTCAAATGACATCAGTTGAAGGGGGGAATTTCAGTGACAGACCTATTAATCCATTCATCCAGCAACATTACATATTAACGTAAACACAAGCCGAATATTGGGCGCAACGTATGCATGCTTTGCTTCTACACACACAAACAAATACACATACACACACAAGTGCGTGCCATGTATGACAAAGTACAGCAAACAACAAAAAGTCGAAAACAGAACAAGAAAAATAAAAACAAACGAGAACGAGACAGACGCGCGCGCAGTGGAAAAACGTGCACAAAAGAGACTACCGATTGCTTGCAACGAGTGTACCACGCGCGCATACAAACACAAAACAACTATACATGTACAGCCGTGTATATGTACACGTATACACACACACAGGGGATGTTGGGAAAAGCGCGCGCACACGAGGGCAACAAATTAACATCAACACGAAACGGTGTAAATAGCATACACCAAATGCACTACGGGTTTCAAAATATGTTTGTATGCATGTGTTTGTAAGATTTTGGAAAAATACTGCGTGCTTCAACACATTTACATTTGTGTGCTCACATATGTACATATATCTATAATGCGCGCTCTCTTCCAGATAATTCTGTACGTTACTGTGCACTGTGCTCTTATCGCACGACCCCCGGTGCTAATTGTGACTATGTCGAAGTATATATAATTATACAAATTTGAGGACTTACGGGTGTCTTTTTCTCATCTGCCGCCGGTAGAACCTCTGGATCGTCTTCATTGTTAACTTTGGACGCCGCAGCCGCCTCTGCTTCTGGTTTCTGTATGCTTGTTTCGTCGGACATATTACAATCGATGGTGAAATTTCCTTGCTTACAAAATACAAAATATCTTGTATTTTGCAATGTTTTCAGTTGCAACGCTTCACTTCAAAGTAGCGAGTTACGTTTTACTCTTCACTGTTCGTTTACACTGGGACAGCGATTCAAGGCTCTCGCAACTAGCAGGTATATTACGCACACATATGTACATACACACGCCACGCTGAACGTACCGTGAACGCGCAAATTTTTTAAATGCAATTTTAACTTTTTTCCAACAAAAATTAACTATTTTACTTATCGGCTTTGGCACTAATATGTGTTATACTTGAGGTTACGCTATTTTTTGTTATAAAAAGCGGTATATTTAGCACTTTTTTATGTTTTCTACCGAAGCCAAAGATAAACGTAACTCAACAACTGGACTATTTTCTTCTTGATGCCAAGTGTTGCATAGACACCAATTATGGCGGCTTTTTGTCTCAGTGTTGAAAAAGTGTTGCCTTTTTAGTGGCGGTCCGCCGATAAATTTGAAATCGTTATCGATACAGTATAAATTTCCACGAGGCAGGCGACTTTTGCTAGCCTTTTATTTACTTTTGTAATACATCGACAATAAGCAGAGATGGTATCACAGGAACAAATCAAAGCTATTGGAAGTGTGCTTAATAACAAGGAACGCCCATTGAAAGAACGTTTCCGCGCACTCTTCACATTAAAGAACATCGGTGGTGGCACTGCCATCGAAGCAATAAGCAAAGCATTTGACGACGATTCAGCTTTGCTGAAACATGAATTGGCCTACTGTTTGGGACAGATGCAGGACACCCAAGCCGTCCAAATCCTAACCAAAGTTTTAAAGGACACTACCCAAGAGCCCATGGTGCGACATGAGGCTGCCGAGGCACTGGGTGCTATTGGTCACCCAGACGTTCTTCCCATACTCGAAGAATACAAAGCGGATCCAGTCGTCGAAGTGTCCGAAACTTGCGCGATTGCGCTCGACCGTGTACGTTGGCTGCAGAGTGGCCAGAAAGTGGATGATAACAACCCATACGCATCAGTAGATCCATCTCCACCGACAACAGGGAAAAAGAGCGTGGCCGAACTGAAGGCTATATACTTAGATGCCAACCAAAGTCTTTTCGATCGCTACCGAGCCATGTTTAGCCTCCGCAACTTGCGCACCGAAGAAAGTGTGTTAGCCATTGCCGAAGGACTAAAGGACAAATCAGCTCTGTTCCGTCATGAGGTTGCTTTTGTTCTGGGTCAGTTACAAGAACCTTGCAGCATACCCTATTTGCAAGAGAATCTTGAAGATCGCCTAGAAAACGAGATGGTGCGTCATGAGTGCGCCGAAGCACTTGGGGCCATCGCTACCGAGGAATGCATACAGATTCTGAACCGCTATGCGGATGATGACAAGCGTGTTGTGAAGGAAAGCTGCGTCATCGCCCTGGACATGTGCGAGTATGAGAACAGCCCAGAATTTCAGTACGCCGACGGCTTGACCAAGCTTGATGGAACGAAGTGATGCTAGTTAATCTAAATATGGTTTAAATGTATATAATATTGTTAAATTTATATTGTATTTGTATTATTGTGGTCACGTACAGGGCGCTATCTAATCAGTGAATGCATCAGCATGATAAATACAACTATCCGGAACGTGACTTTCTACGGCTTTTCTATGAATATGTGATGAATCATAAATTTTCTTCAGAAAACAGATGAATAACAACCTGTTACATTTTATAAACATTCTGTCAACTTTCCCGATTGCATTAACGCACTCAAGGCTCAAGGTTTGAAAATAACGGTCATTTTGCACGCAGAGCAATCTGCATATGCATTGGAAGTTGTTGACAATTTAAATGTTAATATTCAAAACAAAGATGAGATATTTGTTGAATATTGTATTTTAAATAAATTATAAATCGGTATATTCCTTAGTTTACTGCCAATTAATTGACTAAACAACGATTTACATTGTTTGGCCAAATAGATAATCGATAACAAATTGGTAACTTAAATTTAAGTGTGACCACAGAAATGCATTAAATATTTTTTGCACTTTACTCAAACGCCCACAGAGTTGCCACTTTGAAAAAAGTGTTGCAAAGTGTACAATCAGATTAGGTACATTTGTACCAATTGTGTTAACCGTGATTGTGAGAAGAAACGGGCAACTAAAGACACATTTTTAATCTAAGACTCCGTTCAATTGTCGCATTAAAAACTTTTTAAAGCGCCGCAAAGAAAATGCAGTAATTGAATATACTTTATAACAAATATAGAACGTAACAATGTGTATGGAAAAAACGTGTGGTCAGCGTTTCGGCTGCGAGTGTGGAAGCGGAAAATAAATTGCATACATACATACATTTGTATGTATGTTCAGCTGCATGTGTATACATAATAATATATGTGCATACGAAGCCTCAAATATTAAGTTCTTGAGTTTATAGACAAGTGCAACACAGATAGTTAACCAGGAAGCATTTTATTTCCACCATTTAATTGTGTGCATTGCCAATCCAAAAAGCTAAATTAATGTGCCAAAATAAACCACAAATTCTCTAACCAACGTAACGCGCGTGTTTAGTTACGTATACATTTTGTATTGTAAACAAGTTACAGTGATAACGCAGAAACAATGTCCAAATACGACTTTGTGCTTTATCTTGTGGCACAGCTTATATTAGGTATGTATGTTATTGTTATATGCATTCATATATGTATATATGTATGTATATCTATAAACATGATCATATACATATGAACATATGTATGTGCATATTCTGTGGGTTCGGGCGAGAACCTTATACATACGTAGTAAATCTAAATATGTATGTGTAGATATGTAAATATCGCTTTTCTAATTGAGTGTGAATGATTGTGTGCCGAGTCAACTACAGACGCTGTCGATTATATTTACAGTCACCCTCCCTTACCAACAATTCCCTTACGATCGAAAAGCTTGGCGCCTACGTTGTAGTTGTTCTTCGTGTAGTTATTCTTTCACGTTATACCACTTTTTCCACAATCCATCGTGTGTATGGGTGTGTGTGTATGAATGTGGTTGGGTTGGTGTGTGGGTGTGTGCAATGATTTCTTTGAATGGATGACGTTGCATTAGAAACTTGTTGTTGTATGTTCGCTTCGTGCGCGTGGGGGAAAATCCCCTTTGCTTGCAACGAACTCTTGCGTTCGTGCGCTAACTCTCTCTTTCTCTCTCTCGCACTTTCCCCCTCTCTCGCTAACTGTGCCTTTTGTTGTTGTTGATTCTTTTTCCTACAACAAGCGCCACTTTAAACTCATCCCCTTTCAATCTGCATAATGTGCATGCTTATGTATCTACTTTACTATAAAGCATGATTACACACACACCCAAGTGCATACATTCACATGAGTATACATATGCACACACTTATGCAGATCCGATTACCCGGGTACAGTGGGACAGAGTCTGTTCAGTTACAGTTCATACTGTTAGGTGAAAAGATGTTCATAAAATTATAATTTAAATTAACTTGTTAAGTCAACAAAATTGTTGCTTCAAGACTAAGAAATGTACATACACATATAATAACTATTAGTTTGATCATGAAATAGATATTTGTGTAAATATATATTAAGCTAGATATTTAAAAAATGTAAAATCATATTTTAATTCGGAATCTGATGCAGTTACCATTTTAATTAACGGCTCCCACTGTGCGTTGCTGAGAATGCATACTCACACGTGGATTTGCGCGCGAATTTCGTGCACACAGATAAACCATTGCACCCACAAGCACAGGGGAACCGAGCATCGGTTGCAGTTGTATTGGGGTTAGGGCCCACTCAAAGGCTCGGGTGGCCAGTGCAGCTAATTTTGTATGGTCCTCTGCCTGAATTGGGGTTGCGCACAGTTGCTGCGTTGCTGTGTTGCAGGTTCTGCATTTGGCTTTCAATGGCAACACTCATTGAGTGCTCCCCGATCCGGCGCGGCTCTTTAACTATGCTCAGCACAATGCCCACCGGGATTGGGGACGGCGATTAGGGTCGTTGGTCCGCGTAGGTCCAGAGTCCCTCGGTGGTTGGTTTGTGTGGTAGATACATGATATGGCTACAAAGGCCTTCTTTATTTACTTATTTACTATTTACCCATTTTAATATGGATACTACAAGATATACACCCACATGCATATCACCCTCACTGACTGATTTCGTCTCTCTTTTCAACAGGCTGCCAGTTGTTGGAGCTCGCCGGCGGCTCAATCCTGCCCGAGGGCTACAATATTAAATGCGAGCATTTCGATGAAAAGGAGTGCAATGCGCACAACGATTGCGACACCACAATTAAACCCTGCCCGATGGAGTCCGACAAGACTCCCAGTTGTTATGCCCTATGGACCGCGGACCCGAATACGGGTGAGTAGTGCATAATCCTCGGGAATATTCCTCGCCAAGCATTTTTGAATTTGTTTCATTCCTCTACCGTATTTCGTTTGCTGTAGGCGCCAAGACAATCAAGATGAAGGGCTGTTTCACGGACATGCATGAGTGCAACCAAACCGAATGCGTTGCACGGGTTCCGCCGCGCCAGGGCGGCATACACTTCTGTTGCTGCAAGGGCTCGCTATGCAATGAGGAACAGCAATGGATTCTGACGACAACGGAGGCAACAACACAAGGTGCGAATGGGTTCTAGTAACTGGGGCCATGTGCTGGGTACTGGATACTGGGCTCGGCATCTCTCTCTTTCGGGTTTTGTGTTTCTTTCATTTTCTGTTTACCCCAATTTCGGTACAGCATATTTATTTTATTCGTTGCCTCTTTTTTTGCATCTTCACGTTGGGGGGTTGAACGACAACCGAGCATCCACACAGCATTACCCCAAACCGTCAACAAATCGCGACCCTTGCAACGTTTATTCGTGTTAACGAACTCTCTACATGAAGTGGAGTTGCCTCGGCAGCACTAACCAGCTGCTGTGTATGTTGCAATTTGCCTGTGCCCTGTTCCTGCCTCGCAAACACACGTTCTTTTTGTTATTTCTTTTATGTACCCGTCGACCTTTGAAAATTGTCAAATAGGGGTAAACCAACTTTATGCAAACGTATGTAACAGGTAGAAGAAAGCGAGTACGTAGATCCCATTCACCCAAGTATATATTTCTGGTGAGCATCATAATTCCTGTTGATTTTAACACATCTGTCTGTCCGTCCCACTGTCATTAGCTTTGATGAAGTATATTTGCAGATAAAGCAAGTCAATAATTTAGTTCTTTAATTCGATTTATAAAGGATGTTTTTAAGGTACAACATTAAAAAGCTTATGTAGCTTTTTAGCTGGCTAATCTTCAAATAGCAATGCGATAATAGACAAAACACAAAAGTTTTTCATCTTAACGACAGTCACAATTCTTGTGGACTGCGATCCATGAGTTTTTTGAACCTTCTGTCAATAAGAAAGCGAAAGGGATAAGCGAACTTGTTTGGACCTGGTTGTTAAAAATTATAAGTAAAGTTATTGCAACGGTTTTGGAAATTGAGCAAAGGGTATATTACGGTCGGGTGTGCTCGATAGCAGTTTTTATTACATGTTTTTTGAGCTAGGGTGCCTTTGCTTTTTGAACTCTTTTTTCTTCTGTTTTGTTTTTGTTTTGTTTCATGCTCGGAGCTGCCTTTTATCTCAGAGATATACATATGCATATACACATAAACATGTATATAAAAAAATGCGAAATTGGGGGCGAACTTTCGTTTTTTCGTTTTGCATTGTAAGGGCGCAGTCCAGAGTCAACCCTGCTAACTACAGGTGCCACTTGAGAAGTTGTTCACCTGTAGCAAGCGCTCTAAGAGCTTACACGCAAGCGTATATTATGTTTATGTGCTGACATTTCGTGATATCACTGGCTAATTGTGACAACACGATAATTATTGGAATATACATTAATATCTCTATAAAATAAACTAATGAATGCGGACTTTGTCTTACAGTGCCCAAGGAGAAGACGGAAGTGAACAACAATGTGATTTACTACATTATCGGTTCGTCGTTGTTTGCTGTTCTGGTGGTCGTTCTAATCTTCAGTCTGGCCTTCTATCGCCGTCGCAAGCAAGCGCACTTTAACGAAATACCAACGGTAAGCTTGGTCTCTTATATTTAAATATGCTCATAAACATAAATGTGATACAATTATTTCTTTACAGCACGAAGCGGAGATCACAAACTCGTCGCCTCTGCTTAGCAATCGTCCCATACAGCTGCTGGAACAGAAGGCCAGCGGTCGTTTCGGAGATGTTTGGCAGGCTAAGCTGCACGGCCAGGATGTTGCCGTGAAAATCTTTCGCATGCAGGAGAAAGAGTCGTGGACTACGGAAAATGAGATCTACAAGTTGCCACGCATGCGACACCCAAACATTCTGGAGTTCTTGGGTGTTGAAAAACATTTGGATAAGCCCGAATACTGGCTAATTTCAACATATCAGCATAATGGCTCGCTCTGCGACTATCTCAAGTCACACACGATAACCTGGCCAGAGCTTTGTCGCATTGCCGAATCCATGGCCAATGGCTTGGCGCATTTGCACGAGGAAATACTGGGCACAAAGGCGGAAGGATTGAAACCCTCAATAGCGCATCGGGACTTTAAGTCGAAAAATGTATTGCTTAAGGGAGATTTGACAGCATGCATTGCTGATTTTGGCCTGGCAATGATATTCCAGCCTGGTAAGTCATGCGGCGAGTCGCATGGCCAGGTTGGCACACGTCGTTACATGGCGCCCGAAGTGCTGGAAGGTGCCATAAATTTCAATCGCGATGCTTTCTTGCGCATCGACGTATATGCGTGTGGCCTCGTGCTGTGGGAAATGGTTTCACGTTGCGATGTCGTCGGACCTGTGGGCGAGTATCAACTTCCATTTGAAGCAGAACTCGGTCAGCGGCCCACTCTGGACGAGGTGCAGGAGAGCGTTGTTATGAAAAAGTTGCGTCCACGTTTGCTGAATACCTGGCGCTCTCATTCGGTAAGAAATTGAAAACTTCTGATCTATTTAATAATTAAATCAATCAATCACATTTATAAACAGGGTCTCAGTATATTTTGCGATACTATGGAGGAGTGCTGGGACCACGATGCCGAGGCACGTCTCAGCTCCTCCTGTGTCATGGAGCGTTTCGCGCAACTCAACAAGTATCCGACAAAGCTCCTCATCAAGAACCACACTAACATTGAGGATGCAAAAGACACCACGAATTGCTTATAGAAGCGGTACTAAATCACAGCTATAATCCATACGCTGTGATTTGAGAGCTCGAAAGCAGCTTTTGTTTAATTTTATACACAATTATTAAGTTTAACATTAGTATTGTTCATAGGCAGCTTTTAAAAAACACATACGCACGTACAGTTTTTAAAATGTATTGTGCCACAATCACTCTTTATCACTTTATCCATAACATGCACGTCATCCCTCTCGGTTCTTAACCGGGGTCTCTTAGTCATTAGCTAAGCTTCGGGCTGAAAAATGAACAAAAAACGATGCACACATATAGCCTGAAGAGATTTGAAGTTTTTGAAATTATGAAGAAATTCTTTAGACATTTATTCACACGCAGCACATAAACACGTAAACCCATAGTGATCATCTTTGTTTGTAGTTCGTTTCACATTAACTTCATCGACTGATACCTATATACATACATATTTAAATGTAATTGTTTTTATTGTAGCTCATTTAACTATGACCTTGAAATTTTTGTTTTCATACCACTGTTGAGTTATTTGCCACGCCCAGCCATTCATATTGATAATCTGTTTATTTAAGCGTAGACAAGCGTTCCCCTGGCGCACCTTAAGTCTTAAGTTAAAGTCTATTTTAATTACTTTGATGTACGCGTACCCATTTTAAGTTGTATGCACATGTATTTTTATAGTATGTGCCTTGATGTTGTATTTAAAATAAATACTTTAATGAGTTTTTTAAGATTTAATTTGGAATTTGCTTTTTATTTCGTTATCTTCTGTTTATCTAAGTGTCATCAGCATACTAAACCTTTATATTGTATGAACTTTAATGTAATTCTACTGCAGAGTACAAGAAACACCTGAAGTTTTCAAAAGAAAGTTTCTTTTTTATGAATATAATAATTAAGCGCATATACAATATATGCTACGATATATACACAAACACACACACTTAGAAAACACAGTAACACCTACGCTAGAGCGCGACTTATCGACAGCATTAGCAGTAAGTAAATCGAGTTCGATTGGATATGTTTAATATTGTTACTTCCACACAATCGTGTACATATTGCAAGTCTTGGAGACAGCTAGAACGGATAAAATTTGAATACGCAATTGGATATTGGGCCGTTGATAAATGATATAGACACACAATGATAAGGATTTAAAGTTGCAAGAGTTCGCATATAATCGATTCAATGTGTATGTTAAAATTAGGGTTAAGATACTGATATCAATATTCGAGAAGCTTAATCTAGTTTATTTATATTTTGTATATTGAATTCGAATTTTTGACCACACGATAAAAATATATTCCGATTTAAACACAGTACATATAGTATACTTTAGCAAACAACAACAAAAACAAATATGTGCAATTTACGATACAAACAAAGCTTGATTACCTGATTTTAATTCTGAGCAACTTACAAACATCATTTAATAAGCAACAATAGAGATAATTTTGTTACAGTTTTTGTTTAAATTATGTTGACGGTGCTGCAAATACATAGAAACAATAATTAAGAGGTGATTGAATATTAAGTATTAAGAAACATGCAAACAGTATTCAATTCAGATCGCAATCAAAACAATAAATCGAGTATGAGAGTAGTTTGTTACATATCAGATGGCTAAGGATAGGAATGGAAATGGATGATACTCGACACTGAAATAGTCGAAATAAAGAAAGGCAAATTTGAGAAGATTTGTATGAGCAATTTTCAGATGTCTTTTTATACAGATATACAAGCAGTCCAACTCACATTCACATGGATACAGAGAAATACTTGCAAACATATGTATTTAATAGATCAGCGCAGATAAAAAGTATATCGATCAACCACGAGCCATTGAGCAAAAAATGTTTTAAAAACATACATTTATGAACAATGTTTTTATATTTAATATATTAACCATATAGACTTCTGTACCGCTGACAGCAAGAGATGTACATAATAAATTCACAGATATTTAAAATTCTATAAAACATATGAGTTGCAAAATACTTGATTGTTGGGGACTTATGGAATCTGACCCGTGGTACGAAAGGTAAGAATTGATCTGTGATTTGTATCCTTTTTAATGGATAAATCTTAAATGCAAACATGGTGTCTTAATGTTAAACAAGTTACTTTTCGCTCGTCAACTCGGCTTGTGATCCTGAGCAAGTATACGTGTATATATATGTATATGCTTAATTCGGTAATTTCGTTTTTCTGACAGTAGCTGATCTTATTAAATTTTTCCCTATCAAAGATTCAAGCATACTTTAATGATTGACTACAAATTCAGTAGAAGCAATGTGAAAATAAAATATACGATGAATAATTGTTGTCCAACGCCAATGCCAAAACTGTTTAACAAAATTTTGTTCACTAAATCCTGAATACTTCTTGAAGCCGATGTGGATGAAAGAAAGTCGTTTGTTAATTCAAATTGGAATGCAAAGGGCACTGAAAAAGGCGTAGTAATAATAATAGTAATAATAATAATTTTTTTGATTTTGTTCTTTAAGTTTTTCTTTGTTTTGTTTTGTCAAGCGTAGGCCAGTAAAAACCTTCTTGTGCAATTTTTATACCCGCTTCTCACAAGGGTACAAAAACTTTGTACCGACCGGAAATGTACATGTATAACAGGCAGAAGGAGACGTGCCACACCTTACAAAAAGTATTTATTCCTTATCAGCATCAACAGCCGATTCGATATAGCCTTGTCCGTCTGTATGTCTGGGTAGCGGGCATAAAAAGCAATTATAATCATTATTTCGGTCTCTGAAAAGCTGTCTATTTGGTTTAAAAAATTTGAGAAACAATAAATATCGGCTGATAGGTTGTATGAGCTATACGATATAACGGTCCGAACCTGCTGGTTTCTACTTATTTACAGTGTGCAGTACTAATTGAACGCTACAGTCCCCATTGACCACTTTCGAAAACCCGTTTCAAATGTATTGACAATTGCACAGTCTTACTTTTCTGCCACCTATTTCTATCTCACCTAATTTTAAGGAGAGTTACTATCTTACGTATTTCAGATGTATCTGGAAGATAAATAAAAGATCATACAATTTTGCCTTCTTTCTTTATTACAATTTCTAATGATGGATACCTTTAGTCGTACAATATATTTCGAATACAATGTGATTAATAAGGTGAAATCATAAATTAGTTCAAAACTCTATGTAAGACTACTGTACATTTATTGGATTATATCTTTTCAATCTTCTGCAAACGCATACATAAGAATAATAGTAAGTATATGTGTGTAATAATATATAGAATGTATGCGTAGGGCTCATCTCTCAGTTTATACTTAATCAAAGACTGTGTAGCAAAAGATCAAGTTGTGAGTTCGAAAATAATTTCATTCTACAGTTTTTTAAGGGCTTGGACCATTTCAGTTTTTTACTTCCTGCTTTCCTCGTTTGTTTATTTCCTTCCTTATCAGACTTATCCGAACTTTACTGCTTACTAAATTAATACTAGTATGTTATAAAATTGTCTGGAAAAAAATCTCGACCTCTATAAAACGTTAACGTGTAAAGTTTTCCAACAATATTATTCTGACGAGTTGTGTGCGCATTGCATGGTGGCTTAGTAAAATATATATTCCGTTACACTATTCGTTATATGTATGTATAGTATGTCTAATTAGTATATGTGTATATATATGTATATGTACGTAATAGTTTTGCATCAATATCCAGAGTAATATTATTGTTATTATGTTGTTATTATTCTCATTCTGTATCCAATGATGCCTACGTATTCGAGCTAGGCAAAATATGTTTACATACACAATACTCGTATGACTGCTATAAGATAAGTACACCTATTAAGTTTGTACGATATGTTTGTCTAGGGAATCGGTTTCGAAAAAATGTTGCTATAGGTCGAGTACGAGTTTGATACGAGGAAATACTTGTATGCTAATAGGGACGGTTTCTAGGTTCGTAAAGCGAATCACACTGGCGGCAACTAGTTGGGCAAAGGAAGTGTAGACTTTTTTTCGCATCGAGCTGGCGCTTAAATACAAGAATATAGTTTTATGTATAAATAGTAAATATGGGTGTATATATAAATATCTGATAAAAGTTTCGCCTCAATAGGGCTCGTCCTCGCTGTTTCTGGCCGAAACGCCGCATTTGGAGCGCAAAATGGCCGCCAGTCGCTGGGTCAACGGTTCGGTTGGGGACTCAGAATCGCTGCAAGAAGCCGAAGTCACCTTGTTGCCTGTCATCGATAATTGATAGAAAACATGTCGTGAAATACCTATCGCATCTTGGACCTTATGATTTGCTTACCATTACTCACATCCAGGTCGGTTGCATTTTCTGTCTTGTTGCCGAATTGGAGGCTTGCCGGTACAATGTCGTCCTCCTCCTCCAGCAACAGGCTGGAGTATGAATGCGTCGTGTTGTCGCTGCGCCCTCCTCCGCCACTCGACGAGTTGCGTGACGAGCCCGAATCGTTCTGCGAGTGCGAATGCGAGTGCGAGTGGCATTCGTGGCCCCCCAGACTGTCCACTGCGGCTACGTCCTGTTGCTCGTCAATGGGCAAATCGTAGTCGTCGCCGCTGCTACTCTCTTCCTCCACATCAACTACATCGATGTCGTCGTCGTTATCATCGTCATCAACATCGTCATCCTCGTCATCGTCCACCTCCACATCGTCATCGTTGTCATCGTCGGAGCAGTTGTTGCGACTGCTGCTGCTGTGACTGTTACTCCGGCTGCTGACACTGTCCTCACACGGCGGCTCAAGATCCAGAGCCAGCTCTGGTGATGATGATTTATTATAGTTCTCGTCGCTGTCACTCGATGAAGCCACTGTAAAATATCGATTAATTAATCCGATAAGGGTGAAGTAAATACATATATACATACACCGCAACTTTTCGATTATGAGCGGATAGAACTCTTTGGCCGTGGCATTGTTGGGTTCGTACTGCAGAACTGTATCAAGATGAATGCAGAAGAGATGGTGTATTAGTTATAGTAGAGGAATTATAAATTATCTGCCTGTCCACTCACTCAACTTGCAGTATTTCAGCGCCTTCTTGTAGTCCTTGAGCATGACGGCCGACAGGAACTGCAATGGAAAGATAACGCACAGAATCCTTTAGAAATCTGCCCATGCCGCAGCATACACACTTATCGGCCCGAACAACAATGCTCGACGGCGTCCGACCCATTGGCCCACTTTGAATAGAATGGCAAAAGTTGTTCGGGCTTAAAGTTAAATGCGTTCGAAAACAATTTATAAGCAATCAATAAGCCGGCGCACAAAAGCCAGCAAGGCAGTATCGAGTTGGTCTGCCAACTCTCGGTAATCCTCTTGAAAGGATTTCAAATTAGATTTGCCTCCCGACTTTCAGTTCGCAATTTCGCTTTCGAGTGCAATTCACGATTCACATTTGCATGCAACTTCAGCCTTTGCTCTCTCACTCACCTCGGCGAGGAATTCTGTGGGCGCGGATATGCTCTCGTCGGCGTCAGTGTACTCGGACAGGCTCTGGCTGAGGTCCTCGCTAGAGGCAGATGCCGGCAGCGTGGCGGCTGCTGCTGCAGCGGCTGCAACGGCAGCAGCTCCATTCATTATGCTGATGTTATTCGCTGCACTCAGTGCTGCTGCTGCTGTGGTTGTTGCTGCTGCATTATCCGTGTGGCAACTGCTCGATGCAAAGACGCCGTTGCCGTTGGACTTGTCCATGTGAAGAAGCTGCAATCAGTTGTTCAGTAAGTTAATCAATGCTTTTGAGAATGTCAGAGACTGTGTCTTATTGCCGTTGACTTCTTACACTAAATTTCGTTAAAATTAAAGTTTCTTTGTGCATTAAACACGTAATTTGGTTACAATGCAAACATTGACATGTTCTCCTAGCATAAATTGATAAGTTAATAACATTTACTGCATCATTCAATGCTCTTCTCTTCTCTTCTCACCTGGATGAGAAAACTGACAAGAAATTTAACCTTCGATTCTACACAATTTTAAATTAAAGTTCTAGCCACATTTATTAGTGTTAGAAATCAACGGGTAACAGAAAATCAGATAAGGTTCTAAGCGGATTTCTTTAGGTGTTATATTTACATTTGACATGTTTCCTTGATTACTGTAATGTTTTTCCAAACGATTCTCTGGTGTCCTCTAAGCAAATGAATCTTGCATTTTCAAAGGATTGCCTGAAAATATACGCAAATTATTAAATATGCATAGAGTGTATATGAAATATATGACAAAGTTGACTTAAGACTCATGTAGATCGTGCTAGGGCTATAAGTCAATTTTAGACCTTATATGTTAAATGAATAAATAAATTTATAAAGTTTTGTCCTTGAGCTAAAGCCACAAAAATCTTATTCTTATTCTTCATCAATATGTATTGATTGATTTCTTCATCTTTAATATACTGTAGTTACATAGAGGATAAGACTCGAGAAAATACGTAATCCTATAGCTTATGTTAGGGGCTAAGAAGCTAAAATAAGCGCTTTCTTGACGAGCTTTTGTTAATGCATAATTGAATAGGAACCAAATGCCGAGCGAGCATTCACTGTGAAATATCGAGCGAGTTCTACGAAACAAATCCAATCTGATGCGATACTTATCCCTAATTGGATTACGCTTCCTGTGACCTTATTGGGGTAGGCAAAGTTATATTAAAGGAATGTTGCGAAGCTTTGCCCAACAGCGAGAATTTCAAAATGCCAAATGCTAATTTCGAAGCCACAAGATAAATGCGGCCTTCCTTTTCTCATGCAGTAGCAAAAACTCACACACACACATGCACACACATACATGCAAGCACACGATATATGTATCTATATAGTAGTATATGCACTCGCCAACATTCACTTTCTGCTCAAAGATTCCGCTTGCACCGCAGACGAGGCCACACAGATATATTGAGAAAGTCTGCAGCAAAAAGCGAAATCAAAGAGCGAGAGGGGGCGGACCGCAGCGGGGGAAAATTGCCAACAAGTTGAATAGCGTTAACGGAGCAGAGCACGCAAACGTATGAATACCCATTGAAAAAATTGAGAAGAGTATGCTGAGTAGGGGATATTAAGAACGGTGTGATAAAATGTTTTTAAACTCAATTTTAAATATAGTTCACATCTTCTGCGGCTTATTATTTTTATAAATATATTATATACTGCTTTTATAGGGTACTTTTGCGGCGCATATGTGAGTCTTCTCTGCTGTTGATACACCCGGCGCTCTTATTGTTACTCGTAACTAGTGTGAAATGGAAATGCAGGAAATTGTTTACGTTTTTGGGTTTAATTGGAGCTCGACATGCGGCGTTTGTCTGAAACGCCTTGGGGTATGCTGTAAATATTTGCAGCCGGCTTGTTCTTTGTTTGTACTCGTGTGTGTGTGTGTCGTCGCCTGTCGGTTCATTCAATAATTGAAAGTTACACACACACACACACAGACACACACGAAAAGCCGGGTAGCTCTCTATGTTCTTTGTCACGGCACACTCGTGCTAGGTCCTTTTGCCGCACACTGTCAAGGACTTCCCTTGGAATCCTTTGATTTACTTTATTGCTCTGTGCTCTGCCACTGCAGGATATATTTTGTAGTTGAATTTATGGCACATTCATTGGGTTGCCTCGCTGCCACATTCATAACTTATCCCATTATATTACCGCCTGTCAAACGGCGCGCTGCTCCGTCAGCTCCGTCAGCTCCGTCTGCTCTGCCAGATTCGTCCATCATTTTAAGGCTCTCGTCTGTCCGCCATCTGGTAAATTACACTTAATTACATTTTGTTCGGACGAACGTATTGAATTCTAATTGCTTTCTGTCTTGCTCCCGTAATTCCTCTCTTGTTCTCTCGTTGGGCGTGTGTCAATTACAGTTTTGCAAACAGCACGTCAGTCACTCAATTGTCTGCGATTTGTTTATTTGTTGGATGATCCTTTTTCCTTTCTATATACGTTTTCTTGGTGTCTCTTTGTTGTTGTTGCTGTGGATATTTTCTTTGGCATTTTCAAATGTCAGACTTGTCTGGGCCGCTAGTTCGGCCGTGACTGTCATGCAATCAAGTACGTGTGTGTGTGCTTTGTGTCTTTATGTATGTGTGTGTGTCTCCAAAACTTGTTTGCAACTGCCGTGGGGCGTTTGAGTTCGGTGTTCACTTTGCCAAGCACTCAACACTTGGCCAGACTTTTTTGACATTTTGCATGAATATTAAACCTACTTGGGATATAAGTTTGGGCTCAACTCACAGAGAGAAACATGTTTAAATATTAATGCTAATTTATTTGAGGCTGCTTTGTAATTACTTTAAATTTGGTATAAAAAATACAAAGGGTAGTAGTCGATGAAAACAATGTCGCACTAACCTTAAGAACACATAATAGGGAAGTCAACAAAAAATATCGAATCATATTTCGCATGACCAGCTTACGGACTCCTATTATTGGGTGTGGCTTTAAATACATTTTTGGATGAGTTTTTGAGGTTAGACTTTAAAATCTGGATTCTAAGATAAAAACACATAACACACACTTAAATTAAACCATTAAAAATTAAATTTTAATTAAAATTAACTCAAAATTATTTTTACTAAACTCCGCACCTAGGCTAGGGTTCATCAAACTTTAAATTTATATATATACATAAATATATTTATATTATGAATGTATTTGGTAACTGCGTATGCTCATCACACTGTGTAATTTTCCTCAATAATGTTTCATTGTAAGTAAGTCAATAAATATAATTGAGCTCCATTACAAAAATAACCCTTTAAACAATATTGATGATAATGTTGTTACATTTACTTTGACATGAGTCTGTTGCAATAATATCTAGTATAACTTACTTGCTACCTGTCAAGCGGGTTTGTTTAAAAAGCTTTTGCCCACAGCTGTCACTTTTCTCAGACAAACAATGGCAAATTGAAGATCTTATTCTCAGGGGGGGAGGGTTAACAAAGCAGGAAGAACGAGTAGTTGCGTGTGGCACAGCAAAATGGTCTGCATAATTAATATGCCCGACGGCAAATTGAGTTTCTAACGTCGGTTGCGGCTACTCAAATTGATGAATTATTGCACAACCCTTTCGAATTTAGCCAGGCATGAAGTTAAATCTGCTAGTGGTGTGTGTGTGTGTCGGGGTCACATGTCGGTCACAGTTATAGGAGAAATAAAAACAAAATGCAGCCCTCTTTGAAAGCGAATAATTCATAGGGAAAAAGGAAGTCGGGAAAAAGCTTTGGCGACGACGCTTGCAACGTTGCGGGTTTGTTTTGCCAAATGGCGTACGGTGGCCAAAACAAAACGAAAATATGGCCCAGGGGCGTGGCAGTTCCTTAACTGTTGCCAAAACCTGGTTAAATAATCTGAAAACCTAAACATTGCCCTTGGTCAGTTTTCATTACAATATTCCACGTAGGGGACAACAACTTTCGGGATCAGTATTGACACACAGTTTTCTCTCTCTCCATATTCCACACTCGCGTTCCTCTCTTCTTCTTGCCTTTCCAAGGGGTAGCCCTTTGCCCTGCTATGATTGTCAGCGAAAAATGTCATATGGAACATTTCCATAAAAATCAATTTATGTTGTCCATCAAAACGACTTTGAAAACTGTTATGGCAGCTCTGGCTTGTGGTGCTCCCGTTCCATGTGGCGATTTGGACTATTTGTTTTGATGGTCGCCGTTTGATTGCCCAATTGTAATGATATCGTTGTCTGTTATTACTGAACTTTGAACTCGGGCCAAGCGACACACAGCAAGGGACACTTAAAAAACATTGCCATAATTTAAATATGGAGCTGAAGACCATTTGAATTGAAACAGGTTGGTATTCGCCTATAAATATTATATTTATATTTAATATTATAAATAAATATTGTTTATATAACTTTTATACACATTTGCATTCATTTTTAGAACGTATTCAATAGAAAATGTTGAACTTAAACTGCTTAAATGCCATTGATAGCTACTTGGCAATTGAACCTTTTGCATGTTTTACTACTTTACGCTCAAATTAGTATATGATTAGTATACGTTATAAAATATGTACACAGATTTTAGCATACTTATTGGGGTGTAGAATATTAGAGTGACCCAGAATCAATGCATGGATGAAAGGGCCAATAACTCGAAAACAAAGGTGCGGATGGGTCTGTGGTTTGGTTACTCAGCCAAGCGGCAAATGCGCAATTATGGGCAGCATTTCGCAGGAAATACCTTTGCCCGGCTATGCGGCGTATGCGCCATATTGCTAGTTCCATGTTATGTTATGCACGAATATGTTTGTGCATATTCGCTGTAATGTGGGATTTTCTTTCGATTTAAGCTGCTCACAATGGAGAATAAAGGACGAGCACGCATTGTTGGCGCGCTTCACATTGTCAATGCTTTGTATATAATCTGTATGTACATATATACATGCACATATTGTGGCCATAATAGTGTGTGAATAGGTATGTGAGCATATATAACATGCATGTGGCAAGCACTATTTGTTGCAAGCAGATGCATTTTTCACATCCACTAGCTGTCGCCGACTCGAGTCGAGTCGCTCGAGTGGTAATTAAAATTATACCAACTACAGAGGCAGCTTGGTCCTGGCTAAGGACCTGCCCGTCTGTCTACCATGCTCCCCCCTACCCTTGGCTGCCTGCCTGACACAGAAAAACACGGTAAATTGTGGCACGACCAGGCTCTCCCTGAGCTAAGCGCTGTAGCTGAATGCGTTTGCTTTTCACTAAGTGTGCCATACAATTCGCACAACAAACGCAGTCTTCACACGTGTGTGCCTGTGTGTGTGTATATATTGTTGTTGTTGTTGTGGTGCTTACCTGAAATAGTTGCAAGTATCGCAGCAAAGTCAAAAGAAATGACAAGCCGCAAACAAAAGCGAATAGAGACCGCTTTCAATGAATTTTTTCACTTTGGAAATGTTCTTTTGAATTGGTCAAAGGATGATGGCAGGCCCAGAATACCCTATCGAACATATAATATGGGAACTATGATATGTCATGCAGTCGGATAAAAATCTTCGTTATCTTTGCATTCAAATAACTTAGTCAGGGTATCTCTTAGTCAGGTGTAATTATCTCAGCAATGTAAAGTCGTTTAATGGAAATGATACAATTGCGTGGTCCTTGAGTATACAAAACGACAACAACAATCGATAATTATTATTACTGTTATTATTATAGTATGGTGTCATGAAGGAATTACCCAGAACTGGGGGGTCTCACACACGTGCCTCTGCACTTACCTGAGTATTTTAACCACTTATAGCAGGTTGCATTTCAAACAACCCTGAAAAATTTACGAACCGTTTTAAGAACCTCTCATTGACGCGAGGACCAAGTTCAAAGAGGCTTAACTCTGTACAACCCTCCCCCACTACCCCCTCCTCGTTTGAATCAACGATTAGTGCATCATTAAAAATGCCTCGCTCAGTTAAAACTTTGAAGTGCTCGCAATTTCATATGCCAGCTTTTTAATTTTAACTTTGGCTGCACCGGAGGGAACAACACGAATTAATTGAAAGGCAAATAAAACCCGCCAATGCTACAACTACTGCGGAAAAGGAACGAAACGAAAGCGACGCCAGGGAGCAAGGACAGGAAAATCTCTCATAAATTTAACAAGCTAGCTGACAACGTGGCCTACCTTCAATTATTTATTCGTGGTGGCTGTTCCTTGCGGTCCCCAGGTCAGCAAAGGTCCTTCTCGGGCTGTTGCAGTCCAGTGCGGTCCGGAAACGTCCTGTTTAATTTCCGTAGACTTGCAATATTTAAAACATGTCAACGCAGGACTTGCCTTGGTTTCTACGCAGTTGAGCTGAGTTGGATTTTTGCATCAGTGTTTTTGTTTTTGCACGAGAGTGCAGCAGCACTCAGGGGCAACCGAAAGGATGCGCCGCCGTTGTCGAATTGTCTTCGTACGCACTGTGTAACAGTCGGTCTGCCTGCCTGTCTGTGTGTTTATTTTCCGAACTTTAGACTCCTTTGTCTGGCTTGTTTGTATTTTGTGAATTTTTAACACTGTTTACTCATGTGGTTTTCTTAACCGTCTGAGAATTTTTCGTATGTGCATCAAATATTTGTGGCGTAAATTTGCGTCGCAGTTGCGCTTAATTAACGGAGTCGACTGAAGGAAATGTCCTTTTATACACACTTGTTCGCTTTCGGCTGGCCAAGAGGCAAAAGCTCTCGGGCTCGGTGCTGTTGCTCTCTCATTCTCTGGCAGTTACTCTCTCTCTTACCCCAAACGACGCTCAGGCGCTTTATTTTTGTTTTGACTGGCGGCATTGGAAAAGCTTTCGGCACAGGGTGCACGGGGTGAAAAATTTAAGCAGAAATTTAATAAATTCAAATATCTGTTTTTTTTCGGCATGTTATTAATGTTACTAATCAAAATTAAAAGCATTTAAAAGTGTTTTCTTGTTCCTAAAAATCTCCTGAATCACGCTGTGTCTCTCTTTTGCAGCATGCATAAAGGTTGCCTACTTATGGGCGACGACAGCAACTCGCTCTCTTTCTATGTTTTTCTCGGCTCGTTAAAAACTGCACACACACACACACAAATGCGCCATCAGAATTACTACACAACTAACTGCTTGGCATCGTCAGCTGTGTGGCGGAACCGGATGTTGTGGGTGGTGAAGAGAGAGAACCGCTTTCGAGTTCTGTTCCCCCCGTAACATGTAACGCAAATGGAAAATGGCGGCTTAGCGCTCAGTGTACTCAGCTGGGAAAAATACTATGCCGCATACGCAATAATTGCGACCTTCAAGCTGGGTCGACTGCGACTGTGAGTAGAGTGCGAATGTGAATTAAGGCTTAATGCAACTCTGCCGGTCTGTAGCCAAAATATAATCCACACTTCACACATACAGACACACACACATGGCTATGATAAAGTTTATTTTGGTGGAAATCTGTTTAAGTTTTAAAGTTTTTGCATATGTTAACTGGCATCTGAAAAAGTTAATGCCATAAGGGAAAATGAAACGTTTAATCTCCGGAAAGTTAAATGGAATTAATTTAATATTTCGAAGTGTATCTAGCGAATTTTTAATACGAAAAGCGGAAAAATTACAATTCTTCAAACGAGTATTTTATTGAAAAGGAATTGTGCAAAGGCACCTGCGTTTATCTAACCATTTTATTTGTACTAAACAATTTAGAATTATTTAATTAAATTTAAGATATTCGAATAGTTCAGAATATCTTAAGGTGCTGTTCAATCGCAGACCTAAGTAATATTGCAGTTTAGCAGTCAAGTTTGCACAGTTACCAAGCCATTTCAAAAGTAATCTTTATACTAATCTCATATCCGAATATAATATCCTGTATTCTGATTTGGTTTAGAGTATTTGATCTTCGACACCTGGAGGGAAGTGGTGTGTTTTTGTTTTTTAATGGCCTCCACTGAAATATACGTTGGCAGTTGCAATCCCATTTTGCGTGTAGTGGGCTTCCGCATGATTTCCTGTGTGCTACAGCAGCAACACTGCTCCCCTCCCCGTGCCCCTGTGCACGGCACCTATGTATGAAACGTGTGCGCATTGCTTAAAGAATTCAATTTATTGCATTTAACTTGGTGTCAAACGGGTTTTTCATGCTTCAGCTGCATGGCTAGGGGGCTTATAAGGAAATTGATGGAGTGGGCGTGGGTATAATACTTATGTCTACAATTACATACACATACACATTCGTTGGTGCGAGACCTGTGCTTAGATCTAAAGATATGTTGTTTTGGTTGCTTGCAATCGTTTCAAAAAAATGTACATTTTAAAGATCGAGAACGATGAACTAAAGATAATACGATGAAGAACATTTGATTATACAGTACTTGGTTAGTCTGCTTAATGTAGTCGAGAGCTAAGACTATAATGTGCTTGGGCGCGAGAAGAGGCCCTCGTTTAACTAGTTTATACTCATTCCAGTAATATCGAAGTAATATTTTAATGTATAGAGATATATGTAGTAGATACGCTTATATATTAGGTATGTATGATATGACATGAAATCCTATGCAGCTACGAGATATACATGGGAACGCCTAGCAGTTCATGTAGTTGGGCGCTTCGGTGGACTGCTCCTTGCCAGTGGCCTCTAAGACTGTCGCAGTTGTTGCCTCCTCCGGGGTGGAGCCCACATTCTGATAGACCTCGGCCTGCACCTCGATACTGCCCACCTGCGGACAAGCCACCTGCTTGGGCTTGAAGGAGCTGCAGCCGCTGCTGGAGTGACTCTTGGTCAGCTTGCCGTAGATAATGTTGGAGCGTTCGTTCAGCTTAATGGGCTGCAGGGTGACACCGTTCTGGTAGCTGTGCTGCGTGTCCTGTTCCTTCGCCTCCATGATGGTGTTCAGGTAGCTGCTGCTCTGCGAGGTCGATAGCTGCTGGCTACCAGCTCCATAGACGGGTATGTTCGAGGGGAACATCTGGTAGTGATCCGATCCAGTGGGGCTGGTGGGCGTGTGAAGGCGCTGGCAACTTGACATGGGAGAGGGGAAGACAATCTGATGGCGCTCATCTCCTGGCGTTGAGACGGGAGTGAAGACTGGTCGCGGTGGCGGCGGCACCAGATAGTTGTCCATCAATGACCCAGCTGTGCCCAGGCGGCAGCCAAACTGACGACGCTCCTCGTGGTCCGAGTGCGTGCCCGAATCACCGAGCGAGGCGCCGCTGCAGTTGCTGCCAGTGCTGAGGCGACCCGACGATGAGTTGGAGCTGGAAACGCTCTGCAGGCTAAGCGAGCTGATGGGACGTGCCGACGACTTCAGGCTACAGCTCGTTGCAATGGAACTCTTAGTCTCGTCGAGCAGGCTGTCGGCGCAGCTGCTGTTGGGCTTGTCCGCCACAGCATCGGGCTTCTGCCGCGAGAAGAACTTCTTGATGCGCTCCAGAGGCGTTTCTCGCTTCAGCTGTGACTTGACATGGTCATTGATCCTCTCGTATTCGCGGCGCAGTTGGTCTATCTGATCCTGTTTCTCGCGGAAGCTCTGCTGCACATCGTTGCGATGCTTCCACTTCTCCACCAACAGCTCCACGTCGCGTATGGACAGCACGTTGTTCTTGAAGTCGTGCATAATCTCTGCCAGCTCGTCGTCGGCATTGCCACGCGTGCTGCTCGAGGCGTCGCTGGCACTGCGCTTCAATGTCCCATAGCCCGGACTGGGCTGGGCGAGTCTTGTGGTGGAGCGACTCTGTCGCAGTGGCTCCTCAACCGGTCGGTTGGAGGGCTGGAACAAATAGTTTCCATCATCGACAGTGGCAGCGGCAGTGGCAGTAGCCTTGGTCACAGGTATGTTGGAGGGTTGCATCACGTAGTCGTTGCCTGCTAAGGCCTGATTCTCCAGCAGCTGCGAGCATTCCTGGCTGAACTTATCGGTAGCCTGATAGTTGGGTGCTCCATCAACAACATCCTGCGATTTGTTCTGATCCTTGGAGTGGTAATACGGCGGTTCATTGATGCGCAGCTCGTTGGTGGTTTGCTCAGGTCCAGTTGGTGCCTCCAGCACTTTGCTCGTCTCCAGATGCTTCTCGGTCGAGCAGCTCTGCAGGTTCTCGTCCTCAGTCTCCACGCTAATGTAGTTGAGATTCGATATGGCCATTGTCTCAGTCTTGGCACGCACCTCGGGCGTATTCTCACGCTCGGAGCCACTGGACATCTCCATGTACTCAGCAGGCGTTGGCAGCTCTTTGGCTGGCTTGCCGCTTCTGGGGGATGTGGGCACCGCTCCTATGACCACCACCTGTGCACTCTTTACTCCATTCGGCTTGGTCTGTGCACCCGGACTGCTGGCGCCACTGCTCGGATTGTCCACGCCCTTGAAGTAGTGATACACCATGGTGAGGTTGTGGAACTCCGAGAAGCTGACAATGTTCTGGGCCAGCTTGTGGTGACCCTCCTGCTCGGCGAGCTCGGCAGGTGTGCGGCCAGAGCAGTTGCGAACTCCACACGCTGTGTCGCCACCGGGGCACTCCATCAGTTGCAGGCAGAGCCGATTGAAGCCGCAACGGGCAGCGAAGTGAAGCAGCGTGGGGAACTCTTCGGGACTCGACTCGAGGCGTGTGAAGAAGTGGGGCTGACGCTCGTAGGGTCCGTTGAGCAGATGGAAGTTGGGTGGCATGTTTCGCTGGAAGCACTGCAGCAGATGCTGGTCGAGGGTGTCGCGCTCCAATGGCCCCACGCCCAGGGCATGGCACATGAACTCAATGGGCGAGTCCTCGACGCGTAGCAGCTGCTCCAGTTCGCGCAGCCGACTCTCGCATTTGATGGGCCGAGCCCCGAGGCTTTTGTTGTTCTTCTCGATGCGTATCTCGATCATGGTGGAGATCTCCATGCAGGACTCGGGAATGGCAAACTGCACAGTGTACGGATTACGGCACTTGAAATTCCGAATCTCGAGCAGCTCCCCCGACTTCTCCACCAGCACTTTCAGCGCATCGTTCTGTTTCAGTGGTTCCGTCAACATGGCCAGGACCTTGTTTTGACCCTGCTTCACTTTCTTGGGGAACACAGTGAAGCCCTCCGAGCAGCTGGACAAGCTGCGGGAAATGTTGCTGCTGTTGTTGCTGTTACTGCTGTCCTGGCACGGCGGACGCTGGCACAGCGCACGACCGAGTATATCGGTGGCAATGCCCAGGATATTGCTGATCTGTGCCTGATCGTTGTCACGCACCACACAGCGACGCCACTTGTAGTAGCTGGGCAGCGCCGTCTTGTGCATCTCCTTGACCTTCTCCTCGCTCACGTCGAGCAAAATGGCCAGCACCTTGTCCACACGAATGATCGACGTGAGCTGTGGCATGAGGAAGCTATGTGGGAGTGCCAGGAGTGCTGGGCACAGGATGACGATCTGCAGCGCGGTGTTCTGGTACTTTTGAGCGATCTCTTCGCTGAAGGGGCCATCGTCAATTTTGATGTGCAGAAAACTGAGAAAGGAAAAGAGAATTTACATGTTCAATGAGTAATCGGTTATACAGGCTGAGAGACTGATTATATAGAATGATCTAGAGAGAATTAGTTTAATCTTCTTGTTCTCTACTCACTTGAATGGTTTGCGTCCGCGCTGCTTGGTGATCTTGTCGAAGTGGTTCTTCAGGAAAGTGGCGCGCAGATAGGCGCGTTCGCTGTGCTTGGCTGTGATGATGAGTATGTCGTCCATGTTGTAGCCTGGCTGACCGAAGCCGTAGCCAGTTGCTGAGGCTCCGTTTGTGTTGTTCGCGTTGCCGCAGTTGTCTGCAAAATGGAATCAAAGACGAAGACGAAAGTCACGATGAGCGAAAAGTGCAGCAAGAAATGCACATGCAACTGATAAAGAACTGGCCCTAGCGACCCCAAAACCAGAGAGCGTGTGTGTGTGTGTGTGTGTGTGTATCTGTGTGTGTGTTTGTGTTGGCATGCCTGTGTATCTGATAAATAATGTGTATACTTAGGATTTGACTTTAGCGATTTATGACCCTTGGCCACGACTGACTACCCAAATAGCCGCTGTTTGAGTTTTTCCCCATGGAAAAGGTTTGTTTTCCTTTTTGTTTTTGGGCAAAGCGCCTCACGAGCACCGCATTTTTCATGTGTGATAATGTTTGTTGGCAGATCACAAACAGAAATGTCAATTGGGAATTTATGTGGCACTGTGTCACACGAGTCCTAATCTCACCTGAACCTGTTCAGCTGATAAACTGATAATGAGAAACTTTGATTTTTCAATAGGTTCGGAAACAATTCGTTCTTTCTCTGTTCTCTGTTTTTGTTTTGCATTTCGTAAATTCTGGAACTTCTTACATTTTGTTTTTCACTCTCTATAATATATCGTATATTTTGTGATTCATCCAACACTTTTTCACAACTCTAAACAGTTCGCGGCGACAAGTCAGACACGACTGTTTTCACAATATGCCTGGCGGGCTGCCTTAGGACTTAAGCTAAATAAAACAACATAAATTTCGAATAAACGCAAGAGGAGAGAGACACGAGAGACTTAATTAATTGCCCGAGTTGGGCTAATCAGTTTGTGATGCCTTCGGCCATCATAAATTTAGTCACGTTTGCAGCATTTAAATAAATCTCAAATCGAAGAGAACTTCTTTTCTCTAGATCATCACAAAAACGATTCAAGGAGATGCAACGCGACGCGCTGCGCGGCGAGGCGATGTTATCTCCTGGCCAAACCGATATTCACTGTTGCATTTGTCGTTCTGCGCCACACTGAACTTCTCGACACCCACAAATGGCGACACAACAACAACAACAACGAGAAGACTTTGCCCGTCTCTCAGATGTCTCGCCTCGTCAGGCTGCGTCTCCTCTGACTTGGCTCCCTTCGCTCTCCTTCCTGTTGCATGCGGCAGCTGCTGCTCATTATGCGGATGGAGCCCAGGGAGCCGAGGCAGATGCTGCCTCTTATTCTTATTATTATTATTTTTATTATAAGTAAAGGACTGTGGCAAGTGGAGGGACGCGCCAGCGAGCATTTGCACCGAAAAAACAGAAGAAAATAAGCAAAAGAAATAAGCAAAAATTGTCGTTCTTCTTTCGCTTTCTAAACGCATGACAAGATAATTAGCTCGAAAACAGACAATGCTTTTTATATGATTAATGGGCGTGGCCGCAAGCCGAAATCTTTTTGGCTGGTTTTAGCGGCTTTTAATAGCCTTTTTGTTTTGGCCCAGCTGGAAATTTGCATTGAAATTTATCACTCAATTTACATGACAGGCTGCCAACTGACATTGAATCAGATGCGATTCCTTCTTGTCTCTGTATTACTCTCTCTCTATCTCTCTCTGTCTCTCTCTATCTCTCGCTTGCCAGTCTCCGGCGTAATGTGTGCAATATTTCAGCGAAGAGTCTACGGCACCATCTGGTAATTGTTAAGCAGTCGCCAGGGCAATTGCAAGAAAAATGCGTCCCTTTGTTTCTTGGCGCACAGTCTTTGTTTTCTCTCCTCTTTTTACACTCACGCACACTCACACAAACACACACTCACATGCACTTCTGTGTGTGTGCCGCAGCAATTTGCAAAAATTTCGCGATTGTTTATTCTCTTTTTCGGGTCTTTGATCGATGCTTTTTTAATGGTGCCCAAATGCAACTGTATCTCTCCGTGCTGCCTTCGCTTCCTTCCTCCTCCCGACTTACTCATGTCCACGTACTCGTAGCTGCTCTCGTTGGCACTGCGTCGCAGCACGCAGCCACCGAAGAGCCTGCAACTTCTCCTGGCAGCCATTTCCCTTCGAAATCGATTCAATTACAAATATCAAGTTTCGATTGGCAAAAATTTGAAATTTTAATTGTGCTCGTGCGGCGCGAGACTATTCGAATGAGCGCTAATTGTCGTTTCAGCATTTCGATTGGAACTGGCAGCGACTGCGTCGCCAGCACTCGCCACAGCCCTCCACCAAGTGCTGGGGGCTTGGGGTTAGTCGAGGACTACGGCCGAGCTTTAATTAATTGATTAAAATAGCGCACTCGGCTGGCGCTCGACTCGAGTTAGTGGGCGGACTGGGAACGGGTTTAGTTTAGTTTCAGCTAGAGATTGAAGGAGCCATGCGGCGGGAAGAATGCTGTGGCTATGGGATGAGCTGAAATTGGCGGGAAAAAGGCTGATGCGGCAAACGAGAGAGGCAAGTAAAGGGTAAAAGACATCTTTCAGTGTCATTAACGCATATTGGCATCATTAATATCATATTTTTGAGGCAAAAGTTATTTCTTTTACTGAGAAACTAAATTTATGACAAATTTTAAAAGCGCATATAATTCATGGAGCTAATTCTATGAAAGATACTTCTGTTTTCTCGATTTTTGGGTCCCTCCAAGTTCTCTGCTTCCTTTTTTCTGCGCTTCATTTTCGATGATTTCTGTGGACAATTTGAATGAATGCCCGCGCGCTGTGTGACATTTTAGCAAGACATAAATCAACGAAAAGTGAACAAATGATGCGGGATTAAATGGACTGCGGCCACGAGGCGGATCGAGGCAGTGGAGCCGTCGCGCGGACGAGTCAAACCGGACGATACACAAATTAACCCTCCCCACTGCAGTGGGTAAGAGATACATTCATGTATTCATTCAGATAAAACTCAAACGTGCTCACAAAAACAAACAATGTGCTGCCTACTCTGTCTCTCTATACCCCCCTCTCTCTCGCTCGGTGATTGTGCGAGCATAACAATTATCATTTAATTATGTCAACTGTAACTTAATTACGAGCGCATCTTTCAATTTGGGGCCACTTGATTAAAACAGTTTCTGTTTTTTGGTTTGCTCGGTTAATTGTTGATTTCCGCATCAGATTTGTGGATTCCAATGGGCAATTAAGCACGCGTTAGCACGGACATGCACATGAATATATATGCATATATGCATACATGAATATTAATCGGCTACAGCTCGTGCTCCACTTTCACACGAGCAACTGCTGTGAGGCTGATCTAGTTAGTCGGCTGTAGTTGCTCGTACAGCAACAATTGAAACTGTTTCGCTTAGGGGCATCAGCTTCAGTCCCCTACGCCGCCTACAACGCCTACAACTCATTTGCCTAAGCTTCCGCCCACCAGTTGTCTAACGGTTCAATTTACCCCTCGGCCGCAGTAAATTGTAAATTGTGCACTCTCTCTCTCTCTCTCATTCTACCTCTGTGTCTCTCTCTGACTATTAGAATTAACAATAGTGCTGGACATCGGCCAGCCCTCAGGGAAACAGGCACTACGGGCACTCAAACCGGCCACAACGATTATAAATGACATTCGATTTGGCCGGCGATGAATGCGCCTGCATCGCGTCTTGTGTTTTCAATCAGTGCGTACTTTGTTCCGGATTGGGCAGCGAGGTCAGCCCGTCCGATCTGGAGCGCAGCATTGATTGACTTATGCAGTGAATATTCCAGCAACTTATCGAGTTCATTCCGAAATGCAGCCTATCTAATGCTGAGACTGAACTGAGCAATTTGACCCAGTTAATGGGGAAATTTATTTGCTTAGTGAAACGGCTAATAATGAAAACATTTAAAAACACATCATAAAATCGGCTGCATATCGGGAATTTCGCTCGAAACGCTTCTCCCCAACTGAAAGCAAACATAAACAACAAGTTTTCCAGCTCGTGTGCGCACAGAAAGAAAAAAGAAAATGATGCATGGAATATTTTCCTTGGCGAGCACGAAAATCTCGGGAGTGCGAGTTCAGGAGTTCATTTCACCGACAACTATAGCATGCACATACATATATAGAAGTTCTTCCTACCAGATGCCTGGGCAAGTTATAAATTTTATAGCGGCATGTGAAACATTCCCATGGACAGAACGAGCCAAAACAATGCGTGCAGTAGCGAGTTCATAAAACATAGTCGGAGAGCGGGGAAGAGAGAGTCCATTTCAAAGATTCGAAGTCTGTTCCAAATGTGATTTAGCCGATATAGTCTAGGAACTCTGAGACTCCAGCTCGTAGCTCATGCGAGCTGCATTTTAATGCAGTTCTTTTTGCTGTAAACAACTTTGGAGGTCTGTCAGCTCCCAAGCAATTGACTTTGACTTCTACTCCGACTCCGACTGCGACGGCGACTGCAACTCCGATTCGGAATCCAACTGGAAGTTGAGCTACCCCTCTCCTGTCTTTGAATGTTATTTTGTTGATGTTTTTGACATTAATGTTTTGTTATTTTTTGTTGTTATTGCTGTCGCTGTCATAAAAGGGCTGGGGCAGGCACTGGGGCTGGGGCTGAGGCTGAGGCTCGGGCCTAGACATGGCGAGGGTAGGGCGACTGCCAGACAGACAGTATCGGGCTGCCACACATGCATACAAAATACGATATACGAATCCCACATGTTTATCTCGTGTTCTCAGCCTGCATTGCTTTGGGCAACAAAGCAACAGGCAACTCTTTTTACCATCTATATTTAGTCGGCGATCTATTTTCAAAAGTAGATTCCCGGTATTAGTCTGGAGCGCTGAGTAATTGTGCAGCAGGTGTCAAATGTCACTCCCTTCTTCCCAGCCCCAAGTCGACAATGCTGACGAGAGGAAATTGTCATTATTAAAAAACTCAAAATGATCGTGTAGAATTCAACGTTTGTGGTCTTAGCACGAGCTCCCTCTCGTCTCGCATCTCCCATCTTTCATCTCTCATCTTGCACCCTATCGCAGTGGTCTGTTGATTAATACCGCCCCCGCTTTGGTGGTGGCATTTCGTTGTTGTATTTTTTAGGGGGAAAGCGACAACTTTGTCAAACACTTCATCAAACATCTCAAATACGTTTCCACTCTAAGGTGTGTGAAGAGTCTTTTTTTGTACTTCATTATTTTTGGTTATTTATTTGATGTTTTGCTGTTACGGAAATGCATTTGAGAATCGCAGAGAGAGGAGCACGGAATGCATTTGTGTCACTTTGGCAGCCATTTCACAGATCTATGCACGCCGTATGCTAATAAATGTCTTCATAAATTTTAAAGCGACATGTCAGCCAAACAAACATCACTTCCCAGAGACAGTCGGGGAGCATTGGGGGAGTGGGTGCAAGGCGCTTCACAGGCTGATACTGGAGTCTCGTAAATATTCTGTTGGACAATTTAAGGCAATGTCTCACACATCATTTGATTTGGTACTTTATGGGAACTTTTAACAGAAACGATACCTATTATATAACTGAAGAGAAGGATTTTATCTTGGAATACAGAGACGAATAGTGAGTGCTGCAATCTGTAGTCCGCTCTTCTTTACAAGGTTAATTGGCGTGAGTAAACCAAGTTCCGTTTATCGAGCCCTTGGTACATATGAGTAAAGAGCCCGCAGTTTTCGCGGCTTCTTCTTCTTCTCAGCAGTGTCGCATTCAAATTTGATTATCATGATTTTTCTTTTTCACTTAGTTTTTGTTTTTTATTCGAAGGCACAAAAATAATAAAACAAGAACCAGCGACAACAAACAAACTTGACAATAATCAACTCAAATTTTTCATTTCCGTTTATTAAAGCAGAGCACGGCAGCAGAGCAGAGCAGAGAGAGAGAGCGAGAAACAGAGAGAGAACGATGCTGCGTATATATATTTTTGACTGTGGGTTAAAGAGAAGCAACGTGAGAGAGAGAAGGAGAAAGATATGATGCGTCTGCTGCGTAGCGTTTCCTGCGTGCAATTTATGCTGCACGTTAGCGATGGGTGCGTGTGCAACAATCGATAGGCAAAACACGAGATCGCTTTCGTCAATAGACAACAAGTAAGAGCTGCCAGATTTTTTTTTATTTTCAGGCGAAGTTCAATTGATAGAGATGGAAAATAACAGACACTTGGAAGTTTCACGAACTATGCTCATCTCTAGTGCAAACTTTGACAGCACACACACACAAACACGCACACACACACGCACAGTGGCAGTTATGCTTTTCTTTCTCTGCTGCGACATCGGCTGCCTTCTATGAACGATTTCCGGTGCGTGCGTCGCTGTTGGCGTCGCTGCAACTGCAAATTGTACGTTACACTCTGTTGTTGTTGTTGTTATTGTTGTCTGCATATGTTGCACGCACATACATACATACATACATACATATGCATGTTTATGTTTGTTCATATTGCGCTGCTTGGAACGGCACCTGCCACATTTGCGCGCTGCCAGACGTTGCGCCTGCGCCTGAAGAAGACTCGCTTGGCCCCTTCTCACGAGCTATGGCACCCTCCACACACACCACTCCCCCGCCCCTGTTACCATCAGCCCCCTCATTGCTTGCTCAGCATTTGCATCACGCACAGCCCTTTCAATTAAAATCGCTGCCTGCCTTTCGCTATTTTTATCCATCTATTTTGCTTTGACGTCGGCACGCGGTCGTCACAAACGGCAACGAAAATAACAAAAAAAAAAAAAAAAACGAAAACAACAACAAGCAATGGGAAAAATATGAAAATTTTGAAGCCTAGTGAGGAGCACGCGCTATAATGCTGCTGCCTCTTCTAGCTGCCTCTGAAGCTGCTGCTGCTGCTGCTGTTGCACATCTGTTTTGGGGCAGCTGCCGCGCGGCATGCGCCCCCCTCGGTGCTTGCTACTGCAAAGGATGCTGGATGCTGCCCTGCTTAAATGTCTGGCTTCGTTTTTGTTTGTTCTCTGTTCGTTTTTGTTGTTGTTCTTCCTGCTTCTTCTTTATTTTCATTATTAATTAAAAAACAAAAACCTAGTCTAGACGATTTAAATGGTGCAGCTTCAGCGGAAATTCAATCTGTGCTCTATTTTTGAGCGCTGCTCCCCCATCACATTCGAAGGGTGTATCAGCTACGCACTCACACACATAGCCGCACATGCACACGTGCTCAGTGCTTCAGCTTATGGTATTGTGTGGCAGGATTATAGGGGAAAATTGAGAAACAGATTTCCCGTAATCGCACGTACACGGAAATTGAACGCATGCTCGGCGTGTCAATTGAGCGGAAATTAGAATCCTTTAGCTACTCGAGAGGCCCCAAAAAAGAGAAGCTTGAAAAGAAAAGCAGGAAAGTGGGAGAGCAATATTCCCTCTTGAAACCCTTTTCTTTACCTAGCGACACGGCACTTTCCTTTGATTCTCCTAACATACATACATACATCGACTGCATTTCCAAGTGTTTTTCAATTCAACTTGAAGAGTTTTGTACTGGAAACCTGTGCTGGGGCTCTTAATTGCTTTCGGGGCACTTCAGAGGCAAGTGCTCTTCTTTTTTATTCCCTTTGTGGCATAGAACACTTTACGTGGGGTCCCAACTCACCGCAACAGAACGTCTCCATTTCAATGTCTTCGATTTTGAGCACCATTTTAAGGACTGCGAACTAGAACTGCATGCACAACAACAGAAGCTAGAAGAACTCTTCTTTTTACTGTTCATAGACACATCGCACTCTAACACACACACTAGCACACACACTGTTTAACTGGCGCTTGGCTCTGGGTTGGCTGCGCATGCGCAACGATCGCACTTTGACGTCAACTTGCCACAGTCCTTCAACATCAACTGGCGGACGGTGGCTGGCTAAAGCTGTTGGCTTGACTCGGCGCAGCTTGGGCCTCCAAATCGATTTGAATGCCAAGAATAATAATGAGCCACCGATGTGAGAGAGACTCTCTCGACTACTCTCTCTCTCTCACTCTCCTGCTTTGCCAACTGTTGCTCGATGTCTCTCGATAAATAATGCAGTAAAAAGATTATAAAATAATAAAAGTCAGCGCGCCGAGCTGATGTTGTTGTTCCCCGTAGCAGTTGCTGTTGCTGTTGTTGTACGTGCCCGTGACGTTTAATCAACGCCCTGTCCATTTTAAGCAAGCCATGCAGCCCGAGTCGGAGTCGGAATCGGAGTCCAACTCGGAGTCTCAGCGCGGCTATAAACGGAATTATGGCATTTTAAGTGGCAAACAGCGCCAATTTGCGATGGCTTCTTCTATTTTCGCAAGATTCGCCTTACAGTTAGAATTCGCCAGAAACAACTTCGGACGGACGTGCGTTATGTGTATGATAAATAAATATTTTGATTTAAATGGCAACGACAGAAACTGCAGACAAGGGCAACGCCAACACCGGCCAACTGTCGCTATAAATGCAATAAATTTCATGTGTGCCGAGAAATATATAATTTAGCATATAAATTCAGGCTGAATATGATGGACATGGAGTGAGGCGAAGCGAGACAGCTATGCAGAGCGAGAGTGACAGAGAGTGTACGAGTTTCCCAGACAAACATCCCAGAATATTCGGAAAACGTTTGTTTTCATTCTGCCTCTGCTGCTGCTGTCCGAAAACAATTGAGAAAACCTATAAACATAGTCAGGCGAAAGAGAAATGCGAGAAGTAAAAAAAGGAAACTTCGGCTGGAACGTGAGCAAACTGCAAGCAGGCAGAGCTCTCCTGTGTTATCCTACGTTATCCCAAAATTATGCAAATCGCTGAGACAGAAAGTTTGAATAATATTTATGAATGCAACAGGTGTTGGCAGTGGCAACACACACCAGAGAGGGGGTGGAGGGATGGGAGCTGGCGGTCAAGGAAACTCACAAGCAGAGCCAACATTTTCCTGCTTCCATAAGATGCCCCTGCGCTGTTTGTTATGCGGGGCACAAGCAGCACAGCGCACAGGGTTATGGATGGGCCAGTGTATTGAACTCCGCCCGAGTTGGGGAGGATCGTGGCGGCTCCTCTTTGTGTGCACACACATACATACTCGTACGTATGTGCCCGTCTGTAATCTGATGAGCAGATGTTCTGGCGAGCAGCGGCTTCTTGCGCGTAAACAAGTGCAACGCAAGCGATGCTGACGTTTGACCCGAAATCACCTGCCACAGATCGGGAAGTATCGATGCATATATGGATTGATATATGGCACATTGCCCGCAGTAGTCTGCCTACTGTACTTCCCCCACCTCCTACTCCTCCCACTCCCCCACACTGCCTTGTGAAGTGCTGTGCACAACAACATTTGCATGCACAATTGGCCCAAAGTGTGCTGCCAAATTTGGCCAAACGCTGCCATGGCACGCGCCATATGCAAAACACTTTGGCTGCGAGTGCGAGTGCGAGTGCAGCATGTGGGGAGTTTCTGCTTCCGTGCCATTAACACGTTTGAGCAGCCCCAGCTCGAGAGCCAAACAAGCCCAACAGTCAACGGTCTGTGCTATCAATTATGCAAAGTTCCTACCACCAACTCCAACTGCGGCCAGGCCTCCTCACCTAGCCCCTCCTCTGGCAAGCGAGCTCCTCTTAAACAATTGTGCAAATTTTCAATTTATGTTTCTGCTTGTCATGGTGGCCACACCCACCAGGCAGCAGGCAGGCTGGCAGGCTGGCAGTCGATACGAATCGATTCGTTTATTGACTTTTGTCATTTTCTTGTTTTGTTTGCCTTTTCCGCTTCTGCTGGTGCCCAGCCAGCCAGGCAGGCAGGCAGTCAGGTTGCGCATCCGCCATGTTGCCCCGTCAACAGAGACCGACAATTACAGACTCGCCGTGGAAATGCAACTTCAGCTGCCGGAAATGTGTGGCCCCACACACGCACGCACACACACACACGTGCACACTTATGGCAATGTTTATCTAATTTGCATATTGCCGTTTGATGGTTGAGCATTTGAAAATTATGAACTCGTTTCTGTATTTGAACTGCCTGCACAAATATGGTCTGCCAAAGGGGGAAATAGATAATGTTGTAGTTGTTGTTTTATGTTTTTGTTTTGCACTTTTTGGAATAAATTTAGGTGTTAGAATTGAAGTTGCCGCTGCGTGCGAAAGTGTGTCAATTGCCGTGAGTGCGCTCATTGCGACAAAGTGGAATTGAAATTGCAACTGTCCCGTTGCCACGTCCACATCTGTCTCCCAAATGGTCAGAGGCCATTAGGAGACCAAATGTGGGCTTGGGCAAAGTGTGCCGACCTATGCTGATTGGAACGGGGGTTCGGTTATGTGAAAAACTAATGTTTTCTTATAATAAATTATAGAATTCGGGGGTAATGTTTCGAAGCTTCTTTCAAGAGTAAACTACAGAATAGTGATATAAATAATTATAATTAAATTAATAATTAATTATAACTTATAAAATACTTAGTTTCTTATGCAGTTTTTTTCTATGCGTTATGAACCTCTTTTGGTTGGGACAACTGTATAGGTATACCTTATGGCAACTACTTTATATATTGTACTTCCATCCACTTGAGAGATCATTCTCTTTCTCTCTTTTCCCATCTATCTTCTTCTCTATTTCCCTCTCTGTCTCGATAGTCTCTTTTGATAACACACAAGTGTGCTTCAAGTGGGCTATCGATTGAGCACCTTGAAATGATGGGGATTGCCTGGCTGCCTTGGACTATAAATAATCACGACGCAGTGATGTCCTGAGCGCATCATAAACCATCATGTTGTGACTTTAAGCTGCAGTTCGTCATCGGGAGATTCGAGTGCTGCGGCAATCAGGCATGCAGCTACCCTGTTCGGGGGCATATATCACCAGCACCAGCAACAGCAACAGGGTCTGGCGACGACGCTGACTGTCAATGTCAAGCGGGCTACAAATGTCAGTTGAGACTCATTACGCCGCAAAACAATGCCAACTCTGGCGACAAAGTGGCGACGAAGCAGTAATATCAGCAACAACAGAAACAACAGCAACAAATACAATTATCACTTGCGTAAACATTTAAATGTTGTTAAATGCAAAAGTACCACAGACCAGGCACAGACCCCTGGCGCCTGCTAAGCAAACAGCAGGGAGCCACCAGCGGGCCGAGCAGGAGAGGATGCGCGCGGGAATCGGCTGGGCTTGCTGTTCCTGGGAGCTGTTCACTTAATATGCAAACGTGATGCACAGCGTCAGAACGCGCGCGTTTCTCGGGATCGGCCTGTCAGCTTGACAGCTGCCAGAGTGCAAAAATGCGAACGCGAAACGAGGCCACCGAATGGAATTCTTAATACGCGCTTGTTACACATTTATTCAACTCTGCCGACAAGTTGTTCTCTCTTTTATTGCTATGCATAGATAGTTATTGCATTTTATAAGGGATTGTATTATACGAAGGGGGTTGGAGGCGATCCCTTTGGACTGCGCAATGAGAAATAGGCTGTGACTGAGACAGACTGAGACAAAGAGTGAGTTGGTCATTGCAGATTATTGCAAGGCAGTGCCGTATCGAGGTCTCGGAGATACTTGTGCAAAACTTGGTTTTATATATTTGCCTAACTAAAAGTCTGTTGTTTGTTATTACTAAAGGAATTGAATTGCCCAATAAAATGCCCATTTAAAAAGGGTTTTTTCTAGGTAGCCGGAGGCTCCTGGTAATTGGGGGCCCTTGTGCACCACACACTCTGCACATACCTAGCTGCGGGCCTGTTGTAAGACAAAACCTAGGGAAAATTGCTGATATATAGAAAAGTCGTTAGAGAAAAATATAACGATTTACCGTTAAGGTGTTTCATTTTATGCCTACCATAATAATATATAATATAATATAATAAATAATAATAAATAATAATAATAATAATATAATAATAATAATAAATAAACATCTATAAATTTGCCTTTGCACCTTTTTAGCTTCACTAAGTTTACAATTCTGCTCTAGGGTATGCAACTTGTGTGTTCATTTTGCAGGGTATGTTGAACCCTTTTATAGATAATAATTGTGGCTTTCACTCACCTCTTCTGCGATAGGATGTGCCGCGACACTTATTGGGCGACAGCACGGGCGGTCGCGGCGCCAACATGTTGGGCACCTCATCCGGCGAGCTGGGGCCAATCGATGGCGATGTGCACGTTGATGCGGATGTGTTGAGCTGCCGCTGCTGCTGCTGCTGCTGGGCCCAGTTGCCGAACGAGTGACGACGTGTGCCGCCGCTTGGCAGCGTGTGATGGCGCTGGGATTTGCTGGAGATGAGAAGGCGACGCAATGCGCGCGATTAGCACAGTCGATCGAGGCAATGAGATCGGGGAATGCAGTTGGGAGTGGCAGATGGGGAAGTTTGGCTAACTGTCAACAGCTGCATCCTGTCAACAAGGGCACACCCCAGATCACTCACCTTGCATTGAAGACATCGTCTTGCTCCGCCCCTCCGCCCGGACACTGCGAGCTGTGTGTCTCGTTGCAGGAGCCGAGTCGTTCGCGAAACGATTCCGAATGTGCATTGGACGAGCGCTGGTGATACATAAGCGGCTGCAGTTCAAACGAATGCTGTGAAGGGGAAAGATGGAACATTAGGAAGGGCGCAGGGAGTGCGTGTGGGGGGGGGGGGGAGTTATTAGAGAAACAGGAAGCTCGCCAGATCGGATATGATAAATTCGAGTTTTATGGGGAAGTGAGATGTGGCACGATACGCACTTGTGAGAAACCGCCAAGCGAGTTGAAGCTGCCGCGCGGGCTGCCGAAGGCCATCGTTGCCGTCGAATCCAGATTGGCCGATGTGATGAGACGCGTCTGTTCCGGGTTGGGGTTCAGCGGGCGGGGACTGCTGCCCTTTGAGTTGCGGCGTGTGAATATCGAGAAGCGCTTGCCCGACGACTGTGAGTCCGGGGTGCGGGGCGACTTGGTGTCATTGCAGAAATAGCAGGGATTATCTGCAAGAAATTAATAAGGGGTTCGCTTTGAAGAGGATATATACAAACAAAAACATATCTATCTACAGTAACAATGTTAAACCTTATAGAGATAGCACTTCGATCTCTCCAATTCACACTAAATACGCTGATTAAACTCTTCAAACTCGAACTATCTTCGCTCTTTTACCTGAGAAGAAGGCATTCGTATTATCCATTGTGACAAACATGTTGAGATCCTTTGGGCTTTGGCCGTTTCGAATAATGTTCAGTGTTCGTATCGTATTCGATATTCGATAACTTGCACAATCCGAGCACGATTGTCTTGTCTGTGACTCTTCACAATTGCAATTTATGATACATTTTTCCTGCTGCACTTTCACTGGCTGTGCATGCGCACGCGCCAAAGCGAATAAACAAACGACGCACTTACACGAACGCACACACACACACGAATGCACTCGAAAACACTCAGGCATACACTCGTGAGTGGTGCCAAAAATGGTGAGCGAAAAACCTTTTGATTTCACTTCGTGAATTATGCTCAATGTCAGTTTGATTGATTTCAATTTGAATGCGCGCCAAATCAATTCAAATTGTAACGGGCAAAGTCTCTCGTGGTTGTTGCTGTTGTTGCTGTTGTTGGTTGTCCAACGCGGTGCGCGTGCGTCTGCATTGAAATCCCGAAACGGAATAAATTCTAAAACTTCAACGAGAACAAAACACTTGAGTCGCTCCGCTGCGCGCACCGCGCAGTCGGCGTCGCTGCTGGCGCAGTGGCAGGCATAGAGAATCCCTCAGCGTCGCGACGCTTTGGTTATTTTATGTTGTGTTCCCTGCTTCCCTTCTTCTTCTCGCTGCACAGCCCTGAAGCATTCACTCTCCCTCGCACTCGCACACGCACACGCACTGCACGCACACACGCACACACACACGCACACTCAACGCAATCACATACACATGCGGGATCAGTGTTTAAATATGGTTACCATATTGCACCCACTCACTGCCTCTGCCTCTGCCGCTGCCGCAGTCACCACCGCTGCTGCTGCTGCTGCTGCCTCTACCTCTGCTTGGCCACTCGACGCTGTGCGTCGCTTGTCAGGAAAAACTCTCTCTATGCGGCGAGCTGAGTTTTCCAGCAACATTGTTGTTGTACCTGCGCATGTTTTTCTTTTGCGTGCGTTTTTCGCATGATCAAAATACTGTCGTCTTCTATGTACGATACCGATTCCCATGCCGATCCCTCGATCCCTCGTCCTCAGTCCTCAGTCACCAGCCCCAACCCCCAGTCCTCAGTGCCATCCCAAACATGCAGGGAACGTTTTGTCTTGTGCCCGTCGCGCATATTTGATGAGTTCCGATAGGTAAGAGCACTCGTACCACCAGCAGCAGCAGCAACAACAACAACAGCAGCAGCAACGTGCAACAGTGCTGCGGCAATACTGAGTTTCGTATTCGTGGTGTCTTATCAGTGTCAAAGTTTGAATTTGTTCGCTGTCTGCGACTCGACTCGACTCGATACCCATTCCATACGTAACCTGATCATGATTTCCAATTTGTTTTACTCCCAGGCAAAGCAAATGATCATAATTATACCTTCAGTGGGAGAGATTTTAATTTACGTACGGGGAGTACATCCCTTCATGTTGCAGCTGGGGTTTTCTCAAGAAACTTTCGTTTCGAAGTGAAGAGGTAACTAGAAAGAAAAGCATTTATCTCCTCCCACTGCTCTTGAATTTGTTATTTAACATATAGATTTAAACACCTTAATACATTGTTCAGTAACCCGTAAGTGCTATATATTGCTGTATTAGACCTTCAATGTAAGGACAAACACAATTTTTGCATTCAAATCTTTATTCTCTCTTATAGTTGTTAATTTAATGGAATAAATATAGAATCAACTGGTTGACTTCTTTCGAGTAAGAATACTAAGGATAATAATATGTTATGTGGTACATTTAAATGCTATATGTTAATAAAATTAACAAAAATCGACTAGTTTGCGTTACAAAAGAAGACAGACAAACGGACGGACAAACAGAAATCCTTGGCTTTTCGACTCCCCTGTTTATTCTGATTTAGAATATATATGAGATGAACTTAATTGGGTTTTAGATGACTCCTAAGGTGTGTGGCAAATATACCATTTCTAATAATAAAAGATAACTATAGGTGGAATCTCCGGTATGAGAACCTTAAAACAATGTGGTTCATGCAACACCTAGTAGATGCTTGTTACGCGCGTATCGCACATGAAGCTCAGTCCACTTCCCATGCGGCTGATCGAGAGACACTGTCGCAAGAGCTCCAAAACGCGAAAAAAGGGACGAAAATGCAGATAGATACAACAAATAGAAAAGGTGTTTCAAGGAAAATTGTCTTAATAAATAAATAGTTGGGAAGAGTGTATAACATATTATAACTGTCATAGGTACAATAGGCCAAAAATTAGATTTAATTTTGAAGACCAGTATTGCCTCTAAAAGTAAATCAACTAATCAGGACCAATTAAAATAGTTAAGTCCTTTTTCCATTTTATCAAATTCGGACAATGACAAATGAGTAATTTTATTAACAAATCTTGTTTATTTATATATTTTACACTTTATAAAAATTTACCTAGTATAGAAACAATCAACTAAGATTAAAGTCGAATTCTTCAATACTCATTCCAATTAAATACTAATTAAATTTCATTACTTATATATTGAAAAAAACCGATGTTCCCTCAACACTTTTCTATAACTATTTAAGCTCATATCATAGCGAAATATTCCGACCATTCCGTTCACATTCGCCTTGTCATAGAAAGTTGCAATAAAACGCAGGGAAAAACGACACATTCAGATTGTCGCTGCAGATGCAGGGCGAATGGTACAGTGAAGCAACGAGAGAAAGCCACAGTTGGGCATCATCATCAAAGACCCAGAACTGAGGTATGTACATTAAAAATGCGTTAGACGGAGGAGGGAACACAGCGAAGCACAGATCGGCCACAATAATTGTGACTCCAGAGCGACTCCATGTGGCAGACTGTGGAATTTCTGAAGTGGACTGGGATGCGACTGCAGCTGAGAATGGGCCAACGCTTGTGGCAGATGCCGGGCACATTGGGACCTATGGAAAACTCGTAAAAAGTCGGTCGCAGTGAAGAAATTGCACATTTCGTAGTTCATAAAATGTAGAAGCAGAAGGAGACTGATACTGGAGATAGAAAAACAAGAGAAAGAGAGACCAAGCATGCAGAGGAAGACCCCGCACGAGGTGAAGAGGGTACCTCCTTGAGTGCGCACACTGCGTAAATAGTTGTGCCTCTCTAGGGGCAAGTGTGCTCAGGTCTGTGTCTGTGTGTGTATGTATGCATCATGAACGTGTGCCACTGCAGCCGCTCGTGGATGCAAATGATCTTGAAATGCACATAGTATGTACGTACTTGCACTCATGGAAGTGTATTTGCCTGCACACATAAATGTCAAGTCGTTGTCTACGCCTGCACGCACTCTGGCTGCGTCTCGGGAGCTAGTTCGCCTGGCAGCGGGTCTATGCGCTCGTCGTAAATCTGTAGACGCTCAGGCAATCGACCAGCCGAGTTTCTGGCTCTGCAGCATCCCCTCCCTAGCCTACAATGACTGCAACCCTTCCCGTTCCGCTGCACTCCTTTGGGCGCCATTTGCAGCACTCGCTGATGGTTCTATGGCGTTGACAGGTTAATCACTTTGATGGGCTCTTTGTGCACCCGCTCGGCTCTGGGGTCAGTTTGGGTGCACTGATGAAGTGATTCACCTTGAGTCGGAAGCAACACAACAAGACAATAAGAGATTCTCTCAAGGGGAAGTGTTATAACCCAGCTATATATAGTACTTCGAGCGACTTCAACTTTCTTTCTTTTCGCTAGTTTCACTTCCACGATTTCCTGGCACACATTTAATTATTGTTAACAAGCGATTATATAGCAATAATCCACGCACATACAAGGCAACCTAGACCAACACTCACACACACATAAACTCAAATCAACTTGAACTGCAGCTGCATAAGAAAGTGGGCGTACTTGGAATATATTATTTTGCTAAGTTGTTGCTTTTTCTATAGTTTAACTCTGCTTGTGGCTATTTGTTTGGCCAGAAGCAATGAGACATGAAGAAAAACTCCCTGCCTCCAGTTGGCAGCGCCTTAAATGGAAAATCGCTGGAAATGTTTTCTTTATTTATTTATTTTTTTAATAATTTCCCATTCGACTTTTAGTCTTACGCCAGCTAACATACTGCTGTCATATTTACTCAGCGATTTTTCGAAGAATTCCCTCGTTACCCTTTCCCCAACTCACTCCGAGCATCTAGTCCTATCCCCCCCTTTCCGTTCGCCACGCAGCCCCTCACACACTCAACGTTTTTCGTATCTTGAGTCATTTTATGCACGCTACGAGTTTTCCTTCACGTTCAATTGAAAATTTTGTTTATTATTTTCGACTTTTTATGATTTAACCCCAACGTCTGCAGGCAGGCAACAGGGGAAAGGAAACATCTCCAACCGAGGCGAACGTACATATAAAATAAAACAAACGCTTCGTCAGTCTGCCCGGAAGTTTGGCGACGGCAACCGATGAGGGAGCAATATTATAATTATTAGTTTTGATTTGCCTAAACAAAAGATATTGAATATTGTGCAGGTGCTTGGCGGTTTCCTCGGAATCGAAGTGGAGGAAGGTGAGGAAGCAAAGAGCCAAATTCATTTGCATTTATCCCTTTATCCCCATGACAAGGGGGAAGGGAGCACACAATACAATCATTTGGTATTTTTGTGGTATTAATTTTGAGTTATTTTTAGTTGCCCATAAAACGGACACCGTAAGTCGGATGCTTTAAAACTCATTAAAACTCAAGCCTACGAAAGTGTTATTTTAGTTGGCCGAAAGGAAAACAAAAACCCATTAAATGGGAACAATTTTAGAGTTCCGCCTACGCGGCACCAACCTCGAGGAGTGAAGAGCGGATGTTCCAGCACCAATTGCTATAAAAACAATCTGTATGGTTCTTCTAGAGCTCTGCTAGAAGTGCAAAACGAGCCGAGACGAACCGAACCACTCGACGCACTCTCAAGGATCGCTGGCAATGAAAACAAGTTGCGAAAAGTAGGCGGCACGCCTTTCCAATACACAATCAGGATGTGGCCAAGGATGAGGAAAGCAAGAGCACATGACTTCCGCATGGTACGTGCGCGCCATGTAATGATTAGGGGCACTCGAGAAAAATCCACAACGGAAATGCCAAAAGAGAAATTACAAGAAAACAGAAGAAATAACGAGGGATGCGCGAACGAACCAAGGTGACAAAGGTGAGAGTTTTCACTCTCTCTGTCTTTCTCTCACTCTCTCTCTCTCTGTATTGTGTAAGTGTGAAAACGATTTTTAACTACCTGATCTTGAGATTACATTGTGTCCGTGCGTGGGCGAGGGCAGGGGCATGCACGGGGGCGTAGTCGTCAGCGGTTGCTTGTTGTGTGTCAAGAATCAAATAAACACTTTTACGATCTCAGCGGGATGATATTCATTATACCCTTGCAGAGGGTGTATTAATTTTGATCGGAGTTTGCAACATAATTTCAGTGACATTTTCGGCCGCATAAAGTAATTATATATATTCTGAACCAGGATTTACAGAAAAGCTGAATTAGTCTTTGATCTTCTAATTCAGCTTCTCTGTAGATCTTGCCACACATTCTTATTAATGCTGTACGCTGTAAAAATCCGATTCATAGAAGCTATCGTAAAGTTATTGATATTTAATTGCAACCAAATAAACAACATCGGCCATTTAGAGCATAGTTCGATATAAATATTATGCTAACAAAATTTTATCAAAGTCGGACCACTATAACATTGAGGTTTTATTGGAACAATCGTCCGAAATGTGGGATTTTGTATGAATATATTTTTAGAAAATTTTTTAGGTTATTATAATTATATCTCTCGACATAATATAATAAGGCTTTTACAGAAAGAATACCAGAAAAGACTTTTGTCCAAGACCTACAAGGGTATACGATCTTCGGCTTGCCTAAAGCAGCTTTTCTTCTTGTTTTAATATTATTTGATATGTATTTGCATTGATGTGCTGCGGTTGACATGATCACCCAAAAACCCGTTGGAAATCACCATTTCTCAGATATATTTGAGTAAATAGCCCAAAATGGTGTTGGAAAATGCATAAATGCATTCATAAATCTTGAATTCGGAAAACAGGACCTGGCGATATAGCTTACTGGCCTCGAGCGAGCAGCAGCCGCAAGACATCTGCTCAACAGATTTCAGATGCCGGGCCAGGCACTCGCTCACTCACTCGCTCTCTCGCTGATGCGGTGCAACAACAAACGTTAATTATTTTCTTAATGGAATCGCAGCAGCACATGACACAAAAAATAGACAACTCCAACGTGCGTCTTCCGTGTAAGCCTAAAAAAAGCAGGCGATGGCTGAGGCTGAGGCTGCGCCCGTGCTCGGCGGCTCTCGATGATGCCCGCGACCCTCCTGTCGCATCCCCTGTGGAGCGCGTGTCTTTTTGGGCATATTTTTATCGCTTGTTCTACAATACAAGTCGGGAGAGAGGAAGAGGAGCCTGGAGCTGGCAGGCACTTTCTGCGCAGTTGCTGCAACGCGTCGCGAGTCTGTTAACTTTGTTGTAAATTACAAGTAAAATGCGCGAGTGCCTCAGCTTGTCCCCCTCCCTCCGTGTCTTTGTCCTTGTGTCTATGAGTATCTGCATGCAGCATGTGCTGCAAACCACAGGTTGATGTTAAATGTCAATTGGCATACCCCAGAGGATCAGTGGCGCATTAATTACAGACTCTCCGATCCGGATCCATTCCCGAATTCCCAGCATGCCTCCCCGTCCCGGCTATGATGATGCTTCTAATGATGATGTTGTTGATCTTGTTACGCTCTGCACTTAGCGTCAACTTCGTTACTTCTTCCCATTCCTTTATTTTTTTTTTTTTCTGGGCTCTACAGAAAAGATCACACTTCAAATTTGATTTATTTAGCTTTGACTGCACTTGTAATGCGATACACTGCGGGGGAAGGGGACACACACGGTCACACTTGCAGGCCAGTGCCTAGTGACGATTCCCAGTGAAACAGAGCTGTTCCCTAGAGTTGCGATTAGTAGCATGTGATCCATGTGTTTCTAAACGAATCCTCTCACTGTGCAACTCCCTATCAACAAAATCAACAAAATAATACATATTTTTGTTTGCGATCTTTTCTTAGAGTTCACGTGAGTTGTGAACCTTTGCGAAAATATTTACATTTATGGAAACTTTTGCAGAATTTCCTTGTGTCTGTCGAGATAAATGTTCCTTTGTGCCCCCGCGCGATTTGAAAAGAATGTGACGCAGTTGCTCAACCCACACATGCGGCGCGGCATGCGTCGTTGAGTTTCATTCACGAAACCTGATCAAGTTTTCAGGATCGTCTAGATCCCGAGACAGTCCCTCCAACAAGACCACGGCCTGCTTGGCGGAATCCTACGCTGTCTCCCATTTGAAACCCTCCAGCTCCAGACTCTCCCACTCAAGCAAATGATTATGAGGTGTGTAATTAAAATTTTTACGCTCTTGTCGCAGGCCATGTAATTCAATTATGAAGAATCATTTGCAGCAGATGAGAGCATCTAATGTCTGTGGCGGGCCAGGCCGGTACCAGGCTGGATGTATTTATAGACGGACAACTCGAGAACTCAAAAACTCGAGAGATAGCGAGAGCTCGAGACCTCGGGTCTGAGCCCTGGGATAGTTCTTGATTTATGCAGCCTAGTCGCATTTGGCCAAATGGAAATGTAGCCATAATTGCTAATTTTTCGTAGAACAAGAAAGACATCAACTGCGACAAATATGTGTGATTGTGTCTTAACGACTTTCCTTTCGTTTACAAATTGATCGCACATTCCCGACTGACTGTGACGTCACAGAATTCAATTGGTGCCGCAGATCTACTCCCGGATCGATGCAATTGGGAGGCAGCTGTCAATTGAGCTGCCAAGAGGGGAGAGGCGCGGGGTTAAGGGGTTGCCTCTTCGATTGTTCCAATTGCAGCGCGTACTTATCGCCGATTTCTCTTACTCCGCCCATGCTCCCCGCCTTCCCTCCCTATCTCTCTGTTTCTCTTTTGTCGGCGTTTGCGCGAAACAAAGGCACAATTCCACTTGCAGCTGCTGCACGCAGAGGCAGAAATTAATTCGCGTCAATATTTACAAAACATTTAATTAATATTTCAGGTGTGCCTGTGCGTTACGCAGAAGCCTGACTCACTTAGCCAGATACATCCATATTGTGCATGCCATATACACCCGCATATGTATTCCGGTATTTGCGTAAAGTTCGTGAGAGAAATTTGTTTTAACAGCCAACATGCGCGGAGAATTCCAGGCCAAGCATTGCTAAAGTGGCTTCTGAGTAGTATTGCATTTCCCTAACACGAATTCCGATTTCTGAATGAACTATAAAACGAATGTTTTTTATGAATGCACCACATACTCGTAACATATATATAGTACATGAACAGAGTCCGTTGCGAGTGCAATTAAAAGGCGCGAATGAATGAAATTCAATGCGGATTTAATGAATGATTTTCTATGCAATGACGACAAACTATTTATAAATAGCAGACGAGGAAGAGAAGCACAACAGGCTGTCTGCCAGACGGACATGCCATGGACGAGTGCCGGCTCCGCACCAAATAGCCAGTGCACCAGGGTTATACATGGCCGAAGCTTAGTTGCATCTGCAGCTGTAAATGTATCTGTGGGTTTAGTTGTAACTGTAGTTGTAGTAATCGCTGTGTTTGCAGCTGTGGACTTACATATATGCAGCTGTATTTGTATTTGTATCCCTAGCTGGATTTGTATCTGTATCTGTGCCTCTGGCTGAGTGCGTGCGACGCACAAGTTTTGTACTTTAATTGCGCCATTTCCCATATCAACGCAGTGATTATTTGTTCTATTCAACATAAATAAAAATAAAACAAAAAACAAAAACAAACAACAAGAAAACAAAAACTAAGGCAACTGTGCATACAATCGATGCTGAAGCGAACAGATAGAGGGAGAATGGAGCTCATGCCGTAGCTGAAGGGGGCATGCAGCGCAGCCTCAAATCTGACTAATTAGCTGCTTGACATTTGATTTGTTATTTATTATCGCGCATTGCGTACTGCTGTTATTATTACTTGTGTGTTGTATTTGTTGTTCTGTTATTGTTATTGTTTTTATGGCCCGAATACTGCATTGTTGTCCGCTGCCGCAAATTGATAGATGACCTCGTGCGTCAGAATTGATAGTGTCTGCATCTCCAGACTGGAGAGTGCGTATCTGCACATTGAATAAGTGCCACACACTGCAGTGCAGTTTGCCGTTTTCCCAGGAGCCAGTGCTGGCGTCGCGCTGCAGCAGCAACGCATCATTAGCAGCGCTGGGAAAATGCCGCACTTTGCGCTTTTTAGGTGCCGTCGCACAGCTCCCAACTTCGAGGCGTGCCTAGTACACGATCTTTGCATGCCTTGTACACGCATTGTTCAAATCGTTTGTTTGTTTGTTTGTTGCTGTTGCAGCTACTGTAGGCTGCGCCCCAAGGCTTGCTTGGACTAATCGCTGGTGCGTCCACAGCATAGCAATCGGTGCTACGAGTCCATGAGATAAATGCGTTGGCGTTCTGGGAAATTGCTAATGCCCGTGTTCCAGTTGTCGTGCACTTTCACTCTACTCACGCTGACTCGCCCTCTCCCTCACTCACACACACTCACACACGCACACGCTGTCCCTTCTAGAAAGACAGAAGGGGCACAAGAACCACTTAGACCGCTCAATGCGGTGTCAAATTATGTCGAGGCGTGAACTGAATTGTCATGTTTATGTCATGCACTGGACATGCATCGTTGGGGTCTAGATGGCTTAGCATTAGATATTTCGAGATAGAGGACAGATATATAGTGTCTTTATATAATAAAGGTGAACCTATTAAATTATAATTTGATCGAGAATGAATATAATAATATTTAGGTATTGTCTATCTTTGAAGGAGAAAGATCAGCTTCTTTCAATCTCAAGTCAGACTCGCCTAAGAGAGAACTCCAGCACCTTTCTTGGTTTACAACTAAATAATGAACTAAGATCGTTAGATCAGTGCCTCAATAGCTGAGAGTTGTTAAGTGATATTCGTTGATATTCCCAGCCACACTTCTATCTTGGTTAACCACTAAATAAAAAACTAAGATCGTAAGATCAGTCGCCCCAGTAATAGAGCGTAGTAGTAGTTCGATAGTTGTCCACATTTTAATGGATACAGGGTGTCTAGGGCTTGATCGTTCGCTACTCACCCAATGACATATTGATAATTGCCTCAGAGCTATGCCCAATGTTCCGACTATTTAGTTTGCTGCCTTAGCTCCCATAGGGCATAGGAGAAGGGGGGGGGCTGTCAGTGGTTCCAAGTAGAGGCCAGTTCAGGGGCTTTGCACTTGTTCTGCCCGCTTAAGGTGCTTCCGGCGGATATGGCCAGTCAAAGTTTTGGACACACAATCAAAAACCTGCGAAACATAGAAAATGGGAAAGCAATTATGAAAATGTTAATTAGCCATGCGCATGGCAGGCCAGCAAGTACCACAACCACGAATACAATATATAGTGTGTGGGCCAAAAGGGGAAGGGAAAAATTAAAACTAAAGTACGAAGCGAGCACCTGGCAGGTTCGACTTATGTCTAACGGTACTCTGCATACAAAGCAGAAAACTCTCGACAAATTTCTAACGGAAGCAAAAAGTTTTCCCAACATTATGTGTTCCCCCGACTTTCGGATGCAAGCACGGATATTGTGGCCGGAAACGTTGCAACTTCCCCCAAGCAGGCAAGGGGGATTAAGGAGAGGGGTAGCCCCCAAAAGTCATAATTATATGTATGCACATGAGCTGCGTACCCACTTCACCATTTACAACTTCCTTGGGGCACAAGCATGGACCCCAACCCCTTGCCCGTTCCCACCTCACCTTCTGCCCGAATGGCTTCCCCGCCCTGACAGCTCCCGTTTAAACGATGACAGCAATTTGCCGCACTTGCCACAGAAACCGCAATTAGTACATTAAATTAATAAGTACAAAGCAATAAAACTTTAATGGTCGTCAGCATTGTATTTGTCTATAGTTGGCACATGGTTGCCCGCTTTGGCGCCTGCCAGCTCGTCGGACCGAGCTCAGAAATGCCTGGAATATTTTTATTGGCATATTTCTTGTTCTTTTTATAAGTCAATTAATATTCGCTGCGCATGGCAAGCGGCAAAGTGATTCTGATTTCTATTTGGTAGCTCGGGCGAGCGATGGTTTCGCAATCGCTTGGCATCCATATATCAACACCTATCGGTTCTCTATAAATATATATACATTCATATACATATACATACATATATGCATATGTGCAGCTCGCAAGGCTTAACAACTCAGTTTTTCGGCCGTGTCGAAATTTTGATGTTCTTTACGAAAGTCAAAAATGTGTTCATTATTTTTCTGTGATATGTCGAATTGATATCATTGAAACGCAAATCGATTGATTTATTGGGTTCCACCAAATAAGTTGAGTAAATATCTTTTTACCTTTGCTATTTACGAATATCAAAGGCTAAAAGTTCACGAACTTATGCTGAAATTGTATAAACACAAGAAGTTCTCCCGATTAATTGTTTACTACATTGTAACCCAATTTCGACATGAAAAACTGTTTATAGAGTTACACAAAAGATCTTTCTGTTGCGGCTTTGTTTTCTATTTTATTGTTTACATTTAAGTATCTAAATTTAGAGTGGAATCTAAGAATTTCAAATAATGTTTGAAGGATAAAATCATGACATTGAAGGCTGCAAAGACATTTCTTGATGTGCAATAAAAATTATTAAGTAAATAAGTCATTAAGGAGCCTCGTAAAAAAGCATATGAATTTCTCCTGACGTCTCTCTCACGACTTGATCTCTTTCTAACTATATGCATACATACATATATGCCATCTCTTGTTCTCCGGGCACTGGGAAAAGCAATTAAGACGAACGATTTTGCGAGACGACGGCGCAGCGTCGTTTAAGACGATTATTTCATTTAAGATGGTGACATTCATTTGCATATCAATGTGGCGGTTGAGGGTATTTAAGACTCTGTGTGTGAGTGTGTGTGTGTTTTCTGAGTGGTTCGCCCTCTCCTCCATTGCATGCATTCCACACTGATCCCAATTTCAAATTTGATAGTAGAAATATTTAATTTTGAAAATTATGCCAAAAGAAATCTCTATTTCAATAGGTATAAATGATCCTTGGCTGTTAAAACATTATGATATTGCAATTTGAATAGCAATCCTATTTTAGGAACTTTTATATAATAACAATAAATAATAACAAAAATAATTCAAAAGTGTTTACAATATTTGTTTTTTGGGATGTGTCTTGATAATAAAATGCTTGTAAAATTATTTTAAGCATTTTGGCAACACAATAAAGTGGACGAATAAAGTGTGTTAAAGAAGTGCAATATCGCAAGCACTTGATACATTGTTCTAATCGTTTATGCCTTATATCCCCAGCAACATGTAAACGTCAGCAAAGCTTTTCAATTATATTGCATTAATTTATCAATTTAAAAACAGGACCAATGTGAATTGTCTGAAATATTAGTGAAATGTTCAACATTCTTCACGTTAGTGTAAATAGTTTCCTAAGAACAAATAAAATAATAAAATCACTAAAGCTTTGCAAGCACATTAAAGTTTTTGTGAGCTTCTGCTGGGAGTATTCTTTATTCGAGATGTTCCTCTTTTACCGATTTGCCTGTACACTTTTTTATGCTTTTCGCTCAGTGTGTTTTTTCGGTTTGATTGCTACGATTTTCATTACGGTTTACCGGAAATTCCAATTTAGGTAAATGCGCCGTTGACTGCAACAACAACAACAACAACAGCGAGAACAAGAACAGCAAGAGTAGCAACAACAAGAGCAACATCCACAGCGACATTCACATCCACGACGGCACGAAACGGGATTAATGTCTACCCCTGGCGACAGCGACAACGACAAGATCAAGTGGAACATGCAGGCCCAACGCGCAATTGACGTGCAGCTTGAAAGGGGGAGGGCGGGCTCGGCAAGGGGAAGTGGGGATGGGGTAGTGTGGCACGGGAACGAAGTGGAATGGAGGCCTGTCCAAAAAACTGCATCAACAACAACGAAATCGAAAAAACGAACTCATCAGTCTGGCGATCTTTCTGTTAAGCGCCAAACACTCGTCCGATCGGCAAATACTTGGAAACACTATATAGATAGAACTTAATGTGAACGAGGCTCTGAATCATTGTGATCGATTTAAGGGGCATCTGCAGACGTCTACGTGAGAGCAAATATGTATACGTCTGTGAAAGCGTATTTAGTTGCCAATAAATTTCATTGCTCCAAAAGAGGTAAACAAATCGCTGGAAAAGTATTTTTAATGGAAAATCGAACTATTAATAGACAATTCAAAATATATATTGGTAGTGTATATGCATATGTCAATAGAGACCAAATATTTTCGATTCCAAATATAATGAGGAATAAATAAACCCAAAATCAACTAGGATTCCTTAATTTTATCGTATTCAATAACAAATAGGCAACAATGAATAGGTAATGCACTTCCTTCCTTCCCCTGCAATATTTGACTCACTTTGTGTGGGGTCTATGACGCATTTATTTACTCTGAAAAAAAAACTATAAAGAGATCCCATAATCTACCATATGCCACGTAAAAATCGTATTGAATTCGCACTTGCAAGTCACCAAAAATGCAATCGAAGCGTTTCTCAGAAAATTAACGATATTGTTACGATTTATTAGATCGTTTCATTGCACGTTTGCCACACACGCACACACACTTGACTTGGAACTCAATGGCAATGAAATGTTTTGCAATCGAACGGGACGAAATCAAATAAATCAATTGAGGCGTTCTCGAATTTGTCAAACGACCATTACAAGTTTATTGAATAACTGAAATCGCGACGCGTGTTTGCAAGTGGTCGTCATGAAACTTATAATAAATACAATCGAAAATAACAGAAACGATACACGAAATTATCGGAGAGTCAAGTTTTGTGCGACGCAACAAACGATTCGTTTGTAAACAATTAAAATAATTTGCTATCAATCGAAATGCTGAAGCACAATTTATATTGACTTTCAAAGAGCGTCAAACACATAAAGAGAGAGAGAGAGAGAGAGAGAGAGAGAAAGAGAGAAGAGAAGGAGAGCGAGTATGAGAATGAGAGACCGAGAGTGTGTGCAAAGAGAGACAGCTTTTGCTAATTAATTTATTATGAATTTGTGTTGGCATGCGATTTTTTTATTTTCCTAGGAAAATTGGAGCAATTGCCAAGAGAGTCGAACAAAGGGAGAGGGAGGAAGAGAGAGAGAGAGAGAGGAGGACTAGCAAAAATGTAGCACACCAATCAGCTGATCGTCACATCGTGATACACACACACAAGGGCGGGCGAGAGCGAGACAGCGTAACATATCGCAACAGCTGCCAAGTAAACAGCACGCATACGCAACGTTGTACGAGGCGTAACTCGTCGTCGCGTCGCCCACTTGCCTGTCTGCCTTGCATTCTTATTTGTGTTGTGTTTCATTTAAAACATAATTAATCATGCACCAGACTTTGCTCGATTTTTCGTGAGAAATTTCTTTGTCGCCTGCAATTCTCATAGATCGCAAAAAAAACAGTATTTTTCCCCGTCCGTCTCTTCCCGTGCTCTTTTCGATTTTCTGCAAGCGGCAAGCTGACATTTGTGTCAATTTCCACAGACTTTCACATGCTCTTATCGCGACCGAATTCAACGTGTTTGGTATGTGTGCCAAAACAAAAAATGTTTTATGTGGGTGCACCCCAGTGCGACATGGCACCGTGGCACGTTTTTCGCTACTCGCCACATTATGTATGAATATATAAATAATTGTCGACAAGCGCATAAAACCATCAATGAGATCGTCAACTTGTTGGCTTTCTAGGTCTAGCGACAGCAACTAGAACGCGTCGCTGCCTCGACAATTCCTATGCAAATGCCCAACAATTAAAATGTAATTCGTAGTTGTCAACATCGTGTAGTGTCTTGTCACACTCGAACATGCAGACTTTTGAATTTCTACAAAGCATTTATTAATTTGTTTGACAATCAAATTGTTTAATGCTTTTTTTCATAAAATAAATTACTAATCCTTATCAGACATTAAAAATGTGCTTATGTCTTTTCCATAAAAGTGTGTTGAAAGATCAAGGTGAAATATGTACATATGATATAATAATATGTTAAAATCCACTGCACGAGTACAAGAAGAAAAATCAATCAACTGTAGTCGAGCAGTCTATACTCGCTACCCTAACTTCATTTTTTTCGATCAGTAACATTATTTGTTTTATCATGATCTTTAATATCAGTTATGTATTCAATCAAAGCCTAGCTTTAAAAATCAATCCGATTGTATACAGCAAGAAAGTTGTATCTTTAAAATTTGAAATCGTTTTTGTTTTTGTCGTGGTAAAGACTTTTAGAAACTTGTTAGAGTCTTATAGTCCCCAAGATTCAGGTTATTATACGGATGTAATATTTCCAATATTTATATAATATAAAACTATAAAAATATACATATAAAATATCATCCAAATCGGAACCCTATAACATATATCTGGCATATGAACAATCTGCCGTAATGGGGGTTTTGTATGATTTGAGAAATAACTGAACTTATCAGTACCAATCAAAGTTACACATAATATTCTTCATCATTATATATCATATATCAGTAAAGAAACGATCGGAGGATAAATAAAACTGCAAGGGTATAGAACCTTCGGCATGTTGAAGGTAGTCTTCGTTCTCTTTTTTTTTGAGATTTGAAAAAAAATATCTATCCTAGATACGTAAGAGTTTTTATTTGACTTTCAACATTAAAAATATGAATTTACACACTAATTAATTAATTTATTTAATGTCTATTAAAAGCAGGCAACTAAAATATATTGATACATAATTTGATTTTAATCAACAGTACAAAAAAACCTAATATAAAATTGTATGTATTTTAATTGCTTTACAATACAATATATAGGTATTTCTATTTAATCTAGGATAATAAAGAACTACCCACTTCAAAATTTTTTACTCAAGATTGGGGAAACCCAGAAAAAGCCAATCAGAAGAAAAGTAATTCAACAAGAAAAATTAACAAATAATTTTCTTGCAGGTAATAACTGAAAACATGTCATTATTATTATTATTATTATTATTATTATTATTATAGGGCCTCGACATATGTATACAATCTGCGGGTGCATCACAAATTCCGGACCATATACCGTTGAGTTTTACTTGTTTAGGGGAGCGTGTGCCACGATCGTTAAGCAGAGAATGCGTTGGACATGCGCAAAATTCAATCGATGTCGAATTCCAGCAGCCAAAACGAAACGAAGCACAACAAACAACGACAATAACGAGCAAATCGAACAACAATAACAACATTGTTCCAGTGCGAGAGAGCGGAAAGAAGCAACAAAGAAGGCAGAGAGAGAGGGAGAGAGAAAGAGAGAGGGAGAAAGACTGTGTGTTTACGTGTAGAAGTGCGTGGAATATTAATTTAAGTTTGCGCTTAGTTTGATTTCTTCCCTTTGGACAATCCACACACAGTCGCAACAAGTGTTTTGCGATGTAAAGACAAACGCGCGTCTCAAAATACAAAAACAGAACAGACCTAGAAAGAAAAGATTTGCCGATAGTTTTATACTCTTGCAAATTTGGATATTATCTTCATCAAATATTCCTATAATAGTTAAATATAACGATAGAGAATTCTATTACATTGTTTATTTTAATTTTATAAGAACTCTAATTTCGTTATGATAATTTGTATTGATTATTCCTATACATGCAAGGTTTTAACGTATTTAATGAAAAGCAAAGATAGTACGTCATTTACAATATAATTGTCTCTAAGATAAATTAATAAATAAAAGAAATCTTTCCACAGAAACCTCATTTTGGCCGATTGCTGCTTAGATGGCTATAAATAACAGTGGTCAGATTATCATCGTCAATCATATCAATCAAATTACTTATAAACATAAGAAACTACACATTTGGTTGCGATATCTTGAATAAAAGCAATTATCGGCCGATAGATTAAGCGATCTGCAAGAGTTCCTCAGTTTGCCAAATGTTATCTTGATAACATTGCAAAATAAGTATAAACACACAGACACCGCTTGATCAACTCCCGTTTTGTTTCTGATTCTGAATACATACAAGTATGTCTCCCAAGGTGCGTTACAAACATCTGGCCAGATTAAATATACCCTCTACAAGGGTATAAAAACAGACTCCAATAAAAGAGCAGGCAAACGATGAAATTCAAATTCGAATTAAACGCATTCCAGAGAAGGGTTAAATCGGCCAACCGACTGCCCGCCCGATCATTCCGATTGGCCGGCAGAGCCTCGACATGCAAAGCGCGTAGGCGAAAGCGAGATCAGCGCCAAGATTAAGAGGAGTAAATGGCAGGAGATGGTGGAGGAGGAGGATAGCGAGAGTGTGATTGCAATGTGTGTGTGTGTGAGGGGCAGGCATTACATAAAGGAAAATGCCTGCAGAAATGTGCATACACACACACACACAGACACATGCACACACACATCCACATATGCAAGAGTATTTGCGCCCTCTTTGCAGTTAAGACACGCATCTTGCATATTTCGCCTTGATGTTGATCGACAGTTTGACATTTGATGTCGTCGCCGCCTGCCAAAGGAAGGCGGGCTTTCGCTGTATTTGTTTTCGTTTATTTCGTTGCTTTGTTTTTGTTTTCTTTATCTTGCCGCCTAATTTTAGCCCATACATAGTACTTACTAGTAATAACAATAACAACTAGAAGCGCAGCAAAGAGTTGGCGTATTGCGCAAATTCCGACACTAGATGGCGACACTGTATGATTTATTTGTACAAACAAATATGGGTACATTCGTACATATGTATGTCCGTGTGCGTGTACAAAAGTATGCCAGAATGTACACAGAAAGAAAGAAATACACACTGAAAGACGGACAGATCAAATTCAATCACGGACCGATTTTACTCGACATTTTCCGTATATTCGGTACGCGCACGTCGCTCTCGGCCCGCCAAACGTTTCCAAAGCAAAACGAAAATTAAATAGTCGCTGGGCTAACGCTGCCACAGAGCCGAACAGCCCCAGCACAACAAACCGCACAGAGCAATAAAAATAAAAGCAGAGCAAAGGCGCACTGAGAAAAAGTTTGGCGCGCTTTGGGCGACGCGCGTCGCTCATCATTTGCATTTCTCTTTGGTGTGAAGAGCAAAGCTCCGGGCGAAAGAGAAACGTGTACTGCGTGGGTTGGTATGGATGTAATAGTGTTTGTGAACAAACCCATTGCGATTGGAAAACCTGGCTAAGTATCTCAGTCCATCTAAATCAGCAAAACAATTTCCTTATAAATCCCAATATGGCTGTAAGTTTCATTTAATAGCGTGTTTTGGAGTAAGTTTCAGACACTAAGCAATTTTATTCATTATATAAAATAAAAATCAATATTTCATTTTATGCAGTGTATTCATTTCTTCAAATTAATTTCTTAAATCTTAACGGCACGGGCAGACGCGTAGTGTGATTTCGTTTTACAACACTGAAAAGAAGTGCTAACAAGTCAATGAAACTGAAATCACTGTAAAATATCTGTGACTGGTTAGCCAAATTCAAAAAATTTATTGACTATTAAATAAAAAATATAATACAATATAAATAAACATGGATAAAATCAATCAATCAATGGTATTAAGTGGGTAAAGTAATTATCAATTGGTCAACAGCCAACAGAAATGTTAACGTTGTGTGTGGATTAACATTAACAGTAACAGATAGAAGAGCACTCACGCACACATGTGCGGGGCAGCAACAGCTGTTGGAAGAGGAAACTATGTCTGTGGTTTTGCTGCAAAAATTCTTTCACTTCGTACGTATTTTCTGTTTGAGATTTAAAACCAATTATCGGCATTTAAATACTGCCGCGCCACAAATAAATAATGACATCAATTTAAAGTTTAAAATCAAGGTAAATCACGCGAAAGTGCCGCACATGAATTAGCTTTGGACAAAAATAATAAAATTAAATAAATTAATGAGATTTTTTGGGCGTGATGTAATCGCGCAAGTGTGAGTGCCACGACTGCGCCATCTATTGTCCCTAAATGTCAAATGTGCGTATTTGTACTCGGCAGTTTTGTGCAAAAATAGAGCTCGGGTTGCCGGTGCGGTTTGTTTATTATTGTGTTTGAACTTGAGGTTATGTGCAGCATTCTGGAATATAAATAAAACACAGACTTATTAGTTGGGTAAAATCTTATGAGACGACGACTGGGCTATTCAACAGTATTAATGCCAACGGTTTGAGCGGCACGTGCGTGTGAGCAGGACGGCTTGTATATGCTGCCTGGAAGCTCTGCCGGGTTGCCACTCTAATAAACAGTGAATTGCAGATTTTGCCAATATTTAATTTTACAAATAAAAAAACCCGCTACATTTGTTGTAAAAATTGTGTTAAACTATTTTCAAAATTACTTTGTGTCAAGAGTGCAAGGCGCTATTTTGTAAAAAGTAAACATAACATTATTTTCTCTGCCGGCACTCTGGCAACGCTGTGGCGCTCTCTCACTCTCCTGAAGACTTTTTCCTAGAGCACATGTGCCAGGGCCAATTGTTGCTCAAGCTAACAAGTTGTAAACCATTTTGATTTGTTTGCACATAAACAATAACAATTGTTTGCTTTTCAGAGCACAGGCACAGGGAAGTTGAGCTATGAACAATCAGGATTATGGCGGCATCCGATGGATACAGCAGCACGCATCTGCGGTCGAGTCAGAGGTTGATATGTTGGAAAACGGCGCACCCGATAATGAGGTGACTGCCGCCTATTTGGTGACTGGCAATGCAACCGACGAGGATCTCGACCAAATGGCGGCCGAGAATCTTATATTCATGGCGCGCGACGGTCAGCTAAGTGAAATTATAGCGGCCAACGAAGGCGGTGGCGGAACAGTCCTAATCACAGACACCGGCACTGTGTATGCAGAGTCATTTGATGATGATGCACAGGTCGTAACCGAGGAGATCATCACCGATGATTGGGTGCAGCATCAAGGCGCCGAACGGTGAGTTGTTCCTGCTTATATTTCCCAAATTATTGGATAAAGATTTCTCCTTACCTGTAGTGTGGAAATCGCTGCAGAGCAGATAGCTGGAAACTCAAATTCGCTGGAGCTACTAGATATGGAACAGGATGAGTACACGGCGTTACGCCCCTATCCGTGTGACTTCTGTAGTCGTCGTTTCCGTAAGAAAGCCAGCCTCAATAATCATATGTTGGCACATCAAAACGACCGTCCGCATCTGTGTAAACTGTGCGGGGCACGATTTTCACGTCGCGCCGAACTGATCAGTCATTTTAAGGCACATGCTGAAGCCCAGGATGGAGCCGATGCGGAGGCCGCGGCAGCAGCTTCAATTAAATTTGAGCCACAACAGCAGCAACATCGACAAGTGGATGATCACTTCTACGAACAGGAGTGGCCAATGTATCAGGAGCAGGATCACGAGCAAATACAGGAACAAGGACAGCAGCTTGAGCAAGAGCATTTATCAGTAGCCAGTCAAGTTGTCCAACAGGCTAGCTATGCTTCCGTCAGCTCTGTGCAAGCTCCGACAGCAGCGCGGGGACGCATTAGTCGTCTCAAACCCAAGGAAGAGACCACACAGTACATTGTGATTTCCGAAAAGCAGGCAGCAGACGATTTGCAACAGTATATGAATTGCGATGAACTGCAACCACCCCTAGCTGACGGTGCTACGTCAAGCGATGCGATGCACGCCATGGACAGCCAAGCTGTTGAAGCTACAGATGCCTCTCGCTTTCCGGTGTTGGATGACAGCAAACCCTTTGTTTGTCAACAGTGCGGATTGGCATTTGCTCGCGAGAAGGCGCTTGTCTCGCACATTAAGGTAAAGTCTAGTTTGGCAATCCACTGGCTCAGAAAGATGTGATAAATGTATTTTTCTAATAGAATCATCGAATGGACTCTCCTTTCGAATGCAATCAGTGTCAGGAGATGTTCTGTGATAACTACAGTCTGCAGGAGCATCAGAAAACACATCAGTTCGAGGAGAGCAGCTCAGAGTACGATCCACCTTCGGCGGGTGAGGAAAGTGCCAGTGAATCGGAGCCAGATCAGCTTTACGGTGACTTCTACTGCAGCGAATGTGGTATTTCGTTTCATCGACAAGATCTGTTGCGCCGGCATGCTAAACAACAACATAAGCTGAGCAACGTGGGCAGTGTTGCGGCTGCTCATCACACAGCGGATGTGGAGGGCAGTGCCGATGCGGAGGCTGATAATGCCAAAGATGCCCCACACTGTTGTCACACCTGCGGTAAATCATTTCCCAGCGCACTGGAACTACTTGCTCACGCGGAGATCCACGCACGATTTCCACCATTCAAGTATGTCATAAAGTACAATAATATAAGCAATATGGTTTTAAATAATGTTTGACGACTTACAGGTGTGTCTTGTGTGGTATCAGCTTCTACGAGGAACAGGCCATCAAACGGCATCTGCACACTCGCCACCCGCACGAGCTCAAGCCAAACTCATGCGTGCTGTGCGGCAAGGAGTGTCGGGATCGCAAAGCCCTGATCAAGCACGCCTGGGATCATTCGCGTGAGAAGTGTCACTCGTGCTCAAAGTGTGGTAAGAATTTTCACAACAAAGCCCGCCTGAAGCGCCACATGGCCTCGCATCGCGACAAGTCGGTGGTGTGCGAGGTGTGCCACGAAGAGTTTCCCGATGGGCGTACCCTTTCCAATCATCGTCATTCGCACAGCACAACCTCGCCGGGGAAACTGTTTCCCTGCCACGAGTGCGGAAAAACCTTCGGCTCTCGCAGCTCGCAGCAGATTCATGTGCGCATTCATACGGGAGAGCGTCCTTATGGCTGCCGGTACTGCTGGAAGGCCTTCGCCGATGGCGGTACACTGCGCAAGCATGAGCGGATTCATACGGGCGAGAAGCCTTATGCCTGTAGCGTGTGTCCGCGAGCTTTCAATCAACGTGTTGTGCTGCGCGAGCATATACGCTCACATCACTCGGGGCTCGATACAGTCCGCGGGACGTACCACTGCACAGTTTGCACAGCCGACTTATCCTCATCCAATGAGCTTATTCAGCATCTCATTCAGCACAGCGACACAAACACAGCCAAACAACGCCAGCCAATTGTGAGTAGCAGTGGAAATCCCATGTATTCAATCTAATACTCGAGTTTTCTCTAATTTTAGACTGGTCCACGTAAGTACAAGCGACGAAGGAAACTGCAACCACATGAAATTGCACACATGCGTGCCGAGAACAAGGATGGTGACGAATATGCCAGCGACATGGATCGCTGTGACCTAGATGTGGAGAATGTGGATGATCTCTTTGACGGAGCTGAAGCCCCGCCACCCAAAAAGGAGAAGCGAAAGCGGAGTGCTCCCAGCCACGCGAAGGCAGTGGCAAATGGCGTTGGAGGACATGAGCCTAGCACGGCCTCTACAGTCAAACAAGTAAACAACAATCCAGATCGTCTGTGGGATGAGAAATTTTCACAGTCGAACGGCAACGCGACTGGCGATGGTAATGGTCAGGTCGGTGATGAAGCATACAAAGGGTTCTACCAAATTGATTCTCTGCTGGTTGTTAATGACACAACGCTGCAACCCGTGTGCTCATCCAGCAGTACCAACACGTCAAAGACGCGCCGCAGCGGCAAGCAGCCGGCACCGTCATTGATGCAGACGAACAATGACAACAAGTCAATAACGGCGGAAGCAGGGGTGTCATCAGCAGCCAGAACAGCATCACCTCGTGGTGACGACTGTACCAAATCGAACGCTACCTCAATTTCAACAAACAGTCGCAGCAGCAGCAGAAAGAAGACTGGCAAGGCGGGCAAGAGCTTGGGAACAACCGCCTCAACTTCCAACAGCAGCAGTAGTGCACGCCCACGCATGATACACACGGAAAAGTCACGTGTGTCACAGGAAAATGCATCGAAAAAGGTCGGCCGGGGCCGTGGTTATGTCACGCGCACGAGCACCAACGAGACCAGCCAGCTGGGTCTGGTTAAGTCGAGCAGCGTCGCCAGTTCGCGCATTGTGGATGACTATGAGATAATTTCACCTGCCTTACAACCCCCCAATCAGATTAGTTCTAGTCCATTGCATATTAAGCAGGAGCAGGAACAACAGCAACGCGTGCAGCTCATGTACGATGACACGCATCTGTTGATTGATGCAGGACTGTTGCGTGAGAAGACCTACGAGAAGTTCAATCCTAGCATAGTCAATGATCTGGAGGAGATTCTGCGTAGTCCGCTCAAGCACGATCGCAACGCTCGGCTGCGTTTCACCAGCGAATCATCGACAACACCACAATTTCTGCCCGAGGAGGAACAGAATCTGATAAAAATTGAGCCCACGTCACCGGATTTGCGTGAAATGGTTGAGAGTCAGCAGCGCGTTACATCCGCAGGACATGGAGCCACACCTACCACTTCATCATCGTCAGCCCGCACATCACGGCACCTGCGTCAGCTCACTGCCAACTCCAGTTTTCGGGCGACAACAAAGCGCGGCAGCAGCAGTAACAGCAACAAAACCGTTTCCGCCTCCAGCTCCAAAAAGTCAGCATTGTCCTCGTCGACCGCTGTTACAGCCAGCAAAGCCAGTTCGTATCTCAATTACGGCGTCGACTCCTACAACGTGAGTAGCGGTACGAATGCCAGCTCATCGGACGTAAGCTCCGGGTTCTTCTCCATCTCCGAAGTGGTATCCGCAGCAGATGCTGCCGATGCCGCAGCCAAAGCGGCAGCGGCCAGCAAATCTGAGCGCAGGACGCGATGCTTTGAGTGCGAAATGTGCTCCGCCAACTTTCCAGACCGCGCTCAGCTGCTGGAGCATGTGCACATACACATCTGAAAGGAACTATCAAATGGAGAGGGACTTATAATTGGAACTGTTCTGTAGCGCATGTTAGTTCTCCCCCACAGATGAAAATACTTTACTAAATCTTAAACAGAAACAATAAACTAATAAGTAAGTTGTTCTTAAGTTTCTCTCTTGCAGGGACAAGCGTATTTTTTGAAATATTTACTTAGAAAATTCAATTGCAAATTGAGTAAATTGTTATGCGGGTCGACTTATAATCATATGTATGTGTGCATATATATGTAGTTATATGTATATATATGGATGTATAAAACACACTAACTGTACCATAGAAACATCGAAAGATCGTTGAATAATGCGTTATTTAAACTGCATAAAGAGCATAGCTTTAAGGCTTTTTAAATTTGTACCTCACTTTTGTTTTGAAGAATTGGTATGCTGAAGTAAATAAATCCAAAGTGGTTTTCAATTAACCTGAAACCTATTTCTTTGCAATGCGTGGAACAAGACAATACTGATTGATTGCTGACATTCGACGATTACAGCATATGTTATCAGTGTGTGGTGTACATATTGTTTATGCTGTTGACATTGTCATTGAAAGATCTTGAACTTCAGTGTAATATGTACTTATTTCGAATACGCTCAACATGACGCTATCGACTAGTTGCTCCACTGTGATTGTAAGCGAACAGTTCCGACACTCGATGATGACAATTTCCATTATTTGCGATATGACAACGAGTAGTTCGTTCTCAATTCAACAACAATACGATATGAGTCAGCTCTGGAAGTACGATACATTGCCAGATACAGATACAAATGTATCTCTGTGTGCGTTGCTTTACATACATATGTGAGGGGCGTCCACCCATATCTGCTTGCTTTGTTGTGACTAGTATCTCGCGCTCTCAGAGAGAATACCACTCAAAATCTCTCGCTCTCGATGTTCGTGTGTGTGTATGCGTGTGTCAGTCAGCGACGCACACAAAGAAGGCCAACGGACGCACACACAGGCAGTCGACTGTACAAGCTGTTTCAGTGCGCTCAGTCATCGCCGCATTACAAAACAAAGCGATATTAAAGTATAAAAGTTGTTGTTCCCAAGTGGTTCTTGTTATTATTGTCTTGTCCCGACACGCATATCAGGTACTTTCCACACCTGGAACCAAATCAACATATGTAACTGCATATCTGTTATGTGTTATCAGTTAATTTTACTAGTAGTTTTTTCTAGAGAACATGAGCGACCAACGCGGCCCTATCTGTGGAGGCATTTCTGAGGAACTGCAGGGTGAAAATTTGCAGGAAGCCCTAAACCTGCTGGAGAAGTCTTTGGCTAATTTGGCTAGCGGCGATGGACCCGAATTTAAGTAAGCTATAATATGTTTATTTCTACGAAACGCAACATTCATGTCTCACTATCCTTTCCCTCTCTGCAGAGTTGTCAAAGTAAAGTCCGTGACGTCGCAGGTAGTTGCCGGCACACTATACCACCTTAAGGTGCAACTTTCTCAGGGGGATAACATCAAGGATAGCTATGTAAAGATCTGGTACCGTCCGTGGCTGCAAGAAAACGGCACCAACATTAAAATCAATTTTGACGGGGATGAACAAACCATCGAGAAAACATTCTAACTAAACTATTAATGGCGTGTGAACAACAAATTAATTTTATTACGAATACAAATTTTTATACGATGTTGATTAATTAATAATACCCTGTAGATATAATTCACTTTGTGTATAAAAGGCAACCTCTGCTTGGTTGGTGCATCAGTTTACAGGCTGAAATGTTAACTATTAGGTTTGTCTATCTTGTAGCTACAATTACAGTTGTAATTGCTGAGAGTAATTCGGATCTTGATGGTGCCAGCGAGTTGAGAGTAGCCCATCAGGCAGCCTTATTTGGTCTCACTGATGAAAAAGGAATTGAGTACATTGAGTATATATACCATGATATATTCTTTGCTAAATATTTTTTAATTTCAGTAGAGAGAATCAGACAATAGCTCAAGGTATAACGTATTTTTTAATAATTTTTTCTTGATTTTATTAGTTATTTTTTTATATTAAACAGTGGTGGTGTCTGTGGCAGCAGATAATGATTCAAATCAGTAAGTGAAATCCCTCGCTCAAAATCTCGAGAGAAAGGAGTTTGGTATCGTTCTATTTGATTACAGGATGGATTATAATCATAGGGATTACGGGGAGGAAACCGTTGAGGAAGTTTCTGAGGAATTGGTGCTTACCAAAACGCGCCTTCAGCCGAACGTGCGACTAGAGAAAGTTCAACCCTCTATAGATAAAACACTTGAATAGGATCCATGCATGTGAAATACACATTAAACAGTTAAAAATTAATTATTTGTTATGTATTCAATCATATTTATTGTAACTTTTTAGCTACTTTTTTCTAAATGTACATATAAAGGCTGACAGGGTTCGGCAGTAAACCAGTTTTTAGTTCACAATGCACACGCTGTTTTTGTATTTAATGGGTATCCTTGCAGTAGGCTGTTTGACAGTCGCCCAAACTGAGAGTGTTCCTTTTGTTGATGGTCCAGCCGAGCTGAGTGGACTCGAGCTAATATCGGCTATGGAGTACTTAGACGAAATGCTAGTTAAGCTCGCTGATGCTGCTGATTCCAGCTATATGTACATATATAAGATAAGAAAACCTTTCAAAAATCAAATTTTTATGTTTTTCCCATATTTGCAGAAGTGGTAAAGTAACCAGTGTGACGCGTCAGGTTATTTCAGGTGTGTTATATTACTACAATGTAGAACTGGTCACTGAAATGGTTACGAAACAATGCATAATTGTGATAAAAGATCAGACCTGGATCCAGGACGGCGAAACCGAAATCAGAATCAACTGCGAGGGCGACGATACCGAAATAGAGGCTACTTTTTAAGTAACTCTAATGTAAAGAGTTTTTGCATGTTCAAAATTAGTTTAACTTAGTTTTGTATCATCGTTTTAATCTCTTTGAAATCCAATATAAAATGCATATAAAAGCCAAACTTGATGCCACCGGTATTATTTCATAGTCGGACATGGGCTGCGTTGGGTTCCTCTGTTTGCTTATTCTAGTAAGCTCCATTCAAAATGCAGTTGCCAACACCAATGTTCCTGACGATGGCTTGCAGGACTTATACGAAGGGCAACGGGAAATCGCCACTGATCTTTTGAACAAAACACTTAGTAAACTGCTTAATGAGGATGAATCTATTTACAAGTAAGCGTGCTTGGTTCTGTTTAGAATATTTCCCTTAAGTTTTTTTTTCAAGATCTGTCAAAGTGATCAGTATGAAGGGCGAATACATATCGGGACTTGAATTTTACTATATAGTGGAATTGACTCATGGCTCAAAGCATACGAGAAATTGTACAGTCAACATCATGGAAAACAATTCGCACATTGTCATCAAGTGCAACGGCAGTAAAACTGAGGTCGACCAAACTGTTAAGTTTACCTGATATCTATATTGCTGCTCGTGTCACCGATTTTGTGCAAATTAATTTTTACTGATGGGGCTTATTTATCATGAAATTAGGTGATCGAATTCATTGCACGTGGCTTCTGCCTTTTTAATTTGAACAAAATTGGTGATAGAAGCACATATTTAACCTTTACCACATTTGGACATGAATTCTTATACTAAGTAGGTTTTAGTTGCCTAATCAATTATAATAAAAATATTAAATATTGATATAAACATTAAAAATATTAGTTTAATAAATTTCCCATAATAAACAAAGAGTAGCTGTACAATATCTATATAAATAATTTTAGATCCCTTAAACTTGAGATGGTAAAACACAAAAAATCTCGAAAGTTAAATATTAATAGTTAATATTAAACTAATAATAATTTTAAACACAAGTTAAATTGTATGTGATGGTGATCGGAAAAATAGATTATATCACTGGAAATGTTGTTGTATTGAAATGTGAAAAGTTTTAACGGTTGCAAATAAAAACAACCCATAAAAACTTTATTTAAAAAACACGCTTAATAGTTTCCAAAAATTAAAAGTTGTTCAAAGATAAGAAAAAACTTGCATATTCTTGTTAAGATTGTTTTATATAATTAAGAATCACAGTTGAGTGCATTGATTCTTGGCCTTTGAATTCTTATGTCGCCCGATACCAGTATCTCTATGTGGTCATTGCACTCTCCAGCTGTGACCTATTCTACGTTTATTTTGCGCTAGAAAACAAAGAAAGATGTTGGAGCTACATACATACGTGTATATTCAATTTTAAGACGATTCTTCTGATGACAGCTGATATTCAGCTTTATAGTCATTGACATGTCTTTTGTCAACTAGGGCTACATGGATAAAACCTGCTTATACGTGTACTGTTATGTGTGTCACCATGTTTAGAAAATTCGAATAACTAGATTAATAGGGGTCTAATATATTGCATCTAAATCATTGCATCTGAATAACAATTACTACTCACACCTAAAATTAATTTTGTTTGCTTTAACGTCGTTCAATTATTTTATTTTTATTATATTTATATATTTTTTTCATTGAATTTTGTCTTGTGATTCCGTTCTGAAATTTAATGGGAAATTATTTAATTATCAGCCTTTATTATTTTACTTTTCTATATCATATATATGTAATACATACAAACATTCTTATCTGCAGGAATTAAATTCTTTCGTCTGTTTTGAGCTTGGCAATTGTTTTTGAACTGAACTTCCCATATCCCAAATCGTAATATAAGATATGAACGGATTCAGAAGCAATCCCAATATAAACTCAACTTGTCGATTATTTTCATTTTATTATCTGAAATTGTGTATCTCTCTCTGGGGTTAGGCTAAAACTGTTACAAAACTAACTTATTATTGAAATAATACACAGGCATACATATACTACAAGTATAGTATAAATGTGGTGGATTTTCACTTGTTTGTGTGTGAGTGCAAGTAACGCAATTAACGGCATGAGCCATGTCGAAGTGCGAATACAAATAGAGTTCTCTTATACATGTATAAGTGTTTAATTTACGGATTTGCTTTGTTAAGTTGATGTGAAACAAACAAATAGCAATTACAAAAAGATTCTAATTGAATGTAAAAACACGATAAACATGATTATAGTGCCAAAACCCCCTGAAAACATTTCCAGCATACATATTCAAAATAGAATTTACATAATAGACACGATTAGATTCAGTCAACGAGTTCTTCAGTTCGTTTGTTTGAGTGCTTTCTATCCCAGTGCTCACTCAACAGAGTTCAATGGAAACGGCACAGCCGAAACACTCTTTTGTATGGCGATCTGATCGTGGATCTTTCTTCGTGTGCCTATAAAAATTGCCGCAGCAGAGAGACATTTTCAGTCAGAGATCATACTCCGAGTCGAATAGAAGAATTTGCTGAACATGCTGTCTATGAAAATCGTTTTCGTTCTGGGCTTGGCCCTCACTGTTGTTTCGGCTCAGTCTGGTGTTGCCGGTGGAATATCGCCCCTCTCTGGTGATGATCTTAAAGAGGCTGAGGGTGTTTTAAACGCTTCCTTGAATAAAATAGCCAGTGGCTCTGACGGTCCTAGCTACAAGTGAGATTAAAAAATTCAAAGTTTCTACATATTTACTATCAAAGAGGTTTTCTACAGATTGGGCAAAATAATTTCGGCCAGTCATCAGGTGGTTTCGGGTAGCCTATACCGCTACGAGGTGGAACTTGTGGAGGGAGGCTCCACTAAGAAGTGCAATGTGCAGATCTGGTCGCAGCCCTGGCTTGAGAACGGTGTTGAAGTTACCTTCGACTGTCCTGATGGAAAGGTCGTCAGGAAGCATAGCGCCTAAAGGGTCTGATTCATTATGAAATACGAATGTTGCGTGTCAAATTAATAAAAAAATATATAATACAGTAACAAACTTAAAAAATTTGGTTGATTAGTTCCAAAGATTGCTTTCTTATTATCAACGGTTTGCTGCGGTTGAAATTAATGTGTCGTAAAGTTTAAAGTACATTAAAAGATGCGTTCCATCTACATTGATATTGAGTACACACAGCTATATATCAAATGTATTCGTATATTTTTGCTGGGTTAATTACGGTACATTATGATATATTACAAAGTTTCAGCTTACTTTTAGAGAAACACAGATCTTTTGTTTGGAAATTATTATTGTCAATCCACTTCAATCTGGATACTGGTAACAAATTAATTTTAGTCACGTAAAAAATATAAATATATTAAACTTTATGGCAAAGCTATATTCAGTTATTAAAATGCATATTATTTTCCTTTAACCATATTCGTTTCTTATCGTGGTTTCGACGGTCTGTTCAAAAACCTATTGAACTGTTCATGTTAATATATAATTTACATAAAAAATTATCATGCTATGAGATGAGCATCTGTTTGTTAACAAATCTCTTATACCCATAAAAATGTTTATTGATTTCGTTCGAGGTATTGTTTTAGTGTGACTCAAGAGATCAAGTTACATATCTACATTTAGATATTTAGAAATAAATAATTGCTTATAGCACCTTTCTATGAAAACCCCCTTCTACAATTTACACATTTACTTTACTTAATGAGTATTTGAGTTTGTTCCAATGTGATTATTCGTATTGAGCGAGAACGCTACGCAAACACTCACATCTACTCAGGCATACATAGAAACGATAAGCAAAGCACTCAAAACGTTCGGGTGACTATAAAAGTCGGCATAGCGTTAGAGTTCACTCAGTCAAAGATCGAGCTACGAATAGAAGAGAAGAGATTGTAAAAATGCTATCAATTAAAGTTATTCTTGTTTTGAGCTTAGCTCTGACTGTTACTTCTGAACAGGTATGTGAAGATGATGTTAGCTATAACTTTATATTATAAACAAATCTACAATATATTTTCTGAAAACTAGCTGGTTGGTGGAGTGAAAAACCTCTCTGGCGATGACCTAAAAGAGGCTGAGGGAGTTCTTAACAACTCGTTGATCAAATTAGCCAGTGGGGATGGCCCAAGCTACAAGTAAATCTAAACAAAACTGATAAAACTAGATTGTCATTTATATATAACTATGTTTTTCCAGATTAGGAAAAATTATTTCAGCCACTCGCCAAGTGGTTTCCGGAAGTAAGTACGTCTACGAGGTAGAATTGGTTGATGGCAACAACACAAAGCAGTGCAATGTCGAGATTTGGTCGCAGCCCTGGCTGGAAAACGGTATCCAGGTGACTTTCAACTGTCCCGATGGTAAGGTTGTGAAGACACACAGCGCCTAGAAACCCAATTATGTAAATAATTTGAGAAATTTATAATTAAATGGATTAATTTAATTGTTTCGAGTTTTTTTGGTGAATTTGATCTATGAACACACTTGTGTTTCACTTTTTTGAAAACTTCTGTGTTTATCGGATCGTATTGAGCTTAGTATATGCTCATATATAAAGCTGGAAAATTAAACTCTGGGTTCCAACATTTGAAAAAAAACATAATCTGCGCAAAGTATATATGTAGATAGCTGAGGTCTATTTGTGCTCATCTGGTGAGATGGACAACCGGACAGACAGACGGACATGGCTCAATTGCTAGTGGCTAGTGATCCTGAGTGAGAATATTTATACTTTGTTGAGGCTGCCACGCCTTCTTTTGTCTGTTACATACATTTGCACAAAGTTAGTTTACCTTTTTTTGGCCATTTTCAATGGTCGTCGGTGTAATAAGACTTATAGTTAGAATAGGATATTGTGCTCTGATAAAAAAGGCAGCACGCCTTCTTTTATAGAGAATTTGTATAGACTTGTATCATCAAACTTGTTTTCTCTTATGCTGATGAAGGTAACATTAGCTTAACCGGTTGAATCTAAATGTTCAAATAAATAAATAAAAATATTAAAATTTACATGAAAATAAACAAGCTCTTGTCTCTGCTCTTCTTTTTCTCTTATACTTACGACCTATACCACTAAGCTACTACCTTATACAAATCTATTTCCTTACCATGTGACTGTGTTGAGTGTAAATGCTCTGGAGCAATCTAGCCGACTTATACTCACTCAAAATTCGTGGTTTAAAAAACTTTAAAAGCCACCTGATTTGCTTGATTGTCTTAGTTACTTATCGTAGATCGTATCGTTTAGAAGACTCTTTGGAAGATGTTTTCAATGAAATTAATTTTATATTTTGGCTTAGTCTTGGCCGTAGCATGTGATTCTGATTCCTCAACTGAGGAGGTTAGTGACAAAATCTCGCATAATGTATTTACTATATCTAGTTAATACGTATGTACATTTATGTATTTAACATCAACCTTTAATCTTAGCCTGCAGTTGGAGGTATTACCACACTCACGGGTGATGACTTAGAAGATGCTGAGAAAATTTTAAATGGCTCTCTAAGCAAATTGGCCAGTGGTGATGGACCTAGTTACAAGTAAGTTTAAATAAATGAAGTTAAAATGAAAAAAAAAACTTTAATATAATATAATTGTTTGTTTAGATTGGGGAAAATAATTTCGGTCACTCGCCAAGTTGTTGCGGGAAACAAATATGTTTACGAAGTGGAACTCATTGAAGGCGATAGTACAAAGAAGTGCAATGTGGAGATATGGGCACAGCCCTGGCTAGAAAACGGTATCGAGGTAACTTTCAACTGTCCCGATGGAAAGATTGTGAAGAAACACAGCATCTAAAAATGATTACTTACATACATTATATTGTTTTTTGTCATGAGTCATAGAAATTAAATAGAAGTTTTCCAACTTTTTTAATCTTAGTTTTGTTTTATTTGTTTTTTTTTGTGAATTTATTGAAACAAAACTAGTGTAGTCAGAGTGGTTGATACTGTCATTAACATACAAATTAACATCAATGTATATACAGACTTCGGCCTTAGGATCCGTCTGGCCAATTATAATGGTTGGTTATTAGTTTGTTTTTTTTCTTATCAAATGACATTTACGACAGAGCTACTAATTAAAGTGTATATTGTAGATGTACATTTCTATCTACTATGCTCAATTCATACATTTATGAAAACGCAAGCTTCTCTTTCATAGATATATAAAATATTTTCAAAAACTCCTAAAAGTATTCCACTTTTTTAAAACAAATTTTAAAGAGATATTGATCACCTCACTTAATTTGCTAAGAAACTTCTTAGCATTGGAATTATGGGTAAATATTTGCAAGCTCTCTTGATATTCACAAACTCATTAACATAAAATCTAAGCAATAAGGCAAAAGTACTATAGATGATATTGTCTATAAAACGTAGTACAGCATTACGATTCAATCAGTCGACGATCGTGCTTTGAGCTGTTAAGAAGCAATTTAAAAAGATGTTCTGGATTAAAGTTGTTTTTGTTTTTAGCTTGGCCCTCACTGCTGTTTCGTCTCGTTCCGGCATTCTCGGGGGAATAACTTTTCTGTCAGGCGATGACCTGAAAGAGGCTGAGACCGTCTTAAACACTTCATTGAATACACTAGGCCGTGATCCGGAAGGTCCTGATTATAAGTAAGACTTCAAAAACCACAAGGTATTAATTTATTAAATAAAAAATATTACTTACCATAGATTGGGCAAAATAATTTCTGCCACTCGCCAAGTTGTTTCGGGCAGCAAATACGTTTATGAAGCGGAACTCATTCAGGGTGAAAAGACAAAGACGTGCAATGTGGAGATATGGTCACAGCCCTGGCTTCCTAATGGCATCCAGGTGACCTTCAATTGCCCTGATGGAAAGGTAGTGAAGAAGCACAGTGCTTAGGAACCTAGTTTGGTTTTCGGAGTGTTCAACTGCAAAACAAGAAAATAAAACTTGCAATTTATAATTAAACAAGCCGGTTTTTTTCATGACGCCACCAAGTATCAACTTATTAACCCAAGGCGATTATAGTGAAATGAGTTGCTTAAATTAGAAATAAATCTGACGATGTACAGCACTTTAATTTTATATTACTAGCAGCATAGCTAATAAATTTACAAAGATAATTGAGAAAGTTATTACCTTATTACATATGGATCTAAACTGATTTCTAGCTTGAGAAATTTTTTTATTTTTTAAGTAATTAATTAAAATAAGTTATTGTTTTTTGAAATATATATGACTATCTACGCGCCCGCTCATTCTAAATTGATGGAATTAATTATTTTTCACTGGATTTGGAAAAAAATAAGTCGGATAATTTTATGAGTAATGTTATTTTGTTAGCATGAGGTCAGATTGCTATTTTTAACAATAGCTGCATTTGAAAACTTTTCCAGCTCATGTTTAAAAACCACTTTAATATCGTTTCATATTCGAAAAAAAGGATAAAGATGCTATATTCTTAAATATATTCAATATCAAAGTAAAACAAGAGCAACAGTCGAGCGGCACGCGACAGCGGGATACCCTTCGACCTTTAGGAAACGTAAAGAGTCAATAATTGTACAATACTTCTACTTAATAGAAATATCGTAACGTAAGCCTTTGTATGCGTCTGTGTATGAATACGTGTATATGCGTATATCATTTTATTGGTCAAGCGTGTGCATAGAAAAGAGGAGAAGAACAACGCGCTCGCATTCTCTTTCCTTTTCTTTCCTACATGAGCATTGCAATGACGTCACAGCTTGCTGGTCTGTATACAAAATCAAAGCGAACAAGGTTTTTGTTTAATAACTTCTGTGTTTGTTGTCCGATCGGATTGGAATTGACGTTATGTTGGTATTATAATTAGCTAAGTATAGTCTTACTGAGAATGTTGTCTCCTTTATATGTCGCTCGCAAATCAGCTAAAAAGATGAAATTATTGATTTGCGTGGGCGGGGGGCGTGACACCCAACATTTGAGATAAATTTCACCTGTCCTGGATAAACAGAAACCTTCATGCCAAATTTGGTGTCTCTAACTTTTATAATAGCTGAGATCTGTGTGTTCATCCGGACATCCGGACAGACAGACAGACATGGCTTAATCGACTTGGCTAGTGATCCTGAGCAAGAATATATATACTTTGTGGGGTCTACCACGCCTCCTTCTGCCTGTTACATACATTTGCACAAAGTTGGTATACCCTTTTTTGACCATTTTCAATGGTCGAAGGGTATAAAAAGTTATTTTATATGTGTGGGAACGATTTGTTTTTTAACATTATTTTAAAAACCTTTCAAAGTTAACTACCGGTTAATCAAACATAAAACTATCTTTAGTTCTAAGGATGTTGCATCCACTGCTTTTATTCCATTCCTAAATACAAACATATTTTATATAAGAGATGATCTACGACAAATTGAAAGTTATAAATGTTAATTTAGTAATACTTGGGACAGAAGTATTTTGACATAAAATATACTTTTTTACTGCAGAAAAATTGGATAAAAGACTTTCCAATAGGTTAAGTTATCGCTAATAATTAAACTATTCTTCATGCAAATTCATGGAAATTTTATATGCATGAAATGTATAAAACGAGAGCAACAGTCCAGCGGCACGCGACAGTCGGATACCCTTTGACACTTGTTTAAATGTTATGAGTTCATCATTGTACGATACTACTACTTAATAGTAATTACGTAACGTTAGCCTTCATATGCAAACCTCTGTGTATTAATACGTGTAAGTCTATGTATGTAGCATTTTTACTGTGCGTTAACGCAAACAGACAGACAGCCAGACATATAGACAGCGGACAGACAGACAGACAGACATGGCTAGTGATCATGAGCAAGAAACTTTATAGGGTCTCCCATGTCCCCTTCTGCCTGTTACATACATTTGCACAAAGTTAGTACTCGTATACCCTTTTTTTGTTCATTTTCAATGGTCAAGGCATGTCTATGGCAGTTATATGATACGAGGGTCGTTTGATAAGTCCGTGACTTTTTGTATTTGCCGCGCACCTGCTCTAAATACAACACTGCTCCTGTCAGCAGTTATCGATTAACAGCTGACTGTAAAATTTTGAGAAAGCTGCGTTTTTTGGTTTGCGTTTTATAGGCATTGAAAGCAGACGATCTCGTGAATTTTAACGAAAATGGAAAAAAGTGAATTTCGTGTGCTAATTAAGCATTATTTTTTGCGTAAAAAATCCATCACCGAAACCAAGGAAAGACTTGATAAATATTATGGGGACTCTGCACCATCAATTTCAATGGTTAAGAAATGGTTTACTGAGTTCCGTTGTGGTCGTACCAGTACAAGTGATGCCGAACGTTCAGGTCGCCCAAAAGAGGTCGTCATGCCAGAAATCGTCGACAAAATCCATGGAATGATATTGGATGATCGGAGAATGAAAGTGCGTGAGGTAGCTGAGGCTGTAGGCATCTCAACTGAACGGGTACATCACATTTTACATGAATATTTGGACATGAAAAAGCTTTCCGCGCGATGGGTGCCGCGATTGCTCACACACGACCATAAGCGCAACCGTGTGACCATTTCAAAGGAGTGTTTGGCGATGTTCAACCGCAATCCAAACGAATTTTTGCGCCGTTTCGTTACCGTAGACGAAACATGGATCCACCACACCACACCAGAGACCAAAGAACAATCAAGACAGTGGGTTTCTCCGGGTGAACGTGCACCAAAGAAGGCCAAGGTGGGTCTGTCGGCCAACAAGGTCATGGCCACAGTTTTTTGGGATGCACAAGGTATCATTCACATCGATTACCTTGAAAAGGGTAAAACGATCACCGGCGAATATTATTCAGAGCTTTTGGACAGATTCGATATTGATTTGAAGCAGAAACGACCGCATTTGGCGAAAAAAAAGTGCTGTTCCATCAGGACAATGCACGGGTGCACACGTGTGTAGTCAGCATGGCAAAATTTCATAAATTGGGCTACGAACTGCTACCCCATCCAGCATATTCTCCAGATTTAGCCCCCTGTGACTATTTTTTGTTTCCAAACATGAAGAAATGGCTCGGCGGTAAGAGATTCGGGTCAAATGAAGAGGTCATCACAGAAACAAACGACTATTTTGAGGGCCTTGAGAAAACCTATTATTTGGAAGGAATAAAAAAATTGGAAAAACGCTGGACTAAATGTATAGAGCTAAAAGGAGATTATGTTGAGAAATAAAACGCTTCTTTGACGAAAAAAATATATTTTATTCAAAAAGTCACGGACTTATCAAACGACCCTCGTAATTTGGTTTATTTGATATTTGATTGTTTCTACTTTTAAATTAATAACAACTAAGCTGAACTCAATTTTTTTTCCCCCGGAAGTTTTTTATGTACCTTAACAAAATAATTAAGACATATCACTCTATATATATATATATATTTTTTTTTTTTTATTTTTTTCTTTCTTTAAATTACAATCTGTTTTTAAAATAACAATAAGTAATTGGTTGGCTAGCTGTGAAAAAAGTTTAGCCGCCCTTTCCATTGCAAGGGTACGCAAATACGTTAATAGTTTAATGTTCTGCGTTTTAATCTTCTTGGTTCCAACTCTCTCATCGGTATTAGTCTCAAGTTTGAGTTTTGGTGGCTAAGTAGTTGATTCGTGTGTTTTTTGACGCATTTTTTAATAGTTTCGTCGACTGTCTCTATGTTTAAATCATTATGGACATCTTAGTTTCTGATGTACCATTCGGCTTTTGTAATTATGTATTCTGAGCATTTTCGATTGCGTTCGCTGGATTAGCTGTAAGTGGGATTTACTGGCAGTTTCCCAGAGTTATATTCCATACGTCAATATTGGTTTTATTATGGCCTTGAATATTGCAATTTTATTATGTAATTCTAGATTTGAATGTTTTCCCATTAGCCAGTTAAGTTGTCGAAATTTGTTTTCTATTTTATTTCGTTTATTTAGAATGTGCTGTTTCCATGTTAGTTTTGAGTCAATGGTTAGTCTAAGGTACTTAGCAGAAGGGTGTAATAATATTTGATTGTCATTGATTTTAATTGCGAAATTTTTGGCTTATCGTTTTGTGTATATTACTTGTTAAGTTTTGTCTTTATTTATCTCAATACCCCATCTCTCAAGCCAGGATACTGTTTGTGTCATGATTTGTTGTAGTGCACTTGCAGCTGTTTTTTCGCACGCACTTGACGACATTAGTACAGTATCATCTGCGAACGTCGCAATCATTGATCCAGGAGTAGATGGCGTTGGAATATCGGAGGTATATACGAGGGTCGTTTGATAAGTCCGTGACTTTTTGTATTTGCCGCGCACCTGCTCTAAATACAACACTGCTCCTGTCAGCAGTTATCGATTAACAGCTGACTGTAAAATTTTGAGAAAGCTGCGTTTTTTGGTTTGCGTTTTATAGGCATTGAAAGCAGACGATCTCGTGAATTTTAACGAAAATGGAAAAAAGTGAATTTCGTGTCAGCATGGCAAAATTTCATAAATTGGGCTACGAACTGCTACCCCATCCAGCATATTCTCCAGATTTAGCCCCCTGTGACTATTTTTTGTTTCCAAACATGAAGAAATGGCTCGGCGGTAAGAGATTCGGGTCATCACAGAAACAAACGACTATTTTGAGGGCCTTGAGAAAACCTATTATTTGGAAGGAATAAAAAAATTGGAAAAACGCTGGACTAAATGTATAGAGCTAAAAGGAGATTATGTTGAGAAATAAAACGCTTCTTTGACGAAAAAAATATATTTTATTCAAAAAGTCACGGACTTATCAAACGACCCTCGTATAAGGTATAATATGGGCCCAAGCACACTACCGCTGACACTGGCTTAATATCTGAGCATTCATCGTCGTATTTAATATAGAAATATCTGTCCGTTATATAGCTTTGAAGTATGGTATATAGGTTATATGGTTATTTTTCTCAGTTTATGCAGTAGTCCTTTGTGCCACACTTTGTCAAATGCTTTAGCAATGTCCAAGTACACAACATAGCAAAACTTCTTTTTGTTGAAGTCGTTTGTTATTTTGTTTTTTACTCGATGGACCCATTGGACAGTCGAATGCTTCTTCCGAAATCCGAATTGGTGAGAAGGTATTATATTTTTTTGTATTAGTGTTGGCTCGATTCTATCAAATAGGACTTTTTCAAATACTTTTGAAAGGACAGGTAACAAGCTGATTGGTCTGTACGAGCTTACAGTATTGGCGTTTTTTTTTGGTTTTGGAATCGCTTTAATTTGGCCTACCTTCCAAGTTATGAGAACGTATTGCAATCGAAGAATTGCGTTAAACAAGTTTCTAATATAGGTAATCATAGCGTCTGGTAGTTCTTTAACCATTTTTCCTCCGATTAAATCGTATCCGGGGGCTTTATTTTTTTAATTTGTTTTATGTGAAATTTAATTTCAGCATTTTTTATAGTTTTTATTGCATCGTTTAAGTTGGTGATTTGTGTTGGAAGCTCAATATTGCCGCTGTCCATGTCATTGGTAAATGATGTTCTAAAATGTTCCGCAAGAGTGTCTGCTTTTTCTTTGTTTGTCCTCGTCCATGTGTTGTTGTTTCTTTTTATAGGTGGTTTGTGTATAGTTGAGTTTGTCAATTTTTTGGTCGCTTTTCATAGAGAATAATTTGTAGATAAGGAGGTTCCAAGTTTACTGAGGTAGTATTGAAGCCGGTTATCTTTTTCATTCGTGAGAATTCTCTTGAGCTCGTCTGTTGCTCTATTAAGTTTGTTTTTATCTTCTGGGTGCCTAGTCCTTTGCCATATCCTCCTAAGTTTACGTTTTTGTCTGATTTTGTCTTTAATAAAAGCGGGAGTTTTTTTAACGTAATCATTTTTATAGGTGGTGTTGATTGCGTCGCTGCATATATAATGTTGTCGTTTAAATATGCTATTGCAGAGTCCAGTTCGTTGTTTGTCTTTAGTGAGATATTTATTTCCATGTTCTGTTCCAAAATGTCGCGAAACATATTCCGATTTGTCATGTGGTTAAATAAAGGGAAGTCATTGTTGTTTTCTTCTAGTCCACCATGTAGTGTAATTAATATTGGCGAATGGTCGGAAGAGAGGTCTAGGCATGATTTTATTGTTAGTTTCTCAGGTGTTTTATTTCTTGTAATGCAGAAGTCAATTAAATCCGGTAGTTTATTGGTATCAGTTGGCAAGTAAGTCTCTCCTGTGCTTAGAACACGGCTTTTATTGTTTCTTATTGCTTCATACAGTTGACGTCCCTTTGCATTGGTAAGTCTGGATCCCCATGTTATGTGTTTGGCATTATAGTCACCTCCTGCCAAAAACCGATTTCCCAGTACTTTTAGAAAATCAAGGTATTGGTCTTTTGTATTATTAAATTTAGGTGGACAGTAGACTGCAGATATATTTATTGGACCCTTTGTGTCTGAGATCGATATAGTAGTAGCCTGTATGTTGTCCTTTTTGAATCCATCGAGCTCTATGCATTTGATGTTTTTTTGATTATTGTTGAAGTACCACCATGGGCCTTACCGTCAGGGTGATTAAAAGCAGAGAAAATATTATAGTTAGGTATGTTTATATTGGTTTTCTCAGTTGAGTGTGTTTCAGAGATGAGCATGACGTCCATTAGCTTATCATTTAAAAATGTTTTTATTGTAGTTCAAGTAAATGACGCGAAAGTCCGTTAGATAATAAAAGCGTGACAATGTTCATCATATTTGTCATTTGGGCTATTAATTTTTTCATCATTTGTTTAAGTTCGTCAAAATCGTTTTGTGCAGCTTGGCTTAATTGAGTTGGAGCAGGCTGTATATCAGGTACAATAGTAGATTGAATTGTTGGTTTGGTTTTCTGGCTAAGTACTTGGTTTTTATTTAAGACTTCGGCATAGGATATAGATGATTTGTTTCTGTTACGGGTATTTCTTTTTTCCGAAGAGCTGGGTATTTTTGAATTTGCAGTGCTCTGTACACCATACAACCTTTGTAGCTTGCAGTGTGGTTTTCACTGCATAGTGCACATTTAATGCTTATTCTGTCAGAGCTTGTGTTAATAGTACAGGATGATGATCTGTGTTTTCCAGCACACTTTACACAAATAGGGTCTTTAGTACAGTATTTTTTTGTATGTCCATATTTTTGGCAGTTTGTACTTTGAGGAGGTGTTTGCTTTGGTCGCGGTGGCTCAAATATAACTTTGCAGTGAAAAAGGTGCTCAATTTTATAAATGTCTTTATTATTGTCTTTCATTTTGAGTTCAATGGAAAATAGAGGCAATGGTTGTTTGGAGTCGTAGCGCTGGATGTTGTGTAAATTTATTACTTCGTGCCCTTGCTTACTCAATATAAGGATACATATTCCCTGTCGGGAGTCGAAAAAAACGTTTTGGCCTGTTTGTCTGTCCATTTTCAATGAGAATAACAAAAATCCGATATTTAAAGCGTGCAGCATTAAGTTTGACTGCTTACAATGTTAGAGATTGTAGTTGAATATTGTTAGGCAATACTAAACGTATAGGAAACAGATGATTTTATAGTGAATCCTATATTTATAGATTGAAATAAAAACAGAATTTTTTTCACGTAAATATAATAATATTTATTTATGAAAAGTCCAATTTAAAATTCCATTCCAAAATGTTTCAATATCATTTGCTTGAGTTCTTTAGCCCTGTGTTCTCCTTCTGTTTCTGAGAACTAACCTTCTTCTTGCAGCTGCCCTTTCCAGAGCAATTATTCTTCTTCTCAGAATCCGCACACGACGTCTCAAACGTCTAAGACGACGAATTAACTTCGTCCTAGTGGTGCTGGTGGTGGAGCTGGTTGTGGAGCTAGAGCTGGAGACAGTAGTAGTAGTAGCTGTTGTTGTTGTTGTCGCATCCGTTGTAGTAGTAGTCGCCTGGCTGGGAATCAAGTAGCATAGTAGCAAGGTACAACCTAAGATCACGGTTAGGACTCTCATTGTGCTGATAGATTGGTTTTCTGATTAATGTTTTGCAGATAGGCCCACAGCTTTTATACCGACACCTCATAAATGTTTATTTACATTTTTTACAATTTCAAATTACTCAGCTGGTGTAATACGAATTATTCAAGGGCAAATTTCAATGAAACATTTCAGAACGCTTTAACATTATGCTTATACGATATGTCGTTCCAGTATTAATTGAGTAGTTTCATCGTACTTATAATTATCGATTTTCAAAAATATAAGCTCTGTACCTACATATATTATCTGTAGCTATACAGAAGATATACTAGGTGTTCGCAACGCACCCTAGAAGACATCTCCGATGCATTATCTAAATTTAATCGAAAATTGTTTCCACAAATATGTTCTCTATAAGCATCAATAACCGACTCGATTATGCCATGCCCGGCAGTTCATCAAATAAATATACATGTTACGATATTTTTGTTTGTTGATGTTAACGTCAAATTTTGTTTGAGTGCAAGTCTGCATGTGTGCTTGAAATTAATACAGTAATAGGTAATATTACAACCTATTTTGATACCCATCTTAATTAGAAATTTTGAAAAAAGGGAAAAATTTACTTTATGTACATATGTATTCTTGCTCAGGATCATTGGCCGAGTCGATTGAGTTATGCTTGACCGTCTGACCGTCTGAATGAATGCGCCGATCTTAACTTTTACAAAAGCTAGAGACACTAAATTTGGCTTGTAGGTTTCCAATTAATTGCAACATGCATGATAACGTCTGGTATCAATTAAGGCGTTGTGTCGTACAATAACTTAATCTCTACGTTTAAACAAAGGTCGATGTGTATCCCACTGTCATGTGACGCTCGACTATTGCTCCCATTGATAACTTTTATGGTCGAAGGGTATAAAAATAATTATTGTGGAGCTTGCTGTTGGGAGTTATGAGGTCTCCACAATTTGGGAAGGCAACCTTGTTAATAATTGGAATACTTCGACAAATTTTAGAGCAGTAACATAGTAGATCAATTTTTGGAATGTTCATCTTGTCATTTTATTAATAGAAATTTTGTTTTTATCAGATATCTATCCCCGTCTTCTCCTTCTATTTCGGAGAATCAACCTCCTTCGTGCGGCTTCCCTTTCCAGAGCAATTATTTTTCTTCTTTGGTTCCGCAAGCGACGTTTCAAAAGTTTCGTAAGACGAACTACCTTTGCGTTGGTGCTGGAGCTAGAGCTGGTTGTGGAGCTGGAGACAGTAGTAGTAGTAGTAGCTGTTGTTGTTGTTGTCGCATCCGTTGTTGTAGTAGTCGCCTCGCTGGGGATCAAGTAGCATACTAGCAGGGTACAACCTAAGATCACGGTTAGGGTTCTCATTGTGCTTTCAAAGTGCTTGTCAGATTGATGTTTAACAGAACGGCCCAATTCTTTTATAGCGACTTCATGTTGATTTTTTTTTCACATTATAAAACTTTTCAGCTGATATAATATTAATAATACAAGGTCGGAAATAGATAAATCACTTCACAAAACATTCAATGTAATATTAATGTGTTGTAAAATTTCCAGAATAAATAACAAGAGTTTTACGAAACATCTGTTAGGAAGTTGAAGTCATAGTCACAATCACCGACTTTCCATTGTATTGTATTTGTATGCCCTTGCTGCGAATATATTTATTTTTCCTACATGTTTCTAACATGTGGATAAATATATATACATATATGCTCTTATTCTTGATCTCCATCATCTCCCCTGTCCATGCAACGTGAGGTAGCCTTACAGTTTATAAAACTTAAAAGGGTATAAAAACTCTGTGCCAACCAAAAATATATATAACGGGAAAAGGAGGCTTGGCTGACCTCACAACCTATATATATTCTAAATCAGCATCAACAGACGCGTCGATATACCCATGTCCGGCTGTCAGTCTGTCTGTTCGTCCGTTTGAAAAACTAGATCTAAAAGCCTATAAGAACAAGAACTACCCAATTTTGTGTTAATATGTGTTATTGCGCGCAGATCAAGTTAATTATTATTATTATTATTTTAAATTTTGGACACGACCTTTTGGCCGCCGTAAAATAAAAAAATTGAGTTGCTAGATTAATTATGGTTTTGTGGTAAGCATAATAACTATTAAAAGCCAAGTGATTTCGGAAAATATGGCTCCGATCGGATTATGAAGATAGAAATCATTTAAAATATAATTCAAATGAACTTCGAAGCCACTCTCTGAAAGTATGCAACACATAATAAAAATATCGTTTTGTTCAGGTGTGTAACGGGTATATCACATTCTAACACACTTTACAGTAGCGTTCATGCTTATAATTTTGGCTAAAAGGTATCTTCCACATAATTGATGAGTACTAAGGTTCATTAAGATACTTATAGAGCCGTGGGACTAGTTAGCGTTGAAGCAGACAGACGAACGGGTGACTGACAGATGGGCGGACGGACAGAAAGATATGGCTCCATCAACTTCCCTGTTGATAGTGATTGAGTGATTGAGATATACTTAAAAGAGTCGGAGATTGCAAAACAGCCAAAATGAATATACCCGTATATACCGAGTCAATTTAGACATTTTCGTTTCACTGTCTGTCTTTGTAATCTATATACGGACTATGCAAATTCAATTGGACCCTTTTGTTTTGCCATGACTGAATAGGTTTAATAATTATTAATAGTTTTTAAAGAAAAGATGGTTGTGTTTATATTTAAATGTTCAGCTTGTTATTTAATTTGAAATGTTTTTATTGCATTTTTATGGTTATTTAGACCAAAATGACCGGCCTCCTCCTCCTGTTTCTGTTCCTAAGTCTAAGAATCAATCTCCTTCGTGCAGCTGCCCTTCTCCGAGCAATTTCTCTCCTTCTCAATATCAGCAAGCGACGTCTCAAACGCCTTAGCCTGCGGATTATCTCTGCATTGCTGGTGGTGCTTGAGCTGGAGCTGGAGCTGGTTGTAGAGTCAGTAGTAGTTGTGGCGTCAGTTGTTGTAGTTGTGGCGTCAGTCGTTGTTGTAGCGTCCGTAGTAGTTGACTCTGTGGAAGTCGCCTCGCTGGAGATGAAGCAGACTACCAACAGGGTACAACCTAAGATCACCGTTTGGATTCTCATCGCGCTTTCAGAATAGTTGTCTTATTGATGTTTTGTGGACTGCTTTTATAGCTTTCTAGATCTAGCAGACTTCTGTTACTTTTTGTAAAACTGATCAGCTGTTACAATAAGTTGCTCAATGGGCTGACTGCTCTACAAATATTTGGATTAACCTTGAAGTCGATAGACGTGATCTTCAGTGGTTTTCTGAGAGAATTCTATTGACATACAAATTCCATGTCCAAAAATAAGGCCAAAACTTGTTTATATATTGCTTCTGCGGTTAGGGAATCTACCTGGTGTTTACATTTAATTTGTTTATGAATATCGTCATATTCAGTTGATTTTCCTTTGATATATGTAGTTGTCGAACTTAGAGACCTTATGTATAATCACGATTTGTACTGATGCGTTATTACGGGCTTTCATTTTGGGACGGTGCTCCCATGTTTGCAAGATTTTGTTCCAGCTTTTAATGGATGTAAAGGTGGGGTAAGTTGATAGTTTGATAGTTTGTATCGTAGTTATTCGACGTATTGGTCTGATACGGCTAATTCCTTCTTATTTTTATCAGATAGCAATAATAAGCATGCCTGCAAAGTTTCACCGAGATGGCATCAATAAACTGAGAGACTGGTTTGCGTTGCAATAGACGAACAGATGAAGAAGAAGAGCTTATTATAATTATACATTTGAAGGTGAACAATAAGTTCTTAGTTACAAGCTAATTAGGAATTTAGTATATACTTTATGTACATATGTAGGTATCTCCTTAGAAGCGTTCCAAACTTCTTGCCAGAATAAATATTCGTTCTGTAGGGAAACATTCACCAAAGTCCAATTGGTATCTCTAGGTGATAAGTCTGTTGCTTTTGTATGACTTAACTTAACAAGTGGCAAAAGCTTGATTCGAACGCTCTCATTAAGATACCCGTCGACTAAGGTCGACTCCAGCATCACAATTTTTGCAAGGCGTTTTCAGTGATAAAAAACTGTGAAAGAAGTTGACTGCAATACTTAACTTCTATGTTTATTGTGCGTTTTTTTCTGTGTTGCATTGAACTGACTGCAATGTGGAGGATACATATAAGTCAGCTTACTGCGTAAGCAGTTGATGTGCAATTTAATCTAAAGCTAATGTTATTCTGCGTATAAAATACAAGTACGTTTATATTAAACTTAAACAAACATTTATTTCAATGTACATATATACAAAAGTCGGGTCAATCTTATCGTTTTTAACCAAAAAATTCCTTGAACGGGTTTATGTTGACACCAGTGGTTTGGCTTTGAATCTTCTTCTTTAATGCTGCGACATTCTTTCTGCACCGAGAAAGGCTATTTTGGAGCGCTGCAATGCGACGTAGCAGACGTCTCCGCGAAGGAGAGACGGTTGTTGTTGCGGTGACTGTTGTTGTGGTGAGACAATCAGTGTTTGAAGCATTCGCGGACAGAGTACAATTAGTACAGTCGGTGGTAACCGTGGTAGAGCAGGCCACCGCATTGCCCTGCTTAATAAAACAAACGGCCAACATGGCACAGATTAAGAAAATTGTTTGGATCCTCATGTTACCTTCGATAGTAGTAGTTGACTCTTGAGCCACAGCAGAAGCCCTTCTTTTTATACTGATTCTACATTTTTTCATATTTGCCGTATATGCAACCAACTGTGGAAATGAGCACACATGTGTTATGATCTTTTATTTAAGTTAAGACATTCGATATGTAATCAGATGTAAGCGAGCATTTTTGTATCTGGTATTTCAAATTTTAATGTGACTTACCGATAACACCCAAACTTTGCGGTTCATTTCTAACTTTCTTACATACATTACATACATTTCATTTTAAACAATGCAATCGTTTAGATGATTTCCAAGAAATCTACTTTTGCTGAAGCCGAAAAATATACGCGAATTTCAAAATATGATCATAGCCCAAACATCAATAAGGAAAATAAATATTAAGTTTCAATTATTCAATTAATCTCCTGAGCAAGTAAAAAAAAGAGATGCTAAGTAAGACACCCCTTGGACGTTTTGAAAAACTATATTCCCAGCAATCAATTTTGTGCAAATCCATTGGTGTCTCGCACTCACATATATAAGAACACAAGCGGTGCATCGCGAAGCAGGCAGGCGGCGCTGAAATATAGAAAAAAAGATTTGCGCGGTTGTGATCTTTTGCTTTTTGACAATTTTAAAAAGTGAGGTTAAAAAGGAGGCGTGGTAGACCCCGTGAATCATATAGTATCTATAAAAAGCGAATAGAGTTTAGTAATACTCGTCTGTGTGTCATGTCTGTCTTCACAAATATAAGAGATATAGACACCATTTGCATGAAGGTATTTGGATACCATTTGCAAATCAAGTTTGGTTTAGATTTAGGATGCCCCCACGAATCGATAATAAACTAAAAAAAAAAAAAAAAAAAAAAATAAAATTGTAGCTGGCTCAAGGTCAAGGTTCAAAAATAAAAACAATTTGTTTTTAATTTTATATTTTTCTTTCCGATATATTTCGGTTACACTGCGCCAACCGTCTTCAGGGATTTATTTAACACTTATGCTCTTGCGGGCGCGGAGTTCCTAACAAGAGCCCGCAAGAGCAGACTTTTGCATATTTACGGGCGTGCGTTGAAAATCATTACGCCCCCTAAGAGTATGTCTTAAAGAATATAAATGTTAACTATCCAATAAAAAACTATTAAGCTATTAACTATCCGACCAAAAATCTAAGTTTTGGCATTGAAGAAAGCCAAAAATTTAACTTTTGTTGATTAACGGTGCGTAAGATGGTGAAGTCCAATTTTAAAATAATTCAATAAGTGAATGAGTATGTTTCATCAAACTTTGTACTTTAATTGAAATGATTGCAATAAATTTGCTTTTGAATTGAAATTTCTTTTTACGCATCTATCACCTTCTATAAAAGTATGCACAGGGTTGCAATGTAATCTTTCGTCTTATTTACAGCGTACAGTACTAAGGAGTTTGTCTGCAATTAAGTCTTTTGAACTGACTAATTTATTATGGGCTTTCCCAATCAGAATGTTAATTCATGTTTATCCCAGACTTAAATAAAAAATTACTTATATTATGAAAAATTACTTGTATAATTGATCGTGTAATTTTCAAATTTAAATTAGTCTACTACTAAAAGTCAACAATTAAGAAACAGAAAAGTTCATTTTTTGATTCATTTAAGAAATATTTGCAAATTTCAGGGTTCTTTCAAGTTCAGTCAATGTTCTTCAGTATACAATAAAGAACCAGCTGCACACGCCTGCAAATAATCTTCAAGGTTTTTTGAAAGATTTAAGTTAACCAAACAACCTATTTTTGACTATAAAAGGCTGCTGGCATCAGGTTAGCCATATCAAAAGCCGAAAAGTCATCTTGTGGAAGCTGTTAAAAAATGAAAGCTTATACAATCTTCGTTAGCTTCGCCGTTTTGGCCATGTTCTTTGTCAGGACCACTGATGCAGTAGCCTGTTCGTCAACTGTTACAACGGATTGTACAGATTGTTCCCTTGCCGCTAATGCTGAGGACGCTGACTGTACCACAACAACAACGACTACAACTGAGAGTACCGTTACTCTGAAACCCAACAAGAAAGTGGTGCGAGTTTCCAATCTTAATTTCACAGCGGTGCGTCGTGTTCGGGTTAACAGAAGTGGTTGAAGCTCCACTTTTTGTAATAGCCGCACGGGGCGTAATGTTTGATTGGGATAGTTAGTAGCTTTTGAATAATTGTACCGCACTAAAGAACAATGTTTTTATCAATAAAGTAAACAAGTTAAACATGTTAACACCTGAGTGAAAAATACCTTTTACCACTTTTTTTAAACTCTTTCGAGACTTGGGGCACTCTTCATGGTAACGTCCTCTTGAAATATGCATGCAAAATTTTATGTCTTCAGCTTTCCCTAAAACAAACTACTTACCTGATTTCTTTAATATATTATATAAAATATAATCAGTAATATAATCAGTGCATGTACACAATTTGTTAAATAACTTCTATCATAATTGTCCGGTCGCAACCAAATTTCCAGAGTCCAGTAAAAAAAAATAATTGTTCAATTCAATTGCTAAGCGACGTTTAGAAGGCACTACTTTCATACTTTGATCTGTTCTTAGTTTACTTAATATAATCGTATATATTCACCGATTATCATATAACATCCTTCTGTCGAGTGCCAGAAACTAGCCTTCTGACATGCTAGAATCAAATTTAATGTGAAGGTTCCTGTATAATATTTCATACCTTTTGCCATAACTTTTTTTCAGATACTGTGGTATGTTGCTTAAAGTAGAATACTCTCATTTTTAAATTACAAGGTCTATCTTTTTTTTTATACCTCAGATTTTTCATTGATCGATATACCCATTTCCGTCCGTGCATTCATCTGTCTGACCATCCTTATGGAAATCAAGATCTCAGAGACTATAAAAGTTATGACTACCAAACAAACTTGAAACGAGAACGAAAAATACTTTCGGCATTCCAAAAGTTCTATACCCTTGCTATATCCTCAGATCATTCCAATACTAGTTACATATGATGGAGCAAAATTGAATGGAATTGTGTATATTCAAGAATATATCTCACATTGATTGGCACTGAAAATTTATTTATTAAATCAGAACTAGTCTTAATACAAAATCCTAAAATAAATAAACCTTCTGTTAGGGTATAAAAATGTATCAAGTTTCTTTCAGTCCTTTTAATTCTAAAAAACCCGAATTCCTAATGAAGGACAGTTCATTTTTGGTAAACACAATAGCTATCATCCTTCAAGTCTGATGCAAGCAATTATAGAGGTATCTCTAAACTGACGGCTATAACGAAATTCTTTGAGAATATCGTAATCCCTCACTTTTAACATTTCTGTAGATCCGTTATATTACCTTTTCAATACGAATTCATGCAACGACAGTACATGCAACTACACGATGGTTCAAAGACGGCAAATTCGTTGGAGCTGACATCATTTGTTATAAAGGACTTTTAGGATATTAAATAATTGAAGCTATCATTTATTTCATTAAAGCATTTGACTCAAATAACCATTCTCTTCTTGCACATAAACTTAACAGTCGGATTGTGAGCTATTTAAACTATAAAGTGATCTTTAAAAATAATCATTCTTATCCTATTCACGCCACTTAGGCCCTCTCCTCTTTACGCTTTTCATCAATGACATTCTGTTGGTCATACGTAACTTACGTTATCTACCATCTTTATCCAACCAGAGAACTAACATATGATTTACTTGATGTAGTCTTTATTCACAACCTTAAACAAGGTGATATTGATAGTGATGACCTGGTTTACCGGTTACACTTCTCTATTTCTTGTAGAAATAGTCGTATTTTTTACCATTAACCCTTTCGTTTTATTGATCGATCTATGTTGATTCATTAATGTAACGGAAATTGTTAATTTTACAAGCTTTAATTTTAATTTTAATCAAAATCAGGTGACTACCTTAAGCCGACTTTAAAGAAACAAATAAATTAATTTTAAAAAAATTGGTTCTGATCGAATCATTAATATAGTAGTTATTCAAGAAATGTATTATAGTTTCGTGGCCGCTAATGAAACACAAAATATATATAGAAGATAAATATTTGAGAAATCGTTTTTGTTTTTATTTTTGACTTTTATATATAGCTGAGTGCTACTATATATAATAACTTATACCATAGTGTAAAACAACTTAAACGAATCTTAGATATTCTTCGTGTTAACAATTTGACCTCTATTCGTGAACTTATTGAACCTGAAAAATGATATTTATAATGATATTGCTCCTTTGTGGGCTCCATATTAAAATTGGCGCCAAACAAACAAATGTAAACAAAATTTTGCGCACTTTTTTTCTAAAGCAAGCTAAAAGTAACAGCTGATAACTGACAGAAGAAAGAATGCAATTACAGAGTCATAAGCCTTTGAAAAAAATTTGTCAACGCCGACTATATGAAAAATCCGCAATTACTTTTTGGGCAACCCAATAGTTTGCAATGCAACAGACAGACTGCCGGAAGGACTGACAAAAATACCTGGATTATCAGGTGATGCTGATTCTGAATATTTACACTTTTTGGGGTTGGAAATGTGTCTCCAAACGCGTGTTGCAAACTCCTGGCCAAAACTACTATACTCTCATCCCAAACTTATGTAACAAATTTTTGATCGGCTAATCCTTGTTTACCTCAGATTACATTTATAAAAATATTATTAGTTTTAGGACTCTTAATTAATAAAATATGTAATATGTGTTTAAGGGAAAATTTATTGTACAATTTAAATTATTCCACTACCAAATACAGTATAATTCGCTTAGCTGCATCGATAGTTAGCTGCATCGGCAAGATATCTGCATTATTTTTCCATTTTTTTGTGTGAATAGAAAATTTTTTGTGTGAAAAAAAATTAAGTTAGCTGCATTTTTAAGTTACCTGCATCGAGGCATTGTGCAAAGTACTCGAGGCAGCTAAGCGAATTATACTGTAATTAAAAAGGTTTAAAATAAATAAAAAGGATAAAGGTGAGACAGATGAGAATAAAATAGATTTCATCGTTTGACTCACTAAAAAAAAAAAAATAGCAAATTTCAGGGTTCTTTCAAGTTCAGTCAGTGTTCTTTAGTATACAATAAAGAACCAGCTGTACACACCTGCAAATAGTTCTTCAAGGTTTTGTGAAATACATAAGTTATCCAAACAAACTATTCTCGACTATAAAAAGCTGCTGGCATCAAGTTAGCCATATCAAAAATCGAATAGTCATCTTGTGGAAGCTGTTAAATATGAAATCTTATACAATCTTCGTTAGCTTCGCCGTTTTGGCCATGTTTATTGTCAGGACCACCGATGCAGTAGCCTGTTCGTCAACGGTCACAACGGATTGTACAGATTGTTCCCTTGCCGCGAATGCTGAGGACGCTGACTGTACCACAACAACAACGACTACAACTGAGAGTACCGTTACTCTGAAACCCAACAAGAAAGTGGTGCGAGTTTCCAATCTTAATTTCACAGCGGTGCGTCGTGTTCGGGTCAACAGAAGTGGTTGAAGCTTAACTTCTCGTTATAGTCGTATTGGGATCGGTATAGCTAGCAGCATTTGAATTATTATATCTAACTAAAGAACAATGTTTTTATCAATAAAGTAAACAAGTTAAACATGTTAATACCTGAGTGTACAATACCCTTTACCATTTTTTTAAAAACCTATTGCGAATACTGCAATTCTCAACTTGATTTGGGTGGCAATAAATTCTTTGATATATCTGCATGCCAAATCTTATGTCTATATTTAAATGGTGGAAGGGTACAAACATATAAATTAATAAAAATGATCTGTGCGTCCACAGACAGACACAGCTAAATCGATTTGACTTGTGATTCTCATAAAGAATATAATAATGTAAAAATGTTATATACGATACAATATAGAAATCCGATCACCATCAAAATTATTTAATTTAATAACGTAAATGCTTATCAAAACGCACGAAGTAATTTGGAAGTGACCCTGGTTATCTAATATAAGTCCACTTCTTCGACCTCTCACTGTTGTAAATGAGATGAGATTAAATTTTTCACTTGGGCTAATTAGCGACATATAAAAGGTACAATATCTTACTTATACCCAACTTAGCTAACTATTTTATCTACACAATAAGTGCTTGTGTCACGAAATAAAAAATACAGGAGAGCGTGAATCACGAGTTCCATTTCATCTGTTACTGTCGTAAAAAAAGTAATTTTTCGCCATTTTAAAATACACAGGTCGCAGGATATCTTAATGTTGAGTGAGCTCGATATTTTCTTTTGCCCCTTGTTTTATACACATGTTATGTACATACGATGCATTTTTCTTGAGTCGATTAAGCCATGTTTATCTGTCCGTCTTTATGCCTGTCTATACATTTAAAAATCAGCAACACAGCTGTTTTCCAAGAGATAAAATTTGCTTTGAAGATTTTTGTGTGCTATTTCATTTCTGCTGATCCAGAATATTTATAATTTATGGAGTCCAAATTGATATGCTCTTATCCCAATCACTTTCAACAAATTTTGGATGGGCCGTTGTTGAGCTAATTATCTAATTTAATTTTTATATAAACTTAAAATTATTTTTTGAAAAACTTATTAGTTCAATTTATTGTACAATTTTAATAATCAAATTAGTCCCCTTTTAAAATCCAACTTTTAAATAAATAAATAAATGCGATTAAGACAATTGAAAATAAAGAAAAGTTCATTCTTTGACACTCTTAAAAACAATTTGCAAAGTTCAGGGTTCTTTCAAGTTCAGTCAATGTTCTTTAGTATACAATAAAGAAACATCTGTACACGCCTGCAAATAGTTTCCCAAGGCTTTGCAAAATATATAAGTTGAACAAACTATTTTCGACTAAGCGGCTGTCATTTGGTTAGTTATATCAAAAGACGAAAAGTCATCCTGAAGAAGTGGTTAAAAAATGAAAGCCTATACAATCTTTGTTAGCTTCGCCGTTTTGGCCATGTTCTTTGTCAGGACCACTGATGCAGTAGCCTGTTCGTCAACGGTCACAACGGATTGTACAGATTGTTCCCTTGCCGCTAATGCTGAGGACGCTGACTGTACCACAACAACAACGACTACAACTGAGAGTAACGTTACTCTGAAACCCAACAAGAAAGTGGTGCGCGTTTCTAATCTTAATTTCACAGCGGTGCGTCGTGTTCGGGTCAACAGAAGTGGTTGAAGCTCCACCTTTCGTAATAGTCGCACGGGGCGAAATGTTCGATTGGGATAGTTAGTAGCTTTTGAATAATTGTACCGCACAAAACAACGTTTTTTTAATAAAATTAAAGAGTTAAACATATTAACGTCTGAGTGTAAGATACAATTTATAATTTTTTTAGAAATCTTTACAAATTTAACAATTCCCAACTTGGTTTTGGGCAGTCCTCATGGTATCCACCTTTTGATGTACAATATGCATGCAAAATTTTATGTCTCCAGCATTTATAAAAATTAGTTGACTTCTGTGAGTCTACAGACAGACACGGCTAAGAATATGTACACGCATATATATTGTGGGGTGTGCCATGCCTTAAATTGTCTGTTACATATGTATATATGCAATGCACTATGGGGAAAAAGTCCTACATTTCTGCATAAAGTCCAATTTTAAAGCTAGAGAATTCAAATTTTACACAAGCATGTGAAATATTAGTATAGAATTTTGTTTTTTAATCAAACCACACTTTAAATTTCTCCGGCCATACCCACACCTCCACCCACATAAAATCGTTTTGACTACTTGAAGTACTGAATATGGAGGGACAATGTTGCAGCCACAAGCTTTATTAAGATAGTGCGTAATGATGTGCTTCTGTTTGGTTAGTTCATTTTTCAACAGTACGCCAATGCTTCTTAATGGGAAAGGGGAATAATCACCGGTAATTTTTGGACTCCAGTTGTGTTCACTGATCTTCTCTGATTTCATTTAGCGTAAAAAGAAATCGTTTTTAAACTTTCTTTGCAAAAATAGAAGCAGCACGAAACAAGTTAAGCGTTTCAAACGCATTCGAACCAGGGTATAACTTAGTTGCGGCCTTCCCATTTTAGGGGGAGATAGATCCGTAAGTTCTTAACCCAAGTTTATGATAATTGCCTGCGAAAACCATCTTGAAAGATTATCGTTAAACCTTCATTTTATTGACTCTGTCGTCTATTAATCATAACGTCTACAGTTTATCTCTACTGAGACTTTCAAATTATTAACTTTTCTTGTATAACCACATTATTTTGAATGATTTCTTTTTTGAAGCTAATTGTTTTATATTATCCATTAAAAACTTGCTAAACGGAAAGATTCTATTAATTTTTCCTTGATCTGCAAACATATAAACCTTCATGCCAAGTTTGGAATCCTTAAACTTTTAAAATATATACATATATTTTTTTACGGCTTTCAGTAGTCGAAGAGTTTAAAAATCTTCAGACGCGTATGCTTGTTTTGTTTCTTGCTTCTTCCTGCCAGATGCTGGAACTTTCGGTATCCATACAGTTGTCCCACCCTTCTACGCTTTTAGTATCTCGCCATAAATACATACATTGTCAAAGTCAAAAGTTTCAAAACTTTATGGAAACGTTAGTAAAAGAGGACCAGTTAAGTTTTTTTTTTCTTTTAAATATATTTCAGTTTTAAAAATTAACAATTTAAATATCTATCCGACGTGGACGCGAACATTGCGGTTGCTTCCGTTTGCTCTTCTGTTGTCACGAGTGGAGCTTGAGCTTGTGGAACTAGAGCTAGTGCCTCCTCTATTAACCCGAACGCGGCGAACAGCAGTGAATTCAAGATTTGAAATGCGCACGATCTTCTTGTTGGGTTTCAGGGTAACGGTACTCTCAGTTGTAGTTGTTGTCGTTGTCGTTGTGGTGGTACAATCAGCGTCTTCAGCATTCGCGGCAAGGGAACAATCCGTACAATCCGTTGTTACGGATGTTGAACAAGCTACCGCATCGCTGGTCCTGACAAGGAACATCGCCAATACGGCAAAGCTAACGAATATTGTGTAAGCTCTCATTTTTTAACTGCTTCTCAAGATGGTCTTTAGGCTTTTGATAATATTTACCTTCCGCTGATGGTTTTTATAGTCAAAAATTGCTCGGATAACTTAAATTTCACAAGACCTCGAATAACTATTTGTTTGCTTGTACAGCTGCTAATTTAGTTTGATGTATAATACTAACAAATCATTGAAATATTATGAACTCATGAAAGCGGGTCAAAATATTGCAATGACTGTTTTTACTTTTTCGACTACAGAAAAAGCTTAAAATGGGTATACTAACAGTGTGGAAAGGTATGAAACAGGAAGAAGAAGGCGTTTCAAAAAAAATGCATATATTCTTGCTTAAACCCGAGCTAGCTAAGTCGATTGAGCCATGTCCGTCTGTTTGTCCGTCAGACCAGATAAGTACATAGATGTCAGCTATCTTAAATACTATAGACACCAAAATTCGCATAGGGGCTCCTCTATAATAGGCGTAGATCAAGTTTGTTTACTATGTTGGTTACCACACCTTCCGACTCCGGAAACTGTGGGTAATTTTTGCTAATATTCATGAAACTACTTAAGTCACATCATTCTTCTTTATCATACAAATAAAGTTGGATAATAAACACAGAAGTTATTACATGTACCTTGATCACTTTCCCTATAATGACGTAACGTCATTGCAATGCTTGTGTAAGGAACAAAGTCTCAGAGCATGCGACCGCGTAGCGCGACCTGTCTCTCTACTCTTCATTTCAATGCACTTTTCTATGTAAACCCTGTTCACTGCTTAATGGACTCGTGAAATGAAGTATATTTTACGTATACTTTACCGTTTTCAATGGTCGAGCGGTAGAAAAATCTTAAAACTTGTATGTTTGTTTTGTTTGTTGTTGGATGCTTCTTCCTGCCATACAATTGTCCCACCCTTTTACTTTTTGAAAACATTAGTAAAAAAGGACCAGTTATATTATTTTTTTTTTATTTCATGGTCATAAAAATCAACAATTAAACTTATATCTATCCTACGCGAACCTTGCGGTTGCTTCGGCTTCCTCTTCTGCTGTTACGAGTGGAGCTGGAGCTAGAGCTAGTACCTCCTCTATTGACCCGAACGCGGCGAACAGCAGTGAATTCAAGATTTGAAATGCGCACGATCTTCTTGTTGGGTTTCAGGGTAACGGTACTCTCAGTTGTAGTTGTTGTCGTTGTCGTTGTGGTGGTACAATCAGCGTCTTCAGCATTCGCGGCAAGGGAACAATCCGTACAATCCGTTGTTACGGTTGTTGAACAAGCTACCGCATCGCTGGTCCTGACAAGGAACATTGCCAATACGGCAAAGCTGACGAATATTGTGTAAGCTCTCATTTTTTAACTGCTTCTCAAGATGGTCTTTAGGCTTTTGATACTATTTGCCTTCCGCTGATGGTTTTTATAGTCAAAAATTGCTCGGATAACTTAAATTTCACAAGACCTTGAATAACTATTTGTTTGCTTGTACAGCTGTTAATTTAGTTTGATGTATAATATTAACAAATCATTGAAGTATGATGAACTCATGAAAGCGGGTTAAAATATTGCAATGACTGTTTTTACTTCTTTGACCACAGAAAAAGGGTGAAATGGGTGTACTTACTGAGTGCAAAATATTGTAACAGGAAGGTTTTTCAAAAAAAGGAATGTATTCTTGCTCAAACTCGAGCTAGTCATGTTGATTGAGCCATGTCCGTCTGTCTGTCCTTCTGATGGTATAAGCAAAGAGATCTCAGCTATTCTAAATATTATAAACACCAAATTTGGCATGAAGCTCGTATATATTAGGCGCGGATAAATTTTGTTTCAAATTTTGGTTACCACGCCTACCGACTCGGAAATTGGTAATTTGGGGTAATATTTACTATCATAAACGAAACAACTTAAGTCACAACTTTCTGCTTTGTCATACAGATAAAAATCTAATTGGACTAAAAATACAGAAGATAATACAATGTTATGCTAAACGTTACACTCTCGAAATGCTACACATAATAAACACACTAATACAAGGTAGATTAAACTACACTTATACAGACATTTACTTCCTAAGCAAGTTAGGAACTCCGCGCCCGCAAGAGCAGACGTGTTAAATAAATGTATATAATTAAGTATCGTTGAGTTTACTTCTTAATTTCATATAAATTGTTAAAATGTCTATTGTATTGTAAATTTGTGTTTTAAGACCTAAAGACAGTTACCGCAGTGTAAAAACAAATTTTGTTTATATTTTTTATCTTTAACCTCGAGCCAGTTAAAATGAGTTTAGGAAACAAATGTCGCCAAATACCCTCTAATATATAAATTTTTTTTTTTTTTGTTGTTAGATACTTCTTCCTGCCACTTTGGTTGTCCTTGTGTTCAGTGCTTAGTGCTTCTACGCTATTCGCATCGCACCAATAATGCTCTTAAAAAGTCTTAAGTTTACAACCTTTTGAAAACTTTTGTAAAAAAGGATCAGTTATATTATTTTTGTTATTTTATTTCATGGTTTTAAAAATCAACAACTAAACTTATATCTATCCTACGCGAACCTTGCGGTTGCTTCGGCTTCCTCTTCTGCTGTTACGAGTGGAGCTGGAGCTAGAGCTAGTACCTCCTCTATTGACCCGAACGCGACGAACAGCAGTGAATTCAAGATTAGAAATGCGCACAATCTTCTTGTTGGGTTTCAGGGTAACGGTACTCTCAGTTGTAGTTGTTGTCGTTGTCGTTGTGGTGGTACAATCAGCGTCTTCAGCATTCGCGGCAAGGGAACAATCCGTACAATCCGTTGTTACAGTTGTTCAACAAGCTACCGCATCGCTGGTCCTGACAAGGAACATGGCCAATACGGCAAAGCTAAGGAATATTGTGTAAGCTCTCATTTTTTAACTGCTTTTCAAGATGGTCCTTAGGCTTTTGATAATATTTACCTTCCGCTGATGGTTTTTATAGTCAAAAATTGCTCGAATAACTTAAATTTCACTAGACCTAAAAAAGTATTTGTTTGCTTGTACAGCTGCAAATGTTTTGTGTATTGTATAATACTAACAAATCATTGAAATATTATGAACTCATGAAAGCGGGTCAAAATATTGCAATGACTTTTTTTACTTCTTCGACTACAGAAAAATCCTAAAATGGGTATACTAACAGTGTGGAAAAGTGTGAAAAAGGAAGAAGGCGTTTAAAAAAATGAAAAAAAAAAATTCTTGCTATTTCGAGCTAGCCGAGTCGATTGAGCCATGTATGTCTGCAGATTAAGTTTGTTTACTATGTTTGATATCACACCTTCCGACTCCGGTAACTTGGGTAATTTTTGCTATTATTAAATCACAACTTTGCTGCTGAGCTCTACATATAGATGTTCATCTCGGCGAGATACTAATATAATATAAAAATCCAAAAAAATTTAAAGAAAATTTGGCGCACTTTTTTTCTAAAGCAAGCAAAAGTAACAGCTGATAACTGACAGAAGAAAGAATGCAATTACAGAGTCACAAGCCGCTGAATAAAATTTATCAACGCCGACTATATGAAAAATCTGCAATTACTTTTTGGGTAAGGAGAATAAGTATGGTCCACAAAGGTTCAGATTTTTCATAAAAAAAAGGCAATAAAAAACTACCTTAGGCATGCCGAAGGTTTTATACCCTTTCAGGTTAGTATATCCTCGTATCGTTCCAATAGTAGCTATATAGCTATATTGTTGTAGTATATTTGGGTGCCATATATTGGTAAATAACAGATAGCGGCCGATACTTTGTATGGCAGCCATACGATAGATCGGCCCGATACGGCTTGTGCCAATTTATTTACAGCGTGTAGCAATAAGAAGCATTGGTACCAAGTTTCATCAGGGCAGCTTTAAAACTGAGATACTAGTTTGCATATCTACAGAAAGACACATCGACACGGGCACACGGACAGACGGATTAGTCAAAATCCTAATTGAATTTGATCTCCTCATACGGACCGAAAGACGGATAGGGCTATATCGATTCGGCTGTACACGCCGTTGTGTACGAGTGAGACCGTTGTCATGTTTTGAAAAATGGATGATTTCTCTTTTTCAAATCTGATCAGTGTGACCGGTGTGGTCATTTCTGCCATTTAAATGGGAACTCGAGACTTATCGGGGGTTTTATTTCTTAAACTAATCCGAAAACGAACATTATTAGTAATTAATTTTTTTTTGTGACCTATGCGGTTCAATCGTCAGATCTAAGATACTGCAATCGTGTCGCAATTTCAATAAAACCATATTTCCACTTGTATTTTATTTTTTTAAACCATAAGCTCATTAGAAAAATTTAAAAACTGACGAATTTAGCAAGCAAATAAGAATTTTTTATACATTTTGTGTACTTAATTTTAATACATGTATTAACCAGCATCTTGTTGTATAGTAATGAATTGTTTCACATGATCCAAGTAAAATGATTTGTGAACAAAAAATCTAAGGTCACGCCGAGTCGCAATAATACTGTTTTAAAGAAGAAACACCACGCGGAAATATATAACTGAGCAAATCAACAAGGTTAAAGTATATTAACTTGACTTTTGACCTTAAATTGAAAAAAAAAACAACTAGTTCACTTATGACAAACTCTAAGTTCAATTTTAAATTAATAAAGACCTACAAAACATAAAACCAACGTAAATGGTTAAAGTCAAATAAGGCTTAGGGCTATATGACGAAATTTCAAGCTAATTGTCTTGAGACAATAATATGAAAACAGCTGCACCATTTGCAAATAATTTACCAAGGCTAAAAACCGTATTTGATATTTTGTGTAACCTAGGTATTTTTAACTATAAAAAGCAGCGTTTTTAGCAAATCTACATCAAAAAGTTTATTTTGTCTTGAAAAACAATCTCAACATGAGAACTTATACAATATTCTTAACTTGCATCGTTTTGGCAATGTTCCTTGTGAGGACTAGCGATGCGGTAGCTTGTTCAACAACCGTAACAACGGATTGTACGGATTGTTCCCTAGCCGCGAATGCTGAGGATGCTGACTGTACCACAACAACGACAACGACAACAACTACAACTGAGAGTACCGTTACCCTGAAACCCAATAAGAAGATTGTGCGCATTTCTAATCTTAAATACACTGCTGTGCGTCGCATTCGGGTCAATAGAGGAGGCACTAGCTCTAGTTCCACAAGCTCCAGTTCGACTCGTAACAAAAGAAAAGGAAACCGAAGCAACCGTAACGTTCGCGTCCGCGTCGGATAGATATAAGTTTTATTGTATATTTCTCAAAACATGAGACAAAATAAAGGAAAAAACTGCATGACATTTCTCGTCGATTTTAAAAAGTTTGCAATTTATTATCGTAGAAGAGTGTTACATTGTTCTATCAACTGAGCACCCCACAAAGTAAATTTGTTCAATAATCTTAGGCTCCAATTTTATATATGTTGGTTCTATCCGATTAATTAAAACATGTCTTATTATTTCTTTTATTTTTTCGCACACGTTAATTTTGTCTGTATATAAATTATCACCCAAATTCTTCCGGCTTGCTTGCAATCGGGTAATAAACAAAAATTATTTAAGTGACCATTTTAGTGAGCACACAATTGCTATTCCATATGGTCTTATTGTTTTTGTCTTAAGTAACCTATATTCTAAGTTCCTTCATGTACGTTCAGACAACATATTAACAAAATGTTTTTTAAGTCACAACGGGTCCACTGCCTTTAAAACACTAGAGGGTCGTTTGATAAGTCCGTGACTTTTTGAATAAAATATATTTTTTTCGTCAAAGAAGCGTTTTATTTCTCAACATAATCTCCTTTTAGCTCTATACATTTAGTCCAGCGTTTTTCCAATTTTTTTATTCCTTCCAAATAATAGGTTTTCTCAAGGCCCTCAAAATAGTCGTTTGTTTCTGTGATGACCTCTTCATTTGACCCGAATCTCTTACCGCCGAGCCATTTCTTCATGTTTGGAAACAAAAAATAGTCACAGGGGGCTAAATCTGGAGAATATGCTGGATGGGGTAGCAGTTCGTAGCCCAATTTATGAAATTTTGCCATGCTGACTACACACGTGTGCACCCGTGCATTGTCCTGATGGAACAGCACTTTTTTTTCGCCAAATGCGGTCGTTTCTGCTTCAAATCAATATCGAATCTGTCCAAAAGCTCTGAATAATATTCGCCGGTGATCGTTTTACCCTTTTCAAGGTAATCGATGTGAATGATACCTTGTGCATCCCAAAAAACTGTGGCCATGACCTTGTTGGCCGACAGACCCACCTTGGCCTTCTTTGGTGCACGTTCACCCGGAGAAACCCACTGTCTTGATTGTTCTTTGGTCTCTGGTGTGGTGTGGTGGATCCATGTTTCGTCTACGGTAACGAAACGGCGCAAAAATTCGTTTGGATTGCGGTTGAACATCGCCAAACACTCCTTTGAAATGGTCACACGGTTGCGCTTATGGTCGTGTGTGAGCAATCGCGGCACCCATCGCGCGGAAAGCTTTTTCATGTCCAAATATTCATGTAAAATGTGATGTACCCGTTCAGTTGAGATGCCTACAGCCTCAGCTACCTCACGCACTTTCATTCTCCGATCATCCAATATCATTCCATGGATTTTGTCGACGATTTCTGGCATGACGACCTCTTTTGGGCGACCTGAACGTTCGGCATCACTTGTACTGGTACGACCACAACGGAACTCAGTAAAACATTTCTTAACCATTGAAATTGATGGTGCAGAGTCCCCATAATATTTATCAAGTCTTTCCTTGGTTTCGGTGATGGATTTTTTACGCAAAAAATAATGCTTAATTAGCACACGAAATTCACTTTTTTCCATTTTCGTTAAAATTCACGAGATCGTCTGCTTTCAATGCCTATAAAACGCAAACCAAAAAACGCAGCTTTCTCAAAATTTTACAGTCAGCTGTTAATCGATAACTGCTGACAGGACCAGTGTTGTATTTAGAGCAGGTGCGCGGCAAATACAAAAAGTCACGGACTTATCAAACGACCCTCGTATATGAATATGGAACAAGACATAAGTCAATATCTGTCTCTTTAATTGTGTCTCTAATTAAGACTTGAGTTCCGTACCATTTCTTTTTTATTATCTTGCAAAGAGCATACCAAATTTTTTTTGCATTTCACCTTAGCAGGCATCTCCACTAGGAAGAATTTCGAGAAAATAGAAAGTAAAAACAATATAATAACATTAATCATAATTAGAATTGAAATTATCTGAAAATACATTTGACATGCGTTGCAAGGGTAACTTTGGGATTTTAACTCGTTATATTTATTTACTTATTTAACTTCAGCTTAAAAACGCTGGCTTATGAATGTATTAATTTCCGACTAATTGTTCTAAAGCAATCTTATTGTATGGTTCGGCAGTCTGAAAAAAATACAGTAGAAATTTGCAACCGATATGATGTAATTTGTATATAACATAGATATATAAAGTATTCATATACTATTAGTAGTCGGGTATATGTATAAAATGTATGCTATAATGTATAAATCAGATGACCATTAAGGTCGGGCACAACCCAGTAACGAACTGTAAACAAATTGTTCTGTCACCTGTTGCATTTTAGCTCTCGCTCATATATCAACAACAACGATAATAACAATAGGGAGCTGCGAGCATTTTGAAACGTGTTCTTTTTTCTGTTACATAGCTTTGCACACAGTAAGTATACCCACTTTAGGCTATTTCTGTGGTTGAAGAAGTAAAAACAGTCATTGCAATATTTTGACCCGCTTTCATGAGTTCATCATACTTCAATGATTTGTTAATATTATACAACAAACTAAATTAGCAGCTGTACAAGCAAACGAATAGTTATTCAAGGTCTTGTGAAATTTAAGTTATCCGAGCAATTTTTGACTATAAAAACCATCAGCCGAAGGCAAATAGTATCAAAAGCCTAAAGACCATCTTGAGAAGCAGTTAAAAAATGAGAGCTTACACAATATTAGTTAGCTTTGCCGTTTTGGCAATGTTCCTTGTGAGGACTAGCGATGCGGTAGCTTGTTCAACAACTGTAACAACGGATTGTACAGATTGTTCCTTAGCCGCAAATGCTGAGGACGCTGACTGTACCACAACAACTACAACAACTACAACTGAGAGTACCGTAACCCTGAAACCCAACAAGAAGATCGTGCGCATTTCAAATCTTGAATTCACTGCTGTTCGCCGCGTTCGGGTTAATAGAGGAGGTACTAGCTCTAGCTCCAGCTCCACTCGTAACAGCAGAAGAGGAAGCCGAAGCAACCGCAAGGTTCGCGTAGGATAGATATAAGTTTAATTGTTGATTTTTATAACCATGAAATAATATAACAAAAAATAATATAACTGGTTCGTTTTTACTAATGTTTTGAAAAAGTATAAAGGTGGGACAATTGTATGGCAGGAAGAAGCATCTAACAACAAACAAAACAAACATACAAGATTTAAGATTTTTCTACCGCTCAACCATTGAAAATGGTAAAGTATACGTAGAATATACTTCATTTCACGAGTCCATTAAGCAGTGAACAGGGTTTACATAGAAAAGTGCATTGAAATGAAGAGTAGAGAGACAGGTCGCGCTACGCGGTCGCATGCTCTGAGACTTTGTTCCTTACACAAGCATTGCAATGACGTTACGTCATTATAGGGAAAGTGATCAAGGTACATGTAATAACTTCTGTGTTTATTGTCCAATTTTATTTGTATGATAAAGAAGAAAGATGTGACTTAAGTAGTTTCATGAATATTAGCAAAAATTACCCACAGTTTACGGAGTCGGAAGGTGTGGTAAAAAACATAGTAAATAAACTTGATCTACGCCTATTATAGAGGAGCCCTCATGCGAAATTTGGTGTCTATAGATTTAAAATAGCTGACATCTACTACCTTGATCAAAAAGTTCCCGGAATTTATTCAGAAAATTAAAAATACAAGATTATACATCAAAATCTATATTGTCCCCTTCAAAGTACTCCCCATCGCCTGCAACGCACTTATGCCAGCGCTTGATCCAATCCTTGAAACATGTTTCATATTCAATTTGCGGTATGGCCATCAAAGCCATCTTCGATTTCATCCCGGGTGCTGAAACGTGTTCCACGGAGCGGTTTCTTGAGTCGACCGAATAGGAAAAAGTCGCAGGGAACCAAGTCAGGAGAATTCGGTGGTTGTTGAATGGTATTCGTTCCGTTTTTAGCCAAATGTTCACGGATAATGATGGCATTGTGCGACGGTGCGTTATTTTCAAAATAGTACAAAATCGAGAACACGCACATCTTAGATGTACTCAATACGGCGTCACTTTTACAAATGTCACACTATCAAGCTGAAAATTTTATAGAATGTCAATGAGGGTTGTGCCAACCTAAAAAAAAAAAGAGAACTAAAATCGGGTGACTGAAAGCGCCACAAGGTGGTGATTCCGGGAACTTTTTGATCAAGGTAGTATGTGTTTATCTGGTCTAAAGGACAAACAAACGGACATGGCTCAATCGACTCAGCTAGCTCGGGCTTAAGCAAGAATATATGCATTTTTTTGAAACGGCTTCTTCTTCCTGTTACATACCTTTGCACACTGTTAGTATAACCATTTTAGGCTTTTTCTGTGTTTAAAAAAGTGAAAACAGTCATTGCAATATTTTGACCCGCTTTCATGAGTTCATAATATTTCAATGATTTGTTAATATTATACATCAAACTAAATTAGCAGCTGTACAAGCAAACAAATAGTTATTCGAGGTCTTGTGAAATTTAAGTTATCCGAGCAATTTTTGACTATAAAAACCATCAGCGGAAGGTAAATATTATCAAAAGCCCAAAGACCATCTTGAGAAGCAGTTAAAAAATGAGAGCTTACACAATATTCCTTAGCTTTGCCGTATTGGCCATGTTCCTTGTCAGGACCAGCGATGCGGTAGCTTGTTCAACAACTGTAACAACGGATTGTACGGATTGTTCCCTTGCCGCGAATGCTGAAGACGCTGATTGTACCACAACAACGACAACAACTACAACTGAGAGTACCGTTACCCTGAAACCCAACAAGAAGATCGTGCGCATTTCAAATCTTGAATTCACTGCTGTTCGTCGCGTTCGGGTCAATAGAGGAGGTACTAGCTCTAGCTCCAGCTCCACTCGTAACAGCAGAAGAGGAAGCCGAAGCAACCGCAAGGTTCGCGTAGGATAGATATAAGTTTAATTGTTGATTTTTATAACCATGAAATAAAAAAAAAATAATATAACTGGTCCTTTTTTACTAATGTTTTCAAAAAGTAAAAGGGTGGGACAATTGTATGGCAGGAAGAAGCATCCAACAACAAACAAAACAAACATACAAGTTTTAAGATTTTTCTACCGCTCGACCATTGAAAACGGTAAAGTATACGTAAAAGATACCTCATTTCACGAGTCCATTAAGCAGTGAACAGGGTTTACGTTGAAAATTGCATTGAAATGAAGAGTAGAGAGACAGGTCGCGCTACGCGGTCGTATGCTCTGACACTTTGTTCCTTACACAAGCATTGCAATGACGTCAAGTTATTATAAGGAAAGTGATCAAGGTACTTGTAATAACTTCTGTGTTTATTGTCCAATTTTATTTGTATGATAAAGAAGAAAGATGTGACATTTAAAGAAACTACATATTAGCAAAAATTACCCCAAGTTACCGAAGTCGGAAGGTGTGGTAACCAAAATAGTAAACAAACTTGATCTGCGCCTATTAAAGAGGAGCCCTCATGCGAAATTTGGTGTTTATAGATTTAAAATAGCTGACATATATGTGTTTATCTGGTCTAAAGGACAAACAAACGGACATGGCTCAATCGACTCAGCTAGCTCGGGCTTAAGCAAGAATATATGCATTTTTTTGAAACGGCCTCTTCTTCCTGTAACATACCTTTGCACACTGTTAGTATACCCATTTTAGGCTTTTTCTGTGTTTGAAAAAGTGAATACAGTCATTGCAATATTTTGACCCGCTTTCATGAGTTCATCATACTTCAATGATTTGTTAATGTTATACAACAAACTAAATTAGCAGCTGTACAAGCAAACAAATAGTTATTCAAGGTCTTGTGAAATTTAAGTTATCCGAGCAATTTTTGACTATAAAAACCATCAGTGGAAGGTAAATATTATCAAAAGCCTAAAGACCATCTTGAGAAGCAGTTAAAAAATGAGAGCTTACACAATATTCGTTAGCTTTACCGTATTGGCCATGTTCCTTGTCAGGACCAGCGATGCGGTAGCTTGTTCATCAACCATAACAACGGATTGTACAGATTGTTCCTTAGCCGCAAATGCTGAGGACGCTGACTGTACCACAACAACGACAACAACTACAACTGAGAGTACCGTTACCCTGAAACCCAACAAGAAGATCGTGCGCATTTCAAATCTTGAATTCACTGCTGTTCGCCGCGTTCGGGTTAATAGAGGAGGTACTAGCTCTAGCTCCAGTTCCACTCGTAACAGCAGAAGAGGAAGCCGAAGCAACCGTAAGGTTCGCGTAGGATAGATATAAATTTAATTGTTGATTTTTAAAACCATGAAAAAAATAACAAAAGTAATATAACTGGTCTTTTTTTTTAAGATTTCAAATACTTTTGAAACTTAAGTCTTTGAAATTGCATTTTAGCTCCAGTGACGCCAAAACCTAACAACAAACAATACCAGCATGCACGTCTGATTACAGAGCCCCACAAAAAAAAAAATGTTTCATGATCTGGGTATTCGGCATACGCATATTATGTAGTTTGGGTCGCACTACCCGATCATGACCACCCATTTTTTTGTGGCCTTGCTAATTTTTTGAGTTTATTGAGGTTAAGTCGAAACTGAGACATATTTTGACTTCGGACTACTAGATCAGAATTTATTAATTTTTGGGGGATATAAAGAGGTTTTCCAGTTTTTTGAGGCTATGTCGAAGTCCAGACGTGATGCCGAAATTCCTTCTCTGGATCCTTAGCCAAGTTGATTGTCTAGTTTATTTAATTGGATGTCACGTCCACTGCCGATAAAAATGTATAGCCATGAAATTACATTATTATTTCAATATGATTTGTATGCTACGTTTAAAAAATAAAACTCTCAGACTTTGACATATACGTATATGGAGGTGATGAGCTAATTAGATCCGTTACTGGTAACACATGCCTAGGGGTATCCCACTGTCTAGTGCGCTCTTTAAATTGATATCATCGAAAGTTCAGACTGGCCGTAGCTCTAGCGTGCAGCAATTGAAAATATGTGTCATGTTTCATTTAAAACTGATAGACTAGTTTGCATTGCAACAAGCACACAGACAAACGGACGGACGGACAAAATGACCTGTTCGACACTGTAAGTGTATATTATACTTTATAGAACCCTGTGTATGTTTTACCTCTTACTGTACGTTGCAAACTTCTGTTAAAACTAATATACCCTCTGTAAAGCTATAAATATAACTATCAACTATTACATTATAAAATTTATACCAGACAACAACAAAATATTATTTGCGTTTTAGCTAATTATTTTAGAGGTGAGAGTTTCAAACGACTGATCTTTTGTTCTCAACAGTTTTAATTATCATGACGTCAGGCAACGCATCGTAGCGAAGTGGCTTAAACAATGCTGTGGTTATGTTTTGATTTTTCTCATTTCAGTTGAAGTTTGAACCGATCCCCGGGTGGTTGAGCCATGGAATATACAAATTTTATAATTGTGATTTGTGTGTTTTGCCTACAGAGCACGGTAAGTAAAATATATTTATGCTCTCCAAATTGATATAATGTATTCCTAACTCCTTCATAGCATTCCATTTGTATACCGCCCAATCACTGCATAGAGGACGTAAGTTAAAAAGTCTATTTTTCTTAAAATTCCTTGATCTTATACAATCAGTTCCCAGATGGATTACAGCAATGCCAAGGAGCGCTATAGTTATGTTTTATCGAAATATGCGGATCTAAAAATGAAAATAACAGGGGAACCGCTAGGGTAAGTTTTCGAGTGAAGCAAAACTCCAACGCAATAATCTGTAAACCCTCCTCTAATTTCAATGGCGTTGACCGCAGCTTGCACGGCAAGCTCGTCACGCATGGCGACATCGAGGAGCAGCACATTGTGTTCCAGCTGATGGACAATACGCCGCATGACGTCATCCAAAGCTGCGTGTTTGTGGTAACCAAGGCACCCGGGGAGTGCGAGTCCATTGTGACTGTCTGTAACACATTCTTGGGGCGCACACCGCGGCCACTGCTGGAGCGCAAGCCATTGATGGTCTGCGAGGATGGTGTGCGTGAAGCGGAACCGGAAGCCGAGGACACGCAGGGCACGCAGGACACAACGGACGCCGAACTTGTCAATGAGGGCAAGGAGGAAAAAGCCGCCAGTGTTCCGGATGCCGACGCAACCAGCGACAGTGAGCTCATCTAAGTGAATGCCAATTATGGCCTCCTTTTAAGGAATAAATACTACTGCTGGCAAAACCCAAACATATCCATCGGGTTCAGGATTGTGATGACCAATCCTAATTTTACAATAAACCAAAAAAGGTCTACGTTTTTTTCTCTTTTTTAAAGTACGCTTATTAAATAAAAGTGCCTAAGAGTATTCCACGAATAAAAAAGTGTTTATAAATATTAAAATGCAGTTATAACATACATAGGAGCTTCTTTTATACACATAAATTTATACAAATTAATAATTAATCATTGAAGTTAAATACATTTAAGCTAAACCAGCTCAAGTTAGTGAGTACTATTTGATACAGTCAGATCGGAGATCATAGTTGTGTTATATCATGATGTTTGCTCTCTTAATAAAGAGCAAGCAATGCTTTTCAAGCTCAGCTGCTGATGACGTAAAGTGCCGAGAATGGCGCCTGCGCTGAAAGCGTTATTTAAGAGAGAGTCTGGTTAACAGTATTGGGGAACAGTGGTCTGTGGTTGATTTGCATGCGAAATATTTCTGAGCTTCACATAGACATGCTACACGTTTCTGATATTCGAAAAACAATTTTCAATGATTTCTCCTTCTACACCCTTAATCTTGTTATGCGTATTTAACTCAGGGAAACATTTGAATTTGAACTTTACAATATTCCATTATGTGGTAATTCAGGTTTTCGTCAATATTCGCAGCACTGTTGCCTTGACTCTCACTACCCACGGTCGTTCTAGAAGAGCGGAGAGCAGCTTTGAGTAAGAGCAAACTGGAGCAGCGGCAGAGTGTGGCAAATAACAGTAAACAAAGCGTGGCACATGCTACGCCGACGCCAGCGTAAGCGTCAAAGCTGCCGCTGCTAGTGGCGCTGCAGCGGCTGCTCTGGTGTTGGTTACGCATTGCCCTATCAGTTGATGCCTGGCGCCAAAGCGAACTGGAGCAACGAAAACGCGACAATAGCAAAGCTGAGAGGCGAGAGCTCTGCGCGGCAGATACGAGAGAGTTCCTCGCCGAGAGTGGGAACTAAAGCGAGAGGGAGATACCCCAAGCACGAGTGCGAATGCCACAGCAGGCCAGGTAGAGTGAGGGAGAGAGAGAGAAAGAGTGAGAGAGTGAAAGAGAGAGTGCTCATTTGGGTACATTGTAATTTAGCAAGGCCCGCACAGAATTTTCTGTGGCGACAGCGCTTAGTGCTCTACTTGACGTCGTGCTGTGAAAAAGTCGTTCCGCAAAGCGGGCAGATCTGCGCCAGCGCTTGTCCACCCACCGTCTGCCATCTGCTCGGACCTCAAGCCGCTGCTGCTGCTGCTGCTGCCGCTGCTGCCGTACTCGGAATTGCCGCCGGTTGTAAAACAGCGCAGAGCAAATAGTTTTGCATAATATGTTTGGCAAATAGAATCAAAATAAACATCATCACGAAAATAGTAACACCAACGGACTCTGTATTAACCTAATCAACAGTTTAGTGAACGTGCACACAAAATACGTATACGCAGAACAACAACAAACGCTTGTCAAGTGTAGCGTATTGCGATTTGTCGCCTCTTCCTAATTCACAATCAACCGCAGCCAGTCGTAGCCAGAGTGTCGCTCGCTCGCGTGTTATCAGGCAGGCAGAAGGGAGTACAATAACAACAACGATAACAATAACAAAAAATAATAACAATAACAGTGCGCGAAAGGGACAGAGAAAGCAGAGCTGAAAGCAGCGGCGAATCGAAGGCGTAATGTGACTGCATTTGAATTAGACGCCGACGCCGACGCCGACATTGTCACACATGTGTTTGTGCTTTAGGTGAGTTGCCTTTGTTATGCCTATGCTTGTGTGTGAGTGCCTGTGTTTGCATTTATCTGTAGCTCAGCTGGCACTGAAGCCAAAGCCTCTGCTGCTGCTGCTGCTGCTGCTGCTGCTGTGTGCTGCGTAAACAACGCAAGCCAGACGAGAAACAACACACGAAAACACACACAAATTAGTAGAGCAAAGCAAACCGAGCCTCAATGTGAAAAATACAATAACAATATTATGCCCTCGAATGGGAATGCTGCAAGTTAGTATTACTGGGGTTCTGGGTCGCAGAGCGAAGCGCACTGCTCGAGAGCACTTTGCTGTTTAACCATTTTGCTTCGCCTCGAATTTCATAAAAATAAATAAAAAGCGACAACGTGAAACTGTTGTTTTTTTCTTTTCGTCTCTTTCTTGTGTGTCTGACGTGTAACGCAAATTACTTTAGAAATTGTTTTTCACGCATTTCCTTTGCTTTTCTCGCGCGCGCAATTTTCCCGTTGCCCTTTTGGAGACCCGCCAAACAGTCGCAGTCATCGCCAGCCCCGCTTCTATTCCCCTCTCCTTCCCCATTCCATCCGACGGACTGACAGGGACGGTTCAAGTTAGTCCGTTAGTCAAATCCATTAAGTTTTTGTTTTCTTTTTATGAACAGAGCCCCCCGTTGGATGCGTCTCCTCTGAGTAAATTTCTCAGTTTATTTCCTTTTGACATTTTTCTGGTGGTTTTTAAAACATTTGACATTATTAACCTTTCACCTTAACGTAGCAGAACTAATTATTTCATTGTCAGATAAGCTCTTTTAATGAATCCTCTTGTTAACCATTTCGTCATTGTAGGGACTCAAAACTCATTGGGTTAGTAGTCGAACTGTATTAAATGTCGTAGTCAACCATTTCATTATGAAGGTTTAATAGTTTGGGATTCTATAAAATCGTACTTTGGTGAAAGGCCAATTGATACTCACCAACATTTAGCACACATTTATCAAAACTTCCTATCTCGCCTGGATCGTCTCAGGCTCGCATTCCAGTTTCTGAGACTGAATTGGCTTTGTGCGGTCCGCAGGCGGATATTTGTTTTTGTTATTGTTCCTTCGTTCTCACCGCCATTTGCCATGACTTGCGCTTCCTCTGTCTATTTTCTGGTGTTTTCTTTACTCCACTCTGCCTCGCCCTCATCCGCCATAGCTGGCTCATCGTCATCGGCCATAAAATGGTGTCTCTGCGCACATTTTGCTGGTCGCGTTCCCATCTGTGACAGGCTTCGCCTGGTTTAACCTTGCCCAGCGTGCTTTTATGGCGCGCACCGTGCTCCGCCAGCTCCCATTTTTGTCCAGACATAACACATTTTTGCAATTTTATTTTGTTCCCCAATTTCTTAAGCAGCCTTTGCTTCGCTTGTAGCTACTTACATTTGTTACCGTTTGGCCCAGTTTCATATATTTTTTGTTTCGCTTTTCTTGGCTTTTGCGAACTTCATTTAATCAGCGATTCATTTATTAGAACGCCCCGACGTCTTTGATGTGTGTTCTTGAATTCTATTTCATTCTCTCTCGCCTTTGCTCCGCCTACTTTAAATTTCCCTCAAGTGTTTCTCATTAGCTTTATTGATTCAGTTAGCACAAAGCATGCTGATAAAGTGAACGGCAATTCACACACTTGGCAACTGTCACAGATAAATCTGAATTTCCTTTGGTTAGCAAGAATCTCGTATGACTAAGACAAAGTTAATGCAATTATATTTGACTTAAGTATTCCTTTCTTACAGATTAAAAACTTAACTACAAAAGTCGTGTACAAACATCACGCAACTCTATTAAAACGAACCATCTCAACTATCAAGGGAATTGGTAAGTTTCAAATAAAACATTTATAGATTGCGTATACGATACGTTTGCCACTTTAACAAGCACTCAATTCAGAACTTCTATCGAATATTGTGCTCCCAAAATGTTAGAAGAAGAAAATAACTACTTTCCACCTTAAGGAACAGGCAACTGTTAATATTGATTGAAGACTCGAGCGAAACTTTTTTGTCCCGCGATAGTTGAAAATGTTATACGCCATCGCAGTTGCCGTCGCCATTACCGCAGCCAGTCCATGTTCTGGATACAACCTGCGATGTGCTTGGTCTGTTCTTGGTTGCAGCAGCCGTTGGTACATTTATATGCCAATGAAGGGTATACTCACTTTGTACAAGTGTTTGTCGCAGTCGAGGCGAGCCGATTAAGCCATGTACAAACCATAGGCACATACAATTTCAATTAAAGGTTTCCCTCTACACTTACAAGTCGATAAATCAAGTTCAGTAATCAATGTTATAAAATACAACGTTCTTTATTTATCTACTTCTTCTCCACCAACCAATATCCGTATTCTCCAAAGTTGCAGACGCTCTGCAGAGCTGTCTTCGGTATGTGTGTGTGAGTGAGAAAGCAAGAAAATAAAAGTTACGTGGTTTCAAAACAAAACAAAGGGTATCTCACTGTCTGTTGCGCTCGTTTAAAGCTTTCTTTTGGTTGTTTTCTTTATTTTCTCTCTCTCGCTCCCCTTTAGATTCAAGTTATTTCACTTGGCTTCAGACGCCATTGAAAGCAACGTGAAAAACTTTGGCTTTACCCGTTTTGTAAGACGCTTATCCATCTTACCCGTTTTTAGCCGTATTTTTCTCGCCCCTAGTCGATATTTTTCAAAAGAAAAGCTTGGGCAACATTTTCTTGGCTTTGCGTTGTTGCAGTGTGGCCCCAAAAGACTATCAGTTGTTTTCATTGAGTTGCCCAGAAGTAGGTGGAGAGGGGAAGCTGCAGAAAAAACAGCCATAAATATAAAGCGCTCGGTATAATATAGTACCTGGACAATTTAAGGAATTCCAACAATTGACTTGTAGCTACATAGAAAGAAGGTGTTTGTGTTTTTTCTTTAGATAAAGTTTGAAATCTGTTTAAAAGTCTTTCTGAAGTTGAAGAAAAGAGTCCGCCTCGAAGAAAGCAAATAGTTGAGCTATGCAGCACAGATCTCTTTGGTAGTATGGTACAATAGTTGTAGAAAGTTAGCCAAGCTGAAAACACACAAGGAGCCAAGGAAAATTTAAACTTGGATGTATCTCGATTCAATTCTTGGCTTTTACAATCCCAACTATATGCAAAAGCCCGACAGGACTCAAATGATGCTTATAAAAAAGTTATTGGGGTTGTCTCGCTTTACTGTTCAGCGCATAAGTTGCTCTGCACGGGATTTTATTTTTCGCCAATGCTTCCTATTTGCACACATGCGGTGTCCGTTTTACGCTCTGCTTAAATTGGTTTAGTTGTTGGTAGTTGTTCGTTGGTCGTCTTGCTGATGATAATTCCTTGGCTCTATTTTTAGTAGTCAACATCTATTTCTGTCGCTGTTTTTCTGTTTTTGTGTTCCATGTAATTTGGCCACCAAGCTGACCCTTGTCCCAGTGACTGTGAGAAAAACAAGCCAAGGAAAAATGTAGCAAAACACAGTTGGGGGAAACAAGTAGAATACAAGAAGAAAAGCAAACTCTACGAGTAGAAAAGGTTTCAATTAATGGAATTCGCCTGGTTTTGCATGAGGCAGTCGGAAAGTATCGGGTTTAAATATCGATTATGTAATCAAGAATGAGAGCCAGCGCCACGTGGACATGCCATGTAATTACGAGTCTATTTTCCCATCCACGGTACGTTATATCGCATAACTGGTAATTACATTACGCATACGCAGTGTGAGCGACGAAGTGTGTCGCTTGAGTGCAGACAGTGTGGAAGTGGAGGCACGCCGCTAAAAGGCAGCTAGAAGAACGAATGCCTTGTAGCCACGTTGCCATTGCAACTTGCTTCCATAATAAAATTATTTCGGGAGAATTGTCGCTGGCGCAAGGGCCACTCATTGAGTTAATTTGTGACAATTTGCGACTGAGTTGAAACACCAACGCTTACGCTTTTGCTTTTTCTCCTGCTGGCGCTACTGCTGCTATTGTCGTCCTTATCGCCCTGCCGGGCAGAAAATGTCGCAGGCAAGCTTAAATGAAAGGATTGCCTTTCCTGCCCTCTTCACACCTCAAGCTTAAAAAATAAATAACATTTACCTGACTTCTCCCCTCCGCGTCGACGAACTGCAGCCAACACTTGCCTCCCCACTTTCCAACACTGTACGTTAAATCGTGCGGCAATAAAGAGTCAACCACTTGGCCAGGAATTTCAGCTGAGTTGGTTGCTTGGTTGTCGCCTCTTTCGTGTGCATTTAATTAGCATAATTTGATTTGTATACTCCCGGTTTCATTTGCTTTATATTCAAATTAATTTCACATAAATGGCAATTTATTTCACATGATGTTTTTTCTCCCTTTTGTGTTCGTCGTTTTTCAATTTGGGATTGCAGCACGAAATTCATTTCGTTAACAAGGCGAAATGTTTTTCTGTTTATTTATTTTTTTTGTGGTAGACTTTTTCATGCCAACAATATAAATATTTAATCCAATCTTCTAACTTAATTGAAAGTTACACAAATTAAATAAAACCTATTGAGTTTTACGAGTCAAAGTTTCTAGCCAAAGTAACAATATCAATAGTTTAATTTAAATTTAATAGGCAATTTTACATTTTTAACATTTTTAATTTAATATTTTTTTTCAATCTCAAAGATAAATATAATATTTCAATTAGAATAATTTATTATTGTCTTAAATTCAAAATATGATATTAAAATTTCAATCGTAAATTTATTTTCATGATGCCCGAAATGTCAATCAAAATTTCACGGCTTAATCATTATTCGCCAGATATATTGAATATAAAGAAAATTGATCGAACTGTCAGCAAACGTTGACAACGGAAAATATAATGTACTCAAATTGAATGCATTAAACTTCACAATTTGATTGCAAGTGTTTTGGTATAATCAAAGAAAAGCAGAGCAATTAAACCTGTTCGAGAGAACAAAAACGAGAATTTTGCTCAAAATTTAAAGAGCCTCTCGTTTATTTTATTCACGTTTTTTGTTAGCTTTTTTTCCCTGTTTGAAATTACATGCAGGCAATTTGGGGAAACTGTGGCTGGCAGTTGCTGTTGGGTAACTGGCGAGTAGACTGTGCAAACTTTTGGCAAAAACACGAATAGGGCAGCCGTAAAAATTCGGTTGGCCTGAAATTTTGCGCATACGCAAGCAAATTTTACCCACACCGGGTTGGGCATAAGAATGAAAATGCTACACAAAGTCGCAGCATGCAAATTTCCGGCTTTTAGTAACTTTTCGTCTGCTGTGTGACTGTGAGAGAGTGTGTGTGCGTGCGTCCGAAGCAACAGTGCGAGCCAGAAGTACACACATTCTAAGTAAATGCTCACGAATGTATGAATATTTTATTTGAGAGATGTAACTAAATATATACATAAGCGACATCCTACATCCCCTTTAACTGCCACTCAGTATTTGTCATGACTAACCCAATTGGACCCGATAGCATGCCAGGCTGCTTCCTAATGAACCAGGTACGCCATAAAGCTGTGCCAAGTACCAAGTCGTGTATCGTGAAGAATTCATTCGGAAATAAATACATTTATATGTTTGGCAATATTGCGTAATTTGCATGGAATCCGTTAAGCTTCTGGATAGTTTCGTTATAATTTCAGTTGAAAGCACGATGACATAAGTATATTTCCACTTTGTTTTCATATAACACATATAACGGGGTTCTACTGGGCCATTACGCGCACATACGGAGTGAAATCTGCAAAAAGGACATATGTAAAGTGTCAGCCTGTCTATCCGTCTGTCTGTCTGGCGGTTTGTGACTGCGTGGATGTCTCTTCCTCTCTCACTCTCTCCTGCTACTCGTGTGTATTTTGCGGTTTTGCAATTCAAGACGTAGCTTCTCAGTTCTACGAGACAAGAGGCAAGAGCCGAGCCTGAAGCCCCCACTCGGTCGTGGTGCAGTCGTCGTCAGCAGCGGCTGTTGCTGCTGCTCTGGTGGTTGCTTAAGTGCCCGAGCTCAACTCAAACGCTGCCTGCTTCCCTATCTCCCATCTTAATGTCTATATTTGTCTATGTGTGTGTGTGTGTGTGTGAGTCGCGTGAGTGTTTTTGTATCTGTGCAAGTCATAAACGATTCCTGCTCCTTATGCCATATAAAAATCTATGTTACATTAGTTCGTTAGCTTTAACCGCCACAGTTTATGTAGTTGTTGTTGTTCCTTCTGTTGCTGTTGAGTTTTCGCATACGTGTGTATGTATTTTATTTGTTTTAAGGGCCGTTGTTGCTGCCACTGCGCTTTTGTGTGCTGCGCCGTGCTCTGCTCGACATTGTGTGCGCCTGAAGAGCGCTTGAGGTTGCCAGACGAGCAGACAGATAGACAGACAGTTGGACTCACAGACAGTTACAGTTGTTTCATAGCTGGCATTTAGTTAGGGCCGAGTCCTAACTCGGTCCTCAGAGCTCATGCATAATGGCTAAAAACCATAAACATTTTACCAGCAACACTTGCAACAACAACTTGCACAATGCCCGTGTAATTATTCCTGAGCTGAGCTGTCACGTCAGGACCCTTGACTCCACTAATCCTTGCCAGCTCAACAGGCTCTGCAACTCAGTTTGCACCGCAACTTTCAGCCTGGCTGTCCGTCTGGCTGCCTGGCGAACTTTCCATGCTTCGAGCACATCGCACAGAACTCCCGACAATAGCTGCAAAATGCAGTTACAAGCGTCAAAACCAATTAATGGCAGCCAGCAGCCATAATTAGATTGAGTTAATTCCCAACTAACAGTGTTGGCTGCTAAACGCATTTTGAGGTAAACAATTTAAGGTTACAATCTATTTGATTGTTGTTGGCCAACAAAAAAGTTTGTTATTGATGAAGTTGTCAGCATTTTTACCTGTTCGTTGAACTAGTTTTATATCGCATGCTATTCTCACCTTTAATAAATTCCTGTGTACAGCTTTAGAAGTTATTCTTTAATTGAGGGAACTAGAAATAAAACAGCTGTAGTATGTATAAGAGAAGATTTAATAAATAACTTATTTGATAGATAAGAACAACCCATTTAGATATGTTCATGTTCATCTGTCTTGCAACACAAGTTTAAATTCGATTTATGTAAGGGTCAAAGTTCAGGAGTGAAACATAAATTTGTATGCAGAAACTCGCATTCTATTGTGTCCTGGTTCTTATTTATAAAGGTTTCCTAAAGAACATTATTATTTTAAAACAAATACCTACCTTCTTACACACATCCAGCTTACAGGTTAAGTCGGATCAAGGTTTGATTGAAATTTGATTGGATAAGTCGACCTTTTCATCCTTTTGTTTGCTTAATATATTTTGTTTATTGATTATTGCTGGGCCACTTGGCCAGTCTTCATGTCTGTCTCCTTTGATTTTGTTTTCGGCGCATAACCCTTGTTTGTCTGTGCATCTCATCTATTGCTACTAATTCAAGATCATAGGATGAACTGGTTGTTGACGCCATATCAGTGCTAGAGGTAGTGTCGCTGTTGGCCGCATCAATAGGTTCAGCTGTTGCCTCCGTTGTTGTTGTTGCTGGCGATGCCGCGCCGCTTCTGTACATGAAGCAAGCTCCTAAAACTACACAGCCAAACGCTAGCGCATGTACTCTCATGCTTGGATCAGTTCTACAGCCTCAATGACAATCTCTAGGAAAGCCGTGTTCTTTTATACTGATTTCAGTAGGGTGAACGCTAGTCATTTAAGTTTAAGCAAATTTGCACAGCTGCGAAGGGTTCTCCTAAAATTGGGTATATTTTTAGCAACAATTCTATTTGTGTTTTGTCTAGCCTCAAGAGTTGTACGTCAGATTATTGTTAGACATTTCTTTATGTACATTTAAACAACTGTGCTTTAACTATGTTAAGTCAAAAAATTGAAATCATGACTGAGGATGTGTGAACACAAAGAGTTTCCTCTGCCAAAGTGTCACTTTTTTGATTGTTCAGAAATACAATACGTTTTTAAGATCTCATACAAGCAGTAAAAACAAAAGCTTGAAAGACCTAGAAATACAAAGTCAATTAGATTTGTTTATTTGATTTGTGGTGAACAATAGTTTTTAAAAGTCACAAGGCGGCACGTGTGGTGTGCTTGGCAGATAGCAATGGAAAGAGGAAGAAGTAGCGATGAATACAAGGATATCGATTACAGATTAATATCTATGCAAATAAAAATTTAAATAATTGTGATTGGAAAATTCAAAGGGTTGCCAGATCTCCATAATCCCATAAAGGCAGTGAAAACTATTTTTATCGTTTTCCAATTGTGTGTTAGCTTAAAAGACCTAGCAATACAAAGTCAATTAGATTTGCTTTATTTGATTGTTGCTAAGAGTAATATTTGAGCACGCGCTGCAATCGTCTGCTGCGGTACATGTTGTGTATACGCAATGTGAAGCAGCAATTAAGTTAGGACACAGCCCACGACACGTGTTCGCTATGTGACACTAGTTTTCGTGTTTAATTACAGGTTTTATGGGCTCAGCGCGCAAGAAAAACGATTCGTGGTAGCATAAAAATGGTCCAGAGAAAAAGATGAACGATAGTCGGGGCGGGTGAGTGAGTGAGTCAGAAATAGGACATGCAATAAAAATGAAATTAATAACCTCTGCGCCGCAGGGCAGTCGAACTGAATGAAAATATGGAGTGCAAAAGGCAACCCCGTGTAGTTGATTTGCATATAGTACAACTGTTCATACGTAATCGGCAGTGTGTGTGTTTGAATGTGGGCCTGATAAGGTTCGCCTCGATGTAGCTTTAAGTTTTTTGCCGAAATCAAACCGTGCACGAGTTCAAGAAATAAGTGAAGCGGTGTGAATATCCTTGTGGCAAAAGCAAACTAACGAAAGAAAATTCATTTCTGCTTGACGAGAATGGCCCACACACGCACACTCAGTACACACAACGGGGTGCACGCACACACGCACACACGCGCACGCAACGTAAGCAGCAATAACCGTGTGTATAAATTTGAAATGCTGAAATGGCGTCAGCCAACATTTGAATAACACGCATGTGCGTGTGCCGTCCGAAATATTTGTGTTTACGAATAGTTGTGTGTGTGTATATGTGCGTACATACATACTTACTTCTTCTTAACGTGCCACGTTGCCGTGCCGTCCTGCTGGCAACCAGCAACAACAAGTATTCTTACTCGCTCTCAGCTGTTTGCTTTTGCATTTACCATTTCACTTTGTGCTTGTTATTGCCACTTCTGGATTCAATCAATCGTTCTTGCCGCCTGCCCAAGGAATTTTGTACGTCGGCACTTCCCGTTTTGGTTACAGCTTTCCTTTCTGGCTGAGCACCTTGCCTTATCCGTGTATTGCTGTTTCTCCTGCTGTTCTTGTCGTCATCAACTTTGAAGAGCACATGTGGCTTATGCGTACTGTGCTAATGTTTGATTTTCGGCCAGAGCTTGTAGGCTCTGACAGAGTGGTTTTTAACTGTCATTGCTCATCCTATGCAAATTTTACCCACCTGCAGCTACAATTTGGTCGTTTGCCTGGCAAACCAAACAAAATATTAATCTATTAGATGCTAATAGATTCCTGATAAGTAAATTTACATGCCGTGGGCCACTAAGTGAGCCAACTAATGGGATGGATGGCAACAAATATTTAACCATAATGTGCGTTCACGAAGCAGCTGGGGCGTGTCCCAATTGTTTGGCCGCTTAGACGAGAATTCTGTCTGTGTGCGTAAATCTATATGCATATGGATGTATATGAATGTATGTCTGCATACTCGCATGCCACTTTCCTCTTGATACTCTCCCTGGAGCAATCTGAATTCCAAACATTCTCAGCCTTGTCGAATATTCGCTGTGATTACATTCTGAAAAAAAAAACATGTTCCCCTAACAAATGTAAAATTTAAGCACGTAATTATATTTATATGCTAGAAGATCTTAATAACATTAAGTAACACAGTTTTTGTTTATGAATTATATATGTAAGCTTGTCATATAAATTCAGAAAAACAGATAGAAAGGTTACCTATGCCATGCCTAAGGTTCTACATGAAGGTTCTTATCTTTACTTTATTAAATGGAATATGTTTTCTTTGATTACCGTGTAACTTTGGTTGATAATGATAAGTTAAGTTAAATTGATTGTTCGGCCGATTGTTTATTGGCAGCTGTATACCTATTAGAGTGGGCATCATCAAGATGCTTTACATAAGAGATTAGTTTTTGTTGCAAAAGAAAGACCGTCATACAGACGGACAAACGGACCGACAGACATGGCTAGTCCGCTTCCCCTGTTGATGCTGATTCAGAACATACTTTATTGGGTCAAAGATATTTCCTTAAGTTTTCAATGGTCGAAGGGCAACCCAGCACAACCGATACGTTAAGCCCAGTTTTCCCAAAGTAAATACTGAAACCACTTGGTACGAGTAAAAAGCAATTTAAAGTGTATTTAATACCATCATTGATATGGATCCCTCGTTATGTCTGTGCCGCCCTGTCCGAGAGCAATGATTCTCCTGCAAAATCCACTCTCCTCAGAGGCAGCAGGGTCCGCAGTCTCCGCCACAGTCATTGTTGCAGTCACAGCCGCCGCATCTACATGCACACGCTCATAAATAGTTGTCGTTGCGGTCGGCGGGTCAGGCTGCAGTCGCTTGCTAGAGCGGTCATACGAATACTCATAACTTGTGTGCACACATGTGAACCAAAGACAGGGACAAGGCCAAAACGCTATCGTGCCTGCAATTTAAATATTATATATGAGCGTGTGTTTGTGTGCGCGCGTGTTTCAGTTCTTTTGACTCTTTGCTATGAAAGCCAAACTATAAATTTGAAAAGGAATTTTAATTCATATGGGGGACAATTCAGATTGCATTTGAAAGCCCACGCTGGCAATTTAAGAGGACAGTTATATGTGTTTCCTGAAATAAAGATTGATTGCAAATATATTATATCGAACTTAAATTGTTCTTAAGTTTAATATAAATTTCTAGGTTTTGCCTTGATTGGCTAAATCTTTTAATGTTCGTCTACTTTATGCCGCAATCAATTCAAAAGTATGCCAACTCATTTGCAACACGTAACACATTTTAATTGAATTTTTGTTATCAAGACGCGTTTAGAATTCCGATATGACATGATTGACTGACTGCCGGACAGTGCTGAGATAAGGGATGCCCAGAGAAAGCCAAGTTCTGCAATATAAATATGCAAAACGCGAACATTTCATATTCCTCAAATGGCAGCGGAAACTGCGGGAAAATATCTCAGAGCAAGCGATGCTGCTCGGGCAACCACAGGATTCTCACACGCCCCCACACAACATGACAGCAGAGTGACAGACGTCTGGCATGTGATTGATATGCGTGCGTGAGAGAGCGTACATGTGTTTGTCTGCTTGTGCGTAGTCTGCAACAGGATGTATCAAATATGAATAGAACCGGAACAGGGCGATGTAAAGGACGCCGATGTTGGGGCATGAGACTGAAGCAGAACTGCTAATATGTACAATGTACATACGTCCACATTAAACTGGCGCATGTAAATACACTTAAAGAGTTGTCTGAGCCACTTTGCACATCAAAGCCGCAGGGTCAACACTTGAGAGAGCGCCAAGTCTCTTCAAAATTATGTGTCAAAGCAAAATTAATTCATAGTGAGTTCTACAAAGAGAAAGCAGATGAAGTTTTTCCATCTGTCGAACGAGACGCCAAATGAGTTTGCTTACTCAATTTGAACATATTTCACAATTCGTTCCAGTCACCAAAATTGGCAATTCACGCCTTCTAAGTGAACTGCAAACCATGTGTAGATGCACAGTTCTGTGTGATTGTTGCTCTCAGTTTGATAATCTATAGTGCTTCATAGCACACACTCATTCTCCGTTTCCCGTCACTCTTAACTTCCCTTTCTCGCGTTCTTATTAGTGTCACAGTCACACGAAAACGTAAATCAAATCCAAAACGAGAAACGTCAATAGAACACGCTATATTATTGTATGAACTAAGCAAATACCGACTTGTGGCTAACACGGCGAATACGTACTTTTATTGACCTAACCACAGTTCCCGGCAAGCGACAAAGCAGGGTTACTGTTTTTGAATGGAACTCAACTCAACTAGCTGAGTCTTAAAGTGCTTTCAATATACAAGAACCTGTCATTGGTTTTTTTTATAACATTGAAGAGCTGATGGAAAATGCGCTTTTCGGCAGAAGAAATGTTCTCTCCGGCTTAGACAGAACTCAGTTTGGCGTTTTCATGCAAACAAACGAACCTGACTGGCATTCGTAAGTGCATAAAATATGTTAAAATGGAATTTACCACCTTCTCGTTAGCATGTTCCGCACACACAAACACACACACACACACATTTGTGTATAAGTCGCATTTATGGCTTACTGCAATTGCAAAAGCTCCGTCGATTTTTCAACGACTGAAGCAGCTGAAGCAGTTTTGTGTGCGCCATCTTCCTGCGCAGCCCCCCTCCTCCTCCCGCACTTGAAAGCGTTTTGAAATATTTTATTTCTGTGACATTTTTGGCAATTTATTTCCCGAGCACTCTGTCAGTTAGTCAGTCAGTCCTTCCATCCGTCAATCCGTCAGTCGTTTGCTTGTTTGCACTGTCGGGCACAAATTGCTTTGATGTTTGGCAATGCCTCAAACAAATTTGGACAGGCTGTTGGTAACGCGTGTTGTTTCCGCTCTTGCTGTTTGTGTTGCATGCACCGCAACCCGGAGCCTGTGCCCGCTCACAACTTGATGTGCTGCACTGGGCGTCCGAGCACTTGGGGATTGGGCTATTAACACATCAGTGTTCAAATTTAACGAGCGGCTTTCCTCCCCCGCAAAGGGCCATAAAGCGACAAGGCGGCCGGAACTTGGAAAATATCCGGCATGTGCAGGACGCAACTGAAAGTCAGAGTCGCTGGTCCGTTCTCCAGCCTGCTGAGTATTTTCTGCTGATCCCTGCCTCATGATAGCCGTATAAAGCGAAGTGACTGTGTGTGAGTCGCTTTTTTATTTGCCGTCGTTGAAATATAATGAAAGCATTGCACCGACACCAACGGGCTCGCTGTAGCCGACGCCTCCGTTTCCTGCTGCCATTTCATTTTCGGCTTAATTTACCCCTTAAGTGCGCAGCATTTCGGATTTTATTTCGATGCCTCTGTGTGTGCGCGTTCGCATGTGTATCGTAAGTACATCCTCTGGCTCCCAACCAACATCAGCACGTACAGCAGATACAGTTGCACGTTAAGTATGCGCCAGCTGTGCAACTGCTTGGTGTAAGGCACAGCTCGAAGGGAGCTGCGTGGTGCTCTTTAGCAGACCTCGAATATTTGTCATATTCCAAACCAGAACAGTCCAAACCGAACGGCAATGCAGGCCAAAGTGCCGGACACACAAGTAGACACGCAGATATACACACACACACATATGTTGAAGCATGTAATTCCTCGTGTTGACTTTTTCAGGGAGCAGCAACTGAAATGTTGCACAAATATACAAGTGTTGTTGACATTACTTGCAACACTTTCAAAGCTACCTGAAATTTTTAACTGTCAGTCAGTCTGCAGCTGTGAGCAGACTACACTGGATTGCATTTTCAAAGCAACTCGGCTTAGTTTCAGATTGAAAGGCTTAAGAAAGGTGATCAATCGGGGGCCTAATACTTGTACAACTTATCTGAATTTCTAATGTACCTCTACTATAATTATGTAATCGTAAATTTAAGTTGATCGAGCTAGTTAAATGCATACAGAAAGTCTACTCGGAATTTCTTACCTGCTTACAATTTCAATAAACGAACAAGTTGGAAGGCAACAGGCGGAAAAGCCGCAGCTAAGAGGCCTGCAAGCGTAACCAGGACAACATTAAGTGAAAAAGGAACAGCTGGTGGAATAGTGAGCATAGTAAGAGAAATACCAGCAGGTGAAGTGCGAGGTGGATAAGGGGTAGGAAACAACCACAGAACATCCATCAACATCAACAAGTAATGCTGCCGTGTGCAACTGTTCTGGTGAAATGTGTTTTCCGTTTATTAAATTTGTAATGTCGCTTAATGCAAGCCGAGAAGAGTGAGTAGACCAAGTTAGCCCATCCGTGAACCAGCAAACAACTCATACGGCGCAACAGAACTACAAACATTTCATTTCATACCTCCCCTGCCTGTGAGTTCCCAGAGGGAGGCCTCCTGCAGTACTTAGTCGAGGTAACAGCTGCTGTGTTCGTTATCAGTGTAAAACTTTTATGTCAGTTGTATTCATAATAGGAGTGTATTCCCAATCATGTGAATCAAAAAGTTTGTAGTGGCAACAAAAGTTCCAAAGGTACCTAAGATAAGTAGCACAGTGTGCGCACAACAGGATACTTTCTGTCAAATTATTTTTTAGACATGCTGGGAAACAACAAATATCTATTTTAGACTTTAGTTGAAGCTTATTTCTTTTTATAATTAACAAAAATGAATCAAAGAACTTCCTGTTTAACTTGAATCTATACGTTACTATTACAAATACTGTGGTTATGGTATTCAGTAGATAACTAAATCTGCTTAATATGAAAACCCTCACTGTACGTTGTGTGCCGATACACAGCAGTTTTCCGAGCAATAAGGATGCTTGTATACTAGCGACAGGGCCAGAGCCGTTTTGCGGCATAGGTAGAAATACATTTAGTGAGTAAGTATGATCATAGGAGGCGAAGATCCGCGTCATGGAAGGCGAACGGAAGGCTTGAGGCAATCAAAGTCTCTTTTAAGCTGCAAAAGCCTGAAGAGGTTTAAGCGGTTAATAAAACTGGGTGAGAGCCCGAAGTGAATCCTTACAGGATTACTTATAGGGCAATTAAGTCTTAGAGAAAATTTTAGCAAACTGGATATATTCGGCGAGTGCTTCGTTACACAAGCACCTTCTTGAAATGAATCAGTTAAGCTCGACCAGTGCAGACAAAAATCTAGATTGTCCTTATATTGTAGTAACTGGACTAGATAAGGTACAAAAGAATACAAAAGTATATCTCCCCACAACTAAATAATATTAAATGACACTATGAAAACTATGAACGTTTAAATAACTTTATTTTATTTCATCTATAAATGTCATTTAGTCAGTTGACTTCCGACTTGCGACACCCTTGTGTGGACACTCGAGGTTCACTTGGTCCGTCACGGACAACGAGTTGAACGAATAAAACTGCAGAGAAAAAACGGTTGCAAATTGACTGCAATTAAGAAACCTCCTGACATGGGACATGGAGAGATGGTTGGTTGGGGAAGGGTGGCTTGTTGAACCTCCTTTGCGACTCAATTAACTGGCTTCGAGTGCGAATGAATGTTAAAAGCGCACGGCAGAGGCCGCTGCACAGGCATGAAAACTGCTGTCGGCTTAAGCTGAATTTTATTATGCCCATCTCATGTGATGAATGAATGAGTAGTAAATTTCACTGAAAATCCACGCGAGGCCTCAAGTTAAGTGTTTCCGATTTCGAACTTCATTTCAGTTTTGCTTACACTGCATTTACATATGATGAATAACCTTAAATAGCTGCCTTATCGCATTCATACGTATATCTTGTATTTGCATCTCGACCCGTAAGTCTTATTTTCCTAGAGGTAATCAAATACGCAGTTAACTCCTTCATAGACTGACAGCGATAAGAACGTCAACTCGCAGTTTGCAGCTCAATGAGACCAAGTTAATGCTGTTATTTTCCAACCCAGTTCTAATTATTGGTAACGAGCACTTGGCTTGGTCTCGACTCAACTTGGCCATGTAATGTGGCCAACTCCAGGGGCAAATTATCAACGCGAGCGTGCGCGCGTCTCCCTCAGGGAGGCGACAGTTTTGGTCAAGTGCTGACCTATATAGATGCGTGCCACTTGATTAGGGCTACCGCATTGTGACTGTAAGAGTGAGAGCGGTTGCGAGACAGACAGAGACGGGAGAGCGAAACGACGACGAGGGTCGAGAGGACCATAAAGGCGATAAGTAGCGGGGCGGCGACTCGTGACGCGCTGTGCACCCATGAAAACTTGAACAATGATGCAAATCCACTTGACTTGATTGGAATCGTAAAAAAATCAACAACATTTTCATTGTGCTCGTTGTCTCGGTGGTTGGTTGGTTGCTTGCTTGGTTGCCTGCCGAAACTGGCGACATAAAAATAAACGCCGAAGGCGCAATCGGGCGCTGGCAAACATCAATCATGTGCGTCACATACACATCACACACGGCACGCATAACACACACATGCATGCATAAATAGTTGGCCAAACGGCGCTCCAAGCTCAACACTCGGCACTCGGCACTCGGCACTCATACGCACTGTTGCCAGCGCACCCAATATTGTATCATACTTTTAGGGGCCACCAAACTGTGTGTGTGTATTTAAATGCGTGCGCGCGTGTGTGCGTCCGCTTGCGTGTGCATGTGCGTGTGCGTGTGTTTATGTGTGCGTAAATGATTTTCATAAATGAAATTTATGTACGCAAAAATTGTTTCGTTGCTTGGGGCAAAGAGCATTAAGTTGCCACAGCTAATGCGCTGTGGGAGCAATGCCACGCCCATCGTCTCGTTTGCCTTGGTGCGATGATAAACGCGTATTTGTCGCATGATAAATAACGCCAAGGCAAACAGACGAACTAACAAACAAATAGACAGCCAGTGCGACCCAACAAGCAAGGAACCAAGCGACGCGGCGCTCACTTCTGCGTCCGCTGTTGGTTTATGTTTAGGTCAAAGTTCCTTTGAGAGTCAAAGTGAATGACGGACCGACGCACACACACACACACACACGCGCACCGTTACATGGCGTGTGTACACAATTGTTTTGCCCCTAGTTAATATGAGTTTTTGTCTGTGTCCCTCCCGGGCCGCCCCAGACATCAATTTCAAATGCCAATTGGTCAAATATGCAATTACGCAATTGTTTATGCGCACGTGAGCCAATTCTGTGTGTATTTGTGCTTGTACGTGGGTATACATGCCTGATATTTGCACTCGGCTGATTTATGTTAACTAAGACAATTAATTGGCCAGTAAATTGTTTGGCCAGCAAATTGCATTGACCACAAGAAGAAAATCAGCAACTGCGGCTATTGCCTCAGTTACCCAGCAGGACGATTCGGCTCAGCTTGGCAAGAAATAAAATTAACGCCGAAACACGGCTGGATAATTTGCCGTAGTCCGAGGGCACGATTCCCTCGGCTAATGGCCCAGCCAACTGCTGTAATAATCTTTAGCATTTACTTAGCTATTAATCTCAATGAAAATTAATGTTTGATGTTTAATGAAACTGCCGTCGCATGCGCACTGCATTTGTTCTTGTTCATTTCTATTGCTGTTCTTCTTGGCGGCGGTTCCCTAACTTGGCTTTTATTGTTTTTTTCGTTGCTTGACTTTTGTTCGGCTCGACTGGCAAGCCAACATTTTGCGGTCTCTTGGTTAATCTGTTGCGCTTTGCTTTTATTGGCCTTCGCCTTTTCGTTTCAATTTGTCAAGCTGACTCGTCTGCAGTTTGCAGTTAGCTTTATAAAACCTCAAAGAGTATATATTTATCAGTTGAATAAATCAGAGATTTCTATGATTCAAATTGTATTTCAGTGAGATTTAATCTTCATTATTTTCGGTAACTTTGCTTATTTTTGTGAAGACTGCTTCAAATTGCACACAATCTGCGTTTGTGTGTGGCACATTGTGACAGCTTTAAGTATAGAGTTCTCCTTTGGCAAGAAACTAAAACATTAAAGCCCAAATAATGAAGTTAAAGTTAAACATTGGTAGATTTCATGCAAATTGCTTGACCGGTCGCACTTCACTTTTCTCTCAGCTTTTTTACGCAGCCTTGAACCCAAGGCTGTCAGGAGGGACGGAGATTGGTGTCTTGCTGACTGGAATGCAAAAAGAAACAGAGATAGGAAATATATATATGTATGTATTTCTTTAGCGAATATACATATCAACTAGTTAGCAGGGTGAGCAGCCTGCGGGCATAAATCACAGCTGTCAATTGGCACTTTTTTCTCGTTTCCCTTTGTATATTATATGTATCTGTCTTTAATACAACTTGTACAGACACAGGCACATACACGTGACATTAATGAGTTTTAAATGCGGCAGCTGCGACACCCGAACATGGGACTTTAGTAACGTTTAATTAATTAATTTATTTGCTCTGTGTCTGTGTGTGTTGGGCGTGTGTGGATCGTTTATGCTATTTTGCTGCTGCTGCCACTGCGTGAAAAACTCTTTTGCGAAAAAAGTTATGCTTATCACTTATGTGCGAGGGACTGATATCCTTGTAAAGCAGCAGCACACGTACACATGTGTGGCACATATATTTCATAATACATACATGAACATATGTCTGGGAGCACATGCTAGTTGAAACTGGATAGCACTGAGCTGTGCTGTATACGACACATGCGACTGTTTTTCCAGCAACCATAACTTGTACAATCGCATAAAACAAAACACACGTACTCTCACTCAGCAGCTGTTGGGTGAACACTTCGCTCCACCCTGAAAAAAGGGCTTCAACATTTTTTCTGACGTTTCCCTGTGCGGCTGCATCTGGCAGGTCGTTGCTGTACACACTAGAATGCAGTCGTATGCAGAGTACTTAATTCATTTTGGAGTGTGCAGGGGATCTCAAACGTTATCAGCTTAAAAACTTTAAAACTCCCTGTTTGTGCCGTGAAAATAAAATAATTGAACAATCCTCTTTGCGATTCTCATGAGAACATTAACTGTTGCCAATCGAAAACGATTTAGAATATAATTTTGATTCGAGGAGCGACAGGAAGTAATAAAAAGTTTCATCAAACACGATTATAGCAAGCGGCTTATCTGGCTACCCCTGAGCATGTAATTTCCAACAAGTATCTCTCGAACTTCCTCTCTCCAACTCGGGTCACTGCTCCCGAATTTACAGAGTAAACACTTTAATGTTCTCGCCGCTGATACGACGAGCCCAACCCGCTGTTATATCGAGCACATTAGGCGCATTATAACGACATTTTCCGTCATTACGGATTAGGTGTATGAAGAGTTAATATTCAATTAGAGTACCTTAATGAGGCTTACGAGGACTCTTACGACTCTCTATCTACGTCAACATTAACAATTCATTTTGCACATGAATTCGGGAAAGCAGCGTCATTTGCACTTCAACGACTTGTGCCATGGAGCTGTAAATTGCAGTCTAAGCCGATTAAGTAAACAAACAGACCAAATACATATGTAGATACAAATGTCGATATATGTTGTCACCTAGTGCACAGAAAAACTGTACAAGACTCCACTATAAATTCACGACAACTTAGACTCCCAAGAGTTTAATTAATAAACATCTACAGCCACTTTTCCGTGGGGAAAAACTCATACAAAAGTTTTCCGAGTCGACGACATAGACCGTTTACGAGCTTACGTAAGTAGCTCAGGTGCAAAAAGCTTTTAAAACTTTCCAATTCGACCTTTTATCAGAGTGTGCTGCCTTCGACGAGTAAGTCGCAAATAAGGGCAAACAATTTGCGAAACAAAGAAGAAATCTAGTCATGGAAAGCTTTGAATTCCCTTTAATGCTACTTATATATCGGAGAGGAAGTAACTCCTCTATTGCTATTATAATAAAGGAAACGAACCTAAGTAAACCCAATCATTACTAAATGTAGAAAGAAGCATATACGCAATAAGACTTCCGTCTGAGACTTATGGTATATTAGAGTTAATCTTTATTAGTGTTGTGTCGTTCGTGAACGAACGAACTAAATTGCACTATTCACCAAACTGAACGAACGAACTTGGTCTGTCTTTATAGTTCAATATAGTTCAAATTACTATATTAACTGTTTGTAAACTCTTTATTATTTCTTATTATTATTAAATATAAGTGTTTTTGACACAAATTGAATAAATAATATTAATTTTCAATGACAGTATTGTATGAAATAAATTCATAGCATTTTTCTTTTTTTTTTTTTTTTTTGAAGCACCTTTAAGCTTGTTTAAAAAATGAACCATTGATTCATTGATTTTGAACGAACGAACACAATTCCTCAAATTTAACTAGGATTACCCAACAGATAAAGATTCTTTATCTACATAGACGAACAGGTGAAGTTCGAAACTAAAACCCTACATTGATGTGTGAAACGAAGGATAAAGAATTTAGGATTTTTATGCTATGTTGTTTGCTTAATATTAATTTAGCTGCATTGTACCTGCATTATTCTTCACTATTATTTTATAAAGTTGCATTTGGCACACACAAAATCAATAAGAAATCAAGAATAAATAAACAAAATGTGGTTATTTTGAACTAGAAATGGCATGAACTGCCACTAATATGGAGAATGAGTTATAGTTAGCAGTTCGCAGAGAGCTGCAATTTATCAGCAATTAAATCGGCTCATGTTTTATTAGTCCAACACGCCTGCGGCCTGCGGTGTGGAGCATAGGAGGAGGACCTTAATTACTTTTTGCCACTGCGGTCGAATGGTCCGCTAGTTGTGCGCAACATCGGAGCAGGCAACAGAACCGAACATGCTTGTCGTGGGCTGCGGTCATCCTGCGGCGGTCTCTTTTGTCATCCGTTATGTTTTTGCCGTGCCGTGCACATTTGTCGTGGTTCGGTTGCTGCGGTTGACCCACGCAGCGTGAACTAATGCTAATGGCATTTTAGTGTTCTGCATTTGAGCGATTGCAGCCATGATTGACTGAGTGATGGATGCAGCTCGCAGCTTGCAGCTCGCAGTGGTCACACGAGCTGAAACATTGATGAGCGGGTCACTGTCAACGCAATAATCTATGCAGGCAAACCGATTACAGCTCCCTATCGAACACACACACACACAGAAATTGGTGCAGTCCGCTGAGTGACTGGCATAAAGCAGAAATTGGACTCAAGTCATCTGTGCCAAATGCAACTGCACCTGCTAAGGTCGTGACTAGTCACCAGGTTGATCCAGAAGTGAGCTTCCTCAATTAAGCACACATTTTCCAGTTGGCTGCACAATTGTAATCAGATCCCTGGCACTGGCTCTAATGTTTTTCTACTTTGTGGCAACAGGTCACTCACTGCATCAATCTTTGATTCTGATTCAAACTGTCAATCAGAGCTTTGAAGTGAATTAAGTCTTAATTAGACAATCGAATCGAGTTGAAATTTATGTAATTCTCTCGCTCAGCTTTGTGTCAATCTCTTCCCATAGCATTGGCTGGGCTTATCAACTGAATTGTGAAGCAAAGCTGATGTCATTGGCGGCTTAAATACATGACAGCGACATTTTGTACAAACATAAATTGAAGTCACTGTTAAAGAAAAAAAAGGCCGAAAATCAACTGCGGCTTTTATTTGCGCTGACTCAGTGAGTCGCTTAAAAGCCCTGAATTATTTGCAGAACAGCCACAAATATGGGAAAGTAAAGACGTAAGGGCCTGCCCAACTGCTGGGACACCATAGAATTGCTCTAAGGATTATATGCAGCTCTTTTATAAATATATTTGTCGTAAATATGCAAACAAGAAAATTGAACTGTCGCAGAAAGCGCTTATTATCGGGTATTTTACTCGTATGGTATGTGGCACACTCGTGTCAGCGCGTCATCGCTTTATTTATTACGCCCCTTTGTCAAGCGACTGCAGAGTATAAAAATAAAACAAAGCTCAAAATAAAATACTCGCATTAAGTGAGAAGGCAAAGCGAACTGTTCGCTTCATGTGAATAATGACAACTGACGCTGTGATTTTGCTTGCTAGGGAGGTCCTTCGAAAATTCATACATATTGTTCGACATGACTCGCTTCATGTGTGGGTCGCATAGTAATGAGCGACAACTACGGCCAGAGTCAAAGTCACTTGATATGGTTTTGGGACCGGGCATGTCACATGTAGCCCCACATAAATCCACGCACATTACACGCACTGATATAAAGTTTTCTCTTCGTACATTTTGCTCCGAGTCAGAGTCGGGCAATTAATGTGCTTTATGTTTGTCATACTTGGGGGCTTAAGTTAAACAGCGAACTCTCCATGTTCCCGACTCCCCACGCACCACTCAAGCTGTATGCGATTCTTTGACCTTTTCGAGTCCGCCCTTTGTAGTCGTCAGTTTCACTTTGGTATCGCTGGCGATGATGTATGTATAAGCTGTTCCACTTGGCGAATCGGCGGGACCACCAAGCATTGATTCCCACAAATGGCTTTTAGCAGAGGTTTTCTTTGGCCGTTGTGCTTTTGTGCTTTGTGTGTTCAATGGCCTTTCAAAGTCTGAAGTGTAAACTACAGGCTGCTAATAAACCAAAATCAAAGACGTGAAATTCAATTTGTTAAAGCAAAACTTTACTCAAAGTGAAACTTTTAACTTGAGCCAAAAAGAAAACAATTTGAATGAAAACGAAAAAAATATTTTATTCAATATTAGTTGCTTGTTGAAAGTTTTTATCAAAGTTGTATAAAAATTAGTCACGCTTGCAAGTCCCTTGCCAGCAAATAAAATACCCCATGCAATTAGTTAGAATTTGCAAACATTTTCTGAGCTGCAATTGAAAAGCTTCTGTTCAAGCATTCAATCCAGTCCTCATTTTCACAACAAAAGGTCTAATTAAAGTGCAAATGTTTATGGTAAGCGAACCGTCTTGTCGGGCCGCAGACCCACGAGCCACCGAACTCAACTTGGCGAGAAGAATTCAGCCAAGCACGCACACAATGAAAGTGGCAGACTGAACAACAAGTGCGGCTAATCAATCAATGCAATCAGACATAAATTGTCTTAAAACAAAGCCCGGGCTAAATATTGTGATGCCATTAACAACAACTGTCAATAGGGTGATGCGAGAAGATAGGGAGACAACAGGCACGGCAAAGGCAGGCTCGTCATTCTTCGACAATGGCTGGCGGAAACGGAAACAGCTGCAACGCCGGGGCTACGCTCTATTTGCCGTGGGCCATACACCACAACAGAATACGACTCAAAGGAGCACAATACAATACAATACACGCGTCGATGCCAGTGACAGGAGGGAGGGGGGACGAAGGAGGGCCTGCCTGTCCCTGTGCCTGTGCCACTGGCAGTGGCAAAGACATTTCCAATGCCAATGCCACTTAAGCGTGTGCAAATAGACAGGCGACAATCTCAACGCCATCAGCCAGTCAAGACAAGACATCTTCTTCGACGTCGTCGTCTTCTTCTTCTTGTTCTCCGTGGCAAGCGACTTTGATTTTGACATCCAGAACTTGCTCTTATGAAATTATGCTCGAATGTTATTATTGTCGCTTGTTTCCCGGCATAGAAATATGTTTTTGATGGTAAATTTAATAACAAACGTCGTAACGTCGCACATCCTCAGCGCATAAATTGGAATTAAATTGGCCCTTAAGGCCGACTGAAGCCGCAGCCGCAACCAAAACTCACACGCGCATGCAGACAAACACAAACATAGAATACACTCTCACACACATTCGCTGAGGTCTCACATAAAATGTCAGCGTATGCAAATCAGCTAAATAGAAACGAAAGTGATTTCAGGCATCTTAACATCAACACAAGCGACAAGGAGACTCTAAAGAGACTGGCTGAAACTTCGTATTCCTATTTCTTACATCTATTCTCAACTTTGATTTCAGAGATGTTCTTTTCCAGCAATTGCAGAAAGAACTTAGAATATTTAAAAAGGAACTCAACTACTTCTAATGTCTTTAAGAAGAGTACAACGATTTAGTTGCTCCTGTCATTGCACCATTTTAAATGCCGTATACTTCACACTCGTGGGGAAAATTGCGGCACTGAAGTGCCTCTAGCACACATGTGGCGTGCAGCACAAAGCCCGCTAAAAGTCCGTAATACCAGCAGCCTGCATTCTGAATTCCGCATCCTGGCCAGGATGTGTGCAGCATCCCGAGAGTAGCCTGTCGCATTCAGTTTTCTGCCACTCTGAGCGCCTGAGCCCCTGCCGCATTATAATGTCAGGCAGCAACTATTCGCAGTCAACTTTGTTGACATTTATGCACCTCGCTGTCGCTTTTGTTGCGCCAGGCGGAGGTCACAAGTCGCAGGGTGCTCTGCTCTCCAGCTCGCTGCTTCCTGTGGGCGCTTGGCGCTGTCATGGTCATTACCCGACGCGCGTCTGCACTGTAATCTGAAAATACTCTTGTGTTGCTGAGCAGCGCACTGAAAGTTGAGTAGAAAATTGGTTATTGCGCGGCATTAATGAAGATTGTAAGCAGAGCGGGTTGTCCTCTCTGCTCCTCCGTGGCTGATCCATATCCGTGGCTGGATCTGGCGTCTCTGTCGGACAATGTTTTAATTAATGCAACGCCTACAGCACGCTCTTCTTGGTTGTATCTTTGCTTCGGCTTTTGCTGGCAAAGTTTTTCAATTATTTTGCTTTGACAAGTTCTCGGCAGCCACATCGTTTTTCATTATACAAAGTGCAAATTTGCGCGAAGACAAATATTAATCGTGTTTTAGTTGGCCCTCATCTTGGGCGTAACCGGATCCGCATGGTCCGCTGGCAGAACGGGGCTAATTGAATTTCAGTTGTTTGGCTTTAAGTTGGGCTGCAACTGTCATGTTTCTTATTGAATCAGTTCTGCACTTGGCTGCATTCAAGTTTCGCAAATTCTTTAGTAGTTTAGCGGACAAGCCAGGCAATTCTAATTGGAATGCAGCAACTCTAACAAAAATATCTATTTTAATTAAATCTAATCCAACAGCTTTATTATATAAAAGGTTTCTGCATGCTGCAAAATGCAACATTGAGCTGCCTTTAATTTAGCTCGAATTTAAGCAGAGTTCAACAAAGGAAATTTAATATGGCATTCAATGGAGTCGTTCTCCAATAAAGTTCACCTGACCCTGCACAAAACTTTAGCAGACAATTTTGGATGTTCGCAAAATGCACATTCACAGCAAATGGTGAATTTATTTTCCATTTGTGTGCGGTAAACGGTAAATAAAGCCTTGAACTGCGGGCAATTCGAGTAATGTTCAGTAAATATTTAACTTCCATAGTGGAAATTTGAAAACAAATACAGAATAAATGCAAACAATGCAAGAGGAAAAACAAACAAATGAATGCGAGAATTGTTTAAAAGAACCGAAGTTATGTGATTAAATCGCGTGTTCATAAATAATACAAAGTGTAGAAGAGACGTGTTTGGATTAAGAGTGTCAGAGCAAGGATTGATTTGCCAATTGGGGTGGTTAAATGTGGAGTTGGTGATTTCCCACTGAGAATATTAAATGTGTTGTTAAGGAATCCCTTCAAAGTAATTTCTTTCATTAAAAGAAGCTTTGAGTCTTGCTCAATACTAAAATTAAGTCTGTGTGCCAACTTTGGAGACTTAAGCATCTTCGCAATTATTATGCAACAAGTATTGTCTAAGAAATTGCCTAGAGGGCTTCTTCCCGTGGATGCTTACTCATGTGCTCACGTGAGTGAGTGTGTGTGAGTGTAGGTGGATGCAACAAGAAATCGCTGTGGGAATTCCTTCATAATTAGAATTACTGCAACAGTGCAAAACCACAGGCAAAAATTCTTCAGTCTGTGGCATGGTACAAAGTAGATGGATGGCGAGAGGTAGCTAGTACTAGGGGAGTGCTGTGGGGGGTTGCTTGTGGATGGTGACTAGTGCATGTCATCGTCGTTGTTGTACATGCCGCACTACGTTCACTCCCTTTGGACGCGTTTTCCACTTTGTAGCCAAAAAGGCAGCCACAGCCAACGGCAGCTCCAGATGATGAAAGCTTATAAAGTGCATCATTTGTATGAGTGTGTGTCTCTGTGTGTGTGTTGGTGTGTTTGGCAGCGACGTGACTGTGCTGCCAATGCGTCCGGCTTACCGCAGTCCGCACCAAGAGAAAGTCCAAACTGCAGTGTTGCAATTTGGCAAATTGAAAACACGTAAATGAAAACAAGCTGACAGCCCCGAAAAGCCGCCCGCGTTAGGCTCCGGGCCGGATTTACAAAGTGGCCGCAAAGTTAATTTACGCTAAAGTGAGTGCCACGCCCCTTTCCGGCACTCTCTCTCTCTCTCTATGATCTCCGCGCGTCAAACAGGTCGTGCACCTATGCAGCGCTCATTGCCATCACACGCACGCCATTTACTCGTAATGGGCACTTCCGGTTGCAAAATGGCGCCAGCACGCGGCAGCAACAATGTGGCTACTAATTCTCTAATTTCAAACGTGCCGACCAAGTGAACATGAGCAACTACAAAGCGCGCCCCAGACGAGAGGCGGCGCTCTTGCACTGCCATCTATTTATGGCCGCCATTTGTGTCGCATGCAGGTGGCAACCAGGCAGCCAGGCAGACAGGGAGTCACGGAGCCAGGCAACCTGGCAGCCAAGCAACCAGGTGTGGCATTTACATGCACCTGCAGCTGCAACTAATGACGAGTCCACGCTCGCCGACATGTCTGCTCTGCGTTTTAATTAAAAATAACTGCAAAAACATTTGTAATTAACGGAAATATGAGCACGCTCGCAGCCTGTGCCTGTGTGTGTCTATCTGTGTGTTAGCTTACTGCGGCTTACCGCGGAATATTGTAAGCAAATTCACCAACTTTCTGTGTATACCATGTATATTTGCGTGGTGGCATGCGTCCCAGCCACGTTCCGGACTAATATCCAGAAGGACGAACAAAATGAATCGATTTGTTTGGCATTATTTTGTTATCCAGCAGCCACATTTGTATGCTGCGATGCGTGCGATATCCGTTGCTCATTTCCGGGCAAACTTCATCAGTGTGCTGTTGTTGCAATCTTCGCATAACTTACCCATATTTGTGGCACACTAATTGCGGCCCATCACAGCAGCCATTGCCATCGTTGTTACCGTCGCCGTTGCATCGCAAGTTGGCCTCGTCGAGCATCGTGGCCAAGTTATGCAAATTTGCTGAGCCTTGTCTCGCTGACTGTCTGCCGAAGGACAATGACAAGAACCGGTGACACGGGGCAGACAGCAGACGATGCGAGACATCCGCACTCATAGCGGACTCGGCTTGTCATATACCGGATCTCGAGCACATTTGCATATCCTTAATTGAGTAAATTTGCCAACATTTTGACGCTCACTTGAGCACAAACAATCTGATCAATTTTTCTTTTAAATCGCGTCACTTTATTGCAATGATGGAACAACTTGTTACATGATGTCACTCCATAAGAGTTTTACGCTGATTATATTCAATATAAATAAAACTATTTCATTTGTATGTTTCACAAACATTACGCAAGTATTTTAGCTACTTTTGTTGACCTATAAAATAACCTTACTGTGCTGTTTGCAACTAATCTCCTTTACTTTATACGTATTTTCATTTTCGGGTTAAGTCAGCACTATAAAGAATTTGTTAACCAGAAACGTATTAAAATCTTAATCTTTAGTGTTGACATTAAATTTAAAAACACAATGATCCAACGAGCAAAATGCCATGCAATTCAGCCACGCCCCTGCTCCGAACAGTAACACAACCGCCCATAAAACTCTAGCGAGAACAAAGCAATTTCACACGCTCATGAATGGCAAAGCGTCGCACACATACATAAATAGAGAAAGGGAGAGGAGGAGAGAGAGGAAGAGAGAGAGAGGGAGAGAGAGAGGGAGAGAGAGAGGGATAGAGCGAGCGAGCTAGTGTCCCCTTGCAGAACAGAGTTCAAGAATTTATTACCCAATTTGAAATTGCAAACGAGTGCGTGATAAACCTCGAGCTAGTTGTTGTTGCTGCTTTTGTCATTGTTGTTTGCATACGCCCTGCCCAGTGCCACATAGACCCAAAAGGGTCTATCGGAAGCACAAGACTGAATGCTTCAATAGCGACAATTACACTGCGTGTGTAGAGGGTATAGCATCGTCGATCAAGATTACTGAGACTCCTTGGCTCGTTGTTTGCTATTGTGTTTTATTCAAAACAACGTTGTTTATGACAAACGGAAAGAACAGCACGAAGAGCACTCGACGTGGCATGTGATGCAAATGCAAGTCAAGTCCTGGTTAGCCAAGTCAAGGTGGACAGCCGGACGAGGACGCAGAACCACACAGAACTGGGGGAGAAGCGAGCTCGTGAGCAAACAGAACTCGATAATGGAAAGTACCGTGCGGACCGTAAACATTCACGAGCCAATCCATGCACCTGGCCCGGGGGGAGATGAAATCAAGGTGGCTGGATAGCTGGCTAGCTGGCTGGCAAATATCAGTTGATATAGGTTTACGATAGGTTGGATGAAGACTTTGTAGCTGGGCTGTTAGTTAAGCCTTGAGTCAAGGTGATGCTGCAAGTGCAGCGCACGTGGCAATTGCCGAAAGCGTTTCTATGCAAATGCCAAGAGCCATTTTAATGCAAATGCGTCTAAATGGCCGAAACTCTGACTTCGCTTACGGCGTGCACGCCCACATTCAGCTTCATTTTCAGCCGCACACAGTACTCATACCATTTCGATAGCAATATATTCTGTTTGCCTTTCAAGTGGGTGTTCTGCTCGACCCCTCGACGCGACTCTTTGCCATTTGCATGTGACGTCAGTGAAAACGAAGTCAGCGCTCTCTTTCTTTCTTCACTCTCTCTGCCTTTTCCCTTGCTTTCTTCAACTAGTCGTCTTGCTCGCACCCCGTCGTCTTGCAATGCACCTTCTGATCATAAATTTTCCCTTTGCTCCATTGAAGGATTTAAATATTTTCGTTTCACATTTCCCAGATTTTCGAGATATGTTTTCTAAATTTATTGCCTGCAAATAAATTCTGTGTTGCGCATTTATTGTGAATTTTCTTTTGCTTTCGAAATTCATTTTCCTTCATGGAAAACAATTGACGTTTCAAAGCTCACGGGAGAATGAGACAAAGGCTTCTAAATAATTGATAAGTCACATAGACGTGGTTAGATTGGTAAGCCAAAGAATTTATTTGTCTTGTGGGCCAACATCAATGAAGATTTGTATTTCGAGAAAAAAACGTAGGTGTCAGAGTACTGGAACAATTTCTAGCATCAATGTATGCCTAGATAACATATGAAGAGGAAGATCAGCGTGTATTGTAAAACTTCTGTTCGGTAGCGGGTTCTTATATAAGGAAATCAACAGATGGACATTTAGTATTGAGATTATGTCTACAAAATTATGTCTACAAAATAATCAAATGGTCGGTCAAATTAGGCGCGCCTTTTTTTATTCATTTGTCCCTTTCAAAGGATATTTTAATTTCCGTATCTCCGATACTATACAGTCTTTGTTTTCTGATTCAGTATCAAGAAAAAGTTTGACTGTTTATTTGTGGATCCAACGTCCGTCTGTTGCAACTCGTCTCTTTTTCAGCAATCATGACGAAACCTGGCACACATGTTTTTTCTTAATTTAAAGAAGACTAGTGTTTTAAAAACATTTGCTTTTTTAGTTATAAATCTATATAATGTTAATCGATTGCTTAAGTCAGTGTGCTTGATGATAGTTATAGGCAACTTGGATAATGTTGGCTATTAAAATGATGTAAACTTGTTTCTATCCAGCATATTTATCTCTCGTTTCCATTTCTTCCTCTTCTCTCTCTCTAACAATCTTTTTATTTTCTATGCTATGCTTTTATTTTTGTCTTATTCAATAAAAAACTAATGCTGTCTCATCTTTGTTCTATTCTGCAGGCAGTTAAAATTAAGTCAACTTGACTGAGCACGTGGCAGCAAATCAAATAGAAATGAGCTGTTAAATAGCTACCAAGGATTAGGAATGAGCTCCGACCCACTTGCCACTAGCTATTGAAAAAGGACAAATCTAACCCGACGCCATAGCAAACGAACGTGTTCGAACGGAAATCTGAAGGCTAACTTAACGGGCACTTTAGATGATTCAGCTACAAGGACGAAAGATGACACACTCCCGTTCCCATTGCGCGAAACAGTCTGAGTCAGCCCCGTCAATTACCCCTTCCAGAAGGCACCTGCTTGGCGTCGCTGCCCATTAGTAGCTAACCCATCAAGCAGGCTGCGGACAACAGACACGAGCAACAGGTGGTCTAAGAAGCCTTTATCGCTCAAGGAACCACAACCGTTCAAAGCTATACAGTAGTGGGCGTCTACGTGACTTAATCACCTCACGTAGCAGGAGTTGCCGAAGTCAAGTCTAACTCAAGAACAAGAGAATCACCTTCGTGGAAGAGGTCCGTTGCTAACAAGAAAGCATGTCGCCTGTGTAAACGGGTGCTGGTGCAATGTGTTTTTGGAAGCGAATCGTGATCAGTATCCAATTGCAAATTGACTAATAGCCATGACGGATGTGTCTCCGTCATCTGCTGGCGCCGGCGCCAGCGCAAACGCCTGTGAACGCACTCGAACACCGCCCGAGACGCCAGATGAGGCTGCGACTGCTGCAACCTCTGCAGCGACTTCAAGACCGCTAACCAACGGTGGCAAGCAGGCGCCACTACGAGCAATGGCAACATCAACATCCACACCCGCTTCAAGTGCAACCACAAGCAATCAGGGCAAATTGGATCGTCCCTTGCAGAGCAACAACAATCAACATGCAGCCGCCCAGACGCCAACACCGGCGCTGGCCAAACCAACAGTATTCTCTGACAATGACGCAAGCTCACCTGCGGCTGCAGCAGGTGCCAGCGCCAGTGCCAGTGTTAGTGCCAATGCGAGTGCCAGTGCTGGTGTTGGTACCAGCAGCAGTCTCTCTCCTTCAGCACCCGCCAAGTGCGCCGGTAAGTCTGTGGCAACACAGCAAGAAGTCGACGAGGTGGCACGCCTCTTCGAGGAGAAACCAGAAGCTTTCGAGAAATGGCTAACGGAACGTGCCCCGCCCGAGGCTCTGAGTCGCCTACACGAGTTCATTGAAAGTCGCAAGCCACATAAACGACCCTCGGTCACATCCGATTTGTTTCAGCAATGGATGGCGTCGCCCACAGTGCAGCAGGTAAGTGAAGGCGAATGTAAATGTGCAAGTGGAAAGCAACGGGGAGCAACGAAAAAGTTGCCTGTTGCAAATAATAAACTTGGAGAATTCTCACTCAAAAAAACTAATTTGTATCGGTCTGCGTCTTTCCACAAATTGCTTAGTCTTTGTTAGGTCCGCATCCATTGCCACCCCGAATCAAAAAGCCGGGCAGACACCACAAGTATTATAGATTCTTGGCCAGGATTACCAAGTTTCTTTGCCCTTCAGTCTGTTCGTATGAACGCGCAGATCTCATCAATTAAAGGACCTTGAAAACAGATAAATTTGACTTCTAATTTTAAGTACCACGCCTACCACCCATACAAATCGCATTTGCGGTTAATAAGCAGAGTTTTAAAATTAGGACTTGTATATTTTACAATCATATAGATAAGCAAATATCTTTGCTCCGATGCTTTCCGCCCGATCAGACAATAAACCTTTGCCTTGGCTTGGTTTAAGGTTGCGTCTCTTTCACAGGCGGCAATTGAAAAGGTTTTTAAAACAAAACGAAGGAAGATATCGTTGCTTGTTCAGACACCTGACGGCTTGATTCTCCCACCACAGATGCCAGCTTAGATAAATTTCATAATGCATTTCGATCATTTATTCGGATTTAAAATTGATTACAAGAACTCTAAACATCATTTAACCTCGGCGGTTCCTTCTGTTGTTTCTGCGATTCCTGTTGGTGCGATTCCTCCTGTTGCTGTTTCTCCTGTTTCTCTTTTTGCTGTTGCGTAGTCTGTTTAATAACCTTTGTTTGTTTCTCCTCTGACGATTGCGTTGGCGTGCCATTTGCCTCTTCAGTCGTAACATGCGGATTCTTTGTCTTCTTACTTTCGCTTCCTCTGCTGCTAACTGTGCTGCAAGCAGTGCGAGTGCTGCAGACGTGTCTGAGCTGCTGGAGCCAGAGCTGCTGGAGCTGGAGGCGGTGGTGGCCGTGGTGGTTGCATCGTCGGCTTCAGTAGTTGCTGAGTCGGATGCAGTAGTTGCTGATTCTGTTGTTGCTGCAGCTGTTGTAGTTTCCGTTACGGTTGTGGTGCAAGACGGTTCATTAGCATTGGCCGACTCCGCACACTCCGCAGCCGTGCAAGTGGTTGCCGCACAAGTCGCTTCGCCGCTTCGGAAAAAACAAGCTACCAGAATGGCACAGCCGAGGATTACCGTTTGGATTCTCATACTGGGATCAACTGATTGACTGAATGATAACCTCTAGCCAACTTCAGCTCTTTTTATAGCGATTTCCGTTAGCGAGATTACAAAGATCTCCGCTTTAGCAGATTTGCACAGCTGCGAGAACTAAATAGAGACTCCAAAGATCTTTTCAGCAAATTATTTATTTGTGATTTGGAGCATTCGAATTTGTTTGCTGGAGCATCTGGAGGCATTTGCGTCAGCCTTTGTAGTAATTGTTATTATGTTTATTTGATCAATTGTTTTTTTGAACAATTGGAACAAAGAAGTCTTTCATCAAGACCACGCGACATCTGTACGTCTTTTCGACAATCGCAAAACTTAGCTGCATTTTAGGCTTTGCTTTCACGGTATTAATAGATCATCTCTATGATAGCACGCACTCGCACTTCTTTTCAAAGCTGCTCATTTTAAATAACTTAGTTAATTTGATGAATGATAATAATTATGAAACATAAGCATTGTAAGAAAAACGAATTTAATCGATAGAAGTTTGGGTAGGCCAACCTGTTTTCTTAAGGTTTTTACATCCTCCATTGGTCCCTTAATTAGTGGTAATGGGGCAAAATATAATGTCTATCTTTGATTGACACTGATAAGATCAGTTATTTTCAAAGCCAGAACTGGTCTTCATACAAAAACTTTTATTTCCACTGATTGTTGTCATGTTAAGGTGGTCCGTTAGAATAAAGTCTGTTGTAGTTATTTTGTTTGCAATATCTGGACAAATAACTAAAAATAATAGTATGATACATCGGTAACCTCCTTGCCAAAATAAATGTAGCCTCTGCAAGGGTAAAATAAAAAGAACTACGATCGGCTTTCCCGTTGTTGGTTTGATTGTGTTTTGCTTGGATCGGATTGTTGTTATCCTTGCTTGGTGTGAGCAAGACAAGTTGGACAAATAAACAAACGTCCTTCAGCCGAAGCACTTTCACACACACACGCACACACACATAGAAATACAAACTCATGGTGCACCTGCCAAATCAAACCTAATGCGAGCTCAAGGATTCTCTGTACGTGTGCGAGAACGGAAGTTGAAAGGCAGGCGGAAATGTGCTCTTTCTGCCAACTGACAATTGTCTACGGGTGGCAATGGAAAAAGATAGAGACAGCAAGAGGGGGTGTGGCAGAAAGGTGAGGGAGGCGATAACAAAGGTGCTAAAGACACAACATTTTTAAGGCCGCCAAGTCAGACGTCCCACAATGCTTCCACGTTCAGTCGCAACAGTAAGAATCGAAAATCTGTTGGCTGAGAGGCGTCTCACCTGGTGGCAGGTGTTGCGCGTTGCGCCGTCGATATTGTCAATTTGTATAAGTGCATGTTATAAAATGCAAGCGGCCGACAGTCGTCGGTCGGACGGTGGATCTGACGAAGCCCGACAGTTGTTTTATTGACTGGTTTAACTGGAGCTTTGACCCCCATTTCATCAAGAAGCAAGCTGGGGATTCCTTTTAATTTGCAGCCGAGCAAAAGCAAAATCCCATTAAAAGTCATTTCTCTTTTCGTTTGTATGTGTGTGTGTGTGAGTGTCTTTTTGTTTTGTTTTCATTCTCCCATCTCTTCGTCTCTCTCTCCCTTCAGTTTCCATTTATTTATCCAACAGAAAGGCTTCAAAAACTTTGTCGAGTGTGCACGTGTAGCTGCTGTTGTTGCTGTTGTTGTTGTTGGTGTTCTTTCATAGAGGCAAAACGTTCTCCGCATGTTTTTTCCCAGCAAAAGTTCAAGCCGAGTGGTTTCGGTTTGATTACTTGAGAGCTCCTTAAGTACTAAAGGTGCAGGGACAACAATACAGTCGAATCAGCCCCCGTACACCCACCTTCCCTTCCCTTCATAGCCAGTATTTTATTAACTCTGTACGTTGTTTGCAGTATTCTTTTCGCTCGAGAGTTGCAGTCACAAAGGATTCCTTTATTTATAGCTGAAAATGGCAAAGAAACTAAAAGATTTTTGCTTGCCTTCTCTACGGGGGAGGCAACCGAAGGCCACTTGATGTCTAGTTATGAAATATGTATCAAGCTTTCTATATATTTATGATTCATCAACTGACAGAAACAAGTTTCGTATGATTTTACAGAGGGAAAATCGATACTCGAATCGATACCTGAGTAATACATATTTAATTTATGTATGGCACAATTACTCGTTCCCTTCAATTTATACTTAATTGTATATTTATTTATACAAAACTGTTTATCATTCTCGAATTCAACAGCAACACTCGTTTTCCACACAGACTGCAGTTTTAGTTTTCACATGTAATTATCGATATTTTGGTGCGACACGAATATGTTTAGAGCAACAACAACAACAACAATAACAAATTGCCTTAATTTGGCAAAATAGTGCCACAATAAGTGAGCCGCGTGAGCAGTGACAAAGGCTAAAACAGGGCCCAAGTCCTGGATAAAGTCCTTGTAAGGACGCGCAGCACGCAACAATAGTTCTGGCCTCAGATCCGCCCCCGTCGTAATTGGCCCCTTGCACGCAACCCACGAGCAGGCGGTATTCAATTACCCCTTGGCCGCCTAAAGCCAACTGCTAATGGGCACCTTTGGCCGGAGCGAACTCAGTTTCATTTCGAATTGAACGTTGGCCAGATGACAAGCCTCATAGGTTAAGTGGCCGCCGGAATTGAAGTTCGTTTGAAAATACTCGGATACATAATGTATGTACTTATAGTATACATACATCACACATGTACAGTATAGTATGAATAGTATTTACGGTATTTGGAGACTGCGTAATAATACGGCTTTATCGTTCTATTAATACAAAATCTAACGGCCTGAGCAATTACAGCAGTTAATTAAATGCCTCCCACGGCCGCAAAATTCAATTATTTCCTCCTGAGCCTGCTTGAGTGACCTCCCCCACTTGGTGTCTAGGTACACGCAGTACCTGCTAGTCGTGTACATAACCTAAGCCTTTCATTAACTATTATTGTTCATGAGTTCTGTCTGCTCTTCTCGTTTCTTGTAGAAGTCGCCGCGCAAGCTCTCCAATTCATCGGTGCAAGCGCTGCCCGAGAGTCGACGCCATCTGATGGACCTGGATGAGGGTGAGCTCTTTATGGAGCTAATACGCGACGTGGCCAATGAACTGGACATTGATGTGCTCTGCCACAAGATATTGGTCAACGTCGGTCTGCTAACCCATGCGGATCGCGGCTCACTGTTCCTGGCCAAGGGCACTCCAACCAACAGGTATTTGGTGGCCAAGCTCTTTGACGTCACACAAAAGACAGGTGAGCAAGCAAATGTCAATGTAAATGGTGTCCATTCTCTCTTTCGATTTGCAGCCATTGTCCGATATGTTGCCAAGCAACGGCACAAAGCAAACTCAAAACACAGCCGATGGGCAGAGCGACTAAGCCCAATTTAATTAAATGACCTTTCTCCCACAAAGAGTGCAGCAAAATCTTTTGTCTGTATTCCACATTTCCATCCTAGTCAAATGTTAACTATAGAATGAAATGAAATTGAAATTAGTTTTTATTTAAAAGAAGATGTATTTGCTCGATACACAGTTCAAAAGGACAGCATTAAATTTGTACAAAAGAACTTTCTAGTGTTTGCCATTTGAGGCCTTAAATGGGACTTAAACTCGACTTATAATATCGTAGTAGACTTTAGTAAATTCTTGTACCTTCATTAGTTAATCGTAGAACCATTCTTGGTGTAAATAATAAATTCCAAAGGGACATTGACAGTGTCGTCCAGGTAAGCTGGTTACACTTCTCTGTCCCTTGTAGAATAAGTCGTAATTTTCCCCAATCAACTCTACCATATTGTACTGCCCTGCACGAGGCGTTCAGGTTATTGTCAACACTCTACTTTATTGTTTCTAAAACTGACTCCGTTCCTTGTTTAGAATTGTTAATCCTGTCTCAACTATGGAGAAAAAATTTCTATCTCCCTTTGCTATCATTTCTTCTATAACATTCTCCCGTCTTCTTCTTTATGTGCTTCGAGTCGTTCGTTATGTGACAGTGCCACTCAGGGGGTTGAACGGGAGGCGGACATCGCATCGGGGGCAATCCGGGAAACCAAGTATCTGCTTGGACCACTATACATTCATTGTATCAATACCATTGATAAAAGAACAATTCTATTACTACAAAGAAACGAAAGTGTTAACCCCTGATAAGTTGAGTACATGTGCAAATTCACTGACAACCAAAAACTAGTTCAGTTTTTATGTTATCCGGTCTGTTTAGAAAGTAATTGAACTAAATATAAATTCGATTTCCATTAGTAATCATAACTGTGTATTTAACCTCCACTTGTCTTGCACACAAAGATATGAAGTGTCTGGATTCTTGCGGTTGACCGATTGAACATTTTATAGAACATTATTGCAAGTTAGCCTGCCGAATTATCGACTCGTTAGCCAGAGGCAATTGGCGCTCATTAGCGACTGGAGCAAACGCTCAAAACACTTCAATGCACACCCTGCCCAGAGGGGTAGTTGGGGGGGGGTAATGGAGGCAGAAAGGCATTAGCAAATTAAGCCTAAGCGGAAGCAGGCATTAAAAGTTTTCGATGGGTCTGGCCATAAAACTCAAAAGGTTGCTATCAAATGAAAAATAGATGCTGGCTGAAACGTGTTCGGGCTCACACACACATACATGCACACACACGCATACATATTGAGCTTAGAATTTTGCAATGAATCTCGGTGTCTTCTTCGTGCGTTAAAGCCAACGCTTCCGCTACATAATTCAGTTGAAAAATGTTGGGAAAAAAGATTAGCGCTAGCGCATAACCAAGGCTCACTTGGTGGTATTAATGCAGACACACAGTCACACTTACACTCACACTTACACTCACACTCACACTTACGTAAGGCAACACATGTGTAACGGTTTGCCATGCAAATTCAGCTGGGAGTTTCGGGCTGCGCACCTCGAGCCACATTTGACTTTTGGCAGATTCGGCTTTAGCTCAGATTGTGGGCCTACATTTTTTGCTTTTAGCCATGGTTGGATGTATCTCCCGCACGGCAGAGTGAATATTTTGTCTATAAATTTAATATTTATTTAGATGTGTGTGCGTATGTGCGCTGCCTCTTAATGATTTATGCATCTCGCCCCGCCTCATCTCGTTTCATTGGGTTTCATCTTGATTTCGGCAGCTCTGAAGGATGCAGTGAAGCGGGCCCGCGCAGAGGAAATTATCATTCCATTCGGCATTGGTATTGCCGGCATGGTGGCCCAGACAAAGGAGATGATTAACATAAAGGAGGCATACCAAGATGCACGATTCAATTGCGAAATCGATCTGAAGACCGGCTACAAGACCAACGCGATTCTTTGCATGCCCATTTGCAACTACGAGGGCGACATCATAGGCGTGGCTCAGATCATCAATAAAACGAATGGTAAGTCGGCAACCTTTAAGTCCAATCCTGTTCAGTCCGCAGTCGATAATTGGTCATTTCATTCGACAGGCTGCATGGAATTCGACGAGCATGATGTGGAAATCTTTCGCAGATATTTGACTTTTTGTGGCATCGGCATACAGAATGCGCAGCTCTTTGAAATGTCCGTCCAGGAGTACAGACGCAATCAAATCCTGTTGAACTTGGCGCGCAGCATCTTCGAGGAGCAGAACAATCTCGAGTGTCTTGTCACCAAAATCATGACGGAGGCACGGGAACTTCTAAAATGTGAACGCTGCTCGGTTTTCCTGGTGGATCTCGACTGCTGCGAGGAGGTAAGCCATTCCCAGCCAGCCCTTGCCCCCTGCCAACCCTAAGTGCTTAATGATGCCATAACATCTGCTGTTCTCTCTCTTCTTCTTCTTTCTCCGCCCTCCATCACCACAATTGTTTCTCATTCTGTTTCTCCTTCTCTGAGTGATTTCGAATTCATCAATTGCAAATTAATTTGGCGACATTTTCCAGCAAATTGTGCCGGCAGGCAAATGATTTCTGTTGCTTCTCTGCTTGTTGCTGTTGTCATTGTTGTTGTTGCCCTGTTGCGCTGTTGTTGTCGTTTACATGAAGTACATGAAGCACATGAATGAAATGAAAAGCTTTCGTATGCCTCGGTTCAACTGTCCGCCCACTGGGCGTGGCTCTGGCTCCGTCTCCGGCTCCGGCTCTGCGGTGTCCATGGTTGTGGCTGAGTGTCGCTGTCAGTTTCATTAAAACGTGAATGCTTTAAACGCCAGAGCGGCCATTTTGTTTGTCTGTTTGTCAACTTTATTGTGAGCGCACCCCAAGGAAATTAAAATGCGCCATTTACATTGCGTTTTTGTGTTTAATATATTTCTCTGTTATTCGATGTGGGAACCAGGAGAGCACAAATGAACTGCGAAGGTAGAAGGCAGAAGGCAAGCCAGCCAATTCCCATTGAGTCGCATTGTTTATTTTCTGTTTTTTCATTAAACAACACCTGAAAATTAGGTAACCTTTTTTGGCGCCTCTTTCACTCAACTACACGCGCCTCCAAAACTGGCATCTGTGCACCTGCCCACGTCACGGTCCAACACATAACAATTGTGTAAATAACCAGCAACAACAAAAACAACTCGCACTTTCATATTTAAGAAGTTCTATTATTCATTCAGTTTATTCAAGTTTATCGGTAGTTGGGCTTACCGAATATATTTTTGTACCTTATCAAATATTGTTACCAGTCGCATGAGAACGCTGTGAAACAAAACTGGTTTTGTACGTATTATTTTTCGTTTGAATTCCTAATACGTACAATATAAATAAGAGAATTTAATATTGATATTTGCCAAATTAAGTATGTGTGGATATGTACACACATATGTTTGATATTCAATTTTAACCTTTGAACAGTTCCGATTGAATCTATAGAATGCAAAACGAAAGGTGCTTCACATAAGTTTTGGTAAAAGGACCAAACCTTGTACATTTTATCCCTGTTTCCGTATAGAAACCTAGTTCTAACATATGTTACTATAATAGCTAAGCTTATTAAATTAATCAATGTGTGTTTTTATTACACGGGAATCATGTTTCATTTAGAATTCGAAAACGTCCCTTTCCGCTCCATAAATTGATAAATACCTTATTTAAAGAGTATAATACAAAACAGCGCATTTTTAGTCATAGTTTTTAAAACAGCGCAAAACTATGAACGACTGAATGACTTTTGATTTGTTTGCCATCGGTTACTTAATATAATAAATAGAACTTATTTATAAATAATTTTCATTCTCACAAATTTTTAAACGCTCCATAAAGTACGCAACACAAATAACGCTAAAAATCAATGTTCTTCGTTTAATAAATAGTTTTGGTTGCTCGGGTAGGGGGTATATCACAGTAGAGCATACTCAACTGTACCTTTCGTATTGTTATTCTCATCAATTTCATAAAATGTAATGCACAGGCTTGAGTATAAGCGTAAATTGCTTTACCTTCCGGCGACAAAAATATCTCTCGGTCTTACATGAAACTTCACTTAGCAGGCCTCATTTAGGTGTTCGAATTTATTGGGGGTAACTTTAAATTCTCTTGTGCTTTTCCAATGACAGAATGTGATATATGTATATACCTACCTACTACACTTATATACCATATAAATTATATATTCGAAGTATTTTTTGTCACATTGTATGCATTGCCCCATTACGGGGAAACCATGTCTGCTGGCCAATCCTTTGGACACCAGCAAAAGAGCTGTCGTGTTGCAACAATTGAAATTTATGACCTGCATTCCCTCCGCAGTTGATCGAAACGGGGAGAATGCAACCAATTATAATAAACTGGGTCAGCCGTGTGAGCATTAATTAATTATGGTAATTTCGTTATTAATTGTAAGCGATGCAATTTATTTTGTCGTCCAGTTTTGATGGGCGCTCTGAGTAAAATGCCGACTGCCGTTGATTATTCATTCAAAGCGATTCTTCCACTCGATTTCGATTACCCACAAATTGGCAATTATGCGAGTTTCAACGGCCAACAACGGCTCGGGTCTGCACAAAGTAACCTAGCCCCCGTTGTACTCAAAGGACAGTCTCTGCAACATATCTGTTTAATTATGTGTCATAGGATGTGTGAGTGCTAGGGAGTTTGGATGGGTGTGCGCCGTGGCAATTTGTCTCCCCAACGCGTTGCTCTTTGAGCGCTGCATAATGCCCCATTTGTGGCAGACACTTAATGCTCATGTACTTTCCATGCCGTTTTGCAGAGCCATTTGGAGAAGATAATCGAGAAGCCGCACCAGCAGGAGCAGCGCACCATGCGTGCCATCAAAGGCGGCGATAGCTTCGAGGAGAAGGTAAGCCAGCGAGCAATTAGAGCACTCATATTCCGTCAATTTGCGGGTAATCAAATCGCAATCAACAAAATTGCCAATTGCAGCAAAAGATGCGCAATCGTTTCACAGTGCTCTTTGAGCTGGGCGGCGAATACCAGGCGGCCAATGTCTCCCGGCCATCCATCAACGAGCTGAGCCACTCGACGCTGGCGCAGATTGCCCAGTTTGTCGCCACCACCGGACAGACAGTGAACATTTGCGATGTCCACGAGTGGGTCAGGGATCACAATCAGATACGGGCCGAGAGTGAGATTGATAGTACGCACGCCATACTCTGCATGCCCATTGTGAATGCCCAGAAGACGGTGATAGGCGTGGCGCAGCTGATAAACAAGGTAAGCAACGCGAACGAGCTAGTTGAGCAGGTTCAACTGATGTTTTTGTGCAGGCAAACGGGGTGCCCTTCACCGAGTCAGATGCGTCCATCTTCGAGGCCTTCGCCATATTCTGCGGCCTGGGCATACACAACACTCAGATGTACGAAAACGCCTGCAAGCTAATGGCCAAGCAGAAGGTCGCCCTGGAGTGCTTGAGCTACCATGCCACGGCTAGCCAGGATCAGACAGAGAAGCTGGCGCAAGACGAGATTGCCGAGGCCGAAGCGTACAATCTCTACAGCTTCACTTTTACGGGTAAGCAACACTAGCATATTTGTTTCCTTAGATAACTTTTTAATCTATTCCATTTGCAATTCAGACTTTGATCTGGTGGATGACGACACTTGTCGTGCCGTGCTGCGCATGTTCATGCAGTGCAACCTGGTCTCACAGTTTCACATTCCCTACGAGGTGAGCTAAAGATAAAAATGGTAGAACACTTTGCTGAACTTCTTCCTTAGGTCCTCTGTCGCTGGGTGCTGAGCGTCCGCAAGAACTATCGCCCGGTCAAGTACCACAACTGGCGACACGCACTCAACGTGGCCCAAACAATGTTTGCCATGCTAAAGACCGGCAAAATGGAACGTTTTATGACGGATCTGGAAATACTTGGTCTGCTCGTTGCCTGTTTGTGTCACGATCTGGATCATCGCGGCACCAACAACGCATTCCAGACCAAAACCGAATCTCCTCTGGCCATTCTCTACACAACGAGCACAATGGAGCACCATCACTTCGATCAGTGTGTGATGATACTCAACTCCGAGGGAAACAACATATTCCAAGTAAGTTTATGAAGAGAAAACAAAAACAAATAGGTTAAATCATTGTTATTATTTTACTTCCGCCAGGCACTTTCTCCGGAAGATTATCGCTCTGTTATGAAAACTGTGGAAAGCGCCATCCTCTCCACGGACTTGGCAATGTATTTCAAGAAACGCAACGCCTTCCTCGAGTTGGTGGAGAACGGCGAGTTTGACTGGCAAGGCGAAGAGAAAAAAGATTGTATGTACCTTGCCTCAATTTAGGATTATCTGGTTGTCACTTAGTAACTTTGAATTCACCCACAGTACTTTGCGGCATGATGATGACGGCCTGCGATGTTAGCGCCATTGCAAAGCCGTGGGAAGTGCAACATCGTGTTGCCAAGTTGGTTGCCGACGAGTTCTTCGATCAGGGCGATCTAGAGAAGCTACAGCTCAACACGCAGCCAGTGGCCATGATGGACAGGTAAGAGTAATAGATTAGAATATATCTCATATCTATATCTAATTTTGTTGTGGAATCATAGGGAACGCAAAGATGAGCTGCCCAAGATGCAGGTAGGCTTCATCGACGTCATATGTCTGCCACTATACCGAGTCCTATGCGACACATTCCCTTGGATAACGCCATTGTACGAGGGCACACTGGAGAACCGACGCAACTGGCAGGATCTCGCTGAGAAGGTTGAAATGGGCCTCACCTGGATTGATCATGACACCATCGACAAGCCCGTGGAAGAGTTTGCCGGCTGTGCCGACGAGGAAATCAAGGACATCGAGTTCACGGTGACAACTCTCAACTGTAATCAGCAGTCGCAGCACGCCGGCGACGATAGCCACACTCCGGAGCACCAGCGCAGCGGTTCTCGTCTTAGCATCAAGAAGACAGGTGCCCTGGGCAAAGCGGTGCGTTCCAAACTATCAAAGACGCTGTACAATAGCATGGACGGCTCGAAACCGAAGACATCCCTCAAGCTGCTCGAGTCGCATGTCAGCGAGGATATGGACGACAAGAGTCCGACCAGTCCGTCACAGCCACATGCCGGCAGTATGGGACGGATGTCCGCCTCGTCGTCCACCTCGTCCGCCGGCACCGTGGACAAGAGCAAGAAGCGTTCCAAGCTGTGCGCGCTCTTATGACGAAAGCCGTCTAATTAGAGTTTGGTGACCCCCTCCAGTGCTGCTGGCAGTGAGACTGACAAGAGCGGAGGGGGGCTGACCGACTTCTAATTAGCGAAACTGGACGGGCTGGACAGAGTGTGCTAAGCACAACATGTTAGCCAGCAATCCTACAGATTCTATAATCCAATATATATCTACGTTATGTATCTAACTACGTGAGATTCGACTTCGACTTCGAATCAACTCGTTTTTGTTGGCCCAGTGAACTTGGGTGCCTACTCTAAGTGTATATGCCTATAAGTAGAGAAAAACACACACCCACCACTACACACACGTACACGCACACGCCCACACCCACACCCATCCAGCAAACACACTTGCAATATTACACCTAAGTGAATGTCAAATCATGTGATCTATTTAAGGTCCTGAAGGTTGAAGCGCCCGCGCATCTGGCCTTTTGGTATACTCTCTTTGAATCTGAACTTACCTCTAAGCTCTTAGGTGTCTGTAGTCACTTGCAACAAAACCAAAACCAAACTATATACTACCTACATATGTATCGAGAACAAGTAGATTATCAGTAATAATGTGTTAAATAGTCTCTTCGCAACCGAACCGTGCTAGTCAAAAACGTCTAGGATAACGAATATACTTATATTCGACATAGCAACTACTTATTTATAACTGTGTAATAGCATACATAGAATGTATGTATATCTCTCTCTAAAACGTATATACGTAGTTTTGTAAAGGTTTAAGCAACTCCTGAGGCTATGGCACATTTATCCGCAACTGCTTTCGAGGTTGACGTACCCCAATTATCACAACTAGTCCGCATGTGATACCTATACACGTGTTGTACTCGTACTCCTATTGTAATTGTGGTTAGAACTCTTCAACTCTAGATGGCATAACCCAAATTTATACCTATGTATGTTACCAGGCACTCGATAGGTGTTAAAAGAAACGCAACACGTATATACATACTCGTACAAGAATTTGTGAAACATAAAAACTATAGCAATATTATGATATTTCTAGAATAGCTAAAATACGATATAACGAAATACTACTAATATATATTTTATCAAAAGACAGTGTAGATTTTGACATTCGTAAACACAGCACAAGATTTGGACTATATTTTAGCCCGTAAATTGGACAACGCACACGTGAATGTAAAACATAATTTGATTTACTCCGAACTATGTACTATAACTAGAAGTAAATTGTTCCGATAATTGGCAGTTTAATTGTAAACGTAACTACTTATAGAAAGCATTGCGCGTGAATTTGTCAATTTTTGAATCCAACTCAAACTAAAAGTACATATGCGAATACTTACCGGTGTACAACATGTAAATCTATATATTTACTATGTACTTCTTGTAGCACAAAATCAACAGCGGTTTACTAAAGCTTAATACCGAAAATATGCGCAATAGTAGGTATATCATTCTCTCTAAATGTTGAGCGAAATTGACTAAAACAAACTTACTTTATATGTGTACGAGCCGATAGATATTACCCGGATTACATTTATATAACATATAAAATAAACTGAATACTATTGCTTGGATGTAATTTGTCGGCACCGCATTATTTTCTGCAACACAAAGAAAACAAATCCCACTATTTTTCTAGTTATTCGAGCCATTGAGATTAAAAATCCAGAGAACTTTATCAACGATAACGATCATTAAGTTTCTTGACTATTGTGTAATGAGTGTTAATAATTATTTGAAAAACAAAATTCTTCAAGAATATTCAAAGGACTAAACATTACAATTACTTATCGAATTTTATTTGGACAATTGTGAACACTTTCCTGTTTTGTCATTTTATATGTACGTTAACTTATATAAAGTTATTACAAATCTGTTTTCAGTTGAATTAAAAGTAATATAGCAAAAGACAAATTAAATAATTATATATTTACAATTTTATTTGATTTTTTCGGTTCATTTATTTTGGTTGCCAGGAATTAAAAAACATTTCTTTGCTTTGTGTAACTATTTTTAATAGAAAATGCAATTAAATCAAAAATAAATCACACTATTGAAAATTCTTAAAAACAGTCTTTATTTTTTAAAAGTTTTGAATAAAAATCGTCATTGGTGTGGCACCCAATAGAGAATAATTTCAACATCGTTCAATCAGTTAAAATATCAATGAAATCTGATTATCATGTCAGCGTTTTTCCAGCCACTTTCTTTTTGGACTATCCGTAAATATTGTCTAAGTTCTAGCAACCCATTGTGCAGAATTCTATCCATTTTTTCAACTTTTGCATAGTAAACCATTACAGTCGATGGTTGTATTAAAATCTTAATTATATCCATCTTATCCCCATATCACCACTAATAATGATGCTGATAATAATGAATTCACTAACTGTGTTTATGATCCGATTAAATTGATATGTATGATTTACGTAATCGGAATTAAAAACTTAAAATAAATTTAATCCTTTTATGGAACTATGCGAAATTTAGTTTCTATAGCTTTTATAATAGCTTTTATCAATCCATTCAGTTACTGATCCTGAGAAGGAATTTGTATTTTTTGTGGAGTGGAGTCTGCCAACTCCCTCTCTCTGTCAAATTAGTATATCCTTTTTTAAACATTTTCAGAAAGCAGCGCTGCCTGTACACTGCTGCGAAGGCTCTTAGACCTTCACGGTGTTTGGAGTGGAACTAGCCGTGTCCGTCCGTATATTTTGTAGAAACTGTAAACATATGCTTTCTATTAATGTAACCAATAAATTACTTTAAACGGATTGTGAACATATAGATATCATAGAACGCGATTAGTTCTGGGCTTTGGTTTTTTTAATCAAACTCAGTATATGGGCCTAGTGCAATAATAATAATAATGTCAACATTATATTCTTAATCTAGTCACTACGATTTGTAGCTCCCACAAGAAAAATAGGACTAGAAGTCAAAACAATGGATTTCAGCGCCCACTGTTTTTCCTTTGCGGAATTCGTATAAAATAATATGACGATGGACAACGAAAAAGATCATTCGTTGTCCATCTGCTATGCGTCTTTTCACTAAGCAACTCAAATCAAAATGAAGTTATTTTATGCTTGATTTACAGTTCGGACTGTCACCTTTCCAACGATATATAATATGTATATATCTCATTCACGAGCGCCACTCTCAAACGATTCGAACGGCATCCAGCGGAATCGGGCAGGAACTTTTGCACTCATCCAATAGAACCTAATGCTCTTGGCGAAGACATAATTACCATAACAACAATCGTTGAATACATACGAAGTGTGTTCGAAAAGTAAGGTGCCGACGCGAAATTTCGCGGGCAATTTACTTTCAATTATCGTTTTTTTTTTTTTTTTTTTTTGGTTTGTTATGTTAGAACTCTTTTCCCGAAAATCTGTACCAAGTTTCAAGGGTACGAGTATAACATTTTTTGTTTGGTTGTGAGAGGCGTAAGGGTAATAAGTGTCTTGCGTGCTCGGCGATTTTTTGCTAAATTTTTACCAAAAGAACCGTCGCATGAGCATCGCTCAAGAGCAGTTGAGTGACCCAGATTCACTCAAAAGGGTCATAACTGGTGATAAATCATGGGTATATGGTTATGATATCGTAACCAATCGTCCCAATGGAAGAGCCCAGGTGAGACCAAGACCGAAAAAAAGCACGCCAAGTTCGATCAAATGTCAAAGTTTTGTTCACTGCTTTCTTCGATTACCATGGGGTGGTGCATCAGGAGCTCTTACCATATGGTAGTACAGTATTATCTTGAAGTTGTGCGCCGTTTGTGAGAAGCAATACGAAGAAAAATCCAGAATTGTGGGATCGAAAGTACATTGCCCGCGAAATTTCGCGTCGTCATCTTAATTTTTGAATTCACCTCGCACTTCAAAAGGTTATAATACTTACCTTTGGCAAGCCCAAGGTAGCCTTTCTAATTGTTCATTTGGCTTGCTGTCCTTGTTTAGACTTGGTTAAACCATTATCTACTTCAATTTGTTCCTATTTCCGATTTACTTGTAAAGCTGAAAATTATATTCAGTTTTGCGAGTTTATTTTAGTGACCACGGGATAAAAATGATGCCTAACCAACAATCACACCCACGACGCGAGCATTGTTGGCTTTCTTGGTCCTAGCAAGTGTATTGGTAGCTCGATTATTTCTATACACCCTTACGCGTCTGACAGCTGTATAATTTATATTCATACGAAAGCGCTTCCGTTTAACCGTGGAATTTGTAGCCGTGGATGTTGTTGGTGACGCTGTCGTTGTTGTTGTAGTTGTTGAAGTCGTCGTTGTACAGTCGTCGTTGGTTTCATTATCGGGATCGGTACAATCGGTGCATGAATCCGGTGTGGGTGGGTCCAGCGATGTGCAGGCCACAGCTTCGGAGTCTTCTATCATGCAGAAAGCCAACAGGACACAGCCCACAAGACACGTTGAGATTCTCATTATCACCCAACTTTCACTAAGATTCGTAAGGAATTAATATTTATAATCGGCGCGTCGCGTGGGTTTTATAGGTTTCGCATCTGTTTACTGACGAATTTGCCATATTTTCGCAAATTTAAACAGTTGTTACCAAATATCCTAATCAATACGTATTTGGAATTTTGTATTTGTTTTTGCCACAAGATGTGCGAATTGTGTGCTATGAGGAATTGCCAAAGCAGAATTCTTTCAACAGCAGATTTCATTATTGTTTATTTATGCTTAGGACTTTACTTAATCGTATAGAATTATGTTGTACCCAGGATTTTGAAATTTCTTTCTGTTTCTGGTTATATTTATAAACACATGACTTCTCAAATCAATAAGACCAGATAAAGTACAGCCCAGTGAACTTATGCAATGAGCTTGCCAGCTATAATAATATTCAAAACCAAGAAATTAATCAAAGTATATATAATAATAACATGTTAAAGCCGAAACAAGCATTATACCTCATCCAAGAATTAATCGCGTTTCTTTTTTGTTGTGTCAACATTTGATTAGCGCCGTACTAGCGAACTAGCTGTGTTTGCCTAGTCTTTCGCTGTTCATGTGTTGTTGCTATTCGTTTGGCGACTTTTTCTGGATACAGTCATAAAACTGCGAGTATGTTTAATGCAACATTCTATTTTATGGCACTTAGTCGTAAATTAATCAGCCGAGGTTATCCCAGTTATGTGTGCACAATGGGATTGTCGTCACCAATCCTTCGCAGGACACCACCTCTCAATGCAAATAACACAAAAACAGATGCTGTTGCTGTCTTTTCCGTTGCGTTGTTGTTGTGCCACGCACATAAAACACTGCATAATCAAATATTAGCCCTGAGGAGACTCCCAGCAAGCGCGGTTTATTTGCCTGCGCCTGGCATATTTGCCGTGAAAGTGACACTGATGCGTTGGGTACGCGTGCGGTTTCCTGCTGTGATTTACCTAATTCCGTAGTTAGCTCAAATGCTAGCCCGGCTGTGTATATAAGTCAGTGCAGCGACTACATTTCAATCATTCACAAGTCCCAGCTGCTTTGGTCCTGTTGATCCAAGCTCCTTTTTCGCATTCCTCAATCAATGGCCAACTACGCTCTGGCAATGGCTTTGCTGATGATGGCTAGCTCATTCAGCTGCTCCACGGTGCTGGCCACGCCCGACGAGGAGCGCTACATGGGAAAGGAATACAACCGGGACCTGTACGACTGGTTCAACAATGCTGCTCGCTATGCTCCACTGCAGGGGAACAATAGTCCCTGCAAGTATCCATACTATCTGGCAAACTCTCTGGGCCCGAATATACGACTGCCGAAGCGAAACTCGGAGCTGATTAACTCCCTGCTCAGTTTGCCAAAGAACATGAACGATGCTGGAAAGTAAAAGAACGGAGCGGATATCCTGAGTTTATCTTCAAGCTAAAACTGACATGAACAAGAGAAAAAAGACAGAAAATTATTATTTTCCTTTAAAACATTCTAAATAAATTATGTATATGTATATAAAGGAGTACATACATATTAAACATGCGACGCAGCCGTAAAAGTAAAGTTCTCGTTGTTTCTCTAAATTTCAATGACAAGGATGAGGGGAGGTATAAAGAGTTACCCATTTAAGGAGGAGGGAACTTGCCTAAGATGGTTCTCTTGCTTTTATAATAACTGATATCTTAGCATTCAAACAGACGGGTTGAAGTAAATCAAATTCTAGGTTGATAAATACATAAATTTTAACAATCTGTAGCGATTTAAACGTTAATCCAATTACTCATACTATGCAAGACAATGGACACTTTTGCTGCATGACTATAGAAAAGTATGAAAGATAAGATTATGAACGAATGCATTGCACTCTTGTAGATTTTTATTAAATTTGAACAGTTTTCACTTGGTTAAATGTTATATTTAAGTTCATTTGGCGCTATTTGAAATCTTTCAAGACTTATTTTGTATATAAAACTGTTTGCTTATGTACTTTAACTATTCCAGTGTATGCATGTATGTATATGAATGTGCTACAATAACACTAAAACAGAATGTTCAATATATAGCTCGAATCCGAGTTATGAATTATAAACTTAAATCAATACATGGTTGTTAACATTACTTTAACAAATACAGTAAAGTTTGTTTAGTTAGTAAAAGCAATTAAATATGCACATGTATGTATGTGTACCTGTCAACGCAGGGATGTAAATATTTTTGTATGTATAAGAATATGTACGGGTGTCATTATTGTTTAGCTCAAATGCAGTTTCAGTAGCTTCCTCTTATACAACTAACACCTAGTAACGCTGCTTGCTAACGCATATAAACGCTATCTAACATGGTAAGGGTATTCTCAGCATTGGCTAACGACTACACACTGTTGTACTGTTGAACGTTTCGCTTAAGACTGCAACGGAGACATCATTATTGTATACTTATGACTACTGCACATACTCCAAGGGTCATTGCGCTGAATTATAGAGATGAACCCTTAGAAATATTGATCTAATGGGCACACACTCATGCGTGGATGCACGCCTTGATAAAGCTTTTGCTGACTGCACTGATGTGGGTTTTCGGGGAACACACACAAAATGGCTTTGACTTGTTGCACAAAGTGTTGAAACAAATATTAGTTTGTGGTATCGCTGTCGTCTCACATGAAAAATTCATTGGCTGAATGAGAAAGCGGAAGTCACGTTCGCCCTGGACGATCGAATATGGTAATTTCTATGACACGAAGCCCGCGATATGTTGGATCGATCAATTGCAGACCCTTTGGGTTGTAAATGCGCTCGTTCTGGGAAGCAACAAATTTGGATATCTTGCGAAGCGTCTAGACAAAAGTAAACAAATAATTGCAAAATTTGTTTTGTTTATTTTGTAAAGTTATTCGTCACCACTTACCTTTTCATAATGTGTCTCGGAGCACATGTATATCAAGTACGCCGTTATACAACCTATGCAGCCCTCGCAATAGGTGCCACACGATCCCTCCTCGGCCTCGGCATAAAACTCATTAAGCCTGTTAATGGTACCCTCAAAGACATTACGTTCGATCTGCAAGAAGTCAAAATCAATGAATTATATTAAATATTTTGCACACCATCCTCACAATACATACCATGCCTTCAAGTTCTTGGGGAAGCCTTGTATGGAATTTAACTGAGGTGCCGTCACTGTAGTCGCGCTGTATGAAGACCTTGCCACCGTGTAGGTTGGTTGGATTGCTTGCCGATGGAGTACCACCGCCCTGTGACATTATAATTCTGTAAAGATTCCATACTCCATTAATAAAACCGATGTGCAGAGTACGATACATTTGGCTAATTGCATGCATTTTGTAAAACTAAATTTGCTTTTCAAACAACACACAAGTAGCCCAAATTGAAAATGTTATAGGGGCGGGGTCACTGGTCAGGATGAGCTGTCGCCTTTTCCAGAGGAATGTTAGAGAGTGGTTTAGGTTGAAATGATATCACTTATTTATGTTTAGATAGATTTGTCACTGCCAGTTGATCGAAAAACATATTTAGACAAGCAAAACTAAATAATTGGGAACACAAAAACAACCATCAAATATGTGCTTGATTCTAGTTTCATAACGGCTTCAACTGTAAACAATACATAACACACGAAGCTCCCTAAAATATTACTTTGAGAATATATGGTTTAATGTGATCTAATAAACGGGAAATGCTAATTTAATATATATTTTACACTTACAATTTTCAACGGACGTAACGTGAACACAATGGCGTCTGACCATTCACAGGTTTCATGCACATTCAATCAGCTGTGCTTCAAGCAGTGTGACCAGAAAATATTTTCATTCACAGTGGCAAAGCAGAGACCGTTGAAACAGAGGAGCAACTGAAACGCTGGCGTTGCCAGAGAGTAAGAATTAAATCGCTTAAAATGTTGTTGAGTAAATTGAAAATAGATAATTGGGACATCAAAAAACACAATACATTTTGTATATATATGTATATCGTTTGAATTTGTATTATTTCTACATACACAAAGCCCTTGACATTAGAAAAGTTTGCTGACACCCCGTGTTGGCCCATTGTTGAGATTTCAAAACATTCCACCAGCGCATTCATTTGAATTGTTTGCACAGCTTTTTCATTTGTAGGCGACTATGTTTATTTGTGAATTATTAATTCGAAAACTGTTGCTCTATTGGAAATGCTGTGAGTTGTACCTCAGTATATTTTCAAAGTTACAGCATGAGGGCTGGTTTTAATAACGTTTTAATATGTGTCCTGATTGTTGTTTCAATTATTTTGATCGTTCTCCCGTTCTGCCACGGGGTCCCCATCGTTGGTGGCCGCGTTGTTTCTAGCCAGGGTAGTATTCAACTCCAGAAATGCTTGTATAGGAATCTGACTGAAGTGCGACCATATTACAGGTACAGCTCAGTATCCCTTTATGGTTTCATTGCAGGATATTTCCTTCAAGCACAGAGGTAGTCGCAGTCTAAGGAGGAGCTACCAGCACTTTTGTGGTGGAAGTCTAATCAGTGACCGGTGGATACTGAGTGCTGCTCATTGTGTCTGGAGAAAGTGGGTATATGATATAAGAAAAATTAATTCATCTTTTATAATACATACTTTACTGTCAGGAAAATTGAACAAATTGTTGCGTTTATTGGCCACGAGAGCATTGAAAATGTGAATAACCTAGAACCTTATGGCATTGAGAGAGCTGAATATATTTACTTTCAACCGTAAGTAATAAAAAGCGAGTAGAGCTTTTTGGATATAAAACAATAATATAATTTCACGTGCATCAAAAGCATTTCCGTTTTAGTAACATTTTCTTTATCGTCATATATCTTTTTCAAAAAGGGATTGCATTAATTAATGTGTACAATTCGTATACCATTTGACAATCCAAAATGATCAAAGAAGAAATTATTAACTTTGTGCAAATGTGTGTTAATGGCAAAAGCACTGGAGTGTCAGACAGTGGATGAATATATATTCTTGCTCAGGATCAGCCGAATGGATTGAGTCTGTCCAGATGTCCGTCTGACTAAATTAACGCACATATCTCAAATATTAGAAAAGCTGGATATATCAAATTTGGTATAAAGTCTCCTGTATTCTATACGCAAATCAATAATTTAATTTTGTAAGTTAAGCTGTAAGCGAAGTATAAAAAACATCAACTTTCTGACATTGCTTAGGTGTGTTTATCTGTTATAATACAGACAGGCGGACATAGCTTGATCGACTCTGTTAGTGATCGTGAGTAAGATTATACATACTTGTATATGTACATTGTTTTTTGGGCCTTTTACATACATTTGCACAAATGATAGTATTATAATAGTAGATCATAAATTCATTTAATTAAGATTGTGTGTTGAAAATCTATGACAGAAATTATTAGCACCTTATCTGTCCACAGGTCCAACTACCGGAACGACATAGCTCTTCTCTATTTGAATAGGCCATTTAGAACACAATTAAAGGATGAATTGCAGTTTGCTAAACTTCCGCCACATGGCATGCAACCCAATTACAATGGTTCGTATACTATATACAGTACGCTTACATCTCTAAAGTTTGACATTTCAGAATCCTGTCGCATCATTGGCTATGGAGCCACACGTCACGATGGACCATCCCAGAAGCAGCTCTTCGAGGCAGAGGTGCGTGTTATAAGTAACCAGCAATGTCGGAATATTATCGGCCACATCTGGGCACCGAAGAATGGAGGGAATACCGTATGTGCACTGGGCAACAATCAAGATTCCTGTCAAGGTGATTCCGGAGGCCCATTGATATGTCGATACGGAAGTGCGGGGCACGAGTACATCTACGGCCTGGTCTCGCACGGTCTCACCTGCGGCATCAAGGGAATGCCGAGCATTTACACGGTGACGCGACCCTACTACGAATGGGTGCAGCTCCTCGTGCAGAAGATATAACGGTTACATGCGAGTGCACTGAGTATAATGCGTTTATTATACGATATCAAACAAAAACATGTACGAATATACATATATGCTACGACAATGCAAGGAATAGTAAAATTAACAACAATTACTTATGGGGAACTTAGGCCTAGAGTACTGGGTAGCATTACGAATATGGTATACCCACAATGTAGTACATAGGTAGCATGAGTGGCCTTATTCTAAATAGTCTATGAGAGCCAATCAGCGTGACAAGCTGCGTTTGGTTCAATCTTACTGCTTTTCAGGCTTCTCGATCTGTCCGGCGCCAGGGCTGGAAGCATCTTCGACCTTGTCGGAAAGATTTGCCGTACTCGTTTCGGGCAATGTCAGCGTCAGCAGTCCTGCTACTAGAACGCAGCAGCCGCAAATCGTTGTTGGAATGTACCAGCCCAATGCGCCCAGCACATCGACCACGTACGGTGCCGAGATGGAACCCACATGCGCCCAAGTAGAACAGGTGCCTAGTGCCGAGTTGCGAATCTCGGTGGGGTAGAGCTCTGCCGTGTATAGCGTGACAACCGAGTAGGTGGCGCTGATGCCAAATCGGCCCAGCATTGCAAACGAGACAATCCACGTGGTGCTGCCAGCGGGCACTGATAGGACCAAGAGTAGCGATATTCCTGTCCACATAAATAGAAACATTGTGGTGATGCGTCGGCCCGTAAAACGCAACATGATCACAGGCACCAGGTACGAGGGTATGTCCACCACTCCTGTGGCTATGATGTAGAGATAGCGACTGACTGACAGGTTGGCGGCGTTCAAAGCTATGTGGGGAGATGAGTGGACAAAATTAGGATTAAGGGATTTCCACTAAACAGCCAACAACAGGGTCACATACCTGTCACATAGTAACTAAGCGAGGTCACGCAGAACATGAAATACGATGTGAATATCAGCTTGCGCACCTTGGGATTCGCGAAAAGCTCAATGATCGACTTAAGAGGACCGTTCTTCAGTTTCTGGCCCAGGGAAGCGTTTGACGCAGGTTCCAGCTAAAATAAAAACATTTACAAAACTTGCGCTTAGCAACTAATTGGGAATTTATAACTCACGGATTTCTTATCGCTAATAATTTCATTGGATGGCATTATTGCGGGCTGCACCTCGTAGTGGCTGGGCTGCTTGAAGAGAATTTTGTAGACGTGATCGTATCGCTGTTTTGTGATCAGCCATCGCGGCGATTCATTCATCAGACTGCAATTAAATTGAATGGAAATATGTATTAGTTGAGGTTTGACTAAAGAGAGACTAGAAGTACACCTACTAGCAGTTCAGGATTAGCAGCAGCGAGGGTATGGTTAGGGTCAGTTGCAGATAACGCCACGGCTGTATGAGGTAGCCCGCTATAGCTAGCAGGATCATGCCCACCGGATATGAGGCAGAGAAGGCAATGGACATCCAGGAGCGATGCTTCAGGCAAATGTTCTCTACAACTAAGGTAATAATGTTTTTACATATGCAAACTCAGGAGGCTTGGTGAAACTACTTACTCATCGTAAATGCAGGATAGAACAGACCCGATGAGGCGGCGCCTAAGGCGAAGCGGCCGGCCAAGAAGAGACTGTACCAGGGTGAGAAGCTGCAAAAGATGCTGCCCAAAATGAAGAAGGCAGCACCCAGAGTAAACGATGTCTTGCGCCCAAATCTGCAACGACGTTACTGGTATTATCAAACTATATACAATAGATACTGTTGACTTACTTGTCAGCCAATATGCCAAAGGAGAAGGATCCGCAGAACTTTCCCAGCGAGATCGAGACCTGAGCAGAGGTCCGTTGAATGCTGCGCTCACAGGTTAACTCCCAGTCGGCCACAAAAGTGGTCTCCGGATGCTCGTACTCGTAGTTGCCCTTGGCCTTGCAGGAGACAACCGCGGGCTGGTTAATCTGCGCCATGTGGCTGGTGTAGTTGAGTGCCGCCTCGTAGCTCATGTGACTAAGGTGCTTGTAGTCCCAGTCCCAGACAGTGCAGCCGCCCGAGTTCAGCTCATGCTCCGCTATGCTACGCTTCTGTGCCAAAGTCCAGTTTGTCACACTCAGATCTGCAATGCCGCACCACTGATCGTCGGGCAGATGGCCGAGCAGTGTGTAGGAGGAGACATGGAAGCCGTTCAGTATGTTGGGGGTGACGCAGAGAAAGAAGATGGCCCTGCAAAAGGAAAATAGGAATAAACACAATTACAGGCTCAAATTGTTAAGATCAACAACAACAGATTCGAGGAAATTTACATGACAAAGTTTGTAGCTGGCGCTAATTGCAACGTTTTAGATCTATGTATAACAGATATTTAATCTATAGTTTTCTCATCATCTTGTTTTCGACACGCAACTCCAATCTTTCACACATTAACACGAACGGCTCTCGGAACCATTTGCTTGTTATGGCAACGTTTTATTTTTTTGAATGCAAATTACATTAATAACAATAACAACAGCCCCCCATGCCGAACTCCCAACTCGGATCCCTCATCTGTGATTGAAATATTAACGCCATCTGATAATTGCGAAAACAAAAAGTTGTGAAGGTTAGTGACACATTCCGAAGCACAAACATGGAGCGGAGCTAGGCTCACATTTTTGGCCATTGGGAATTCAGCACATGATGCGTTATTATATATGCAGCATATATAAGCATTTCATACACATATTGAACAAACACTCACATCTGTGTGTCACTACTGTGCGTATGTACTGTGAATGCTCACATCTATATACGATATATCGAAAGTGTTTTCAATGTAAACGGGCAACGTCACTAATCGTTAATCAAATCGGGCAACCGGAACGCAATGCGCAATATTTACATATTCGACATTTTAACGATCCAAGCCGCCGCCAATTCTGAGCGAAGATCGTAAAAAATTCAAAGCACTCGTCGTGGTTTTGAAGTTTCCGAGGCGGCAGTTGAACGACTTAGTGACGTCCTTCCGGATTCACCGCCCCCGATCAGCTCGTGCGAGATCCCCATCATACTCTTATCTGACTGGGTTGGTTAATTAGAACGGCTTTTTGTAGATTAATAACGCGATTCTCGTTACTGTGCGATCATCAGGTCGCCTGTACGCATTATCATAAAAGCGCCCGATTTGTCTTTAATTAGAATGAGAACGATCTACAGACACTCATCGCACTCAAGTCGCGTGTTAATTATGCATGTGACCAGAATAGAACAATATCGGGAATAGTTACACCAACCATGGGCGGTAAATTAATTATCTTATTCTGATTGAAATTACTCTTACGTGTCGCATATCGCATGGGGGAGCAATCTGCAGATCTGTTGACTCAGTTAAGTTCTGAGTAAACTATAAACTAGTAGCACGCATTTTTATCCACTCATATGACCTTTTCGGCCGACACTTGCATTCATTAGAGAATAGGTCAAATCGTACTCGAGAATCACTTTCACTTCCCACTCGAACTACTTTCGAGCACTTACGAATGCAGCTGCACCCAGAACACATACCACACAAATGCGCCGCCACTGCCGACAATCTCCAGCTGCTTGGTGAGTAGATCCTTCATTCCCTGCTCGCTGATCAGCTCCTTCGATTTCTCCGGGTTATCCTTCATTTTACCCATTGCACTTTATCACAGATGCTTTTCTTGGAATAGGCACAGCCTTAACAGGACTCGACTTTGTTGCTTTTTATGACAGACAGATAATCTGAACGATTCTATAAATACGATTGCACTCAATGGGGAACGACACTGAACTTGGCTTTGAAAACGGAGGCTGTGTGCCAATCTATTTATAATCAGCGCCAATTAATCGTTCAATTGAAATTAAAATTGCAAAAGTCGCGGCTTCGATTTGCCTTTTGAATCTGAGTTCACACGTATATATGTTAATATACTATATACTTATGTTCATATGCTGTCAATCGTCGGACGAGGCACAAAGACGACGATCACGGGTGCATTAACACGACGCACAGCCTCTGACACTGACACTGACCCGACCACTGACACTGCCTTCCGGGCCCGTAGCCACGTACGGGCATGTCCGGGCAATGCCCGGACTATGGACTAGTTTGCCCGGACAGCCCGTCTAAGAAAAAACTCAAAAAATTGATATTTTTTTTAAAAAAGGTGATTCCGAATTAAATGGAATATCCAAGTTAATTCTATGAAAGTTTAACACCCAAAGCTGCGTTGCAAAAACTAAACATATTTTTTTCTGTTTTCTGCCAAGATATCTGAAACATTCATCCTTTTGATTCATCATGGACACAAGAAAGTATTTTGGAAAAAATTGCCCCGTCTCGAAAAAACTTCCAACGTACCTTCGACTTCTTCATCCACATACACTACCGATTCTCAAGTTGATTCCGAATCTGAATCACAATCAGTGAACGATATAGCAATATCAATACTGACAATGAGTGGACCACAGGATTTACCCAAAAAAGGAGAACCTATCAAACAAACAGTTTTGACGCAGTACCTTTAAAGTAATGAGCGTTCTTTCCGAGCATCATGGTTCCACGAACATAAGTGGTTGATGTATTCCGTGTCAAATGATGCTGCTTATTGTTATGCGTGTATGCAATTTAAACCGGCGCCTGTCAATGGCCCATGCTCGCATGACTGATCTTGTGTATTTGGCCTTCGAAAGACATCGCACGAATGCATTGGATAGAAACATGATACTTAGAAAACTTAATGATCGAAGAGATCGTAAACTGCCGTTGTACTAGATTTGCTCTACTATTTATCATTTATTTTGAATTTATAATCCTGCCCGTCTTTCATTTCTTTGTGCCCTGACTACCAGTTAGGTCTGGCTACGGGCCTGCTGCCTTCGCCTTATGTCGCAGCTTTGGCTTCTCCTTCTCCAGACTGATAACACGCAGCAAACGGACCTAAGCACGAGCTCGATCTACCAAATGCAACCGCAAAAGGCGATGCGCGATAAGTGACAATGAAAGCAAATGCAAAGGTGTTTTTTTTTCGATCTTGATATTCTCGTTGTTTTTGTTATTGTTGTTTATTTTTATTTTCACTTTCACTATCACGTTCTTCGACTGCGGCACGGTCTTTTTGGTTATTTGGTTATCTATCCGTTCTACGAGGGTCGTTTGATAAGTCCGTGACTTTTTGAATAAAATATATTTTTTTCGTCAAAGAAGCGTTTTATTTCTCAACATAATCTCCTTTTAGCTCTATACATTTAGTCCAGCGTTTTTCCAATTTTTTTATTCCTTCCAAATAATAGGTTTTCTCAAGGCCCTCAAAATAGTCGTTTGTTTCTGTGATGACCCGAATCTCTTACCGCCGAGCCATTTCTTCATGTTTGGAAACAAAAAATAGTCACAGGGGGCTAAATCTGGAGAATATGCTGGATGGGGTAGCAGTTCGTAGCCCAATTTATGAAATTTTGCCATGCTGACACGAAATTCACTTTTTTCCATTTTCGTTAAAATTCACGAGATCGTCTGCTTTCAATGCCTATAAAACGCAAACCAAAAAACGCAGCTTTCTCAAAATTTTACAGTCAGCTGTTAATCGATAACTGCTGACAGGAGCAGTGTTGTATTTAGAGCAGGTGCGCGGCAAATACAAAAAGTCACGGACTTATCAAACGACCCTCGTATTTTCTAGTTTCTCAATTCCTTGTGCTTTGTTTTTCGGTTCGGTTCGGTTCAGAGAAAACAACAACACGTTTGTTTTTCTTTTGCGCTTGTCAAAATTTTCTTATATGTTAAAACAAACATAAAAATGAAAATTGAATTTCTCAGTTCCCTTCTTTCGTTCTGTTGTCTTTCTCGACAGCTGCGCGCCAATGTTTCTAAATTTGAATGAACTCTCGGACGCGTCTGCTTTGTGCCCGATGCAATCGATTGCAGTGCTACCAACTACTTGCCGCTTCGGAGGCGTCTCACAAACTAAGCCCACGGGAGGTCGATCGCAACGTTTTGTACTAGCGGGCAGACAGACGCACAGACGGACCGCCAGACAGAGAGCAGACCGACTGACAGGCAGGCAGACAGGCACACAATCACACCAAACTCGCATAGTACTCGTACTACATACATACATACGCGCACACACACTCATTTCGATTGCGAGTGCGCCTCACTTGCTCTGCCTCTGTCTCTGTCTCTATCGCTGTCTCCGTCATCGTCTCCGGGTCTGAATCGCTTCGGGATCATTCGGCTTCGGCTGTTCCCGTTCCAATTACTTATGCTCGGGATTCGCTTGAGAGTTTCGGAAACCACGGCTCGCTCGACGAAAGATTATTTCCAAATGACAATAGCACTCTACAGTTTTGGGGGAAGCATATACGTACATACTATGTATCTACGATCGATCGCCTGAGCCGAGCTGATAAATCACACGGAAAGCGGAAGTTGATTGACGACGGTTTTGCCGACTTCGTATAAATTCGCTACGTTGTCTACGAAGTTCAGGAACACGACCTTTTTAGCACTGAGCAGAATCACCCATTGAGTTCTATACGAATATTTTTTTTATCTTTGTTTTCATTGATATTTAGAACATTCGTTATTTATTTTACTTGTAATAAAGGGCTCGTTTTTTTTTAGATATTTAAAGAAACTTAAATTAAGTACATAAATAAAATTTAATTTAGATCGAAACACTATAAGTTATAGCCCCCATCGGAACAGCTCGCTGTAATATGGGTTTTTAATGAAGACCAGTTTATTTTGTTGTAATAACTGAAGTTATCAGTAGCAATCATATTTATACATAAGTATGTTTTTTTTTATTAATATCGGAACTTTAGGTTTCATAGAGCTATTATAGCTGTTAAAGAATTAATTAACCCTTTTGTAAAAATCTGTACTATTACTGTACTCTTTTTGCAAGTCATATAATAATGTGCTCCAATTCTAATGCATTTACATATGTAAACATATATGTATATATTTTTGGCAGTAACATCTGATTATTTTACTAATTTGTATGAATTTTGTTGCAGTGTGAGCGTCGAATTTAAAAGTACGTCATGTAACAACATCCCTGTTTTCGGACTATGTAAATGGATCTTTACCTAGGTATTCTCTGCACGCAGTAGCAGCTGAAACCTTTTTGGGATTCGCAAAAGATTTTCAATAGACACAAAATACATAGCACACTTAGATTCGAATATGCCTCACGTTAGGTTAAAGTGTAATTCATAAAATTTACATACTGTCTACTTTTCTAATTACATTTTACATGTATATGTGTGGATAGAACGCCAGTTTTGTTTACATTTTCATTTTCTCTTATAGCATTAGTCAGGGTATGTGATTCTTTTATTTTCTTGCATATGCAAGAACATTATATTTACTCTGTATAGTTCTCTTTCTTAAGCAAGCTGTAGAGCACAAAACATTGTTTAAAGAAAACTGAATGAATTCGCTCTGTATAATATGAATGGAATGTTTAATTTACATCTTATTTTGATTGCATGCAGTTTGTTTGTAGCGGGTTTCCTGAAAACAATGCAATCTTTGAATACTCATGTTATTCTTTGTAATCTATGAGTAAATTATCTTCGCTCGACTAACTGTGGAGTGTATATAAATATGTATGCTATCGTTATCGATGAGAACTATTCATATCTGAACCTTCGATCGTTTGATGATCAACCTTAATCGAGCGAGATATCAGACTGGAACCAGATTTCTAAGCATTGAACCCAACTGAGGGATTCCGATTGAGGTTAAATGTATTAACGGTTAGATCACATACGAGTGGTTCTCGAGAGCTCTCAACTCTGGCCAAGCTCAATTGAGACGAGCAAACCGTATGTACGTCAATCAATCGATCGATCGATCGAACGATAACGCGATGACAATTAAAGCAAATAATACATGAAAGTGCAGCCAACGACTCCAGGGTATCCAGTGGGCGGCATTCTAAATACCCATTTAAATTTTATGAAATATTTCACTTTAATTGCCTTTTAGTTTTTCACATGCATGTAATCATCCTACATTCGTTTTGCATTCAACTGTGAAAAATGCATAGAACTCCCGCGCGTCTAACGGCGCATTGTAACGGTTCGAAACTATGAAACAAAAACTCAACGAAGACAATAAACTTGACGAACAGATGGGCGGATGGCGATCCAGTATTACGTCTAGGAGGCTGCAATTAGAGCTATTCTATTGGGTTTCGGGTTGGCTGCCTGGGCGGTTGCCGTGTATTCATTCAATTCGTGATGCACATGGGCGTGTCTCATTGACATTGATTGTATTTGGATGGTGGGTGGGTCTTGGTTTTGTTGTTGTTCTTTGTTGGCGACGCACGTGCAGCTATTGTTGTTTTATGTTTTGGCCACAAAAAGAAGTACCGCGTCACACGCACCCACTCGCCCCCCAATTACCGTTACATCGATCGTACACCCGAGGCACGTAAGTGTTAAGTGTAAGGTCCAAGCTGAACTGACCCAAACTCTTGTTACTTATTTTGCTACCCCAATCTAATAAAAGAAATTTAATTCAATCAAAGTTGAATAGTCTAAATAAATACATAATCTGATTTGTAAGCAAATAACATATAAATAAATAACTTAAATATGTAGACAGACAAATAAGTCAAATATGTAGACTGAGCTTAAATTGCCACCAAGACGTAGTATAGTAGTGATGAGCTGAGATATACGATAAATTATTATTAAGAAAGAGACTCCCAGTGGAGAATAATCTCCAGCAAATCTTTCATCATGAAATTTGATATCTGTGTGGTTCTGCGGCTTCCTAATCCAAGGCTCAACATTCGCAAAGAATGTGATTGGTAGTTTCTTCATCATCTTTGCAGAGTCTAAAGATTACAATTGAGGATATGATTGTCACTAAGGTAGCCAACAAGGGGAGATGAAGATTGATCCAAGAGAGCTAAACAGTTTTTCGTTTAGTTAAGGGACTGTTAAGCTATTAAGCCTGCCGCATGCCTAGAGCCATCAGACTTCTGTCATCCTATCAATTGTTTTTCGCAACCACAAAATGGTTCGGAACCAAGCCACAAAGGTGACGACCCTGCCCTTGCCAGAGCGTCCCTTAATTCGTTCACTTACCAAGATCGCGATAAAACGATACAACTTTCTGTAACCATCCTTTAATCATATTTTTATTTCCTACGATAGTTTAGATGGAGCATGTGATAAACTTTTTGTATCTGGCTGTTTCAAGTAAAACGCAGACGTGACAACTGATTACGAGAGATATAAAAAAGACATTGAAATATCGGCCTCGATCGTTTGTTCATGCAAAAGTGCACATACAAAAAAAGGAATTCATTTTATTGCTGTTGATTAAATCTTTTAGATCTGTCAAGTATTTTATTTTACAGGAAACACGAGAAAACAGAATATTCAGAATAAACCGAATGAGTATGGAATGAACATAAGACAAAATAATTATTCGGAAGCGAATACACTCGGTCTTTTTTATTTAATTTTATATCATTATATGTTGCCAAATATAAACCGATATATACGCTTCTCTTTTGTGACGACGGGCAGTAAGGTTCATCCCTAGTGGTGCTCTGGAAATTATGGAAATTGACGAAACCTAATTTTTTAGTGTTGCGTAGGTGGCGTATTTTATTACGTCGCTTCGCGACGCGCCGCTTAAGTGAATGATTACCCAAGGAACGAGCTTAGAATTATGCAAAAATTATCGTACTCAACTGGACCGATGTGGAATGAACCGAGGGTATTACACCGGTAATTCTACAGTAAGATACGGTGTGAATATTCTATAGAGCGCGAGATGGAATAGGTGAAGTGTCCCCTGGCGTTGGCAATGTCAAAAGAATTAGATCGTCGGACTATGAGTCACACAAAAAGCAATAAAACTATTCGCCAATCTTCTAGGGCGGGCAGTACCCGTAGTTTAGCACAACTACTAGGCCGATTACAACGATGCTATAAAACGTGAAATTGTACAGGTTAAAGCGGCTGAAGAAAGTTGGCAGAGTACTTGAAGTGTAAGATCCGTTTGATGTCCTTTCGCTAACAGTCTTAAGATCGCGCCAGCTTACAACCTGCGGCCGCACTAGATATAACGCATTGATTGCAGCCCGCAGCCCGCTTTCCACGGCGCCTCCCATGAGATTACGATTGTTGGTTGCAGCGACAGACGAGCTAGACCAGACCACTCGGAGCCAGGGCTGTGTCTGCGGCTTGCCCAGCAATCCGTTAACTTGAATGATCTCGTGCTTGAAATCCCGCGGGTCCTTCATTTCCTCACCAAAACTTTCCGCAAGCAAACTAGTCACGATCTCCTTCACGTTTGTTTCGTTCTTGGCATGGAGAATGTAACCGCCGTACTCACCCGGTCGGAGCACGTTGCCCACCACCAATGGCGTGGTGTTCATGAACTCGCCTGAGAAACCGCAGGTCTCCCAGTAGGACCTGTTATAATGCATGAGGTACTGGGTTAGCACTCTCTTCTCACCCTTTGCGCATCTTAGTTCGTTGGCGTACTGTTGTGGGATTGGTGGATTAAATTCAAGTTGGCAAATTTGGTCCCATGGTATAGCCAGTATAACTGCCTGTGCAGTGTAGGGCTCCCTTTCCGTGGTGACCACTTGCACATAGTCCTTAAAGTGATTGATCTGCACAGCTTTCTCATTAGTCGAAATCTCAATGGTCTTCAACTTTTCCAGCAGTGCGTCAAGTAGACGGTCGCAGGGGACGACCATCGGAGCACTTGATTCTCTAAAGTACCTGCGAGAGAGCGTGGTTCAGTTGAAGAAACGTTAACAGAAACACACTTACATGTTGATGAGCACAGAGAGACCACCACAGCCACTGCACATGCCCATGAACTCGTCGTATGTGATGTCGCTGGGCGCCACCCCTGTTGCTAGTTCCACCACGTTAAACATGAACTGACGAGACTGTCCGAAGAAGAGGTGGTAACAAATGTGACGCTCCATAGATGGCGCTCGATCCCGATACCTGAAGTGAACAAGATACAGATGGGATCCGTCATCGACTGCTCAGCGAGAGCTCATACTAACTGTATTCGTTGCGGCCTGTACTTGTCCATTCGGAGCTCTATCATGTTTATGTATCGTCCCAGCTCGAACTTGATCGGGGCAGAGAACGGACCTCGATCCAGATCCCAGCAACGGTTAAGCGATGCATCTTTGTGTACATCGGCCTTGTGCAAACTTATATTTAGCTGGTTCATAAAGCTTATCAATTCTGTTTGCTCATCGCCAACTGATCGGAAGTTAGCACCACGAATCAGTCCGCCAGGTAAACCCTCATCGATAATCTTGAACTTCAGCGATTTTTCTTTCTCCAGCAATTTGACGCCAGACGTTAGGCCCGACAGGCCAGCGCCCACGATGAGTACATCTAATTTTGGTATTTCACTGCCAAAAGGTAAGTCCATTAAATGAAGTATGAAATAAAGACATAGTTTATTTAAATGTTTTGAAAGCAAAGGCAAATGCTCTTTTATTTCTACAGTTTATTACATGAGCATATCTGTGAATGCTGTCCTTAGTTAGGGGTTTCTATTCCAAAATATCAACAAAATGTGCTGCCATCACTTTTTGTATTTTTGCAGAAAGAGTCAAGGTTCTCAAATGGTCTTTAGTTTTTTTTTGCAGATTTGCCTTTAAATTTAGAAATGGGGAAAAACTGTCGTTATTGTAAGTAAAGAACTATTTATTTTAGCGAATGGAGCTCTGTTTCCCAAGACACGATCCCATTTGTGGCGCGGATGACAGCATAAGCTAAGCAGTGCACTGCTTTGTCATGCTTCTATTTCAATGCTTTCCCAAGACACAATCCCATTTCTGTCAAGCAACGATCATGTGTCTCGGGTCACTCGTGTTTATTTTATTATACCCGATATCCAAGGGTAAAAGGGTATTATAACGCTATGCCAATCAAAAATGTAAGTCGGTCTGTCCGTCCGTAGACCAAACTAGATCTCAGCTAGGGCTACCAAAAAAAATATTTTAAAAAATTCTAAGCGCAGATCTAATTTGTTTAAGTTAAAGCCCGAATCATACGGCATTTTTGCAGCACAGTCTATTTTTTGATATGCATTGTACCGGACAACCCCAAAAAATGTCAATTTGGTGGCAATTAGGTAATGAACATAGAAATAGTCTTAAAGAGTTACTTATTTCCAAAGTGTGCAACGCAAAATACACAGATATTTTTTTATTTAAGAAATTGTTTGTCTGGCGGGTAGCAGGTATATCACACACACTCGACGATAGCTTTCGTATTTCTGAACTACCCCGTTAGTAAAGGTATAAAACTTAATTTAATTGATTTGAAAGTTAGATTTTTAAAAAGCCAAAAATACGATACCGAATTCACAACAACGGTAGTTTTTATGTAAATAATATTCATACAAAATTGTAGCTGGCTCGACGTCAATAAAAACAATTTGTTTTTAATTTATATTTTCCTTTTAACCGTCTTCAGGGCTAAGACACAAAATTACAAAATGGAAACAATGTTCATAAAACTAAAAACTAAACTGAACAATACTAAATTACATACATTTATTTAACACGTCTGCTCTTGCGGGCGCGGAGTTCCTAACTGGCTTGATATAATTTGTCTTATCTAATTTGGCTAACATACATATGTATAGCTTCCATAGGAACAATCTGCCGTATTGAGGGAGATTCTTCTGAAGACAAGTATGTTTATCAGAGCAAATAAAAACTGTCAAGGAACCGATCGGAGGATATAAGAACCTGCAATGGTATGAAAGTTCGGTAATTCACCCTAGCCGCAATTTAACATCCTCCCGCAGTCTCCAATTATAACAAGATGATTTTCCCACTAGAAAATAGCTAAATTGGCTGCATTGCTCTCATTCAATATATAAAAAACGTAGATCTATCTCGCTACTCTTTTGTTTCTTCAATGGATTTATTCTCAGCACTTTTTACGGATATAATATAAATGTATTAAGTAGATTCTTATAATCTTTTTTCTCAAAACGAGGGTAACCTTAAGATAATGATGTTTAATCAGAAAGATGATGTGATCAGCAAGTTCGTGCGCGACGCAGAGCGCAATAAATGTAGCCGTCAATTATTATATTATTATTAACAATTTCAATTGCTGCCAGTTGTAAACTAAGTCAATAGTGGCTCCGTATGCAAATTTGAGCTATTTATCAATGTAATCCAAACAGATTACCATGTTAGTAAGAGAGATTGTGCGACGAAATTCGAAATTATCAATTCGACCTTGTCTGACTTAGGAAATCTATGTGTGCGTAGCATATAATGGAATAAGCCTCTCTGTCTGTCTGTCTATTTGCTCTACATCTCCATGTTTATTTATAGATTCATTAATTGTACTTTGTCGCAATTCATAGTGGCGTCTCATAAGCGAAACATTCCCATTGAGAATTGTGAGTACACGCGAACTCAGTTCTTGATTAACTAAAGTGAATCACTGGAAATTTTCAAAAATTTTATCAAGAGGAAAGGGTTATAAACCTCTATAAGCAAACGTTAAGTTATGATAATAATGAATAATGTATTTATTTAGGGGTTAGTCTACATTCTGTATTATGTTGAACAGTGCAAAGCCGACGCTGTTGCACTCGCATCTTATCGCTATCGCGCATGAGGCGTCGACCTGCTGATCTAACGTAGTATTCCTCCACCCAAAGACCTAATTCCGTAAGGCCTACGGCTTATCTTTAATATAGAAATAACAAGACACAAACTGAGCCAGAGTTCATTGCGTTCCAGGCGCACCAGGCGTGCTTAGTTATTTTCGTGCTGTGTTTAAATAGACAATAAATGTAAATAAAATCGAGGCGCTGAGCGATTGCATCAATTTATCAACGTTCTTCTGGGCGTATAAATAAATGCTAATTGCCTAAATTCATTGAAATTGCTGGCAGAATTGTGTCGTTTCGCATCAGCTGTTCGCTTTGGGGCTGACATTGCCTTTGCCATTGAACATCTCGCGTAACTCCTCCTCTTCTAGCGAAGGTCGCCGCCGCTTGCCAAAGTTTTCGCCATCGTCAATAGTCTCCAACATCGGTTTGTTTAGCGTTTCGGGCAGGAGGAGCGACAGCAAGCCGGCAGTGAGAGACAGCGCACCACAGATGACCAACGGCAACGGACGCCAGATCTCACCCAGCAGCTTCAGGTAAGGTGCCAGGATGCCGCCCATACGTGCCACCATGGAGGAGGCGCCCAGGCCAACGTTGCGAACCACTGTGGGGAACTGTTCTGCAGTGAAGATGTAAACAGTTCCATACGACGAGGTGATGGCCAACTTGCCGATCATGGCGCAGGCGATGATCAGCCAGTTCATGTCGCTCGGCACCACCATGGTGAGCAGCAGACTAATGCCCGCAACCATCATGGTGGCACACAGCGTAGCACGGCGTCCCCACCTGTTGAGGGTGAAGAGCAGCAGCGAGTAGCCGGGTATCTCGACGGCACCGGAGATCACGAAGTTCACAAGCTGATTGCCTCCCAAGTTGTTGGTGTTCCACGACAGGCCGTAGTAGACGCCGCTGTTGACGAACCAGTCGAAGAAGATGAGGAGCGTCTTGCGACGCAGATTGGGATAGCGCAGCAGGTCAAACACAGAAGCCGAGGGCTGCGAGGCAGCTAGTTCGTCGGCCTTCTTCTTCTCGGCGACCTCCTCGATGAGCTGGTCAAAGATTTCGCTCGGGATCTCTACCTTATTTTCTTTCGCCGCTTTCCTGATGATCACAAACGCCTCCTCTTTGCGCCCCTTGGACAGAAGCCAACGTGCCGACTCGGGTATGATCCAATAGTAGCACATGAAGAGCAGCCCCGGCAGGGTCAGCGCGATCTGCAGCCAGCGCCAGTCGTGGATGAAGTATGCAAAACCCGCCGTCAGCATGAAGCCCACCGAGAAGAACATTTGCACGACAACGCCGGCAAAGAGACGATACGATGCGCCGACCATTTCCATGGCTATCACATACGCCACCAGGAAGACACCCGACGTGGTGGCCCCCACAATGAGCCGCGATATGGTGTAGCTGAAGTATTCGGGGGCCACGCCGGCTAACACGCCAAAGATGAGCTGAATGACCAGCGAGGCGAAGAATGTGGGCTTGCGTCCCAACTTGTCGGACATCTGGCCGAAGATGAAGCTGCCGAGCAGCACGCCCACCATGAACAGCGCGTCGCTGGTGGCACTCAGCAGGCTGCGACTGCAGACCATGTCCCACTCCGTAACGGCGCTGCTCAGGTACTTGGACTGATCGTAGAGGTAGCTCCGGCAGCGCAGAGTCCCGTTGTGACTGGCCGTGAGATTGCCGTTGAGGTACTGCTCGCTGTAGTCCACGTCGAAGTACTCACACGTGTCCGCCTGGCCAGTCACGCTGTCGTTGGGGTAGGCCAGCGACCATTTGTCGCGCGGCAGCGACTCGAACCGCGCCGTGGCTGCATCCTCGCTTGGTAGCAGGCAACGGAATTCGGGCCGGGCGAGCAGGAAGACGCCGGCGAGCTTGTGGAAGGCGCAAACTATCGCCGGCAGGCAGAGTAGAAAGTAGATGCGCTTCTGATAACGCCCGAACTCGCCCAGGTGGGTGATGACGTCGTCGTAACCCATTGCCGATTGGAGATAGTGGGGGGGTGATATGGATACCGATAGGGATTACTAATCACGGCGACGTGTGCTCGCTACGGTCGTATGATTGAGCGCGAGGTTCAATGCTCGCCCCAGTCTGCAGCAGTGGATGGCCCAGGTGACGAGGGCGCAACTCGTTCTCGATCGAATTTGCGTAGGCCGTTGCGCATACGCCGCGTGTGCCAGTTAAAGCTAGTTTGATTAGGCAATCGCGCGACTCGGCTTAGTAAATACTTCTCTGCGTCGTGCTTTATATACGAGCACGTACATATATCTGCGGGTGTATATATATGTGTGGTATATATAATATAATGCCTGCTTCGTCTTACTCCCGCTCAAGCCAACCGCTCGCGATCTATGCCTGTGCGCGACTAAGAGCGCTCTGCAGCGCCTTCTCAAGAACAGAGTTCATATCTGCCAACGCCATCGGCAGCGCCGGCGGCGCGTCAGTACCAGCGTCAACGTCTATCGCGTCGCTCTGCCTCTCCGCATTTCCACCCCGTATCAGATGACGTGGAGAACCGTAGAATCTCAGTTGCATCTCAGGTAGATATCCGTGCCAGCCGAGCAGGGGATGCTCGCAGTTCCCGCGCCTCGATTCGGGGTGCATTTCCACATTGAAGATGCCTGGGAAAGCGGGAAACACGGGGTGCATGGCAGGGTGTCATCAACACGCTCAATTGGCAATTTTCCACACAACGTGCTGCAGAATACGTAGATTCTCTGACTCGCTCGCCGTACTCTCTTTGCTCTCTCTTATCAACAGTCTCGGAATGGAAACGCTTATCTCGCCGCTCTCTGCTTGCAACATTGTCTAGGCCAACAACACGCGACCCTCTGATATAATAAACCCAATGCAAACAGACAAGCCCCGAGACATCTAGTGCATATTGAATAATTTGAATAATCCACTGCGTCACATTAGCGATCAATGAAATGGAAATAAATGAATGTAAGTGCCGCGCCTTTTCTCGCAGTGTATTTGCCGACAAGCTCTTCGCTAAATTAACTTGTCATGTCGTGTCGTGTCGTGTCGCGTCGCGTCTCGTGTTCGGCTCGTGATAACGAAACACGACAAACGCAATATGGAATTGAGAATCGGTTCGGTTTTATTTCAAGTTTCCAAATCAGTTAAGAGGCAAAGTCGCAGAAAGGTCGCTTGAGTAAAGTTTATTCATTGATTTATTTATATTTTAATTTATTCATTTACTTTGGTTCAGGCGAATACAAAATACAATGTGGGATTTCGAAAATAAGTACGTAGAGATAAGTACGCTCAGTTGTCTTTTCAACCAAATTCGTTAGAGTTCATTTCTGTCTTTAAGTACGAGAGAGAGAGGGAGAGAAATAAAGAGCGGATCACAAACGTGTGAGGTTCCACAAGTCGGTTAATTAGTATAGCAGAGGCTTGCCCCCTTTGGCACCCCTCCCCTCTTTCCTATGCTACTGTGCCCAGCTAAACGCTGTGCTGTGGTTTCCATTGCTTATTTGGCATGCATTTGAGATTTCTGAAATATAATACTTTGTCTTTCATCATGGAACTAAATATAGGAAAACGTGCCGCTAAACTCGGGTGCGTGCAGTGACCCCGCCCCGCTACGAATAGATTATACGTAGATTAAAGAGTGCTATAGAGAAGTGTAACTACCTAGGTTCCCGCGCAGGCCATTCGCCAGTCGAGCCACCGAATGCCAAAGCAAAGTCTGATTGTTGCTCATGTGCTCTTTCCTAGAATTTGTGCCCGTTGCCTTTGGCCCCGACCCCGTTCAGAGGCCGGCTCTCCGGCGTCTCGCGCAGCTCTCGACCCGTCTCGAGATACGCGTCAGCCCGCTGCTTCTTGCCAAACCTTTCGCCGTCCGCGATCGTCTCCAGCGTCGGTTTGTTCAGCGTCTCGGGCAGCATCAGCGACAGGATGCCGGCAGACAGGGCCAGCGTGCCGTACACGACCAGCGGCAGTGGTGGCCAGATCCTGTCCAGGTCGTTCACATACGGCGCCAGCATGCCCGTCAGCCGGGACACCATGGAGGCAACGCCCATGCCCACGTTGCGCACCACTGTGGGGAACTGCTCGCTGGAGAACAGGTAGATGGTGCCATAGGAGCCAGTGATGGCTAGCTTGGCCACCATGGCGCAGACGATTATCAGCCAGTTGCTATCGGTGGGCACTACGGTGGTCAGCAGCAGGCTGATGCCGGAGACCAGCATGCAGCCGCAGAGAATCGTGCGTCGCCCCCATCGGTTGAGCGTCAGCAAGAGCAGGCAGTAGGCGGGCAGCTCAACGGCGCCGGAGATGACGTAGGTGGTGAGTCCATTGCCACCCAGCTTGCTGGTTCCCCACGAGAGGCCGTAGTAGACGCCAGTGCAGACCAGCCAGTCGTAGAAGATGACCAGCGTCTTGCGGCGCAGATTCGGATAGCGCAGCAGATCCCACATCGAAGGCGCCTTCTCATCCGCCTGTTCCTGCTTGAGTTCCATCTTCTGCTCCAGACTCTGGTCCTGCTTGCAGCTGCCATCCTCGTCGAGAAGGGCCAACAAGGCCTCGTTCGTAATCTCCACCCGATTGAAGCGAGCGGCCTTCTGAATGACCTTCAGGGCTTTCTCCTTGCGCCCCTTGGACAGCAGCCAACGCACCGACTCGGGAATGATCCAGTAGTAGCACATGAAGATCAGCCCGGGCAGCGTCAGCGCGATCTGCAGCCAGCGCCAGTGGTGGATGTAGTAGGCGAATGGCGCCGTGAGCATGTAGCCCACCGAGAAGAACATCATCACGAAGATGCCAGCGTAGAGTCGTTTGCTCGGACCCACCATCTCCATCGCTATCACATAGGCCACCAGGAAGACGCCCGACGTGGTGGCGCCCACCATGAAGCGGGCCAGGGTGTAGCTGAAGTACTCGGGGGCCACGCCGGCTGCCACGCCGAAGATCACCTGGATGACCAGCGAGGCAAAGAAGATTGGCTTGCGCCCGTACTTGTCGCTCAAGTGGCCAAAGACGATGCTGCCCATCAGGACACCCAGCATGAACATGGACTCGCTGGTGGCCCTGAGGAACTGGCGACCGCAGACCAAGTTGAACTCCGTGACGGCGCTGTCCTCGTACTTGGACCGATCGTAGATGTACCGAGCACATGAGTGCGTCGCCTCGCTAACCCGATGATAGCTGCCATTGCTATCCACCTGCACGTCGTAGTACTCGCATCTGTGGTCCGGCGGATAAGCGAGCTGCGTCAGCTGCGGCGATAGCTCGAAGCTGCCGTTCGCCGGGTCAGAGGGCAGCGCACAGCGGAAGTCCGGCTGAACCAGCAGAAAGACGCCGGCGAGCTTGTGGAAGGCAACCGGAATCGATGTGAGCCCGATCAGCAGAAATATAATCTTCTGGTAGCGCCCGAAGTCGCCCAGCTGTACAATAACCTCGTCGTAGCCCATGTTCGCGTGCGCTTGTGCGTCTGGTTCGGCCGGCGGAGCACGAGCGACTGTCGTGAAGGTTCCGAGTGCTCCGAGTGTTGCGGCGACTGCGGAGTGTCCGGTGGCACGACCTCGCGTTTCCACTTGCCGGTGAATCACTGGCGAATGTGCCTGTGTTTATTTGCTCAGTTGTTGTTGTGGTTCTTATTGTTGTGGTTGTTGTGGTTGTTGTGTTGCTTGGTTGTTTGGTTGTTGCTTTCGCTAATGTGCTTTCTCAGAATGCGTATCTCGTGATGCGAGCGGACGCGGGCTGCAGTGACGCTGACGTGTACTTTGCTCCGTTCGTCGCAGAGACTGCGAGAGAGAGAGAGCGAGAGAGAGAGAGCGAGAGAGAGAGAGAGAAAAGCCACCTGCGAGCGGCTTGCGAAAAGCTTCTCTTCCGTTCGCGATAATTGGCGACGCAGGGCAACACGTGTTGCCGCCTAACCGACCCAAGCCGGCGGGATCTGACGCAATCAGAATACAATCAAAGTTCCGAAATCGAGTCCGAATTTCAACACTTCGCAACGAAGCTCACACGACTGAAGGTGGCAAGAGGCAAGTGGAAGTGGAAGTGGCATATGCCCGCATACGCCTTACCTGAGCAACCCGAGAGGCAGCAAACTGTTCGACTGAAGGCCCAGCGAAGACTGAGGCAATATGCTTGCGATATTTGCGATACCTTCCGCCAGCAGCGAAATATATGTATTGCCAAGCGAACGAGTATCCATCATGTGCTCCGAAGATATGACACTGCCAGCTGGTCACCGTCTTGCGCTCTCTCTCCGTCACGCCAAGCGCGCTCTCCCTCGCTGTCTTTTACACTCTCTCTCTCTCGCTCTCCCTCCCTCTCTCTCTCTCTCTGTTCTTTTCCCTCTCTGTTTGTATCGGCCAAACAGTTTCCAGCAATTAGAGAGCGGGTCCGATATGCGTGGCTTCATGCTTCATGCCCTCGTCGACGACTGAACGCAACCCCGAGGGTTACGAACTGACTCATTGCTGGCCCGACCAACTGAGGCTCTCCCCTCCTCACTCACCCCTAATCCCATCCGCCGCTGACGTAGCTCATCTGCATGTGCCATATGGAAGGTATGCACATATCGCATGTTTGTATATCGGTCGCATATCGTGCTCTATTTGGACAGTAGGTGGGACTGTAACGCAAATAGCCAGTCAAAACACTTGCCACTTGTTTTCAAGACTAAGCGATTTCACTTACATGCATACTCCGTACCCCATGAGCCCGAACCTCAGGTATGCTCATACTGGGGAGCCAATTTCGGATCTCAATGTGAACGAGAAGTTAACCGAGTAGCTTGAAAGTTTTCAAACCTATTCAGCGAATTCGCCTTGCTGCCATAAAGAAAACAAAGCGCAATAAACACATTCCTAATTATATTTAAAACACCCTGCCTTGAGTGAAGTAGGTCGGGTATATACTGTGAGTATTCAACAGAGAAAAATGACTCACTTTTAATTTAGTATTTCAGAGCATTGCATTGAAACCAATTAATTTAAATTCATTTTATAAATAAATTTATATCAATTATTGTACATTTCTATTACCTGTTTAAAAAATATTGTACCAGTTTTTACTAAAATTACTCATTTCAACTTAAAATAAAGCAGATCAATTTCTATTAATTTTATAAATTAATACATACAATATATAGTATTGTGTTTGTCTTTATATATTATGATATTAACTCTCTTTTATATAAACTAATTTTCTGTTTCATTCTTCAATTGGGTGTTGATACTTGACTTTATTATCATACCATTCTCAGAAATACACTTATAATATTGTATTAGACTTTATATATTATAATATTATCTCTCCATTTTGTAAGCAATACTTGAAACTTGGCTCTAGTATATAACATATAAACATTATACATATATTATGTAAGTAGGAGCACAACTCGATTGGATACTTCTTAATTCAATTAGTACTTCAGTAATTATTCCTTATGTGGCATTACGAAGTAACTAGTAGGCCTTCCACTGATCACATTTTCAGTGGTTTGTGTAGTCTGCACTTCGATAAAAAAAAACTGAAGTTCGAGTTTCAGGCATTTCAGGTTTCGGTTTACTGGAGCAGCCGAGATACGCAAAGTTCATTTAACTTCGATTGTTGCGCTCTTCAATGGGAATCAATTATTGGTTGGTAGAAAATCAATTGACAGAGAAATCGTATGTTCAATTCCAGATCCAAGCAGTTCAATTAGGCTCAATTAGACGGGCAAACCTGATTCCAGGGCGACGCGCAGGGGCGGATCACAAAAAAGCGTAATGCGATGTCATTCGAACAGGTTGTTGGAGCAGAGGAAGACCTGAAGATGCTGGAACCGCAATTAACCGCTTTATTGATCTGTTTGCTTTATTTCTGTCAATTTATATGTAAAACGTTTACTGCGTCTTAACAGGTAATCTGAACTTTTAATTTACGATGTCAGTTTTGCGATCAACTGGTTCGTAAACTCAAATACACGTTTACTTCGTGTGTATATGTATACTAAGTGGAAATAACACACAAGTGAACGAAGATAACGACAAAGATATCTTGTTCAATTCAGTTTCATATTAAGACTTTCATATCATATCCATGCATTCATCATATTCTTTTTGTTTCTTGGGATGCATATTGAAGTTAAGTATTAAAAATTATAGAAATAAATACAGCTTGACACTATGAAAGCGACATTAGTTCCTATTATTTTCACACAAAATAGATCACATAGTAATTTTGTACACAATTATACATAAAGAAGAATATCGCCTAAAGAAAATATCGCTATTTTTCTGCAGAAAACACAGAACATTTCCGATTTGCTTAGACATTTTCCCACTGCTTGAAATAAACTGCTTGGAGGACACTGCTTGCCAACATTTTCATGTTGCCAGCCATATTGCGAGCTGTGGTATTATTTGACTTCTCAACATTTAGATGAAATGTTGAGCAACACTCACAGAATTATTCAACACAGCTCAGTGCTGCCTTGCACTATCGATACATCGATATGTTTGCGTGCCATTTTGAGTAGGTTAGCCGATTAGCCGATATTTCGAATTGGACATCGCGGGCAGTCGAATGAAAAACATCGAACGCTTCGGTCGGTGCGCGCACTCAGCGCAATTAACACGAGATCAGATGAAATGTATTAAAATATAAACAAAACACTTTTTGAAATACGTCAACAAGGTATTTGTGTTCGAGGACAGTCTCGCCCTCTGCAAGTGGCAAGCATTTAAGAAAATTACTGAGTACGGAAATTGGCGCGATTAAGTGCATGTTTTTTTATCGACATTTTATTACTTTCGGACAATTGTGTTTTCACTTGCCAAAACGGAAGGCGTGCGAGCCCTAAACTGAACATTTGACACTGAAACTCGAAGCATAAACAACACCGGCTAATCACTCCCTGACGCCGTCGCAGCAGCAGCAACAACAACAACAGCAGCGGAAGCGGCAACAGGTAAGCGCATCTCTCGTTATTTGCCCTTTCAGGCAGGTACCCAACCTTAGGTTTTGTTTGCTTCGTTCTGTTCTGTTCTGTTCTGTTGTGTTCGGTTCGGATTTGTATTTGTTTTTGTTTTCGTTTTCCGTTTTCTCTGGCGCGTTTTTTGATGCGTTGGCGAATCGTTAAGCCCACAAATGGGTGCGATAGGCCAAAGCAATCGATAAAAAGACTTGCTCAAGACGTGACCATGAATCGGGAACGGAACGAAGAGGGGTGCGCAGTCGCACATCCTCGTGTTCACCCCCAACCAGCAAATGTCAACAAGAGACAAAGTCACCACCACCGAGGCAGCTGTGTCACCCGCACACACACACACACACACACACACACACACTGCACTATTTATAGCAGCAAAATTGAAGGCAGGCAAGAAGAAGAACAAGGCTCGCAACTCGAAGATAGATTTGTGAGTTGATGTTGACGCAGGCGCAGAGTAATAGCAGAAGAAACAAACAGGCGGGCGTATCCGACACTAATATACCCTGCTCCCGGCGCTGCTGTATTGAGAGAATACAGATAGTTGACATTCATCTATATACAAGTCGCAGCAGAAAGTTGCGAACATTTGAAATGATCAACTGCGCACAGATTACTGAAGCATTCGTTCCTAATTTAGAGTCTCTGGCTTCCTCCTTCTGCCTGGTACATACACTTGCACAAAGCTAGTATACCCTTCAATTGTCGAAGAGTGTAAACATTAAACCTTGCCCCATGGCCATTTTAATTGAGTGCGGAAATGAGAGAACAGTTGACTCGTCCGCCTCGGGAAGAAGGAGCAAATGTCCACTCGATCCTCGCTTAACGATGCGAGGCACATTTCTTTTAATTGCGTTTCCTAGAACGACGACGACGTGACAAGCTCCTAGCCGATGTGTCGCAGGGAAGCGTACTTGAGGTACACTCACACTCACACATCTGCGCACACATGTACACAATGTGTATATTTTGGAGAAGATATTCTTATTTGAAAGCCAATTAACGGGTTTAGCGGCACAGCAGAATTGTTTTTGCTCCGTCTATTTTGCGATGTTCATTGTTGTTCGTCACCCTCTCTGATCACCCGCCCGCCCTGTCTTCTTGAGCAAGGGACCGCTGCACGCGCCACAGCTGACAGCGGCATTCGTTCCCGGTGCGATCGACGATTGTTGATACACATCCTTTGTCGTGTCAACCGACAACCGACAACCGACAAGCGACGGGCGACGGGCGACAGCTGTCCAACTTCCTCTCCGTGCTGGCAGGCAGCAGGCAGCTCGTACGGATTTGCCCGAAATATTGGTCAGACAACAATGGAGTTATGTGCGCGAGAGGCTTGTTAGCCCGACGCCCAGCCGCCCCGATCTGTTGGCTCAATTGGGCATGAGCCTGGGTGAGGCGAGCTCGTTTAAAGTGAGGTGCGTTGGAAAATTTGCATATAATAAAAGTGAAACAGCTGCGCCGGCACAGAGAAAGTCAGTGGATTAATTGCTGCCTTTGTTTTCTAGACTGTAAGATTAGCATAGTGTTGTTTTCTTTTTGGTTTTCTTTAGGTTTTGCATCCTCCTCGTTTCGTTTGTGGTGATCGCATCATCGCATCAAGCGAAATGTTGCCACACAACGAGCTTCCGAAATGAATTTGGCTTATCTGGTTTTGCCTTCGTATGTGTATCAGCATTTCCATTTTATCTCGCCTAACTGGAAGTGTTATTTCACAAATAATAACGGCACAATTTGAAACACGAGTGGGTTTTTGCTCGAACTATGGATGAGTCAAATGAATGCAGAATCTGAACTTGTTTCCAGTTATTCTCTTTCACCATTGTTAACCCTGCCAGACTTGGCCATATTTAGTGTTAATAAATGTCAGTATCTTTATTTGGTCTACCTGAAACTGACTGTCACAACTGCAGTGCGATAGATAAGCAGATATGATTAACTGTGGCCACAAGAAGTGATAAAGAGAACTGCACAGCTTGTTCGACAAAAGCAATCCAAAGCAGGCCTAAAGAGTTGTTAGAATTGCTATTAATTCTACAAAATAACGTGAAAATGCGTATCTTCCGTAAGCCTCGTACTTGTCTACACCAATTCCAGGGCCGTAGCGACAGTGCTGGGGCCCTTGTGCAAAACTTACCGTGGTTCTCTGTTTTAATTGCATTGATTCAAAATATAGTATGTATGTACTACATAAAACAAAGAAAATGAATAAAAGCACTTGATTTTATGTGGGTAAAGTCATCAATAGTGTTTGATGCACAATATACTTCGAGTTCTTTATTCTCTCTTTGTTTTATTGTCGAATGTTGTTATTGTCAATCCATTGAATCATTCTTACCCATTACCTATTAGGTAGAAACGTATTATAGAGGCTTAAGGAGGCCACACACGCTAGGGCCCTTGTGCCACCCACCCTGCACACATCTAGGTACGGGCCTGATCAATTCGCACTCAACTTTCGTCATATGCGAGCAAGCTGGAGCTCGCTATAAAAAGCCATTGGGATCATTTGTTTATTTTCATACCCAGCGTGTTGTGTCCACAAGTGCACTCGGTAATGTCTGAACGGAAAGGCGGACTAGTCGACAGACAAACGCGTCACGTTTTCCACACACACGCACACGATGTGTGGCCAGTGGGAAGGGAGGAGGAGGAGGAGGTGGTTTGAAGGCTGCAAAACATATAGAAGATCTGTGAACATGTGTTCGGCAAAAACACAAAAGTTGCTTGAAGAAGTGGAGGGGAAAGAGGCAACGACTCCATCCATCAACATTTGACAAGGGGGAACCCCCACTGGGAAATGTTGTTGGATCTCAGGCTGCGGTTCGATGGAAACTCTCTCAACGCCTGCTCTGCTCCTGCAACTGCAAATGGGAGAGAGAGGAAAGTAGTGCAGGAAATGCGGAGCGATAATTGTTTTCGTTTTCGGTTTCTGTTTTCCAATTGTTGTTGCTGCCGACTGGCTGACTAGCTGGCTGGCTGGCTTTTCCTGTTTTTAATTTTTATGCCCAATGTCTGCATTAATTGGTTCCACTTGCGCGACGTTTAACTATCGACAGCAATGAAAACAGCAATCTGCGCTGTTTTCTTCAAAACTCACCGAAGCTATTTCGGTCTGCAAGTCGTTGAACTCGTTCGATGAATGCAGGATGATAGTTTGCTTGCCACATGCACTAGATGCACTCTTCTTACACTGAATGCAACTGAAACGGGAAAGTGTGTGTGTGTGTTAGTGGGGGGAGGGGGGAGAAGCCAAATCTTTACTCAGAGCTGAACCCCAAAACTCCAGATACACGCGCAATAGCGAACTCGTTTTGGTCGCTGAGCTTTGCGCATGCGCAGCGTTTTGTTTGCCGCTTTACGGTACAGTGAACCTAGTCCCCTTACCCGCGCACGCCCTCCCCCTCTGTTGGCCTAAAGCTAGAGTCATGTTCCTGTGACGTTCGAGCCATAAATTTTCAGCTGTAGTGGAGTCAGCTCTATTGTTGCAAATGTAATTGCTTTTCGAGCATTTCCTCTGGCCTTTGGGTTTTTCTTTTGTCAGTTTTTCCGTGCCGAAACTTCGGTTAGTTAGTTGGTTATCCGCATGAGTCATCGAAGCGGACAGCAGCGCGTAGAGTTCTTGTGTTAGTTCGATTGTTGCCGCTGCTGTTGAGGCATCCATGAGCCTGCGCAGCTGCGAATCGGCTGCAAAACAAGTTCAACTGGTTGTTGTTCACTTGCTGCCACTGCAAATCCGTGCAACTGCCACTCGCAGATGCATCTGGATTCTTGCTGTGGTCCCCCGCGTTCGATACACGAACCTGTCGTCGCAGCCACATGGACATGGAGACCGTTAGCAATGTTTGTGGACTCTGCTGCCTATGCCCGTGCCCAGGTCCGAGCCTGAGCCTGAGCCCGAGCCTGAGCCTGCTGCAGTTGACTGGTTGAACTTGATATTGAAACGCGCGGCCAGCAGAACTGACCATCACGAAACGGGTTTCAATTCAGTCTAGTTCCTCTGCTCTTTGCCATACTTGGTCGACGAAGATGTTCTCGTTTCTTTTGGCACGGCCCAAAGCGCTTCTCTCGCCTTCTGTGCAAACCTTTTAATAAAATTCCAATGAAATTCTCTCTTTTATTTGTTAACCAAGTTCCCAGCTTAAGTTCTATTCACGAAGTTGTCTTCTGTTTACCTTTGGGCGTCTCGCATAACCACTTTGAGCCCTAACTTCACGGCTCTTAACTAGAGAAAATGTCGCAATTATTACACAATTTTCGTCTGTTGTCTTCTCTGCTTCTCTTTCGCATTTTCGTATGCCACAAGCAATTCAAATTGTTTTTCCACAGTCAAAGAATGGAAAACGAGCTTGCCTTGCTCTGGGTTATGAAATTATGGCAATTGTGTGGCTTTTTTTCTGTCCATGCAATCTCTTTTGTCTTCGCGTACACACACATACAAACATACCTACGTCCAAACATTGGTACAGGGAAGTGTTGCGAACTGAAATGTATTCACATGCATAATTTCATATAAGTAGGGTAGCAGTGGAAATAGGCCAAAGCACCGAGACACAATAAGAAAGAAAACGCCAGTTTCACCTCAAAAGTCACGTGTTTAAGAAAATCGAACATGTTTTCGTGCTAAAAAATATTACAAAGGAAATCGATTGTAATCAAAGTTAATTGTTTCAAACCATTTCAATTTTCAAAATATTGAATATCATCTTCTTTTTACGACTCCACTCTCAAACTGTTTGCAATCAAACAAATCAATCAATGTGGCACGTTGCATGATGAATTAACAAACGCACTTGTGTATCTAAATCATCAGTCACAGTTTCAAGATGAATGTTAAATCAATAACTTCAAAGCCCAATCCCAATCTGAAATTCAAATGTTTACCCAGATTTGCGCTTGACAAATTGATTTCCTGATAGCAAGACTGCCGCGACTACAATTAAACAGTTATGGATCTTTGGATTCGTGCGTTTTGTTGCCCCTTGCTGGGGCTACGAATGTTGCGCAATGCAACAGAATACATAACAAAGCGCACTCCAAGACAATAGACACATAACGAACGGCGCAACGATTAATAATTATGCAGAGTCAACGGCACTTGTTGGCCCTTTGTGGCACTCTGGTGCGGGCTAAAATGCGCGTCTTGTTGCTCGTTACGGGCTCTTCCTTTGGTCAACCGGAAGATTGTGCAGTGTGCCGTAGAACAGGCAACATCAAGAATCGTTTTTCAGTCTATCTGCATAATAACAATCGCTGCAATGGCAGCCAAGCAATAAATAATTAGTTGTGATTCACCTTCACAGGGCTATCCAAACGAAGAAGATATATACATATATCTCGCTATGTACCTATTTTTCCCTTTTGGAGTGAAGTGGAAAAAAAATTGTTCATTGTGTGTTCATTTAAAAAAAAAAAAAGGAACTGATCCCGCTTGTCAGGTGTGGGGTTCGAACCCACGCTCTCTCTCGAGAACCAGAGCTTAAATCTGGCGCCTTAGACCGCTCGGCCAACCTGACTTGTTGAACGAGGCTGAACAAATGTGCTACATAAGCAACGTTGCTTTCATTATCTGTCATTTTTCAGGTATACGATTCTCGCATGCCTAGAGAGGGGTGTGTGTTTGTATGTATGTATGCATGAGAGCATACATTTTTCGTTGATGCGGGGTGCGAGCATGTGTTTATGTGACTGTGTGTGCGTATTCAATTGTATTTATATGCTATGTGTAATTTTGAGAATCATGTTCTCAATTTAAAGATAAACCATTTGTTCTCCCCTCTCTCGCACTCTCTCTTTCTCTTTTTCTCCCTCTCTATTTCTCCCGGTTAGTTATTTTTATATTTGCAAGTTTTTTTGTTTATTCCGAAAAAACAACAACAACAAGGCACAATGGCAAGCAGGGAGAGCAGATGAGCATACAATGCTCGCTCTCGCCCTCTCGCTCGCTCTCTCTCCCTCAACAGCAGCCAACCCTCTCGCCACATGCAAACAATTTGCATGTGTGTGCATGTTCATACATACAGGCATACAAAAGTATTCATGTACGCGTGTCACACTTCGGCGCGTCACTCTCTCCTCCCTCCCCCTGCCCTCGTTGGTTCGCTGCTTCTGCACAAAAAGCTTATCGCAAGCTTTGATAATCAGCTGCATCAGACACTCGGATGCTTCGAGATTTGCATGCGAGCTTTGGGCTGTGATTGCAGTCGGCGCACAAGGGAAAGCTCGCAAGCGAAAGTTCACAGAGGGCACCCACTTGAAGGGGCTATCGGGCCTGTGTGCCACACTCATGCACCCCCGCGGAGCAGGTCTTGGGCAGCTGTTGCGCCTTTGAATAACTCAATTTCAGCAGTTAAAATAGATGAAGAGGGGGGACAGCCGGCGGAGCCGCGTAAATTATACCGGAAGTCGTTGGGTCATGCCAAGCTACACTGTCATTGCTTTGTTGTTGGTGCGTGGCTATTGTGCGTCTCTGGTTGCAGATGCCGCTGGCATTGCTGGCATTGCTTCCTGGTGGCTGCACTCGAGCAAAGTGTTACAATTTTTGCCATTGTTTGGACTCGAATTGGAGCATAAACAGAGTGCGAGGGGAGACAGTGGCGAATGAGCTGAAACGGGGCGCACAAATGGAGTCATTACTGTGCCACCCACACACACACACACACACACACACACACACACACGCGCGGACTCATTGCGGATTCGGCGCAGTAAGCGTCGCTTGAATATCGTTTACGATATGCGATATGCAACCCCAAAAAGAAAAGCAACACAAACCCAAACGAACATCCTGGTTCGCACTGAGGCACAGAATCCGCAATCGCAATCGCATCAGTGCAATTCGTGAGGTCGACGATTGCAGTCGCAGCAGCGCGCACGTGCTTCATCTTCGGGTCGTCAGTTCGGGGCGGGTCGTCACAGAACTCGGTTACTAGGTGAAAACTGCACAACAATAACAACATCAACCACAACAACTAAACAACTCATATATGTGCAGCGAATGCAATCGAGGCGAACGTCGATTCGCCAGATAGTGATAGACGCTGATGCGTATTGGCCTGGCATCTTGTGGCATATGGCATAGGAAATCTCCATTTCATAGTTTTTAAATCATCCATTGTCGGTGATTTGCTGCCGCGTAATGTAGGTCAGCAACTGCCGCAAAGTGTGCGATAAAGTTTCTCACTTTTCCGTGTGCAATGAAAATTCAATTAACTTCTGGAAAATAGAAAACGAAACGCAGTGAAATTGTCCGACATCGGGGTAAATGTGCGAAAGTGTAAACCAAATGCGCTGCAAGTGAGAGGAAGTGTTTAATCGATAGTGAATCGCAAACAAGGCAACTACGACAACGGCAAACTATCACAATATCAACAAAGAGAAGCACCAAAAACAAAAACAAACATCTTTGCACACACACATACTGAACGGTTTCAGACCCAGGTCAACCCCCTCGAAAACTAGCTTAGTTCAAAGTGCAGTCAACTGCAGCGCCACCCCAGTCTGACAACTGCAGCCTTGACTTCACAGCTCTAGACTCAACCCTCAGCTCTGGTGCATTGCACTGCAATTAACTCATTAAGACACTCAACCCTGAGATACCCCACCAAAATGGACTTCTATGCCAGCAACAAAGAGCAGCACGATCGATCCTCCGGTGAGTTCAATTAATTTCGCCATTGATTGGTACAACTCTCATAAAGCATAATCTAATCTACACCAAATTGACCATTATATACTCGTGTGTTTGCTGCAATTCACTGGCGTCTCGCAAAAGAAAGGCAGACACACGGTATATTTATAGCTCGAATAATGATCAGATACGCATTATCGAATCACACATTTCCAACTAAAGCCAAAGTCTGGCGAAAGCGATACGTCGTCAACGATACGATATTTATGTTTTATAACAAACACTCATCATTAAGACAAAGATTTGATGCAGTTTAAATCTAAACTTGCCATACCCCAGTTGGGACAATGTTGCATGAGATATCTTCATGATAAGGCAATGACTGATTTGAATTTTGTTCAGGTGCTTTATCAAAATTGGCAAATAAATCAGAAAGTTCAACGTCTCAGAACGTCTAGAAGCTGCATAATAACCGATAAGTTAAGCATCGAAACGAGTAAATATGAATTACGACTTAAGCAACCTAAAGTTAGTAATGTGAATATAATATCTGGAGACTATGATTTGCTACGCAGCAGAAGCAACTGCCTTCAATTACAGTAATAAGAAGAGGCAGACAGGGCACGCAACCTGTGCTGATTCACTTGCCGCAAGGCATAAGCTCTGGGAAAGGGCGCCACGATAAACATTTGCGATGATATCACCGCCCCCACAACGTGCTAGCCCGACTATTCGTGTGTGCTGCTTTTACCGCCGGACAGTAAATCACTGCGTCGCGTCTACTTTTCCGGCTTGGCTAATTGGACCTGTGGCTGGCCGGTCGAAAAGTGTCAATGCACGTGCTCCGGTTACGCCAGCGCCATCGAGCTGGTTAAGAGACCAGTCCGGCTCAGCCCAGGCCAGCCCTGTCCAGGCCAGGCGTGCCAAAATAAGCTTGTTAGGGTTGCTCAAACTGCTTTGGCTGACAGGTTGGAGGTGCCAGTCATTTACTGAGCACAGCACAAAGGCCGAGGCTTCACGTTTCATAAGCCGTTTTAAAATGACTTGGTCGATTCTCAGGCAGCATAAAGAGAAGCCCCTGTCTCGGCCCTCCCCTTCGGCCCAAGTCTCTATTCTTGACTTTGCCACCTTTCGCCGCTTGCTGCTGCTGATTCTGCTTTGCCCATTGTCAATGTCGCCCTGAAGCACTTCCTCCGTCATCAAGTCATTTATGCTTTTTCTTGCTGCTGCCACACTTGGCTGCCTGGCCTGAGACTCGGGAGACTTGAAGACTTGCACGGAGATCTCCCATTTCCATTGCAATGCAATCTGCCAGAATGCAGCCAGGCAACTTCTCGACCGTCTCTCTGTAAACGGCCATCAAATGTGGCATTCATCTCACACACCACACTCCACATGCACACATGCACAGATGCACACATGCACACTTACACACTTACACACACGTGGTTCGCTTAACACTCTCCCTGTGCTGCTCGTAGGCAACTTCATTTATTTTTTGTTATTCCGCAATTTGTAATTTATGCCGACGTCTCATGCAGAGGAGCGCAGAGATTCAAGTGCCAGACAAATTGTAGGCACGGCGGCGGCGACTTCTCCGAGACTCCTCCCGGACGACGCGGCGTCATCGTCTTTGCTGACATGCATGCAAAAACAAGTCAGATCAACGGCAGCGGACTGCTTTCGACTAGGAAATTACCCTGTACTATTGGCAGAAGTTCAGAGTGGCTAAAAATGAACTGCAACAAATACTTAAACAGACAAGTTTACTCTACTATGTTTTCTAGCCCCAATGGACTCTGTACTGCATGAGCTACAGGGTATTGGGTAAATGCATATTGCAATTGTCTTCTTGCTCGGTCTCTGCATAATCAAGATTATGTTAAATTGCCTGAAAAATTGTTGCTAATTTGCGCGGTGCGCATTATAAAGCGATTTCAGCCATATGCAAAGAGCAAGTTCCACTTTCTTTTCGAGAAATGGGCTAATTATGATAGATACATTGTAGCTAATGGTGGGGCTCGATTAATAGCAAGATATCATCGTGGAGGCTTTTCTAGTGCACTCAAGACATTGGAAATCATTATGTCTGCACGGTCGATAGTTTCTTAATGCTAATACTGAAGAATCCAAAATGTCATTGGGGCAACAGAAGACATACATACATTATGTTTGAATAGCCAAACCCCATTTATTGATAAGAGCTCTTGGAACTATGTGGAAATCGATGAAAATTTGGGTGAAGAACATGGAAGTCGACATGGTATATGTATGTAAATACGTAACAACTGTATGTGTCATCATATAATATGATAATCAGCACATTACTCGCTTTCGACCTGAACTTTCGTGACTTGTCCGAAAGTAGAACAAAAATACTGAGAAACTCATGTAATAAAGAAACAATAAAATCAGAGAGAAATCACGAATGTTTATATCTTAAAACGTCTAGCAGTTAAGCGGAAAGTCTCTAACGAAAAGTGACAATCACGCTTGTCAATTACTCCCACAATTGTCTCCGGCCAAAACAGAACGAGCTTATTCATCAGCTGGAGAGTACAAAACACGTTTAACGATCATTTAATAATTTAGCACTTTCGCAAATTTCAACTTAATTTATGCGGGAAGTGGAAACAGCCGTTGTTGCCCATTGTCTCGCGTTCAAAAATCATAGCGTTTGCATTGTTCTCCCCCCGCCCTCAAGCCCACCTAAAGCTGGAGACCCGAATCAAGCAGAGCCGAGCCGGGCCGATCCCAGAGCACAGAGACTGAACCGAGCTATGCACCATTAACCCAGCGAACTGAATAAATGAATTTCACCTTGACGCCGCCACTAAAAACAATTATCAACGTCATTGTCTTGGTTACCCCAGCTGGGCTGAAGGTAGACATTGGAATAGTGGGGGGCAGAGGGCCGAGGAGAGCAGGGGCTGTAATCGAGAGCTTGCGGTCTCAAATGCTAAAACGCGTTTACAAAAATCAACCCGACTGTATGAATATAGTCGTTATATAGTATGCGAATTCGAACTGTGACAGTCAAGTGGGCCCCACAACAAGGTCGACTTTGTTATGAACCCCGCTCTCTCCCTCTCTCTCTCGCTCTCTTGCTGTCTCTCTGCTTCTCTCTCTTTCGTATCCTCTCTTCTGCTCTGGCATTGTCGACACCTACACGGATGGCGGAGCCCTGCTTATCAACAGTGCGACGCCCGTGAGTCAACGCATGACCAAGAAAGGTAACTGGGAAATAGACAAAAATACGTGTACTAAAAGAAACAGAAATTGCCACAAACACGACAACGTCAGCGAACGAAAGAACAATAGCCGACAGTGACAAAAAAGAAAGACAGAGAGAGAGAGAGAGAAAAAGATATAAGCAGGGGTGTCAGAGAGATGGAGGCGGAACAGGTAAGGTAGAAATGCTCACCACGAACTGCCATAAAACACCGGCCCGACCCGACTCCGTCACTGGTGGCAGAGCGGGCAAACGGCCTTAATGACTGTAACTCGCGAGAGAATGGGAAAAAGAGAGAGAGAGCGCAAGCGCAGAAGAGCGCAATAATAAACGATCACCGGTTATTAGGGATGGACCAGTGCGTGACACGAGACTTACTTATATGATGAAAAATAACAAGGATATAAACATTTACTGCAAGTAATTAAAAAACAGTATATTGCGATATTGGCAAACATTTCATACGCTGGTAAGCCAAGCTTAATTTTAAATTATTTGAAGCAGTTCATTCAGTGTGTGGTCATCACGCGCTCATCACTAGCCTTCGAAGCTCACCTGGCTGCCAACGGCTGTTCGTTTGCTCAGTTGCTTTTGTGAACTCTGACGACGCGGCTCACACTCAGAACGAACGTCGTTGGCCTGTTACCTGTTACTGTTTGTTCGTGTTAGTGACGGTGGCAATTGATAAGATTTTTCATTTCGATAGCTTTAGCAAATCCCCAACTAATTACACACAAATTTTTAACAAAATACCAAGCTATAATCGTTCGTCATTCCATTCCATTGCTGTTACAGTGCGCAAAATGTTAGAGGACACCCAACTTGTTTGGGTTCGGGATCCTGCGGATGGATACATACAAGGTCGTATTACGGAAATTGGCAGTAAGGAGTTTGAAGTGACGCCCATTGATCGAAAATTCGCGAAGCGCACGTGTCACTACGATGACATACACTCCTCATGTGATGGACCACAGGACCACGATGATAACTGTAAGTAATCGTAAAGTTTCGTACATTGTATTTGTTTCGTATGTGGGCGTGCGAGTGTGTTTTTCTATAGGGTGTTTTATCTATTCAGTTAAGTGTGTCTGTGTAAAGAACGCGGTTATATAAAGTAGGTACAACACAATTCGGATATTTTCAATGAATAAAAGTCGCTTAGATATATTTATCACTGAATTTTATCTTAACTTGCATCTTATCAAAGAAATGTTTGATTGCAATGTGTTAGAATATAAAATGGGAAAAGTGCAATTCCAAACATTAGGAAGAAAGAACAAAGTGTTTCAGAGCAGAACCTGATAAACTAAACTGTTTCAAGAGAAACCTCAGTCGGAAGATCTTCTTTAATGGTTGTACCCGTAATACAACTTTCAACCATCCCATCTCACGTGTTCCGCGCTCCAGTTTTGGACAACATCGTAAACCTCTGCAAGAGCAGTAAACCCTTGTCGCGATCGTTAGCTACGCTTGCGTGAAACATTTGAGCGGTAAAGCACTTAAACATAACCCCCGACCCGGGGGAAAGTTAAATTTCCCCATAAAACACACCATTTAATGCAAGTACAATACATGGTACAAGAATAACCCGAGCACTTACTCCAATTTCCAGGTGAACTTATGCTACTCAATGAGGCCACATTTCTGGATAACCTGAAAACGCGCTATTACAAAGACAAGATCTACGTGAGTACCCCAATCGGTTAACGAAACTCTGGTTATTGTTCAAGTTAATTCCTCTGACAGACCTATGTGGCGAACATTCTTATTGCCGTCAATCCGTATCGTGAGATCAAGGAGCTGTACGCGCCCGATACCATTAAGAAGTACAATGGTCGTTCTTTGGGAGAACTGCCCCCGCATGTGTTTGCCATTGGTAAGTGCATGAATTGACCCAGTGATGATTTAATGTTGCTATAATCTCTTCACTATTTCCAAATAGCGGACAAGGCCATTCGCGACATGCGCGTATACAAGTTGTCGCAGTCCATCATTGTCTCCGGCGAGTCAGGTGCTGGAAAAACGGAGTCCACCAAGTACTTGCTCAAATACCTATGCTACTCGCATGACAGTGCCGGTCCCATAGAAACCAAGATATTGGATGGTACGTAGAGAGACCTGCTTTATAAAAAAGCAGCTGAGCTAAACTTTATATATTATTTTATCTCCTTAGCCAATCCCGTGTTGGAGGCCTTCGGCAATGCAAAGACCACTCGCAACAACAACTCTTCCCGTTTCGGCAAGTTCATCGAGGTGCACTACGATGGCAAGTGCCAAGTAGTAGGCGGCTACATCTCTCATTATTTGCTGGAGAAAAGTCGCATTTGCACTCAGGGTGCCGAGGAGAGAAACTACCATGTGTTCTATATGCTTCTTGCTGGCGCTCCGCAGCAGTTACGGGATAAGCTTAGTTTGGGCAAACCCGATGATTATCGGGTAAGTATTTTGACAATCGTTTGTATTATCAATTCATAACGTTTCCTTTTTTGTGCCCACAGTACCTTTCGGGCTGTACGCAGTACTTTGCTAATGCCAAGACGGAACAGCTGATACCGGGAACCCAGAAGTCCGGAAGTCACCAGAGGAAAGGTCCCCTCAAGGACCCCATAATCGATGACTATCAACATTTCCAAAATTTGGACAAGGCATTGGGACGTTTGGGTATGTCAACCGATGAGAAGATGGGCATTTACGCTCTGGTGGCGGCCGTGCTGCATTTGGGAAACATTGCCTTTGAGGAAATACCCGACGATGTGCGCGGCGGCTGTCAAGTGTCGGAGGCATCGGAGCACTCACTGACTATCACAAGCGGCCTACTGGGTGTGGATCGAAATGAGCTTCGCACGGCGTTGGTTTCACGCGTCATGCAGAGCAAAGGCGGTGGCTTCAAGGGCACGGTTATCATGTAAGGTTACGCCCGTCTACGCCCATCATGTATCGCAGCTAACATATGCCAATCTGTGTTGTATTCTAGGGTTCCTTTGAAGATCTACGAGGCGAGCAATGCTCGTGACGCTTTGGCCAAAGCTATTTACAGCCGTCTCTTTGATCGCATTGTGGCTTTGATTAACCAGAGCATTCCCTTCCAGGCTTCCAATTTTTACATTGGTGTGCTGGATATAGCAGGCTTCGAGTACTTCACTGTTAACTCTTTTGAGCAGTTCTGCATCAACTACTGCAATGAGAAGCTGCAGAAGTTCTTTAACGACAACATTCTAAAGAACGAGCAGGAGCTGTATAAGCGGGAAGGTCTTAATGTGCCCGAGATAAGCTTCACGGACAATCAAGATATCATTGAGCTAATCGAGGCCAAATCGAATGGCATCTTCACACTATTGGACGAGGAATCCAAATTGCCCAAACCATCGCCATCGCATTTTACCGCCGAAGTGCACAAGTCCTGGCAAAATCATTATCGTCTTGGATTGCCGCGTTCATCGCGTCTCAAGGCACACCGCACACTACGCGATGAGGAAGGTTTCTTAGTTCGTCATTTCGCTGGCGCCGTTTGCTACAATACGGAACAGTTCATTGAGAAAAACAATGACGCCTTGCATGCCTCGTTGGAGGGCTTGGTACAGGAGTGTGAGAATCCACTGTTGAAGCAGCTCTTCCCTTCGGGCAGCAATACGTCAGTACGTGGCAAACTTAACTTTATATCCGTCGGCTCCAAGTTCAAGACGCAGCTGGGCGAGCTCATGGAGAAGCTGGAGCAGAATGTATGTTTCAGAATAATGTCTGCAAATAGTTCCTAATCGATTTGTTGCTATTTGTTGCAGGGTACCAATTTCATTCGCTGTATTAAGCCGAACAGCAAAATGGTGGATCGCCAGTTTGAAGGTTCTCTGGCGTTGGCGCAACTAAAATGTTCCGGCACCATTTCAGTGCTGGAGTTGATGGAGCATGGATATCCATCACGCGTCCTCTTTGCTGATCTCTACAACATGTACAAGTCAGTGCTGCCGCCAGAGCTTGTTTCTCTGCCTGCACGTACCTTTTGCGAGGCCATGTTTCAGTCACTTAATCTGAGCGCCAAGGACTTCAAGTTTGGCATTACCAAGGTCTTCTTTCGCCCCGGAAAGTTTGTGGAGTTTGACCGCATCATGCGTTCCGATCCAGAGAACATGTTGGCCATTGTGGCCAAGGTTAAGAAGTGGCTAATACGCTCTCGATGGGTCAAGTCGACTCTTGGCGCACTTTGCGTAATAAAGCGTAAGTTATATGTCCTCTGTCGTACATGCATCTTAGTTACCTTTATTTTTAACGTTTCAGTACGTAATCGCATCATCTATCGTAACAAGTGTGTCTTGACTGCACAGCGTATTGCCCGCGGATTTTTGGCTCGCAAGCATCACCGTCCACGCTACCAGGGCATCACGAAAATCAACAAGATTCGTAGCAACGCCCTGAAGACCATCGAAATTGCCAATGGCCTTAAGCTCGGTCGTGATGAGATTGTCGGCGGTGTGAATGATATTTATAGGCAAATCGACGATGCCATAAATAAGATAAAGGTGCGTCCAACTTTTTGATACTGTTACGAGTGATTTTAAAGTGATTTACCTTCCTACAGCAAAACAGTCGTATCACCCAACGAGAAATCGACTCCATGTACACTGTAGTTATGGCGAACATGAATAAAATGACTGTTGATCTGAACGGAAAACTAAAGGAACAGCAGCAGGCTGAGGAGCAGGAGCGACTGCGAAGAATACAAGAAGCCCTGGAGGCTGAACGTCGTGCTAAGGAGGAAGAAGAGCAGCGCCTGCGCGAAGAAGTCGAAAACAAGAGACTGTTAGTATTTCAATGAGACAATTTGTACACATTTGATTTACACATAACATACTTGTATATTAATATACAGAAAAGCAGAGATGGAAACCAGGCGCAAGGCTGCCGAGGCTCAGCGTTTGAAACAAGAGGAGGAGGATCGTCGCGCTGCTCTTTCATTGCAGGCACAGTTGGAAAAAGAAGCCAAGGACGATGCCAAATATCGTCAACAGCTGGAGCAGGAACGGCGGGATCACGAATTGGCTCTCCGTTTAGCCAACGAATCCAACGGCCAGGTGGAAGATAGTCCACCTGTAATACGCAAGTATGTATATTGTATAAAGTAGAAATTGACCAAGATTAGACTTACGGGTTTGAAAAATAGTTACCTCTGGGGGCGGTATATGGGAAATGTGGGATTTGCATATTATATTGATGTCAAATACATAGAGAAGCTGGCGAAATCGATACCTACAATAATTTTATAAATGTAAAAATATTATACATGTATTGTATGGAAGCATAGTCATATAATGTCCTATCCAGAGTATAGATACTGTACATATATACCAATTAATTTAATTATTTATATTTGAACTTTTATATTTAATAAGAAAACAAAAAACTCACAATCTTTTTCCCATCCCTTTCACGTATTCTTTTCAATACAATCCACACCCCAACCACACTCAAAAACCAAACCAATCCAACAACCAACAAACACAGTGGTGTCAATGACGCGTCTCCTATGGGTTCCAACAAACTGATCAGGTATATGCACGCTTTTTAATATAATTTATTTGTACTTGTAAATTGTTAAAATCGATATTTCTTGCTTTTTATAAATGCTCTTACACAACTAATTGGACTATATATATCTTCTAAAACTAAAACAATGTAAAAACACAACAATATCTTTACTTCTAATTTAACTTTCTATACATTCTATGAACAAGTTTTTCACAAGTTGTGTCAAACATTGCTTCGCGATATTTAAATAAGTGAGTTGGTGCTGGTTTTGAATACTTTTTATATTTACCAAATTACTAACGTTACTAACACCCCGTATATAATGTATTCTTACAATTATCATTGACACTAATAAAACGTTCGTAATACAGTTCTATTTCCATTTACCAATTAAGAAGAGGTTCTCATTGTTATAACTGCTAAAAGAAGTTATTTTTGCAGAAAATATTGCTCCAGTTCATATCATTATATTTACACAACTTCAAGCCATGGCTATAATCTACCGACCCGATTTACTTCATTCAAATTATTTTGAATTAAAAATAAATATCCAGTGTCTTTAAATGTGTATCCTCTGCATAATTCACTAAATTCTAATTATGGTTTGTCATTTCGGCTTTCAATTTATCTGGAAGTTACAACTTTAAACTTTTCACAAATTCTAATTTATTCTTTATATCTTGCAAAGACCAAGTTTACTTCTTAACTGGAAAATAATTTCTATTCATTATTGTTCCACAACATTTCTTATAAATTTAGCCAAAAAGGACGAGAACCTTTCCTTAACTGTAGAGCTTTATATAGCTGTTTTGACTTATCCCGTATATAATGAGCATTAAATCCCATCAATAACTCACTTTGCGTACGCATCTTCAAGTCTGAATCTGAATTTCCAACATAAATTAATCTGTTTTCAAAATCTTTAGATCGGAAAACGTACGCGCCCAGCAACAAGCTCTGGGTAAGCAGAAATATGACTTGTCCAAGTGGAAGTACTCGGAACTGCGCGATGCTATCAATACGTCCTGTGATATTGAACTTCTCGAGGTGAGCAGGATTGGTATTTCTTAACTGAAGTCAGCTCGCTAATTAACTTTCTTTCGGCAGGCCTGTCGCCAAGAATTCCATCGCCGCTTGAAGGTGTACCACGCCTGGAAGGCAAAGAACCGCAAGCGCACCACCATGGATGAGAACGAACGTGCGCCTCGAAGCGTAATGGAGGCCGGTATGTGCAGCATTCCAATTAATATTCAGTTCTCATTACCTATCCCAATTCCTCAGCTTTTAAACAGCCACCCATTGTGCAGCCCATACAGGAAATTGTCACGGCTCAGCACCGTTACTTCCGCATACCCTTTATGCGGGCAAATGCCCCGGATAACAGTAAGTGCATTAAGTGGAGCAATGGAAACTCAGTATCTATAAGTATCTCTTTGATCTTCCACTTTAGCTAAGCGCGGTTTGTGGTATGCTCACTTCGATGGCCAATGGATTGCCCGGCAAATGGAGCTGCATGCCGATAAGCCGCCAATTTTGCTGGTTGCCGGCACAGATGACATGCAGATGTGTGAACTGAGTCTGGAGGAGACGGGTCTGACCCGCAAACGCGGTGCCGAGATACTTGACCACGAATTCAACCGCGAGTGGGAGCGGAACGGAGGAAAACCGTACAAGAGCCTTGGTGCTAAGCCAAATGGAACGGGAAAATAAGATCATTTTGAATGATGCGAAACGAAACAAAAGGAACAAATGCAAAAATAATCAAATTATCTGTGTGTGTCCATCTTAACCGATCGACAGACCCAAAATTATTAGTCGTGAGAAAATTCCATTCTATTTTTGCAAAACTTTTAATAAGAACTACGTCCAAAATTGTATGGTTATAAAAAAGAACACATAATTATACATGTCGACCGTATTATTTTACATACACCTTATAATGCATGTTGATTTTGTTTAATCTCCCATTTACCGCCAGCTTGTATGTGAAGGCTTAAAGCATACATATGTATGCAAACAAAAATATGTGCGTGTACATGCATGTGTATATGGATATGTACAAATGCGCTACATTTGCATCCACATGTATCTTTCAACTAATTAAGTAAATGTGTAATACGGAAAAAAAGAAAACGGCAAGTTGTATTTAGTGTCTAAAGAAAATCTATTTAAATGTGTATTTACATAACTGCATATATATTTTACAGTATTTTAAATTAAACATTAAAAGCTCGAAGTAAACGTTGTTATTTTTTTTGGGTATCATGGACTGTTTTGATTGTAATGAAGTTTACATTTTCTCTTCATTATAAATTTTCGAAATAAGCGCGAGGCTATGCACTTGGAGATGTGTTCTTGGCAATTTGCTGCAATCTTGGTTCTATCGATTAGTATCGATAAAACGTGTCAATCGATGTAGGCCGTATGTATCAGGTGGCAACCACGCTGCACGTGTGTTTGTTTACAAAAATGTCACGCAAAACATGGAGTTCTCTGGACAAGCCGCCGATTTCCAAGCCCGTGCTGGAAGTAATAGAAGCCATGGGCTTCCAGATGATGACTCCAGTGCAAACAGCAGCAATCCCGCTGCTGCTGGCACGTAAAGACGTCTCCGCCGAGGCTGTAACTGGCAGTGGTAAAACATTGGCGTTCCTGGTGCCTTTGTTGGAGATCTTGCAGCGACGACACAGAGAAACACCGTGGGGAGCAAAGGAAATTGGAGCACTCATCATTTCACCCACACGAGAGTTAGCACGCCAAATATCCGACGTACTAGCGCAGTTTTTAGCACACGACGAACTGGAACACCTTAATCAGCAGCTTATTGTCGGAGGTAACAGCATTGAAGAAGACATTGTCGCCCTGAAACAGCAGACACCCTGTATTTTGGTGTGCACGCCTGGCCGCCTTGAGGATCTCTTTCAGCGCAAGGGCGATGATTTGAATTTGGCGGGGCGTGTCAAGAGTCTCGAGTTCCTGGTGCTCGACGAGGCTGATCGTCTGCTGGATCTGGGCTTTAAAACAAGTGTCAATAACATACTTGGCTACCTGCCACGGCAGCGCCGCACTGGTCTCTTCTCGGCCACACAGACCACTGAAGTGACTGACCTGATACGTGCTGGACTACGTAATCCCGTATTGGTCTCGGTCAAAGAGAAGGCTTCCGTCAACACGCCAGCGCGTCTCCAGAACTTCTACAAAATCGTTGAGCCAGAGTATAAATTCCTGGCCTTATTAAAGTTTCTCCGCTCCCCGACTTCCAGCTCTGGCAAGGTTATGGTCTTCTTTCCCACCTGCGCTTGCGTTGAGTACTGGGCCGAAGCGTTGCCTCCGTTGTTGAAGGAGCGGTGTGTTCTTGGCATTCACGGAAAGATGAAGACCAAACGTGCCAGCGTCGTGGAGCGGTTCCGAAATGAACCTCAGTCAGTTCTACTATGCACAGATGTTTTGGCACGTGGTCTTGACGTACCTGAAATTGACTGGGTGGTGCAGTGGGATCCGCCCTCAAATGCAGCGAGTTTTGTGCATCGTGTGGGGCGCACAGCTCGACAGGGCAACGAGGGAAATGCTCTTGTGTTTCTGCTCCCTAGCGAGGACGCTTATGTGAAGTTTCTGAAACTCAATCAGAAGGTTGAACTAAGCGAACTGTCTGAAGAAGCCACTGCACACTCGGAGGCCGAGTTGAAATCTACGTTAGAATCACTGCATCGACTTCAGGTGGCCGACAAAGGAGTCTACGACAAGGGAATGCGGGCATTCGTGTCCCATGTGCGGGCGTACACCAAGCACGAGTGTAGCGCTATATTGCGCCTCAAAGATCTTGATCTGGGTAAAATGGCCACCGCGTACGGATTGCTGCAATTACCACGCATGCCGGAGCTAAAGAACTACCAAGGCGATGGATTCATCACACCCAGCTTTGAATTTGATCTGACCAAGTTGACGTACAAGAATGTACAGAAGGAACAGGTCCGAAAGCAGAAGATGCAAACATACGAGGAAACTGGCAGCTGGCCTGGTCGCCAAAAGCAGCATATGAAGCGAACCGAGTCCTGGGACCAAACCAAAAAGGCCAAGCTGGATGCAAAGTCGAAGAAGGAGCTGCGGAAGGCCAAGAAAGAACGTAAGCGGAAAGCGGCTGCGGGAGAAAACGGATCACACCGCAAGCGCAGGCAACAGTACACTCAGGAAGATCTGGATGAACTAGCCAACGACATACGAGTCTTTAAGCGACTCAAAAAGAACAAAATCAGCGAGGAGGACTATGATAAGGAAATGGGTATTGCCAATGACGATTAAGCAAGTCTTTGAATAAAGTGCTGTAAATAATTAAAGAAACGTTTCTTTCATTGGATTTGAATCCTTCGAATACATTTATTGCAGATTCGACTACGGCAATTTTTAAATTGTTTATTTAATTTATCTAGGGGACTAATGCCGCTAAAAACAGAGCGATTAAATAGTTCAAAAATCAAAATTAACATTCAGTAAACTTAGTTTAAGACATTTATTTGGCTCCGTCCTGATTTGTTGCGCCAGAAATAAAGACTAATAGTACAACGGGCACAATGTACATCCAGTATTTGGCAAAGAATCCCCTGTTGTCGCGCACCTCGCCGCGCTCCCTGGCCTCACGCTCACGCTCGTACTTTTGGATGAAGCTACCAGTGTCGGGAACAGGGGCCAGCTCGGCGTGCCTTATTATAACATCTGTGCGGAAGCTTTTCTCCCCTATTTGTTGTATGTTCTCTGTCGAACATCCCGCACTGTTGGGTGTCGCATCCTGCGATCCTGTGATGCCTGTCACAAATCCTTGAGCATCCAGCGATATCCACAAAACATCGTTGAACTGTGACATCAACAGGCTGCAGGCCTTGCTGGACGTAAGGAAGCGCTGACTACTTCCGTTCGGATAGGTGACCGTTGCCCTCAAGCGGTAGAACCCATCATTCTTCGCAATGGTTTTGATATCCTCCAGTTCACTGTCTGTTAATTCGTTTTGTTCGACGTTCGCCAGGCCCGAGTTCAGGCTCGCTATAGAAATACTTCCTCGCCTGGTAAAGACATCTGGCTTTAAAGCTGACAGGGAATGGTGCAGCTCAATTGAGATCCAACTATCATGCTCCAAGAAGCTCCATCCGTTGGCAACTAAACTTAGTAGCACAATTATCGTAGAGAACATCTTCCAAAACATTCTAATATTTATACTTTTGGAGACGAATGAAACAATATTATTAATTCAATAAACTATTCCGGCTTAAATTAAATTACTTACAATTAACTACCCTTTAACAAGTCATTTACTTTTTCTCATATGATTTTTAATAGCTAACTATCGATAACCTGGTATGCGATTGTAACCATGAGAGATGGACGTTAGCTAGGAACTGTCACTTTTAAAACAGTGACTGTAGATTTAGATTCTGTTAGTTTTGTTATGGCCAGCTCAGTTTGAATGCATATATATATATGTATATATATAGAATGTGTAGATTGTTGCTAATTCGCAGAAGACAAAAGGTTTCCTTGATATTATATTTTTTATCCATACATAGATTTCCTGACCATTTTAAGGATTCACATTAATACATTTTGGCGCAGTTACTTGAATTTTAATAAATTGGTTTTACTGGCTTTCGGTTAGAATTTTCTAAATATTGATTTTTAAGTAATAGTAATATAATTTTTCTGCCATTCACAGTTATAAATAGTTGTTTTAATTACAGAAAAGATAAATGCAGAATTAGTGAAGTAACCCATTTGTAGATATTCTAAAAAGTCGCATGGTAGCCACATGTTTTTATCGATAATCAAGCATTGATAACAAGAGTGTTTATACAGAACTTCCTTAAAACAAAAACCTTATCAATTAAATCATATTTGCACACATGCAGTTCTCGTAGATCCGCTGTGGGACTGCAGAGAAATGGGGAAGACATCAAAGGACAAACGTGATGTCTATTATCGGCGGGCCAAGGAGGAAGGCTGGCGAGCTCGCAGTGCTTTCAAACTGATGCACATTGACGACGCTTTTCATATATTCCGGGGTAAAAAATTCATTTATTTCTTTTAGATGTTTTCAAACTCAAATTCCTTCTTGACAATCCTAACAGATGTTCGAAGGGCTGTTGATCTGTGTGCGGCACCTGGTAGCTGGTCTCAGGTACTGTCCCGCAAGCTCTTTGATTGCTGCCTCACGGACGACGAGAAAATGGCGGTGAAAATCATTGCAGTGGATCTGCAAGCGATGGCCCCTATTCGCGGAGTGGTGCAGTTGCAGGGCGACATTACAAAGGAGAGCACAGCAAAGGACATTATCGCCCACTTCGACAGCGACTCCGATCAAAAGGCACAATTGGTTGTCTGCGATGGCGCACCCGACGTTACCGGTGTCCATGAAATGGACGAATATATGCAAAACCAGTTGATCGTCTCGGCCCTCAGCATAGCAACGTTTGTGCTTGAGCCCGGCGGCAAATTCGTCGCCAAAATCTTCAAAGGCTACGCAAACGGCCTTCTCGAATCGCAGATGCTAACGTTCTTCAAGCACTTTACAATCTACAAGCCGCCCAGTTCGCGCGCTTCGAGCATAGAATCATTCGTCGTTTGCAGCGGTTTCCAGTTGCCCACTGGCTATGTTCCACAGATCATCAGCTCGACGAGTGAGGATATCAGGGCGTTGTCGCTCAAAACTGGGTCGGAGGTGAATCGACGATTGGTTCCTTTCATAGCATGCGGCGATTTGAATGGCACTTTTAACGAGTCGGGAGAAAACTTCAGAAGTAACTTCTCCACAAAGGACTATGAAATGGCTTATGATGAGATGATTGCGGATCCGGACTATCCACAGGAATTTAAGGATGAGTTAAGAGGTGTGTTTTTAGAGGAAATCTCTTTAAGAAAAAAGAAATTAATCAAATGTGGCTAACCACTCAAAGCATTAAATTTTGCCAAGATTCATTCAATACATTTTCCTTACAAAATCAAATCTTTATTGGGCAAACATACATATAAAAAATGGGAAACAAAACGATTTCGATGAGGCTTATATGAAATGGGACGAAATAATGAATTACCAATCGTAAAATATCAACTAAACAGCGCCATCGACCACGATCTGCAGAATGGTTCGTCTCTTGGGATCGTACGAGAACCCGTTGCTGCGAAACAGTTCAGATTCGTAGAAGGGCTTCAGGTTGCTGATGTCCAGCTGCTTGGCACGCTCAATGAGATCACGCTCCATGATCTCCACGTTTGTGGCGCTAGGTCCGTCCTTGCAGCGGATGTAGGCCAGCTGGTCGAGCGTGAGTTGGCGAAGTATGAAGAACAGCAATTCGGAGTGATCCTTCTGGAAGGCCAAATACTTCTGGAATGTGGAGCGCATCTTTTTCATAACGCTGAACTTCTGTGCTTCAATGAAGCTCTCCAGCATCATGCGAATGGCCATGCTGACGTCCGCTTCCAAGACATTCTCGCGCAGATGCAGACGCGCGTGTGCCTCAGCCATACGGATGACGCTTTCTATGTGACGCACTGTAATCGGAAGCGATCCAGTCGCAAACGATTCCTGGCGCAGCTGAGCGTACATTTTTGCAATCTTGTCCTCATCAATGTTCTATTCGAGATTAAAGTTTGTGAGTGGATCAATTTATGGGAGTTTTTCCTCGTACATACCGTTAACTTAGGTCGTATATTCTCCTTGGCATATACGATGTATTGACGTAGCAGGTCCTGTGGGATCTCGTCGACGGATTTCAGCTGCGGTTCCTCCAGCTCTGGCTGTTCCTCTTTGCTGGGGTGATGCTTCATGTGTGAATGTACCACGAACTTTGCTAGCTGCTGATCTTGCATGGGATCAAATTCATCTTTGACCACACAAAGTATATCGAAACGCGACAGAATCGGCTCCGAGAGATTCACATTCTCTGAAAAGGTCATCGAGGGATCGTAACGACCACCGATAGGATTGGCTGCGGCAATGACAGTGCAGCGTGCCTGGAGCGAGGTCACAATACCGGCCTTCGATATGGATATAGACTGTTGCTCCATGGCCTCGTGAATGGAAGTACGATCCTGATCGTTCATCTTATCGAACTCATCGATCAGACAAACGCCCTGATCGGCCAGAACCAAAGCACCAGCCTCTAGAGTCCACTCCTTGGACACGGGATTACGACGTACATAGGCAGTCAAACCTACAGCACTGGCGCCTTGGCCAGTAGTGAACACGGCACGCGGAGCAATCTTCTCTGTGTACTTCAGGAACTGGGACTTTGCTGTACCCGGATCTCCGCAGATGAGCATATTGATGTCACCACGCACCTTGTGCTTCTCGCCTGGGTTCTTAGATTCGCCACCGAAGAGAGCCAGTGCCAGGGCGCGTTTGATATAATCATGACCATAGATTGATGGAGCCATGGAAGCCACAACGCGCTCGGCAATACGCGGGTCTTTGCTCAGCTTCTGTATGGTAGCGATGTCCTCGTCCGTCAGTGACTGTACCACCTGCTTCGAGTCCTTGACCACGACGTGATTTGCTATGATAACCGTAGCGAAAACAGGGAAACCTTGATCTGTATTTAGTGAGCCATCGTAGTTGTTGGTGTAGATTCCAGTTACTTCGAGCTCGTCGCCAGGCTTGCACTGGTCGCAAAGATCGGCAAGTAGTATAACATCTTTGCTGCGCGGAATACGACCGGCTGGAATGCGTCCTGGGGACTCTTGCAACGTAATCTTCTGGTAATTCCGGTACAAAGTTTGCTCCATGTTAATAGAGAAGGGCCCAGTACTCTGACACTCTGGACAGGATCCCGGCTTGACCTCTGTGTTTTGCGACTGTACAAATGGACCCAAAACGTAACCGCACTTAACGCAGTCGTACTTTATCACCGACAGTTGGGGCAGCACGCCAGTGGTGGCTGTGACCACACCCAATGTGCGGACAAGCTGATTAAGATGCAGTTTTCGGAAGGTACGGAGCTCCTCAATCAACGGTAGCTCAGAAATGCGCACGTGAACCTCTGTGGTGACACGCTCGTATGTGGGGAATATGGACAGGACCATGTCTTTGGCCACCTTGTCGAAGATTTCGAGCATTTGAAATGGCGCCTCGGGCAGGAAGTAGGCCAGTACATGCTCCTTGTTGGCCAGATCCGTGTAGGACACCACAAAAGAAGATTTGTTTTGCTCGCACATACGACGAATGCGATCACGATACGTGTAGGCACCTCGATCATCCACAAATGTGCGCAGGAAGGACTGGAAGCGATTGGCGATTTCCGTTCGAGGACCGAGCATGCTAACCCACTCTTTAGTTGAGTGTCCCTTCGTGTCCTCCAAGTTCTCAATGGACTCGATCATTTCTGTATCTTCAACTTCTCCCATGGCTGCTTTTTCGCCAGCCCGACGCTTGGCACGAGGACCAACATCATCCTCGTCGTCAGATTGGCCAAAGCCAAGATCACGATCGTCACGATGAATACCAGCCGCACGATCACGACGACGCATCTCTGACTCGGCGGCGAAGCGCTCGCCTTGCGACATCTCTGAGAAGTCTTCTTCGTCGTCCAGCATGGCAGGATCATAGTGATCCAGCTCAGGCATTGGGCGGTAATCTAATTAATGTATGCGATAGATTTGAAATTACATGTCCATATTATCACTGGTTATTCTTCGCATACCGTTCTCCATGTTGTCGCCGAACAGCTCCTCGCCGTCTTCCTCATCTTCATTTCGGACTGTCTGGTCTCCAAGAATCTCATCCTCATTTTCGAAAGGCTCAAAGTCGCCCACTGGAGATGTCATGGCTGCGCGCAAGTCCTGACGCTCTGCGGCGTCGCTTGGCGTGTTTGGCGGCGGCGAGCTCGGATTGTCCTAACCAAAAGAATTAAATATAATTGCAAATAAATTAATATTATATAATAAGAATATTTACCATTTCTTCTGCTGGCAATGTTTTCTTCGTGAATACAAATTTGTTTTAGACCTCTTTCCCTTGCTGCACGCAGAGTGTTATTCTGCAATTGATACTGATTCTGCAGCTGTGCCAAATTGTGCCCAAACACCTCGTTTTGGCGGGAAATGCATACACACTCAGCACGCCAATCGTGCAATAAGTGCGATAGCCATATATCGAATAGATCAACATAGGAATCGATTAATTTGTTTGAACATTTTATGAAGTTCACACCTTTATTTTGGTTCGGAGCCCAAACAATGCATGCCAACAAATTGCATTGCTGCTCATTAATCTTAAATTATTGGTTGTACAGAGATACATTTAAAATTTGTATTGTTTAGTGTGCATTTCGCATTCGATTGCCATGACTTTGCTTATGCTGCAAAGCTGATTGCTACAAATATTGTTATTGGACTACCAAGCGAATCTGTTCATGTACGTTGTTTAGCAAGCTACCTAACAGATGGCTCAATGGTCTAGGGGTATGATTCTCGCTTTGGGTGCGAGAGGTCCCGGGTTCAAATCCCGGTTGAGCCCGCTGATTTTTTTGTTTTTTTTTATTTTTTTTTGTTTTTGATATTTGTTGGAGTTTAAAAACCAAATGTGATGAAAACTGCTTGGAGTGCACAAAATAGACGAACACTTGCTCTGTGCATTTTTTTTCACTCATTTTCTTGCGCTCATAAGAGCCTCGCGCTCATCTCTTGTTCCGCCCACTGTGGCAAAAGTCCCTCATTATTTATGTTGCATATTGCAGTATGACTTGGCTTGACTCGTGTGCAAACGTGATCCTCTTGCGCTGCACGTGCTTGGACACTTTCTCTAATGCCTTGCGCCGGGCTACTTAATTATAGAATATAAGGCTCGTATGGGCCGCGCGATTTATGGCACCGGAAGGAGTCGCCCAGCCAGCCAGTGTTGGCCCTGCATTTGCATACGGATCGCATGCAGCGACAATGGCTCGGGTCACATGCAGAATAATTGCGGCCATACAATGACATTAAAGCGAAGCCACAGGCTACTAGTGGGGAGTTGAGAGCCGCAGTCGGAAGTTGCCAGTTGGTAAGATACAGGACAGCGAAGCGGAGGGAGAAGGCAAGGGGGAGAGTCATTGTGCCTGCGACTGTGACTGGGTTCCGTGCAGACAGAAGGAGAACTAGAGAGCGTGCTGAGTAATTGCAGCTTTAAATGACATTAAACGCGCATCGTGCAGTTTTGCCTCCTCGTTTTATTTATTTATGTACATACTATGTGTGTGTGTGTGTGTGTGTGTTTGTGTGCTTGTTGTCTTTCTTTTTTTTTTTTTGTTGTCGAGGCGCTGCTGCAAAGAGTATTTCACAATGCTGCCGTGTTGCGTCCTATTCCGGTGGCCGCCTGCCTTTCGTGTTGCTGTTCTGTTGTTGCTGTTGTCAGAGTACGTGCCCCGAAGCCCAAAGTCATTTGTCGATGCGGTATTGCAAGACGTTCCCAGTAAGCAAAGTCACTTTCAGTAACTATCCGACGCAGAGAATTATTTCATATTAAAATCTAAAGGGACAGAACAGGTAGCCAGGGGAGGGGATGGAAGGCGAGGTGAGAAGGAGCAGAATAGCCAGGTAAAAGTGCAAGCGATTGCAAATTGAGTCATTTTTCATTTCCAGCTGAAAATTAATGGACAGCGACAATGCCAGCCAGGGAGCCGGGAAGCCGGGGAGCCAGGGAGCCGGGGAGCCGACCAAGAGGTGTTTTTTTGGCCCCAATCTGTCACACTTTCGTTGCCAACTTGTACGATTGGCCAATCGAAATGTTTGTCCAAAAGGAACATGGAACATCTGCACCCACATACATACACGTGTTGTTAACGTGTGGGTGTGTGTGTGAGTGTGTATGTGTTTGTGTGTGTGGATGTGAGTGTGTGCCAGTATTTGACTAAGTGCGTATTAATGGTCCGTATTAGCATTTGCACCTCTGCAATTATGTGTACTTAAACAAATACCAATTCATACCCACTCGCACACACATAGACACATGCCGGAGATGTGTATGTGTTTGTGTTAAGTGTGTCCAGTCTGTGTTTGCTTCTGGTGTTTACATAAAATGCATAAAATTATAAAGGGAAACTTTTACTTTTGTTTGCAACATTGTTGTTATTTCTGTGAGGCAGGTGTGGGTCACACATTAGCGCATATGGATAAGTGTATGTGTGTGTGTGTGTGTGTGCGTGAGTGCTTATGTGTATTTACATAAACACAATTGTGGATTTGCTTTTGAATGAGAAATAAGTGAACACACACAATGCATCGTTAAAGCGTAGGTCGTTGGTGTTGTCCACACCAATTTAATGGATCTAATTATTACTGTACTATACTACTACAATATAAAGACATCAACTGCGTTGTGTTGTACTTATAAGTATATTTCCATAATTTAAGAATACCCAGCGAGCGAGCTTAGCAAACTCTATGGAAAGTGGGTTTGCTTCTGGTGTTGAATACGAGGTCTGTTCAACAGGTAAATTATTAGAAAGTAAGCATGTTTTTATACGCTTGAAGGTTCGAGAACAGCTATGTTACATAACATAGTAAATATAATAGCCGCCATACATTTACAAGAAGAAAAAATATTTATTCCTTACTACAGCTTTATTGAAATTAAAATAAAAGCAACAGACGAGCGTACTCGACAGTAGGATACCCTTCTGTATTATACCCTTGTATTATAATCTATACCTATTAATAGATAACATACATAAACTAAATTGTCAGCTTATATAATCTTTTGGTACTTAGCTTAGTTCAAAATATCATCGATTTTATTTACTTTTAATTTTATTTTTAGCCAGAAAGTATAGTTATATGTTAATATAACCTTGATGTGCGCACTGCAAATAATGTTGTGCCAAATTTTAAGTCTTGAACTCTAACAATAACTGAGATGTTGATGTTTAAAAAGACGGATAGAAGGACAGACATAGCTCGGGTTTACTCGGCTAATGCTACTGAGCAAGACTTATATACGGAGTAAGGTTTATGGGATCTCGTACGCTTCCTTCTGTCTGGTACATACATTTGTACAAGTTTCTACCCTTTTTTGCACATTTTTAATGATCAAAAGGTATAAAAAGAATAAAATTCATTGGCTTTCAATGAATTTTATTCTTTTTATACCTTTAAGTAAAAACATATCGAGAAACAATACGAGGTTTATAAAAAGCCTCTTCCTTCAGCCGATTGCTCCTATTGTAGCTACATATTATACTGGTCCTATTTTGATTAAATATTCTTCTAAAATAATTTTATGTGCGCTCGAAGACCGCAATGACAATTAACAAAATAAATAAACAAAAAATGAATATACCCTCTGCAAGAATAATAATATAGTTTTAAAAGAAATTTATCCAGCCTGTTTTGTTTTATGAGTAAATGATGACTTTGATAATAAATAATAAAATGGTTTAGGTCATTCGTTATCTTAAAAATATCTAATTTTTGAGTAAAACTGTCCCTGCGCTAATTAACTTGTAAATATGAATTTGAAATTTAAACATAATGAGCATTAACACGTGAGTGTCTGCAGTTTTTATTTACCCATATGAGTTCCCTTTTTTCAAGCATGTATCACATTGTACAAGTATGTACCCTTTAAGGATGGTGCACGAAAAGCATAAAACGAGCTGTCATGGCCATAAAAAGGCATCACGTTTGGCAGAGCCCGTGCCCGGAGAAGGTAAGTCGACAACAGTCGAACCTCAATAAATGGAATGAGGTTTCTCTAAATTATTTTGCATATTGCGTGGTTGAGTTAGATGCCATTTGTACCTTGCAGGAAAGGGGGCACAGAGGCGGACATCTGTGGGAGGAGTGCGTGAAAGAGGCGTTAATAAGCACAACATGCCACACATATACCACACAAATACACACGTAAAGTTTGCCAAATTACGAGGTATAAAAATGGCGTCTCATTATGGTAAATTTAATATTTCATGGGCAATTTGCCAGGATTGAAACCGACACACTTCAAAAATTGCGTACCCCGCACACACACACCCACACACGTGTATGCATGAGAGTAAGTACTTTCCGCACACACACACACAAACACACCTACGTATGTGTATATATTGACACTTCGGCACTGGGATTCATTCATTCTTCACTCCAGGCTGCCGCATAAATGTGGCCGCAGTTCCCAGTTACCCCTACTGGGTAGGCAGCCCCCTCCGCCTTGTCTGCCACCAGCTCTGCAACGATTCTTCTCATGCTTCACTCATACAATTTTAAACTCAATTAAAAGTTTGCGTATTAGACAAACTTGTGCCGCGCCGAGACACGTTGATGATGCGACCACATCTACCCGGCGTCATCTGCGGGACATGCACAGTGTACATGCAATTTATTGCGTACAGCGAGAGGATACAGGGTACCGGGTACCGGGTGCCGGGTACTCTCGGTATTCGCAAACCCAAATGACATTCGTATTTAGTTGTCATTAAGAATGTGCGCGATATATCTAAATGACTTTGCCATGACACGAATGGGAGAAGAAGCGATTGACTGTGTCTGTGTGCGTGTCGTGTGTGACACGTGTTGAGGTCGTGCGTTGCCTCTAAGCCAGCAAGTTACCTATTGACACACGAGTCTGTCCGTGTGTCTCTATTGATGATACGCTTGTTAGTTACAGTCAACGCGGATTGCCAAGAGAGTTCTCCGCATTTGTAGAAACATTCGAGGTAAACTTGAGAGACTAGACACAGAGGCTCTTGAAGTATAATATACATCAGGGAATACTCATGATACTCATTAATAATACTCTAAAATTGTTGTCACAATTCACACTTTTCTCTTAAAGCCAATTCTGCATTCCTTTCTCCGGTCATTGCACTGGAATGAAACTTCAGAAGCGGTAATCGCAGAGTTTTCGAGTAATTTACTGAACAGCCCCAAATTGCGAGTGGCAGCCGCATGAATAATGGAGGCGAATCGGCAAACGGCAAAAAGTTAAATGCTTCTAATGACAGAAAATGAAGCAAATGACGAAAAATTGCGCAAAACAAAAGAGACAAACAGTAATAGCAAAATGGCCGACCAGTTGGGCCGACAATGGGCCGGGCTGGTTGCTTGGCTGGTCAACAATCTAACACGCACTCTTTTTACGCGATGTCCGTGTCTTTGTGGGTGCTCAGGCAGCAGGGAGAACAGAACTCTCCGAGGAGCTGGCCAAGTGAATTACCAACAGTCAGCGGCCAAGAGTCAGGGGAGGGGCATGAGGCGTGAGGAGTGAGGCAGGAGCCAAGTGGCAAGAGGCAAGTGGCAAACGCCAAGAGCCGACAGTGGGCAAATCGAGAAAAGCATGTGCGCGGCATAATTACGAAGCAATTAGACGAAATTATTATTTAGGTCACCCGACACAAGGAGGCGGGGGGGTATTCGGTGCTGGTGCTGATGCGGGTGCGGGTGCGGGCGCTCCATGGAACATATGGCCAGTACTGGGGCCACTCGTCCGGCCATTTGGCGGGCGTGCCAAAAGGATGCGTACGTCATTATCATTCATGGTACAGCGAACAAGAGCAGCAGAGTGAACAAGAAGAGGCACAGGCTGAAATAAATACAGAGAGAGAGAGAGAGAGAGAGAGAGAGAGAGAGAGAGAGAGAGAGAGATAGAGAAAGGGGAAGAGGAATATTCGAATGCGTGATACCCTACCGAAAGTTAAAATACATGATAGTGCAGCAGAAAGCAAATAGAAAATTACGTGTAGAGAATTTAAAGTGCAGAGTGGATATACCAAAGCAAAGCACAGCTAGTCCGGCTGCCCGCTTCGCTGAAACACAGGGTATATTCGACACTTTCCCTCCTTCTGGCCATGACCAATATTAGCAAACAACAAAAAACAATGCTGGTGTTGGCTCTAATGAGCATGCAATCTGCAGGCGCCAAATGGCCAATGGATGTTTGAGCAGCTGCCTTTGGGACTGGGACTGGGCCTGGGCCTGGAACTGACAATTGAGAGACAACATAGGCGGGCCAGTGAAACATAAGCCTAGCCTGTCAACGGGACTACTTAATTCGCGTGGAGCACTTCAATTACGGCAAATGGGCCATAAGGTTGACACGTGAGTTTGCATTTAGTACAAAATCTGCTGTCGCAAACACCCTGTGGCGGGTGCGCTCGGTCAGTTCGATCACGGCCTCAGCTGTGGCCGCGCATATCGCGTGCCTTAAATTTAATAAAGTAGTCAAAACATGAACAACAATGACAATGACAACAAACACAACCCCAACAAAAACAACAACAACTACGACAATAAAAGCTCCCGCGACAGCTGAGGCAACACTAGGGTCAAAGAGCTCCCTGTTCAGGGGGTTGGGGGCTGGAGCTGTGTACGACCTTAATTGTCGCTAGGCAGCTAGCTAAGGGCCTTGCTTGCATGTTGCTTGATTGGCCTCAGCGCGTTTTTTGGCCTGGCAGGTGCACTCAATCCGTATTCGCTGCATAGTTTCAGACATTCAACTTTGTAGGTCGTTCGTCCAAAAATCGAATGTCATATCTCGGAGCCCATGTGCCGCATACCCTCCCAAAGACCTGACGAAGGTTACAAGGTCCTAACATTGATTTTGATTCCGACAATGGTTGTGCATACTCCGTTTGTGGGTGAAATGTTTTGTTTTCTTTACACTCACACACACACTCGCATACACACACACACAGACAGGCATTGGCATTTCAACTTTGAAGGACTCTCGAAGTTTGTAAAGTTTGGCAGAATCGACGGAAGACAGTGTTGCTTAGAGAAACCACTGAGAAAAATAAAGTGCGCTGTGAAATTTAAAGAGTTTTAACTCTTAAACAGCTTGGCAAATGATTATTTTTGTAACATGCAGAAGGAAAGCGTCTTCGAACCCAAAAACCCATATATATTCTTTATCGCTATTGCTATATTTGTCGAGTGTTTGTATTGGTATCTGGATCTCAGATCTTACATTTCTCTCCAAAAGAGAAGGGTAAGCACAATATATTAGGTTGGAAAATATCTCCCTTCCGCTTTTTTGTCTTTTGAATTTCGCGGCTATGTACAAAGCGCTACAGAGCTCGTATCTGCCAACACTTTACATAATGTCGATGTCACGAGATGCCATATGCCGGTCTAACTCGATGTATTCCATGATTTGATCGGTATTTGTCGTCACAGGTCTTCCGCCGGGCGGCTTATCCATGGTGTCGTTTTCACCGGCTCTGAATCGTCGAAACCATTCCTCCGCGGTTCGACGTGATAGAGTACCATCCCCCAAAACACCATTAATCTCACGGAACGTTTCTCTAGCGGATTTGCCTTTAACGAAGGAAAACTTAAAAAAAGCTCGAATTTCGGCGTTAGTCAACTCCATGTTTACACGTCTATAACTGTTGTACGCAATATCCAAACTAATCATGCATAGCGTTGTTTTGTAGGTTATGTCAAGACCTTTCAAATTATGTATAGTGTTCCCAGATACGAGCTCTGTAGCGCTTTGTACATAGCCGCGAAATTCAAAAGACAAAAAAGCGGAAGGGAGATATTTTCCAACCTAATATGTATGTCATTATCTAAATTATTCCAGAACATTTAGTAAACAAAGCAGTTATGTAAAAAATAAGTTTAGTAGGCTTACAGATTTCAAAGAATCGCCTGCAAGTATGCAATACAATAGATGAATATTTAAATTTGTTAGACGACCAGGTGGTTGGTGAGTGTACTCGTATTATATTCAAGCGCACTCGTTTCTAGTTTTCTTGCTTGTTCAAGTCTGATTATGATTCGAGGTTGTTTTTATAGGGAGTGTAAGAGCAAAACGGTTATTATAATGCCTGATTCCCTCATCGTTTGGCCTCAAATGTCTGCGTTCAACGTGCGTTTTGGCTTGCGAATCGGGTTGGGAAAAGTGACTGGGATTATGCGACGGTTCTACAACTTGAAATCTGATTATGGAAATTCCATTAAAAGTTTTATGGGCATGGAAAATGTTGGAAAATCACGCAGACCGGCAAAGTGGGCGGAAATCGAGTTAGTTGGGGCGTGGCAGCTGGTGCGAAGTGCAGCTGCACCCCAAAACGGAAGCGGAAATGTGACGTAAATAAATACCGCGGTAGCACGCACATTCCTCGCCAACAGCAGCTGCAATAACAGCTGCAGCTACAACGGCAACAACAACAACACATGTTGCAAGCTGCAACGACAACAGTTTTGAAAATAAACATGTTGATGCACGCCGTCAAATTCGCAAACACAAAATTTCTGCGAGCAAACTTTTTGTTTATTGTTTACCGTTGTTGCTATTTTTGCGCGTCACGCAATGCGTCCAATTAATTTATGCAAATTAGAGGCTGGCTTAGTAGTTTTAATTAAAAACATGTTGTGCCTGAGCTGCAGGGTCGATGAATAATATCATTCATGTTTATTGTATCATGTATTTTATTTGGTCAGCCGAAGTAAGAGTTTCTAAATGTCATTAATATTGGGGATATATTCGCTTCTAAATGTCATTAATTTAGGGATATATTATATATACAGGGATACTCTTCTTTCAGTCCCTTAAGAGTTAAGATTTATTTATCATTATATTATGTTATGTTTTATTATAGAATATAGTCTAGTATCACATATGTATGTTTGCCTGGTGCCTAATTGTCTGGAGCTGTAGCACTGATTGCAATGTATTTGCGTCCGTTGATCACGACAATCTGCATTAAGGGTGGGGTAGGTGGGAGTGGCCTTTCCGTTTCAACTGGAGTAATTGGCAACTTTACAGGCGACGGGAGTACGGGTAGCTTTGGGGGCTCTGCAGGTTGAACCACTGCCAGTTGCGTTCGAGTCTTCCCCGCTTCCTTGCAATCCTCAACATTCACAACTTGTTTGGGCGCTTCTGCCTTGGCTTTGCAACATTTCTGGCAATTGAAATTAAAACTGTATTGCAGTTTATTTGGGTAATTTACACAATGCTTACCGGACATAGATATATTTCCTTCAGTGTCTTGGGATCTTTGACTACCTTGCGGGTCCGTGCCGTGCATTGTGAACAAATGGAAAAGGGAGCCATAGCGTCAGTGCAAAATCTACTCAGAGAAGCGCGATTTTAATGACATATGAAGAGTGTTGGTTAACGCAGGAAAGTCAAGAGGAAGAAATGTCATGTTATATTTTGCTCTCCAGATGGTCAATGTTTATGGTTCAGTTAGCGTTGTCACTTTAAAAAGTGCAATCGATATTTGCATTGCCATTTTCAGCTTCACCCGATGCTGTCTGCCTTCTGCCAATTTGGCCAGATTTCGAAGTTCTTAAATTTGCATTTGTCAACAGAGTTGCTTGCAATATTGTTGCCCGAAATCTCTCAACCATTGCTTGGCAACTGCACCCCCTGATGGCCTTTGTAATGATCTCTGATGTCAGCTGGGTGCAGCTGCAGCTACTGGTGACGCTGCTGGCTTACTCGGGACTCGTATTCGCATTAACGCCATTAGGCCAATTTGGCAGTTTGCCCTGACAACAAAATGCACACAAAAACTTTCGAAAAGGTATGAAGGGGCCCCGCACAACTGCAGTCTGTGAGTCTTGACCCCTACCCCCCTCGACCTGCCCTACTCCGTCCCAGCATTTGAGTGCGCCTCCATATTGCTCCCTATGCACACACATATCAATGCAAGTTCAAATAAAAGTCAAGTGAGCAACAGAGATAGAGAGAGAGCGAGAGAGAAGTAAAGAGAAAAGGAGAGAAAGAAATGTCTGCAGCTGCCACAATCGCAGTTGTTTCCTGTTTGTTTGTTTGTCTGTTTGTTTTCATTGTTGCAACATTCCTCTTCGTTAGCTCACAAGTTCGCGTTAATTATTCCAGCAGCTGTGTCGCGCCGTTTTTACGGTCATTTTGCATTGTTACCACTTGCTGCATGCATCAATTACTGTCCATCTGAAAGACCCATTTACAGTGCACTCGACATAGCCTAAGCTACCCAGAAATAACTCAATGACCTCTTGTTCGGAGCGGAGTCATTGCAGTTGAGCTCAATTTATTAACTATCTGCTGCAAACCATAGACCCATGTAAATGTATGCATCTATATATCAATCACTATAGTTCTCCTTTTCCACAGGATTAAGGATGCAGCCAGTTTTTCCATCAAAGCTTTTATTACACCCGCTACTCATAGGTTAGAAGGGAATTACAGCATTGTGCCAACCAAAAATGTATGAAACTGGCAGTTTATATATTCTATGCTTATTCAGCATTAACAGCCATTGAGAGCAACATATTGAGTTGGTTTAATATCAACCTCCTCCGTTTATTCACAGACTAGTGAAATATACTGGTAGTTCGTTAGGAGCTGGATAGCTAGTTCTATTGTCTGAGCAGACCATAAACAATTATTTAATGAAAGTCTTTCTTTTTGTCTACAGGTAATTGTTGTTCGATTTAAATAAAATGAAAAGATAATGGAGTTATGTTGACTTATCTTGGAAAAGGAATTGGTCTTCAAGCTGAATCCTCATTACGGCAGGCAACTGTACACGTATGTTAAGTTGTCCGAATTGTAATATGCATATTAATTATGTAGAAAGTGGCTGACAACTGATTTGGTTGCAATGTCTTGAAAAATTAAGTAATTAATTAATTTAATATCGAGGGATAGGTCGTATGGCAGCAATACGATTTGTCAGTCCGATTCAGGTAGTAAATGCGAGTAGCAATAAGGATCATGTGCTCTTTTTCATAAAGATAGCTAAAAAACTGAGATATTAGAATAGTAAACAAATTGTATCATTCGGCTGTCAGGATTCTTATTAAGTTTTCCCTTTCCTTGCCTTTAGTTTGTAACCGAGAAACTCCTTTTCCTACAATACAATTGAATTTCTGTCTATCGCGACATGTCAATGATTGAGCATTACGAGTAATAAGTGAAGTGCAACGAAATCAACATGTGTTGTTTGTGCGATCTAAGATCAAATGGATTTATTACACTTATCTGGACCATCAACGCCCTGCCCTCACCACTTTGTTAATGAGAACACATGCTGCCAACACTGCATTCCTGCTACGTTCGTCGAATTTCAGAGCATTTATGACCTGTAGCCATATAAATAACATTATGATGTATTTACTTTGATGAAATTTGATATAATAATACAAACAAATTCCCGGTTTTGTTGTGCCAAAAGGTAAGAAAAGTATGGTTCCTGTTTTGGGATCACGGGTAATCCCCAAAAGCTAATGTTTCTATGTTTGTAATTAGTATGTGGGTACTTCTGGACTCACCTTCAAGATTCGTTTTTATATAAGAGCTTAGTCCGGATTGAAACGTTTAGTTAAAGTGTAGCAACTGGATCACAGAGAATCGATTAAGTAATCGATCTATTGTTTGGTTCTTGCCTGTTCGTGCCGGCAAGCTTTAAGCGCACTTATCACTTTAATTCCATTTCGATCCATAATCGAGCTTTGACGTCAGCTTTGACTAAATTGAATGTAATGCATGGACTGAGCATTTGATTTATTGGCTTGGTCATTAAACAAATTGTCGGACAATGACAAGTCCTACACATGTATGTCTGTACGCACTTACAGTTCGTGTGTGCAGTTGGCCGCACTTATTTATGTAGATTGATATTTATTTGTGATAAACACGGGCAATGACGTAAATTTGAATAAACAAATTCAATGAACGTAGTTGTGTGTAGAACACAGATGTGGAAAAGCCTTCGGGGAGTTCGACATGCTGTGGCTGCATCTTCTGCTGCACAAAAGCGAAAGCAATCACTTTACATCAATTGCTTTTTAATGGGGTATTCCCCGCTGACTTTGATTTTTCCCTGTAATTTATTGTCAAATTTCTGGCCAGGAAAACTGTAACTTTATATTGCTATAAGCGACATCTGGCATTAGATTATTATTTCTATTAGATTATCTGGTCATTATTAAAATATACAGTATTGTAAAAGCTTTTCAGTTCCGTTTCCCTGTTGAGTTAGCTTGCCAGTCATCTAAAACTTGACCTAGCTCCGTAGTCGGCAGGGGTACGTCGTAAAAGTTCTCCTCTACCTCATATCTAAGGTTGGTTGCTGCACAGTATTCTTCATTCGCGTGTATAATCACACCATCTTGGAACTTCTCGCGTAGTTTCTGGAACACTTCGACTTTGTGCTTGCGCCGACGTTGTTCCTCCTCGATAACGCAACGGAAAGCTCCATGCATGCTCTGATGATTGATTTTGTTCTGGCTCATACTGACAATGGCGGCCTTAACGTGGTCGATGGTGATGTGCAAAGTCTCCATGCTGCGCTTGTTCGCCCAAATGGCAACGCAACGTTCGCAGAGACCGAACACGAAGTTGGTCACATTCTTGGGGCACATCTCGCACTTGGTAATCTGCAGAAGGGGATCTTTCTGAGGTAAATTCATGTTGTTCCTTTTACACTGGTTTGGCTGCTTTTGAGGAGCTCGGAGTAGTGGAAAGGTGATTGTGAGTCCAAAAGAGCTCCACGTGTTATGGAACAGTGTTATAAAACATGAGCAGTAATCATTGCAGTTTTTGACGTTTTGACGTCGAAATACTACCCTGATTCTCAGGTTCAATTAAATTTCACTACATATGTCATCGTTATACCCTTGCAGAGGGTATATTAATTTTGGCCACGAGATTGTGACGCACCTTTGAAGACATCTCCGATTTTAATGTATATACGATATGTTCTGAATTGACATCACCACGGTAAGCTGAGCGCCTGTCCGTGTATCCGTTAGTCCGTCTTTTGTAACGCAAACTAATCGCTCAGCCTTAGAGTTTTCAAGTTAAAACTTGATTCACCTTATGAGAATTTTTCTGTATAAATAATATACATATCCAAAGGAACAATCGGCCGAACTAAAGACGAGTTTTGAAGACCAGTTCTGATTTTTGTGTGCCAATAAAAAATAACTATAATAATGAATATGAACAGGACCATTAAAATGAGCACCATTATAAATAACTAGTTTTGGAACGATCGGAGGATATAAGAACCCGCAAGGCTATAACACTTTCGGCATTTCTTCCTAGTTTTATTTATTATCGATAAATGTATCTACGTCGAGTTTAGTCCAATTCACTTTTGGCCTAAGAGAGAATACTTTTCATTTCTGGAATTGCGAAAAATAAGCTTTATAAATAGATAATAACTATGTTCGCTTTGTTTTCAAGCTCTGTCAGTTCAAATCAAAACTGGAACTATGTGCATATTGGATATACAAAACATGCATTGCTTGTGTAGATTTGTTCTCGTAAGTACTGACACATTATTTTAATTAGCATGGAATTTAATCACTATTAGCAAAGATTCAATATTTTTATGACAGAAATTAGTAGTTGTTCTATCCATTTCACCATGGATGTAACTGACTCTCCGCAGAGTTTCGGTCAGTTAGGCTCAAGAATCAATTCTATTATTAAAGCCTTGGCCATTTGTGGGAGTTGCTGTTATTACTGCTGTCGTTCGCATGCGAAGTTGGGACCACTGCGAGGCTCTTTTTGCTTCAACAAAATTCGTTTAATTTCTTAAATTGAAATTATGGTAATTTTCCGTAGTCATGCAAACCTTTAGCGCTACGTTTCGTGTCTGATCGAGGGAGCCATGGGACGCAGGATAGGAGACGCGGGCAAACGAGGTAGGGGGATGTGTGGGGCAAGGCAACTGACGGCTGTTGGAGCTAAGCGAAAGTCAAGTTCATAAATTTAAAGCGAGTCCAGGAGTTGGGCGTAGTTTTGCGGCGCCTCCACTTGAGTTTGACAGTCGATGAATGGTTTTGGGTTTTGACACCCCTCGTCCACTCCCTCGCCCACTCCACTGACCTGAGTCAGCTGTGGTGAGGGAATTTTGTTATTAAAGCAACGTTTTCAAGGCTGCCAAGCTAATCGATAATAACTCACTACCAATTCAAAACGCAACGGGGTAGCACACAGAGGTATGCCTAGGGGCGGGGAGGGCGTGGCTTTCATTATTTACAAAGGAATTATTCAACTGTTGATTTATGATTTAAATGCACAATTAAACTCGCAGCCAAAGCCGCCAAAAGTGACACATTATCGTTCTCAATGGACGTGTATCTGCGTTAGGCGCCCTCACCCACACCCACTCACTCGCAGTCACTCACACTCACACACACATTGCCAAATAATCGTGGGAAATGCTACATGGGCTCTGGAAAACAAAGAGCGCTCCCGGCAAACGGCAACTTGTTAAGCTTGTTGTTCTCTCAATTGCGCCCTTTAGTGGCGCTTCACTCCAATCAGCTCCGCCCTGACCCACCAGCCTCAGCTCCACCGACAGGGCCAACAGCAGCTTCCATCTCATCACTTCCCACCAGCCCCAATCTCAGGCTCAATCCCAATCGACCGTTTGGCAACTGCATGGCCATCCCAAGTCGACAGGCGACTGCGAGTGGGTGAATTTGGGTACCTGTTGAGAAGTGTGGCACCGCACCTGGGGGCACTTTTCGATTTGCACGAACAGCAGGCAGCTTTGCCGTCGTGTTCAGCATGATTTGTACGATTACTAGGGCAGGTCTGGCCTGGCCCGGCCTGGAGTACACAATTCTGAAAAAGACCTGCTCCTGCTAAAAGTGGCTTTGTTCGGCAAGAAAAGAGAAGACAAAAGAAAACATGTTCACGGGAATTTGGCTTAACCACAATTTGCAGTAAGATATTTGCTTTGTAATGCGATGCAATGGGAGACTTTATGTACTGTGAGGTCAATTAAAGAGGCTGTATGCACTTAAAAAAAAATATTCTCTTATGTTAGAAACAGTCAAAATACCTTAAACTAACTTCTGTATTAAGAGTAAAAGTTAGTTAATGAATAAAAGCTTCATGGAAATCAACTTTTAGCCATCTATTTACAACTCTGTAGTTTGATTAAATAAGGTAAAACCTTTGATTATGTATTTAATAAGTAGAAATTTATTGGAAGCTTATTTTAACTCTTTGTAAGTACACACTTATGAATACCTAATAATGGGTGTGGTCCTAAGGATTTCCAGCGCCATAGACTTGTTTGACGGGCATTACTTTCATGGAGGGCCTGTTACACGCACAAATTTATGAAATTGGGGTCCTCCTCAATCGTAACAGTACAGTTTGTTGCCACAGTTATGGCATATTTGAGCCAAATTCACAAATTCCTGGCTGGGCTGCGTCGACTGCCGCAGTAACCATAACCGCACTATCTAGTCAGGAAAATTCACTTTCAGATTTCAATGGGGACGACAAGCAAACAACACTTTGGCGCTTAGCACAAAAATCCTGTCCGCGCATCGGGTGGAGAAGGCGTGGGCACGGATGGCTATGAAAAGGTGGAAGTGTGCACACATGAACGCATGGCACATAAACTAGTTGGTTCAGTAGGTGGGTGCGCGGTGCTGCGAGAGGGTCTTTCGTTATGTCTAGCGTTGCAGCTCAACTGTAAACATCATCATTGGCGTGGGCCGGAACTGCTGGCAGGAATGACTGGCTCTTCTATGTGCCATGGCTTGGTATAGAATGGAATGGGTTACCCAGCGAGCACGTCGATTTCCATGCGTTGCCTTCTGACGCCGATGGATGCCTTTGATTTTATTTCACTTCATTTCATTTCGTTGTCGAGGGACCTGCAGCAACAGCAGTTCGCGACTGCGACGCTCCCTTGCGGCAGACATTGGTTTATATGGGGTGGCTCATGCTACACATTTCGAAGAAAATCGACGAAAATCAACGATCCGGAAATGCGGACAGAATCGCGAAGCAACGTATGTGCGAGCATGTATGTGTGCATTCATTTACTAATTATACCCGCTACCCATAGGATAGATGGGTATTAGAACTTTTCGCCAATAAAAAATGTATGTTGCTGCCAGAATGAGGCTTATTCCGTGTATCCGTCTTATCTATTATAGCTAGGGCTACCCAATTTGGTGTCAATATGTCTGCACGCAAATCAGGTTTGTTTTGGACCTTTTCCACATACGGAAATCTATAAAAAGCGTATTCTAAGCATAGTTTTAATACAGACTAGCTCAGAAAATTTGGTAACTATCGTAAAATTAACATAGAAGATATTTACGAACTAATTTAAAGAGTTTCTGATTTCCGAACCGCTCCCTAGAGTTTACAACACACACAACGTTTAAAATAGATATAGCTGCTATGTTTTTCGTATTCTATGAATTCCTGAAATTTTTTTTCCTGCAAATCCTTGTTAAGGATATCAACTCAAGCAAATCGTTACATAAGTAACAATTAGATCAATAGTACGTAAATAATACGATTATTTGATTAACTACTTACTGAGAGCATCGGCAACACTCAACTTATATTTAACAAGTAGAAAATAATATTAAAATGAGCATTGGCGTCTGTTTCAGTTTCAGGTTTTCTATGCAAACATCACCCATATAAGCTCTGTTTTTATTGGGTCGATAAAAGCTCAAGCCCCCTTCGGTTGTCAGCCTCCAGCGTGTAGAAGAATTAAATAGAACTTGTTTTTTCTGTCAATAATATTTCTCCTTTATTTTTCAATATGCGCCTAGTTCTATTATTATGTGTTTCGATTATTTCTCTCATCATTATATATAAATAAATTTTATTGTTCATTGCGTGTTCATATCAATGCTTGCCATTTTCAAATTGCCTAATTATTTCGGCATTATTTACTCAATTTATATATATTTTACGATGCTTTATGGAGTTTTTCTCAGTTTTTATCGTAATTATTTTCATTTGTATTCAAATTGCTTGTAAACTAATCTCCTATCCTTTTTTATAAACCATAGTCTCATCAAGCCAATTGTAAAAAAGTGTGCAAGTTTTCAATTTGTTATCGTTAATTATTCATACGTTGATTGCATATATATGTGTGTGTATTAATGTAACAACGAAACATTTAACGAGCATGTTCAACATGAAGCGTGTGTATAAAATGGATACTATTTACTATGTTATAATGCGATTCATATTTAATTAATCTTCCTCGGCGCATATTCGCTTGCTATGCGCTGATTAGTTCACTTATGACTTAATTATTCTTCTTCTAGCGTCTTTCTCGTTTTCGCACATCTGCATTTCGTGTCTTAGAAAATGGTTTTGATTAGCTTAACTATCCAAATGATACAAGTTTATACTAAGTGCAGTTATGTATGAGTGTACATTCAATCAAATCTTCTCAACTTATTTACAGTATTTATATTTATTTTCGTATTATTGCTGTCTCTTAACTATGAACATTTTGATATTATTAGTATCATATAGTTGTGTTATGACTGTGTTGTATTTTACCGGCATGATATACACCATATTTAAAAAAACAATCTATGCGAATGCCAATTTTCACTGCTCCACTGTATTGACAGCAATATCCATTAGTTAAAACATAAGAAGTAACTTATCGCCATTATCAATGACAGTCGGCTAGGCGCAGTGGTTCTGTGAGCAGCAGAATGTATGTATGAAATTCATAAACAAAGAAATTAAACTATGATAATCACGAAAATAATAATCTACGATAAGCAAAGCCAAAAGTTAGTCAGAGTGTTTGAGAAATGATATTGTCAAGCACAATTATGAATGAGTTGGACACATCGACAAAAGAAGCAAGAAAATATGGCAATTTTTATTGATTCTGCACTTATTAACCTTTTACTCGCAAAAAATTATTGTGTAGGAACAACTGAGCAATAACCAAAGTTAACTGTTTATAAACTCAGTATCTATGTACCATATATTTAAATATTGACGCACGACTGTGAACTCGATTGCTTTCGGTTGACTGAATGTATTCAAATATGTATTTTAAAACAGTAACAATGCAACAATTTATTTTATGTTTACTATACGAACACGAGCATAATTAATGTGATCACAGTCGAAAACAATAATTAACTATGCCTGAAAACTTTTTATTATACACTATTTAAATATATACAAAAGGGGTTCCGATCGATCGCAATTGGTACGTTAATCATAAATAGTGCAATTATTTGTGGGTGTTTATAAATCGGATGATTGCGATTTACTGAATGAAACAAATTGGAAACATTTCAAAAATCTTGGGGCACTTTGTGAGGGCGCATTAGCACTGTTTTCGGCAATGACGAATTTTAAAATTTACAATATTGAAAAAATACTATCTTCGGTAACCGAAGGCTCTTAACCCTTCCAGAAAATTTTATAACTATGACAGCGACTACATGATATAGAGGTCCAATTTTCAAGCGAATCCACGATCAACGATATTTAGTCTATGTGTATACATATATGTATATGTTTATATATTCTCTATACCATAAAACCTAAAACCCTCTGCAAAGGTGTATGTTATATCTTTGTCTGTGCAGTATAAAGGCCGGATGTCAAATATATCCCGCGCATTAATCGAAGCGCAAAATTTGGTTGAAATCATAATTAAATTTCAAATGTTCTATTGCTAAACTTTTCGAATTTCGGCTTAACTTTTACATTCTTCGGTGTTGGAAACGTATTAAAAAGTAATCTCTATAATCTATGCAAAATTGTACATCTAATGTTATGTTTTCCTTTCGTTAATTATGTTTTATTTGTTTGTTATGTCTTTTCAGCAGTACAAAAATTATTCTTTGCGTTAACCTTTTTGTTGTTGGTTTTTGTTCCATGTTTGTTGTTTTCTTCATAAATATAACTAAATTTACATTTTCGATACACATTGAAAACAATTCTCTCGTTTGAATATACACGAACTACTTGTTAAATTTGTTGCAGATACAAACACAATTCTCATCCGGGCATCGCGTCTATATGAAAATATGCGATGTGTCTCGCCATCACCGTTACACGTACATACATAACATACATATATAATATATTGAATACCCTATACTTATAACTATGTTCCATTTGTTTTTCTGCTTTCACTACGCAGCATTTTTGGGGCCACCACTGGGCCAGGTTTAAAAATCATTTACGCTAAAAAGTAACTAAATGTAATCAATCTTAGGAATTATTCAGTTGGATCAATTATTATTATTATTATTCTCTCTGTGGTTGTTCACTTCTCCTCTTCTTCTTGATTCTGTGTGTTCTGTAAGTGTGTGTGTGTGTGTGTGTGTGGGTATCGGTGTTTGATTGTTTAGTGTAGTGTGTTGTTGTTTAAACTTTTTAGTGTGGTTTGCGGTTGCGGCGAGAAGTTGCTGCCTGCTCCGTTTGGTTTTCAGTTTTCTAGACCTGATTGACACTATGATGGAAGAACAAATAGATTATCCGTAGTTAGTTCTGCAGTGGTGATTAGCTTCTGCTAGAAATCGCTACTCGTCGATGGATTCCCTAAATTGCTCTCCACAGTGTCGTCTTTGTGTCAGAGCGGCGGCTTGTAGACTTCAATAGCAGGCGTAAGCATATCTACGCGTGTTGATATCGATGTATCACTGTTGAGGAAAGAGATTAAGGTATAAAGTTAGAAATATGTTCTTAAATGCATGGATGTTTAGAAGTTTTTAAGGGAAATACATTTTTTGCCGTTCAGCTTTCCCTTTGAACTTGTAATTATTGATTTCATTGGCATTTATTCTGTAAGTATTTTCTCCCTTTTTTTTGCAATTGATATTTACTATTTTTGGTTTTGCTCTACTCCGAAAAATGCCAAATAAATGTACTCGGAAATCGCATTGCACTGAAGTGAAGCGGCTACAAAGTATACAGCGGAATGATTGAATTATGCTAAAAGTTTTGCAGAACAGAATTTCAATAACTTTGTTTTCAATCGCAAACTTGGGCGAGTGTGCCAAGTTGTGAAACACATCAAAGACGACGGCGACTGTTTAATATTTGGCCATTGAGTGTGGCAGCTAAAAGTGCATAAAACGGAAAGGAAACACGAAAAACTTTCTCCTGGCAGCTGCAGGCACTGCAGCCGGGCAGGCAAACGGAAACCATTCCAAACGATGGGAAACACTATCGACCCTGAAAAATAAAGACGCTATAAGGAAATGTCCGGGGCCAAAAGGATTTCGGCAGAGCATCAACTTAAATAAACTTTGACTAGCTGCAAATCGGTGCGCTTTTCCGACATGTGCTACAAATACATTGCATAAGAAATGGGACAGACGAAAACTTTGAGGGAACGAGTGTTAAAAGAACCTGGTAGAGAATGAGGGGGGAAGAAGGCAACCCTGGATGCTGTGAATGAAAAATGAATAAAGCATCGGTAGACCAAGATGTCTCGACAAATGTAAAGCAAGCAGCAGCTGCTCTGCTCTTGGGACTTCCCTTGAATGCGCCAAGTCCCAGACTCGAACATAGCTTCAACTATTCAATATGATGGCAGCACATGAGCTTTATTTCATTTCATTCATTTTAGCTCAATTGTTATATTTATTTATTATATTCTTCTCTGTCTCTCTCTCTTTCTCTCTTTCTACATTGCATGTCCCTTTATTCCCGTCTGAGCTTCTTCCACTTCAGCTGGCCGCCATTTTGCCAGCACCCACAATGGCGCCTTTTTATTTGTTGTTCGGATTCGGTTTCGCTTTGTAAATGAAATGGAATTAAATGAAATGTACAATTTATTGTGTTTAGGGGATTTCGGATCGCAATGCGCCATGCGCAAAACAAAACCAAAATCGCATTTCCGCTTCCTGCTTCTGTGTAACATATACTTGACTATTTGCAAACTAATACATATGCACATACACACATATGTGCGCGTATATCGTTGGGTGTAAGCGCTCTATTGATTCGCTTTATTGGCATTTTATTTGAGTTTTATTTATTCCGCATCTATCCTTACATCCTCCTCGACTACCGCTGCCGACTCGCTGCCAGTTCTCTGCATTAGTGGCATGTATTGAATTAAATAGACATCTCGCATTCTAGAGCGGAAGTTATTGTTCATTCTTATATTGTTCTCTATCCATAAAATGCGCGAATGAGGTACGCATAGAAGGAACATAACAAGGGTAGAGGATAATAGTAAACACAAAGGTGTTGAGTTAGGATAATAATTACAAATATTCCCAGCGAACTTTGTCCATTTGCTGCGATAACCAGCAAACATGTTGGCGCTATGAGTGATGTGTATGTTCATGGCTGTCTTAGCTCAGCGGGGTTACATTGAGAACAAAAAGGCAAATGGTTCACCTATTAGCACTTGACCGTGCCCCTCGGCAGACACGCCAGCTCCAGCTGAGCGTCCAAGTGGCTGGAAAGAGTGTTGGGGGAAGGGTGGGGTTCTATCAGTCGACAGACAGCAGCCGCAGGTAGTCGTCCATTTGATTGTTGAAGTGCTGCAGTCAAGTGTAATTAAATTGAGAACTGAAGCACACAAAATGAAAACACATTAAAAGCCATTGAAAATTTGTAAATTGTTGCCAATTGGTTGAAACAAAGCACGCGCAGCGCTAAAAATGCAAATGCGAAACAATTTGAAGTGCGTTTCACAGCTTGTCTGCAACTAGCAATGTTAGTTCTAAATAAACATTTTCATAAATGCAGAGAATTTCATGGGCTGCTGAGCAATAAACCTCTGATTTTATATCTAATTTAATTATTACCCAAACTAAAATTATTACTAAACATAACTTGTTTTATTTTTATGAATCATACGCGCATTAAATCAAATAATCTCCGTTTGGTTAATTTGATGGTAAAATAAAGATTATCTTGCAAAGCTTACTATTTATAGGAAATATTCGCTACACGAATAGAGAGACTCAACTTTACAGTTAATTACAGTTCGTAATAGAGACCAGCTCATGTTATTTATGTTTCTAAAACAGCACTACGTTTAATATGTTTATAAATCATATGAATTCAACTTTATCTGTAGTAAAAGAACTTAGTGTTACGATTTTACAACGGCCACTTTACAAATTTCATCTTGTTGCAGATTCATTTTCAGGCGTTAAGGGTCCACCACAATTTTCCCCACTTTTCTGACCTAAACGGACACATTTTTGTTGGTACATCGTATTCGGTTTAGGCGCTTGGGATGCGACCACCGGTCAAATGGCTGCTACAGCTGCAGCCTGTTTTCAACCTTTGGGACTTTTGGTTGAATGAAAATTTAATGTGCCAGTTTCGAGGGAAGGCATGGCCAGCCGACATCGTCGCGCATGTAATTTAATTTACACCAAGTATTCAGTGTCGCAATGTAGTAACTGTCGCATTTTCAAATTAAATACATAGGGTAAAGGTTCTGCACACCATCTGTTCCCCACACCTGACAGACTTACAGTGGGACGACAAAGGTGAAACTCGCGAAAGAATAGATTTTCTATTTTTGTTTTGGGGATTTAGAAACAAGTTTGATTGCAACTTGAAGATAAATACATTATTATATCGTCCTGAATGAATATAATACTACTATGTTTGCCCGTTTACGGATAATAAATCAAATTTTTAAAGAATCTTCAAAGTTTTATGTCATTATTTTACTTGAGTTTATTAAGCAAGTAACATGTATTTCTTTATCTAACATTTTGACATATATCAATGATTTTTATTCCTTTTTCCAAATAACTCAACATATTACAGTCGATGTATGTTTATAGCAACCTGCGTCTGTTTTTACCATTTTAAATGTGAAGTACAGCCTATTCACTATTTAACTGCATTTTGTGTTGCATACTTTACGGGGTAGATTAGAAATCAGGACTTTTTTAAATGACTTTTATGTAAATTATACGCCTCCAATAAAATGGTCAGCAATCAAATGGGCGAGACTATTTATTGTTTGAACCCAACATAATCTTTCTTTCATTTTAATTGCGCCTGGACCTCGGTTTTTATCGATTGACAGGGGGTGGAATGGGGCGAGGCTAATATCGAAATTAAACTTGATCTGAAGGTATAATAACCCTATGGTGATGATTTTTATAAAAAATTGTATATGTAAAATCAATAAACATTTAAATATCAAGTTATTTTTTACACTTTACTATTAAGGGATTTATTTTAATACTACTACAAAATTTTCATCAACTTGTGTTTGCTGTAGTGTGTGAGTTATAACAAAATTGAGGCACTTTTTTCCACTGTTCAACTGTCTTCAGTAACAGCTTCGCTCCAAATGCGAAATTTTGCCAGTGGCATTTACATTGCAAGTTTTTAGTGCTTCCAAGAAAAGTTGACTGTTTTCTTGTTATCATAGGCTAACTGCTTTCATTTTATTTAGTCTATTTCGTGTTTATAATATCGCAATAACAAGGTAAAACAACTACGCAAGCTCGATTAGAGTTGTATAAACTTTTGAACTTTCAATCTTGACGAACAACTAAAGAATATGCCGTATAGATTATTATGTAATTAAAAAAGATACCGATTTGTTATGTTTTTATCTAAGTTTATTGGAATGTATTATGTTAACTATGAAAACTTTGGGACTGTTAGTTTGAACTATTCGGTTAATGACTGACTTTTCTAAGGTAAAGTTTCGTTCACGCTTTCGAATTCAATAACGACTTATCGCTCTTTGTATGTGTCTCGGAGATATAAACATTCAACAATATTCGAAGATTTCTTAAAACATTTTTCCACAAAGAAGAAACCTTTTTTTGACGACACTTCGTATGGTTGCACGCTCTGGGGCAAAAGCACATAACGTTGTTGGCCATATGGCAGCACTTTAAATGCAAATGAAAGTCGTCCCCGTCCGGTGACGGTGCGTCGAGGTCGCTTACATTTCGCAAAGTGTTTTCCGTTGTTGTCACTGGGTATGTGTGTGGGTGATTGTGGGCGAAATGTGTGTGTGTTTGTGTGTGCTTTCATATGCCTGGGGACCTGTGATGTTGGCTAAATTTGCATAAAGCTCTAAGCTAGCATGCATATTCGGTTAGGCTTTTGCGACGCACAATGTCTCACGCGCTCTCGCTGCGGTTGAGCTTTTTGTGTGTCAAGGCGTCGCGTTGAGTCGCCTCGCAAGTGCAGCAGATACAAATACTTGTTGAGCAGAGCCTGCAACTTGAGCAGAGCCCATGAGACACACTCGCACTCACACCGAAAGCAACGAGCTGCCTTGAAAAATTCAATGACAGCTGCTTGCAAGCCGCCCCTTGCCCCACTGCCCCACTGCCTCCCTGCCCCCACCCTGTGCTGACATTTCTGTGCTGCAAAAGGCGCTTAAACAAATTTTAAATTCTTAACATTTGTTCAACCAACGAGGAGGGCGTAACTTCCGTTATTGTGTGCCCTGCGAGGGCGTTGCCAATTCAATTGCCAACTTGCAGTCAAGTCAAACAAGGCTTCCGCCCCGGCATCGCCCGAACGTCAATATGGGCGCGATACTACTAAGTAGCACTGACCGGGCCGCCGATAAGTTTTTATTGAAATTTTGGCAAATGTTGTGAAAAGTTTGTCGCTGTTTGCTTTGCCCACTCAAGTGTACAAGGCGTGTGTTCTTGTCCGCAACGCCCCGAAGCGGGAATAAAAATCGAAGACGCGGTTGCTTGGCGGCCATTAATCAAAGCAAACGGTCTACGTGATTGCTGATTGTCCCAGTGCAGCGCGCCTCATAAATAACCCATTCGACCCTCAGCGGCTGAGACATTTTTCAAAATTTAGTCCGTACCAAAGAAAAGATTTGTGAGTAAACAAGCATTCGTTTGTATAAACACACAATGCCGATGAGGCCGATCAATGGGGGAGTGTGAAAGAATATCAGGAATGCCTACGTAGTAGCCGCATTCAGATATTTAGTTTCCGTTCATTAATTTCCGCTTACAACTCAATCATCACGTATTCGTTTTGTGCTCTTTTTGGTGGTGACAATTTGTACGCATATTTTCCGCTTTTTCGTTTTTCATGATATTTTCACACAGTGCCAGAGCGCTGCCAGCAGATGCTGCGCTGAAGTGTCCGGAAGTTCTGCAAGTCAGCTCATGTCCAAACCGAATCCCAATTCCATTTCCATTTGCCGACCGTGTTTGCGGTTCATGGCAAATTTCGTTTTGGCCATGTTTGTTAAAAGGTCGCACGGTTGCATGATTTATTTGGCACTGCATTGATTTTGGGTGTCGGGTTACCAATTTCGTTGTTTGGTAGCTGTGTGATAAAATCAATGCCTGCCCCTCGTTTAATTGGTAGTCTTGCCAAAGTGACGTATGGAATGTTCAACATGCTCATTGTTTTCAATTGAAACAGGGTTACAAACAAATATATGTATTGCGATTTGGAATGTTTCGGGTGAAAACTATAAGCCTTATACTTTGTAATGGTGTAAACTACTACAATTGCATAAGCGTCATGAAAAGTTAAATAATTATGACATAACAGATAAAACTTCAGGTACTTTGCTCCATGAGGCTCAATGCCTAATAACATTGAATGCACATTTACATTATGCAATAAACCAATATTAATATATCAGGACAATTTATTCAACCATTCCAATGTGCTCGAATTCTTCGCGCATTTTGTAAATTAAATTCTGATGGCACGGGAGTAAATTAATAATACTTTCAAAGTGCGCTAAATGAATGAAGAAATTGTATGAAATATTTACAGCTAATAAAAATAAAAACCAGCAAAATGTTGCAGGCATGTTTGACCACAATAAATACGTTAAAGTTTTTACCTAAAAATTCGCTCCGGTAGCGGTTTTTTTTTTTTTGAAACCCTATGCAGTATTTTTCATTTACTTGTTTTGTTGTTGGTTTTTTTTTTTTGTATGTTGCTGTTCTGCTTCGTACGAGATTTTACCAGGCGGTAAATAAATAAAAAGCATTTCGCAGAACCGTTTTCACTTAACAAACTATGGGGAGAGCCTGGTGTGGTGGCGGTGAGAGGTAGCTGCACTTGACTTTAGTTGGCTAGAAAAACAAATTGAGGCACAGCGTTTAGCTCCTTCGTTTCTACTGGGTGCGTGTTGGGGTTAAAGCGAATTATACGATTTGCTGCACTGCACTCAAGCACAACTCGGATCGACTCACAGTGGAAGTTAATCGACTATGGTACACCCAGTAAACAGTGTATAATAACGACTGATTATAGAGCGTCAAATAGTTACTAGACAGGGATCAATGTATATTTTCTAGAATCATAGTTCAGCTTTCAGATTCCTCTTTATTATAAGTACCCATATAGTAGTAGGATACAACAAATTGAAAAGGCATGGCAGAACCTAAAAACTTAATGTATTCCAAATCCGCTCGACGCCTTAGTCGATTTAGATATGTCCGTCTATTCGTCGATCCGCCTATATGTCTGTCCGTATAAAAACTTATATCTAAGAGACTTTAATAGCTAGGGCTACCGAACTTTGGTATCAATATGTTTTATTATTGCAAGTTCAAGTTTGTTGTAGAATTTAACCACCGATAATAACCAAACGGCGAAGTTTTAATGCATGATAGTTTAGTTAAAAATCAAAAAACACAACACCTTTCACCGCCCATTTGGGCGTTTTCTAAAAATTTGGTTGAGTTAACAGAGCGTCAACAGGGTAATGTAACATAACGAAGAAATGTTAATTACAATATTTTGATCCTTACAGATTAGGTTAAGTTGCCCAAATCGGTAATAGTGTACTAATCCAATAAAAAATTAATATTTTTGTTAAAAAAAAAAAAAAAAAAAATATTTTGTTGCATGATTTAATTATTTGTAGCATACTTTTGCGCTCAATGGATTGGAAACGAGAGAAACTCAAAAGTCAGCCTACAAAAGGTTTTCCTTTTCCTGGGCGAGTTATACACTTTTCGAACTTGGAAGCGGTGAACTGATCAATGAAAAAAACAAGAACGAAATCAAAACAGCCCCAAGTCGCTATCTGCTCTAGATTCGTTGCAATTTCCAATTGAAAAACGAAAAAAATGCCGTTATTCGAAAAAATGGACAGCTTTTTTGACTCACACATTAGGTTAAGTTGGCCAAATGGGTAATAGTGTACTATTCCAATAAAAAATTAATATTTTTGTTAAAAAAAAAGAAGTATTTTTGACGCCAACAGAAAAAAGGCACTGCTCGGTATGCAATACAATAACACATTGTTATCAGTGAATAACTTCAGTGCTTTCCAATTATTGTCGACAGATGGCGCTCGTGCTGCGCTCAAAATGTATCATTTTTAGCGCTCTTACAAATTGATTTAAAAAATTAAATCATTGATTTGCGAGGCGGTGGGCGTGGCACCCGACATTTGAAATATCGTTTGATCAGGTGATTAGCTTTCGTGCTTGTTTTGTTAACTGCAATTATTCTTTTAAGGTTACAAAATTTACGATTGAAAGTGGCGATTGAAAGTTGTGAGGAGTCTGATACTCTTGTCGACCTGCTAAAGTGTTTTTTTTTTGGGTAGCTGTTATTATTATTTTTACTGTGATTATGTATTGTTAACTAGTCACTGCTCGCTGCTCACGCAGCTGGTGATTTTGACGGAACCAACTACCGTGGCAGAGCTCATAACAATGGCTGACTTAAAAGGCTGCAGGCTAGTCAAGTCATATTCGCTGACCAGCTCACTCTCTCGCTTGCACTCATGCGGACTGTTCCTTGTTGGGAAAGTTCCATTTATGGGATTGGCTTTCGCGTAAATTGCATGTAATCCGCGCTGCAGCAAGGACCCAAGTCACAGCGACCGCGAGTCACTAATTGCACATTTTTATCTCAATTATTACAGCTTACTGCTTTCAACTACTTGCATCCCTCTCTCTCTCTCTCTCACTCTATTCCTCTCTGTCGCACCTCAGTTGCCGGAGTGTTTGCTGGGCTCGTTGTGTGTGCGCACATTTTGCGGCATCCTGAAGGATTAAAACTTGCAGCTTCTCTTAATTTGACTTTGATGTAAGCAATTTAACACATTGCAACAATGTAAGGAATTCCAGGCATGAAAATAGATTAAATTGCTTTCGACAGCAAATTCTGTGGTTTTCATGTATCTTCTGTGCTATTAAATAGATGCTTGAATGACTCACACAGCTATTTAGAGTACCCAATGAGCTGTGGTGAACTTATGCAGTTATGTCAGCTGCGAGTAGTTCTTTGCTGCTGGAGTCGAGTATTGGCCTAGGTCCCTAAATGATTTAAGCAATAGTCAGGTTTCGCTCAACTTAGGTTTTATTCTTAAGTAGCTGGTTCCATTTAAACTTGTAAAATAACTGTAAATCGTTGAAGTTTTGAGTGAGTGGCAGAGCAGGTCTGTCCCACTCTTGCTTCCTGCTGAGACTGCGAATAGTAACAAACAACTTTGGAAATTTGCAGCCATTATCGTTAATCCAAAGTGCTTGCTATGCTGGCATTGTCTGGCAACTCCAATTGGTATATACCATATACTGAACTTACTGTGTGTGAACAGTGCACTGGGAAGCGTTGCCAACAAAGCTCAGCGTTGCCAATTACAAACCAGCCAACAGAGCAGAGTCAACAAACTGCGTCAGCAGATTGTGCGCCAAAAATATTGAAAGATACACACAGAAGCTGCCCCCGAAATCTCATGCACAGGCACAACACGAGTGTTGCCACATCTCAGTAAAAAAGCTAAAAAACAAACTGCCATTTAATGCAAATTATTAATCTGTGTTTGATTTTGAGTCGTGCAATGAGACCATTTCGTACTGTTTCATTTAAGGTTAAAAGAACATTTCAATTAATTAGTTACAGTAGCCGTCTCCAGGCAGATAACATTTACTTTTTGAACTTAGAAAGTTGTTTAACTAAACCACAATTAGTAATCAAAGAAAAATTACTGTTTGTTTTTTAGTGACAGAATAAGGTAAATTTGCACCGAATGTAGTCATATGGCACGATCCAATAATGCATATGTTAATGGAGCATGATCCAAAAAAAGAAAGTAACTTGGTGGACTTAGAAGCGAGTTATGTCATCAGAGTACAGCACCTCCTTAAATAAAACCAATTGATAATCTCATCTTAATTGTATTTATAAAATGAAGGGCCTTTGCATTTAGGGATACCAGAAAAAAAGCTATGTCTCTTCTATTTTACATTGAAAACCGCTTCTTTTGACGAAAAAAGGCCGAGCTGTCAGCACTGCAAGAATGTTGTCAATGAGCTGAAGCGAGTTACTTGTAATTACCACAAAATTCAATATATATAAAAGAGTATATATATGCATAGTATGTACCCTTAGTTGTCGGAGGCGGCTGCTGCCGTAGACAAACATCATTTGGCACACTCGTCTCGTTTGCCTAACGACCCACTGCTGCCAGTCTCTCGAAGATGCAAGGACCGAGGAACGTTCGCTGTTGCCTCACGCACAGCTGCCAGTATCTAAGAGATACCTACCCCACACCCACAGCCGCACCAGCAGCCCAGCCTACGCTGCCTCATCGAAACGGCAGCTGTAAAAAATCACAGCATCAGCATAAAAGTGCTTAAAAGCAGCCGACGTCGCCATCGTATCCTGTGTTTGTCTCTACTTCTGCTGCTGCTTCGCATATTGGTGTGAAATTTTCATATCTTCCATCTAAACAAAAAGTTTTCCAGTGGAGCTTAAGGAAATTGATCGGCCGGAATTCAAGTTTCGCGAGTGGCATGAAAAGCTTTCTCTCTCTCGAGTTTGGAATCCAATTATCGACAAAAAGTAGAAGATGAAATAATTAACCACTTTGGTTTCCACAAAAAAGAAACCGATTCGAGTCGACATTGACGGTGTCTAAGGAACGTGGGGGCATAAATGTTTTTTAATCTGATTCGGAGAGATTAGAGAGCAGCCGCGGTAATATGCCGACATCGGAGTTGGGCAAAAGTTGCTGCTAATGCGGTAACTTAATTCAATTTTGCCTTTTTAATCCAATCAGCGAATTGAGGAATACTTGGCGGTCAGGCAGGCAGGCAGGCAAAAGAGAAACCAGCGTTATGTGGAGATAATACTTGTTATATACCGTTAGCAACTTAATTGGGGGTTTTGCTAATTAGAAAGTTGGTAGAACAAAAGCAATGAAAATGTAATTGGAGAGGCTTAAAGTGACCCTCGTCAGGACAAAGGGGAAACCAGAGATTCGAACAATCGAACATCGCGTTCATTTGCTCAAGAATTTCTTGTTTTGTCGGCGTGTCAAAGGCAAATGACATTCAGTTGACCTTCAGCGATTGAAAAATAATTGTGCGGATGCAATTAACATGCTGAGCGACAACAGCACCGATGCCAACGGCTCAACGACTTGTTATGCATTGTGAGTGCGTGGAAATAAATCGTCGATATTGCGCAGAAATACGTTTTAAATTACGCATTACTCATTCGCAGCGTATGACACTTTCTGCGCTACAAGTCCGCAGGAGCAGAAGCTGAAGCTGGCCTGGCATCTCGCTTGGTATGCAGCGCGCATAGGCCGTCAACTAATTGCAAAGGATATGGCATCCAACCAACGCCACGAAGGAGGTGGCAAATGAGATTGGGCTCTGCGTGTGTGGCAGCGGAACGAGCCAAATGCAATGCTATTGATTTTTCATTCTCTGTTTTATTGCCTGCCAAAGTCCGAGCAACAATGGCGACGGCACAGGCAAAGGCAATGGCAAGGGCGACGGCAACGACCCAAACTAAATGCCAAATGAAAATTAGCCAGAGCACGCATTGGACATTGGACTTCTATTTTACTGTTGCTGTTACTTCTATTGTTGTTGTTGTTGTTTTTGCTGTTGTTGTTATTCGCTTTAATGCCTATTTTTGTCGATTGTTGATTGTCGCGCGGACTGGCCAACGCAGACGAGCGCAGACTTGGCCCAGGCTGTGCCGTGCAAACGTGCACGGTGAGCCAACACACAGGCGCACAAGATACAGCACACACACGCCAAGTTACGCTCCCACCCTTTCACACACACACACAGACGCTCACACGGACACAATCACACGTGTAGCGAGTGTCTGCGGACTAGTCATAATATTCAGAGGACAACGGCGACGGTCGCTGCAAACATGGAATTTCAAGTCAAGCAATAAAATGGCAGCCGTTTCGCTGTGTGTATAAATGGGAATATGTGTGTGTGTGTGTGTCGCGACTTTTTGTGAGTGGGTTGGCAAACAAGAGCAGCGGCAGGGCAAAAACAACAACAATAACAGCAACGGCAACGGCCAAAAGTAAAGGCAAAAGCAAAGCGAAGCAAAACAAAATTAGTTTCATAAGTTTTTTATGAGTTCATCGCTTTTTATGTGTGTGTGTGTGTGTGTGTGTGAGTGTGCGTGTGTGCGTTGGTGTTGCCTTTGGCTACTCAGAAGAAGTGTCCGTGTGTGTGTGTGCTTGTGTGCGGGTATGTGATTGTATTTGCGGGTGTCCTTAAACACCCACAAGCGCGATGACTGACTGACTGACTAACCAGCTTTGGTGCCAAGGGTCCAACGCCGAGGCAATCGCGTGGGTCCGCTCGACGCCCACCGCCTGACGCCCCCAGCTGCTGTACTATGCTGGCACTTCCGCTGCTCCACGCACACTCGCACAGCAACACACATGGACTTCAGCCAGCGAAATAATTCACAAATGAAACACACACACACACACACGAGTAAGCGAACATACAATGCATACATTGATGTATGTGAGGTGGAGCACACACATAGCGCAGGAAGCCAAGTAAAAATACATATACTGCAAGTAAATTTCTATTGTTGCTTGGCTAGACGGTTCGTCCTGCACGATGCGTGTGTGTAGAATGATGGAGCGAGAGAGGAAGAGAGATAGAGAGCGAGCGAGCATGTGCGTGCGATAGAGAGCGAACGAACGGTGGCGACAATTTGTTAAATTGTTATTGTTATTTCTATGTTAAATGCCCCACTGCCCACACAATGAACCAACTCGCACCCACCTTCTGCCCCGTCCCCCTCATATAATCATCCCGCCCTCGCCCTCCAGCTCATACTGAAAAGTTCTGCTGGCTGGCTCCTCGCCGCCGGCTGCACGTAGCGTCGATCTGCATAAATTATGTGAAATGTATAAGGACAACAAAAGGGACAAGCCAGAGATGACAACAACAACAACAACAACTGTCGCAGAAGGCAGCAAAAAACAGGAAAATGTATTATAAAAAACAAATATTGTACAACAATTTCGCTTTAATCCCGGGCTTCTTCACCCCAGCCATGAAGGACTAGAAAGAACCAAGAAAATGAGCAGAAGTTTGCGGACAGCAGTGCACGAGTGGAGTGAAAAAGAGAACTGAACAACTTTGTGATCTAAAAATAAAACTGTAAACAGTTGGCGGAAAAGTGCAAATTAAAAACTACTCGAATAAATCTGTCACAAAAAACAAGGCGTGGCCACACTGAATGCACATATAAAAAATGAATTCTTCATTGACTTGGCGAGTAGAGGAACAGGGGGTGAGCTTCCCTTCACATGCGACCATAACGAGTTCAGTTGGAGTGACTCGCTCGGCTTGATGGGCGTCAGCCAAGTCTAGCGATTCATTGGGACAATAGCAAAGCAGTAGCCCCACAACAATGCCAGCAAACGAGCCGAGGCAAATCGTGCAGAGCTTTACGATTTACTGGCCTAAGTAGCCGACCAAAGTGACCGGGTCAACAACTGCCCACATTGTTCCTGAAATTAACGTCGTGGCTTTTGCTGTCGATATGCTTTCCCAAATTGATTTTCTCACACCTTTCACACCCACACCCACACCTACTCCCACACACGTCCACGCTCATACACCTGTCCGTCTACACGGACACACACACACATTGGGACGACAAGTTAATTTTCGATGTTTGAGCACATTTCCTTTTGCTTTCAGTTGAGTTCGTTCGTTTTGGCAGTGCCAAGTCAAGTACAGCTGAAAAAGTCAACTGAAAATTCAATGATGCCATTAATTGTGCAAAGTTTTCAGCCAAGTGAAGTGAAACTGACAGCTTGCCATGAGCAATTTAGTTCGATTTCCTAATCAACTAACTTTCTTTGGGCAGCAACCTCACAGAGCGACATTTTCACTTACGGGGCAATCAAAATGATTGTTCTACATGCGACATGCTCTCTATATTCCCACCTTATTTTCTTATTCTGTTTCTGGTAATCATTGTTTAACACGTGTCAACACGAACGACAACTTGAAGTATTCGCTACAGTTGACTATGGACGCAGCCTTAGTGAACAACATCGAATTGAAATCTGTTTTGATTAATGCATTGGCTGGGCATTTACAACCCACATAATTAACACTATAAAAAGTCCGTTCTACTAATAATTTACACTCATCTTCCATTGCAAATAATCAAAAAAATGTATGCTAACATTGTTGGTAACAGGCAGAATTAGGAGTAGCAGACCCCACAAGGTATATATAATAAATAAATATTTTTTTATTAAATCTATCACCTAAGAAGTTCGTTATATATTCTTAGTCAGGATCGACGTCAGAAAAGACTTCATATTTGACTAATTTACTCTTGTAAATTTTGAACAGATCAAGTTTATTTCAAATATTGAGTGCCTTGCAGCCCCCTCAAATCAATAATTTTATTTTTCAAGTCGTATAGTAATTGCAACTATCTTACTTTATCGTCCACTTAGCTGATTATAATATTTTTTCTCCTTCGAATTTCATGCCGATCGGCTTGTAAACACAGAACTAAATCAAATCACTAAGGGGCCCAAAGTTCCGAATCGCTTGTGATACTGAGTATGTAATAACAGGCGGCAAAAAACTTCAACTACATACAAAGGTACTGTACAGGATCACCTTTTCTGTCGATTAAGCTATTTTAAACTATCTGCCTGTCTTCTTAGAATAGTTATTGAGCCACAAAATTTGCTTTAAATGTTTCAGTGATATCGTATGCTACTTGTTTATATTTAATTTTATAATGTCATATATGTATCAAACACATAAATGACAGTAATTAATATTTAAATTTACTTTAGATGCATAGTGAATTTTTTGAATCTACTTTTCAGATCTATTTAGTTCTTAGATCATCAAACCTGATTTCATGGCGAGTTGACTTTCTGTCCCAAAATGTGCTTCTAAATTTGGTTTATCTATGAAATGTTAAATTCTTGTTATTATATTTTTAAAAGAATTTCCAACATTATAAATTGAAGTGATGCTCACAAGGTAGAACCATAATAAGATAGGTAAAATCAATAATATGTGAATAGATTCATTCTATGAATGTCTTCGAAATATAAAAACCTGAAGTTGTTCTATTTAGGCACGGATGTTTGAAAGCAGGTGGCAATTTTGGAGGGCGGGGTTTTGTTCTGACAGTGCAAAATAACAAATTAATCCTGATCCACATGAGATGGAGGCATGACAGCGACAGATAAGGTATGTTAGGTGAGTAAGGCTATGCGCTGATGGAGCCGATGGAGTTTACTTTTTGCACTGGATGAGAATGAAATTATGCACCGTACTTTATCATTTATTTCTGTATATTTAAACACCATCGACCTGGTGGAAATTTAATATTTGAGGAACCATACCGAAAATTAATTCAGCGCATCGAACCAATATTAAATCAGGGATTAATATTCAATTGTTGTTCATCGATTGAATGAAAAGAGAAATCGACAGTTCGCGGAAAGCTTTTAATTATTGATGTTTATTTATAAGGCCGCTCGACGGGCAAAGGATGCGACTTTATCCTGTTTTCAGCCATTCGCTGTTCATCTCTTCGCTTATTTTTCTGCAATCCCTTTATGAAGTTTCTTACTCGACTCGACTCATAAATTATACACCATCACTCGTTGGGAAGACAAGGTGAATGCTGAGAACTGACCGAATGAATTGACAAAGCTACTTAGCGGCTTAGGACGGCCATCACGCGGACGATGGGGATCAAACGCGTCACCTGAGTGCCGACAAATCCGAATTGTGAATTCATGTGGTTTTGACACGTGCCATACGAATGGATTAATTCGATGGGAGCAGTGGAGTAGGACAAAAGCATAAAGACATTTTAAACACCGTGCTTAGATATTTATAAACTTGCTGAGACGGTTGCCAGGGGAAAGGTGCAAAGGGATTAAATGCGATTTGTGTGCGATAATACGCGTAATCCATGTGAATGTTGCCACAGCAGCGGCGAAATTTATTAAATCACATTTCAAATGCATTTACTCAATTCAATATGAGTTAAGTCTGACTGCAGTCAAGGAAGGTTAATTTTATTATTCTTCATTCACTCAAATTAATTGTGTGCGTGAAGAGATTAAAAGTTGTTGTGCAGTCGGGGAGGGTTCACGTATATTCCAATTAAATCCCCGGCTCCAATTCCCCACAGAATCGTCGATTCGATTGCTTTATTTGATTACGCTCAATTTGCGTTGACTGTTGCTGGTCTCCGCTCTCCCTCCCGCTTTCCATCTCTCTCTCTCTCTCTCTGCCTCCCACCCTCTCGCTCTCTCGTCCTTGTCATGTGCAACTCGATGATGCTTCAATTATAATGCGATGAGCAGACGTTATAATTGATGAGCGGTTTTTCATTTCAAGAATTCATCAGATGTGGAGCTGAGTCGTCCTCGAATACGACTGATTAGTGTCCCACTGAGCTATGTCAAGCGCTTTTTGAAAGGTATTTCCCATGCAGTGTGTAAGCCAAACTAAAATAATATTAAATAATTGCATTTTCTTGACTAATTGAGCGAATTCCATGTTGATTGGCTCTACTAAGCATATCTAATTACAAAACAAGCCCGTTGGGCTGTTCACCTGCGGCTTTAAACATTGTTTAAATGCATTTATCAAGATGAGAGGCAGCTTTGTTTTAAGTCAGCTTATTATTGTTATTCTGTGGCGCACACTGCGTATGCGCAATATCCAATTTTGTGCTTTCAAGTCATTGATGTGCAAAACGAAATGCATTATTAATAAGGAATTGCCACAAACATGCATTTAAATTTCATGGCTGCAATTTATAAATGAATTTCCAGCATTGCAAATGGCACTCAATATGCTAGATTTCATTGCGGGCTTGCCAGTTGCTATGAGCGAAATTAAAACAGTGTCCGTGAAGAGCTATTGCAATTGCCCAGGGGCGATGGGAAAAAAGAAAATCTTGTAATTTAATAGGCAATTTGTAGTCGCTTTTGAAATAAAAAGCAATGACAAACACACAAAGGCATCATGTCCAGGCGGGAGTCAATGATATTATTTTACACAAGGCGCAGGCAGAGAAACCTCTAAAGCGAAAACGAAGGCAAATGTTAAATGCAACTGGGTCGAAATATTAGAGGCAAATGCCACGATTTAATGGGCCAATAAATCGATTTGCCTGCCTCCTGCCTGGCGAACAACCCAGCCAGCCCACCAATCGCCAGTGCAGTGTGGGCTAAGTCGCATTTGTGTGGTGTGGTGGTGGTCTTATGACTGTGGTGGATCTGGAACTGAAACTGTGGCTGTGTCTGTAGCAGGAGCTGAGGCTGGAGCTAAAGCTGAAGCGAGCTTATCGGCACGCATGCACGCCAGCTGGCGTCAATTTGGATACGCAGATAAAGCATTTATTGGCCACATAAAACGGGTGAAATTACTTCCCAGGGGCCAGTTCCGTGCAGTCCCGCTTTGTGCCAGAGAACAGATTTCGATTCCGAATTCAAATCAAAATCTGTATTGTTGTCATGTCGTCTACCCCTCTGACCTCCTCTCTCTCTCTCTCTGCTGAGTACAGGGTCTATTGTTGCCGTTCACTCATTGAGCCCCAACAAAATCAATGTTTCCACAAACAGTATTTCATACTATTTCAAAGTTGGTTTCCTTTCTTAGACTGGAAACAAATTAGACAAATTGTCAAACAACATTTTCATAATCCTGAAAGGATGATGGGTTTCCCTGATGCCCCTTCCGGCGGGCATTGTTTGCTCTCAATGAATTTATCAGTTCTACCTCAAATAAAATAGAGTAACAGTTGTTAGTGCAAATTGTTTGTATTTGTTTTATGCATAAAACTTTCTGCCAAGAAAATGTTTTGGAAAACATTGAAAACTGAAATGCACACAGAAGTTTCCTGTGTGCTTTTATACTTGTTTAATAATTGATATAGAAATTATATTTCTTTAATTATATTACGAGCTCGACTTATTGTTATCGTTCAAGAAAGCCCAAATATTTTCAGCGCAGTCCTTGTCAGGGCTCTCCACTTTGATTGTCCTTTACAATTTGTAATTTTGGTCAACTTTGAAAGCACGCTGAGAAAACTTTTGTGTTTTGAAAACGGCAAAAAAGTTAAATTAAATAAATTACAAAATGCTTTGTTCGGGAAAAAGAAGTTAAGCAGAAGACGAGAAGTATAAAAATAAAGAAGGCAAAAATACACAAAAGTTCGGGCTGCCAGCCAGACGAGGACGAGACGTGCAGCAAATGTTTAACAAGGATTCGGTGGCAAATTAAAAGCCACCAACTCTGCCCCCATAAATCATGCGCCGTGCCGTGAAAACAAAGCCTAGACAAAGGAGGTGAAGCACAGAAGGAATGATGGCGCAGCCAGACACCCTGTAAGCGAAGGCTCAGCATTTCGTTCGATTTTGTCCTCACGAAAACCGGGTTTTTATCTGATTTGAACTAGGGCAACACGCCTCCAACTCATAAGGGTAAGCAGTGGGTCGAGACCTATCGGGTTATCTCAGTAGTTTCCTTTTCTGAGTTGGCAACGCAAACAAGCAGAAGGACGAGTAAGAAAACAAAACGGTGACAATTTCCAGCTATACACAAGAGCGACACTACTCCCGATTCAGTTGTTGTTGGTGCTTTAGGGTTGAGTTTCCGGCGTGTTGCACTCGGAACGAGAGCGAAGGCTGACCAAACCGCCGCAGACAAACAATTTAAATTGTGAGGGAGGCCGAAAGCAGGGCACCGAATTGCGTTGAAAGGTCCCGAATGCCCCATTTGGATTGCCGTGCTAAAAAGGCCAGCGAAACACAAACAACCAGCGCAGCGAGGACAACAACAGTAGCAGCAATACCAACACTAGTGCCAGCATCAAGAACAATGGAAAATAAAAATATGTGACGCGAACAGTGGCAGCGAAAACGTTCCGGAAAGCAAACGGAAATTGTGAAATATACAAATGTTCTATAGGTGAAGTACATGGAAACTTCTGACGATGTTGCTGTTCCTTGTGTTTCTCCCTGTCTCCCCCCACATAAGTTATGCCAAGCAGGACATGACTAAACAAAGCAACTCGCACAACAAAAGCCGCTTATATAATTGTGGAGTTTTAATAAAAATATACGGCCCGACCCGGACAACGGTAGCATGTCACATTCTGTGACCTGAGACTGAAATAGCAAACTGAAATTGTAAAAAGAAATAACACAACTGACAAATGTCGATATACTTGTATTGTTCGAACGACTTTTGTTTAACGAAATCGGTTTGGATCGGCATTCTGGGATTTTGATTTCAGCAATTGAAGAGCAAATGAAATTTGGGCAAAAATGTTTTTGAGGCCAAGAGAAGCATGGGATAAATTTGATCAAATTACAGGAAAGAAATTTGCAAAAGACAATTGCCCTGACCTCTCTGGAATTACAATCTCCGCAGATGCATTTGTTTCTGTGGGCAGAGCTCAAACATTGCAAATTCTTCTGTTTCGTGTTGTAATTAAACTGCAGGCATCGGCTGGTAATCACCCTGAGCAGGTGCAGCTGCTGCTGTCAGAAATCGTTGCAGAAAAAATTGGTAAATTGAAAAAGTGAAAAGCTGAAAAACAGGCAAATACAAGTTTAATGCCTCTTGGCACGTGGCCAGGGAAATCCGACCGCAAAAGGAGGCCCCGGCAAAGAGGAATTGTAATTACGAAATTAAAACTGCGACAGCTGCATGATGGACTGTCCAAAATAAATGAATGGATGCTCTGGCATAGACAAATTGATAGGGCGGGCCGTTGCTTATGGCACACAAGCCACCGATCGTCCTTGGGGCATTGGCGGGAGGATCCACTGAGTGCGAGTGTGCGACCATAATGCACTCGTGCTGCCAATGAGCTCCGGCCGACTGTGCGGCAGTGTGGCATTGACGGATGCGGATGCTGGCATTGGCAACAGCAGCAACGTGTCCCGGCCGAGGCCGCACCACAGGCACTGCACTGGCTCTAACCACCAAGCTCCAAGTGGGTCGGCAAGCAGCATTAGGCAAAGACCTTCCCCTTCAGCTGGCAGCAGGCGGCAGGCAGCAAGCGCCAGGAGGCAGATGGCAGGTGGCTGCAGCTGATGGTTGATGCCTCGACCTCTCCTTATTGAAATTTGTTGCATTATGCTGTGGGTCGCCTCTTGTTCAGGATGCTTGGCAACGTCCTTGCACGACGCCACTGCACTTGATTGTCAACAAAATTGTTTTGCAGTAAGCTCTGTCGGCTTCTTGTTGCCGTTGTCGTAGTTAGTTTAGTCCTCTTTCTAAGGTTGCTGTTTGCTGCCTTCTTTAGTTATTTGTTGTTTTTTTTTTTGTTATTTTTTTTTTTGGATTGTGGCACTTCATTTTGAAGTGACTGCAGCTGCCGACTTGCCTCGCACCAGCTGGCTGGCAAAAGGACATGCGGCAGTAATTAAATTTGTATAACTGGAAGGAGTCGAAGCACTTTAAGTTGAGAGCCGCCTTTGGCAGGCAGCGTGCTTGAAATTCAATTTTTGCAAATTAGACAAGCAATGTCACACTGCACTGCACGCCCAGACATGTGTCCCTGTATGGCACAAACAACATGGGAGAAAGCGACGCACACACACACACACGCAAAATACTTGAAGACGGCCATAAAGATAAATGTTTTATGTACGTGAATTGCTTTGAATAAAAGCTCTGTTTGCCTGCTTTATATGCACAAAGAAGCAAACTTACGAACAAACACACAAACAGACGGACAGACAAACGGACGAACAAGAATACGAACACACAGGCGCTGGGTGTGCCTTCCAGCTGCCTCTTTGCTCAGTACCTACGCTCCTTCTGGTGCCCGCATTACTCATACGCCCCCCGTTGCGCGCTGCTGTTGCGCTTCATTTAAGCAAATTCACGTGCACATTTAAGCATAATTGTTTTTTAAATTAAGCCAAATGCAAACAGGTAAGTGAAACGTGCTTTTAGCCAAGCAAAGCGCTGTTAATTTGCGACTAACATTTGAGCAGAGCGAAGTGGAGATTTCAAAGCAATGAATACTTTATACAAGTATGTGCTTATATAGAGATTGTTTTTCACAGTTTACACCATAATTATACCCTTCAAACACTGAAAACGGGCATGCTTACTCTGCACTAAATTATCTTTATCTTATCTCTTTATCTTTCAATTTGTCTGTTTGAACGCAGAGATTTTAGATATTATAAAAACTATATGGACCAAATAGGGCATGTTTTCAGTTTCATCTTGAACGGCTGTTTTATTAAACGAACAAAAGCAACGCTAATGGATTATAACATTTCTCATTCCGATTTGTTAGCAAAGTACCTGACAATTACATCCACATTCTTTCTTAATTGCAATCCAAACTAACTGATAAGTAATCGTTGACAACTTTTCCATAGTTCCAAGCAGCATAGCTTGCAAAATGACTTTGAAGTTGGGACCTGTTTGAATGCAGACTATATTTATTCAAAACAGGACGAGGGGTATCTTACTTTCGGATGCGTTTGACTGTAGTTTTCGTTACTTGTTGAAGCGGATGCAAGCTCAGTTCCTTGCTTACCTCCTGTGCTCAAATTGGCTATTTACTTATCTTCTTTATTTTCATTCACCCCTTCTGTATGCCCTAAGATAAAGTATACTCTGGCATATTGTAGCAGGCATTAAAACAAACATACCCATGCTACATCGAGTTTAATTCGGCAAGTCTGACGTGTGTGAGCGAATGTGTATTGCTTTCATTTATTATGAAAGCGCCAAAGGTATAAGCCACCTGGCCATAAATTCCCTTTAATAACATACTCAAATTTAGATAATATCTGGGTAAAATATACATAAGGATGCACACGTACACTAGCCAACAAAATGTGCCTGGACGTAAAAAGTCCTAAGCAAGCAAAGTGAAATACTAAGCTATTAAATTCAATATGCAATGCCCAAAACACATTATCCATTATCGTATCATGTCATGTTTATTATAATTTTTCATTAACTGATTTCATTAGGAATTCATGCTACAAATCTTGTTGCACAGTGTTATATTGTATGTTGCTTACGGAGCCCCAGCAACAATTCTCAATGGAATTGCAGTGTCTAGTGGTTGGAATATTGTTGAGTTATGAGTTTCAGTAAATCGTCGAGGGCGACACATTCTGTAGACTCTTTTTTATTGTTTTTTGCCAAGCACTTATCTTGCTCCTTTCCCATTCTTTATCACTCACGTTGCCTGCAGCTATGGAAATAAGTGAAAAATGATATAATAAAGTTGTTCAAATGTTTGAACAGACAAAAGAAGCCATCGTCGGCTTCAATAACAGCTTACATATCCATCTACAATATATTGTTTGCAATCTGTTCAGCAGAGACTTAGGATACCAACTTTCGGTTCCTAATTGAAAGTAAAATACTCTGAAGGATTCTTAACAAACGAATATTCAGAAAAGGTAATACGCCCTAGACTTAAGTTTTTTGTACCCATTAAAAAGGTTTAGAAAAGGCTACTCTAATTAACTGCAAATATATGGATAATGGCGAAGCCTACAAAGAATTTCCATACATACATACAAGTATGTATGGTAGGCATCAATAGTCAATTTATTTATGTTGTTTATTTTCATTATTCATATCAGCTTCAATATGCTGTATTGGGATACACATAGACGATTCGCCTTCGATCTAGTCGATCTATTTTAAGTGTAATTGTATTGCAGTAAAAAGGAAAATAAAATGCTAGATTCGGCAAGTTGAAGGTTTTATGCCCTAGCAGGTACTCATGTTATCCGATTTCCATTTAATAGCAATATACGTCGTATGAGATATAATATTATGGCTAACTTTCATTGTCACTGATAGCCTAAGTTGTTTCTAAACTTAAAACAGAAATCCTCCATTTGGCGGAATTTACATGAAAAGTGGTCGCATTTATTTAGGAAACGATCGATATTGTTTTGGATGCAATATCTTGAAACAGAGAAAAAATAGGCCAATAGACTGGATTGCAGCATTACAATAAATCGGTCAGACACGGCTCGTTACAACCCGATTACGGCGTGGAGAAAAAAAGTCTTCTTTGCTAAGTTTCATATAATTTTAAAACTGAGAGATTAATTTTTGTTGCAACAGACGGACACGCAAATAAAAACTTGACCCGTCTGTTTATCCTGATTAAGAATATATAAACTATATAGGTTTGGGGATGTCTCCTAAAATGCTTTGCAAACTTCTGATCAAACAAAAATTTCCGCTGAAAGAGTAGAAAAATATAGAAAAATATTTAAGAAGCTACTGTACGAATTTTATAATTTCTTTGCACCAAAAGTCAATTAATAGGTCAGTAGAAATACTTTGGGGCCTACCAAAATAGATGTTCTTTATTTTTTTATCACTTCAACATATTATAAGAGAGTAGAAAAATTATCGTATTCTTGCGGAATGACGATAATTTTCATTGTACTTTGTATTGAAGTTTTGCTTCAGGTTATGCATTGCATTTAGCGATAATTACTCAAAATGAAATATAACTGTTTTATTATTTGAGTCTATCCCATACCAAAAATCTTTTCTATTTGTGAAGGTAAACTAGCCAACAATATTTCTAATTTTAACTAACTTTATATGCAAGTATTTGAATCCATCTTCGTCCGAAATTTGGTCTGCTTTCTTGCGTCGTTCTCTCTAAGCAATTACGATGTCCGTGTTTGAGGCCTTAATGCACCATTACTTACTCTGACTATTGTTCCTAGTTTCTGTTCCAATACCACCCTTCTCCAACTATATTTTTTTCCCTTGCTCTCGCTCCCCCAGCATATTTAGGGTGTGTCTGTGTGCGTTATTAATGAAGCGTCTGGCAGACTGAGACTGCCGAGTGACTTAGCGGACGTTTCTTGCCATCTCGAAGGATTTTGTGGGGATTTACTTAAATGGAGTGGAGCTCCATTCGCCATTCGCTGTTCGCATTCGCCATTTACCAGCCCTGCAGCTAGTTTATTCGGCCAAGCTTCGGTTTCTGCGCCTTTGCATGACTTCTGTTTTCAATCAGGACTTATGCCAGTCGGCGTATGCACAGCAAGGTAGTTGGACACACACACATACACTAATACTCGTTTCACAGCATTATCCAGCTTTGGTTCTGAATGATTTGGAATTGCTTTGGCGATTGCAATTGGAACGTTGGAAGAAAGCGGGAATTTATTGAACGGCGCTGATGTGCTGCGCATTATTAATATCGATTAGGGGGCGGCACTGCGGTGTGAACTAGGCTGATGTTGGTCCTTCGCACACGATTGAGATACAGCACACACACTTGCTCTGTACCAACATGAGCTGACTTGGCACACTGAGTATTTTCTGCACTCTGATAAAAATAACAAAAGCTGACACATCTCGTCGCATCGTTTTGTTGCTTTCTCACCCGAAACGATGAAAGCACGCCACATTTTTATGCGTCCATTGTTTTTTGGCAACAGAAAACTAACGGATGAAGTGCAGTTCGCCACTGCCTGCACTAATCCTAATGACATGATTGTAATCACTAAGATAAGATAGCAGAAACCAATACCTGTTTTCCATAGCTTCAATAATACATAATACATATAAAAATTTTGTTTTTGAAATGAGGCATTGTGCAAAACAATTTCCCCAATAAGTAACATATTTAAATAATTTATGTCGCTTTTCGAAAAGAATGACTTATTGTGTATAATTCAAACCAGTCTGTATTCGTAGGGAGTAAATTGATTTTTTTGTATGCAAAAGAACGAAATGTTTGTTGCATGCACGCTCATTCACACACTGCTAGCATGGGGCATGGGGCATGGTGCATGCAACGGCAGCCGCCACAGTAGCAGCCGCAGCAGCCACAGAGCTAACCGCCGCCGTAGCAGTCAGCCGGGCTAAGTATGCCACTTTGGCAGGCAAGAAGCAGCTCTTCACCCATTTCTGCTGCGGCAGCACTTGAAGACGCTTCTCGTGATGCTTTGTTAAGAGTTCTAAGGCTTGAGCAGCCAAGTTGGCTCATTGGCAACAATTTTCTTTCGCGAAGGGCCAATGATTTAGTTAAGCTTGGCAAAATATAATCAATAGGCGAAAACTGCGCTGTTGCTTTGCCTTTCTTTTTTGGCCCAGCGAAACGTGGAAGCGTGTTAATATCCTGCTTCCATTCAGTATTCTAAGTCTGCATTTGTCTATTTATTTAGAGGACTGCGAGCGACATGATATGCTGAAAATCCCCGACAAAAGTAGCTGGAATTATTTTCATTTTAAACATCCGAAACATCCGAATAACTGCGACAAACGGTAAGCTGATTATGTAAGGTATACAAAGCACACGGACACACACGCGCTCATACAATCGCATGGTAACAGCAGATGTGTGAATGCTCACGGGCGTGTGGGAGGTAGATAGCATTAAAAAATGGAGCAGGCTGACGCCATTTTGTTTTGCAACTTTTCAACAGCTCTTTTTCAACTGTTTTTATTAGTGATTTCCGTTGAAAACAAGCTAAATTATGCGTATTCCTTTTTTGGCATCCTGTGAGCCGAGTTCACCTGGCATAAACTTCTGGCTTGCAAGAGATTCTCTTAATCCACATGAACCCAAACTTCTGACTTGATTTCACGTGCAATGAGCACCTGCTCTTAGTCCTGATATTAAAGACAGATTTTAAGAGGAGATTTTAATGCCAGTTTGTCAATGAAATAAGAAATTAAAGTGTAAATTACATATATATTTATATCACACTGTGCTTGAGTCAAGTTGTTCCTTATGTACCATAAATAGATCTTGTCTATTTTTATTAGCGTGGACTTCTGCATTTCAATCAGATCGATCATGTTCATATTATATGTACGTTTTTCTAATTGGTATTGCCTTTTTTGAAGAACATGTGTTATTCCTGCGAACTGTCAACTGCAATCACTATGGATATTCATATATTCACATTTGTATTCGTACATATCGCAGTTGCATGCGATCGAATATAAAGTGCATTGTTTGCACTACGCATTGCCAAAATGCGAATATCCTCGATGTAAATCAGTGCAGAACGCACTCAGCTACAAGTTGATAGGGTATGAGGTCCTTGCTCCAGAAACAATATTCGGAAAATGTACAAAAAACAAAGAAGTCCTTCGAGCGGACCACTTGGCTATTCCCGAGCATGAGAAACTGATACTGGGTCAGACACGTCGAGTCAATTGAATAATGCAAATGCACGTGCATATGGTCGGGCCTGAAAATGCAAGCAGGCCAATTCAGTATCGATTAAATCGTTTCGAGGCTCGAATTGCAAATGCTAAATTTTCACAAGGCCCATCCGACAAAAGCGACACGGGACCGTAATCAGAGTGCATCGCCATCGGACCGATACGAGAGAAGCAGCTCAATGAATGACACAAAAGGCACATTAGCGATAAATACAAAAACAAAAGAACGATAATTGGAAAACAATTATGATGCCCAGTGTATTTGTGGCCTTTGTTTGCGGCTCACAGTACATGATAAATGTAATTGTTATTGTCGCACTTAGAAGGCCAAAGAACGTCGTGAACACACCAAATACCTACGCCAAATGCCACATGCCGCTTGCCATGTATTGTATACCAAATACCAAGTATCAAGGCACAGGAGTCCGGGCTGAAACTTAATCGAAAGTTCGATTGTCAACAGCTCAACAAATCAATCATACGCAGCGTGGTGCGTGCTATGTGCGTGCCTCGACGGCAGCTAATGTTTGAGCATGGGGCGTGTTGTCAGTTCATATGTGTGCGGTTTGTCGCATACACACACACACAGCCCGTACGCATGTGACACCTACCCTCATAAAATATACATACATCGCTTATTACTCCAGAAGAGCAATAATGTTATCCCTCGGCTAGTCGAAACATGCGTTTCCAGCATAATCATTGAGGAATTATTTAAATTCACACGAACTATGTACTGTTCTCCGAAGTAAGCAGGCTTACAGCACCTGCAACCGCAGCTCGACAGCGGGAGCAACGTAGCGCGACTCAGAGGTGAATACAAGTTCGGCAAAGTTTCGTAAACTTCATCAATTTAAATGAGTTTGCAATTGGAAGTCAACTGAAACTGAAGCCGACGATGCATGCAAATTAACTAAGGTCGAACAAGTTAGGTCGCCTTCAGTGCCAAGTTTGAGAAAAAAGCAAATGATGAGGAAGCGGGACCAAGACACTATAAGTTTGATTGCAGGGTAAGGTAAATTGAAATAGGTCGTGCACATTTATACCCATAGTGCATGAGGAGAGTCCAAAACGGCAGACTAACTCTGTGTAGATGTTAAAACAGGCTGAAGGAGAATTGGTGAACATAAACTCTTGGTCAATTGCAGTTATTTCATCCAATTAAATAAGTTTGTTGTGGTCTTGAGGCTACTTTACTCATTCAGACAGTTGATTGATCAATCAGTTCGTTTTCCAATTAGGCTTTGATTAAGAAATCCATTAGAAAGTTGAGATTCAGTGATTCAGTTGATTGGTAGACCAATTAGTCAGTAGTCAATCCATCAAATACGTTCATTACTCAGTTGTCATCAATATGAATTAATCAATCATCTTCTTCATTAAGTTCATCAGTCTGTTCACAAATATTCACCATCATTAATCAGTCATTGGCTAGCGTCTGTCTCTCAGCAATCAGTGATCAATCAGTGAATGGTAAGTTCCTCATCACTAATCACCCTGTCTTTGATCACTTTACATCAGCCAGTCAACAGTCAGTCAGTCAATCATTCAGTGAATCAATCAATCAATTAGAAAGTAAGTCTAATAGTTACTCTTTCATTCGCGAAACACTCACTTATTTAGTCATTCCATCAGTTAGTCAATCAACGAATCAATCAGATAGTGAATTAATCAATCACTTTATGTGTTTTATTTATTATTATATCATATACACTCACCTAAGATTCTCGATGCGTGGCCTACGGCACTGCGGCCGATTGCGGCGATGGCTGCGATCCTTTTTACATCGGCAATCGCAGTGCATGATGCACAGGGCGATGGATGAGATGACCGTTATCACAAAAGGCACCACAAAAAAATGAATTATCATGGAGACCTGGTCGTCGTGGTTGTAGGAGGTGAGTACGACGGTCTTGTTTTTGCGCGAATAGAAACACGGATAGATGGCGCCCTCGACGCCGTAGTACAGATTGAAGTCTTTACACGTCACTGTGGGCGGATACCCGCAGCCCTTAATGTTGACCAGCAGCGTGGCCTCGTTGGACTGCTCCCAGTTCTCAGTGTAGTTGCTATAGTCGGTCATGTTCTCCGGTATGGTTATGTTCGCCTCAATAAACGTCACATAGATGTGCACACAGCGATACAGATCGGAGGTGCAGCCCTCGCGACACGAGCTCCACGAGCAGTTGAATATGCCAACGAGATCCTCGCGTCGCGTCGTCGTGCACAGCGTCGGATGCTCCACAAAATCGTGACTGAGCGTCGATATCGCCGGGTCTACGTACAGCGGCACCAGGAACAGCAGCGACGCCCCGGCTGTCACCGAGAAGAAGGCGAGTGTTGAGGTGCCATAGAAACGCGCACGTTCCCGCCACGAACGAAAGCGCCGATTGCCATTTTTCTTTTTTGGAGCCAGTTCTCGGATTTTACGTAACCGTAGCTCTTGTTGTTGCTGCTCGAGTAGTAATTCCGAACTGCCACTCCTCATATTATTGTCGGTGCACACAGGGCGCTGATGTTGCTGCTGATTGTTGCTGCTGCCACTGCTGCTGCCACTGCTGCTGCTGCTGCTGCTGCTGCTGCTGCTGTTGCTGCTGCCACTGCTACTGCTGTTGTTGCTGCTGTTCTCGTTGTTGTTATTATTCTAGTAACCGTCCTTGTTGTTGCCTTGCCTTCGCTATTCTTACCCGCGACGACGTCGGCGTCGCAGCAGCAGCTGCAGCGCAGTCACCACCCGCGCCAGCCACCAAAGCCTGCGGCTGGGCCCGAGAGTTGCTCTGGGGTAGACGTTGTCGCTGCAAGTTTTCAGTTTCGAGAGAAGAACAGAGAGACTGAGTGAGTGTGAGTGAGGAGAGCGCTAGACAAAGCTGCTCGCTTGCAGCTCACGTCAAAGTCGAAGTTGACGCAGACGTCGACGTTGCGTTGGCAGCGTTGGCAGGCGTTGCTCTGCTGCTGCTGCTGCTGCTGCTGTTGCTGCTGCCGCCTACCGCAACATGCAGCACGACCACGAGCACGAGCTTCGGACGCGGCACGAGATTCGGACGCAATTGAGGTTATGTACACGCGCGCCGACGCAGTAGGAGACCGGATAAACAGCTGTTCGAGCAACCACTGCTCACACCCCCCTCGAGGCACACGAGGGAGAGGAAGCACGCGAGTGGGATTGCCTCTCAGGCTGGGCGAACGAAGCGAGCAGGTAGGGCTGTGAGCGAGACAAAGACAGCACGAAGCAGACTAAACAGAGTATGAGACAGAATACGAGTACGAGCAGAGGAGAGAGAGAGAGAGAGCGAGAGCGAGACAGAGTGAGCGACAGAATGACAGTGTCAGTCAGACGGCGAGAGGAAGACGCTCGCCAGCGTCTTCATTTGTGTTGAATGAGGCGATTTTGGATTATAGTTTCTTCTTAACTCTCCGCGTGGGCAACACTAGAACTCGCATTATATTGTCCACCCGCGCCTTGATGTTTAGCTCTCCAATGTTGCCGCTGTTGTTTTTGTTGGCCTTATCACTGAAAGAATGCAAGAACAACAAAGGGAACATTAGCAACGAGCGGGGCAGCAGTTATCGCAGCTTGCGGCTTGCGTGGGCGCCGCATTTTACAGCTGTTGATGTAGGTTAGTTTGACGAGAGAGCCGAGAGAGCCTTGGGCCGAGAGCGCAGCGTGCACAGCCTGACTGAGAGCGAATGCCAGCGGCGACGCAGATGCCAACGTCGACGCAGATGCCAACGACGACGTCTGCGTCGGCGTCGGCGGCAAAGCCAGCTTCAGACTGTGACTTTCTATAGTGTGTCGCCCTAGTGACTGTGTAATCTTTTTGTGGGTGGAATTATTTATGCTACACATTTTGTGCGGCGTGCACTATGTTGTTGCCATAGCTCTTGTTGTTGTTGTTGCTGTTATTGTTGTTTGTTGTTGGTACGGTTGTTATTGTTGCTGTTGTTGCCTTGCCATTTTATTATTTTTCAATTTATTTGCATTTTCCTACACGCAGCTAGGTCTAAACAAAAAAAAAGAGAGATAAACTAAACGAAAGAAAGGAGATGTGCATGATTTATTATGATGTTGCGACTCCTTCTATCTGTTCGAATCGAACGAATCACCCACACACAGCATTCACACAGCACTCCCAATGAAATTGTATAGAAGATAAAAGCCACAGAAAATCTTCTCCCTAGATGTTCCAGAAGTTGAAACTTAAAGCACCAAATTGTTGTTGTGAAACTTCTTAAAGGCTTCAAATAAATGGCTTATATGGAACACGATTTCGGGGAACTATGCATAGAATCTTGAAGTTTCTACCATATTCAAATTTAAAACAATGAGTACGTCTATCTTCATATGTGAGCTGTGTATTTTCGATCCACGCTATATGCATGCTATATAGAAACAAACTGCAGAATGTGTATGAATAATATAAATGCATACATATGTACAAATATATATTCCGCGTATTCCGCTGTCCACATGACACCCATTAGCTGGCTATATGTATTGTATATTCTCTTCGAGCACTCCTCTTGTTATTGTAACTTTGCGTGACTCTAAACGCTGGTCATTTTCAACATTAGCAGAACTGGGCTTCTTGTTGTTGTTCTTCTTTTTTGCCATAGCGGGAGTTGAACGCATTTCACATTTTTTGAGTACACACACCCTCGCACAGAGACACGCACACACAACACTTGGCGGCCGTGCACGTGTCTGCATGTGTGTGTGTCTGTGTCTATGTATTTCGGATGATTTCATTCACATAGAATTCGGTTTGCAGCCTGCTGGCGTTGTTGTTCTTTTTTTGGTTAACGTGAAGCCCGTCACACGGCGTATGAGTAATGTCATGACACAGCACGTCGGTAATGTCATGTGCACCTCCTCCTGGCACACTTGCAATTCCGATTTGAGATTCGGTAATCACTTTTTCTCTAGCTAACAACACGGAGGGAATTTTGTAGACGAACAACAAGATTGGCGGAGGCTTTAAGATGTTGCAAAATCCCACCTAGTGCGGCGGTCGCTTGCTTAGGTAAGTGTATGGTATGGTATGAGTTGTTCACATTTTAGAACAACTGCGTGCCGCCCACGCCACGCCTTTTGGCACCGCGACTCGCGTCCGCGGGCAAAAGAAAAAGCAGGAATTGCCAGCGGAGGCGAGTGGGCAAAAGAAAGCACTCAGCGCAAGTATCTAACTAACTTTTGACAGTTGAAATGGAGCTGCCCCGCATATCCTTGGCCCACGGAGAGTTTGTTGCTGCTGTTGTTGCTGCTCTCGCTGTTGTTGCTGTTCTTGCTGTTGATACTGCTGCTGTTGTTCTTGTCCTTGTAGTTGTAATTTCACTACTTTTTTGCACAATACACCGCCGATTACAGCATAAATTTGCCACAGAACGGGAATTTGCTGCCTTTTCTGGCTCTCTACTGACGGGCACACACACAAAGACACAGGCACTGGCAGAGACACAAACACAGGCACAGGCACAACACACACTGTGGATGAAGACGAGAAGCGCGCACGCTGGGGCCCTGACGTGCCTCTCGGAGTGTTTGTCCAAAACTGACACGACGACACGACTCAGCACAGGACACTCCGCAGCTTTTGTGCGTTTGTACCCGTGTGTGTGTGTGTGTGTGTGTGTCTATGCCTGTGTTGTTCTCGTTCGTGAGTGTGTAGGTGACGTCGGCTTTGCGTGGACGACGCGAACAGCGCTGGCGACGCCAACGCCAGCAGCGATGATTTCTAGCAGAGCAGAGCAGAGCAAGCAGTTGAAGGATTCGCAGATGCGCAGTGCGAACGAGAGAGAGACAGGTGACTCGTCGGTCGCATAGTTGCACTGCTTGCCAAGCAGCATTCGGGTTCCTTGAAGTATTAAGTATACGACAGAAGAGACCTAAAAGAGACACAAATTCACAATAAAATTGAATATTTGAAAAACTTGAAAACAATAAAAGATAATACACGTATATTCATAAAAATAATACAAATAATATAACATGGTTTTAATAAATGCGGCATTAAGATGTACCTGAATGATGAGTGCGATAGGCAAGAGTTGACGTCGCACTGCTTGCCCGCCAAATTCACAGCTGACAACAACCAAAGCAAGCAGTGTAGTAATTATGCTGATTGTAAGCATTTGTATTGCCAATCAAGGCTTGGTTCCGATGTTGTTTTGACCGATGCATAGATTATTTATTGCAATTTATTATGCCTTTGCAGATGGCCAGAAGTTATATATTCAGAATCCGAAGTACATCCGTCAGGCTTTAAGTTCCATAAATGAAATATATATATACGAATATAAATTTCACTGTAAAAGGACAGAAGCGGCCGAATCGGATCCATTGTCGTATTACTTTCATAGCGCCTATTAACCGATAATGTAATCGAATTTTCTTCATTGTCATTTTTCTTTGTATTGTAGATATTTTGATAATTTATTTTATTAAAATCAAACTTGTTAGCAAGGGCTTATCAAAGCATTGAAAAACATGATCACTGATTCGGCAATGCAAAAGTGTCAATGAAAATCGAACCAGGCCTCGTGAACAAATATAAATATCGTTTTTAGAAACGAATTTTTTTCATTGTCATTTTTCTTTGTATTGTAGATATTATGATTATTTATATTATTAAAATCAAACTTGTTAACAAGGGCTTATCAAAGCTTTGAAAAAACATGATCGAAATAAAGTAAATAAATATAAAATAAAGGAAAAAGGACGTAATAGTAAGCATCAACAGAATAACCGATATAGCCTCTGCGTCTGTCGGTATGTCTGTCTGTTGCAAAGCAAACTAGTCTCTCTGTTTTAAAGCTTTCTCAATGAAAATTGCCACACTTAATTTTTATTGCTCCACGCTGTATGAAAGTTGAAACGAGCCGAATGGAATCAATATATCGTGTAGCTGTCATAAAAACTATTGGGCAAATTTAAGTTATATGTTAGGATATTGCATCAAAACATAATACAACAGATTTATCATACATACACTATTCCTATTATATTACAATTTCATCAAAATCTGACAACTATAGCATTTGGATGCCAAAGGAACAATCGTCTAAAATTAATGTTTTTGTATGAAGGTTAGTTTTGATTTTAGAAATAACATAACTTATCAATGTCAATGACACATAATTTTGAATGTACACAATACCTTTCAATACTGGACAATATATAAGTAAGTATTGGAACGATCGAAGGATATAAAAACCTGCAAGGGTATAGCACCTTCGGCACACCAAAGATAGCTTTCGCTTTTGTTTTCATACCCGCTACCCCAATAAGTACATATATTCTTAATAAACATCAACAGAAAGGCAATATAGACATGTCCGTCTATCTATCTGTCTATCCAGAGATCGGAGATCTAGGACTCTATAAGCGCTAGGACTGCTAAAAAAATCTTTTAAAATTTCTTAATCCTGCGGGTACATCAAGTTTATTTCAGATTTTAACCACGCCCTCTTCCACTCTATAAAAACCGAATCCCAATGAAATTTTTATTGAAAAAACTCCTCGCATAGCAGCCATGAGCCGAAATAAAGTTTTCTTATATTTTGAAATAACCAACCTTATTTTCATTAAATCAAAATCGGACATCTTTATACTACAGCTTTCATATGAAATTTGTGGGATATAGCTATCAGACTTCGAATCAATAGAAGAGCTATACCTATTACGTAAGAAAAGATATAGCAGTAAGCAGAAGAAAAATGAAATGAAAACTAGTGATAGATGTAAAACATAACCTAGCTAAGGCAGGTAGGCCTGACATACATACAGGATATTGAGGAAGCAGACGTTCTAGCGAATACAGATCTCATGTATTTTTTAATGTGCTCAGAAACACAATCAAAGAGTAGCTGAGGAATATGGGATAATGATCCGTTAAATTGACTGAATCCGAACACCAGATCAACGGCAATCTAAAGTTGAAGCGAATACGAGTAGTTAAGCAAACCAAGAACTCCTTACGCATTTTATCGGGTGTTTTTGGGATGGACCCTCAGCAACCTAGTGAGCAAAGTGTCACTGAAAATTTTCAATACTGTGGATTGAGAAACCGTACAACATATGTATTTACAGTATGCGCGGCACTTGACACTAAAAAAGACATTGATCTGTTTATATGAAAAGGAGAACCCTCATTTCAGCTGATTGTTTCTATGGCAGCTAAATGTTAGGATGGTCAAAATTTCAAAATCATGACATATAGTTATACGGCACATTAGTCCGATTCGGTAGCGTGCAGCAATAGGAAGCATGTGTGCAAAGTCACATCAAGATGCTCGAAAAGACTAGTTTTCGTTGCAACAGAAGGCGGGTAGCCGGACGGACGAACAGGAAAAACAAATGAATAGACGGACAAAGCTAGATCGACTACACTGGTGATGCTGATTTAGAAAATATATACTTCATGTTAATATACCCTCTGCAAGGGTATACATAAAATAAGCCGCCGGTTGGTTTTTTTTCTCAGCTTCCACAAGATAGATAAAAGACGAGTAAGAAATACATGTAGATATGTCATATCTCCTCTGATCGTTAATAATAGTTATAATAGTTATATAACAGTGCAGCATTGAATTTAAATATGTTAAATACTGTCTAATATTGTTTGGTGCTGCTAAATTAGGTTATTTCAAAATTCAATCATCTTAAAAATAACACTCCGATAGTTTGTATGCAGCTTTGTGGGATTGGCATACCCTTTCCGGCACGACCCGGCTTATTTACAGCGTGCAGCAATAGGAAGCATGTTTGATAAATTTCATCCTTCCAAACTGAGAGACTAGTTTGCCTACATACAGGGCTTGTTCCTCTGTTGTACGTTGACCGATTACATTATGAGGAAAATGGGCTACACTTTAAGCATTAAATATTGGCTCATTGGAAAGTGAGGAATTTAAAATACCACTTCAAAATTGAACGCAATGCCAAGTTTTGTTAACTTTGAGACGCTGACTTTAACGGCTGATATTTTGACATTTGACTGTTAAGTTAACATTTGCACGGTGTTAGGTGATTTCTTTGACGTGGATTGGTTGTTAACCTACAATCTTTTGGATTTAGTTATCCGATCTGTCCGTAAGTTTAAAATTTATCTATGTATCTATGTATACAAACTGTATTGAACATAATATGTGCACGGATATATTTTAAATAGATTAACAGTGCCAAAAACTCAATACATCCACAGTGGTCTAGAATGAAAACAGAATTAAGCAGTATGCACGTACAGATCTGTTTTAAATTTCGATTTTATTTGAATGATTTTGATAATCTAAAGCCACCTTAACTTATTTATTTTTGAGTTAAAAGAAGACTCAGGATAAGAAATATTTTAAATTAACTTCGAAAGTAAATTCAGTCAAAGATCTCAAATTAAAGAAACTCAAAAATCGAAATAGAAAACAGAAATAGTTATTCAATTAAAATACCTCATTCACATACACGGTCTGATAATTACAAAAAATTCGTCATGGAAATATGTGAAAATTAAAAATGACTTATTTATTATATAAACGCATTTCGTCGTTCTGGGCGAGAATTAGCACTAAAACGACAAGTAAATGCTCACTTCAAGTATTGTAGATAACTGCAAATGACCATATAAAAATGTTGATAATGCTGTTGTGTGTCCAAGCTGAGAATGTATAAGTGTGTGTAATGTGAGTTTAAATGTTATCACATATATATAAATATATATTAAATAATCGGGTAAAGGTTAAATAGCTGCCTACATCTTCGATTTTGTTTAAATTTTTTTCACTGATAGGGCTATATTTATCAAGATTTTAGGTGAAAATTAATTATTATTAATTATTATTATGATAATTATCATCAATGATTAAATGACAGTTATTTGTTATTTAAAGTTAAGTGCAAATTTACTGTGTAACTGCAGTTTACCATTCTATCACAAGATGCCTTTAGGATAAGTCTCTTCTGATTCCGCGAGGGCAAAATTAAAAAGAAAAGGGTATGTCTATTATGTTGGTTAAAATGTGAGTAACCGGTAGAGAGAAACATTTGAGATTCATTAAGCTTATGTACATATTACGTATATATTTATTATATATTTAAGGGTTTTGGCGACCTTTGTTTTCTCATCTCATTGTAGCTGGCTCGAGGTCAAAGTTCATTTGAATAAAAATAAAAAGAATTTGTTTTTATTTTATTTCTTTCTCCGATATATTTTGGTTAGACTACGCTAGCCGTCTTCAGGAATTTATTTTACACGTCTGCTCTTGCGGGCGCGGAGTTTCTTTATAATATTTACATTTTGCTGATAGTGTGGAAGCTTAATTAGTACACTCGATGTTTTTAGCACTTTCTCTATATAAGTATCGATATATTAGTGTGACCGTCTACCAGCCTACTACAATAGTGAAAACAGAAAAAGCTTCATAAGTTCGCACAGATTAACCAAGAATTGCTTACAATACTCATTGTACGGACGTCTATAGATATATCCACTTCGACTATTTTATTTATTTAATTTTATTTTTTTTAATTACTTACTTTTAGAATGAATGCGTCTGTATATATACTTGTAACTATCATTTGGTTGGTAGTCCCGGCGATCTCAGTGCGATTTGACTGCGGATGCGACATAAAACAGCAAGGATCCTCAGTTTTAGCCAACTGCTCAAACCGTAAAGAGATTGATTATCCATGTCTATCGAATTACCGTACGACAAAATTACATTTGATGGATAATAACTTGACGGTAGAGGTGGAAATAAATCTATGTTCACTGAATCGATTTATTTTCCAAAAATTCAAGAAAAAATCGATTTAAATCGATTAAAATCGAAAATTTGAAATTCAAGGAAAAAAACAGTTTTTTGATAAATAAGAGCGAAAAAAACGTTTTTTTGGTTTGAAATTAAAAAAACAACATAATGAAGAGTCTTCTATATTGTTATAAAACAATAAAACAACTCTAATTATTTAAAAACAAAGGCATGTCCGTCCCACGATTCCAAAAACCTATAATTTTGTACCACCATTAGACTTGTTTAGTGATTTAGTAGTATCAATTTAGTATGTTGCATTCTGCGAGTCGGCTGTGTTCTATCCGAGTTTCGATAGACATATATCGATGAACACAGCTGCCCTGGCACGCATAACATCTGCTAATGGAGCAAGCAGCGCGAACCCAGGCAGGGCTGCGGATCGGCACCATCTGTTAACAGCCAGATCAGTCGCCGACCCGTGGTTCCCGTTCGAGAGAGCGCCGTTTAACCGTTGGCAGATGCCCGAATGCCCAGGCCAATGCGACCACCTGCAACTCTTTTCAAACGGCAGTTAAAATAAAGCAAACGGTCGGTGCAGTTAACTCTGCAAGAATAAGTGCGTGGTTAAATTTTTGGTTATGTAATTTATTTAATAAATTGTAATTTTGTGCGTGTGCAGACGCAGCTTTCCTTGGACCACGGACTCATCCGAAGACGTACCTGCCCGGTGAGTCTGTTCCTCGCGGGGATCCGCTAAGGCACACTTGCACCAGCAAAAAATCCGCGAGTCTGCAGCTGCGACAACATCGGCAGCGGCAGAGATCTGCCTTTTGAGTCCCATCTCCGCGGCCTGCAGGCCACATCTTGCCTGCAGGCCCAGTATTTTCCATCCGGAGCCGATTCGCCATTCAGGCCTATTCACCAGCCAGGCCTAGTATCCATCAGGCCAAAATCGACGTGACCTGAAATATAGAAAATGTCCCATTAGCTTTAAATTTCCATTATTGTCATTAGTGTAGGGCTGGAGGAAGAACCCCTACCCTAGTGCTTTTGAGCTAGTCGGCACGGCCCTATCGACCAAAAAGCAGTCCGTAACAAGTACTAGATTCTAATTTTCGATGCATCGGAACAAATGAAAAGCATCGATTAATCTATTCGAGAATCGATTTAACTTCCAGCAAAAACACTCAATTTTTTCTAGATGCACTGCGATCACTAGTTTTAATAGGCAAAAAACTAGTTTTAATAGAAAAAACAATACGGAGAACAGGTAAGAATATTGATAAGTTATAAAAGAAAATAAAGATGAAATGAAAAACCATTAATACGCTTAAGTTCACTTAACTTGAATTAAAAGGAGGCTTCAATCGAGCATTACTTGCCGGAGTTACACACTCGCTCACTAACGCAAACTTTTTCCCGAAATATATACATATATATATATGTCGCAGCATTGGTAGCATTATATGAATTTAGTACAGCAACATGAATATTGTATGTGTCAAAATTGTAATAAAGAAGAATAGAGAAAAAACAGAACAACCGTCAATGTTGTCTTGTGTTCTTTATATCACCGAGAGTCGGTAAGACTGTAAATGCAATGACGTCAATTGTCTGTATACAAAATCATAGCGAACAAGGTTTTTCTTTAATAACGTCTGTGTTTCTTGTCCGATCGGATTGAAATTTTGACGTTGTGTTGATATTTTAATAAGCTAAGAATGGTCTTACTCAGCATGTTGTATCTTGTATATGTCGCTTATAAATCAACTGAAAAGATTAAATTATTTATTTGCAGGAACGGTGGGCGTGGCACTCAACATTTGAAATAAAAATCATCTGCACCAGGTAAATATAATATATGAGATCTATGTGGTCATCTGGACAGCCAGACAGACAGACATGGCTTAATCGACTCAGCAAGTGATCCTGAGCAAGAATATGTATACTTTGTGGGGTCTCCCACGCCTCCTTCTTCCTGTTACAAACATTTGCACAAAATGGATAGTATACCCTCTTAGACCATTTCAAACGTCGAAGAGTATTAAAAACAAATGCACCTAACGAGATATAAGAAATAATAAAATAATATTAGAATATTCACGAACTCATTATATAATATCCTATCCTGAAACATAGATACAAATGTATCTGAACATCATGTTGTCAAACAAAGTGTTAAAATTGAAACAGAACATTTTCAGATTAAGCGATTAAGCCTTATATTTCGTAAATATCTATTTTTATCAGATACTTTGCTGTATGTCAGTGATCCCTAGCTACCCAATATACTCGAATACACATATGGTTTGAGGCCAATCTCCTTTTGTAATATACTTATACCGTCCCGAATTATACGAACCGACTCAACCACTCAGTTTACCTGTAATAATGTTTAATAAAGCTAACTTTTTCTCAGCCCTCCCAGATTTTCTTGCATTTATTATATTATAATTTATTATTGTACAATGTCTAATGCTATAATTCACATATCACAGACAGTTAAGAACATTACAAAAACGTTTTTGACAACTTTCATTAACAATTTAAATTAGATATTTTCGTAAAAATGCATTAATTTTTTTTATTATCACAAAGTTTGCTTATACGTAAAATTATGAGCTAGCTACGCATAAGCATTGGCTACTATGGCCTTGGGCTTGTCATCATCAACAATAGGAGCAGAAGCCTTGATTTACCAGAACTGCGTTGAATGTTTGTAAAAATGCCATTTTGCCTTGCGGTGCCTTAACTGAAAAGCAAATTCTAGGTTTCTTTTATAGTCTGGTAAACTTCTATCATTAAGTCTAACGTCCTTATCCAATCGTAGAACTATGGTTGGTGTAGCCGGTTACAACATCTGCATCGTCCTTTTACAATTGAAAGTTATATGTTTGCGGTGGTGCTTCTCAGCCCGTTGAATAACATTATTATCGTTATGATCTCCTTAGGGTTTTCTGCAATATTCTAAGTCCTGTTCATCGGATGTTCGATAAATTGGGGTTGAATCGGTAAACTTTTTTTTATCTAATATCAAATGGTGAATAAAACATATTTGAAAGTTATTACTTAAATAATTAAAATATTGTATCATTATCAAACTACAGTGATATAAAGCTCCAATTGATTTAATCAGTCAACATTTAATTTTGATGATGTAAACTGTTCTGAGTCCTGTGTATTCATTCATGTGGTCGGTATCCTGGGCGGTTTATTTTCCATTCCGACCTATATTTTCGTAAAAGTTATGTGACTGTATGATACATTCTAATCTTTAGTAGACGTAATAAATATAACTCTTCCACCCTTAGACGTTGTGCACATCCTTTTTATTTATTTCTGTGTTTATTGTTATCTTGGTTTGAAATTTAGAGGAGATTTAGATGCAGATATTTCTTATATTATGTGTCAAATCTAGAAAGTAGTTTTTTTTAACACTTCACATTTAAATCGAATTGAAAATATAATGGGAAGAGTCGTGACATTCCGAATTTGAAAAAAAATTCATCTGCAGTTTACAGCAACTTTCATGCCAAACTTTAGTCTCTAGTTCTTATAATAACTGAGTTCTTGACTTCCAAACAGGCGGACAGACAGAAGTGGAACTACGGGACCACCAAAAATATTCGATCAGCTAATTTCATGATCAATTTAGTTCCGTCACTATAATTTTAACAACATTCAATCATGTCTTAAACAGTAGTAACAGATCGTTAGACTTATGCTTTGTCTCCGATCCATCTAGAGTGAGTCTAAACAAGACACAACCACTTTCTCTTCCTGAAGATCCTTACCATCCCAGTCTTGAAGTTACTTTTGATTTTGGTGCATGTATGGATAAACATGAAAAACTGTGTAATCGTGTACGCTGCTTTAGAAAAGCAGATTTTAACTTATTGAATGGGATGATTTCCCAATTTGATTGGTCGGAAATGTATTTGTCTACTGATATTTTAGTAGCGAACAATATTTTTTATAACACAATTAAATACTTTTTAGATATTTGTGTTCCGTATTCCGTATTATTTCCTGGAGTAAGCCGCCATAATTTACAAGAGAGTTGTCACGGTTAAAAAATAGAGTTGTCTCGCTCGCACTCATTGAATAAGACTTGCACATGCGAACGTTCAGGAATCAGCGAAGGAAATTTAAGCTAAAACAAAAAAATGCCAATGATCGTGGAGCTCAAGGTGGACGAGTTAAGAGTCCTTCTACGAGCAAGAAATTTGGCAAGCTCAGGTTCCCGAGCTGAGCTATGGCAGTGGCTCATGGAGCATGAACAATCGGAAGAGATAGAGATGCCAACGGTTGGGCTCTCCAGTCAACAAGAAGAAGCGATGACGTCACAGGCAGCGGCAATTTCACAATTTCAATTTCACAATTGAAAAACATGATGGCGCAGTTGGTGAGCATGCAGACGCAGAACACAGCCGTTACGGGTCAAGCTAATCAACCAATAAATAACACGGTGGTGGACACGGAAGTCACAAGCAATGAGCGAAGCTGCGTTGGATTGGCTACCAACAACAACATGAGGCAAGCATCAGTCAAGGAAATTGCAAACACTTTGCCAGAGTTCGATCCCAGCAATGATAACGCTATCTCAGTAGATCAGTTCGTCGATCGCGTCAACAAGGTGATTGATGCTTACCTATGGGATGAAAAGTTTTTAATGCTCGCTATCTACTCACGGCTTAAGGGTCCAGCCAAAATGTGGTTAGATTCCTCGCCTATTCTTCACACCACATGGAACAACTTTGCAAATGCTCTTCGAGACGAATTTGGAGCAAACCCTGATGAAGCTGAGGTACACTTCAGTAACAAGAAGACCGAAAGAGACAGTAAAGGAATACTGTTTCCGAATGTCTGCCCTTGGCGTGCAATATAAGCTCAGCGAAGCAGCAGTTATCCGATACGTACGAGCAGGTCTTCAGCATCGTGAGCTGCAAAACAGCTCTCTGCTCTCTGCCTTTTGCGCGCGCTAATTTCTTTTTCTTGCGCACATACCTCTTTTTCTTGTTTTTGTTTTGTTTTCTTTGCGGCTGTTTTTATTTGTTACAGTAGGTGTCCCCTATAATGAACGCATTGATTTGTTTTAAAAAAAATCCTGCCTTAATATGACGGCTGCCCAGCCAAGCATTTCTTGTTGGCTAAGTAATACCGTAGTACACGCGAAGTGTGCCGGTTTTTCTGCCCGACGGCTGATGCCGTAGCCAAGCGCACTGGGTTGCGTAATTGCTGCGATATGTGTAGGGAAGTGGAGGGCGAAATTTGTTCGTTTATGCGGCAAACAAAGATAGGATTTAGGGAACTGCTTGGAAGTTTTCGCACACTATCCGACCAGTTCTCAGCGCAACGAATCCCCAAAGCGAAAAAAATCCACCCACATAGAGGAGCCTATTATCGCCACCCAGCTCCCTATAATTGACCAGCCAGGTACGCCAATGACACAGCCCTTAATGTCGTTCACCAATCCCCCGATGGTAACGAGATCAGCGGCTAAATCAATTTCGATTCCCGAAAATGTCATTGAGTGTTTGCAACCAGTGACGCCAAAATGTTCCGTTATGTCCGCTGTGGTCTCGTTGCCCGTGCCACACAAAATAGTGTTACCTAAGGCGTGTTCAAGTTCTTGTTTACCAGAATAGAACCTCTGCTCTGGAAATATACCTGAGGCGCATAAAAAGATTATAGATGTTCCACAAAAGAAACAGATTTTTGTTACTAGGCTTGCTCCTGACCTCACATCAAATGATGTTAAAGCTTATATTCAAGCTAAAACTCAAGCCGTCGATATAAAAGTGGAAAAATTTAAGTTTTGTTATGAGAGGGACATATCATCCTTCAAAATAAGTGCCCCAAACGAACTCTTAGGCATTAACTAACAAGCTTCCTAACTCCTTCATATCAAAATGTTAGAGGTCTCTGTACTAAACATTCAACTTTATAGTAAAACAGTCTTGCTTTTTCTTCTCAAATTGTTGTGTTTACTGAGCCGGAGATCCTGAACTCCGAAGTCTTTCCAAATAAGTACACAACCTACAGATGTGATCAACCTGACCGACGTGGTGGTGGAGTTCTAATTGCAGTTGATTCCACCATCAACTCGGAACTTCTAGAACCGGAGATTCAATTTGGCATTGAATTACTCTGTGTAAAATTACACTTTCCCGGTTATTTTAATTATATAACCTGTTTGTATATTCCGCCGTCGTCGGAATTATCAGTCTATTTGCAACATTTGTCTGCAATACAGACCATATTTAATCTGTTATCAGGCAGAGATCACTTTTTAGTCCTGGGTGACTTCAACATCCCCGATTGTACTCCTCACTTGCAACATTTCTGTAGATCCGTTATCTCACCTTTTCAACACGGATTCATTAAAAGTCGTTCTACTACGACAAACTTGCTTGAGCTGACATCCTTCGTGGTAAAAGGATTTCAGGAAAATCTTCAAACTGATGTTATTTATACTGATTTCAGTAAAGCTTTTGACTCAGTGAATCATCAATCTTCTGGCACATAAACTTGACCTTCTAGGTTTTTCACCAAAACTACTTAGTTGGATTGTAAGCTATCTGGCTGACAGAACTCAAAGAGTCCTCTTTAAAACCACCCTTTCAAACCCAATTCATGCCACATCTGGTGTTCCTCAAGGGAGTCGTCTTGGTCCCTTACTTTTTACGCTTTTCATTAATGACCTTCCCTTGGTCATACGTAACTCCCGTACTCTTATGTATGCGGATGATGTAAAGCTTTGCTACCAATTTAAAGACGACCACTGTCACGCAAACTTACAAACCGACCTAAATAGTTTCAATTCTTGGTGTTGTGCCAACTTTTTAAACCTGAACAGCTCTAAATGCAAGCTGATGACATTCTCTCGAGCCAGTCCGAAGTTTGCTTCTTATACTCTTTGTGGTTGTGCCTTGGAAAGAATCACCCTAGTTGATGATCTGGGGGTCCGTTTGGACCGAAAACTAAAGTTTGCAAGTCATATTACTAATATGGTCAATAAAACCATGGGTGTCCTAGGCTTTATCAAAAGATGGTCTAAGGAATTCGACGATCCTTATATTGGAAAGACCCTTTACGTTTCACTTGTTCGTCCCATTCTCGAATACGGTTCATGCGTATGGTGTCCCCAGTACACTATTTATAAGGAACGCATCGAATCTGTACAGAAGAACTTCTTACTTTTTGCCTTACGCGGCCTTAACTGGGATGAAAATTTGAGACTGCCTTCCTATAATAGTAGACTTCTGTTACTAAATCTGCCTTACCTAACTAACCGCAGAGCCATGCTAGGGGTCTTATTTATTAACAACCTTATGGAAGGTGACATTGACAGTGAGGCCTTGTTAAGGCAGCTACACTTCTCTGTTCCTTGCAGAAGAGCTCGCTATTTCCTTCCACTAACACTTCCTTATTGTAGATCGAACTATGCACTGCATGAACCTTTCAGGGCATTATGTTCGGACAACACATCATAGCTAGCACTAACACTATCGCTGCTATGAAGTCCTTAATTCTTGCCTATCTAGTACGTAATTAGTAATTAGTATTTGAATCTTCCTCTATAGTCTATTCTATGTTTTTTCTTTTTTTCCCCTACTTGCATGCCGCGTTCTATCGCCTCGACTTTTTATTTTAGTTTTTTTTTCCACATCGCGTTAATTTTTACTCGCGTTTCTACCGCGTTTCCGTGTCGTCCGTTATGCGACGGTGACTCTCGGTCGGTCAGGCGGGAGGTGGACTTCGTTTGGGTTCCGCGCGCAACAAGCATCGGCTTGGTGTCGTTGGACCACTTGCTAATACAGTCATTGTATTCAACGTCCAAAATAAAAAAAAAAAATAAAAAATAAAAATCTTTATACTACAGCTTTCATATGAAACTTGTGGGATATAGCTATTAGACTTCGAATCAATAGAAGAGCTATACCTATTACGTAAGAAAAGATATAGCAGTAAGCAGAAGAAAAATGAAATAAAAACTAGTGATAGATGTAAAACATAACCTAGCTAAGGCAGGTAGGCCTGACATATATACAGGATATTGAGGAAGCAGACGTTCTAGCGAATACAGATCTCATGTATTTTTTAATGTGCTCAGAAACACAATCTACGGCAATCTAAAGTTGAAGCGGATACGAGTAGTTAAGCAAAACAAGAAGTCCTTACGCATTTTATCGGGTGTTTTAGGGATGGACCCTCAGCAACCTAGTGAGCAAAGTGTCACTGAAAATTTTCAATACTGTGGATTGAGAAACCGTACAACATATGTATTTACAGTATGCGCGGCACTTGACACTAAAAAAGACATTGATCTGTTTATATGAAAAGGAGAACCCTCATTTCAGCTGATTGTTTCTATGGCAGCTAAATGTTAGGATGGTCAAAATTTCAAAATCATGACATATAGTTATACGGCACATTAGTCCGATTCGGTAGCGTGCAGCAACAAGAAGCATGTGTGCAAAGTCACATCAAGATGCTTGAAAACACTAGTTTTCGTTGCAACAGACGGCGGGTAGCCGGACGGACGAACAGGAATAACAAATGAATGGACGGACAAAGCTAGATCGACTACACTGGTGATGCTGATTTAGAAAATATATACTTCATGTTAATATACCCTCTGCAAGGGTATACATAAAATAATCCGCCGGTTGGTTTTTTTTTCTCAGCTTCCACAAGATAGATAAAAGACGAGTAAGAAATACATGTAGATATGTCATATCTCCTCTGATCGTTAATAATAGTTATGATAGTTATATAACAGTGCAGCATTGAATTTAAATATGTTAAATACTGTCTAATATTGTTTGGTGCTGATAAATTAGGTTATTTCAAAGTTCAATCATCTTAAAAAAACACTCCGATAGTTTGTATGCAGCTTTGTGGGATTGGCATACCCTTTCCGGCACGACCCGGCTTATTTACAGCGTGCAGCAATAGGAAGCATGTTTGATAAATTTCATCAAGATACCTTCCAAACTGAGAGACTAGTTTGCCTACATACAGGGCTTGTTCCTCTGTTGTACGTTGACCGATTGCATTAAGGGGAAAATGGGCTACATTTTACATTAATTAATAACTCTCGATCTAAGAAAATTTTTTTGATAGTGTTTATTATTTATTATTATGAAAGCCCTTTGCTATATTCAAGAAAAGTGAGCGTGGCTCCATCCCTTCTACTAAACCAAAACTTAACGTGTAACCCAACAAAGATGGTAAAGGTTTGAAAGCCATATCTTAAAATAAAACAAAATCAGAAGATAGATTGTATGGCATCTATACTGTAAATCGGCACGATCCACCTCGTTCCGACTGTTTTATAAGTGATAAGTAACTCGACGTATGTATGCTAAGTTATACTTTTACAGCTCACTTATGAAAGTGAATATTGGAATTGGTTTATCACGACCACGGCATTGATTACGCCACAATTACGCATTTTTATCGAAATATTGATTCCTAAAAAATTTAATTTTTCAAAAACTAGAGTTTGAGACTGAATGGTCTGAAAAAGGAATTGATGACTCACAATATGTAACATATAAACTCACTCGCTGACAATTTTTTGTGGCGCCTCTCAAAGTTAAAATTTTTTTCAAAAACTTTATGTTAACACCACTCGCTAAATTTACAAATTACTAGAATTACACGCACTTAATAATCAAAATAAATATAACAACGCATATAAATGAACATCCATTGACATAAAAATCCATTTGAACTTAAGGCATTTAACATTGGCTCATTGAAAAGTGAGGAATTTGTAGTACCACTTCAAAATTGAATGCAATGCCAAGTTCTGTTAACTTTGAAACGCTGACTTTAACGGCTGATATTTTGACATTTGACTGTTAAGTTAACATTTACACGGTGTTAGGTGATTTCTTTGACGTGGATTGGTTGTTAACCTACAATCTTTTGGATTTAGTTATCCGATCTGTCCGTAAGTTTAAAAATTATCTATGTATCTATGTATACAAACTGTATTGAACATAATATGTGCACGGATATATTTTAAATAGATTAACAGTGCCAAAAACTCAATACATCCACAGTGGTCTAGAATGAAAACAGAATTAAGCAGTATGCACGTACAGATCTGTTTTAAATTTCGATTTTATTTGAATGATTTTGATAATCTAAAGCCACCTTAACTTATTTATTTTTGAGTTAAAAGAAGACTCAGGATAGGAAATATTTTAAATTTCCTTCGAAAGTAAATTCAGTCAAAGATCTCAAATTAAAGAAACTCAAAAATCGAAATAGAAAACAGAAATAGTTATTCAATTAAAATACCTCATTCAAATACACGATCTGATTATTGCAAAAAATTCGTCATGAAATATGTGAAAATTAAAAATTACTTATTTATTATATTAGGTTGTAGCGCTTTGTACATAGACGCGAAATTCAAAAGACAAAAAAGCGGAAGGGAGATATTTGCCAACCTTATATAAACGCACTTCGTCGTTCTGGGCGAGAATTAACACTAAAATCACCAGTAAATGCTCACTTCAAGTATTGTAAATAAGTGCAAATGATAATGCTGTTGTGTGGCCAAGCTGATAATGTGTGAGTAATGTGAGTGTGAGTAATGTGAGGTTAAATGTTATCACATATGTATAAATATATATGAAATAATCGAATATATTATGAACTTTGGACGAACTTATAAAAATAATCTTTTTGAAGAGATGGTGAACTACAAAACATATGTATGCATTTAAAATTATCAGCCACATTACAGTTTTAAAAATATAAGAGTCAACAAGAGCAACAGTCGAGCAGCACGCGACAGTGGGATACCTTTCGACTTTTTTTTAAGAGTACATAATTGTACGATACTACAACTTAATAGAAATATCGTAACGTAAGCCTTTATATGCGTCTTTATATAAATACGTGTATATGCATATAGCATTTCATTGATCAAAAACAAATGTTTGTATGTGTATGTGTCCGTTTGAATGAAAAAAATGCGTGTGCCTAGAAAATAAGGGAAAAACAACAGATGGCGCTGCGTGCTCGCATTCTCTTTCCTTTTCTTTCGTTCATGAGCATTGCAATGACGTCACAGCTTGCTGGTCTGTATACAAAATCAAAGCGAACGTTATGTTGGTATTATAATTAGCTGAGCATGGTCTTACTCAGAATGAAGTATCTTTTATATGTCGCTCACAAATCAGCTTAAAAGAATCAATTATTGATTTGCGCGGGCGGTGGGCGTGGCACACAACCTTTGAAATAAACTTCATCTGCGCCGGATAAACAGAAACCTTCACGCCAAATTTGGTGTCCCTAGCTTTTATAATAGCTGAGATCTGTGTGTTCATCTGGACATCCAGACATCCGGACAGACAGACAAACAAATGCTTAATCGACCTGGCTAGTGATCCTGGGCAAGAAAATATATACTTTGTGAGGTCTGCCACGCCTCCTTCTGCATGTTACATACATTTGCACAAAGTTAGTATATCCTTTTTTGACCATTTTCAATGGTCGAAGTGTTTATAAATGTTATACTAAGTGAGAAAGAAGAAGAAGACTTTTCTTTTATTTTTTATAACGGCTATTTAAATTAAATTTTTAAATGATTATCAAAAACAGTCAAACCCGGTACTTTTTTAAATAAGTGGTATTTATGGTTCTATTAAATGCCACATATTAATAGAATTGCAAGAACCTCTTAAGATAAGATTTCAATGTGCAATTGCTGCGATAAATCAGTCTATCATTTTGTGGGGAAGTTGCTTTTCACCCGGCTGTGCTTTTGCTTCTACGTAGGCAAAAACTTTTGGTTGTTTTTGCCCACTCAGAAGCAAAAGCACAGCCGGGTGAACTCGACAGTCCACCTTATTTTTCTGAATTAAACGATTAGGAGCAGCGTACCTTCAACGCTGTTCATATGCATGTGAAAAGATGCATAAGTAGAAGATTTACGTTCATATGGACATTTAAATTTTGAAATGATTTATGTGCATATTTAAACTTTTTAGTTATAGATAGAATGTCAAACTATTATTATCATCAATGATTAAATGACAGTTATTTGTTATTTAAAGTTAAGTGAAAATTTGCTGTGTAACTGCAGTTTACCATTCTATCACAAGATGCCTTTAGGATAAGTTTCTTCTGATTCCGCGAGGGCAAAATTTGAAAAGAAAAGGCACGGTCTATTATGTTGGTTGAAATGTGAGTAACTGATAGAGAGAGACATTTGAGATTCATTAAGATATGTACATATTATGTATATTATTTAAAAAATATAGAAGTAATAGCTCATATTCCGCCTTTTCCCGCTACTATAGCGCGCGGTCAGATTTTACTGTCTTGAACGCGAAATGTTATAAGAACTATTTAACTCGTTGTAAGGCTCAGTTTATTCAGAACCCCAAACAGTTTTATAGTTTCGTTAACACGAAGCGTAAGTCTACCTCATTTTCAATAAAATTAACGTTTGAAAATGCTAGTGCAGATACCGACCAAGCCATGGGCGATATGTTTGCAAAGTTTTTTCAAACGACTTATTCTCCCTCTACACAGAGAGCTCACTTTTATCCGTACAACATTCCAAGTTCAAATGGTATCTTCTCTCCCTTTTTAAACGAAAGCTCACTGGTCAAGGATTTCTCTATAGTTAAGCCAGTCTACTCGCTTGGATTCTGTGCTATCTCCTTAAGTAAGCCGTTACTCAAACTATTTTCGCTGTCTTTAGAAACTTCAGTCTTTCCTTCCAATTGGAAGGAATCTTTTATGATTCCCTTGCTTAAAAAGGGCAGCAAGTCTGATGCAAGCAATTATAGAGGTATCTCTAAATTATCGGCTATACCCAAACTTTTCGAGAATGTTATAACTCCTCACTTGCAACATTTCTGTAGATCCGTTATCTCACCTTTTCAACACGGATTCATTAAAAGTCGTTCTACTACGACAAACTTGCTTGCGCTGACATCCTTCGTGGTAAAAGGATTTCAGGAAAATCTTCAAACTGATGTTATTTATACTGATTTCAGTAAAGCTTTTGACTCAGTGAATCATCAATCTTCTGGCACATAAACTTGACCTTTTAGGTTTTTCACCAAAACTACTTAGTTGGATTGTAAGCTATCTGGCTGTAAGCTATCTGGCTGACAGAACTCAAAGAGTCCTCTTTAAAACCACCCTTTCAAACCCAATTCATGCCACATCTGGTGTTCCTCTGGGGAGTCATCTCGGTCCCCTCCCTTTTACGCTTTTCATTAATGACCTTCCCTTGGTCATACGTAACTCCCGTACTCTTATGTATGCGGATGATGTAAAGCTTTGCTACCAATTTAAAGATGACCACTGTCACGCAAACTTACAAACCGACCTAAATAGTTTCAATTCTTGGTGTTGTGCCAATTTTTTAAACCTGAACAGCTCTAAATGTAAGCTGATGACATTCTCTCGAGCCAGTCCGAAGTTTGCTTCTTATACTCTTTGTGGTTGTGCCTTGGAAAGAATCGCCCTAGTTGATGATCTGGGGGTCCGTTTGGACCGAAAACTAAAGTTTGCAAGTCATATTACTAATATGGTCAATAAAACCATGGGTGTCCTAGGCTTTATCAAAAGATGGTCTAAGGAATTCGACGATCCTTATATTAGAAACACCCTTTACGTTTCACTTGTTCGCCCCATTCTCGAATACGGTTCATGTGTATGGTTCCCCAGTACACTCATTCATAAGGAACGCATCGAATCTGTACAGAAGAATTTCTTACTTTTTGCCTTACGCGGCCTTAACTGCGATGAAAATTTGAGACTGCCTTCCTATAATAGTAGACTTCTGTTACTAAATCTGCCTTCCCTAACTAACCGCAGAACCATGCTAGGGGTCTTATTTATTAACAACCTTATGCAAGGTGACATTGACAGTGAGGCCTTGTTAAGGCAGCTACACTTCTCTGTTCCTTGCAGAAGAACTCGCTATTTCCTTCCACTAACACTTCCTTATTGTAGATCGAACTATGCACTGCATGATCCTTTCAGGGCATTATGTTCGGACTACACATCATAGCTAGCACTAACACTATCGCTGCTATGAAGTCCTTAATTCTTGCCTATCTAGTACGTAATTAGTAATTAGTATTTAAATTTTCGTCGATTTTCTATTCTATGTTTTTTCTTTTTTCCCCTACTTGCATGCCGCGTTCTATCGCCTCTTCTTTTTTATTTTAGTTTTTTTCTACATCGCGTTAATTTCTACTCGCGTTTCTATTCGCGTTTCTACCGCGTTTCCGTGTCGTCCGTTATGCGACGGTGCCTCACGGTCGGTCAGGCGGGAGGTAGACTTCGTTTGGGTTCCGCGCGCAACAAGTATCGGCTTGGTGTCTTGGACCACTTGATAATACAGTCATTGTATTCATCGTCCAATAATATTTATTATATATTCAAGGGTTTTGGTGACCTTTGTTTTCTCATCTCATTGTAGCTGGCTCGAGGTCAAAGTTCATTTGAATAAAAATAAAAAGAATTTGTTTTTATTTTATTTCTTTCTCCGATATATTTTGGTTAGACTACGCTAACCGTCTTCAGGAATTTATTTTACACGTCTGCTCTTGCGGGCGCGGAGTTTCTTTGTAATATTTACATTTTGCTGATAGTGAAAGCAGAAAAAGCGCCATAAGTTCGCTCAGATTAACCAAGAATTGCTTACAATACTCATTGTATGGACGTTATATCCACGATATATCCACTTCGACTATTTTATTTATTTAATTTAATTTTTTTTAATTACTTACTTTTAGAATGAATGCGTCTATATTTATCACAATCCTTTGGTTAGTAGTCCCGGCGATCTCAGTGCGATTTGACTGCGGATGCGACATAAAACAGCAAGGATCCTCAGTTTTAGCCAACTGCTCAAACCGTAAAGAGATTGATTATCCATGTCTATCGAATTACCGTATAACAGACTTACATTTGATGGATAATAACTTGACGGAGGTGCCGAGAGAATTATACTCGAATAATTTTGCCGGAATTTATAATCTTAATGTATCGAGAAATCGCATAAAACATATTCCAGATGACTTATCGGAACACTTGCCCAGATTGAAAAATGCCAATTTCAATCAAAACAATATAAGTGATCCCAATCAACTTCTTCGATTGAATAAAGAGGTCACATACACTATCGATGACAATCCAATCAAATGCAATTACACCGATCCCAAAATGACAGACGTCATTAATCATATAAAATCGGTAGGTATTCATATTTATCTTTAATTAACATAATAGATAATTATCTTAAAATCACATAAATTCAATTTTCATACTCAGCCGGGAATGATTTCACCACTTTCACGTAAGAATTGTCTTTCACAACACCTTCCAAACAAACAGAGGCCGCGATCGGATGGAAATGAAAAAGAAAATGAAAGAAACCCATTTATGGATACACCGTGGCTCACCGCTGTGTCCATTTGTCTATTAATATTTTTTCTGGTTTGGAAAGTTATTTTTAAATATTGAATAATAATACAAATATAGCATATTTTTCAGTATAAATAACCGAAAATAAATGAAACACAGTATACTATGATAATCCATGGCCTTACACAGTCAGCACCTGACTAAGCGTTCGAGTGGTTTGTATTTGCTATGCCAAACCCATGTTGGAAAACACTTGTTGCCATCGCCAAACGTTGGATCTCGCTGGCAATACATCGGAAAGGCCACAGAGCTCGTCTGGCAGCGCCATCTACCGGCAGAGCAAGCAGTGGACGCTCGCAGTACTTTTTCTTGCCTACTTTTGCGCGCACATGACAGTGAAATCACAGTGAAGAGTGAAGCAGTGTGTTTGGTGCTAGTGGTGAAATGTTGAAAACATTTCTGCCTTAACCACCGTCTCCGCACGCTTTTGACTCGTTTTATTTGAAATCGGTTTTTCTCCAAAGTCAGAGTAAATGAAAAATAAAGGGGAACATTTTTGAGCTCTTTTCAGGGGGCTGTGCACCTTGGGAACTGAGAAACTGTCGCTCATCGAGAAGGAACAACGAACATAATAAAAAAGTAGATTTCGAAATGAAAAATTGCCGTTATTTTTTGCTTGTTTTTTCGCTAACAGAGGTGGGTTTCCCAAGACATGATCCCATTTGAGTCCCGGATAAGTCAAAGGCAATTCAAAGCAACTGCATTTACGACTACTACATTGCTCGAGCACGCAGTTTTACGCCATTCTGGAAAAATAAATATTTTATTTTGGAAAATTGACAGCTTTTCTCTTTATTTTCTGCTGTCAAAACATTTTTACCTCCCCAATCGAAGCTACCGGCCAGGAACGACCATGTCATAAAACAGCAGAAATATAATTTTCTGATTGTTGATAAAAACAGCCAGATTTGGCGGGAAAGAGCAAAGGTGGCAGCACTGCCCCAATGACAGGGACGAGCTTTAACGAAAGTTTCCAACGCAGCTACCTGTGAGCATAGCTAAGCTTTTTCTTCACGCGTTTGCAGCTTTAACGAAGACTGCCCAGAGAGGGTAGGAGACGCACGAAAGCTGCTCCACTTTCGCTCGCACACACATAGAGATGTATTTACCTTAGTGGACCTAAAGTAGGTCAAGTAACTCACTGCTGCCCTTGGCACGGTGAATTTGTCCTTGATGCCAGCCCCGGATTCGGATCGAGTACATGCATATCAAGTACATACTGCACAAAAAGATGGTACATATGTATGTACATTGATGCCTTGCAGCTGAGCTGCAGTAAAGTTCTCACTCAGCTGGAGTTTTCCTCGGGTTCCTTATCAGTTTTCCACCACACACTCACACTTGCACACAAACAACATAAAAACTTATGTGTGTATAACATAATTTCGTGCAACTCCCAATTGAGGTCAACACATTTTCACGTCGCAATATGCCCCCTTTTTGGGCTTCGATGCCAGTTGCAACTTGCCCTCGATTTTCATAGAAACTCCGCATCGAGAACGAGTCGAGGGAAGTGGGAGTGGGGGAGAGAGAGGGTATAGTTGGATATGGGGTTGAACAATTACAGCCGGTTCAAAGTTCGCTGATGACAACGAGAAAAATAAATTTGTCGTCGACTTGGAAGCCGCTGACAGCTGGCCACAGCTTTGATGCAGCATAGGGAGGCATAGAGGGCAGTTCCATCATTTCTCTTATGTACACAGCGCGTCGCAAACAATGGCGACGCTTGTCTGGTCCCTCTCTGTCCCTGTCGCTGTCCCTCTCTCTGTCTGTCCGTCTGCTGCTTTCCTCGAAAATGTATGAGCAAATGTCAACATTGCCACGCAAACGGAACGATGTTCGAACTATGCGGCACACACAGCCAGACACACACGGGCGCACAGGGAGGGAGCGGCAATTGAATCGTCTATGCTGCCCCCTGCCACATGCCGCATCCGATGATCGGTGAAATTAGTTTGTTAGCCATGTCAAGTTTTCCTCCACAGGTGCCCATTGACCAGAGTCATCTGCCCGACCGCCCCCGCTCGCATCCCCCTTTGGGTCGCTGAGGGAAAACCGGTTGTCAAAATGCTGGACATGACATAAATTTGTATCTGCAACTTGCAACTTGCAACTCCGCTCGCAACTGACAACCGGAGGGGTCTCTGCCGAAGGCAGCGCCGACGTCGCCGTCGTACTTAGTTTTCACATTTCAGCGCGCTCATCTTTGTCTACAATTTATGCTTCCTGACTGACTGACATGTGCACATCAATCACACGGCGACCCTGGCCATTTGCTAACTTGATTTCCATTATGATGCCAGTTCCCTCCCCATCCCCCTGCCCCATTCACTTTATCCTATCTGCCACCTATATCAGCGCACAGCCAGGTAAACATTCTAATGATCTGACACGCAACTTGCAACTGTTCCAACCGAAATTCTATGTGCAGCCACCCCCCGTCCCCTCTGCCTTACTTGCCCCTGCTGCCTTTGGTCACTGACAACTTTGATGGACACATCCGAACACATTCACGTGTTGCAACAGCAACAACATCAAATGGACAACTTGATATGTGGGCTCTTCGGACAGCTGGAAAGGAGCCAATTAGAATCATTGGGCTGATTCTGTGGCGCACACACACATATGTACATGTGTATGTATGCGAGTGTACCTGAAAGATACAGATACAGTATGAACTCGGTGGATAGTGCAGTGAAATCATGACTTTATTGTTATTCGAATTTGATTTGGCATATATCATTTATAGGAACAATCAGTTAAAAATAAAATACAGTATATGTTCCGCGGTTATTAGGCTATTATTAGTATAAACGCGTTTTACTTGTCCTGGAACGATCTGAGGAGACATGAACCTATAAAAATACCTAAGGGAGTCTTTCTTTCTATTGTTTCACTCTTAAAACTGAAGCTACTAAAAGATATGACAGCTAAAAAGATTGATCGAATGAGATAATTAGTCCTTGATAAATAGACATTCCGAGGAGTAAAATGCAAATAATTATTTGGACGGTCAAAAGGCGTCAGAGTAGCATTGAAAGAAGTATACAGACATCAAGAGAGATAATGTTGATAAAAAAATATTAAAACATTTTTTAAATGACTGTTTAATGTCAGTCTAGCAACTAATCAGACGACACTCGTAAAGGATAATACAAACAAATCGCGTGATGTTTTCAACAAAACCTAAAATATTGAATTTAAAGAATATTCTAGTAGTTAAGTTGCTGTACATAGATAGATATCCTGTGTGCCGCATTCAAAACCTTAAGCTATGTATATTCCAATAAATCCATCTTTTTCGGATTCTTAACCAACACATTAACCTTCGGGGCATAGCCTTATGTCCATCCTTCTGTTTATATTTGCATTGCCAAAATGCGAGGTAGAAATAGAAAGTCAGGCCTTTTCTTTCGATAGCCCAATTACAATCGGAGGAAAGTATTGTAGAATAAAATCAATTGGGAATCTTTAGTTCTCGAGGCTAATTAGGTATTTGGAATAATCTCGGTATGCTGCGCATGGGTGGAGTAATTTGGCAGCTTCAACGGGGTAGGCCGAATGAGCTGCGGGTTGCTTGTGGCCGATAATGGAAAGTTGAAATCCCGATGTCCAAATGCAAAAAAAAAAGGCGAAAAACTGAAATTGAATGAAACGTAATGACAAACACAAACTCACTACTTACATACACATAAACATAAATATTGTAAGTATGTACGTGTGTGTGTGTGTGTGTGTGTGTTTGCACGTATTTATTTTGTATTTTCAAAATCCGGTTTCGAAGGCAATCGAATCGAAATCACACACAGATACTCACCGCACACACACACAGACACATACAGACTCACCAGCACATACTGGAGAAAAAATAAAAGCGGCGCCCTACCAAACGGCAGCAACAAAGAGCAAGAGACGAGATAAAAATAAAAATAACAACAGCAGCAACGAAATACGGTTTTACAAAAGAAATCAAGAAATCCGGTTTTATATAGAGAGATATTTCGTAAAAATTCAATAAATTCGGCACAAGCTTCATGCAGGACGCGGTGGCCTAGTTCATGTCAAAGGAATGTTAAACGCAACTTGAAGGGAGGATACACCATAAATATGCTTGCTCATGCACATGTGTGTGTTTGTGTGTGCATCTGTATGTGTACGTCAAGGTGGATATGTGCAGCACAAAGAACTTTGCGAACCACCCACTCTGAACGGCCTCTCGTTCCAATCAGACGAATTGAGGCCACTGTTAACTAACAGTAGTTCCCGTTCTAATTGACAACACTCGCGCTCTTACAATGTTAAGTTATGCTCTCGCTGGCACTCACTCACACAGGCACACGTACGCTCTTCCTTTCTCTCTGCGTGCTCACGCTCTTTGGAGTGTATTGCTTTAGAGCGAGAGAGAGAGAGAGAGCGGGAAGGCGATATGCTCCCTCTCAGCTGTTTGACCTATTTTCCAGTTTAGTAACGCGTCAACGTAGGCCTGTGCATGTGCGTGTGTGTGTGTGTGTGTGTGTGTGTGTGTGTGTGTGTGTGTGTGTGTGTATTTGTCCGCTTGCTGTTGTTGTCTTGCTCCGTCTAACGCTTTGTTTTGGTTTTGCTTTTTGCGTTTCTTTTCTTTTCTTTTCTTTTCTTTACGTTTCGTTTCGTTTCGTTTGATTTTGTAACTCAGCGCGATTGCATTCAAAGCCAAACGAGCGCCGGCACTAGCTGCGCAGTTGTTGTCTCTGCTGCTGCTGTTGTTGTTGTTGTTGTTGTTTTTTTCGTAACTGCGTATCTATTGTTGTTGTTGTTGCAGTTGTTGTTGTTGTTGTCATGCCAGCAACGCTCTGCTGGCTACAATTTGTTGCTGTTGCTGTTGCTGCTGTTGCTGCCGTGCTGCGCTTTGGAATTTCCACTCTAGAGAATGATTAATTGAATTTGTCAGATAGCGCATCTTCGCAGGCAACTGGCCACAGGTTGGCATGGCCAACTTTTCATAATCCGGACCAGACAGGGGGACCCACCCCACCCAACCCCCATCCCCATCTTCTTCCTCTTCCCCTTCCCCAATGGATCCACGACGAACTACGCATCGCACTAGTTGGGCATCTATCGCAAATGGCGTTTCAACATTTCTGTGGCATGAATCCACCCCAAAATACCGACTCAGCAACAGCAACATAAATCTATGCGCCACTACACACACACACACACACACATGTATACATATGTACACTATGTACTGTGTGTGTGTGTTGGTGTGGCTATGCTGGCCCCTGTGGCGCTGATGGATATTAAGGCGGGGGCATACGCCCAGAAAACGACAGTCTCCGCACCGCAACATCCCCATCCCCATCTCCACTTCGCTGAGCCTACAGAGGTCATTCCAAAGGCAACAACAATGCCAATAACAGCCGCAGCATAAAAGCAAAGCCAACAACAGAGGCCCCCTAAAATCAGAAATACATACATACACAAACACACACACAGGGCCACATGTACATGTAAGTGCACGCACACACACACCCAAACATATGTTAAATATTCACAACAATAAACAACAACAGCAGCAGCAGCAACATAGAACTGCTGCCGATGTAAACAAAAGCAGCTGTGAGTTGAGAGAGAGAGAGAAAGAGAGAGCGAGAGAGACACAAAGAGCATAAGATCCCGCTCTCACCTCCACCCAAACAAACACACACACAGACGCTCAGGCACCCGCACACATGCAGAGAGAATAGCTCTCTCTTTAACTGTTAAATTTGTGACGTTGGCACAGAAACCGGCCGGCGATTTTTACAGTGTATACTCTGCAATGAGAAATCAATAACATTGAAGAGTATTGAATATGTAGGCAGGCTTAGGTATTTTTTTTTTTTTTTTTAATTAACTATTTGTGGTTTACAACCTCGTTATCAATTTTTTAATAAATACGTTCTTTATATTTAATTTTGAGATTCAATTAAAAAAAAACTAGAAAGTCTTCATAGATATTTCTATCAAACAAAACAAATCGGTGACGAGGGCTTCTTATAAAAGAATTATTAATTTAGTGTTACTTATCAATATTAATAAAAAGTTTACCATGCTTAAATTTACTAATACAAATATTTTTTAATTTTATATAAGATGTTTTTATGATGTGATTTTTGTGTGTAAGTTTCATGGTGGGTGACAACTGAAGAGTTTGAATTGTAAAGCATCTTTAATGGATTTTATATGTGTGCAGATCTTATATGCAGTCGGTCAGATTTTACAATTTTTGAGTGCACAACAGACTTCGGGTCGAGATACTATATAAAACCAATAAGACGGAACTTATTTTCTTTTAACTATGTGCATGAAACGAAAGGTTCTAAAGACTGGTCCCCTCTGTCCCCACGTGATATAGAATTTTGTTTTAAGCAGCTCCGACTTTCGTATTAATATACAACACAAATATGTATTATATGTAAGACCTGGTAATACATACCAAATTAATAATTATATCGCAAATAATTTCTTTCAGATTCATTTCGCTTAACTACATAAATAATTCCTGCATACACATACACATATTGAATAAAATAATTAAATTGAATGCATTAACAATATAAAGATTACAGTAAATAATAATATTTTTATATTTTTCATATATTTTATTCAAATCATATAACTATTTATGTGAGCTCTGAAGTTATATTGCCTGAGTGAGGGTATGTGTGTCTCGAACAGTTATGATTCAAGTTAGCTCTCCTCAAGTGTGTAGCATCACAATCACTCTCTCTCCCTCTCTCTCTCTCGCTTACTGGGGCTGCTCAACAGCTGTTTTCGCAACATTGTTGCTGCTCAGCGCACAACAGCTGTTATCGTGTTGCCAGCGTCTTTTCCGCTCTGTTGTTGGTTTGGCGCTCTTTGTACATTAGCGCATACATACACACATGCACACGCACACGCACACGCAGGCACTGAGTTATGCGGCGCTCTGTTGACGTTGGGAAAAATGTTGACAAGTGTTTAACTTTTTTGTTAACTGCGTAGTTTTTTTTGGGTTGGGGTTGGCAGCAGCGCCAACTACGACGTCGACGTCGACATTTGCTGTTATGCTGGCAAACTGATGATGGCGTCATAGATACACGGATGGCGATGCTAGTGTGTGTGTGTGTGTGTGCGAGTGTGCTGATAAGCCTGCTGCGCTGCTGCAAATTGACTCTAATTGCAGGCTGCAAACACATGAATAGGGGAAACGTTAGCATTGATCAGCAGACTGGCAGGTCTATTTAATTCGATTTCAATTAAATGTAATGACAAGACTTGAGCCTGTGCGTGTGTGTGTGCGTGTGTGTGTGTGTGTCTCAGTGTGTTATGGAGGAAGTATGTACTGAGCTAGTTAGTTTAACAGTTTGTTACACACTAACATTTCTCTAGAATGCCGAGTGTTAACTCACACACACACACACTCACAGATGTGTTTATGTGTGTGACAAATGCATTTTAGAGGATTTCAAGAGCATTTACGTTTTATGCTGGTCGAGAGGGGAAAACTCGCTCACACTCAAACACGGTCACGCACACAGTTGCACCCATGTGTGTGTGTGTGTGCATGTATAGCCAGCATAGGTTTTCCAAGCAGGTACGCCTGTGTCTGTGTGTGTGTGCATACATGTACAGCTATGTTTATCCAATGAAAGCATAATAAGTATACAGCCAAAGCAAGCGAGCAACAGCAACAGCAACAGCAACAGAGAGCGCACGCCACAGAGAGACAGAGAGAGAGAGCGGAGAGAGGCAGAGAGCAAGAGCGGACAACTTGTCTGTGTGTGTGTGTGCTTGTGTGTGTTGCTCGCGCTGCGCGTAACTGTAACTCGTTGCTGCTCGTTTAGTCTTTGATAGCCAACTCTCGTGTTCAGACCGATAAGCGCTTATTGCGAGTCGCCCTCGACGCCAGCGTAGACGCCAAAACTGAACTGAATCTAAATCAAAACAACAACAACAACAACATCAATACCAACAAATACAAAGAGCAAAAATAGTAAATAATAATAAGAAGCAAAGAGAAAAAGGTGGCAAGCGACAGCTTGTTATTTAAATGCAATAAACGCATTGGGTAACCCCCAGCAACAACAACAACAACAACAACAACAGCAGCAGCAGCAGCAACAAATTAAAAAACAATAATAATAACAACAACAACAACTGCAGCAACAACTGCAACAGCAATAATACGTGCAGCATCAGCAGCAACAGCAGATTGCATTCATTTTGCTCTCTTGCTTTGTTATTGTGTTCTCAGTGTGCGACAGTGTGTGTCTTTGTGTGTGTGATGAGTGAGTGAAAAGAAAGAAAGAAAAAACTTTGAAGAAAAAGTGAAACGACCGGCAGCGAAAGCAGCGTGAAAGCAAAGCGAGTAATAAATATACATATAAATTCATATAAAACGCCAACAACAACAACAACAACAACAACGACCCAACAAAGAACAATCGAAATCGACATATCAGAGAGAAGAGTGGAGAGAGACAGAGACAGACAGAGAGAGAAAGAGGGATAGAGTCTTTTATGTGACAAAGCGTGTGGAACGTCTTCTTAAGTTGCAATTAACACCCCCCTCCAACCACCCCCCACCGACGTCAACAGGCACCATTGATTTCCCGTTGCAGTGGCAAGAAACTGTCAAGCTGCCGTTTAAAAGGCTCAAAATTGGATTATGCTTAGGCACAAACGCAACATCCACGCTAAACAGACGCACAGCGAGCATGTGAAGCTGCCCGGAACGCTAGATGCGCTGCATCCACAAGCACAACAACAACAACAGCAACAACAACAGCAACAGCAACAAGTCGTATATAGACAGCAAGGTGGTCCCGTCCAAGCGCTGCAACTGCGTCTCGACTTCAATCAGCATCTGAACGAACGCGTCACTCTCTGCCTGGAGCAATACCACAAGAACATTATCAAAAAGCTGCACGAGCTCAACAAAATCAACGTGTACAAGTTGAGCAAGAACATTTCCCAGACTTAAGAAACTCCCCAGATCCGTGTTAGTGTGTGTGCGTGTGTGTGCAACAAGTTGCCGAGGAAAGTGAAGTGCAAAGTCGAAAATTCGGAAATTCGCTGAAAACAAACAACGAAAAGTGCAATAGAAGTGCAAGATAATCGATAGTAATAGATCCAATATATAATAGTAATACAATAATGTCAAGTGCTAAAGATAAAGGTGCCCCACCCAACCTCGTCGAGTGCAAGTCCTAAGCAGAACTGAAGGCATCCCAGGCATATCCAAAGCCAAACAGAGACAGGCGTGTGTGAAACGCAGTTCTTCTCTCGAAAGACTCTCTAGCAACGCGCACAACACGCGAGTCGAGCCCAACCGGATCCGCATCCGCATCCGTGACCCTTGTTCCCTAGTAACCCCAATCCAGAGACAGTGAAGATGTCGACCAGCCGCCGCTTGGCCAAACGCTCAATTATCGGCACCAAGGTGTGCGCGCCCGGGCCGGACGGACTCTGGTACTCGGGCGTCATACAGGACGTGAAGACACCCACGAGCCTGTCGGGGGGTGCACTGGCACCGCCGCCAGACCCGATGCCGCCGCCCACATTCCTCGCGCCCGGGGACGCGCTGGTGAATGCGGACACTCGGTATATAGTACGATTCGATTTCAAGACCCAATCCCAATCCCAATCGCTGTCGCCGTCTAACGCTATCGCGTCCGCCTCCGCGTCCTCGTCTGGGCCTGGGTCCGCGTCCGGGTCGTCGACGGAATCGGTCATTGTGGAGACACGACGCGCTGCCGCCGCCGCCGCGGCCAGTGTGCACCATAGTCCGGCGCAAGCACTGCGTCGCAATGCCATGACGAAGGAGTTTCGCGAATCCGATCTTATCGGCCCCGGCTTCCGGTCCATCACCAGCATCCAGCTGCAGCCAGGACAGCGCATCTTTCTCACCTACAACGGGCGGGAGCAGAGCGGCGATGTGGTCTCCCATGACGTCGACAAGGACGAGGTGGTGGTCAAGATAACCACAATCGGAAATGAGGTGAGTCTGCGAGGCAACTATGTCAAGCAGGAAGTAGTGAATACAATATGAATAATACGATACAAAATAATAATAAATAAATTGCTTTGAAAGAGGAAATATGTTTCAAATAAAAGGAGCCTACATAATATATAAATAAATACATGACTAAACATAAGGAATGAATAAATGAATTAGTAAACTTAAGCCCCTAGAATGTGGGAATGAATAAGGAACGATTCCCCTTTAGGTTTTGTCTACCAAACCGATTCTAACACATGTTGCAGATAAGCTCAAGGCATTCTCAACTTCTTTTTGGGCTTCCCACTTATCTGCAATGACTTCCCGGATACTTTGCCTCACAGAACTGAGATACACATGACAACAATCACTGCATCTAGTGCAGGAGTCGAACCAGTCGCATCACTCTGCATTCCGAGCCACATCTAGCTTGATTGCCGCTACTTTAATCCGTGCTTGGCTTTGGCTTTATCTTTTCTGATTTTGATTTCTCAATTGATTTGTGATCTGTGACTGTGTCGCCCCAACGTGGTGCACAGCATACAGTGAGTCCGCCCACGACCCAACAAATATGCAGCTGGCGCTGGCGGCGTTTACTGCAAACTGTGTCAAGGTTAGCTTCAGCCTCTGCCGCTGCCGCTGCCTCTGTCACTGTCTTCATGTTAGGGGCGCTGCACATAGCACATGGCACAGATACAGATGCAGATACAGATACAGATACATATGCAGCTATGTATCGCACCCTCTATGTGTTTCTATGTTTCTTGGCAACTCAAAGGGGATCAAGCATTATGTACATGCATGCCAGTATCTGTGTGTGTGTGTGTGTGTGTGTGTGTGAGTGTGAGTGTGTGCTGCACTTATGTGCAATTGCATTCTATGTGGAACGCTGCCTGCCCAGTGGCAAATTGCTTTTGGGGGTCGCATTTCGCGTTTCAGAGTCACGTAACTAGGTTAGCTCGGCAACTCTTGATGCGGCCTTCTTGGTCATCCCCTGGATGGCCTAAATCCCAAGCCAGACAATGTGCCCGAATGCCTTTTTAAGGTGCAGCCCCAAGCTAAACTTGACATGGAAACATAAATTGCCTGAACTGTTAAATCGTTTCAATTTCCATTTCCATAGTTTGAACTCTTCTTGAGACTTAGTTTTCCACACTACGCTGAGTATCTGACAGATACTTTCTGGTTGCAGCTGTGTCGCAGGCCTCTCCCGCTCTCCAATCTTCCAATCTTCCGTCTCCAGGCCACAGCCCCTGGGGCAATTACGTCACTCGCCCGCACGATTTCAGAGTGAAACATCGCTGGGTCATTTATAGAATCTCTCGATTTCGATTCCAATTTCAATGCGAGATGCGCGACATCGATGTCGATGGCGATGTCGATGGCGATGTCGATGGCAATGACGCTGCCGCCGATGTCGTAATGGAATCGTTGTTTAGCATTAGATTCGTGAAAGAATGCGATAGACCAAAAAAAGCAATGTGCGGTACATGTTCAGGGTCAAATAGGCGAGCATAGAAGCGTGTGTATCTCTAAGTGTAGGTGTATCTGTATCTGTATCTGTATTTGTATCTGTTGCTGCTGCCGTATCTGTGTGCGTGTGTGTTAGATGCAGATGTGTGTGTGGCGCAAGTTCGCTTGTTCAATTTAAATTTCTCACAATGCGAGTGCTTTATAGCTAATTATATAGATTATTCGCCAGACTGCGGCAAACATACGAATTGTTTTCGCTTAATTGCGTCATAAGTGCACACACACACACACACATACAAAGAGAGAGAGAGAGAGACATGTGTATCTATCTGCGAGCAACTTGTAGATAGATGTCATAGATAGTTAGATAAATGTCGCTGTGCTTGAAATTGAATTGTATCTGAGACCGGCAACAACAGCCACAGGCACAGCCACAGCAACTGCACCCTGCCCCCCTCTGTTCCCCCTGTCCCCCTGCATACTAGTGGTGCCCTCTCGCTGTGTTTATCGCTTGCCCGTTTGTTTCTCTCATTTATCTCATTTACTTCCTACACTCGTGTTTTGTTTTGTATTCCGCCCGTTTGTTGTTTGTTATCCCTCGTAGCTTTTCAACTAATAATCGCTAAATACTCGTACGCTTGCAATTGTTGCACTGCACTGGGGCGTGCGCTAGCTGAGAGACACACAGATGCGGATACAGATACAGATACAGATACATGGCGACGACTGCAGATAGAGATACTCAGTCTCAATGTCAACTCAGCTCCGCGTATCTGTTCCGTGTGGCTTGTCAATACATCTGTGTATCACTCACAGTACGTACCTGTATCTGTCTCAGTGTGCGAGTGTGTGTGTGTGTGTTTTGTATCTGTAAGAGCGTGCGAGCTCAATGTATCTAACAGATGCGCAAAGCGACAACATCCCATTCCAGTGCCCCTCTGACATGCTTAAGGTTTCTCGCCTCTCGCTTCTCATTTCTTGTTTTTTTGTCTTCTCAATGTGCATCTGTATGTGTTTTGTAGAGTGTAGTGTGTTTTGGTATGTGTGTGTCAGTGTGCCAGTGTGAGTGTGTGAGTGTGTGCTCCAAAATTCCAAACAAAACATGAATGTGGCCACACTTTTTATGCTGCGCCTATAAATAAAGTTATCTCCGAGAAGCGCTGAGCTTTTTGCTTGACCTCCAGTTCGCATAGAATTCGTGTATGTAGCGAATGCTCCCCCTCTCCCCACCCCTCGGATACAGCACCTCACACGCATAGGTAAACAATGAAATGAAAACTGAACACTGCGTTAATCAGTTCATCTGATAAAAAACATTTCATATTCCCATTCCGAGTCAGTTATAACTCTCGTTTAACTAGTCCCTAGTTTAGCCCTTATGCAAATGTGCGAGTGTGAGTGTGTGAGCGTGTGTGTGTGTGCTTATGACCTCATCAGCTCATTGGTAAATAAACGGAAAACACACCCAGGAATAAAAATGTGACCCGATGCGAGAAGAGACTCAAAGCTGAATCGAAGCTTTTTGTTTACGTTACGTTAGCTGCTGCCGCTCGTAAGTCAATCAACAATTGGTTGTCCCCACCCCTCCCCCCTCCCCCCTCCACTGCGTCCTCTGCTAGTTTCGTAATCAAAAACACAAAGTTGAAGAGCAGTTGTGTGTGTGTGTGTGTGTGTGTGTGTGTGTGTGTGTGTGGGTTGGCATGTGATGCTCACGTGTGCGGCAGCTTCGGGCCAGTTTCCATATTCCACACAATGATCCATTGTGGCTGCTTCGCCTGTTGCTGCTTGCGGCACGTAAATGGGAACGATGGAAAAGGGGGCATTCGAAATATGAAATATAAAAACTGCTTGAATTTTGAATTTGAATTTCTGTTCGACTTGAGCAACACTGCCTTTTGTTTATGGCGCTGAGTAAACACTCACACACACACACACCCGCACGCATATCTGGCCAAACTAGTTGGGAAGTATCAGTGTGTGTGTGTGTGTGTGTCTGTCCGGCTGTCTGTGCGTGTGTCGGAAACGTGAGGCAATTTATTCTAAGGTTATTTCAACGAGAAACTTGTTGCTCGCATTTTCATTTCAATTACGATGACGTATACGCCGCGTCAGCCGCCTAATTGCCAGCCAATGAATCAGTGGGCAGCACTACGACCACGACTCCAGCAGGCCTATATGGTATATAGTAATTTGCCAGCCAGCTATAATTAAAGGGCAGCAAAAGTAAGCTCGACTGCCGCAGCAAATGTCAGGCGCCATTTAGCAACTCCGAGCATCTCTCTCTCTCTCTCTCTCTCTCTCTTCCTCTCCCTTACGAACGCACTCAAGACAAGTAGCCGGCAAGTAACTCGCAACTGGCAACTGGCACTTCCGCAGGGCATACCCAGTCGAGGCAGACCCAAAACCCAGTGCCAGTCCCAGTTCCAGTTCCAGTTCCAGTTCCCGTTTCAGTTCTCTTCAGTTCGTTCGCCACTTTGCTGCTGTATTTAAAAGCAAATTTACTTTAATGACATTGAAAACGCTGCCGCTTTGCACGCAACTCGGCTGCGACCGACATAGTTTTCACGTGTACCGAAAAAAGAAGAGAAAGAAACACAAGAGGAGATGAAGAAGGGAAGAAGAAGGCAGGCAGAAGCAAAAGTAGAAGCAGAAACTGCGCTAAATGCCAATTTCGGTGTTGAATTCTTCGCTTTACTTTCGTTTATCGCTCGCAACTTGTCTTGCAATTAGTCTCCGGGCTCCCCCCCCTGCCCCTCTCAATGACCCATTTCGCTGGCAAATAAAATGAATTCACCGAGAGTAAATAGCACAAAGTGCAGCCGCGCATTTTCAAAATTAATGGCTACGCATTTCGTTTCGTTTATTTAGCTCGTTTTCATTTTCGTTTTCGTTTTCGTTTTTCTCATCGCTCCAAAAACTGTTGACCATGTCAATGGCAATGGCAGTGGCACTGGCACTGCCACTGGCACTGGCACTGCATCTGACACTGGCACTGGCACTGGCACTGCAACTGTCACTGACCACGTCTGTCAGTCTGTCTGTCTGTCACGTTGTGTCGTTGTGTTGACTCAAAGAAAGTGAAAAATGCTTTCGACTGCGGACAAGCGAACAAGTTCTGTGCGAGCTGCGCAAAGGTAAAGCTGAAGAGAGTCTCTCTCGGCTGCTCAAGGAAATTGCATTTATCTTTAACCGAGTGAAAGGGCATTCAAGGATTTCTTTTGCCATGAGGAACTCCGTTTACTCCGTTCCTTTCTCTTTGCCCAGATACAATCACGTTCGTTTTGAATACCTCTATATTATACGAATATTATGTAGCTTACACACACATATACATATCTGCTCTTATCTACAGTTATATATCAATATGTGAATATTTCGTTTCTTCAGTTTTTCAGTCAATTGAGTCGGCACTTTTGCGTTGATCAAAAACCATTTCAAATTGACCCACATACCAAGGTGGCATGTACCACACACACACACATAGTGCACACCTGTGTGTGTGTGTGTGTGTGTGTGTGTGTGTGTATGGGAGTTGGCTTTTAAGGCCGCTATAAACGGCAAAAACCAAACCATTAGGTGCTCAAAAATCTCGAACCAAAGCTCCCCTCCACCCCTCGAATCGAGGCTGCCTGCATTTGGTTTTGGTTTTTTGTTGTTGTTGTTTTCGAAAGTCGTTTAGATTTTTGGTATTTCGGTTTTTGGGCTCACCTTCAGTTTCAGATTTTAGCAGATGTATGTGTGTGTGTGTGTGTGTGTGTGTGTGTGTTCGTTCCCTTCTGCTTAGAATAGCGTCTCCAATCGAAACGAGTTTTTCAATAGAGGAAGACGAGGCGAGTTCGGTTTTGTTTTCTGTTTTTGCCACGTCTCTCATTGTCGTTGCTGCTATTGTTGTTGTTGTAGTTGTTGCACATTACAAAATGAGTCATTTGTCACTTGTCGACCATAACTGGGCATTTGGGTCGCCACAGCAGAAGAATATGAGTATGAAGAGACGACGACGAAGAAGAGGAGGAGGAGTTGCTGAAGAAATGAAAAGTACGCTGACATTTGATGAGCAATCGGCGACATTCTTCATTCTTCAAACCTTTTGTCAGTCCTCCCTCCCTCTCTCTCTCTATTATTGAAGAGGTGGGGGGAGGGGGAGAAGTGCAAGTCGTTTAACCTGCGATAAAAAGGTCATTGCAGCTTGTTGACCGACAAACAAAAAAACAAAAAGAAGAAATGTCAAATTCTATATTCATATGATACTCCCGATATGTTTGCTAAATGCACTCGGTAATTTATCGTTTCCAATTAGAGTAGCCCCAAGAGAAACCTGGGAACAGACATACCTAGGAACATAGCCCGGCATTATCTCTACCTGCCACTTGGGCCACAAGGTTGATTAGTCATTTGAGAGTGCAGCAAATATTGCGACCCGAGCGTAAACAAGGGTTCACTGCCGAGTTCAAGTGACCTGCCAGCCCGTCTTCTTTAGCTTCACATAGAAGGGAAGAGGGTGAAGGAAGAAGAAGAAGGTAAAAAAGGCAGCCAAAAATATTTGCTGCTATCGTAAAACCTTAGAAATGCAGCGAGCGAAATATCCAAAAAACTGACAAACCGACAACCCGAGGAGACCCTGTGGCAGGTCGTTAGCCGATGCCAGACCGAGCAGCAGGCAGTCCCAGACCCGGAGTAGGGCAGCAGGCAGAGCACCACTGACGACAGAACAGGATTGCCAAACGGGCAGGCAGGAACACGAACACGAACACATTTATCGGGAAGGGACTCTCTCTCTCTCTCCTTGGCGTGGCGATAGTTCACTAAATGCCTGGCAAATGCCTCATAAACGGCACAGATTGGGTAGATGATTATTGCCAGAAGGCGTAGCAGGCTTGCTCGGTACTTGAAGGGAAACATGTGTGTGCATGTTCTACGAGATATGGCAAGTCAGGCTAGTGCTGCGAGTATCATTAAGCAGCGATTTATGTCGCCGTTAAGTGAGGCAACAAACAATACTCGCATTGATAGTGTCAGAGTAAAACAACAATGAAGTTTGCTCAGAACTCTCTGATATTCAGCACTGGAGCAGGTTTCATTGCGGAAGCGAACTGACTGAAAATATCTCGAGGTACTTTGGCTATTTTGCGTGCCGAAAGAGATAGTCGAGAGACTGATTAACACCAAGTTTTGGATCTTCTATCAACTGCGCAGTTTATTTTTGTTTTTTTTTTGTTGATTAATCCAAAATGTAGGTTAACTTGTTGTCTTCGCTCCCTTTTGCGGTCGTTCCGTCTGCGGCGTCTTTTGCGTATAAAATTATGACTTAATTTGAAAAGTGAAAGCGTCGGGGCTCAGCTGAGATGCGTAGCTAATGCGCAGTTGGGTAACGCTGCGGGTCGCGAGTCGCAGTTGCATTAGGGTTGCCACTCTGGCAAACTCTGCTCAACCCTGCAGCGCAATCTCGATGCGCAATAAGGACGGACGGGACTAAGTTGGCGAGGCGAGTCCAGGGAGACGCACTTCGTACATCACATAGTAATCAAGTTGCCAGGCACACACACACACACCACTACGCACTCTCCCTCTCTCACTCTCTCTCTCTCTCTCTCTCGCAAAGTTGACACCATTAGGGGAGGGGGCAGGGAGGGGGTCTCTGGCTGGTCGTGTGCGTGCCACAGAACGTAAACAAAAACACGAATGCGGCGAAGAAGCGGAAAGTGCGAGATAAACAGAAAACAGCTGTACACACCAAGCAGCCAAGGCAGCCAAGGCAGTCGAGCAGCAAGGCTGCCCGAGTGTGCGACAGAGATGCCACAACAAAGACAGAGATCGCATGCTGTGCTCTGTGTGGAGGCGAGAGCGTTCGCCTTGTGCTGTTGTTGCTGTTGTTGTTGTTGTCTCCCGCAGAAACCCGTTTCTGAAACGGAGCCAGAGCGACAGTTACGCACTTTACGCACGCACCGAACGAACTGACAGAGTGAGGTGTGTGTGTGTGTGTGTGTGTGTGTGTGTGTCAGTGTGTGTGTGTGTGCATCTGTGTGTGTGCGTCTTGTTGTCGTTTGTATTTTTGCTTTTGCTTTGATGAAAAACCGGCTCTCTGGGCCCGAGTTTGGGCTTGTGTGTTCGACTTTGGGCTCCGTGGCGGAAATACGCAGCAACGTTGACCGCCCGCTGACACACACACACACACACACACGCACGCACACCAATACGCACTCTGAGAGCTAACAAAGAAGAAGCCACGCATGAAAATTGCTTTTCATGTGGCAGGCAGCACAGCGAAAAACTCTTGGAAGCGAAGAGAAGACATCAACGTCAGCAAACGTCGCAACGCGGCAACGTCATCGTTGCCAACGTTGAGCGATTCTTCTCGCTGTTGTTGTTGCTGCTGTTGTTGTTGTTGCTTCTCTTTCTGTTTGTTGTGCTTTGTCTCGCTGTCGTTGGCTGTACACAAGCGCAGTCGATGGGGCAACCCTGGCTGGCATTATCAAACACCCTCTCGCACGACCCATTTGCTTCCCCGCCCCCTCGACTTGATTTCGCTTTCTTCCTTTTTCCCTTTTCTGCTCTTAATGTTGCGGCCATTGTCACTTTGAGGGGGGGAGGGACGGGCGCCCCCCGTGCAGCGCCCGTCTGGGGCAACCAAAAATAACTGTTTCCGGTATTTGGGTCACATGAAATTTAATCAAATTAAAATGTTCGACAGCAGCAAAAAAAGGGGGCCAAAGTTAGTGGAAAGAGGGCACAACAATTGTTTGATGTGCAGTTGTGCGTGTGTGTGCAAGTGTGTGTGCGAGTGAGTGTGTGTGTGTGTGTGTGTGGTGGCACTTACGATGGCATTCAAATGCACTGCAACAGTTGCTGCGCCCCGAGGCTAACATCCAATTTGATTATAATTTGAAGTGGAAGTAGAACTGCAACAGTTTCCACACAGCCATCAGGCGCGACTGTGTGTGTGTGTGTCCGTCTCTTTGTGTGTGTGTGGCAGTGTATCTGTGGCAAGTTGCTGTTGATTTGAACGGATTTGTGGGCCAGCGCTGCGCAGCTTAAGTTGACAGTGGCAAGTTACTCCCTGCCCCCAGGGGGAATCAGCAGCAGCACCGACAACATCAGCGGCAGCATCGGCAGCAGCAGCTCAAGTATCCGACACATATCAAATCGTGAAGTCCCCAAGACGCACTGCGATTGTAAATCTCGCCTGGCTTATCACAGCTGGCAGAAACGAGTTAGTCGAATTTGCTGTGTCGATAATTGAATAAGTTGCCGAGAAGTTGCCGAGATAACTAGCTCGAGAGCAGGTCGGAGTTTCCCTCCACACTTGCCATGAAATTTGAGATGCCAACGAGCAGAGTTGGTCACACTTTCCGGCAGCTTTTATACTTGTAATTCTCAAGTGGTTTTCAGCTGTGCCTGAATGCGGCTCTAGACTTGGCTAAGATCACTGCAGACAGCGGCTTGTCTGGAAACCAGTTCGATATGGGCTCCTTGAATAATACCAGTTTCAAGATCTACATATACGATATTTCTGACTCGATTCTGCGTGCGCTCTTGTCACAGATCTTCGAACCAAAATTTCAAAAGTGACTTCCAACTAAATTCGAAATAGATTTTCTCAATTCAATACTTTTTCCGCTACTCGATTTGCAGTAGTTCTTCCGCTGTCTGTCTGCTTGTCTGTCTGTCTGTCTCTCTGTCTCTTTGTCTGTCTGTCTTTCTGTCTGTGTCTTTATCTCTTCGTCTCTTTTTCTTTCTGGCGACATACATATATGTCCCTCTGTCTCTTTGTCTTTCTGTCTGTCCGTCCATCTATCTGTCTCTCTGTCTGTCTGCTTGTCTGTCTGTCTGTCTGTCGGTCTATAACATTGTCTGTCTGTATCATTGTCTGTCTTTCTGTATACCTGTCCGTCTCTCTGTCCCTTTATCTATCTGTCTGTCTCTATTCCGATCTGTCTCCATATCTGTCTTTCTGTCTCTCTGCTCTATTGTCTGTCTGCTAGTCTGTCTGTCTGTCTGTCAGTCTGGTGTGACTATCCCAAAAGCCCTTAAAAGCACAAGATACTTGTGCGATATGGAGATGATGGTGTAAGCGAGACAGCAGTAAACCGACAACTAAATAAAAATGGAAACAGAAACCGAAACAGAAACAAAATGGCAGACGGCCAAGCTTATTCATTGAACAAAAATACGACGCAATATGGCCGCCATTTTGTTTTTTTGGCCCGTTATATTCGGTTGTCTGTTGGCGCGTCTATTTTCCGATTTTGTTTTGTTTATTTCGTTTCGTTGCTTCTTTCCATTTGAATTTCTGGCTTCCTTGGCGCGTTTTTCCCAATACTCGTGCATTTCTGTTCGTCTTATTTTCAATGCGTCGCGCGTACGCGGCGCGTAGGCGTAGGCGACGCGACGTCATCACGCACCGCCGCCGCCGCCATCGCCTCACACGCAATTTTACGCATCGGCCCTTTCGTGCGCTATTTTCGGTTTATTTACATTTCGAAAGCGTTCGAAAAAAATCCGAATCCGATGCGAGAATGCCGACAAAAAGCTCCCAAGACGCGGCGTTGTCATCACCATCGCGCCGTGGAGCATTTTCGATGCCAATCATGCGTAAATTACGCGATTAAATTGAGTTTTACGCTTTTTCGTGCATCATGCAAAACACTTCGCAGCGCGGATAGACAGAGAGTTCGCCCTTTCATGTGGCAATCCTCCCCCCTGCTATGCCCCTCTCGCCACGGTCGAGTGTGGTGTCGTGCGGCCTTAGCTTTACAGGTTTTAGTCTTCCACCTCCCTCCCTCCAAACACACACACACACCGACAGCAATCGCGTCGATATTTTGTTTTGTTTTGTGTGTTCGCCCTTGCCATATTTCTCTCTTTCTGCCATATAAATACCGCTGGGCGTGCCAGCGTGTAGGCGTTGGCGCTGCTTCCGTTTTAATAGCATCTGGTAGGCAGTTTTTTTGTTGTCGTCATCGCACGCTGCGTATACGTAATGCGAGCCGCTGCTGTCTCTCCATCCGTCTGTCCGTCTGCGCATCTGTAAGTCTCTCTGTACGTCTGTCTGTCTGTCTGGCAGTTTTTCTTGTTTGCTTACGTAGCAATTCCTTCGGGCATTCAGCTAAGCCGCCTTTTGCCGCATTCTCCCAACGCACCCGGAACGAAAGCCTTTTCAATTTTATTTGACTCATTTTCGCATTCGCTTTTCATGGCATTTTCCTTGTAGTCTCATATTTATGGCTTCCCACTTATTTGCACCGTCTACCCCGCTATGCTGTGCCTCCCCTCTTCCCTTCCTCCCTTTGTACCCCCCTTGGAAAAACAGCTGTGTGGGTTTCATTAGCAGTCTGTCCATTATCACATGCCTGTAAGGGGCGTGGGAGTGGGCCGATTCAAGTATGTGTGAGCCTGTGGGCGTTCGTGCGACGTCATAATGTAAATATAGCTCACACACACACACACACACGCACACACCCACGTAGGGGTAAACATACCAGTTGACTCAGCGCCGCGTCACCTCTTGCTGTTCAACCTGTCGGTGACGTCGAAAGAGTGCAAATTGTTTACAAACCAATCGAAGCAATGTAAATTTTGCAAATAGTTTCGATTCTACATAGTTTTTAGTTAGTTTTTCCTGTTTTATATTTTCTATTTTCCTCTTTCTGCAAATTATGCATCTGTGTTGAAGTTTCGCAGACATTCCTGCCGTGCGCACGCAATGAAATTGCTCAACATTTTCATTGGCATTTCCTTGACATTCTGTCTGTTGGTCTGTCTCCAGCCCGGGTACGCTCGATTACAATGAATGCTCGTAAAATTTTATCGGTTCTAATAAAATTTAATTGAAACAGGAAACTCTCGCATAAATTTCAGACGCTCGAATGAAATAGGGGGCGCTCTCTCGGCAAGGATGCAGCAGGAGCAGGAGCAGCAGTCAAAATGAGATGAAAAGAAATCCTTGTGCGTCGAGGGGTCGGACACAACAGCTCTTTAAGGGGTTGGGCACATTCCTGGGGTATTGAGTACTAGTTTCTGCGCATCGGAAATGCAATTCGATATGGTCAATATAGTGTGACACACACGCAGGATATACACACGTGTGTGTGTGCGTATTTGCACTGCGTAATAGTGTCAGAAGAAGCTACGATCATAACTGCGACTTCCTCCGATGAACAAACGTTAGTCAAGAGAGGTAACCCCTTATGATATGATCGGCATTCTCAGAAATTCGCATTATTCACGCTTCAAAGTGATTTCCCAGCGCCCGAGGGAATCTTGGCAACCCGACGATGCGTCATTCTCCAGCCAAAAAAAAAACCAACTCGAGAGATAGAAAAGAGAGTGCAAGAAAGAGACGGGGAGCGCAAGCGAAAGAGAGGGCGAATGAGAACGGTGTCTCCCGGCGTTTTGCGTTTTGTTTATACGCCCATTTGGGTTATTCAACTTTCGGGAACGAGCGATGTCGAGTCGATGCCGAGCCGTTGATCCCGTTTGACTCTTCCAACTGTTTGGGTTGTACAACGATTTCTTCCATACGTATTCCCGGTGTGTGCCTGTGCGAGTGTGTATCTGTGTGCGTGTGCGTGTGTGTGTTTGTGTTCTGTATTTGTATTGTTTGTGAGTGTCTTTTTCTGTTTCGGCATTTTATTTTTATTTTAACGGGGGAACAAACGCATTTACATATTTTCAAATCGGGCATAAGTGTGTGTGTGTGTGTCTGTGTGTTTCTCTGTGTGTGTGTAGGTGCGTTCTATCGCGTCAATTGGCTCTCTGGCTGTTGAAATCGCAAACAATTTCAATTGCAGCCCGTCGTCGTCTGTCTGCTGTCACTGATGTGTTCGTTTTGTTTGTTATTACCGTTCTCGAGTGTCCCGATATTATGTAATAATTTGTGAGCTAACTGCGCGAGGGAGAGGAAGAAAGAGCGAGGGAGAGAGTAGGCCAATGGGGAAGATTATCAGATGTAAATAATATGCACTGATTCAACTGAATGGGGTGTATTAGCAGGGATCACCAGGTTCTGATAGGGATATTCACTATGCAGGAATCTAAAGTTATACATTAATGATCGTCTTCGATCTCTTCCTACTCTGTGCTATACTCAACTTATTCGTACTCTTTGCTTGCATTCAATGCTCACTTCGATTCCATTTCCATTCGAGAATTGAAACAAAAGGAAGGCAGCAGAAGAGAAGCCCAAAGACAAGCTATAATTTGGGAAGAATTTCAAATATTCTTGTGTCTGGAGTGTGGCACAATCAAAGCAGGGGTTACGACTTGCCGGTCGTTCGTACCGTCGCGCTCTCTCTCTCTCCCTCTCTCTCTTCGTGTCTCTCTCCCTCTCGTTCCTCCTGGCGAGGTGTTGAAATTCAGTGAGCGACATTGAGGGTTCAACGTCTCGCTCTCCAATAACAATGCAACAACAACAACAACAACCGGGCCGACTACGGGTACAAGAACAGCAGCTGCTGCAACAGGTGATCCTTTGCCTTGTTCCCTTCCCCTGCCTCTGCCTCGGCCTCTGCTGGCTCAGCCTGCGCTGTCTACGTTCGCCGGCTGAAGGTCAACAAACTTGGTGGCGACAGCGACGCTGCCGGTGGTGGCGGCCAGAGGCAAACGAACTCCGACGCTGCCGCTGTCTGTGTGCCGCGACGTGTCTTGTTCACGCACGTGTATGTGTGAGTGTGTGTGTGTGTGTGTGTGTGTGTGTGCGACTATTCCTTTTGTAGCAACGCCGTGCAACGAAGCCTGAAACAAACTGTAATTTGAATCCAATCTTTTTGGGGATTCTCTTTTCGACACACACACACACTCACACGAAAAATGCCAAGCAGCAGAGAAGGCGATGAAAATGCCGACAATCAAAACAGAAACCCTATAAAATACAAAACGAAATTCAGTCGAAAACTATCCATGAAATGAGACAAGAATGAAAACCCAAATCCGACAAAGCGTAGATCGTATACCCTAGTCGAAGGTATCTGTCAGATACGTATCTTAATAGCGCTCTAGCTATGAAGGGGGGAGAGAGAAGAGGCTTGGCTCTTGGCTAACAGTATTTTAATACCAAAAGAGAAGAGAATAAGTGAAATAAAACGGGATAAACTATTATTTTAAACGAGCATTAGATGCGCAGCTAAAGAGAAGAGCTAGATACAGAGAGAGGGACAGAGAGAGGTAGATAGAATGACCGAATGAAAGAGAGAGAAGAAGACTGGGACTGCAGGTGGGAGACTCAGTTGATTTCGTCATGAGTCCAAAAATAAGCCCTGGCCGCATACCAAACCCAAAAACAAATCCAAATATGTTTCTTAGATTCGGTTCGCTCTTCTTCTACTTCTTCTCTTTCTGCCTCTTCTTCTTCTTGTGCTTTAAGCGGCTCTGCCGGTCCGAAGTTTATTGACCATCCCGTGCAGTGACGAAATTTATGCCAAAGGTAATTACCAGTAGGCTCCACAATTTGTTGGTCTGTTTGTTTTGGGCTCGAGATTGTTGACTTCCCTGGGAAGCTGATGCGACTCGACAACGCTATCGACTATCGGCTCAATACTAACAACTACAGCAACAACAACAACAACAACACCAATACCAGCAAGGCAACTTTGCACATTCTGTGTGTCTTTCTCTTCTCCCTCCCTTTCCAATTGGCTTCTATTTACTTAGTTTTGCGTGCGCGTTTCTTTAATTGGGTACGTGACGCTGGCGGGGTAGCTTTCTCCAAAAAAAAAGGAAAAACCAGAAAGAAAGGCTAACTTGGACATGAAGAATGTCTTACACCCTTCAAGGTTTTGGTTTGAATCTGCACTTTTTGTTTCTTCTTTAGTTCTTATGAAAATGTTGCATATATGATCTGATACGATGGGATAGTTGTACATTAGATACGATATAACTTTGGTTTGCACTGATAAGTTTGCGTTTGATTAGTTTACAATATCTTTTAATTTCAGAAAAATGAACAATAGAAGATTTATAAAGATAGATCTAAAATTGATCTAAGAAGAACCTGTCTAGTTCGTCTTCCCGTTTGTTGTTGATTTATAATACATATATCTTGCAGTTGTCTTCTACTTATGACCATAATTCATATACCCGCTGCCAGGGTATACAAATACTGAGCCACCCTTTCCCCTGCCTGCAATTCATGCACCATAGCCGCGGGGCCTAATCAAGCAAACTTGAGACTCACACGAGTCTATCGACTCGTATATCGACTAATCTTCGAAGCACTTTCGCTGCCGCTGTCGCTGTTGACAAACAGTGTGTGTTCTCAAGATGTTCTTGAGTTTTCGGTTTCTGCGCCTGTTGTAGCGTCATCCCATTCCGGCATTCCCTTCCTCGTTCTGCCCGGTTGCCATGCCCAGGCAGACAAATGGGTCAAACAGTTGAAGTCGGCAGCATTTTGTTTTGTTTTGTTTTGTTTTTTTTTTTTTTGGAATCATATTCGAAACCTGCAACCGGGCAACGTTGCGAATAAGTTTGTTATGACTAAGCTTCGCCTCCGTGTGCGGCACATGCAAATGCAAATTGCAAACGAAACCAACACGAGTGATACTAAAACACAACCATGGGAGCAGTCCGCCCGAGTCCAGAGTCGAAGCAACAAAAACGACTTCAGAGGCAGAATGATGACACACATTCACATTCTGTAGCGCCCCCGAAAAGAAGACTCGATGCAGCGGAGAGTCGATGTTTGAATGCCCTTTTTGAAGTGATCAAAGTGAGAAACAGAAAGCATAAATAAAATTGTAATCAATTTATTTATGGTTTTATTGCTTCATTTCGAAATGATCACATTAGCTCGAGTATTTATTTCGTTATGGAAACTACTCGAGTATTTATTACTCGAATGATCGAATAGACTTATTCGTTTTGAGTGTCAAATGCGTTCTGTCGACAGGTTGATAGTCGTTCTAATGGGGTAGTAAACATAAACATGTGCGCTCTCTCGATGCCTGTGTCTGTGTAAGTATTCACAAATAATTCGTAGCCGCCAACTTTGAATACTTTTGCCGGCATTTGGCGTTGCGGTTTTTTTAAGAGGCGGCGCCGCCGGCTGCTGTTGCTTCGAATGCTGCGATTGCTGCTAAGTGTGTCACTCGCACACTGCTTTGCTCATATTTGAATGCAGTTCGAATCGAAAAAACTGTACGAAAGGAATATCTGGGTGTGAGATACCCTATAGCCAGTAAAATCTTGCTCCTTAAGTAATATCTTAATTGATTGAGTTTCTAAAAAGTGATTAAAAATGTTACTTCAAGCTACTCAGCTAATATACCCACTTGCAGGCAATATTAATGGGTGCACACACACACATATACAGCAGCTGCACACACAGAGAGGCCAGTGTAAAATGTGTGCCAAGCACCTTCCTTGCACTTCCCCCTGCTTAACTCGGCCAGTTGGGAGTCATTGAGTCTCAGTCGACGTAAACAAATTTAGCGCGTCGCCTTGTCACAGAAATTAAATTCAAAGCAAGTCTACGCAACAACAACAGCAACAGCAACAACAACAACCAAATTGCACATTAGCAATGCCAATTGGTTTTGCTCAATGTTGTTGTTGTTGTTGTTGCCGCGCTTGTTAAATTTTCATAGCGAAATTTATTTGGTGTCACTGTTACAATGTTGCGTGTCATGTTTTGGAGTTGAGCGAATAAAAAACACACAGAAAAGCAAAAAATAAAAATAAAATGCAAGTTGATAAAATTCGGGGGCAATGCGTGAAATATGAAAACGAATTAGACGCCCACGCAGTGGCAGCAAACGGTCTTGTCGGGGGCAACAGTCAAATGCTTCGGAATTAATATCAACTATTATGCCAATTGCATTCGAATTAAGACGAAATAATTGTACGTTTTATTAACCTTGTTTCTTAACAGCAATAAAAGTAGTCATGCGAAATGTAATCACACTTTAGTATACTTTTAAGATTTATCGAGATCTGAGCATCTACAGATAAGCCTGCCGGTTTGTCCTTCTGTACCAGGGACTATGCAGCTTGTAAGTTTGTTGTACCCTTTTTGGACTTTACTGATTTAGTATACTTATCAATCCTACTGTGTATATTGCAGTTGCAAATACTTATATCACAACAGCCTCAGTTATGTGACACACATGACTGATACCCTAGCAGAGAAGCTTTATAAAACAGATAAGACAATAAATATTCGAGAACTAGTGCAAGTCTAACATATGTGTAGATTAAAGATTGAGTACACGCACATTTCAGACACACATTTTTATGCAATTATTTACTCACACGATACGATATTATGCATGAACTTCAGTGCTTATTAATTATAATTATATTTTTAATTATTTATTTTTAATTATTATTAATTATAATATAGTTATATTTAAATATATTCTATGGGAACGAATGCTACTGAGGGCTCTTTATTACTCCTTATTTTTTAGCGAGGGTTTGCGCCTGCCAGGTCCCCTTCCTACTAAAAAAGTGTAACAAGTAGACAAAACTATTGTTTAAAGAAAGCAGCACCTCCAATTCAGTGTCTTTAGTTTTGATGTCGTTCTAACGGATGAAAAGTGCTAAATATACCGATATTCATACTAAATAAGAATATATGTATTACTTTTTGGAATCTGCCACGTATTTTAATGTCTGATTCATTAATTTTTCCTCTTTTAAGATATAGTTTTCTACTGCTCTTTGGGTAGTGGGTATTATATAGTTTGTTTTTCAATCACAATGTGGCAGGTACGATTGAATAAATTGGAAATATTATCAATCGTGAAAAAGAGCGCCCAAGTTTTGCACAAGGGCCCTCAAGGCCTTCCCTACGGTCCTGTTCATCTGTCTGTGTGAAGACACAGTACTCAGCTACACCAAATTTTGCATGAATCTTTGATTTAAATATTGTACGCCAAGCCAAGATAAATCAATTCAATATGTACTTGTCTTCATATAATTCATATATATATCTCTTATCAAATGTATTTCGATCGAACAATGAACACTATAGTTATTGAAGTTTCCATAGTAACCATAGTTGGCATCTGGTTTGCTCTCGAGTGCACATATCTCTATCTGTGTGTGGAGGTGAGAAAGCCATAGACACCAGTCAACTTTGTAGGGTACTTAACCGTCGTGTGCACTGTATGTGCCTTTTGTCTGGTTTAAATTTGTGAATTTAAACATTTCTCTAATCAACTAATTCCCACCGCAACTGCAGTTTAATTTAGTATTGTTTATCGCACGAGCATCTCAGTTCGGAAGGGCCTTTCGTAAGATGCAGCAATTGTAGGCCTGTCCAAGCATTTCTCCTCTGCTGACGTTGGATGAACATAAAATGTTTCGCAATTTAATTGCTTACATCAGACATTTTGATTGAGATTTATGGCCTGTGTTGTCCTCAGTTTCGTTTCTTTCGGCTCTCGCACACTTTTCCGCTGCTGTTTTTCAATTTTTCATCTGAGTTTTCCTAGGCACCTAGAATGTTGGTCAATGGCGCAAAGAATTTGGTGCGTGCCGTGGGCCGTGAGTTTAAATTTGGCAAACACAATTTTTTACAACGGCACGGGGATGCCATGAGAGGGGGTGAAGTGTGTTTAATGTGCACATAAAAATGGAATTAAGTGAAACTCGGTTGTTTATGTTTGCATGCTCTATTTACAGGAAAATATGTCATAATTAAACGCAAGATTCTTGACATGTTCATTGATTTGTGAGCGATTTTTCTTCACTCTTCTGAATACGAAAAGAAGAAAAGCTCTCACAGCTTGCAGTGTTTTTCATGTGAGAGTGCATGTGTGTGTGTGTGTGTGAGAGTGGGTATGTGTGCCTTGGTTGCAGTGCAGTTGGCTTTGTTTACATTTTGGGATTTATTTTTAGCAGCACTAGCAACGCGGCAGCGAAACAATTTTCCCCATTTTCCTATTTATTTGGTATTGGGCAATCGATTTTCTTCCTATTTACATTGCACTGTAAATTGTTTCATCTTATCATTTGAGTAAACATTTATCCCGCCGCTAATTGAAAGGCGGACAAAAGATATTTGCATACTGCCAGCCAAGCAGGCAGCCAGGCAGGCGAGGAAGGCAGGCAGCAAGGCGGACAGATAATGTTTAGTTGTGCCTGCACTGATAAACTTTATACGAGTAGCTGCCACAGAGCACAAAGAGTGGCCTAATTAGTGTCAAGTGTTGCCCCAACGACAACGACAACAACAACAGCAGCAGCAGCAGCAGCAATAACAACGACAACTTCAATGAAAATGACAACATCGCAGCAGCCGTACAAAAGAGGGAAGTCAATTAGAGAGATACAAAGCGCAAGCCAAGCTCGAGCTCAGACTTGGCTCGGAGTCTGCGCTGCGACAGTGCTTGGAACATGACAAAAAAAAAAAACAGCATTAAAAAGAGACTGCAAAAAATATACTGAGCAGCAGAGGGAGGCGTGGGGGGAGGGGGGTGGTGAGTACAACTCGTACTCGTACTCGTTGCATACGCTGCGAACAGTAGCTAAAACACAAGTTTCTACAAGTACGAACGCTGTCGGCAGCTGTAGCGCCAATGGGCGCTGGCAAAATGAAATACAAATCGAGACGCGCTGTTGCTTTTGTGTCGCTTTGCTGCTAGTCGAACTGAATCATGACCCAATAACCTAATTTTCCAACAGTCGCCGCTCTCGCTCGCACACAGCGCTGCGCTGCTGTTGCTATTGCGACTGCAAGTGGCCCCGGCTATGTGGGTAAAATGTAGCGAACAGACACAAACACAGATACAAATGAACAGCACACAGTGGCAGCGGCAGCGGCAGCGCCAGCTACATGCGCTTGGATACATATTGAGCTGGCATTGAGCTAAGGCTGAGGGGCAGTTTCCCTCCCCCGTCCCCCGTTCATTGTGTTCCTCATCATCCACGAGACGACAATAACGAAGCTTATGGATAACTATCCATATTTATTCATCACTGTGCAAATTTGAAGATGCACATCGAGAACACATTTGCCACTTAATCAAGTCGAGATTCCCTCCAGCTCAGCTCAGCTGACCCAGCTGAAATCACACTCGAATTAGGCGCTGTTAACCTGTTAGTCACCTCGCCTCGCCTCGCCTCGCCTCGAGCAATGCACTTGACAACGCATCCTAAATCAAATTAATTAACGCAAATAACTCAGTCAGTCATTCACTTACACACTCGAGTGCAACTGTGGCAAATATTTATGACATTTCTCGAACTGGCGAACTGTTCAGCCGCAAGTGCGAGTGCAATGACACCCGAAATGTTGTCGCTTTAATTATTTTCACAACAGATTCGGCACACTGATTGAAATCTCCAGTGTGCTTAGCCCCGTCTAAGCAAACTGTCTGTCTATCTAAACGGCGAAGTCATGTGAATATTTACTTGTCATGCTTTCGAAAACATATGTGACACTGCTGCAATTACAGGGCAGAAGCCACACTGCAGGTTAACCTGCAGTTCTGCTCACTTTGTTCACTCAAATTACGCATACGCAGCGTAAACTGCCTCAAAATCTGCCCTGCTTCATTATGCTTATGCGCTATTATGCTTTGATTACCAATTTATCACGTACATATATAAAATAAAATACTCTCAGGCACGCCTTGAATTCCAATGCACAGCCTTCAATGGCGACGCATTTGGACGATACAAGTTTTATTTTGACAAAAGCTAAGGTAAACGTGAAGTGGCATACGAAAGCCTCTCTATAAATAAATCGACACACAACGACCAAATTATGAGTGTTTATTTTAAGGCGCTTGCATGTTTCCGTCACTCGGCAATAATATATCGCTTATGTTGATTTCATGTCTTAATACAATGATGCTTAGCTCGATCTAGAGTTAACAAGTTTCTGAACGGACATCAGCAGCAGAAAACATACATATGCACAGGCCCGTAGCGAGGTGTATGCGGTGCACAGGGGCCCTAAACTGTCAGGGGCCTGCCTATTACCAAGCATAAAAATGTTTTTGGTGGCGATATATTTGTATATTAATAATTCAATTCATTTTTATTACTCATTAAGTAAAGTAATTAAACTAAGAAGCCCCGAGAAGTATTGCAGAAGGGCCCGTAAAATCGTCGCTACGACCCTGTGTATGTAACACATGAAGAGAGCAAGAGTATTGCCATACACGATGTAGAATTAATCTCTTAAGACCTCTTCCAAATTACTATACACTCTGCATCTGCCTGACTTGTTGATCTACAATTAAAAGTTTTGCCCCCTCTGTGAATTCTTTCGACAGTTCGAGCACAAGTTTGCCAGGTCCGAGCTCGTGTAAGGTACGTTTCTTTGTGTGTGCCTGTGTGTGTGTGTGTGTGTGTGTGTGCTGTGTAAATAAACAAATTCAAGGTTGATTACCAGCCATAGGGCCCCCCTCCCATCACCCTCCCGCTATCATCTATCAACTCAGCTCCGAATGCTATCACCTTCAATGTTCCGAGCGCTTCGTGAGTTCGTTTTTTTCTAATTTCTGTGACATATGAATAAAAAAATACTCGTGGATTGCCACCGTTAACTGAAAAAGGGCCGTCGTTGTTGTTGTAGTTTGCTTTTATTATTTATTTGTTAGTGAGAATATTTTTTGTTGCTTTGTTAATTTCATAAATTAAGTAGCCGCTTTGCAGCTGTGTGTGTTCATTCGCATATGTATGTATAAATATATAACTACATATGTATGTGTGCACATACATAGTTCTTTATCTAGACGCACACACACACACACAGACTCTCGCGCATTTACATAGCAGCCCATTGCGTGTAAAGTTGTTGTTGTTATTGTTCAGTTTCTGTTCATTTGTTAGTAAGTAATTTTGAAAAAATGAAGCCCAATTCAAGTGTGTGCGTGTGTGAGTGAGTGTGTGTATGCGCGTGTATCTCTCGTAATGTGGAAGCAGAGTTTTCATATTTTATTTCAATTTATTTATTAAGTGCCCCTCGCACACGTCTCTCCCATCCCCCCCCACCACTTCATCAACGACAAACTTTTATCAGTCCGTTGTAATTTGGAATTTATGCTCATGTTCTTTTTTCTTTGCTCTTCTACGTTAGTTTTTTTCCAAGGTGAATTCGATTAAAAAAAATATTCGAAATGGAATTTAGGTTTGCTTGCGTTGTTCCTACCCTGTGTTCCAACAATACTTTAAATATACAGATTTAAATCTATTTTTAAGGGGTATAAAGAGAGAAGAACTGTAATGAATTTGTTTTTTGTGGCATCATTTGTTGCAGCGCTGATTGCATTGCAGACACACAAGTGCACGCAATTATTTAACAATAAAATGAAATAATTATGGATATGTTTTTTCAACATTTGAATATCAAATTGAATGCAGATGAACAGCTGGTTACAGCACTATTTCTGATTGATGAGCTTTCATTGGGAAACATTAAAACATATATTACGGCAATTACATATATAGCTGTCGCGTAAATGAATAATGAGACTATAATACACTGATTTGAATAAACTGATTTACAAAATTAATCTCTCTTTTGTATTATATTTTGATGTTTGCAATTCAATACTTTAAAACGTTGAATAAACAATTATTTACTTTGTTTTCTCTCTCTTTCTCATTTCAGGTAAGCAATCAATATTGCAATTATCTATTGAAGGTGGTAAGAATATTTGTGTATAAATATATTTGATATTGCATTACAATTTTAATGATGAAAGTTTCCAACTTTATTTATTTATTGAATTCATTGTTAAATAATGTTTAAATTGAACTACAATAATAGATTTTGTATGTTTTATATATATATAATTGATGTAATTAATATTGCTGTAGTTGTTCTACAAAATTTGATATTGTAAATAGGTTAATTTAAAAAGTCTAACTAAAATCAAGTTCTAACAGCATCAGGCCAAACTAACAAGATTGATATGGCAATTGAAAATTCGTTGACTTTGCTCTAATGAATGTAATGGAAATAGGAAAAACCTTAGGTATTTATGACTGAACAATGACTGCATCTTTAGTACGAGGGTCGTTTGATAAGTCCGTGACTTTTTGTATTTGCCGCGCACCTGCTCTAAATACAACACTGCTCCTGTCAGCAGTTATCGATTAACAGCTGACTGTAAAATTTTGAGAAAGCTGCGTTTTTTGGTTTGCGTTTTATAGGCATTGAAAGCAGACGATCTCGTGAATTTTAACGAAAATGGAAAAAAGTGAATTTCGTGTGCTAATGGCAAAATTTCATAAATTGGGCTACGAACTGCTACCCCATCCAGCATATTCTCCAGATTTAGCCCCCTGTGACTATTTTTTGTTTCCAAACATGAAGAAATGGCTCGGCGGTAAGAGATTCGGGTCAAATGAAGAGGTCATCACAGAAACAAACGACTATTTTGAGGGCCTTGAGAAAACCTATTATTTGGAAGGAATAAAAAAATTGGAAAAACGCTGGACTAAATGTATAGAGCTAAAAGGAGATTATGTTGAGAAATAAAACGCTTCTTTGACGAAAAAAATATATTTTATTCAAAAAGTCACGGACTTATCAAACGACCCTCGTAAATATTGAAATCAATTTTCTAGTTGTCTTTCTTTTTGCTTTTTGCTGTTATAATACCTGAAGGAGACTTAGGGTATGTTCCCCTGATATTTATCTTAAGTGCCATCTTTCAATAGAACTAAACAGCATATCGACTCATTGATACAATCTAAAAACTCGCTAGGACGACCTTGTAACGAGCCGACAAGCATAACGACAACGGGGGCCAGGTCGAGACCCTCATGGCCAGACGTGGCGGTCAATATGTGCATTATGCATGTCTATAGTTATCAGTCGCGACTCTTTCAATGCAACAATGCGCCCTCATGGAATGCCGAATGCAACCTTGGCCTCAGAATGAATGCACATGAAGGCGTGCCAAATGACACAAATTGACTGACATTGGCAATGCGCCTATAAATATTAAAGGCATTGCAGAGTCCCCGACAAGGTTCAATCAATTGTGATGTACAAAAAAGAACTCGTAATTTCCAAAACTTTAATAATCATTGGTGATTTGTTTCTATGTTTTCGAAAATCAATTAACTTCGTGTGCCTTCTCCCGAGTAGTCGCACGCTGCTCAATGCCAACGACAACACGATTGGCCTCCACTTTTTGTTTGTTTTCTTGTCGTTGTTGTTATCGGTTTTGCTTTCTTTCTCACTTGGCCCAAGGATCTGTCAAAGCCATTTGACGTCCCGCATGACACAGCTCAACGGAAGCTCAAATCAACACCAACAACAGCAGCAGCAACATCGACAGCAACAACAGCAACAGCAACAGCAACTGCGATAGCCCCCGCAAGGTTTGCACTTAGGCTTTTGCTTTTTGCCCGTGGTGCTAATCCGCTAGCCATTGTCAGCAGACATTCCTTTTAATGCTCATTTCTCACACACAAACACACAGACACACAGTTTCGCCTATTCTCCTACGGCTTAGACTGCGGCTGCGGCTGCGATTGTGGCACTGGTTGGTCGCCTGAGGCCATCAGTTCGACTGCCAAATGCTCGTCTAATTGTAAGTGGCATTGTCATGCCGTTGCAAGTGGTCGAACACTCAGAGGTAGAGGGAGAGAGACGGACAGAGAGAGAGAGAGAGAGAGAGAGAGAGAGGGAGAGGGAGAGTGGGCAGCCGAGTTGTCTTGACTAATCTGAGCTGAAAAATGTCAGCTCATTGAAGGCATTTCCCCAAAGATATGCAATACCTGCAGTTGGACAGTCCTCCTCATTGTTGGCCATTTAATTAATTAGTGATCCAGTTCCCGTTCGCGTGCCTAACCTTGCGCAAATATTGCAAATTGACCTTTACATAAATAAACGCAGCGTCGTCATCAGCGCCGGAATGTGGAAATTCATGCAGTTGCATTGTAGTAGCCCCTCCCTCTGTTATTGCTGCTCTCTTTACAATTTAACACTTATTTCAGTTGTGTACGTGATGTTTTTTTATTTTCCCTTTTAACAATCTGTTGTTGTTACGCGCACTTTGTTTTTGCCCTGCTCTGCTCGCCGGCTTATGCAACGCGTATTGTGTTTGAGCCTAGCTTTTAAAATGCGATTGACAGCTGAACAAACAATGATGTACACACATACATATGTATTTATATATAGCATTTATATATATGTATTTATAGCACTTATATATTTCTGATTGTGCAGTGCAGGTTTGTTCTGGATGAAAAGCAATTGACAAGCCCTCAACTCCAAATGTGCCCGGTTCGGCATTGCAATAAAACAGATTTGCGCGAAAGCGTGTCGAGAATTATGATTCAATATGAATTTAATTTAACAAAAGAAACAAAAAGTTATTCATCGATTTGCTCTTTAAAAATAAATGTCGAACTTCATGAGCTCGCACAATATTTCGAGCACCAACTTTGAGTTTGCTCTAAACTAGTAAAAGGCTTTAAGAAATCAGCTTATCAAGTGAGATCTTAAAAGCCTTTGCTCAAGTCACTTGCAACAATTTGAAGCGCATTGACTGTCGATTCATAAGTAGCTATAAAATGCCATTAAGTACTTTAAAGTCGATATTGTAAGTTCTGCTAAGGTTTCATATAGTTTGGGCCACGATTTAGGAAGTGTTTGAAAGTAAAACAATTTGGCGAATCATTATTGACAGCAATTAAGTAAAACAAATTAACAACTTAGTGGGTTATACTGCCGGTTGCCTGACAGACTGCGAAGCGACTTGCCTCGGCGACAAGCCAAACAGAATGCGGTGTCAGAGAGCGAGGGAACTGCGTAGTGAAGCCACTTTTAATGGCATTTTAATGGGTTCCCCAAAGCACGGCAAACAATGACAGATGGAACGTCAGCCAGACAGACTGATAGACGGTCCTAGCACACTAAGAAAGAGAAACAGAGACAGAGACAGAGACAGAGAGAGAGAGTGAGCTCACATAAGGAAACCGCAGCGATAAATGCCATCTATGCAATTTGCATTTAATTTGACATTTCAAATGCGTCGCTGGAGTATTTACCATTGGCAAATTATAGTTAATTTGATCGGGCAATTTCAGGTAAATCATTACGCGTCATCAGGAATATATAGTGTGTGAGAACCGAAGAAAGTACAGAAGCAGCTGCTTGCCTAAGTCCTCTTTCCATGCTGGGTGTATGTAGCTTAATTAATATTTTGTAGACACTTAGTTCAGCTTGCCCCATCTCGGTGCATCCGCATGTTGCAGGACTGGCTGGTTGCCCCATTATATCAGGTGCAGCGGCAGGACGAGCAGTGCTTCCGCTTAGTGAACCGTGCAATGTTGCCACAGTGCACCACCCCACCTCCCCCAACTCCCCCGCGCCAGTCACCGGATACGATTTGCTTGGCCTGCCGCCCGCTCTTTGAAAGTGTATTGAATTTCAAAAGGGTCCCTGCTTATCCGCCCTAACTGTGCACGGCGCACTACAAAGCATACCGCTAATCAATAGCGTCAAGCAGGCGGTCAAGAATTTATAAGATTTTAGTATGCGGACCGTTCCTGCTGCTCTTGCTCTTACCAGATAATGGCACTATTCGCCTTGCATATCACTTTACTTTGTAGTATCAGCGTGTTCTTGTTGCAAGCCCTTCACTTGACAACCCGTTTAAATGGCTGACAACGTTTGGGGCAAATAACCAATATTTAAAGTCAAGTTTCACTTACAGGAACTCTCTTGAATTCTATGAAGTCTAAAGAGAACTTCACTCTGGTCTGTGCGAGTCGAACGCAGGTGCCTTGAGGCATATTAGCATATTACCTGTTACATCTGTAGTCTTCACTTCACTGCAGAGCAGAGAAAGTTGCTCCACAGTCAATTCTATTAATAGATCGCTTGTGCCGCCTGCTTTGACTAATCATGTTTCTCCCCTTCGAGGCATGTGTGGCGGGGGAAGGGGGAGACTGCAATTAAGTAAGAGCCAAAAAGTTGCTTAATTATAATGATTTGCGAAATGCCGCAAAGCTTGGCTTAAGTGGGGATGTCATTTAAAATGTCATAAGCTCAAATGTCTTTCCCTTTTCGGTTGCACTGCAGAAATGACAAGAAAATGGTCAAATCCGAGTGGGGGAAAATGTCGGTTTAGCACGTCGTTTGCAAGCCATTTCCCATTTTCATTTTAACTGCAATCGGCAGCATTAAAACCATGACGAAAGCAACAAAAAAACGAGAATTGCGTGTAGTCACTGGAGACTCCAACAACAGCAACAACAACTGCAACTCACAACAAAGTGTACTTAAAGTTGTGTTTTTCTTGTGCTTCTTTTATTGCATTGCAGTTTGGCATTTCGGTATTTCGGTATTTCGGCACAATAATTCCAGCCGGCAATTTCTCTATGACCCATGGGGTTTCACTTTTTCGCAAACCCAAATGAAACGAACGCCTCGACCATCCCGTCCCTGCGGCAAATGGACATAGAAATACAGCTAAGCGCAATTATGAACTTTTTCTTATTTTAATTGGATTTTTATTGATTTTACGCACGAGATGGCCGGCACTGCATTGGTGCCGTGCAGCAACAGAGTAGTGTGTGGATGTGGCCTAACGGCTCGGGCCACAAACGCAGCTGCTCAGTTCCAGTCTGCGAGACAATGGACAGGGGGCCAAATTGCATATGCTAATGGCAAAACGTGATCTTCGCTATTGCTCATTACCTCGAATTCGATCCGACTGCGTGCACTCTTAAGTTTCTTGCTGTACTCGTGCATAGTGTACATACTCGTAGGTCTGCCTCGTTTGTTGCTTTCTTTGCAGCGATGAAAATGTCACTGATAAGTTCCATGGCAGCCCATGGCACGTGATATGCATATTCGGGTATCGTTCCATAGACGGAAATGCTAAACAGCTGTAAAGTGTGTGAGGCCCAACCTCTCTCTCTCCCTCTCTCTCGCTCTCTCTTTATCTCTTTCTGGCTATATTCCGCTATCTATTTCCACCCACTGCAACAAGTTTCTCATTACTTGCTGCACCTTAATTTGGATTTTTTTTTCATTTTTGAAAACTCCAAACAATTTTTATATCAAATTACTGTGTGTAAATAATTTAATTATCACATATCTACTTGGAGTTTTATGAAGAGGTTATTAAAGTACAGTGCATATTGAGTTTTATTGGTATTGTGTGTTGACATCATAAAACAATAATCATTTATTCATTTATTTTTCTGGCATTGATTGATTGATTAACTTTAATTAGAGTGCCATCGAGTTGAATGAGATTTTTGAGGTTGTTTATTGCTGTTTGAATGTTACTAGGGAGAGATTTGCAATGACTTCAGAGGAAATGCGATAAATAAAAAATAATTTATATTTTAAGTCTTCGAACGCATCTCAAGCAATCAGTTGAGTCATTTGACTTAACACTCTTCGATAATATATAACGCATAAATTCCGAATTGATAGTCATCCGACTCTAACGGTAAACGGGAATCAGAATCGATTTATGTGCCCAAACCGGTTGAGGTTAAGATCGTTCGTTTGTCTGTCTCGGCGGAGAATCGTCGAGAAATATCCAGAATATGTTCGTCGAAGGGCAGCCTGTAGCTCGAGCTGCTGCCTGCACTTGCTTCCGGGGCAGACACGGGCAGCGCTGACCCAAAATGCAGCAGACAAATTTCGTAATTGGAGGAGAGAAACCCGAAGTGCTGCAACAATGTAACTCGAAATTCGAAAGTTATTACGCTTAATTTGTGGGTCAAATGGCAGCTCGGACGCGGGCAGCGGGCAGCGGGCTTTTCCCTTTCGCGGCGAAGAAGCCACCGATTTGAAAGTAAAGATCTTCTCTGGCCCAGCCGAGGCGAGCCCGGATCCAAGCACGGACTCGGGTCGCATATGAGAAATGCAACGGCCTTAATTTATATGATTAGCAGCTGGGGCGCGCAGAGTATGCAGATAAGCCCGTTGATTCATGGGCAGCCATAAACGGTATGCAGCGGAATGAAATTTCAAACAAGTGGGTCACAGGTATGGCACAGCAACAACTACAATAACAACAAAAACAGCAACAACAACCGCAGCAACAGCGGACAAAATGTTGAAACGTTGCAAACAATGCAAATTTCGAACTTGTACTCGCTGCTGTCAGGCGCTTCGAGCTGCAGACGAAACAAATGAACAACTCCTTTTTGAGGCAACAACAACAAAAATTAACATGACAAACACACACACACACACACACACACACATACACACACGAATCGAATGTCTATATTTCCAAATATGCGGAAAATGCCAAAATAGCGCATCGGCTGCTTGAATAACTGAAGCTGCCAAGTGAGCGCGAACTGATACATCATCGCCATGCCAAATAAAAGCAGGAGAGGTAGTGGAGATGAACTCACCTAGCAGATACCCAGTACCAAGCAGGCAAGCAGACAATATATTTACTCACTAGCAATGACTGACACTGTGTGTACAAAATGGAGTGTCTCTCTGCAGCATCAGTTTCCATATCAACCGCCAACTCTGCTCCTAGCCGGACACAGCTGAAAGGCAAAGGGCATACGAGTATCTCGGACGGGAATCATTACGTATGCGTAATGCGGCTCGCGCGTTTTGAATGCTTCGAATGCGAATATGCGAAATTAATGAATAGGCGAATGCATGCTGCAGTGGCAGCTTCTGGCTAATTGAGTGATTTTTGAAATTGCAACCACACTGTCCTCAAAGGAGAGTTAATTAAATGCAACAGAGGCGAGTTTTTAATTAAGTTGTCAGCTCACCAACCGCCCCCTTTCCCTGCCATTGCTGTGGCTGACCTGTGAATGCTCTGAATATGACAGGTGAATGCATTTTAAAGCCCGAACTGCAGCGTTTGATGAATTTCAGTGCAGAACAACAAGCCAAAGCCTCTCCATCACTTTTAGTTGGTCATTACGGTTGCTAAACTTCGAATAAAAATCAATTTCAGGCTGGCAATTTACTTGAGAGCCATCATTAATACAAACTGCAAGATAATCAGAATGAAAAGCAAAGGAAAAGAGAAAGAAACCTGCGATTTAAGATACGCGCGCCCCCATGAATCATGAATCAATCGTTTAAGCTAATCTCGCATCTTGAACCACAACAAATTGACTTGCCAAACTATAAACTATAAACATGTTAGAGATTGAGTAGATTGAATAGATCTCGCGGGTCCATATGGCATCGCAGGGGCCATAAATAAATGCGTTTATTGGTGGCTCAATCTGGAGCAGAGGCAGAAATTGATGGCGAGTGCCGCCGGTCACTGGCACATGACATAATTGTCAGAGCAGCACAATGACTCAGAATTCAGCTTGAGGTCTGATTTATGAAATCTCCCGTTGCAGGAGAAAGGGCCACGCACGTTTTGCATCGCGATGCTGCAATCTGCAGGCGGGCGGCACTGTGCTCGGGCAGAAGGTCTTCTCGGTCTGTTGTGCATAAATCATAGAGGCAGCTACTGGGCTTACGTGGAGCAAGCAATACAGTTGGCCAGGTTGGCCAGCTGGCCGCCGAAAACCGAAACTGGTTTGCCGTTGCATTGTTTGCCGAATGCAGCAAAGTATGTTGTGCAGGGCTCTCGGATTCCAGTTCTTCCTCTTCCCAGGGCTGCTGCTGTCCGCCGGAGCTTTCGTTTCATTTGTGCATTCCAAAAGGGAAGCCAGCTGTGCTGTGTGCTGTGTGCTGCGTTGTCTGTGTTGTCCGTGCTCTGCTGGTTGGCCATGGCAACTGTTTTTCGAGTCAATAAAGCAACGCAACGGATCGTCGACATACAGAATTCCTTTTAATACACTCATATGCTGCTTGCGCCCCTTGTCACCCCACCCTTTTTCCCTTTCTCTCATACCTCCAACAGCGCATTCAGCCCTTGTGTGCGGGCATTCATGTAGTCAGACTACAGAGCGGGCTAATTGAATATTGTGCTGCTATTGCTCAATGCTTTCGGAGAGACATTGTCTTTCTGTTTCGGAAAATACGTATGTTGGCTTTGAAACATTAGTTGGAAATGTTGCTGTGATTTCACAAATCTACCTTCGGCACATTACTCATACGTCGCGTTGCAGTTGCAGCTGCACTTCAATTATGTATCGCATGAAGACTGAACGTTTTGCACGTTCGACTGTTTGACGAGCAATTACGTGACAGCACTGGCGCATCAAATCAATGCCGGAAAAAAACAATAATAATAATAATAACACATAATAATACTCGACAATAATTTGACACGTAACCGAGGTAGAGAAAGACAATCTGAGAGAGAGGGAGAGAAAGAGGGAGAGAAGTGTTCAAAGTGCGCAAAACAAACAAATGTCGTAACTGATAATTTGGCTGGTTAAACATGGCATGATAAACATGCAGCTAACCCCATTTAAAGCTGAATTATTTGATTTGCACTGACAAAAATAACTCTGACCTTTCGCAAGGAGCTGCTGCTTAATATACTGACCACGCCCCTCCGCCCGGGCCGTACAGTGCAATGTGTCGACATTTAGAGTTGACATTTGGCGAGGTAAATTTGCCATCACTTTTGAGGTTAACTGCAAGAAGTGCAAATTTAATTATAGTAGGTGGCCAACACGAAGTGCAATTGTTAATTGCATCGCAGACTCGCAATAAAACCGCCAGCGATTTAAGCCGCAGCCTTTGTTGGCCAACTGCGCTTGTTGGCGCCAGGGCCGGCAAGTCTGTCGGTTGCAGACAGACAGACACACAGACAGAGGGACAGAGACGGAGGCAAACCTTGGAGTATTTGTAATTAATTGCCTTCATAATTATGCAGAAAATGCGTCAGTGAAGTCGGCAGGGGGTGCGGGGTATTAGTAGCGGGATTCCGATGCGTTTGTGTTTGAGGTTTCACTTGTTGCCCGCTTTGCCTCTGCTTGCTTGCCATTTGTTGCTGCTGCTGTTGCTTTTAATTACGCAAACTCTGTTCGTATGCAAAAGAGCTGCAGATACTGCAGACACAGACATTTTCATAATTAAAGCGCGCGCAAAACTTGTTGATATTTCAAACAGTTGCGTGTTGTGTCTGTGTGTGTGTGTTTAAGAGAGCGAGTGCAGCATGAGGTACAGTCGAAATTTTGTAGAAAATTTAAATTTGATTGTTGCCGACATTTGTTTCATGGTCAGATTATGTTACGCTCTGCATTATAATATGGTTCTCTTTGTTTCGGCTTCGAAGTTTTTATTCGTTATTCGTTTCTCTGTAGGTTTTGTTTGGTTTTTGTGTGTTGCGACTGCTTTACGTTGGTGGTTGGCAAACTAATTTGCATAATAAACGTATGCATCTCCATCTGTGTGTGTTTGTGTGTGTGTGTGTGTGTGCGTGTGTGCATGAACATAATTCACATTCGCATAATGCAAACATTACTCGTGTTACATCGCAAACATGCAAAACTTTGCTAACAATGCATTAATTAGGTTTCTTTATTCCTCTGCTCTTCTCTTTGCAGGTAAGCCGAACTACAACTAAACAACAACAACAAGTAATAATCGGGCGTAATTCTGTCATGTTTTATGCAAGTATTTCGCAAATATTCACCTGATATTGATTTCATTTAGCAATTACGTTCGCTCGAATAGTTCTATGACTCTAGCGCTTAATTAGAAAAGTTTACGTGGTTTCCAGGCACTGCACAAGTTCACCCCCCTACCCCTCTCCCCTTACCCCTGCCCCGCAGCAGGTAACCCATTGTTTAATGTGCAATAAAAACAATAGTGCAAAGCATTAAAGCCGACACGCATAAAGTTGCATAATTTCATGCGCATAGGAGCAAGTAATCACACTCATTTGTCATACGCCCCGTTGGCCGCCGCGCTGCTGTCGCTGCTGCCTGCACTTATCGCTTGACATTTCAATTTCTCACATATTTCACTATTATTAATGCTGCTTTATGTCGTTTTATTGTTGCTGTTGCTGCTGGTGAAGCTAAAAATTTGCGTGACATTTCTCAATAATTTCGCTGCATATCGCACCGCAAGACTGGGTGTGCGTCTGTCTCATTACGTGTTCGCTCGACCCTTCAGCAGCAGCGGGTCGGGAACGGGTTCGGGGTCGGGAGCGGAGTCTCAAAGTGTCATGCATAGATTTCCGCATATTTCTGCCGCCGGTTGCATTCTTATTCGGCGTATTTTTATGGTAATTTATTTGAGCTGAACCGAACCAAACCGAACTGAACAACAAGCGCTTTTTCGAGTTTTTTTTTTCCATTTTTTTTTGCAAGGAGCGGCGTCAACCTGGCACTTGCCACAAAATCGAAACGGTACTTCTCAGCAGCAGCAGCAGCAGCAACAACCGCAGCACACTCACCCCAGCTCCACCTACAACCACAGCGACAACAAAACCACAGACTTAATGACTTGCCCCTGCTGGGCAATAGTCCCTTCTGGCATACCCTTTCGGGTCGCTTGCATGCGGGTAACGCACTTTCCAAGCACTCATCCAGAACCAGGCGAAGAGGGCGCGAGGGTCGGGGGAACAAGAACGTGAACTCAAGTTGGCGGTGGCGGTGGCGGTTTGCTGGTTTCGCTGTGGCCAGGAAAAACTGCAGCGGAAAAAAACTCACACACGACAAACACGACGAACAGCAAACAACAAACAACAATGGCAACCGAAGCGAGAAAGCAGAAGGTGGCAGGGGCAAATGGGAGAGAGTGGGAGGGGGTAGAGGGTGCAAACAAAAAACATCATAATTCAGGTACATTTATTGTGCTCCAGACTTCCGGTTAATATGTTCTGGAATTTCACTAATTTGCATATGAGCTTCGGTTGCAGCGCTGGTTTTTGGCATTCCAAATGAAGGTGCCACCAGCAGTAGGTGGAAATGCAATGGGAAGTGCATGGGAAAGCAAATTAGTGTTGCTAGATGATGGACGAGGGGCAGTGGGGAAAGGTTTTTCGAACAAGTTTCTCTTGTTGCCGAAAACAGAAAGATCTTTATTGTAGTTCTGCTTCTAATTCTTATTTTACAGAGTATGTTAGTGTTTACAGAGCATGTTAATATTAATGTTTACAGAGTATGGTTGCTTATCGAGATTATATTGATGTTTAATTGAGATATTGTTTATAACGAAAGGGTGCTTAGCTGCTACAGGAAAGGTATTTCAGCCTCGCTTCTCTTGTTGCCGTAAACAAAATGATCTTTATTGTTCTCTTTCCAATTGCAAATTTACAGATTATGTTGGTGTTTACAGTGCATGTTAATGTTAATGTTTACAGAGTATAAATGCAATATGATTGGCTTCCCTTCGTTCAGTTTTAAAACAAAACTTGTACAATCATCTTAATTAACGCCTGCAATTAATTATTGTTAATTACAGAGTGTGCCGCATTTTCATTTCCATAAAGTTTTCCATTTCACAAACAATTGCATCGATAGCAAATCACTGACCATTCACATTCAACTACTTCCGCGAGCACGAAGTGAGGTAACGAACTTGAAACATTAAACATAATACTCATGAATTGCTGCTGTTGTTGTAGTTGTTGTTGTTGCTGTAGCTGTTGCTGTTACTTTTCTGTTGGTGCTGTTGATTATGCTCCAATAAGAAAAGAGACTTTCACTTGCACGAAAATCATAGAAACTGTAAAATCATACAAATTAGGCTCGACTCCACTCGGGGAGATATTGATGCGTTTTCTGGCATTTGTTATTGTTATTGTTGGTGTTGTTGTTGCCCTTCAGCGACGAAGCGACGGCTGAACAACCAAGGTGAATTAAGCTAAATAAAGTTGACATGAAAACCATAAAGCGGCTTAAAAGTATCAACAAAATAAGAGACCAAAAATGAAAGTCGCAAGTTCACTTTCAATTTTTTGTGCCTAGCTCATTTTGTTGTTGCTTTTGTTGCTGTTGCTGTTGTTGTGCAATTGCCGGCGCCACGAGGCCAACTACTACAAAATGTGCTGTAATCATTATTGAAAGGAATGGCAAGCGGGGGCGGTAACATCGCCTGCGTTAGCGGCACATAATTCAATCAAAAAAAAAGAAAAAATAAGAAAAAGAAACAGAAAAGGAAAAAATACCGCAGATTTTGCAAGCGGCGACGCTGTTGGTAAAAGTTGAAAATTCACTTGCCGTCGCTTTTCATTATGTGCTCGTTGTATACGAGGCATTTTGCTGGATTACCCAATGCGACTTGGGGCCGTTGCCACACACACACACACACACACACACACTCGTACACTGGGTAGGTACATTCACTTAGCAGGCGATGGCGCATGAGAATTTTTACTTGCATTGAGCATACGCCGCGTTGTCATTGAGAACTGAGCAGAAGCCGGTGAAGGGAGGGAGGGAGGGGGAGAGGTAGGTGGGTAGGTAGTAGTAGTATTTTTAGACCCATAACCCACATGATATGATTGACGACGCGGCCTGTTGCAGCCTCATGCGCCACATACGTACGTACACGTATTCCTATTATTAATTTGAGCCGCCCAACTGGTTTGCCGCACAACTGTAATTCATTTGTAACTTGCAACATGTTTGGCCAGTGGCCCAAACCCGTTTTAGTCACCCCCTTCCCCCTCCCTGTGCCACATTCGATGGCCCAAAGGCCTCGTTGTCTTTTAGCGGCTTAAATGCTAAGCAGATTGAAAAAAACAACGTCATATGCAAATTGCCGAACAGATCGAATAATTCAGAACGTCAATCGAAAACGTTTCGGTTTGGGCTAAGCTAATTATGTCCCTAAATTTAATTAAACAATGCAACTATGAGCTGCAACTGAGCCGTGTGATTGTTGCTGCCATCGAATGCCGCAACTGGGAGCTGTGGCAGGTTTAGTTATCAGCACGAAGACACTCGCGGTCAGGCAACCTGAGCTGTGGTCACTGAGTGTTAATTAACTGATAATTTCAACAAGTTTCGGACTCTGCGCTCGCCTTAATCCAGGGCTGTTGAACAGCATCACTGTGTTTAAGGTAAATACATGTACTGTGCATGTATTAAACGTACTATATCTGCATGCATGATTGGAACATTACTCGTGTGTCGCAACGAAATGAATTTCTCAACTGTTTTGTAGGCGATTTTTATCGTTGGCTTGTAATGAATTGCAGTTTTATATTTACATGTTTCGTACCCTTTGACAGTGGGTTGCAGCGGGTATGTAGCAGACAGTATAATGTGTAAGGGCTTTATACATTCTTGTTCGTATTCAATAGTCAACTTGATTGGGCATTAACTCTCTATATCAGAGCAGAAGATACATCGATGTTTGCTGAGGTTTTTCATATGAAACATCGATGTTTTCAGATTATAGTTTCTTCAGTTAAGAATTTAAAATATATGTAAAGGGAATGTGGACTAGAATACCTTTCTATTTATTTTTAAATTCCTTATTATTATGTATACAAAGGGTATCTAACAGTCGTGCACTCTGGACTGCTGCTCTGTTCACTTGTTTTTAATATCAATGTTTGCACTGAAAGTGCAGTCAATAAAGAATGAAAAAGTGCATTTAAAAATGTATTTTTGCTGTTCTGTCACTCCCTCTCTCTCTCTCTCTCCCTCTCTCTTCCCCTTTGATTATTCATTTTGTTGTTTGAAGAGATTTATACACAGCTGTTTTTATTAAAATCTTTACAGCAAACTGGAAATCACCCAGACTTGTGTGATTGGGGTAAAAAATAGTGGATTACACAGCATTGTCAAGAGGCTAAAATTTGTCATAATTTAAAACGAATTTCACTACAACAACGAATGCAGATTTCTGCTTCAAAAGTGATCAGAGCTGATTTCCCTTAACTGTCTCCCAAATTGCCAAATTTGGAATATGCAAAGGGAAATTGCGCAATATTTCACTCGAACCTGAAGTTGCTTTTTGATTTCCTTATTCAGTCAAGAAAATTGCTTATCTATTTGCGGTCAATTTTCAGCCGTAATCTGCTCAGTGTGGGCCCAAAATCACAATAACTGACATGGCCACCCCTTAGCTTGTGTGTGTTGCAGGACTCTGCCCGGACATATGCAAAGTTGAAGCAAATTGCAAGTGGCATTTAATTAAATTTAATTTAAATTGCATGGCAAATTGCCGAAACGCCTGCTCGAAATCGAATGAACGTAACGTAACGTAACGACGTAAGGACGGCAGGCAGCAGCTAAAGTAACGTAACGTAACGTGTGGGTTAAAATAAAATGTTACTTGTAATGCTTAAGCCACTCTCCGGCGTGCAGAGTGTAATTTCATTCCATAAATTTCCACTTAATTAGCGGTTCACATTGAGGGTTGAGGTTTGCCCGGACTGGACTGGGCTGGGCTTACTTGCAGTCCTTCTCTCCCCCTCCCTCCCTACCACACCCCCGCCCTGCTGCTGGTCAGCAAATTACGCTTAAATTTCCGTTGCACATTTTTCAAGGCGATTGCGTACACGCTTTCAACTTCCACTTAGCCTGTAATTTATGATAATTTACGCAATTGCGCCTCCCTCTCACTCTCCCGGGCCGGACGAGGAGGCTCGTTTAAGGGCGATATGACCATGGCCAGCTGACATGCCACATCGCGTCGCGAGGGGCAGCAATCGATGCGGGATTTGATTAAATTATGAAAGTGCAGCTCGCAATTTGCAACTTGTAAAATTGCCAATAGCCGGCGCTGGCTAATTGAGGAAAATTGTGAAAACTCAGCCGTCGGCCAAGCACACACACACACACACACACAGAGCACACACGAGGCCAATGGCATCTCCGGGGCATAGATGCGTGCAGACAAGCGGACAGTCGGGACAGCTGGGACAGCAAATTTATATCGCACACCTTGGACTACTTTGAGGCGTCGCCAAACAAGTTTCGCCGTTGCACCACGCACTTGCCACGTCTCGAGACGCAGTCGCTGCCACCGTTGCCGGCACCGCCAGCCACGAGCGACGTCTGCGGCGGTGGCGGAGGCGGTAGCGGTGGCGTTGTCAACACGCAGCCCGATGCCGGCCGGCCAAAAGCGAAAAATTGCATTGCAAATCGAAAAGACAAGCAGAAAAACTAAAAGAAAAACAGAAAATAAACCTCAACTCGTTCGATGTGGCACAAACAACGGTACCCAAACACACACCATCACACACACATCCACACACACACGCGCGCACATGCAACAACATTTCTATCACTCGCACTTAATTCATTTTGATTTCTGTGCAAAGTGGAAATTTATTTGCATAAATTAAAAACAAAAAAAAAAACTAAAATACTTTATTTATATTTGTGTGCGAGTGCAGTTTGAATACTCACACACACACACACACACGCATGTGAATATTCGTATTCACGACATGTTGCCTGCTCCGTTATGTTGCCGTGAGAGAGAGAGGGGGAAGGAGCGAAAGGGAGAGCGAAAGAGACCCGAGTAAACTGTTGCATAAATAGGAAATTTGTTTATTGATTGCGCTGTCTGAATTTATGTATAAATTACTTAGCAACAAATGCGTCTATTCGCTTTTATTACTATTTGTTGAGCGCTGAGCGAATCCCTTGCTGAATATTAAAACTTTCCAAATATTTAGACAGTCCAGCATGGAGAGTGCACATAAAGCTGATTATAAAAGTGCAATTACCAGGGCCGCAGCAACGCTCCCGCAGGCTCTGTTGCAGAACATCTTCGAGGCTTCTATAATAATTATTTTTGCTTTGAAATACAGTGTGTATAAGTTGTATTAAGTCATAAAACATTTCAAAAGAAACTTAATACTTATTACATATACTTTTCTCGATTTTATACTATCTCTCTATGCTTCGATCCTTCTTATATTCAATTGATAATATTGCCAATCCATGATTCATAATTATTTTTTATAATACAATACTATACACAATATAAAATACCTAATACCCCAATGCAAAAGCCTTAAGGATGTGTGGTAGATCAAACAATTTAACACATACTACAATATATATTCTTCTTGATAATGAATATCGATCAAATTAGTCAAGTTTGTCCGTTTAAGAGAAGAAAAAAACTATTATTCAAACCAAAGACACTCAAGTGAAAATGAAGCTATTTGAATACATAAGCTTTGCCTACTTGTTCCATTTTTCCAATAGCAAGGCGCCCCTGACGAGCGGGCGCCCCAGTGCACCGCATACCCTGCGCACGGCTTGCTACGGCCCTGGCAGTTGCTTGATCTGCAAAAGAACTTAAATGAAATGTTGAAATAATCACAAAATGGGAACTTTTTAAGCTTCCACCAACTGCAATTGCACTATATATATTATATATAGTTTGTAACTGATGGATGTGCTGAAGGAGAACATATGTATGTACACGTATGTTCAATGACAAATCGGTTTGGTAAGCGACCGCAAATGAATCCAATATGCAGTGCAATGTCAGCGACTCCGAGTTATGTGGCTACTTCCTCAACGATTCTACAATATAGATATATTAAATGTATATTTATATGCGACTGGCCTTGAGCCGAACAACATAAGTAACAAGCAGACAAGAGATCGACTCGACAGCAACAGCAATAACAACAACAACAATAAACATAACAACAACTAATTGTTTAACAAAAAAAGCATTTTGCACATTGTTAGCAGGCAAAGAGGCATGCAACCAATGATTAGAAGCTTGTTGGTAATTTGTTGCCACTGCCGTTGCCTCAATGTCAATTTTAATTAATTATTATAGGAAAAAACACAACAACAACAACAGGCATAACAACAACAAGTCGCACTGCGAAGAAGCACTGAAAAAAAAGCGACGTCACACGCAGCGAAGCGTTGCAGGCCTCATTGTGTGTGTTGTTGTTCAACCTCATCCCCGACGAACGAGAAATTATAATTCCGCAAACGATATCATTGCAGCAGCCCCATCTGCATCCCGAGCCCTCTTTCCCGTCCCTCTTTCCACCTTTCCCATCATCAGCATCATCATCAACAGGCGCGTTATTAATGACTTTCATAGAATCAACATTGAAGCTGATACGGATACAGCAAACTGCAGGCATATGCTTGTTGCAATTGTTGTTGTGCTCGTTGCCACGCCCCTCCACTGACATGCCATTGTCATGCACACACACACAAACACACAACATACTTGTTGTGCGTGGCAATTGGACCGACAAACAGCATGTCGAGTTATTAATTAATATACAATGCAAAACATAAAATTGATAATTGAATCGAAGATAAAATATAGTGAAATTTAATATGTATTATTATTATAATATTTATACACGTGTCTGTGTATGCTTGTGTGTGTGTATGTGTGTATATTTAAATCAGTTAAATCAAATCTGTAGATATTTTCGAATTCGCCTCTGGCCATTTGCCACATTGTTGCATCAAAAACTCGCAGCTCTTCCTTGTTGATTCCCATTGTGTGTATGCCCCTCTCTCCTTCCTTCTCACTCTCTCTCTCTCGCATGGCAGCAAAGTAGAACTGCAGCCACAGCAGCATTCTCATGTGCAGCATTCACATACATTTTCCTATAAGCAGCACAATAATTGGTAGCTCCATCTCAGTTCAGCTCGGCTCAGCGCAGTTCCCTTGTCGTCTCGACTCCGGGTACGGCTTTGGCTCTGGCTCTGACTATGGCTACGGCAACCAGTTCAGAGTTTGCAATAAAATGATGCTCAGCAGATAACAGAAATTACGTGGTACTTGCTGTAGTTACGTTGGCCTAAAAACCTAACCTAACCGTGAAAAACACATTTAGATTTGCTGTGCTTCTTCTACCTGCAGCTAGTTACCGGCCACAGCAGGCATTGCTGTTGTTGTTCCTCTTGTTGCTGCTGTTGTTGCTGTTGTTCCTCTTGTTGCTGCTGTGGCAGCTCCACCTCTTTCTTCCGTTTGCTGCACTTTAAAATCATTTTGCAAAAGTTTTGCTATGTCTACGAAATGCCACAGACACAAAACAAAAACAAAACAAAAAAAAATAAAGAGAAGCGTTGAAAATTTCACTGGAAATTACATTAGCCGGCTTTGTCTAGGCTGTTGTTTGTAGTTGTTGCTGTTATTGTTGTTACTGTTATTGTTGCTGCTGATGATGATCGTAATTCTTTGGGAAATGCAGGCACAATCAGCGCAATCATCTCTCTCTCAAGTCAAGCTAAATAGAACGCTCTGAATAAAACTGATGTTCCAAAGAAGTTGCAGGAGATTTGTGTCATGTTCATATATTATATTATATACTACTATATATGCCACATAATGCTAGGCTTATACTTGACATACATATACATGGAAGAATTCAAAGTGCCAAACGTGCTTTGATTCCTTAAATATTCTTCTATTTGTAATTAACTTATTGGGTTATAATCCACTGAAGTCAGTTGACTTAATGCTAAAAATAAATAATAGAAATATTTAAAAACCAATTTAAGAATATTGAAAGATAATAACATAGATATACCAATATAAATTTTTAAATTAATTTAATTTTTTTAATTTATGTTTAATTTTAATTTATTATAATAATGAATAGAAGATTGAGGACATCCCAGAATAACCCACTCAGATCAGACTTTGATGCTGCTCTCTGCACCCAATGAACACTAAGTAGAGCTCGACTTGATCTCCCTGTTTTTTCTCTACTTTTCTCTCTCTCTCTTTTCTCTCTCTCTCTCTCTCTCTCTCTCTCTCTCTCTTTGTCTCACTCTGTCACTCGTGGTTATTGCTATTACTGCCTTACTGTGGCATTGAGACCTCATACAATGGTTTTACTGTATTGCCAGCCATCAAATGGGCACCTTTGTATTTGGCTGCAGTTGGCAATTGATGCTGCCAGCAGCCACTTGGAATTTTCCGGCTCAGCCTGCACACTCCCCTGCATCCTCCCCGCCAGAGCAACCTCGACTTCAGCAGCCGCACCTCAGCTCAGTTTAGCTTAGGTCTTGTTGTATTTGGTCAAGTCTTGGAGGTTTTCACTGGTTGCTTCAATGTTACTGCCTCCTCGATCAGAGGTTAAACGTTGCGTTTGCCACAGAGCAAAGCCTCGCCAAGCTCATGATGAAGTTGCGATCGTCAGAGGAGGGTGGCATGGAGGGAGGCGTAGGCGGGGTTTGGCGGGCAAATGAGGAGGGCAGCCAAAGTGCAGGTAACCTATATTTTGGCCCAACGTTGTTGCCGTTGTTGGTCAGCCTGCACAGCATTTCAATGGCGTTGTGAAAAACATTATTAACCGATTTTATTGCGTTTTCTTTGCCGTTGTTTGCGGTGCCTGCAACGAGGCGGCAGCGACGGCCACGGCAGCTGCAACATTTTAAGGCGGTTAACTACCCATTAAGGGGCGTTTCTAATGGCACAACTTGACTGGCAAGCGGACTGTGGCAACTCCTTTGGGCTCGCTAGCTCGCTGGCTGTGCAACGTCGTCGTCGTCGTCGTCATTGTTGATTCGTGCCACATACTTAAAGATGCTGAAAAAGAGGAGAACCATTTTTACTGCCATTTTTGCTGCTGGCTAAGTACAAATTTTAGTTGCCTGCCAGTTTCTCCCCCTCCCCTTGCTTCACCCTTCCCCCACAGTGGGCTGTGGCAAGTCGTAAAATCATAAAACAAATTAATCGAGCGAGAGTGTGTGTATGTGTGTGTGTGTTGCATTCATCTGACCGGGTCAGCCATTAGATGCTGCGATGCTGTTGCAATTGTCTTGCCAATTGCTTGGCCCACCGCTCCCCGCACCCTTCTGCCACTTGCCTCTCTCTGCCTCCCTCTCTCTTTCTCTTTCCCTCTTTCGTCACTTGTCCTTGTCTGTTGTTTCCGCTCAGCCAATTCGCCGTGCACTCGCCTGTGCGGGGCTAGTTGCGAATGCAGCGCGCTTTGTGTTTTGTCGCCATTTGAATTCTGGTTTCTTTAATGACTTTTGCAATTGTTTTCGTGAGCGGATTTTCAAAATTGACTTCAGTGAGCGTTACTTTGGTTTCATTTCGGTTTTTCGTGTCTTTTTTCTCGCATTCTCATTCGCATTCGCATTCGCCTTGCCTTGCCTTGCCTCGCCTTGCTTTGCCTCGCTTCGCTTTGATTTCATTTGATTTGATTTGATTTGATTTGTTTTATAACATTGCTGTTGCCGTCGTTGCTGCTGCTGTTGTTGTTGTTGTTGTTTCAAGGTTAAGCGGCTTTGGCTGCGTACGATTTGTTACTGCAAGAAATAAAACTGCAGCACTGCCTGCCCCCTGCCCCTGCACCCTGCCTCTTTGGTGTGTTTGTGGTGCACTCTCAATGACGTCGTCATCGTTTGTTGTGTGGTACAATTTCAATGAGTGGCAAATAATTGCGGCTTGTGTTCGTAATTTGTTACCGCTGCCTGCCTGCCTGGCTGGCTGGCTGTGGTTATTAAAGTGGCTGATTGGATATGAGTTTCGAATGTGGGTTGAGGCAAATTGCAAGGCAAAAACAACAGCAGCAGCAACAACAGCAGCAGCGCCAAATAAAACACAGTTGGAAAGAGAGAAGCAGACAACGAAAATCAACTAAGCAAGCGAAAATTGCACGGCAAGGCCTACGGGTCGTATGCTCGACAAGAAGTTGTTTGTTCTATTTTGCGCTAGATATTGGTACAAGCGATTAGCTTTGGGTGTTATGAGGTCGTCAGTGGTAATAGGTACACAGTTAACAGCGAATTGAGGTCTGCCAACTGTGACTCCAGTTGCTCCCAAACTGTTGCATGAGTTTGCAATGCATTGCCTCAACTTGAATGATTAATTTGTCTCTTTGTCAACATTCGCTTCTTTCTTCGCCACTGCTGACCTGCTTGGGAAACTGCACTTGGCTTGGCGACGCAGTGACGCCTTCCCTCCCTCTCTCCGTCTCTCTCCTTCTCTCCCTCTCTTCCTTTCTGTTGGCCAAGACGCACTTCGCGTTTGATTTCTGTCGACGACCTTCCGCATGAGCAATGTGCCATGGTGAAATTAACGGCAATTAACTTGATTCACTCCACTTACAACAGCACGCAGTTCGTTGCCCCCTCTCCCCCCTCTGCAATTCTGCCCACTCATCGCACACTTTTATCGCACGAGGCATGAGGTAATAATTTACGAAATTGACAAGTGAATCACTTGAAGTGGTCCGCAGGACGGCGATTAAATGCAGGCACTGTGGACTCTGCTCGACTATGCCTGCGGGGCAAGTGACGCAGCGAGGGGCATGGGGGGAAAGCGGTAGCTGTGCTAACCACAAGCAAAAATTAACGCGCATTTAGCTGTTCCTCTTAAATGCAGCGACGTCATCTTCAACTCACTGCCGGTGCAGGGACTTTGACTTAGCTTTGCTTCCCTTCATTCTGATCACACAGACTGCAGCAAGCTCCCTTGATCACACGATCTGCAGCAGATTAGGCGCTCAACAAGCAGGGGGGAGGGGCAGGCAGGCAGCCTGCCTTATAGACATTGCAGCAGGCAAGCCTTATTTGGTGCACCTGCAGCCGCAGCTCGAATTGCCTGTGACTAATTTACACAATGGAAAGGTCATTGTTTCCACTTCAATTAGCCTTTTACTCATTTGTCGCTGCCACAGCAGGCAGTTTAGTTATTGTTGTTGTTATTGTTGTGACCAAATCGGAGTGCCAGTCGAGTGAATGATGAACTGCACAGCCCGAGTCAAGCTCTCGAGCACTCTAGCACTCAACGAATCAAATCTGAGCCGCGCTGAGACAAAACGACGCTGACAGTCGCCGCCGCATTGCATTGCATAAAATGCCAAATAGTCTGGCCCGAATCTGACCAAGTTTGGCTGCAAAATGCCGACTGATTGTTTTGCCATCTTTATGCTTTATGGCAACGACAGGCCGGCCGGCGCTGCCAGCTTGTTGCATGCAACAAACAACAAACTTTGGCGACCGCTGCAAATCTTTTAAACAGCTGTTGCGCTCTCTCTCGCTCTCGCACTGTAGTATGCCGCAACGTCGTGCAAGTTAAACAGTTTTATTATGACAGCCAAACACACACAATCGCACACCCAGTGCCACAACAACAACAACAGCAAGAGCAACAACAACAACAGGTCGGCAAGTCGCGCAAGTGCAGCGCACTTTGACAAGCAACAACAAAGTAAACGAAAGTCATAAAATTAAATTTAATCCGCTTGCTGGCGTCGCTGGCCGCTCTGACGCGCTTACCGGCTTTCCACTGCATGCCACACCCACCGCCCCCCCACGGCGCCATGCACAACTTACATGTAATCCGCTGTTGTGTTGCCAACATGCATATTGCCAACTCATTTGAGCAAATGACCAGGCCAGCGCAGCCAGCGCAGCAAGGCACACATCGTCCGGCAAGATCGCGATAAACACACTCAAACACACACACACTCACACACACTCAAACACACTCAGTTGGCAGATGGCATTCAACTTTTTTAATAAATTGTTGCCTTTCTTGCCCCCCTCATTGTTCGAGTTGCTGCTGCTGCTGCTGCTGTTTTGTAGCTGCTTATCGGCTTGTCGTCTTCTTAAAGTGTTAAAACATTTATTTTGCTTTTGCTTTGTTCTTGTTGTTGTTGTTCCTCTTATTGTTGTTCCTGTTCTGTTCTGTTCTGTTTTGTTGTGTTTTGTTGTGTTGTGTCGGCTACTTGAGCCGCTTTCGTGTTGCCGCTTGGATTTTATTTTCAGCGCATAATTAATTTAACATGCACGTTAAAGTCGTCGAATCGGGCTTCTTCAAGTGCCCCACCACACTCGCCACTCGCCACTCGACTTGCCTCGCCTCGTCTGACTCAATGCTGCTCTTGGGTAATCACCCAGCAAGCAGTCTCTGAGATACACAATTCCATGCACATTATACAGAGAGTGCTTGTGAAAGGAGCGCAATAAACTGCAATTAATCATTGTTTTATAATCGAATAATCGAAATTTCCAAAGCATCAATGGGTTTTTTATGCACTTTTAAAATGGCAATAATATTTAATGTCTGCTTGAGGGAATTCAATCTTCAAACTGCACAGTATTGTCGAATTATAGTAATGTAACACTGTACATTAATAATATTTTCAAATTTATATTTTACTCTTGTGGAAATGCAACGAGTAACTAAAAGTAACAAATTAATTAGTTGTGAACAATTGTTCATGTCAATAATCTATTAATCGGCTATGTATGTTCAATATTATAGACGGTTCTTTCATTACTGTGAATAGCTACAGCACAAGCAGCACATGTTGCGACAGAAACAATAAGTTTCTCTTTTCAATTTGTTAGAACTTTATGATTCAAAATAAGGTCTAAAGATTCCCTTTGGAAAGAGGCAATCATTAACATTCTTATGAGCAACTTATAGTGTCATCTATGTAAATATGTTTATGTTTATTTAATGAACTAATATATATTAAAAGGTACAATAGATATGAATCGTATGAAACTAGCAGATTTAACAACTTTGTCAAACATTTAACTTCACGCGGTGATAGCCTGCAGACGAGGCTTCTTCTTTCTTCCTTTTCTCACTCCTGTAAAAAAAAACCAATGCTGCCAACTCTCTTAAGTGGCCCTGACTGGAAACTCTTCTTATGCCTTCCTTCTCAATGTTAATGTTAGTTTCCAAGTTAACATACAATTCACATAATAAATTTAACATTAGATGCACATACACAACAAATGTGGTTCGTGTTAAGAAATTAGTATTAATTAAAGAATAATACAATCAAAAGGAGTAAAATTCATTTCTTTAGTGAAGTTGCCAGATAATTGACAGATGAAGCGAGGTGTGAGATGGACTGAGTGTGACACAAATTGACTTGTAATGTTGCACGAAAGATTAACTGGCAGAGATACAAGAAGTCAAAAGCCCTAATTCAAAATCAAATACTGAACAAAACATGTACATACACTACATACGTATTGACTATTCCAATTAGTTTAGAGTTACATTAAGGAAAGAGTTCTTGGAATTGCAAGATGGCAACAAATGATGCTGGAAAAACGACAATGCACTCGAGTGAAATTCAATCAGAAAATCACTGAAAGAGTCTGCTTTGATTATGCAACATGTAAACACGAGTGTGCGATGTATGTGTGTGTGTGTGTGTGTGTGTGTGGGTGTGTGAGTGTGTGCATCATTACAAGCTTACGGTAATCGGGTTTCATTATTAAAATGCAGTTGCAGGCAAAAGCGAGCACACACACACGTATCTTTAAACGAACACCAACATATATACAATATAAATATGTACATGATTTTGTTTGAATTTCTTGAGGTAGGGTGTTTCAAGACTGTTAAGAGAGCTGTTGGGGGGAAGGGGGGAGGGAGCGGACTCATGCTGCCATTTGGCCATTCAGTCGTTTCGAACAGTGCCTACCACTTGTAGGCCTTCACGGCTAATTAAGTCGCTTAAATTGACGCAAAAGAAGGTTAACGTGTGGGTGTCGGCATTTATGAGGCAACACACAAGCACACACACAAGTGTGAGTGTGAGTACGAGTGTGTGAGTGAGTATATGCATGAGTATGAGTGTGTGAGTGAGTGCGTGTGTGCCTATTGCAGCTGCAGTCGCCAGAAATATGTAAATTTGTGTTTCGTTAATAGTTGTCATAAACGAGACACCCCCACAAAATGCTAAAAATGTGAGGTGTGAGTGTGCCAGCGAGTGTGCATGAGTGTGTGTGTGAATGTGTGAAGAGTGCGAGTGCATGTGTGAGATGTTTGTGTGTGCACCTCTGTTTGTTGCCAAGGCAAATAAGTGGGAGTTGCTTTTATTCGAAATTATGCACTTATTATTTCATGGATGCGATCTTTGCAGTGCATAAGTAAACGAGAATGGAATGGTAGCCACAATGAAAGAGTATAAGGGAATCCAAGTAAATTAGAGTTACTTGCAATACCCAACACAATGCACTTGTCACAAACTGCAACCTGCCTAAGTAGATATACGAATATATCTTGCACTCTTCCTGCACAGAACTTCATTAGTTCATTGGGGCGCTGCTGTCTTTAATCTTAATGTCGTCTAATAACAATACTAAGCCCTGCTCTCTAGCTGTTTTATTCTCTATGCCATCCATTAAGATGAGAATTCCCAAGCTGCTGCTGCTGTTAGCGCGCCAATAAAATGGCTAAATTTGAACGTAAAAAAATGAAGCAATTAAGCAAATTGGAAAATTGCATGTCCCAGACAATGTTCCCCACACACTCGGCCATGTACCGCGTCGAGTGTGTGTGTGTGTGTGTGTAAATTGGCTAATGCATAAAGATAGTCATCGACAGAGGCGCGAACATGATGCGCTCGCGTCGCATAGCGCAAATGAAATCCCGTTAAGACAAATTGAACAATGCTTATAAACGAGTTCAGTTTTCAGTAATCAATAAGAGACTCACACACACACACACACATACATGCAAGCAAAACAGGCAACAAAGAGGGTCATTAAATCGATTATAAATTAATCAGTTTTTGGCCCGATTGTGTCGTTCGGAGGTTTCTGGCTTCTGGCTCCTGACTTCGCGCCGTGTCAAGGCTTTTGTGTTGCACCAAAATGCAAAAAAAACAACAAACAAAATTTATGTGGCAAGCGCCAAAAGAAACGGTAAACGGGCGCGCCTGCGCCTGCGCTTGCATTTAGCTTCTTTGTTGCTGTTTCTGGCCAGATTCTGCAGCAGGGAGTGCCGCCCATTTGACTCTGACTCCGTCTCTGTCCTCGTCTCCGTCTCCGTCTCTGGCTTGGGCTTGATCCGGAACCGCGAACAGGGGCCGGCGTTCGGGTTAAGCGTAGCGTTTTGTAAGCTCATTTTTGATCTCGCTGACAGGCAAATGAATGACCGACAGACAGACGCACAGACAGACAGAGAGACAGACGGAGAGACAGACTGGTTGGCTGGAAGTCAAATGCTCGTTTGTTGGTCTGCCCCACAAGACCTTGGACTATGATTTCCAGCTCGGTTCGGTTTATTCTTTATTACATAATTCAGCAGTGTATGCGAGTGTGTGTGTGTGTGTGTGTGTGTGCGCGCGTGTGCGGGGCCAAAGTCGAAGGCAATAGATTGTTAATTGAATTGGAACTGAAAATGGAAAGCGAAGTTATGAAACTTACAAGAGACTTTACATTGCATTCCCCTCGAATTGGGGGAAGAATACTGAATGAGCAGCAATTAGACTTGCAAAGCACACGAAAGCTGATTGAGCAGCTGAAAGAGGAGCTTAAAGCCGCCGCTTAAGCTTGTTAACAAGCCAAAACAGACTTTGCAGTGCTAAGCAGCTTTTTGAAGCGCCTGCAAAGCTTTTAGTATTAGGCGAATGTACAAGGCTTGCAAGACTGCAGTTTGAAGGGGATCAGAACGAGGGGGGATGAGCAGGGGAGGAGGAGAGGAGGGGGATGGGAGCGGCTGTCTACAATTTCTACATTCAGAGTTGCAACAGTTTGCGGCGCAAAGCTGACAGCTAACAAGCAGAAAATGTCTATACAATTTTCTTTGGCTAGTTTTCATTTCGTTCGGCCTTTTTTGGGTGCGTGAGTTGCACATAAACAAGGTCTTGTTGTTGTTGCTGCTATTGTTGTTGTTGTGTTTGTGGTTGGCTGGTTGGTTGTATTATTGCCCCACCTAGTGGCAAGGCAAACGCTTAACGCTTCGTCAATTTGTTTTCTAGCTGTTTTTCCCACTGTTTTTCCACTTTTCTTGCATTCGAGCTTGAGCTTTTCACAATTGTGACCCCATTTTGCTGAGGAGCCTCCCCACAAATTAGTCTCGAATTTCGGGCTAATTAAAGCGCTTCCCACCGAGATGAGCAACATCTGCAGCCCGGTGAAGAATGAATTTGAATATACACTTCATAAGGAAGCCGCCAAGTCGCTGTCTTTGCCTGATTTCTAAACCAATTAACATGACTTACAAATGTCACGTTGACTTGATGTTACTGTTGTTGTTGTTGCTGTTTTTCAACTCTTAAAATGCCACATTGTGCTGGGCGTGGGCTGGGGCAGGGAGGGGTTCAAGAACTGGGGCAATGTAAGTGGCATTGGCTGTCGTTGTTGTTAATTTGAAACACTTGCTGACCGCCGGCCAAACACTTCCTGGTTGCTTTGACATTTGCTTTGACCACACACACACACACACACACACCCGCTGCCTCCCCTCCCCTGTCTCCCCCTGCACAGTCCACAGCATGAATGCTTCATCTTCATTCACTTCACGGTTCGCTATCGCAGTGCAAAGATCAAATAGTAAAGCAACGGCAACTGGCAACTGCTGCTGCTGCTGTCGCTGCTGCTGCTGCTGCTGCTGCTGCTGCAGAGCCACAACTGTCAACTGATGGACGTAATTAATTGCCAGAGCAACAACATGAGCCCCGGCAACAACAACAACAGCAGCAACAACAGCAACAAAGAGCTGAGTTGACCATGGCCACATCTTTAGCTGCAACAGCTCAGCCACAGCTCACTTGCCCCAAAGCGAGGCGACTGCAGACGGCGACGACGACGACGACGACGACGGCAACTGCTGCCCGCAGTTTGGTTGGACATTTTATGTGCCAGATGTGCTCGTAAAGATTTCCTCATTGTTGAACGTGTGCATAAAAGCATTTTTAGCATTTTACCTAGGCAACCTCTCTCTCTCTCCCTCTCTCTCTCTCGGCCACGATATATGCATATGTCCCCTCTTGCTCACCCCTTCACTTGCCACGGCAATGTAAACAATTTTGCAAAATAAAATCTATGGAAATGTGTGTCACTTGTCGCTGCTGCTGCCTCTGCTGCCGCTGCCCTCGCCACAGGGAGGAATCTTTTGAAATTTGTGCACATAATGAAGCCAGCGAGGGCATTAAACAGTGCAGCAGTGCAGCCAGAGGCGCTACATGAGCCTAGCTGCGCCTAGCTGAGCCAGGTGCCAGAACCAGCCAGCTCAGGTCATAATAAAGTCGCTGCAGACTCTTAAAGAGGCGCGTCACTATTTCTCTCTGTAGTTCTCCAACTGCGCAGTTAGTTGACAATGAGCCGCATCCGATTGTCCGATTGTCCGATTTACCGATTAGAGCTGTCTCCAATGACAATGAGCAATTAAATCGAATATAATGAGCTAATCTGGCAGGAGAGTGCAACTAAAAACTGCTGTCTACCAGACAATATATACATATATATATGAAGATAGTATATATAGTGCCACTTTGCTGGCGACTTCAAGTGCACGCAGCTGTGCGAAATATGCAAAAATTGAGATTAATGTCAACAGCAGCAATTGCCTGCTCTCCACTGCTGCTGTGTGCGTGTGTGTGTGTGTGGCAATCCAATCCACTGCAATTCACTCCAATCCGCAATCACATCCAATCCAATTCAATTCAATGCGCCAAAGGCCGCGCTGATCTAAAACTGTCAACACCAAAACGGGGACGTGACAAAGTTGCGATTTGCGTATGACACGTGTCGAGTTGATAGCAACTGTTGCTCTTGTTGTTGCCGTTGCAAGTGGCAAACTGAACAATGCAAATAGTGGCAAACGGGTTGTGCAGATATGAAAAGCTTTGAGCTAATCAGGCCAGAAGCAGCGCGACTGCAATAAGCAGCTGCACGTGAGCATTGATAAGGGAACGGAAGTTCTTCTGCTCGTTGTTGTTGCTGTTGCTGTTGCTGTCATTGTTTTTGCCCTTTGTTGGCATTTGCACTTACCACACACACACACACACACACCTGTGGCCGATAAGAGTCTTAGGCAACATTACGAAACTTTCGCTCTGATAAGCGCTGCCACTGAACTACGTATCTGCCCTCGGCCTGTACTCGCACACATATGTCTGTATATATGTACATATGTATTAGTAATGGGCATGCATCGGCGTTTATCTATAGCAGGTGCATGTGATGCGATTGCCCGATTACAACACCAATGCCACAGGAAGCGATTTAGCAGCAACAATAACAACTACGCCAAGTGCAGCGAAAAGAAAACGGCAACAACAAAAGATTGCACAACACAGTCACAGACTAATAAATTATTTTACAATTCTGGCTCATTTACAAAAACATTGTCTATGCACTCTCTGAAGAGTATAGAAAATATATTTCTTATATTTTTACCATAATTGTTAGTCTGAAATGGTAATTTGTTCAGTTTGCCACACATTAATAATGCAATAAATTGTAAGGAACTTATCGAAATTCGTATTTCATTTAATTTGCGTTATACCTAAAATTGTTAATATTTATTTCGAATTGATTACTTGTTTTTAATTTTGATCACAAATTTATACAATACTCATACAAACCACACGTTCATATTATAAATAAAGTGAGGGAAAGTGAGAGCAGAGGAAAACTATCTTATCAAGCGGCAAAAGATTATTATTTGATTTGACGGAAATAAACTACAAATTTGCAGACCTATTGCAGTCCCTGCAGCGCTTAATCCATATAACACAGTTCAGTTTTTCTAAGAAAATCTAAAATTTTGACTGAAATTATGCAGTTTATCTCACTCGCTCTTCTTTAATAAGCCAATGCCATACATACTATGAGATAGTGCTCCGGTGTCTCAGGATCTTACCCGCAAAATTTGCATTGCTCATTAATTACTATTCCTAGTTTGCTTAATAGCCCTGTAAGTCAACCTGTAAAGGATTCTCATTGGTTTCTCACACAGTTCCTAAACTGCCTAAGCCTGTGGAGAATTTAGCAGCATTAAAGGGTCTTAGATCGCCGTCAACCTGGTGTTCGTACACAGTTTAAACGCGGATATACACCACCTCTGATCTTACCAAATATTTATTTCTATTCTATTTCTAACTATTTATGGCACTCACTGCTTGTCTAGACAATAAAATGTCCGAACGTTTCTCGAAACATTCAGTCATGTTGCAGCGCATATAAAAAGTGAATAATACGTTCGGCTCTGTGTGGCTATTCCCGAATGCGGTCGAAGGCAAATGACCCCATTAATATTTTAACGCTTGCTCACAAAAGGCAAGAAAAATCGTCGCCCGGCATTAAGAGAAACAGAAACAGAAACAAAAAAAAAAAAAAACATGCAGAGTGAATTTCGTATAAAAATTTAAAACGCACCGGCGCTAGTTTGAATAAATTATTTGGAAAATAAATGAGGTACAATTCCGTTAGTCAGCCGCCCTTAATTGAGTGCATTTGTCTTGGAGAAGTGTGTCCAATTGGGTCGCTCTGAGGTGCCACCTGAGCCCGAAAATACAAACCGAATTTATTGCACAGAGAGAGGGAGAGAGAGAGAGAGACAAGTGCAGGAGGAAATAGGAAAACAGGAAAACTTCGGAGAAATACATTTGAATTTCCACTTACGAGAGAGAGTGCACGAGATTTCTGTGCTGAGTATTAATAAGCTAAGTTAAATAAGCCTTAAAATTATTTTATTTAAATATATTGCAACTGATTATGATATTTACACTTTACTGAGCATTTCATATTGACAAACATTCAAATGCCAAAGAAGTTTCCTTTAGGAAATGTAATGTTCGGCTATTGTTTGAAATGAGGTTTGTTTTTGACAGAAGACTGTTAGTTGGTTAGTTGTAGTCACTAATATATTCACTTTGTATTTATTCTAATTAATTCAATTAATATATAAACCAATTCCACTTTGCTGAGCATTTCGTAATGCAAATCATTTCAATTTCTGACTTTATTGCGAAGTTCTTTATGAAAATCATTTGAATTCGAGTGCAGTTCCTTTTGGGCTAGTTAATGTCTCTGCATTTCTGCTATATTTTGGCTGAGCACTGTCAGATAATTCGATGAAGTCACAAACATATTCACTTTGTATTCGCCTCGTGCACATGAGAACCCCCTTCGACCGCAAAAGGAAGGTGCATTGTTGCCTTTGCTATTTGCTGTTTAAGTTAATGCAAATGGCACAAAGCGCACTCAAAGCCAAACCACATTTTGACCAAACACTCGTCTATTCGAAATTACCTGCGCTTGGCTTGTGGCTCGCTTCGAATGCGAATTGGCATTCATTTCCTTATTTGCAGAGAGTCAGTCAGACAATTGCATCGCCAGCATTTTGTTGCTAATCTTGTTAATGTTTTTGACAACTTTTCTTGGTCATTTCCTCAATGCAGCTGTGTGTGTCTGTGTGTGTGAGGTGTCTGCATATGCATATCTCAATTATGAGGCGGTTGTTTGTGTGTGAGTGTGTGTGTGGATGCCCCAACAAGTTGCAATGCGCTTGATAAATGCGGAATTTGTTGCTTGTGGTTGCCGTCTGTGGTTGCAGCGATCGTTGCCATGCAACAGCAGCAGCAGCAGCAGTGACAACAACGTCGGCGGCAACAATAAAAACAGGTGCGCGCGCCTGCGCCGCGTCAGCAACAGCAACAACAACAACAACAACACAAGCAAGTTGCAAGTTTTGTGAACTTTTAACTTTTCATTCCCCCCTCGCACGGCCAATTGCAACTGGATGTTGCTGTTGTTGTTGCTGTTGTTGTTGTTACTGCTGCTGCTGTTGTTTTCCTCGTTTTGCGAATTTAAATTCATTCACCTGTGGAAATTTATATTTCTTTGCCAGTTGCTTTGTTTGTTTTCCAGTTAGAGTTGTTATTGTTGTTATTATTGTTGCTGTTGCTGCTGTTGTTGTTGCTGTTGCTGCTGTTGTTTATTGGCCAATGTTTGTTGTTGCATTACTTTCACTTTTTGCTTGCTCAGTAAAATCAAAGCAACGGTTTCTTCTATCCACTTAACTGCAGCTGACTGTCTCTTCACAACCTCCTCTCTGTCCCCCTCTCTCTGTCTCTCTCTCTCCCCCTCTTTCTTTCTCCCTCTCTCCTTTTCTCTCTCTCTCCCTCTTCAACTGTTTGCATTTGTTTAAACTACCAGCAGCAGGCAGGAGCAACTCTTGCTTTATGCAACTCACAACTTAGGCTTTGCAACTATCTCTCCTGTTCTCTCTCTCTCTCTCTCTCTCTTGTTTCTGTCTCATCGAGGAGGCAAAAACGCCAACGATTTGTGGCTTACAGGTGTTTGCAGGCGCAACAACAGCACCAAAGCCAACTAGCTCCCGCTATAAACAAAACAAGACAATAAAGGAAAATGCAAATAATAAAAGATGAAAAAGAAAACAACTGGAAAACGAATGAGGAAACTGCGCTCTCTTTTCATAAATTCAGTTTTTATTGTTTTTTATTGTTTCACTTTTACTTCTTTTTTAATACAGTCGCGCTGTACGTGCCGCAATTAGCTTGGTTTATATTATAATTCGTGTTCTTCTTCTTTATCGTTGCAGGTGCGTATGCGAACAATGCCACGAGATGATAATGGAAACAGGTGTTGATATGAATATGATATGAATATGGGAATATATATATATATATATATATGTTCTATATATACTGCGTGGCACATGCACGTTGATGGCGGCAACCCTGCGCTGCATTGTTGCCAAATTTCAGCGAAGAAGACAAACAAACTTCAGCTGCAGCCATTAGATAATCCCAGAGTGCTGAAAGTAAAATTGTTGCAAAGATTCCTTAATTAAACTTAAGCTGCCAATGCGCGCCCGGCTACGAGAGTTATTTGTATCCCCTCCAGCTTCCCTGCTGCCCCTCCCCCTCACTCCAGAGTATCATAGCAAATGGGAAATTATTTGAAAAACTTTTTCAAGCTGCCCCCTTGGACGGTGGCGGCGTTCGAGCAATTTCAGTGAGTGTAAATACTTCGGAATGGCGGCAACAATAACGAAGGCAACAACAACAACAGCAGCAGCAACAACAACAACAGAAACAGCAGCAACAACAACGATAACAACAAATGCCAATCATTGTTTGCGTAGCGCATCAGCAGCTGTTTGTCAGTCAGTCAGTCAGTTTGCACTACTGTCCATCTCGCAGTCTGTCCATCCGTCAGTCCGTCCGTCTGTCAGTTTGTTAGTTTGCCTTTGTATTTGTCTATTGCCGCGTTGCAGCTCCAAACGCGCTACACACACGCGATGCGTTGGCAGCGGCATCCATGAGATACTTTTATACTGCCGCAGCTACTTACTCAAGCATAGCTCGTAGCTCACACACACACACACACACACGCACACAGAGACTGAGGAAAGCGTGAAACTAGTGTGAAGCTGCGACTGAGACTGAGCCCAAAACATCTTTGTTGCTGTTGTTGTTGTTGTTGTTGTTGCCTTGGCAGGCGAAACTTGTTTACTGTCGGAATTTGTTTATGATTTTATTTTAGTTTATTTCCATTTTGTGTTAGCTCGAATCCACAACAAAGCTCGACCTTTATCGCCCAATTATGTTGGGATTATATCAAGCCCGATCTCTGTCTATACCTCTCCCCCTCTCTCTCTCAGTCTCTCCCTCTCGTTCTCTTCTGAAATCATAATAAACTTTTCCATCTGTGGCACTCTTGGAAAACTATTTATGAATCAATCTAACTTTTTAAACTTTACTTCACACGAGAATTCCCGACTGAAAGAGTCTTTTATTATCGCATAATGGAGCAGACTTAAAAACTAAAATATCTGAGCAATAAAGTTGTCTGCATTCCCCGCGACCCACTCTTGAGTTTTAGCTTGTTTTCGGCTAAATAGTTTCAGCAGTTCTCCGTCTTATGCTAATTTCGAGGCGTGCAAAAATTCGCACTTTCCAACTCGTTTGCTAAATTGTGAATTCCAAATTCCGAGTGCCAAATTCCAAAAATAAAACGACGAAGGAAGGACGGAAAACAAACGGCGTCAAAGACACCGTCAAAGAGCATTCACGGAATATGGTGTATAAAGTAAATTAGGGTCAGCCAGTTGCTGTTGTTGTTGCTGAGTTGGTTGGCGAGTTTTCACTTTCCGTTGGCCCATCCCCGAAGTAGGTCAGTCCGGAGAGTGCTGGAAATCAGTGCGATAGTGCTGGACAGAGCTGGAGACAGAGCTGGGGACAGACCGGGGACAGAGCTGGAGACAGTGCAATCATAGAATCATAGAATCAAAGAGCAAAACAAAAGTGCGGCATAAATTTCCGCCTCTAATTGTTGGGCAAACAAGCCAAGCCAAGCCAAGTCAAGCTAAGCTAAGCCAAGCCAACTTGAGTGTAGCTGCCTTGAGTTGTTCCCACAAGTGGGACAGATCCGCCGTGCTGGGCAGCCACACCTGCAGTGAGTCAGCAGTGGGAACAGTGGCCAAGCAGCTGCGTGCCCAGAGCCGAAGTGGTTTCCGGGTTAATGCTAATTTAGCTTTATGCCTGATGCCCGATGCAAGTGCCCAGATATGCAGCAGCAGCAGTGGCAACAGTTGCAACCGTTGGCTGGCGAAATGTCAAATGTGAAGCCACATAATTAGAATGTTTTGCGTTACTCCAAGTGCCAAGTTGCAAGTTGCAAGTCGAATGTGACCCACTTTTGGTGGCAGCAACAGCAGCAGCAGCAGCCGCAGCTCGCAGCGATCGCTAGTTGCTGGCATTGTTTGTAATCAGCCAACTTTATGTGCAGCCAGATAATGACACACCACAAACGGCAGCAGCTGCTACAGAATCCCCCTCCCCCTTCTTTCCTCCCTCCCCTCCCCCTCTCAAAGCTGCATTTTGCATTTGGGCTTATCACAAAATGTTGGCCAATTTATAAGCATTCAGTTTTATGGCTTCAATCCAAATGAAGTAAACACGATTTGCTAACTTTCGTGTCAACCCTCCCTCCTGCTTCCCCCCCCTCTCCCCTTGACATCCCCCTCGCACTGTCGCCCTGTGGAAAATTCGCGTGCGCCGCATGTCAAACGCGGAAATTATGGCCGCTAATCGCAAGCAAAGCTGGCATCAACGTTTCGCCGCAGGATAATGCGAGGCAGCCGCGCTTCTAATTCGCCGTTTCCTGTGCCTGTCGCCCGTAATTATACGGCCAAGTCGACGCGAGGCGAGATGAGGCAAGGCGAGGCGAGGCGACTCCCCGACCCACTCCCAGTTGGCCAATTTTGAAATGCAACGCTGACAAGCGCATTTGGCTGCGGCTGCTTGGCCGCTGGATAGAGAGACAGACGGACAGGCGGACACACGGACAGATGGACAGATGGATAGGCGGACGGACAGAGGAACGTTCCGTTCTAGCTGCGTGCTGCAAGCGAATAAAACGACTGCAGTTACCGTTAACGGCATCTAATAGATACTTTGCCACCTTGGCATTACCATTAGCAGCAGTGTGTGTGCAAGAGAGAGAGAGACAGAGAGAGAGAGAGTAGGAGACAACATTAGACAAAGAGATAGAAGGGGAGAATCAGAGGAAGAGGAAGACAGCGAGGAAGCCTGAGATAGAGTGCAACCAGCAGTGAGTGCAATGCGTTAATCAGGCTCAACATTGGCGCTATAAGCCGATGCTCGAGTAAACTAGACATCACTTTATGATAGATCGGTTGGTCTACAGCTTGCTCTAGATAGTTATGATGAAGTATATGCGGTGAGTGAGGTATAAGTGAAGTAGAAGTATAGTATAAATATAAGTACACACCTAGAGATAGGATTAGGTATAAACACTGGGTTAGGATGAAGTATGTTCATAAAGGGAGAGTCAAATGAGGGTCCTCAAGAGGTTACTTAAGCAAACCATAAATAGTGAGTAATCTACTCTGAATATTCTGCAACATAGCGCCTAAGATAACACAGCAAATACTTTTATTAAACGCAGTATATCCGGAACTATACCTAACATAACATATAGTATACTCGTATCTTTATCTGTTGTCCGTCTTTTGAACTTTAAAGAAAAAGGCCCAACATGCCATGGAAAATCAATGAGGTAAAAGACTTTCTAAACAAGGCTCGTCCTTCAATTTGGCCCTGCTGTGCAAATAGAGAAGAATCCCCTGAACATCAAGTTCCTAATCCGCTACTCAGTTTTGCTCTACACACTGCTAAAGGAGCATAAGAAAAAGGCAGATAAAGTCAATCAGTCTCTGGCGCTAGGACTGCAAGAGGTTAAGAATGTGTTATATCCATAAATCTTCTATTGCTCTAACGTATAATGCTGTGCTCTGGATCTATTTGTTCATTGTGGGATAAAATTTAATAAATATGTCTGATATTCGATCCTAGCGAAAGTGTATAGCTAGGGAAGCACCTTCTCGAAGTGAAGGAGATGAGTTCAATCAGTCTTGGCCAAATTCTGACTTGCCTTAGCATAACTAGATTGCAAACTGAGCTGGATAGGAAGCTCTAAGCACAGTAGGGATGACAATAGATCAACTAGGCATAAGTACACTCAAGTCCATCAAATAATACCTACAATACACATATAAATATATATTCCGTTTGTTACAGTCAAGTATAGTTGATATATCATTGCTGTAAACTGTATCTAGAACGCAGATCCCTTTGAAACTGCATCTTCAACTTAGTCTTCACCTCCATTTCCTTACCCCAACTCTCCTCTCTTCTTCAACTAAGAATTAAACAGAAAACAGCATGTCTGAACATGTTCGCTCCTGTCGCCCGTCTAGCTGACACCACACAGAGAGTTAGCGTGATTGGTAACAAGCAAAAGGCGCATTGGCAGTTGCCACTTTTGGCCAAATTTCTTTCTTCTTTCTTGGCCATTAATTTAAATCGGCCTGGCAATCGCTTAATTAAAATCTTTATTGCTGAGCTGAGCACAGGTTGCTCTGCCCGCTCCCCCTTCCTCCCTCCCTCCCTCCTCATGGCTCGGTTGCTTGGCAGAGTGTTAGTGCAACATGCTTGCAGCAGCAACAACAGCATGTGCCACATGTGTGTGTTGCAACAAAAACAACATTCCCCAGCAACTGACTTGGCTTGTAACTGAGCTCGAGCGCACCTTCCCCTCCCCCCACTTCCCTCGCTGGGTTCGCTTCGGTTTCGACACATTGTGAAATCTGCGCTGGCCATGCCCACCTTCCCTGCACTCCCCCCTGCCCCTTCCCTCGCTCTTCATCGTTGTCTACTTTGGTTAAGTTCACTTCGCTTCGCTTCACGCACAGCGCGAAGGGCGTCGTGCCACCCGCAAATCTTTCACCTGCCACTGTCTCTCCTCCCCCTCTCCCCCTCTCCTTTGTACGTACTAAAGCACTTGAGCTACAAATTGAGCGCAAACGCATAATTAATTTCAGTGGCAGCAAAGCAAAAAAGCAAAAGAGAAAATGAAAAATGGGAAAAAATAAAGTTGATGTTTTGTAATGTCCACAAGTGCGGGCGAGAGAGCTCCAGCTGGGCAGGTGCCTGCAACTGTACAACACCATGTACCGGTACATTTAAAGCAGGTAGCTAAGGCTCCACACCCCCCCTCCAAACCCCTGCTGGAGCAACAAGTGGAAGATGATGCAGCAGAAAATTAATCAATTATAAAAGCGAGAGAGAAGAACTCAAAAGTCTTTCCAAATACAAAGAATCTTGAGTAGTTTGCATAACTTTAGGCGCCAAAAAGAGAGGAAGAGAGAGAGTGAAAGAGAGAGAAAAGGAAGAGAGAGAGAGACAGAGAGAGAGAGAGAGAGATAGAGAGAGAGCCACTCATTTGCATTTCTCACGCTACGCACGACGAAACTCGCGACGACTTTCCCAAAAACGAAAACACCAAAGCCAAAGCCGAAGCCAAAGAGAAGTTTCGACTACGCACGTAACACAAATAACGGTTAATTTCGTTGGCTTTTGTGGCACATTCGGCATCAGCGGCGCGGCATCAACATTAGCATCGGTGGCGGCAACAGCTCTGGCTCTGAAACATAACTGTAATCGCAGCGGCAGCATAATTGCGGCGTAATTGCAGAGGCAGCGAGAGTGGAAGAGGAAAATGAAAGTGCAGCGAATGCTAGAAAGAGAGAGAGAGAGGGAGAGGGAGAGGGAAGGAGAGAGAGGGAGAGAGAGGGAGAGAGAGGGAGAGGGAGGGAGAAGCAGGCAAGGCAAGGGAGAGAGAGAAGTAAAGCTAGAAAAATGAGCCATGAAATCTCCCAAAAAGTCATTTAACAATTAGGCAAAGGGTTGGGCAGGGGAGCAGAAGGAGGGAGTGAAGAAGGGGGTAGGGGGGGGATGGGTAGGGTATTTCTTGGGTCTGCCAGACACGTTACAATTCCAATCAAAGGCGAATTAAATTTGTGTTTAATTTAGAAAGCCAGACAGAGACGCAGACGCAGACGCCGGCGAGGGCCAAGCAAAACAATCAAATTGAATTCATTTGTTGCTGTTGCTGTTGTTGCTGCTGCTGCCGTGGATGTTGCTGTTGTTGCTGTGCGCGTGCTGTCCAAAATCCAAACAACAACAACAACAGCAGCAAACTGCCGCGCAGCCACTGAGTGAAAGTAAAAAGTGAAATAAAAAGCAAAGCACAACAACAACTTTGCTTTGGCTTTCATGAGTATTATGAAACGCAAGTCAGTCAACCGGCTGCGCAGACAGGGACGGTGAGGAGGGGGAGGGGGGAGGGAGGCAGGTGACTACTGGCAAGTCATGCAAACGCTGCGCCGGCGCAGGTGGGGACAGACAGGTGCGCGAAACTTTCAACAGCCGATGGGCAGCGATGATGTTGTTCGCACATTTCGGGGCGAACCTCTTAACGCATTTGCCATTGGAGCGGGTCAGCAATGGCAGCAGTCGATGAGGTGAGCAGAGGTCGCACAGCGCGACGAATGGCAGTAGATACCCTGGAACTAAGTGGGCAAGCCAGCGGGGTAGCCTGCTTGAGTGTTAAGTGCTTTCTGCCTGGAAATGCGCATTTAATTAAATTCCTCGACGCGAGAGGAGCAACAACTCGCGAGTGTCATAAAAGTTGCATCATCCCGACACGTAAATAAACAATTTCCCAGGTCAGTTTCGGGGGGGTAGAGGGGAGAGGAGTATGGGAGACGGCTGGAAAATCATTCTGCTGGCCGTTGCCGTTGCGAAAGCAGAACTAACATGTGCTGCAAGTCGAACGAATGATCGAACGATCGTACAACTTAAGGCACTGGCCCCGTCCCCATTTGCAGGCAGGCTCCCCCCTTCCCTCCGCTTCCCCTACACCCCTTATGTAATGACCCACAAATGCTGCCAGAGCCAGAGCGAATGAGAAACAGTTGCGTTAATGACTTTTTAAAACTTCATTAGCCGCCTAAGTCGACAGCGGCATCTCATGATCTCCTTCTCCTCCTCGCACCCGTCGTCGATCTGCTGCCTCTGTCGCCGCCTGCCCCCACAGCCCCGCCTCATCGACGCCCTTGACAGCTGGCTGCCGCTTGTCGCCGGCTTCAATGTTTCGCATTATGCTGCAAATGGGTTAAGTGGCTTTCAATTTAGACAGAGCGAGAGGGAAGGGAGAGAGAGAGGGAGAGCGAGTGATAAAAGTGGAAAATGCGTAGAAAATGGAATTCCATTTGTGTTTTAGTTTCGTTTCGTTTCTCTCGTTCGCAAAGACGAATGATTCATTAGATGTCTTGCCACGCCCCGCAACACTTCCGGTGCCACAAATTGAATCACTCTCCTACATGAGTAACAGTGTCTCCATATGCATATCATATATATCGATAAACGATACACGATATCAGATGTGCGATGTGCGATATGCGAGCACAAGGCTCGTTTAACAAGGCAAGGTGCATGAGTCGACTTAGAGATAGAGCTACACAGATTATATCTTGAAACGTGACACTAAGGAGATTGATTGGCATTATACATCGAAAAAAAATAATTTGTATTATAAAAATAAATTGGAAAGAAATTGTAGTAATTAATGAATTTATACGACAGCTTCGTAATGACAAGATCAACATTTAAAACAATTAAACCAATAGAAAATTTGTTTAATAACACCTTACAAAAGTGGATCTCGCATGAACTACTAGTTGTTTTCGCTAGTGTTGCCAAAACTCTTCAAAAAATTCCAGCACATTCATACTTTTTTTAGTTACTTTAAATACAATTATGGATAAATTAAAAGAAACATAATGCGGTATTTCATTAAAACCTGAATCGCAAGCTAGTTATGTGTTTATATGAATCTCATTGCATGAGTTGATTACATGAAATCAGTGTTTTTTATATGAGAATCTCCCTCTGAGAAGTTATTAATGCTGCATAAAGCAAGACCTTTAATATTCTGTAGTGTAGACTTTGGTTCTACAGTATCATTGCATCTATTATTTCTCTCTATCGCATTAACAGTATTTTCTTTTATGAGGAGCGTAGCGACGCTCTCGGGGGCCCTTGTGCCCAACTTCTCTGGGGATCTTTTGTAATTACCTTGTTTTAAAATAAGTTAGTTCATGAAACATTTCATGTTATAAAGAAACTAAATACAAAAACTTCGATTCTTTTCTTTATTTTACATTGTTTAAATCATCCACAGTTTTGCGAAATATGTATTCTAGATCATTATAAAAAGCGGTAAATTTATCGTTTAACCATCAAGATCTCAGTCAGAGAGAAAAGATACCAAATTGGAGCTTTCTTTGTACAATAGATTTGTCTAATTTTTCCACTATTTGCGGTATTTTTCCCCCTGCCAGTCGGGGGCCCTGGTGCACCGCGCACCCCACAGACGCCTCGCTACGGCCCTGACTTTTATTAAACCTATTCAAAAACCCATAAAATTTACATATATATACACATATTCGGCACATATTCGGATGAATCCCAGCATAGTTGATCGTTGATATCTCTTCTCTATGACTTTATTACTATTTGATACTGAAAAGGGAACATAAAATATGTACAGAGTGAATTTCTGTATTCCCATGATCGCTGGCTTGCCTCAAATATAACATTCATCCCGTTATTCTCAGTTGGGGAGCAAACAAAGGCGCAGTTCGGACTTGGAAACGCGTCAAATGACGTTCACAATTTATTTATCTGCAAAGTTGCCGCGTCGTCGTCGTCGTCGTTACAAAGTTCGATTCTCAACTGAGTCACTCGCGCGTCGAGCATTATGTGGATACAAGGGAGATACATATATGAATATGGCACCCCCTCCCCCACCCCCTCCCTCTTTCGCGTTATCGTGACAATTTTGTGTGTCTCAAACATGCGCCATATTTTACGAAATTGGCAGCGAGCGCGTGTCAGAATTCAAGGCGTTAAGCGGGCTTTATGTTTATGTGGCCAACAACAATGGAGTTGCAGTCGCTGTCGTCGCAGTCGCCGTTGCCGTCGCAGTTGCCGTCGCAGTCGACGTTGATCCAAAGACAATTAACCCAAATTGTGTGCAAAGGCAGCAGCACGTGGGCAACGTTTGGGGCGCCCCCTTCCTCGTTCCCTTGCCCCATTCGCGTATTCTTGCAACAGACAAGCGACAACAACAACAGCACAACAACAATACAGCAACAACACTGCAGCAACAACTGATCATTGCATAAGCTGCGTCATCTTGCAGCTGGCATCGCTGCCACGGCGGCTGCCTCATTTTGGGGCAGCATTCGAAAGGCGGCGGGCCTTTTGGGCAAGACCCAAGCAAATTAGGCTTGCAACATACACACACACACAGAGATATAGGCAGATATAGGCGGATATAGCAGACAATCGGCAAGAGTTGACATCAATATGGGCAAAACGGAGAAAATGGTCAATAAGATCGCAGGCAGCGATAGCCTAATACCAATTGCAACTGTCAGCGAGGCAGGAAATGTTAATGCAACACACACACACAAATGTATCTGCCACACACATACACACATTTGCAAGCTGAGATCGTCGCACAAGTCTTTAATATTCAAATTATTTAGCTGCTTTCGACCTACTTCGATAGATCAAAGCTCATTTCGTTAGTATGCAAAGCGAAATGCCAAATGAGAGAGAGAGACAGAGAGAGGGAGAGAGGGAGAGCTACTTATGAGCACATCCATACATAATAATGTCGCTACATTAGTCGCCAGTCTCGATTCGCATGCAAGACACGCCTTGCCCGGCACGCGTTGCCGCATTTCAAAGAGAGACTCTCGCACAGATCACGAAATCGGATGACTGACACGCGTCCTTAACGATATAGTACAATATATGCCAGCATAATGATCGCGATCGTAATCAGGTTGCACCCGATACTGGCAGGTGACAAATTTCGCGCATGCGCCAATACAATCTATCACCGATCCAGGGCCGGGGAAGGGAGGAACAGACGAACAAGGCTTAATCGGTCTCTGCTGATACTGCGCAAGAATATATATTATTTGTGGGGTCTGTTTGGCCTGCTTATGGCTTTTTTTACATGTTAGGACAGCCTTCTACACTTAGCATAGTAGGTATAATAGATGTGAAGCACAGTGGGTCAATTATGGTTAAATAGGTTGCCAATTTCATCAATCGAACCCAAAATATAGAAGGGAAAATAAAGAGCACTATGTAATTTATTGAACTGATCACAGGTTTCTTTTATTATATAAACAATAGTAAATTAACATTGCAGCATGCCTCCTAATTTCTTTTTTAGGCATAGTGGTTATAACAGTTTTAAGTCGCACAATTTAAAACCGAGAAAAGAGAATGATGGTTTTTGTTTAAGATGAATTGATCGCAGTTTTCTCTTATATTATAAACAATTTCATAGGAATATAACAGCAAGAATATATACATATACTTTGTAGATTTGTCCAGGCCACTCTTTGCCTTATTTTCGACATGTTATACACTGCGTACAGTTGGCATAAAAGTTTTAAATCACACAATGAAATACCGAAAAAAGGTCATGATGTTCTTTGTTTAAGGTTTCTTCATGGTGTGAAATGTCTTCTGCACACGGCAATTGATCGCAGTTTTGTCTTATAGAATAAGCTATGTTATAGAAATATTACAGCAAGAATGTATATGCTTTGTAGAGTTTGCCACGCCTCTTTATGCCTTCTTTTCGGTTAGTTAGAATAGCCTTCTACACTACGCGCAGTGGGTAAAGGTAAACCAAGAAGAGGTCATGATGTAATTTCTTTAAGATTTCTTCAAGTTATGAAATATCTTATGCACCCGTGAGTTGATCGCAGTTTTCTTTGATTGTATTAGCAATATTATAGAACTATTACAATATCTGTGTTTAGTTTTCTCCCGCCTGGCCTTGTCCGAAACGAGCCCACGGCCGCAGTCGAGTCAGCGCAGTCGGCTTATCGGCGGGCGACGACGGCGCCTTATCGCCAGATGTGCGCGGTATTCCCAGACTGCATTTGCCTGTTTGCTTTCTGGGCGTGTTCGTCGTGTTCGGCGTGTTTTCTCTGCGGTTTTAGCCAGCCCCGGCCCAGTGCCCAGTCGTGTGAATAGCCGCTGGGGCTGATAAGCCAAGTGAGAGCCTTATCTCGCCGCAAAAGCTGCCCATTATCAGTTATCAGCTGCGGCGGCAGCATATCAGCTGCCAGTGATGCGAACCTAGCTTCATGTTGGTGTGCGTGTGTGCGTGTGTGTGAGTGTGTGCTTGGCATGCGAGTACATATGCCACTCGTCATGTGGCCTTTGAACACTTTTGCTTATCACTCTGCCCAAAAAAGTAAACCACATTGACAAATTCTACTCTAAAACATCAAAAACAACAACAACCGCTTGTCGACCTGCACTTGCACTAGAAACATATTTGAGGTCGAATATGTTTCGGACGCGTCAACCACATTCACTCAAAAACAACAAAACGTAAACAACATTTGAATTTTGAATTCCCCTGATAAGTTTGCTTATCTAGTAAGTAATTCACAGAAGAGAAGAGCTCTGGTAATGAAAAATTTATCTTTTATTGAATACCCGCTACTCATAGGGAAGAAGTGTATTATCACTTTGTGGCAACTGTCTTATCGTCCGTATGAGCACCTAGATCTCAGAGACTGTTGAAGCTAAGTCTACCAAATTTGGTTTAATTATAAATTGTTACTGCACGCAGATCAAGTTCATTTTAAAATTTGACCAGGCCTGCGTATATCGATGAAAACCAAGCAAAACAATGCAGTTTTTGTAAAAAGAATAACTATCAACCCATAAATGACCTCTGAAAATTTGGTTGCGATTGGATAATTAACACAGAAGTTATTTAGCAAATAATTGTAAGAGCTATTATCCAAATCGCTCCCTGAGGTATGCAATACAAAATAAAATTCATATAAAACTATAGTTAGCTATAATTTATACACAAAAAGAGCTCTCAAAATTATCTAATAATATCATATAACAGTATTTTCTCTAAATCAAGAAAGAAGTAGGGTGTTTCGTCAGTGAATTAGGAAAATGTTTTATGCCCCATCACAAAATATTTAAATTTTTTTAATGTAATATTTGATGTGCAATAAAATGATTTATAATTTAAGAATGTACAATTAAATTCACAGTGATTTGCCAAGATGCACACTGTAAAAGTTAAGGCCGCGATATCCACGTCGGAATTGGTCTAGAGGGGCCCATAAAATGCAGGCGGCATTTGCAAGTGGCCTTTGCGAGTGAAACATCATTTTGGCTTCTATTAGCCTCGTCATAAACACTCAGTAAATGCGCGCGATGTCGGCATTAAGTCTTCCAGCTGAAAATCCCCTCATTCTCCATCTCTCTCTCGCACTCACACTCACTCCCAGTGCTAAAATCGCAGCATGAGCTCAGCTCAGAAGCCAACAAAAACAATAAACACTGAAAATAAACGGTTGGCTTTGGCTCGTTTCGTCATCGTTGCCAGCGTCGGCAGCGGCAGAGGCAGAGGCTGAGGCTGAGGCTGAGGCTGAGACGGAGGCAGCGCCCGGCTTGCCATAAACAACAGAAATATTTCTCTTAAGTTAAAGTTAATTGCTCTTAAATCAAAGTGAAGAACGCGATCGTTGAATGCGTTGAACGCGGCCTTTGTCTTGTTGTTGCTGCTGCTGCTGCTGCTGCTGTTCAGGCCGGGCAACAACAAAGGCGCTGAGCGGGCCGTTAAAGTCAGGCAAGAGACAACAGGTAAACATTATATAAAGTGAGTTGAATGCAGCTACCTGCAAAGCAACTCACAAACACCGCGACGAGTTTTGTTGTTTTTGCTGCTGCTGTCGCTGGCTTACGTAAAACACACTCACTCGAGTTCGCCAATTTGAGTTGCACTCAAAGAGAGCAGCAGCGACGGCGCAGTGCGAGTGCAAATATGGATAGCAACAACTCGCGGCAGAGGTGTGAGAGAGACAGTGCAATTGGTGCCGAGGTACCTGGCTGGGTCGGCTACACTCGGCTACAGTCGGATACATAAACAAAACGGCGGCCAAAGCATGCGAAAAGCCAGCACAAAGCGGAAAAACAAAAACAAACGTCACAAGTAACTCACCGCGCTACCTGTGTGTGTGTGTGTCGCACAAAGAGAGCGCAAACGCCGCTGCCAGCGAGAGAGAGCGAGCCGACAAACACGACGCGAGTGCGCACGAACCCAGAGCCGAAGTCAAAGCCGAATAGCAGCACTGTCGGCATCGGCGTCGGCATCGGCTGCGGACCCGGCAACAAGCCAGCGAGCGCCGCACAGAATCATTCTTGAATGCGCGCGCGAACCTTTCGCACCATCCAAGAGCAACACACAGAGAAAGCAAAAGCAAAAGCAACAAGAACAACAGCAACAACAACAATAAGAAGAAGTGGAAGTGGAATAACAGTAGTGAAGCAAAACAATAAAAACAGTCAACAGAGTCAGAGTTGAAGACTCCGCGAGAAGAGGAGGCCGACACAGTGGGCCGAGAGTGTGCGAAACTCGAGAAAAGTGCAAGTGAAACTCATTTGTTTGGGCCAAGCCAAGTGAAAAGTGGAGTGGAGAGAGAAGCAGAGAAATTAAGTAAATACCGAATACGAAAGAGAAATAACAAAATACAAAATACGAAACACAACAACAGCAGTAAAAGAAAAGAAACACTCGCAAACGAGTCGTAAAAGTAAAAATGTAAAAAACGTATAAAAAGTATAAAAAGAAATGCGTACATAAAATTAAGAACGAGGCCTAGTAGCCCAAATTCAGCAGCGGCAGACGAGGCGAGACATTGGCGAAGCAAAACAAAGCAAAAAGAAATCAAAAGAAAAACAGAGCGCAGGAGAAAAGAAACAAATATTTAAATAATTAAAAATAAACCCGCGACGACGGCGACGACGTCAACGAATTCTTCACTTGAGCAGGCCCCCCCTACCCCGCCTCTGTCGCTCTCCCTCTGTGTGTGTGTGTGTGTGCCTGTGCGTGCGCGTGTCTGTGATTGTATCTGTGCCTGTGTGTGTGTGTGCCTGCCTAGTATCTGTAAGATACGCGCCTCGCTGACGCATTTGCCTGGCTACTGCGCTGCCGACGTCGCCGGCCGGCGTTTTGTGCCCAATTAAGACAACAACAAGCGCGTTAAATGCGGCCGCGCTGTTCTATTGGCATTGAAAACTAGTTGAGAAGTGAAAAACACATTTACAGAAACCAGAAGAAACCGATTCGAATATATCATATATGTATATACATCAATATCCCAGCCCAGATCCGCAGCCGATCTGTCGCGGAAGAGTGTAAAGTGCGTGTGTGTGTGCGAGTGTGTGTCTCTTACAGCATATTCTGCAGATCGGGGCACTATAGTATCCCTCTTATTTATAGCCCCCATTCGGCGAGTTATGTTAAATAACTAAATACAGATGTTCGACATAAAACTTGTCATTAACAATTGCCAAAGTATTTGAGCCAAGTGAGAATTGTGTAAAATTCACAATTCCGAAGGTTGCGGCAACAAATCAAAAAGCTGATTACATAAAGATACAATTAGATATTGTAGTGCAGTGTACACACACTCACACACACAAACACAGTGTGTATATTTCGCGATAGGTGAGCGTGTTGTGTGAAAATGTGAAAGGCGACAGACACAAATTAATAAGAAATAACAGAAAACACAAATATAATATACGTACATTATATATACTCTACATATATATTGTGTATCGTTGTATCGTTCATTGTGTGTGCGTGTGTGTGTGTGTGTGTGTGTGTGCATCGAAACGCGAATGTGCCTTGGGCGTGCCCTGTAGCCGAGTGACCCCATTGGCTCGGCCAGCCAAGTTGTGCCAAGTTTCAAGGTCACTGGGAAACTCCGAAGTGGCAAGTGCCCCTATATCATCGCGTGAGGGTGCTCATTACAAGAGAGAGATCCATGAATTCACTAATTTCCATGCAGATACAAACAGTTATTTCCTTTTTCCCGGAAAACTCATTGCACGTCAGGGAAATTCTTCCAATTCGTAATTATCTATTGCGTGACGTCGGGTTTCTCGGAATATATCAGAGCTACCGCCGGGATTGACCTTTGTAACTAATTGTAACTGCAAACAAATAATGAACAATATGAAACAATTTAGAGTGCAATTAAAGCGAGTGATTCACAAATGCTGCGAATACATTCGAGTTGAAATTCCCAGCATGAGTGATAAGAGAATTCCGCGAATAGCGACAAAGATTTGTCTCCTACACTCCACTAATCTCCTTCCCCTTCTTCTTCTTCTGCTTCTTCTTGCTGCACAGGAACCCATCGAGCTGAAGAAGCGCCTGGACGAAGTGCGTCTGCTGGAGTCACGTCGCTCCCCCCGTCTGGCCGATCAGGATCGCGACACGGACTTTGCTCGCCTGGCAGACATGGGAGACCGTCGCCGAACCACACACAGTATTGAGGTGCCATTGACGCAGACGCCGTCGCACAAGTGAGTAACTGGCCTTCCCCCCTTCCCTTCTAAATTGCATTGATCAAAGTACAGGGTATTCGGCAGTCGTGCTTGCATAAATATGCATCAAGCTCTATCAATAATTCATAAGCCAGCGACGAATTAGCGGAACAAACTGACAAGTCACGGACAGATACAGTCTGTACTCACATACGCGAACTATGTAGCTCAGCCACATGTCTTTGCCTGCCTGTGTGTATCTGTGTGCGTGTGTGTGTGTGTGCGTGTGTGTGTCGCCGATTCGACTGTTTTGTTTTGCTTAGATAAGCACAGCCGGCTAGACAAGACCGGCTGTTTAGCATAGACGCCGTAGCGCTGCAATTGCGCTTATATAAAGCGGATAGTTCGCCGATTTGCCCCTCCCTTCCCCATCCCTCCCCTCCCTTCTCTCCCAAGAGACAGTGACTACGTCGTTTTGCTTTCTGATTGCAAAATAATTCTAAAGTTTCAATTACTCGAACCGAATGAACGACGCGCTCAGACGTCGCGACGACGCGTCGTTGACGCCGACGAAGAGGCGAAGTCGAACGAGATTTGATTACGAATATACGACTGGGTCAGGAATGACAGGGTGATGGAGAAGGGGAAGGGGGAGGTAACTTGAACTAAATAGAACAAGTTGTGAATGTAAACCCTCAATACTTTGTGCACCTTGTGCACCCTGAATACCCTGTGTAACCTATTTACCCAGTGTATCCTATATACCCTGCACACCCTGTACATGAAGTGTGCCATGTTTACCCTGTATTATCTGCAGACTATGTATACCCTGCTTGCCTTGTACGCCCTATATGCCTAATATATCCTGTTCACCTAGTACACCCTGTACACTTTGGGCACCCTGTATACAATGGACACCCTGTATATCATGTCCACCATGTGTAATGTGTACACAGTACCCATATACCCCTCGTATACCTTATATACCCTGTGCGCTCTGTATAGCATATACAACCTGTATACCATGAACACCCTGTACAACATGTCCACCCTGTGTATCGTGTACACACTGTATACCATGTACCCCCTATATATTCTATATACCCTGTGCACCCTGTATACCATATGCAACCTGTATACCATAGACACCCTGTACACCATGTACACCCTGTGTACTCAGTATACCATGTACACTCTGTACACCCGGTTTAACACATACATCTTGTTTACCAAGTACACACATTATACATACATTGTACACCACGTACACCTAGTACACTCTGTCTATCACGTACATCCCGTACACCATGTACACCCTGTATACCCTATTTACCCTTTATAACATGTACACACTCTACACATTGTACACCCTGAATACCGTGGACACCCTGTATACACCATATATCTTGTTTACTCTGATTACCTAGTACACCCTGTTTACTATGTACACCCTGTCCAAGGGTATTCCACGTTCGACTTGCTCATTGTTTAGCTTCTCATGTTGATGGCGTATTTCGTTTTAATTTCAATTGATAAGCTTTCCGCGCTGCACGGCAAACTATTAGTCAAGTGTGCAAAAACAACAACAACAACAACAATAACAACAACAACAAGGGCAATAAAAAGAGAAGAGAAGAGCAGAGCAGAGAACAAAATAAAAGAGGAGAAAAACAAAATGCCGGCCACGTTCTCAATTGATAATAAAAGTAATAACAATAATAATCGAAATAAAACAGAGACAGAGAGAGAGAGACAGTGAGAAAATAGCACGTCATGCTTGCGTCTCAAAGGGGGGAGGGGGTGCACCAGGGCAGGGCCACTCAATTGCGTCGCAATCGGGAAAAAACTAAAACTAACAACGACAACAACAATGGAAACTGCAGCAGTGAAAAAGCGCCGGCAATGTTCGTAATAAAATTCAAATAAAATTCAATTGAGTTCAGCGCGAGGCGCTGCGCCAGTTTAATTTAATTACTTACAAACAGCAATACACAGTGAGGGGGAGGGGGAGAGGAGAGCGAGAGGGGGTTGCTGCTAGGTGCGAGAGTGCAGATGAGAGAGAGGCAGAGAGTGGCGGAGTCAGCGACGACTTTATGCCGGCCACATTTATCTGAGACACAACGCGGAACGCACATGCCGCAGTCCAGTTCGATGTTGTTGTTGTTCTCGTTGTTGTTGCTGTTTCATTCAATGCGAACTCGAATGCGGAAGTGTTTATTTCGCGGCGAGATACGCAAATACAGCTAGGCGGTGGTGTGCGAGTGTGTGTGCGAGTGTGTGTGTGTGCGAGAGTGTGTGTGCGAGTGTGTGTGTTGTGGGTTCTATCTGTCGCCATTTTGCTGTGCGTTTTGATATGCGCAGCTCTCGCGCATTTCTACACGTGTAATGATAACATACTCATTCACACACACTCACACACACACACACTGGCACACACAAAATAGAAACCAGCTCACCTTGCACACACACACACACACAGACACACACAGACGTAGCACAATCAAGCGACGCCACGCGTGTTTCAACTCGTAATGCGACGTAATTTCAGTCTCCTCGATCAGTTCCCTCTCTCGCTCTCGCTCTCTCTGTGTCTCCCTCAGTCTGCTTCTTCCTCTCCTTTCCTCCCTCACCCTCTTCATCTCCTTGCCTTCCCCCCTGCCTTGCTGCCTCCCCCACTCAACGTGCTGCTAATCACAAAATGGCATTTTCTCGCTTACGTTGAGCTCGCCTTGTTGTTGTTGTTTCGTTCACAAAACTTCTTTATGCTCATTAATTTACATATGCCTGTCTCGCTCACACTCTCCCTCTCCCTGTCTCTCCCTTGCTACCCTGCATGCATCCTTTCCCTTTTGATAATTGAATTCGTAAACAAGTCAAACATTGAATAATATTTACCAACAATTCACAGTCTAAGTTGCCACAACTCACACACGTGTGCGCCATCAATGTAACAGATATCGATAAATACATTATATATAATTATTCACATGCATATATATTTATATATATATTGTGCACTATATAATCCATTTGAAATGCTCAAAAGTGGTGAATTTATCAGTTGTTTATTGCTTTGTTGATTGTTTATTTACTCTACGCGGGGCACAAAGGCAAGTGCGACTTGCAGATAGAACAAGATACGATTATTATGCGATTATTATACTATACTTATTATATTATTGTTGTTTTGTAATTGCTGTTTTGTTATTGTTGTTTGCTTCCTTGAGGCCTTTTAATTTATTTGAATATTTGTGCATTTAGAAATGAACATATAACGATCAGGTCTTACTTTCATTTCCTCTCTATTTCAATTTATTTCTTATTTATAAGCGATAGTAAGAAAAATATGTAAAAAACTATCGAGATATTTTTATTAATTTACATTTAATGTTCGTAAAGTGTGATAAAAACAATGCGACTATAATAGATAAATACATTGATAAATGTAAGTATAGAATAAAATCACTTTATTGAGTATCAGACTTGAAAAATATAATTCAATTTTTGAAGAAATATATCAAGTTTTTTCCTGGAGTAAGTTATAAGGATGTTACTCAATAAAATAATATAATATGATAATAATAATAATAATAATAATAATAGTTTAGATAAAAACCGAACGTACTTTTCACTTGACCTAACATTATATCATATTATATCATTCACAATAGTCGCGCCTTCTTCTTCAGTGCATCCAACACTAATCTCACACTTCAACTGCCATTCCCCGTAAACATCTCTACAATGCGTAATAGACTCCTTCAGCTGCCTGACAGCGCTCTACTTGCAAGGTGCGTCCCCTCCCCTTCACTCCCCCTGCCCCCGTAGCCCCTTATCAGCCTAACTGACCAGATTGCCACCTGAGTAAAAACAACAACAGCATAAAGAATGAATTAATAAGAGAAGGACAGACACCACACGAGGGGGGAAAAGCACAAGTGGATAGGGGAAGTATAGGAGAGAGGGGGGAAGGGGGAATTACACAAGGAAAAAACTGGTAATAAATATAATAAGCGCGTAATTATCGCGTAAATGCCAATTTGCGCTGCGAACGCGTTGCGTCAGTCTGCTAATTTTCAACGCTAGACTGAGTAGACCGGCCGGCAGAAAGGCAGGCAGGTCCAGAGACCGCAAGAGTGGCCTGTCTACCCCCAGTCCCCATCTCCCTGCTCCCTGCCCCTGCTCCCCCTTGCTGCTATGGCTACTCTCGGTCAGCTACTGCAGCAGCTGCGTTGGCTGCTTAATGAAAGCGTGTAAGCGCCAATTGGCCGGGCATGTTGTTTGTTGCTGTAATTGCCATGATTAACAACAACAATAACAACAATAACAAGAACATGTTGCTGTTGTTGATGGTGCTGTTGTTGTTGATTCATAATATTGTTGTTATTGTGTTGTTCTTCGCGCTGAACAAAACAAAAACAAACAATATGGAAAAATTGCAGTGAGTGACGGCGAAAATATGAAAGACAACAAGTCAGCAACAACAACAGCAGCAACAACAATGACGCATTGCAAGCAGCAATCATTGGTGCGCAGGGGCAGGCGGAAGGGGTGCCACGTGAGCTTCAGCTTGTCTTCGAAAAGCTTTTGCCTTTCGCACTTTGGGGCGAATGAATTGCCGAAAAGTTGTTGGTGTGATTAATCGCGTGAATCAGCTTGAAATTGCAACGATGCACGCGGTCTGCGTCTGTTTCCTCCCCCCTTGCCTCCTCCCCTACTTCCCACTCATTCGTTCTCTTTCACTCGCCTTCGTATCACTTTCAGCTAGTGTCAATTTCACTTTGGACTCTGCGCGACGAAGCGCGAGGTATGTGAAATGTTGCTGCGAGAAATGCATAGACAACAACAACAGCAACAACAGCAGCAACAATAGTAGTAACAACAACAATAATAGTAGCTACAATAATAGTAGCAACAACAACAGTAACAACAACAGCAGACTGTGACGTCAAGAGGCGCAACTGAAATTACAAACAACAACAGGAGAATAAAATATGAAATATAAATAAAACAACAACAAAAGCAAACATGGCAGGCAGGCTAAAAAGCAGGGGCAGCAGAGAGGGGAGGTGAGCGAGGGGATTTGGGAGGGTAGGAGCGGGGGCAATTAGCCAAGTCTTGAAAAATATTTGCCGTTATTTTTGCCGCCAAGTGAATACGACGAGCCAAGCAAATATTGTGCGAGTGAGTGGAGCAGAGTGAAGAGAGGCGGAAGAAGGGGAAAGGGGGGTGGGCAGCGAGTGTTTGTGTTGCCCTCAAAAAGAAATAAGTACAACAGCAACAGCAACAACAACAACAGCAACGAAAATACTTAATTTCAGTACAATAAAAAGTCAAGTCGAGCGCAGAAGTGGGTCAAAATTATTATTGAAGCAGAACAAAAACAAAGAGGCAACAACAGCAACAGCAGCAGCAACAACAACGATGAAGGCAAAATGCAATGCAAATTACAAGAGAGGGGAAAGAAGGCGAGAGAGAGGGGAGTGGGGGGTAAATACATTTATAATCATTTTCTAAGCATTGCTTCATAAGCGTGGCCCCTCGACGGGCAAATTATTGAAATGGATTCGCATTCGCAGTCTCAGTTGCAGTTGCAACTACCCACAGACACCACACCCCCCTCCCTCCCTCCCTTGCTTCACCCACCACCAGCAAATCGGGGGATCGCTGCAGTTCATACCTTGTGTGTGTGTGTGTGTGCGAACGTTCCGTTTCCTTTACCGTTCCCAATGAACGTAAACACAATTTTCCGATGTTCTGCACGAATAGTTTGTTTGATCGTAAAATTTTATTTTTGCATTCAAATCGCGCCGTGCAACAAATAAAAAAAAGCAAAAACAACAACAACAACAATATGGAAATAGCAACAACAAGTTGGAAAAAACGCGCAACTCAAAGCTCGAAAAGCCATTTGCAAGTTTGGTTCGCTTCGTTCGCGTTTGTTTGAGTTTTTTTTTGCTGGGGTTTTTGGAAGGTTTTCTATACCCTACAGTCATTGAAATTGGTTAAAGTGGAGCATATTGGCACTGTGTAAATGTATGTCACAAGCAAAAGCTGGCATACTTTATCCCATAAAGAACTATATATTCTTGCTCAGTATATCTAGTTGACTTGATGTGGCCTTGTCTGTCTGTTTGTCTTTCCATCTGTCTGTCTCTATGTATGTTTGTCCGTTGGTTTATCTGTTTGAACGTCGATATCTCAGTTATTATAAAAGTTAGAGACACTAAATATTCTTTATGGACAGTTAAGATTATATTTTAAATGTAGATTTGCCATGCCTTAATTCCTTGAAAAAATAATATGTTCCTTTTACAATTCGATTGTAAGCGACGCACAGTGGGGTTGCAAAAATCATAACTTTTGAACGAATTGAAATAATCAAATAATTTAGTTTGCAAATGAATGAAGGGTGACAAGTTTCAATAGCCTACCAATGTTATTATTTGTAAACAGACTCATAAAATCTTGTAGAAAATCATCAAACAAAAACATTTATTTTAGTTAATTATTTGCTTTTGGTAGTATTTATATGTTGATTAATTTCATTAAATATATTTCAAAAAAATAAAAAATGAATTATAACTTGTATTTTGTAACCCCAACATAAATTAAGCTCACTAAAATATCTACCAAATATTCCTTTCGATTTCATATTCTATTTATATACACAGTAGTTACTCAACCCGACCTATCTGCATAGGTGTTGCTAAAAGTGAGAGAGCAATAACAGTTTACAGTAAAGGTTTATCAGGGTATCTTACAGTCGACACTAGAGTTCCTGTTTTTTCTGTGCACTGCACTCGGTCCTGGCACTGGAAGGAGGCGCCTTGAGAGTGCGGTTCGCGCTGGGCCGTTTTAACCTTCGAATCTCTTTCAATTCGCTCGTTCGCCCGGGTCATTTGCAGGCGAACAGGCCGTGAAATGGATTTGCATAGGCAGAGAGGGAGAAAGAGAGAGAGAGAGAGAGGGAGAGAAAGGGGGAGGGGCAATTGCAGAGGCAATTAACTATTTAAGTGTCTAACGGTGAATTGCAGTTAACGCTGCACACACGATTTGTATATAGAAAAGTCGGAAAAGTGCTTCGATTTCGGCTATCGAACTCAGTTCTGGGCACAGCGATGGCAACAAGTTCCCCCAAAGTGTTGTGCCTGAGGAGGGGAAAGGGTAAACAGGGAAGGGGAGGGGAGTCGGGGACAACAGGCGATTATTTATGCACGAAAATGCATTAATAAGCCCGCGGCGAAGATGTCGAAATATAAACGAACTGCATGCATGTCTGTCTCTGTGTGTGTGTGTGTGTGCAGGAAAAGCGAAATGAAAACGCAGCATTTTCCAGCAGCTCGCAAATATCTGCCTTACGAACTGGGCCACAACAGCAACAACAAGCAGCACGAGGCACGCGGCACGAGGCAACTGCGACTGCAACAGTTGCACATTCGTAAATTGAAGTTTGGTTTCTATTTCGTTGCGTTGCACTGTGCCGATTGCAATGGCCGGCAATAAAAGTTAATGTGCACACTTATGGCAACAGTGAACAGAAGAGAGAGGGGGTGGGGAGGGGAAGGTTAAGATGTATGGGCGTGCTTGGGTCGTGGCATGCAACACACGCAACATATTTGCAACAAGCTTTGAGGCCGAAAACGCAAAGATTCTTAGAACGGAAAATGCGCAAAATTAGATTGAATTATTGTCGAGACAGGCTGGGGCATGCAGCATGGGGCAGCATGAGGTATGTGGCATGAGGCAGGACGCATAATTGCTGCTGCAAGCAGGCAACTGTATCTGCTTGCCAGGCGGAACTGGCAATTTGATTGAGTCGTTTTCAATTGTAATCGCTGCAGCGCTGCGGGTGTTGGCACTGACGACCGACTGAATAAATGAGTGAATGGCCGAATGAGTGCATGAGTACCAGAGTGAATGGCTGAATGAATGACTGACTAACTGGCCGAGTGAATTGCTGCGATTGTGATTGCGACTGCTCGAAAAGAGTCTGGAAACAAAAGTCAGTCAAGCCAAAGTCCGAAACGCAAAAGGAAAACCGCACACTATAATTTTCCGGCAGGCTCTCTTGCTCTCTACCTCCCCCCCCCTTCGCTTCACCCTTGCTATCTCTGGCAAGTTACAGTTACACATTTGTAGCCTTTGGTGCAACAACGCTGCTAAGGCACAAGCTGCTGCCACAAGCTGCAAACTGCAAACTGATTTGGCTTGTTTCGGGCCGCATTTGCGGTCGCTGGGAAATTGCAATGGATTTTCCTCTGCTGCTGAGTGAGAAGGAAGCTGAGAAGGAGACGGGGATGGAGACAAGGTGAAGAAGACGGAGAAGGAGACTGAAACTGCGACTGCAACTGCAACTGAGACTGTTGTCAATTAAAGTTCGGCCAGCCCGGAAAAGTTCTGTTAATGCCTTTGGGCTTTGTCATTGTGCGATGACCTACAACAGCAACTACAGCAACAACAACAGCAACATCAAGAACAGTAACAGCAATAGCAACAGCAACAATAGCAACATTAACATGAAATTGTTGTATCACGTTTAATTCGGCAATTTGAATGCAAATACGCCTCAGCTCGCGCGTGTATCTCAAAGATACAAAGAGAGTTCCAGGCACGAGCAATGCCCGCTTTGGCCTAATGAAGGGATTCACGTTTCAACTTGACTTTCGCTACCCCTCCCCCTCTCCCCCTCTGAAGGTTGTCCATATCCATGTCGATGCATTAAATCAAATTTTCAGCTTGCGCTGCTTGGGGCCCCATCGAGCTGCAGCTAAACTGAGGTAATCAAAGCGATGAAGTGCACTGTGGTTAGTTGCGCTTGTGGAAATGGGCCAAGTGTAGGCAGAGGTGTGCAGCAGAGGGCGTGTGTAGGGGGAGGGGGCAGGGGGGCAGCCAGTGGAACTGTGTTGCTGTATAATTAAAGTGCTTGGCGCGTTTTTTGTTTGCTGCACTGACTCTTCTGCTGCTGCTGTTGTTGTTTTTGCTGTTGTTGCTGCTTCTACTGTTGCTGTTGTTGTTGCCTCTGTTGTTGTTGCGGCTGTTGCGATTTGTTAATTGAATTAAATGTTGGCCAGGCAGCCCCAGCGAGCGGGTCATCAAAATGCAGCTGGCAACATCGCCCCTACGGGCAACGGATTGCAGTCGCTGTTGTCGCTTGTCGTTGCCTCCCTCTTCCTCTCCCCTTCTCCCTCTCTCTCCCTCTCTCTCCCTCCCTCTCCCTCTCTCTCTCTCTTTGTGTCTGCAACCCATTTAGCCTAAGTGTGCCTCGGCTCTCGAGGCTTAACTGTAAAAGCAAACGCACGTAGTAGCCACGGCACTATTTGGTCAGTGATAGGTGGAGAGGGAGGGGAAGGGGCTGGTGAAGGGAGGAAGGGAGGAAGGGGTGCCTCACTTGGCCAATGATTGCGGTTGCCAGTAGGCACAGGAGCAAGTTCATTGGCAGCAGAACAACTAGGTATGGGCAGAGGGCAGTAGGTGGGCTATCGATATGCTATCGAAATCGATATATCAATAATAGTTTTCAACAGTCGAACGATAAATGCTGGCTACGCAAAATACACAGCTCGTACTTGAGTATAATACCTGCATTATCAATAGTTGATCAATAACTTTAATCGATAAAATTTTTTATGACTGCGAAATCGATATATTAATAATAGTTATTAGTTCTCGACTACAGCAAATTCGCAGCTCATACTTGTATATTATATTGTATATTGTATATTGATTGTCGATAACTGTTCGATAACTTTAATCGATAACTTTGTTCTTAACAGTTGCACTTTAAATGCAAAGTACGTCAAATAGACGGCTAGTATTTCAGTGTTTTGCCCGCATTATCGATAGCAGATCGATAACATTAATCGATATAGCAAAACCGATTCTCAACCGTCGAACATTACTTCCAAGCTAAGCCAAATACACAATGCATACTTAAGTATTAAGTACACTTCCTCCATTATCGATAACTACTCGATAATTTTTAATCGATATAGTGCTTAAGTTCTGGCGACACTCACGCACATTGCCAAGCTCCTCATGTTCCCACTGACTGTCGCCAGCGTGTCGCTAGACACTGTGCGATTCCCATGCTCGTAGTCGCGCTCTTGGTTGCACGCTCCACCAAGTACCGCTAAATGGTTGCAGCAGCAGCAACAAGCAGTGGGGCAGCAACAGCAACTGCAACGCTTCCTGAGGCTCGCCGCGTTGCATGCTAAGTAGCTGGAGGCGTTGGCAATGGCGCTGACACATGAGTGACAACAACAACGGCAGCACAGGCAGAGGCAGGGAAAGGGGATGAGGTGGAGGCAGTGGCAGTGGCAGTGGCAGCACACATGCTGCTGCCCACATGCGCGCAACAAGCCCAGGCAGGTGTGTCCGTCCGCTGTTCGCATTTGCAGTCGCAGTCGCAGTCGCGTTTGACAACTGCAGCTTGTTACGCCCTTTCGGACTGTCACACACGCTTATTGCCGCTGTCAGTGAGCGACCCGCTTGGCCCGCTTCTTGCCCAGCGGAAATCCTCGTCGACGTCACGTGTGCAACCGTTCCCCTTCCCCCTCCCTCTCTCTCTCTCTCTCGGGCAATGTTAACTGATTTGCAATGTGCATTTTTGGCGACTTATCAAATGCCCCGAAAGACAATAGAAAGTGCCAGCGCTGGGTACAGTAGGCACTACGGCAGAGCCTGTCTCGCCATTGGCCATTGCCCCCTGTCTCCTACTCTGTCGCTGTCTCTCTCCCTCTGCCTATGGCTATCCCTCTCTGGCCGGCAAGGTGCAGTTGGCGCAGTGAAGTCGCCTGGGGAACAGCAACTAAATGGTAGCCGGGCTGAGCCTGTCACTCGCGCATTTCTAATGGACACGATAGACAGACACAAAGGTGGCACAGCCAGCAGGCAGGAGGAGAGAGGGCAGGGGAGGGAGAGGCACAGTACAGCCTGGGCTGGGCTCAAGTTCAAGTTGCGCGCTGGTGTTGGGGCTGCCCTTGAGGACCAGCAGCAAAAAACGAACGAGCGAACGAACGAAGGAAGCCAAATCGACTCTGCCTCAAATTAATACGATTTTTATTCATGACCGCTGGGCAAAGAGCTGGCAGAGCGAGCTGCACTGGAGCTAGGGACCCCGGGGGCGCCCATGGGGCGATTGCCAATCTGCCACTGGTTGTTGCTGCCACTGCTGCTGCCGCCGGCTGGCTGCGAGTGGCAATTGCAAAACATTGCCGCCGGCTTCCGTTGCCGGAATGTGGTGACAATGCCTGCAGCTTGTGCTAGGAGGCTCCTCCACGGACTCTGCGGGCTGCTTTCCTCGCTGATGTTTGCCATGTTATTTTAAACAATTGCAATTCCTCGCGCTGCGCCTCACTGCACCCCTCACTCTGCCCCTGCCGCATTGCTGTCCTGTCGCAATGCTAGTAATTTGTGCAAATGAGCCTCTGAATGGCATAGCGAGTGCTCGAGAAGGCAAGCAGGGAAATGGACAGAAATTTAAGAGCGTCGTTAAACGTTGCCAGCACAGGAATGGAGAATGGAAAGCAGAGCGCAACTAACATACAGTTGCTACTCTGCAGTGTTAATTGAAAGCGTCTCCAGTGGATTGCAAATCTGAGCAATCGACTAATCGAATCGACTCTCAATGCGCCTTCGATCAACGATCGCTTGGCACGTGCTCCACATTGCGCTGCTGATAGTGGCGGCGGAGCCATGAAAACTACGCATCAGAAAAATAACAATGAATAGAAACTAGTATTTACGCGCTCTTATCTATGCCAGGCGAGCAGGAGGGGGGTGCAGAAGGGGGGAAATCCAAAACATAATGCAAAAGTAAACATGCGAAAAGCGACGGCGAATTGTGGCGCGATAAAAGACGAAGAGAGAGCAAAACATAAGAGTGAAGCACGCATGTGCTTAGCATTGAGTTGAGCTCTCCGATTCGATTCATATCTTTCGTGCTCCCTCTCCCTCCTACTCTTCCCTCTCTCTCTACCACTCTCTCTCTCTCTGGCCTGCCACTCCCCACGCACGCCTCACGCACTTTGGCGAGTCACGACACACATTTTACAGTTACGCATCGAACGCACACACAAATTAGCACATGTGTGTGCCTGTCTGTGTGTGTCTGTGTGTGTGTGTGTGCCCCTCTGTTTGTGTTGCTTGTTTACGCTGCCTTTTTATGCGAAATTTCCGCCTTCTGGCCAACTTGTCTGCGTGGCTCACCTGCCTCATTTGCCGTCGCTGCCTGCGAAGGCCGCAGTCAAATTTCAATATTTGTTTACCTTTTTTTCGCGCTCTGCTCAGACCCCCAAAGAGACCTCGAGCCAGCCTTCCCCCTCTCTTCACTCTAGACTCCCCACAGTCTCAGTCTCAGTTTCGGTTTCAGTCGGTCAGGCTTTTATTTGCTTTATTCGATTTTATTGCTGTTTTCATTTCAGTTTGCGAAATGTGTGTCAGAGACGCACGACGAGGCAAGCGAAAAGCAACCTACAAATTAACAGCAACAACAGCAACAGCAACAACTACAACAACAGCCATGCAATAAAGAGGTCGCCTTTTATTTGTTTAAGGCAGAAATCCCAAAAATAAGTTTAAAAAAAGGCAAAAGACAAGAGCGGAACAAAATCAAATTCAGACAAGCGAAATTTTTGGAAATTACGCATAGTCCAACAATTCAGCGTGCTAAAAAAACAACAACAACAAAAGAAACAAGTAAACAATAGTACGTCATAGGCGCGTAACCAAATTGTTTTTGTTGCTCAAATTGGACGACGTTTTTTTCCGCGAAGGCAATTCGAGCTGGTAAATCCCAAAATTCAGTTTGAACGGAATGTTATGAAAGAATCTGAAGTACGGAACTTCTTTGCTTCTTCCTCATTATCTAATGACTCAGTTATATTAACGAATATTTTAAAAAATATCTGAAGTATAGTTAGATCTGCTTTGCTTCGTTTCCTTAATCAAGTAATTCAGTTAGAGGTAATGTTTCGATAGAGTCTTAAGTATAGTTAGAACTTCTTTCTCTTCAAATAAAACTTTAGTTGAATGACTGAATGAGTTTTAAGATTAGTTAGATCTGCTTTGCTTCATTCCCTTTTCCTAATGAATCTGTTTCTGACTCTAAAGTACAGTGAGATCTTTTGGCCTTCTTCCCTTAGAAGAAGAGAATGTTTTGAAAGAATCTTAGGCATGGTTAGATCTTCAAAACTTCTTCCTCTTTATCTCATACTTCAGTCAGGGAAAATGTTTTGAAAGAGTCTAAAGATAAGTTAGAGCTTCGTTGCTTCTTCCCCTTCATTTCTAATTGCATCTAATTAAAATATTGCGCATACGCAGTGTGGCAAAGGACAACGACTTGTTTTGCAAGTTCTTTGCTTGCGTATGCACTCTCTGCTAGAAGAAGGGGTGTTTGGCAGCTACTGGTTGGTAAATTCAGAATGACTTTGCACTTCTTATCGTGCAAACTGATAAGGCGCTCTAGAAATCTCAATGAATCTAAAATAACATTCGCTGCTCTCTCTCTCTGCATATATAGTATATGGTACACAAAGGGTATATAGTATAGAACAAGCTGACTTTGTTTGTCGCTTAGATATTCCCCATGTTGTTTACGTGACTTTCAGAATGGGTTAACTAATCGGAATCACGCAGAGTTATCGCCCCAAGTAGAGCATTGAACTCCAGTCATATCTGCACTGCAATTCACTCTTACTTTCTGGCCAAAAAAACTTCTTGCTGGCCAGCGAAAGTTGCAAAGGGGCAACAACACGTTGAGCTATTGTCTAATCTCTGATCCCTCCGCTGATCCTCAGTGGCCTCTCGGCTGCAATTACCTGCTCCAATTTCGGGGCGAGCACGTGTCTAATTCAATAAACTCATTTCGCGGCTGCGACTTAATTGTATTTCGAGCCAAGCACAAATCAAAGCACAACGAATGCAGCTCAATTCGAAGTGCAACAACAACTGCAACTGCAACAACAATAAGCAGCCACAACAAGCAACTATAAATTGCACTTGCAACTAATTTTTATGCAGCATGCAAACGAAAAACTGAAGAGGCCTAACAACAGTCTATGCTGCGAACCCTCCCCTTCTCCTCTACTCCCCCCCTCCCGCTCTGCACCAGCTTGGGCATATCATATCGCATCTGTGGAGCGCGCACATATTTCCGAGCGAGCACATTGCAATGTAATTTTGCTTTCAACACCTTTTTCTCTGCCTTGCCTTGCCTTGCCTTGCCTGGTGCTGCTGCATGCAACGTTTGCTGGCAGCGTCGCCGCCTGCTGATTGCAAGCAGCAGCCAGCGGCGTGGGCAAATAATTGCCAACAAAGCAGCGCACAGCGGACGGGCCAAAGTTGCCGCGTTGCCGCGTCGCAGCAACAACAGCAACAGCAACAACAACAGCAGCAGCCAAGTGAAAATTACTGCGCTTTTCCCAGGCTCGTAACTGAAGCGTTGGCCCCGAAATCGGCGCGAATATATCGCATTTCAATCACGCGCCAGAGCAGCGCCAATCCCCGAGCTGTTGTTGCTTTCCCCTGTCCCCCTCTTTCTGCTTGTCTCACTGCCCAGCTGTCCCACTGTCCCACTGTCTCGATGTCCATCGTCCGATCTTTGCCTGGCGCAATTTACGTGCGGCCACGCAGTGAACCAACTGCAAAGACGCTGAGACTCGCGCAGACTCGACCACCAATTTTCCAGCAATAGCAGCAACAGCAACAGCAAACAACAAAGAGCAGCAGCAACTGCAGCAGCAACTGCAACAGCAACAGCGAATGCAACAGCAACACCAACAGCGAATGCAGCTTGCAGTTTATTAAAGTTGCTGCGCAATCGAGCTGAAAGCAACGGCCTGTTTATTGTTGTTTTGCTGTGCTGCAGTTGCTGCTGAACCTAACGGTACCGATTGTGCGCACAAAATGGCCACATCGTGATGGCTAAAATACACTCGGGCAACACTCCCTCCCTCTCCACTCCTCTCCCCTCTCCCTGCCCCACGGCACGCGCCTCCTGCTGCAGACCGGCCGGCTAGGCAAACGCCGCTGACCGACAGACAACGCTCTGCCTCACTCGCTTCCCCCCTCGCTTCCCCCTCCCTCCTCCCCTCTTGTCTTGCCCCAGACTAATGCAGAGATTTCCAAAGTCGATTTATGCGCAAATTTACTTTTATGCGATTAGCAACGAGCGGCGCACAAATTTATCGTCAAGTTTAGTCAATTTAATTGGGGCGCAGAAAGCGGCAACTGCAGCCAAAGGTGCCAAATGGATAAGAAGTCTCCTCCCCCCTTGCAACTTCCACACATTGCCCGCTGTGTAGCGCGTGCATTAGACAAAAGGCAGCAAAGCAAACCTGGTAGCAATGCAATAAAATTTGATGGCAGCTGTTCTCGGAAGGCTGTTGCATTCACCCAGAGCTCAACTCAACTCAGCTGCCCGCGGCACACAGCTCGCCGTGTTGCACAATGCAGCAGCGACGATAGGAAAGCATTTTGCGAAAGGGTTCACGTTTTCCGCTTAAATGTGGCAGAAGTGCCGATGCCGAAGCGATAAGGGAAATGCAGGCAAAGCCTCAACAAAACAGGCAGACTGCTGAAGTGCCTCGAAGTGCTCGGGAGAGAGCTGTCCTGGCAGAGTGCTGTTCTGCACATCTGATGCGACTTATTATAATTAGTCAGAAGTGTTCAGTTCTTTTAAAGTTCACTTCGACTTTCGGCTTTGCTCCAACTCAACTTGAGTGCAAGGCTTTTCTTCTTTCATCTCTCTCTTGCTGCTTTTCATATTTCCATTTTTGTTTTTCGCTTAGGCTTAAAGCGACGCTGTCCAAACTGAGTTGCATGCAACGGCAGCTGCTGCTGCTCTCCGGCAAGCTTCAACTTGCAACTGCCAAGGCAACTGCAGCTCGTAAGCCGCTTAGCCTCAATCATCAATAATTGCTCACTGCAGCAGCAACATCAGCAGCAGCAGGCCCTGCATCATGCATTAAGCTGCTGAGCTGCTCTCGCTCCATTGTGGAGTTCTAATGCCATCGATGCGTCGCTTCCACTGGCGAAATATTAATCCGAGCACGCAGCAGGCAAAGCAAATGCCAAGCGTCGAGCGTCTCAATTGTGAGCAGACAGTTGCAGTTGGACAGCGGAAAATGGGAAATGGGAAACTGCGACTTCAGTTTTCCTTCCACTCAACTTGATTACGAGTATTTCAAATCAGTTCTGCCGTCTCAAATGTTTTGAATTTATGACACGCCGCGACAGTCGCGTCTTTATTATGCGCGTCCCTCTTCTCACCCTTCCTCTTGCCCCTCCACCTCCCCCTTCTCCCTTTGCAATTGCATTGCGCTGTTTTGTCTGCATTCTTTTGCCAACTTGGCGCTGCCTTTGTCCAAGTAAGTCGAGCGTAAAAATGATGTTCATAAAGCCAACGCCAAAGGATAACTGAATTGGCTGCGCCACTCTCTCCTCTATCCACTCTCCAGTCTCCGCTCTCCGCTTATTTGTTTGTTGTTCCTTTGGCGCTGGCAAGCCAAGGTTGCCCCAAGGTGAACTTAAAGCCAAAAACTCCCAGTTGATGTAAGAGCTTTTAAGCAGAAACCAATTTGCAAAAGGTCACTCGCAATCGCTGAACATATTTAGCTGCCAATTAATGACGAATGAGCAATATCAACAACAGCAACAACAACAGCAAGAACAACAATGTGAACAATAACAATGCAGCGCATTCAAAATCTCTGGCCACAAAATTAGTTAAATGGAAAAATAGTTTTGCGCTGTTTTTCTATTTTGTTGCTACTCGTACATTGAAATGCCTCACGGTGCGCGATTATCGCGAAGAGACCTCGTCGCATTGTTGTTGCCGCTGTGCAAATTACATCGACAATGCGCGGCGGCCGCTTTGATGTGTGCTCAGCGTTTAGGCTCTGCGAGGGCGTCTAATTAAAGCCGAGCCTCAGCCGAGCCACAGTCGAGCCACAGCCGAGCAACTGGGCCAATGCTGGCCACTGGAATTCCTCGAATTGCCACGAAATTGTCTTATCAGCCTGCGAGATGCAATGAACAGACGAGAAATAACAATCAAATTGCCACATCAAAAGAGAATTAATTCATTATATATATATATATATATATATATATATATATATATATATATATATATATATATAAATGAATTAATTCTCATGACTGTCATCAGACTATGATGTGATATATATATATATATATATATATATATATATATATATATATATATCACATCATAGTCTGATGACAGTCATGAGTTCTCTGTAGAGTATGATTTATTCTATTACTTGTATCTTCTATATTGTTCTCTACTCTGAACCCTTTCACTTTGTTCTGAAACCTTTTGCCTTCACAGTCAGTACTGTCAAGACAATCAATATGTTCCTCTGATATTTTGCACTATATGTTCTACCTTTTGTTCTATATAGTATAAGTTACTCTGAACCTCTCTTGATTAGTTCTTCTATACTATTCCCTTCTCTGAATCCTTTCTTTTGGTACTCAAATCTACTGCCTTCACCGTCTTCACTTCTCTATAAAGTACAAGTTCCTCAGATCTTGTTTACTTATCATACATGTTCTACCTTCTGCCCTCACAGTCATTACTACCCTATAAAGTATATTATAACTCACTCTGTACCCTTTCTACTTGTACTCATATCTTCTACCTTTATCTCCTTTCAGTTCTCGCAAGCGTCCGCCGAGCGACACTTACGACGATCAGTGCAAAGTAGACGAGATGAACGAGTGCAATGCCGCATTGATTCTCATGAATCTACACAATTCACCACACACAGGTAAGTTATTTGTCCTTGTCACGAGAGTGAGTGTGCTGATCCTTGTGCCTTCCGCAGTCTCCGACAAGTGGCTGGGCTCAAGCCCGGGCAGCAGCTCGTCTGCCTCGTGGAGCTCTGGCTCGGCCTCGCCGCCACTGAGCGATGATGGCAACGCGCTGCACGGACACATTATTCTATCGCCGAACGATGCGGCCAATGCATCGGCCAATGCACGCATACGCACAACATCGGTGTCCACATCGGATGAGGGAATCGTCATCGACTTCAAGGAGGAACGCAAGAAGAAGGTGAGTCGCCACAGATAAGATCAAAGGAGGGAAGGCAAACAGAGCGCGACGCGGCAATTTGCAACTGTGTAGAGCGAATTTAATTGCTGCAATTTAGTTTACTTAGTATATCTATGCAAATCATAATCATTTTTGGCACACGGGCACAGCGCACAGCGATGTGTATCATGCGGCGTATGCATAATCTGTTTGCTGACTCATTACGCATACGCAATGTGGCAAAGCAGAGAATGCAAAATATGCAAGCAATGCGAACAGGGAACAGTTTTTATTTATTTCTGTTTGTAATCAATCTAGCTCTCTCTCTCCCTCTCTTTTTCCTTCTCTGCCTTGCTCTTTGAGCAGCTGTTACGTAACTGTTCGTTCTGCATTTTCTTGCCGAGACTGTTAAGATCTTCTTTGTGTGCGCCACTCTGTCATATCGTCTTTCGTGCTCTGTGTGTGTGTGTGTGTGTGTGTGTGTGACTGTTGCTTTTGAGGGCTCTCAACGAGAGCGCACACACAGCCCAAGGCCAACAACTGCGGACACGATACACATCAGAAGTGAGCAGCAGCAGCAACGGCAGCAGCAGCACCTTTCTGTCGAGCATTCGTTAACCTTGAATATGTGATTAGATTCTATTTACATTTGACTCGTGCCACCACTATCGCCCCCGCACATTCGAAGGGCTAACTGTGTGTGTGTGTTTGTGTGTGTGTGTGACTTGACTTGTCTTGGCTGTTGAAGAGTTCAGCTTATTGTTTGCATTGACAATAAAGCGAGTCTTCTGTCCGAATTAATCATTAATTTACAGACAATCATTAAGCTTTGCTCGCTTTCCTTTTGCACTCAATTTCCTGCAATTCTCTTCTGAGTTGCGACACCATTTCCCCCTCTCTCTCTCTCTCTCCCTCTTCCCCTCCCCAGTGCCATCTCATTTGCCTATGAGTGTCGGACTTTCACTTGGAGCCGCTTGTCCGGTTGATTACCTGTTGCACAAGCCAACGAAAGTTGCCCAAAATTGTTGTGTTTCCGGTTGTCAGCAGTGCCAGTAGCACAGCCACGCCCACTGTGGGGCGCAGTCGCAACAAAGCCAAAGTCGCAAGACATTTCAAGCACTTCCGCGTTAATCTCTGGTGTGGCAATGTGGCAAGCGGCAAACACTGAGCAGACACTGATAGAATGACAGATGGGCAGCTGGATTGATAGATAGATAAATGTACAGATCTGTAGATACATATATATATATATATATATATATATATATAGTGTAGCATGGATGGATAAGTGAACAGAGCGCGAAATGATCTCAGCGCTGGCATTGAGCGGCAGAGCTGCAATGAATGCAATTAATGTCTAATTGTGTGCAATTATTTGTGCTGGTGGGGGGAGGGATGCGGGGGGAGTGAGCAGTGAGCAATTTGAAAAGGCTTGACAGCGACGCACACGTGGCGCATACGTAACGTGCATGCATTACTCATACGCACTGTTAAACGCAGCATGGCTTTGTCTGGGCAGCCGCAAAGTGCGCTGCGCGACGGCACAACATGGCGCATGATTAACCTTCATTACTCAACCGAGAGGGGCGACCGTTGGAAAATTACTCATACGCCACGATGGCTTTTGTTTTGTGTTCACTTTGTGGTAAAGCGATTTTAAATGCAGATTTATGTGCATTCAACACAGCAATGACAACTGCAGCCACACACTTAGGCACACGCGCAACAACGGACACAGACAGAGAGAGAGGGAGACAGAGGGAGAGGGAGAGGGAGACAGGGAAAGCCAGAGCCACGGGCATTTGCCTTTTAATCAAGGCTGCAGTGCAAGGCTGGCAAACCGCGCTCGACTGGCAAAGCGGCAACCGCAGTGAATTGTTAAAGTGTTGCTCGTAAATTGCCCAGCTGCCACTTGGCACTTCAGCACGGCCTGCAGTCAAGTACACACACACACACACACACAGGCAGGCGTGACACGGCAACGGAACATCAAATCGAAAGAACATTTCGGCAGAAATCAATTTGGCAAATGCAAATTTGCACAGCGAACACTCATGAGTAGCTATAGTGCATCGATATATCTCCTGTGGTTGGTTCAAGAAAACATATTCGCCGTGCCCGGACAAAAAGTGTGCATCGACTTATGGCGAATGCTGCCCCGGCTAATTGCATGTTCTATGCATAAGCTTGGCAAATTGCGTTTTCCGTTTTTGCCGTTCTTTATTTTGTTTTCAAACTAATTTGTTTTATAACATCAACAGCAGCAGCAGAGGCGCAGGCAGAGGCGCAGGCAGAGGCGGAGGCAGAGGCAGAGGCAGCTAAAGCTAACAAAAGCAAACACAAATTATAGTGCAAAATAACGCAGACAGCGCGGCGTGTGCAAAGCACTGACATTGGCGCAATTCCGCGGGGGGTGCGACGCAGGGGGGTGGGCTTAGTCTAATGGCAGGGCAGTAGAAAGGAAGGGAATGCAATTGCGGTTCAGCTTTAGCAATGCTGACAGTTCTAAGCAACAACAGCGACAAAAGCGGCAACTGAAAGGCAAAAGCAGTCGACGTTGCCAGCCAACATGGCGCGGCACACGTGTCGCTATAAGTCTACGTCTGTGTGAGTGTGCAGTTGGCTCTGCACTGGCAAAAAGTGTATATCAAATTATAGCATATGGCAAAGTGGCGACTTTTGAGAGCACAAAGGGGAACTCTGACTTGCAATGATGCGTCGAAATGGAGTGTCCAACTGAGTGGAAGTCACTTAGCTCACTTCGCAAGCAGTTTCGACTCTAATTAGATCTCGGGCAACACTTTGTACAGGGTATTCTGCAGTCCATTACTCGGACTTGCACTCGCTTTGTTTATTTTTAGACGCGCCTTCGGTCTCTTGCCCGGTTTGTTTGTTTGTTGCTCTTTTTCGCTGTTGTGTTTGTTAGTTTTGCATTGCTAAATAAGCTTAAATATATTTTATGATTTGCCCCAACCATTGTCACACGTTGTGTGGCATTCCCCCTCCCCTCTCTCCCCTCCCTGGCTTGCCACCTTGCTTCACCTTACTGTCTAATGGATTTGCAGCTCGTTTCTCATATTTGGTGCATTTATTTTTAACCAGAGTAGCAGAGCAACGAAAGAAATACTGCAAAATTTAATTAAAAATTGTACAATTCAATTGCCAGTGGGTGTGCATGTGTGTGTGTGTGTGCGAGTGTGTGTGTGTGTGTGCAGAAACCTTGAACAGAACGTTCACAAAGATTGGCAAACAGCTTTGGCGATGCCTTTGGCACTCGCTTCATAAGCCAACGTCGTATTAATTTCACTCATATGGCGAGTAACCTTGAATTCTGATTAGGAAGCAATTTAAATTTATCTATCAGTCAGTCAGTTCTCTCTCCTGCTCTCCTCTATTCGCCTCGCATTTATTGAGTTATTGACTTGGCATTATTAAAACTTAATTGTGCTATTGCCTTCCCCCTCTCCCTTCCTCTCCTCTCCACCACTGCCAGCCAGGTGCAATTCGCCAGGCAAGTGATTTGGTTCAAGTGCCGTCGTTGGGCAACACGGGGCGTATGAGTAATGAGCGCGCAAAGCAACTGCTGGGCAGAGAACAAATGACGAACTGTCTGCCTACGCTACGCTCGACAGATACGGATGCACTTAAAGTACAATTATCAGGGGGAAGCAATCACGCAGTCTTCGAGCGCAGCGCAGCGCAGCAATAACTCATGTTTTCCCGCACTGCGTGGGATATAAATACATTATACACACACATATATCTGTATATAGTGTATATATACAAAGATAAACTACGTAGAGAGTGTTGATTTGAATACGAAACTTAGTTTAGTGTTTGACTTAGCTCGTTGTTTATGTTCGAATGTTCATTCGGAGTAAACTTTAAGAAGAAAAACATATTTAAAGACGCAAACTTGCAACAGAGCGCAACAATTCGTCTGCGTCACTAGCAGCCACAACAGCAACAACATGCAAAAGTCAGTGAAGCGCAGCATTGTGTGTCTTTCTATGTGTGTGTGTGTGCTTGTGTGTGTGTGTGTGTGTGTGTAGGTGCGCGTTTGGGAGAAACGAACTCATAAATTTATCATAATTGCAAAAGGCAGAAAATGTGACTGAAATGTGTAAGAGAAACAACAACAGCAACAACAACAGCAACAACAACAGCAACAATAAGAGCAACAACAACAACAATAACAACAACAGGCAACAACAACGAGCAACTGCAACTGCGATGCAAATGAAAAAGTCGTAAAGAAAAATGCAATAAAAATAATTTGCTATAACAGCGCGCCGGCAATGAAAAAACATTCCACTGGTTTACCCATCTTCCCTATCCCCCGTTCCCCCTCATTCCCCTTTCTTCTCCCTGTGCATTCCGCACTCATAACAATATGCAGTAATAAATAAAATGCCGCCGCGCATAATTTACAAATTGCAAATTTCCATTTGATGCACAGCGCATTGATGGAGGCATCTCTTTGACTTCGAGTCTCTCACTCTCTTAGGGAAAATCGGAAAATCTTCTTAATATTTGTAATAATTAATTGCCAAATTTCAACATGTGCTTGCATGTTTATTCTTGCACCGGCAGCAATTTCATGTTCAAGGTGACAATATCGCCCAACACTTGAGCCTCGCCTTGAGTTCTCTTGAGTTGCCTTAAAGTATGAACGATCTACGGTTCTAAGGCACTAACTAGCTTATTAAGGCCAAAGGGAATTAGCTCTGCTAAAGTTGTTGCAACCATTTCGACCAGCTGCCAGTCATCGTTGCCTTTGGCAAGCGTCCCATCTGCCACACTCCACACCTGCCACCTTGCCATGCCCCGCTGTCGTTGGGCAAATTTCGCGTCAACATTTGCTGCGGTCTGTGCCGTTTCTTGGCTGCGGCCACATGCAAATTACAAATGTCATTCAAATTGTAATAAATTTGAATACACTTTGTGGCTGCAACAGATCTCGACACTGCATTCTCGCCACAAACGATCCAATGTCGTCCGCTGCAAATGGTTTGCAAAATGTTTGCCTGCTTTTGATTTTGTATTTTTATATTTCATTTATTTCATTTATTTATTTACTTCTTTATTTCGCTTCGTGCTCTGCAGCTGCCAACTATGCCACGAGCCGGCTGTGACACACATTTGCGGCAAACTTGCCACAAAGTTGCAAATGGCGACAGTGTTGCGAATTGTCAGCGTTGCATTTCGATTTCATTTGCATTGAAATGAAAACTTTTCATCCGAAAAGGCCAGACAGAAGTTTGCAATCTGTTGAGATGACGGCTCGATTAGAGCAGCACTCACACACACACAGTCGCACACTTACACACTCGCACACACTCACACTCACTCACACACACTCGCACACACACAGTGCAACAGCGCACAACACACAACTGTACCGAAACCGGCAAATTGGCCCAGTTTCACTTGGGTTTTGTTTTTGTTCTCTGTTTTTGTTGCTTTTTTTGTTGCTTTTTTGTTTCTTTTTGCACAAACAAAATGGCGGCCATTGCAACTGTTGTCGTGGCTGTACTTTTTCGACGCCGTATACGGCGGCGGCAGCGCTGCCAGTGCAACTGTGTCACAGTTTGTAGGTTGCACACACCCGCAAACAGAGGCAAACACAGGCACACACACACACACACAGATACAGAGACACGCACACACACACACTGGCGAGTGCAGTCTGTTGCAGGCACAGTTGGTTGCGCCGGCCGGCCGGCAAACGAATGTTGCGCAATGAAATGCATTTCCCTCATGCCGACACACTTACACAGCATTGCACTTGAGTAGCGGCCCTCTCTCGTGTGCCTGCTCACTCTCTCTCTCTCTCTCTCTGTTTGTGCACTTGGACTCCCTGCCGTCGCTGGCGTTGCAGGGGTCGCCATCTTTGCGGCCATGCGCAAAAGCTCACTTCCGCTCGCACTCGCCGCATTTCTCACACGTCGCAGCGCGGAGCGACGCGGTGCGGCGTCGATGGAATTACGGCACGTGTTTGCACACAGATGCACAGCGCGCCGTGTTGTGTGTGCAATTTGTCGCTGCCAGCTGCGACGCCAACGCCAGCGCTGACGTCGTCGTCAAGGGAAAATTACAGCGTTATTTCATTGTGTGTCGAGAATAGTTTGCGCCTGCAGCGACACAAAAGTGAATGTATTTGAGACGAACTTAGATATATATATATATATCTATATATAGTATGTACTATATAATCTATATATATGCATGTTTGCTCCAAGGCAGAGCCATTATATACAGTTCAAACAGACATATTTATCTGCCGCATTTATCAGTTTGCAATTTTATTCATTTCTGTTTGAAACGAACTTAAATTGGTAACAAGTTTATTAAGCGATTCACAGCGAGTTTCTCTATTTATTCACTTGTCATGAGCTCGTTGATAAATCATTGCTAAATAACAACATAAAAAAAGTTAAACACTGCCAAAACATTGCTGAGAACATTGATCATAAATCGTTGCCGATCTGCCAATGCAGCTGTGTGTGTGTGTGTGTGGAGCAATGCGTCGACGCAGGCAGCGACAGCGGCAGCGAAACTTGGAAATGTTTTGCGGTCGATTCACTTTTCATGGCTAATTAATTTTCGTATTGCGCAAAATTAATTAATACTAATGCGAATGCCATGAATATGCAAAGCGCGCAAACAAACAAAGCATACATATGCATGTGTTTGTGTGTGTGTGTGCCTCGTACATGCACGTCAAAATTTATTATTGGCGTCGGCGCAGCGCGCCATAATTAAAAGCTAAACAAGCCGCTGATGCCGCTGCTGCTGCCAGTGTTGCTGCTGCTGCTGCTCAGCCAGATGATTTCATTAGCAACTTTGTTTGGGGCTTTGCCGTGTTAATTATACGCCGCGCTTTTTCCTTTGGCTCAACTTCAAATCGGGTTGGTGTGTTTTTCTGTGGGGAGCACACGCGGCGTATGCGCGATACTGGGCCCCGATAAGCGCAGACAATGCGACAGATAGAAATTCACAGCGCGCACACGACACGGCGCGGGCTCACTTACATCACATCACACACACACACACACACACACACACACACACACACACACACAGAGAGAGGCAGCTGCAATTGGGTTTGGCAAACAAATTGTTTGAGTTTTGTTTTGTTTTTCTGTCTTTTGTGTAATTGCAAATGATTATTCAAGCAGTGCAGTGCAGGGCAGCAGGGGGTGTGGCAGAGCAAGCAGCGCAGGGCAGATAAACAAATGAAGGGCGACACGTGTCGTGGAAATCTTTTGACAATGCCAAAGCGAGCAGCGCCACAGCGACTCGTTGACATTTGCATTTGTGCAGGAGGAGGAGGAGTGGGAGGAGGAGTGGGCGGGCTGGCGAGTAGGCGTGTGGGCGTGATGCCTGCCTAGGCTGGTCCGGCTTAATTAAAGCGGAGCACATCGGCGCATCGGCACGCCTCGCAGCTTGACATTTAGCGCAATGCTTGACGGTGCCATCTATGGCAGGGGCGTATTACTTACCCTGGCTCACCTCCCCCTCCCCCATTCCTCCCTCTCTTCATCAGTGTTTTGCCAACGGGGGCAGCCCAACAAATGTTGAGCACACACACACTGTGGGGGCGGGAAGCAGCAGAAATGCATTAGAATTCAAATGCCGGCAAAGTCAAGGCAGGCCTCGTGTGATGGCAGGCAGGCAGAGGGAGGAGGTGAGGGGGGAGAATGCAGCAAATGAGAGCGCGTAAATGGAAATGGGAGCAAGTACTGCCTAGGCCAGGTTAATGGCAAATGGAAGCTGCTGCAGGTGCACAAGACCAGTTCCAAGGTGATCATTAATTGGCTGCTTCATTTGCCCACAGACGGAGAAGCTGCCACGGGGTAGATCATCAGCAGTGCTCGAACAGATCTTAATCTCATTTGTGAATCACTTGCGAGTCATTCACAAAAAGTAGAAACACTCTACGAATTAATTTTGCATCGCTTTGACTGTCCGCGGCGGGCAAAAACCAATTAATTTTCCACCCAAGCGAAAAAAGAACTTTACTTTTTGCTGTGTAGGAAATTATGAAATGTCAGCAGACTTGTCAGCACTACAAGACATGACGTCAGCGGCGACAAATTAAAACAAATGTCATATACCTGTATAAGTACACACGCACACACACACACACAGTTATATTTAGTATTTATGCCTTGGCAAGACCCTCTTGCCGGATAAATTTTGTGCATAAGTAACACAAAGCGAATGATTAAAATCGCTGCCAGAGCAACAGCAGCAAAGCACAAACACTCGTACACACACACACACTCAGGCACACACACACACACTCGTACATTAGTTGGCAGTGCATAGAGCGAAAAAAGTGTGCAGATGTATTCAAGGTCAGGCAGCAAAGTCAGCGCTGGCGTCGACGCTGTCGTCTCCCACACACACGTCACTGCCGTCGTCGCCGTTGCCGCTGCCGCTGCCTTTGCCGCTGCCGCTGCTGCCGTCGCTTTGGCAGCAAAAATCAATATGGCAACACTTTTAAGGGTTGCGGCGAATTTGCCCGACCAAAAGCGGCAACCGCAGTCCTTCCCTTCCCCCTTATAGTGTTGCTGTGAGCACGCTCAGTGGTTCAGTGGGTCGCATGCAACTGCCGCAGTAACGGCAGCAGCAGCAACAGCAACAACAACTGCTGCAACTGTTTTTGGTTTTCCCGCGCATTTTGTGCTCTCTCTCGTGCACTGCGCTGCGCATGCCTCGAACATCAATCTGCGCTCTCAATAAATCTCATTTCCCCCCGCCTTCCTCTTTACCTCCTCGAAAGTCCTTTTAAACGCGGTTCAAATTTAATTATAACTGTCAGTTAAGAACTGAATTGGAGGCTTTGACTGCTGTGTGTGTCTGTGCTTGTAGGCCAGGGGAAGGGGGGATCAGGCGCGCGTGCCACAGCCTCAAGTCCGGCCAATTGCCGACACTTGGCAACAGCAACGTCAATTGCACATTTAGTGGGCGTTTCGCCAGTGCAAATCGATAGCGCTTCCAAGGTTAGCTGCCCAGCACCCTCCCCTCTCCCTTATTCTTTTCTTTTTGGAGTGGCCAAAACTGGCAGCTGTCAATTGCGGTTGGAATTCGCAAGCTGCAGTTAGCAAAGAAATTGCTGGAAGTGTTTACGCTGCGTATGCGTGTTCATACATTGCGTATACGCTTCGTCTGCAGAATCGAACATGCAAATTGAACATGCCTTGCATAGAGAATGTAATCATTAATCACTGCTATTATGGAACTAACTCTAAAGAACTTATATATACATTATCGAACCCACTCTAAAGTCAACTTTCTTGTTTTATCTTTGCAGGTGAGTAACTTGACATAATGCGTTTAATTGGCCCGCAGGCAACACTGTGAGTACTCGCGTTGTATATTTTTATTCGTATGACGCAGTTTTATGCCATTTATCACACGTTCGTTCGCAGTCATTGTATGCTGTTTCGTATTTCCGTGTGGGCTTGCAAAGAACCTTGAAGTCTCCATTGCGACGACTACGTTAATCGCTTGTTCTGCCCCGAGTCTCGTATACGCACAGAGTGCAGCGGCAGCAGGTAATCGCGTATGCGTGAGAAATGCTGCAATTGTTGCTTAGGAAAGTTGTTCCAGTACCTCAAGCTGAGCTCGACTCACTCACTGGCAAATACAAGGTGTGCCAAACTGGCTGCGGAGCATCGGCATCGGCATCATGAGAATCATATTTCAAGTAGAGCTCGCCTTGCAATTGTCTTAATTAACATAATGACACTTAAACTTGTCTAGACGCCAATTATTTACATTCATTTCACTTGGAACCAGCTCTATTGTGTATCTTCTTCGCCTCGCGCACTCTTTTTGGGCGTTTCTTTGGCTACCAACGAGTTGCGAAAGAGTCCGAAAAGCCCGAATATATCATTGAAATGAGGTTCAATTGAGGCCTAATTGAATTTTTTAGATCGAGAGCAGCTTCACCTTAAATAAACTTTTGTTTGCCGCAAATTATAAATGGTATTCGTACAATACAATTGAATCTTCTGTAAAACCAAACCAATTCGAATACATAAATCACTTCGAAAGTGCTGAGGTAGCACAGCTCAATGACGCAATGCTCTTCCGATTCCCATTCCAATTCCGATTCCCATTCCGATTCCGGTTTAGCTAATGCATTTTTCGCCAGACTGTCCACCAATTAATGGGTCGCATAAATCAAAACTCGTGCAGTTTATACATTTTTGCAATCGCAGCACATTTTATTGCCTAGTTCACAATTTGGTAGATTGTCAGTAGCAATTCATTTATATTCCCCAATCCTTTTCCCCCTTTCAATGGTTGCCAAAGTCGCAACAATTAATCAGAGAAGACACCTCAAACAAGGCGACAATTTGTCGCTGCTGAACCCACGAATCGTTTGGAAGAACCACCCACAGTATTCTAGGCAAGCAATGTTTACTTTTGTGCGTTTTTCGCTTTGTTCTTTTCTGTTTTCTTGTCATTATTTTCATTTCTATTATTTTTGTTTGCGATTTGATTGCGATGCCGCTTCGCTAATAAGTCAAAGATACTCACGGCATAAATACGCACACGAACACAGCCACGGCTACAGATAGAGATACGTTTTATAGTCACTCTCACACACACGCACACACACATACACGCAGGCAGAAACCGCTGGCCACTTGGCCTTGGAATAGGTTGATTGCATTCTAGCGGTCAATGCCGTCGCCGGCGTCGCAGTTGGCGTTGGCGTCGCTGCCGGCGAAGGTGGCGACGGCGACGGCGACTAATAACAACGAAAATTGAAAACGATCGCTGCACTCTTTCTCTCACTCACACGCGCTCTCTCTCTCTCTCTATCTATCTCTTTCTCTAGCTGCTCACTTTGTATCACACAGTCTTTCTCTCCCTCTCTCTCTCTTTCTTGAGATCCCGTTGCGCTGCAAAAACTGTCAAATTCCCACACACACACTCGCACGCACACTCGCACAGATACTTTGATTAGTATTTGCATTTGTATCTGTATCTGTACCTGTGTCGGCTATCGCCTCAGAGTTGTGTATTTCATTTATTTATTGTTTGTTTTTGCAATGACAAAGCCAAAGCCAACAAACACACGTACGATAACTTGCCGCAGCAACTATTTATAAAATGCGCTTTCAGCTACCGCGCCAAATGTATCTTTGTATCCGCATCCAGTCTGCCTCTCCCTCTCCCCTCTCTCTCCCTCTCTCTGTGCAATGCCGGAAAGCAATAACAACAATAGCAACGAAAACGAAGCGCTGTCAGCTTCTGTTTGGCTTGTGACGCCGGCTGCCAATGACGATAGCTCTGCTGCCATACAAAGTACGAGTACGAGTGCGAGTATCTTTCGGATACGAGTGCGACTCAAGTTTGTTTCACTTGCAAATTTCATGCTCGAAATGTGAATGACATTTGCATAGCAAGTGTCTCCAACTGACCGGCCATAACTACAACTTGTATGCTTGGCCCTCGGTCCAAGCCGAGCTTCCTTTGCGGGCTCCAAATCCTTTCTCGACATTATGCGGCGCCCACACATAAATAATTCAATTTTCCCGTCGCTCCTCCAAGAACCTCCTTCGCTGCTGCCGGCGGAAGTGAGTGCATTCAACCGATCCGGAAAGTTCATTCGGTTCGCTCGGTTCATTCGCTTTGCGCCGTTCATTCGCTTTTGGGCAAATATTTGCATTTGGAAATAACTACGCGCCGCGTATTATTAACCGTAATTCGCGAGTGCCTTCGTCGCCGGCATACAAATTGTGGCTAAATCTATAATCTGCGGCATTATTTCTGTGCGATCTCAGTTATTTCTGTTGCTTCTGCTTCCTCTGCCGCTTCTTTATTACTTTCGTACTCTTGCCTGCATTCGCATTCGCATTCACATTCACAATCGCAATCGGATTCGCTCAGTTTATTTATTTAGCTCTATGCATTGTTTATATTTCCTGTTTTGCTGCTCATCACAATCGCAGTCGCAGTCGCAGTCGCAGTTGGGGACTATGGCGAGCGTCATCAGCATATTTCGAGAATCGTTTAACATATAAGCATCTAATGGATTAGCAATCCGACTTGATAACCACTTAGCCAAAGCGTTTAGTGCTCATCCCGACGCAGTGACTCAGCTGTGATAAAGCGCCTCTCGAGATCACGTCATCGAGACAATGGCGAAGTCAATTAGAAATCTTAGCTTGGCACTGCCTTTTAACAGGCTTCTGCAGATTTATAGTCACTTAGTGTGCTCCATTCAGTCAAATTAATTATGTTCTATATCGAAATCTAGAATCGGCTTTGATTTATGCGAGCAAATCAAACAGACAGACTGAGAAACGTAAATGTTATGGGGAAATTCGGACGAAGCTGGCTCAGTTTGCAAGTGTGTGTGTGTGTGTGTGTGTGTGTGTGTGTGTGTGTGTTCGCGGCGACTAACCTTGACGCCAGGGCAATCGGTCAAAGACCAGAATCGCAAAATCGCAGCGCACTTGCCGAAGCACCTTCTCGGTTATTGTTATTGCTCTACTTAGTGTTGTTGTTGTTGCCTTCATTGCTGTTGTTGTTGCCGTTGCTGTTGCTTTGGCATTCATTTGAAATGTGCCACACTTAAGTAGGCAAAATTATCGGGCACTCGACAAGCGGCACCATCGAGTCCGAGTGCGAGTTCGAGTCCGAGTGGAAGTCGAAGTCGGAGCGGGCAACCTGTTCTCTTGGCCATTTCCTGCTCTGCATGTGGGCGAAACTTGCGCTGGCTTTGGCTTATTAATTTTTTCGCATGATGAATGACTGCAGCAGCTATAAATATAACCGCAGCACACACACACACCACACACACACATCGCACACACCATGACAACGAACAAGCTAAGCATAACAAATGCGTCGAAATATTTGCGACAGGTTGCAACAGCAACAAAGTAAAATGAACAGAAATATTGTTAAGCGAAACACAGCGAAAAAAAGAAAAGAAAAAACAAAATATTATATAAAAGCTGCCAGCGAAAACATCGACAAAAACTCGAGTCACTCAATATGCGCGCGACGGCCTTGAAGATTTCACCGCAACAAAAAAAAAAAACATAAAAAAAAATACAAAAAAAAAATACACACAAAATTCACACAATGCGCCGACTTTGAAAGCGAACAAAAAACAACAACACATAATAATAATGAAACTAATTTGCCAAAAAAAAAGAGAGAGAGAGAGAGAGAGATAAAATAGAAAAATTAGAATGCATAAAAAGGAAGGCGAAACAAATGATTGGCCAGCGAAATAATTAGCTCGTAATTTGCATGATTCCAAAGTCATAATAAAGTGCACGAGATAAGCGCAATTTGAGTGCGAAACTGCTTTTAATGTGCTTACCCGTGTACTTCATTTGTCAATCCCCCCGGTTGATGTCGCTGTTAGCCAACAGCGGCCCTAATGTTAAGCTGCTGTTAACAGCAAGCCTCTTTGAAGTCTGAGTTTCCTCTAAAATGATTGCGAGAATGATTTACTTCAATCAATCGCTCATTTGGAGTTTTTTAATTTGCTATTAATTGCATTATTATGTATGTATACTTCATTAATCAATCGTTTTTATTTATTCCTTTCTACTCCTGTTGTTGTCACTGTTACCTAACATCTGCTCTAATGTTAGCCTGTTGTTAACAGCCTGTTGCACTGCGCAAACCTCTTTGAAGTCTGAAGTTCTTTTGTACTGAGTGCAAGATTGATTTACATTTCATTCTTTCATTCTTTTTTTCATAAATTTTATATTAATTGCATTATTATGTTTATTTACTTAATTAATAAATTCCCCTCTTCCTCTGTTATTTAACAGAGGTTTTAATGTTAAAATGATGTTAACAGTCTGCTGCACTGCGCAAACCTCTTTGAAGTCTGTTGCTCTTCTGCACTGAGTGCGAGATTGATTTACTTGTCAATCGGCCAGTCGCTTTTTTATTAATTTCAAATTAATTGCATTATTTATGTTCTTTCCGATTGAAAAGCCGTTTGGCCAGTCGCGGCTTGGCCAATTGAATATTATTATTATTATTTGAACGAGGGAGTCTCCCAGCAGAGAAGGCGCGAGGCACTGCGACCAGAATGGTCTTTTGTGCCTAAATGCTCTCCCTATCTTGACAAAAGCCGCTCTGCTTCCCTGATGAAGCCAAGCAGGTCTTTCGTCGAGGAACGGACAATTTGCTCGGGAACTGCGATTTCCACGTGCAAATGTTTCCTCCTACTCCAAACCAAGGCTGGACAGTCACACAGTATGTGTTTGGTGGTTTCATCGTCCTCTTTACAGAGCCTGCACTCTGCATCAGAGGATAGACGCATTTTCGTTAGGTGATAGTTCACCAGATGGTGGCCACTGAGATAGCCAACAAGGAGATAGAGATCTCTCCTGGAGAGTAAGTCTGTTCTGCGTTTAACCGAGGGATTTGTAAGCTCTCTAGCCTGCCTCATCCCTGGTTGGAAGAACCAATAGCGTTCGGTCAACCTATCTGCCCAAGTTTTCACAAGGGATGAGATGGTTGACCACCCCACGCCGCAGAAGGGTTCGGGGCCAACCATAGAGGCTGATGACCCCGCCCTCGCTAGTTCATCTGCTAGCTCGTTGCCCTGGAACCCAGAGTGTCCAGGTACCCAAAGGAGGGTAACTTTGTTTCTTTTGGACAGCCTCTGGAGGCAGTTCCAGCAGTCAGCCACCATACGTGAGCTTACTCTCTTTGAGGAGAGGGCTAGTATGGCAGCTTGGCTGTCCGAGAAGATGTAAATGTTCGCTCCTCTCATCCCCTTCTCAAGGATAAGACGGCAGCAGAACTCAATGGCATGAACCTCGGATTGAAAGACCGTGGGCCACTTGCCCATGGCAATCGAGGTTTTGGAGTTGGGACCATGTATCCCGGCTCCAACCCCCTGATCAGTTTTAGACCCGTCGGTATACCAGTGTATGCCGTGAGGGTCGCTGATGAGGTTGCCAGCATCCCAGTCCTTCCGGTCTGGGATGAGAGTCCTGAACTTTGCACCAAAGAGGAGTTCCTTGGTCATAGAATCTGATCTAGTGCAGATCTCTAGGCCAGGAATATCTTTGATAAGTCTAGCATGCCCTGATTCGGTAGCTAGAAGCCCAGATTGGAGCTTGATTCTAAGAAGACTCATTGCAGCGACTTCTTTTATTTTGATATGCAGCGGAGTCAAGTTGAGGATTGACTCCATTGCTGCTGTGGGACAGGTGCGGAGTGCACCCGTCAGAGAAAGGCAAAGTAGCCTATGCAATTTATTGCATTTGTTGATGGCAGTGACCTGCGTCACCTTTGGCCACCACACAATTGCAGCGTAGGTGACGATGGGTCTTACCATCATCTCAAATAGCAACCGGATGTTGCAGGATTTGAGACCCCAGGTTCTACCAAAGAATCTTCTGCATGCCCACATGGCATGAGTTGCCTTTGATAGAGTGTTATTTAGGTGGGAATTCCAGTTTAGTCTTTTGTCAAGGGTCACCCCTAGATACTTGACTTCGCTGGAAAGACCCACAGGGGAGCCGCCTATGTTCAATTGACCTATGTCAATAGAATAGCGCTTAGTGAAGGGAACAATAATTGCCTTTTGGGGATTGATGCTGAGACCTACATCTTCGCACCATCTGCCAACCGTGTTCAGAGCAGATTGCATTAGCTCTGTCACGGTGTTGGCAAATTTCCCGTTCACTATTAGAGCCAGGTCGTCCGCGTAGCCGATTGCTTGCACGCCCTGGTCTGCGAGAATGCTTAGTAGTTCATCAACTACTAAAGACCAGAGTAGGGGGGATAAGACCCCTCCCTGGGGACATCCTTTAACCGCACTGATAAAGGCAGTCGTGGTGTCCAAGGTAGAGGAAATGATCCGGTGTTTGAGCATAGCCTCAATCCACCGGATTAGGGGACGGGCAATATTTCTGCGCTCTAGCGCAGCAGAAATAGAGCCGTAGCCGGTATTATCGAAGGCACCCTCTATATCAAGAAAAGAGCACAAAGCAATGTTCTTGCATGCGAGGGCTTCTTCGATTTTACCTACTAATTTGTGGAGGGCGACCTCCGTCGACCTTCCGGCTATATACGCAAACTGCGTGGGATGCAGAGGATAAGTTTCCTGCAGAGAGCACCGTATGTGCAGGTCTATGAGCCTTTCCGCTGTCTTGAGCAGGAAGGAGGTGAGACTGATCGGCCGATAGGATTTGGGCTGGTCCTGGGGACGATTCCCCTGTTTGGGAATGAATACCACATTGACTCTCCTCCAAGAGACGGGTATGTATCCCCAAGTGAGACTAGCTCTAAACAGGCCGACCAGCGGATCGAGAATATGATCCAGGCTGTTTTGTAAAAGGGCTGGGAAGATTTGATCGCCCCCTGGGGCTTTGAAGGGAGCGAAGGAATCTACAGCCCATTTGACCTTTTCAGGGTCGAAGATGGTTCCAGATAAACTGGAGCCACGTGAGTCCGGTGACGTGATGACGTCATCTTGACTGGATGGATCTGGGTTCGCCACCGAACCTGGGAAGTGGACTTGAAGCAGAAGATCAAGTGCCTCCCTGCGATCTTGGGTGAAAGAGCCATCTGCTCTTTTAAGAAGCCCTATACCATTAGACGACCCTTTAGCTAATACTTTGTGGAGTCTCGCTGCCTCCGGTAGCGATTCAATGCTACCACAGTAGCTGCGCCACGTATCGCGTTTGGCACGTCTAATGTTTTTATTATAATTAGTTAGGGCGTCCCTATAGACGTCCCAGCTGACACGATTGGCTTTGGCCCTATTGAAAAGGCTTCTAACCTTCCTTCGTTGTGCGGATAGTTCCTCGTTCCACCATGGAACTTTACGGTTGACCTCTAGGGTCTTCCGAACAGAGCTGTCCTCGAAGGATGTGATGAGCACATCTTGAAGCAGGTTGGCAGCAAGATCTATCTCACTAATAGAACTTGGGTTGCTGATCAACAAATCTGCTTTAAAAGCCACAGAGGCTTTAAAAAGATCCCACTTGGTCTTTTTGGGGCAGAAGGAGTTCTGACGGATCTCGACTTGGCCAGGTAGGTCGAACCTGATGTGCTGATGGTCCGACAACGTGGCTTCGTCTGTGACCCGCCAGTTCACCAGTGAACTCCCAATAGAGTTACTGACTAGGGTAAGATCCAGAACCTCTTCCCTAATGGCATTAATGAATGTTGGCTTACACCCTATGTTAGCAACATCTAATTGACAACACAATAGATATTCTAAAAGGGACTCACCACGTTTGTTGACGTCACTGCTTCCCCAGATCGTGTGATGCGCGTTGGCATCACAGCCGATCACGAGCGGCTTGTTGTTTAAGCGGCAGAACTCCACCAGCCGCTGAACCTCTGTGGGGGGAACGTCATCCACGTCGCCCGGGAAGTAGGCAGAGGCGATCACAACCTCCCGGACGCCCTCAGCCGTGGCTACCTCAATAGCCGTTGCCACCAGGTCTCTGTGGATGAAATTTGTTAAAGGGAAGTGTCTCACATTGCTATTAACAATAATAGCAGTGCGAGGGGCACCTCCCGTGCGGTCATATATCAACTTACATGATCCGCATGATAGTCCACGGATGTGGCCACCGATCAACCATGGCTCCTGGACGAGAGCCAGGTTGATTTCCTCTTCGCAGACGACCCTGCACAGGGTGGCAGACGCTCCTCTGGCGTGGTGCAGGTTCGCCTGGAGCACCTTAATGGCGCTCGGCATCCTCCTTTAGGGCCTTTTTGACAAGGCCACCTGCCTTGCCCCCCGAGAGTCGTTGCCTCGGATGCCCTTCGGCAATCTGGAGGAACCACTCGGGGGAGGTCGCCTTGCGACCACGGTCGCCGGAGGGGCCCTTGCGGGGGTCTCCGCACTATGCCAGTGGAGGGCCTGGTATGGACGACGGGGCGTCCGCTGCCAACCACCGGCTTAGTACGGTCCGCTGTGGGCTTGGGGGCAGTCACCACTATGACTGGGGGTTTGGGGATGGGTTTTGTCAGCGCCACTGCAGCTGCGGCGCTGGTGGACGCCACCGGAGCGTTAGCCACAGCTGTCACGCCGGTAGGGCCCACCGTCGCCGCCGCTGGAGGATCGCTGACGGGAGGGGGGGTTGGAGATGGGGAGGGGGAGGGAGCAGGAGCGGGGGAGGCCCTGACGGCGGAGTTCTTAAGGATAAGCTTGATCCTGCCAAAGCGGAATTTCACATTACCCTTAATGTCCGTCAGAGCCTTATACGACTTCTCGTCGACCATCATCGCGAGGTGTGTCGTATTGCCGTTGAGGCTGTGTTGCACCACCCGCCACAGCTCCGTAGAGAGCTCTCGATTTTGGATACCCAAGTATTCTACAATCTCGGCGGGTGTGTATTGCGCGCTGTTGGGGAAGTAACCTCTAATGAGGTGAGCTCTTGGGAACTCTGCTTCCTCCAACAACTTTAAATCAAGGCCGCTGATGGACTTGATATGTCCAAAAGCTTCCTTGACCCAATCGGCAGTGCTGCTGTTCTCGCACACCAGGAGCAGCCACTCGTTTCGGGGTATACAACCCTCGAAACCTGGGCCGACTTCTGATGTGAAAGGCAGCCGCATCGCCTTTAGGATGCTCTCTTGCACCGTGGCCATATGCTCCGGTGTAAGAGGTTTGGTGGGGTCAGCCGAAGTGAAGCCCAATTTCACCCTGCTTGCCACTTGGCTGAAGAGTGGCTTTGTGGACTCCACATGAGTCTTTTTGGGCTTCTTTGAGGACCCTTGGGGTTCGGGGATGGTATCGTCACCGCGCATCCGCTTAGCCTTGGTTTCCACGGGGGGCGCAGTGGCGATAGCCAGAGCCTCTGCTCTGCTCGAACCCTTTGCGAGTGCAGCTTTGAAGAGCTTCTTCTCGCGGGTCTTCAGTTTGACGAAGGCGTTCCCCGAGTCCAGTCGCAGAGTCTGGATTTGGGAGCCAGCTTCCGTGAGACCTGACCTCTGAGAGGCCACGGAAGCGTCGTCAGCAAAGCTGATCAGGTCACCCTCAGCTTCGGCGTCGGAGGACATCACCTCGACGGTCTGCTGCGTGACTGAGCAGTTGTTGGACGAGAAGGCAGCACTAGCGAACTCAGTGTCCAAGGGAGTTCGTGGCCTGTCCGAGTCCCCCGGAGTACCAGGGTCGAGACCCGTGGTATTGGGGGTGGATGCCAGCAGCCCAACAGCTGCAGTGCTGGTATTGGGGTCGGCCGTGAAGGCTTCGCCCTGGGTTGATGCGTTCAAAGCCACATCAGGCTTGTTTTTTAAGTTATAAAGATCCATAAAATTGATCCCACGAGTAGGCGGGAAGAGAAGGTCACCCACGACATAGCCCGCTTGCCGTGGGAAGTCTAAATGAAACTGGAGGGCGACAGGTATCCAGAGTCCGCATACTAGAGACCGGGCTACCCCCCGGCCATGCATCCATTAGCGTATGCTGTTCCGCCTTGGATTGGGGTGATTTATAGATTCACGATCTTCGCCCGACTACAATTAGTCAGCACCCCTAGCAGAGACATGACCGTGCTAGGGGCCTGCTTCCAGCCGCCCTCACGTGGAGAGTATAGCCGCACTTCCGTCAGTAGGAGCAAGGACGGCACTTACCCCAGCCAGAGCTGTGGTTAAATTTAATTCCCCTTGCTCTCTCTGACGGCTGACGGCCTGGCCAATTGAATAATGACAGTCAAAAGGTTAATAGGATTACACACGGCCATTTAGAGATTGTTGTCGCTGTCGCTGTTGCTGTTGCTATTGTAGCTGTTGCTGTTGCTGTTGTAGTTGTTGTTGTTGCTGCTGTTGCTGGTGTTTATTATAGCTGCTGACGTTGCTCTGGCTGCACGCTAGATGGCGTGCCAAGTTGAATGGTTTTTTGTTTAGCTTTTTTTTGACATTTCATTTTTTTGTTCAATCTTATTGTCAACTCAGCAGCCGAGGCTGACTCGTTTGCACCTTGAAAGCCAAGCAGGGCCAGGGGAATGTGGAAGGAAGGCGCGTGCAACAGGTGACAGCATTACTGGAAGTGCGTGGGGCACAACAGACTCCCTCTCTGTACTTTTGGTGAAGATCTTCTCTGACTAGAGCTCAACATCATTATACTTGTATGTCCAGCAGAGTCTATTTTCACTTATTATCATTGTTTATCCCGCTCCAAGTCACTCCCTCTCTCTCTCTTCTTGTCTCCGTCTCTCTCTCCTTGTCTATCTCTTTCTCCTTGTCTCTCTCTCTATCTCTCTGTTAGGCAAAGTCCAATTGGAGTGCATTTTGCCAACGTTTCATAAACTGCACAAATACAACGGGAATTTCCATTGCTTCGTTATATCGTATCTATTATAGACATTGATATACCCCGTTTGCCAGTCGACTGACTGACTGACTGGCTGTTGTTTTATAACAACAACAACAGCAGCAGCAACAGCAACAGCAACAGCAACAACAGCTATGAAGTGGCAAGCTTCATCATCGTTACACGGAACTTTTCAGCATTTGCTTTGGCGTCAAGCTGTCTGAGCCGACCGTTGAGTGGCTTTCCACGCGCCCCCTCTCGCTCGCACTCGCACTCGCAGTCTCGCTCTCGCTCACATATCATGTTCGCATTCATTTTGCGCACTTGCAGTTTGTGCACACTCACACACACACTCGCACACACACAGATAAGCAGGTGTGCTTGTGTTGGTGTGCCGTAATTACGTTAACGATTTTCGTTTTTCGCTTTTGCCCGCTTTAACAAGTTTTTGTCAGTTTAGCTGTGCAACGCGATTCGAATCGGCCGGGCCAGGTAGAGTACATCTTATATAGCCATATAGCTATATAGCTTTATGATCCGCATCCAGTCAGTGCACTTGCAACTTGGCCGCATGCGACCGCAGCATATTCCTTCAATTAATGAGCCTTTCATGTTGCAAGACGCCCACAAATCAGCTTAATTAGCGCGTCCAAGTGACATTTATGCAAGTGTGTGTGTGGGAGTGTGTGGGTGTACCACCTCTTCTCTCTGTGTGTGTGTGTGTGTTCGTCTTCATGCCTGTAATTTGCACGTCAAAGGTGCAAATTATAGTGGCAATTCGGAGGCTCCTTCTAGGCTGCAGATGGAAAATAATACACACAAAATGGAAGTGGAAAATCATATCCAATGCAAGGGGGTATTCCGATCGTATGACATGGGATAATTAGTGCAAGTCGCAACTGTCATTGTGCAAGGTCTTCCCAGGTTTGTGGCTTCGCGTAATTGACAGAGCTGGGAAAACTTTCAGCTGGACAAAAGCCATAACAAGCAGAGCTATTGCAGCAAGTTATAGTTGCACCGATTCCGATTCCGGCCTGGCTGCTCGTTAAACTTTCAAGTGGGGCAAGTCCATCACTTGGATCATTAGCACCATCGTTCCAAGGGGGTATCAGTGTATCAAGTTTTTATGCCTTCAACTCTAACGAACCCAATTTCCGCTGCGGCCCTTTGCACTGATCAACAACTTGGGAGAAAGGGGGAGAGAGGGGGCAAGCAGGGTGGAGGCAGCTGCAAAATAATCACAGCCGGCAATTTCACCTCATCCTCAGTAATCCACACAAAAAGAACTTCTCTGCATATCGCAAATCAAAAGAAAGATAGAAAGAGTTGAAGGAAGTGAAGAAGGTTTTACACTCTTGCAGGTATTTGTATTCTTTATTATTCTTTACTTATTTCAGAAGATATATACAATAAAAATATAATGGTATAAGAACTATGTTAAAATTGCTTGAACCATTCAATATTCCACAATTCTCCTATGAATATTTTTATTTATGACTGATGAATGCTTTAATATACATATATGTATTGATTAAATGGTGAAATCATATATTATCATAATCATACATAACATATATCTCTGATAAGGTATAGTAGTTTATTTTAGAAAAAAATTCTGTTCTTCTTCTTCATGAGATTGCACATATGGCAGCTATATGTTTTAGTGTTCTGATTCTAATTAACTTTCAAAGCCTTATTATGTTCAAAGTAAATAACCAATGTAGTAAAATGTCTTTATTAATAAAAAGATCGTTGAATAGGTCGTATACGATACGATATATCGGCTTCTTCCGAATTACAGTATAATATTTAGAGCGAACAGCTTGAAATTTGTACAAAAGTTAATCAATATAGCTGCAAAAACTGATAGACGGAAAGAATAATTAAGACATACAGAGAGAACAGCTCTCGTGTTCCCAAATTAGTTTATAGCATATAAACTCTTCAATATAAAGGATATCTTCTAAACTGTGCTGCAAACTTCTGCGCACATTTAGCATACCCTCTTGAAGGCTATAATGAGCTGAGGAATGACCCAAAGAAAAAAACCTGCGGCCAGTGCGGACCTCTTGACCAACATTTGAAGCGACCAGCAGCTGGCAGGGCAAACTAGTTGAGCAGTAAAGATGTGAGAGCCATCATCGTTAAACGAGATGCAGAGTCAACAGTCAGTCGCGGCGCCAAGTAAAGGAAAAGGGAGTGCGGGGCAAACAAAATGTCGCACAGTGGAAACGGATGCCAGGCTGCAGTGGAGGAGGACTGCAGCCAAAACTCCTGAAGGGATCCTCGGGAGTGCAATGGTTGCGCTGAGGCAGCAACAGGCAACAGCTTTGTAACGAGGTGCGAGGTGACTGGTAATATATACAAAAGGGCGTTTAATCCTTTCGCCTCTGTTGGTTGTCGGCAAACGCAGAAGAGATTTTCCTGTTCTGCCTTTGCCCCGCAGGCCTGACTGAGCTTGGGCGTTGCCCGCTGTTGTTGCTGCCTGTTGCCAAGCTGGCAGATTTTGTCAAAGTCGGCAGCCAGCAGGTGCTTAAATTAAAAAATACCCCAAGCCAGCAGTTACTCTGTGTGTGTGTGTGTGTGTGTGTGTGAGTGTGTGGGTGTTGAGCAACGGATAAAAATAGCATAGATAAAAACTGAGAAGAAAAACAAGCGCTTTGGCAGTGAAAATCAACCGAGCAAAGCAGCAGCGCCAGCTGGAAATAGCCGCAAACGAAGGCGTGGCAAATCAGTGGCGCAGCAAAGCTAAATGGCCTGGAAATTATGCCGCGGAGGTAGGAGGAGGGGCATGAAGGTGCTCGAACTGTATTCAAGCATTTTCGGTCAGCAGTCGAGCTGAAAGTGGACAACAGTTAAATGGGATCTGCCACCTGCCTCTCCCCCTCCTCCTTCTGCTCCCCCCCTCGCTCAGTGGCAAGTGTGATAACGAGTATCGTTTGCTAGGTGCCGCATGATTATGCAATATTTGCGGCGCAATTATCGCCGGCATTTGCATGCATCGAGACACGCAGACAGACTCGCAGAGTGGCAATTTCGCAGCCAAGCCAAGTCAAATAAACACAAACAAAGGCCAGAGGAAGTTGCAGGCCAACAGGAAGCTGCAGCAGCAGGGTGCACCAAACCCACTCCCCGCACCCACTCCGCCTGGCTTGCCTCGAATGCTGCGCATGGTCCACAGTCGCGGCCCGAGTGACAGACGCATAAAGGGACAGCGGGTCTGATTTAGAGTGAGCTGTGGACACAGTGGACAGTGGACAGTGGACACCAGAGAACCGGTCACCGGTTCAGCCTGACGGCTGCCGACTGCCGGCTGCACTGACAGCTGTTGATTGATGAATCCTACAGTAAGGCCCGCGAGTGGCATCGCGAGCAGCCTGGGGAGACTTGGGTTGCCTGTCAACTGCCATCAACCGCTGCGCCGCGCTGCCATTTCTTTGTGCCCCGAGATGTGGCGAAAATGTGGCTTGCTGCGATCGTTAAGTGAGCCTCTCTGCTTTGATGATGACGCAAGAAGCCGGGACGCAGTGCCTCCGCTGCCCGGCTGCCCGGCTGCCCGGCTTTATGGCTGCGCTTCGGCAATAAACACTTCTAATTGTAATTAATGAGGCGATTGTTTAGTTTTTATGTGTTGATTTTTCTGATTTACTGCCGCCACAATCCTTGCCACATGGAGCATTGAACTCTGCTATCGCGCTCGGCTCAGGTGAACTTCATCCTGTGCTCAGCATTCAGTTCGCTTTTCTAGCCCCATTCCCTTCTCCCCCTTCCTGCCTTTGCTCTCGCAGATTGACTGGTAAGACTAAGCTGCAGCCAGACAAAATTAAATGGCCAATGGAAGGAGAAGACTCCTTCAGCGGGCTTCGCATTGCGCCGACTTGTTGCTGTGCATTGAACTTGATTCCCTTGCAGTGCCTGCCTCATGCTGCATGTACTACCTTGCTCTTTCTCTCTCTCTCTCTCTCTCTTTCTCTGTATGACTGCAGTTCGTCTGTCTGTCTATCTGTCTGTCTGCCTTTGCCTCGCTATCGTCGCAAATTTATCTTAAATGCTGCGTTTAGTTTGTGTTTTTCTTTAACTCTTCTTGTCTTCCTCTCGCCTACATTTTCTCTTCGCCCTTCTCCCTTCGCTCTTCTCTTTTCTCTCTTCTCTCTTCTCTTCTCTCTATTGGCAAACACTTTTCGGGCTGCAGAAATTAATGGCTCCAGGGCGCGCCTAATGATCCAGTTGAAGCCTCAACGTTGACTCCAAATGAAAATGTGAGCTGGCGGCTTTTATTTGCTCTTGCCATGCCATGCCCTGCTCTCCTCCACCTCCTTCTTCACCTCCTCCTCTTCCTACTCCTCCTCCTCCTTCTTTAGTCCCGTAAAAATCACAATAATTGCAACGCTGACACGCCAGTTACAGTTGAGGGCGGCAGGCACAGGCAGCAGAGGCAGCAATGCATATTGCCTGCTCGTGTAGTTGCTGTTGCAGTTGCTGTTGTTGTTGCTGCTGTTGCTGTTGACATGCCGCTTTGCATGTTGTATGCTCATGTGTCGAGCTCATAAATTGAGCGTCGAAAAAAAGGTCAAGCGCCGAACATGTTTCGAAATTGTTTGTTGTTAACAGAAGCTTAATAATTGTCTCGTATGCATTTTGTTCGGGGGATGCAACAAACACGACACGACACGAACGAAACTGAAACTGCAAATACTTTAATCGGAACAGGGCACTATACCTATACAGATATCTATGCAGATATCACAGTGAAAAGAACGGGGCTGTCTCCCAGCTGCAGATCGCGATCTGTATATGGAGTGGGACTCTGCATTGGCTTTATTCATGACTGCACTTTCACGCTGCTGTTGCTGCTGTGCTGCTGCTGCTTTGTCTTGACTCTTTTGTCAACATTAACATACGTAAGTGTCAGTGTCAGCCGCGTCTTGCTACTGTGGGAGCAGCGCGATCGCGCGGATGTGTCTGGAGGCTGGAGGCAGCTACCGTACGAGTTGCAGCACAAATGGAGTGCAGGGCAAGAGTGCAATTGATTTATCGTGACAATGGGCGCGCTGCTGCTGCTCCTACTGCTGTTGTTGCTGCTGCTGCTGCTGCTGCTATCGATGTGTAAATTTAAATTTCGTGTCTCATAAACTGGACAATGGAGCGCGAAGGAGACAAGGAGTGCAGGAGAGAAGGAGAAGCTGCGCAGGGCAATCGACTGTCAGCTGTAAGCGGAGCCAATTGTAAATGGGACCAGAGTCGGTACATGGAAATAATTGATTGGCCGTGCGGCTGCGACTGTCAGCAACATGTTGCTGCAGCAACTGCAACTGCAACAGCAACAGCAACAGCAACAGAGCGAGAGCAAGAGCAACATTCGCTGCAGCAGCACAAAGTGAATGCCCTCAGTGACGTCACATGCGCGAATCAAGTTTCTCGCCTCGCTGCAATTATCAGCCTGTTCCAGAGAAGGAGAGTGCGAGAGAGCAGGAGAGAGGGAGAGCATGAAAGAGAGAGCATGAGAGAGCCAGCGCAAGCAGGTCGGGAACGGCGAGCAAAATACAAAATCCAGAAGAAATATGAATAGCAAAACAAAATGCATGAAATCAAAACAAAGCGAGCCGAACGAGAGAAGAAAACAACATAAATAAAAAACTGAGTGGAACGAACTCTGCTGCACTCTGAGCAGCAGCAGCAGCAGCAACAACAACTGCAACAACAACTGCAACAACAACAGCAGCAGCAACTGCAGCGGCAACTGTGGGAAAGGCAATGCGCGCCGGGTGATGGAGTGGAACGCCAAGCAAATGGGCAGGCAACGGCGAATGCAGGAGGATGATAATGATGATGAAGAGCACGATGATGAAGGGGATGATGATTAAGAGGATGATGACGATGTTGACGGTGCTGGCGAGGCAGAAGGAGGACGATGACTAAATGCAACAAGCAGCGACTTTTGACTTGCATGTGCTAGTAAATCCAGTTGATGAGCAAGTTCCCGGCAAGTGGCAGCGGCAGCAACGGCAGCGGCAGCCACAACATTGTTGGCATTATCAACAACAACATCGCTGTCTCTCTCTCTGTGCATGTGAGTGTGTGCATGTGTGTGTGTGTGGAAGTGGCACAAAAAGCAGCTGGCAAGAGGCATGGCCATTGCCTTTGCCTTCGCCGAGTGCCAAAGCACTCGCAAGTTGCTGCTGCTGCCGTTGCTGTTGCTGCTGCTGCCGTTGCTGGCGCACAAACATGTTGCTCACTGGCTCCGCGACATGATTCTGAGGCGCAGATATAAAATCCGAAAAACAACAGCAACCACGACAACGACGGCGACGACGACGAGGGAAAACAACAAAAACAATGTTGGGCTAGGTTCGGTTTAGGATGCCGCTCGCCAGAACCTGAACAACGCCATTATTATACCCTGCAAACGTTGAAAATGCTCAACGAAGGGTATACACACTTAGTGTTAAGACATGTAACACTCAGAAGGGGGCGTGGCACACTCCACAATGCATATAAGTGCTGGTATTCTAAGCATCAGAGAGTGGATTAAGCCATGTTGAGGTCTTCAATAAAGGGTATCTTACTGTGGGGCATGCTCGACAGTAGCTTTTGTCTGTTTATCATCTGGTTTTGGTTTGGAGCACCCTGCACCCTCCGCCCCAAGTTGCCTGTACCCATGAACAACGAGTCGTTGCTCTGCCTGCATCTGAAATGAATAAAATAATTCTCATAAAAGTTCCTTATGAAATTTGCACAATTTTTCCTATGATAATTTTCGAAAAATGTTCTTGAATCCACTCAATATATTGTTGCTAATTAGTTTCCCCCCTCACTTTCTTTTTCGTTGCAGGTGAGTTGGATGAACCAAGTGAAAAGTTTAATGAAAACTCGGGGGGAAAATGGTGAGGTAAGTCAAGGCAGGAAACTTTCAGAACTGAGCCCGAACAGGAAACAAAAAGTTCGCAGCAGCTGTTCGGTCTGCGATCAGAGTGTCAGACATCCGGCATACCTATTAACAGCAACAGCAGCAACAACAGCAGCGACAGCAACAACAACAGCGACAGCAGCAGCAACAGCAACAACAAGACCGACAGCAACAACAAAGAGGAGCAACCGCGTTACGCATTTTTAATTGCCAACTTCGATTGCAGGCGGCAACAAAGCAAAAGAAACAAAGCTGCACAAAGAAGAAGAAGACGCGCACAGAACTTGCAGGCAATTAAAAAAAATTAAGCGCTAAATGCTGCCACGAAATGCTGAAGGGGGAGAGCAGTATGGGGGGCGTGGCATCTGAGGGGGCGCGGACTCTTTGCGGCTTTGAGTCAATGCAAAAGCTTTGCAATGTCAACGATGCGACGCAGCGACGTTGCCAATGCATTTCCTGCCAACAACAGCAACAACAACAACAAAAGCAACAGGTACAAGAACAAAAGCAGCAACAGCAACAACAACAAACAGTGCCTGCCCCAGAGCCGGAGTGAGCTGCGCTGTAATTTATGCGCCTCTTGAACGCGCTTGCCAATTTCTTGTTGTGGCTCTTCCTCGCCTCATTCCGAGAAGCAGAAGCCGAAGCCGAAGCAGCAGCAGCAGCAGCAGCAGCACAGCGCCCCTGCACCGTCGTGGTGGCATCCCCACGCACTCCTGCCCCATCATAATCCATGCATCCGCATCAACGTGCAACGTGCACCCCCGCGTGCATTGAAGATTTCTTTATTACTTGGGCACGTTCGTTGACGCGGCTCTCGTTGCTGTCGTTGCTGTTCGCTCGTTCTCCTGCTGGGGTCGAGGCCGGTCATTAATATCCACGCATGAAGTTCAGCGCAACGACCCCACGCCCCTTTCCCCGTGCAGTCCCTCTATAGCATACGCCCACTGCTGGCAGCAGAGGCATCGCAATCAGAATCAGCTGTATGCATAATATTTGCTGATTCAGATTCAGTCGACGCCATGTTGAGGATCCGCTGCGTCACTTCGTCGGTCACTTGTCCAGGTCAGTGCTGCTGTGCTGTCTCTCTCAGTATCTCCCTCTCTCTCCCAGTATCTCTCTGTACTTCTCCCTCTCTCTGTCTTTGTCTCTACGTGAGTTGCTTGACAAAACTTTGTTAGAGGCTGCAAAGCTTCTGTCGCCTCACGATTTATCAATGTTGTTGTTGTTGTTATTGCTGTTGTTGCTGCTAATGTTGTTGTTGTTGTTGTTGTTGTTCCTCTTGTTGTTGTTGTTGCTCTTGTTGTTGCTGGATCTGTGGCCATTCCTGTTTGTGCTGCGACAACAATCACGAATGCACCGTGATAATGATGTGCCCCAAATGCTGATAATGATGTTTGTTGTTGATCGCACACACACACACACACAGTCGCTCTAATAAGTATGTACACACAAGCGCATGCATTGTACGCGCACGAGGCTGGCCTGAGCAGTTCCTCCAGCAAATGCAGCAGCAGCCCTCGCAGCACAAGGCTTCTTCTGTTGGGGCAGATCCACAGAGCCACAGAGCACAAAGCTTCTTCTATTCTATGCCAGGTCAGGTGCCGGTGTCGTAAAGAAGATGCCCCTCCGCCTCGGACTCTGCTGTTGCACGTCTGCTGCTGCTGCTGCTGTTGTTATTTCGGTTGTTGTGCGAGCCGGCCGGCATTATATCTCATTACAGAGATCAGCATAAACAAGCGAGCGAGCCGAGCCAGAGGAACAACAGCAAGAGAAGCACGGCGAGAAACGATCGAGCGATACATTTTGCCAACTTACATGGCTCTCAGTGGAGAGGGGGAAGGAGGGGGATGGGAAGAGGGCGCGTGGCATCTTGCGTACTGGAGGCAGTTGAACTTTGCTTGCGCTGCGCGTGAAGGTGGACATGACGAGCCCAGACGCAAACCCGCTTCGAGACTCGCTCTCAACTGCAGTCCAAGTCGCAGTCGCACTCGCAGTCAGAGTCACAGTCCCTTTCCCAATGCCCATGTCAGCCTCTGCCTACGTCTGCGTCTCCGTCGCAGTCTCAATCTGCGATCCGTGTCCAAGCGGGAAAAATTGAATTAGTTGTTTTTGCTGTTGAGGCAGGGCAGTGCCGCAGTGCCGCAGCTGGAACCTCGCCTCGTGCCCCTTGCTTCGTGTGTGCTTCTCATGCATCGCGATGCGTCATCATAATCATGTTCGTTCTGCGCAAAAAAGAACACGACGCACACACACAGACACAGATAGACAGTGGGACGGACACGGATCGAGATGATTCGCAACTGGACGACGACGTGTAGCTGATCGATACGACTCGTTCAGGCGTTTTAATGATGCGTCAGAATATTGTTTACGCATCATTTTACATGTCGGCGAATGGGCAGTGAGTCCCCCTTTCCTTCTCTCTCTCTCCCCCCCTCCTACTCTCCCTCTTTCTCTGCATGTATGTCTCTAGCTACGATCGCACTGTGTCTTTAGCCCACTGGCCATGCGCAGCTTCGTTGCAGCTATGAAATTATGAAGCCAATTTGATCGTGATGTGTGCATTAAAGCACGAACTGAACAGCCTGTGTACCAGTGTGTGTGTGCGTGTGTGTGTGTGTCTTGTGAAAGGAACTACACATTGCATAGGTTAGCCATGATTCGATTAGGTGCCCCATCCCGGGAGTATTCTCTGACAATCGGCAAACTAATTCAATTGCACATTTCACATGTCACAAGCTTCGCCCGCTCGATTTGCATTTGTCTCCCACTTTCCAGCGTTTTTCCTGCCCCATTTGTAATGGATTTTCATTTCAAGCGCATTTCCTATGCCGCCCACTAAATTTCACAAGTTTCAAAAGCATCCGAGGCACTTGAAAGCCTTTTCGGGACCCATTTTGTATGGCTTAATTTATGCAGTGCAATGAATTCATGGCGCATATTGTATATTGACAGTGACTCCCCCACCTGCCCCCCTGCCCTGACCCCGCTCTGCTAGAATATTTACACACGCTCACAATTTATGCTATTGGCTGCCCCAAAAATGCCACAGTCTGTGCAAGGCGAAGGGGGGAGGGGGTCAGTATCGTGCTGCACATGGATGCAAAGTAAATTCCAATAGAGTTTTTTGTTTCGCTTTGGTTTCTTTTTCTTTTTTCTTTGCATAAAATGTCCACCCTATCGGCAGGGCACACGCTACACTCGACACAGTGTTGCCGGCGTGCAAAAAGGGTTGCCATGGCGCCTGTTTAAACAACGGCAACAGCAACAGCAACAGCCACACTGCACTTTGTTGCCAGCTTGTTTACATTTCTTATTCGGCTTTCATGGCTCAAGCCGATGGGCAGCTCCTTTGCCTTGGCAGGCTTCGCTTGGCGTGTTCTCGCTTGAAGTTATAGTCGCTGCAGCTGCAGCTCTGCTACATATATCCTGCCAGGCTGCCAGTTCCTTCCCCGCCTGCCTGGCAAAGTCAAGTGCAGAGCCAGCAGGTTCGGGGCAGGCATCTCCTGTTGGTGGCCAGGCGACAACATGCAATGCCAACGGGGTGCATGGGGACAGGTAGTGCTGCTCCTGCCTGCCTGCGCGGCTGGCTACCTTCCTTGTTCCTTGTGCCGGCTTAAGGTTCAACGACACACGTGATAAGCAACAACAAGGCCTACCCCAACAACAACAGCAGCAGCAACGCCTGCAGCAGCAACAACCGGCATAAGCAACACAAAACACACAGCATGTAAACGTTGCAAAAAGGCGGCGAGCAAAAGCAAAACGAACGCTCGAATCGAAAACAAAGCCGTGGCTAAACAACAACAACAATGAGTGGGGGAGGAGGAGGGAAGAGGGGAGTGAGAAGGGGAGCATGGCTTGCTCTGACCTGGCCAAGGAAGCCTGCCTTGCGTCAGGCAGCACGTACGCCGCCTGCACTTCAGCTCAAAGCCAGTGCAGCAGCAACAGCAACAACAACAACAACAACAGCAGCAACAACAAGTCGAAGCCCAAACTCAAAATCCAAAACTGAAAACCTGTGCGCATACTAGAGATCCAACGTGTTCCCGAGTTACATTTGGAATTTAAATAGTCTTTGGACGAAGGAAGCGAAGCTAAAAAGTGGAATATGAAGTAACATCTCTGGGCACGACTCAAGTCACATCACTAGGCACGAGTGCAGTGACATCTCTAATTTCCCCTGCATGCTTTGCCCTCCTGCCAGTTTGCCTTTTTCACGCATATGTTCAAGTTTGGGACACTTGGCAGGGAGTGCATCAACAGTTATGCACGGTATGCGTTGCTAATTATGACAATACACAAAGAGAGTGGGAGAGAGGAGGAGCAACGGAGAGAGAGAGAGAGGGAGTAAGGGACACAGACACCCGGAGAGTTTTGCTGCATTCCTCTGTAGCCGGACTGTCCTTTTCGCCAGTGTCCTTTGAATGCAGTGCACAGCATTCCATTCCAATTCATTTGATTTGATTTCATTCATTTCAAGTACGAACTCCACTGGACACTTGCACACCTGCAGCACCTTCTTTTCTGGCACTCTCTGGAATTTTTCATTATTATTTCGCTTTATGAATGCCCCCTTTGGCTGAGGTCCCTTTGTGATATCCGCATTACAATTGCGGGCAAACAACTCTCGGATTCAAATTGCTGCAAAGGAGGGCAAAGGATTCTAAATAATATATATTGAGTCGGTCATTAGCTTGGCAGAAGACGTGGCATTCTCCAGGTGCCCTGCATTTGCCTAACAAAACAATCAGCAGGGAGGGGAGAGGTGGCCAGGGGGGGAGGTGAAGACGAGTTGGCAAGCAACAGCGTAAACCGGAAATCCTTTCGAACCCGCATATGGCACGCAAAAAGCAAAGCCAATGTTGGGTGGCTTGGTTCGCTTGGGTTCGCTGGGGTTCAACGTAGGTTCGTCGGGTAGGTTCTCGCCTGTGTGCTTGGCTGTGGGTTGCAGGTTGCTGCTTGCTGCTTGCTGGTTGCCGGTTACTTTCCACCGGTGCCATGGAAAATTGCCGCTTTTAATATTAGCTTTTATTTGCAATTGTTGCTGTCGGTGGCTTTGTAATAATGCCGTGCGCATGTAATAGGAGCCAGGTGCCAGTGCGCTGAGACGCCTCCATGATATTTATATTCCCCACTGCTGCAATCATTTCCAGCTGCCCCTCTCTTGCTCCCCCCTAGTCCGCTGCTGTTGTTGTTGTCATCTGCCACAATTTGCAGGCTGTTATTAACCGACATCGCTCGATACGGCTTTTCAAATTTTAATGGCATGACATAAAGCAATGTACAGTCGATTCTCCATTCGAGACCATTTGAGACCATTCGAGACCCATTTATTTAGTGAGTCCCCCACTCGTAGTCGGGCAGCCCCGTGTACGCGTCGCATTTAATGATATACGGCAAAGCAGAACGACCCTAAAACACAATATGTTGCAACTATTTCCGCTAATATGAATGCATTCGCAGTAAACCGCAAAATAATAACCTTTTCAGGCGTGTGTGTGTTTTTTTTTTTTTTTTTTTATTACAAATACGGCAGGAAAATAAAATCTTCGAAAGATACCATCCACCGTCCGTAGATGGCATGCACGATTCATAACTCTCCAAGTAGAGTTACGCCTACGTACTAAACAAAAACCTCCGTATGCTCTCCAGTCCTTGCTTCGCTCACCGGGACTTCCAGCCAAGGTATTACTTCGGTGAGCAGGATGTGGTGCCAGATCGCAATCCCTCACTTGGTGCGTTTCTGCGTAACGCTCCTTCGCTAACTCTTTAGTCGCCTTTTACGACAAGCCGAGCCCGCTGAGGTGGTATTCTTGGCCCGCCACCACACGGGAGTGCTCTTTATCCAGCGGGTCTGCTGGCCGTCTCGTCAATGCGAACACGTTTCATCATGCCCACGATGATGCCATGGGCCCTATCCCACACTGTTTTGTCCGCCAGCATAATGCGCATTAGGCTTCTCGGGCTAAGCGGAGTTCCAACAAGAGTCTCCAGTATCTCCCTCTCAGTACGGAACCTAGCACAGTGCAGTAGGATATGCTCCGCTGATTCCACTGAGTCGCTGCAGAATAGGCACAGGGCTGAGTCCACATGGCGAAACCTGAAGAGGTAACTCCGGAAGCAACCATGATCGGTGAGAAACTGTGACAAGTGATAGTCCACCGCTTTGTGTTCGCACCCTGCCCACTCGGATAAGTCTGGGATCAGCTGGTAGGTCCATCTCCCTTGCTGTGAGTCTTGCCACCTAGTCTGCCACACTCCATAAAGCCAATCCCTGATCTCCTCCCTGGAAACACCTTCTCGGGTCAGGTATTGGGCCTCTATCTCAAGATCGATCGGGGGATGCCCGCAAGAACATGGGCTGCGTCTTCCGATATTGTTCTGAATCCTCTGATCAGTCTCAGAGCCAGGGTCCGCGATACTGCCCGCGCGTTGTCCAAATAACTCACTTTATGCGTGACACTCCTCCAGATGGGGGCAGCGTATAGAAGCGATGATTTCGCGACTGCCACCAGCAGCCTCCTGGCCGGCATCCTGGGTCCACCTATATTTGGCATGAGTCTTGCCAATGCTGCTGCTGTCATCGCTGCCTTCCTGCTGGCGTATCTCGCGTGCTCCTTGAATGACAGTCGATGGTCAATAAGAACTCCCAGGTACTTCAGCGATCCAACTGACTCAATTTGAGCGTCTTTGACCGTGACCCGTAAACTCTCGACGGCCTTTCTGCTGCTCAACAACACTGCCTCGGACTTGTGCGCAGCGATGCTTAGACCGGCCTTCTCCAGCCAGTTTATAGCTGTGCTAATCGCCGCATTGCTCCTGTCCTGTAGCTCCGGTAATGTTTTGGCAACCGCTGCAACTGCTACGTCGTCAGCAAAGCAGAGTAGCTCCACTCCACTGGGCTTACTAATGGACAATATCCCGTCGTACATTATGTTCCACAGGATCGGTCCAAGTACCGACCCTTGTGGGACACCTGCGGAGACGTGGTATTTTCTTGGCCCGGCATCAGTATCGTACCAGAGTATACGGTCTCTGAAGTAGCTTCCAATGATGACCATGAGGTAGCGAGGAATACCCATGTTGCGCATGGCCCCGAGGATGTTTGGCCATCTCGCCGTATTAAACGCATTTTTCACGTCTAGCGTGATGATGGCGCAATACTCCTTGCTGCCACCTAGCCACCTGTCGCCATCGAGAGCGGTCTTGGCCAGACCACTTATGGCAGTGAGAGCGTCGAGAGTGCTTTTTCCTTTCCGGAAGCCATACTGGTGTCTATGTAGGCCGACGGGGCTTTCGGTGATCACCTCAATTCGCGTGTACAGAACGCGTTCGAAAAGCTTTCCCACAATGTCCAGCAGACATAGTGGGCGGTAACTGCCTGCAGCATTATTTGGTCCCTTTCCCTTTTGCAACAGTACCAGCCTCATGTTCTTCCAGCGTGATGGGAAGACACCATCTATCAGACACTGTTGGAAGGTGTCCTTGAAGATTGCTGGCTTAGCATTGGCGGCAGCCATAACTACGACACCTGGGATGCCGTCAAGACCTGGGGCTTTGTTTGGCTTAATTCTTTTTGCCGCTTCAATGATCTCGCATTCAGTGACTCCCGGGAAATCGGGGGCAGGGATTTCTCGTGCGGGTTGCCATAGAGTATCCTGGTTTGGGAAAAGCTCCTCCACGATGCTTGATAGTAGAACCGGGTCCTGTGGAGTACCTCCTACAGCGGCTTTCAATTTATTACTAACCATTTTGTAGGCGATACCCCACGGATCTTCGTCTACACTCGCCAGCAACTCTTTGAAGGCATTTGCTTTAGCAGCAGCAATGCCATTTCTGAGTTCCGCGCGCTTCGACCTGTACGCCTCATGTAATTCTGCGTGCTGAGGGTGTCCTCTGGCTCGTTGCGCTAGTCTCCTTGCCCGGAGGCATTCCGAGCGTAGCTGGTTGAGGGAGCCGTTCCACCAGTAGACCGGGGGTTTGCGTTTACTCGTTTTTTTTCTTTCGCGGCATCGCTGCATCGCATGCAGCTTCCAGCATTTTCATGAGCGCCGCCACCATGATTTCCGCATGTCCATTTGGTAGCTCCATTTGCTCAATATTGAAAGCCAGCATGTCCCTGTCCAGCTTTTTGATGTCCCAAGCTTGCCCTAGAGTACTTCTTGCCTGACGTTGTGTGATGCACGACGTGCGGGCGCTGAATGTGATCAGGGCATGATCGCTCAAAGTGACATCCTCCTGCACCATCCATTTAGCAGTGGGGGCTAAACTACTGCTAACAAAGGTGACATCGATGAAAGATGTCCCTCTGTCGTTGTTAAACGTTGGCTTGCCACCGTCATTTAACAGCACCAGATCCAGCTGGTTCATGGCATCGATTAGGGCCCGTCCTCTGGGATTGGATATCCGGCTTCCCCATTCGATAGCCCAGGCGTTGAAGTCACCTGCAATGACTACAGGATTGCGCCCTCTAGCGTGGTGGACTAAGTTATTTAATAGTTCCTCGTAGAGGTCCGGACTGTCGCTAGGCGGGGCGTAGCAGCTGTACAGATGAACGCCCTTAACTTTAGCGTACGCAATGCCACGCATAGGCACGCTTCCCTGGTCCTCTATGTAGTAGTTTCTGCAACATATGATTGCCGCCTTACTTGTGGAGTCGAAGAGCACACCTGAGTTTCCCACACCAGGGGCGTACGGTTCACTCAGGAGCATAACATCAGCATTGCGCTCTCTAGCTGTCTGGAACAGGAGGCTCTGTGCAGCTGCGCAGTGATTGACATTTAGCTGGAAGATGTTAATCATCAGCACGGCGACTCAAGACTCCTTTTTTAATGCTCGCTTTAAACGTAGGGCATGTATAGCTGCCTGTCGGATGATTCCTGTCTACATCGCTGATGCAGATCAGGCATTTCGGCGGATTACCACAGCCCTTCGCTTTGTGCCCTCGTTCGCCGCAGCGCAGGCAGCAGTCCGAGCGATCAGGCTCCTTGCAGTTAATGGCCCTGTGGCCGTAACCCAGGCACTTGTAGCATCTTGTGGGGCGTGTGTCCTGGATGATGCGACAGCGAGACCAGCCAACAGTTACCGTACCCTTTTTCAAGACGCTAATTGCGTCATTAACGCTAAGCGTAACCGTCGCCACTTGGGTTCCATCTCGCATTTTGCGCATCCCACGCACATCTTCCGGTTTCAGCTGAATCCCATCGAATTGCGAGGCCATGCTGTCATAGAGCTCCATTGCTGTCGTCGCCTCATCCATGCCGCTGCAGGTTAGCGCCATTCTTTGCGCGCCCGTGCGTACCGCGGCCATTTCCCGAAGCGATTCTTCAACCGCACCTTTGTATTTGGGCACGCTTGCAGAGGCTTTTCCCTCCATTTCGAGCAACAACTCGCCTTGTTGAGTTCTCCTGATTTTTTTGACGTGACTGGCAAGTTCAGACAGGCTCGGGTCAGCTTTGAGCTTACGGAGCATGTCCGTGTACGATGCTTCTCCCGTCTTTTTAATTATGATGGCCTCCGGCTTTTTGCGTAGTCGCTTTGGTGCCACCTTAGTCCACTCCACCTTTTTGCTTCCCTCCTTGGCTACGGACGCGAAGGTGGGCGGGACTGGTTCCTTGACCTTGGGCGTCTGCAGTGTCAGGCCTTTGCTAGCGGGAGGCTTCGTCGGGGCTGTCTTCGCTGGGGCGCTCCTTTTGCTGGCTGCCGGAGTGCACGCTGGTGGTAGTTGCGCTTCTGTCTGGGTTGCCGTGCTCTTTGGTGGGGCCACCTTAGCTACGGCCTCCTGCAACTGGGTTGCTCTAGCATTTAGAGCTGCCAACTCCGAGATCACACCCTTAGTTTCCCGGGTAACGTGGCGCTGCGTCTCAAAAGCTGAAAGCAGTACCGTTATTTTACGGCTCATAATGTCCAAAATGCCGCGCAAGTCCTCGTCTTTGTACGCCGACAGGTCTAGTGGCCTAGTCGGCGAAACAGGCGGGGTCTTTGCTGAGGCTTTTTGGGCCGGCACGCTGATGAGATCAGAGATCTTCTTCTTGGTCACTGAAGGGGCCAAGTTCACTCCTGCTGTAGCTCCAGTGATGCTGGGTATTGGCGTCATCGTCTGGGGGACGGCTTGCTCTACACTCACAGCCACTGGGTCTAGGATTCCAATACCTCGCTCCGTATTTCCCACTGCTCTAATTGGGGACCTGGACAATCTGGCGCTTCGTTTAAATGGGTCCACGCCGTCGTCGGGGGCAATGCCCCCCGCTGGGCCATCCATTAGTTGACAGTTGTCAACCGGTTAGCCTGTGCGAACGTGGAGCACCGAATTCGACAAGGGTCCCACGTAGGCCACGGATTTCTCCTAGGCGTTGCCTGTTGGAGGTTATACCGCCTCTTCACGGACACCAGAGCCTCTACTTAGGCACCGGGATGGTGAGAGGATGATGCTTGGTCTGTCCGCGACCTTTGTGCCGTTTCCCTTGCCAAATATCGGTCAACTCCACAAGAATTTATATAGAAATATAAATTTTGTTGATATTTCGTAAATTCCGCTACTGTCCACAAATTCAAATTGTATGTTTGAATTTCGCGCCCAACTGATCGAGCAGCCCTGGCAGCTCTGTTGATCTGGCAACGCCGCTTAGGTCCGATCGCTTACTACCGTAAGTTGGCAGCGCTGACAGCTGTTCTCAGCTGTTCTCAGCTGTTCTCAGCTGCACCGAATTGCAAATTAGAAGAATACCTCAAATTGGCAAACGCTCGCGGTTTTTCACTCTTTTACGCGCCGAAATGTAGCACATCAATAACGTGTGGCTTTGGGCAGTTAGAACGCCAAACTCGCCAAGCCGATTCCGTGTTAAGGATTAATTTTCGCGCAGCGCAACAATAAACACGTCCGATTTCCAATTTTTCCGTGTATGTGTGTGTGTGTGAGTGTGCGAGAGCTTTCGACAGCTTAGCGCTGCAACCTAGCGATGCATAAAGCTTTTGGAGCCCCGAGTGAGTCATGCCGGAAAGCTCCTTGGAGAGAAAACTGCGAAACTGCGACAGAATCCAACGAAAATAAATTCCTGCTCAGTTTGTCCGAGTGCAGCGCCTGCTTATCTGATATTGACCTCATATTGCCTTCTACTGCTTCGCATTTGAATATAATATTTGCCAATACTTTCATTGATATTTCATCACCCCAAGCAAACCCAAGTACTAGCAGGGAGAGGAAGAGGGAGTGGGAAGTATGCGCTGTCATATCAGCAACTCGTAAAACCTGAGCAGACTTATTGGCAGCGCAGAAGTTGGTAAACAGAAAATAATTTCTACATGTTCTCTGCTGATTCGAGTATATATACGAGGGTCGTTTGATAAGTCCGTGACTTTTTGAATAAAATATATTTTTTTCGTCAAAGAAGCGTTTTATTTCTCAACATAATCTTCTTTTAGCTCTATACATTTAGTCCAGCGTTTTTCCAATTTTTTTATTCCTTCCAAATAATAGGTTTTCTCAAGGCCCTCAAAATAGTCGTTTGTTTCTGTGATGACCCGAATCTCTTACCGCCGAGCCATTTCTTCATGTTTGGAAACAAAAAATAGTCACAGGGGGCTAAATCTGGAGAATATGCTGGATGGGGTAGCAGTTCGTAGCCCAATTTATGAAATTTTGCCATTAGCACACGATATTCACTTTTTTCCATTTTCGTTAAAATTCACGAGATCGTCTGCTTTCAATGCCTATAAAACGCAAACCAAAAAACGCAGCTTTCTCAAAATTTTACAGTCAGCTGTTAATCGATAACTGCTGACAGGAGCAGTGTTGTATTTAGAGCAGGTGCGCGGCAAATACAAAAAGTCACGGACTTATCAAACAACCCTCGTAGTATATACTTTATATACTTTACGTGTTCTTTATGATGCAAAATGTGGCAGCTATCTTATCGCAAGCGATAGCGCATAAAAAATAGATGTCTTTATGTCCGCAAAGTAAGTCGAGCACTTGACGCAACGAGGCGAGTGTGTGTGCATCTACCTCGGTGCAGGGTGTGCGGGTGTGCGCGGGTGTGCGAGTGTTCCTGAGTTCATTGTCACCAAGGTCGTGTGACGATTACCACTGCCAATCGACGACGTGTGTCAGTAAAGAGTAGAAAATAAAATCAAAAATCTAAAAAATATAGTTACCGATTATAATCGGATTGATATTTGGCCGGCCTTGAGCTAGACCCTTGCTCCGCTGCACTGATAAGACACGAGCGCAACCGATTTCAGATTGCCGCAACGAATCATCAATCAGCACGGGGATCCGCCTATATAGACGGGCGATGTTTCCCCACCTCGATTCACAGTGATTCCCGCAGTTCGTTGAACCGATATACTATAGACTGCACTACAGTTAGTGCTGCATTAACATGCTAATTAAATTTAGTTTAATTTAATTATAAACACAGACCCAAACAACAACAACAACGAAGGCTGAAAACGAGTGTTTATGGTTGTTGCTACTGTTGTTGTTATTGTTGTTGTTGTCAAAAGTCAATGCACCAATTGCCAAGGAAATGAAATTGAGTGGAGAATGGAGAGTGGAGAATGGAGAGCAAAGCGAGTGCCGCAACGAATTGTACTGAGCGAGCAACAAGAACAACAGCAATAACTTCCACGATCAATGTTCATCAAGTGCAATGCAAGCTTTGTCTGTTTCAGTTCTAGTTCCAGTTCCAGTTCAAGTTCCAATTTTAGTTTTTAGTTCCCTTACACGATTTTAGTTTCTGTTCCCTTACACTATCTTCCATTTGTCTGTGTCTTTGTCTGTTAATCTGTTCGTCTGCCTGTCTCTCGGTCTCTCAGTCTCTCTGTCTGTTTGTCTGTATTTCTGTATGTCCCTCTGCCTTTCGGTCTGTCTGTCTGTCCGCCTTTGTGTCTGTCTGTCTGCCTGTCTGACCTCTGCCTGTTCGTATGTCTCCCTGACTGTAGCTCTGTCTGCCTGTCTGTCAGTATATCTGTCTCTCTGTCTGTCGCTCTGTGTGCCTGTCTCTCGTTCGCTCTGTCTGTCGTTCTCTCTGTCTGTCTGTCTGTATGTCTCTCCACCTTTCGGTCTGCCTGTCTGTCCGTGTCTGTGTCTATCTGTCTGTTTACCCCTCTGCCTGTTCGTATGTCTCTTGTGTCTCTGCCTGTCTGTCTACCTGTCTCTCTGCCTGCCTGTCTGTCTGTCTTCCTCTTTCCCTGCCTGTCACATTTTGTCATTAAGTCCCTTCTTCAGGGCGTGGTTCAGTACAAAAGAGGTAGGAAGAGGGGCTTGAAGACAAATCAGGCCAATGGTTAGTCACGTTTTTCAAGCGAAAACAAACAGCGCCGTCGACTGGCGAATTAATCAAATCAAGTGACACAAATATGTCAATTAGCAAGGCAAATGAAAGTGGGGATTGAATTCAATCCGCACTAAGGGAAATTCTATACTCTCGGGTCGAAAGGTCGAGCCTGGCGCACACAATTGTGTGCCAGCTTATCGTGTAGCGACTGCACACAATCGAATCTACTGCTAAATGGCCCCCAAACCATTGTGCGAAGTGACCTTCAACGTCTAGACGTCTTTGACAATTTTACATATCTAAATACAAACATACATCACGCACACTCACACACTCACACACACACACACGCACACCGTGCCACACAGACAGACATAAATATTGTGAACGGCTGCGGGTTTATTCAACTTGCCGCGGCGAACTTTGAGAAGGCGCTCCGATCCCATGCACCCGATTCTCGCAGTCTCCCAATCCCTTGGCCAATAGCCAGGACATTGGCACAGTCGTCGCACCGATTGTCGAAACGGCGCAGCACACGCAGCCGGCAATAGAAGGAGATAAACAGAGAGAGAGAGAGCGAGAGAGAGAGTGCGCGTGGGAGAGAATGGTATAACTGACTTAATGAAATTTACTGGTTATTTAACTCACAAAGTTTTTGGCCAACGTTCCGTTTTATGCCCCGACAGCAATTAGTGTTAACCAGATAAGCGAATGGCCCTTTAAAGAGCACTTACTCCCCGTTTGCCATTTAACCAAATTATGAAACTAAACCCGTCGATTCATTGGAAGTTGTGCAGAGAATGTAATGGAAATTGAATTGAAAATCACTTGAAAGACAACTTGCTCAGGCGCGTTGCAGGCGCGGAGGAGAGCGCGGAGTGCCATTAGTCCTCGGCTAATGTTTCTCTATCTACCTATCTGCTTTTTATGATTAACCATTTAACTTTTTGCGTGCCAGCGACGCACACTCACACACACACACAGACAGGCAGAGTGAAATGCCAAAGGCAGTCCCAAACAAGTCCCGAGCTGCTGAATATCCTTGAAACGGGGCAATCGCACGCACGCACCCACCGCACCACTCACGGCGACTCGTAGCGACTCTTCGGGCTGCCAAAAACAAAGACGCTGCCTCTGCCTCTGCCGCTGCCGCTGCCGCCAACGCAAGTTGCCTGCCTCAAAGCCACAAAATCCCCACGACGATGACAACAAAAACAACGCGAATAATAAACGCAAAGTAAGGCAAAAGGAAAGGAAAGGAACAGAAGCAACAAAAACAAAACGTGGCCAAAGCAAAGCAGCAGAGGATGCCGCCGCTGCTGCAAAAATAAGTGCGTGAGCCTCTCGAGCAACGACTTCTTGTGCCCAGCTGCCTCTTCTGTGCTGCCTCTTCTGTGCTGCCTCTTCTGTGCTGCCTCTTCTGTGCTGCCTCTGCCCCAGTCTCTGCTAGCTCTTGAGCTCGCGGCGAATGGAGGTAGGAAGGTATATCTTTCATGCCGACCGGCAACCTACCGAATCAACGGCGCAAGCATCCTCCAGTCAGCCCAGTGTCAATGGCATTCAAGCTGTGCCGAGGGCCCAGCTAAGGCCAGAGCAGGCGACGCAGAGACAGTGCCAGAGGTAGAGTGAGAGGGCCATGGAAAAGGTTATTGGACCAACATCATCATCATTGCCTCTCTCATCGTTCCGCTGCCGCTGTGTGTGCCATATTTTTAGCCTAGTTTGCGGCGCAGGATGCCTGCTGAATGGGTTTCGACTTTTAAGCTGAGTGTGTGTGGCTGTCTGTGTGTGTGTGTGTGTGTGTGGGCGCTGCTATCTGCGTGTATTGGTGCGCTGCGCGACTGGCGCAAGTGTGTTTAGAGGTCAATTATCTTGGCACACGCCCCAGCCATCCATCAACTCTGACGGCCCCACGCTGGGACGCCCACAAGTATGCAACACTCTGCCGCGGGGGCGTAATGAAGACTAATTTCGCGCACTGCAAATCGCAGTCTCGAGCGCGGCACAAGATCTTTAATAACAATTACAGCGCGCAGATTAAAAAAAGAACACACAGACTCGCCCGCACTCTCTCTTTAATCAGAGAGGCCACAGCCGAAGTCAAAGCCGTTGTCCAAACCGGAGCCGGAGCCGGAGCCGGTGACGGAGCCAGGGCTGAAGCCTTTGCACTGTCAAGTCATTCAACTTTTGATTAATTGCACGTACATGACAAATTGCTGGCTGCTGTTGCACGCGGCGTACTCCCCGCATAATTGTTTTCTTTCTGTTTGGTTTTTAATTTGTCCCAAGCGACGTTTTTGCTAATTAACCAAATTTATTGCCGACTCATGCCTCTGACTCGAGCTTGCTATCTCTCCCGCTCTCCCATTCTCCCTCTCTCCTGCTCTCTGCCTCGGCTCTTGGTGTCAGCTTTAAGTCATGCCTTAATACCATTAAAACAATCAATTAAAGCTTTTTCCTCGAATCGTAACCTTTCGAAAGAAACAAACACTGCAGCCTCGACATGCAATCCACCCGACAGTGGCTGTGCGGGCATACAGGGTGTTCATAATTGCTCACAATTATCATGGCAATTAGACGAAATGCAAAACAAGTCGTAGGAATCATGTCGAAGTCTGGTATTCGTTGTAAATGAGCTGCGACATGGAATTCCAAAAAGAAATTTCTGTTTTTACATCTGAGTAGCAAAAAGGAAAGAAACCTTGACAGCTTTACAAGCTCGACTGCCAACTACCCTCTAAGAAGAGTGCAGTATAGTGTGTGTATTATTACTTTTCTTATTTTTACTTCTCACATTGAAGTGCGAATCCATCTTGGTTGAGTTTAGCAGAGTAACAAACACGTGCATCGCCGCGATATGAATCGCAGTGTAATGCATATTTATAGGCGCAGTCCCAATTGGTTGGCGCACGAAAGTCGGCAAACTATTTGACCCCGACATGGTAAACTTGGAAATGAGCACACGAGGCTCAGTATCTCTGGCGCGACATGCAAACACGGCAAGTCCAGGGCCCCCTCCCTCTCTTTTTCTCCCAGTGTACTTCTTCTTTTTTGTGACATCGCTGCCAGACAAGGCGAGAATATGTCAATCTTCAATTCGAATTGCCAATCCTGAAGGATATTCGTATGTGTGAGGGGAATTCAAATCGATTTTATTGCCTCCCTTGCTAGATCTTGCATATATCGTATATATATAATATATCGTTCTATGCAAACGCTCAACTAAATGTTACTTACTAATCTTGCCCCCTCTTCTTCTCTTTGCAGGTGAGTGCTTGCCACACAGCATTGCCACACTGTTCGACATCCCGACTCTACCAAATGCCCAATACTGTAAGTAAACTTAAACACAACTTGCGTCAGTTCTCCCTCCCACCTCCCCTCGCCCCATTAGCCCCGTCGCCGCCTTGGCAATTGAGTCGAAATCAAAATTGCAAATAACATTTTAAAGCCAGACCAAAACAACCGGCAAGAAACATTTAACGCCAAAGGCAGCGGCAACAACAGCAACGAAACCTTTTCGTCTTTTATACACTTTGGCTTTAGTGCTGGCGGGGGGTGTGGCCCTAACGCCCACCTACGCCAGCTACAACAAACAACAACTTGCCATAACAAAGTTAGCCATAAAATCCGTTGCTCGACTAACGAAAATCGCCCATTGAGCAGAAAGGCAATTTGATTTTGAAGTCTTTTTTTTTGTTTTTCGCTCGGTTTCTTTTTGTTTTCTTTTTGCTTCTTTTCTGTTTGCTGTTTCTGTGTTGTTGCCGTTGCTGTCTGCTTGTAGTTTCGGGACTCAGGTTGTGCATACGCGATGTCGTCGTCGCCTGTCGACTGTCCGGCATGCGGACCGTGCCCGGTGATTACGAAGTTATTCAAATGAAATGTTTGCGCCGGCCATTACATCATCGGCCTGGACTACTGCATTTTTCTTCGATGTTTCGTTGTTTCGTTCGTTTCTTTCCCTCTGCATTTTCAGTTTTATTTTCTGTGTTGATTGCGCCCAGAAATGCGGAAATTTTGTATGCCGAAAACGGAGAAAATTTATGAAAATTATTGTGGCAACGAGTTCGCTTCTCTCTTTCCATTTATTCACTTTCGCTCGTCGATGGCGATATCCAAAAATGTTTTCCAAAGTATTTCGCTTGAAGCAGCTGCTCCACAGCCAGAGACAGAGCCAAAGCCAGAGACAGAGCCAGAGCCTAGCTGTGTTATTATTATTTTGGCTTTATTTTATGCTCACCCCTTGGCCATGGTAACTTTTTCGCCCCACTGAATTTGCATTTGGTTTGGTTGTTTTCTGTCTGTCAAACAACAATTGTCGTTTCATCAATGCAAATGTGGCTCTGTGTCGAATTGAATGTGATTTTAATTCGCCAAACTTTTATACAGTTTCAATGAAATTGTTGAATAAAAATAAATACCGAAAACTTTCGCATTGAAGCGCTTGTCTGCTTAACAGTTTGACAGTAGTAAAGGCTCCAATAAGTCTTTGAGCTATAATAACAACGTACTAAATTTTGAAATCCTTTTCATTGCAATGAAATGAGCAGTTAACTTCATTCTTAATCCTCCCATTTAATGTGAAATTGATTATCATTATTCACTTGAATTCTCTCATAATATTCCAATGATTTCCGGCATATCTCTGATGCCTTCGATTTAATCTCATTACACTGTTTAGCGGGATTAATCTCACGCTTCCGTCGAGCTAAAGAAATGCAATTACTTCCAAACTATGTATATGCAAATGAGGGAAAACAAACACCTTAACCAAAGAACTTATAGAGGAAGCCACTACACTTGCCTCCCCCCTGCCAGCTACAGAATTATCGCTGCTGTCTCGTATTACTATTTATGATTTAGAAGGCAACCGAAAACCGCAGGCACGCAGAATTAATTAGAAAATACTGAGTATTAAATAACGAAAACCCAGGGAAAACAACAACAACAGAAACAGCGGGTCACTGAATTTACAATGGAGTTTGTTCGACGAAGGGACGGACTAAGCCAACAAAAGTCCTGGCAAGAAATGTAGAAGATTATTAAAACGATTTAAGCTGCTGAATTGCTCCAATGTTCTTAGGGGTCACGATACACAAATACATAATGCTGCAGGTCTTTTGCTTGATGGCCCGAAGAGCGGCAATTTAGCGCATTGTTCGCTTTTCACTTGAACTCTTTTTGGAGCAAAGTTGCTGGATCCCTCCCCCATTCGGCTGCTACTGCTACTGCTACTGCTCCTGCTCCTGTCGTCGTCTCATTGTTTAAAGTCAATAATTGAGATGAGGTCTAGCTGAGGGTGCAGAGCAGTGAAGAGCAGTAAAAAAAAAAACGAACAAAATTCTAATTAAAAATCTTCCGGTGTTTGGCATTTTATCTAAACAAGAAGCTGCCGCAGACTCGCAGCCAGATGGAGATGAAGCCGAGCGAAAGCAAAGAGGGCAAATAATGGAAAACCAGGACGGAGATGGAGATGGGCGAAGATGGCGACACTTTCGCTGCATAAAAATAATGAAAAACCTGCAAATTGGGTCAGTAGAAAGTGGAAATGAAAAGGCCAAGCCAGGCGAGGCGAGGCGAGGCGACTTTAAGCATGGGGCCTGTTATCATTTGCAATTAAACGCGTCGACACTTGGCCGGCCAAGAAGTTTACGAGAGAACACAAAGAGGGAGACCAAAAAACCGAACAAAAATGTTAAGTTAAAAGTTTACCAGAGCAGAGCCGAGCAGGGCAGATCAGAAAAACCTAATTCTATAACAAATTGGACTGTTAGCAGCAGCTGCCGAAGAAGGGCCACGACGCAAGCAGACGGGGGGTAGTCGGGGAAGGCTTTCTTGAACGCCGGCTTATGGCGTCAGAATCGCAAGTGCCGAGGAGTTTAAGAAATTGAATATTTAAATCCCGGCGCAAATCCAAGAAGCGCCAAATTGAAAAGGGTTGGACCCCTTCGGGCCGCATGAAATATGCAAAGAGGAGCGCCAGAACGAGACATAGAAAGTGCGAATGAAAATTATGTATAATGCCGGCAAAAACGAAGCTGTTGCGAAATTTGTTCAGTGTTTTTTCTTATTTCTTTTTCATTTTTCAGTTTTGCGTTACCAAAATGAAATTGCTTTCAAATTTTGCCACATTGCGTTATGTTTTTTTCGGTTTTATTCTCTTTACGTGCGTGCGCAATGCGAGAGCGTCTACTGGAATTGAATTTGAAATTGTATTACTTTTCCTGTTGCTGTTGTTGTTGTTGTTTTTGTTGTTGTTGTTGCTATTGCTTCCCCCACTCCCAGTTCTCTGCCCCCAAGGTAGGCGAAGTCATAGCGGTACGTTTTACGGCTCTGATATGGCTTTGTTTATGCAACTACCACAACTTTTTGTGCAATTGCAAATTGACTTGCTAAGTCTTTGCAAGATCTACTCCAGTCTGCGTATGAATTAGGAATAGTTTGAGTTGCTCCGCTGCTATGCAGAGTCACGCAGGATAATCTGAAGGTTTTGCCTTTTGGATCCCTTAAAGGATTTCACAACTGCGTGTGCAGCTTACATGCGTTGCGCTAATTAACATAATTATGCCGTGAGGCAGCTTATAAGTTTACCGTTATGCAGTAAGAGCTCTCGTCGAGACTGGGTGTGCGTAGAGCTCATGCGGATTCACCTGTGGCCCTGCTCGGCTTTTTTTAAGCACTTTGAAAATGTCTAATTTGCTGGCCATAAGCGGCTTATAGTCGATCCTTTGACAGCACATCAAATAGCATTGGAAATACACATAGACAGGCGAGTGGAGGGACGCACATACACACAAGTGTACGCACTGGCACTCTTACGGCGCCAGGTGCAATTTTAAAGCCGTAGAGTGCTCCACACTGGGCTTCCATTGCTCTAAACCGATTTCGGCTCCTCCATGAAGTCCTGCTAGTCCTTTCTCTCGGCACAGCCGTTAAAATACTGTCAATGCTGTCGAACGCACGATGTCAGCTGCTTTCCCAAACAGCATTTCATCGCACTTCGCAGTGTTCATCTAAAAACGCCCAGAGTTGATATATTCTATGCCATACCAGGCCATAGCAGGCCATACCTTGCCCTACCATTTTCCATTTTCCATAAAGCCGACCCACAAGTTGATTATTTTTTGACCATTGCCAGCGACATTTTTTGCCACTTTGGGCAGCATTTTAGTTCTTTTCGTTTCGTTTCGTTTCCTTTCATTTTGTGGGTTGTTTTTTATTTTACCCATCCCTGTGCGGAGTTTTGGGAATTATTATGTGGCCATTTGCCGTTACGTTGTCGGAGACACGTGTCCCTTGTCCCCAAAGTCTGCGCCGTCTCGTACATCAACTTCTTGTCTGGCAGTTTATGCGCTGCCTTTGAGAGCTAAATTGAAATGTCTCCCATGGGCGAGGGTAGGGGTCGAGGTTCAGGTTCAGTTTGAGCCTGGGGAAGGTGGGGGCTGCTTGAAGAGTTTAAAGTCGCATCGCATCGCATCGCATCTGGCTGTGGCTGTGTCTTCCAGCAGCAGGTGCCCAATTTAAGACGTGAATCCATTTATTACGTGCGTAACTCGATAAGTGTAATTGAAATTTGAATTGAATTTGATTTCCAAGACGCTGTCATGATAATTGCCCGCCCATAAGATGCTATCGCATAACGTTCACGCATCCGTCACAGCAGCGAAAGTAAACGTGTGTATGGTACATACTCGTATGTATCCGCATACATACATCTCTGACTTACTTCCCGCGCACATACGTGTATGTGCATTACGAGGGTCGTTTGATAAGTCCGTGACTTTTTGTATTTGCCGCGCACCTGCTCTAAATACAACACTGCTCCTGTCAGCAGTTATCGATTAACAGCTGACTGTAAAATTTTGAGAAAGCTGCGTTTTTTGGTTTGCGTTTTATAGGCATTGAAAGCAGACGATCTCGTGAATTTTAACGAAAATGGAAAAAAGTGAATTTCGTGTCAGCATGGCAAAATTTCATAAATTGGGCTACGAACTGCTACCCCATCCAGCATATTCTCCAGATTTAGCCCCCTGTGACTATTTTTTGTTTCCAAACATGAAGAAATGGCTCGGCGGTAAGAGATTCGGGTCATCACAGAAACAAACGACTATTTTGAGGGCCTTGAGAAAACCTATTATTTGGAAGGAATAAAAAAATTGGAAAAACGCTGGACTAAATGTATAGAGCTAAAAGGAGATTATGTTGAGAAATAAAACGCTTCTTTGACGAAAAAAATATATTTTATTCAAAAAGTCACGGACTTATCAAACGACCCTCGTATGTACATTTGGCTTGACGCTTGACCTGGTTTACTTTCGACTTTCGTACAGCCGAAGTGGCGCTCTTCGCGCCCTTCCGATAAGTAAACATATCTTTTTCCATGGTACAGTCGCTGCATTATGTATGCTGCTGCTGCTGCTGCTGCTGCTACTAGGCCTTGGCTGCAGTCGCCATTTGCCATTGCCTTTGGTACAGCCCCGGCCCGCCGCAGAGTCGCTCTCCGTCAAGGCAAGGCTGAGCCTTGTGCCATATCAGCAGTGTGCAGCCGAAAAGCAGCAAGTGGAAGTGTGCAAGTGGAGTGTGCACACTCTTGTTTTTCGTCAATTGTATAGTCGCCTGACCTAGTTTCGCCCCAGCCCCGGCTACTTGGCGGCGGCTGCCTGGGCTGCATTCTGGGTCAACATGCGGGTCAACATGCAGGCACGAGCATAGCCACAGAAGCAGCTCATGCATGTGCCCCACCATGCTACCCTAATGCACAGCAACCTCCCCCTCGAGTGAACCTAATTGAAATAGATGAGCTGCCGTCAGCCAATCCTCAGACACACACACACATTCCAATATACATATTTATGTGTGATGTATGACAGTCACTTTGGTACAGTTATGCTCGCCAGTTGTTGTCCCTGGCTGTCACTTGACGGAATTCTCAGAAATATTTCCCCTCCCTCTCTCTCGCTTGCCTCCCGCAAGGTCGCTTCTGTGACAGTTTCATGTTTTATTATAAGCCAATTACTTTTGGGCACCCGGTCCGAGTCGCAGTTGAGTAGTCCTTTGAAGCGCTATCAAAACCGCAACGCAACGACGCTGCCCCACTGTGCCCACACAGGACAAGCCCGACCCATTCAAGCTCCATTTGGCAATTACCGCAGCAATAAAAGTCAACGGCAGTGGCAGTGGCAGAGGCTGTGGCAAATGCAGCTCGGCGTACACATTTTATTATCAGGCCGCACAATTTACGTGTGTCAAATAATAATTCCGGGCGTCTTATCTTTTCGGGCGCAGTGTGTGTGGGGGGGGGGGGGGAGGAACCCTTTTTAACATAGTTGAAAGTGTTGACAAAATTTACATTTCACAATTTACGCAAATTTTTATGTCATAATTGGATTTGCTGCCATTGTTGCTGCTCGCTCGTTGCTCGAGATGTGACAATGGTGTTGATAATAAGCCCCGAGGTCCTTGGCTCGGGCGGATGAGGGGGGGCTGTTCGTGGCTTGCGACTGGTCCATTAACCTGCGTTGGCTGACAAAAGGGGTGTGTCGTGGGGGCTGGGATTGCCTCGTTCGCCACGTTTGCCTGCTTGTAATTCGAGCCTTTTCACTGATAAGCCATTTAATGTGTGTCTGTATGTGAGTGTTCGTGTGAATGTGTGTGCTTGAGAGACCGAAACCCAAGTCAACGACAAACGAAGAAGGAGGGCATTGGGCGAACGGTGCCCTGTGCTGTGTAGTGTCGCCATGTTGTGGTAAATTGAGTCCTGCCGGATATTGTTGTCGGTTACGAACAGACACACGCACATGAAGACTGCCTGGCATTGCTCTAGCCAGGGCATGACACTTTCCTAACGTATTTTTTAATAATTTATTTCATTCCACTGCCGTCAGCTTATAACTCGGATTAGTTGACAAGCATCTACGGCAGATAGTTGCAGGTAAACCACTTATAACTATTTCGATAGATCTTATCAAGGAAATCAACACAATTAAGAGTCGAAATCCAGCAACAGCCACAGTTCCATCAGACACATTGTGACAGTTTGGAAATTCACTAAATTAAATTGAAGTCGGGAACTCCACAAGGCTCTCAAAGTTATGGCCGACAATGCGTTGTCAGTTTTCTTTGAAATTGCCATAACAAATTTGTTTGCCTTGTACCAAGCGCTCTTTATGCACATGGCGAAATTTATAGCAGGGCACAGCTTTCTTTTATGGCACAGACGAATGAAAGAGGGAGAAAGAGAGAGAAAAATGGAGAGATAGAGAGACAGAGAGCGTGAAAGAATGACTTCTTAAATGCTGCGACGCGTCGCGATGTCTCAATCGAACCGCTTCGCTGTCAAGTGTTGCCTACTTCCAGGCGGGGGCAACAATTCGACTGATATGACTGAATGCGTTATTGCTGCTCTGTCTCTGTTTGTGTCTGTTTGCGTGGCATGTCCTCTCCAAACAATTTCGGTTTGTGCCTCGCACATCGGTTGCAATTTGTTACATTTCTTCGAAATGAAGGCGTAAATGGAAATCGTGGACGGGCAGCAGTTTTCAACGGGAACAAGTTGAGGCACTCACGAAATATTCACATAAATTTCGTATATATGAATAACTTGCCACACACTCACACATGTGTATCGTGTGTGTGTTTGTTTGGGAGTGTATGTGTGGCAACCCTCAAGCTGATTTCCAACAATTTTTGTCATGTCAACTCAGTCAGTTTTGTGCTTTTGTCTGTCCACTCCGTTCATTTTGTCTGCATATGAGCGCATACACAAGCAAATGCACACACACACCATTACGGGCGTATTCATATGTGGAATATGTGCTTGCAAAACGACGCCATTTTCATTGTCTTGTTTTCACCAACACACGCACAGATGTGACTGTTAAAATCAACAACATGAATGAACACTCAACTCAGCTTCCATGTCGTTTTCGCGACATGCTCAATCATGTCGGTCTCCCCCTTCCCCCTCCTTTTCCACAGCTCTTCAAACTGCTCTGCCTGCCTTCGCGACGAGGTTGAGCTCTGTCCTCGTCGTCGTTCAGAAATGACAATTTCGCGTGCGATTGTCACATCAGTTATGTATGCATATGATATCTACATACACATGTAGTGTGTGCTTGTGTGTGAGTGTGTGTGTGTGTGCTTGTGTGTATACATTCTGTCAGTTTGTCACTGTCGCCAACGTCGCGTGTTTATTTATACGCAATCAAATTAAGTTTGAAGCGAATTTTCAGACGAGGGCGACAAATTGAGGTAATCATGTTTTATACACATGTGCGAGCTGAGCTGAAAATCAAATAATCACATACACGCCCACACACCCAGACCTGACACACTCACACACACACACACACAAGTACCCCCATACAAACTATTTAAGTAACAAAACTCAACCGCAACGAGTAACCCGACGCTTTTCGCCTAGCGGCAATTATGTTACCTGTTCGCATCGCCTCAAAGCGCCCAAAATTCTGTTGACAGTGGTTGCCGGCTCCGGCTCCGTCTCCATCCCATCCCTCACCCAATCCATGCCCTCCTTCTCTCGCCTCCCCTCACCCCTTTGCCATGGTCGAGCTGCTTGTCTGTTATCATTTGATGTGACCCAATTTGGCTGGCAATGTTGTTGCCTGCTGGCGATGCGATAACGTTTAAAGCGCTCCAGACGCAGCGAAACCACATGCAAATTATCCGAGCCGCAACTGTCAGAATGTAACCTAATCAATTGCATTTCCCAAATACGCAGATACACACACATACACGGGCAAACACAGTATCTAGATAGGTTTATGTGAGGAGCAGCGGGAACAGCAGGCGTTGCCAGTGGCTTCGGTTGCTTGGGTAATGCAAATTATATGCCTAGACAGGACCAGACCAAACCAGGCAGAAAGGCAGGCAGGCAGAAATACACAGCCGGGAGGCAGCAGCAGCAGCAGCAGAAGCACTAAGCAGCTTTAATGGTGCGCATAAAATTGCCAGCTGGCCTGAGGATAATAAGGACTACGATTTGTGTTGCCTACTTTTGCGCGGGCGTTGAAATAAAAACGTCGCCGTGAGTGCAATTCGAACGTTGCTAAAAAATTAAGCCTTATTAGGCGACGTTGCCAACGGCATGAGGGGATAGCAATGAAGAGAGAGAGGGGGGGCTTAGGCCCGCTTTATAGGCGAACTGGGAACAAAATCCAAGCGTAACATACTTTGTTGTCGCCAGTCACAGACTCAATAACAGTGAGCTACAAACAAACACACACGCGAGTTGTGCTATTTATAGTCGGCTGTTTGCCCGATTTTGTGTGTGAACGGCAATATATCGTGCTGGCGCGTATTTTGGGAAGATTCAGCTACCAAAGCAGCGGCAGTTAATGCGCTTCCAGTGACCCACTTCGTCTGCGGCAAATCAAAACAAACACACTTCCAGGTCGATTCTCTTCACTGTTCCTCTGTGTCTCTTTATGCCTTCTCTTGCGAATGCGCGCGCATGCATTGGGGCTCTTTCTCTATTGTTCTCTCTCTCTCTCTTTCCCTTTCTCTCTTTTCCTTTGTGTGGCACTGTTATTGCCACCCGGCCGCTCTTTTTGGCCCAGTTTTTCGCAACTTAACAGCGCTGCTGACGCTTTTCATGTGACACGGACACGGACACGGACAGGGGCAGGGCCAACCCCCAGTGAAATACATGAACTTGCCTACAATCAGACACACACACACACACACACACGTATTCTTATGCTGCTTGTTGTACATAGCTGGCTGTGTGTGTGTGTGTGCCTTGTTGGCATGGCTATATACAGTTGACCCAATTTCGAGTTTGTCCTTCCCACAGCTGTTCTGGTTTCTGTTTCGGTCTCTGTTTCGTTCTCTGTTTCTGTTTGCCTTCGCCTCAACGTTTGCCTCGGATTTTCGACTGTGCCGCCGCCACCGGGGTGTGTTGGGTGTGGGGTTGTTTATGTTTGCGGGGCCCAAGAGCCAAAATGGAAAGCGAAAACCGACAGCCGAAAACAGAACGAGCGAAACCAAAACCAAAAACTTGTTATTTATACAGCGCACGTAGATGTTGTATAGATAGATTTCGAGGGTATATGGTGGGCGTAAGGAGCGAGAGTACATACAACAGGACGGGGGTGGGGCAAGTGATTGGGACTGTCAAGCGACTGTTCATCGAATGGGAAACGACAAACGCTGATAAGGCTAAATTGCAAGGCATATTGATTTCCTGTAACGCAATCCGTCGCCCGACAAAAGGCATTTAATTAAATTCGCAGCCAGTGGCGAGAGAGAGAGGTGAAGGAGCCACTGCTAGCCAGAGTCCTGTAGGAGAGTGTTGATGAGCTGCAGGTGAGCTGCGTGCATGCAGAGCCACAGTCAGTCAGGGCGGTGTGTGTGTGTGTGTAAGACGCTGCCATAACTCGTTGTTGGCTGCAAGTAAGTTGTCGATTTGGCCAGATTATGCCAGTCCACGCTATGCATACAGAACACGTGAGCTGCTCCCGGCAAATACAATATTTCTCCAGTGGAACACATGCGTGTGCTGGCAGTGCACATTGAAAAAGCAACCGAATCTGGCGTTGAAGGCAGGCAGGCAACCGTAACGATGCCACTCAGCCAACAGATCCGTAAAGCACACACAGGCAGCCAAGCGCGGAGTCAACCAGGGGGGCACGGGAAGGCAGTTGCTGCTGCCAAAGGCAAACCGGGAATGCCACGTCAATTTGCCCGCTCTCACTCAGGCTCTCGCCTTCTCTCCCTCGCTCCCACAGTGACTATCTCTCTCTCTATCGCCATCTCCACCACCGACTCCCACTCTCCATCTCTTTCTGCCGCTTGGCAAGTTTCGACTGCGTTAAACAAGATTTGTGTTATTCCTGCCATTTCCTTACGCTCACGTTACCTATTTATGTGCCGGGCTCTGCCCAGGCTCCGTCAAATCAGGATACAGTGCGGTAGGAACTGAGCGGCCATTCATTGTGTGTGTGTGTGTGTGTTTGTGTGTTTGTGTGGCCTGCTTTTCGAGGGATGCTTTCAAGCTAAAGCGAACGGGATGCGGGGGAAGGCAGTTAATGCTAACTGGAGTTTCAGTTGCTTTCTTTCATTAGTAGTAGAGCGATTGCCCCGCCCCCTTGCAACTCATTAGACATGGCAACATAATTAACGTACACAGACAGGCTCCCTTCCCCTCACCTTCTCCTCTCCGACCCCCTTACCCACCTGCTAGTGCTCGGCTGTCAGTTAGTGTGGCACTTGCTGGATTTATGCAGCCCGGCAGGCGGCAAGAAAACGTTTACTTCGGGAATATTGGCATGGCGAGAAATTGATAAGTGAAAACAGTTTTGCAAGTTGTTGTTGTTTGCGCGTTAATTAAAAATAAATGAAGCCTACCACGCGGCGCCGTCTGCTACGTATTGCGTATACGCTGCGTTGGCGCTTGATGGATTTAATCAAATTTCACAGTCGAGCTCAGGTTTTCTTGCTCGTTCAGCCACACACACACAAACACACACCAACGCACACACACACTAATGTTGCATACTTATTTAAGACCGACCTGCATATTAATATGCCCCGCACTCCGACCACCGCACACATCTGCCGCAAATGGCAACAATTGTTCAACACACACTCACACACATAGAAGGCACTTGCGAGGACACGCCCACACACACATTTATTTATACATGTATGTATTTATGGGCAGGATATGCGCCATATCCTGTGCTCTGTTCGCTGGCCGCAAACGAATTATGGCGCCCACTAATTGCGCCGAGTTAAAACGAAAAATGTGTAGACCCCCGGGCAGGCCCCAGGCAGTTAATGTTACGCACACACTCGCACACCCATCTCATAATGTGTGTGCGACTACCACGTGCGTTAACAATTTACGCCGAGTTATTTATGTTTATGATTACGTTGCGGATGGCAGCATTCGCTCTCGCTTTCAGCCACCCAACTAGCATCGGAGTAAGCAGCAACAACATCAGTGTTAGCAGCAACATAAGAAACTTTAATCGGCACTCCTAGGGCACACAATGCAAAGGAGAGCGAGCCACACATCATTAAGTTCATTAAGTAAAACCTTTGAATCCAAAAAGCAACTAGAACTTGACCTGCTTTTAAAGACTGACTGACCTTAAATCAAATTCAGTTTGAAAGAAAAGGAAACTCTGAATCAGTTAATTGATAGTTGCATTGCTTAAACAGTTTATAATGAATACATGATTTGATTCCGTATATTGAATACATGTTTTGATTTCTTATGTTTTGCATACAAACTGCCCCCTCTCTCTCTGTCTCCGCCTCTCCTTAGCACATACATTGTCTATTGACAATTTGGGTTTGTTTCATTTTTCAATTTGTGCAAGTTTTCAACCAAGGACGCAATGTACAAGGACGCAATCAACTTTATATGCGACACAATAAAACAAATAACAAAAAAAGAATGAATAAAAAAACAAACAAGTTGCCAAACTGGGTCAACAGTGCTGTCAGCGTCGCCGTCGTCGTCGACGCCGTCTAACCTTCAACATAAAGCGCAGCATAATTGCAGGCGCACAGCCGCATGGCTAAGAACGCAGTGCTCTGTCTCTCTCTTTCTCTCACTCTCGCTCTGTCTCTCTCTCTCTGGGAACTGCAATCGAGAAGCGTGTCAAGGCGAACCGTGCGGTCCGGGGATGAGGCTCAAGGTGACCCAGTAAATAGGCGCGCGGGCCATCAACAATTGGGGCTGGCGCTCGACAAAGACGTAAGGCAGTGCACATGGGCCACACGGCGAATGGGGCACATGGGGCATGGGGCACATGGGAGCTGAGCCCTGTTATCAGTGCAGAGCGCAGCAGTGCAGCCGGAAACGGAGCTCATTCGGCAACCTCGTGCGCGAGCGGCATCGTTGCATGTTCGTGTGCGTGGCGGCCAAGCTGGCGAGTCCTTGCAGCCAGGCAGGCAGGCAGGCAGCCAGTTGCATTGTCCGCACCAACACAGTCGCATTTCACACCGGCCCGGCACCGGTTCACTGGCTCACCCAGCTCCGTCTGTCTTTTCATCCATTCTCGCCATGCACGCCACCGCGCTTAACTACTACGTGGAGCGTAGCGACTACGAGTCCTATGGCAACGTGGGCGGCGCAGGCGGGGCCAGTGAAAGTGAAGCCAGCCCGGGCTGCCTATCGTCCGCATCATCGCGCGCCGGCACGCCGCCTACCGGTGCCGCTTGTCATCGCAAAGTACGCTAAGACTTGAACACTTCCCCTCCCCCCTTTGCGCTCTTACCACATATTCTGTTTAATACTTTAAAACTCTGTGGCTAATCGAAAATTCTTCTCTTCTCTCTTTTTCTTACAGTCGAAAAAATTCCGCTGCACCTGGAAGGGATGCGTCTGGATGGAGATGGACCAGCCGAAGATCGAACGCCACGTGAGAGATATACATTTGCGGTAAGTGCCACATGCCACAAAGAAACACAGAACAAGTGAACAGGGCTATGTAGAGTCCCTTAAGATTTCCAACGGGCCAAGCAAGAGCAGCAAGTGGCAGAGCCTTGACTTAGAAGGCAACAACAATTGCCCCAGAGCGCGTCACTTTTGTTGCAAACAAAGCCTGGCCAGATCGTGGCCAAGGCCATCTTGTTGGAGGAGAATAGAAACAGTTTCAACATATTCTAATTCAATCAACGCGGCTCGTGTTTCTGCATGGATTGATGCAACATTCGCCCACTGTGCAGAGCCAAGCTTTCGAAAGTAGAACACTCGTGTATACGTATGTACATAGTATGATGTGTACGTGGCCACCATAACCAGGTCACACACACACACACACAGTTCGGGCGCACCTGCACAAGAAATGTGGCGCAGCTGGCAAGCCGTGCAGGAGGCGTGGCATTTGTCGCGGCTTGCGGGTGCGCTGCAGATTTTTGAGGCCAAGGTCCCCACAGTGTGGGCCGCTTAAGCGTTGACATTTGCGAATGCTGAATATTGTTTCCTATGTACATACATACACACAGACATACATACATACATTCGTAGACTCTCAGCTAGTTGTGTACAAGGTTCCCCAGTAATGAAAGGCAGTTTTGAGGTTTTGGATTTTTATGTTTTTTTGTTTTTTTCGCTTTGAAATTGTTGTTCTCTTTTTCTCTGAATAAGTAGATGCTTTTGGGTATGTACTAGTATGTATATAGGATTACAGTTTATATGTACTTGTATTCAGTTGCATGTATTGTATATATGTTGGTGGTGTGGTTGATTTCGGCTTAATTGTTGTTGGCAAACGAACAGCTCTAGAGCTAAACTACAGAGTGCAATGCACATACTCGAGTGTGTGTGTCTGTATATCTGTGTGTGTGTGTGTTTGTGTATTACATATTATGAGTGTGGCTACAATAATGCCTGTATATATAGTATATATAAAATTACACACATATCTGTATATATATATATATAATGCTAGTGTATATACGAATCATGTCAACTGTGCACTTGGCAGCCTGTTAGCGACGTAGGATCTATGGTAATTGATACAAACTAGATGGGCGGGCAAACAAATGAAGGGAAAAAAAACAAAAATTTCAATTGAAATATATAATCTCTCGGCTCGATTGATTTATAAATAGTTGGAACTTATTAGCTAAATCCTATGAGCAATTTGTTATAATTTGAAAACCTAAGCATAACATTGAAATCCACTTTTACAAACTAGACTCTGCACTTTTCTCTGAGGTACACGAAATAATTGAAATACAATGTAATAATGATCTTTCTCTTAACATAATATAACATACATAGATACAGGGATAGAGTATAATTGAGTTGGTTTTTGTTTTTCTTGTTTGTTTGTTTGTTTGTTCAAAGCTTTCGAAAACTGCAATTGGCATTAACTAAGAAACTTCCTGAAGCTGCAGTTGCTCTACATTGGTTAAATTGTATGATTACTCGTATTACATAATAACATATATACGTTAAAAACACTAAATGCTATTTGGGGTGAGGGAGGGGGGGCTAAAATTAGCTTATCGATTCTATGCTGCTGTTCTAAACAACTACATATATATTAGTCTGCCTTGATTGTTGATCTATAAGATTTGCAATGTATTCCTCCATTCCTTCGATCTCGCCTTCTATCGTTTATCTTCTGATTCACAAAATACATACAACTTAGAACTAGGCGTGGATTGGACAATTTTGAGTACGTTAACTCGCTAGACATGTCCACGAAGCATACTACAAAAGCGCAATATGACGCACAATCCTTTCGAAAATAAATAAATTATAAATAGTAAAATGAATGTGGGAACTTTCGGACATGAATAGCTAAAACAAAAATGAAACCAAACAAAAAACTTTCAATCCAGTCTATATCCGAATAGGTTGCGCCAGCAAGTAGTTGTAGAATCTGCTCTCTTGATTGTTCCTAATGGGGGTGCATTAGACCATGGCTGATGTCCATGCCAGCATCACCCATTCCGTTCACAGACAGGGTGCCATTCAGCATACTAGTAGCTAGAGTGGGATCAGAAGCAGGAGAAGAGCAAATTAGAGGGCTATATGTTGTTAGAAGTACCATGAAGTGTACCTACAGTTGCGATTGCCCTGTGTGTCCATCTGCGTCCAGTACTGCTCCGACGGGCTCTGCGTGTTAGTCCCCGGCGGAGCCTGCACCGGCGCTCCCGTGTACCGAAAATACGGATTCTTAAGATCGAGAGTGTTGCTGGATGATATTAAAGTTCCTTCAATGTGCAGATCAATGGTCACATCGTACGACTGCCTCCGATTGGCTTCCAGAAGCACGCGACCAGTCAAGGTCTGGCCCTGCTTAATGAAAATTGGCATGGGAAGCAGGCATCGAACCTGATACCAGTGCGTCAGTGGTGCTGTTGGCGACGTGGACAGCCAGACGTGCTGGCTGCTTCCGCTGAATTCCACATCAAACCAAAAGGCCAGACCGTGGCAGATGCCTGTCTGCAATATGTGAAATTCGAGCGGAATATCTAAACAAAGAGATTCCTGTTAGTGAAAACGATACTCATGATCGGGTTAATAACCTCTATTACCGATAACATGCAAGTCGTCCTCTTTGTCGTTGAGGAAGTCACAGACATGTCGCACTGACTTGGCCATGCAGATGCGTATGTCAAAGGTGTCCACAATTGGCTGGCGGAAGTACTCCTTCATGCCCTCCTTGTGCAGGGTGGTTAGATCAACACCATGAAAAGCCGACTGGTACCAGAAGTTGGCCTTGTTGTACTGCTCCGAGTAGAGCGACTCGTCCGAAAACGGAGCAATGTGCAGATCCCCATGGGTGGGATACATTTTTCCGTGAGGCTTCAGCCATTTGCGCGCATGCAGATACGTTTCCAGCATACGCTCGTTGTACAGCATGTAGCCCATGGGTTCAGATATGATGACATCCACCTTCTCCGGCAGCTCGATTTCCTCAATCTTGCCGGGTATTACTGAGATCTTGTGCTGCACATTGTTCGACTCAACCAACTGCTGTGCATATTGCGCCATATTGGAGGCCTCAATCGCATAGACCTTGGCGGCTCCAGCCTGCACGGCAAAGAACGACAATATGCCCGAGCCAGCGCCGACATCCAGAACAATTTTATCCTAAAATCAAGCAGGGAATCATAGGTTAAAGCAACCGCTGCAACGCAGAGATCCTCATATATTGCAAAGCAATTACCTGGAAGTCCATCGAGTTGCCCAGAATGGCACGCTGGTAGGTGCTCGTTCTGACGTAATCCTGCATCATGTTCTGCTGCTGACTGAGGTAGCCATAGAACTGAAAGTACTGCGACGCAGAGGACTCCTCTGTGCGTTGCGAGAACACCGACTTCGGCCGCAGATGCTTCACATTCTCAACCACTTTGCGGAAGAGCAGCTGATCCTGATCACTGGAGAAGCGCAACACCAGGTTGTCCGACTCCAGAGAGATCGCATAGCAGCGCTTTCCCAGCTGGGCAGCGTCGGTCTCCGATGAGATCATATACTCCTTCAGCACATGCCCCAGATCGTTGTCTGAAAATTGACAATAGGCACGCGGGAAGTGAGTGTCAGTACGACTTGCAAATAGAGGGAGATAAGGGGGTGGGGGGGTCAAGAGTTTGGGGCTCACCGAGCATGATGCGTAGCAGGACGCCTTGGGAGTCGTAGCTGCAGCTTAGCGTACAGCTGCCTTTGTATATGTTGCTGAACTGGAGTTTCTGCTCATCGGCTATGGCGCTTATTTCGACGCCCGTGAATTGGCAGTTGCTGAGCGGGCAGAGCGCCGCAGCGACGCTGTTAGCGCATTTATTGTTCTGCTCGAGTGCGACTGCGACGCGGCTGCCGCTGCTGCTGCTGGTGCTGGTGGTAGACATTTTGTGGCTTGTGGGCTGTTGAGTGAGCGTAGGAATGGGAATGGGGTAAAAATCACAATGCTTTTCGTTATAATTGACAATGTAGGCCGTGAGATGCACGCGGAGACAGGCACACGCTCGAACATACACAAGCAAACGTGCACACACACACACACAAAGGGAGACAAACGGCACACAGACGCACGCGAGACTTGCGACGCGCAAATTTTTTTCAGCCGTCGGCGACAAAGTAAAAACTTTTCCACTCTGTTGTAGATCAGGCTGCACAGGCTGACTAATTTGTGTGCTCGTCGCTGTTTAAGTTGACGGGATATTTATGTAAATTTTTTGCGCGTTTTCTCCCGCTGATATTGCAAAAATCGATTGATTTTTGTTGATTTCGTATTGATTTGACACAGAACGTGCGTATTTTTTGCAAACGTTGCTACAACCCTGCAGCTGTGTGATTCACGTAAGCAAGTGAATGGCAATGGCGTTGCCATCTGCGCTTATTTTATTCAAAGTGGCAACGCTGGTCCGCACACTGTGCTAGCGATGAGCCGTTATGTAGTCACGACCTGCGCGGTAGTGAATATATTTAAAATGCCAAAATTATTTACAAATAAAATTTTAAAAATATTTGTATTAAAATAATATTTTGCATAATTATTGCAAGACAATTAAATTGTCACTTATATTATTAGTTTAATTTAATTCCCTACCGCATTAGGTGAACCAAATGCCAAATTTCATTTTTTGCAATGCTCATCCCTAATCGCCCAAGTTTCTGGCCTTCCTCAAATGAAAATAAATTGCTCTGGCGCTGGCGCTGGGCGTTTTGAATAGATAAAAAGAGAATAATGGGTGCTTGTATGGAAATAAAAGTGAATTAATCAATTGAAATGCATTTAATATTGCAGCAAAAAAGCCAGACGCTCTGGCGACTACGATTCCTGCAGTGAAAATGAGCACGAAGAGGAATTCTACTACGATTCTATTGACGACGACGATGACGAGTTGGTCAAAACGCCTAGTCCTGCATCGCCACCAACGCTCAGCCACCGGGACATGGCACGTCCGCCGCACGAAGATCCAGAATACCAAAGACAGATCGTTGGCAACTTCCAGTAAGTATACGGCAAGCACACAATCCTGAGCCACAATCCTAATGCGCCATTTCGTGTTCCCCCTTTAGACAAGGACGCGCTATGAACAACTATCACCACCAAACACATCAGCAGCCACAGCTACATCACAGCAGCAGCAACAACAACCACAGCAATGGTCATGGCAGCGGTCACATCACAAGCACCCAGCAGCAGCAGCTGCAGAACAACAACACCAGCTGCATACCGACTTCGCCGCCTTCGTCGCATCACAATTACACTTGGGCATCTAACGCTGCGATCTCAGTGAGCGCATCTTCGACGTCCCACCAAGCGCATCACAGCGGCAGCAACTCGGCGACACTCAACAAACACGCACGGCCCTCATCGTCGCGTCCGTCCCACTCGACAGCGCCATATCCATCGCCGACATACGTCCATCATCACAACTTTAGCAGCAACAACAGCAGCAGCATTGGCAGCAGCGCCACTAGCAGCAGCAATAGCAGCAGCAACTGCAGTAGCAGCAACAGCAGTCCGGTCATACACAGCAACAGCAGTGCCAACAACATGTTGCAGCAATTGTCGCAGCAAAACGTAACGGTGACCGCGCACCACAGCGCTGGCAGTGCTGGCGGACACCAGCAGCAGCAGCAGCAACAGCAGCACCAGGCCCAGCAACAACACCACCTGTCTAGCGTGACCATCACGCCCAATTACCATCCGCCGCAACCGCAGCAGCAGCAGCAGACCCACCACCACCAGCAGCAGCAGCACTTGCGCGGCCAGCAACAGCCAACTGCCAGCAACAACCTTGTTGCCAATTCCGGCCAGCACATGTCACTGCAGCATATGGCCGTGCAACAGACTGTGAGCGCGGCCAAGCACACGCCCAACTCACCGAACCGTCGCACGCGCGGCGAGAACAAGAAGTGCCGCAAGGTGTACGGCATGGACAGGCGCGATCAATGGTGCACTCAGTGCAAATGGAAGAAGGCTTGCACTCGCTTCGGCGACTGAAAGCGACAGAAATCGTCGACGGAGGCGGCAGGCCAAGCGTCGACGACACTGCGACAAGGCGACTTGTTGAAGGCAGGAGCAATAGCGGCAATGGCAACAGCATCAGCAACAACGGCAACGGCCGCAGCAACTGCGGCGAAAATGACAACAACTGTGGTTCGACTGGCGGCCGAGGTGGCAGCTGGCAAACAGCTGCCCGCTTCGCTGACCATCAAAACAAATAGACGTTATGGCGTCCACCACATACAACCACAGAGGAGCAACAGCAGCAGCGTTAACGGCAACAGCAGCAGCAATACCAACAGTAGCAACAGCAATAGCAATATCAACAATAGGTTTACGCGCATCAAAAGTGTTGCTACTTCGGTGATTGTATCGCCCGCTACAGTTATGACCCGGCCCACCACATTGCGCAACCCTTCTCCCACCGTCAGCAATAGCAACAGCAACACAGAAGCAGAAGCACGAGCAGCAGGAGGTGAGGAGAACAACGCTGCTGTCTATGAACAACTTGAGCAAGTTGCTGCTGCCAATGGGCTGCTGGCCTGGAGTCGAGCTGCCGCTGCAGGTCAGCAGCAGCAGCGGATGCAGCAGTAGACATCTGGGGTCAACCCCACGCTGCCTACGCTGTGCCCCTCGACCCCTTAATCGGTTGCTGTCTCATCGCGAGGCCGTTGTTGCTGTCACCAATGTCAATGCCAATGAAGCGTCTGTCGCAGTGCAAACAAAAGATTAATGAAAATTAATAATAAATGAAAATGGTCTCTTCTTATTTACTCTGTGCATTGAAATGTGCAAACCTTAAACGTAACGGTATCTCTTTGTTGTTGTGCTGGTGTTGCCAACTGCCGTGCAAATGTGGCAACATTTGCAATATACAATAAATAACAATTATTATTATGCATAAATACATACACTACATATTTATTTTAAAACCTGACTTTGTTAATTCTTATGTTAAAAGCAACAACAAAAACAAAAACAAGCAAATTACCCGTGGCAAACATTATTCATCTGCAATTCGTTTGGCCAGCAACTTTTATATACATACATGCAAACAAAAGAAAAAACATATAAACACGAAAATATGTATACAAAAAACGCAAAACAATTAAGGATAAAATGCAAAAAAAAACAACAACAACAACAACAAACAAATCTTAAGCAAATATACATCTGATTTTTTTTAGTTGTAAGACTAGTAAATTTTTTCGTAGTATTAAGTGTATTTTTGTTCTTCTTGCTCTAAAAACAAAACAAAACAAAAGAAAAGAAAAGAAAAACGAACTCAGTAAAACAAAATGGAAAATGGTAAAGAAAGATAAACACTGCACTGTAAAATCAAATCAAAATATTCAAATAACCAATACAAAATATGCATATACATATAAATATTCAAGGCGTTACATCAACATAATATAGTGAACATGAACTTACATCAACAGACACACACACACACACACACACAGACAGGCAGACACACGCATATACGTATAAATAGTGAAATTAAATGTGTAAATTCAGATTTAGAACTGTTTAACCGATTATATATACTACATATGTGTGTGCTGAATCGCTAAGAACTAAGTATTAAGCAACTTAAAGCAACTGCAACACATAAGAGTACTCATACAAGCAAACTTAAGAATAGTGGACGGAGAATGGAAAGGTGTAGCAAATGGAAACGCTTTGTAAATTCTATCAATCAAATACAGAACAGACGTAAGGCAAATCACTGATTAAATATTATAGATAACTTAAGAAACACTGAAGAAGAAACACACTCACACGCAGACATACTACGATACGAATAGACCATACTTACCATCTATAGAACAATTATCCCCGAACCCAGCCCCAAACAACCACAAGAGCTACCCACGCTAATGTAACATAAACCATAAACTTTAATCTAAATGTAGTGAAATTTTAAATGCAAAACGAAATGCAATAGGCATAAATGCAAACAGACAGATAAAGGTAAAGATCGTTGGCGTTAACGATACAGTTCAAGAATCAATAACAGGTATAAAGTAAACATATTAATGGACCGTTAGTCAGGCAGATACGCAGAATAATTTTTATCAAAATCAACATTTTTGGAGCCAAGAAGAATAAATTATATTTTTATTAAATTTGTTTAAATTGTATTTCGTTATTAAGCTGATTATTTGCAACGATTCTATTAATTAATTTGTAATGAACCTATTTAGACCTTAAACCTGTTCGCGTTGTGCGACTATTGTGAATTGTTCAAATTACGGTATCAACAATTACGTCACAAAACACCCAAAGAGGTTTGTGAAATGCAAAAAAAACAAGCGAAAGAGTTCGCCGGAGTGAACACGAAGGAAATAAGAAGGAAAGAAAGTGGAAATCGAGAAAAGAAAATACACAAGGAATTCTTAACCAAATTGGAAGTACAAACTACAATCTAGACTATGTATAAACTATAAAGAACTAAACAAATACATGATATATGCACATACATATATTTTTCGAATTAAGCGCCCAGCGGCTCAGTCGATGAGAAACGGAGGAATGCAATGGGAGACACATTATAACTTGAGCTTAAGAGAAGCAGCAGCTTTAAAATGAAAAACAAAAAAACAAAAAAAAAAAGAAAATGAAAATTTAAAACCTTTTCGATGTTGGGAATCAAAATGTATGAGGACACACTTATACAGCAAATATAAAGCAACTGAAACTGAACCCGAAAATGATGATGAAAAGTGAATGAAGAGAATATGAATAACACGTAGGCGCATAAATTTCTTTGAAATTGTTTGCCGTGATTTGAATGTAATTCATAATGGTGGCCATTGTTTATTTTGGAATGCGACAAAGTTTAAATTTCTTTAAGCAAGAAACATTTTTACAATTGTATTTCGTTTTTATTAAGCCTAAGTTTAAAACAACAACAACAACAACAACGTTTGTAATACATAATTATACATAAACATTTACATATTTACACAAATACATGAGTAGGAAACAAAAAACAAGGAGATGGAGCAAAAATTCAACACTGTTTAGATATTTTTAAATTTGACTTAAAATGAATTCAGTTATCGTCTTAGCGATAACAATCAAACATTATTACTGTTTCTCTTGCTAATTCTCTTGCACTGACACACCACAAACACTCACACACAGACACACTCACACAAATGCAGACAAACCCTAACACAACTTTGATCTTTTGGTTGCGTTCTGGAAATTATTTAAATATAAGTGATATTTTTAAAATTTATCCATTACTGTATAATTACTTCTAATGCATACAAACATATATCATATTACTATTTTATGTTTCTGATTATATACATACATACATACATATTATTACGAAAAGAACGCAAGAAATGCAAACTGTATCAAGAGGATCCTCAAAATGTTGTCCAGAGCGCTGAATAAGCATCCAAACAAACGGCACAATTCTTGTTCAGCAACCAATGACAAGCAACAAACAACAACCAACTACAACATCAAACAAAATCAAATTGAATAATATTGTGCGAAGAGTAAGAGTATGTAGAATAATGTATACATACCTACATATATAATATCGAGGGCTCGACACACCGATTACCCACTTTTTGGTAGGCATAAGGGAGAAACAGAAGCATGCATGCAACTTGTCGTTCACTTGTGCAGGAAGTGCTGAAAGCTTATTTAAAATGACCACAAATCACAACAACAACAACAACAAAATGAAGAAAAAAAACAAGAAAGAACACCCGTTTTATTAAAAATATACAATTGTTATTTATAATTAAAAAACCAAACAACAATCGACTTTGTTTTTATTTTATCCGTTCAATTTTTTGATTTCAGTTTCAGCTTCATTTGAATTTAGATTTATTATTTGATTCGCCTTGAATTGCTTTATCGCTTTATCTTTGTCGTCCTCTAACGGTTTCCGCATAAACCAATCTACACTTTTGGACAAAATGGTCTCTTTGACAGCATTTCTCCAAGATAACATGGTTTCCCCCACGGTCTCAGTAGCTGACCATGAACAATGGAATCAATGTTTGTTAAATAAATATAATGAAACTGTTTCTTATACTTGCTATACTTTTGAGATCTTCTACAACTCAAAAAGATATAATATGTTACTCGTTTCTGGTTATTTTCCCCTTTTGATTTTCAGTTATTTTTCTGCTTGTTTCACTAGTATTCGCAATCTAATGCAAATCAAATGAGCCATAGTGAATATCGAATAAAACAGTAGTCGGTCATATTTGCCAATGTGTATGTGTATGTAATAAATATAAGCAAAGAATATCTAGATTGATACTTATGATACTTCTTCTGATAATTAATATACTTATTGTCGTTATTGATGTGTTAACGTTAACGTTAAAATTAACATTAAGAGCAGCCAGGTCGAGAAACTGATCGGCCAAGGCGAAAGTGTTGCGCCTCTACGTTGCAGTTGATCAGGAGGAGTTAAGCAGCTAAGTGTACGTGTTTTTACAGTTATAAATTTCAGCTGGCAGCTGTTGCCCGGATCTGTTCCGGGTCAGCAGGTGCTGGTACAGCGCGGTATGTTGCATCCACTAAACGATAACTTATTTTACTACATATACGAGTATGTATTTATATAACGAGTAACGAGGAAGAGGAGAGTGAACAAATACATAACCACATATTATATACAATACAGTACATATGTATGCATCTAAGTAGGCCCCCGCGAGGGGTGAACTGTCAGTTCTTGGGACAGCGACAGCGACTCGAATTGAATTGAATTGCATTGGTGTTATCTTTAAGTAAATGTACACACATATTAATAGTTATATACATTACATAGAGTTGTCTAGTTATTCGATTCTGCGACCTGGACATATGTATGCATGCATGTGTGTGCGGGTGGTTCAGTTTTTCTAATTGGAAAGCGAAATTAGTTTTAAAAATTGCATTCAAAATAAGGCTGATTTATTTGACTTGTTCGTTTTTTTACTCGTATATAAAGATATTATAGTGAGACCTGCACCCTCCCCCGCAACTCACACAAAAACTCAAATACTCAAGCACCCCCACACCCACTCCTTAGACACTAGACATTCTGTCATATCAACCAGGTCCAGACGAGGAACGCGCGAATTCGGCTAATTGATTTGAATATATATTGAAATCTGTTTAAGATTAAGTACAATTTTTACATAATGCTCGCACACGCATTCGATCGACTAGTTTAAAGTAACAAGCAAAAAGACTTGCGGATCACAATTGCTGTCATCATCCCAGAGAGATATATAGCACTATACATATACTATACATATGTATTCTGAGGGGCTTACAGGCAGATTAGGTGGAGAATAGGCTGCAGGTCGGGTGGGGAAGGGAGCCCAGAGCCAGAACTGCTCAATACTGCCAACACAACAAAACAACAATCGCCCAAGAGACTCTACAGTGATTATCTGCACCTGCATCGGCATCACATACCACATACCACATAGCACACACCATATTCCCATATGCCATATGACACATCAGCATCAGCTCATTCATAACTTAGTTAAACTCTTCGAATCAATACTTATACTACTGAAGAAGCAATAAGCTGTTTATACAATCACCTGTGCCCATGTGGGCACGTATGTACATATGTATGTACTCACACACACCACACATACTCTTATAAACTGACTGAAACTTCAAACCAAATTAATTGAGAGGAAGAAAAGAAAATCTAAGAAAACAAAGAAAACAAATATGAGAAGCCACATCATTTTACATGGGCTCTTAGAGACGTCGATCGACATTGACGTCGACGTTGACGATTTACACTTAAGTGACACGTAAAATAATTTCAATAATAGGTTTTAAATAAGTTTTTCTACCCAAGAGTTGTAACTTTTTTACGATTTAAAGATTTAAATTTAACGGTAATTGGCAAATGCATTTTTTGTAACCCAAATTACAATTGACAACTGAAAAACTATTTGAGGAAGCCGCGTGCGCGAGTTCAGTGCTAGGAATAACAATGACCTTTGCTTTATGGCTTGTGCGAGTTCATTTCAAAGAGGTACTTCTTAGGTATATGGCATTAAACTAGGTTGCATAGGTTGAGAAAAGAGATACGGAAAATTAACCACAAATTGTCTTCAAAATTGGCTAAAGATAGATCCTTACTTTCAAAAGACTTTTCGCTTGGGCCGTGATTTGGCGCCGAAAACGGCCAGCAAAACAATAACAACTGAGAAATTAAATCGTTTCATTTGCGAGTTGAGTACTGAGCGTGCGTCAAAATCATTTATATATGAATATATGTGTATGCATTATATATACTAAATATATATGAACAACTTTAATATATTATGAATAACATTTACAATGATCTAATGATTTGATTAAGTTTACAAACAACAAAAATGTGCTACTTAACGTTTTTAAACTTTAGACGTACTCGTATTAAATACTTCTAACTGCATTATAATTAATCTTAGACTTTGTTATCACTGGGCTTCTCGAGAGAGCATATTTATAGGCACTTTGTAAGCGCTTGACTACTCCTCCCCTTAATCTACGACTATCTGTATCTGTATCTATATCTATATCTAAAACATGCCCGAACTGTGTCCCCGCTGATTCGAGTGCACATTCACACTCACATTCATCGATTCGCCACATGAGACGTACATGTAACATAAGCATACTCGTATTACATACGCCTAGATCTACACTATGAATATTTTGAGTAGTTCATAACCGTAACTAACATAAGCATAATTGTTGTTGTGTCTTCATCCGAAATCCGTTAGGATCATAATATTATATCTTTAAGCAGAATCGTATCGTATGGTACGAAAGAGTGCAAATTTTGTTACGTTTATCACTCAACACCGAATGTTTTGTTCCCCTTCGCCTTTATTATTATACGTACGTTCGTTCGTATACACATACACACATATAGTACTAGCTGTACATTTTGTTAAAACACCACGAACTGTGAACTATATATTTATTGCATTCTGTTAACGATTCGGATCCTGAGTTGCGCTTTGGTAAACTTTGATAGGCTTACTGAAAAACTAGTTCAACTGGTTGTCATGCAGACATAAGATCGAAAGATCGAATTGAACGAACATTAAATGAACACCACATTGCAAGGTACAAAAGAAAACGGATAAAGGGCCCGTCCTGGGGTCTGACCCAGTGACCTATGGCCAGCGGAACAGGTGAAACTTCAGACACATACTTACAAAGGCACCACACACACACACGCACATGGACAGACCCTCACACACACAACAAAAGACACGCAGTGAAAAGTAAATTGTAAACCATACTTATAAAGTTGAATTTAACATACATAAGAACTAAGTTTTCATAACGAGTAAATAGCATACTTAAAGGAAAATAAACAAGAGATTAACCACAAACCTAAATGTCGTGTAAATTCATGTTAAACCTGCGTAAATAGTTAAAAGATACTTACAAATACATATAAACTAACGTGTGTACACACAAGCATATATAAATAACGTAATATACAGTAAATATACATACCTTAAATAATACTACATACGATATAAACCATATGCATATTCGCCAGAGATAAATGTGTAACCGGAATATTGCATGAATACAAATGCGAATACGAAACTCGAAAACAGATCAATGAGAAACTTTCAGACAGAACCAGAATAAGATCTTATAAAGGGATCTAAATATTGATATACTACAATTGAATGTGACATGCTTATATACAGTACATAAGAAGTCGATGCCGAACTACATGTGAATGGTAAATGGTATTTACATACGAATACATATACACTTATACAATTAGACGCACATATACGAGTGCAACCGATGGAAGGGCGTGCTCCTGAACGGGAGGATCGCAAAGAACACACACAATATACATATAAAAAATTTGCAGATTTTAAACCAAACAAAAGAGCAGTAATGGTGTAAACAATATAAGGAGAAAACATTTAACGTGAGATTCGTGTACCTACAAAGCAGAAACAAAATGAAAATAAAAGAACAGAAGAGAAACTTATATACATTCTATATTTTTTGCAAAGCAAACTTGTAAAAAGTAAAACTAACTAGAGCCAGAAAGTAAATCCAGACATTTTAAAGGAACAGACTATAGCCACACTTTTTTATCGAGAGTTCAAGTAAACGGCGAAACTGTTGAAGTTTTCAAGGCAAAACAACACAAACTACAAAACAAATTAATTCACATATAGGGGTAAATCTTTTATATGTACACATATACACACACATGTCTATTTTGCGTCTTTATATTCAGCAAACCACAATGAACATACATATGAACAAATATATTTACACGTAACTCCCACTAAATCCTTCATACATACAGGATACTTGCTTATTGCCGCAACAGATTTACCTGTCCACCTCATTCGAACCAACATATACAACTGATACTACAATGATTTCTGAGAAAATTAGCTTTTTTGCTTCATGGAACTCTGATTTTTGTTCACATGCAGAGATGATCATAATTGTGTATGTACTAGACGGACAGGTGGAGAGTTCAAAGAGAGTACATTATTCATACCCAAACATAAATGTGGTAGCTAAATGTATCTGTATTTACATAGATGTATGAATGTATCAATGTATCAATCCATAACCACACACTAAAGAAAATAATAACTCTCACTTCACGTGCATTCTTCACACTTCTCATAGAAAGTCGTGCGATTCACGGCAAAGGCATACTACGTATTTTAAGCAGAAGAAACAGACACACGAATAAATTATATTGTACTTCTTCAAACTCATTTAAATGTTAAATGTATATGTTAATTTTAAACGTAAACCAAAATATGTGAAGAATTTGAAGAAAAAAAAAAACCAATGCTTATTTAAAGCAGTACATAATAAGCAAACGAAATGGAAATTCTACAATATAATAAAAATAAAACGAAAAACAAAATGATACTCCGAATACCAAAAACAGTCTTTTTACTTACTCGGCTCTAATATTTACGTAGTTTTTAGTTAAATAGTTGTGAGTGGTTAATTTGAATTTTTCTTATTGGACTGAAGATCGCGCTGAATTTGATTTAAAATAAAAATATCGATAACACAATCGAAATACACGCACGACGCAAGCGTGTACTTTTGTAGCAACGAGCTTCTGATTTGAAGCTAATGTCGGCAGTGTGGCATCACCGAACACATGTCCAGTGTTTTCCATTGCAATAACAAGAAACACATCCGTAAACAAAAATACGACGCAGAAGTTTAAGTTTTACAGGAGTTATTCCTTAACTAGATTTTACTCTAAAGGAATTAACGGTTTTACGATGAGTGACAAAAGAGAAGATGACGAAAACGGGGCAGAGTTCACTAACTTGAAGTCGACATCCACATCGACAGCCACCGACTCAGACAGTAGCCAAGAAGGTTTGGAAGGTATAATCCAAGTTATTTCTGAATTTATTGTCAGACCTTATGAAATTTGTAATTTTTAGATGGCACAATGGATTTAATTCGACGATTTTTCTCAAAAACTCTTAAATTGGACTCACCAGACAAAGAAGAGACAGTCGTGGACAAGGTGGGCCCTATTCTAGGCTTAAATAAATGCACTTCAAATAAACATGAACTTCTGATATAGGTAATCTCTGAATTGACCTTCGAGGGTCTACTGGCGCACTGGCGTGAGCATGGCTTCAAGAACATAGTGACAATGGTAGGCGCTGGCATATCTACATGTGAGTTCACCATAAGCAATCCTAATTATGGGCATGGATCTTAAAAATAATTCTAACATTCTCAGCGGCCGGTATACCCGATTTTCGTTCTCCTGGCTCTGGATTGTACAACAATTTGAAGAAGTACAAGTTGCCGCACCCAACGGCCATATTTGACATCGACTACTTCCATAAGAATCCAGCACCATTCTTCGCATTGGCCAAGGAGCTCTATCCCGGGTGCTTTACTCCGACACCAGCCCATTTCTTCGTGAGACTGCTCCACGAGAAGGGTCTACTAGTGCGACATTACACGCAAAACATCGATACTCTCGACCGTTTGGCTGGTTTGCCTGACAACAAGATCATCGAGGCACATGGTAGCTTCTATACTAACCATTGCATCAAGTGCAACAAAGAGTATGACATGGCTTGGATGAAAGAGCAGATCTTCAGTGATCAGTTGCCCACTTGCGAGGATGTCGATTGTGGGGGCGTTGTAAAGCCGGACATAGTCTTTTTCGGCGAAAACTTACCGGCATCCTTCTACAGTAGCCCCGAGGAAGACTTCAAGGAGTGTGATCTGCTTATCATTATGGGCACTTCACTGGAGGTGCAGCCGTTCGCCTCGCTTATCCAACGACCAGGACCACGTTGCGTGCGCCTGCTGATCAACCGGGATGCTGTTGGGCGTTCAAGCTTTGCGCCCTGGATGGAATACAACGAAAGATCGTTGCTCTATGGAAAGGCAAAGAATGTACGCGACGTGGCGTATCTTGGCGACTGCGATTCTGGTGTTTGGGAGTTAGTTGAAGCACTCGGCTGGACCGAGGAGCTGCAGCAACTGATTGACAACAACAAAGAGCAAGCGAATTTAGAGAACAACATCAAGGAGGCTGCACAGCCAGCTCCCACCAAGGAGCCTGCACAGCCATCTCCCACCAAGGAGCCTGCACAGCCAGCTCCCACCAAGGAGGCTGCACAGCCATCTCCCACCAAGGAGCCTGCACAGCCAGCTCCCACCAAGGAGGCTGCACAGCCAGCTCTCACCAAGGAGGCTGCACACCCAGCTTCCACCAAGGATGCTGCACAGCCAGCTCCCACCAAGGAGGCTGCACCGCCAGCTCTCACCAAGGAGGCTGCACACCCAGCTTCCACCAAGGATGCTGCACAGCCAGCTTCCACCATGGAGGCTGCACAGGCAGCTGCCAACGAGTAAATTCTACTGGGAGTATTCTAGAATAACGACTGCTTTGCATTATGGAAATGATAGTGTTAATAGGAAAATTGTTTAGAGTGCAATATCAATATGTACATATGTATTGTATGTATATACATAACTACCATTGAGTGCGAGTGTTTGGCTAGGAGCGAGCATGCATGATAACAAGATATATGTATACAAAAATAAATAATATATTTTGTGGTTCAATGTTATTCATGTGCAAGAGTATGCTGTCTATGTTTATCCGGAACAGATTGGAGCATGTATTCCTTGTTTTTTAATTATTCAAGCGCCATTAGTGCCGCTGTGAAGGATAAACCGCAGAAACTGATTAGAGAGGGCTCGACCTTCCCAACAGCAAAGGGAAACTGCTGGTGCCCCGGCTGACAATTGTGACCGCACACATCATTGGCATAGTCGGTATCGGTGCCGTGATGCCAACAGCAATCGGGCACAATTGTGGGCGGCCCTCTGTATCGAGTTAATGACACAATCTGTCCCCCTGCAACCCACACAACAGTAATTGTATGTATGTGTGTGTGTACACATATACTTACGTGCTCGGTTTCCGGCTACGGTTGCGAATCCCCAGTTTCGGTGCGGGCTCTGCAATGAATTGGCCAATAGAAACTGGGCTGCAACTGGCTGCCTCAACGAGGGCCATTCGTGTGCACTAATTAAAAGCAAGCAGAGATCCAGAATAATCGAGTGCATCGAGTGCGCCTGCCACAGACATAAATCAGTCGGAAGTAATGACAACATGTCAACTTTGACTTCTCTCTCTGTTGCGGCCAAATGTGCAAACGCATTAAGTAATCAGATGCAGCAGCAGCAGCAAAAGGCACATCGGAAACGATGAGAGCAGCAATTTGTTGCAGCTGCAATTTCGGTTCAAGTCGTTGGTCGGTGGCATCGTCTTGCGCATCGCAGCGCCGACCTGCCAGGTAATTAAACTAATGGAATTTCTTAACGGCGCTCTAACTCTTCTTCGCTTGATTAATAAAGTCATCAGCAACTTTGATCTGTCCGTTCAGATTTGAGTTCTCGATCTGCTGCACAGTTCCGTTTCGCAGATGTGAGTTCGTGCAATTTACCCAAATGACTCAAGTTTCCTTGACTATTTCAAACTTGAATATCGCATTCGATTTGGAAACACATTAAATGAATGCCAGTGTACATATTTATAGTACATACATACAGTTAGTCAAGTGACTCTTTACACGCATTAACAAGTTAATGTATGTTATATATCAGTAGAGTTTCTTGAGTAAGTGTAACATATTTAGGTGATGTAATCTCTGTTTATGCGCAACGTCAAGTTAAAGGGGTGTATTTCGAATTGAGAGACAATAGAATAACCTTCATTATAAGATATTTATTGCAAAAGTATTTGTCTCTTGTCCCACTGTGCAATATTTGTTAGTGTGCGCCAACATGCTTCGTATTTGTAATCAAAACGTGCGAAGGTCCTTCGTCTTCTCGTCTGCGCTCTTAACTACAAGCTAGTTCATCAATGGCACAATGGTCGATGGTGGAGGAAGGGAGTCTTGCAGGGCCAGGGCTGATTGTTGTGCTGTGCTTGCCGATGTCATCAGCGACAGCTGTGCGCGTATTTTGATATTGAATTCTTGACATGATTGCGCGGCCACAGCTTGTCGTTGCGCCGTTTAAATGAACATATCGCATAGTTCCGTACACGCTCAGGGCGGGACAGGCATTTTAAAATCCCATTCGAACATAAGTCATGCATCCATCGCGCTAATCAACTGTGATTTGCCCCGAGTGGGAGGGAGGGCGGTTCTGCAATAATATTCGTAAGTAATACGCACACATATTGCAAACATATTTATAGGCAATGCTGTAGAGCAGGCGGCAAAATGGTGTCATTGTTGCGTAAACGAAATCTTTATGAATATTTTATTATTGCTTTAATAAAAATATAAAAAGGGGAAGAAAGAGCAGCAGCAGTAGCAGCACAAGCAGTGCCGGCACCCACGACAGTCTGAGCAGACGGCGAGAAAGGGAGCTGCTCTCTTCTGAAAAGCAATTTGTGTCAATAAATACATGTGTGTGTAAGTATGTGTGCGTGTGTGTGTGACCGTTTAGCACTGCACATGTGTTGATGTTTCATCTTTGCTGTTTGGTATTTTGGTCTTGGCATAATATGAGCTACAGCAGCAGCAGCAGGAGCAGGAGCAGCAAGAACATAATCGTCATAATCATTTTATGCGCATGTTTTGTAGCATACTTTTGTGGTCATAAATTTTTATTTACGTCGCAGCGCGTACGATTGAGGGGAGCAATTTAAGGGGTGTGCCGGCTCATACGGGGAAATTAAAGTGCGATAAGCTTGGTTTATTTTCATGCCTCGTGTTTTGCAAGCGCCTTAAATTGTCCTGCAATAAATAAATATGCACACACACAAACTGTTTGCATGTATGAGAGTGTATGTGTGGGTGTGAGTGCCTAAGTACCGCATGCACGTGCGTATATACTCCTATGTGTTTGCTTTTAGTTGCATACAAATTCGGGTGGCTAACCAATTCAGACATTTTTAGCGCTGCTTTTTGGGCATTGATAATGATGGGTTCATACACACCCACACACACACACACACTAGACAGCCTCTTCGCGTGTTTTTGTGTACAGAGAGTGTGGGTGCACCAGTGTTTGCGGGCGTGTTTGGGGCCACTGGCCACACTGCCAAATTGGCGGTTTTGTTGGCTACAAATGAGCAGTGTGGCTTATGCGGTGGCCCAATATAAAATTCGCCTGCGGCTATTTGATGAACAATTGAAAAATACTATATGAAATTGATATGAAATAAAACAATTAAAAGATCAACTCGGTGGCTTGGCATTAGGGAGCACTGCGGAAAATGTTTGGGGGCAGCTAGGAAGAAGCAGAGAGAAAGATACGTAGCGAGAGCAGAAGCATGAAAAAACCGGCGTTAATTAACTGAGCGCTGTAGTGAAGTGTAACGAATTGGAAAACCAAATAATTCGCATTGATTTTGTTCGTTTCAATCACGTTTGACACAAGCCCACTCTCTGCCTCACTCCCCCGCACACACGCAGACACACACATGCACATCCAATGATGCCCATTGCGACCGCATGTGCATTGATTTGCTGCGGAAAATCTGTGACAGCGCACGAAACGAACCGAGCTGCGCTGGACATACATAGTACGCAGTCCATTGATTGCCAAAGCCAATCCTATATGAATAAATGAAAGGCGGCCAGGCCTCTGTGTCACCATTCTCTGATCCTATGAAAGAGCCTTACACAGACAAACACATGCACAGGTCTGTTTGATCTCCTGAAAAGTCGATGGGTGGAGAAGAGGGGTGGGGTTGAGTAGTGCACTGGCAATGCAATTGGCTGCATTTAATTGTTGCATAACCTGAGCCGAGGGAACAAAAAGATTTGTGCTACGCATTCAGCTGCTGTGAGAGCGGACGCAGAAAAAGCAACAAATTAAAAACTTGTCAAATCAGGAAACAAATAAATGCTTACAAATGCGAGCGAATAGTTGAGTAATTGAAAATGCTGTTGCTGTTGCAGTTGTTGCAGCTCTTGTTGTTGTCGTTGTCGTTGCTGCCTCTAAAGTCGTGTTTAACATTTAAATCGAAAAGGTTATTTGCGCATACGTATGCACACAAATAAATGATGTATCTAAACACAACGTGATTTACACGACGCCATCAGAAATGCAGAGCAAAAAATTTAATTTGCACATAAAAAGAAACAACCACTACTATGGTATATGGGATGTGTATAGGATATTTACGAGGCTGCAAACCCGATTTGGAAAAACAATTATCAATATTTAATTCGTCGGCGGTTTTGCGAACGCAGTGCATGTAATTGTTAATAATATATAAAAATGCGGTTTAGCCAGATAATACTCTGCACACATACATACATGAATGCACGCATACACACACATATACACATGCATGATAAATCATGAACATGGTCAAACGATGTCTAACTGTTTGAACGTGCTGTGCATTTACAGAGTTGCCTTTTTTGCAGCACTAAACAAAAAACTTTTAAATATTTAGCAGTGTATCGGAAATTGTTTTTCGTGTTTTTCCTTTTCTCTGCTCTCAGAAGTGACTTTTTGTACGTGTCGCTGATAAGTCAGGCATTTAATGCCAGCTCTACAACATTAAAATTAAAAGCATTTAATTAAAGAAATAATTTAGCAAACAGCAGAACGTTTCGAGAGGCAAAAGAACGAGTGCAGAATCTGCCGTGGTGCGCAACGTTTCCTGGTTCACCCGGTGGAGCTGCAATTTGCTGCAGAGCCAAGATGGGAGCACCTCACCTCGCCTGGGCTCACTTACCTTATCGCCGTGTCGACATTGGTAATTTAGCGAAAAGCAGAGAAGGGCAGCGGGCAGCGGGAAGGGGGCATTACAAATGCCTGCCTGCAACTACGAGTATTTTGTATTGCATTTTCGATTTGCACTTTACACGCTTTCATTGCACTTCGTTTCCGGCGGAAAACACTTGACCGCTCTCTGGGCCCGAGGGCGAAGCATTCTTACCGTTGCAACTGCTTCTGCTTCCTGTTGTTGTTGTTGTTGTTGTTGTTGTGGCTGTTGTTGCCGTTTTCGGATCACACACTTGAGCGAGAGGCGATTATCAGTGAAATGCAAGTTGAATGTCTAACAGGGGCTGTGTCATAATCATCGCTGAATCGACGCTGAGTTCCATTTCATCGAGACCCCCAGCGAAGATTGCCACAGCTTGCAACTGGCAGCGTCGCTCTCTTCCCGCCCCTTCCCGCGTTATGCGACGGTTTGCTTCTCCCCGCAGAATGACAGCAGCAAGCTGTTTTGACGCTTTAAGCTGCAATTTCGTTAAAAATGTTTCCAATCGATTTCGCTGGTTTATCGCCAAGTTTATTTCCACTTTGTAGTTCTTTGGCTCGCTGCCACTTCTTGTTGCACAGCTCTGTTTGTTGTGTGTTTCAAGTCGTTGCACAGTGGTTAAAGTGCAAAGAAATCTAATGATGTGTCGGCAACCGCAAAGACACCTTTCTGATACGTGAGAAATTCATTTTGCGAAAGGTACTATGACATTGAATATTTCTGACTTATTTACAAAATAATTTAAGTACGTATTCTATATGTGAATACTGAATGAATGCATTTTAAACGGGTTCCATTTTTGAAGTACATTTTTTAATAAATTCGAATAAATATTATTGTTTTGTATGTTTTTACGGTTAACACTAACCATTTAATGTTGTACATTCATTTCAAATTTGTACAGTGAAAAATTAGTTCAATATTTTTGGGGGCACTAAACACTTGGACAGTGCTGTGAAGCTCAAAATGAATGTGTTCATGCAAGTCTCTCTTAAAGATATGTATGTACTGGAAGTGAGAGTCATCTCAGCATCTTGATCAGCATTAAAAGCCAGAATATATAGTCATTTATGACAGTCTTTCAGTAAGCGATTGTATTTAAAATGACAGAATGTTCATTTTAGGTGATCACAATAATTGGTTTCGTGCAAATGATTTATGGAGATCTGGCAACTCTTTCACTTTGCCAATCACATTTATTTAAATTTTAATTTGCATAGATATTTATCAGTAATCGATAATCTTGTAATCATCGCTAATTTTTCCTTTTTCCGCTATCTGTCAAGCATTCCACACGTGCCGCTTCGGGACTTTTTAAATTTTTAAATTTTAATCGAAATAAATCTTTATTGTAAATCAACATCGACTCCATTTGATTACATCAACAACTATCAAATCCATTGTCCACCACAGTTTATTGTAGTCTTATTGTTAAAGATTTTCAAACATATAAGAGATTAATCAAATTATTTTAGTGTGCAGTTACTGATTTCTAAGGCGGAGCACCGCCCTCAAGATACGTTTAAGATAGAAAAAACATATTGTGTTTGTATCTAGTTGTTAATGAAAAGTGTTTTTTGATTTAGCATTGCGTAGGTGAAATACTTTTGTTTACGTTTTTTTTAAGTAAAGCATACTTTCTTTGTTTCTTACATATTTTCTATATTTCGAATCAATGTGCAGCTTACTTGTGCACTCGAGTGTGTGTATGTGTGTGGCATATTCCGTTCGCAGAACTTACGGAAATGAAATGTATTTCTATTTTAGTTTTATTTCTGTGTGTACATTTACACGCTGGAGTGTTTACGCCCTGCCCACAAATACGAGTACCTACGGAAAATAACGAAAAAACTGCAAGCACAAATACAAACACAAATACAAGCACTAGCACCAGCACCAGCAGTTGCACTAGCAGTAGCACAAACACAAGCAGAAGCCGAAACTCAAATGCCCGTAATACTCAAGTCTATTTACAAATCATGGCAAAAATGCAATTTGCAATTCTCAAAAAAGGCGACGCAAATAAACATTCAGCAGCTGCAGTCGGACAGTCAAGTAAACATGACGTTCGGCTCCAGCTGCAAATATTTACACACATTACGTATACGCCCCGCTGACACAGCGATGGCTCCAACTGGAGCCGCGCACCACGCACCTCGCTCCCCTCCTGGCTGTCGTCAGTCGCCGGCCAATCTGCATAATTGTGCGGGAAATATTACTGCCAGCTACTGCAAAATGCGTCGGCCTTGCAAATTATTTTGTTAGATGGGCATAGTGGAAAATTCATGTTGTCCTCCCAAGGACAAAGTGCTGCTGCTCGCTGCCGTCAGAATTTGATGTGCCGGTTAATTAACATGTAAATACTGCCATATTTCTATGCATTGCTCTGTTCTGTTCTGCGCTCTGTTCTGCTCTGCTGTGGGCTGTGCTGTGGTGTGTTCTCTTCTGTATTATGATTCGCATTTACAAATCAGTCGACATCTGTCACATTGTATAAGCCTCGTGCCGAGGGTGATGGATTGCAATTGTTTCGAGTGCTTGTGCAATGAAGTGTTAGAAAGCGCATTAATTAAATTCATGTGTGTGTGCGTGAGTGCGCGTGTGCGAGTGTGCGTGTGTGTGCATGTGTCTATGCCCATATTATTTTTTTGTATCGAAAGCCGACAAGGCATAGTCGACAAAGTGACAGTCTCATTACCTCCATAATTTATATGCACACAAAATACACACAAATTGTTGAATAAACAAACTGAATTTTTACTCATCGTGTATGATTATTGTGCACTCAAACTAAATAGACTATAAATGTCACAAGTGTGATTAGCTAATTCTATACTTGACTATATAAGAACATCTCTCATCCTTTTCCCTCTCTCTCTATATCTCTTTCGCGATAACCAACACTTTCAATTAGCCTTCGACTGCGCATCATGCGAAGCTAATTGGCCAGTGGGAGCAGCAGCCGACGCACAATGAAAACATAACAAATGCTCAAAGCCAAGTCCAAGTGGCAGGCTAGCTCACTCGGGCCACAGCAGGGGAACGGGGAACTGCGGGGCGGCTAATAGACAACCAGTTGCCTTGGACTGCCTCAACTCAACCATATGCAGCAGCAGGCGCAGCAGCAGAGTCCATTCTGTGGTTGGTTTCTCGGTTTGCCGGTCTGCCTGCGGGGCTTTGGCAGTGAAATACGAATGCTGCTCGATACGCTCTTCTGTGTGTGTGTGTGTTTGCGTGTGAGAGGTGTGTAAATTCCAGAGTTGGAGCGCAATCACACATGCAAACAGAGAGAGACGAGCCGGGCTCTCGTGCCAGCAGGTATTTATGTATGAATTTGGGCAAATAAGGCACCTGACGCTCGGCATAAATACCTAATTTGTAAAAGTTATTTCTGACCATAACTGGAGCTGGGTCAGCATACGAGTACAATACTTTTGGCCAGCCAGCCAGCACGCCAACTCTTCGCCTTGTCTGGCTTTAACTACTTCAGCTTTAGTCCGACGCACTTGACTGCCTAATTGCCGTAGAATAAAAGCGTCGCTATGGAAATGCAAACCAGAATCGTGTTAGTTCACACACACATATCTAAATACGCGTGTGTGTAGCTGTGTACTCAGAGAAATGGCAGGTTGCTGCACCCAAATGGCCATTTCTGCTCAACCATCTAATTGCGTCAGTTAAGTTCTGTTCACATTCTTTGCACCCCCTGTCTCTCTCTCTCTCTCTCTCTCTTTCACTGTCTCTTTAATTCGCTCTGCGCCATTTCAGGCGAAGCAGTCTTCGTGTAAATCCTTTAATATCTCTCTGGACTCCGATCTGATCTGTGGCTAAATACTCATGCCGGCACTAAGCTACACACACGTTTGCAGGGCAATTGAAATGTTTCAATTACTCCTTGGTCTGGGCTCATTTTCTGGTCTCGATCCCCACAAGGCTTGTTTATCCGCATTCTTAATGAAAGTCAATGCGTTAACTGCCAACGCCCTGTGTGGCACGTTGGCTCTCTGACCCTTAGTTCTTGTTTTCCTCGTTGTAGTTGTTGTTGTTGCTGCAACAACAACAGATCTGTTGCACTCTGAATTGTCCCCTGTGCACTTTGCATTGTGCGGATTTAAGTTGTACTATAACGTCCGAGTTTAAGTTGATGTCAGATGATCAGGTGTTCGCTTCCTGTTAAGTATAAGCCCTAAACAGGAGAAATATTTAGTGAAAGCTGAATTACTCGCATATTGGTTATCTAACCTGGGGCTGGAACAATCAAACCAAATCGATATGGAGACATGTAAATACTTGTGACTCCTTATGACAGGCAACCCTTGCTCATTTATTTGCATTGTTTGCGGGCTAACGTTATTGATACAAGCTGGTTGGTATCCTCTTATGTAGTATGTACCTTTCATTAGGCTAATGCCAGAGCAAACATGGCCTCAGGCAACTAAACAGTAGTTTATCTTCTCGTGCCATTAAATTCAATTTACCAGCCAATTGATGGCCAGCAATTTGCGGTGTGCTGCTTCTTTATATAAGACTTTACCATGAACGACAGGCTCAGAGAGCCTCAGGATGTTGGTGACTCGGCAACAACTTACTCACTTGAGCAAGCTCATCCAGCTCATTGGTAAATTTTGACAAGGTTTTCTATTTGAGAGTGAATTAGTTCTTGAAGTTCCGCCTACAGTGAGTCAGTATTTTGTATCGTTTTCATCGGTACTTATTGTGCATAACACAACACTTGATGTATCACCTCTGCACATGGAATATCTGGACGCACTGCAACTGTCTCTGTGCAATCTGAGTCAACCCGTAAAACTGCAATGGATTAATGTGGCTGAACTGCCTAATGACGATGCCCAACCAGATGCACTCGAATGGGAAATTCTTTGCGCCGTAAACGACAGCGTGACCGAAGTAGGTTTAATAGATCCAAAGTTTGGATTCAAAATTTGTAATTACTTTTCCACCATTTGTAGGGTTTTATTACTGTGTTGCCTGAGACAAAGCATTTCGTTCATGCTCGCTACTCTGCCACGCGCAATGCCAATGTGAGATTAAAGGATAAGAAATATCTGTTTCTGTGTGAGCATGAGGATCCCAAGGACCTTCTAGGTATGGAAATATTGCAATGTAAGTAAGCACGTTGTTAGCGTAAGCACGTAACGAAAGCTATAGAAAATATATTAAAAAAATCAGAAGAACGACAAATTCCTAAATATTTTTGTTTACTGTCCAATTGAATTATAATTTGAAGTTGGCTACACGAGTATCTTCTTGAGAACTTGTAGACTTTTAGAATAGGAAACTACAACGAAAGGCTACCTGTGACATTCCGAAGGGCTTATAAAATTGCTGGTTCTTATCTGTTCCGATCATTCCCCTACTATATTTAAGAAGGGTGTCTCAAAATTACCGCTAGCTTACAATAACAGATTAAAATAAACACAGTTTTAGTGTTTCGACTCTATTTATGCCCCAAACCTTATATTTATTCTTACTCAGGTTCACAAGCCGAGTCGATTGTCTGTTCGTATGGTCAGTATAAACACAATATTTGTCAATAATTTAATTTTTCAACTCGACCTCTTGACATTAATACATATACTACTGCGCTAAAGTATTTACCTCTCTTCCAAATTCAATTCGATCGGTGCAGAAGTTATTAATGAAAGTAGCACAAGAAGATCCATCTGAACTTTTATCGTCGTGTATGTCGGAGTAATAGTAGTAGTAGTAGTAGAACATTACGCATGACCTCGAATTAATTCATCATATTATGTTTTGCGTCTTTGCATTGTGGTTGTCCGTCGTTTTTCTGCAAGTACCGTTGGAGCGGGGCGACAACGCCGCGTCGCCTGTTTAGTTGCACGGCGATGCGTCGCGACGTTGCCGCCGAGTGTGGTTCGAGGTTTCGTATAGGCTGTTAGAAAACGAGCAGGACAGTATGCTTGAGTAATCGCCTGTGAATTGTTCAAAACGCGCTACGCTCTAATGGGAGACGAAGACAATTCGACATATACATACACGTAAGTGCTGCTCATGGCATTTCGACATAAGTCAATGGATATCCTACTGTCGAGTGCCCATGACTGTTGCTTTCATTGTTAATTAAATCGTGAAGTACATAATATAGGGGTATTTATGGAATATCATATTCAACAAGCTTTATCGCTGTACGTGGTTATTAGGCATCGGCTGTTGGGTTCCTTGGATTTTATCAATCTTTTTTGTGACAAATATTTGGTTGACCAAAAAGAATCCGGTGATTTTGCATACATGTTTTGACAATTTTTTTGAACGGCTTATGACTCTGTTATAGCATATTTTGTCAGTTATCAGCTGGTACTGGTAATTTTGTTTATATTTATTTGTTTGGTGGCAATTTTAACATGGAAAGTTACGTTAGGTTTCTTTTTGGTCAATCAATATTAGCATTGTTATGTCGCTCTTTTATTCATGACTGATCTTAATTCGTTTTACATGTCACTCTTTTGTTCATACTTGTAAATTCTTCTTATGATCTATTGACTTATGATTGGCAATATCGATGAAACGATGTTGAACTTAGTTTAAATATATGTTCATAACAATAATAATATCCAACAAACAGTCACAAGCCAGGAATCTCTTTTGGGCGTTGGCAATAATTACAAAACTTATGAAGCTTAAATTAACGATGACGTTAAGGTCTCGAATGATAATAATTTTAAAGTTATTTTGTACCAATTCAATGCAACCACTGTGAATCAAGTGATGCAAACTGTTCCTACACATATATGTACATATATAATTTGCTCGGTCTTCCGCGTCTTCTTGCTCCAACTACCTGCGTTTGCAGAAAGTTAGAATAGTACATTAGTAAATTTTCGGTGTGTAAACAACAGTCTTTGATTTCCGAGCTAACCAAGTTGAATCCCCAGCGACATATTTCAAATTTTCCAACAAATTCGTAGCTGAGTTCTTGGCATTATTTTAGTTAGTCGACAATAAAATGCACACTTGAGTGAGGCTCCCTGGGGTACTGATGACAGAGCAAGTCAGACTGTAAACTTAGCACCACACTCTCGCGCCTTTCACACTCCGGCGCAAATGTTGCGCAAAGAGCCGAAGGGCGCATCAAGCGACTTTGGCTTTAAACTTTCGTACTGGCCAATAATTTCAACGCTCGACGGCGTCTTGTTCAGTTGTAAACTTTTTGGCTGTTATTGTTATTGGCTGGGACCTTATTTTGTTGTTGTTTTTGTTGTCTTTGTTGTCTCCCACACCCAACGACTTGTTCTACATCTTCAATAAAACCAATGTTGGATGTTGTAATGCGCTTTAGTCTACCCACACCATCTGCTAGTGCGCCCTGAACAGAGTGAGTCCCGGAAGGAAGCTGCAGCTGGAACTGGAGAGGGAGAGGAAGAGGAAGGCACGCGAAGTGGGGGACAGAGAGGTAATTTGGCTTGGGTACACCCACACCGCGACATCAATTTCGAGCTGTGGACACAAAAGTTTGTCGGTGCCAGTGGAAATTTGGATGCTGTACTCTTGGACGCATTCTTGCCTAACGAAACTTTTGCCAGGCGAGTCGAACTTTATCCCAACAAGCTGCTCAATCTGCAGCGGCGCACGCTCCGCATGGGCTCCGTTACTTATGTGCCATACACAGTTACTAATTATGTGGTAAGTAATTGCCGGTTAAGTTTATATTTATTGTTGTCGTTGTTGTTGCTGGCGGGCGTGTTTGCCAGTGCCATCCCCCCTCACCCTCCTCCCTACTTGGGTTTTGTTTTTATACTCTACAGCCATTGAGAAAGGTCGAAATGGAGTATACTCACTTCGTGGAAATGTGTGCAAACAGGCAGCACGAGCTGTGCCGGGCTTGCATAGTATATAAATGCTTGAACAGGATAGCTACACAATTTGATTCAGCCATGTCCGTTCAGTTCTCAGCTTTTATAAAACTAAGCAAACCATGTATAATAAGATCCTAAGTATCCTAAGATAATAAACGTAGATCACACTTTCTTTAAATCTATGATTTCACACCCACCATATTTCAGTAAACCAATGGTTGAATTTCAGTTTGAAGTTAAGCCTTTTTTAATATTTAAATAGCTAATTCAGTTTTTAACCCATTTTCCACATTGCAATCCAATCGGACAATAAGCGCACATATTATTAAAGTCACTCTCACCTAAGTTTGACCGCCTGTCTGCATAAGTTTTTGCAAGCGATAAAATGATTTTGTCCTAGGAAATTGTCAATGTATTCATAACATCTTTTAAAAAATAGAGAGAAGGGTATCTTACACTCAGCTGCGCTCAACTGTTGCTTTCGTCTGCTTGTTTTTGTTTTTGTTGTGGTAATTGTTGTTGGCTTTATTGCTTGCGCTGTTCATGTTGCTCTTGTTGTTGTCGGCACGCCCAAAGCACACACAAATGTCGGAGATTTGCACGCCGGCATTAAGCAAAGCCAATTGGTCGCCCTTCTTCAGGCCCCGCTTGCCCCGCTTCCCCTTTCCGTTGCGTCCACAGCGTGCTGTCCTTGTCGTTTTGAAGCTGTGCACACTGTGCGAAGTGGTCATAAATAAATGGCCAGCGGTTGCTTTCCCCAGTTGTCTCCATTCCGATCTGGGCGGGTCCCTTGGATAGTTTGGTATGTTCTGGTGGTTGCTGGGGTTGTCATTCTTTAGGCGGCTTGAGGGTGCGACGACTTGAGTAACTAAAATCTAAGTCTTTTACATGTTAAATATCCCCATAAGCTTAGGATGCAAGAACGTACCAAGTGACATCTCTATACTCTCTCTGTAGAACTAAGTCACAATTAGTTTTTGCATGTTTCATCTACGTTCTCTCTTAACCTTCATCAAAGACTTTGGTGAAATAAGATAAAGTACAATAATGTATTAAATTTATTCATTTGACATGTCAAATTCTTTAAGAACCCAATGATGCAACGATATTCTGTAGGAAATAATTCCAGTTACTCAAAGTTCCCATCGCATGTGGCTCACTGTGCCAGTCTACATGGTCAACGTGAGCGCACAAACAAAAACAAAACAGTTGAAAAATTCTTTGTTGTCACTTGGTGAAAGTTTTGTTCACACTCAATTGTTTGCCTTAAGGACATTCGCACATTTGTAAACACACCCATCCCAGCAGCAACAACTACTGGCTTACATGCCCACTCCCTCACATCCCCACACACCTACCCCTCCTACAAACATATAGAGCCGCAAGCGTGTACATGTGGTTTTGTTTATGGCTCGGCTTTAGCACAACATTGATTTAAATTACGTGTTTCCATTTAATTGGCGCCGAGTGTCGATGTCCATGTGGGTGTCTGGGCCTGTTCATGTGTGTGTGTGGTTGTGCCTGTGCCTTTCACAGCCAGCGTCTGCATGCGAGTGGGCGTGGCTTACACTGTGCCAACCATTACGAGGCCATTTAGTAAATTAGAACAGACACTTGAATGACCAACAATGGACTCCAATTAGCCGCCGCCACCCAAACTTAATAAACTCTCGCCTCTTCGCAGGCAGCTGGGGCCGGCAATGAGGATCCAATTAACCCGCATGAGGCCAATCGCTCGATTGCCTACCACGGCGCCGAGGCAAACATTATGAAGACCTTTTGTGAGGTGCGCAACTGCCATCTGCGCGTCGAGGCCTGTGAGTAGCGAACCCTGCGAGCACTGACACTAACTAGCACTGACAGTGAACACATGAAAAGATATTCATATATCTGCAATTAGGAGGGCGATGAGACAATTTAATTCGGACTGACATTATAGGGATTTATTCAATTTGTTGGGTCCACCTATTTCACAGATGGCGCCGACAACTGGGGAAGCATCTACGAGAACGAGAGTGCCGACGGAATGCTGGGTGACATCTACAACCAGCGCGTGGAGCTGGCCATTGGTTGCATTTACAATTGGTACAACGACATCACGGAAACCTCTCACCCGATAACTCGATCTGCAGTTACCATCTTGGGTCCTGCTCCTGTGTGAGTGATCTCCCTTCATGCTACAAACTTAGACTCACACCTTTTACCACTGAAACCCCAGCACTTTGCCGGCCTGGTGTACGGAAATACTGCCGTTTAATACCGGAAGTTGGATCCTGCTGCTTGCCACCGTACTTGCCTGCAGCCTTTTTCTCTATGCGCTGCGATACTCGAGCTATCTTCTGGGAAGATCCAGTGAAAGAAGAGCATTTGTACATACGGAGGGCCTGGAAAAATCAACACTCGACATATTTGCGCTCTTTATTCAGCAGCCATCGGCGCCATTATCGTATGTATGAAGAAATTTTGTATACCCGCAATCCACATGATTGAATGGTATTATAACTTTGTGTCACAGGAAGAAAACGTAATCAAACAATGTATGCTATGTACAATACATATATATTCCTAATCTGCATGGACAGCCGAGTCTATATGGCCGTGTTCGTCTGTTTGTCCATACGTATTAATACGTACAACAAGAACCAGTGACAATGGTGACAATATATCCTTGTATTGCATATACCAAATTAGGTTTGGCTTAAAATTCGGCCACGCCTCTTCCCTCCCCGCAATTAAACACTTATTTTTGGTATGCTCCTTAAATTAATTCATCCACATGATTTCTTAAAATCAATTTCTGATTGAAACAAGTGATTAAGGAAATCATATTAGTGGCCAATCGGCGCCGCCTGCAAGTATGCAATACAAATTATTTGCAAAATAATTTCAATGGACCCTCTGGCGGGTGGAGGGAATTTACCAGTCGAGCATACTCGACTGTAGTGCACTTGTTCGATTGGATAATTACCTATCGTTGCATTAATGATATTTTCTGTTCGAAACTGTTCTCCAAATTTATTGGTTCGATAAATTGATAAACAATGATTGTAGCTTTAATCGGTTCGCTGCGAGATTCTTTCTGGCCACCCTGCTGTGCGCAACGATCACGCTGGAAAACATTTACAGTGGACAAGTGAAGTCACTGCTGACGGTGCCTTTCCACGGCGCACCGGTGGATACCATAGAGAAGTGGGCACAAGCGCAGTGGAAATGGGCGGCTCCGTCCATCATCTGGGTGCAGACCGTGGAACAGTCGGATGTGGTAACGGATCAAATAATGGCGGACAACTTTGAGGTCCGCGACTACAACTTCATGTACAATGCCAGCTATTGGCCCAACTACGGGCTCGGTATCGAGCGCATGGGCTCCGGAGCCTTTAGCTTTGGCAACTATGTGACACTGGATGCCATGGAGAACCGTATTGTAGCCTCGTCTCCCCCTTCTCTTCAATAGCTTATTTATCTATATGCCTCATCTTTCGTAGGTACTACGCGATGATCTGTATTACGATTGGACGAGAGCGGTATCCATTCGAGGCTGGACACTGATGGGGCATCTCAACAGACACATACGCACCTGTCAAGAGACAGGCCTCTATATGCACTGGGAGCTCGAGGTAGTATATCCCTTTGTCACGTTGTTAGACTTATTCAAAAATATAACTCTTATTTTGTGTAGTATGCTGCCAAGTACCTGGACAAGAACATAGGTCAGATCATGTTTAACCTGGTCAATGGATTTGTGCCCAAGAAAGCGCCCAAGCCCCTTGTGGTGGACGACATTTCCGGTGCACTGTTTGTGCTGGCCTTCGGATTCACTATCGCTGGCTGTGCCCTGCTGCTGGAGCTTCTACATAAACGGTTGTCCAGCATGCAACGCCGGCGCAACTAATTTGCGGTTTACAGGTGGAGCTGGTCACTGATTGTTTGCCTAGCGGCACACACGTGTCGCACATGCATCAAATCGCTCACGTACACACACACGCACACACTCTGGCACACACTCATACTTACACCCGGCAAAGCCGCACATGTTCAGCAGCCATCAACATTTGCCTTGCTCATTCGCAGGTCGAAAATTTGATAGTCGGACTGCAGGTCCTATCCGCAGCCATGAGAGGAGCATTCCGCCTCTCTCGCTCTCACTCTCCCCCTCTGTCCATTACCATTGCACGGAGCAGAGTTCCCACCAATTCGCTGCTAAGTGCATAGCAGGCAAGAGGAGAGAGTCCTCAAAAATCCGCAGGCTGGCGTAATCGGGTTGCTTATGCTATTTCAGTGCGGCAGTTTGCGGATATGCAAACTGAAAATGACTTTTGCCTTGGGCGTAGCTACTTGGTAATTGGAAAACCGTTTAGAGTGAGACACAAACATGCACACGCACTCTGCGTACAGTGAAGCTGCATAGTTTTGCTTCAATTTCGTTGAGCGTTGAGGCTTCTACTGCTTATTAGGCACCTTATAATGATGCACTCTATTACCGCTAGGGAAATTATTCATTATCAATATTCTGCCAAGCCATGGGCAGCACTTGGCGAGAGACCAAAGCAATCAAAGCGAATTTCATGAAACTGCAAATTGAAGATGCTGCCCAGGGCCGGAACTTAGGTGTAGGGATCCCTTGTGCAAAACGTCTCGGGCAACTAGTGTACGATAATTACCTTGCTTCAATAGAAGAAAAGCTTTGAAATATTATATGTATTCAATTTGAGTAAAGTTCAACATATAAAATCTTAACAAAAAGTAAAATATTTAACTCAAATTACACCTCAAAAATATATTGGAACAAGAACGAAATACGAAATACAAAAATGTATTTAATATTTAGCTTGATTTTTTGTTGGAGTACCCTAGCTACGGCCCTGATCTTGGAGCCTTGTCATTTTGCCTGCTTGTTGCGCTCGTTAGCGAGTCGTTTTGGATCTGGCCAAGTAGAGACTACACAATACCCTGTTCAACAATTATAGAAGGCTTTAACAACTGTAAATATATGTGTGTGCCCAAAAGGTAACGTCAACCAGTGAGTGTCACACGCAGATGTCTGCTGGGCGGGTTGCAGGGTCATTTCCGTTTGTGACCCGAGGTTTCTGCATATTTCCGTTTTGTGTTTTGCATTTTTAAGTGAGTAACTCAACTGCGCTTAACTGTGCAGGCGCAGTTGATTTTGTTGCTGCTTCTGCTGCTGATTTGCGTCTGCTAATGCAGCTGTTTGTTTCCGTTTGTTAGCATTTACTTGTTTGGTGCTTGTTGCAAGTTTGGCTTCGGCTGTTTTGTGGCATCGCAACGCTTTACAGTTGCCACAACTGCTGCATAACTTTTTTACGACTCTTGAGCAAAACATTTGACAGTTTGACTGTTTTTCAGTTTGTCTATCTGCCATTTGCTGACAACAATATGCATTTTTACTTTTCGTTCACTCTCTCCCCCACCTCCACTCCACACTTCCCTATCTGCCCACCCTCTTCCGCTTTTCTACCCCTGCTAGCCAGTCAAAGTGCCCGTTGGAGTGTCAACAAAATTTGTGACCAGACTGTAAGATTTGTGCTCCGTTTGTGTTTCGCATTTGCATTGTCTGCTCACAGAGGCGTAATTCTCAGATATGTTTGTGTGTATTCTTTGCATGTTTGTGTGTGTGTATGAGTGTAGACTGGCATAAAGTGCGACTGCTTAATATGCTAGTTCATAGTTGCGCTGTTGGCGCCTGCACTTAATTAAATCCTTGGCCAAGAATATTTCACGTGCAATCAGCGCAACCAGCAAGCGCCAACCGACGGCGCCTTTCAGATTCAACGTTAATTTATGACACAACCAAGAGGCGATAATTGAAATTATATAAAGGATGGTGAGACCGTGTTGCAAATGAAATAAATCTGAGCAGCGCTTTCTTGGCAACGCGAACAGCGGCGAAATTTACACTCTCCGATAAGGGACAGCAGTCACAGAGCGGAGCGGAGTCTAGCAGCGGCTGCAGGTTGCACGTGCAACTGCAACGACAGAACCGATAAAATATGAGCTGCTCTCGAGTCTTGGCCGTCGGGTCGATTGCAAGTAGATTTGCTGCTTCACTTACGACCTTAAATTGAATTAGCCAAACAGGCCAAGCCGGCTCTGGCTCCGGCTCCGACTCCGCCTCCAAACCCTGCTCCAACCCCAGATCCGGCTCCGATTGCCCGTCCAAAGTGGAAATCTTATGAATTTTTAATGCGGCTGTCTTTGAAATCGTTCGGGAAACTCTTGAGGCAGTCTCTGTCGGTGCTGCTGCTACTGCTGTTGCTGCTGCTACTTTGCATGTCACTCGCATCGATCCAATTAGATGTTGTATATTTTTGCAGGAATAATTGCTTTCTTCTGGCCCCGACTCCGCCCTGGCCTCTAAGGTTGCCTGGAACAACCTTTGGCCGCGACTCGGCTCATTATTAACGTCAATGGCGGCGCTGTCACCGCCTACATCGCGGCACTTTTTCAAAGCGCAACAACTGCAAATTTATCGCTCATAATTATTTCATTTTACAGTCTGCTGAAGTTCTCAGGCAACGACCTATGCGAGTCGCCGCCTTATCACAGTATGCTTTGCAGACGCTTTTCGTGTGGCCTAAGACTAACGAGCGAAAGAAGCCTAGCTTCTCAAAGAAACACTTTAATCTGAAATATCATAGGGCCTCTAGACGAGAGAATTGTGTTTAAATACCCTGTAGAAACGAGTTACCTAAGTCATTGATTAATTTTATATTTAACTTTAATTTCATATTCAAGTCTTTGATTTAAACTGATTTTTAAATATCTTTACGAAGATGAAAAGAGTTTTCAATTGGCATCACCAATATTATTTTAATTATTATACAAATATTATGGAGGCTCTTGTTTGTTAAGAAATAAATGAAGCAAACACAGAAGATTTATCCTTGGCTGTCTTCGGATGTGTGTCCAAATCCGAAAACTTTTTTGTAATACTTGATTAGCAATTATTGCAGAAAAATTTTCCAGGCTAGCCAATCTTTAAATTCAAGGTCTTGTATCCAAACACATAAAGAGCACCATAACTATAAACAACCAAATAAATTGTAAAATCAAAATTGTTTCGATGCAGAACATGTACTGATTTCGAAACCTCTCCCTGAAAGTATGTAACACAAAATACGCAAAACATAGAAGTTTTATGTTGAAGAAATCGTTTTGGTCTAGTGTATATCATATTCGAGAGGACTCGGGTTGGGTTGTTCTTTTATCTTTAAAATCATAGATCTAGTTATGTTACTGTTACAAATTTATTAATTTAATTTTTTGATTGCATTTAATTTTGTTGTCGCATTATATATTAATAAAATAGATATTTTAATAAAAGTGATGGTACACGCGATATTAGCGATTGTCAAAAACACGCATCGAGTGTTTCAACGATATTGTCGATACTATCGTTCAATGATTTATCGAAAGTGGCAGTAAGCCGATAATTATCAAGTTGATAGATGACAAGTCGAAATTAGCGACTAAGACGTAAAAAGGTGTAAAACGAATTAAGGAGACTTAAAATGTTATATAAATCCAACTACTTCCTAAGTAGAAGTAATCAATTAAGGCTAAACATCAAGTGAGTGTTGTTTATTGCAGTCATATTTTACATATTTCATGAAGCACTCTCTTTATTATTTCACTCATCAAAATGATTACTTCTTCAACTTTAATGTGCAAATAAGTTTATAGTGAAATTATCATCTAGCCATTAGGCAAGGCATGTGTGGGTCGGGCTTAGCGTAATGCTACTTAGAAAGTATTACACAAATGCATCGCATTTGCAGAGCTGCTGACATAGTTTCCACCCCTCAATCCAGTGAAGATTGTATGCAGATGTAAAAAACTTACAAAAGCCAACAATCAACCTCACACAAGCACACCACAATAATGCAAGGAGGCGTGTGCTGCTTTCATTAGCCCTCTAAGCTGGCAAGCAAGAAGAATGTCTGACGCAGAGACACGCAGTTAATTATTATTATTATTTAAATTATTATTTTATTATTATTTCTATCCATGATCTTCGTACAGGGCATATTAAATAATAAATTTCTATACAAGTTTATTTGCCATTCACGAATTTAACAGATAATAAAATGCATATCAAAAGCGGTCCCTGCTGACTTGTTTGTAGAGCTTGTTTGTTCTGTTTTGCTACAGGGTATTAAATGTAAAGCGTTAGAGTGCAGGGTGAGGCAAGTTTTTAGCAGCTTTGACTAATTTCGCAAGCATGCCGCAAAAATAACAATAACAAAGAGCGCTCTCTGCGGCTGCTGCCTGTGGCTCAAAGCGGCAATAGTCGGGGGAACAATTAGTATACGTGTTGCTGCATTAGTGTGTGTGAACGCCATGTGTGTGTGGGTGGGTGTGTGTGTATGACGAAATGTGTTTGCATGTGTATTTGGGTAAATTGTTTTGCACTTAGCTGTAAGTTGGATTCAAAATAAACAGGGTGTAAAAACAGTTTTCTGTTCTGCGTTTCCTGTTTTCAGTTAGCTGTTTTCAGTTATCTCTGGTGTTGTTTCACTTAGCCGCGTTGCTGTGTGTTTCTGTGAGAGTGCCAGTACATCAAATAGAGGGCAGCCATTAATCAAAAAGCGTAGCAATTGAAGCCCGTATTAAACTGTCGTCAGGCAACAAATATTTATAGGCATGCCATAGACACTCTTATAATTGAGGAATTACAATTTGAATGGCTCTGCGGACTGCACCAGGCTTCCTACTCTTTCTCACTCTCTCTCTTTCTCTGTTACTCTCTCCTTCTAACCCTCTCGCTGTCTCGCTCTGCAGCTGCGACCCCCTGGGCTCCAAAGGCGGCTCAATCGAGGCGGATAAGCCGGTCGAGTGACAGCAGCCGCAGACAAAGTCACAACATGCAAAAAGACCTATACGTGAGTCTATAAGTGTTTGTGTGTGTATGTGTGTGTGCGTGTGTGTATGTGAATGCCTTAGGCGGGCTGGGCAAAAACAGCTCTGGCAATAAAGAGAATGTAAATGGGCTCAGCAGCATTGACTATCGGGGCTGGTGGCACAAGACAAATTGCGCTTTGGTTGCCACTCGAATGGCAAAAGCAGCAACAAAATGAAACAGATCCTCCTCCTTCGTATTCGTCTTATTCTTGTTGGCTTTGTGCAGCTGCAAAGAGTTGAGCTATGCGATGGGCGCCACAGCCTGAGACGAACATAAAGCCTAGCCCGGCGCCTGTGACTGACATTTCACATTCAAATGCTGTGACAAAAGCAGCAGCTAAAACGAGCCAGATCACGTGGAAAGCGAACACCATATACACTATCCAACAGTTGCTTAGCTGACTGGGATACTTCCATGTCGCTCTTACTTTACCTTGCAGCAAATCGAGTCTCAAGTCGGATATACTACAGTCGGTGGTGGCAATATTGAATATAGATTGAATGTAAAGACATGCAGACGCCACAGATGGCGTGTGGAATCGGAATCTGAATCGGAGTTGGAATCACTGGGAATGCCGACTCGCATCGGCACTTCTGTGATGGCATATAAATTTTGCGGTCTGTGGCCATAAATCAGCGTTTGGCTGGCTGTCAGCCATCGCTGCTGTAAATCGCAGTCGACTCAAGTCTCTCACTGCCTCTCAAGGTTGCTTTTTAACTGGTCATTAATTACAAATTATGTGCTGCTTCTGCAGGGCCGCCCCTCGCTCCCGCCCGCTTCCCCTGACTGTCTAGTAAGTGTCGCTTGAACAAATTAATGTTGATGTTGCCAAGGAAGACGACATGGTCGTTGCCATCGCCAGCTCCACCGGCGCACAGGCCGACTTCATCATCTCTAGCTGGCTGGCTGGAGTGCGGCTTCATTAGGCGGCGGCGTTGGCCAAGTGCTCGTGTGTTTCTCGCACAGTTCCAGCACTTGGTCGACGCGCAACGGACGCATAAATAATTAATAAAACTGTAGAAAAACGCGCAACGAGGCTCCCAGGGGGCAAGCTCAGGTTGTGTTAAATGACTTGCTACTTACCACTTGCCGCCTGCCGTCTGCCACTTGCCGTTTGCCACTTGCCGGTTGCCAGTTGGCAGTTGCAAGGGATCTCGCCGGGTATCAGGGCAACCGGTTGCGTCTGACAAGTTTGCGTATGCAAATATTTGGCCTCATCATCGTGATACTTGCCGCTCCGCCGCAACGCACTTACATATTCCGTTTCAAATTCAGAAAAGTCATTAAATAATTTTCCACACTTGCACTTAACGTATCCGGGCCGGGCTGGGCTGGGCCGGGGAGGGCACGGGGCTGGGGCCGACTCATAAACAGATATCATGTTTGCGAGTGTGTGAGAAAGCAATTTGATATATAAATAAAATACTGTAGTGTTTTCACTTCTTTGCCGTCTCACCAACTGCTCCTCCTCTTCCTCCTCCACTTGGCTTTTCAGCTACAAATGGCAGAAAGCCAGCAAAAAGGCAAATAAATGTGGAATATGCAAATTTGCTCACAACTATTTGCATGCACACTTAACCAGACCGTCAACTAAGTCCGTAGGACATAAGTGATGAAACGTTTAATTTCCAAGGGAAACAGGGCGTAAACCATACGTGATGCTCTAAGTCGGCGACTAGTCATAATTAATTTCCAGCTCATTACAATGCCATTTTCAATTTTCGGCACAACAGTTGACGACTGAGGACACGTGAATTTATTTATACAACGTTGAAGTAGGCGTGAATGTGCGGGTGAAGAAGACTCCTGCCTCCTTGCGGGCACTGAACAACAGACAGAGTCCTCCGGCATTTCCGGCTGGATTGCGACTTATTTGATTTTCATTAGGCATAACTCAATTTGAAACAAATAAAACGCGCTCAGCCGCAGATGAGCTACTTATACAGCAAACGCAACAACAAAGACGGCACGCTGCACACCGGCACAGAGTCACGACGAATGAGACGAACGGAAACGGAGATGGAATGTGGGAAAACGGAAGAATGGAGAAAGTCAGACGGAGCCACAAGCAAGTTATGGACCAGACCACACCACCAAGTGCAGATGATGAAGCTAAACTAGAAGGCGCACGAACAATGACGAGTGCTGCCGCAGGAGGGAAGACCTGCGAGAGGGCCCTGAGTGGCAAGAGGGGACCAGCATCAGTACTCGGAATTGGGAAAATCAAGTAAAAGGCAACCTTTTGATTTCATTTCCTGTTAATATTGCTCGAGCAGGAGGCGGCACTGAGCCCGAGCATGAGCCTGAGCCTCTGCCTGAACCAGAGCCCGAGCCCGAGCAGGCGCCAGTGAACCCGGAATGGCAAGCATAAGCAACTTTGGCAGGCGATTAAGGTGATGCTGAGAAATGCCGCAGGAATTTCAATGCGTTGCAGTTGGGCATTGCGATGCCCCAGGGGAGATCATTATATCGTCAGTTTGCCTATGTGTCCGTTGTTGCCGCCACAGGGGGCAAAACTTTACTGCCTTTCAACTTCTTAGCTGATGAAGTATTTATGAGCGGGCACGTGTGTGCGCGGATGGGCAAACGTATTTAATTCTTGTGTATGTGCATATTCACGAAGAGTGGAGCAAATAACTACCTTTATTCAGCCTGATTCACAACAAAATATGAATTAAAATTATGAAGTTTAATTATATATTTTTCCATCGGGTAAAGGGCAATGCGTTGAATATTCTATCAAGTTTCTGTCAATTCAGATTAACTAAAGCTACAAAGTATTTTATAAATCTATGACGTTATTATTATTTTCTTCCATTGTAATTCTAAATTTGTGGAAATCATCGTGTAAAGGGAAATGCGATGAATATTCTATCAAGTTTCTGTAAATTAAAAATAACTAACCCTACAAAGTATTTAATTAAATCTATGAAGTTATTATTATTTTCCCCCATTATAATTCTAAATTTGTGGAAATCATCGTGTAAAGGGCAATGCGAAGAATATTCTATCAAGTTTCTGTTAATTAAAAATAACTAAAGCTACAACGTATTTAATAAATCTATGAAGTTATTATTATTTCCTTCCATTATAGTTGTAAATTTGAGGGATTTATCGTGTTAAAGGGCAATGCGATGAATATTTGCATCAAGCTGCCATCACCAGGGCCACGTGTGCAAGTTGAGTTCGAATTCATATACCCAACTAAACACTTTCATTAAGTATATTAAGAATTGTTTATAACTTTTGTGCTTATTGAGTACCTGCAAGGCCGCAGGGAATAAGAGGTCTCTGCCATTTAGTTTGAAAACAATTTTGTTCTGCCAAGCTGACAAGTTAAGACTCAGGAGAGATGAGTTTTACTTCAGCTACGCTTCGCCCAGCTCAGTTTTCAATTTCATTGTGTTTGCCGATGCTGGTCGCGGTTATTGTTGTTCTTCTTTTCATGTTATTTGTTGTTTTACTTTCGTTGTTGTTTGTGGTTAAGATTTATGTAATGCGAGAATTTTTTGATATTATCAGCAAATATTATGTCCTACGCTCGCGTTCGTGAAATTAGCGCAGAGTTCTTGAGAGTTTTGGACCCGTTGATGATTAATCTGCCAAGAATGTTTGCTTCGCTATCGTTTTTAATTAAGCAGTTGAATAACTTTGGTCTCTTTTAAAGATACATCTGCTAAGTGCCTCAATTAAATCAAAACGAAATGCCGTCTTTCAACATTACATGCCATTTATATAACAAAGTGCACCCCCTTCCCCTCCACACACCAGCCTGCCACATGCGTATAACCAGGAGCACACATACACTGAAACAGCTAGTGGGACTTGTACCCGCAAAGCCATAAAACAAAAGCTCGAACAAAAGCTAATTAAGTTTATGTCACCGGAAATTTGTTTCACCTCAAAAACCTCGAATTGTGTTGAGTTCGGAGCAGAGATAAAATGCACGTGGTCCTTGCTTAGGTGTCACACAGACCCTGCTGAGGACGCGGCGATGGCTAAGAGACAGCGACGGGGAACGTAGGGGAACGGGGTCTGGACGATGGAGTGAGCGGGAAAACTCTGAAAACTTTTCTACTCACACTTGTACACACTCATTGGCAATTAATCTGCTTTCCCAGGAAGACAAAGGCGATGCGGTGCGGGTCTCGCTCCATTCGCCTGCTCTTTATGTTGCTTTGTAAGTGCGAGAGATAGACAGAGAGAGAGAGAGAGAGAGAGAGAGGTGGAGAGAAAGTGTGTGTCTGCTGCAATTTGGCTTGCATTTCAGTAAAATTTGTTTGTCATTGTAGCCAACAATTTAATTTTCATGCGCAGCATCGCGAGTGACACTCGAAGTTGGAACCAGTTCGGTTGCGTGGGCAGTAAGGGAGCCGGCAGAGGGACGAGGTGTTAATGAATTGATTGGCTTAATTTGCAGCTGCTCAAGTTCAATGGGCATAACTTATTCGGGTGTCAACAAGAATTATTAGTCCACTGGCTGGCTAGCCTTAGGATTGTCCTGCCAGGCTGCCTCGGTTGATTAACGGCTGTTCGAGTGCCGAGGAGCAGCTTGGGCGACAAGCTTTATGGTATATTTTTATGGCCTTGCAACTTTGCAAAGTGCAACGCACGCCAACTTATGGGCCATATAGGGCTATCATGCCCCGTGCCCCGTGCCCCATGCCCCATGCCCTGCCTGGCACTACTGTCATTCTTGTTCTTGAATAACTTTTTGTACCTAGCTCGTTGTCACTGCCCCAATTATAGCTGTCAGCTACAGTGGCTTTAAAGTGGGCGTGGCATTGAGCAGCAGCGACAAGCATACTTGACGCTCTATTGACGATGGGTCGTGTGACTGCTGTCAACCCTCCAGTGCGTACTTATGTCACTTTGTCCCCTTTTTTCGGTCATAGTCGTTCCACAACTTTGCCAACTTTTCTTCCGTCAGTGTGTGCACCTTGGCAGTTGCCAGTTGTCGGTTGTTGGTTGTCGGGCGTCGGGAGTGTCAGGTGTCGACGCCTGTCAACAACTCAAAACGCTTCCGTGCAATCGCTTTTTACAGCTTCCGAACAATTTGATTTGATTCCATTAAAAAAGTTACTCTAGTGATTTCCTGATACCGCCGCCTCGCGCACCGACGGCATCGAACACAGTGAATGTTAAGCTGCAGCTGCAACAGACGTGTGCATGTATGCCACATATAAGAGGCGCCACCCCGCACGCACGCAGACATTAGCCCTTGCCACGGCCATAGCTGGAGAGACTGGGGTCCAAATAATTGTGACATTGCTGGTGCCGTCAAGTGTTGCATACTTTCATGCGACATCTATTGCATCATCATGGTCTCCGTCTGCGTCGCCGTCGTCGTCGATGCATGTCATTTGCTAGCACATTGACAAATTTCTGCCAGGGCATGTGTGGGTGTGCATGGTGGTGGTGCATGCTGACGTATTAGTTGAGCGCCATATTGAACGTCAGCGCGTAATGAAAACTTATAACTTTTGATGCGATGCAATTTCCATTGATGGCACTCGATGACATCGTCAATTGCCGTCTTAATACTAACGAATGCGCTAGAAAGAGAAGACGTTGCCAAAGACAAATAATCATGATGATTATCATTGAACGTTTTAGCTGAAGAGCATCATGGACTTGCCTTTTGAGAACTGCAGCAACTGTGTGGACAGGCATATGATTTTTAAACCCGCTACCTATAGGGCAGAAGGGTGTTATAGCATTGTGAAAATGTATGTAACAGAAGAAGTAGGCGTGACAGACCACTTGGATTGTAAAAAAAAAAAATTATAAATATTTATTGGATAGATTTAATGCGGTCCTTGTGAATCGAATACTTAGAATAGAAAACTCACGAACCACACTCAAGAGCTGCATGATCAAGTGAGTTATAGAGTTAATAAAAGTTCAAAAAAATTTGTCAAATTCCTTGGACCAAATCTTTATAAGCACGATTTTTATTGACCATTGTTGATATATGCTCAAATAAGAAAAGTTTTTGTTCCAAGCGTACACCAAGATCACCAACCATATTGTAACCAAACTGGGTAGTTTTATTTCTAAATAGTATTGAATTGATTAATTTGTTGTAAGACACCTCTGTTTATGCTGTTTCAGTATATACATAACATATAAAAAAGGGAACAAATAATTGTACCTTCTGCATAAAAAAGGGTTGGGAATTATTTCAAATGTGTAAACCTTATACAGTTATACCTTGTTAGATTTTTGTTCATATAAAATGTTGAGCACTGTAAAAATGAATTGTAATTCGTTTTTGCATTTGTTTTAACATAAGTTAAAGTCAGATATTATGTTAACAGCGTGGTTCTGTTACAAATCGTGAAATGTAACATTGAAGATTGATGATATCTTAAGGCACAACATAATCGTATCGTAAAAAGGGTGTTCAAAAGCAATGCCGTTAGAGCACAATGTGACAGCTGGCAGAGAATTAAGTTTACCATTTAACATGTTAACATTTATTTAAAAAAAAAAAGTTATTTTAAAAACATGTCTAGAAAGTTGATTTGTTATTGTTGAGGTAGTTACAAGTATTGATATCAAAATTTACAATATATATTCAATACTAATTTGGACAATATTTAATGAGATTAAATATTTTGTGATTTAAATTAAATTTTACATATAAATTAAGACACAAATAAAAACCATTTCAAAAGTTTTACAAATAAGGGTAAAATAAATATCTTACATATGTATGTTCACACTTCGTACGTGTAGGGTATTGAGTATTCTCCTTTAAAATTCTAGTTCGGATTGGGTCCTGTGTTGTCGCATAAAATTTGTGATGAATTTTCCCCCCGACGCATATTGCAGAACATTTTTGGGTCGGCTACATGCCTAAGCCTGCACGTATGTGAGAGTGTGTGTCCATGTGATTCCCCCTTTCCGGACAGTCGTTGCCATGAACTGCAACCACAGCTCAGCAGGGCAGCAGATGCGATGCGATGTCGCTCAACATTTTGCTATTTTTCGGTTTATGCGTGAAGTTCCCTTGTCATTTGTTGTCTGTCCGTTTCGTTGTTGTTGTTGTTGTCACTTGGCCAGTTGTTCGACCACATGACGGCCTCGTTCTCAATGCTGCATGCGATGTAAAATTTAAATGCGATTGCCGAAGTTTGAAGAAATGCTGTCTATGTGTGCTTTGACGTTTTGAGAAATATTGTCCATTTATGTTTATAGTTTGCTTTGAAGAAAATCAGCTTAGGCCTGTTCTTCATTGCATTGTAGATAATTAAAATGTAAATGACATTCAATCATTGCTTTCCCTATCTCAAAATATGCAGAAGAATAAAAAAGAATTTATTTTCTTGATTGGTATAACTAGGAGAACTATTTGCGAAATTTTTTTTTCGAAAGGTTTATCGACCTTATTATGTATCAAAGATCAAATTTTCGATGAATTTCGCGCACAAATCGGATCAATGATGTGGCGTATGTTGACTTTGAGGGCATCGGTGCTTTACGGCTTGTTGGCAAAGACCTGTGACTTAAGGAAACCCCACAAGAAAAAGGCCAGCGGGGTCAAATCGCACGATCTCGGTGCCCAGTTCACTTCGCCTCCGCGCGAGATGACCATGTCCGGAAACGGCTCGTGCAGAACGTCCATCGTAGCGTGTGCAGTGTGGCACGTAGCGCCGTCCTGTTAAAACCACATGTTGTCCAGATCCATATTCTGGATTTCAGACCAAAAGAAGTTGGTTATCATCGACCAGTATCGCACACCATTGACGGTGACGGCCACACCACATCGACACACCGGCCCAAAATCCGCACCAAACAGTCACTTTCTGCGGATGCATTGCCACTTGGTGAACCTCGTGTGGATTGGTCTCGTCCCAATTACGGCAATTTTGCTTGTTTACATAGCCATTCACCCAAAAATGCGCCTAGTCGCTGAAGATGATTTTTTTTTAGCCAAAATCAGCGTCAACTTCAAACTGCTCTAATGCCCAGTCAGCGAAAACAGGGTTAATAACCTTAAGCACCTGGATCAGTTGGACATTGTCGCGGACATCGGCGATATTCTTGGCAGATCTCGCGTTACGTTGACGCTCGGGAACCGGCTCATTGTCATCGACGGATAGTCGGCAGGACGATCATCGCGACGGTAAAACGGGCGAAGTGCGCGGAATGTTGGTCGATTTGAAGATCAATTTTTTATGATTTGCACGTGCTGCTCGACATTTTAACCTGCCATGGTGGTTTGGGTGGACTGAATGAATTTAACACACTGCATTTGACATCTGTCGCCTATTGGAAAACCCTTCACTTACCACTAACTCTTTCTAATTGTAGATCATACTATGCCTTCCATGAGCCATTCAGGGCATCATGCTCTGATTTCAATAAGTAATCTTTCTTAATAACTAATACAAACTCTGTAGCATTTAAAACTTAAAATTTTGTTTTACCTTAGTAGACACCAAATTTTCTTCGAAAAAACTGTCCATTTTCCTTAGTTTTGCAGTTTTTATTTCGTTTGCGACATTTTCTTTCGGTCGGTTGGGTATGTCTAATAGTAACTCTTTACAAAAAATTAAAAAACTCTTAACTTTTTGTGATTTGATTGGGTTTTTCTAGGTTTCCCCAATTCTCTGCAACAAATGTTGGATCGGTTAGAATTTTATTTAACCCTGTTTAAATTTTAATTGAAATTTAGATTTCTTATTTCCAATTCAGTCGACTGCATTTAGTCGACTTTAAATAAATAAGTTAATAAATTATAGGAACGGAATATATTAGAACTACATTAGCATCCCGAAAGTTGCTTTTTTTTCTGGTTAATATATTTGTAATGGCTTTTCAAAACTAGGCGAAGGGTATTAACGGTCACTTGAATGCAGTGTTCGCCTGGTTTCCATTCGCATTTAGGCAAAGTAAAATTCCCACTTACTTTTTCAAAAGCAGCTCAAATTGTTTACAAACCAATTACAAGCAAGGAAAGAACAACAGCAGCAGATTTCAGATAGCTAGCCGCGTGACCTTTGTCCCGCCCGCTCTGGAGCTGGCCACGGTTCGGATTTGGGTCTACAGCTGCGATGGCGGCAGCTGGGAATAGTGGGCAGAGCTCCTAAAATTGCGTTATCTTAATGAGTTTAAACGTTAATCAGGACTCAGGACAGGGTTAGGTGATAACGGGGAGAGCAGTAACTGCAAACGGGCAATGGGAGAAGCGGACAAACGGAAGTGGCCTTGCCGCAGCGGAAATGGTACAAAGTTTGTGGCAACAGTGCCACAGGTCGAGCCAGGGAAGTTGCGCGATGCTGCGGGTGGATGCCAACTTTCCAAACAACGAATTTTAACTGGTGAAATAGGAAAATAGCCTCGACTGCGCACTGTTACAGCCAGCACAACGGAAGCCGGAGCTCAAGCCGTACGGATACATATTAAATTAATAATTTGACCTTATCCCGAAGAACTGACTTACTGGGTCTGCAGATCCGAGCAGACCACGCAAGGCATAAGCCAAATTACTAAGCATCCGGTCGCAAAAGATTTCTGTTTTCTGATTGCGGCAAGGACAATGCTGCCGCACTACTCTCCCTCTTTCTCTCTCTTTCCCTCCCGTTGGCACGCCGAGCGTAGCTGAGAGTGGCCATGTTGCAGTAATGTTTCGGCAACAGCGTCTGTCGAGATAAACAATTAAAAACTTTCGCAATTTGCGGTAATTTCACTTCAACTCGTTGAGCAACCAACTACTTACCAAGCGGAGGAGCAGGAGGAGCGCTCGCCTCATACAGGGCGAGGCACTCGAGCCACAATTATGATTATGTCGTAATTAGGACGGCCAAAATTTACTCAACCCCCACTCTCGCTCTCGTCCTTCTCCACGCCCACAGTTGTTGCACTTGTCACTGAGTAATTGTCAACTGACAACGCCACACAACGGCGCTATCTAATCGTTCTTATCTTCTGTTGACCGACAGAGGTAAGCGTGTTGCACACGGTGTTGTTGATTTTGCACACGTTGAATGCAGTAGCGACTTGCGAATGAGTGTAAATTTTACTTACCAGCGCGTACTATAAATAAGTTGACAACGATCGTTATATTGAACTCAAAGAAGAAAATCGTGGAGAAATATGGTTTGCAAGGGCTGTGGTACAAGTAATTGAAAAACATTAATTAATAATAAAATAGTCTTTATTAAGTTGATTTAATATATTTGCAGACTGCAAGTGCACTGACACCAAGTGCGGCGACAACTGCTCGTGTAGTCAGGAATGCAAATGCGTCTGCAAAACAGGCTCCAAGGATAAATGCTGCAGCACCAAGGCAAAGTAAAGTCATTAAAGACATAAATCTTAAGCCAAAATACACATGAAACAGTCATAATTATTTTGGTAAACAGCATATCTAATAGATGTTTTACATATAAAATACCTACAAGTTGTTCACAGCGCATATTTACGGATATGTTACGATGTTATGAGAGGACTCGTTGGGTTTTGCTCGGTATTGTTGTCGCGTGTCTCTGACAGACTGCAAATTTTATGCAGTCTCATTTTGCGCACGATGGCGCCAGGCAACAATGCAACACCACCAATTGTGACACTCGAGTGTACAAATAATTTGCCAAATAGCATGGAGAGACGCCACCAGTTCTTGTTGCTTCGCTTGTTCCACCGGCTGCTGGTGTAGTGAGTGTAGCAGTGTTCAGTGCATTGGACCCCCACAACGTGTAGCCATTAGAGCGTAAGTGCTTAAACAATTAATTAGCGCTGCTTGAGCTAAATAATTATGGAGGAACAATGGGGAAAGAGCAGACGAAAAGGCGCCAACGGAAAATGTTAAGTGGCAGCGCCACAATGTGATTCCCTCTTAAGTTGCAGTGAATATAGCAGCTATGCGAGTTCCCAGAGTAGTTGGGCGGTTGCGGGTGTGGCTTATTATGAACTGCATCTTGTGTAGCAGTTGTAAAGACTGCATAAATACAGAACACCCACTAGGGTACTGTGTAGGTTTTTCCGCAGGCCTTTCTTATTTATGTGGCCAGGGATATGATGACAGTGTGTGATATCATAAGCTTAATTTTAAGTTCTTAATAACTCTGTTTATTTTTTATAAGGTTGCGAGTTGCAATCAATTCCGTGCCGTGGTTTTTATGCTGCAGAGCTTGTACTGTTGACCAACAGCCCACAAATATTTGTCACACTTGCCAGCCAAGAGCCAGTTGGTCCGCAATACTTTAAAGGCCTTCGCCCTCTTCGGCCATCTCGGCCACAGCCCCCTCTTCCATGCCTCTCTTTAATGAGCGAGCTCGCACAGTTTTACTTTGGCTTTGTTATTGTTGTAAAGCACAACATTACTTTCTTGCTGATGGTGTTGTCTGATGTGCTAGCTATTGTTGCTCTTGTTGTTGTTGTTGTTGCTGCTGTTGTTGTCTGTGGTACTCGTAACTTTGCCGCAAAATTGCTTGTTTCCGTTTCCGCATTCTTGCCTCTTGACGGCCCTCGACCGACGCTCACAGATAGATGCCGTTACGACCCTCACTTGAGCAGAAGATTCTCCTGCCGGCTGGCAGAGCTGAAGTGGGCTCTGCGAACAATTAAAGCCAATTATGCTGAAATGTAATTGCTTTAAGCAGATTTTCTTGCGGCCGCCTTGGCGACTTGCGACTCTGACTTTTGACTGTTTTGGGGCACGCACTTTATGCGAAAGTAAATGTTTATTCTTTCAATTTTTTCATTCCCTTTGTTCTTTGCGCCCTCGGCAAGGGGGTGTCTCGGTGCATTGTGAGTTTGTCGAGGCATTAGGGTGACATTTAAATCAACTAAATGCGATGCTTAAACGCAATTTGCAGAGCGCCCTTTCAAATAAATTGTCACGGTTCCGTTTAATTAAAAACTTGCAATAAATGTGGGAGTATCTGCACGCGTATGTGACTGTGGGTGCTGGAGTGTCTGCGGCCATTAAGGGCTCGTTTCATACTCTTCCAGAGAGTATATTCATTTTGACAGTGTGAAAGTCTAAGTTGGAATGGATTTCTGTGTTTTAAAGCTAACCATCAAATAAGTTTTTGTTATTATGCGCGTAACAACCTGAGCGTATATAACCATATAACGGCCATCGAACCTATTGCATTCATCAAAAGCGGAGCCCTTGAATATATAGGTGTCATAGGTACAATTGGCAGTTTTTGTAAGAAAACTACAATTGGCAGTTTTTGTAAGAAAACTACAATTGTTTTTAGAAATAACTGAATCTATCAGTCCCAATCAAAGTTACACAGTTTTTGGGCTTCAACAAAATCGTATACCTAACCATATCCGATCAGAATAGTTAATGAAGTTTGATTTGAATTTCGATTCATCTTTTGATATTAACATTAACTCTTCAGATCTGATTGGGTTTTCTGGGTTTCCGCAAATACTGCAACAAATGTTGGCTTTTTCTTATTTTCCTATTTTGAGTCAAATAAATTTTAATAAAATCTTTTTTTTCTTATTTAAGGTTTTACCTTTAATTTAAAATTATTTTTTTTATTTATATCTCTAATTAAAAATGTACAATTAATTAGGTTTGTTAATTGTTTTTCCTTTTATCATAGTTCGACTTTAAATTATGTTCTATGCTCTTTTTATCCACAGAGAATGATGCAAGGGAATAACTCTATCGGCGTGTTGGAGGTATCATTTCTTTCTTGTCATGCTCTGTATGTGTGTGTGTGTGCTTGAAAACAATTAACGCGCAGCTGAATAGCGAATATACCCACACATAGACATATGCAAGTGTTTGTGATAATGTATACGTGAATGTCCACATAAAAGTAAGCATTCGTGCATGTGCATGTGCATGTTGTTTATTTTAGTGTGTATCTGCAATTTGGCAAGTTCAACAATTTCATTTGACTATGCAGCAACAATAAAAAATGCACAAAAGCCCCAGCGAGACACACAAAACCCAAAATGTGTAGTACATGTGAGTGTGAACAATAAAATTTATCGCTCTAGTTGCAGTTGTTGTATTTTACGAGAGAACGCGTGCCAGTGTGTGTGTGGGGGAGGCTGTGTATGGCGTCCACAACGACGGCCACGGCTTTAATTGTTGAGCCACATAATTAATTGTCGTAGTTTTGGGGTGTTAAATAATTAGAAAACTAGTTGGCAAGCCATTAATCACATCGAAGGGATTCCGTAGGCGCCAAGCCCGACGCTCCTCACATCTCTTCTCTACATTATCCCACGAAAGTAGAAGCAACATTAGAATGCTGTCCATTAAATGGCTGAGAACACACAAGCAGACACCCGGTCGGTGTACGGAAGGGGTGGTGGGTAACACTTAAACACCTTTCCAAAGTAATGCAGCCTGCCGGACGTTGAATGCATTAGGGGGCGTTTTCCAGTTGCCTAATGTCGGCCATAAGTTGTTCTAAATCACAGAATAATCCCGCAATTTGCATAAGATATATGCAGAGGGCATAAAAAGGTTACTAACACGGCCACACCTCACTCCCACAGGCACAAGAAGTCTACTGTCCTTGCTTGTGCGTCTTTTCATTGGCTGCTGCCACAATTTGCCCCACCCAAACTTCATCATGCCATAATTTGCCGCTGAATCCTGATCATCTATGAAATTTGTCCTCATTTTCAATGTGCGTGTGCGTGTCCCTGTGTGTGTGTGTGCTTGAGTGTATCTCGGGGGGTAACCAAGTCCGATTTATTATGCGTTGCCTGTGTTAAGTCTAACAACAGTTTTTACGACTTGACCAGTCGAAATACTCGTAAGCTGCTACACCATTAGTTGGCCCTTTTAATTATGAGGTCTACTTTAAAGTGAGTGTTGAGACCATTCCCCCTCTCTCTCTCTCTTCCTCATATTTGCATTGTAATTCGCTTAAAAGTGTTGCTAATGAAACGTCAATTATGTGCGCCTGTTAGGAGCACCGCACGTGACCGACTTGTCAACGCAAGTGGCATATCCAATTTAACCCTCAAATGACTGCCATTATGACAGGACCTGCGCCAACAACGGCACCAGCAGCAATGACAACAACAACAACTAGAACAATAACAACATCGTTGAGGGCAGCTCTCGTCGCTTTGCCACTGAGTTATTAGCAAATCGTGATTGGCATAAATCAATGCAGCCCAATAGAGCACTTCAATATGAAGCTGTGCCGGAAAGGGGAAGATTTGGGGAGAGGTGGACTCGCCAAGTGAGAGATGACCAGGCGAATGCACCTGGGCAGCGAACAGTGTTACGCGCCTGTCTCCTAACACCCTTTTTGTACTGAAATTTATGAGCACCAATCTCGCTGTGGTCTGAATTCGAAGTTCGGTTTCAGTTATAGTTTGAATTGACGCTCCGTTTCTATTTTTATTCACATTTTGTTTTAGTTACCCGCTGCCCAACTTTGTTTCATTCAAAAATGAATGTAACAGGCAGCAGGAGCGGTGTCCGAGTCCCCAAAGTATATATGTATATGAAAGGTCAAACCAGCCAAGCCACAGTAATTAAAACATAGTTCACTTCTCGTGTATGTTATAATTAGTCAAATTTGAAAAAACAGTATTCATGATAAATTAAAAGTATATGTGATAATAAAGTTCACAAAGTTTTCTTCATTAATTGGTGAAACTGCAAATTAGGGATGCGTACTGATATTGTAATATTGATATATCGTAAAAATGGAATTTCAATTTTCGATATAACCCGATACAAAATGCTAAACAATATATTTAATATTATCAATATTATAAAAGATATATCGGACACTTAGCGTTGATCACATTAAACCAGGAACAGTTATTTATCAAGTTTCCAAATTAAAGGTTGAAGACGCAAGTTTTCGTAGATTTTGTGCAACTGATGCACGACTTTATTGTCCATAATACAACAATTAGAGCTAGGATGCTCTTCATGTTAGTGCAGATAGTCTTTATGATTGCAAATGATTGAGCAATAAATTCAATTTCTATGACCTTTTAAAAACCCTGATATTATATCGACACTTTGATATTTGGTAATAAAAATATGATATTCTACGCTATATATTTTCGATATTAATATCGAGTTTTATTCGATACGCAACCTTACTGCAAATCGTATTGCACATTTCTCTTTAATGGTCAGCTTATTTTAGAATATCCCATCGACACACATATTTGACTTATATCTTATCGATGAACCTATTAACTATCAGCATTCACAGCGGCATCCTTCGAGATCCCTTGGACTTAAAGAATGTAAGAACTTAGACCATGATGAACTTATACCAATCCCCTATTGTTCGTACACACTTGATACAATTGACGCTTTAGTCAAAGTCTATACTTACCTATACCTAACTGAAGAAATAATAAGGGAGAGCTTTTAGCGAGAAAACCAGACAATTTCATCATGTGTATTATTCATGTTTTAGTTGTAATTATTGATCTACTTCTATTTCCAGATCCACTTCAAGTTTAATTTTCGATCAAATCCTGGGTAACCTCATTGGGCGTGTCATAACTTAAGCCCACCTTCAACCTGGACATCGTTTATGCGGCACTTATACTCAAATAGAAAGCATATTGATTTTCCTGTAGAATTTGCATAGTTCAACCGCTTTTCGGGAGCCGCTTTGGCGCATTGCGCACAAGAAAAACGACAAGGACACTCGGATTTACATGCCATTGAGGCGAGAGTTGCAGCATTTCTGATTGCGCTCGTTATCGAAAGCGATATCGGTGCCCGAGCGACGGCACAGAGCAGATAAGTGACTGCGACTGTGTGTAAATGCCATGCTTAACACCTGTTAGCTACCCTCCACCCCCACAGACAAGGGGGTATCGATTGCTCTTAACATATTATTACCATCCGATCCGAATAAAAAAACCCAGCTCGACTCGCTGCACTGGGACTGAAACTCCATTTTGTTGCACAAAGGATTTAATTAGTTTTTCTTTTATTCGCCGCGTGCGCAGTGTAATTGCTTTTAACACTTGGCACTTTGAAGGGCTGCACTATGCGAGAATAGCTCATCTCAATGAAAATGGCACTGAAATGGCACGGGCGTCCTCGTTGTCCGGCTGTTCCCCTAATGAAATACTTGTGTCGTCTGCCTGTCCACATTATTAACAGTTGCAGAAACTTTTGAATTTAGCAATTGGAAAAAGTACGTAACACGGGTTAAAAACTGCGACTACCAGCAGCACCCACGAATGAACATACAAACAAAGTATGAAACAAATGGGAAAAGTGTGCTAATTTCCATTGAGAGCGAAGCAGCAACAGAGCACAAGGACATAGTGTGAAAAGTGATAGATGTAAATTGCAGCTGAAAACAAAGCTGGTCTTACTGTTCAGGCCAGCAAAGTAATGGAAAATAGACTGAGCCACAGCCGACTGAGACTGAGACTGAAACTCAGAGTAGAAGCATTTCATATTTATTTACATTTCCTCAAAGGGGACGACATCGCGATGGGTGACCAGCTCTGTAGGAGCTTTGCCTTTGTTTCCTTGGCGACATAAAGCCAATTCAACTCTCATGTTCTTTTGGTGTGCAATATTCTTTACTGCCAGTGCAATTTATTCTTCGACATGAACATTCATAAACATAAAGCACCATGTGTTATGGAAACCAGAATATGAATACAAGGTATTTCTTCTGACGTCACTTTAAAGCATCCTTTAATATGTTGTATACGTGTACAGTGACTCCTAGGCAACATTTACATCTTTGTATTTATTGTACTTTAAATTATTCTGTCGCAGAAATCAATAAAAACTTGAATGACTGGAAACTCACTTCCCATTCGCGTTTGCCCCGCAATGATTATGAATGCGAATACAGCAGCGAGTATGGATGAATAACAACGTAAGATTTGCCATTTCCCTTGTGGCAGAGTCAGTTAACTTTTTATTTACTCTTCCCTTTTCTGTTGTTGGATTATTCGTTTGTGTTGGCTTTTTGCTTTGTTGTGGGATGCTTTTAAGAGTTAATAAATCCTTTTAACTTATTCCATATTTCAATGGCCTCGCTGTAGTTGCAGTTCCTGGCATCGGCATTCCCTTGAACCGAGAAAATAGCTGCCAACCATGTGGATATCCTGTGCCGGGATCGCACGACGCCCATCGCCGACGCATATCGCATCGTGTTGCGCCCGCAGAAAGGTCGAGGAAGTCGGGAAGCCAGGCGAATGAAGGCAATTCCATTTATTGAACAGCATTATTCAAATATTCTCGGCTGGGCCTGCAACTCTGCCCCATACTCTGTCTCAGACCGTGCCTGTTCCTGTGCCCATTCTCGTACCCCTTCCTGCTGCTGTTGTCTGACAAACGGAAATATTATTAAGTTTCATTGTGCACTTGATTTGTTGTGCAAGCGAATTTGTGGAACATTTGTCGGAGGCTTATGGCTCGGATATGTTTATAACGACATAGGAAGTGCTGCCGAACAGTCAGAAGAGTCATTCATTATGCCTAAGTTTGACTCCTGCGTGACAGGCCATTAAAAACTCTATTTATTTCAATTCACGTCGTAAGTCGATGCGACTAAGCTCGTCTCCAAGTAGCCAAATAGTTACCTCTGCTCGGAATCATATATTAGCCGGCCCCTGTCGCTGTGTGTCATCCATTCCGGCCTACTTCTTTGTGAGCGAAGACTGGCAAATGCGAAATAACTCAATTTTAGATTTGTTGTGCCAGCGAACATTTATATTCCTTTATACGTCCGAGGTGGCCGAGGCTGTTGGTGAGGGTGTCCCGGCGTGCGGCCTCTTAACAATTCATTTTTTATGAAGCTCGCTGCTGACTTAGTAGCGTAAGCTCAGTCGCCGACCCAATTTGAGAGACAAGCGCACTCCGACGTTCTCTGCTGCGCCCTCTATCGTGCTCCATGTATTTGTATTATTTATTATCCGTTTTAAATCCCAGCTAAAGATCATTATACACATCAGTGCGTCCGATTGTGAGAATCGCAGTTGCTCTGATTTCTTGTTTTCGACGTTTGCGCCGCCCACACACACAGCGAGCCACATTCCCCTGCTGCTGGCATTCACTCCTCCCGCTCCTTGTTCACCCTCTCTTGCGAAAGGAATCCAAATCCAGCGCACAAGGCTTGCCAGGTCTGTGGAGCAGCGGCATTCCTTGCCGAGCCAGAGAGAGGGGCCAGGAGGGAGCAGAGGGCACTGTGCCGAGCCGGCATGGAAAACGATTTAACTGAAAATTGAGGTTGAACTTAATCATAAATCAATGCTAATGATGCTAAAATGCTAGAAAATTTTGGGCATGCCATTTCGAGTGGATATCACTTGGCGGAGGAGCAGAGCCAAGCCGAGCCAGGCCGGGCTGAGATGAGATGCGGCGAGATGAGGCGAGGATTTGCAGTGCTGGCATTTGCCAAGCGCCTGCCCTTTGACCCCGCCAAACTTTGCCTTCCTTCTCCTTTCTCCTGCAGCTGAGATTCCAGCCCACTCCAAGCTGAGTTTGCAGATGTCTGCTGTCATTTATTACAATAGCTTTGACTTTTGTTAGTGTGTTGCCATTGGCTCTGTTGTTGTCGTTGTTTGTGTTCCTGGCTCCAAAGGACTTGACTATTGGATTTTTACTCAGTTTTATCCAGGCATTCCTGTGGCCGTCATTTCGGCGGCTGTTAGTACTGTGATTATTCAAACATATTCTGTATACTGTAAAAACAAGCGCAGACTGTTCGGATTATTTCCATAAAATTAAAGGTTAGGTTTAATATTTGGAGTAAGGCAGTCTAATAGTGCTATAAGTAAATCGATTATTGCAGATTAAAGCTTAATTTTGATGTGGCAATCAATTTGATATTTTGTTGTTTATTTTTGTTTAAGTTGCAATAAAATACAATAATAAACATTATACTCCTACAGAGGGTATAGTTATTATGGTTAGAATTAGTTTTCAATGCACCTTATGAGACATATTCGCCCCTTTTTATCGTATATCTAGCGATGTTTGTCTGTCCGTTGGTCGGTCCGTTGCAACGCAAAGTCGTCTCTCAGTTTTAAGGATAGTACGTGGTCTGTAAATTTGCTGGAAGCTTAAAAAAACTACTACTTATTTTTATAGTGTTAACAATTTAAAGTTAAATTTCAATACATTGTTGTTAGTTCAACCTAAATATCGCATTTTTAAAAACATAACGTTTTATTTGGGAAAAATCCTCAACAACCGATGCTCGTTGCGAGCGAAACCCAGACGAAGTCCACCTCCCGCCTAACCGACCAAGAATCACCGTCGCATAACGGACGACACGAAAACGCGTTAAAATTGCTTATAGAAACGCGAGGAGAAATTTACGTTATAAGGATAGTAAAATCAAAAGAATACTAATAAAAAGAAGATACGATATAACACGGCATGCAAATAGAAAAAAAGAAAGAATAGAATATCGAGGAAGATTGCGATACTAATGACGTTCTAGAATGACAAGAATTAAAGATTTCATAGCAGCGATAGAGTTAGCGCTACCTATGACTTGTTGAAGTTAATTGTAGTCTGAACAAAAAAACACTGAACGGATCGTGTTTGATCTACAATTGGGAAGAATATGTGGAAGGCAATAACGAGTACTTCTATTAACGAGTATGGAGAAGTGTAACTCCCTTACAAGGGTCCCACTGTCAATGTCCCCTTGCATAAGGTTGTTGATAAATAAGATCCCTAGCATGGTTCTGCGATAAGTAAGGGCAAGCATATTTAGTAACAGAAGTCTATTAATATAGGAAGGCAGACTTAAAATTTTATCCCAGTTAAGGCCGCGAAAGGCAAAAATAAAAATTTCGTCTGTACAGATTCGGTGCATTCCTTATGAATTGTGTATTTTTATTTGGTACATTGGTTTTAAAGGAAACTACGTTAAAGAAGAAATTAGAACTTACTCTCAGAATAAATTTATTTTCATTTCCATTTCGGGGCACACATGGTTCTTATTGTTTTACTCTCGGAATGTGCCAGATCGGACCAATATATTGTTACCAAATTGAATAAACCTGTTTATAAGACTGTAAATATCGTATACTTTTTACATTTAATTTAAGTCGGACTACTGTATCAAAAGCATTCATTTAAATAAGTATACAAATTAAAAATTCTCATGAAAAAGTTGTAAATGTCTATTGATTGGAGCTATTACAACCATCATTCTTGTAAATTAATAAGCATTGGAGGGATTGAAGGGGAATATGCAAAAGCATGAAACTTTCAGCAGCGAATGTAGCCCTTTTTTTGCTTTCTGGATAAAGGTTTGAACAATCTGGAAAGTACTTTCAAACATGCATATGCACACGAGTTAAGCTCTTTTCTGCTGATTGAACAAATGAGCAAATTTAATGAAAACCTGTGGTGGTTCATGGCATTTGTAATGATAAATTAAAAAATATCAGACATAACTTTGAGTTATGATTCTACGAGTATAACGAACATAATTGCACAATTAAATCATTCGAGATTAATTTAACATATTTTTATAAAAAGTTATACTGCACTGATGCTGGATGAGCCACGGCACGAGTTGCCAGTGTCGGGGAACTGAGCTTGAAAGTTGTTAAAATTGAAATAAATGTGCGAAGGGACCGAAACATAAGTGCCGTGCAGTATGTGTGTGTGTGTATGTGGGCAAGTGGATGCGTGTATCTATGGCATAAGTCTTGCGTTTTTTTCTGGGCATGGGCAACTTAGGGAGGTTTTCCCCGAAGCTTTCCACGGCTTGGCCATGAAGATATAGCAATAGAAAATTGAGTTAGTCAGCAACAACAACAACCGACGGCAACCACAGACAGAACAATAGAAATGACTATAACAACAACAACAACAACAACAACGGCAAGAGGAGCATTAACAATATCAACAGGAAAACCAACAAATATTTGGGGATGCCAAGGTGTTCACGGCGGGAGGGGCGAATTTGTGGAAATTGCCTTTTTACGAGCATATTAGCATGCATATAAGTAAGCGCCAGTCGGGGGGTGTGTGGGTGCGTGTGTGGGCTGTGTGTGTTACCGTATTTGCATTTTGCTTATTCTTATGCTGTTGGGCTGGTGTGCGTGTGTGTTTGCTGGCCACAGCATTGGCGTCTGTCTTTCGACTAATGTGTCCCCAATGAATGCTCGCGGTTCGAGGCAACAAGGACGACCCTCGAATGGCCGCGGTCTCTTTCATGTGTTGTGCTTGTGAGTGTGCGTGTGTGTGCCTCCGCAGATAAATCAATTTATTCTCATTTTATTTGTGTGCATAAATTTGTGTGTATGCTCGTGTGTCGGTGTGCCGATGTGCGAGTGTGTGTAGCTAAGTAAGAAATAAACAAAGTGACGCCGGCGTCGCATTCAGCAAAGGCGTTTGAAATGATTTCATATAACGCGTGCCGTCCATAAATATCTCCCACTCTCCTCTTGCACTCGAACTCGCACTCGCACTTTGCTGCGTGTTCTCATACTCTCACTTGTTTCGTTTTTTAAAGCAATCGAATGCACGAAATTTCAATTTACACTCGCCCGCAGCTATGCTACAATTTATATTTCTGGTTCTGTTTGGTAATTTGCATACGCGAGAGTATTTGCACATAATTATTCAATTTGCGAGTATTCAAATCCAACTCAGAGCAGACCAGGCCGGGCCAACCGACGCCAGTGGCAGCAGTTGGCAAGCGCTTTTGTTTCATTTTTACGTGTCAAGCCAGATTTGGCTGACGATTTGTTGTGTGGCAGCTGCCCGCCCGAGCCCGAGCCCGAGTTCCAGCCTGGTCGCCAGGGTGTCGTTTGTTGCTGCGCCGGAAAGTAGGCAACGCTCTGGTGCCACCTGCATGTCTGCCACTGAATAATGACAACAGCTAACAAAACATTTTCCAATTCATTGAATTTTACAGTTGCCAGTGTCCCACCCGCTTACATTATTGTTGCTTTTCCCGTTGCCGTTGCCGTTACTGTAACTGTTACTGTTCCTCTTGTCTGGTGTTGATTTAGCTTTGCGTTCTGTTTAGGTGCCCCGCTGCTCTTTGAAGCCTTGGCCTCGATACGATAAGAATGTCGGCCCCACATGCGAGTAGCTGGCGGAGTCACGTGTCAGTTGGTGTGTGGGCGAGGGAGTGCGGTAGTGCGTCGTGTACATGTTCGAGAGCCGTCAGCAAATGTCTATACACGATTTGTCAAATTGTCAAAAAACGTTGGAGCACGGTGGGCCATGCCGGAATCTCTGGAAGCCCGGCCATATGCTGTTATTGGCTCGTCGTAGACCCCGATTGCCGACTTGCTCAGGCGTAAAAATGAAATTAGATTGACAAGTGATATATGTACGATGTGTGTATTTGCCGGCGAGCGAAGAGGTTTGCCTACATCTTCGGCACTTACGGCATCGAAAGTGTGTCCTGCGTTCTGCGACAGCCAGCTGCCACTCCGAACCTACAGCAGTCTGTCACGGGGGCACCTCGGGGATTACGCTGCTGCTGCTGCGGCTTACTGTGCATCCATATCGCACATGTTTTCGATTTCTGGGAAACAAGAGAAGCGGCAAAAAGTATAAATATCCCAGCACTAAAGTGATAAGTGTGTCGCGAGAACACGAAAAACAATTTACAATTGACATGTAAATAAGCGACGAAGCATTCCTGCGGCAGTCCGCTGTTCCGCTCGTGTGGTGGCTCTCATGGCAACTGCTCGAGCTGCTCCTCCTCCTCCTCAGTGCTGCCGACTGTGTGTGTATTTAAAGTTGCTCCGACTAATTGAGCGTTGCCGGGACAATCTGCTCTTTATGGACCGCTGCTGGGCCGGCCACGAGAGCTGAGGCGAAAACCACAACACGTTTTGCCACTCAAATCTTTATGCGCCTTATTTAAGGCATAAAATATTTAAACGCATCATCATGCACTTTGTCAACACTTTCTTTCGCCATTTCTATCTCTCTCCCACTGCCTCCCTCGCGCCCTGCTTTCCCTCCTATATTTTTTGCGTTTCCGCCGTGCAGCTTTGACACTTTTCTCGCATAAATTTGACCTTTACACGGTTTTTGGCACATCAATCTCGGGGCACAACCCTCCAGTGGTATTCCATCAGCAAAGTGGAATGGAGTCTAGTTCCGAGTCTCGGATCTCACTTTCCTTTTGTCTCTTGCTCGCTCGCTCACTCGTTTCCTCGCCAGTTTTTTGTGGTAACTCTGGCATGACAAGGTCAGAATCTCTGCAAGAGCCAGAGCTATTGTTTATGGACGGGCAGCTGTTGGTGCAGTGATTGCATTGCCCTCCCATCCGACCCTACACCCTCCCTTCCGCCTGCCACTGTGTGCTGCTGTCTGGCATTTTGGCGTTGCTGCTTAAACTACAAGTTGCAGCACGGCGAGGTCCATTTTTCTTCATTTGAACGAGGCAACATCCTTGGCAACATCTCTTGTAGCCGTGATTTATCTAGCTCTGCCAAAATGTTGCACTTGCTGCTACCTGCCGGAGCTTATAAATATTTTAAGTGCATGCATTTTAGTGCACGTGTGCCGCATTATCGTCATTGCTCCCCACCCTCGTCCCACGACCCACGAGCCCCACGCATACGCCTTTAATATGCGGACAAGCTTCACAACGAATGTCTGGAGTTTTTTTCAGCGCTGGTTAGAATGTGTTTTGATACTTGGCAAAGATCCTTTGTCAACTTATTGTGGGTACCATTGCCTTTGGGGGCTGATTAAAATGGAGATTTGAACATTATGCTCTATGAACCTAATTAAAACACATTCCACAACAAACGCGGCATATTTAAGGCGTCATCAAAAGCAGATTGCGCAGTCAGACACACACACACATGCACACACAGTCAGAGCAAGGCGCGCACATTCGTTTTCTTTATGGTTTAAGTAATTTAAAGGCAACAAACACTTGCGCACTCTTTAACATAGACACGTGCGGAATATTAACTAACGCACACGCGTTGAAACTAAATGAAATTCATGGCATATGTGCGTGCGAACTGTGGGCAAGTGTGTGCATGTGTGTGTGTGTGTATGAATGGTGTAAAGTGGCTAGCGTTGCATAGTGATAGTGTCTGGATGATGGTGGCTGTTACATCCAGAAGCCTTAAAATAGCCTTATTTCATTCTTTTTCTCGTGCGCTCTCACTTCGCCTCTTTCAAAATTCCTGAGTCGCTGCAGGCCAAATGAGATTTAAAGTACATGCATAAGCCCACACACCATCGCAGACATTCGTACACAAAGAAGGCAAGAGAGAGAAAGATAGCGAGTGAGAGAGGGAGACAGCTCCACGTATATTTTTAGCAAAGTTTTGGTGCACTTTGTGGGCCATACTTGGCCTTATTTCGGCATCTAGCTGGCTGGCTGGCACTCTGGCCCGCCTCTTTAGCATATTCCCTTAGCATATTTTTATTTGTAGCATTTATAAGTGAATAAATGCGCGCATTTAAATGCCACTTCTTTCGTACTCACATGATTCGGAAGCCATCGTCCAGCCGCCGTCGACGTCTGCACGCGGCTCGGGCTTGGGCACGGGCACGGGCACGGGATCGGGCTCGCGCTGGAATTGCGCTCGGGTTTATGTGTTGGGTCTCCAGCCTCATTACGTATGCAGTGGAAATTTTTTCTGCTCAGCATTTTATGCACGTCGTGCCAATTTATAAATCATTTTTGTTTGTCTGTTTGCATTTGTTTGTGCTCAACGTGGCCGGCTAAGTGGCGTATACGTTATGTCTTCTCCAGATCACGCACACACACTGGCACACACACGCCCCTCCTCCCGGCTGTTCTAGCGCTTATTATGCTTTATAATATGATTTATTTTAATCATTATGCTAAATGATTTTTTGTGCCCCATTTTTCATTTCTCGACTTCTGCATCAAGCAACAATAAAATATCTCTTTGCATATTTGAATATGTGCGACTTGATTACGTATACCAAGGCAAGGCAGTGGAGCCTCCACAGGTAAATCCAGACGGGGAGGCCACCACTCACTACCTCCTTATTAAACGCAAAAATCTCAATCAAATTTCGGCAGTCGCCTCAGAGCTCATCAAAAATGGCCTGCTAAAAGCATTTTCTTGTCTTTGTTATTGATTCTTATGTTGCTTGATTGCTCGTTACTCCCCCCAATATTCGCTGTGAGTTTTGCATCAAGGGCAGAGGTGGCTATTCAAAATGACCCCGGGATTCTTCTGAAGTTCCCACTGCCTTTACCTTAAACTTCAGTTCTCACTGGAAATCAAATGACCCGCATATGGCGTCCACAAGGACATGCAGATGTTGGGCAAACAATTCAAGGACAGGCGATAATGCTAGTAAGCAACACTTGTGCCGACACATCTGAATGGACTTCAATCTTATCCTAATACGAGCATTGACGAGCCACAGCATTCACAGCCAGGACAACTAACGACCGAGTGGAGTATGGAGGGAGGGGTGAAGTGAAGCTGGAGTGGCAGTGGGAGGGCACCGCAAGTGAGCTTGTTGTCCGCTTGTTGCGCACTGAATTATTTATTAGGCATGTGCTCATGTTTCTGCACTAGGTGTCATCTTGTCGGCCGACATGGCCACTCATTTCTCCCATTTTTCTTTCGCTCCTGCCGTTTGTCCATTTGTCCAGTTTCGTGCTGTTTCTATTGGGGTCTGGGTTGGGGTTAGGGGTTTCCGGCAAGGTGGGCAACAAAGTGCGACAAAGTGTTTACATTTTTTATAAGCTCTCAAATGAAGCACTGAACATGCGAAAATCATTTGCTTGCCCGCCAAAATCACACGGTATCTTCGAGTGGGAGCAGCTTCGCGTTGCCTGCTCTTAATTGGCGCCCGGATTGCAATAATATGATTGACAGAGAGCAACTAATTTGACATGAATTTAATATTCTTGCACTTTTGATGGGTCGCATACTTGCCTGGAAGACCTTGGTTCAATGCTCAATATCTGTGGAAATTCCCAAAGTTGCTTTCAGAAATGTGCAAAATTTGCACTCGAGAAGATTTCATATCTCTTTGGATGTTGGCTGCTGGCTGCTGGCATTGCTGCCTTTTCTGCATCTACAGCGGCTTCTTGGCACTGGAATGCAATCAATTTGCAAATTTTCGCTACTTTGCCGCGTTTGCAAATGTTCAAGTATTTGGCTCCTTAGCATTTTTCCTTGCTGGTTACCGGTTACTCCCAGCCCTGTTTGCCATCTACGAGTATTTTGTGTTATTTCTACACTCGAGCGCATCGAACGCTGTCTGCTGTCTGCTGTCGGTTCGTCCGATCGTCTATACCCTTCCGGGAGGGGCCTTGCTTAGCTTTGTTCTTGCTCTACCCGGCCCCATTGGGCTATGCAAATGATGCATGGCTGCCTCTTGGCTCCTGGATGGATGCTGGCTCCTCTGTGCCTTTGCCATTGCCTGCGTTTTTTCTCATGTTGCACTCGCCTGTGTCTGTGTCTGGGTCGTGTTTTGGCCAAAGGTGCTGAATTTGGCAAATGGCGTTGTAATATTCGTGGAAATTGAATTGCACAAGGCACACACTTTAAATAAGCAAGAGCCAGGCAACCAGCAATAGCCCAGCCCATTGTTCATTGGCCAACAGTTGCATCTAATGAATAGTAGGCATGCCCTCCCATGGCTCTTCCCCATCTCCAGGCCCGGATTCAACTCTCGGCACTCTCGGCATTTCTTGGCTTGGCCTCCCATTGCTTTTTATAGTCGCTGCCTTTTTTTGCCATGTGTAAAATCGACAAATAATGGATGCCGATGTCTTGGCGTGTTCGCAATGCGCATTTGAATATCAATTGAATTGGATTCTTTGTGCTGCAGCGCATATTTTGCAGTGCTAGTGCGGTCGCACACACACACACGCACACATGGAAATGCAAGATTCTCACAGAGTTGTGCAAAGGAATTCGTAATGGGCGAGTCAGCCGCAGCATTGCAATGCTTGCGTTATTCTCCTTATTCCCCTCCCTCATGACCGTGTATCAAAATCGTTGCATACTTTCAGGCGCGCCTCGACTACTGAAGTCAAGTTTCAATTATAAATTTTCCGCTTGACTCCCTCGCATCTCGCGAAGAAGCAATATAAAGTTAAGCCTATAAAATGATTTAAATACCTGGCTCGAATATTGCCATTAATTGGCTCAGAGCCAATTCGCCCACAGACTCTAACACACTCGCACACTTGAACTCGGACTCACACACTCAGGCACGCGATTTCTGACATGCATTCGCATTCGCTTGAGTCTGGCATTTTATTTTGTATATTTGAAATAAATTATTCTGCTCACTCATCAGCATTTTGCGCTGTTATAAACACGTTTTTAATTAAAATCGCAAAAACAGGCAAAACGTAGATGAGGCAATAAAAGGAAAGCAGAAGCCGCCACTTATTATGTATGTGTGTCGTTCTATGCCAGTGTGTGTTGAAAAAAGAAAAATAACACACTCCCACAAACACACACACACGCATACATCACATATAGACACGGGAAAAAAGGAGAGAAATGCGATGGCAGCAACTTCAATTAAGAGAAAATAAAAGGCAATTCCAAGCAGAACAAAGAACTGAGTAGCAGCAGCAGAAAGCAAACAAAGCTAACAGACAGACAAAGTTGCCATTACCGTTGCCCTGGAGCGGGGCAAAAGCAGAGCCTGAGGTGGAGGAACGAGGGTCAGGTGGAAGTCGACAGACGACAATCGGCAACACATGAAGGCACATGCAGAGAGGCGCAACAGTTTTAGTGATAAAATGGCAAACGCGTAATTATGGAAGACTGAGAAATGTGCGTGCGACTTGTACGAGGCACAGCGTCAACACTCACTCACAAGCACACACACATACACACACTCAAAGTCACATACAAAGCGCTAACTACGCTACAACAGCGAGGCAATAATAAACTGATGGCGAGAAAAATAAAATACGAATACAGCCCACATTCATTGCGATTCATTAATTTGCGATTCACTCACGTACCACAGAGGCCACATGAAGCGTGCACACACACACACACACACACACAAAGGACTGACAAATAAGCTGGCACTTAATGGAAGCTTCGGCTCTGGCATGGGCTGTTGCGGCGAACTGAAAAATTTGTTTACAATTTTCGCCGCTTTTGTTGTCGAATCGCATCGAATAATTTGCTAAGCAGGCTGAGAGATGCGATTCGAACTTTGCATACGCCGATTGTGCGAGACCCCTCCCCGCAGGCGGAGCACAAAGAGCAGCGCTTTAAATGAATGGCAACATGTGTGTGCGAGTGTGTGTGGCTGCTGCTCATATTTGTAATACTTTAGCCCCTCACGTGCCAAATGAATTGGCTGCTTGTTAAGTTCTCTTGGTGTTTCCCTTGGATGGCGTCTTTCGTGCCATCGGAATTGTCCTCACGTCTAGACATAATTTCTTCAACCATTTATTACCTAATTAAGTGGAAGTATAAATGCCAAGCTCAGCCACCCAGCAGCAGGGGCGTGCCAGGCAATTCAGGGTCGCCTTGGCTAGTGTTTTCATCTCTGGGATGCCGCCGCTGCCTTCTCTGCCGCCGCCAATCGCCTTTTGTGTCAGTATCTGTGAATTAACTGGCGGCATTCCAATGATTGACCTTCCACTCTGCACTCGCCCATATAAGTGTGTCTGTCCGTGTGTGTGCTTGTGTGTGCGTGTGTGGCTGTGGTGATGCGAAGTATGTGGGTGTGTGTGCACTCGTCTGTTTTCTGTGGCTCGTCGAGTGGAGCTACTCGAGCTTAAGGCTCGCCTTGAGCGTGGCAACCGCCTTTGTCTTCAGCTCGTCTTTTGTTCCGCTCAAGCGTTGGCATAGCGGGCATTGTGCGGGTTTTGTTCTTTCGCTGCTGTTGTGGCTGGGCATCTTTTGGCGGTGCTGTTGTTTCCATTCTTGTGGCAACAGTGAACAAAATGCCGCTTCCATATTCTTCGCGCTTCTGTTTTGCGCTGCTGCCTTCCATTGTTGGGCGATTGTTCGGTTTTCTTAGTTCATTGTGTCACATTGTGGGTATCTACTGAGGGTCAATAAAGAAGTGTATCACAAGTAGAGACTGGGAAGAAGCAGAGGGGGAGAAACGAAAGAGAGAACGAAAGCAAGCTGAGGGAATGAGTAACGAGAATCACTTCGGTTTTTACATTCGTTGTTTGCTTTCTTATCTTTCTCTAGTATGTAGGTCATACAAGTATGGCGTCCTTGTTGACATTCGAATTCAAATTTTAACTGAGATTGAATTGTTTCTGAGCGCAAATAAACGTACTCTCGCAGTTGGTCCCACATTGATGAAGACAGCAAGGTAATCTCGGTTTCAATACTTTGTAATTTATTTTGTTGTTTGTATTTATATGTTTTAGTTTTACAATGTTTCTTTATAAATATGCCACGACTCTCCCCTGCTGGCTTTGCTCCATGGACTTTGGGTTAGTTTCTCGCTTATGCTAACGCAAAGCCCTTTACATAGTTAGACATACAGCTACGTACCAATGTAAATATGTATGTATTTCATCCTAAGAACACCCTGTTCCATTTTCACTATTAGGTGAAGTGGGATTCATTCAGTGTCCTGTTGCTGCGCTTAACTTCCTACACTTATCTAGACTTACGGATATAGTCCTCATGCATATTTAAGTGTGTAATCGTTCTCTTTTGTTTTCTTAATTTCGTTTAACATAGATTCCTACTACTCCTTCTATGTGCGAGTGGCTTATCTGCTAACAGTATTGACCTAGTTGTAGTTTCAACTATTTTCTGTTTATTATTTATTTTAACGGTACATCTCATTGTAGCTACGCCTCGTGCTGAGAGCACGATGACAAAGTAAACGGGATATAAACAATACCACGAACGCATTAAGCCGATAGACATAGTACATATCATACATGCAGCCATAAGACACTGCGTTGGGGATAATCGTTCGAATAACGTTAGGTGTGAGTAAGTATATCTGGCAGCTGCCTTTACACTCGAAGAGTATTCCGTCCATAATACTTGCAGCGTCTACGTACAGTAGTGACTTTCCGTTGCAGGTACTTCACAGAACAGCTTCAGTTGTAACTGACATGCGGCGTTAGCTTTAAATTCGTCTAAGATTAAGTAGCTACAAGCTGACATAAGCAGGTTTCTCTCGGAATGTGGCTTAGAGAATTACTTTGGGTGCACTGCGATGCACGCGATCAATGCCCAGCGCTCGAGTGCTATTCAATTAGGTATATTCATATATCTTAAGTACGTAGGATGTATATTTTGATAGTGTATATTTTCTCATATGTTCTGTATTTGTTTGTATGTATGTATACCTTAGCCGTCTCAGATATTCTATTCGCTATAATAGTGTCAACAGTGGTATAAATTGCAAGATAATTGATAATTGTTTTCTCTCTTCTCGACTTCGTAACTTTCGACTAGTATTTTCTAACTGAAGCGTAGGCTAGGGTGCACCAATAATAGCTTTATACTTGTATGTACTTGTAATAACGTATGTATAGGTATACGAGTATCTTTAGGTATATCAATTTAGCATGTATAATTATGAATATGTAACACATATCGCCATGTATATGCATTAAGGAAGACATTTTTTCATGATTGTGACCATTTCGTTCAGCGCCCTCCACACACTGCACTGCACTCTCCGTCCTGCACTCATCGAATGAGAATGCGTGAAGCATGAGGGTGTGAGATTTGTGTTGTTGCAGCAGCCCCAAAGGGTTGCCGAATGGTCAAGCTTAGGCTTAAAGTGTGTGATTGTGTTTATGTATCTGTCTGTATGTGTGTATTTGTGTGTTCGTGTGCTTAAAGGAGTTGTGCTCCCTGTGTGTCTGCAGACACCTTTGTATGTCTAAAACACTCAATTAATATTTATGAACTTCAGTATTTTCCTATACCTATTTACACAATCTAATAGTTTTAACATACTTTACTTTAAGGCGCAACTGAAGTTGGTTCAATATACAATTATCAATTCATATTTATGTCTCCTTCACTGCTGCTTTTAGGGTAGATAAAATGTATGTATAATCGGTATATCGGGTAGTTGTGTATATATTCGCATGTACATATGTATATAGAGATATGTACAAAAGGTTAGATCGTACGGAATTTTGTGTATATTTAGGTGTTCATCTTGATATGTACTGTTAGTATTTTTATAAAATAATCCGTTCAATTACGCAATGTATTTACAGAGGGACAAGAAACCGCAAGAAAAGAACTCTATGATGTGAAACCTCTTGAACGAACAACTGAAACTCACCAAAGCACTTAAATTGAATGAGTCGAACAAAAGAAAAGAACTGTCGCATGGTGATTGCTCCGCAATGCAAATGATAATTGATAATGAAACCGTATATCTCTTCATAACGCCGACGGGAAAAGAGCAAATGAATGAGCTTTAAACAGAATTAAAAACGAGTGAAAGGAATAAAATCGATTCGCAAGCAATGCGGATATAATAAAAATAAAACATACTCATTGCAATTCAGTCCGAATACCTGGGCAGGAAGCATTTCGGTTAATTAAGAGCTGCAGAACATAATTCAATCGATCGGAATAATACAGAAATAAGTTGGTAGAAGATTGCACGGAGACCTAAGTTGCAGCCTGCAATGTGCTTTGACTAAGAGATTTAAATTAAACGGTGTTTGCCTTAGAAATTCAACTGAAATTTACCCATGAGTATTGTAAGTATGAATAGTATGAATGTTGCACTCCTTTCTTGTATAAAACACTAACTACGTGTCTGCTCTCCATATACATATTTGTGTGCTCTCATGCGGGAGTGTAACCTCTAAAGTCGTACCAAGTATATGTACATATTTCCATCAGAACGCTAGCGATGTTAATATCTGTTGAAATATCAACTGTATTATTACATATTAATACGATTTATGTTTAAGATAATTATTATTTAGACAGCAGTTTTTGTTTTCAAGAGCTAATGGTTACTGTAAGTCGAATGGCTATTCGAGTACTCTAGACCTCACGAGTGTAAGTACGTATCAAAAGTAAGACCACATCACCTTCAAGCGAACCTGTAACTCAAGCTATCCCCTAGATGTATGCAGCATTTCACTAATGATTCACGCAGATGCCAATACATACGCACAACTGGCTAGAAACTCACATTTAATGCCACTGAATGTCCGAGTACTTGGCTCTTTACCTTCCTTTAGCTACACACTTATCTACATATCGCACACACACACTTAAATATCTGAATTTACTACGTATTCATTCGATTATAAATAAATATATCGTATTGGATTGGCGCCGCTTACAGCGTCTGAATCCCTGCTTATTCACTCGCCCCCTCTCGTGCTTACAAATAGAGTCCCTACTCGCCCGATTGTTAATCGGAGCGTAGGTCGCCGCCTCTGGTTTAGCTGCTGTGTCATGTTGGGATTGCGGCAGACCGCCAGCTAAGCGTGCTGCGGCCCACGACTGCCAGAGCCACTAGGAGCAGGGTCAGCAGGCGATTGGCCGCCGTCTGCTGGCCATGGCCATGGCCACTTCGCGCCGCGCTCGTGCTCTCCGGCCAGACGACATCGACTTCAGACATTTTGAAAATGCTCAGCAGTCGGTGGGATTGCAGCTCATTGTGCTCGGTGTTGATGTGGTGACTGATGGTCTTCAGTATCGCGGTGCACTCGTCCTGCAAGCACACAGATAATCGTGGGGAAGTGCACGAGTAAATTAAATTGCAACCCGCCGGCAGTTGTGGCTTTTCAATGCCAGAGCAAAGGAACTCCAACTTACCTTCTCCCGGCGCAGCACCTCGATATCCTTCAGCTTGCCATCGTGCGGCAGTCGCGCGGCAATAATAATGTTCTCCTCGGTCATGTTGAATAGAGTCAGTGTGCACTGGGTCTGTGTAGAGAAGTAGTTGCAACGAGTTGCAATTAATATTCGAGTAAGTCACAAATGGGGCAAGCGTGGTTAGTGGGGCTCTTGGCCGCGGGCTCACCTGATTATTGATGTAGGTTGTCACGTATTGCTGCAGCGCACGCACCGCATCCTGCACTCCCAGGTTGGTGTGGGGTCGCAGCAGAGCTTCGTCGGCGGCACTGTATCCCAGCAGCAGAAAGACTCCACCTGCCAAAACACACACACACACGGGGCAGAGAGGGCAAAGAGTGTTCCATAAATCTCGGAAAATACTATATGTGATTTACTCTCCACTGAGAGTCAGCTGTGCACCGGGCACAGCACAGAACAGACAAAACACATGTAAGTGCTGGCAAAGAGCCACCACGCAACCTTGGACAGCCTTTGTGGCAGCGACAAAGTACTGTTGGTGGCAAGTGGAATGTGGCGTACATAAGAATAGCATCAGGCCATGAGCTATGAGCCACGGGCCACGAGTATGATTTGCCCCCAATGAAAAGCTCTTTAAGAATACTGTCAGTCTTCTGCTTGGGGGAAGGGAGCGGAAGAGATAGAGAGACAGCAAGTAGCATCTCTTGACGGGCTGGAAAATGGAGCATTCTTGACAGCTCCGCTCCGTCATTGCCTGTCGCCGCTGATAATCGTAAAGTGCTCAACGGGAAACAACAACGGAAGAGAGACTGCATGCAAGACGTTGCAATGAAATTTTTATACATGCATACATGCAAGCATAATGGAAGTGACGACGCATCAAAAGCGAAGGAAGGGATCGGGATTGGGTCTCCGGATGCGTATAATAGGGCGGGATACCAACCTGGCAGAATGTAGTCCCCGAGCGGCGGCTTCATGCAGATGAAACGTCCTGAGTAGCAGAGGCAGCGCCCGCGGAACGCCTGATAAGCCGGCGAGGCGTGACTGTAGAACGCGAGGGCGGTGCGGCAGGGGGCGAATGGCACGCAGAGGGCGTGACAGGTGAGCGTTAGCGACTCGCCGCAGCTGCACAGTTCGCTGCACTCGGCATCGTCCAAGGAGTAGATCTGAAAGTAGAGGTACAAACGCCTTGAGAGCTGCAAACTAAAAACGGAAACCCGAGAAACACTTTGGCTGGGCGCGGGGTCTTATTAGGCGGGCATTAGATTACGCATACGCCCTGTTGCAGCGCCGCGTTGCTACTATTCAGCGCTAATTGCATTGCACTTGCTGCAAATTGTTGCTGCCAGCACGTACAGCGAACAAAACAAGCAAAGTGAAAAGAAAAGTGGCCAAAGTGCATTGTTGCTGCTTCTGTTCTCTGCTTCTGCTTCGCTCTTTCAGTTCTTGGTTTTTTTGCATGTTTTATTTGTTGTTTTGTATGCGTCTGCCCATTCCGCCGTTTTCGTGGTGTTGTTAAATGTGGTAATATCTTTTCTTTGGGCACGTGCCGACACGTAAGCCAAGCACACATCCACAGGCACACGGCACACACAGCTTCAAACGGGCGTGTGTTCTCCGCTCGTGCCGGCAACTTAAAGTTGTTCGTTTGTTTTGCCCGCAGCCGTTCTGCATACCCTAAGTTATGTAAATGCATTTTAATAGCACTTCCTCAGCTTCGGAAAAATAAAAAATGCTTAATAAATATCGCGGGCGTGCCATGTGCCCTGTGCCATGTGCCATGTGCCTTGGCATATTTGCTGTATCACTAGAAGCAGTTGTGTCTTACCCGCTTGCTGCTGCCCTCGCGTATCAGTTGATCACTTTGATGCGGTCGCTGGACAACGCAGTTTCCTGTAGAGCAAAGCGAAACGGTTTATATTATTGAAGAAGTAACGAAAACTTCTTTAATGTTCTTTTAAAAATGCCCACTTATGTCTATACTTCATCATTCCTAATTGCAAATCGTTCAAGTTTTTCTGTCACCTATTTCTACCTCGCAAAAACATAAACAAGGGTTGCAACATTTCAAATCGTTAACCTGAACCACTTATGTCTTTATTGTTCCTTTGAATCAATCAATAATTTGAAGGAAAGGTTAATTGGTACGGTATATGTCTCGTATATGTCTGCTTTGGTGATTTTTGGGGCAGTTGGGAGTGACAAATAAAGTACAGAAGCGTATGTAAGATAGGAACCCTCAGGCAATATTTTATATTCTCTGATATGCGCTCTAATGTATGTATTCACCCAAAGATACAACTAAACAATAAATCTGCTTTGGCTGCTGATCAAGAATATATACCTACACCTTTTGGGGTCTGCCTTCTGCCTGTTACATTATTATTGTCGTTTAATTGGGTTGCACTGCGGCTATGTGAATCTAGTTCACTCCCCACTGGGCTTAGAACACCCTATTCAGTCTAGTTATTCTAAGGGATTAACCCTCTATCGTTAGGCTTCACTTCTTTTGAAAGCCAATGCTGAGTACAATGTAAGAAAGTCAAAGGCACTGAACTCTATCTCGCATTACCTGCAGAGCCTGTTCCCTCCAGTTGCACTGATTTTAATGCACCCTTCCTTGACCACTTTCAACAGTCAAAGTGTGTTAGACAATTCAGCATATTTGACATTGCTGAGAACAAAACACCATACAGATATATATGCCCACACTCACACACACACATGTGATTGTTTGCCCAGAGTTGACCAGGTTGGCCTCACTATTTTGTTGAGTTTGTGTTAATTGTTGCCCCCGAGGTATGTGAGTGTGTGTGGCGTCCGAGCAAAGCCAACAATGGAGATAACGAGGCTTAGCCCAAGCTCCGTTAGTAGAGCCTGGGGCATTCGTTCGAAAGTATTTGCAAAAGTTTACCAATAAATCAGGTGTAAAGCACCTGCAAATCTTATTTGCATTTTTAATTAATAATCAACTTTCGGGTCGCCTGCTAACGTTAAATAAATAATTGAGCAATGTGTTGGCCAAACATTTATGTTGCAAAACACTTTAATCTCGAGTTCAAAATTGTTAAATGCCCAGTCGTCGCACGGGCTAAATCAATTATGGATGAGACATGCAAACTGCTAACTCGTTGCTGTTCACTAACCGAACAACAACTACGACACGAGCAGAGCAACAATGCATGCCAAATACTCACGAGACTGTCCTAATGGTCGGAATAATTACAGCTCCAATACTTATACTATGCACATATTGTGCTCACACACACACACATTGACAGACGTGTGGCAAACAAACAAACTCATTTGCATTTTTAATGAAATTTGTAAACTGTTTGACCAGTGAAATGGACAACGCCCGTGTGTCGGAAGTATTTAATAAACCTAAGTACAAGTTCGTCAGAATATTAAAAGAGATGCCTATTGAGTGTCTTATGAAAAGCTGAGGGCGCCTCTCTGTCTCTAGTACGCACTACCTGCGTTTGTATGATAGATTGCAACATAAGCCAAATTCATTTCCGGTTGCTGGTCACACGAACAGACACACACACACACACACTCGCTGTGCTCATACAGTCATGCATACAATGTTGAATTTTATATGATACGCACAGTTATATTCACAAACATATGCATTGCGTTGAGTTTTTGTTTCAATTAGCCGCAGAACCACATCAACCACATCAATTATGTTGGAAGCCTCACAACGGAAATGACCATCGAGACGAACTGTTGCGAGTGGCGATGCTTCCTTCGTCCCTTGACACACACACACACTCTCACTCACTCACACTGGTTCTAATTATGACAGAGTGGCAAACTCGAACTGTCAACATATTAAGCTAATCAGGCAAAAGTGACCCCGCTGCAATCTGGTGAAATTAGCGAAAGGTTCCGCTCAAAAATGTACCCGGAAGTGGGAGCACGTTTTCAGCGGAAGGCACTTAGCTTGCGAGCCACACACACACACACACACACACACACACACACACACTCACACGCAAGCAGAATGAACACATGCGTTTACTTACTTGGCGGCTGGGTTGTTGTTGTGGTCGCCATTGTTGTGGGCGTTGTGGTTGTCGGCTCTGTGATGCTGATGCGGTGCACAAATTCCGTTGTTTCCATTTGGTCAACAAAAATTACCGGATCGTCGAAGTCGGGGCCCTGGCGACCAGTTCCGCCGTTCTTCTTGCCCTGTCTCCGATGGTCGCCCTTACCATTTGCATTCCCGTTCCCGTTGCCGTTGCCAATACCGTTACTGTTCACATTGCCGTTTCCGTGTCCGTGTCCGTGGCCGTGTCCATTGCCGTGCACATTGTCGTGTTCATTGACGCCACTGTGATAATCGTCATTTCCGCTGTTTCCGCTTGCATCGTTTCCGCTGTGCAACGGCACCGAATCGGGCGGATCGAGATAATTGTGTTCCACCGATGCTGGCTCTGATTTCTCCTTTGCCTGCACAAGCACCGCAGCGCCAGCAATGAAGTTTCGTTATGATATTTTTCATATTTTTATATTGTTTGTGTTCGTTGTTTTCGTTGTTGTTGTTTGAGTTTTTGCGAGGTTTTTCAATTTCGTGCAGCAGTTATTCATTTTTATTTATTTATTTGCATTTTTGTGGTTTTTGCGGCGCATTGTTGTTATCGTTACCGTGGTTGATACATGAAAAGAACGATATTAAAGGTTTTCAAAGTGGGTTCGAATATCTGTGCGAGCTGCGTTTAATCTTGCTGCTGCTCTGATGCCGATGCCGCAGCCACAGCAGTAGCAGCCGCAGCAGGAGCAGCAGCAGGAGTCGATGCTGCCGCAGCAGTAAAAGGGCAAAATTGATTGCTTTGTCGGTTTGAATTCATAGACGGACGTCGGGTCATATTGTTCGCTTGGCTTTTCAACTCTCGGCAGCCACTGATTGAGTGCTGATTGGAAAACAGACGGATTGAGGGATAAGCGGATGCGGGTGGGGATGGGAATGTACAAGGGGATGCGGTAGGGGCAGGCGTTGGGAATGATGGCCTGAAGATGAGGGTGCACTGGGGGACAATGGTGCCATGGGCTATGGAGCGCACGATAGGTAACCGTTTGTTAATCGGATTGTCGGCCGGAGCCGACTGTGGGGTACAGTGTGCTCGGGTCACAATTAGCTAGCCCGGCTGCCTGGCTACTCACCTTGAAGATATGCGTAGCCGGCTTTCTTGGCGTCTGCTTTGGCTGCAGACTTGTCGTTGTTGTTGTAGTCGTCGGTGGTGGAGGCGGAGGTGGTGGAGGCGGGGCACGAGTAGTTGTGGTTGTCGTCGTGGTGGTCGTCGTTGTTGTAGTTGTGGTGGTCGTTAGAAAGCCCAGTTCAGCCAATCGCTTCATATGGAAGTCCTTTTGCGCCTCAACTGCAACAGAAGTTCTTGTTTTCACCCTTCCGTTGCACAGTATGTAGAATGTATACAATACTCACCAACACACGGGTTCATCCAGAGCAAGCGGCGCCAGCCCACGCACTGGTAGAGGTGCTGCGGATCGGTGCCCTGGCAGGCGCAGGTGGTGCGCAGCATGGTGCCCAGTATGCCAATCATTGCGGTGCGGCACCCACTGGGCCGGCCGGCGCACTTCTTGGTCACGCTGTCCACTGCACAGGCCTGCTCGTAGTACTCCAGCTTGAGTCTGTGGCGATTAAAAAGCGAAGTCACTATGTTAACACGTGTTCTCTCTCTCTCTCTCTCTCTCTCTGTCCCCCCGCACGGCTGCCTGCCTGAGACTGTCAGCCTGGTGGCAGTTATCGTCATTGTTGTGGCGCTTGTCTCCCTGTCAGTCTGCCCCGCTGCTTGGCTGTCTGTGAGTAAGTGTCTCGTTACCTGCAGTCACCTCTCCTGGCTGGAGTCTGAGATTGATGCATTGCAATTTGTGCTGGAATTACTCGTGCTATTCGACTGCATTTTATGGTACTGCAGATGTTTCTTCCACCTCAAAATGGCTGCAAAATTTACGGCAGCAGGTTAACGTTACATGTGTGGGTAAGTACGAGTCTGCAAAGTCTTGGCTGCTGCTTTATTGTCAACGTGGCGTATGCGTAACATGCGAACAGCAAGCAAGAGCAACCGTTGTCTCCCACTAACAGTATATGGTATTTTAACTATTCCAATCAGGTGCAGTCTTATAGGCTCTTAAACAGTGAATGCAGTCGGTTCTCGGTGCAGTCTGTGTTTCATGTTATTTGTTAATTATGGCAAAGTATTCGTTGGTAACTCTAGAGCCGGACAGAGAGAGAGATAGAGAGAGAGTCAGATAGGATTTCAATAAATTCTTGGAGAAGTAACTGCTCATAATGTGCACTGCCTCTCCCTCTCTCTCTCTCTCTGTCTCTCTCCCCCCCTCTTGCGTGTCCAGTGCTTACCATAATGATATTGATTATATAAATTACACGGACTTTGTTTGTCTTAGTATGCACTGTGCGCTTTAATCATCGTGATGACCCCACTGTCCGGCTTAACGGAGTTATGCAAGCGCATACAGCAGCTCGCAGCTAAAGTGCTGTGGCACGTGGCACGCTGTGAAGAAACCATCTAAGCCGTAATAAAGCAATAGCCGACAATACACCTTCGTGGCTCACCTGCCTCGACCCATGCAGGCAGCCAAACAAATGTACTGAACGCCCAAGGATGACGCCCCCTAAATGCAAGTTGCACGTGCTTGTATACAACGCGTCGTATACGTAATAAGTCAACATAAGCACTCGAATGGCGACGGAGGCGGCTGCAGTTGACTTCTCCTGCGGCATCTGCACACAAACACACACACACACACTTATACAGACACACAGACACACATCCTTGGGCACACACTCACACGCATACGTAGGCAGCGCAGCATACAAAATGAGCGTCATTAGTCCAATTTAGTTGTATACTAAGGCAAGTGAGATTCACTTAAAAGGCAATTAATTTTCCCAGCCACAGCCGGAGTACGTGGCTCTGCGGTTGTTCAGCCATCACATGACAGCAAACACACCACACTCTCTCGGAACATTGCCGCAAACACACACTCACACTCGCACACACACACACACATGAGTGTAGGTACATAGATGATGAATGCAAGCCTAGGCTGCATCGTATTTATCACTTTACTTTGTGTTTGACACATTCGCGGCGTGGTTCAAGTTTGGCTGGAGTTGCAGCCCCGGAGGGGGGGGAGGCACAAAGTGGTAATTTAACGCCCCGTTTGACGGCGACACGAATTTGGCGCTGGCAACCGCGAGAATTCGCAAGCAACCTGAGCTTCTCGGCTTGAGCTGTTTAATGAGTTTGCCAAAAATAGTGAAATGGAAGGCTGACGGCCTTCTTTGCCGTGCGGCTTAATGGGCGTAATTCAATATAGACTTGAAACTCGATTCTGTTTAATTGAATTGCAGCCAAAAGCGCTTAACAAGCACTTACACACGCACGCACACACACACACACACACACACGCAGGCAGGTAGACGGATATGCAGACAAGCAGACACGCAGATTAAAGCGCTCTACGGATTTACATGGGTTCCGCATATTTCCGCTTCCGTTTAGCGAGCATTTGAATTATGGACACGCCGGGATGCCATCGAGTATGGAGCACTGTCCGGACAGTGGACCCCAATTTGACCCACCTGCACTCGCGATCCTCCTTGCAGCTGTCGGCCACCACATGGCACGCTGGCGGCGGATGGTAGTAAATGCCATTGGAGCTGGCAGGATTATTGTTATCGGGCGGGCGTTGTGCGCAGACTGGGTGCAGTTTTTCCTGTGCAATCATGCACATGTCGTGCCGATTGGCGTTCTGCTGGCTCGGGCTGTTGTTGTGGTTCATATTGTTGTTGTTGCTGTTGCTGTTCGTGGTTTTTCTGCCAATGGACAAAGGACAAAGGGCAATAAGATTATGCGTTCACTGTTGCTGCTGCAGGGCGACGCAGTGCCCTCAACTAGTGCTACTGCAAGTGCAGCTGCCACTTACTTGCATAGACAAAAGGCGATGTCCAGACTGAGGTCCTCGTGCGGTCCTTTGTAGAAGGACTGCAGTGATGTCATGCACGCATTGCGATTGCAGCGATGCAGCTCGCAGTGCATCAGCATGGGCTGCAGCGATGATGAGCACGCAGGATCTTCCCGACAGGTATCCAACGCAGTGTGGCAGGTACTCTGCAGGGTAACAAGAGGAAGAGGAGGAGAGGGAGGTGAGTAGTTGGAGGCAGCAGGGTGCGAACGAATTTGCATTGTTGTGCACAAAATGAAAAAGGCTCGTCAAAATATTCAGCACTTTGCATTGACCGTCCCCTGGGTCGTTTGCTGGCTGCTGCAACACAATGATGCATGGCCAGGGCCACGCCCCCCAGACCGGCGTTGTGGCAACTTACCTGAAAGTGTTGCTTGATTATTTCCGTTGAGAGGTCAACTTCGACATCCTGACCACCTGCAACAGCCGAGCAGACGTGCCCAAGTGAGCATTGCATTTGTGGTGGTTGAGCAGGTCCAAAGTTGTGTTCATCGGAGTATTCACAGCAGCAGGAAGCAGCGTCGTTTGCCCGAGCAGAGAGGAGGCCACAGTGATGGTAGAAAAATGTTGAGAGAGTTCAATTAGTTATCGGTTTAGTTGTGCCGCATCGCAAGTACTTTCAGATAGAAAACACAGTTTGACTTCTGCGCTCGGCAGGCAACTCAGACTGCGTCCACCCACATGAACGAACCAATGGACAGGACGGGACTGTGACGTCACTTGATGGAGTACTCGTATGCATTTTAGATGTGCGAATTAATTAAAATATTTTCCTCTTCCTCTTCTGTTTTTCTCCTGCAGCCCTTCCTCAATAATTAGTATTCATTTAGCGACATATTTCATGGCGTTTTGAACTGTTGGGGTTTTTTGTTGATTCCGAGTGACACTTTAATTTGTTGGTTTTATTATTTGCATTGAATTAATAACTAACTAATTAAGATATTAATGTGCAGTTTATATATTTGAAAGGGGCCTATCACAGCATTTGCCACTCTCAGTCTCTGTGCAGAGCACAATTTATTCATCAGGCGTTCGGTAAATAATCCTAATTAGAAATAATTATCGACGAGCACCTACTGGCCTGAGAGGGGGAGCGGGATGAGCGGGATAATGGGTGGGCACTCTTACATCGCATCATGTTGGGAGGACAGCAGCTGGTGCCGTTTATCGATTACATGTTAATTAACCCAACACGCTGTGCGGGGCGTTCTATTCACTGCCCACTCGTGAGCCGCGTAGATGCACCCATAAATTTCCGAAAGAATCGACTAATGAAAACGCAAAATATAAATAACGAAATGAAAAGCAAATACTCAGGTCCAAATTCGTTGCCAACAACTTGAGATGGGGGCGGTCAATGGGGACTCAATTTGTACTTTCAACTGTGAAGGGGGAGATGGACGGGGGAGCGCAAACTGTTTGCTGGTGACGACTGTAGGGCTACAGTGCAGCGGGGGCTGCGGGGGCTGATTAAACACAACTACATAGATACTATAATTATACGCATATTAATAATTCAATATTGTATTTCGATAGTTTGTCGGCCTTTAAGACTACGACCTACTCGTAAAAGTATTTTGGGGGGAGTCGCCAGGAACGGCGATTTACAAACGAATAAACTTCTGTATGTGTATGAGAATCTGTGTGTGTGTTTGAGTGTGTGTCTCTGTATGTGTTTCCATGAGTATGCGTATGATTGCTGCGACTCGGCAACACTTTAAGGCGTCGAATGGAATGTTTTCTATGGAAACTGACTGTGGTCTGTTCTGGCTAATAAATACGATTAACTCTTCTTTGGTACTCTCGTGTGGGGTTCAAACAAAGACAAACATCTGTCAATGCACGCAAAGCCAAAAGGAGCAAGAAAAAGAGCGAAACGAAAACGCAAAAAACGAAATCGAAACCGAAATGAAACTGAATACTGAATACAGAATTTGAAAAATAAAAACCAGAAAGCGAAATCAAATTTGGGAAGCTGTGAGGCAAACCGAAGTCGGCTACACTTGATTCTATTTTCGATTTTTTGGGGTCTCAAAATACCAAAATAAGTTTTGAATCGAGCTATGTTTTTATTTAAAATGTTCTTCTGTTTATTGTCTTTCGATTTAATGAATGAAAGTCTCTCGTTAAGTTTTCGTTTTAACAGGACTTCGATCTGAATGAGTTGAATGAGATTATTGCTGAAGTTTTTGTGTTTCTTGTCGTGTTTTTGAGTTGTTGATTGAACTTGAACACGAAACGTATGAAGAGTATGGTAAAAAATTTGCATTGTTAAAAAGTATTTGAATTCGAAAAAGAAATATATATTTGTAACGCATGTTGTTGTACTTAGTAGTTGAATTAGTTGTGAATGTAACTGTTATTGTTCTGGTTTCAAAAACGGGTGCATTTAAAATTTTTTTAAAAAAGTGCTTTAATTGAATGTAACAAAAATTATTTTCCAGCTTTTAGTTTTGGTTTTTAATGAATTTTGTTTTAGTCAGAGACTTTCGAGTCTCCCATTCGAGTTAGTCAAGATAATGTACACACTTTTTAGTTGTTTGTATTAACAATTTATACATCGTTCTTTTATGGACTTCTATTGGACAAACAAAATGGCAAACAAAATTCATTGTTAAAAATGTTCTGAGTAAAATTTATGCAATCGATTTTTGTTTTGTATTTGAATTTTAGAAAATTTCCAAAACATTTTCGAAAACAAGTGGCAAGCTACTTACGGAAAAAGTGTAACTGAAAATAGGCAGTAAAGTATCTGATCGAGTTCATATATTTATAGGTATTGTAGTATGTATAGGGTATGTATACACGAGTACATATGTATAGAGTCAGTTCTCTTGTTACTGTTTGATATTTATAAAAATTGAGCGAATGCCAAAAATTATGCACAAAGCCTAGACGGGCTTGAGGCCCGCCTATCGATGTTGGTTTTGTTTTTGTTTGTTGTTTGATTATTAATAGGAAACATAAAACGGAACAATAAAAATGCTGTATTTAAAACTTTACCTGCAACAGTGTGTGGTAGTTACAGGGGACGACACAACACGCGCAAAATGTTAAAAAGTATAACAAGTAAAAAACAACACAAACAAATTGTTATCGAAGCAATTAAAAATAGTTCTGCCTGGCGAGGGAATGCAAAACACAATCGCATTCGCACACACACACATCCAGACAAACACACGCACACACACAGATCGTTTGACTAGCAATTCATTATTGCAGCTGGATATCATTTTCTGCTGCTGCTTTTCTGTTTCTGTATCTGTTTCTGTTTCTGTGTCTGTTTTCTGTTTTTCTGTATTTGATTCGACATTTGTTATGGATTCTGTTAGGTTTTCCTAGTCTGTGGTCATTTATTTATTTATTACATTCATGCTAATACATGTACACATACTTTGGTAGAAAACAGCGGCATTTCCGTTTCCGTTGCCATTGCCATTGCCGTTGCCATTGCCGTTGCCGGCGTAACCGTAGCCCGTATCAACGATATCGAACGGCGACTCATTTCCGGCGGCTGCCGCGGCGCCCGCTGCCATGTGGCGCTGATGGAAGCCGCTTATATTGAACGGATAGCTGAGCACGCCGTGCAGCGAGTTGGACACCGAGCCCGGATAATTATAGCTGCTCGCCCCGCCGCCCGTCGCTATCAGTGGCGTATCAATAAGCGCCAAATTATCATCGAAGATTCTCTGATGCAATTTCTCGTCCATGCCCAATATTCTTACTGGAATTTTAAGTAGCAAGAAGAGAGAGGGTAGAATGGTTGTTGTAGTTGTAGTACAGTGGCTTATGTTCATTTGTTTTTATTGTTGTTGTTGTAGATACGAGTGGTTGTTATTGTTATTGTTGTTTTACTGTAGTTGGTTGTAGAGATTGATTGATTGATTGCTTGCTTGCATGATGTTGTTGACGTTCTTGTAGTTGTTGTTGCAGCTACACACAGCAGTGGACTGGAACTCATCAACGTTTGGGCATCCAATCAATTTGCGTAATTTTCAAAATTTGTTCAAAATTGAATTTTTGTCGTATCATATTTTGTTTTGTATTAATTGAAATGAAAACAGTGATATAAAGTAGTCTGCCCATTTCGTATGAGCTTGCTTAAGACATTTTCGAAAAACTCAACTGAAGATCGAACAGAAATAAACGAGTTAAGGTGTAGAAAGAGAACAGGAAAAAAACGTGTAGTGTACACAGACAGTTTGGAAGTTTGTGGTGCGTAAAGTGCGTGATGCAACGATCCGGTGTGGCAGACAGATAAATACACATACTTATAATATAAATGCACACAAAGTCGGAAAGAAGAGACTTTTCGACTGGTGCACAGAGCAGTTGCAATTGCTGGTGAAATGAAAACGAGTGCAAATATAAGTAAGATAAGCTACTTATCATTTATCGATGCAAACGAAGCCCTTATATTCTTGTAAATTGATTTGTTGATTCGTACTCTACACAAGTGCTGTAAAATAAAGTGAACATGCAGTGTGTCTGAGGAAAAATAATTGGTATACTGATACTGAAGACAACGAGTTTGTCTGGCAGCACCGCCTGAGGAAAAAATTAGAGCAATCTAAATCGCACTCGAAAGGATGATGCCCTTCGACCTGTGTTCCAGTGTAGTTTAATTCGTTAAATTCATACACATATTCATTATGTATTACACATGTACATGCATTTAAAAATGTATTTATTTTAAGTGTGACGGAGCTCACCTCCCTTGTTTTTTGGTTCGATAGGTTGGAATGTAGAGAAAATGTTTAAAGTTCAATCAGCTTAGCAAATGCCTAAGTCTGAACTTTGTATCTTTTATACATCAGTCAAGACTCGACTTTAAAAATTACAATTTGCGGTGGCGGTAGGCGCGTCACCCGGCTAACTTGATCAGCGTATAGTATACAGAAACCTTCATGCCTGATTTGGTATCTCTAGCTTCTATAATAGTTGAGATATTGATGCTTAAAAAGGCGGACATACGCACATACAGACAGATGGACAGACGGACAGACAAACAGACAGACAGACTGACTGATAGACTCACAGACTGACAGACTGACAGACTGACAGACTGACAGACTGACAGACTGACAGACTGATAGACAGACAAACTGACAGACAGACAGACAGACTGACAGACAGACTGACAGACTGACAGACTGACAGACTGACAGACTGACAGACTGACAGACAGACTGACAGACAGACAGACAGACAGACAGACAGACTGACAGACTGACAGACTGACAGACTGACAGACTGACAGACTGACAGACTGACAGACTGACAGACTGACAGACAGACTGACAGACAGACTGACAGACAGACTGACAGACAGACTGACAGACAGACAGACAGACTGACAGACAGACTGACAGACAGACTGACAGACTGACAGACTGACAGACTGACAGACTGACAGACTGACAGACTGACAGACTGACAGACTGACAGACTGACAGACAGACTGAGAGACAGACTGACAGACAGACTGACAGACAGACTGACACACAAACTGACACACAGACAGACAGACAGACAAACAGAATGACAGACTGACAGACAGTCAGACTGACAGACGGACAGACTGACAGACAGACTGACAGACAGACTGACAGACATACAACAGACGACAGGCAGACAGACAACAGACAGACTGACCGACAGACGGACGCACATTTTTCAATCAGCTCCGCTTGTGATTCATACCTAGAATATTTATACACCTTATGGAGTCTTCTACGCATCCTTCAGGCAGTAACATAGGTTTTATCAAGTGACTATACCCTATTTATACCGTTTTAAATGGTCGAAGGGCATAAACACTCCTCCCGATTGCGTCAGAGAATTCGGGCTTAATTGGCTCAACACTTAAGCGCTCCTTGAGGCAAGTGTCACTGTCGTATTAACGACTTGGATCAGCCAGTTTCCAGTTTTGTTTTGAGAATTGCTTCTGTGTGTGTGGCTCGCCACGCATCAATTGCCATGGCAGGGTTCTGTTTCCGCTATCAATGTCATTGGCAGGGCTGAAACACAAGCACAGCCACACGACAAAGACGTGCTGTGCTCGCCAGTGTAGGAGTGTGAGCAGTGTGTAACTTTGTGCGTCTTTCAGATGTCATGCGCTGTTAGAGCGTTCAAATGGTAAACGATTCAATGGAGACGTTTTGCAACCACAGCAGCATTTGCTTATCTCGTGGGGCGCACGCCGAAGCGCGCGCGCGCTTCATTTGAGGCGCCACTGCCAGGCAGTTGCACAAGCAATCTTCCCACAGAGCGAGTGGAAACGCTCAAAGGATATCAGGACCCTGCTTGCCTAAGCTGGGGGCGGCGACAGGCGGCAGTCGGTCAATGCTGAAGCGCTAAATGGCAGGGATTTGCCAGAAGACTTGAGCGCTTGCCTGTCTGCCATTCGTATTTATGTTTGTCGCTTATTTCGCTGTGCAAATATTTGCGAAGCCAACTGGTGCGAAGCTCCCCAGCCAGGAAGCAATACGGGATTCCCGCTGTCAGCGCCGAGCTATCAGCTCCCTGCTCCAGCTGGGGGAATCAGCTGCAAATGAGATTAGCGCAGTTTGTTAAGTGTTATCGGCGATGTAAGCAGTTGTCATCGAGTGGATATCCCGCTGCTTTGGATTGAAACAATTGTAACGTGTACGCACAGTGATTTTTTGCATATGGAAAAATGTAAATATATTCCAGGTTGCATTGAATATTTATTAACCAGAAAAATATTGTTTTATAAATATTGTTTTATATTGGTTTTACACCCGCTTTCAGGGGAGTAAAAGGGTATTAAAACATTGTTCCAATCTAAAAAATATGTAACAGGCAAAATGAGAAGTGATAAACCCTACAAAGTATACATTTTATTAATCTGCATCAACAATTGAGTGGATATTTTCTTGTTCGTCTGTTTGTAGAATGGAAGTTATATTATAGCCAGCTAAGTATATGTCAAAGCAGGAATATTTTATCTTTTTTACTAAGCAAATTGAGTTGCAAACTGAATGAATTGGTCTGCGTGGCATCTAAAATTTGACATAAAATGGATCTGCATATGGTATAAGAAACTTTCAGGGCGAATTGGGTGTATCTAACTCTAACAATAGGTGAGGTACGGAAAGACAGCCGCTAGTGATTTTGATCCAGAATGTATACACTTTGTGTGGTCTGCTAAGTTTCCTTTCTTCTGTTACATTTGCAAAAAGTGAGTATTATCTTTCCTTAATAATTTTAAAGGGTACTAAGATATAACCCCTGCATACAAATCACGCTAAGCAAAGAAGTGAAGTTCTTCATAAATCGATTTGGTCAGTTGGAAGCGGGAATATCACACTCGGCTGTAGCAAATACTAAATGCAAACCTAATATATCCTTAACATTTCTCAATGCAAAGAATTACTTGACTGTAATTGTGTAGCAATTGTATGCACTTGATGGCGCATCAGGCATGGTGAATTACATTGGGTGATTCATTCAATGAGACGGGCGCACATTCCGAGCAATTTATGCTGATGATTGTTGGCCCAACGCATAAATGAGCATTGTGCACTAATAGCGACACACACGGGGCAGGCTACGTACAAGTTTGAGCGCACAAATAAAATGGCGCGAAATTGTGCAAACTCATAAACAACTGAAATAAATTTCAGAATGTGCTGTAATTTCAAAATAACGTTGGCTCGCTGAGTGCCTACTGCATGCCTGAAAGTGTGTGTGTGTGTGCGTGGGAGCATCTGTATGAGTGAGCCCGGTCAGGAATCCGTGGTTGCAATGTCCTAATTAGAATCTCACACACACAGGCACAGCCGGAAACAGCGCAAACAGTGGACATGTTGCATGAGGGGCAACAAAGTGAATTGTGCAACATTATGAAAATATTTATTACACGCAAACAGACACCCTGCCAACGAGGTGTCCCCCCATCCGAGTGTAGGTGTGCGTGCGGATGTGTACTCAATCTGCCGAAGCGCATTGCCTGCAAATCGCTTTAATAGTTTTTCCTTGATTCTAATTAAATTTTCGAATTATCCGATTATTCGAATTTTTGCAGTTTTCGTAATTTCAGAATGGAACAGTATCATACTCCTGAATGTTTGAAATTGAAAACTCCGAAACGCGGTTCGATTCGCTATGAATTTCGGGGCTCATTAATTATTGGAATCAGTTACCCAGATGCGTGATTGTTGTTGCTGTTTCTCGTCTTGCAATAGTGCGATTACAATATGTCATTGTTGTTGTCACTGTTGTAGCTGTTGTTGTTGCTCTCATGTGAATAAGCGCAAATAGCTGGAGTGTACTATATGTATATGGCAGCCTTCTATGAGGCGCTGCCTGCACATTGTCATGTGACATGCATAAATATTTGCCAATATATTTGCATACATTGTCTATGCTAGTGTTTGCCAGTGTGTGCGTATGTGAGAGAGTGTGTGTGTTCGTCCCTTAGCTGCGTCGGCAAATGAAGTAACAGTACAATGCAAGCAGCTGCAAATTTATAACCCTTGTCAGCAGATGGCCAACGAGTCCCGTTCTGCATGCAAAAACAAAGGGTCAGCATCGACGATAATTATCAGAACTATGATGGTGATGATGGTGCAGATGCTGATGATGATGATGATGGATATCCAATGACAATGGCAAGTGAAATTTGTGGCAATAATACGAGTGAAGTGCACAAAATGCGTAACAATCAAAATGCCAAACACTGCGAGGGGAAATCGATTCGATTCTCACATAAATGCGCAATAATGCATGCTCTTCTGATATGATATATGTGTGAGTGTGTGTGTGGTGTCTGGTGGTGGTGTGTGTGAGTGACTGAGAGTTGTAAATAAGCAGGAAAATGATTATAATACACACATAATAGATGCCAATGCCAACCAGAAGCCACAATGGAGTGCAGTGTTCATATCGATATTGTGGAGTCGGTTAAGTTTTCGAGCGCATTTGACGCTGGGGCAACCACCGAGCAAACAAAGTGCTTATTTATGGCACTTGTGTGTATTCCAGTGTGTGTAAGTGAGTGAGTGTGTGTGTGTGTGTGCACATTACTTTAACTGAAAGTGATGGTAGTAGCAGACAGCGGATAGCGATAGCAGATACAGCAGTGCTATACTTCTATGCCAAGAACAAGACAGCGAGCGGTAAACACAGCAGACAACCGACAACAGACGGCGGCAGGGGAGGGGAGGCAGTGGCAGTGGATGCAGGATTAGCGCACTGGCCGCCATTTGCAGCATCGATTGTCTGCTCATTGGGGCCGCGAAAGGTTTCTGGTGGCGGGGAAGGGAGCGAGGCGCTGCGTGAAATACTGAGAGTACCGTTGGGTACTGTGAGTGAGTGCCTTTGGTGCAGTTGTGCCAAGGTGCAGTGGTTCAGTGGTGCATAGTTACAGTGGTGCTAGGTGTATATAAATTGTACTTGGCTCATCTCCTACCTTATGTGCGCAAAAGAGACACAATCACCTCAAGGTGTATCATCTCTTACCTACAACAACTTTTTATTTTCGTTAAAAAAACTCGTTTTACTAATTTCAATTCAAGAGATAGTGAAATAAAATAAATATCTTACAAATTAAAACCAATATGTCGATGATAACTTCGAAATATAATATTCTGTTTCCTGAACCACAATTACTATTATATATCTACTTCTGTCTAGTCTCCATCATAGTACCGAATTTCGTTTAGTCTTTGCAATTAACTTAACTTGTATCCCCACATTTTTTAAAAGTATTTCAAATTGTTAAAAAATTTGAGAATATTTTTGATTATCAAATATCAAGTTTGCATATCTTAAATTTAAAGTAAAAATATTTTAGGCCTTTTTTAAATAGTCAGCTAAGAAATTCACATTTATTTTTATTTCATTGATGCGAAATAGGAGCAAACAAGGTAGACCCTTTCCCAATCATTGCTTAAGTTTTGAGTGCAGAGATAACTAGCGATATCATTCACTTACCTCTCTCATCCATCGTGCCCTCAGAGTAGTTGCGGTGGGTTATATCACTACCGGCGAATAGATCGCCTAGATGTGCGGTTCTGTGCGAATTGGTGCCAGTGCTAAACGGGGTTTGCAGTAAGTAATGAGTAGTTAGGAAATTGACTGGTGAAATTGCTCAAGTGCACAACAGCTTAATCAGTGCGAGTGCAGGAGGTGCAGAGAAGTGTGCAAATTAGCTCGGATCTACTATGTGCTATGAAATGTGTTCACAGGTCGCCAAGTGCGAATGCATTGTTGTTCTTATTGTTGTCGTTGCTCATAATGCCATTCTGCTATTTATTCAGATATGAAATGACTTAATGCCAACTCAAATCGGCTTAAAGTATTACCAACGTACACGGACACAGAAACAGAGCAAGGCAAGATTCGTCGATTGACCATCTAGGGTTAGTTGTTTCTGCTTGGCTCTGTTGACTTTTCACTTCCGATGCCAAATGACAAGGACAATACTGCAGGCATTATTAATTAATTGCACCGACCACAAGGGCAGCCACAGCTGGCCATATCCGTGTCCGCATCCGCATCCGTTGCTGAAGTAGGATAACAGTGCAGCCACTTGGCCAGCTGGCCCTGAAAAGTGCTTAGTGCGCTGTGCGGTCCACGGTGGAACAGCAGAATCATTTGAATATTTATTAAGACGGAATGCATTAGGAGCATATTAAGTATTTAAATGCTTCGCAATTGCTTGGCAGCTGAGGGGGAAGGTAAGCCTGTTGTTGGGCCTATTCATTAGTTGCCTGCTAACCGGAAATTGTGGTATACCCAAGTGAGTCAATTATATTAAAAGCTTTCAGCAGCAAGTTTTCAGCTGCAGCCGTTGCTGTGGTTAAAAGAGTTTTTGGCTCAGTTAATGAATGGAAATGGCTTGGCTGCCAGCTGTTGGCAAAGTTCTATGGCAGACGGACGGACGGACGTGGGCGGGTGCGACTTGGCGGTCTGCAAATCATATGTGAAACTTTCAACAAAGTTGCTGGCTTACAGCTGGCAACTTGAGCTCTCGGCCTGGCCGAGTCCTGCTCGCAGCATACTTAGTATGAAGGCCCGGCGATGAAGTAGTCGGCGATCCAATGGTGCTTGACGAGTCCGTGCCATGTGCATAGTATGTGTGTGTGTGCGTGTGCGGATGCGTATTCGAGCCTGACCCAGCGTCGACCACCACCACAACATTGTCCACAGCGCTGCGCTCCAAGTCGTCCACCGGAGGCAGCTTCTTGTGGCCATGTCGTGTGGTGGTGGGCACCTCCACGACCACATCGTCATCCTCGGAGGTGTGCGGACTGTGTGAGGCCAGCACCAGCGGATTGTTGATGCCCCACGAGGGCGGATGCAGATAGTGCGGGTAGTTTGAATAGATTTCCGCGCGGATGCGATCATCGTAGTCATCATCATCGGAGTCTTCGTCGTCCTCGCCATCCTCGTCCTCTTGCTCCTTTGCATCCTCCTCCTCCGCCCTGCGTTCGTTGTTGGGTTCATCGTGGTACTGGTACTCAATGTTGTTGGACAGCAGCTCTGTTCCGTTGGGGGCGTGGCCAATGCGTCCGTGTCCATGTTTCTGTTTCTGCCTGCGCGTTGGCTTCGGCTTCGCTTTCGGCTTTGGTTTCAGCTTTGGCAAACCGTTGGGGAAAAATATTATTCTATCTGTAAAGAGCCGAAGGGGGAGGAGGGCGCACGGGGCGCAGGCATGCGAGAGGTGCAAAAACAGTTTAGTGCCAAAAAGGTGCAAATACGTGTGGGGTGTGGGTGTCGCAAGTGGTGGTGGTGGCGGTGGTGCGGGTGTTGGTGGTGCTCGTGTGCGTATTTAATTAGTGCCATTAGTGCCCAAGGTGGGGTGCGGAGTGGTGCAGGTGCTGCAGCTGCCATCGAAAATAGAAGGTGAATCGGAGTTGACCCAAATCGAGTTAGAGCAGTTCGAGGGGATGAAATTGAAAATGAGAAACGATAATATTTGGTTTGGCGTTGAAAGCATTGACTGAGCGAGAGAAAGGTGTGGTGGACCTACGGACTATACTCTCTGAACCTACCCGGTATCGGGAAATAAACAGAACGGAAACAAAGAGAGAGTCGGCGAGAGTTACAGTTAGTACAACGAGAGTTACGTTATGTTTAATCTAAGGTTACATGGTGTTCGGTTAGCGGCATTAGACAGCATTAGTTGGTACTTCTAGAGGTGATTACTTGATTAGTTTGGGTGCAATCAATCAATTGAGTCTATGTTTAAAGCACAGTAACAGAATCAGTTAGCGAGTGACATAACAAGTTCAATGGGTTGGCAATTCGAGGTGAGGATTCGGGTAACGCTTACTGCTAATGTTCGTTATTTATATTTGATAGTTGAGTAGTGATAGAGAGAGAGAGAGAGATAGAGAGAGAGAGATAGATCAGAGAGAGAGAGAGAGAGAGCGGTGACAGTAAACACGGCAGCTTGGAGTTACATAGAAGTATGTACGTATACGTGATATTTACGATATTACTGAGCATTGCTAATACGTTTATCCATATATTGATGTTCTGATTTAGGCATTAATATTTTTTACAAGTATTTTACTAATCGCATATCACGCAAGAGTGGGTTTTCTTTTGGCTAATTGTTTATTTTTTATATTCTTGTTTTGTTTTGATGCAAAAGCGTGCGATTTTAGTTTCATTTGTTTTTTGGTTTTGGTTTTTGGGTTATTTAAGTTTTAGGCTAGTTTCAGTTTTGAGCGGTTCACAAAGTACCAAAGAAACGATAAGAGAACAAAACTCAAATTGAAGATGAAACTAAAAGTAGACGAAACCAAAAGAAAGTTCACTGGTGGTTGAGAACAACTTAGATCAGATTTACTTAGATAGGATACGGGGATAATTGAGATTTACTTCTTCCGATTATCACTCGGGTAAGAGAGAAAATAAAAATTCAGTTACTGGTTACGATAAATTATAGTTAACTTTTGGTTTTCGACGAATTTGCAGTTGTTTTCACAAGTAATAAGTTTCGTGTTGTTGTTGTTATTGTTATTGTAGTTGTTATTGGAGTTGGAGAGTAGAGTTGCAGTTGTTGTTCGATTTCTGTTTCTGTTGCCTGAAAACTTACCCACACACGGATTGTGATTAACAATATTAAAGATACGATCACAGCGCTTTTTCATATGGTTGTTTGGACAGATGCATCCGAACATGGGCGATAATCGCAGATTAGTCCACGAATCATGGCAGGCATCCCTGGAACGACAACGAGAACGAGAAGGAGAACGAAAACTTTAGCACTTAACAAATCTGTTCGAGCCACAACCACACAACAGTCCCGGCCCACTGGGTCCCCTCACGGACCGCAGCTAAGCTAATTGAATTCATATTTAGTCTTCAAACTTCGTACCGCACCCGAAACTAAGCTCGACTTCCGCACGGTCGGGCACGAGCAAACTTTAAAATTGGCAATCGCATCAAAAATGCATACATACGGCAGTGCAATTAATATTTTATCGCAACAGACGGTGAGTGCGAGTGTGGGTTTGTGTATGTGTGTGTGGGTGCGCGAGGGTTGGCTTGTGAGTGTATTGGAGAAGCACGGAACAGTGGTGTCATCGCCTTCCGGCTGCCTTTGCCGTGTTGCTGCTGTGCTGTGCGTGTTGAAAGTTAGACGCGACGCCAGTGGAAACTTTAAGCCAGCCCAAAGACGGCGCAGAGGCCGCCGCAAAAAGTCATTTCGAGTTATTAAAACATTCAGAACGTTTGTATTGGATGGTATTGAGACGGGCAGGGGGCGTGGCATGCAGCTGGCACCGGCTATGCGAAGGTATCGGCAGGAAGCAGTAAGAAGGCAACCCGCAGGAAATTTCATTTCGCTGCTGTAACACAAAGTTTGCCTCAAACTTGCCATATGTGAGTGTGTGTGTGTGGGTGTGTGTGAGTATGTGCTTGCATGTCTGTGTCCGTGTCTTGCCAATAAAATCGAATATCGAAATTAAATGTTGCTGCTGCAAGTTTTCCCAACTCCACCAAGAAAGACTTTCAATACACTCTGTGAGGGTGTGTGCGTGGGTGTGTGTGCCTGCGTGTGTGCAGCGGCAACCAAATCAATTTTCTCATTAAGCCAAAGTGTTTAATTGAATGTTCTCTTTTCTCGCTGTTCGTGCTTCGTTGTTGCAATTATAATTAGCGTTTGCCCCATTCCCCTGCGGGCAAGCGAATAACTTGATCATTACGCAAACTGAGTTATCAATAATGATAGTCAGAACAATATAATTCACATTGCTTATCAGCTTAATGCCTTGGATTAGATGTAATCACATTTTCAATGGCTTCCCTTGCTCACCTGTTCTCCATTTTGCACTTGTTGTCGCGCACCTTGCAGTGCGTCTTGAAATCCTCGAAGAGCTTCAGGCATTTGCGTTCCTGCTGGCACACGGACAGCGCATGATTGCAGGTGGGCAGCGCGTCAATCGGATAAGGATCCTTTTCGGCTAAAGCGGTAAAGGGAAAGTTATGTTAGCAAAGCCAAGGCAAAGAGTCAATCAAAAGCAGTGTGCAGGGTAAATGAAACTACTCACTTAGGGGCGTCACTTACCTTTCTTGAGCACAAATCCGCATGGATGATCGAAGAGGAAATCCCGAAAGTGATTGCAGTCGGGATCCATGCCGGGCTCCTTGCACAGGCAAGTGGGTCGAAAGAATTGAAAGGCCTGCAGCGTGCGCAGCGCCGCTTGACATTTTGTAACAGTCACCGTGCTGCAGGACACTAAAACGACATGGAGGAGAGTAGTGAGATGATATAGTGCTGCGAGTGCGAATGGGACAGCTGTCTCCGTATATATTTAATGATCTATAAATGGCAGCAACGCTTAAACTTTGACATTTCTGAAGGAGTGCGAGTGTGTGTGTGTCCAATTTGGTAACGCTGTTCACATCGATTACCAAGTTGTTGCCGGTTGACAGTTGTTATAAATGGCAGACAGGCACAACGAGCGAGCAGGCGAGCCGAACAGACAACAACAAACCAAAAACATGTCATAATAACAGCAACAGCAGCAACAACAGAAACAACAGCAACAGCAGCAGCAACAATATGAATAATTGAGTCCCCAACAAAATGGTCGATTTAAGCGGCCAATGAAGCGAGCGGACTGTGTGGCCGTTTGTCCCGTTATGAGAGATCCGATAATATTTTATAACATAATAAATTATGTTTCATATATGACAGCTTATTCGAGCATATGACAACTCCTGGCACACACAATCACACTCGCACACAGCCACGGCATGACACGCAGACACTCACTCATTCACTCATTCGCTCATTCACTGCGTGCGAATGAATAGGGGCGAGACAAACAAAAGGCAAACAAACATCTGTTGGCTATCCATTGTCCTTTTGGCCATAAAACATAAGCCCTACTAATAAACTCGACTACGGCAACACTTTGTGCACACACTCGCACACACACACACACACACACACAGCTACGCAAACATCGACCCGACTGTGGCTCGTCATAAGCCGTAAAATCGCCAAAAAGCAAAGCAAGCAAACTGCCGCAACGTCCGGACAATGGTCAATGGTCAGCACATGAGCTGGACGCCCCATTGCTCGTGTCACTCATACGACCCCTTGGCCAGTGGCCGCTGTGTGTGCCGGACATGATTATTTGCTACTCGAACATAAAGTTGAGTTCCCCTCCCCTACGCCTCCGACTACACCCCCCTACCCCACTCCCTTCGCGCCCCTCTTGTCAGCGTGTCGACGGCGTTCAAACTACGCAACAAGTGACGTTTTTTGCAGGCATTCATCATATTTACGACATGGCTGACACTCGCTCGCCATTTGTTGTTTGGCAACTGGCAAGTTTGGGGCATCACCCGGTCACGGGACACGGTGCCATGGTTCGTGGCCTCAATTAGAAGCCATGAGGACTCAAACAGCTACGAGCTGCAGGTGGAGCAGACGCATCTCGCCCAGAGTCGCCTGCACTTTCCTCGCTGACCCTGTTTGTTGATCTTGTTGTTGCGGCTACTTTGATTTCCCCATCGCATGCTGTGTGACCATAAAAGGAGGCAAGTGGGTTTTATGCTTCGTCGCCGTCATCAACTGACGCCATTTGCCGTAGCTGTTCCTGCCTGCCCGCCAGCTCGCCAGTTCGTTCACATTATTTCTTTTTTTTGCTCCTTTTTGCTTTTTACCGCTGCCGTTAAGTCCTCAATTCGTTTTTATTCGAAACGCGTTTCCGGTTGTTGAGTTGGTCGCTGAATTGGTTCAATGATTTCTTTGTTGTTCCCAATACGAGTTTGAGCACGTGTGTGTGTGTGAGGGTGTGCGCTCGTATGCGGCCATTGCCAGACAACCTTTTGGCCGTATTTTATTTGATTTTAGCTGTTTGTTGTTTGCTGTTTGCCTTCCTCCTTGACATTTTATTGCTCGCTGTTATTGCCATAAATTTGTGCACTAGCCGAAATTCATGTGACATTTATTTAGTTTGCCATCAAACGGAACTACCCGACGGCCGTCTGTCCGGCTCGCCAGCGTATGCGTTATGAAATATTGCACATTTTATTCTCACAGGCTCAGCACGCAATTAATTAAATTCAGCAAACTTTTGTCTTCTTTGCGCCTTTGTGTATGGCATATTTTACAGGCTGCTACCAGGCGGCATCCCCCCACCGGGAAACACATGTTCTTTTGTCCTACAGCAGAGGCGTTCCCTGGGCACGTGTGAAACAGGCGTCTGTGTGTGTGCGCGAGTGTGTGTGTGTGGGTGGTCGCCCTGCCCGCAGCCGGGTGCATGTTGATTTCATTGAACCATCGGCAAATGCGCAAAGTGAACATAAAATGCCATTGCAAGCCGCACGCCAAGCCCAGCTGCTGCTGAAGGAGTCCTTCTGCCGTATGGGAAATATGCCGAAAAGTATGCAATGCGAAAGCACGACTGTGGCAGCACAATGCGCCGTTGCTTGTCAAAATATTTATTGCACTGACGAGGAAAGAAAGTGCAAGGGTAAAGTGAGAGAAAGAGAGAGAGGGAGTAAGAAAGTTGAGGGGATCGAGAGTGGCAGAATGCTTTTAAAGGATTCGGCGGGCACATGTCCGCGCATAAGAGGAAAGCCAACAGAAACGCTGCATGAAATGCAATTATCATAAATATTCTGGCCGCCTTTAAGTTCTCTCCTCCTTTTCCGCTGTTTATACGTGTGCAATACATAATTTGAGGACATCTAAAGGACAATACGAGTGCCATTAGTCCCCAAGCCATCGAGCTTCCCCTCTCCCTTTCTCTTTGTGAAGGAAAGAGAGCGGCAACAGCCAAAAAAGTAATTTCAGTTTTTAAATGAAAAAGTTCAAAGTGCGTTTTACGTTTGTTTTGGCTGCGTCAACCGCCATTTTGTGTATCGCCAACACACACACACACGTGTGTGTACGCGCATGAGACGTTTGCCATAAAAACAAATGCCAAACAATATTTGTTTGCCTCTTGTTGCCGATACGAATTAGACGTTGTCCATTGATTGCAATCGTAAGTTTTTATTAGCCTGCTTGCAATTGCCAATTGGTATTTGGCCCTGCTCGGAGAAACAACAGCGGGAGTCTCCTACTCGATGATGCCCAGCGTGCGCGCCTTGCTCAGGAAGTCGGTTCGCTGTACATAAGCCCCAGTCATGGTGCGACGCCCGGTGTACGCGTTGCGACCGTGCAGCACCCGCCAGTTGTCGAAGAGCACAATGGTGCCCGGCTGCAACTTGAGCTGCCACTGTTGCTCCTCAGCGCGCACCAGCTTCAGAAGCTGCCGCAGACTGGAGTAGAACGCAGACATCTTACTCTGCGGCAGTGTGTTGAATACTGCGCGATCGTAGACATTGAGGCGCAGCTGAAGCAGTTCCCCGGTCAGCGGATCTGTGCGTATGATGGGCGCCGTGTGATGGTGATGCTCGCCCGGCTCGATGTACTCGGCGGGCACTTGCACGCGACACAGCTGCTCGTATGCGTCGGGAAAGCGGCGTCGCAGCTCGTGCACCACATGCAGCCCGTCGACAAAGAAGTTCTCACCTCCCGTAACGTCGCCAGAGTGCTCAATGCAGTGCAGAGCCTGCAGACCGGCTGCATCGCAGAAGTATGTGTTGTCGGTGTGCGATCCCAGGTAGAGCTGCGTGTAGGCCGTGTCCGCATGATCTTTCTTGTCGCTGAACGTCCACATTTCGCCAAAGAACGTCTTCATGATAGGGAAGATGCGTCGCAGTGCCAGTTCCGTCATGGTGGGCGTTGGCGCCACGTCATCGATGAAAACAATGCCATAACGCACCAGGGCAGTGACCAGCAACTTGACCTGCTTATCGCTTGCCACCAGCTCTGGCAGGGAGAATCGCATATGCCGCTCGTTCTCTAGAACAATGCTGCGATTCCAGGGTGTTACCGCTGTCGACTTTGATCGCCGCCTTATCAGCTGCTCCAGCTGTGAGCCAAACACAAAGCTCAAGTCGTATGACGAGCAGTGTCCGTCGCTCCCTTGTTGAAATGGTCAGATTATTGAGCAGCTCATCCCATTTCTTGTCTCTCCAACTTACAGTGCACCACAAGGCGCTCTCCTGCCTCATATCTTGACTCCAAGACTCTCACATCCGCGTCCAGCTCCAACAGATCATAGCGTCGTTGATTTGTCTCTGTGTTGCGACACTCCCCACAGCTGCAATGATCGCGCAGCCAGAACTCATCAATGTCAAGGCTTTCGCCTGTCGCGGGATTCGCAATATGAAACATTTGACTATTCGCGTGTTTGCCCGATCACATCTATGGATCGACTGAAACTCACTATTGCCTATCGCTTGACTATACAAGTGCTGTGTTATCAGTGCGAGAGCACAGCACAGCGCTGCTCATGCAAAAATTGTTATCTCAATTCATTGAAGAGCCGCCTATCACTGGAAATTTTCTTGAGCAGGTTGAGGCATCTTCTAGACTCTCAATATGCGATGGAATAATTCGTGCTGAGCTGAAGCTGATAAAAGGCCAAACAGATTCATTACGAGCCCTTGAGTTTGTCAACTTACTAATTAAGTAAAGTATAGCAAGTAAGAGAACTACAGTAAGTCGAGCATGTTTGTATGAACAGATGCAATAAATCAATGTTGCTATCAACACTTTTAGTATTTGCTGAAAACAGAACTAAATCTAAGTAGGTGATCTAAACAAAATTAACATAAGTAAAGTTTCAAGCCAGTTTTTTCTTATCTGCAATTTAGTCCTCTCACAAAAGTTTACCTCATTTTTATTTCAAAAGCGAGTTGGAGTCCAGAATAACCAAAATCGATTAGAACTTTCCATAGGTAGAATTCAAATTTTCACTATTCTCAGTTGGAAATGAAACCGCTCACATCATGGGCAGACGAGGTGGAGGCGGACTATGTGGATGGTCTGCCGCCACGCAAGGAGTACGTGGAGGGAGATTACAGGCACGTGACTGAGTACAAATACAACGACGACGGGAAGAAGATCAAAGTTGTGCGCACCTTCAAGATCGAGAAGCAGATTGTGTCGCGGGCCGTGGCTAAACGTCTCAACTGGGTGAAGTTCGGAGACTCTAAGCTAGACAACCCGGGGCCCAATTCATACACAACGAAGGCAGCCGATGAGATCCTTATGAATTTCATGGGATCCAAGGACTTTGAGCAAACCCAGGACCCGCCACTGGAGTCGGGCAAGCCGATGGCCAAGTGTAGAATATGCAATGGGGAGCACTGGTCGGTCAAGTGCCCCTACAAAGGCACCTCGCTGGACATGGAGAGCAAGGCCATCGCTGTGGCGGGTTCCACTAATAATGAGACCAACAAAACGGCGCGATATGTGCCTCCCTATTTAAAGGAGAGCAGCAAGGGACGCGAAAGGGACGATTCGTCAGCTGTGCGCATTTCGAACTTATCCGAGTCCATGACAGAAGAGGATCTCGAGGAGCTGGTGAAGAAAATCGGGCCATACACCAAGATGTACCTCGCCCGGGAGAAGAACTCGGGACTCTGCAAGGGATTCGCGTATGTTCACTTCAAGTACCGCCGCGACGCAGCCGAAGCAATTGAAATACTCAACGGACACGGCTATGATCATCTGATACTCAACGTGGAGTGGTCCAAGCCGCAAAACTAAGCACAGCTGAAGTTGTTTCCATTTCCCCAAGTCTTAAAGGATTAAGAGGAAATGGAACAGCTTCAAGAACTTAAAACACACTTAAAAGTTGAGCTAAAGTCGTTAATTCCTTGTTCCAAATGCGAGTCCCTCACATGTGACAGCCTAAGGAAATTCCCACACAAGCACACAAAGGAAAAGCCACTTAAATAAAAACCAGAGCAGAAGTAAAAACTGAGCCGAGCAACCAGCGAAATGGCAGCAGACATCGGCCGCCTCGAACATTAATTATTAAGTTTAAGAAAACGAAAGCCAAAGGGGAAACAAGGCCCAACCTGTCTAAGGCTGCTCTCTCTTTGTGGAAGGCTAGCCCAGGACTCGGCTGAGACGGTGATGGAATAGTGCGCGGCGGACTTTGAACTTAAATACACATTAGAATGCTCGGCTTTGTTGGCCGTGCCGGAGTGAGGGCGGATCTGAGCGAAGCGTACATAAGAAATTTATACCTGGAGCTACCTGCTTTGTTGTTATTCTTCTTTTTTCTGGTTGTGTGTGGCGAAGGCAACGGCGACGAAAGCAGAGTCTAAAACAAATTACTGAATAATTTATAAATTAACTTTTTCTTTGGCCTGCTCATTCGCTCCTCATTCGCCTTTGTGCGCGACGACAATGGGAATAGGGGAGGGGCAGGTGCGTGTACGGTGGAGGAGGTGCGACGGCCGAGAGTGGGGGCTGGTTTCCCGCTAACCATTTGTTGTTGTCGCTGCACCGCCCGCGTCAAGTAAACTATGTTTGGGTACGACTGTGTTTGTGTGGGCAGTGCTCCGACTGGCACGCACATAGAGCTGGAACGGGAACAGGAACAGGGGTTGAGGCTGGAGGAGCTGCTGGTGGACCCGCCGCTGAACGGCGACCACAATAGCATTTGGGCAGTCGACTGGCGGCGGCGACTGGGTCAGTTCTCAGGGGCATTTGAATATTCAAATGGCATTTCGTGGCCGTTGTTTGTTGCGCTTTAAGCATATGACGGTTATTTACTGTTTTATTGCACGCAGGCGCACACAAAAATTGCTAAAATAATTACACAGTTGCGGCACTCACACACACACACACACATGCAAACTCGTTCGGCAGTAAGCAACAAAACAACCGCGGAAAACAACAACTAAACCAAATTAATCCTCAAATGGCCTCCAACCCGTGCGCCAAGCGCAGAGCTTGCGCTCCCCGAGCACAGCACCTGCAAACCACAGTTTATGTGCGAGTCCATTCGCGTTTTGGCCTGTGGCGCATTACAAATTACAGCCAGAACGTTGGCTTGGCTTAAAAAAAGAACCCGTTAACGCACAGATTCACCCGGGAAACTTACCGGGTATTGGCCCACAGACACGGGGTATGATTTCCAGTATGGCTGAACATGACGGATCCTCAAAACACAATTGACGGGCCAGAATGCAATTTAAAATTGCCACGACGCCCTTGATGGTCGAACCTGGAAAGAAACAATCGATACTTAATTTAATATATTGAAGTAATTTTTGTTTACATATTTTTGATTCACATTAAGAGGAATTTAAAAGAAACGCGCTTTTTTCGCTTGCAGGTCTTTTAACTTGCTTTTTATTTCTTCAGATTGTTTTTAATTATAAGTAATATTACAGAATTATGTATATTGGTCTTATAGCTTTGTACATGTATTCGTTAACAGCCTAATCTTTAATCTCTCTCTAGCTTCTAAGTATAAATAATTTTTTGCTAATTGGAAGGCTCTGAAAGGTTTAGTTACTTTGAACAATATAACTGGTCTTTACTTTATACTTTCTTTGGGCCGAGTGCTCTTATGGTAGATTAATTTACGTTTCAAAGGACAGACAGAAAGGCGGACAGGCAGCGATGTCTAAGGTGCCTTTGAAAACATCGAATAAATATAAATACAACCTCTGCAAGGGCATAAAATTGATTAAAGAGTCAGTTGTGAGTAACTCTGAACTCGGATCCCTTGTCAATCATAGTTTCAAATATCATTTTACTTTTTCAAAATATATTTATCACAGTTTTTTACAAAGTCATTTTACATTTTGGTAATATATTGATCTATTAGATTCGAAATAAACTAAAATATTTTCCGTGATGGATACTGATGCAGTTTTGGTTAGTCCAGAGGACCCTGTATTAATTTCCAAGGAAAGGGAAGATCATCAGAAGCGAATGCCCCGATCCGAGCTGCCTGAGCACACGCCAAAACTATTCTTTCTTTTTCCTCCTGGAGCTGACAGTTTGCGACCGGATTTACAGAAACAGGCAAACCTTCGAACACTTCAGCTTATTTCAGAGGAGCAGCTGAACAATGATGAGCTGGAGCAGCTGTGGAGTCTGCTGGAGCAGCATGTCAGCGAGACGACCACAAAAAACCAGAGACTGATCAGCCACAGCGACTTCTGCCGCCTACAGATGGTGCTTAGTGAGAAGTGCCGCAAGTTCCTTACTGCTTCAGCCTTTGCCCAGCTTCTGTCCACCTCACCGTACCTACACCGGGTGGAGATTGACGCCATTCAGGAGTTCACAGTGCGACAGATGCGGGAAATGCAGTGGCGTATCGAGCTCACACTATATGATGAGGTCGGCCAAGGATATTTACGCGAATACGATTTGGAGAACTACCTCATGGACTTTTTGCCTAAGCTGACGCCGTTGCAGGAACAAATGTCGCCCTCGTTTCAAAAGTTTTACATTTGCTCGGTAGCTAAGAGGATTTTCTTTTTTCTCGATCCTCTACAAAGGGGTCGTGTGAGCATTTGTGATTTGCTGGCCTCTGAAATGCTTGCCGAGCTACTGCAACAGCGTGGAAAATCTGACTCAATGGACGAGTCAACGCAGAAAAGTCCTTTCTCCCTGCCTGCCGTACGCGCCATCTACGAAAACTATCTCAGTCTCGACATAGATCGTAATGGGCTGTTAAGCAAAGAAGAGCTCGCTGGCTATGGTTCAGGAACACTCACTTCCGCGTTTCTGGATCGCGTGTTCGAGGAGTCCCACACTTATTATGGCGAAATGGACTACAAGTCATTTCTGGACTTTGTATTTGCCCTTGAGAATCGTCAGGTTTGTATGAAAATCAGTTCAATATATAGTGGGGTTATATATAAGACAAACTTAATGGAATTGCTTCTTTTTCTGGAGGAACATAATGTTTGCTGAAGATTTTCATTTGAAACATCGATGTTTATCGATGAAAGATAGATTTTTTCTCCAGCTCTAGCTTTCATAGAAGCATTTTCATACGACAGTAAGTTAGCCTTCAATCGATTTACCCTTTTTGATCATTTTCACTTATTGCAAAATATAAAAGCTTTAAATATATAGAATATAAATGCGAAATATTATTTCGATCGGGAGACTCTTCAATCAAAATGTTTCAGTTCTAATTCATACATTCTAAGCAGTTTGAACTCGTTTATCTCAGAACCAGGTTTTCTGGATTAATATGGTCTGCTGATGCGATTTGCTTTACGCAAAATGCTCTGTAAATGACAATATTATTTTATATCCGAAATCTAAATTTAGATTTTTAAGCACTTCATTTAAAGTGGAGGCTTAAGCAAAAATACTCGGTGAAAATCAGTTTTTCATTATCCATTGTTTATTACGCACCACGTTATTTTTTATCGAAATACAATCAATTGAAAACTGGTGCGTGGGGAATAACATAACCTTTCTGTAATGATTAACACTTTCGGAATCGGCTTATAAAAGAAAACTAACGTCAAGTAAACCAGATATTCTATGAATGTAGCCAGCCTTAAAAGTTATTTGAAAATTAATTTTAGTGATCAGCCTGCGAGTATGCAATAGAAAATATGGATAGTCATGTGGTTAGCACACGCGGCTGTTTCTACTGACTTGTTTGAGTTGATTTGTATGGAAATGTAGTTTTATGCTTGGAATAAGCAAGTTTCTTTATCTATTACTAATTCATTGCCTCTCCAATGACATAAACAGACGCCGGCGGCATTGCACTACTTGTTCCGCATGCTAGACATGGACCATGTCGGCTACCTTACAACCCAGACAGTGCAACACTTCGTAGAGTCGTTGCAGGCTCAGATGCTTCAGTACCGAAACGACTTAGAGGAAGTCAACAAGGCAGTTTTCAACATGGTCCAGCCGTTGGATCCGTCGAAAATAACCCTGCAGGATCTGATCAACTGGTATGTCCAGCACACACATACACTCATGTGTATGTGCGAGTGTATGCACTTACACGCATTTCGCAATTGTCATTTAACTGCATCGCATTCTTTTAAGTGCAGCTGCCAGGCCGAGACTGTGGTATCCGTATTAATTGAATTTCATAAATTCTGGACTTACGAGAACCACGAGAACAATCCACAGAATGCGTAATGGGCACAAGCCACAACACAGCGCCCACCGCAGAGCACCGTGCCAAGTAAAATGCCGCGACAACATTAAGCGAAATTTAATTAAAATCTGGAGAGCGGACAAACACCGTAAGGAGACTACTCAAGTTGCGTGTCCTGCATGCCCTGCATGTCCTGCATTTACATGCATGTGTCATTCTGTGTGTGCGTGTGTGTGCATGTGTGTGACTGTGCGCCTTGTGGCAGCATTAATTTACTTTATTATGCAAGCAGCAGCAGCTTCAAATTGTGTTGTGCATTGATTTCTTAGTTTGTATCAAATTTGGGATCATTAAATTCTCCTTGGCTGGCACTGCAAGTCAAAAGTCGTGTGTAATTACTTTAATTGAGTTAACTTCATCATATTGCTGCAATTGTTGCAGTTGTGATGCTGCTTGTGCTCGTCCGGCAACATGCGGTGGCTCGGACGGCCACTGCCAGCAGCAGCAGCTGAGATTATAATCATTTTATGGGTCTGCCACTGGCACTGGCAGAGACGCTAACTCCGCAACGCTTTATAAAACATTCATTTCAATTTCATTTCATTACGTAGAAATAAACCAAGTCATTCAGCCGCCCTTCCAAACAGGCAGACAGAGAGACAGACAGGCTGCCAGAGAAGCGGCCAGGCGGACGGAGGGACAAACACTGTCAGATGAAGAGTCAGTGTGGGCCCCAGTTAGCATTTCGGTAGCCCTCGCCTGCTGTTCATCTCTCTAGGATGAGCGAGCAGTGTGGCTCTTGGCTCTTCATTCCACTCGCCACTGCCCATCCGGCGGATGCCCAGTAAAAGTTGAAGCTGCTCCTGCTCGTGCTGCTACTGCTGCTGCTTCTGCTCCGGTTGCGCCCCTTGTGCAGCGTGCTGCCCCGCGCTCATTAACGAAATGACCGTTTGCATATTGCAAGCAGCCCCTGCCGGAGTGCTAACAGGAAGAAATATGTAGGTGGGGGAGGCCGGCAAAAGAAATGCCTTCAAAAATTCACGAATCGCAGGCAGCAGGCAGCAGTTGCCCTGTTGCAGGAAGTGGCCTACTGCCAGCGGTAGCAGTAACAACAATAGCTGTTTATTGTGGCAGGGCCAGCAACGGTCGCAACGGCAATGGCAGCGGCAACGGCAGCGTTAAATTCCGGACAGTCAAAAGTTTTGTGGCTGCCAGAGCACTCGAATCGTTTGCGGAAATACAAATAAATAAAATGCAGCACGAAAATTGCAACTTGCAACTTGGAACTTGCAACTTGCAACTAGCGAATGGTGAGTTGAGCCCAGGCGGCACACCGTGTGGGTGAGCTGGTGAGCTGGCTGCAATCCAAAGTGTTTTATGGTTATTGGGCGCTTAGTAAGTAGTGCCAGCGATGCGTATCCTCGGGCGCTGCTCTGGTCCGTCCGATGACAGGCTAGAAATTATCAAAGCGCCAGCTGGCCGACACAAATAATAGTCGTCGACGGCCCGATTACCCGGCCCCATGCGACCCATTCGAAATCACTTAAAAACACAAATCAAGCAAAAGTTGAAAACACAATAACAATTGTTTCGGGACACACCATAAATTTGCATGCCAAGAGGAATGGGTGGCGGTAGACTATGCTCGACTGTACTCGACTTCACATAGAAAAAATAGGCACATAAATATGCGAAACCCCGAACCAAACCGTTGCAAACCAAACATCGACCTGAGGACCAGCGACCAGCGAAAGCAGCAGCAAAAGCAACAGCAAGTAGCAAATAGCAAACGGCAAGAGGGTAGCGGGAAGGGGGAGTGGGAAGTGACAGTCGGCAACGGCGACAACCAGAACAATTCGTTTGTGTCACAATCAGATTCGGATTGGGCACAAAAATTTCGAGTTCGCGCTCGCATTCGCGTTTCGCAGTCACAGTCGCAGTCGCGTTCGCATGTTGCCGCCATGTTTCATGAATTATTTTCCAGCCAAAAAGTTTTCCGTGCCGGCGACCAAAGTTTGACTGCGAAATGAAAAAAGGAAGAAAGCGAAACAAGCAAGAAAATAAAGCGAAAACGAGAGCGGCAAGATATTCACTGCAAGCTGCTTCACTCGGCCGTTCCTCCGGTTTCTCGGCTGAAGCGCCGCATTTTCGATTACCATTCTGCTTGCTCCCATTGCCGATCGAACTGCAGGAGGAGAGGAGATGGCAGGGGACAGAGCACAGAGGCAGGCGCAAGGAGCTGCAGGCCCGAGTCAATGTTTTGCAGTTTCTGCAACTTGGCTTGGCTCGGCTACACCTCCTGCTGCTGCCCCTCACACCGCTGTTTAAATTTCAATTGTGTGCCGGGGAGGCCGCTCGACTGGAGAGCACTCCGGTGCAGGCTTTAATAAATTATGGCCGCCTGGGCACTAAGGCGGAGGCAGGAGCGGGTGCAGTTGGGGGAGAATGTGTGTTCTTGCTTCAGCTCGTCCCAGCCTGCGCTGGCCGGTGCCATTCACGTCACTTGGAAAAAGTTAATACAACAAATGCGCTTCTCAACAACAACAATAACACTCAACGAGGCCAATAACAAGAATAACGCCAACAACAGCAACAACGACAACAACAACAGCAATAACAACAAAGGCAACAATGCTGTAAAACGACCGCATTACGAGCTCGCGAATTGTTGGCGCTTCCCACTGCCCGTGAGCCAAAAGAGCCGGACCCATCGTTGGCAACAGTAACAGCAACAGCAACAGAAAGTGAAACAGAAGCAACGCGAACGCGAACAAGAACAACAACAAGAGGAGCACCAAAAAAATGGCCGAGAAACGGCAGCTTTACAACTTCCGCCAAGAGACTGCGGCCAGGAGACATGCACAGTCCCCAAGCACTGAAAGAGACTGCGAGAAGAAGGGAGAGCAGGAACAGGAGCTGGAACAGGAACAAGAGGAAAGGCAGTCGCAGAGTTACAGTGAAATGTTTGCTACACTCCGCTTGGTTATTCGGTGGTGAGTACTGGATTCATCTTATGTCATTCGGGATTATTTTGTGGGTTAAAAACTAATTTTCGGTCATGAAGTGGATTTGGCGTTTCGTGTGCGTCCTTTTCGCTGCCTGCCGTCGGGGCTCCTCTCTGCTGCCTGCCACTGACTTTGCTCCGGCCCATAAATATGCAGAGTGCTGCCAGTTGCACCAACAACTAACTAGCTCCGCCTCGTGTTTGGCCATTGGCCACATTCCCATGCACTTCATTAGCATAGCAAAGCTGCTGCGACTTGTGCTATTTATTTAACATTCACTCCACATAACCTTAGTTGGGTTTCTTTTTAAAGTTCCCATATTACCCGATGTCCTTCTGATAATATTCTATTGTAAATTCTTGTATACTAATTGATTTACTTGAGCTAGAACTTTATTTTGTCTAAAACATTGTAAACGCACATTAGAAGACATATCTTACCCTATATATGATATACCGAATCAAGATAAACAGGGAAATCAAATCAGCCTTGTCTGCCAGTTATTCGAAGGGCAAAGTTATGTGTTAGCAGTACCCACTACCCTTAGATTAGAAGGTTTTTTTTGAGATATTACTGCGAGCAGTAAAAAGGTTTTAACGTCCTGTTTAAGACCAGTACATATATCGTATAGTTGGTATATAGAGTTTTGTTTTTGCTTAAAATTTTGTTTTGTTGATATTAACCAAAGTTGATCACTTATAATGTATAAAAGTCATCGAAATGATCGGCCTCATTAAGAACTCATTTTGCAAAACTTTTTCGAATTAATGAACCTTAACAATAATAACGAAATCGAGCGTCGAGCGCAATCGACAGCAGGATACCCTATACGTATATGTTATACCTTTTCAACCTATATTGTCGTTAATACTGGTCATACTCTCTTAAACAACTTCACTATGTATTTGTAATAGCCAATTTCTGATTCCTTAGTTCTTTTAATAGCCGAGATCTCTTGGGATCTATTCAAATATCTATACATATAAAGTACAAATAAGGTTTCATCAGAAATCATCATATTCGACCGATCTACCATAGAAGAATAATCGGCCTAAATGAAAGTATTTGTATTAAGACTATTTCTGATTTAAGAACGATCTTCTTAGTGCCAATCAATCTGAGACATAATATGAAATATACACAATAACATTCCATTCTGCACCATTATATACAGCAAGTAATGGAAAAATTGGAGGATATATATATAAGAATCTACTACGGTACTGAACTTTCGGCATGCTGAAGGAAATGCTACATGTATATACACTTTATTCAGATGCAGGCGTATGCATGTGAAGGCTTACGTTACGGTATTTTAGGAGCAGTACCGTGCAATGATGTACTCTAAATGTAAACCTAGGTCAAAGGGTATCCCACTGTCCCGTGTCGTTCGACTGTTGCCCTCATTTTTTCTGGCTGATTTCATTTTCGTGACGTGATTTCTGCAACGCGGCCATCTCTAGTTGCCGGAACGTGTCAACAGAGTTTAAAGTTCATAACGAAATTATTTTCTTTGATTTAATTTTGGGTCAACACTGTGTGACAACAGTTATTTTGCGGCATTTAAATTTAAATACTCGTGCATAAAATACGAACTCTGCGTCCAAAGAGGGAGAGCAACGACTCGACAACCTGGAGCGCTCCCAAGAGCAACAACGCGACAACATAGTAAAATGTCGCCATGGGCCTTTTAATGGTCGATTCAGTGTGTTGTCGTCGAAGTTGGCAAATATCTGTTTTTCCTGCGAAACGAGAGGAGAGTGGGAACGAACACAGCGCCCGTTGCTGCGTATTATGGTCAATTAAGTGAAAATGCCATCATTGTTATTGTCGCAGAGAATGCTAAAGTTGTTATTGCGCTCCTCTGTTTTTCTGTTTTTATTTTGCATTTAATTGTTTTTAATAAATTTCACTGATACCTGTGAAGATGTTTCCTCGTGATTTCCCAAGAATTCTGCAAGCGCGTTTATGAGTAATACAATAATAAGTTATATTTGTTAATGACTTTATAAAGTTGTTTTGACAACTGCATTAAAATATTTCAAACATAATTCTCCAAGTAGTAAACTAATTTTGAGGAACCACACGGAGTCCTCTTGATGCTCGCGCAGATCCTGAGGCTCCTTTCCATCCCACGATGCCGGCAATTATCGCCGCCAAAACAAAATAAACACATCAATAAACAACACTGGCAAAGATTCGATTACATTATTACAAAACAATTTGCATTCGATAAAAGTCAAAACGCGAAGGCAGACAAAGTCATAAAAGTCGCGCAATGAAAATTGAGCGTGTCTCCCGGCAAGACACGCCACGCCACGACTTGCCTCGCCCCGACTCGACTTGACTTCGCTTGATGGGCCATTTTTGTCGAGGACTTTGAGGGGAGCACAAAGAAATATGCAAAATGCGCATAAATCTCACTGGCTTGATGGGCGCAGCGCAGCCGGAAATCACAGAGACGTCGAGAGAGATGACGAAAGTTAGCGAAATCGAAGCGCGTCGAGGAGGAAACAATTTCAAGTGCGTGCGTGGGAGCAACAGAGCTGACAGGGGCGACCCTGCGTATGTAGAATAAATGATTTTCTATTTGTTAAGTCAAAGCGAAACTCACAACGTATTCATGTCTCTGTGTGTGTGTGAGTGACTGAGTGCGTGTGACTGTGTGTAAGCCTTACGTGTTGACATTTCTTTGAGCCGCCATCACTCACTTTGCACACAAACGGATTCGTCTGTGCTCTGTTTCAAAGACACCAGTCGAGCATTTAGGCTTCCGAATCTTCCTCTCATTTACGAGCAAAGTCGAGCCGAGGCGCCGCACCTTGTGAGCAGTAGAGAGTAGTGCCACGTGCATCATAGATGGTGTCACATAGGCACTCCCGCACTACCCCAAAGAGGTCAAAAGCCGGCACATATGTCAAGTGTCGGCAGAGAAACGCAAAAGAGGACAACGCTTTGCGACCAGCGACCCTGTGACGTGCCTTCTCTCCCTCTTTCTCTCTATATATATCACTCTCACTCTTTCTTTCTGTTCATCTTTGTCACACTCTGTCCCTGCTGCCTGGCGCTGCTCCAGTTCCATCATCTCCTAACATCTGTGCTTAGAAAATATAAATTTTTATTCTTATCTCTGCATTCTTGCTCTCACTTTTTCTCCGTTTTTATGCGACTGCGAACGGTGCCTGCTTTATCCCTTTTTTAACGTGTGCTTCGTTCATTGTTGTAAATTATTTATGCCTGCGTAAAATATTCAAAGCTCGGCGCACTGAAGCGAAATGCGAAAGAGCAGAGAGAACGCACTACAGCCAAGCCGAGGCGGAGGCAGAGTCAGAAGCGGAGGCAGGGAAACAAAAGCAGTCAAAGTTATTATTCATAACACAGCAGCATTAAAGTGTAAGGGAGTATGCGACAATTCCCATAGCCATTTGTCCGGCCTACGGCCCAATGCAGTGGGCAGAATGACTCGGGCTGGCTGGCAAGGCAAGTTTGCATAAATCATTTACAAAAAGGAGAAATACAAAAAAATGAGAAAGGGGGGACATTTGACAATAATACCGAAGCATCTAATTCCGGGTTTTGTTTGCCGTTTCGATTGCCAGCAGCGCTCCGGCGGCGCTTCGTGTTGTGTGCCGGGAAAAGGATTCGCTGGCTGGTTTATTTTGTCAACTTTTCAGTACCTTTTTAATTAATTAAAGTGCTTTGCTCGGCTTATTTTTAGTCCACTTTGCGCACCTTGCAATTACGATTGCGTCAGCGAATATTGAATTTATTCCACCTTATCAGGCCGGCGACAGCGACTGACCTTCGACTGGCAGCGGCTTAAAGTCCTCGCAAAAGTCTTAAGCAACTCACTCCCCTCGCCCGAGCCTCACTTGCCCACTTGCCCCACAACTGCCCAACTTGCCTAATGCCTTAATGTCACACGAAGCAGGTCATTAGATCAGAGCGCAGAAGTGGCAACAAAAACTCGCAGTGCAAATTGAAAAATTCTACACGTTCGCAAAACCTTTCGCCGCAGCAATGGAAACTGTTGAAACTTGAAAGTCGACACCAAAGTCAGGTCTTTGTATTAACTTAACATTTTGACACCTGGCAAGTATCGCAGCCCCACACTCACAGCCACACCCCCACCAAGCAGCCATGCCGATACTCTCTCGCACACACACACATACACACACTCAGACACACACTCCATCGCGAGCAGCTACACAAAGTCAAGCCCCAAGTGGGGAATGGTTCAAGAGTGTGGTGGCCATAAGGTTTTAAGTGGCAATCGGTTTTGGCTTGGGTTATCAAGCCATCCTCGCGCAAAGAGCAACACGAGCTGCTCTGGCTACAACAACGAATAGAACGGGTACTCGTTCTTCCTTCTCCCCGCACTCACACTCGCACTTGCTGCCATTGCTTGTAGCATTTCCCGTTTTTGTTCTACAACAAAGGAGCTCGCTTTTCTTTCACCGATACCAAAGGTGTTCCCGTTGAATTCGACACCGAGCATCCACAACCTACATTGAGTCGACATTCGGCATCATTATACTGCGTGCAGTGCAGTGATTGGGTATATCCGACTTGAAGGCGGGGCATGGCAAGCGAATAAGAAATGCTATGAACTTAGTTCCAACTTGATCTGTTTTGAATGTTTTGCTGAGCTGAACTGTCTGGTTGGAGTAAATTACAGGGTATACTCGACACGCCACTTCTTGTGCCCGATGTAACCACTGCCGTTAGCTACTTACGAGCGTTGGTGGTCCTCAAAGTGCCTGCTCGAGGGGCGGAAGTGGCAAGTGGCGGCAAAATATTGTCGCGCATTTGTTCGCAGCTTACGAAAACATTTTTCTTAACACGCTCAGCCATTTTTTGCACGCTTCTTGTAGTTTTTCGCAACTTTTATTTGCCGCTCACTTTTAGCGCCGCCTTCTCCGGCTTGCTCCCATTCTGGCTCCAGTTCTGGCTCCAGCCCTGGCTCACTTCAATTTGGACCGCAGAGTGCACAATTTAAAGCATTTACGAGCGCAATTTGTCTGCAGCGCGACGAAGTCGCACACCGCAGACGCAGCCAGCTCGACTTGCACTCCAGTTGAGTTCTCACACACAACTTTCCATATATATATATATCGTATATATAGTCTATATGTATATGTTTCCTTCTTTTTGTTTCCCCGAACTGTGTGCAGGTTGCAGCCCGCAGCTGCCTGTCCGACTGGGTGAAATTCGTTGCTGGCGTAAATCTGGCAGGAAGAACTTTAGCTGCTTTTTGCAGCTCATTGAATTTCGTGTGCCTTTGTCTGGCATTGCCATAAAAGTGCATACAGCTGCCAGGGCTGGGGGCAGCAACTTCGCAGCAACTAAGTGCCAAACAGAACCTATTTTCCAAGAACTCTCTCCGTCTCCCATGACATTGGGCCGACTGCAAGCTGCGGGCCTTATCCGACTGGAGTGCTCTGCATATGTCTGACTCTATTCCAGTATTCAGCGGAGCAGCAACCAACATTTCGAATGCATTCTTCTTCGTTCTCCCCTGTCCCCCCTGTTGCTTCTCCTCTCCCTCGCAACATGCTGCCGTTTATTGTCAATAGGAAAGTTTTATACTTACGTTTACCAACTTTTTTCCCAGCTTGTGCGTAAAATTGTATAAACGGGTTTTGCCAGCATATCCTGCGGGCGTTCCAATGCGACTGCGACTGCGAGGGGGAGTGGGGCTGCTGTGAATTGGGAGGAGGGAGGTGTGCGAGTGCGGGTAAACCAAAGTCAAAGTCATCATCCGTGTTGACTTTAGTCATATTTGAACGAGTTTACAAAACGCTTTATCGTTCAGTTTAGTTGTGCTTAAGCTTCCCACACACTCGATGCCACCACGCCTCGCTACTCCTGCTGCCCCTTTGTGGCACACACGTTCCACGAGTGTAGCGTGTAATTTATGTGCCGTTGCCACAACGCTTTCTATGCAGCGATAATCGCAGGTCAATTTCATAAACAAATAACACAAGTGCTATCTGACCACGAGTGCGACTCAAGCGAGCCCGATCCCTGCTGCCACCTCACCTCTCCTCGCCTGCATTCCTGGGCGTAATGAAGCCATGCTACACATACCGACGGCGGCTTATCTTAATTATAGATCGATACACAGAGGTCTGCCCACATGTCCTGCCTGCCTGCCTGACCGCATGCCCCTCTCCCCCCCCTCTCCCTATCGCCTCGACTGGGACGGTAGCAGCCTACTGCGTGTCAAAACTAATTCATGCCGCCAAGCTTAGGGCTCCGCCTGGGTCCAGATGGTGCGGCGGATGGGCCAGTTAAGGGAAAGGGGCGCCACTTGCCCGTCCTGTCATGAGTTGACATAATAATTTATACCGATTGCACTCACACTCACAGCCAGAGGGCTCGCTTATTGACTGACTGCTTGTCTGGCTGCTCAGCTGCCTGGTTGTCTGTTCTGTCTTGTCAGTGCACAAAGTATGACTCAATTTAAGCTCTGCATGGCATTAAGCAAAATGTCAGTGTCAATATGTGGGTGTGTGCGTGTGCCAGTGTGCCAGTGTGTAGTGTTGTGGCATGCTAGATGCGTATCCAGTTGACTCTGCCAGCTGTCACTGTGCGAGTCAAGGATTTTTACCCTAAACCAGCCTCAAATCAAAGTCAACACGAGCCGCACTCCGTACCCAGTTCCAATTGAGTGTAATTCCATGTTAATCGGTAGCCAGATCTGGGCGTGCATATTGTATGCGTTATTCAATTCGCTCGAAAATGTGCCACAAATTTAATTCTGCTAAAGAGTTTACTCCGATTACCACCAGTCATCGACCCACTTCCCCTTCGACCCACTTCTCAGCCTTCAATCGGATGCAAGCACTTTGCATTTTATCACCGCTCTAATTAAAGTCTGACAGCTGCCAGGGGCTGACTGGGGAGTTCCCATGCCGTGGATTCGTTCAAGGTGAAGAAGCAGCTGGCATTTGCCTGAGTGCGTGTGTGTGTGAGCGTGTTTGTATGTTGGTATAGCCTAGCCGAGACGGCTACCCGTTGTGCCATGCTCTCTGGTATTATTGGGGCACGGAGACAACTACACGCCACCAAAACAAGGTGAAGTCTGAAAATGTATGCAGCACCAGCCGGCGACCAAGTGGAACACGAGACACAGACGGCAACAACAGCAGCAACAGCAACAACTGCAATGCCAACAATCGAGGCGGCAGTCAGCACTAACCAACAGTTTTATAGACCGTGGCAACGCAATTGCTACGAGCAGAAGACACTCGAAGAAAAAGGCGAGTGAAAAGAGAATAACTAGAGCAATACTCTTGTACTGGAAACGTTACTTACGATTGCCATATATATATTGGTGAAACTGAAGGAAGATTCGGAGATTAATGGCAACTTTGATATAATACCCCAATATTCCGACTTGACCATCCTTTAATTCATTTATTTTCTCTGAGTGCAGTATTAAGTTGCTGAAGTTGCTGCGGAACAAAGGAAGCTCTATCGCATGACCCAATGTGGGTACGTATGCATGTCGGCTTGTCTTTATGCTAAGCCGCACTATTGTGGGGCAAAAAGGACTTCTCGTGACGCAAAAAACAAGATGCAATGCTCGTGTTTCTGATGATTTAGCCCACTGACCAAGACCCGTCGCTATTGTCATTAGATACAACGAAGCACTTTCACTTACTGAGTCCCTATTGATGCATATTCAATGACATTGCCTCTCTAGTCGGCTTCATAAACACATTTCACTCAAGTGGCATAGCGCGTCCCTGACAAGGTTTCATTTTCGCTGAAATCCACTTGGTAATTGCATCAGCCTTGTATTGCTGGTACTGGCAAACTAACTTTGTTTAAACCCGATAAGTGACAGCAAAAATGAAATACTTTCAGTATGAAATGCGCCACTAATCATGGGCTCGAACAATTATAATTCTGGCATGTCTGATTAAGTTCATCACTGGGCCGCAAGGCAAACAATTACCGCAAAGTAAACAATTAAATGAAGCGAAGAGCCTAAACGAACCGGCAAGCCGGGACAACGGATAATGGCAGACAGAACACACGATGGCTCCGTGTGCGCTCAGCCCTGTGCTAGGCAAGCATTTTCGTGGGGCGTGCGCGCAAAAGTAGGCAATGAATTTTTTTCGTACTCAATAAACGACTACGTCGAAGCCGAAATGCCAATAAAAACGGCAATTGATAAGCGTCGGCCCGCCAAATAAGCAAACAATCAAGTAAACTGCAAACGGCGAACGGCGAAGGGGCAAGTAGACCCAAGCCCAAGCCCAAACCCGAAAGCGAAACCGAAACCAAAACCGAATCAGAAACCGAAACCGAATCCAAAACCGAGACGAGCAACGAGTGAAGTGGCCAAAAGGGACAGTGAGAGGAGGGGTGGGGAGGTCGGGGAACGGGGAGGCGAACAAACAAGCAAACAGGCAAACAAACAATCAAACGATAAACGGATGCCAAGTGGCAAGGGAAGGCCGAAAGCATTTCAACCTCAATTTGGCAAATTCTATTACGATAATAAGAGTACGCCCGAGTGCGGGGATTGGCACGGGAAGAGCTGCGAGCGAATCGCCACCAATTGACAGCGACGCTGTGGGGGGCAGCAAATAGCCGGAAAATGTTTTATGTGCCGGCAACGGCAGCAACCACAAGCCACGAAAGGCAGTTAAAAGCAAAACAATGCATCGCCCGCCACTTCAAGTGTATACAAAAATGAGTGAGATCCAATTTCAGTTCGATTGTTATCCAATTTCGGGGCAAATAAGTGAAAATGTTTTCATACTTGTGCCTCCCAGGCACGCCGTGATGAATGTACGCCAGATTACGTCGCAGCGGATGCCTGTGTGTGCGTGTGTGTTGGGAATGTCATCAACTCAGAGTGTAACTTACAGCCAGATATATGTAGGAATCAATCAGTATCAAATAAATCAGATAAAGGAATAAAGCTGCAGCAAGCAAAGAGATGTGCTGCTCAAAGGATTCTAATGGACTCGACCACCCGCAGTGGCGTGCTAAGCAGCTTATCGGCTAAACCGCAAGCCTTAAACAACAGCAACTGTCTTTGACTTAATCGCTCTTCATATCCAGCTAGATATCTCCATCTTTGTCGCACCCTCCACCAACAGATAATTGCTGGAACCCAACTGGAAGGGGGGTTCCTTGCTCCCACTTGCCACTTGCTACTCGGCACTTGGCTGCGATAAGCATCTTTCGATTCTAAGCCCGATTAGGGGCATTAAAGCTGCGCTTATCGGAGCGGAAAAGGCAGCAACAATAAACAGCAACCACGGGTGGGACGGGAGGGGCAGGCAGAGTGAAGGCGTCTGGCTATAAAAACGGAAGCGCCTGATTTTGCCAGCCAAGAGGAAAGCATAAAATGCAAATCTGCGATTTGGTTTGTTAAACATTTGCTTAACCACAAAAATAAAAGCCAAAAAAGAAAGAAAATAAACCAAAAAGTAGCTCAAGCCCAAGTCCCGCTTGTTGTGGCTGTTGTCACACAAGGGGAGTGACACAGTCACGACAGCATCAACAGCAACAGCAACAACATCGACAACAACAACAACAGCAACAGGAGTAGCAGCAGCAGCAACAGCAGGAAGAAAAACAAAAGCGAGGAAGCACATGGCACGGGAATATGCCAGATTATGAGACAAGAGCAACATATGCCAAGCTGGGGAGCTGCCAGTGGGAGGAGGGCGCGGCAAGTGTGCGTGGGGAAATAAGCTGGCCAGCCAGCGAGTCCATAGAACGAAGGCGGGGGTGCAGGCAGGAGAGTGGCGAGGGGAGAGGGGCGCAAATGAAGGCAAATTACGTTAAATAGAAAAGAAAACTTTTCCACTTTTTAACTTTGGCATACGACTCCGAGAGTTGGCAAACCGGCAAGGAAGCGCCAACGTTGCGCGGTTGTTGAACATTTTACAAACAATTTAAGCGTCGCATTAAATTATTGTTACGCTTACAGCTTAAACTTTAAGGCAGCTGCCAGTGCCAGTGCCAGTGGCAGGTCCGACTGCTTTCCATTTGCCTGCTGCCTTGACTTTTATGGCCGCCCACCAATCGCCTGTGCGTCTGCTGCTGCCTCGTCGCCCCCTCTGCCACGCCTGCTCTATCTCACTTTGCTGTTTGCTGCACGAAAGAGGGACGCGATAAGAGTGAAAAATGGTAAATTAAGCTAAAGAAAAGCGGCTGCGTCTTAAAAATAAAACCAAAGACTTTGTTATTGTTGCTTTTGTTGTTGCTGATTGCGCTGTTGCTGCTGCTGTTGTGTTGTTGTTGCCGCTGCCAACGCGGCGTGCGTCAGACTAAATTAGAGCAAAAACTTAATTTGCTTTTTGGCTGCCCCCGAAGTCGGCAATGGCAACGGCAGAGGCAGAGGCAACAGCAACGCGAATGCCGAATCAAAAGGGAAAACAGCGCAAAATAACAATTATGTTTTAAGGCAATTGTATTGCTTTGTTTTCTTGTTTTATCCCCCACTGCTTCTGCCCGAAGTCGTTGCTGTTGCTGTTGTTGCTGTTGCCGTGTTCCCTTTTCGGGTTTCGGCTTGTTTTGTGTTTTTTGCACTTGTAATTGAGAATGAAATAAAGTTAATTAGAGTAATGGCCACTTTGCCGCTCCGCACAGCCCCGCGCGGCTCGAGCTTTCCCTTCCATCAAGCTCAGTCCTCTTCAGCCTGTGAGAATATTTCAATTTCGGAGCACTGCCGAAAGCTGTTGGAATTCTGACTGGTATGCGAGTCGTTCGGCTGCGGTCAAGGCTGGCTTTGTCACGCCTCCCGAGGAGGACAAGAGAGAGGGCGGGGCAGGCACATTATTGTTGCACAACGCGTCTAACTGGGCAAGTCGTAGTCACACTCAGTTGTTGAGCCCTTAATCGGCTAACCGTAGACTGCAGACCAACTCGACCAACTCGGCAAACACTTTTGAACTCGCATCAAACACTTGAACCCGTTTACTGCATCTGGCCAGCTGCCGAGGCGCTGCTCTGCCGTACCAGTCTGTTCTGGCCGACACGTGCCCCCGACTTGCACTAAAGGCCCAATGTTAAATGAGTTTTAATTGGTGTTGCTGCACGATATCGCCACAGTATTCATTGAGCCCTTTGCTCCTTCTGCTGTCATCATCCTGTGTAAGTTTGTTGAGCAATAGTTTGCATGAGAACTTCCCAAATGCCCCTCTCTCCAAAAAGAACTTTGTGTGCAGTAAGTTTTTGTTTTTTTGCCTATTACATATGTAACCACAGCGGACATATGTACCCACACGCACTCGCACTTGACTCTTCGTTCATCCTCGTTTATGGCCAGGACCAGCCCGTAAAGTTCCCATACAATAATAATCACTTTGTGAAAGTTTTGCCTAAGCCGTCATAGCAACCGATTCGGTGACACCGAAACTTTGCGTCTCTGCAACTCGAATTACGACGCCCGATCCAGCACGATTTGAGGGCAAACTTTTTGCGTACTATCTGGACGACCAGCAGGTAGTTTACAGGCCAGTTAACAGCTAAGAGAGACACTAGTGGCCCCCTCCACTCCTGCACCCCTCTGCCCTTCCCAGCCACAACCAATTAACGTGTGTTTCGCAAAGTTTGTTGAGATTTTTGCATGTGCCAGACTTGTCACATTCTTTGCTTTATTTTGCCGTTGTACGAGCGGAAATAATCACAGCACATAAATAGCCTGATGAATAAAAGAATCATTCAATGTTCATAGCTCACAGTTTTTGTTCATGAATTCGTGTTTTTGCCTCTTTATGCGTCCTTTTTTGATTGTATGTCTGTTTAAGCATGTACGAGTGGGTTTAAATTTGATGGACAAATTTAAATTAAATTCGCTCCCCACGAACAAACACGCTGCCTGACTTTGCGCAAATGAAAGGCGAACACACACATGCGGGCACACACATTTAAAGCTATCCAGAGGCTTGTGTACAAAAAAACAAACCCACACACACGCGCGTACACACACAAATGTACACATACACATACATATTTCATGGCACACGGATGCGCAGAATAAAAGCTACAAAAGTCTGACAAAAGGGTTGGCAACAACAAAGTTAACATTTGGATGATATGTAGACCTATTCAAAATTAAAAAAAAAAAAGTAAATACAAACAGAAAAAAATTCTGAAGCTCATTGGAAACGAAAATACCCTATAAGTTTTTAAAATGTAATATTAAAATAATATTAAAAGTGTTCATTCTTTAATGTTTAAATATATTTAATGAATAGGGAACAGTCTGAGAGTCTCAATAAAGGATTTACATTTATTTATATATTTGTATATTGATGTTATATTAACTTAAATATAAATTATGCAAGTAGACAACGCTCACGTTAACATTCGTCTAAAATGTCGGATCTATGCATTCAAAAGGCAGACCGACCTATCCGCATTTTCAACAACTTCTTTTACGACTTGTTTCGACGATTTAAAAATAAATTTAAAGTTACATATGGAAAAATTAAATGTTGCCGATTCAAAATTTGTTTCAGAGGATAAGTATCCCAGTAAACTCAATCAGATGCGTAGATTCGTTTGTTAAGTCAATGTTAATTAAGTGAGTAGACAGTTTGTTTGGAAATAGAGGACTCTGAGTGACTCCATTGAAATCAACGCAAAGAACTCGGAAAAGATCATGCAATCTACAATTGATTGAACGAAAGTCCAAAGTGACGGAAAATAAAGAGTAAGTCCCGAACAGTTACATAACTAAAATACCCTGCAAAGAGGAAGTGTAAACAGCAACACTCAATATCAATTTAGATGCTTTTGTCGTTTTTATTTAAGTTTTTTTTTTCGTTTTTTGTGCGAGATTATGCTTATTATCAACATTGTCGAGGACAAATACTCTTTACTACAATGCGCACTCAATCATGAGTGAAGACACACACACACACACGCATGGATCGTCAATGGATGAGCGGGTGGCATGTGACCAACCGTTGAACATTCACACAAAAGGAAATTGTTATTTTGGCTTCCGGTTTAGTTGAATTGTTATTAAGCTCACATGAGCACAGGCACGAGCCCGTGTGTGTGAGTGTGTGAGTGCCTGTTGTATGCCAAGCTGCCTTATTCAACTGGTTCATTTTGAAATCGTCGAGAAGATTTCCTGTTAAATTGATACCCTACGGCGGCACAATGAACGATTGGGAAATAATCCGTCAAGGTAGAATTCATGAGGTAATCTATTTATCTATTATACTTAGTTCATATTTTTGCAAAAGGAATGCAATGTGAAATCCGTGAGGTAATCTATTTATCTATTACAGTTTATATTCTAAGAAAAGGAAGTCAATGTTGAACTCGGGAGGTAATCTTTTTATACATTACAGTTTATATTTTTAGAAAAACTCTCACTCCATTAATTTCTTAGCTTCTAAATAGCTACAGCATATCTCGCAGTCCCTACCTTGCACTCGTAACTGCCCACTCCGATTAGCTCATTAAAAATTAACAGTGTTGGCCTGATGCCAGGTGAGGAGCGTTGCTAATTTGTTTTCACTTAACTAAAGTGAATACCCTTGTCTTCGAATTGCCGTGATTTGATTACATGCCAAACGAATCGCTCGGTGTCCGTCTGGCCAGCCTGCCGGCAGGTCAATTGGCCAAAATGGAGCGCATGCCAAATGAAACAGCTTAATCTGTGAGTTGTTGTCGTTGTCAGCATTTTGTGAGTTCGGCAACTGCAGCAGAAGCTGCAGACATGTCATGGCTTGTAAACAACGTGCGGCTTAGCAGAGTCGGACAGACTCTCGGAGTGTGGCAGTCGGACTTGCCGTTATTTAATTGCCAGACTGTGTTCACTTGTTCGTCCCTCCGCCTTTCTGGCCGTCCATTTATTTGTTTTGCCATGCGACAATTATGTGCTACAGCATCGCTTAAGTGCTTTTGGCTTGTTTAATTCGTCTGTTTAAAACTGCCAACTGCGACTCGCTTGTTTTCCCACTGTTGCTGTTGTTGCTATTGTTGTGTCCGTTGCATTTTGTATGCATTCGCTTAAAAATGATTTGTCAATAATTGCACAGCGCATGCCGCATCACGCTCCAATTAACAACTGACTTGAAACTGACCGCAGAAAAACACGCAAATAATTATGCGCATTTAATGATTAACGATTGTTGTCCCTGAACATGCTATATATGCTATATTAATGTCATGTTGTTCGATAGATTGAGAGAGAGAGTGAGGGAGAGAGGGTGTAGGAGAGGGGAGTGTGTGTGCCAGCTGAAAGAAGATTGGAGCACAATCACTTTCGTGCATTGGCTTAGGATGCGTATGCGTAATATGCTCGCTTCTCAAGCAGCAAATAAATGCATGCTGCACAAAGATTATTTCGATGTGTCAACAAAGAGATGCATGCAAAATGCGAAAACATCGAGCGGAAAAGCGGGCAAACGAGTCAAAGGAGGCAAAAGTAGCGACAATGACTGCAGAAATATCGCAGCGAAATGTTTTTCAATCTGTTGAGAGGGCGACGCGACTCTAGTAAAAATATGCAAAGCAGCTGCGCTGATTGCGCCACACGAAGAGGCAAGTGGCAAGCAGCCAGCAGAGGATTGTTGCGAGAGGATGAAACGCAGGTGGAGACGAAGACCAAGACGGAGGCGGAGGCAGGGTTGAAGGCGAAAGCAAAGACGATGGTGAAGGCGAAGAAGGAGGCGAAGGCGGATGCAGCCCAACAAGATGTCAACAAAAATCATCGACTAGCGTAGCGCGGAAATGAAGCTGGAAACGAGGTGCAGCAGCGGCGGCAGGAAAAATGGAAAAATCAAGCAATGGGAAACTATCAGCTAACTCAGCAGATTTGCCATTAAAGAGCTAAGCGCACAAAAAGTCGCTGTAGGAAGTAAATGGCTGACACCTGGTAAGCACACTGTCGTACAGTGGGACAGAGTAATACCATAGCACCGAAGTACTATACAATAAAATACCTTGCAAAGCAGATAGGAAACAATTTTCATATTCAACAATAGATACAAATTTATTGAGCAGAAAAAAATAAATTGACAATGAATACATATATAAAAACATAAATAAAACACATTAGATAAAAAACCGAGTCAACCTATTCCCTAACATAACAATTTCAATATGATAATAATAATAATTGTATGTACTTACTTACTTATTGATAATCGAATAATATGTGACTTTAATTATTTATATCTCAGGCTCAATAATATGATAAGATTAAATCAATGGCAAATTCAATAGGAAAATTCAAATGCAAGTAATATTTAAAAAAAAAAATTATTCTCTTATAATAGAAAAACATTTTTAAAGCTTGAATTATTTAAAATTTAAATTTGAATAAAAAAATTCTCTGGAAAAATGACATTAAACTGGCTCATCAATTATTAGTTGCAGAAATGGGCGAAAACTCAGCAGTCAATAATCAGATTATTAGTTTATTTTAATAGAGATAAGGGAGAGCACTGTGTTCAATTCTCTTATTAACTTATGTATTCTATGAACTTTCCGAAGGGCCACAAGTGATGGGCCATATTTATTAAATATTAAACAAACAAATTAGAAGCGGGAATCAATTTTGTGCATTAAAACAGAACCCCGCTCCATGGTGCACCTGGCAGTCTACGGTTCGTTAGTCGCGCAGGCAATGAGAATGCGCTCAAGTGTCGCCTGCTTAAACGAATTGTGTTCTACTCGGTTGCCGTTGTTGCCTTTATTGTTGTTGTTGGTGTTGGTGTTGCTTCTGTTGCTGTTGCTATTTGGCTGTTGCTGCTTTGTCATTACAAGAAACCTTGCAATATTCACCGGCAAGGATGCAACACACCGTACACGTACGGCACAACAGCAACAGCAGCAGCAACAACAAGAGCAACGGCAACGGCAACTTATGTATATAAAGTTGCGCGCACGAAACACTTCCGCAGGCGAAGAGCTTTCCGCTTCCGTTCTGTGTTCGTGTGTGTGCGAGTCTGTGTATGTGTGCGCCACAGCGTGGTAGCTGCCGCTGCTTCCTCTTCCTTCTACCACAGCTGCAACTTTAAATATTAACAGCTAAGTGGCGTGTGTCGTGACTCGCGAGTGTGTGTGATTGTGTGTTGGACTGTGTGTGTGAGTGCGGATGTGTGTGTATTTTAGAGCGCTACTTCGATTTTTCTTGCGCTTATCGCTGCCAAGCATCGACTGCGTGCTGCCACGAGAACAACCCGAACGCGCCCTCCCAGGTAACGTTCTAGCCTGCTCCGCCCCTGCACCTTTGCCGCCCCTGCGCCCCCTGTTCGGCTCCTGTCAAAGTGTCATTTAGATCGTAATGGTTTGATAAGAGCACGCGCAAACACATTAAAACTCTTGTGCAACAGCAACAACAACAACAGCAACAGAGGTAGCAGCAACAATCCGAGTATCGATGCCTGGCATCGGTTCACATAAGCCACTCATAAGCTGATTGCCAGCCATTTGTCCTGCGTTCCTAATTCACTTACACATCCGCATTGTTCAGCCACAGGGCCTGTCCCTTCAACCAAGTGGGGAGAGGGGGTGAAAATCGGTGGCAATTAATTGAAATCAATAAAAGGCTCATTGAAGTCAGATTACGAGAGTACCGCGTGTGGCACTTATTGAATATGATTCAGCAATTACCAGACATTGTACATGAGGAGTGAACCTTCTACTGAGTGGAGGGAAACACGTGGGGGAGGGGATTAGTCTCTTGCTTACCTGGAAGAGAGGAACAAAAGGAAAGCACAAAAATCAGATAATTAATTGGATAAGGAATTGAATTCTGTTGGTTCATACACAGCTCATCAAGGAATAAACATGTCGAGAGTTGGCAGCGCAACAATTTTTAATTTTATGCCCAACGACTTTGCAGCTTCCTCGGACGGGGGATGGGAGACAAGGGAGGTGCTGAGCAGCGGTGGAGGTGCTGAGGATGGGCGACCAAAGCGCATGAAACGGCAACCAAAGTGACTTTCTAATTAGTTTGGTTTGTCAAGCGAAGGACGACGCAGCACGACGAGTATGGCGCACTTGACTCAATTTACGCGAATTACCCACATACATACACACCGAGATACGCACACACACACACACACAGACGGACAGACACACACTCGCAGCGATACACACGCATTGTATGGCATCTAAACTCATATTTGCGTTCGCTTTTGAATCCCAAGAATGTTTTTTTGGCGAACCAACACACGGCAAGGAGATGACACAGAGAGAGAGAGAGAGAGAGAGAGAAAGACAGAGAAACGGAGGAGAGACAACACGAAGAGGAGGCACACGAAAATGTATAAAAGCAGAAAAATGTGAAGCCATAAAAATATGTTACAATGCTTCGCTGCCTTATGAAAAAAATTATAAAAGAAAAGTCGCCCTCGATGTCGGACCGTCTGACTCTCTCACTGTCTCACTGTCGCTGCTGTCGCGTTGTTACCGTGTCTTTGAACGCATGTATACGTTGCTGTGAGTCGTGTGAATGTTGTGTGTGTGTGTTGGTGTGGGTGGTGTGTTGGTGTGGGTAGGCAGCGCGGTGCCGCAATTTCCGCAATTAAATAAAAACGCAAACTTAAGCCGCGGGCCCTGTGTGTGGTGTGGCAAAATGAATGTCGAGTGTGTCGCTGAGGCGAAATATTTGCATATGTTGTTGCTGGCTGCGGTTGCTGCTGATGGCAACACACACACACGCACACACACACACATACGCACACACACACACACCTGGAGAGTGGCACGCTGAAACACACCTACGCAACGACACGCAATGCGTTAATGTTTTTTGATTTGAACCTCGGCACCTGCTGACAGTGTTGCCTAGGCAGTGTGTGTGCGAGTGTGCGTGTGTGTGTATGTATTCTCATGCATGTTTGCTTACTCTTAGTTCATTTGAAAAACTCACACACACACAAACACACACAGAGGCATGGCACACGCATGCTAATAGCTATCAACACCGCCGGCCTCAGCTCATTTCGTTTCTTTCTTATTATTGCCGCCCCTGCTGCCCCGCCCTCTTCTGTTTGTCTTGCTGGATACTCCTGACAGTCGCAGCGAGGAATTTGCCCAAAATCAAATACGCTCAACTTTGCTCATTTGCGCGTATCTTTGAGATACGCGCGCACTCAGCAGCTCCGACTCTGACTCTGACTCTGTTTGTGCTCTTGCCGGGTAGTTAAAAGAAGTACAAATTACAAATATCAACAGAGCAACTCCTTGCCTGCCACTTGCCTCTGAGGCCTCAGCGCGGCGCCTTGAAATATGCTTTTAATTTCATATGCATAACAAATTTATGCAAAGTGCGCGCTGCGAGCGATCGCCAGCCAGGTGTGCTCTGTCTGTGTGTGCGTGCGATGACAGCCTCATAAAATTATATAGTATAAAGATGCTTACTAGGTCGTTGATATGACCCCCAAGCAGTCTCGGCCCGTGTTTAGCCTGGCCCAAATATTAAAATTGCGCCTACGTGCGGGTTAAAATGTGTGTCAGACAGACAGACAGGCAGACAGAGAGGCAGCTGCTCTGCTGCTCAGCTGCTGGTGCCGCTCGATGGGAAGTGAATTTTGATAGATGATGCACGCCGGCCTCACGCACATAAGTATGCTACAGCTGGGGAGCTCTTTAAAACGTTATTTGGCGGGCGCGAGAGCTCGTGATTTATTCGGTGAGGCGAGGTGCGAGATTACTTCACAGTCTATATATCAAACGCTTGCCGCTTTTAATTAAATCAAATGCGCAAGTTTTGAGATCAGAGAGCAAAGTCTGGTACTCGTACTGAAACTGGAACTGGATGTGGAAGTGGATGTGGCAACGTGAAGCGTGCGTTGATTTGCCACAGAACGGCACCGCAAGGTTCGGCATGGTCTCGGTGTGTTGTCGGTGCTTGGTGGCCAAATAAAAACCATAAATCCCTCAAAATTTGATGCTAAGCTCAGGACTTAAAACATAAGCTGTAAGACACGCACACACACAGACACCCACACACATACATGAGCAGCACAGCCAGACAGGCAGACGGAGGGACAGACTGACACGTACGCATAAAGCACTTTAAACCCGCTTAATGTGCGGCACAGCAGACGAGATGGTGTGTGCGGGGGTGTGTGGGGGTGTGTCGTCATGTGTGCTTAACCCAAAATAAAACAACAAAGAGGAGGCAAAAGGCACTTAATTAGCAACCTTGACTCTAAGCGTTGACACGTCGAGGCAGAGCCGAGCGAAAGTTAAATTTAAAGCGACTCCAGTCCGACTGTCTTTAAAGCGACTCTCAAGCAGCCGTGCCAGCACCACCTGCTGTGAGGTGGCAACGCAGCAATGTGGCGACTTGGCGGATTCTGCCTCGCCTTGCCTCGTCTGCTTTCAGCTGGAATTTTGCGCAAATAAACACACACAATTTTAATTTACTTTTTGCGCGCTTCGCTTTGCGCATTTTTTCTCATTCGAAGTGAAATCGAGACAGCTAGAGACCCATAAGCAGCGGTTACCCCACAATTCACGCGCCACCACGGAGCACTGGCAGTCGCCAGAGCGAGAGCCAGAGCAGCTCGAGCTCGAGCTGTGGCTACGGCGATGTTGCTGTTGCCGTTGCTGCTGCTGTTGCTGGCAGTCATTGCCATCCCAGCAGCTTTTTGTCTTGTGCTGAATTTTTAATTTGCTTGGCAAACATTGAAAGAAAGCGGCAGCAGCAGCAGCAGCTGAGCAGGAGCGAGTCTGCGAGGTGCCTCTGCTACCTTTGATGAAGGTCATCCTCATGTGAATCAACAGCAGCAGGAGCAGCATCTACAGCTGCAGTCGAAGGTTAAATGCTGCAGTCGCTGCTGCTCGAGTGTGCTACAAATTGAAATATTACACTGAGTTCGCTCTGCATGTGTGTGTGTGTATGTGAGTGAGTGTGAGGCGAGAGTGTGTGTGCTGTGGCTGCTCGTGCATTTTTCGCCAGGCAAATGCGAGCGATTTGTATGGACGGACACGAGTAAATCACATTTGCATTACTCGAGTGCCGCGTGGCACATTGAATTTAATTACATTTAATTTTAACTGCTATAAACGCACAATCTGCAACTATTGACACTGTGTGGGCGGTGCACGAGGCCAACGTCACGTATACGCAATAACACATGGAAGTGGCACTCGCGGTGCACAAAAATATGGCCGCAGTGCCTGGTCGAGTGCTGCGGCGAATGCAGTAATGCGGGGCGGGGAATGCTGCAAGAAACGCTGACCCACTTTGGCTTTGGCTTCATAACTAATTCACACACACACACACATGCGCACACTCGCACTCACACACACACACACGCACTTACGTGGACCAGGGGCAGTACATAAAACATCGTTGTTACACGGACCTTCTGGCACCTGTGCGCGTTCAGTGTGTACACACGAGTTGAGCTTGCAACGCACCACATCGAGTGGCACGTCGGGTCTGGCATCGGGCGTTGCGATATAATTAAAGAGGAATAACTTAAGAGCAGGTGGACAGCACTTTAATGCTGCTGCCACTCGCCAAGGCAGCAGACTTTAAGCTGAACTCAGTGAGTCGAGTTCGAAATCAATAAATACTAGCAAGATAAACGCTTGCCCGGACAGAGATGAGGAACCTACGGCAAGCAATGATCCATTTTGCATGGGACCAAGTGGCAAATGTAAACGAAAAATGAAAATTTTATTCTGATTAAAATCATACTTGCATATGTCATGCATAGTTAGACTCAAGCTGGAACCATGACAAGACGCTCGGTCTGTGGGCGGTGGGCAGGGGTCAGAGGACACTTCCCTTTGCTTGGCCACTAAAAGAAATTCCAATTCAAATGCGAATGCGAATGCGAATACGAATGTGAATACGACTGTGAATGTGAATTCGGTTTGTGTGTGGATGTGTGTGCAAACTCAATCTAAATGCTATAAACTGCAAGACGTACTCAACGTCGTCGTCCTCGTCGATGTTGTAGCTGTAGTTGTTGCTGTTGCTGTAGTTGTCGTCATCGTTGCCGTGTGACAGGACCAAGGACTAAACCGGACTTTGTTGTTGTAGACTTTGCCATATGTCGATAAAAAGGCATACGGAAATTTTTATGTCCCTCAACGTCAACCTCATTGCAAATTGTTATGTATGTCGCCCTGTGTGAGTGTGTGTGTGTTTGTGTCTCTGTGTGTGTGCGTGTAATGTAATTCGTAGAGCTCTATGTCCGCGTGTGTGTGTGTGTGCTCTTTTACGGTTTGCAGTTTTCTTACCGGCAAACCAATCGATTCTCTCTAGTGGCTCCAAACTGCAATAGGCGAAGGGTCGTCGTTGTCGTCGCCATCGCCATCGCCGTCGCAACTTCAGTCGCCGCCGACGGTGGTTTTTAGTGCCATTTAATGACTAATTTGGCTAGCCAAGTTAATTGGCTAATGTCTGTCTGGCGCACTGGCAGCGCCAACCTATCAATCAGCCAATCAATCAATCATACTTACCGCTAGCATACTTGTCAGAACTCAACTCTCGAGCATTTTGCATTTCTGATGTTCAATTGGCTATTTTTACGAGCACGTCGCGAATGCACAACGAGACGAGGCCAAGCGAAGCGAAGCGGACCAAATCGAAGCTAGTCCAGGCCAGACCAGACCAGCCCGGAGCAGCACAGCCGAAGCTGAAGCCGAAGCCGAAGCAGGAGCTGGAGCTGACGCCGAATCGAATCGATATTTATGATTATTTAATAAACTCAATTATATGGTCAGCCACTGCCGTTGCGTGTGTCCTTTTTCCCCCCCTCCCCATCTGTGTGTGTGTGTGTGTTTTTGTGAGTGTATGTGTGCGGGGTTATTGCGCTCGCTATTTCTTCTGTATTGACGGCATCGGCGCGGTGGTCGGCGGAAGGAGCTCATTCAATTAACATTCTGGCATTTATAATTTGTTGCTAATTTGACATTTAAAGCGGTGCGGAATTCTATGAAAATCCCATTTACAGAATGCACTCAGAAAAAATGATTGTTAAGCCCTTCGTTAATGCGGATTTAATCTCTAAAAAAAACTCTCTAAAAAAGCATTATAAAAAATAGAAGTGGAAATAGATTTGTATAATAAAAGTAAATATCATAATTGATATGTTCATTAAAGCTTCTTGTAATCATAGGCAGACTAAGCTTCTATTACTCGATCCCTTTACAGGGTACCCGAAAGTCGGTTATTCAGATACGTTGACTTATTTGTGATTGCAACTTTTTTGCAGTAAAGCAAAACTTTTTACTTCTGCCACTCGAATGGACTAAAGCAGTAAGAGGAAAATTATTTTAATGGCTTTGCCGTGCGCTGCCCGAGGAAGTAATGGCAACTCTTTGGGTATTAACGGTTCTTTCTGAAGAATTTTTAATTCAAATATTCTTCGATTCGGGATTGTCTTGAACTCTCTCGAACAACATGAAAAACTCGTTAGCTCGTCGAGATTGGTCAAATAGGTAAGAAATCTTCAGAATGCCAGTGCAGCGAACTCGACAGACTGGCGGACTGGCATGTTTATTTACTTTGTCCCCGTGGCCAATTGGAAAATCGTTGTTACGCTTCCTGTTGTTGTTGTTGTCTGCTGTTCGCAACAGCAGTTCCTATAGCTATAGCTATTCCTGTTTACGGCACGTAGCAACGCTCAGCAAACATTTAAAACAAGTCAAGTTGCCGTGTAGGATAACAAACTTGTTATTCACACACACACACATACTCACACACACCCACACTCACATTGCGACACTGCTCTGCGCTGTCTGCAGTCACACAATAAAATACGAAACAAAACCTCAATTCAAAGTGAATATAAATTGTTTTACAGCTGACGTTTGCTTTGCATTTCAAATAGTTCAGGGGCTCTGAAGCAGCCAGACATGCAGAAGGTCTTCGACAGAGCGATGACGATGCGCGCCAGGTGGCACGCTGAGGTGGATGCAGTGTGCAGTGCATGTCAAACTGTACACAAACCAAGCACACAAACCTGCCACATTAGTTCGTAGTTCGGTTGCATCTTCGACTCACGTCAACTAAGTCGCGTCGATTGCTTGAAAGGTCATCGTGTTAATTGGAGCATAAATGATGCCATCCCGTCGCTATCTTCGTTCCAGCAGGTGCATGAATACATGTATTTGCTCCTAAGGGTGTGTGCAGCTGAATATATATTTTAGTTTGCGGGTAGTGTGTGAGTGTTGTGTGCCCGCTGAGGCGTTAAATATTGTTTGCCAATAATGTGTCGACTTTATTTTGCAGCTGCTGTCTATTCTTGGAGCCACTTTAAATAGGTTCGCTTACCGTGACACGAACTGAATGTCACAACAATTAAATAGCAAGTAGATCGATATTTGCATTGCCTTTAAGTTGTTGAGAATAATAAGCTTAGTGCAATTAGGCTTCATGGCATTTTAAACTTTAATTTATTATGATTTCACCATCCATAAACTTTTTGTTTACAGAATTTATTATTTCCAGTTTATTCTATCCAACTTAATATGATACAATAGATTGTCTTTTAGATACTTACCCGATCGTCCGATGGTCAGATTCAGATCTGTCTCCAAAGCCGTTGTGGCCGACGACAGCGACTTGTCGGTGGGCAGAGCCGGCGGGGGCAATGGCAACGGACCGACCGTCGAGGTGGTGGTCAAGTCGCAGCACTCGCGCTCGGGAAACTCACTGCAGCGCGCCAGGTGAAGGGCGCCGCCAAAGAGCGCGACCCAAACACCAAAGCAGCACGAGAGTATTTTCAGATTTTTAATGCGAAATCGGGTCATGTTGTCGGGCTGCTCTTTGTTCTCCTGGACGGCGCTAGAGACGCAGGCGGTGAGCTCGTCAGGTTGCTTATTTTAATAAATTTCACTGCTGTTGCCAACACTTCAGTGTGTACACGGTCCCTTTTCTAATTTTGTTGCTGCTCGCAAACTCTTTCACACTTTATAGTCGAGTGCATTTAATGAACTGTCTCCGTTTCCGTTTCTGTCTCTATCAGCGATGCCATTGTTGCTATTATTGTTATTATGTAGTTTTAATATTTCTGTCGCTGCCGCTCCAGCTGCTGCTGCTGCTGCTGCTTTCTTTGACTCGCTCTGCACAAAGTTGACTTAATCTAAATCTGAACCAGGTGCTATTCTTTTCCCCTTTGTTCCTACGCTATTTTGCATAAAAGCACTTTGTACTATTCATCATCTCTGCATTTCTGCATTTTGATAGCCAGCTGCATAATCGAAAATGTCACATTTTTATGGGGCACTGCGAGAGCATGAATAAATTGAAGTTTTGCTTGTGCATTCTATGAAAGTTGACTTTAAGCATCGACTAATTCGAGGGAAATGAAAAGCACTCGAAAAGCGCAACCGAAAATTGACAGTCAGCAGAGGCAACAGCGCAAAGGGTGCGCCAGAGTGCCAGACTGCCAGGCAGCTCGCCCGTCAGTCAGTCCAACTGGGAGGCAGCATTTACAATTACTTTCGACCAAACTTATAGAGACAACAATAGACATAATGCAGCAATAACGGCAACAACACAAATACTACGCTCGCATCCATAGGCGGTCGCACTGACACACACAGCCAGACCATCCGGAGGGGGATGGGAGGAGCGGCAGTGACGGAAGAGCCGCCCACAGCAAACACTGAATAACATAAAAAAGTTTTTTTCATTTACAATTTGCTCACTGAGTCTATGGCGATGCAGCCAAGCCAGCAACAACAACAGCAACGCAACAACAACAATTGCTAACAAGAAAATGTTGAAAAGTTTTAGTGAATGCGAAAAGTTGTTGCTACAACTGTTGTTGTTGTTGCCGCTGTTGTTGTTGCTGTTGTTGTTGCTGTCGCGACTTGCTGCGGTTTTTGCGTTGTGCCAAGCTTTTAAAATTGTTCCTACTGTTGTTGCGGCAACTGGAGCTGGAGCTGGAATGGAGTCGAGTAGTGGGGTTGGTTTGCTGGTCGGCCACTGTGGCGTATGCGCAATATGCAACTGCGTCTGCAACTTAGTCAAATTAATTCACTTTGCTGCGCTTTTATCGAGCAAATCGCAAGCAAATGTTGACAGAATCAATAAAAATATAATTTGCTGTGATTTGGCTCAAAGGGAAATGCAAACTGCTCCTCGCGCGTTAATGCACTGGCAAATCGTCGCTTCAGAAGAGGCAAGGTAAACAGGGGACAGAGGAGCAGGAGAGGGGGGGGGAGGTGTAAGCACTCCTGTGCACAATCATGTAAACAAACAGGCGACAGGCAGCAGCAGAAGGATGAGGAAGAGGTGGAGGGGGAGGAGGTGGGGCAGACAACAGACAAGAGGCAAAGCCGCGTGCGTCTAGCAGAGCGTTAAAAAATTATTGCCAAACAACAGCAGCAACAACAACAGCAGAAACAACAACAGCAGCAGCAACAACAACAACAGGGACAACAAAGCCAACGATGAACACACAAGCACAGACATGTTGCAGTCAATCACCAGCGGGTGCGAGTGCACAGGCGACGAAAGTTGCCAGTCAACACAGGGAAGCGTACGTGTAGTTGAGAGGAAGGAAACTGCAAGGCGCGAAGGCGTTTTGTGCATTTCCCTTGTTGTTTCTGCTTGAAATGATTTTTTCGCTGTGGCTGCTGCCGCCTCTCTCTCTCTCTCACACTCTCTCTCGCTCTCGCTGCCTTATGGAACATAACGAGCCGCACACGACGCAATAACATTTTTTTTTTAGTTTTCCTCGGCCGTTTGAGTCGTGCACGTTGTCAGCGTCGTTTGCTTTTGAGCCAAAGTGTTGCCATAACGAGCGTAAAATGGCGGCAAAAGGACGTTGAGGACGCCGAGGACGCTGACGACGGCAACGCTGCCAAAGACAACAAGCAGCGCGTTCTAAAACAAACACGGCCCGCCTGCCTGGCAGTGTGTGTGTGTGCGTGTGTGGGCCTGTCTGCCTCTGTCTGTGTACATGACAAAATAACGAAGTAAAAATTGAAACTAAAATAAAGCCATATTTGCCTCACAAATTGTTACGTGCACTGGCCTCGGCTCCCGGCTCCAGGCTCCGCTGCTGCCTTCACCTCCGCCTCGCCGCACAATCATCATACTGGGAATTTATTTATTTAAAGTTGAAAGTTGTTGCAAAAGTTAAGGTTGCAGTGCAACAGACTCACTGCCAGCACAGCAGCTGTCGTCATGCGTGGCCAGCTCTTTGCTTTGCCTTGCCTTGCTTTGGCTCTTTCGTTACCTTTGCCTTTGCCTTTCCTTTGGCTGACCATCCGGTAATTTTGTTGGTAAAATGTAATTTGGAAATTTAACACATTTAAATAGAGCAGCCCAGCTAGAGCAGCAGCAGCAGCAGCAGCTCAGCAGATGTGCAAATAACTGTGTCAATGGTCAGGCATAAAGCCTGGTCAGCTGCAGCTTAACAGACCGACTCTGCACTCGAGTAGCTCCCTCTCTCTCTCTCTCTGTGCATGGGTGTGTGTGTGTGTGTGTGTAGCTGACCAAACAAGCCAATAAATATACCACAAATTGTATGCAGTCAGTGTCAGACGGAGAATTAGTACTGCATTGACGCCGTATTGACTTGGCCGAGGTCCGACGCAGAGGCCAAATGCCAAAACCACATGCCTTTCACATGCCACCCGAAATTCGATTTAAATTGGAATTCTTCAGCTGCAGAGTCCGACACTAAGACACTGAAGGGAGCTAGCATTGAGCAAGACGGCAAGCCAGCAAGTGAGCAAGGCAGCAAGTGAGCAAGACAGCAAGGCAACTAGACAAAGCAGCTGCACAATGCCACAACAAGCACATTTCACATATCAGCCGTGCCACTAAGTGCATTCGCCAGATAATTTGCCAAGGTGTACGCTGTGCAACACTGTGTGGCAGTGGCAGTGCCAGTGCTGTGTAATGCGGAATACCGTTGCAGGTGCAGCTGGAAGATCTAATTAGGCGGCTGTCAGCGTCTCATAAAACTTGCAGTCGTTTTGACTGACAGCCGACAAACTGCAGCAAACTTCTGCGGCTCAGTTTGACTTTGATGTAATTAAATGAGGTCTACCAGAGAGGTATCACTATGCGAGCACGAGGCTCCCTGGTGGATACGACACAAGGAGACTCCGTCTCCGTCTGCGTCTTTGTTTCCCTCTCTCTTCTCGGTCTCCGACAGTTGTCGTCTCTGCATGATAAATTCAATTTAAGTACAAAAGAGGACGGCAAGAAAGCAATTAGAGGCAATCAAAGTAATTTGATAATATTGTACGCAATTAAAACTTAATACCTAATAAGGCTGCTCAAAGGCAGCGGGAGGCAAAGTGGATTTCCATGTACAACAGCAGTGATATAAAATTCAATTTTATATGTACTGAAAACTAAATCAATAAGAAAATAACAATAATAGTTTCTATAATGCTAATGGCAAGCAAAGAGATTATTAACAGCTTAAGGTAGTTCACATGATTATTTTGGGAACTGTTTGTACTTTAAAGTGCTTTATCTGATTATTTTTCTTCGAGTTTTATTTAAGCTAAGCACAAGGCACGCTCTCTGCCCACCCCTTATCCTTGTCTGTCCCTATGTTTATGTCTGTTTGTCTGTGTTTGTTGACTTTAGCCTAGTTAGGCAACACTCCTGAAAAGCGCATAATTACATTTGCAAACTCTAATGAATTTGTAATAATCTCGCAGCAAAACAAACCCGGGGTAATGGAACCAGCTGACAATGTGCCCGGTAATGAGTTGGGCTGAAGTTCCTCAGTCGTTCGCTCGCTCAGCTGCGCGGGACGTCTGTCAGTCGGGCCTGCTGCTGCTGCGAGTCGCCGCTTAAATTGCACACAATTGTGCCTACTTTTGACAAGAGAAGCAACAACGACAACAAACACAGCGAGAGGAGTGCGCGACGCAGTCGAAATCAGTAACTGGCAGACAAATTTTCCGGCTGTCTGTCAAGGGGTGGCAAACTCTGTCTCATATATAATGGAACAAGAGTTTTATTGTTTCCGAAAGTTCCAACATATAACCCCTGCTCATTTGATCGTCGCCCCCCTCCGAGCCCGATGCTCGATGCTCGATGCTCGATGCTCGGTTCATCTCCCGCCACTCTGGCCGTGGCCGTGGCCAGCGCCTGTCAAGGACTGCCATGCAGGCATACACGTGTCAGTCTCAGTCAGCTATCCGCTCAACTGTTATTGCATCACATTCGCCTCCACACACAAACAGACACAAAGCACACACACTCACACACACCCAGTTGGCAATTACAAGGCAGACAGGTGGATTAAGCAACCGCAGAGTACATTCCGCCAGTCGGCTGCTGGCTTCCAGGTCGCATACGTAATGTGCCATTAACTTGAATATTCGCGGGGAAGAACATATAAATCTGTGTGTAGAGGTTTAAGCAACAAGCCGAGTCTAGAGCCTGAAGAGGAAGAGTCTCAAGTTGCTCTGGAAACTTTAAACAATTGCGAATCCCAGGAGTTCTTGGCTCAGTTACGACTCATGCTATTTTAAGGCAAGTTGCTATTTTATGGCCTTTTAATAATGAGTATCGATTACAGGCCTCCTGCCTCATTCCTCGTGCCCCTTGCATGTGTGATTGTGTGAGCCGGGGCAGCTGGCTGCTGGCGTACGTGTATGACGCGTGTAGAGCCATCGATCGACTTGTGAACTAAATAAACAATTTTTAATTGCGTGGCTCGAGCAGCAGCGTGACTAGGCCGGCAGCCACGGAGGAGGGTTCGGCTGGTTCAGGTGGTTCGCAGCACTCGACACGATTGAGAGACAGCGATAACCTTTGAGCTTTACAGTCGGTACTTTTCATTATTGATTCGGGGCAAATGCCAAGGGGCACTGCGGCCAATTAATACGATGCTCAGCCACGATTACGCAAATCATTTTCGACTGCCCCTGAAAGTGTGCGAGGTCTTTCGATCGCATCATTAATAAATGTCCCAGCGAAGCAGCCAACTTTTCCAGGCTGTCCAGCTCCGCTTGGAGCTGTTGTTCCTGCCTTAGCCCCGATTGCAGTTCGAGCACGCAGGTTGGAGCATAATCCAATCGACCAGCACAACACACTCTCCCCTCTACCCTGGTCAGTCTCTGGGGAGCGGGCAGCACTGGCCATGCACATGTCTGGCATTAGGATAATGGATGATTACTGGGGAACGTGTGGCATGCAGCGTGGTGCCCATTTACATGCAGCAGCAACGTTAGTCAAAGTCATGTTTCGGGCTTAGGGTTAAAGCCGGCGATGTGTTTGCTCTTGCTGCTCCACACACTTGTAAAGTCGATTTCATGTACAGTTTTATTTGTGCACCAACACACACTCACACACACACACATGCGCGCACACTCATACGGCACTTAGACACACATTCGGTTCGTCTTATTGCTTGCCTTGCAATTTATTTGTCTGCCCTCTGCCACCCACCGAGAAAAATCGTTGCAAATATCACAGTATAAATTTTGTACATTGACATTCATACGCCCCGGGGCCGTGCCCCCTGTGCCCTCCCCCGCCCCTTTGGCTTTTGTCTGGCGACTGTTGCCCGACTGCCAAATATTGCAGCGTCGCAGACGTCAGGACTTGCTGCGACAACTACATATCAAATTGACCCAGTTATGCACTCAGTCCCACAGTCCTCCCCCCCCCCTCTTCCTCCACCACTCCCTCTGCAGTCGCAGCAATTGTCTGCTCTTACACTCATTTCTGCGCTGTGTTTGCATGAAAATTTGGTCAATAATTTGTACAACGAAGGCAAGGACGACGAACGAACGGGCGAATGGGCGTGCGGGCCCCAGACCCATCCATCAATCATGTTTGCCATGCTCGTTGTTCTTGTTGCTGTTGTTGTTGCTGCATTGATTTTCAATTCATTCTTTTTGTTGCCTGCATTATTTGTGTTTACAATTGGTTAACAGCATTTACTTGTAAACAGTTATTGTTTATATAGGCGGCAGCATTTCAATAATTGCATATTAAAATAAAGCACACGCTTTAATTTGTTGCACAGCGCCTGACACAATGCGCCCCACGTAACGTTGCCCCCTAATTGGAGCACACACACACACACGCACACACGTATATGAATGTGTATTTTGAGCAACGGACGCAATACTCGATTACACACATGCTCGTAAATCCTTGATTATGCAGTGAGACGCGCTGTGTGGGGCGTGTAGGAGGTGAAGAGAGGAGGGGAAGGGTATCGTGGCTGAGTGCTGAGTCGAGAGGCAGTAAACGCTAATAAACAAGCCAACATCAAGTCCATTTCAGCACCGGACCCACATTAATAATGCAAATTGTGCACCGATACATACGTGTGTGTGTGTGTGTGTGTGTGAGAGAGAGAGACAGTAGATAGTGCCTTGTTCCGAGTGGACACGTCGGTCAGGTGTTTAAGGCTATTGCCATTTGTCAGCTAATTGGGTCAACAAACTGCAGTCGTTGGCTACGAAATCACTTCGCTTATAATTTAAGCATGACTACACACACACACACACCCACTCAAACACCCACTCACACACACACACGCAAAGCAATCTCCGATGGAGTCAACATAGCGCAGACATTGCTTTTAAAATTATTAAAAAATCGAAAATAGCAATGGAAGAGCTCTCGCTCTGGCTCGGTCTGACCAAGCTGACCGCATCAAAGCACCACAACGGAACTGAACGATGGTGCGTATGAGCGATATGTGAGCAGCAGCAGCAGCAGCAACATCCGGAACTGTGCAAGCAGCTTCTCCAAATGCCATGGAGTTTTCTGCATGTTCTTCTTGACACGATGCTGCGAGTATTCCTCTTGTTGCTCGTTTTCTGCTGCATTCACACTCACACACACTCACACACACACACCCACGCACGTATGTGTATAAAGTAATTCAGTGTTGTTCCAATAAAGTGCTTCATAAATATTTATTGGATTATCGAACGTATCAGACACACGCGCCGGGGCAGAAGCAGCTCAGCTCTGGCCGAACGGAACGCACTCGGTGAGTGCCATTGCCATAATGAATATAAAGCAATGAACATTGCAATAAGCGCAGGTATGAATAAATGAGTGCAGTATTCAATGGAACTGACCAGCGAGAGAGCCCCGGCGAGGGCCTTGAGTCATGTCTGTCTATCTGTCTTCCGCTTGAAATACGCTGAATGAATGAATAAATTGAATGTTCAAGTACTCTTAAGTGGCCAACGCACAAAAGGTTCCTAGAATGACTGTGTGTGTGTCTGTGAGTGTGTAGTGTTCATCAATCGAACCCAACTAGACGAGACGCGACAAAAATGTTATGGGCTATTAATTAAGTGACTAACAGGCGATCAGCTGCTAATTGGGCCATCAATTAACACACTTGATCTCCAATTAAAACGCTATCATAATCACAAAGTGCCAACATGCTGGACTGGCTGCTGCTTTAATTACGATCGCATTAAATGAATATTGCAACGAATATTCAATTACATTAAGTCCGCATCGAAGCTCGCAGCACCCAATGACGGCACAGAAGCCACAGCAATTTGGCAGAGGCAGCGCCAACTAATGCGAAATGTATTTATTATTTATTTTGACATTTACATCAACAATCAGAGTCAGACTCGGAGTCACACTCAGACTGGAAGGCAGACCCCGAGGCAGACCAGGAGGCAGAGTCGCCGTCGCAGTCTCAGCTGGGGGCGAGGAGGCACCTCAGGGCTCGGGGCAAGTATGCCTGGAGTGTGTCCACATACATATTTTATGGCCTGTCATTGTTTGTATGTATTGTTCCGAGCTTATGACCTCACACACGTGCTGTGCATAGGTGTGAGTGTGCGTAGGGGGAGAGAGGGGAGCTCGACTGCCTCTTATTGTGAGTTCATTTACACATTTTAAAGAAACATTGAAGCGTGTAATTCGAAACGGGGCTGAAGTCAAATAAAACTGATGGCAGCGGTGCAGCCAAGCTGAGACACATTTACATTGACAAATGTGCATGCATGTGTGCGTGTCTGTCTGTGTGTGAGTGTGTCTATGTGTGTGTGCATGGCCTTAGGTGTAGTAATGTATTCATAGAAAATGACAACTGACAAGAGAATCACGCAGATGGAAAATCTGACTTGCTGAGTATTTTTATTTTGATTTGTCTCGTTTTGTTTTGTTTTGCTTCCATTCGGGCTGGCAGCAAGCATCGAGACAACCACGAGACTGGAAAAACGACAGCCAGACAGCTGAAGGGGGCACTAATCACACTGAAATCAAATAAGTGACATTGAGTGCAACTGTCGAAGCGACACACGTGGCACACTGCACACAACAGGACACCAAACTGAACTCATTTTAACTTGGGAAGAAATGCAGAACACATCTGCAAAGAACATTCTTCACTGGAGGTTACAAATGCTTTGCAGTTATGAGTGTATTTAAACTACCAATTATTGAAACCCTTTATTAGAGTTAAGGTAAATGATCAATGATGTTACCTTATCTAAATAAATAAGGAAGCTCAACACTTTGCTGTATAGTAAAGTAAAGCCATTGATCGTACTGGGGCTTTTGTATATATTTTTGCAAGTTTTCATGGGATATCGTCGCAAAATCTGCACCGTGCGTATAATTTATGAGCACTCCCTGCTGCAGCAAGTCGCAGTGGGTCCTCCCATTTAGCAATCGAACTATGAAACTCATTGTCTGCAGCTCATAAAGTATTCAAAGGTAAGGCACAGACTGCATTACGAGCGCACTGTGTGCACTCTGCTCGATATGATGATGCATAGTCACCAAGTTTTCAGCGACTTTGCACTGCAAACAGTTGAACAGTTCAGGCTTCAGCTTGTGCCTTCTGTTTGCTGCCCCCCAACACTCTCGTTCCTCTGCACTCCCTTCTGCCTTCTGGCTGCCGTCTGCTGATGCAAGCGACGATAAAAAAGGCAACTACGAGTATCCAACACAATGTGCTTAGTGGCGCCAATATGGCCGCACAATTCATACATTGTAATATCGATTACGAAGCACTCGAACTCCAAACACGTCACACACACACACACTCACGCACATAGTAGACGCACTCACACACTCGTGTTCCCCGGCACAAAGGTGTGCGAGCACGCTGCGTGCTCGGGGTAACTTTCACCTTAGGAGTGCGAGTGGTTAAACCTCAACCACTTGAGCCCAAATGCCGTGTGGGGCGAACACTGCGTATACGTGTTACAAAGGGGCGGGTGTGCTCGAGGAGGCGTGCGACAGACGGCAGCAGCCGCACATAATTGCAGGCATGAAACACATTATAATACTCGCACACACAGACACTTGTCCCATTGCAGGACACTGTGCCCAGACTGATTGAGGCTCATTCCACTAACCACAGTCCGGCCATGCGCTCTGATTGATTATATCATAGGCGATTGATCGCCTGAGTAATTGTTGTTGATTTAATAATTTATTGTGGCCGCAATTATTTAAACCGGTTAACAAAGGGCCACACTCAACGAGTCCTGTGGCACACTGTGCGCTCTGACATCACTCGCTTTAAAATAGCTATCGATCGAGTGAGGAGCAGTTACTTAAGCCATTCAGCAGCCAAATGGAATTCATTGCAGAGGCAAATCAGCTTAGCACCAGCAAAAAGAGAACAGAAGTGCGCAGAGTGGAGTGTGGAACGTGGAGCGAGTCACAAGGCTGCATTAAAGCAAACCGAACCGACTCGGGCACACGCTGGAGTAGGTGCAGCAGAAATGATTCATGATTTGTATGCAGCCAGACGAAGGAATGCTAAGCGAAAGGACCTCTGTGCACCCGCACTGCGAGCACGGCCAGTGCCAGTGCCGGGCGGGGTGCTCGGGCAGAAAAACAAATATTGTTAGAGTTGTTGTAAATGTTGTAAAGAGTCACAGAGAGAGAGAGAGAGGGAGAGAGAGGGAATAAGCGAAACAGCAACGAGGCGAGGCTACTGCACAGCAAAGGAGAAAAACGACGCGCACAGGTAACTAAGCAAAAACTGCAACAAAAACAACAAAATGTAAAGGTAACAGCTAAAGAACAGCAAAAAATGTCAAGGTAAAACTAACAAACTGGCGGCTGCCGAGGCGTAGCAGCGGAAACGGAAATGGCAACGCCAGCGAACGTTTAAAACAACCGTAAAGACTGAACTGACTTCATTCGACTCGCCGGGCAATAGTTTTCATTGATAAGTAACTTAAGCCGGAGCGAAAACGCTGGCAAACTAACAAAAAATAACATAGAAACGGAGAGAAGCAAATTCAAATAAAATAAAATACGAGAGGTCGGCAATAAATAGGTTTGTAATTAGAGTGTAAAAGAGCGGCAGGCGCAAAGTTCGAATTGTCGTTCAAAAGTAATTAAAAAGTTCACGGCAAGGCGAAAAGAATCAGGCGACATTTCACGATTGCGAGCAAACACAAAACTTTTGTACCGATTTCTTCGTAGAGACCCTCACAGAGAGGGATAGAGACGAGAGAAAGAGGGAGATAAAGAGAAAAAGAGATGGGACCGTGAATGCATTTAAATCGCTATTCAATTTATTAGAGCAGAGCAGAGCGGAGCGGAGCTGAAGTTCCGCTGGCCTGGCCACATTATCCAGTTCGACCTAATGAAAATTCGCTAACCCAACAGCAACAGCAAACGAGGCTGGCAAATTTAGTTGAATGCATTGCGAGTGTTTTTTGTGTATTTGCGTTTGAGCTTGTTTATGCCCGAATTCCGCAAATAGCAACGGCAACAACAACTACAGCACGCCTGCCTAAGCGGCTCACAAACGAGTCCGGGACGAAAGTTGACAGGGCCACATGAGCAGACACAGAGAGAGGGGGGCAGGCAGGCAGAGTGACAGACACGCGGAACTGAGGGGCAGGTCATGTGCAATGGAACGCAATATTTAGTGGTGCTATTTACCCAAAACTGCCTATGTCTGTGTGTGGCTCCTGTGTGTGTGTGCATGTGACGTTGTGTTAGTGTCTTTTTGGGCTTGTGCGCCAGGTAATCACGTCATTATCACGTGAAATTTCGGCATTAACGTGAATTTACGATTCGCACATGAGCACGAGCGCAGGCAGAGAGCGAGCAACGGGAGGGGGGCAGGAGCCACAAAAAAGCGAAAATAAAAATAAAAATATACGTGTATAAAACTACTACTAACGTGCAGCAAGGCAGTAGACCCACTCTCGGTGCCGTCTCGGTTTCAGGCTCAGGCTCAGTCTCAGTCTCAGTTTTAGGGCCAAAGCCGTCGTCTGCAAGCCTGGCTGCCTGCGACGCACATAAACTCACATTAAATGCGATTGCCAATTTATTTACTAAGTGAACGCCAGCGAGACGCGCTGCCAGCCAGGCGGGACAGCCGGAGAGGGGAGGTGGAAGGCGGCGAGGTATGGCAGGTGCTGCCAAAGGTGGCCGAAAGAAGCGCGTGGCACAACGAGCGCAGCTGCCTCAAAACTTGGCTCAAATTTTAGAGCGGAAATAGTGCTATTGTTGTGGATGTTGCTGTTGCTGTTGTTGCTGCTCTGCCTGCTTGGCTGGCAGTAATTGAAGCAGCACCCAAAAGTTGTTGCAAAGGCTGTGCCACAAAACAACACACTTCACACACCAACACACACACTCGCACACAGAGGGAAGCACACACGCACGAACACTCAAAGAGCTAACAGCGAATGTTGGCAAGTTTTTTGCATACAATTAACGAGAGTGGCACACCTAGGTAAATAACACAATATACTATGTACTCGACTCTGGATCCGGATTCGACTCCAGCTCCAGCCCGTTCCGGCTTCGGCTTCAACTACGGCTCCGGCTCAAGAGCAAGTGCTGAACCACATTAACCCATTAGCATTAAACTGTAAGTAGTCGCAACAATCGGAGGAGCGAAGTGGCTGCTTTCTCTGCTTGACTGACTTCTTGCCTGACTTCTTCTGACTTCTCCTGTCCTCGCCCGGCGTGGCCCGACTCTTTGTCTCAGTGCGCTTTTCGCTTTGCTGTACAATTTTCCAACACATTTGCCAAATTAAATTATATGGCATATGCAGCAGCAGCAGGAGCTGGAGCAGGAGCAGAACAGGCAGCAGCAGCAGCAAATCTGAGGCATTCTTTTCTTTGCTGCTGCTGGTGCTGGTGCTGGTGGATTTGCGGGCTTCCCGTTTTGTTTCTGGCTTAAATCATATGAAAATTACACTTGACTGACTCTGCTGACACTCAATGATTTACACGCTCGGAGCTCGGCTTTGTTCCTTATTCCTTGTTACGAGGCAGGGGCCGACGATCGGCCACGTCGCCCGTCCAATGTCTTGACACGCACACGGGAACGCGGCAACTTGCGAGTGTGATTGCGATTGCGATTGCGATTGCTTGCGGGATGACGTCGCCTAGGTCACGCACGGAGCACCAATCAGTGATGGAGTCCCAGCCGGGGCATAATTCATGTGCATCAATTGCGGCCTAAGGACACTCACGCATGATATACGAGTACATTCGTAAATCAGTTCGCACGCCACGTAGCCTCTCTGCCATTGGCCGCGCGTCCGTTCCTCACGAGTCTTTGTCGCAAACTGTTTCGTCCTAGTGCCCATCGCCAGGACAGCTGGCTTCGTTAGTTCGTAAGGCGCACGAAGCGCCTCAGCTTCGGGAGTGTGACGCTCGTATTCGGCGCCGTGTTCGGCAGTGTTCGTGCTGCTGCGAGCGACAGCCGAAGGGAACGAGACAGAGAGAGAGAGCATTGAGTCGGAGGCATTTGGCGCCAAATTTGTTTTGTGTAGAGTTGCGCACAGTGGCTCTCAAACTGTCGCCCACAAGGGACTCGCAGATAGTTTAGAAGTGCATTCCTTGCATCGCAGATATTCTTTATTCCGATTATTCGATTCCCTGCAGTTCGCTTGCAACTGCAGCTCGACTGCAAATGCAAATCAATTAGGGGCAACTTGTAAAACTGGCCGAGCCAAATGGAATGAGCGCTAATTTGCTTTGCTGATGAATCAATTACAATTACGAGTCGCTGCTCTTGAATGTGTGTCAAGTGGTGCAATCAGCATGTCCCCAGCCTGCCGTGCCAGAAGCCAAGCGAGCACTCTAACACACACACACACACACTCACTCAGGTGGCTAAGTGGAGAGTACGCAGCGAGCGAGAGAACGAGAGAAAGCGCGTGGAGGTTACTGCGAGCACGGGAGACTCGGAGAGCGGGACTGCAATTATCCGTTTTGTTTTGATAGCGCATTCGTAGCGTGGTCCATGCGAAGCTTTTCGTGTTGGCCTAGGACTTACTCGCGTACGAGGAAAGCTTACGCTGCCCACGGCTACAGCAGTGCGACGGCAACGCGTGGCAATGTCCAATAAAATTACGTATACGCTGCGAGAGCCCGAAGCGCCGACTTAGTGGCACGAGCCTTGCGGTAATTGGCAAAAATGAACTAGAAGAGTATTGTAGTTGCCATTAGCCCCGGCCCTCTGCCCCCAGTCCTGACTCCAGTCCCGTCATGCCACTGCCACCCCTTCCACTTGCAACTTGCAACACCCGCACTACGCCCACCAGCCGGCACTTCAAGTTTGAGCACCAGCGACCCATAAAACAATGAGCACGAAATTGCCAAGGGGGTCCGACTCGGCCTCAAGATTCTGACTCTGACTTGGACTCTGGCACGCGGCATATCAACGTGTCGCCAACGCAATAAATCCATAAGCCCGGCCCGCTCAACGCACGACTGACCCGCAAAATCTGGCCCGCCTCCCGACCACGCTCCCTGTCGTCGTTGATGATGACGTATAGCTGCACGTAGAAGGCAGATTTGCGTTTCGGGTGGCACATAAGGTACCCTTATAATTATTGCATGAAATCAAAGCACTGCCTCGCCCTCAGCCCCCAGCAGGGCGACAAAGCCAACCCCAACTAAGTCCTTACAACAATAGCCCAACCACGCCGGCACAGCGAGGCTCCAATCTGAACGAGTTGGACGGGAATATATTCACGACTCTGCCTACAAGCTGGTTATAATTATTTTAATACAATTAAGATATAATTAACTGGCCAGCGCCGTGGCGACCTAAGCCGATTCATACTCACGTCACAACCCAAGCAGGTGTTCCACAGCGAAAGTTTCCAGACTTACCTGCAATAAAAACGAAATAAAAGTTTTTTATAGAATGAAATGTTTGAAATATTGATATTTAATTTTATTCTGAATGATTAATATATTTAAATTAAAAATAATGATTTCTTGAATAAATTATATGGGCAGAAAAAGGCGTGGCCAAAATCTAAAATAAACTTGATCTGCGTACAAAAGTTTTACAAGTTGATGTCTTGACTTTCACATGTACGGTTGCACAGACGGTCAAACAGACAGACTAATAGACAGATGGAGAGATGGACCTGGCTTTATTAACTCGTCTGTTGCGGGTGTTTAGAAATATATTTTATATGTGTATATTTTGTGGGGTCTGACTCGCCTCTTTCTGCCTGTATTATTTTTGGTTGCCACAAAGTTATAACGCCCTTCTACCCTACTGGTAGCAGGTATAATTACCAAGAAAAGCTGCTGTCGGCAAAGTTTTATACCCTTGTGGGTTTTGTCGTCAATATCCTCATATTATTCTAATGCTATATTTATATTAATACACCTATTAAAACATTGTTAGCCCTATGAATATACAATTTATGTTTTGTATGATGTATTCAATATTTATATCTAACTTTGACTACTTAGCTGTTTCGTTAATTGATTTCTAAATCAAACCTGGTTTTCATACAACATATTCCTTTAATCTGATTGTTTCTTTCTTGGCTTAATGTTAGAGTCATCTGATTTTGATGCACATTATTGATCTAGAGAAATTCTTGTGCAGTAATTTTTTTGAGCACATCTTGAATAAAAACAAGAATCAGCCGTCTGATATTTATAACGATAGGAAGCATGTGTCCCAAGTAACATCCAGATGGCTTTAAAACTGAGATACTAATTTGTGTTACAACAGACAGACGGATGTGTAGATGGACATAGCTAGTTTGATTTCTATCTTATTGTTTGACTGTGATTGATGCTTATATGTTGAGTTATTGAGATATAAAAATATTATAAATTACTAGTGTTCGTAAAATAACTATCATTTTTTTTGAAATGTTACATGTTACACATAATAAATTGCATTAGGTTAATAAAGTTAGTTTATCGTCCGATATGTTAGGCAGATTAGTGTGTGTGGTTAGCAAATAGGCAGATGGACAAAATAAATCCAGATGGAACTGACAATCGAATTATATGTATGTATTTCATTGAGTAGCTGTTTCTTTTAATAAATCAAGCAAATCGAATAAAGTTGATCAATCGCTATTAAAAGGTTTTCTACTCAAATTGTAGAAAATATCCTTTATAAGTACGACTTCGTAATCGAAAGTTCAGTTAATTAAGTATAATTTGGAAATGATTATTGTGGATTGCTGAAAGTTCGCATTAATGTAATCGTATTTTGGGGTTGCTGTATAAGATTCTGAGTTGGAACTTTATTAAAACCGGATGTGCTAGTAAGGCACCTTGGAGGAGAAATAAAAACGCGCTTCCGTTTGGCGGGCAAAACATCAAAGCCTCGCGAACAAAAAACGAATCACACACACTCGGCAACCGACATGCACTCACACACTAACACAGAGTCATTTATAAGCCCAGTAGCTATAACAGCGGGACAAAAAGAAACAACAGTGGGGAAAGAACTACACTTCAATCGATTGCGAGCGAAAATAAAACAAATTTTTTGTAATAAACAGAGTGAACAAAGCGATACAGAGACACGGGGCGAAACGGAAGAATCGCGAGTAGGAATCGGAGAGAGAGAGATAGAGAGAGAGAGAAAGAAAGATAAAGGAAGCAGAGGCGCAGCATACACACACACACTCACATACACAACTACAGACTGCAAATTTGCTTGCTTTGAAGTACAAAGCGTTTTTCTAAGTTGTGTGTTGCAGGTGGCAGCGTCGCCCGTTGGCAAAACAACAGCCACAGCCGCAGCCACCTCCCAATCCACACACACACACACCAGCACATCCAGAGGCTCAGCCGCAACTACCGGCAGCACCACACACCGCACACACCTTGGCTGGAATTGAATTTATAGCCGAGCTGGGCATACAACGCGAGAGCACAAGAAGACGCCATGCAGAGATGGATACGTGAGAATTGCTTATTTCGCGAAAATTAAAAAACATCAGAAGCACACTCACACGCGCACTCACACTCGCAGCGAGTCAGAGCCTCACACACACAGAGAGAGACAGAGAGAGAGAGAGAGAGAAAGTGGGAGACAGTCGCTTGTCTTAGCGCTTGAAGCAGGAATCTCAGCGCAACTGTGACAGTTGCAGCCACTTGAGTGTCCCCTCGCCCCGCCATGGCTGACTGGGCAGCGGTAGTTTGTTGCCCTGCCACGGCGCATAATTAGAAGCAGAAATAGCAACAGCGAACAGGCAGACAGACAGATGTACAGACAGAGCGACAGTCGGATGAGCCACCAACTGAGCTAAGACAACAAGCGAACAGCAACCAGGAAGCTGCTACAACAATGCGTATCCATGTCAGCGTCAGTCAGGAGAGATGCAGCCAGTCATCACTCCATCAGCAGCGAGTTTTAACTTGAAGTTGGCCAAGACAATCGTACTTTGGCTAACCGACTCGCAGGTGACTTTTATTGAAGTCACATTGCCTTTTTCCAGTTTGAAAGCCAATCAAGGCCCAAGCTTGGCGCCGCTTTGTCCGAGTAATGCATCAAATTGTTTGTTCTGTTCATGGTGAGAATGTTAATTTCCAAGCAAAACACACACACGCACACACCTCGAAAGCGCCTAACACACACTGAGAGCCTAGTCAATTGTGTGCACGGGTGTGTGGGACCCGTCAACGGGCATTGTCCAGGTACAAGACTGGCGACTCGAGTGAACACTTTTCAATAAGGGCAACCCTACACGAGCTAGAGGTAGAGGCAGAGTCGGAGTCAGCCAGCCGAAAGGCAACATTGGGCAATTGCTTTGGGAACTATGCAGGGAATGGTTACGGCGTTACGACCGAAGGATACGCATAATGGATTGCCAGTTAGTCGGCTCAGAAAGGGACTGGCAGAGGCAAGTTAACAACACTGTCAAAAGCATTCCAGCTCGAAACGCCTGCGTACACGCAATATCAGCACACATACTCGTTCATGTCTTGGGAGACTCACACACACGAGCGGAAGGCGCCTGAGTAGCAAATTAATTTAAATAAAATTTTAATCGCAGTGTTCGGGGGGCGAACCCAAGAGAAGGGTTCGATTCGGCTGAGGAAATGGGCTATTGAATAATGTGAATATCCTAATGAGGCGTCGCGCTATTCATGTGTAAACACACGTTCGCAATTAGCCGAGCGAGAGAGCTGGCTCGTTACACTCACTGTCCAATGACACTTGCTTAAAGTTGCTCCCTCTGAAGTGAGCTCTGAAACTGTTCAAATTATGCCAATTGAGTGGGCTGATAAGTTTTTGAAGGCACATTAAAGTGCAGATGCGAACAGTGCTTCAACTACTTGAGCTCTTTTTCAGGCAATTCTGCTATCGCTATCCGACCTATTATCAGCTGTTCGTGCAGACAAAAAATGCGAGACGTTTACGTTTACATATTTAGTTTTTAAACACGAAAATGAGTCAATACACTAATGTTAAGTATACCACATCCCCAACACCATCCGTGGTGTCGGGCTATTCGAGCGCCTCTCGATTTCAATCGCCGCTGCCACCGCCCGTTGGATATCGCAAGGATTGTCTCTCAGCCACATCAAAAAGCTACAAATATCTTCGACGCCTATTGAAATTCAATCAAATGGATTTTGAGTTTGCGCTGTGGCAAATGATCTACCTATTTATAGCGCCACAAAAGGTATATAGAAACTTTAACTACAGGAAACAAACCAAATCTCAGTTTGCACGCGACGATCCCGCTTTTCTAGTGCTCCTTGTCATTTGTTTATGTGTGACATCCTTGGGCTTTGCATATGTACTGGGTCTGTCCATCTGGCAAAGTATTTCCTTTATATTCTATGTGGTCTTCGTGGACTGTATCTTTGTTGGCATCATAATTGCATCATTCTTTTGGGCGGTTACAAATCGCTACCTACGCACCAATAATCTAGAGCCGGATATCGAGTGGGGCTATGCCTTTGATGTACATCTCAATGCATTCTTTCCACCACTGATGCTGCTGCACTTCATCCAATTGTTCTTCTACAATTGGTTGATTAGCCAGACATGGTTCATATCCCGGTTCCTGGGCAATTCATTCTGGCTGATGGGCATGAGCTACTATGTTTACATCACATTCCTCGGCTATAACTGTATTCCACATCTGAAGAATACACGTCTTATACTCATCGCCCTACCCATTATCTTTCTCCTGTATCTTGTCGTCACTATCATAGGCTGGAATGCGACAATTTCGTTTGTGAACTTCTACAAGTATCGTGTGTATTGAACATCAACGCGTGTGGGTGTAAATTATTTTGCTTTTAGCTTCTAGGCGCTCCCTACAATAATGACTAATGTGTAATACTTCTATATGTATATTCATAAAAGTTCAACTTCCCGAATGAAAGTTCATTGAGCGTCATTTTCATAATTTTATTCATGGCAAGAGATAATTATAAATGTAAAGCACATTAAAGCTCTCAAATATGTTTGTAATCACATCATTTATTGCTTCTGCTGATCTCTTTAAGGTTGGCATGCCCTGTTAGCAGGAGAACTGTGTGAGCCAATGTCATTTTGCTTCTGTCATAGAGTAGCTGACGTGTCGCTCAAAACGCAGCCGGAAAATGGAAAGGACCGGCACAATAAGAGGCATTTGTACCTTTGCACCACTTCACACACTCTTCCGGGCACACACACCCCGTAAGTCAGCCAGTCAGGCAGGGCAACCCGTCTGCTAGTCTGCCAGTCAGCCAGCCACTTGGGCCTGCACTGTGGTTCGCGCTTGGGGTAAATTACTTGACAGAACGCATGAATTCCAAACATTTTGCAACACCAGGAGCCGTCAGAGGCAGGCCAGGACGAGGCCAGCACTAGCCTAGGCCATGACAGAGCAACTCTAGCGCACACACACTCACTCACACACACACACACACTCTCGCATAGCGAGGCAAGCGCTAGGTGTCTGGACTGTCTAGTCGCATTGTCTGCAACTGTGACTGTGACGAAGTGTTGTCTGTACCACTGCGCGTGTGTGTGTGGGTGTATGGCTAGGTGTATGTGTGTGCGTGTCTGTGTGCGTTTGTCTGCTTCCTTTCATAACTTGACTCGACTCGACTCTTGTCGCCTCAAGTTGACTTGACGGACGTGGCTTATTGTTTCATTTTGGGCTGCGACTCCAAAACGCATACAATAGCAATTTATCATGACTTAATTGTGTGTGAGTGCATGTGAGTGTTCGTGAGTGTGTGTGAATCTGTGCCGGTGTGTGTGTGCTTGTACTTGTCAGTGGCGTGTCAAGTAAACTTATCTTTACTTAGTTTTGGCCCACGTTTATTTGGGCCCAGTCCAACTTTCGCTTTCCTGCCGTCTTCTCCGGCTGCTTTTGTGGCTGCGTTCCCCCTCTCTCCCCTCTGCCTTCCTGCTGACCTGCTCTCGCATTAACCCGTACTTGCGGCTGGCGATTGGCAAAAACTCAGATTGACACTTTCCATATCCTCGCGGCTCTATTTGCCGCTCTAGCGGCATATTTCATGCGCGCGGATAAAAAGCTATTAGGGCTCGGCGAAAGACAGCGCCAGCAAACGACAGCTGTCTTCAGCTGCAGCCACAGTGCATAAATCTTGCGCCCGAAATGTCACTGCACAAGGACTCTGCCGGGATGTGGACAAAAAGGGCGCAAAAAGTCCCGTTCACTCGCTTATTCGCTCGCGCGCTGTGATAAAATGTCGCGGCGTGCAGCTTTTATGCGGCACTGTAACTCTGTGTAACCTCCGCTCCCGCTCCCTTTTCCCCTGGCAATCGGTTGGCATTTCTTAAGCCCGCAGATTAACTCGGGCTCGTCGACTGTCGACTGCCGACTGTCGACCGTGGACTGAGCTGCGCGACGCTTTTTGGCCTCGTCAAGTCAAATTGCAAATTGCATATTCAAATGCGCGCGGCTTTTGCCCGTCGCTGCGGCTGTCTCGCCTGCCTTGTACAAATAGCAAAAGATTTGCGCATGCAGCGCAAAAATAAATGCAAATGGAAAATGCTTGACAGGCGCAGCGCAAATGTTTTGCTCCTAAATTGAAATTAAATTCGCCCGCTGACGTGCCTCTCCCCGCCTGCCCTCCCTATCCACTTCCCATTCCCAGGGCAACGCTGCACAATCGCATCGAACTACTACATACATGCCTCATATCTGGAACTGGGATCTGACCCAAAAATAAATAAATGCATGCACAAACCCGGCTCTCCCCTCCCCGCCCCTCCCCTCGCTGCACTGCACCTTGCGCGATCCACGTTATCCTCTCGCTGCTAGCTGGGGGCCTCCTTTGTACTTCGTGCCACTATCGTGTTGGCGGCTAAGCAAGAAATGCGCCCAAAAACAGGAAAGCCGACAGCAAAGAGAAGACACTAATGCTGATATGACTTCATCTTCAAAAGACGTCATGGCAGCAGTGGGCAAAGTGCACGGGCTGAGCAGCCCGAGGAGCACTGGGGGGCAAATGGCGCCAGCGATTGCGCAATATGTGGGCGCAGTTTGCAGGGCTTCGCATTTGTGCATGGAGTGTACGCTAATGATTCTACTCATTTTGTTGGTCCCAGTCAATTTAATATTCTCTCCGCTGTGGCAGCATCCAGCGCAGCAAGAGCAAGAGCAGGAGCAACAACAGCAGCAGCCGCGACAGCCACCAGGATAAGAAAGTCAGCCAGTGGCGGGCGGAAAAAGGGGTTTGCCGAGGAGCAAAAGGTACTGACAGTCCCCAGTTCGAGCTGCAGTTCGTAGCCAGAGTCAGTGAGAAGATGCGGCTGCAGGTCGAGTCAACTCAAGTCGAGTCTAGTCGAGTCGAGTCGACTCCTGGCTGGCCTGGCCTGGGATGGCCTGGCAACCACTGATGACAACTTAAGAATGTCATTAAATTCTCATACAGCACACAAAAGCTGCATGTGCTTCATGGCGAAAGAATTGCCACGAGGATTTTAGGGACAATTTAAGTAGCACGGATTTAGAGACAGCATCAGCGCCCGCAAACTACAACAAATTACAACAACTCTGACAACATGAAGAAACATGAAGACGGGCCCACTAACACCACAACAACAGCAACAACAACGACAACTGGAAGAACAAGCACAACCGCAGGGACACACTGCAGCCTACTGCATGTGGAATAGCAAGCAGTTGTCTCACCTACCCTTCTCCCCCCCACCCCCACTTGCACCACTCGATTCGTGTTTGGGCTGAAGGAAAAAACTTACTTGCAACTGCGGAGCAAGAGCAAAAAGAAAGAAAGAAAGATAGAATAAAAAGAGAAAGCAGAGCGTGGAAAAAAACGTATTGCTGCAGGACTCTTCTTCTTCTTCTTCTCTTTTTTTGCCATTGCCGTTGCTGTTGTTGTCGTTTTGCTTTCGGTTGTGGTGCAACTTTTTCTAAGCATATTCCTTACGACATGTGCAACGCATTCGCATTCAAAAAGTCTATTTCCCGTGCAATTGCAACAATGCTGTGCGGCTGTAATTGCGTGTGTCTGTCTGTGTGGCACACTCTCTGTCTGTCTCTCCGACTGTCTGTCTGTCTGTTTGTCCGTCTGTCTGTCCGTCTGTCTGTCTGTCTGTTTGTCCCTCAGCCAGTCTGCCCATCGGTGTGTGGGTGGTGGGGATGCAAGTGTGAGTGTGACTGAGCATGTGCTAGCATCACAGTCTCTCTCTCTCTGTCCCTCTCTTCTTCTTGCCACTGCTGAGGCACGCCTTTGGGCGCAAAAGAAAACAAATGAGTGACGGCTGAAGACTGCAAATGTGGAGGAATGCACGAGGCTTAGGTGCCACCAAGGCTGGGGGGCTTATTTAGTATGCAGGTTGTAAGCGACATCAACTAACCAAAATTACACACAGACACACACACACGCACAAACACTGCCAAACATCTGCGTGCATGTGCACGCACAAACACGCTGCAAGCTGTCAGTTTTGAAGTCAAGTTTTTTTTTTTGGCATAAGTTGCAGACAAATAAAGTGGCACTCCTTAAGGTGTGCTTTAAAATAGAAGAAGAACGCTACTGTCGGGCACGACACGAAGGGAAAGTACCGTACAATTTTGAATAACAATAACAAAGACATTAGCAATTAATACAATTAAGTGTGCCACACTCATCCAGGCAGGCTTTGGAGACTTGAAGAACTTCTTTGTTTATCTCGATCGGAGTGAAAGTTGCAATAAAGAAAAGCTACTATATGAAGCCAAAAGTTTAAAAATTGAGTTGAAATATTTAATTATTGATTGTGGTCGCATACAACATACGCCTTCATGGCAAAGTAGAGGTGTCTAGCTTTTATAACAGATGAGATCTCAATGTTCAAATGGAAGCGCAGATATAGGTTATTGATCATTTATTCTATGGATATTGACACAATGCATGTATAATCAAGTGCATCCAATGCTTGGATACCGGAAAAAGCAAAGTTGATCTCCCTCAAAACCGACCAAGATGCTCTGTCTCGTATCATAGTTCTCCCAATCACCAGAAGAAGACGCGAGCATTCAGATTGATCTAAGAAAGTTTGTTTCATTACTAGATACAAAGGTAAGGCAGATTTAAATGTTGTTAAGAAACCACAGAGTTTGTGTTGACAATAACACAGCCCCACAAAAAAAAAAAAAGTTTCATGATCTGGGTATGCGGCATATACAGTTATATGTATTTTGGGACGCTGATTCCGAATCCGGCATCAGAAATTCTCCATCACGTCTGAATTTCGACATAACCTCAAAAAACTGAAAAACCTTTAAATATCTCCCAAGAGATATAGAATCCTGATCTGGGTATGTGATATATGTTTTAATATGTATTTTGACCTTCTAAGTTCGAATCCGAGTTCAAAATTTACACTAGACGTCTAAGTTTCGATTTAACCTCAAAAAACTCGAAAAAATTTTTAGGCGCCAAAAAATAATAGGTGGTCATGATCGGGTAGTGCGATATATGTTTATATATGTTTTTCGACCTTCCGAATCCGAATCTGAAGTCAGAACCTGCATATCACGTCCAAAATTCAACCTAACCTAAAAAATGTTTGAAAAACTTCCAAAATTTTGAAATTTGTTGATCATGGATAATGGCATTTGGTCAATTATGTACAGTCACGTTTTCATTTTTTGTCTTTTATTTACTTAATTAAAGTTTTGAAGTAAAAAATCATTACTCATATAAACTTTTTCAAAAATGTGATAAAATAACGGTCAAAAGGACTTGTATCAACGAGAAATTTTTTTTATATCATACTCAAATATACCCTAATCTAATATTAAAAACAGTTTTGAAATTTCGAAAGTTTTTGAAAAATTTTTGTAGGTTAGGTTGAATTTCGGACGTGATAGGCACGTTTTGACTTCAGACTCGGATTTGGAAGGTCAAAAAACATATATAAATATATATCGCACTACCCGATCATGACCACTCATTATTTTTTGGCGCCTAAAAATTTTTTCGAGTTTTTTGAGGTTAAATCGAAACTTAGACGTCTAGTGTAAATTTTGAACTCGGATTCGAACTTAGAAGGTCAAAATACATATTAAAACATATATCACATACCCAGATCAGGATTCTATATCTCTTGGGAGATATTTAAAGGTTTTTCAGTTTTTTGAGGTTATGTCGAAATTCAGACGTGATGGAGAATTTCTGATGCCGGATTCGGAATCAGCGACCCAAAATACATATAACTGCATATGCCGCATACCCAGATCATGAAACTTTTTTTTTTTTGTGGGGCTGTGTAATACAGTAAAGCTTATGATAGTCTAATCACAATACCCTGAAGGGCTCGTACAGGGCAGAGTTAGATCAACCATACCGAAGTCTTAGAGAAGTGTAAGCACGTCATTACTATCAATAACAACTTGCATAAGGATGTGTATAAGCATGGTTCTATGGTTGGATAGGGAAGGTAACTTAAGTAACTTAAGTCTGTCAGTATAGGGATAAAGTTTTGCATTTACATCCCAGTTTAAATTCTAAAACAAACTTGATTGCTGTGCAATAATTAAACACGTAATCGCTCTATCAACTTAGCTGCTATCCAAGAATATTTCAACTTTAAAGGGTCCTTCTGCTTATTATAACCAATGGTTAGCATTTATAAAGACTTCTGAGCCAAAACTTGCAAAGAGAATTTAAAAAGAAATGGGAGGTGACAAAGCAACTTAGCTCTTCAAAATGGAGAGTAAATAAAGTAATCCCTCAAATAGCCCTCAATTCATTTGGTACAAACAACTCATATGAAATCGTTTTAATGCATGTGTATCTATTATTCGCATCCACTAAAATGTGAAATTCATGCGGATAAGGTAAACGCTGACAGCGACAAGCGGAATAAACAAACACATCATGGAAATGACCGAGATGGATCAAAGGATGTGGCAACTGTTTCTGCTACTGTTGCTGCCTCCTCTGCACTGCTCTGCTCTACTCTGCTGCTGCTGCTGCTGCGACAGTGCTATTTGCTTATGCGATAAGCATAAGTCGGCAATTGCAATCGCCCGACGCATGTCAAACGCAATGCAAGCCGAGGCGAAGGTCCTGTCACAGGACCAACCTTCCCCCCTCCCCTCCACTGCCCTTCCGCTGTCACACATTGAACGCTTATTGACGACAGCCCACAAAGCGAATACGATGCGAATGCGAATGCGAGACAGCGGGCATTTATATTAGACATTAAGAGGAAACGCATTTGAAATTCCCAACATGTCGCAGCAGGATCAGGATCAGAGCCAGCAGCGGAAGCTGCAGCTGAAGATGGAAATGCAGATGGAGCCAAAGTCGAGGTGGAGCCAAAGCCGGCTGGCTACCAATCGCTGGCATTGTTGTTGCCGCATAAAACATATTTATAAAATGCAGATTGCAAATGCGGAATACGGACCTGGAAAAGCCTCTTGCATTTCCATCTTGGAGAACTACAGCCTTAGCTGTGCTGTTCTTGTTGCTAGGTATTTGTAAAGGTTTATTTATTCATTCATATTGATTAGTTGTGCCCGGAACGGACGCATCGGATTGTTAACCACGCCCGGGGCCAACGACACTTTCCGGTGCTGTTACCGCAGCAATTGCCAATGTAATTGAAAGCACACACAGCAACACCTACTGGCACACACTGGCTCGCCCTCATCCTCTTCGACAGGCCCAGCAGGAGCAGACACCAGCACCGACGAGGACGAGGACGACACCGACCCCGGCACAAGCACTTGAAGATAAATGCCTGTGGATGCCCTCAGGCAGCGGTAATGGCTGTGTTTTTGTTTTTTTTTTTTGCCTGTTTGCACCGCGATTTTCATTTTATTTCGCAGAGAATTTTTTCTTCATTTCACACATGATTTCTGATTGCCAGCCTAATGCGCCAGACGGGCGGGGTGGGGCGTGGCAGGCTGTGAAGGGGGGGGGAGGCTCAATGAAAGCGAAACCAGATAAACGAAAGTGAAAGCAGCGAAAAAAATTGCATGTAATGAATAAATTTCGAGTCAAGCAGGCTGCGGAGAGGGAAGAGAAAAGAGGGGCAAGAGGAAGGGGAGGCGGCACCGAGGAAAACGCAGTGAAAATGAGCCTGGAAAAACGTGTAATGGAATTGCTGTTGCGTTGAATTTTTCAATTTCATTCAATTTGGAGTCAACGATGTCGATGGCACCGCAGCACACGTAGGATATGTTTAAAGTGGTTGAGTGGCCCAGTCGGGCTCGGTCTTGGGCTTCGTTTGCTGGGCAGGATGTGGCTGTGGATGTGGAGGTGGATGTCGAGGTGTGCGCCCCCAAAGTTTTAGCGGAAATGTAGCAATTTGTATGCTGCGCCTAAACGAATTTTAACGATATGTGAAATGATATTCGACTGGGGCACTGATCAAAAATGCGTTCGCACTGTGGCTTACAAGACGTTGCCCCCACACGGGGTGTATGTGGGTGTGTGTGAGTGTGTGTGAGTGTGTGTGTGTGTGTGAGGTGCCTTACGTAATTCCACCTTTCGGCAAATTGCCGCCAGAAAGCTCATTAAAAAGTCAACGTATGGCGTCGAGGCTCTTAAACTTGTAATGCCACAAGAGGCAAGAGGCATCACATGCACATGTATGTATGCATGTATGTGTGTGTGTGTGTGTGCACATACATATGCAGCACGAGTCATGAGCACGGCTGCAAAGGGGCGTGAGCCGACGGCAAATATGCATTGCCATTTCTGAATACGTCCGGCCAATTCGCGCAACACACTCTGGCAACGCTGCGTGTCAGCCACAAACAAGCTGGCAGCTCAAATGGGCTTAAGACGAGCACGAGGGCTCGAGCCCAGCTGCGGGATGGCGAGATGAATGCTGCTGCGGCATGTCGCCCATGGCCACAGCGCCCGAACTAGCAACATCTGCAGCGCTGCAGGGACACGGACACGATGACGGACGTGGGGAAGGGGAAGGGGGCAACTTTGTTTTTGCTTTGAGTTTACGCCACAAACTGCAAAGTGTCAACAACTTGTAATCACCAGGACAGGTAGCTGAGGGCGGAACGGGGTCAGGACGAGCGAGGGAGATGGGGCAGCAGCCTACACTTGGTCACATTTTAACACCTGCTCGTTATCAACTTTTGCTGGTGGCGCAAAAACAAAAACCAGAAGCCAAGCAAAAAAACCAAAATGGGCAAAAAACCAGTCGAAGCACCAAAAACTTTCGTCTTTCACTATATAATATATATATAATATATATATATGTATGTATCTGGGTATGTATTTTTTACTTGTTGGCCTGGGCCCAAGCTGTCAGCCAGGTCCAGAATTATGTCAAAGTTGTGGCGCACGAAAAATGAGCAGAAGCAGCGAGGGGAAGAGGAGAGAGGAAGGGTGAGAGGGGAGGCAAACTGCATAAAACAAATGCCGTAAACTTGCAACACGCTGCAAGTTTGGGGTCGGCTCATTAGTGTTGTCAGCTCTGCGTGCTGACAGCCAACCATTCTGTCACTGCCCCCTGCCCGGCTCCTCTCTCCCTGCTCATGCTCGTGACGTGGGTCAGGGCAGGTAAACAAAACCAGATGGGGCAACCACAAGTGCCACACAAAGGGAGCCACTCGAAGCACAGTTTCCCACTCGCACTGCGAGTCAATCGAACAGATTGCTTTGCGATTTCTCAATTTTCCAGTTTCCTATGAATTCAAGCAACTTAAGTGAATACTTTGCTAATTTCAGCTCCAAACTTTAGTTTGCATTGCTGTCCCGAACTGGAGCAGAGCTTAAACTGATGTCAGAATAAGTATTAGAATCCTTGGAATGCCTGCACTGGCATGAGGGACAGATAAATTAGGCACAACTCACTCACCCCACCAGCAATTCCTCGTTGTAAACTGCAAAGTGTAAACTGAAAACGAAATCGAATCGAATCGAATGGAATTTTATCTGTTTAGCATATTTGGCGGTGGCGGGCAAAGCAACAACAAGAAGAGGAAGAAGAAGCAGAAGAAGAAGGCGCAAACGACTGCCGAGGGATGCCCGAGTGAAAGGCATAAAACAATTTAGATTCGATGCAAAGGATATGCCTTCGATATGGGATATGGCCAAGGATGTGCTGAAGGATACGCAGTGTACTTGCCACACACGATATGCATTTGCCGCGGAGGCCGAGCCAGCAATAAATGTGCAAATTTCGCCAAGCCTCGACTGATTAAATGCCTGTGAAAACATAAATTGCCACTGAAAACAACATTAGCCGAGGGACGCGCGACCCTTCGCTCGAAACAATCCTCGCACTACATTCCCCACTCCCCCCTCGAATAGACGCCTTTGACCTTAATTTGAATAAATATGCTGGCACACACACAGAGATTAGGCCTGGGACATGAATTCCAGGCTGTCAGGAAGCCACTTCAAATCAAATATTATTGCCATATTGCCTTGTGCCCCTTGCCCTTCGCCCCTCGGCCCCTTCCTGTGAGCCACTAATTACTCGGCATACAAAACACAAACGTCGACTAAACAATATGTTACGCCGTCTGTCCGACACGGCTGCAACCATCGACACGAAATGTCTTCATAACACTGGAAGAAACTGCGGCCAGTCGAATGGAGAAAAATAGAAAATGCAAACGGAATCGAGCAGAGGAAACACCACGCCCAGCTGAGAACGCCTTCCCCCGCCGCCTCTTCGCTGTTGTCTGCTTTGATTAATGGGCGCCCACTTCAGGATACGGCGGCAGGTCGTGTCCTGAGTGGACAAGCGACAAACGTCAAACGTCGAACAGAGTCCCTCACACCTCAACTTGCGGGGCAGAGCCGAGAGGAAAGTGTCGAAAAGTGAGCAATCACTGCGAATGTGACGTGGCGAGAGCCAAGCACGCAATTTACTTATTACCCATTAATGGCCAAGCTGCAGCAACAACAGGAACAGAGCCACATAATGAAAGAAGAAACAACAAAAAGAGCGGCAATAATGTTAAAAAGAGCACAACGCGCCCCCGAGTGGGTGAGTGTCGAAAAACGTGTTGGGCAATCGATCAAAGCCGCAATCGGTCGGGGTGCGAGAGGCCAACAAATCGGCCGCTTCATTAAACGTGTCTCAGGATGACAAATCATGTCGTTGACAATACGCTGAGCAGGCCACAGTCAGTCAGTCAGTCAGCCAGTCAGTCAGGCGTCAACAGTCAGCAGTCAACAGTGACGCAAGGACATTGGCGTTGAGCGGAGTCGATGGCGATGCCTAAACATGTCACTTCACCACCGAACGCCGAAGGAGTTGCCGAATATACTAAGTGCGTCAGTCCAGAGCGTCAGTCTTACCCCGCGGCACGCCAAGAGACCCGCAATCTCGGCTAGGAATTGTTCGGGAACACGCGAATATAATTAAACGCCGGCCAAATGCGCGAGTAATAAAAAACACTACCCACTGCCCAAAGAGCCAGCTTAGGGCTCCCCAAATCTTCCACAAGAACTAAGGCAATGTTTTAGCTATTGTTTGATTATAATGCCATATATATTTGCATAGTTGGTATAGGAATTTAAGTGGAACATAATTTTATGGCTTCAATAAAATATTGTTGGTTTTTTTCAGTTGTGATTCCTTTATTATGCTTATGATCGGACCATAAGTCCCAGCTTTCAACTTGTATATATTAGACGTACGCAACACGCTAACTCATTCTCTTAGCCTGGCGTCAACTTCCTCTGACTACAGACGACAAGTGGGCGGGGCTAACCATAAATGGTGCAAGTCAGATGGTATTAGCTGATAGATTGCCAGTGTAGGAGTCTAGGGCACAGCTTATTACTTTTTATATTGTCTTACTTAGCCCAAATCTATTAAGTTCAATTCATTATCAAATTAGGCCTCTCTTCAGCCAGTGCCCTTAGAACTTCTCTTTGGTAAAGAAGTAATGAATCGCGTGGTCTATTCTAGTTTCTTAAGAGCACTCATCGCACTTCGCCATCGCACTTCGGCTCTTAAGTGCATTTTGAAATACTTCACTTGAGATTGCGGACAAGCGCCGCGAAATGCGCAATTAAAACATTGTGGGCCCTGCACAGCGGGAATGTTATAAATATCAATGGGTAAACATAATCAGAGCCCCGCCAGACATATTGCTGTTATGAAAGTGCTTGGCACGAAAGCACCAGCCCGGTCTGGCGAATCAACCACCTGGCTAAGCGCTGTAAAATGTCAAAAGAAGGTGACGCCGAGCACACAAGCCACATGCCACATGCGAAAAGGTGTCCCCACCTGGCGGCTTTGGGTGCATTGAACTGCAGTCTCGGGGGAGCAAGGCGAAGGAAACTTTAAGAATCGGCGTGCTTAAGCATTGGCCAGCGAAACAAATGCTGCGTATCATTATATTTTATGAACTTTTTCGGCGCAACGTGTTCGAAATGACCACGAGGAGGCAGCGAAGTAGAAGCCCCAAAGGAAAGAAAACAAAACCAAGGGAAACCAAAAGAAGTCCGCCAAATTGTGGCGCGTTTTTCATTGCGTAGACCGAATTTAAAGGCTGAGAGATACCGAAAAAAAAGACACAAACTTGGAACTGCCGCAAGCCCCGCCCCGCTGTTCCCCTCTTTCTCCCCCTCCACCCCTCTCCCGATCATGGGTAGGCACACGAGTTTAAGCAAATTGCCATAATGAACCCTTTTTTTTGCTGGCTGGCTTGACGCCTTGCCAATTTGATGTAGGCATGCCAGCAATGCGCTTGCCAAGGAAACGTTGCCAGCACAACGGGGAGGCGCGGGGGCGTGGCAGCGAATGGGCGAACGGAAGGTCGGTCGGGCGAGGGGCTTCAGCCTTGATGCGTTTGCCTTTTCGGCGTTAAAATGAAATCTATAAAAATAAGTGTGGCATGTTCTACGCCATTTTTTCCCTTCTTCTGCCAGGCTCAAGCTGTTTTGGGCCTGTTTGTGTGTGTGCCAGGGTAGTTGGCTGTATGAGCAAGTCTGTGTGTCAGTGTGTGTGTGTGTGGAGGATTGAATGTTTTTAGGGCCAACAGCCTGGCAGCCTCGGCATTTAACCAGCTCACTTTTGGGTTATTAAATGATGAAGCAGTTTGCCGTTAATGACTGCCAAAATGGCAATGGCGACGCTGGCTGGCAGGCAGCCTTTGTATCGGCGTGGCTTGAGACAAACTCGGTCTGCTCGGGTCGACCAGCTCTTTGGGTTTATTGAGCCTCTAAACCGTTACCAGCCTCGGCAGTAAAGTGACTCCGTGCCGTTGTAGTCTCCTCACTTTTCCGTTGTCGTTGCTCGGCCTCAGTCTGTGCACAGACTGCTGCCTGCCCCTGCCCCTGCCACTGCCGCCTGCCTGCCATGTCAGTTTGTTTAATGAGGGTAAAATTAGCGCTGTCTCAAGCTTATTAGCCCCACTTGAGACTTTGGTTAATGCTAGTCACTTTATGGCGAGGCTTCGCATCGAGTCGCTCTCAATTTAAAGTGACTTAATTGTTTTGATTTATCGCGGCCATCGGTTGCCAACGTCCGCAATCGGCTATTGGCCTCTGGATGCTCGAACTATCGACCATAATGGGGCGCAATTGATTCCGCTGGGGATTACAGTGCCTGTCGTTTGATTCACATTAATGAAATGGATCAACTGCGGCTCAAGGGATTGCCAACAGCGCGACTTCAAGTGGACATTCTTCGCATTCGATAAGCGTGGACAATCAATTTCCGCCACTCAAGTCCAGTTTGTTATGGCAACGATGAGCGGAGCGCACAGAGGACTCTATTTCACGGGAACACGTCGCCAGGCAGGTCGCGGGTCACAGAAAATCAAGGTAATGACGTGCACTTTTATTTGCGTGTGTCATAAGGGTCGAAGATTTGCCTTGCCTTGCCTTGCATTGCGCATACGCCGAGGAGCCGAGCACGCAAAAGGCAAATGTGGTTAATTTCTTAACATACTTTTAGGGGCTGGCGAGCACAAGAAATCAAAAGCTACTTCTTTCACCTCTCCCCACCCGCATCAGCGCCTTGTGGCAATTCAGTTTGGGCGCCACCGCACGCTTTATATGCAAATAAAGGCGAGCAGAAAGAGAAGGGGCCACTTGACCATTTGGTGGCGACTTGCCCGAGCGTGCTGTGATTCCTCACGCGACTCCCAACTCCCGCAGGTGTGTGCGAGACTGGAATTGGGTGAGTGGGTGAGCGGGACAGGGCGAGACGACGAGCAAGCGTGTGAGTGCGAGAGCCAGAACGAGGTGCAGGGGTTTCGTATGTAGTAATAATTCCGTAAGGGCTTTCATACACACGGTGGATGATTGTTGTGGCAGGTGACTCTGTGACTTTGTTGCCTTTGCCGCTTAATAAGAAACTTACGTCACGCAATATAATTAAGATAAACATAATTATAGTTTGCTGTTGCCTTTTGCCTTTGCCTTTTGCGACTTGCGACTAACGTTTCAAATTTTTAATAGAAGCGTTGTAAGCATTATGTTGCTCCGAGCAATCACGAACAGCTTACGAATTGCTCTAACCCAGAAGAACTCATTTATTTACACAATCTTTCTAATGTCAAACATAAGTCGAGCTTCAGTGGATGAATTAAATGACGCTGATAATAGATAACAAAACAGCTAAAGACAATTGACATAACATAATAAATAAGCAAATATAAATATAAAGAGTAACCAAACCAAAAAAAAGGAGAACAAATTATGAAACCGAGGTGAATTATTTTTTTGAAATCGATATAAGCTTACATCAGAAACAGCTCATTATTGTGGCTTTAATCTAAAACTATGAATTTCTTACTTTACGTATATCCTTAATTCGATTTAAACTTTTGATCCATCGTGTTGCAATCGAAAAACAAAGAACAAATTGTTGAATTGCGTCTAATAGCTATTTCTCAAGAGAATTTTCGTCATTTTAGTTTTTTAAAAGCAACTGGTAACATCATATAATTGAATGGTAAGACTCTTCGATAAAAAAAAAAAAAAGGATGAAATCAATTTATCATAATTTATGAATTAAAGCCAATAATACGTAGAAAATTAAAAAAAAAAAACTATATATGTGAAAAGCCGCGTCATGTCTGGATGAGAATTGTCTGGCTTTAGATGCAGCTGATGAAGAGCAACCCTTGTGTAAATGTTGCAAATCTGGCATTCTATAATGAAAACATTCGGAAAACAGACAAGCAAAAGTCTTCTTCCGCTAATTGTGGACAGACAGACAAATGCCGTTTGTTGCATCTTTTATTGGAAAGCTAACAACCAGAAACTGCTCTATGTTTAAACACTTCCACATGGGTTTCTTAGCCATATTGAATATTAATTTTGGACTTTATATGGAGGTAATTAATTTGGTCTTGAATTCGGAAATGAGGTCGGTAGATCAAGAGTAGGTTGTATTTGCTTAATATATTAAATCAAAATTACAAATACTAAATCAAATAATTTAATAACGAAATACCAAAGATCCGATACACATCCGGGACGGAAATGGGTTTTTGTCTTGGCATAAAAAAGATTTGTGTCTTGGGATTGTACTGAAAGCTAGCAGAATCAAGTAGCTTATACCTTATGTCAGTGAGCATCCAGACAAATCGGTTCGTGTCTTAGAATAACTGAAGTTATCCCCCGTATTTTTAGTTTCTTACACTTTTTAAAATCGATAAAAATATTCAGGGTAATTTAGTTATTTTATTGGCAGCACTGGTGCACATGGATCGTGTCATGGGAATGTACGCAGGAAAGCAAGCCAAGCAGTACACTGCTTACTAAAATAAATCTACCCACGGCATGAACCGTGCAATAAAAATGTGTATAATATAAATTCGGAATCTTTCAGTTTTCATTTAGCAATGACTGGAACCTATTTCCTTACGTCAAACTGGTATACACGATTGTGTTCGGACTATGAATTTTTAGGTTTGTGACTTTGCTACAAAACATCGAATCAAAAGTCATTGCTTGCTTTTTAATAATTTTCATTGTCCTGGTTGTGAAATATGCTGAGAATTGGGAATTTAGTTGTTGTCTTGTCTGCTTCACAGTTTGAGAATCTCCTATCACCTGTTTGTTGTTATCCTGCGATAAATGTTTTTTAAGATTTGACAGAAAAAAAATGGTGCATATTTATCAAATAAAAGCTTAACAATTTATATTTATATCAATCTTTTCAAAAATGAAGTGATGATGATTTTTCTTACTTTCAAACAGTCTTTGACTTTGCTTATGCTAAAGAAATATTAAAAGTTAAAAGAAGTTCTCACAAAAAGAAAATAAAGTTGAATAATGAAAATAAAATAAATCTGCAACAAAGCCGGTTGAAGAGATTTCTGCAGACTGCCTGCGAAATCTTGTTACGAATTGTGTGCATTGATAACTATATTAAAAAAGCCATTTGCGAATATTGTTTGCACAAAAACCTCAAATAACTTCTGACAAATGGTACATATTATATTTACAATCAAATACGTTTATCAGAAATGTGATTTCGTTTAATTAGTGAAAATTTGTGGAAAAATCGTTTTGCGGCAAATGTGATTAATTAAGTGCTGTCTCGCTTTTACTGCTCTGCCACATAAAATCTCCATCCGAGATTCAATTAAAGAAGCCGAATTCATAATCCGAATGAATCGGCGAGGAAACACAACTCACCTAAATATAAAATTCCAATAATCACGGTTAGCGGCTTCAGCATGTTGTCATCGGTTGTTGAACATGTGTATTCGAAAACAGTTCAGCTGAAAGAAAAACAGCAAAGTCGCAAAATTCATTAACCAAATTGACATTCGAATAGAGCAAAAACATTCCGAGTAATGTTATTAAAAGCAAGTCATATAATATGCAGCCATGGCAGCAATGCATAAATATTTATTTGAAATTCGTATTCAATTCAGGTAACACACATGACAACTAACTTCGCAAAAACAAACTCCACAATAATGCACGGCGATCGACCCGGGCAAATGTCACTTTTTTGGGCACAATTGCGTCGACAATTATGCACATTTCTAGCGTGTGCAAACAAGTTGTGACAGCAGGCATTCCACAGCATGCAGCATGCAGAATGCAGAATGCAAAAGAGCATTTATAAATATACAATATAAATAGTTTTAAAATCATTTATTATAATTTTTCTGCTATTTGACTAAAATGTCTGCATTCCTTCCTTGCCTTCCCTCGAATGAACTTTGTTTCAGATTGTCAGTGGTCTCGAAAAATAACACTCACAAATACATTCACACACATGCATTTGCACTCATATGAGATACAAATTTTAGACCACGTGACAGTTTTCACTGCAAAAATTATCATAAAATATTTAATTCTGGTTGGTAAATGATTTCATTGCTTAGTATTTATGTATGCTATGCTATTTATTGCTCCGTTATTAATTATACCCTTGCTGCAGGTATACACGTATTTATTTTACTTAGATCTGCAATGTAAAGCATGAACCAGCAGGGGTATCAATCTAGTATGTCCGTCCGATTCTGAGTTAGAATGCTATATTGATGTAACTTGGCAATTAGGATTCTTTCGAATACTATGATATATAGCTGTCATATAAATAAATAATTTAATGATCAATCGGAATGATGTTTTAGTATCATACAAAGTTACAATACTCATTTTTCACAATTTTGAACAGTCGAACGGTTAAAAAATCATAAAAAATAATTCCATTGAAATGTTTGATTAAAAGTAATGATTTTTAAATAAAATGTCGATGTACTGGTGAAAATAAATCGAGTCTAACTAAATAATAAAAATATTTTAATAAAATAAGCTTAATTAGGAACTTACTCTCTGTTTGAGAGCCAATGCCGGACATACTGTCAGTACGTGCACTTCTGTTTCGGGCTCAAGAATCGACGGAGCGCTTTACACCCTATTTCTAAATTGCTAAGATGTGATTACAGTGGCCTGTAAGTAGCCCTGTGAGGATTCTCATTGAATTCTTAGGCAGCTGCTTTGCTAAGAGCTCTTAAAGCTCATTGTTACGAAGTCAATCTCCATAGCCTATAATTCTAAATTCCGTCCACTTATCTAGATATTGGCAATTTTCATCAAAAAGCATGCCAAAGTCTTCCTTCTACATGCTTGCAGTAAATATTGGCGATTTTACTCGTTCGTGCTGTATTAAGACGCAAGTGAGCCAAGTTTCATTAAGACAATTCTAAAACTGAGCGACTCCTTTGCATTGCAACAGACAGAGGCGCACATACGGATAAATGGATCGACTCCCCTGTTAATGCCTATTCACAAAACTCATATATACTTTATAGGGTCGGACATGTCTCCTTGGGTACGCTCCAAACTCATGTCAAAAATTAAAGGTTGTAAAATTGATACACAAATATATATTTACTGTAATTAATATATATTTCACATTTATTCAACTTTATCTTTCTTTAATAATTGACTTCTTCTAGCATTACAATTTACTTTAATTAAATAAATACATTTTTAATTCATATTAAATTGAAGTATCAGAAACCTTTCTTGCCTGAACTATTATTTTCTATCATCAAATATATTTTATTCAACTCCGTTAGCCCCCATTTTGTAAAAACGAGAGCAATAGTCGACCGCACTCGATAGTAAAATACCCTTCGACCTATGTTTAAATGTAATGTACTTAATTGTACAATACCATCTTCTCTTTAATGGGAATAACGTAACGTAGGCCCTATGATACATACGTCTGTATATCAATACATGTATATGGATGTATCATTTTATTAGCCAAGTACAAATGTATGTGTGTGTGTTCGTTTGAATGCACAAAATGCGTGTGCATGGAAAAGGAATGCGCTTGCATTCTCTTTCCATTGCAACGACTTGATGAAACGATCAAGGTTGATGAAATAACTTGTGTATTTACAGTCTGTTTGGATTGCAAATTAGAAGATATGTGCATATAGTATATATCTTAATGAAAGCAACAAACTTTGATAATATCCAAAGTTTGAAATAATCGTGATTATATCCGGGTATACAGTAACTTTCATGCCAAATTGGGTGCCTCTAGCTTTTATGATTGCTTAGATATCGATGTTCAAACGGATGGACTGACAGACGGACAAGGTTCAATCAACATGGCTTATGATCCTGACCAACAAAATATATAATATGTGGCGTCGGTTGGTATACCCCATTTCGAAAATACTAATTGAGCCAAAGGTATTAAAATGCAACAGGGAGCATGGAAATAAAATTATTCACAAATTTAAAATTCGATACCACTTCTGAATCGAATATTACAATGAATATATGCATTACGCCTATGATTAATGTTTATTTACAGTTTCCGCCTTAATTGCAATTATCGCTGCGTTTCTTTCGCACACGCACGTGAGGCGTGTCGGATTTCATTATTAACCAGATATATCCCCTATGCAAGGCGTGTGTGTATAGCGGCATCGCCACTCGCAAAATATTTATTGTTTATTGAGAATTTCAATTATCATTAATTATACTTTTCCTAAAATAGACACAAGGCACCTCCTATCTTTCTTTTGACTATCACCTATTTGTTTGGAAGGCGTTAATAGATCTATTTTTCCCTACAGAGTTGCCTGAGATCAATTCAATTTATTATACGTATATATTCTTTTTTTTTGGTAGTCAACTGTACAGGGTATAAACCAATTAAACAGTTTTGCTTTTGATGAGGCGATGCGTCTCGGTGCGTGGGAACTTCCACACTGCTGAATACATGAGTGTTGCAGAGTTTGCCCGGTCCACCGCACTCCCAGCGCGTGCATACCCGATGAAGTTAGTTATAACGATAATAACGAGCCATTTATCTTGCCTTTTAGCACATTTACAACCAGCTCAACGCAACTCAACTGAGCTCAACTCAACCCGGGGAAACTTGCGGCAACTTGGACCAACTCTTTGCTTTCACTTTCCTCAATTATTTGGGACGGCTTATTGTTGATGGACAGCACTGAAAGAAGTGGAAGCTCTGAAAGAGCATTCAAAGCCACTTCGTTAGGGGCTGTGTAGCAGTGTAGCAGGGCAGTGATTAAGAGGGCAACATTAGCTGCAAGTCTCATAAATTTGCATTTAATATGTAGTTTGTAGTAGACCAGAAAGATGCCTCGGCCGCAACAATGGGCAGCGAACAGCATCCCAAGGAGCCGAAGGGCAGGATACACGGACTACAACTTAAGTAAGCAGCTTGTTTTCGGCTGGGCCACAGACAGTAATAAATAAGTTTTGCATAAATCTTGAGTCGAGCAGTCAGAGGAATACGAGTTCGAGTGCCTAATAGCCGAACTTCTGCAGACTGTCACAAGTGGAACAAAAGTCAAGCATCGAGGCAGAAAAACAAAAGCCGAGGGACACGACGGGATCATGCTGGACAATGGGCTGACAACTAGGCACTGTGCGTGTGCAGACAGGCGAGACAATTGAATTTGTTGCAGGTAGACAAAGAAACCAAACTGGGAGTAAAAATCTCAAAGCTTAACTTGCGGACAGTGGCAATGCCAAGGCTGATCTGGGCACGAAGGTGCTCGACAAACGACATGAATCTAAATGAGTCAAGGAACATTATCTATGCGCATCACTCAGACAAAAACTAACTCAAGGAGAGTTCGGTTGGTTTTTCGAGAAGTTATGACAATGAGAAGTTATGACAATGATACAAATATTGCGGATTTATATGATATTCATAAGTTTTTAAGTGCATAAATGATTTGTTAGAAAGATTTATCATAAAATTGCAAATAATTTATTTTACATTTTTAACGTTTATCTTTTCATTTGAGTTTCAGTTCACACTTTTTTTGGGCACTGCCCTTTGTGTCCACCTCAGCCCACTGTGCAGCAATCAGATGAGCCTTACCAAACCAGCCCAAACGGCACAAACTGTTACTTAAGCACAAAAAGCCAACGGCTCCTCTCGCTTACATCTCTTATTCACACTCAGCTCCACACTGTTGCACACAGTGTAGCCGTACATATGTAACCCACTGTGCTGTGCGCTCAACCTCATTGAATTATCACGCTCGGTTTGCACTTTGGTTTTTGCGAAAATTCAAATGAGCGCAAATTGATTTGAAATTGTCCTTGCATGAACGCATGGAAATGTGTGTCTAACTGTGAAATAGACAGCGTCTGTCTGTGTGTGTGTCTGTCTGTGTTTGGTCAGCCAAACCGTAACCGAATGCAGTTATCGTGCGGCGCAAATAAAATTAGTTGAATACGCGAACTAATGCATAAACTATGTAAGCGGACGCTTGTGGTAAAGTGCTGCTGCAAACGCATCAACTGAATCGCGAGCGATCATCTCGTGCAATGGAATTACGGACAGCGTGTTGGAATCGCTGACTGATGGCACAACAGTTTCCATCTAGAGCCGGGCGGAAGCCCCATTTGCATCCTCCATCAGCAGTTAACTATTACGGTTCAATTTGCGGTTCATCGCCAAAACCATTGGCACATGCTGTGGGCCAACAATGCAATGCCCGAGGCACTCTGGGATCGGCCTCCGCCTCCGTCTCCTCCTCCGCCTCGGCCCAAGTTGAGCTGTCAAAGTCAACGGCAGGAAGAGGCACACATTGGCCACACACACGCACACAGAGCCAAGCTAGCTGGTCCGCTGTGACCACAGGCATCAGTGGCTCACTCACGTTGCATCGATGCCATTTCGGCCAAAAATTTGCCCCCATATGGCAATTTGCGTGTGGCGTGAAGGAGGGCGGCAGTCGTGGGGGAGGCGCAGGGGCGGCGAGCAATGATAAAGTCGAACACAGAACGCATTAGGTCTGATGTCACACAGGCAGTACGTGCGGAGTCCACGCCCTGCGGAATGCAAAGCCGTCAGCAGAAAAACTATCCGTGCCGCAGAAAAAGTTTCTGTTGCCCACAATCCCCCAGCCTCACCCCCACTCCCGCCTCTGTCTGCTTCACCACAAGCAATGCTCTCTTGAGTCGACAGGCATACTATATATATATCCCAGCGTGTTCTCTCTGTGTGTGTGTGTGTGTGTGTGCTTGCGGGGAACGTGCAACCAAACCCGATGGCTGTCTGGTCTGGTTTAGGCTGGAGCCGTCAGTTATCTCAGCTGCAGAAGTCGTGAGCTGCCACGCGCTGGCAACGCTACCGAATCATCCCAAGCATTTAAATTCGACATTAATTGGATTAAGTCTGCAGCTTGTTTGCCCTGACAGCGGGGGCAAGTGGCAGGTCTCTGCAATTATTGTGCGTCACTTGGCATCGCATCGGTTGAGTTACTTTAGCAGTTACATATTCAGTATCGCAATTAATTGCATAGTTCTTCATTAAATTATCACCTAATGCTGAAATCGGATTTAACCCGATATCTGCCAGTCTGCAATTCGCTTCAGTGGCAGCAGGTGCTCTGCAGGCCTCACGAACCAACACAGAACAATAAACAATGCACAAAGACTTTTGGGATTGTCGGACTTACTTGGGCTTTCGATCGAATTTCATGAGCTCGCAATGAAATAGAGCTCTTTCTTTGGGCAAATCAAATGCATGCAATTTTGATTTTCATTTGACCAAAAACCATTTCATTTTGCATCAGTCGGATCGGGTCGGGCATCGGGATAATGGCATGTCGAACCAAGGACTTGTGTTTTGCGGCGCAAATTAGCTTGGCACATGCAGAAGGAGATAGAACGATTGGAGAGGGGCTGCTCATCAAGTCGGGCTCATGTGTGTGTGCCTTGTTGAAATAGCATCACGTAAACAACAGGGCGTATGATGAAGCGCCCCGCCCCGCCACGGTGTGTGTCCCTCCTTCATCAGATGCCTTGAACAACTGCCAGAAAGTTTACAACTTCTTTTTGGGTGTTCTTTGGCATGCTCCTTCACTGGGCTGATTCGATTAAAACGTCAGCAGTAGCGAGGCAACGGCAGAGAGAGAGCCAACGACAACAACAGCAGCAACAACAATGACAACGACATCGACAACGAGAGAAGAACAACAGCAACTGCCAAGGAAAACAATTCACAGACGCCCCCAATTCGACTTTATTATCACAGCATGAGTATGCGTGTGGTGTGTGTGCGTGTGTGAGTGTGTTCATGTGTGCCCACATTCACTTCGTTGTTGGCCTTGTCATATCCATCTCGATGGCTCACAAAGTTGCCACACCACATTTTATTTTACTCGTATTTCGCCATCATTTGCCGCTTGTTTTTGTTGTCTTTCCGTCGCTTTTCAACGCACTGTTAGGCAGCCAAACAGTAAACACTCCGCCCACTCCCCCACTAGACAGTTATGTATATGACAGCCTTTTTGACATTTTGTCACAGCCACAGGGCAGAGGTTGTCGCAGGGCAGGGCAGGGCAGGGCAGGACAATGTCCTCGTCCTGTCATGCCGTTTGATCTTTTATTGCGTTTGTTTTACGAGCCGCAGTAAATCCCCTTTAAATTGCAAATTTTTTATGTTCGAATTTTCGGCTTCCATCACCATCGCAGCTCCTGCTTGGGCTTTCATCATTTGCACGCATTTGGCGAACATGCATGTACGCGTGTGTGTGTGCGAGTCACTTCTGCCATCGTGTGTGTTAGCATTTTGTATTTGGCATTTGAAATACTTTCTTCTTCCGAATTCCTCCGTAATTTTTGTTCGCTGGGAAAGTGAAAGCAAGTCATCGTTTCACACCATGTTACAAGGAACCTGACACCTCCGACACGCCACGCCCAGGTTGTGCCCCAAAGTCATCCGCCTTTATGGGCATGCGTTGTCATCGACGAGTTTGTCACCCTGACGGATGTGTGATAAAAATTTATTGAATCGAAAACAATAAATATTTGATTTGATTCATTTCACTGTGCGACACTCCATTGTGCACTGCACTTGTGTGTGCCACTGTGTGTGTCTGTATACGGGTGTGTGCGCCACTCATCATTGATTTCAATTGATTTCGTGCCGTGTCCACTGAGGTAATTGAAATACAACGCTTTTTACGCGCTCGATTGCCGGCTAATGTAGGCAGCAAATTGTTATTAACAATAAAACTGTTAAAAAAGAACACAACGTTGCTCGCAGCGTGATCAAAGGAAAAGAAAGGCCGCTTGGTTATCAAATTTAAATGGTATGCATGGGAAATTTAAAAAGTGTTGCCTACTTTCTGGCGCCCACTTGAATTAATCCTTGTCGTTAGCTTCATTTACAGCCCATAAACGAGGAGGAGGCCCGAGGAGCCAGCAGCGAGTTTAAGCTGAACCGAAAAGGATGCTACGACAGTGCCAGACAGAAGCGGTGAAATCCCTGACATTTTGACGCCCATTACAACTGCAAATGAACCCGTAAACCCATTTAAGCAATGCCCGAAACACGAAACACGAAAACTTCTGCGACAACTCTGGGCGAGGGCGAGCGTCCAGCCCTTTTGATTATTGCTCAGCACTTGAAAACTTTCTTTTCGTGGCCAGAGGTGGCACGGGAAGATGGGCCTGGGCGGGTTTAATTTGCCTCGGCTTACTTGCTACTTACTTTCACATGCCGAGCATGAGGAGTGGATGACGGGGGAAGTAGAAGGACCTCGGGCATGGCAACAAAGGGCGCGTGGGCGTAACTTTGAATAACAGATAAAAATGTTACGTGCCCGGACAGACTCGACTCGCCGACTCGCCTGCCTCTGCTCCGCTTTCAGTTCCAAGTTGAATGAAGAAATATTTCTGTTATCGCAGTAAAAAGATGTTTCGTGCTCTGCGTGTTTACCTTGCCATTGTTGTTGTTCTTGTTGTTTGTTGTCGTTCCCATTGTTGTTGCTGTTGTTCATGCTACTTCTCTTGCTCTTGTTCTCTGCTGACAGGCAATGTCAAATTGGCGATAGCTGGAGCACTGAAACAAAGCAACCAAGGCAGCGCAAAGCAAAGCAAAGCAACAACCTTGGTAAATACTACGAGCACCAGAACATTCAAATGCACAAACTCGAAATGCTTTAAAAGCAAGTGGAATTCCACAACCAGAGGACGAAGCGTGTGCATGGAACGACTAAAAGGAAGCTCGATATGGGGACACTAGCTGTGTCCGAGCACAGCCGTCGCCTGCACTCGAGCCACAAACAAAAGGATGACGAGAGTCTTCGCCTGATTTCCATCCCCACCTTTAGTTGGATTTGCCCTTTTCTGCGCTGCCTCATCCATGCAGCATCTCAGCCCCTCCCTCTACCAAGAAACCTTTGTGCCAACATCATCAACAAATCGTCAATAACACTTGACACCCGCTTCGGTTAAGGGGATGTGGGAGGCCTTGGCGAAGCGAGGCGACCCTTCTGACCGGGATTGCCCAACCGCTGTGAACTTTTTAAGAAATTACTTTTTCGGCCAAAGATAAACGCTAGGATCTCTGTCTGTGGTCCTCCACTGCCTTTGCTCTTGCTCTGTCGCCTGTCAACTTGCCATACGCATCGGCAGCAGCTATTCGAGCATCGAGGCTGCTGTCAGCAAGGTGACGGGACAGGGGCTGGGGGAGGACAAAGGAGGCTTAGAGGGAGTGAAACCTGACCCAACAGCCGAGACCGTGACGAGCCCAAGTGGTGTCAACGAATTTGGCCTTGATGAAATTTTGGGTCATGCCCTTTAAAAGAGATAAGTTGTCGTGGCGCGGCCTTGCCTGGTCTGGATAAATCAACGTGCGATGAATCGAAAGAAAATCAAAAAAACATAAAGAAAATCAAAAGCGATGCTTGGTAAAAGTTTTCTTCAGTTTCAGTTTAATTATTTCATTCCACGTTGAGCTTTTGCTTTTATTTCGTTCTGAGTTTTCGTTGTCTGTTGCCATCTTGTCGTTCTTTTGTTTGCCTTGCTGATTTTCCTGTTGGTTATTTTTCTTTTTTTCCTGTCGTCAACAGCATTTCCATTCTACGTTCTCTGATTGTGAAGACGCACAGCACAACTTTGAAATTCTGCAAGCGTTTTTCATGTATTTTTCACTTTTATTAGCATGTGCCTCTACGTGTTGTGTGTGTGTGTGAGAGTGTGTGTGTTATGGTTAAAATGAATGACTTGCTTGACTGGTTTTCGTATTTGTATTGAAGTTGTGGGCGGAGCACATATTATCTGCCATTGCCGCATGTATGTTAATTTCCTGCTCTTTACCCTCCATCCTTCTTTAGCGCCCCTCCCCAACTGCCGCCCCTTTGCTGCCTTGCCAACGTCTTCGGCTTTGTCTGCGACTCGATAGTGACACTCATATCCGTGAAATGCAAATGTATGCGTGCCTCTTGAACATTATGAATTATTCCGGTAAGGATTCCGTTTCTGCCATTTGCCATTTATTTCCATTCTCATTTCCATTGTCTGTGCTCTCCGTGTTTTCCACCTGCACATAAGTAGTTGTTGCTTGTTTTGCGACTTGTTTTCCTCTTCTTCTTCTCACTCTGCTTTGTTCTTGTTGTGCACACACACTTTCACGGCCGTTGTAGTGCTAGTTGCTAGTTGGCGTCGCTGCTCCTCGCTCGTGACTCGTCACTCGTCTCCCACTGCCTATCGTAAGCTGCGACATTTATTATGCAAAACGTGAACTAACAGAATCAGAACAGAGCAAACAACTCCACCAGTCTACTTAGACAAAACTTGTCACTCCCCCTTCACCCCTTCACGGCACTATACACGCCTGACCACCTTTTGCCCGCTACTTGTGTGTGATTAAAACAGCTAATCCAACCGAGAATGCAAAACATTTCATTCTTTCTTGCATTGTGCGACTTTTCGCAGCCGATAAACGGATCGGATAGGGCTACTTTTGCACTTCAGCAACCACTGTCAGTCTGACCCAGTTGAGCCTGGCCGAATCAATCCAAGAACTTCCGCACAGCACTGTGTGGCTCAGATTAATGAACAGACATTAACTCATACACAACAAAGGCAAACCAAATAGCGTGACCGAATCCCCATCTATCAACTTCAGTGTTCGTATGGACTTGTGTTTATTCTTATAATAATGACATATGATTGACCGCAGGTAACACTGCACAACAACACTTATTAAAATAACGAAATATGTAATAAGCTTCATGCGTCCGAGTATTCATCGATTTGTTTAGTTTATTTAGAAGTCCTACAGAAGTTAAATATTGATAGTGTTCTATTTATATGAGAGACTACATTTCCTTTTGATGACATTTGAATCGGTTCACTCACTTTGCAAACAAAACGGTGAAGCATGAACATCATTTCAAGAAAATGCATTAGCAATCTAGTTTGTCTCAAAACTTTAGCTTCGGATTAATGTTTTTCGCATACTTTGCTTTTCTTCCAGCATAACTTTGCTCTGTATAGAGTCAGCACAAGTTATTTACAGCGAACCTGCTCTGGTTTTTACTTTGATTAATTGAAATAGTTAACTTCGTCAGTAAATTAAGCCGATGAATGGGGACGTACTATAAAAAGTTTGTATATATATTTATTATAAGCTAAGCTGCTTTTAAAATTGTAGAAAGCTTTTAATAGACCTTATCAAGAAAAAATAAATTTATGTTCAAACTTATTGCTTATATTTTATAAAAGAAACTTATTCTTTAGTTTATTTTAACCTCTTTTTTATTTTATAGTTTCCCCGTAGCACAGTGTATTATGAGGTGCAAAGGTTCGAAAAAACACCAAACAAATAAGCAGACATGAAAAATTATGGAGACTATTCATCAGTTGTGATTAATTTATCAGCATCATTATTATCATCATCGAAAACACATCGGAAGCACTTCGCTTCTATCCCGACCCAAATGGATTGTGAATTATTTTCCATCAAATAACACTCAATTACACTAAGTGACGCCGGGCGACGGGCGACGATGATGACGTTGATGACCAACGGGACTGCAGGACTACAATTAATAATAATGCCATACGCCCCATTGTTGTTCATGTGTGAGTGCCCCATGTCTGTGAATGTGTGTGTTGCTTGTGCGTGTGTGTGTCAAATGTCGCATGGATAATTGAAAATTAATTATGTTGACATATTTGGAAAGTGATTGTTAAGATGGCAGCGCTTTGATGATGCCGCAACATATAATTTCGCACTCCGGCACAGGATCACCCCCGACCCAGACCCACATCCAGGCACATCCGACACTACGACCCCGAGCCCGACAGGCGAAGCTGAAACGTGCCTGCGAACGGGGCCCGGCCGAATGGCAAATTACCCAGCTCAGTGGCACTTTAATAGACGCCTGTCATGTGCCCATTTGTTGAAAGGAGTCACGAGCCAGGCGGCCAGTCGGCCAGTCAGCCAGCGCGCTGTCCCAACATTCGGTGAGCTTTATTGGGCCGGCACACGACAGAAAACATTTTGCTTTAATTAGCCGACGTCGCTACATTAAAGAGCTCTTCAAGTCTATTTACATGTAGTGTGTAGCACAGTGTGATTCGCCGACTGTGAACTGAGTTAATATTACTAACTCGGGCATTCCAGTTCGACTGTTTCACACAAAGGATGCAGCTGGCAAATGCTAAACTGCACAACAACTCGAAGCGGAAGGATGCTAACCAAATGCAATGACCGTTTATTGTGCGTCTTCGCCTTTGTGTGTGTGTGCCTGTGTCTCTCTCTCTGTGTATGTGTGTGTGTGTGAGAGAATGTTTGCCTGTGAGTGAGCAAACATAAAGACGGAAATGTAAACGCACCAACTGCAAACGGGCATCAGCCAGAGTTGCAACAACTTTGGCAACAACTACAACTACAACTACAATAACATTTGCAACTACAACAACAGCAACTAACTACATTAAGACAAATGCCAGCAGCCACTGCATAAAAAAACTGCCAAGGAACATGGCATAGGCGAATGCACGAGAAGGGAAAATAATAATTTCTAAAGAGCTGAAGCAACGTAACGTTTGCATAAATAACGGCACTTTTGTTCCCGTTTTGTGTGCATACTAAATGCATTTCTGCTTTTAAGACAAAACGCATTAAAGCTCGTCGAGCCCACAGAGAGGCAACCACATTGCCGCAAAAAGAACCGAGAGAGAAACTGGAGCAATGCTACAAAGTGTGCAGCCAAAGTGAAGCGAACATTAAAGCGCAAATGCAGCAGAGTGAACTGAATCAGTATGCGCTATAAAAAGTTTATTTTATAGCACTATGATTGAGGTTGTCAATTGATTTTTAAGCAATCATATTTAGTTTGATTTGGGCAATCACTGTCGGATTCACATGGAGAAATTCGAGGAATTATCCAAATTTCTTTTGGTTATACAAATTGCTTTCCATGGTTTAAATTACACTTGACTGTCCTGACTGGTGCTCAAAAACAGACAAGCAACAGACAACAGACAATCAGGCATTGCTTTAAAGCACACACAAACACAACAAGTCGTAATAACCTGTTTTAGTATCCGCTACACGTATATAGAGAATATTATAGCGCTATGATTCAGTTTGTCAATTGATTTTTAGGCAATCATATTTACTTTGATTGGAATCTTTTTGAGGAACCACAGCCCGCTACATATGGAGAAATTTAAGGAATTATCCAAATTTCTTTAAATTATACAAATTGCTGTGTTTGGTTTAAATTACATCTGAATGTCCTGACCGGTGCTCAAAATCATACAAACAACATACAACAAACAATCAGGCATTGCTCTAAACGCACACAAACCCAAAAAGTCGTAATAACCCGTTTTAGTATGCACTATATATAGAGTATTTTATAGCGCTATGATTCAGTTTGTCAATTGATTTTTAAGCAATCATATTTGGTTTGATTGAAATCTTTTTGAGCAATCACAACCCGCTTCACATGGAGGAATTTAAGGAATTATACAAATTGCTTTGTATGGTTTAAATTACACTTGACTGTCCTGACCGGTGCTCAAAAACAGACAAACAACATACAACAGACAATCAGCCGTTGCCCTTAAACACAACCACACAACGAAAACAACAAGTCGTAATAACCCGTTTCATTCCTGCGACTCTTAAAGTAGCGCATTATGGCAGAAACGCGCGAATGTCACGCAAACTTTGTTTTATTTCAGTGCAATGTGCTGGAATTCGAGTCGCACAAACTCTGAACACACTGAAGTAGTTATGCCAACACATGCACACAGACATGTGCGCAGGGAAGCAGAGAAGCGACACACATAGACACGTATGAAAGAAATTATATTCGCCGCGATACCCACTCGATCCGGATACGGATCCATGACGCTGACGCTATCAGGCGGAAGTGGCACATGTCACGCTCTCCGGGCTGCCTGCTCATTCAATTGCGAATGTGTTTGCGAATGCGGCAAGAACTAAAAAGAATTCACATCCGTCGGGGCATAGCGCGGCAATTATGGCTGAATAGTTTTCACTACTCTGTCGACTCGAGATGCTGCTGCTGCCAAGTGTGCACGAGTGTGAAATGTGTAAGTGCAATTAACTTTTATGATTACACGACGACAGCCAAGCAGGCACTTTGGAAGCCCCTGCAATTTCTATAAATATTTAACAATAATTTACTGGCGCGTCGACTCGGCGAGGAACAAACTCGCAATTATCGACTGGCAACTTTACGCATTATTCCTGGGTGCGCTCGCGCGGTAATAATTATGTGGGTTAAACGGTTCCCTGATGCCAGAGGCGTGATGTGTGCGCTGCCAGAGGCAGCCAGCTAGCACAAACACACTCTCGCGCATAACTACACTAGCTACACTAGACAAGTGCAAGAGTAGCGAGGGATATGCGGCTTTCAGTTCCGGGCTGTGTGTTTCTCCTTTAAATCCCTCCTTGGCCGCATGACGGCCTCCATGTGGGAGGAGCTGGCTGTCATTCAACGAGTCGGCGACTATCTGACGTCATCAGCAGATTGCGTGTAAAAGGGTTAAGTGGCTGTCTCTCTTCTTCTTTCATGTTCACTTTTCATTAGTGGAAAAAATCAATAAGACCCCGAGTGGACGCCCCACTGAGGAACATGAGGACAATGTGGCCAAACAAGAAAGCACTTAAGCTGCGCTCCTGGACAGCATTTATTGTTTCATCCTGCACAAATTGGGAAAAGTTCCTTAGACTGTCTGCCTGCTCAGTTATGGCATGTAAATAAAATAAATATTTTCCAAGATATCCGGGCTAGACTGAGTTCATTAGTGGAAATGCGCTGTTGGGTATTGGCTCTGACTCAGGGCCGCCTTGTTGATTGTTTTTGTGTGCCACTGTGATTATTATCCCCGACATAAGCCTTGCGCTGGTTCACACTGATGCCTGGCTGGGCTCAGTTGGCTGGCTTTGGCCTTGGGCAAATTAATGTGAAAAACATTTCAATCAAAGGTAAGCGGAAGGCAGAGACCCGTTGCTGCTGTTGAGCTTTGAAATTTCATTTGCCGCATGAATATGTTATCGTATTGCAAACGAAAAATCAACATTTACACTCGCTGTAGCATGGGCAAATACTTCATTCATTTTATGTACAAGAGTTCATTAATTAATAATGGTTTTTTTTTTGTTTGAAGTCAAACAGACTGCGTATATGAAACAAACAGCAGAAGCAAACTAGTTTCGCGAGTTTATTAACTCTTGCAAGGGCACTGCCAAGCAGAAGTTTGCAGAGCAGCAAAGTCCAGCATGGTATGCGCCTCAGCTTGCCACGCCCCCAGTCCCACAGCCCACAGCACGGCCTCTAAGTAGAGTGCAAACATTGCGCATTTCTTTTGCGGTTGCGTTCTCACCCTTCTGACTGTGAGTATTGCCTCAAGTCGGGAATTTCAGCGCGCATAATGTGCCGCAATGCGGTTTTTCCCGAACAGCGCCAGCAGTCGCGCTGAAGACGACGCCACACCGCAGGACCACGGGCCACAGACATACTCACCAACACACATGGAGAGACTCGGATATATTTGGCTCAAGTGAATTTTCAACTTTGTGTGCTATAGTCACCAACACATGCGCCAGCGAGCGAACTGAATTTTGAGCATAAACGGCATAAAATATGTGCGCAATAAAACACACGATTGAAATGCTCAAGTCAAAAACTTTGCGAAATGCCTTTAAGCGCCATTGGCACGGCTTCAGTGTTTGTATTGCTCGCTGAGTGTGTGTGTTGTGTGTGTGTAGAATCTAAACTCTGTGTGTGTGCCTCCGTGGTCTTGATTTATGCCACACATTCGCATATGCCGCCTTACTTAGTGTGTGTATTTAAGCCGCTCAATGGTTGCCATCGCCATTGAATCAACCTGCCGCCGCCGCCGTCGGTGTCTGCCTGCCTATGAATTGCCTTTTTTCAAGCTTAACCCGGCTCTCAGCACTAGCCGCTGAGCTTGTTTTCACATTTATTTCACTGACTTTTCAAAGGCGCCCTGTTCCGCCCTGTGCCCGTGTGTGGCCCGATGTAGGCAAAAGTGTGTGAATTGAGAGAGAATTAGATGACTTTTGCAGGCTGGCTTGCAAAGATTTTGCTTTCAAGTTATTTGTTTTGGCTGTCCAATTTTTGGTAAACAAGATGACAGGCCGCAACAGCCTGTTTAGAAAATGGCATCAAAAGTCGTCCTTGGATTTGCTTCTTATCTGCCACATGCCATTCCGCTCACATCATAAAAATATTCCATTTTACTCTTTGTATTTTTAGAGCAAGCTTCGCTTCTCATTTCGATGCTCCCCACAGGCAAATGGCTGCCATTCAATTTCAAATGAAATTACTTGCTCTTGCTCGTATGTACATATGTGTGTGTGTGTATGCATGGGTGTATCTGTAAACGTGGATAATTTTGCATGAAATTGACTATTGAAATTATTGATTAAACTGCCAAAGGAATTCGAAGCCAAATTTAAAAGTATTTTATAAGAAATATTGAAATCGATTCATGTATGAGTTTTTGTCTCCCTCGACTACTGAAAATACCAAAAAAGGGTACAGAAACTTTGTTCTACGTATGCAATAGGCAGCAGGGGGCGTGGGAGACCCCACAAAATACAATACATATCAATTGTATCAGGACTATTTGCTTAGTGAGCATGTCGGGATACTTTCACCATGCCAAGCTTCTATGCTTGTTTTTAGTTTTATTGATAGTGTGTTAAGTATTTTAACTCGCGCAACAAAAAATTAACTTTTAGATGTATTTCCCCTGTCTATGTTATGAAGTATACATATTTATTAAAGATGTAAAAGTAGGTTTTATATTAAGTTCCTTATTGGTTTTTATAAAAAGAGTTTCCTATTAGCTGATCATATTATGTTTGGGATAGAAGAAGAGTATTTTATTTTGTGCCAATCGGAAATTTATGAAGCTGGCCCACAGAGTGCATAGATAATATATATAATCAGTATCAAAAGACGAGTCGTAGCGATGCCCATTTCCAGATTGTCTGTCTGTTTGTTTGTCCAAAATCTGGATCACAGAAACTATGAAGAGTAAGTCGTCAAAATATCATAATTACACACAGATCAACTATGTTTTGGTACTTGGCATCTCTCCCATCCGCCCTGAAAATCTCTCTAAAATTGAATTACAAGCATGACTTTAATACAGGGAAACACAACAACGACCACGGTCGATTTTTTAAAAATTAAGTTGCGATCGGATAACTAACATAGAAATTAGCCGTTTCTTCCTTACTATCATGAGCTATACAGAATAAACTAAACTTAGAAATTGTTTGGTCGATGGGTATATCAGAGTCGGGCAGACGGACTGCCACTTGTTAGTTAAAAATATTGTTGTTATTAAGATTGTTGATTATTTGTAGGAATAAATAAATATTCTAATTGAAATGACATAGGAAAACAAATTCTTTGTAGTTATAGTCGTTTCTCAACTGCTACTAATTGCAATGTCTTGGAAATCTAGTAATGAATATGATCCGGTAGGCATTGCCACATACGGATACACGGACCAAACAGACAGACATAAGTTCGAGTTCGATTTGCCCCGATTACCTTCGGCATGTAACCAGTTATTAACGCTCATAACGTCCAAACTTTTATTAAACCAGGTCAATGAAACTACGAACACCTAATTAGGAAATTCAAGTATTTCCTTGAGTTCCACGGTAACTTAAACTTTACGAAACGTTGTGGGTGCTGATTTATGCACCCATACAATGAATTGGAAACCATTCACCCGTTAATGGTGGGCAGAGTTAAGCATTAAAGAGTTGATGTCAGCACCAGGGCGAGTCAGGCGCTTAATCAGCTGATAAAGGCAAGAGGAATAAGTAAAAAGCGCAGATGGAAAAAAACGAGCATAAAAGGAAAGAAACAGGCTCATCAACTTACTTGAAATTAATCAGCAGCATTGGCCACAACAGAGCTGGCTGCATGGATTTTTCATAGGTTTTTTATGTCGACGTGTGGGGGTGGACGACTCTTAAGTGCGCGTACATCGTTAACAGCTTAATTGCTTGGCAGTATCCAGGTGCGTTGACGTCACGACAGGTGCCAGAGCGTACACGGGGCTAAGTTCAGCCAGTCTCAGCCAGGAGGCTGTCCCGATGTCTTTGTCTTGGTTCAACTTGTTCTGCTTCTTTCAAGAATTTGTTGTGCGCGACCGTTTTTGCGTTTCTTTCGTTTTATTTTTGTGCTTTGTTGGTTTTTATGTATGTTGCAGCTAATCCGTTTGCGTGTACGCGGCTAAACTTCTCGGGCTTCTATATCGCCTCGTTCAACTTATGGCGAGCATGCGTGTGCCTGCCTTTATGCATATAAATCCATGGGAGGCTTTTGCTTAGCGTTTAAGTACTTGATCCGTTGTGCGACATAAAGACATTACATGACAAAGCGATTTCCCGCTCGCCGTACACCAGAAGCGCGCACACACTTTCGCACTAACACACACACTCTCACATTGTCCCACGAACGCGTGCAGCTTGTGGAAAATTTCGCGTGTTTTGTTTCGATTCGCCTGCGAGTTTAATTAAACTCGATTTTAAGTGCTGCGCTTGTGTTTTAGCCCAGTTGCGTATTAGCCGGGTACACAGTAAATATTTAATAAGTAGTATTAATATTATTATTTAGTTAATTAAATACACAGAACTTTTTTGATATGATTATTGATACTTTAATTTATTTATTATTACTATTTGTATTATTAGTAAAACAAAATCAGACTAGACTTGATATGTATCGTTAAGATTATTTATAGTGTTAAATTTCGATCTAAGTAATTTCCCGTTTAGTTTGTATTACATTATTCGATTACTAGATACGTGGCGTATTTTTAGCTAATTCATTCATAGTTCGCCTGCAAAGAAGAATAGAATTAAAAGTTAGTTTGTTTCCAAAATGTAATGTATGTTAAATAGTTTATTTTTCCACATTTTCAGGCTTGTTTACTTGTCGCAATTCGCCATTATCTGGCGGCGTCTGCAAAGTTTTCACCTGCCTTTGGGGCGCCCAACTAAATTGAAGCCTTTCCTCGCCTCAACCACAACTCAAGCCTTCTCCACGCCGAGTTGTAATTACATCAACGCCGAGATTTTTATTGCCACAAGCACAGGCAAGGGCAGAGGCAGAGTCAGAGTCACAGGCACACACACTCACTCAAACCAACACACGTGGGCATGCACAATGAGGGCATATAATTAGAGCATAATTACGACTCGACTAATACTCGAGTACCAGGCAAAAGTAGCAGAAAAAGAATTAGCTGCCAGAAGGGAGCCTCAGTCGGTCATCTATTAACTATAATCAACGCCAGGGCAAGCGGAAATAGACAGATTTCCGGCTATTAAACACTCAACAGCGCGGCAAAGCCGCCAAGAGGGGGCCGCCATTTTGAGTACACTTGAAGAAAAACCAACTAAATTTGACATCCTTTGAGTTGTGTCGGCGCAAGCAAACATTTCACGTGCTTCAATCATTTAATTTCCTTTAATAATTTCCAGGGGAGAAAGGTTTCTTAATTCGGACAAATTTCAAACTGAATTTTCATCAAAAGGCAGCAACTATTTCTCTTGGTGTACATGGGCTTTTCTTACGAATTTGCTGGCGAATATTCTGCGGTATAAATTGAAAAAAATGTTAATTAGTCGTAATTTGCCTGGAACGCATAGTTAGGGCAAAGCTTTAAGTAAAGCCCCTTCATTCCTCAGCCATTCGCTTGACATTGACTCACACGTGAACACACTCTTTCGTACACCCGCAGGCGCAGCAGGTGTTGCCGGTGTGGCTAATGAAGTAATGATACCCTACCCCCGGCAATTGGCATTCCCCACCCACCGGAGTAACCGACAGTGAACTCATATATTAGCATAAACAGTTCATTTATATCAAGGTGAGTGAGTGACAGGGAGGGGCAGGGAGTTTGGGCGTGGCATATTGAATGCGAAGTTTTCGTTCATGTGCACGAGGCAACAAAGTTCGATTAGCTCAAAGGAATTCAATATGCTATACAGTACACTCTTGGCCTGCCCAATGGCAACGCATTGCTGGCAATATCGAGGATAAACAATTCCGAATTCCCAATTCTGAACATAAGCTTTCGGCAAGTATGGGGAGTATCGCACAAAGAGCTATCAAGTTTCTTGTTAGCAACAATTTACACATTTCGAGCGGCCCAACTGCCGAAAAAATATAAAACAACAATAGATTGTTCGATTCACTAGACTTCACTTGCCACAATTCGCGTTATTGTTGTTTTGTTTCGTTTCGTATCGTTCATTTGAAATATTTGGCGCGCTCGGGCACGCGATATGGCAATTGATAAAACGCCGGGTATTCGATACTTCCCGTTACCCTGGGTCCCCGGTACTAAAACAGAAATAGGCACCGTTACCCGCAGAGGCACCGGCACGGAAAAAAACTCGCTGTACCATGTTTTATTGCGTGCCTGCGTGTGTGTGTGAGTGTGGGTATTATGAATGAGCTTGGGTATTTCTGTACTCTTTTTACTGTGGTAAAATCATTAGCGACAACATGTTATTTGCATTTTGCTAATTTTGAGTAACAGCGAAAAGAACATTGATTTATGACGAGCAGCGTAATGGCAAAAGTAATGGGCACAATTTGCTGCTTTATTGCGCCTGGAAGTAGGCAACGGAATGTCGAGTTGAGCAAAGGATTAAGTACCCTACTTACTCCTACTCCAGCCATATTCCCCACTGTTCTAACACATCTGCACCTGCCACTGTCGTTTCGGGCTTTACTGTTTTTGCTTTTAGTGTTATGTCCGCATTCATAACTTCCATCCGCATGATCTATCGCATTGCCAAACAGATTATTATTGTGTGGGCAAGCAATAATTCATCGCGATGAGCTATCGCTATGACAAACCAATTTCTCGTATAGTTTAACAATATATCATAAATGTGAGTTTTAAATATATGTTTTTTCACTCTTTGATTTTTACTCATTTGTAGCCCCCTTTCAGCAAAGGCTTCGGGGAACACATCAGAGCACGCCGACACTCCCCAAACATGATGCATGGCTCCACATACATAAATCATGTTGCCTTTTGTCTGTTCCAACGGAGAGTCAGACTTAGTTTTTGCCAATTTTTCAACGAGAGAAATCGAGAAACGAGGAAAAAATCGAGAAAACAGCCTGCGGCACAGTTCGACATGGTCAGGACAGTGCAGGACGAAAGCAGGACCAGGCACCAGCAGCGCAGTTTTGTTATTATTGAACCAAGAGACACGATGGAAACGCAAACGAAATATAACCGAAACGCCCGAAACTGTGTCGTAAATTTTGATAAAATATCAGAAATTTAATTAAGCTCAGGTCTGCACTGCAGCTGGGCTTCAATTGGCCTCGACATGAAGTCAAATCCCCCGCCATGCAGCCCTGCACATTGGCTGTCGTGAGTGTCCGCACAGTGAGGTAATTTATATTGTGGACAGCGGAGAGCGGACAGCGGAGGCAGCAAGCACTCAAACGAGTGCTGTGCGTTCCTCGTGGCAGGCGACGTCAGTGCCAGAGCCAGAGATATCATTTCAGCGACCGCAGAGGCAGATGCAAAAGCTGCGCCACCAGCAGCGACAGCGCAACTAAAAATCTATATAAATGTACAAGGATATCACTTACACGCGCTGCACTGGCGTTTGCTGGCTGCACTCCGGCTGGCGATGCGTGCCGACAGAGGCGGGTCAGGGGGACAGCTTGCACACACACATATGCCTGCACACCGAGGTAAGTACGCACAGATAATGGCGCAACTAAACCGACATTTTTGGGCGGCCAACGTAACGGTACGTGGAGCGACGCGACGCGACACCGGGCGAGTCGAAGGCGTGCGGAGAAGGAAGTGCGCGAGGCGCGGGTGGAGGACAACGTATGCTTATGTAGGTGTCAGGGCTTTATTTGCGGCTGCTGCGGCACGTTGCAAGTGGCACGTTGTGAATTTTGCAGCTGGACGCAGGACGGTGGACAGCGGACCGCGGACGCTGGACGTTGAATTTGTGGTTTTAACACCAGCCGCTGCCGTGCCGGAATTCCAACGTTGTCATCGAGGTGCAAAACGATGCTGCATTGCCGCTGCGGCGAATGTAACGCCCGACAGCGGCCAAAACTGTGCAGGTCATTGTTGGTTAACCACAAACACAAACACAATGCTGCACACTGTTGCAGACACACACACAACCGCACAAACACAGAGGGTAAGGCTTGTTCTTCGAGCCAGTGCTTAAATATTTGATATCAAATTCAAACTCTGCCTTGGGCGGCAACTCTTCGGAATCGCGCCAAGTCGAGATATCTTTCAGATTCTTTCTGAAACTGACCACAGAATATGAGTGAGGCGATGAGCTTATCCTTTATATCCGCGTGCTGCGCGTTCATTGCTTGACTGCGGCAAACTGACAAACACGGCCGTCGCTCCGTTTGCTTTACCCTCGCTCGTGTTGGGGCACGAGGCACGAGCCCGAGCACCAAACACGCCGAACGGATAAAAGTGCCACACGGCAAGCAAAGAGAGGGAAGCTCGCTTAAGAGAGCGCACCGCAAAGAGCGGCGCTTCAACACTGTTTGCACTTGGCTGTGTGGACATGATTAAAGCCGCAGCTAGCGCTCGAGTCGGCCTTGTTTTCTATTTGCAGTGCGCTCAAGATTCAATTTGGTAACCGGCAGCCACCCACACTGCCAGCCCACTAGCTCGCCAGCCACCAGCTGCCCCCACTGGAGGTATGCAAACTTTTTTCGGGGCTCAACAATTGGGTCAATTGGTCATGGCTGTCAAGGTCTTATGCCCCGGTATTTATGGCATGGCATGCATTGTAATTTCCACGGTTTTTTATAATTTGTTAAAAACTCATTCCGCTGCAGACCGAGCCGGGATTCCATTGCTGCTCCAACTCCACGGCTGGCCAGCCGGGCCGGGCAGCTGGCTGCGTGTGTTGCATGTGTCGGCAATTTCCGCCAGAGTCGCGTGCTTCCGCTTACAAGCCGCACACACGCGGAGGCCGCCGCGCACTGTGGCACTTAAGTATCTGTTGTCGCAGTCGCAGTCGCAGGCGCTGTTGCAGCCACAGCTGGCGACACCCTCCTGATAATATCCGCAGTTCCAAATGCACATTAACGGTATTCATAATAAATGCCGAGACTCGACAGGGGAAAACAGCGACACAAAGTGGCACGCACGAATTCAGAATGGGGACACTCCATCACATCATATGCACAGTCTTCAAAGATCACCGACACATTTAGTATCTGCAGCGGGATCGGGGATTATTGGTATGCTATGCCAATATTGTGATGAGTGAGTAAATCGAATCTGTTGCCCAACACTGAAGTGATGTCTTGCATGTTTGTTCACGACGCTTAACTCATAAATCCAGCTTAAGGTCTCTCGAGAGGGGGAGCATAGAGAGAGCAGGGGGAGGTGTCAGCGCAAGATGTGTGTGCGACGTTTACGTTATGGCAACAACGATGAGAGGAGCAATTAGGATGCGTCTCTGTGCTGCTTGTGCTAAATGTTATTTATTATTTAACTTTTAGCAGCCGCAACTTTTTCCGCTCCGCTCGTCGCTGTTCGGCGTTCGCCTGTCAATAAAACGACCAACACGCTTTATTCACTTTTATTGTTGTTGTTGTTCTGCTACTTTGTTGATATTGTTGTTAGCACCATAAATGGCTGACAGTAAATTAATTTACGTGCGTCACAAGTGCGCTTAATGGCCCTGACTGTGGGCGCACAGGGGCGTGGTCGTCCTCGTCCTCATCATCGTCGCCATCCTCGTTGTCGTTGTCGCACTGGCAAACTGTTTACAAATCTCTAACTCCCTCACATGTTGTCCCGGCTGAGAGTGCGCGTTTCAGTCATCCTTACGGCATGCGAAATGCGTGTTTGCTGTGTCACCAAACCGGCAACCGAAGTCGGCCAGCTGCGTGTGACCCTTTCCTAGCCAAACGTCCCGTTGACGTTTTAATTGCATACGCTCCATGCAGCATCTGCTGCAAAGACAGACAACAGGCAAACAACCGGACCGACAGTCCGAAAAGGGACGCCAATATGCATAGACGGGCTACTGCACTCCCTGAGGCCACTTGCTTAATTCCGCACTAAAAGAGAAGCAGGAAGAGAGAGGGAGGAAGAGAGAGAGAGAGAGAGCGAGAGACGGACTTGAATGGAGATCTATTAAATATTTCAAAGGGCAGCGAATCTAGTAAATGGCACACAGCCATCCCCATCCCCATCCTCATCTCCATGGCCATCCCCACCCCCATCCGATCCCTGGCGAAGACCATTAGGCGTGCAATATCCTTTTGATGTTGCGCTTTTGCTTCATATTTCGGCTGCACAGCGGCGTCTAAGCGATTGCCAGCGGAGTATGAACACTCCTTAGTCTCTCCCTCTCTCTCTCTCTCTCTCTCACTCTCTCTCTTGAGCTTGTAGCCCACCCACCCCACTGGCTTCTTTGGGCGCTGCCAGACAATGCAGTTAATCTTTAATAAGCCCAAGTGCAGCTACACAGGGCAAGGCACAACAAGGCAGCAAAACAAGCTGAACCGAATCGAAAGGCAACATTTGGGCGTATAAATAAATAAGGCGATGCAAGCGTAAGAGGCACAATTGAAAAAACAATGGCACCAGGCGTCAGGCTTATAAGAAAGCAGAAATACGAGACTTAAAAGCCAATATACTTGAAGAAATAGGAGTCTAACTTAAATAGCCAGGGAATGCATTCGTAGTCGGGCGAATCAAAGAGGAAAGTCTAGTAGTAGAGACCTTTTCTCTCAGTGTGGCCCGAAATGAACGAGTCTCTTCAAGAAGACCATGAGGGGACCAGTTCATTGCACTACCAAATATATATTTTTCGACTCGCAAACAACACGAACTCAGGTCCCACTGAATTGGAATTAGTTTCGAATTAAATTAAAGCACGAAGCTTTCAGGCTTTTTGTTGGCTCGTCCTACCTCCGTTTACTTGAATACTGTTATATTGGATTTCCTTTCTCTGCTTTCCATAAATAATAAAAACGGATTCTGGGTTGAATGCACTGTCCACAGGTCAATTACCCACACATGTGCTGCCTGCTCGGCCAGGACATCTGCCACACTGTCTGCCACCGAATTTTGTCACGTATTTTGTTTCGTCACACATAACAAGGACCAGCGACGATGGGCAACGAGGACAAAGTTTATAACCGCCGGACCGAAAGCTCAGGTTTCTAATTTAATTGTAAAGTCAGAGAAACAACTGAAAGCAGAGTCCCTTGCAAGTGGACTCCGCAGGGTGCCACCCTAACAAGCTGCCCAAGTGAGAAACCACGACAGCTAGCTACAGACCCAGTGCGGTGTGGTTTGACCTTTTAATTTGGCTTCTAAATGCTTCTAACTGAAAATTGTGCTTGCCCAGGCATGGCCACATCGATTTCGTCTCCTATTTTTAGCTCATTACCAACCTGAACGAAATTAAGCTGAGTCAGTGAACCAAAAAGCCAATAAGCCATCGACCAGCCTCGAATGCATTCTTACCTCACGACGACTTTCAATGCGAGATGCTATTTTTACCCATGCAAAATTAGAACTGACCTTATTCCAGTTAAATATAAAATAATCTAGCAATTTGCCATGCAACACAATTTTCCAGGCGGCGTCACGCAATTTCTTCTTGAGGTAGGGCAAAAAAAAGGGCTTGTGGATTTGTTATCACAAAAAAAACGCTCTGGCCAACTGGATTAAGTTGAACCAGAAGTTGCAACAGCCAGTGGCACATACGCTCATTGCTCTGACCGCAAGAAGCCCATGCTGGGTCCCTAATAAAGACAAACTAGTACCACAGAACATCGTTCGGTCTTTCGAAGAGGAGCAGAAGTAGACACAAAAGCAGCGCCAACGGTGACATCAAAATTAGTGCACAATGTGCTGGACAACAGAGATGAGGGAATCGGTCCACGACGGGAACTCATTGAGCGAAATGAAATTGGAAAGCTTACAGTGGGCTCGGACGGGAACGTGTCCGGTTCTACTCGGACCGGATTGCTGTTTGGCATTTCCATTACCGAATGCTGCTTCTACTGCTGCTGCTGCTGCTTCTTCATCGCTTGGAAGTGTCTCAATTGGCATTTTAATTACGGCTTGCTTTGTGCTGCTGCTCCTCCTGCGGCTTCAGCTAGCCTGACCGAAGAGAAACGAGCACAACCGAGCACCGAACTAATTTAGAGAAACTAAACGTATACGCATAATTGTGAAACCTAATCTCAATGCTGAGGTCACCGATTCAATGGCTTTACGGCACACCGACAAGCAGGCTAAGCTTGGGGTGGTGCGGGTTAAAAGGAAAAATAATATTTGCCTTAGCAATTTGCTCAATTAGTTTGCCATGTTTTGGAATACATTACCGCACAGCAACTTCAACGTGGAGCGGAGACTGCCCGAGCATTGGGTTGCATTAATCAGGCGTCTGTATTGAGTTGCTTATGCAAAGCGACGTGTCAGTACGCAAATGCCAACAAGATGCAAACACACACAGCATACACACGTGTGTCTACGAAACCTTGACTGTATGCAAAATGGCTGCTCGCACACAAGCCGGGCAAGACAATCGAGGATGCCTTGGCAAAGCGCTATAATTTCGTATAATATTAAGGCTTACTGCCAGTAACGAGGTGCCAATGGCGTAAGCCGGGTTATCGTCGCACTAAAGCGCTCTAATTGCAGCAGAGAGACCACAGCACTTATTTTGCTGCGAGCGGGGATGGGGTGGGGGGTTGGGGGTGTGTCAGCCTTAAAGTCAACAACACATCAATATCAAATTAAACACCTGTGCCCAAGCTCTGAAGTAATCTTCTAATTGCCAGCTGAAAGTTCTATGCCCACGGCACTAAGGGCTTGGGCTTGTGCTGGCAGCCAGCCAGGGGACCTCGGAATGCGGCCCCTTCTTCGCCCGACAAATTGGCTCCAGCTTCGGCTGCAATTTGAGTGGCACTTTAAGCGGCACCGCCGCATAACTGGAAACGAAATCAGCGTTTTCCCATTCGACCCCTCTTGACCCCTCCCACCCTCTCTTCTCTCTTTGCATCGCTCTCTCTGTCTGTTTTGCGAGATATTTTTGTGCTTTGCTTTTGCAATTTAAATAGGCTTCCCTGCCGCCGTTTGCCGTCGCAGGCTCGCAGCGAGGCTCCAACGGAATATGAAATTTGAATGTTACCGTTACCGTTGCTGTCTCTGGCGGACGCCCTGTTTGTCCAGCGCTTCCAGTGCGCATCTGAGGCGAGTGAATGCGCGTAGAAACTTTAATTAAAATGGAAGCCGTACAATTGCATTGTGGCCGTGACGACGACGACGACGGCCGTCGCGACTTTTTAATTAAATTAAAAATGGCCAGCTCGGAAGACGCAACATCGGCCCATCGGGAGGCCAGAAGACAGGCATACAAGGTGCAGCTTTAAGCGGACTGGAGACAAGTCGTTACTATCGGCACCATTAAAGCTGCAAGCCCACAACATGCGGAGAAGCTGAACTGAAACTGTTGCCGGACTGCCGATGTAATTGGAGACTCTAATGAAAATCAATAATTCAGCCACACAAAAACGACCAAGCAAAGACAGTGCAGGCGGAGGAGGAGGTGAGGGCTCTTAAAGTGACTTTCATGACAGCAATAGCAACAAAACAGTAACAGCAACAAGAGTAACAGCAACAATAAGTTAGTCTGTGCGCACCATAAATAAAGCAAAGTATGAGGCAATGAGCCGTGGCACCTTCTGTTCCTTAAGCAGCAGACCTGCCGCTGCTGTTGTTGATTCCTTTGTGGCTGCCCCAACAATAACCAATACGAGATAGGGAAAGGAAGGAGCAGGAGGACGTGGAGGAGGGTGAGCCATAGACTGGGAGTTACATAGGCGAGGCCAATAAATGGCACAAAACATTAAATACAGAAAGCGACTGCAGTCGAAAGCGTGTCCACAGCAGACAACAAGCGGTTCAAAGACTATGCCAATGCCAGCATTTTAATTGGTGCGCTCGCTGCTTCCTCTGCTCCTCCATTGCCTCTGATATGCTCTTGTTCTCCTGCTTGCTGGATTAAAGCCATTCAGGGCAGCCCCCACGGCAGACGGCACTGGCTAAACTTGGGTAACTCGTCTGGTGTATTAAATAATTGAGCATATGAAAATGTAGTTGAGTCGAGAATTCCTTGGTGCTTAGGGAGAGTAGCATGCAACACACACACACACTCATACACACACACTTTCTTGTAACCGCGTGGAAAGCACCAGCTCTGGCTGAGTTTGTAGCATACTTTTCAGGGCGCGCGTTGCATGAACTTTTCAGCAAGTTATAAACAACATTAAATGTTTGATAAACCAAATAAATCAGACCAAAAACAGCCAGAAACACACACATTCAAGAATGACAACACTTTCACACCGCCACAGCGGTGCCCACAGCAGTGCATTAAAATATCCAGCAACAACAACAACAACAAAAAGGGAGGAACAACAACATCAGCTATAGCTATAATAACTGGCAACACTTTGCAACTAGCTACTCGCTGCATCGTCCTGTAGCACATGTTATTCTACCTTGCCACACCCCGCACCCCGTACCATCCTCCACCACATATTTCACACCTTGTGCCGCAAAAAAGGTGGCGTTAAAATGAAGCAGCTCGAATGACATGCAAACTTTTGGGCCAAAACACACAATTTACCCGCATGCTTGGCCCCATCTACACCATCGCCCGACAAGAATGACAGAGGGTGCGCGCTCCTTTGTTGTACTCGCATGTGAGTGTGAGTCGGCAGTGAGTGGGTGAATGTGAGCCATTAGCATTTGTCAAGTTGCCAATAAAATGCCTTGAATGGAGTAAATTGACTTTGGCATGACAAACAATTCTATGAACGCGCTGCCGCCCCTTCACCACCAGCTGCTGCTCCGAACTTGACTCAGGTATTAAAAACCTTTTGGTCGCATGACTGGCACTATCATGTGTACGATATCAGTCCGTTTATGTCGGCTCGTGCTTGCGTCGGTGTCTGCGGATGTGTGTGTAAACGTTTGCATTTGTCAGTGAGTTACTTACCGTTGGGCAATTCATGAGCACTCGGTAATTCACAGCACTGTGTCATATGTGCACTCTTTGGGGTAACTGCTCTTCGACAAATGTTTGAGGCATGTAAGACAATCAAAACAAGTGAAACTGTTCTGACCTTCACTCACTTGTATTAGTTTAAATGGGAATAAGTATAAAGAGTATTTGCAGATTGGTGTAAGAGAACTTTTTATTTTGAACTTTGACTTGCAAAATTATTTTTCTTCTGTGTCGGTTTTGCCAGTCAGAAACAGAACCGAAAACAATAAAAGAATGCTACTTGAATACTTTCCCGCAAATCAATTGTTTGTAAGTAAAATGCCTGTCATGTATATTATAAGTGAGCTTAATAGTGGCCACGACTATAAAGTAAACAGAAATCCAATTTCACACGGCACAGCGAGTGCACTGTATATTTCAAATCGAACAAATGTTTAAGTATTATAGTTACTGTTTACAGGAAGGTCAACAATATAAAATCACAGAAATGTAATTAAACATAGCAATGCAAGAACCTCCACCCATTCGTAATTCAGAGCAGTTCTGCCTCTCTTCTAGCCCGTTCAGTGTCTGTGATTAATGTCTGGCCATATTTTTGCACTGCCAACAATTAGTCGAAACGAAATCAAATTTAAGCAGCACGACTCCACAAACTTTTCCGAATCATTGTGTAATTCACTCGAAATGTGAAATACAAACGACACGACGCGCCATGATGGTGAGCCTGATTCCAGACCTGACCAACAGCCGCCAAGGCAGAAGGAGGTAGGCAGTCTCCGGTATCAAACAATGTTGAAGGAATACATAATAATGATGTTTAAGCCGTCCGGGAGGAGGCACAGGCCTTACATAGTTGCCATTTTATTTATGACACTTGCACGTAACGCCTACCAGCAAAGATAATAACATACTGGCGTACACGAGAGCCCATCAAGCCAACAGCCCAGCAGCATAGCTGTACAGCAAGGCGAGGCAGGGCACAAGCAACACACGCAAAAATACAGTCGCACAACTAGTCTCCAGGGCACAACTTGCCAAAAGGAGCAAGGAGCATAAAGCGCTGAGACATGAAAGCGAAAGCGAAAGTGGATGTGGAAATGTAAATGGAAACGGCGATGGGGCCGAGGATGAAGATGGAAATGGTAGGCAACGTAGCCACTTCACAGTGCGCTAGGCCAAATAATTATCTCGACGCATAATCTCGATCTCGATGATGTTTTGGCAACCGGCACCGGCAAAGGCACCGACAACAGCACGGCAACCAGCAGGCAGCCAAAATGAGTGGCAGAGAGGGCGGGATCTTGCCTCGGACATGCTGGCTTTTGTGTTTATGTCTCGACCTCAGCATGAAATCTCAGTTCACCTACTTACATGCTGTCCATGCGCGTGTTGTGTGCGTGTGTGTATATGTACATGTGTGTGTGTGCTGCGGTTGCGGATGTTTGTGCTGTGCGCTGCGGCTGCCACTGCGAATTGCATATTTACTTTGCCTTTTGCTCTATTTACATGAAAATTATACTGATTATGAGATTGGCCTTTGACACTGCCAGAGCCACGAGCGTCCTGTCACGGTTGACACGCCCATGGGGCGGCCTGGCAGCGACTCGTAAGTGGCCACAGAAAAGTCGCAACTTCAGGCAGCCATGTCTAATGTGCTTAATAGATTAATTAAGAACGCACTTTCGGCTACATAACAGTCGCATCGAGTCGCCTGAATGGCGCACGGATGACTTATTCAAATGGCCCCGTGTACTCCCGCCTGAGTAAATGAGTGCTCGACGAGCCTCCGTGTGTGTGCGTGTTTGTGCGTGTGCGCTGGCTGGCACTCGAGTGAAGACCACTTTTGAGGTGCTAAATTAGCGCACGCATTAAAAGCGCATTACTCATACGCAGTGATGCCCACTTGAATGCATAAACGGCGCCAACACTCGCGCCAACTTAACGGCTTAAAAGCGCCATCAATAAATACGCTTGTGTGCTTGTGAGTGGGTTTGTACATTTTAGACCCAAAATCATACACAAATGGCCATAAATCCAAAACGTAAACTACATAAATTAGAAATTTGTATTTATACGAACGTTTTCCTCCATCCGCCATGCGGGTCACGTGCGCGGGTTTATAACCGCAACTAGGCGAACCTTTTGCTGATTACGACGTGACCAGCAAGCGAGCTCCACCAAGATGTTCACAAGGGCTCGACTCGAACATCTCTCTGGGTGTGTGTGAGTCTCGGCCTGCCTGAGTGTGCGTGTGTGCATGTGTCTGTGTATGAAATTATTTTAAATTATTTTTGATAATTGAATAAAACACACGAGCATGAAAATGATTTACAGCCATGTTTCACATTTTGAAATTACCAAAAGGATAACGGATTGTTGACACGCTCTTCTAAAATTATCCGCGCATGCGCCCCCTCACGCTGCCCCCTTGCTCCCTTTCCCTCACGTCGCCTTGCCTCCGCTGTGCGCGGGTGGCACCCAATTGACACGTGTCTTTGTTTACACAAAGTAATGAAATTTCAACAGTAAATAGCATCCAAATTTTCTAGGTACACTAGTCGAATGTGTTGTTTGCACAGGCTACGTGTGTGTGCACATGTGTGTGGGTGTGTGGATGTGTGTCGCCGGAAATTGCGCATAAATGCAACTAATTTCATTAGGTATAAATGCGCCCAATAAACATTCCCAAAGCATCAAAACGGCAACTGAACTTTTGACAACGACAGTGTTCGAATTTCAATGCATATTAATGAGCTCAACTCGAGCGAAGAGTCAAAATATTATTAGTGAAAATTCACAAAATTGGTGAACAATTTAAATCGTAATCTGCTTGTAAGTGCAGCACAGCTTCATAGCCTTCACTTATCTATATCTCTCGACCTTGGCTATTTGCATACCTTCAGGTTGAATTTGCTACTATTCTCGCTGCTATTCATGAGCTTTTTTGCTGTGGTTTACTTTGCTACGTGACAGCATAAATAATAGTATCATGTATACAGATATATATATAGTTATATACATATTTATTTCGGCCATACTTTTTGCGTTCTGAGTCGACGAGAACGAGAGCCTTGAGAACGGAAAATGCAAAATATCACGTTGGACCGCAAACAGCTGCACGGAGAAAGCAGAGCAAAACCTGGAAGCCAGAAAACATGCAGCCAACCGCACGCGTCAGCGGAGCTTTCGCTGCGGCCGGGGCAAGGTCATTTTCTATGAGGCCAGCCGGCAAGAACGAGGAAAGCGATTTAAGGCAGTTGCAACTTTGGCTTTAAACTAATTAAATGGCAATTTGATAGTGCTCAGTACTCTCAGCAGCAGGCTCATTGCCAAAGTTTTGACAGCAGAATACACAGAAAATACTTGTAATCCCAATTTGCATAAATATTTATACTGATGGGACTGGCCCCCTGCCCTCTGCTCCCTGCCCCCCACTTCTTCCCATCGCCATCTCTCGCCCACACCATTGGCGTTAATGTGCCTTAATCTTTAATGAGCCAAGTTTGGTTAGTCGCGGCTGAGTTTTGCTTTGGTTTGCCATGCTTTCCGTTGCTGTTTTGTACGTGTTGCCGTCATTTGGTTATGCCAGGAGGCGCCGTAGGCGAAGACTGGAACTTGGCAGTGTAAACTACTATCCTGCTGGCTGGCAGTTTTCAGCGCGCCTATCAACGGTATGTCAGCTCTAAGATACTGTTGCCTCGATCTAATTATAAAGATAGAGCGTATCTGGCTCGTTCCACTGTGAGTGTGTGCGAGGCATGTCAAAATAGTTGCCAATCGGGCAAATGTATTGCCAGCATCTGCTGAGCAAAGAATGTGAATAGAAAGGAAGCAGGACACGAACTTAATGGGGGTATTCAATGCACGAATCACGTGTAATGGATAGGGATGCTCCGAAGACACTGACTGAGGCAGTTTAAAAAACTTGAATAACAAAGATGAATAAACTAAGTCTGCACTGGACTCAAATAAGTCCACAGAGCTCGTCTTATTGCAACTGAATTATCGAAACATTTAGCAGAGTTTTCTTTTCATTTGCGTTCTCTGCGCTTTTATTTTCATTTGGGACCTGCACTTTGCCGACAGCCAAATCCACACGGAGATAACGGAATACGATATAGCCGCCCACTGCCGTGTGATGTGCTCGCTACTTATTTTAATTGCTCAACATTTCTCACAACTTCAGCAGCGACTGCATGCGTGTCAGCCTCTGTGTGTGTGTGTGTGTGGGTGTGCGTGCACACTAATACTCTAGCAGACGCTTTTAGGAGCATTCGCTTTGTTTGCAACTCTCAACTCGCTGCTTAATCGACTGATTTAGAAGTTTATTGCATTTCCCCTGCTCGGACTGGCAAGGGAAATGGCACCGGACACGAAAGTATTTAAACGCTTTGCCAGTTCCTGCAGCTGCAGTTCGGTCTCCAGCCACTTTATTGTCTCGTTTCCACGCCACCTCCTTGCTTCCCTTCACGACTCCAATATAAATGGACTTCCGTGCATAAAGCGGATAATGTCGGCTTGCAAAATGAGCGCCAAGATATAAAAACGCCTGTTAAAAATGCGGTTTCATTTGTTGAGAAGCATTTAAATAACGAACAATTGGGTAAGCTGCAGCACCCTCTTCCCTTTCTTTCCAACATCTGCTTCACTCGTAAAGTACTCAACTTTTTCATAAATATTTAAGCATGTAATTTTTTAAGCACACCCAATGCTAGCTCTCCCGCACACTCGCTCTGTCCTTGACCGTTACGTAAATAATACTGCGGCTATCGCATTGGCCTTTGTCCTTTGTCATTGTCATCGGGCATGACAATGCGTACAATTAAGTGAGCCACACAAATATTCCGATTTATAGAGTAGGCAAGGCATTTTAATGGCCTCCTATTGCATAATGCATGCGTTTATTGACTGCGGAGCAGCTCGATAAATTCCCATTTCTTTAGCATATTCTAATGGCGGTTAAAATTGTAATTTCATGACTATGCGAACATTTAAATTTAATATTTATGATAATTATTGCATCGGGCACACAAGCGAGTACCCATACCGAAGTCAAGAGTTATTCGGCCATGCATTAAAAAAGCCACAAAATATGGCTACTAAAGGCATGGCGATGGTTTTATACTCTTAAAGGTTCTTAGCCCCTTCGATGGTTTCTATATCTTATAACAATGATACACAATTTAATTTTATCTATTTATTTATTGAAAGTCGACTATAGACAGTCGACTGATTACAATTCAATTTAAATTAAAACTTTTACATTACAAATTTTAAATCACATTACATTTTGTAGATTTTTATTCAAATTAAAATTTATATTCAAATAAAATAATCAGGCAGATTCCAACAAATTTTATTAAATAACGAACGCTTATACGAAACGCGAACCATGAACGTCGATATTATCGTCGATTAGGGTCTTACTTTCTTACTATGTGCAAATTATTGTTACAGACAGAAGGTGACGTGGTAGACCCCATAAAGTACATATATATATGTTCGCATTATATATTCTTGCACAGGATCACAAGCCGAGTCGGTTGAGCCCTGTCTGTCTGTCTGTTTGTCTTGATTAAAGTTTAGCTCACAGTTGTGTGAAATACGATTGTTTTTTTAGTAAATTAAATGGTTTTATTTTTTAATATTTTAATGTATTGTAGGTACTTGTAAAATCAGCTAGTTGTTCAGTTTGGTCTTAGGGCTTTCGTAGTTAATCTGTTTATTATTAAATATGATAGTCGTTTATTAATTCAATGAACGTCAGACTAGCTTCTTCACGTTTTTTTTCTTTGCGTCGTCAACTAGAACTCTCTGTTCTTTTTCTTCTAAGTACATCTATGTCGTTGTCAGCCCGTTGACTGTTACTAAGGCCACCTGACTCGGCTTTGCCAGATTATTTCCACATATGTATGATAACAACATTGATACTGATTCGGGTCATATATGTATGTAATTTTAGTCGTTTGACTTTTCCGCTCCAACAGCACATTGCTGAATTTTTTCTTTTCCCGATTGTCTTAGACGAACAGATCCGAGTAGAACGAGCTTCAACAGATTTGAACCTTACTTTTCGTTCTTCAGATGATTCAAACATAAGAGACTCGGCAACATTTACTAGAACATTTTCCAGTCTAAATGCTCATTGCTCATCTTACTATGAGGCTATTCTTTTACAATAATTGTTGTGTTGTTACGAGGGTCGTTTGATAAGTCCGTGACTTTTTGAATAAAATATATTTTTTTCGTCAAAGAAGCGTTTTATTTCTCAACATAATCTCCTTTTAGCTCTATACATTTAGTCCAGCGTTTTTCCAATTTTTTTATTCCTTCCAAATAATAGGTTTTCTCAAGGCCCTCAAAATAGTCGTTTGTTTCTGTGATGACCCGAATCTCTTACCGCCGAGCCATTTCTTCATGTTTGGAAACAAAAAATAGTCACAGGGGGCTAAATCTGGAGAATATGCTGGATGGGGTAGCAGTTCGTAGCCCAATTTATGAAATTTTGCCATTAGCACACGAAATTCACTTTTTTCCATTTTCGTTAAAATTCACGAGATCGTCTGCTTTCAATGCCTATAAAACGCAAACCAAAAAACGCAGCTTTCTCAAAATTTTACAGTCAGCTGTTAATCGATAACTGCTGACAGGAGCAGTGTTGTATTTAGAGCAGGTGCGCGGCAAATACAAAAAGTCACGGACTTATCAAACGACCCTCGTATTAGGTATAAATCTGCCAATTGTCGTTTAGAATAATATTGTACAATATTGTATAGGAACCTTTTAAATGTGCAATAGTTTAATTAAATCTAATCTTTACGTTTACGTGTTTATAACCTGACAAGGTACACTACTTCATAAAATATCGAAAATGTGAGCATTCATCTACTGTCATCTTTCAAACTTTTGGTGACAGTATGGATACATTATATGAGTGAACAAGCACGAAAGCTACGGCTGAATGTGCTCGACTGTGAAAGATCCGCAACTCACCCGACTTAATCTATTTTTAAAGTTAAATAAATAACTTTAAAGATACACGTATTTTGATCTGCAAGATCTTCTTCCTGCGAAAGAAATGTGCCAGATAGCAGATAATTTCTTATGAAAAATCTTTAGATAACAACTTGATATGCAATGCCAAAACCTAGAAGAAGGTAGGTAAAAGGAAGAAGAAGAACTTATTTATATTTTAAGAACTTATTTGTAGTAGGCTGAAGGGCAACAACAAGAGATGCATATCAAAGTACGCTAAGCATAAAAGCTAAATATTTAATTAATTATTCAATTTGGTCAGGTGAGTAGAAGGTCAAGCACAGTCGACTGTCCTTATTAGTTTATTACAATTATGATGCAATTCTTCACACAATAACTGAATTGTAACGAATTATATAGAAAAATACAAAAACTGTTGGAAAATTTCTTTCATTTCTCGAGAGGTAGGTAGCCAAAATGGGTGCGCAGGTACTCAAGTGATATGAAAAGTAAAACTGTGTGCGGCCCAAGACGTGCTAAGGCCGGGAGGGATCCTTTATAGAACGCTTGAGGACCTTCTAACGCTGTTTTAGTAATGACGTCAAACACACTTGAGTATTCCCCAGGACGAGCATTCATCCGACGCGTTTTGATAACGTCTAGTGGCTGCGTTAGGGCGGTAGCGGTGCAAGCCGAGACTATTGACGCCAGAATGTATGTGTCCATACGAGGCGGTAGCCCTTGGGATAACAAAAAGTCTTTGGTTTGCTCGTAGAATGCAATTTGACCCACTGTCATCACAGAACCACGCAGTGCCGTTAACGTTGCTCCATTGAACATTGCCATCCAGCCTTCTTCGCGTCCAACACGTATCAGTCCATCAATAGCATGTTTATAGCTGGAAAATTAAACAGAATAACATTAAAATGTATCGAGGATACGGACTTTACTTAATCTACTTTCTTCTTTGTTCTTTTGGTAATTTAACATCGTTCTGTAACCGCACATTGATCAAATCTGCTGGTGATCCCACAAAGCCGCCAATAGCGCCACCTAAGGCGGCCAGCATCACCTTTTTGCTCATCGATTTGGTATCTATTATTGAGGAACCAACAGTGTAGACTCCAAAACGGGTTAGTGTATAGGTATACTGGCGCAATATTGATGCGGATATGCCATTGTAGAAGGCCAGGATACCCTGTTCCTTTAGTATCTTTCTCGTAGTTTTGAGTATCGATAACTTCTCTTTTTGGGTTTGCACCATAACCTTAAGCAAGTCTAGCGGGTGAGTTACCATCACAGCCATCGAGCTAGCCAGGCCTCCAAAGTACCATCTTGCAACGCGACGCTCATCACCCATAATATTTATAAACTTTGTCCACTTCAATTTTAATTTCACAGCACATAAATTTCCCTTCACAAAAACTAACAGGAAACTAAACTAACGACACACAACGATGAAACAAATAAACTATAACAAACAACAAATTTAGCAAGAAGGATGGAATATAATGAATGAAAAAAATACCGTAGAATTTAATATGTTAATGACGCAAGTTCAAAGGCATCCTGACCTCATCGACTAATTGGAAAGTTCGTAATTGTCATTTGTTCTCGCATTTCTTTGCATGTCATAATCTATATGGCGCACAGTAAAAGCTACCTAACTTTCTTGAGTAAATATAAAAGTATAATATTTTCAAAGCTATCAGTTATTTTATTTCTTTTAATACACACAAACTTATTTTGATCAAATGTTAAATCTAAGAATAAACATATACCACAAGGCCTCTAACCAACATTAATTTAGGTTAAAACAATGACAACTCCAAACTTTTAATTTATCTGTTCTAAATGTAGTAAAAGAAATGATTGTTTTTAGAAAAGTCCTATTGATATTGGATAAAGATATAAGGAATTATTATATAAGACGCAGTGCGCTTAGTATCTTAAGATCTACTTACGCCCAGATAAAGCAAAAACAGAATTATCATAGTCCCGCAAAGACTGGTAATACAAATTTGGATTTTGTTTTGCTGATCGCTAGAAAAAGTCTTCGTATAATAACTGTAGCACATATAGACTGAAAGAACCAAACATGAATTAAATATCAATATGACTAGAGCTCCATGACAAATGGATCGAGCTGTTAAGGGCGGCTGCACTATCTCTGAAATAAAACAACAAAGAATGGTTGCGGATAATTGGGCAATTTGTTTCTTAAGTATGCACATAGCTGACTCAAAGCAGACTTACTTTCTTCTGCCGAAACCTCTCCCTGCTCGCAAGCGACCAACGTGTTATGTGAATCCTGCATACTATCTCTGTTTCGACTCAATACTTTTAAATTTTTAAACAAACTTTAATACATAATTTTGACACAATAATAAAAGCAAGTAATAAATTAGAAAAGTCTTGGGCTGGCACTTAATGTCAAATCATTCACACCCGATTAACAGAAACAGACCCCATGCAGATCCGTACCCTTCAAATAACAAGACCTCCCCAAGTCCTAAGTCGCAACAAAGGAGGAACAAAGCGGTCGCAACACGCGACCTACGTACAAGAGGAACGTCCAAAACACGCACATTTTGATTATGCTAATGACCAATTTGTTGTTGCAGTTATTCGCGGCTATTTTGTAAATATATTCTCTGCGCGTTAGGCAAAAGCGGAAGCGAATTCGAGAGCATGCGTGCCCCTTCCAGGTGAGCACCACTGGAAACAAAGCTGACAAAATCAATTTATGAGTTGAGTGACTTACAATATATTTCTGAACTGAAAGAAGGATAATGCTAAACTATTTAATTTAGCAAAAAGAACAAATAATTTTTAGAATAAATAACAAGGACAATCTTTTTAATGTTTAAACGAATTGCAATAAGTGTGCTTTTTATAACAACCAAGTGAAGATTGTATGCGTTAATGAGTGTGACTTACAATTTGTTGTTGAACTGTACTTGAAGACAAGAAGGATTATGGGAAACAGTTTAATTAAGCAAAAAAAAAACAAATAATTTTTAGTTTAAATAACATGGTCGATAATTTAATTGTTTAAAGGAATTGCAATTGGTGTGCTTTTGTGCTTGTTTTAAAATAAGACGAGAATCTTGTGGAGTGTTATAGGGATCAGAAATCCACCAATATTCTGCTATGCATTTTCCTTGCTGCTGCACACGAAGCTTTTTTTAATAATTTTGTTGCGTGATCCGTTGGGTGGCGACCACAATCGTTTGTTTCTGATTTGTTTCTATTGATTTCTGTGAAAAAAGTTTGTGAGTGAAAAATGTTTGTGTTTTAAAGTCCAGTGGGCGTCAGAAAACGTTATTTCTGTCAAATTTAATCGATTTATGGAAACATCGAATGCCTCTCCCAAGCCATGGCTGACGCCTAAAAGGGTCAACCTGATTAACAATTCGTGCGCAAAATTCGTCACTGCAAAGTCTGCCATCGGCTATTGGCTCTTAACGCACCCACTTTGCGCCCACCCTGAGTATGCCCGGATTAAACTCCACTCCACTGGGCTGTGTGCTGTGCAGAGCTCTTATCAGCTTATCTACGAGTAGTGTGTGCACCGGTTGGAGTGTGTATGAAAATTGTACACAATTCGGACAACATTGGAGGCGTGAAACGCACATAACTAAGCCACACATGGATTAAATATTTATACACGATTAGCAAAATGTGAGTGGCAAGTGGCAATGACCAGACATCAGACAAAATCGATTAAAATGGCCGAACGAATTTAGCTGCAATCAACTTAATGTGATTCCCTCGTAGCCCGCACAGTTTACAGTTTAGTAATTTGTTCCAATGTATGGGTGGAGAAGCACAGATACATCGCGCTTACTTGTATCTATTTCACGTGTCCAGTCAAAATGAAAGTTGCAAGTTAATTGTCGCATTGGTTACTTCTTGTGCAATTTTTGCTTAAAACAACTTTGTTTATTCGGTATGGCGTACTCTCAGTGAGTTTACAAACAACTCTAAAAATAGTCAATGACCCGACAAGACTCTACTTGCCAGCATCACATAACAAACAAGAAATTCTGGGGCACAACAACGAGCTGACAATACTACTTGTATGATACTGTAACATTTGTATGTGTGTATAGGTATAGACGAGTATAAATTAAACTAAAATGTGTCTCTGGTATTGGTAATGTTGCAGTTTGCAGTTGAACACTTTGATTGCCCCGCTGCCTGCCTCCTCGCCGCTGGCTAGTCCTTGAGGTCGGCCGCCGTATTTACAAATCCGGCTCTTTGTGTCAGCTGCAGTTGCTTTTCTTCGGCTTCCAAAGCCCTCTGCTCAGGCGACTTGGCCCACTCCTGCAGTTCGCCAGAGGCATAGAACCAGTATATGACGCAGCCAACGAGATAAATGCCCGCCGATATAAAGAACACAAGGCGCCATTCAAACCGGTCTCCACTATCGCCCACAATGTAGCCCGTCAACAAGGGGCTGACAATACCCGGAATGGTGGCAAAAGTATTACCAATACCCATCAGCACACTGGCATGCTGAGGTGCAATATCCAAGTGATTGACACTGCAAGAAGACGGCAAGTGTTAAGTTCCTGGCAGCTGGTGAGTGCACTTCTCTCAACTACTTACGCAAATCCGGACCACGCAAAGGCTCCCAGGCCCACTGCAATCGTTATGAATATCACCGACAAAGTGGGATCCATGATATACGCCGTCAGCATCATGAAAACAGTTTGGGCCAGGAAGGCACCGCAATTGAAGTTGCGACGCACCTGCGTTGTCGTCCAGATACCCTTCTCCTGCAACCAATCGGCCAAGTACCCAGAGATGGCCAGCAAAATGCCCATGGCCAGGTACGGCACAGCCGATATGAAGCCAGTTTTGCCCAGATCAAAGTTAAGTGTGTCTACAGCAATAGAAGAGAGCAATGAAAACACTTTGCAGGCATTGGCAGGCAATGTTGACTCACCCTTGAGGAAGCTGGGCAACTGAGTGAGCAGTGTGTAGAAGCCCCAGTTCTCTGAGAAATGTGAAGCAATAATGGCATAGAAAGGCATTGAGGTGAAGAAGGCTTTCCAAGGATGCTTGATGTTTTGAGAGCCCACATAGCCAATCGTTTGCTGTATGTAGTCGCATTCTTCCTTCGAACAGAAACGATCCTGCTCAGGCCCGGCACGCACAAACACTAGCCACAGTATAAGCCAAATAACGCCAATGGTTCCAAACACATAGAAAACACTTGGCCAGCCATAGCGCGATGCGAGCATTCCTGACGAGGGCATCGCAATCACAGTGCCAGCATAGTTTCCAGCGAATGCAATAGAAGCCATACGGGAACGCTCTAGCGGTGGCGACCACCTGGCCCACACGGCATGGATGCCGGGGAAGGTTACTCCCTCGAAGACACCCTCAATGATACGCACGGCCAGGAACATCTCCAGACTGTGCCGGGCTGCCAACGGGGTGAGCAGTGTGAGAATGGCGGTCGTTCCGATACCCAAGCCAAAGACCTGATTCAAAATGGAAATAGGTTAATAAAACATTGAAAAGTTGTTCATTTTTTAAAATATTGATTAAGACTAAGTAGAAAATCTGGTATGATAGAAGGAAAAAAATTAAATAGAATATGTGACTTACAATGTTGCCTCCAACTTTGGTGCCGATGTAGCCGCCCAGGAACTGGGTCATAATGTAGCCATAGAAAAAGGAGCTCAATATTAAACCCTTCTGCTTGGAGTCCCAGGGAAAGTCCTGTTCGTGGGATACGTTGCCGTCGGCATCGATAACGGTACGATTCTCAGTCATAGCCACAATGGCCACCGAGAGATTCACGCGCAGTGAGTAAACATTGAAGAAACCAAAGAAGGCCAGAAGCACCACGATGTATCGCTGCTTGCGCCAGAATCTCCATGTCAGTGGTTCACTCTCGACAAGCTCGTTGCTAGGTGGCCGGGAGCGAAAAAGAACATGAACAGTTAGTAATTACAAAATATGCTAGGTGTAGATAAGTGTGTAAGTAGTAATAAAGCAGCCAGACAAGGCCGTCGCGAATGGGAAAACAAGCGAAGCCACTTTCGCTAGTTCATTAATTTGATACAACATTTTTTGCCCCCTGTCTGCAGTAACCAATGGGCCAGAACCTGTTTGCCAGCTATATATGAGGCAATACTCCGCGGCTGGGGACTGCCGAGTGGAGAGTGGCTACTGGTTTGGCTCAGGCCATTCGCCCGGCTGCTGATCTGCAGCTCGTGCTGGTTTTGCATATTGTAAGCACGCATGGAGTGAATGGTTCAGCTTCAAGTTAACCCACCAATTGCTTAAACAGCTGTGCGACCCAACCCACATCGCCAACTAAGATCTACACCTGGTAGTGCACAGATATGCGGAACCAACTTGCGGTTTCTAGTTTGGCCAGTTTCGTACCACACGTTGGGGTAGTACTCACTTGTTGTGATGCGCCTGATGGCCATTGTGCTTATCCACTTTTGAAGACTCCAAGTCGGTCATTTTGTGTGAATTTCTGGTTGCTTCTCTGCGTCAAGTTAAATCGATGCTCTATCAAAGCTTGAATGCCTGCAAAGAATTACCGTAAATAGATCCGTAAGCAAAGCAAATAAAAGTTGCAAATATTAGTTCATATGCGTGCCGGCATTTCATTAAAATCAAATTAAACTTTACACCTCCCCCAGTCGCTTCAACTTCGACTTCAATAGGAACATTGCACACAATGCGAAGCGTGTTATAATTTTTATTTTTTTTGCAATTCGTTGTTTCTTTGTTCGCGCCCTGCTATTTTTAAACAAATCTACAGCAATTTGTTGTATCCGAGTAGCGTTGCGTGCTATCAGTAATTGGCTTTGACATAGAACTCTGGCGAGGTCGCCCCAGGTCCGATTACTTCCCCGAGCATCTTTATTCGGATATACGTACGTTTGAATGTCCCCAAGGTAGCACAAAAGACAGACAGAGAGAGACAGAAAGAGAGAGGGAGGAGCACATTCAAATCTCTAGTTTGAACAATTGTCTCGCCTTATCGACGGCGCTTGGTTCCTTGGGGAACATGCCGACGCCTCTTAACTCAATTATCCATTTAACTTATTAAGCAAATAGTTTTGCAAATTGTTCCATTTGTGGCACGCGAAATCAGAGTCTGAGTGCGTGTGTATGTTTGTGTGAGTGAATAAGAGTGTAGAACGCACACAAAAAGCATAATCAAATGAGTAATTGTGCCGCAAGTGAGCCAAGCACTTAAGCATGGATGGGCAACGCGGACCGGTTTGGGGGACTTTCACTCGATTTGCCTAGCACGAGTTTCGGCATTTCGCTTTACAGTTCGCCAGATGCGACGTGAATTTGCAACGAGCACTTACACGCACGTGTGGGCGATAGATACATCAACAGCCGGAATCATCAGCGATTCTATATTTATGCATTATATTAGATAATGACAATATGATGATGAAACCATTCATTTTCGCTGATAACCTACAATTGAACACTCCGTCAAAGTATGAATATTTAAAAAAATACTACCAGCATGTGGAACCCAAATCTGTTTACATTTTCATAATTTTTTTTTTTTGATTTACTAGAAATTCGCCCAGTAAAAACTGATTGTTCATATCATTTTGTCGCAAAAATAACAGTGAAATTCCGTATCGAAATCTGTTGTATAGTATCAGTTCTTATCTAGACATCAGCAACAATAAAAGCAATTAATTAATTGATTCCGCTCTTCTACTGCACGTATTTAACAAGCACGATTTATGAATGGTAACTAGCAGTTAGTTGTGATTTATCGCTTATTGACTTATCTAGGCAGCAATATGGAGCAAAATCAGGCGTTCAATGCACACACACACACACATGATTTTACTGTATTTGGGTGATATATTGCCGGTTGGCAATTAAATTTCTATTAGCGCATGTTTATCTTAATTTGCCTAGCATAAAATTTCAGCTCTATATGATTAGCGCACTTAAAAAAGCAAAACAATAACTAACGGTAACAACTTAGCCTTAGACAGGCAGATTATATTTTTAGCTCACTAGTCCGAAAATTCCACTAAATAAACCAAGTATGGAAAGGTTTGAAAGATAAAGAAGATATCGCTGAAACCAAACTGGAAACATGCTGCAAAATGTCTTATAAGATTACTTCGTATTTTTGTATTTTCGTATAACCTACTTGTCTGTATGTATTCGCACTGCATATATAATATTATTGCCTCACTTACAGTTATTTTTGGAATTTTACTTGCGTAAAACGACAGTAAATTCTTATACAAATTTGCTCATTTCACAGTCGTGTAAAATTGTTTCGAGTAACACCAATTAAAAACGACTGTACGAGTATAAGTGCAGGTGTGAGAACGTGAATGAGTGCGATTGATGACTCCGAAACACTTGGCAATTTGTAGCAGCTAAACCATATTTTCTGGCAATTCTGTGCAACAGAACTACTATGACAAACCTGCTCTTTAATGAAAGCCATCAATGTGACAGTTGAGCAAACAGGCCCAGCCGCAAAAAGTGCTACAGCTTAACAAAATGCATGAAAACCGACAGTAGTTGTTGATTATAAATAGTAAAATTTTACGGACTCTTTCTTTTGACAGGCAAAGTACATATACCATACACACTCACAAGCACTTCAAGTGGCCATGCACACAGAAAAACCACAAAACTTGAACGCACCATGAAACTTTTAAAGGGTCTTCAAACTCCTCAAACTGCTCTCCCGTTGTCGCACTCGTGTCTTGAGTTGGTTGTCGAATGCGTGGCCAGGTGTGAAGCCGCCGGTAGCTCGCAGCGCACTGAAACTGCAGCACGCAGCCGGCATCCAGCTGAACGCGACCGCAGTATTCGACCGGCTTAGATACGCGCTCTGAGCATCTACGGCGGCCGAACTGTGTAGCTGCTGCTCAGTTGCTGAGCTGCTCAGCTGATCAGTTAACTTCAATTAAGGCAAGTAGCCGCACAGGCGACCAGCGCAGAGCGGCACAGAGCACGGAGCAGCACGAAGCGCCACTGGATTTAAACCTTGACTAAAGACTCATCATAATGTGAGAGCAATTTGCTCTTTGCCTGGGCAATCGTGCCGGTAATCGACATAAAGCTTATCGTTTGATTAGGCGCAAAATGTGGCGACTGTAAAGCTAAATTCCAGTGGAATTCACGAACCTAAGGTTCTTAAATTAAATTTACCAAGATTTAAGATGTTTATTAGATCCAGCACTACACTGCCAAACTGGTGAAATCGCACCAGTAGATTATGTACAGTATGATATGACTGACATAAAGCGAAAAACAAATGAACTTTAATATTTATTACCGACTCACTAAATTCTAATCCATTTAACACAATCTAAATTGTTTCTCTTGTGAGTTATTAATAGAAGCAGTGATAAATGTATTTTATTGAATATAATTATGCAATTATCTGAAAAATTTGCTTAATATGATTTAATAAATTGAAAAATTGAGTTAAAGTAATTTATGAAATTGACCAAAAAGGATGCTAACGATGTCGGAAAGATCTCAGTAACGTAGGCATAAATGTGACTTAAATGTTGACCATAAAATAGTGATTATTCCTACAAGTATTTATTTTAAATGTTCGTAAACTTTATAAATAAAATACCTATTGACTTAGCTCTATTTATAGTTTCTGCTCAAGGTATGGCTTAGAAAAACAAACCGTTCGCATGCGTGCCAGATGCGTGATGAACGCATTTTCGTTGCGGTTTAGTTATTGATAACAAAAACAGTTAAAACCCGCTCCACGGCAAACAAACGAAGCACCGTAATTTCAACTAATTTGCAAGTGAGAATTGAACTTCGATGGTCAATTGAAACGACAAACAAACAGGCGCAAGTCGAACCGGTTTCAAGTGGATTTGATAAAGCTTCTTCTTTACAAACTGCTATGATTTAATTATTCAAAACGAAAACTTTATTTTAAGCGATAATTAGCAATGTGTATAAACCACTTCACACAATGCGGATAATAATCAGACTGCCCCGTCCCCCTGCTTTCGGCTCTGTTTATTAGAGACATCAGTTATCAGAAATGTTAGTTAAATAACTTCAAACACTCAAAATATTCACAAAGAAAACCCGCATAGAAATTAAATTAAAGTTAATTAATTAAAACTATTATTTCAAATAACTAACATTGTGTACCATAGTGCGAGTGAAGTAGAATTTAGCTTGACATCACATAAATTCGTTGCAGTCGCACGCGCAGGCAAATAAATAAACAGAGTCTTGTATGTGGAACGGAACAGAAGGCAACTCAATTTGCATTGGCAGCTGCAGCACGTGAGAAAACAACCCGAGAGCAACGAAAACCGTCTGTCCAAATGCCACACTCACACAAAGGCACATATCTGTGTGTCTATATGTTTGTGTGTGTGTGTGAGTGTGGAAAACAGCCAAGAAAACAATAACAAATGTGGGCATGGAAGTGGTTCTGTTTTATGTGCACACATAGGTGCAGTTGTGTGAGTGCTAAAGAAATTGATCGATAAAATTCCGTTGTCGTCAAAATGTTCGCAAATTGCAAACATGCCTCCGGCTAAATTGGCAACACGGTGGGTGCCGGTGCAGTTAATTGTTTCCGCGAAAAACGCTAGAACCAGCTGATCAACTTCACAAACCATTAAGCTATGTATTCCTGTATCTAACTCTTATTTTAACTTAGGTTATTACAGTTAAAAGATTCGATTTTCTCAATAAGTTGTGAAAAGTTAAATAAATTTGGAACCAAACCAGACAAACATCACAGTCGGGCACGCCCAACAGTAAGAGTAAGCCCAGTTTTGAAAAAATTGTTACAAATACAATAACAATCCCAAAAAAACAAAATTTTCGTCCGCCTATTGCTTTCTCATTCTAACACTCATATGATGGCACGCGCAGCAGCGCGCTGCTTTAAACTTTGAATACTGAAATTTAATTGATGGACAGATATTATAATCAACTAACGTGATACCTAACATTTGAAATAAACTTCATCTGGCATAGTCTGTAGGAAACTTCATGCTTGAGGCACCAGCTTTTATAAAAACCCAAATCTCTAGTAATCGTGAGCAAAAATATATTTACAATTTGGGGTCTGCTACGCTAACTTCTGGCTGTTACATAGATTTGCACAAAGTTAGTATACAACGTGGGTCAGAAAGAAAAATTTTAAAAAACTGAGTTTGCAATACAAAAACAAAATATTTTAAATAAAATCCAATGTCTGGCAAAAAGGTCTAATGCCAGGATTATTATACTTGTAGTTATCCTATTGTTAAAGGACTTTGCGCATCATATAAGAACATAGTAATCTTTGTTAGTTTAAATAAAAATTAAATTGTTTTATTCCGATATCTTAAAAATTAATTTAAATTGGTCGAAAGCTTTTAAGATTCTTATGCGGTATATCGGTCCGATCAAGATGTTTTTTCGAATTATTTATTTATTTATTTAATTTTATTTTATTTAATTTAAAGTCAATTAGGGTCAGTCGACTGTTTAAAGTAAAATAATTAATTTTATTTGTAATAATTAGAATAAATTATAGAGAAACTTAAATATAAAGAAAATAAATTAATTAAAAATTTTTGGATTCGAAATGTGTTATAGCATATGTACCACTATTAATCAAAATTACGAATTAGAGAGATTATCTTACTTGTTTATTTATTTTTAATAAAATCTTAATAAATGACAGTTGACTAATAATAAGAATGTAAACATTACATATAAAGTTAAAAAAAATTAATTTATGGTTAGAGTTGTATATGAATGTATAAGGATCAGTACTAGGTAAATGGAATAAAAACGGTCCAACATTTGTTGCAGTGAATTGAAGAAAACTTGATGAAGACCAATCAGATAGATAGATTCATGTTAGCTTTTTTTAGAGACACTACGTTGCTGAAGAATATATAAACCTAGAAGGTCCGCGGTATTTCGTTTGTTTTTAGCATTTAGCAGAAATACATAAGGAGAAAAGGGACTTAGATGTAAAGTTTTGACGAATTTTGACATCGACCTTGCAAAAATACTCACATTATAAAAATAGGTTGTACCACCATTTACCTAAATACCAAACGGATACACATCGAGTAAAGCTTGAGCTTTAGTGCAACATTGCAGCTTAAGATAAAGATATCAATGCAATACAAAATTTAATAACAACAACAAGGATTAGTAATCAATAAACCAGTTCTAGCAGCGAAGAGATGAAACTGTTTTCAATGACCAAGTGAGTTAAGCGATGAATACTGATGATAGAAGTTGGATACACGGAAATATTCAACCCTATCCTTTTCTTTTGACAAGTTTGTTGTGTTGGCGGAATGACTAGGCAAAATGTTAAACTTTAATGAGAAATGAAAGTGAATTTTGACCTCGATAAAGCTAAAAATAGTCGGACTGTAGGATAATAGGTACTCTGTCAATTTACCCCCATGTTTTCCTATGAACTGTTGAGCGCGACTCTGTAAATTGACAGTCTCGGGTAGATATTAAGCTTGAATGGGAAATGAATTCGAATTTTGACCTAGAATTTACTAAAAATACTTGGGTTGTGGGATGAAAAGGATACTGCTAATTTGGACGATATTTTCCTTTGAATTGTTGAACTCAATTCATAAATTGGCAGTCGAATGGCAGAATGATCTGTGAAAATGGATCTGCGTTTGCAGTTAAAGGTGTTGCCGGTGACTTTATATGCCACTAAGTACTTGCACATTACTCGAATTTCGTGTGCCACTGCACTCCCATTGTTTGTCGGCATTATTTGCCTCAGTTCCCCAGACCTCGAGCGAGCGACTCGACGAAGGAAGCGTTCCTTCTCTCGTTTTGTTATTTTTGAGGTGCTTTCGCTTTATTCTCTGCAAATGGCATTTTAATTGCGCACCGTTGGCACCACTCAAAGCGAACGCAGCTGAGTGCAAATAATTTCACCTGAATGCACAACAAATACTGTCGAAATGAAGGAAAACGCTTTAAGCAGATATTTGAACTAGAACCCTTGCTTTGTTCCCCCTCTCCCCTTCGACTCCAGTTTAGTTTTGTTATTTTGTATACTTTTTTTGCGTTTTACTTATTTTGCAATTGTAATTGTATACAATTTTGGACGCAATGCGAATTTGTCGTTTGACTTTGACTACGTGAGCCTTTAATGGCTTTTTATGCACAACTTTGGGCAAACTTGAAGCGACTGCAGCTCCTTTGATTTCAACTTGACAAAAGTTGCGCCAAGTTGAGCGCATATTACAAAAGCCCCAGTCCGTACGGACAGAGCACATCCCAGCTGCCCAGGATGGTCCCATCGCCAGACTCCTCGGATGAAAAGTTTTTCACTGTGTGCCCGTTTGGCAGCTCCTTCGCCGACCTTTTTGCCGTCGTCCGTTGCCACATCGTCTGTTTGCTCGACCCACTTGCAGGCGAACTACTTGAGATGCAGCAGCGGCAGCGACCCGACTCCGCAACCATTCGGACATTTGCATTGCATTTGGACACACGTAAATCCCCTCTGGGTGCACAGAAAGACCGAAAGAGAGAGAAAGGAGCTGCACAAAAAGTGAACTCGACGACGTCGTGTGCTGATGCTGCTGCTTTGGCTGTTGCTTAAATATTTAAGCTGCTCAAATGCACAAAAAGTGCGCAATGGCAATGGGCAATGGGCAAAGTTTGCCTAATCGCGACGTCGCAGCTCATAAGTATGCTATGCCCGTTTTAGAGCTGTCACTCAGAAGCGAAGGCCATCCACATCAAAATTGCCTGGAATGGCCAAGACCACGGTCCCAAATTGAAGAACATTTTAATTAACTAATTTGTGCTATTAAAAGCGTCGACTGGCGCACGCCGTCCTAGTCACGCTCCTGGGAATTGGCGGCAAGTGAAAGTGAAGCGGGACGCGGAGGAGAGTGACAAAGTCGCTTGTGTCGAATGAGCTTGAACTAAGGCAAATTTTAATACAATTAGCGCTAAAAGCCTTCTGATGTTCATAACGACATCGCGTAGACACACACACGCACACATGCACACACTGGTGCACATACATCGTGTTTCTTTTCGCTGGGGTCAAGGTGAGGCGGAGTCTTGCAAATCAGTTGATTTGCTGAGCATATCACATAGCCTTGCAGCTTCATTAGGCCCGCAGTACGCAGCAACCGCAGTACGACGACTTCAGCATGGTTAATCATACGCCAGGTTGGCCGTGGCGACGACTCAACAGCAGCTGGAGCCAGGAAAGCCTTTCAGCGCTAACAAGCAACTACAAGACACGGAACAATGGCAAATATTGTGACAAAAGCACTGCACAGACACACAGACTTACACACACACACGCACGCAGACAAACTGAAAGAGACACTCTCACGTACAGTCAGAGACAGAGACACACAGACTTGGGATGGGAAAAACAAAGAAAGGACGAACCACTCGCAGTGCAAATACAAAATTTTATAATAACAAAGCACGTCACAGGTGCAATTAGTGTGCAAATAAGCGTTTATTTGCTTGCAACAAACAGCAAGACGCACGAAAAGGGAAGTAGAGCAGAGCGACGTCTCGCAAGATATCTGACCTCGTTTGTGTCAAGGTGTTTCAACTCAGCCGAATGGCTCCACTGATATTCCGGCATGCCGCAAATGAAAATTCAATTGGCTCTTACATCGATTTCGTCGTTTGCCCACCCCTGGGATGAGCTGTAGGAAAATTGGCACAAGTTGGGGGGCCCAGTTCTGTGCCAGGCAATAAATCAGTTTTCAATTTAATGTGCAGCAAATTCCATGTCTCTGATAGCACTGATAAAGACGCTGATCGTTGCCTGCACTTAGGCAAATCACACCTAACGTACGACAGCACATTCCTCAAGTGCAAGTCATTGAAATACAAGCGCAGCATGTACAAAGAGCTCTGCATGCCTCCACTCCATCGTCCCTCCTCTGGGACCCTTCTGGCGCAAGCAAACTCCACAGGCACCGCTGGGACTGTTATTTGCTTACATGTAAAGTACACTGACATAGCCGGCAGGCAACCAAGCAAGCAGCCAGACAGCCAGACAGCCAGCCAGCCAGCCAAGCAGCAGCAACATCTATAACAACAACATCAAATAGAGCAAATCCTAAAGCAACGACAACTGTCACAGTTCAGACTCAACTGCAGGACTCAACTCAATTGACTAGCAAGCAAGGAGACAACATTCAGCTGGAGACATCCCACATCCCACATAGTTGCCAAGGGGCACGACCTAGCTGCCAGCCAGGCAGCCCGCCAGCCCGCCTGTCTGCATGTCCGTGTGACCTGACTGTACCGCCTGGTTCCTCCCATATCCTCTTACAGCACCCCCAGCACCTCTCACCCTCGTGGCGTCTCCTTCATCGTCTATTTGTTTGCAACACTGTCCACTCTGACAGTTGGCAGCTGCCTAAAAATTTGCCCTGAAATTGCAGAGCCCAGGGATTAGGCCGGCAATCGCTGCATCGGTCCTTCAGTCGCCCAGCCTGGCATTGTGGTAAATGAAAATTAAAATGTATTTTTATATAAAAGACAACGATCTGGAATTAGAGTCTGGCAAGTGAAATTGCCAGTTGAGTTTGCTAATGAGAGCAAACGAGAGCACACTCACCTTCTGCCTGAGTAACTCAATAGTTGGAGCATTCTACGTGCCAAAGGTGATTGCATCTGCACTGTCCAGGCATGTAAATTTGCGTTCAGCTCTTGCGGTTCATCATATTTGCATTGCTGGCAGCTCTTATGAAACGCTGCACAGCGCCGACAAAGTTTCGGTGCCCTGTAAACTGTGCTAAAATGTTATTAGCGCTTAATTAGAACACAACTTTTGCCTGCGCCGCCAGCAAAAGCCGAGCCGAGAAGCGAGAACGGAGAACCGCACCGACCACAAAGGAAAAGGTGCGCCCCAAGAACTTTTGCTGCAGCTTTGTGGTAAAGTTTTAATAATGTTCAGCTAAAATGAAATAATGCGTTTTACCAGCAGACAGTGGAGAGGGAATCTGACTGTCGAGAGTACGAAGTGAGATCCGGGGAAATGAGAGTTGCAGGAGGATAGTGGGGAGTGTGGAGTGGGCAGTCACTTTAAAAGTACATCAACAAAGGCACATGCAATTCAGGCGGTCAAGAGTCGCCGAGAGAGCAGTTGCCAAGCTAAAAGTTGCAGTGAACCAATTCATTAAAGATTCACCGAGTTGTCTCTGGCGTCAAAATGGGCCACACAATGCAACGTGCCGCAGCCAAGAAGGACGCGAGAGAAAGAGATGACCGGCTGTGAACAGAAAAGAGAAGTATTAGTCTTGCTCATGAACGTGCCGACCCTTGCTGGCAATTGTCATGCCTGTCTATTCGCCTGCCCAGCCTGTGTGTCCGCCTGTCTGCTAGTGCAGCGCCTCTGTAGCTCTAAAGGGGTCAACAAACTGTCGACCATTTCGAATGCTGTACGAACAGAGCGTGCACCTTCCTGTACGGAAATGTTGCCGGCTCAGCTGTGATGGGGAGGAGGCGCCATTCAATACATTTTACAAGCTTGCGAGCAACCAATTTGCCAACTTGCGGATTGGCAAGCGATTTAACGAGAACCGGAAAATACGTGGGCCATGGAACAGTTTGCTCGCATTACAAAATATGTACAATATGGTGTCCATTATCGGGCATCAATCATACGCACAGTTGCCGCTGGCGTGCGCTAAGTTAATATTAATATGAGCCATCAGCATTGCCAGTGCAGCTTCATCGCTGACATTATTATTAATAATATAATATTGCGGAGGTTAAACCAACTCGTAAATGTTGAATGACAGCAGCCGAATATTAAATAAGAGCCGAGCAGCTCAGGCGTGTTGAGCTGCGCTATACCCTGCAGACGGTCCTCTGCGATATCTATCGTAAAAGAGTAGAGTTAATGAAGTTGTTAAAATAATTAATGCTTTCCAAGATGATTATGAGAACAGAGACTGACTGGATAATCATCTTGTATAGATGATTTTAATTTCGCCTTTCTTCTTTTGACAGCTCCACGGAACACTCCCTGCGCGGCTGTGTCTCTTCAACCTAATTAAATTGCCGAAATATAAAGTGGCGCATATCAAATATATGTTTTCCACATACACGAGCACACACACACACACGCACGAGTACAAGCAGCGTGACAGCGCACACATGCGATGTGCCATCAAAAATTTAATAGACTGTCAGCGCAAATAACAACAACAACAGCAGCAATGGCAACAACAAAGACAGTAGTAAGTGTAGCAGCAGCAGATGGGTGCACATGCATGAGCCGCATACGATAGATAGGCATTTACGAGGCACTTTACAAGGGCTGCAAGCCAAATAAATATATCAAATGTCAGCTTACTGTCCTGCTCTGCCATAAAGAGTAACAAAATAAAGCCATTTTGGCCATGCCCATTGCAGCTGTCCATTAGCAGCTTTGGCACGCAGGCCAAAGGGAATTGCAATCAAAGCCTAATTCAATTGCGTTTTGCCCGCAAAAATTGAAAATCGTATCACAAAAATTGCAATGAACCGTAATTCAATATGCCAAATCCTATGAAAGATTATTGCGTATGTTTAATACAATACATTTTGCATTTGCCTATTTATTACATACGCGTACGCGTGCACACAGCGAGCCTGGGCGCACAATTGCTGATTTAGAGCCCCCATTCCGAGTGCCTTCTGCTTCTGCTGATTGCTGTTGGTTGCTATGCGGCGGCTCTCAGTGCGCTATAAATGGCATCAGTTCATATGTGTGTGTGTCGGTGTGAGCGAGTGTGGCGGAAGTGAGTGTGGTATGCATAGCAGTAAAGGCACACACACCCACAACGTGTAAGGGAGGCGCGCGTGTGGTGTTTAAAATTAATACGAGTATCTCGTCTGGCATTACACTTCAATAACTTTTCAATGAACACTTTGAAACTATTTTTATACCGTTTACACCTACATATGTAAAGCACAATTTTTCGTTAGACTATTAACTCGTATGTGTGTGAGTGCCTGTGTAGGTGTGCGCTGTGTGCTTATGCTCATGTGTGCTCTCAATGACAGCAATTTATCTTTAACGCGCCATGATTTATTGATGTCGATTGGTTAAACGTACAAAAAGCATTTTACCTCTGATAAAATGTGCATAATTCAACTATGTATGTAAATTTGTTTTTATATCTTCAATTGTGTCTTTCTACAGCATTAGAGGTAAGTTATTTATAAACATGTAAAGCCAAAATTTGTGTTCAAACCAGCAAAATGAAGTGCCCAAATTTCGATGCAAATTTGCAATAAATGCATAAGCCCCCATAAATAACTTTGTTTGGTTTCCAACACAAAACACGTAGCTGAGCGAATTAAACTAACAAACAATTAAGCAAGTATTATATAAATATAGTCTCACAGGAAAAGCAAACAAACAGTTTTAAATAAGTTCTTGATACTTTAAACTAGCTGTGAATGATTAACAACAAAACACAGCACAGAAAAATCAATCTTCGTACTTTGGAGATGCAGATCTAATTTCATCATAAATGAAACTTTATTATTGTACTCTGTAAATAAGATAAAACGAGTGTGCTTCTTTGTGTTGCATACTTTGTAGGATATCAATATACCTTTAAAATTATTTCATTAATAACTTTTATTCTAACCATGCGATCGCAACCAATTTTCAGAAATCATTTTGGGCGTTGATAATTAATTTCTATACCAAAACTGCATTAAAATTACCCTTAGAATAAGGATTCTATGGATTTACGGGGCGGAAGGGGGACTACTTGATCTGGGTGCAAAATGTAGACATTTTTTATAGTCTCTGAAATCTAGATTTGCTTACGGTCGGACGCGCGGACAGGCTGACTGACTAGCGGACATGACTATATCGAATTGACTGTTTATTCTGACTCAGAATGCATATATACACTGTAAACTGTCGTTCACTCGTTCTTCTGCTGTTACATCCATTTCCGGATCACAAAGAGTTAAAATACCGTAAAAATAATAGCCTATGTGTACGGGATATAAATATAAGAACATACACTTATATTTGCTATAACTACTTATCTTTACTTAGCAATAGTCCATGAAAAACAACATCTCCATGCACTCAATTCATGATCTGAAATTATCCAAATAAGAACAATCAAACAATAAAATTGAAAAAAGACAAAAATATAATGAAGTCAACGCAACATTTATGCGCTCGGCCGAAAAGTATGCAACACATTTTTTTCGAAAATAACTGACTCGCTTCAAGCTGGCAAGGCACCTAAGAGAGTCACGACTCTTTTACTTTATCCGCTCTCTTAAACTGAGCATTGACTTGCTTGTTATCCGCAACTGCGCAGTTCGCTAATGGAATTCAAGCGGCTGCGGATAACTTTTGGCACACGTGTTTTTGTTTACCTTCGTTGTTGTTGTTGTTCTTAACGTCAGCCTCCGCGTAACCCAGTTCAGTGCGTAACACTGCACCAATCGCGCACAAATTGTGCGTGTGTGTTTGTGTGCACTTCCTTGCCTGCTGCTCCGACTGCTGCTGCTGCGGCTGCTGCTGCTGCTTCTGTTGCTGCTGCTGAAGTGCCCCATTCTGTGCATTTTGTTGCTGTTATTTTGGATGCTTGCGGTGGGCTTGAAGTGTGCTCGTCTTACCTGCTTCTAGCCTGACGACTGCGAGGTTCGTTTTGCACATTTGTGCTGAGTGCCCACTCGACTGTTGTGCCAACTGCCAGCATAGCACAAGTGACACACAGCGGGCACGCAAAGGACGCACTGTTGCCACGTAACTGGAGTGAATAATGTGCCCGTAACTGCATGAAAAAGAGCTGTGAACTTTCTTAATGCGACTTTGATTACTGCCAAGTACGGTAGCAACGTCTCCTACAGCATCAACCACTGTTACAATCTTAATGTTACTGTTGCTGCAGCAAGTGCCTCTTGCTGGCTGACCAAGTAGCCAAGTAACCAAGTAACCAAAGCGAAATATGATTGACAGCCGACAGTCACAATAACGAATCCGATAAAAGTTGCTGCTGTCTCCCTCTTCCGGTTAGGGCTCTTAAAGCGTTCTCAACTCTTCTTCAACGCAACCAGTGAAGAGCCTCAAACTTAATTATCTACACAGGGCTACAAATGTTTTTACTGCCTTGTCGAGGAGAGTTGCAGAGCAGAGTAGAGCGATGCAGCTGCTGGTGTTTTACTGTAAAACGTTAAATTTATTGGCTGTAAAAAATTTTGTGAAAATTTTCGCAGAGCTGAATTTAGCTACGAGAAATTATTACAAGTTTGCATGCATTATGTGGAGCGCTCTCTCTCTCTCTCTGTCTATCTCCTTCTTTCTTGCCTGCTCTTTCTCTCGTGGCTCAGCTGCAGCTTGAATTATATTACTTGTTTGCGGTCGTAACGAGCCTCTGGCTTTTTTCACCAACATGTACTGAAATTTATCCTTATATGTGTGTGTGAGTCCACATAATATGCACCTGCAAAAGGTACGAAAAGTATTCCTTGTAACTCGGTCGCACATTGTGGCTCAAACTTCCATACAATGCCACTTCTCCGCTGGACCAATTAATATTGTTAAAGTTTTGGAGAAGTATGCAACAAGAAACAACAATTTGTTGATCTTCGCAGCAGGTGGCCGGGGGCAAGCAAAGAGCGAGGCCTTTGAATTTATATTTAACTTGTGCTGTGCAAATTTAATGAACGCCGCCTGCTTAATTATTCCATTTCAGGCAAGTTTATTTTCTACACGCGCGTTTTTATGCCGCAATTGAAATTTTTAATTGGCAAATGCGTGGGCGCGTCCACAATCCACTCGCTGCCTGTCCGCGGGGGGCACCTCAGAGACCGTGGCAAGGGGGAACGGTTGGACCAGAGGGAGCACAACTCTATGGGGCGGGACTCCCTGTGCGTCGTCTGGCGGCGCTTTGTGGCATTTTAATTACAAGCCCCGCAACACAAACGCCAAGGCGCACCGACAGGCCACCTAATGAAATTAAAAACTCGCTCAAATAGAATTATAATAAAATAGAGTTCCGTTCCAACATCAACTACAAAAGCAAAGAATTAAACGTGGCCAGCGTCCTCGTCTCTCAGAATTAATCGCCTAGCAACCTAATCCCTCAGTCTTGAGCGCTGGCAGGATGAAAGACTCGCTCTGCGCACTATCGTTTTGGGCCATGTACGTGTTGCGGAAACCATCTGCCAATCGCGCCTAATTAATTGACAATTGCGGTTTGGCTTTCATGCAATTAGTTCGCCGCAATTATAATTAGTATTGTTTCACACTTGTCCATTCATTTGCGGTTTCTATGGCTCACAACAATTAACTGCGTATTAATACCTATTGAAGGCGTTCACCTGGAAATTAAGTATACGCACTGTGAGAAGCTCATGCCATATTTTCTAATTGCACATAAAAACAAATTTCACGCAGAATTTACGAGCTCGAGAGACATAACCCGTTAGTCGTTTAGATATTCGTTGTGCACCTATGCAAGAAAACAGAGCAACATTCGAATTTATCACTTTAAATTTCATCCGCTAGAAGCAGTAAACTTATCCGAGCGAGGGTGGCCACAACAGTTCTAACAAAAATGAGAATCTTTTCAGAGAACAGAACTGCGTACTAATTGAAAACTCTGCAGAGATTATCACGAATTTAAATTAAACACTACACTAGTAACGTTCTCAGACAGTATCTTTTGGATCAACCCTCTGTAAGGCAAACAGGGCCAACTAACCGTTGCCGGTCACAAAAATATGCATACATTTTAGATTTATTTTGTGTACGGCGATTATAATGCAAATGCAAACACAGCTGACAGCAGTCCAAACATGTTTCCCGAATGAATCTCGTTTCGGGCTACAATGAAACGAAATATTTATATGTTAAATCTTTTTGCTATTAGGACAACGCAATCACAATGCTTGCCGCAAAGCCATAAATAATAAAATCATAAATGTCGAGTCGGAGTCTACTCTCCGCTCTGGGGGTTACAGTTTTTGTCAGCATCGACAACGACAGCGGCTGGACGCTGCCTCCCCGGGCGCTTACCTAAATCATAACCGGAGCAATGCGTGCAATAAAGCCAAACAAATTGACACGCTCGATGCTTGGGGAAATCAGCGACAGCAGCAAAGTGAAATAGCCCCAGTCCACACGTGAACACATTCAAAGGTACATATGGTATGTGAGAGGTTCATAGGGAAGGCACCGACGCGACTCGTTCACTCGCTGACTCCTTCACCTTGCTGTTGGAAAAACCAACACTGTCGCAAGCAATCGTAAAGCAATTAGGATGAACGCCCGGCAGCAACTTCCAACTGCCAACTGCCAAAATATTTGACATCAGTTCAAGCAAATTGTTGAAGCAGGTCGCAAAAATTGAATTTCCTCCAGAATCGCGAGTCTGTTTGCAATTTGCAAATTGTGATAGTACAAAATCGATGGCTCTATGCACTCGGTACATTGCCATAGGCACGTTACGTATACGCATCGTTGCAGCGGAGACCAACCGCACATTTCAATCCGTATGCACTTCATTAGCAACATTCATTTCATTGCGACTGCTCCAGCAACTGTATGTTTGAGTGTCCGCTAGCTGAATGCGAGTGAGCGTTAATAATTTATGCAGTCAAGCGAGAGAACGAACCAAGCAAAGCAAGTTAGTATGTGCAAAATACCTGCCATATTGATTTAAGTTTAACTCAAATGAAAAGTTACTTTGGCAAACTGGCCCTGGACTTATTGGTCACATTCTTACTCCGATAAGCAACTTATAGGAACTTCGTCTTACTTTTCATCCGCCTCTAAGCAAATTGGAGCAGTAAAACTGCCTGCAGGGGCGACTTCAGTGGGCCAACTGAGTGGGCACTGTGGATCAATGCAAACAAATTGAAAATTGCCCATTGCCAATTGGCAGTTGCCAGTTGCTAGTTGCAATTATAATCGCGGCCATTTGCAGAAGTATCTTCATCGGGTTTATTGTTGGCCAGTGCTCCTGTTATAGTTGTTGTGCAGTTGTTTTTGCAGCTCTAGGTGCGTTAAAGTTTTTGCTTCGCCTCGCTCTGCGCTGAGCTGAGTTGGGGGAACTTGCTGCTAAAGCAGAGCATACAAAACTTTGCTAATAGCAGCAGTCGTAGCAAGTATGTGTATCTGCTTGTATGTCAGCAATCTCTGACTGTGCCCGCGTGTGGGGCGCGTGTGCCGGTGAATGCGTGTGTGTGCCTGTGTGTGTGTGTATGATGGCGCGCGCGCTGCCACAGTCAACTGAATGAAGCCAAAACAAATATAGGAAAAAGTTTTCCAATTTTCGATTGCCAATTGTGCAAAAATTTTCGTGCAACTTGCTTGGGGAATACGAGAATACGAGAAAGTTGTATGCCATATCAATGTGTGTGTGTGTGCGCTTGCTCCCCATGTGCCTACCCAACACACCACCGCCCCCACCACCCCAGTGCAATCCAATTGTATCGTGCTTGACAGGCTGCCAACGTCCACATCGCATAGAGGAAAATAAAAATTAAAAGCAATTAATATTAGAAAATTTTTAATTGCCAAACAGGTAGGGCTCTTAAAATTATAAAGTGTTTAGCTGCAGCTTAGCTCCGAAGACTTGGCTAAGTCTTAAGTCCTTCGCCCTGCGACTTAATGCTGACAAATAAATATATTTTCATGCTATTTTTAATGCCCTACTGTATTGTTGCCGCTGCTGCTGCTGCTGCTATTGCTGGCGGCATTAACTTTCGCTTTGACGGCAAACTTTTGCTTTTCATGGTACAACTGGCCCGGCAAAAGTTTCGCCAACAGAACGCTGCAAAGTTTTGGCACTTCAAGTGCAAGCGCCAGTGCGCCAGCAGCACCATCCCTTCCCCTTACCTCCCCCTCCCTCTCTGCCACCTTCGTCCATCCATGCACAATGCTTGCAGAAAAGTTAAGGCAAGTTTTCACTTGGTGCACATTTGACTTACTTGCTGCCAGCCTGATGTCCATTTTCTTTTGCGACTGATTCTGCAATTATGTATGTATTCAAGGGGGTGGCGGGCAAGGAGCGAGGAGTGGAGAGTGTACCAGTTGGCAAAGTGCTCGTGTCGCATGTGAGGCGAGTAAAACAAGTAGTTGTGCTTATGCTTCTGCTTATAGGATTGCATAGTGGCAGCCAGACTCTCGAGCTGGCACTTTAAACTTGCCATACATAAGTGTTTGTAATGTGCTCGTTACATTTATTATTGAGTGCCGCTGCTGCCGAACAATTGAGGGTCGTTTCGCTGCCACACTGCCACACTAGCACCTCCCATGCCTGCCTCCCCCGCCTGTTCTCCCACTCACAGGCTGATGTCTGACTGGTAAATTCAAGTTATATAGTTTTCGGCCAGCTAGAGCTGGAGGCAAAGCCGGAGCTGGAACTGGAGATGGCATTTGAATGCGGGGTGCGCATGACACTCCACACAATTCCCCGACGCCGAGCACGTTGCCAATAGCATACTTATCCAGGCACCACCAGCAGCAGCAGCAGAGGCGGCAGCGGCAACTATCAGTAGCTGGAGGCGGGTTGCAGTAAATGCATATTTTATATTTTCATTTCATTGAAACCGACACGTAGCCACATTTCCAAAGTGCATGCATTATGTGCATGTGTGTGAACATACGATACATAAGTATGTGTATATATATATGTGTGTGTATGTATTTGTGTGGCAAGGTTGTTGGCCCAAGTGTAAATGCGAGCTGAAGCTGCCTGCCAGCTAATAAGATCCAATATGTGTCCTCTGATTGGTTTAATGCTGTTCAGTTTTAATTAAATTACCTTCTCCGGCGGCACTGGCCACGGGCATACTTTGATTGCATGCATCGTGCTCGTACTTTGCACAAACAAAGTTAATACCATCCTTGTTTAAACTTTTTAAAAGCAGTTTCGTGTCGTAAGTTCTGCCACGCTGCCACTTGGCATGCCTTTCCGTTTTGAATTTTCGAGCTAAAGAGTCCAGCAGAGTTGTCGCGTCTTGAATTATTTAAAGCAAATGCATATGAATGAATCGCTGTGCGAAAGTGTTCCTGTTTTATGCGATCTCATGCGATTTTCCTGTTATAAAATCGTCCACGTTGTGGCTTATCAAGCAACTGGCATGCTGAGTGTTCCTTATATTGCCCTCGAGAAGTTGCCCAAAAATATACACACTGAGAGTTAATAAAGTTTATTTGTACACTCTACCTGTCACTGAAGTATTGCACTTTATATATCATCGGGGATATAACGAGTGAGCACACTCTAGGCCAAGCAAATGTTGCTTACCCTGAAAGGTTCGACTTGATATCTGAAATTTGTGTAAAGAGAATAAGTAACAAGTAAAGTTTTGACTTCTGATATGCAAGAATTATTTTATATATCCATGAGCAACGTTTATATATATATATATATATCTCTGTAATATATTATATACAAATGTAGACCTAAGAAATGTTGTCAATGTTACCCGCTTTCCCAAGCATAGGGTATAAATGCGCCACTATATTTATATATAACTATGCACATTTATATCCGAAATATTCCGGGATATGCCTGGGCGTGCTCTTGCCACATCCCTGAACCCCCTTAATCATACCTTCTCATTTCGCATTGGGGTCGCGTTTGCCAGTTTTGCCACACCGCAGAAATGCCTCGATTCGGTTTGATTTTGGTACGTTGAGCTTGCTCTCTTTTTGGTGATTTGCTTTCTGCTTTTTGCTGCTTGCTGCCTGCCTCTTTCTGCTTGCTTGTCGAGTATTTGGTTTTTGTTTAGACGGCAAATTGCAAGGGTTTTGACATTCTTTCACTGCGCTGCATCCGTGTACGTGGTTTGTTCAGCCAAAGTGCCTGATTAAACTAGAGCTCAGCACTCTGGCTCGTTCTTTTCTCTATCTACCCCTTTCTCACTCTTTCTCTCTCTCTCACACTCTGTCTCCAGGAGAGCATGGGAGTGACGTTGGGCAAAAAGCAAAATATTCGATTTCCTCGACGATGAAATTGCGAATCCCGCCATGCAAATGGACAGCCAAGTACGATTTGTATGCCACGCTAGTTGGTTCAGTTAGTTGGCCTGTTGGTGGAACGTGAATGCGATTCTGTGATAAGTGGGTTAGTAACATTGCCCTACTGACGAGGGTTGGATGACAATGAAATTAGCTGAATGAGAACAAACTAATTAGTGCATCAGGAAAGCTAATTTAGACACAAGGTTCATAAAAATGAGGACTGGTAATAAATAATTTACAATTGCTTTAGACATAGTTTCAATCCTCAACGATGGAATATAAAAACCCATTAGAAAGACAATCCTAGGCATGCCGAAGTTGTTTTGACATTGTAGGTTCTTCTTTTCTCCGGTAGTTTATATTTTTATGCAATTAGATGTTTGTTGTATAGAATAGTTCGCATTGCAGCAGAAGAACGGACGGACGGACGAACAGGCTAGTTCGGTTGGTCACTTGATGCTGACTGAGAATGTATATACCCTGTCGTTGAAGAGTTATCTATAAGTCATACTTGAACTGCTTATCTGCTACTCCCAATATGGGTGATTACCCAATTCACCATACGGTAAGCGAACGCCGAACCACTACCTACGAAATTGGACGCCTACTTTTAGTCACTTTCTGGTGCATTTTCTCACTCTATGTATTTTCAATAATGCATACTTTTGTCTTATTTGGCTTTGACAATATCCAAAACGATTGTCATGCTGAAAATGTTTTGCTTTGTTAATAATAAAATGCCAATTGGAACACTTTTTTGCTAATCTATTCCGAAAAATAGCCAATTAAAAGGTGAATTGAAAATACTCCTGGATTGAATTGACACCAACGAAAAATAAATGAAAATAGAACTTAGAGCCAAAGACTTAGAAAGCCGAAGATTTAAAAAATCGAAAGTACGGATAATGCAGCTACAACATGTTTCGAATGACACTTTTAACTCGACGTCGGATGGTGCTGACGAAATATCGGAACCATTAAATGTTGATAAATAAATCACTTTATTTTTTCTTGTGCGAAATGTTCAAGAAGAAGTCAAAAGAGTTCCGATAGGTATCGATTACTAACAGGCAGTGTTACTTAACTAATTGATGGCTGACAGGGTTGCCACAACAGCTCATCTGCCAGCGCCATCTGCCAGCAGTGTACTGTAATTAAGTAAACAAAACATTTAAAATATAAATCATAATTTTGGTGCACTTTATTCTTGGGAACCTTTCCCACCCACCTATTCATGTTAAAATACATTGCTAAAGGTTTGTAAAGTAAGAAAGGGTCCCCCTTGAAAGTTCTTAATTCACCAGCAATGAACAATTGGCCAGTAATATAGGGCACTTATTATGGCAATGTCTCGTGAGGTGCATCATTCTAGCCTAAATTAATATACCACCTGCACTCGCTATTCAGACATTAAAAGTTTTGCGCCGGTTTAAGAAATTAATCAGTTGAAAGGGAGAAAGTTTTCCCGCTTTGTATGAGAAGAGCGTAATGCGTTGAGTTTTTGGGCACTTAATTATCATAAAATGTCTGTATGCCTGCAGTTAGCTAAGAGCAAATATATATGTATCTGTGCTAGTCCCCACATGTGATGCACAAACAGTTACCACATTTGCGCTGCATTAAAAACGCATTTTCATCTCCTTCGTCAGAATGCTTAATAGTCTGTGCAACAATGTGCAAGGCACGTGTTCGTACAGAAGTGTTCTTACAGCGTACAGGAGCGGAGTTACAGCAAAAACTACTTGGGCGCCAGCAAGACAACTCGTATGCTATATGGGCTTTAGATTGCCGTTAGAAGCCAAAAAAGGAAACAACTTACATGAAAACAAAAAAGCAGGCCATGCCTATCTATTCTTCCAAACAAGTAGCATAACTTGGACTGGAAAATATGAATGGTGTGCAAAGATCTGATTCTACTAACCGTCGCTTAAGTCGGTCTACTAGTAATATCGAATATCATCAAGGAAAAGAAACAAGTTTGAGTTACGGTTTTTCTGGTAGCAGTCGAAAGCGCAAACACCTGATTACATCTACAGAGGAGCCCTATAAAAAGGGTAAGTCTATGTTTCTTTTACTTGTAGCCTTTAATCAATATCTTGCAGTGATAAAACAACAAGCACATGCACCATCTAAGAAAGTACTGCAAGTGCCCCACACTGATCCTGAGCGACAGCGAATTTTGTACATGCCAAACTTAGGTCTGGACATCGGTCATCACGATGTATTCGAACGTTTCTGCATTTTTGGGGATATAAAACAAGTTTGTGTTCGTCAATTGAACGATGGGAAGAAATACGCAACCATTCTCTTCAATTCTGAAGTTTCTACAAAGCTGGCCTTAGTTTCCAATCCACATGAGTTGCGAGGTAAAAGCTACACCTGCTACAAGATCGGATCCTGGCGCCTTGGTCTCTCCAATGTCAATAAGCACATTACTACGGTGCACAACCAAAGCGGATCAACAGCTCGTCATTCGTCGGCATTATTTCCTCATGGAGTCAACACACGTTATTATCAATATCAGTCAGTACTAAATACTAACCAAGAACATCTATTCAAAGAGGCAGACTTGGCCAAAAATAAGAGACGCTTTGCCTTACTGCCACCATCGTCCATGGCACTGCTATCAAATATTCGCAAGTCACAAGTTGTAAAACCTACAATTAACTTGCAATCGTTAGCACAGTCTGATGATTATCGGTATATCCTAATGTCCAGCATGGGCAACAGCTCTAAGTTCGTACGTCACGGCTACACGGACTTTTTGTCCTATAAAAAGCACCCAGGCTATTACGAGAGGGTGCCTACCAACGCAATCATTCGACTGACTGCTGAAGCTTACGCAGCGCAGAGAGACAGACCCGATTCAACAATTCCACACTATGTTAATGTTTAAAAAAACAATAAATAAAATCCGATAAATAGAAAAGTAAGCAAAGTTCCGGCTTATTCTTTTGAATTAATAATTATTTGGAACTGTGCCACAACCTGTTTATTTATATATATTCTAAGTATGTCGTCATCAGTTCACCTTCAGTTCAATATTCCTTATTACCCATATTGGCCTGAACCGCACCTGTGTGCATTCACAGGGGCGCATGTATTTGTGTAATGCTGATGAAGCTCGTTTGCAGCGCTGGCAACCGAAACCATATAATTTGAGCATCATGTTGATGCACTTATCAGTGCGCTTGCACTAGATAAACATCAGTAGCATAGCCGAGGAAACTGCATAATGCTCGGTGGTGAAGCTGGAATAGTGGCGACGGCATCACCACTTGGCAGGGACTGTGAAACTAGTGGCTGTCGACTGGCGGCTGGTAACAAGTGCAGCATTCAATATGGCACTTGCATACTTATGGCATCATCTCCAGCTCCATTGCTTATTAAAACATGCAGTCGCAGCTCTCATCTTTGTGGCCACTTGGAGTATGTGTCTGTGTTCGTTGATGTGTTTGTGTGTGTGTGTTCGTGAGTGGTTGGTTATGGGAAATGGGTATAAGTATGTGATTTTTGCAGTAGAGCCATTCGCTTTGATTGCTTTCGGACAACGCGTCGCATGATTGTTTTTGCTGCACTTACTGCCGAGAGAATAGGGCTGCACTAAAGCACTCAAGCGGTGCATGTGACTCGATGTGGACGTGGCAAAATTGATTTGTGCACGTGTGCTGTTAGCTAATGAGGCGAACGAGGCATGGCTCCCGGGAGTGAGGACATAGAGACACTCTCACACACACACAAAACACTCACACAGGGGAACCCATACTGATGCATACACGTACGCAGTTGCAAACGGAATGCGTCGCAAGACAGCGCACAATTGTCACTGAAATTTCAACCAGGACAAGCTGGTTGACAGCTGAGTGCACACAGGGCAAACCGACTGGACGGACGGAAGACAGCACGGACGGACGGCATCTGTTCGTCCGGTTCGCTTAATTAACAACATTACAACATTAACACATCGCTGCATTAAAGCAGAAGCAGAGCAATAGACTGCAAAATACAATTTCAGTGTAGGTACTCAAATGGGCGATTAATTCTTGATTATGTCGTAAAAATCACTTTAATTGCATTCAATTTTAATAGCCTTAAAATGGAGCAGCTAGAGATGGAACCCTTTGAAGGGAAGGTCCTTTCAGAAAATCTTCCGCTCGACCTTCTTTTCTTTACACTGGACTTTGCCATATGGCCAACCCCCTATTGTCATTAGGACTTCGTGAGCTGGCCGTCAACTGGTGCAGCCGTGCATCCCGTATTACCGTTACTCAGACCAGTCAGAAGCCAGTCAATGTTGGGCTAGGCAGGACATCCGGCCGCCACCCAGGTTCCCCACGCCCCGGATGTGCCGCTTAATGTGTTTGCCCAAGCAAAGACATCCACGCAGTCGGTGCAATCATCAGACACACATCGCCGGGTGTCATGTGTATTTGTGTCATAGTTGAAAAGTGTTTTGGGAAATCAGCAACAGATCGAAAACGAAATGAGTTTTTGTTAAATATAAGTACATCTCCAGCCCCGCCTCTGATTGCTCATTTGGGAGAACTTTAACATTAAATCAAAATTCCATGTTTAAGTGGAAAATCCCACTCTGGCAATCGGCACACTGTCTACTTAAAGCCGCTGCTGAATCTGGCAAATTTTTTAATTATTTATTGTTTTAACTATTTATTTATTTATTTATTATTATTATCATTTATTTATTTTAAATTTTAAGATTAAGACGAAAACTAAACATAATTTATTTATTTTATATAGAATACGGAGAAAAACTATAAATACTCCATCAGATTAGAAGAGATTATGTTCGAGATTACTGTCAAAACTCAGTACCCTGATCAGTTCATATTATTGGGAAAAGTGGGTATTGAGTCGTTCCAACCAAGTCATCACTATCAATCTTACTTCGGACAAGGCTATTAATAAATAGTATGAACATCAAGCATGATAAGGGAAGGGAAAAGCAACTGTGCAGTCCTTGTCTGCCAATTAAGAACAACTCCATGATCCGTACTCATAATTTTTTTTATTTTTTCAATTTTGTAGCATTATATCTATATTATTGTATTTCTATTATATAAGCTTTATCGGATTTTACGATTAATCGATGTTAAAGACAAATTAAGAAGTTCCGATAGTTGTTAATCTATTTTTGAATCATCGTGTAATTAAATCGATAGAATTAGAGTTAAGACGATGGTTATCGAAGATCGGCATTGAATAAGAGAAGCGCAAGTGCTAAACGACGCATTAAGAAATAAAAGTGTAATTAAATAATCAAAATAATGTTGAACTACGAAAAAATAAAATAAGAACTTCATGCAACAACTTCAGAAGTGGGATTGCCAGCCTACATATATATAAAAAAAAAACATTTTTTTATCAATATTGAAAATTGACGCGGAAAGTGACGCCGAAAGTGACGCCAAAACGACGCCATCATTTTTTTTCCGTTACTATGAAGAAAAAAGAGCTGATGAAATTACTTACTGCGAATAAAATAGACTTTCCGACCAAAGCAACCTTCAGGCAATTATCAGTAATTGCATCAAAACATAATCTGCATAATCTTATGGATACTTCTGAATCAGATTTGGACGCAACAGTGGTGAACAATTGCAAAATGGAAGAAATTACGTCGCAGGTTTTTGATAAGGAAGAAGAAGAACTAGACGCTGCTATAAGAATTGCTCAGAAGAAGAAATTGTTGGCCGAGCTTTCACAAAATCTTGGCAGTGCTGGTGGTGATACGCGGGATATTGTACGCAGTGTTGTTCCATTTGCAGGAACTGAGTCATGTGATGCAAAAAAATGGTTAACGGATTTTGAACGTGCTTGTGACGCAGTAAACGATGCCGACGTTTTTAAACTTCGCTGCATACGACTTTTAATGAAACCAGCATCAGAGGGAGAACTTTTCTTACGTGTTGACCGTTCTGCAAACTATGCCGAATTCAGAGACAATTTTTTTAAAACCTTCGGATATGACTACAGATGCAAGAAATAGCTGCACGTGCTGAAGTTGATGAAGCGCAAACAGTGAAACTTATATTAGATGGCTTTCAGGATAGTTCTTCAAGTATTGCCATATTGTATCATGCTCAGACGATTGAACAACTTAAGCAACTATCACGTCGATATGCTGAATTGCGGGCAAAGTCTTCAGCAGTCACTAAATCTTCTGCAACTTCACGAGTGTCAGCAGCTGAGGCTGACAAGATTGGTATCCGGTGCTTCAATTGTTCAAAGTATGGACATTACGCATCATCTTGCACTGCTCAAAAACGTGCAAAGGGTTCCTGCTTCCGATGTGGATCACTTCAGCATATGTTAAAGGATGGTACGCAACAACCAGTGACGTCTTCAGAGCTTGTTGGAACGACTGATCATAAAGTCGAACCGGAAAATAATAATCATTGCTTCCTCCCAATATTTAATAAGCAAAATTAATTTAATCAAAAGGTCAAAGGTGCCATATAGTAGTATAAGTGGAAAACTATATTCGACAATTATTGAACAATTTAAATCAATTTTCTTCAGAAATATCTTCAGAAATAAGTAATTCTAGTGATAGTGACCTTTCAGATATAGTGAACTTTAGTGACAACAAGCATTTGACAGAAGTGAAAACCTTAAGCTCTTCAGAAATTAGAAATTCTAGTGATAGTGACCTTTCAGATATAGTGAACTTTAGTGACAACAAGCATTTGACAGAAGTGAAAACCTTAAGCTCTTCAGAAATTAGAAATTCTAGTGATAGTGACCTTTCAGATATAGTGAACTTTAGTGACAACAAGCATTTGACAGAAGTGAAAACCTTAAGCTCTTCAGAAATTAGAAATTCTAGTGATAGTGATCGATTAGCAACAGTGAAATTAAGTAACAATATATTTGATTTGGATACGGAAATTTTAGGAAAAGATACAGCGGAAGATTGCATATAAGCTATTGAGCTGGATGATTCAGAGTCGTTAAATATTGATTTAAAATTGGATAAGATCGAACGCAGTAGGGTTTTAGAAATAATTAAAATTAACTATTCAGATGTCGAAAATATTGACCCTGTTGATCATAATTATGAAATGAATATTAAACTTCAGACAGACGGCTCAGTTTATTCAACACCGCGAAGACTTTCATATCAAGACAGACAGTTGATAACACTATAGAAGACTTATTGAGGAAAGGATTTATTAGACCTAGCGAATCTCCTTACACATCAGCAATAGTTAAGGTTAAGAAGAAGTCAGGTGAAAAACATATGTGTGTAGATTACAGACAACTTAACAAAATGACAATAAGAGATGGATACCCTTTACCACATATCAATGATTGTTTAGAAAAAATGGAAGGAAATCAATATTTCTCTCTTTTAGATTTAAAGTCTGGGTTTCATCAAGTTAAAATGGCAGAAAGTTCGATTCAATATACTTCTATTGTTACACCTAATGGACAATACGAATATCTTAAGATGCCTTTTGGGTTACGAAATGCCCCTTCCGTATTTCAGAGGTTTATAAACTTTATTTTTAAACCATTAATGCGAGAACATAGTATTATTGTTTACATAGATGATATAGCTATTGGAACAAAAACAATTGAAGAACACTTTGTAGTCTTAGGTAAAGTTTTGAAAGTATTGGCTCAACATAGATTAGAACTAAAATTAAGCAAGTGCCAATTTTGTTTCACAAAAATTGAGTTTCTTGGTTATTCAGTTAGCAAGAATGGCATTAGTCCTAATAGTGAACATATTGAAGCCATTAAACTCCTTCCGATTCCAAGAAGTGCAGTTGAAATGCAAAAATGTTTAGGATTGTTTTCATATTTTAGACGATTTATTCCTAGTTATTCAAAAGTTGTAAGACCATTAAACGAACTAGTTAAACAGGACTCTAAGTTTAAAATGGATGATAGATGTTCTGAAATTTTTGAGTATTTACGAGAAAAACTTATTTCTTCACCATTGTTAGCCCTTTACAATCCTAAGAAAAAAACAGAATTGCATTGTGACGCAAGTGCCGAAGGATTTAAGGAATATTAGTGCAAAAACAAGAAGACAATAAATTCCATCCAGTTTGTTATTTTTCTCAGACAACAACAGCAGCCGAAAAAAGATATCACAGTTTTGAATTAGAGACTTTAGCCATTATTTATTCACTCAACAAATTTAGAATATATTTAGAAGGAATTCCATTTAAAATCATAACAGATTGTAATTCATTGACTCTAACTTTAAATCGCAAAAGTGTAAATGCCAGAATAGCTCGATGGGCCTTACAACTAGAGAACTACAACTATACCATTGAACATAGAAGTGGCAAATATATGACACATGTTGATGCCCTTAGTCGCTATACTAGATCATTGAGTGAAGAATTTAAATATGAGCCAATAGTGACAATAGATGAAGATGAACAAAGAAACCAATTAGTTGCAGTGATTGACAGTGGTGATATTAATTTTCAACTTCAGATTACACAAAATAGAGATGACAGAATAGTAAAATTAAAAGATATTGAAAATGGGCAAATTACGCAATTACCTTATGAAGGTATTGTAGAAGCTTCTCGATTACGAAACTGGGCAGACTAGCGTGATCAGTGTAAAAATTACTCCCCGTTAGACTAACATTTTAAACTATTAAATATTCTATACTATTAAGATTTGTATATACATTTGTACATATTAACTAACAATTTAATTTAATTTAATTACTATGCAAATATTTGAATATCATATAGATCGAGGACGATCTTAATTGTCAGAATGGCCGAGCTGTAGCATTATATCTATATTATTGTATTTCTATTATATAAGCTTTATCGGATTTTACGATTAATCGATGTTAAAGACAAATTAAGAAGTTCCGATAGTTGTTAATCTATTTTTGAATCATCGTGTAATTAAATCGATAGAATTAGAGTTAAGACGATGGTTATCGAAGATCGGCATTGAATAAGAGAAGCGCAAGTGCTAAACGACGCATTAAGAAATAAAAGTGTAATTAAATAATCAAAATAATGTTGAACTACGAAAAAATAAAATAAGAACTTCATGCAACAATTTCAATAGATTTGTCAAGTCATTTTAAATGTTCCTCTCGTAATTAAATAAAATTATTCCTTTTTAATTACTGGCTTGAGTTGTAGCTAAGAACTAAATCGCTGCTTTAGGCACACCAGATATTCTATCTGGTAATCCAGGACTCGAACTAAGTGAGTGTAAGTGACACTGGCAAGGAATTAACAGCGAATATTTCAGAAATACTAAAAACATGGACACCAGGCTTTACACACTCGACACTAACTTTTTCGAATGCCGAAACAGTGTTGCCGCTTTTGTTTGCCGGCAAGGAAAGAGATACTAAAGAGATTTGCAAATTGCCAAAATAGCCAAGATTTATTATAAGGCTGCCTGGCTGATGCCGCAGGAGGTGTCCCCCGGGCGTTTAGAGTGTGTGTGAGTTCGCAAAGTTTTCGGCCAGCAGCATTTAAGCGCTATTTCCCTTTAGTTTCTCATCTGGCGGTCAAAATGAGCAGCTGTTGCCGAAAACAAAAAGAAAACCGACGCAATTTAGTTTTCCTATTAGGTTTTTGGTGAGAACCTGCTCAAAGTTGAGAGCACTTTTCTGTAGCTGTTGTTATTGTTGTGCGCCAGTCGGCGACTAATCTGTTAATTTATGTTAAAAAGTTCAGCAAGTTTTGAGGAGCTTAGCAAACAAAATGCAATAAATTATTAAGAATATTTTCACACCGCAGACAAGTGAGGACTGGGGAGGAAATAGAGAAATGGAGGGAGGTACAGGGAAGGAGACTTAGTGAAAAGGCCAAACAAAACAAGTGACGCAAGTAACAGTTGTGTGCACCCAACAGTAAAATACCCTTCAGCCAATTTCGAAAAACCTCTTCAAACTCACAAATTTTAGCAGCCTATTTCCTTCGTCCTCTTTCTCAGATAGCGTGGGATAAATACATCATTGATTTTTGTGATTTTGCCCTAAGGGATTGCAATTTGTAGAACAGGTTCATAAAGTATATTTATAAACAAAACAATGATTGAATGTTGTGATTGGTTTTTGATTGTTTGCCTGTTACACATCTTTGCGCAAAGTAAGTATACTCTCTTTTGATAACTTCCAATGGTCGAAGGGTATAATTACGTTTACAGTTTTTGTGCATTTCATTAACTTTTTTGTTGCTTGCAAAAGTGTGTTTCCTTACATCTATGTGTGTGTGTGTGTGTGTGTGATAGACGAGGAAGCCCGTGAAAACACTGATTTGATTTCAACACTTGGCTCCAACAATAGAAAAACTTGTGCCAACCAACAGGCAAAAGTCGCACGCAAAAGATAAACAAGCTCCGCATCCACACATCCCTGTAAACCAAAACCAAATCCACACACCACCACCCCCGATTGCGTTCTTCGTCCCATCTGCCAGTCTACCAGTCTGCCATCGGCCTGTCGCTCGAGGAACGTGCCCAAGTCTAAAGTGGCTAACGAAAAGTTAAAATGTTCTTATGCATAAGTGATGCGCAGTCACATTCTTTGCATGGACCGACTCTGACTTCGGTCTCTTCTTCTCCGCTGTCGTGTCCTGGTCCCAGTCCTGGCGACAAAGTGCTCACGAAGTGCCTGCATTGCAGTTGTTTCGCTTTCCTTTTTTTTTTTGTCATCCTTTGACTGCAACATGAAAACTTAATGCCGTAATTAACTGTTTGCGTTTGCGCTTAAAGGCCGCGACAGAGATTTAAATGGCGCGCATACCGCGTATACGCAGCGTGCGACTTAAGCTGCAACTTGGCCTGGCCCTGGGCTCGAACTCGCCTGACCCACATGCAGCTGCATTCCATGCCACCCTGCAGCTGTCATTTAACAGTTCACTTCGAGACCAGCCAAAGTAAGTGGCGAAGCCGTGGCCCGTGCAACGTTTTTTGGCCTTATCAATGCAAATCTAAAATGCCGTGACACAAACTACAGCCGTGTAGCGAACAACGTAGGGAAAACCTAAGGCATATACGACTTGAAGATAGCACTTTTTATTATTTAGATTCAGGTTACTTACAAACTTTAATTCACTCTCAAGGGAAAATATCACCCAGCAACTTTAATTGGACCTACAAGGTATGTTTACATCCAGTCTTCTACTTAAAGACTCTCTAGTGAGCCCCTTACTTTAGCTGACTAACTGAGCTTTGTAACGAGCCAAACAGGGCGAGGGCCACTGGCATTTCGACTACCTAAATACGTTCAGGAAATAGCTGTAAAAACATTTGAATTCGAATTTCCCCTCACACAAATTACCTTTGATGACTTGGCGCAAAAAGCAGTTGCAGGCGCGATTTCATTTCCGCCGCTTAACGCCATTAAAAACGCTGAAATTGAAATTTGGCAGGACACTGTGCTGGCACAACACAACACCGAGCAAATCCAGGACAAGGTCTTAGCGCTGTCTCCAATGAAATTGTCAACTGCAATTAGCGCGCTTAATGCACTTTTTGGATTCCGTGCAATTTACTGGCGTTCCTCGTTTCTGTATTCCGCATTCGCATGTCAGTCAAACTGCCAGTTAGCTGCAGCTCCCCGAGCAGAGACTTACTGACTGACTGGCTCGTTCCTCACACCTAGCCACTCATATTTTATGTGTTTGAGCCCCGGCACACACAACACACACACGGCAGAAGGACTCGCTCGGCGACTTCGACTTGGTTGGCCACTCAGACGCCGCGCACTCATTGCATTTGCCTGTCGCGGCGAATTTAAAGACTGTGGCGCCTCGAGTGTCCTTTGGCCGCACGATGCCACTTCAGTTCATAAAGTGGATGCATGTTGCACTTGTATGTGTGTGTAGTGCTCGAGTGCTTCGTTTGACGGCGAATCAAACCGAACTGGAAGCGCGCAACTTTTGCACGCAATTTGTTAGAACCAATAGAACTAAAATTTAAATGAATTGAATTTACTTTGAGACAATTTCAAATTTATTTAGGTATTAAGTCCAACGATAAGCGATTATTAATCTATTATTACGTAGTCGACGTTCACTATTTGAAATCGATTGATAAGATAAGAAAGCCGTGTGCAGTTGCTCTCGGAGACCGAACACAAATTACAAATTTGCTGATAACGATTGTGTGTACAATTTTGCGCACGCATTGAGCGCTTTCTCAGCAGTGTGCAAAATATTTACTATCTGTTTAAATTCTATAAAATGCAGGATCGATTCTCATTAAAAATCAGTACATAACATCCGCCAAGCAGTATTACAAAATATTTTAAATATTCTACTCAAAATGGGTTGCAAAGGTTGTGGAAATAGTAAGCATTGACAAATTTTAAAGCTATTACCCATTAAGTTAAACTTGTCTTTCGCACATAGACTGCCAGTGCTCGGCTACCAAATGCGGCGACAACTGTGCCTGCAATCAACAGTGCCAGTGCGTCTGCAAGAACGGACCTATGGACAAATGCTGCTCCAACAAAAACTAAATATCTTATGAATAGTATAAATTAATAAATGAATTAATGAACTGTTTTCAATTAATAAGTCGAGTCAGTTACCTTTTTGTAAGATTTCAATAGTATTTTTCCATTCCAAAAAATGAATCAAGAATTAAACAAATAAAATGTAATTGTCAATTGCGGCCTCGACACCGTACATCAATAGAATCCTTATCGCTGCGTAAGTTTAATGCAAGACAAACAATTTTTTGGTAGCCAAAATAATTAATACCATCCTGGTTTAGCTGTAAATCATTTAGATTTAAAAAAATCTAGAACAAACGAAATTCAAACAATCCGGTTGAGTGGTCCACCACGTTAACCACTTAGTCAATGCCACATTCTTAGCTTGGTAAACTAAATAAATAATCACATAAAGAATGTGTTCCAGAAAATGCTAAGGCATTCCTCAAAAACTTTAATAAACTCGTTAGAATGGAAAGCAGTTATAACACTTTTACAATAGAGTGTATTTGATGTGAGTCACATAATTAAGATAATGAAATCTGTAATGCAGATTTGAAGTTGACTTTTTTACAGAGACGGAAAGGGGTGAGGCAAAAATTTTCAAATTAACTTAACTGCTTGAAATGCATACGATCCTTGTTACAATATTTGGTGGCATCAGTTTATACAATTTCTGAGAAACAGGCCCTCATACAGACAAATAGACAGACAGACCGAGAAACAAACGGACAGACGAACAGAAATGGCTCACTCGACCTGGCTTGGTTGATACTGATTAAGAATATAATTACTTTATTAGGTCGCAGAGGTCTCCAGAGAAGAATACTCTGTGCAAGGGTTTAAAAACAAAACAAAATGTGCCGTTTTTGGGGTTCAACATGAAATCAGCGAGCGAACATTTATTTATTTATTTTTAGTAATCTACAGCATATTTTCATTATGACTTCAGTCTTTTCTGTTCAATGTAACTCCCGAATAAGATGATCAATTTAGTCTGAACAAACACCACTACTAAGTTTATTTTAGTTGATGATTTTACTTAATTAATATTGTATTTATTTAATATTTGGCAATTATCTAAGATTAAACAGTCAGTCACATATTCTAATTTTAAACAAGTTGGATGAGGTTAGAATCCTTATTTTCCCTGGCAGCATTGAGCAGGAGTTTTCCCTGCACATTGACATTGTGGGTTACCGGCGCAGGTACCTCCACATTTGCCGGAAGTGCACTGGCAGTCTGTGGAAAAGGAAAATATCAAGTTAATGTTATATTTAACTACAGAATTAGTTTTATTAGTTTGGATACTCACTGTTTCCGCATCCCTTGCAAGGCATCTTGAAGTGTTTTTGTATTGTTTATTGCACACGATTTGTAAAATGAGAATACAAGAATAGCTTGTTGCTTTCTAAAGCTTTCGTCGCACAACATCGCCTTTTATACCCGGCTAGACCTATTGATAAGATAAGAAAGCCGTGTGCAGTTGCTCTCGGACAGCGAGCGCAAATTACTAATTAACTGATAACGATTGTGTATACGATTTTGCGCACGCTTTAAGGTCTTCCTCAGCAGTGTTTGATTTCTATAAAATGTTTGTTTGTCTGTTTGATTTCTATAAAATGCTGGATCAATTCCCTTTAAAAATCAGTATCATAATATCCGCCAAGCAGTATTACAATATATTTTAAATATTCTACTCAAAATGGGTTGCAAGGGTTGTGGAAATAGTAAGTATTGGATAATTTCAAAGGCATTCGCCATTTAGTTTAACTTGCCTTTCGCACATAGACTGCCAGTGCTCGGCTACCAAATGTGGCGACAACTGTGCCTGCAATCAACAGTGCCAGTGCGTTTGCAAGAACGGACCCAAGGACAAGTGCTGCTCCAACAAAAACTAAATATATTATAAGCAGTATAAATAAAATTTATGAACAGTCGAGTCATTAACCTTTCTGTACCGATGTCAAAAGTAGTTTACTTATTTATTAAAAACATAAAAGTATAAATACAAAAATAAAATAATTATTTTGAATTGTGGCCTCGTCACCGTACATAAATAAAATCTTAATTTATTCCGTAATTTTAATGCAAGACATACAAATAATTAATACCGTTTGGGTATAGCTGTAAATCAGCTTAATTAAAAAAAAAAAAAAACAAAACAATGCTCTGCTCAAAGTTCAATTCCAAGCGACATACGATACATTCCATACCCATTTGTCCGTTACAAATAGAATAGCTTATGCATTCTTTAAAAGTTTTAACAAATTCGTTAGATTGCTCAGATTTAAAAAAAGTCGTTTACAATAGAGTGTTTTTCATTTATTTCACATAATTAAGGTAGTAAATTTAAATTGCATATAATGCAGGTTTGAAATAGCTGATTAACAAAACGGAAATGGGTGAGGAAACATTTTAAAATTAATTTACCTGCTTGCAATGCATACGAGCCTTGTTACAAAGTTTCTAATAATGATGATGATGCTGATTATAATATACCTATAAAACATATACTCGTATACTTTGTAGGATCGTAGAAATCTCTGGAGAGAGATACTCTGTGCAAAGGTATTAAAACCAAACAAAATCTGCCTTTTTTTTGGCGTTCAATTAGAAATCAGCGAGGCAAAATTTATATTTATTCTTATTTATCTGCAACATATTTTCATTATGACTTCAGGCTTTTATGTTCGATGTAACTCCCGAATAAGTTGATAAATTCAGTCTGAAAAAACGCCACTACTGATATTATTTTGGTTGATGATTTTACTTAATTTATATATATTTAATGTTTGGCAATTATCTAAGATCAAACAATCAGTCACATATTCTAATTTTAAAGAAGTTGTTGGATGAGTTTTGAATTTTCATTTTCCCTGGCAGCATTGTGCAGGAGTTTTGCCTGCACATTGACATTGTGTGTTGCCGGCGCACGTACCTCCACATTTGACGGAAGTGCACTGACAGTCTGTAGAAGAGTCAAATATTAAGTAAGTGTTATGTTTTACTCCACAATTGGTTTCAATAGTTAGGATACTCACTGTTTCCACATCCCTTGCAAGGCATCTTGAAGAATATTTGTGTTGTTGAATGCACTCGATTTGTAGAATGTGTATACAAGAATAGTTTATTGGACCTGAAGCTTTGGTCACACAACATCGCCTTTTATACCCGTTTAAACCTATTCATAAGATAAGAAAGCCGTGTGCAGTTGCTCTCGGACAGCGAGCGCAAATTACTAATTTACTGATAACGAATGTGTGTACGATTTTGCGCACGCATTGAGCGCTTTCTCTGCAGTGTGCAAAATACAATCTGTTTGATTTCTATAAAACGCTGGATCAATTCTCATTCTTAACCAGTATTGTTACATCCTCCAAGCAGTATTACAATATATTTTAGATATTCTACTCAAAATGGGTTGCAAAGGTTGTGGAAATAGTAAGTTTTGGATAATTTTGAAGGCATTAGCCACCAAGTTTAACTTTTCTTTCGCACATAGACTGCCAGTGCTCGGCTACCAAATGCGGCGACAACTGTGCCTGCAATCAACAGTGCCAGTGCGTCTGCAAGAACGGACCTAAGGACAAATGCTGCTCCAACAAAAACTAAATATTTTAAATGTAATACAAATGAATAAATGAATCATAGCTAGAGTCGCGTGTGCTCGACATTCTATAGTGATTTCGAAAGCTATTCATTCGCTAAATACATACATATATTAAAATTCAAATAGATAACTTCTATGTTTATTTTCGGGTAGTTGCCAATTTTAAAGAACCCATTTGAGGGACGTTCTCAAATATTGAAGCAAACTGCATCTTTAAGCAATAGTAGGCAACAAAATTGAAAACCAATAATTTTGGAAATGTAGGTTATCATATTAACAGGAAGAGAGGTAGTTGCACGGACATTATCGCCTTAAGAGGACTTGTTCTTAACCAACTTACTTGCAAAGGAAATATTTATAGCTTGAACTTTTCACAATAATTTTTTTTTATATGATTTCATTCAACTCATCGCAATCTTTCAATGTAACGGACCAATATGTTTCCTATAATTTTGCCAGCGAACCTCTCTTCACAAAAGTTTACTGCATCACCCGCTACACCGCTTAGGAATTTTCTAGAAAGTGGGACGAAGACCACTATGAGTTTACTAGTCCAATCGATTAAACAATTCCGTCTGTGTTTTTCAAACATTTTTGAAACTTTCTGTATTTAAAACTCAATGAAAGTCAAAATTCTGTATACACGTATATGCCCCTCGAACGATCGGACTTGATGTTTATCAAATGACCGTTTTCCATGCGCGTATTATTCGCGTATGAGTGACTTATAGTTTCATGTCTATTCTCTTCTTAACCTATATCAATTTATGCTGAGTAATTTAGTCTGATAAATGCAAATTTAAAATTTGATTTTTGATTGTTTATTTTAAATTAAATTATATTTATTTTATATTTAGCAATTAACTAGGATTATATTTTATTTTGAGGTTCGAATCCTTATTTTCTACCTACCATTAACTACCATTAACTAAATACAGATTAAAATACAAAGAAATAACTACTTTTGTTTTTTCGGTTAGTTGACAATTTTTAAGAAACCGTTTGAGGGACGTGCTCATAAATTGAAGCAAACTGCATATTCAAGCAACAGTTAGACCACAATTTGCTATCCAAAAATTTTGAGAATTTTTTTATCATATTTACGGTAAGAGAAGTAGTTGCACGGGCATTGGCTTGAGAGGCTTTAGAGGACTTGTTGTTATAACCTTCGGCTATTAATATTCGAAAAAAATTAAAAATTACTAGCAATTGTATGTACGGCTGGACATGGTTTCATTCAACTCATCCCACTCCTTAAATAGGACGGACAACCATTTTTCAAATCAAAAATATCAAGTTACCTATGTTTTTCTATCGAACCTAAGTTCTGTTTTTAACTGTATCCCCTTTCCACTGCTCTTGGATTGGCTCGAAAGCGGAACGAAGACCCCAAGAGCGGATCCCAATAGTATTTAAAAAATTTCGAAACTTTTTGTAGTTCAAACTCAATTAAAATCCCATGCGCGTAATTTTCGCGTATGTGTGACTTATGTTCTCATGTCCACCCTTTTTTTAACATCCCAAGTTATGCTGAGTAATTTATTCTGAGGAATCGAAACATCAAAATCGTTTTTTTGTAGATTACTTTAAATTTAATTATAATTATTTTATATTAAGCAATTATCTAGGGTTTAATTTTAGTTTGAGGTTCAAATCTTTATTTTCCCTGGCAGCATTGAGCAGGAGTTTTGCCTGCACATTGACATTGTGGGTTGCCGGCGCAGGTACCTCCACATTTTCCGGAAGAGCACTGGCAGTCTGTAAAAGAGGCAAATATCAAGTTAATTTCATATTTTGTTCCAGAATTGGCTACATTAGTTTGGATACTCACTGTTTCCGCATCCCTTGCAAGGCATCTTGAAGTGTTTTTGAATTGTTTATTGCACACGATTTGTAAAATGAGAATACAAGAATAGCTTGTTGCTTTCTAAAGCTTTCGTCGCACAACATCGCCTTTTATACCCGGTTAGCCCTACTGATAAGATAAGAAAGCCGTGTGCAGTTGCTCTCGGACAGCGAACGCAAATTACTAATTTGCTGATAACGATTGTGTGTATGATTTTGCGCACGCTTTGCGGTCTTACTCAGCAGTGTGCAAAATATTTACTATCTGTTTTGTTTGATTTCTATAAAATTCAGGATCAATTCCCATAAAAAATCAGTATCGTAATATCCGCCAAGCAGTATTACAATTTATTTAAAATATTCTACTCAAAATGGGTTGCAAAGGTTGTGGAAATAGTAAGTACAGGATAATTTTAAAGGCATTCGCCATTTAGTTTAACTTGTCTTTCGCACATAGATTGCCAGTGCTCGGCTACCAAGTGCGGCGACAACTGTGCCTGCAATCAACAGTGCCAGTGCGTCTGCAAGAACGGGCCCAAGGACAAGTGCTGTTCTAACAAAAAGTAGTAACCTAAAATCCACACAACGAGTGCTGTATTTGGTTAAAATAAAAATTCATCTTATTTGAGAATCAAAATAAATATAAAGGCATTAAGCTATATTGTTTAAATTTAAATCTTTATTGGCCATATTGACAAGAATAGTTATATAGTTCTTTCAATTCGTACATTGCTTACATTAAAAAAACTTCATTAAATCAATTACTGTGCACACTTGAAAGTAATTTCAGAGTTGGTTGGATTTTATGTGCGCATGAGTTCTATAACAATAAAACATTTAATTTTTCGTAACTGACGGTCAACACGTACACACATAATAAAGTTATCGTTGCTCGAAATGAACTTGATTTTACAGCTGCACACAAAAATAAGTCATTAATTTTATTATTTACTTGTTTTAAAAATTATGTAGTATTTATATATTTATTGATAAATGTGGGGTTCTTATGTATTTTAAAATTCTTACAGTTCACATTGAAAGCTTAGTCGTTTACACAAAAAAATAGTTATAGTTTCTTAACATTCTTCTCATTCAGTTATTCTTATTGCGGTTCTGCATCCCCAACGGTTTGCAAAAACAACAGTTTTAACGCATTTGTAATGCAATGCACACTTTGTCCTATCTCAAACAAAATAATATAGTACATTCTTCAATTTTTCTGCATTTTCAGCATGGAAGCCAATTAAAGGGTTTTTACATAAAGCAATTAATACATAATACGTACAGACGTAAAGTATAACTAACATAAGCACAATCGAAAAACATGGTACAACAAAGACACGATTCGATTGCGACTCATTTTAATAACCTAAATGTTAAAGTAATCATTTAAAATTTTAAAAAATAAAAATCAAAAATTTAGATTCAACAAATATTGGTTTAAACTAACTAAATCCACATTGTACGTCTCATAATTCATTATAAAATTTCATAATTTGATACAGACGCTGATAGGTTAATGTCGCCTCTAAAACAACAAATTACACACATGCAAAGGCATGCCAATCTTTTTTTTTACAAATTGAAATCATATTTAAATTAAACAGAAAATCGTTTGACTTATTAAATAAATTTTGATGTTCTGGGTGTGTGTGTGTGTGTTTGTTCTCGTGTTATGATGGAGTTTTGTGTTGAAGTGCCGCAATTTGCATGCATTGCTCTTGTCGTTTTGTTGTTTCGTTTTTTCCGTCTCACAAATGCTGTAAGAATAAACAAATTGTATATTTAGTAAGTAAAAACAAAATATAAGTTAACAAATACATATAAGTTAACAACTCGAGAGTAAACACTAAAGCACATTGAACATTTATAACGTTATTCGTTGAGATTTGTATTCATATTTAACTAGATACACATAAATATTTTTAAATTCGTAATCTTTCCAATTTTCAGTTCAAACTCAGTTTCTAGTCTTTCAGAATCCACTTGTCGTACGTGACATTGAAACCAGCTTCTTTCTCTCTAGACGCAGCTGTCTACCATTTATTATTAAGTCAATACATAGCACAGAAGACCATTTTAATTTTATATAACAATCAATTCAATTATTCATATAATATGACTAACATTTAATAAACAGTGTATGATTAAATTTAATAAAACATGTATATAAAATACACTTATAAGTGCTCTGTATATTATTTTGTATTTCACGCATAACAATGAAAGTTTACATTCAGCACATTTATAAATAACGATAAATTCTCTACAAGTTGAAAATCACAACCAGATATACTCTACTAAATATCTTAGCAAGGGACTCGACAACAGTGTAGGTACTATTTGTAAATATAGGTATACGTGTATGCACGATTATGAAGTATGCCTTTCTTACATCAATTGGTAAAAGTAAAAGTGATAAACCAACTCAATACATACCAAAATTAAAACGCATGCCACAACGATGTTTTCCAAATATGTAAAAATTCTATGATAGTAAAACGTTCGCTTAAAAGTCGAAGTGCCCGATCGTTGTTAATTGAAGAGTTTTCACGTTGGTAAATTTATAGATCTCTAAATATTTATATGTATATGTGTATATATATTTCTAATATATAAATTTGCAATTTTTCTCTGCTTATAGTTTATATACATCAAAGTTCTGCATCGAATCAAAGTCCGCCATTGCAAAATCACTACCACTAAAATGGGACGAGATATAAAAAAGAAACAAAATTAATTAAAATAAAACATAAAGTTAAATATTTCAATGATGAGTCCAATGATGTTTGTGAAAAATTAAATGAAAATGAGCCCGATTAGATGACTGTTATGAATTGGGGATAACATGGGAAAATTGTTTGCCGCTCGTTGGTTGACTTGCTGGTGATACCAAGTGATCAGCAAACATTGTAACATCAAATTGATGATAAAAACATTTCATTAACAACATTTTGAATACACATCAAGAGAAATACATAAGTAATATTTATATAGCATATATAAGAAGTTATTTAAATGAAAGATTCGCATGCAATTAACTTGTATATTTTCAATAGCTAAATAGTTCCAATGAAACTCTGAAATTGCACGTAAAACACAATGTTCTGCTTTTGTCTGTTGGAATTGATGACCAATTTGTCTTGTTTTTGGCATTTCTTTTCATTTACAGATGCATGATGGTGCTATTCTGCAAGCTGCGATTATATCAAGAGTTAAATATATTATTTTATTAGATGAGAATCAAATTGCATATTTGCATAGGTCATTTTTCATATATAACGCCGCAGAATAGGCTAATGGCTAAAGATGGCAATACTTTGAAGTCAGAAGTGATAAAATAATTCCAAATAAGGGATTAACTAATTGAAAGATTTTATTTTAGAAAGAGAGTAATTAGTAAACGAGATGACAACAGCAGGTATTTTATTTATGAGGAGTGACGAATGTGGCATGTGGCAGGGAGTGAAAAGTGAAAATTACGCACAGACTTAACACTGCAGTGTTATAATTGAAGCCAGAACGTATGCCAGCGCTGATAGATAAAGATCTCGGAAGCAAAATGAATACAGTAACGATATTGTTATTGATTGAGAATTGGAACGAGCACGCAGTGATAACAAATTGGCGGTTGGTTGTCTGATTGTTGGGTGAGTTGTGATGCGAATTGCGAGTTGATACAAATATTTATAAATATTAACATGTCGGTATCAAACAATACCTTTCGGTAAATAGCATAACCCAAAACGTGATCATAAGGGATCACTAACTGCTCTCTAGTATCGGACCGATTGATTAAAGGGCGATGGCACAGCATATGTCTGTCTAGTGTTCACCATCCACTGAGACGTTTGCCCATTAGCATACGCATTGAATATTTCGTGGCTTATCTGATTCAGTAGGGGATCGTCGGGCGCTGTATTGTTGACTAAATCCTCGAGCTCACGAGCCACTGTGCTATCATCTGAATCAGAATCGTTTCCATTATAGGATGTGGCTGCCATGCTCGGCGGATTATAAACCATGCTGTTGTTACTAGTTGGAGAATAACTGGATGCCACCATAATACCAAGAGACCGCAACACAATTTACAAAACGTATAAAAGTAGAATATGAAAATAAAACAGAGTAGAGTAAGTAAGAGAATTTTTACCGCTGCTGCATAGTTAAGTTCTACAAATATTGTTTTATTATTATTTATATTAATAGTAATACTATGAATATTATAGTATGATTAGTAGAAGAAACAACAAAAAACATACAAAAAAAAAACAGAAAACAAATAAGTTATTTTTATTGAGCGCACTATAAGATTTTTTTGGTATCGCATTATATTGTGTCTTTTGATTTCAAAGTATTGCAATCTAATTGTTTGAAGATTCTTGAGAATTAATGGAAGCCAAAAATAAACAAAATAAATAACACACATTTTCAACATATGAAATTTGTAATTCCATATATAGCTTGAATTTTGGGTCCTTTATTTTTATCGAGGAAACTCATGAAAACTCCCTTTCCCCTGTTAATCAAACAGGATTACAGGAGAAATTAAAACAAACCATAAAAACTTTCGATCTTCGAAATTTCATGCAGCTAAAACCGGGCATGTAAAACTTACTTTCCCATCGACATGCTGTCCGGCGGCGACGACTGCATTGGGTGATGAGGTGTGCCACCGATGGAGTTTGTATCGCCACCAGTACGTACCTGCACACGTATCGTGCTGGGCACATAGCCATCTACGCGGGGCGTTGGTTCTGTTCAAAATTAAATTGATTGATTAATTTATAAACATCATAATCGTTGATAAAAATGATTTGTCTCTACATTCCAAGAGCTAGCCAGCTTACCAGCACGCTGCGTGTAGAAGTCACCAAACGCGAGATCTCGTTCAAGCGGTTGCACATTAACATCGGTCGGATGCAAGCAACGTAGCATTTCCAAATCGCGTATACGATCAGCCAAATTTAGAATTTGGAAATCACGTGCAGTCCAGGGCAGGAGCATTGTCACTGAACCAGCTTCATTGACATAAGCTATGGTTACCCCTCCTAGAAAAGAAATCATCAAAATTTAGACCATGAGTCCTTAATTTTATGGGAAGTTAAGAAAACCGTTACGTACCCAACTCACTGTCGGAGAAACGTAACAAAAATGTGCCGATGCCTGTAGTGGCGCGCATGAGATCATCGTGTGCCTTTGCCTTATTGATGAACCCTGTTATGCGTCCCGCTTTCCACATGGACAGCAGATGATCTTTGGTCAGTTTCATAATGGCAAAAAACCATTCCCAGAAGGTAAAGGTGCGATCCGGTAGCGGTTCCTTGCAGAACTGGTTCCATGAAATGTACTCATTACGCTCTCCGGAAATGCTATCACGCTGCAGCTTTTCGTCTAAAGGAAAAACATATTTACTTTATAAGTACAATGCAACTTTGTCGGCAATTTCATCTTTAGTTACATAAAAACTCCAAGTTCTCAGAAGTCAAAGCTCTTTGAGTGCAGGAGCCAAACTTGGTGTTGAGTGCGACAGATAACTGACACCAGGTGACCCGATCTGTGACCACAAATGGATCACGTACAATATCGGCGAATGCATTATCCCAGGTGATTGTTGCCCAAGATTGTGGCTCTTGATTTCCATGAACAATGACTACAACGGGTAGGGAAAGTGTCCAAACTCGAATCTGATAGTCATTGACCGTCGTTGTTGCGTAGAAGAACAGTGCAAATTTCTCATCCATGACGCTCTCGGTGCCTTTCTTTTCAGCGCGTTTGATCTTTTTTAGTTGCATATTTCTAAAACTAGCAGAAAAAACATGGTTGCTCTGCTGGAACTCCATGGTGCTAGAGCAGTTCTGTATCTCGCCCGATGACTGTCCAGATAAACTGCTATTGGTTACATCGACATGTGTGCCACGTGTAACAAAGCGCTGGGCCTGCAGTTCTGTAATAATAAAATACAAATTAGACATAAGTTGGTTTGAACTTGTCATAGATTACATACCCGACATTATTATGCACTCGACCGTAGGTGGATTCATGTGTATTCCCAGTTGTGAACCCAGTAGCCAACGCACTGAGGCAGCAAAGCGCGTATTTGTTTTCATCACCTGCGGCGGCTGCTTATCCACAATAAATGCGGAGCACACCAGACTCTTTTGTGACACCTGCACTTGTTCGTGCAGATGAGTTAATTCTAGATCATCTTTCATTAGACGCACCATCAGCGCATTATTGACAGCAGCCAGTAAACGGGTGACGAACGACTCGAGTAGTTCAAAACAACGTTGAATATCGTCCAGCAAATTCTCGTTAAACTGTCCCCCATTACCGGCAAGCGCCTGTTGGCGTCGCCAATTCTTCAGCTCATGTATGACCATCTCCTGCAGTGTGTCATAGTACATGTGGCTACGTTTGAGTCTGATCACAATGGCAGCCTTTTCCTCAATCAAACGCTTGAAAACTGTCTCTGCTTCGGGTGTGTTGCCTGCATTTAGCATGTATCGAAAGCTCTGTTCCAGCATTGACAGACTTTCGGTGATTGTGGTCAATTCATTGAATGCATTTACAATATTATGATGAACTTGATAAAGTTCAACTTTTGGTGGAATCATTCCCATAGAAGCAGGCGTAACATTGCCAGGCGCATTGTGCATGCCTCCAGAGGTCATCACTCCTGCCACCGGTGGAGACGAGATCGGACCGGCGACGCCGAACAGCTCGTTTGAATCCACGTAGCCAACGTCCATTCCGTTCATATTATAATGATTCAATGGCATCGATTGACTCGCAGCGGCAACTGCAACACTCTTTTCAGCGGCTAACTGCAATTCTTTTTGAAGGCCGCTCCGCAGATGGGTGTATAGCTCAAGGGCCGGGGTGCGTTGAATTAAAGCACAGAGCTCTACCAAGCGATACTTAAGCACCTGATCGCTGGCACGGGTTGATAGGAGTTTTTGTTGCAGATCTTCGTTGAATCTTTGCGCGACTTGTTCCAGTTGATCTGTCGAGTTGGGTGTTATTTGTTCAGACCTACATTAAAAAGAAAATCAAAATTAGAATAAAAGAATTTAAAGGAGATAGACAGTTAACAAAGTTCTATGCTATTCCAACTTCTTTATGCACCCCACGCACACATTTAATAAACTCTAGTTTCTAAATTCAGCTCATATTAAAAGCATTAACAAGTTCAAGTTTCAAGTTCGAACCAAAAACGAAACGATTTTTGAAGGGTCAATTTGGAAAGAACGAGTCCATTCCTACTCACTACAACTACTCACATTATTCTGTCTTCAATCCAGGGCGCCAAGCAGAGGCGCAAGTCGTACAGACCCTTCTTATTGTAGTAAGCCGCCATGCGCTGTTCGCAGTCAGCGTGGCTCGAGATGCGTTTCCACAGACTCATGCTGCTCATATGGTATTTGTTTGATTGGATGAATATGGATGGGATGTTAGCGAGAGCGATACTGCTGCAGTTGCAAGTGCTGCAAAAGGATGCAAGGACTCAGCTGACAATTCGTGCTTTATGGCCACTGCTGTGTTTCTATTTTAGTGTTTTTGTTTTTGTGATATTTGCGATAACTCTGTTGACTTATGATGCATTATGGTGTTACTGTGTTCTCTGGCTGATTTTGGTTGTGGTTGCGCCGATGACCTGGCTAAGGTCCAGCTGATGACGTCCACAAGCGAAATGCGAATTTGATTGGTCCATAAAATGCACACGCACAAACGGAATGTTAGGTATGAATGTATATTGATAGAAAACTATAAATAAATTACATATACATAAGCACATAAGTATTGGGGATTAAAAAATTTTAATATGGGGGGTATGTATGTATGCATGTAAATGGGTAAGTGTGTATGTATGTGTGTGTCTAATGATGAAAGCATGAGACATAGCTTTCTTATTGGCACCCCATTATAAAGACGGATAATGCTTAGATATTGCTTAGCCTTTTACCATATGAGAGACGTGAATAAGCAAAAAATAATTTTCGAAATTTGTGTGGATGTTAAAATTTTAAATTTTGGCCAAGTTTCAATAAAATTCACTTTAAGTTTTTTCAAAACTGTGAATAAATGAATTGCACACATGTTCAGGGGAAATAGTGCGATGTTACGGGGAAAGGCACACAATGCTGTCGCATTTTTTATCCAGTATCAACAAAACACACTACTAGAGACGATTTTTTTGCGACAGTGTGAGTGCTCTCGTGTGTGGCACAGTCAATTGTTGGGTTCTGGGCGCTGTACCTAGGCCACAACAGTATGCTAGACCCGTATACTAACAAAACAAAACTTTAATTACCATAACAAAAATAATGGCGAATGGTAAACAACGAGACAGAAACTCGCAGAGCAGTGAGAAAATAAACAGAACACTCGAATGGACGTGAATTCGAGACGCTCCCTTGTGAACAGGTGCGAAAATTAATTGCACAGAGAGCAGCCCTCGCAAATAAACGTATTAATAAGTAAACTAAAAGAGCCAAGTGGCGATAAACTAGTTCCTGGGCGGCCGTAATGATCGCTAGAGAAGTCAAGCTCAAGCAGACGACACAAACGACAGACAAACAGCCCGAACAAAAACAGATCCCCGAAGCACGAAGTGCCCCAAGCGAGCAGTCTCTAACCATTGCCAGACAGTATTTGTTTGCTCTTGTGGTCGATACGCTAATTCTCGTAGTTCTCGGGAAAAAGGGACACCGTAGCGAACGTAGCGCACGTAGCAAATATGAATGGGCAGAGCAAAGGCCAGACGAGAAATGGTTAAACAAGACAAACCAGTCGGACCAGGCTCGGAAAGAGAGCAGCAACAACGAAAATTAGATAAAAATCGAAATACACAAACACAGTATAACAGCAACCAAAAGAAAACAACAAATGTACGTATTTAAAGTCGCTACCCATAATAGAGATGGTTCGTGAGTCGTGTCACGATTTTGACTTTGAGTACACTGGTTGAAAAAACCGAAATAAAGACGATTTATGTGTAAGTTTAATTATTATATACCTGCTTTTAAACGATCAAATAATTAATGTACTTTAAGAAACTATCGTTATTATATTCTCAATTACTATTCAACCAAAGGTACAAACCTAAAACAGGTCAGCCCATGGCCTAAGCTACCTGCTGTAGTCTCTGCCCTGTCTCGGTCTTTGTGTCCGTCTTTGTCTGGACAGTCCCGAACCCAAACCAAATCGAATGGGATGTTCGGCTCACTAGCAACCGCACGAGACCTCACGTAGGTAGCCCAAACATTTTACTTTCCACTTCCAGCGATTGAATTATGTAGTTCAAGGCTTCAGCTGCTATTATACGCTATACAAACAAACGCAAATTCAGGGAAAGCTGCCATTTGCATTTTCATTTGCATTAGCTTCGCTTTTATGCTATTGTTACTGTTATTGTTATTATTACGGGTCCGACGCAATGGTAGCAAAAGCTGCATTGTAAATATTTTACTTCCCGTAAAATGGCTGCAAGCTCAATTGACCTTCGGGGAGTTCCCAATGCAGAAAGAGAGAGATAAACTTTATAAATTACGAAATTAAAAATGAAGTTGTCTATATTCTTTGTTCATAGGTGAAAGAATATGGCTATGAATATGCGTCACTTGAGAAATGCATTGTCGTCTCACCTATCGTATTTGTAAATGTACCTAAGCTAGTAAAAATGCCCAACTATTTATAAGAATATATGTTTCATGAGTAGTGTGTGTACATGAATATGATAGTATAGTATTACGTCTGCTTCTCTCGCTCTCGTATCAAATTGAAAATCCAGTTTCTAACCGGGAAAATGTGCAAGTAATTTAAACAAAATATGAAACGAAACTAAACTGGCAAGGAAACAAGTTTGCTACTTTTATATGCTTTTCATACGACGATAAGAGGTTTGCATTTTGGGAACCACGATTTGTACAACCATATTTTGAATAAAACGAATATTTACAGTGAATTGCAAATTAGTTGGAAACGCCATGATAATAAGAGTTCGATTTTTCCCTTTCCGAAAACGTAACTATTGATGAATCAATTCAGATAAGAGTTTAGCTCTGGCTATATAAAAGTTGACTGTTCAAAGTTATCAAAAGGAATTGCTGGAAGCAATTCTTGATAAGTTAACAATTTGAGTGCGAAAATCTAAAGCCAATTTGTTTTATTATTCCAGTTCTCTGAAACAGTTCAAACGCGAAAATTATGTAAATTTTTGTCAGACTTTATTATTACGGTAACGAAAACCAGATTTCTCCCTATATCATTAAATTCTGCAGCTTTTAATAATTGTGTATGTTAACAATAATAGTGTATGAATATTGTTTGGCAACCTTGACAAAGTAGCTTTTAGCTTTCAGCTTATAAACCGTATAAAGAACAAGCCAAGCGTGAGAGTCAAAAAAAACTTGCGGCTCTTTTTGTTGTTTACCTGCTATAAAAAATCAACGAAATGGAGAAAGATTGTTGTGGGCGACGGCGACGAAGACGATAGAAAGGAGTAAGAAACGATACCGGAGCAAAACGTATTGTCGATGAAGCCAAGCCAATAAAAATATCACATAAAGCACCCAACGAAGCTATTGCGCTTTAACCGATCGGCTGATAAATGAACACACGATAAACATTTAAAAATTCAAATGAAACATTGCAGCAAAAATATACATTTCAACCCGCATATTTCACTATACTCGTGGTTATTCAAACATATGGTTCGATTATTACATCACAAGGAAATACCATCAGTAAAATGAATCATAAGAACAAACAAATCTTAAGTAGTGGCAAAAAAATATTTAAAGTTCTTTTTAAAATTAACACTAATATTAAAACAAAACACAATAAAACACTTAAAATAATTCAACCTAATTTCATTGGAATTGCTGTCGTCAATGGGTTAAAAACGTGTCTTCATTCTGATTTCCATACAAAGAAACCATTTTAATATGCGTTAACAATTTTGCATTGACGTCTACGATTTCAAAGCAGTTTCAATGAATAACATCTCTCAATTATTCAAATTAGGTAACTGGCATAGACCAATTAATCGATACCTTCGACATACAAACACCTTTTGATCGAGTACTTAACTACGTTATAAAGGAACACAAATCGTCTTGTGTTGCATTATCATTTACATTACCGTTAATCAAACACTTCTCATGGGACATTAGCGAGAAATACTTAAGAATTCCAAAACAGGGTATCTCATAATATACAACTGTTGATTGTAACACTCTAACGTGTATTTGTTATACTTTTATTGTGCTTTTCAGTGAAATTGATAAGGGAATAGCCTAATTTTTATCAACTTATATGCACAAGGTGCTGACATCTTTTCGGAATAGGTACTTAGTTTGGATCTTCTTAGAACACACAAAGAGGTACTTAAACAAACAATGAAAATATTTAAACAAATAGTGTTATTTGGTGCGTTGCTAATAGTGATACAATCACTGCGAAGTATGCTTATACCACACGTTGTGATAAGCAAATGACGCACGTATTTTAATAAAATCTACGTCTTTTGGATACATACTCATCAGAAACTGCCCTAGTGACGGTAGAGATTACTGTATTACTCCCCCCCCCACCGAAGACGTGGGTACATATGTATACTTTGATAAAAGCTTTGAAATTAACTTTCCATTATGCTTTCGAAAATAGACACGTGTCAGCACTTTCCACCTCGTTTTTCGTTAGTTCCCTCTCTCTCTCTTTTCCGCACTAACTTTATTGACCTTGAAAAATTACGTTTCTGCAGCTCTGGAAAACTGGTGCAATATTTAACCTTGAATTGCACGATGGCAAGGAAAGTTGTTACGGCTGTTGCTTCAAAGAAAACTGCAAAACAGGTCGAACCACTTTTTATACCCTTCGACCAATGAAAATGTGCAATAAATATGCGGGTATTGTAACTTTGTGCAAATGTATGTAACAGACAAAATGAGGAATGGAATACCCCTTTAATATTCTTCGTCAGTAGCTGAGTTGATTTAACCGTCTATTTGTGCATATATGTAACTACGGTCGAAACATCGCGGTATAAACTATAAAAGTTACAGTCGCCAAATTAATCAGAATTCTTCGATTGGAAGTAGATCCCAAGCACGATTTTATTTGACTATTTACAGGTTTTAAAGGGTTTTCCAAAATAGAGCGAAGGGTATGCTACTGTCAGGCGTACTTGACTGTAGCTGTCGCTACTTGTCAATTCACGTTGCAGCGATCTATGGAAAACCCAGAGAGTGATTTGAATAACATTCAATTAAAAATACTGTCCGCTTCGCAAACAACTAATGTGAGCATGCAGGGATGTGTATATGTACATGCATGAGTATATAAATGAATATATGTGGTTCAATATTTGTATCTATATCTCGTCTAGAGCAGCCGGCAAATATTGTCTACATATAAAACGAGCAGTAAATCAACAGCTGCTATTCCGTTCTAGCCGAAAGCAACAAACAAGCAAACAAAAAGTGACTCGAACGCGAAATATGAATACACAACTGCATTTTTAGATTATGAATAACGCTAGAAAATTCAACGAGCTAACTGCACTGCCATTGCTGATAAGAATTTATTCAGTCGGGGTAAAACTCACTAATAAAGAAATTGCATCGCGTGCAGAGCTTTTTGGCACGAATAGGTAACACATTTATATTCATATATAATATATACATATACGTACATAGATACATATCTATGTCGTTCAGCAAACACAGCTGAAAATATAAGTGTTTACTGTATGTACACAAAATACAATACAGTTTGTTTTTTCGATCAGTTGGCGATTCGAAACTGCGCCTCGGTTTCCGACTATGGTCTTTTCCTTCCGCTGTCTCATTAGTTTTTGAATCACCATGATATTTGTAAAGTACCGCACGTCTAGGGTAAAATAAACAAACTGTAAGAACAAAAATTCGCTCAATACACACAATTTTCAATTGCAGGATTATCTTTCCAAATAGATTTGCTTGCTAAACAAATAACGGCAGCGATATGGCGCGTCGCCATAAGGTAAAATATAAACAACCTCTCCAGATACAAAAATATATATGCACATGGTTGACCATTTGCGCTACACAATACATGAATACACAATAATTAAAAGAATATCGCAAAGAATTGAAACAAAAAAATTATTTTTGAGAGTATTTCTTTACGAAACACATGACGAGAATCTACAATAAAATTTTCAATATACAATTTTACTTAAGAGATTTCTTAAAATATTTTCTTAAATACATATACACATGTGTAAGGTACATATAAGCTATCCCTCGCAAAAGAGGTTCGATTAAAATGAATAAAGGGGGAAAAATAGAGAAAAGGAGAAAAAAAAACAAAAAAAAAAGAATGGTCTTTGGATTAACAAAAAGGCTTAAAATCATAATTTGTAAATATATTTATATTGTGCTTCTTTTTAAAATTTAAAACCGAATCGAAAACAGATTTATATACATATAACGTCGACCTTGAGAACTTGAGAAGGCTAACTTGGCAGCCCTGATTTGAACACTGGATTTTCAATCAATGGTATATATTCGTATAAGAACTACTCAATTTGGATGAGGTATCAATTTTATTTAATATACCAGTTTCAAGGTGAAATATACACATATTTATTGATTAAATACTGATATGTTGATAACCTTTGTATGCACTAATCTATAAGTCCTGCAGTGATGAATTTTTATGACAAACAACGTTGTTTCGTTAAAATTCACAGATAATTATAATGGTTTTCTTCACGAAATTCATTTTGAAAGAGGTTTGAAAAACGTCTTTTAAAATTAATGTTTCTTTCAGTGCAAATAATTTCCTTGTGCTCCACATACGTTCGTTAACACGAAATATCGATAAAATCGACAATATTTATGAAGGGGTTGCCCTAGGGGTTTCCCCCGGGGTAAAAATTGTGGCATGTTAAATTTATGAATGTAATCTAATAATGTTATGTAAATAAACTATAAAGATTAAAATTATTTTTGGCTTAATATTTAACAGAAATGTTAAAGAACTTTAATTGCTTTTCCAACATGTACTTGTCCTAAACTTTGAAGGGTATAAAAAACGGCGACTAAGACCACTGCAAAATTCTTCCATTTAAATTTTTTATAAGCAAGACAGCGCAGTCACACTGACAAACACGCGGACGTATTTACTCTGTGCCGTTCTCGTGCCATTTGTTACTGAACTCATAAAAGTTTAATAAGCGCTGCTACCCAGTTTGCTTGAACTTACGTCTTTGTTGGTTTGTGTGTATGATTTTCGTTGTTTCTTGATGCTATATCAGAAGTTGCCTCCCAACATCAAATGTCGAACCCTCGAATCGAGAACCACTCAGCTCACTAAGCTCTCTAAGCCCGGTATAAAGTAATCAATAATTCTTGTTATGCCTTATGACATTTTGAAACCGATTAAAAGGCATCATATGCGACGATGGAGCACGATCGTACGCACATATAAAACTGTATAAAGTATTCAAAATTTGTACTTTTGCACTTTATCAGACGCAGTCAGACCACAAAACACATTCACACACTCACACTCATGTCGAACATCTGGCAATTGTTTTCTCAAGTGTTTTATTTTCTAAAGCACCAGCAAAAACACTGATTGATTAAAGTTCACTCATACATGTGTGTGATTACATGTATCCATGTACAAAAATAGGTATGTGTGTGTGTGTCTGTGGGTAAACAATCAATACGCTTGCGAGCTAAACCTGATAAGCCCTCCCTCTCTTTCTCATACATTTGTACACGATGATATTTATACACTTGTATGCCTGTGTGTATGTGCGTACTGTAAACACACTTGCAAGTGTAAACTGCGTTGCAGTTTATTTCTTCCAGAGTTGTAATAATCAAACAGTCAGAGGGCGAAATAGTGGCAGGGGAAGAGAGTGCAGATCGGGTAAGTGTAAGCCACCTTATCGCAGCTTATCTTCAAGAGGTTCGATAGACGCGATTAAAAGTGAGTGAGGCAGAGACATCTGGCCTGGCTGCCTTGCCATAGTGCCTAAGCAGTGTTGGTCACATACGTTCTCGGCAGAGACGTCGACGGCGACAGCGACAGCAACGTCATTGACACAACGACGAGAAAAGTAATTTGTCCAAAATGGTAAAGGCAGCCACGGCCAGTGGAAACGTGTGCGCAATACATTGAAAGAAAGAACGAACGAAAGAGCGAACCAAGACCAGAAGAACAGAACAGAAGAAGATAAAGTGTTGAGCGGGCAGAACGCGCTGCCTTGGCAAGAAAGCAAGAGTGAGAGAGACACATGTCTAGCGAGACAAGGATGGAGCGAGAGAGAACGAACGAAGGGAGCTAATATATATTCACTGTTGTTGCTGCTGCTGCTTTTGTTGTTGTTGGTGTTGCTGCTGCTATTGCGCTCGAAAATTCTGTTGCTTTTGTTTTTATGATTTTTCCAGGAATTAACAACGAAAGACGTTGGCCGCAGCCCAAATGCACTGTGGCGACTGCGACATGCGCAGCCAGCAAGAAAAACAATAAGAAACAGGAGCGCAACGGCAACTGCAACATCAACAACAACAACAAGAAGAACAACAACGAAAACACTAACAACGACAAATAAAATAAAGTCAGTCCAAGTGGGAACACATGATTTTGCATGGTCAGACGCACACACTGCACACACGTGTGTAAATATGTACACACACATACTGTGCAAGTATGCCCACAAACACATGCATAGACATGTGTGTAGGTCTTTAAATATATGTACAATACATACGCCCAATGAAAAATTAAATGATTTCAAATACTTTAGAACATAGAAGATATTCAATTAAAAGTCAAGACACAAGGAACACTGAAAACTTAAACTATAAAGTGAAAATTCTACTTGCTTCCCAGAATTTGCCACAACAAATCCCAAACGAAGGGGAAAAACTGCAACGGCAGCGGCAGCGACGACGTCGGCGTTGCGTCGTCAGCGCTTGTGGCCCGCCCACGCACAGCCCCCGCCTGCAACGCCGACAACACATTTGCTTGTTGGTTCTGAGCACACAGAGAACGTGCCCGTGTTTTGCTCTTTTTTCTATATTCTATTTACCTTTAATACACAAACAGCTCAGAAGGTGTAAACACGTACGAGACGAATGTAGGATGTATGTTGATGTCTTTTGTTGGTATTGGTGTTGGTGCTGGTGCTGGTGTTGGTGTTGGTATTGGTATTGATATTGGTCGCACAACTCACGAGCGCCCCAACACACACACAAACACACACGCAGGCACAGAGACTACCCACACACGCACACAACTGCTGAGCAGCGCATATATCGCACACGAACGAGCAGACGATTTTTCTGTTTCTTGCTTTTAATATTTTGATATGTATTTGCCGTTTTATTTTTAAACCGTACACACATACGCGACAAACACACACTATCACAATAACTCCACTTTATGGTGCCCACTTATGTTCTCCGTGTAGGCTCGTTTAAGCCACAATCAGTAGAATACGCGGTCAATTGATATTCGCATTGGGAAAACAACAAATAAATAACTCTTATCAAGCGACATTTGTATATGTATATTTGTTTGATTTTTATTACTATTTATTTTTTATTATTTTTTGCACTGGGCGCGAAGGCACACCACCAACGCGATTGAACGCACAAACATCAATGTAAAACTGTTAATGCGAGATCCAGAGTTTTACTCAAAATGGCACTGTTAAGGCAAGTTAGCCAGACCATTGGAATTTCGATAACAGTTGACTGAGTAACATACATACATTATTTTCAAATTCCAGGACACATAGAAATTATAGCCCAACGTATACTTTATGGCCAAAATTAATGTTATAATCATTCTTACAACAAATAATTTATATTGACACAAGCTCTTAGTAATTTCAATTTCCTGCAAGTTATATTTGTTTATAAGGGGAAACCCTATCTTTAAAAAAGGGTTTAGAAACAAGAAACCCGATACAGCACAAACATATGTGCTATATGTATGTTACATACTAGGCATAAATTATGTTTAGAGCTCCCAAGTCATATAATTTAATAAATACACTGTAAAAGGTGAAGAAGGTGGGTATAAACAATCGGTTACATAATAAAAGTTAGAGGCTAGATATAACCAATTCGAATAAAACCAAGTACCTTGTGGTAATTAATTCAGGGTATTAAAGGTACTCAAATTGATTTTCCGTAAGTGAAATTCGCGAAAGACCTTATAAACAATGTGGCAACTCCGTTCACCTGTTGTACGCCAGCAACAGCCTGCCGCCCACAAGGGAGCGGCCATGACTATAACAAATCAATAGTCGAAATTTGCATAATTGGCTTTTAACTTGTGGGCTTTAAACTAAAACTCAAACTCACCTGTGTTTTATTTTCACTTCATTTGCTTATTTTCAGTAAACACACACGCATACCTACGTATGTATGTATGCGTTAGTCTGTAAGATTGCAGACCAGCAAAAATAAATTAAAACCGGCGTTGAAAAAAAATCACAATTAAATACACGCGTCTTAGTTAAGGGCAACTTTAAACAAACGACTTCAATAAATACAGGAAAATTAGAAACAAATAAGCAATTTGTTTTTGCGCACTATTTTTTGCAAAAATGAACGCGACTAGATATGATATACAATGGAAAATTGTGTTATCGATACTAAAGGTATCGGTCGCGCTGCCACCTTAACAGCACTGTTACCTGCTGCAACCAGTTAGGCGCCCATTTCAAAAGAAACATCAAATAGTTAACTAACCCATTTATAAACAACATTGTAAATTTATTGATACTAAAAAAACATTAACATACTAAATATGCATTATAATAACTTCACTGCAGAACACAAATTAATTTACGGCAATTTCATACAGTATCCTCATCGGGCTCCACCGAGCTCAATTATTACACTAATCAATTTTATAAAGTAAATTGCTTCAAACTTGCAAATACACAATATTTTTGCAGAAGGGTTTCACAAAGTAGTTATTGTCCAAGTAGAGGCTTAATGTTAAGTGATGCACCAAAGCAGGTCAACAGTAGGAGCTTTACATTTCCAACTTTAGATTGATTTTTTTTTTATTTTACTTTCATCTTAGAAAAAAAATAAATCAATTACAGTGAATAACAAAGTACGCGTTTGTATATTCATGATTACTATCCCTCAGTTAACAACTAAAAATATCATTGTAACAATGTTGATGCCGCATGAGACATACACTAAGTCCTTAGATGCTCTTTGAACTAATTAATTAAGAACGAAAGCAATGCGTGGTTTATTTGGTGTATTTGTTGGCTCGGTCTGGCCGCATATGAGTAATTTTGTCTTGGGGACCAGATGCTACTTTTCGAGCCGACCACGCTTCAAATGGGACAGTTCTCTGAGCCAAGCTTTTATCAGATCGTACGTGGAGAAGCTAATGCCTACAGCGATGGGACCTTTAATCCAGTTCATGCTTAGACCTTTATAAAAGCCGTTCTTGATTCCCTCCTCGCTGTGGAGAATTAAGTCAAAATATATTTACAAATTAGTTTGATATACTTTTCAATATACTAGAACATACCGGTAAATTTGTATTAGAGTGTCCAATATACTCGTGTGAGGCTCTGGCGAGTTCGGAATAACACGCGTTGTCTGCATACGACGTCTTACAATATCCAAGGGATAACTCGCGGTCTGACCGGCAGCACCTGCCGCAGCGCCAAATGCCAGGGAAACTAAAGCATTAGGATGTGTGTTTCCAATGATCTCTGTTGTAATCAGAATTACACAAATTTTATAAGGAAATTAAGACATAAGTGGATTGTCTGGAAGCTTACCATGATACTCGCGCTTTAACGTTTCGTAGGTAAAAAAAGAGGTTCCGGCGTAGGGTATAACACCTAATACTGTGGCCCAATAACCTCGAAACAATGTTCTGGGACCCTCCTCGACCCAAATATTATAGAACACTTGTCGCAATGTCCGGTATCCCGTGTATTTGTCAGTCACAGCCATTCGAGCACGTGCCAGATCCAGGGGATACGTCAGTGATTGCGATGTTATGCCCGCTAATGAGCCGGCTATAAACCGTCGTCCCTTGGTGCTATTAGATATAAAAATGTTTATAAGAGACTGAATTTTTTCTACGTAAACCGATGTTTACCTTTTACCATTCTGGTCCACACGGAGGATGCGCCGCCATTGTTCGTGCGATGTGAACTGAATAGCGGCATAGGGAACAATGCGTGCCATCGTCGCGGAGTTGCCACGCCACAAGGCCAGCACGCCCTCCGTTTTATATGTGTGCTTGAGATAGTTGAGCGATGCCTGAAAGGAAAATGGAACATCCTTGCGTATCTGAAAATTTATTTTCGTTCGATCCAGCGGGGCAATTGTCGTCTTTGCGAGGGCACCGGCAGCTGCGCCGGATACCAGACTGATGAACACATCATCCAATTTATTGTGCACTATCAGAATAGATAACATTTAAAAAACACTTTATAATTTTCTCCTGTTTAAAAAGATTTGCTTCTCAGAGTCTATGATCATAAAGTAACAATTGATTTTTTTTATTCGAGAACAGCAAACATTTTGTTGGTGTGAATTTTAAATACGACTGTGAAGTAGTCTCTTGAAAATTGAAAAATGTTAATTTACTTTCAAAAGGCTTGCCATTGCTACTTAGGATTTGAAAAAATTACTTACCATCCGGTTTTGCGCTTTGACTGTCCTTCGATGGAAGTTCTGTCACCTGTTGCCCCAGCCATATTCCCTCCTCGTCCTCCGTTGCGGCATCTCTTGTCGTCGACGTGGAGCCGGCAACTGTGCTAGATAATTGACTACTTGTTGTTGTAATGGACATGGCAATGTTAGGCTTCTCTATAAGGCGGCTCATGGCAGACTACCAGAAGAAACAGAGAAGATTGAAGCGGTAAAGAATAATGGAAATTGCATTAGGCAAAGGTTTTAATGTTTTATTTCCGCAACAATAACTTATCTAAGGAGCTGAGCTAACCAATTTTCTGATGCCAGGGGTTATGTTTATATATTGGTTTATCAGTTTGAGGCGTGTTCGGCAGTGTCACACAAACAATAATACTGATAACGTTGAAGAATCAAAAATTTCATGTGTCCACTCTTAATGGCAGGCATCGTATCAAGCTGAATGTTTCGCAATTGTTTCATAATTGAAAAATATTTTCAATTTCACGCGTTTGGCACAGTTTCAAAAGAAAGCACCCTATTTTATGATATAACAATGTGTGGTCATAAAGAATATTAGCGCTTTTAATATTAAACGGTGAGTCGACACATTGAAAACGTCGACCACTTTATGAGATATGGATTTGTACTTTGCTTGAACTGCTCCCGTTTGATAGGTGTTTTCTGATTAAGATTTTTATTATAGGTTCATTATATTTTACCGACGGGCTGCGTACAAACGACTCAAAGCAAGAAATTTAGCCTCGGCTTATTTTCATGCGGCCAATTTGTTGTACAAACAATTTCTATACAAATGCTAATGTGTGTGCCCACTACAACTTCTACAAGAGTATACGTATTTCCAGAAGAAACAAGACAGGCTACCTTCGACAAGGCGTACGTTTTATACCCTTCCCCATTTTCTTCACCGACTGTCGCTATGCTTTTTATAAACAAGTTAAAACGATAAAACTGGTTGTTTAGTTACTTAAAGGAAAGCAACTTTGCCAAATTATTAAACGAACCTATATTTCGTGCAAAAATAAGAAATTAACAACTTTAGAAGCCTTATCTCTTAGACTGGGCTCTGAGATCTAGGTTATCATACACATTTATGGAAGGACATGGCTATATGGGTATATATGTGCGTATATGGCTTGTCCAAGGTTCCATAACGTTTAGAAATTATCAGAACAAAGTTTAAACTTTATACGAACTAGGTGAGTAATTTACATTAAAGAAAGCGGTAAGAAATGAGAATATTTTGTTAATATGGTTAAAAATCAGCTACTTAAAATAGTTTATATAATGTAACTAACATTTTTAAAAACAAACACTGTGGATTTGGTTTCTGTGCAATGCCAACTACTGGACAAAATTAATATGCTCTGTAAGGGTATAACAAACCGGTTGTTGTTGATACAATGTGCTACAACAGCGTAACAACAACAATTTATTATCACTAAAATTATAACAAGCTGCTTTGTGCGATAGTGAGTTTGTGTGTGTGGCACACACCTCCAAAACAACTTTTATATACGAATGTTAGTGTACATATTTTTAATCACAAGTAAATATGCGTACATTGCGTATATAACACGTGGGCGGGCCTCTAATTGACTTCCGTATTTCGCGATTCTGTTTTGCACTCTCTTGCAATAGATGTCAAGAATTTCACCTTGAATAAGTTTTATTCAGCGCAGATAAAAGTGTAAGCCAAGATAAAACTATCTTAAGTGATAAGATAAAATTGTGAATAGATATAGAGATGACCGTCAGACTACGAAAACAGTATTATGCAAAAATACATGCATATTTAAACTGACTAAAGTTCTTCTAGCCATTTAAATAATCGAAAAACACATAACTAATCCGAGCACTGTAATTTTCCACAACATGATTTTAATGATATTTCATTTTTCAAAAAAAAATCACATGCTCTATACCACTATGCACTGTTGATGCTGGGTGACAGGTGGGTGCACAGCAGGAACTGGGAGGTGGGAGGGGTTCAATTGCAGCCGGCGAAATGAACGTAAACAAGTTCGTTAAGCTATGTTTGTTGTTGTGCACTCAGTCAAGGTTGTTGGGGATCCATAAATGTATGCTTAGCATACACACACACACACACACACACGCACGCACATCGGTTCTAACGAATCTCGATTGAGTGTGTCTATAAATAGTCTCACTCGTATTTGGACTTTGCACTTGACTCGTTTTGCTGTTGGCTTTATTCAATTTTATTAAGAAATTATAGATTATAAAATACATATGCATACACACATTGGCACTAGACAAAACAGAATATGGCGTTGCAATTCCGTGTTATTGTTATTGTTGCTTTCTGTTTACCGCATTGCGTTGTGTCTTCCAATTGAATGTGACGAAATTCTGATTGGAACTGCCTGCACAGTAGACAAAGAACAGCTGTTGCTTAGTTTTTTTTACTGCCTGTTTGCTTGTTTCCTTTGTTATGCATGTGTTCAATGTGCACTTATGTTTGTCACGTATGTACATATGTAAGTATATCACAACTTCCCATCCACCTCCTTGTAAGCTGATGATTTTGTTATTGCACTTTTTAATTTACAACAACCCCTTCAGATTGATACACAGTTCGAACACTAGCACTTTCACGAACAAATTATATAATAAGCCAAATTTAGAAAACATTTAATTATGCTGGCAAGGTGACGATAAAGCTAACAACACGCACCTTTGTTTTTGTTAACACAGATTTTACGTACTCCAATTGGCACACAGCAACAATTGTGCCAAATTGCAGTGCAGATGGCTTACGCAGTTACCAGGCTGACCGTTGTGTGGAGATCTCGCATTTATTGTGATTTTTTGTTAGTCAAACTCGAAATAATTATTATTCAATACATGATAAAAATTAAACGCGCGACTTTGCCTTTCCGTCTTCTCTGAGCATTAGACAAAAACATCAAGAACTGTATGGACCAGGGCTGCGATTTGTGGGAGCACACGGAGTGATGCCACATCGCTGATTTGTTAAAATGATATTTCGTCTGGCAGCACCGTTCTGCTGCAGCCAACTTCACGCGCGACGCACTCAGAGCAAAACAGCAAAATATCAAAGAATAAATATACACAAATATACAAATATTAAAATGAATATGTCGAATTTAAACGACCTGCGCTCCTATTCCCGACACTGGTTAACAGAGTTCATAGAGCAATATCAGGAGGAAGAGTGCCTGTGGCAGCCAAAGCACCAGGATTACAGTAATCACGCCGCCAGAAACAAAGCGTACGACAAACTGGTGGAAAAATTAAAGGAGGTTGAACCAAATCCAGATCGCGCCATGGTCGTCCGCAAGATAAATTCCCTCAGATCCGCTTTCCGACGCGAGTTCCGCAAATCCAGCAGCAAAAGTGACTACGAGACACGTCTATGGTACTACGACAAACTCCTCTTTATAGCTGACCACAAGTCGAAGCGACACTCGAACGAGTTCTCTGGCAAACCGAAACGCGAGTTGCAAATAAGCTTTGATGACGAGGACTCGATGGACTTCGAAGAAGAATCACATCATACCCCACAGTCGCAGCAGCACATTGAGGCAATCGTACCCAACACAGCCGAAGAAGTCGAGACGGATGTTGCAGCAGCGTCCAATAACGTTGTGGTCAGTAGTCAAGGCGCCACGTTGAGCACCATTTCAGTGACGCCCGCGGACTGTGTGACTCTGGTGAAGAACGAAGCGCATCAGAGCCACCATGAGGTGGCCGCAGAAGCACATCAACGTTTAGTAGCACAGGCCACAGCCGCTCAGACATCACTAGCCGCGGCTGCAGCAGGCGGTCATGCGGTAAAGGTGCTAGAGATTACATCCCTGGACTCAAATTCGCAGCGCGAGATACAACAAGTGAGTACACAACGAGCTCCCTTAGTCGTCTATCAACATTAAACCTAACGGAATTGATTCTATGTAGGCTGTGAACTCGCTCGAACACCACCAGCAGCTGCAACACCTTCACCAACAGGCCAACGGCCATGGCCAGCCGGTGCCGACGATCCAAATCGGACGTGACCATTATCAGCCGCTGTTCGGAAACGCCGCGACCGCTGCATACACAACGGCAGCGCCCAGCACGTCGCACCGTCACGAGGATGAGTACGATGCCATTGGGGTAAATGTGGCTAGTAAACTACGGTCGATCAACCACACGCAGCGCATCATTGCAGAGAAATTGATAAGTGATGTACTCTTCAATGCGCAGCTCGACAACCTCACTGTCAATTCGGCGTTGACGCAGTAATTTTACCTATCCGTATTTTAACTAAGATTTATCAAATGCGTGTGTAACTGGATCGCTTGATCCAGATCCGAGTACAGAGTATATTTGTATGAATGTCGTCCGTTTATGTGTTAGATTGTACCATAAAGTTAAACATTTTATAGTTTTAGTTACTGCATCTCTTCAATGCAATAAATCGTATTTATAACTAGGAACAAGAATCAAACATAACTTCATTGTATGATCATTTTGTGCTCGACTCCGTTGACGCCGTCTGTGATTCGGATCCATTTGTTATTCGCTTCCATAGAATCTTTGCAAACTACAGAAAAGTTAACCACATGTTTTATAACAACAATAGCCAAAAGATAATTAAAAAGGTACTAACCGTAATGGGAGGCAAATCAATTTGTTCATCAGCGGAGACCAGTTTTCGGTTATCTTGTAACATTCTCCATCCTATGTGTATGCCAATGAGGCTGGGTATCATCACCAGGGCGACGATATTTCGCGAAACAAAGGATTGCTTTTGGGGCACAGTCATTTTCAGTTATTAAATTATGACAGGATCGCAAAAAAAATAATATTATTGTTATTTAACATTGTTTGTGTTATCGATATGTATGTTATCGACGTGATTCAAAATATGTTAAAAAATACCACAGTTTCGCTAACCGGCTGGTTCTGTTATTTTAGTATATCGATATCGATATACTGGCGGCAAAAGTAAAGGAAAATAACAAAAATAAAAATAAGTTTTTATACAAAAAAGAGACAATTAAATTGCTATTTGAAGAGTATGATTTTTATCTGATTCCAAATCTTTAAACAGACACCTGCTTGAGGTAATTTCTGTGGTCTCTTCATAATTCCAATGCCAAACATATTAGTGACTCAATTGTTTATAAGTAACACAATACCCTCTTGAATACTCTTCACGCGGCATATCGACAACTATGACAAGTTGTCTTATTTGCAATGTGTATGTATATTTATATTTGTACACGGTGAATAATACGGGTGTCCTGTAGGTAATTGTTTTACCTTTTTGAAAATAGTTGCTACCTGAATGTTTGTACATGAGACTTTGCAATACGCTAGAAGAACGTCATACCCATCTCTCCGACACTCTCCCACGCAAAGAGTATCTATTCCTCTCTATGCACCTCTCGCTCATTCCTTTACGGACTGCAAGCAAACAATGTGATAGTAATAGGCAAAGTACATTGTACTTTTCAATATTCTCGCGCTGCAGTATGGCCAGGGGCGCAGTGGGGAGGCGTTTAAGCGGCGTTGCGTCGGCGGCTTGTGACCTTTGCACACAAACAAACAAACAGAATTCACTTTGTCTATGCGGGCTAGTCCCGCAGTTAGTTTTGGCAACACCAGCAGTGCATCAACAACTCGATTGCTGCGCGCGAGTTCAATTGCGATTGCGATTTTTCTGAGTAAATCGATTTTCAGCAACGAAGTGAAACACCTTTTTGAAATACATACATAAGTGAGTCTTGGGTCTGCCTGCGCAAGTTGTGTTCTTTGGTTTACTTTTTAATTACATTTTTATTGTCTTTCTTCGCCAATCTTCTTTCATTCTGGTTCGTCTCGGAACGCAGTGAAGAGTTTGTTAAAATCGATAATCGCCTTCTTTCTAGTGCGCTTACGCCTAATCAACCTTGAATATCGGTAAGTTTTTGGATATATCTTTAAAAGAGACGCCGGCCTTCGGTGCCCCCCGTGGCTCTTTAAATGTGTTATCGTTTAAAAAGATACAAATGTAAGCTAGCCAGACAACGATGTTTGCAACCACTGTGAATATACAAAACATGAAGGTGACTATAACGATCTTATCCTTTTTTGAGTGCTGGCTCCAGGGTAGAGAATCGCTTATATGCTGTGTGAGAGTTGTGCGATACTCAGTGCTTCGATCTACATACTTTCCGATAAATTGCGACTTACCGGCATCCTGAAAAAATCAGCCAAACGTTTTTCCGTTTTTGAACTAATAGTTTTGAAAATATGATATATTTTTCAAAGCGGCTTAAATCAATGTAGCTTATTAACATTTAATGTAAAGGATTTCTTCACCCAATCGATAGCATTGAACAAAATTAATCTAGATCAATCTCTAGATAATGAAGAATTGTGTACTTTAGTGCGATGAACAGTATAATAGTCTGATCATTGGATAATACGCTGTTCACGCAGTTTGGCAATTTTATCCGCACCATAGCCCAAGAGTTTTTCGAGAACCTGGTCAGTGTGCTCGCCCAGCATGGGTGGCGCTGTGCGTGCATCGTTGCGAGCCTCACTGTAGACGACGGGAGGACCCACTACTCTGACGCTGTCATCGCGAGGATGTGGCAGAGTCTTGACCAGTCCAATGGCTTGAATGTGCTCGTCCTCGAAAACCTCGCGAATACTATTGACAGGTCCAACCACAAAGGAGGCGCCCTCAAAGTGACTCATCCAGTTCTTGGAGCTGTCTCGAGCCAGTATTTCCGCCAGAAGGGCAACGAGTTCCTCCCGATGCTTTACACGATCCTTGTTCGTCTTAAACTTATCGTTCTGCGATACGTCTGCAATATCCAGACGCTGGCAGAGTTCCACAAATTGAGCATCGCTGCCGGCACCGACTGTAAGATATCCGTCGGCTGTCTTGAAGCTCTGGTACGGTACAATACTCGAGTGTGCGGTACCCCAGCGCTTGGCTTCAGTTCCAGCATTCAGATAGTTGCTTCCGACGTTGATTAGCAGCGAGCAGCAGGTGGACAACAGATCGACGTCGATCTTCTGCCCGCGATTTGTGCGCTGCCGCTGCAGCAGGGCTGCCAATATGGCGCCATGTGCGTACAGGCCGGTGGCAATGTCAGTGACAGCGACGCCCACCTTGCTGGGCGGTCCATCACGCTCTCCAGTTATATGCAAAAGTCCGCCCATCGACGATGCAATTACATCGTAGCCCGGTCGCTTGGCATAGGGTCCCACCGATCCGTATCCGCTAATTGTACAATAGATCAGCTGTGGATTGATATCTCGCAGTTGCTCATAGGCCAAGCCGTAGCGTTGCAAGGTGCCCGGAACGTAGTTTTCCACCAAGACATCACAGCGACTGGCCAGCTCGTGCATGATCTCTTGCCCGCGTACAATGTCGATGCAGACGCTTTGCTTGTTGCGATTCTGCGCCAGAAAATATGCCGCATCGCCGCTCTGTTCAAGAAACGGAGGTCCCCACTTGCGTGCCTCATCTCCGAAAAACGGACGCTCCACCTTGATCACCTCGGCGCCCATGTCTGCCAGTACCATGGTGCAATAGGGACCAGCGACAATGCGCGTCATGTCCAAAATCCGTATGCCCTTCAATGGATGCCTGTCATCCGTGCCGACTGCCTCATCGTTGTTGTTGTTGTTTTTACTCTTGTGCTCGCTGTGTATTTGGCGAACAGCTGCAAAGCTTCTCAAGCTTTGTCGAGCAGCTGACGCTCGCGAGAGCCACAATCGCGTTGCCCACATCGACATACTATGGACAACCACACAAACCTACGAATATTACAATCGATTTGTATTTGTTTTGTACGGTATCTTATATTTACAAACTTTTCACGATGCGATTACAGAGTATTTTTTCCGTCTGCTTAACTCGCATAGGTACGATCTATGGAAAGTTTTCCAGCCCACTGCGTTGATAGCATCGGTGCGCGAGCTTTCTTGAAAGAACACTGGAGGGCCCCCACCTAGCGCGCTCTTCTGCTGGTGGTCTCTCTCTCGCTCTCCCTATCTCTCTTTTATTCTCTTTGTTTAGTTAAGCATATGTCTATTGTTATCTAAAGCACCCGACTAAGCTGTGTACTCTGTCGTCGACGTTGTTTTTCTCTTAAGCTGTGATCGAAACTGAAAGTTCCTTGATTTTTACCTTCGCCTCTTGTCGCCTTGGAGTTTTCCAAGTTTTGTAAGACAACCTGTTACAAAAAAAGAAACCTGCTCAGTGTTTTTCCCCACAAAATCGCTTGTTTTTTACAAACGTACTCATGAATTCTACACTTTTTTAATAACCTTTTATTACTCTATACCACAATTTAAGTTATAATTCTTTTTGCGAGATCTCCAGCAACGTTTGGTGCCTTTAATCTGTTCCATTATGATCTAGCACTTTGTGTATCTACCACATCTAAATTGTGCGGCTTAAATGATAGTCTCGCTAATGTTTATGCAATTAAAAAACAATTCTATTGTCATAGATGAGTTGAGTAGTAACATGAAAGTAAAAAACAAACAAACAAAATGTTTAAAAAGGCGTCAGGCATCAGTGCTCTAATATATCCGATCATATCATCGTTCTTTGCGACTCCGTTCCGATAGATTAAACCTGACAGGCTCGAGTTCTGTTCGTCATCGTATTTTGTTGTATATTTTCAGAACCTATTTGTTTACTCTTGATTAATATTTTCCCTGCGACGCGACGTTAATGAGAATATTCAAATAAAGACAAAGGATTTCTCAAATGCTGATGAGATCAGTTTCAATTTGTTTACGATTTCCAGACTAAAGTCACCCTAGTGATTGGCCTGTAATGGTGATCCCCACGTGGGATGATTTGCGTTATTTTTTATTACTGTTATAAAGAATAATTGCATACTTAACAAATGAAACCAGCTTTATTCTAGTTCGAAGTTAGGAGTAAACTACGCAATCGCAAGCCAAAGAATTAAATGCTACCTTAGGCATACCGAAGGTTTTATACTCTAGCAGGTTTTGCTTAAGTCTACCAATTGTGCTTTATATACAATAAGTAACAAGTTTAGCCAATTAATTCGTGTATTCGATAACTGCTATAATAACTTTAGTTTCTTGTATGCAAATTTTCATTTACCACTGAGTGTTTCAATAGTATTAAATGATTAGGTATCAATATTAATTGGTACCTTTCTAACACAACAAGTATTGTTACTTATTGATTAAAGTGTTAGTCATAAGGTAAAATATTAACTTTTTTGAAATCAACTAAAAACAATGTTCAACAATCTAGTAGTAGAAGTTAATTTATCAGTTAAAAAATACATCAATTTATTTATTGGTGGGGGCAATGGGTGTGGCATCCAATATATACGATAAACTTGATAAGTGCACAGTTTGCAATAACTTTTATATACTTTCATTCGGAGTTCTTAGCTCCTATAATAGCTGAGATCTTGATGTTTGACCAAACGGACAGACAGACAGACTGACAGAGAGACGGACACACAGACAAACAGCCGTGGCTCAATAAACTCAGCTAGTGATTCTCAGCAAGAATATATCTTCTTTATGGGGCCTCTTGTGCCTCCTTCTGTTTGTTACATACATTTGCACAAAGTTAGTATACCCTCTTTTGATCATTTTCAATGAGGGTATACCCTGTTCCTGAATTCTCTAAACTGTAATTACAACTTAGCAGGAAAAGTATTAATGAGTCATTAGCTCGTTAGTATTGACGTAAATGATAAAGATAAAGTTACAGATACACTGTGCCTGTATCTGTATCTGTAATGACAATATGACCCTGTTTACAACACGAGCAAAGGTATTTCCTGCGAACTAATGGGATTCACAAGTGAACTTGAACACCGTGCGCAGACATGAACTGCGATCACAGTTAAGAGAAATATCACACAAAGAGCTAGAGAGAGATGCGAGAGAGAGCAACGCAGCACGAAGCCGAACCGGTTCGAGCTTTCAGCTGCGAGTGGAGCTTCGGGCAGCGCTTGAAGTGCTATGAGAAGCTCGGCCTGATCAGTTATTTGCTGAGCATACGTCGCGCACATCGGTTCGTTATAGCTCCCGCGAGTGGGCATATGCAAAGTGCAACTTTAACACACACACACATATAGACAGTAATCACAACAGCAGCAACGACTAACGACGGTGAATGTGATAAGCGCCGCGCAGTGTGCCGCAAAATGAAAGCCAGTGAAACGTTACGCATGCGTTTGCAGCGCATTCAAATTCGCCCGGAATATAACATTAGCGGCGAAATCTACTAGTTAATAATACTACATCGAGAGCAACAAAAGAAGAAACAAAGTTTCGATCAGATTTAAGCACAGCACAAGATGCAGTCGGACTCAAGAAAGTATTTTGCCACTAGCTATTAGCCAACTGACCAAAAAGTATTAAGCCATCGCAGCCATAGCTATCGCTCTGTCGCCCCGTCTCCGTCTCCGTCGTCGTGTCCGTGTCTGTCTTCCACCAACTGCGGCAGCAACTTCGTGTGCTCAAGTGAATTGTGCAAGCGCAAATCGCAGCAGCCGCTGCTGTCTATGCTGACGTCGCCGTCGCAGTCGCCGTTGCCGTCGCCGTCTCCGTCGCAGTCGCTGCAATTGCGAGCCGTGCACAGGCCAGCTGCATATTGCACAATCCTGTCGCTTGTTGGCCAACCTGTTCGTGCTCGTGTTGTACACATCGTGTTGGTGTTCGTGTTTGTGTTTTTATCTGTATATGTATCTGTATCTGTAGGATACAGATAGTTTTTGAATTGAATTTTACTCGATTGGTTAGCGAAAAGCCGTCAAAATTGCTGTGCTACTGTGTTCCAGGATCCTGGGGTACATCATGCGGCGCTTCTTGCGTTCGGCCATGATCGTCTTCAGCTGGTTTGTGGTGCCCTACAGCCGTTACACCAACATCAAGGTGATACGGCGCAAGCTGCCGCCCATCCGAAGTCATCTCCTGGAGATACCTGCCGTCGATCTGGCCAAGCTGATTCGCACCAGAAAGGTGAGTTTGCCTCCTTTTCCTTTCCTCCTCCTCTTCAAAATTCATACGTACTCGTATGTAGGTTAACCCATTAAAGTAAGATCTCAATCGTACGCACCTTAAAATGTTGCTGGCTAAGTTTTGCAAAGTCAATAGACAGGCAGCCTCTCTGTCCGTCTTTAGGTTCAGTCTACTTAATGCACGCGCCAAGACATCGACAACAAAGGCCGCTGAAAGCACTCGGTTGCCACATCTATTAGACACTCTGTGGCAAAGCTGAGGCAATCTGACACGTCGCCGTTGATGGCCACCGAGTCGATGCCCCTTGCAGCGGCTACTCATGTCACAGGTGTCAACTGAGTTAACCTCTTTGCTACATAGATTTTGCTGAGCCCCTCTTGAAATGCCATGCTGCCAAACATTTTATATAATACAATAGAAAACATGAAAGAAAGGTTTTCTTCGGCATGCCGATGCTGTTATACCCTTGCAGCTGTTCGCTTTAGTCTTTATCGATTGTATATATGCTTCTTAATTTAGTTTACAAAATTTTGCAAAAAGATCCGCTGTTTATTCTCTTCGTTAATTAAAATTTTCCAAAAGGGTTTACGAATTTCTTTATTGTTTAATCAAAAAACGTGAGCTATGCTTGCAAAATCTTACCTTATATTGTATTTACTTAAACATGATTAAGGACTCTTTATTTCCCAGAAAGTTTATTATTACATCTGTTATTAGCCAGTATGGCTATCAAGCTGATTAAATTGATTTCTTTAATATTATATACACATGTATAGCTTCTATTTATAGCGAATTTTGTGTTGCATACTATAGAGAGTGGATTGGAAATTAATAACTCTTAAAATTGTTTCTTAAATAACTTCTATGTAAATTATCCGATTGAAGCCAAACTTTTAGCAATCATTAAGGGGTTGATTGTTGTTGTGCTTACCAAAAATGAATTGTTCTGAATTAAAAAACCATTTAGAATTTGGTTTTTATCGATTTAAGAGAGCATAAAATGTAAACTATGGCTATGTCGACTCGTCTGTTTATGCTAACTAGGAATATACATATATACTTTGTGGGGTGTGCTACGCCTTGTTCTGCCTGTTACAGACACTTGGCAAAGGAAGTGATTTCTTGAAGAATGTGATTTCGTCATTTGGCTTTAATTTAAGAATTTAGATCATACAATTTGATATACGCCAACCAAAGAATCTGGTTAAAAGGAGTTCCTGATTCCTTAGTCATTCTCGGCTTTAAAGAGAGAAAATACATAAAAAGAATTAAATTAATTGAAAATGCAAACAAAACATTCTTAAGGGAAAACAAAATATAAGACGAAAAGAATGTACCAAATATTTAAGTTAGTTCCCCAAATTAACTTTTTTACATAACCCGTACTCGCATATTACTCATCCGATTTGCAATTTAAACAAAGACTTTTATTATGTGTTCGACTTGGCAGTTTCAAAATCTTACCAAGTTGTAGAAATCCCCGACTGAGCTGACTGAGCCCGCAATTCGCGAATTGGGTTGGTCAATCGAGCTGGCCTAGAGAGCTGCTACTTGCATGGCTGGGCTTTATATCGTCGGCATATCAATAACATCTGCCTCATAAGGGTATACACGAAATCTGTGCAAACTTAATTGTAATCTCCTGCTCGTACGAGTCTGCTCATAATTGTTGTTACTTATGTCGGTTACTTGACTCGCTCTGTTTTGAGACCGCGCTTGGCTGGTCCACAGACACAGACACAGCCAGCGCACATAAGGTCATTACTTGGCAGACCTTATCGAGGCAGCGGAGACAGAGACAGAGACTGGCGCAACCCCAGCAAGTGAGCGTGTATTGCGTTTTTGTTTTTATCACATTTGCTCATAAAGCGCACTTGTTTGTTTATATTTTACTGCACGTTTGCTGCGGGATTGTCTTCGGCATTATACGAGCATGTGTTTAAAAATTATTATTATTTTAATTATGAGTTTTATTTGTCGAGTCTCGTTTTGTTTTTTTGGAAGTTTCATTGTCAAATTGCTTCATTTTGTTTACGCAAATGCAAACTCTTTTTTTTGAGGTTGAGTTAGTTGAGACCTCGTTTAGACTCTATCAGCTGTGCGTGCCTTCTTGATAGGATCGGGTTCATATGACCGGGTCAGGCAGCGCAACAACTGCGACAACGTTTCGGTTAATTAGCGTTGAAATTGAGATTTATTTAAACAATAAGTGGGAGCATGAGCTCTGATAAATGTGTCTAAATACAATAGATACGCATGTATACGGGATATATACATACATATAAGAGCGGAGCTTGTAAAACTAATTTGCACTTTAATTGTTAAATTTTCTCTAGAGTCAAGAACTTAGTTTGTTAACTATCGATATTGACAGTTTATAAATAAGATATATCAATTGAAAGTAAATTAATTGGTTTGGACAGAAAACAATCTGTGCTCATAAACGATCAATCATTAAATATACTGTATTCTCAGCAAATAATACTTCCTTTAGTTTACAAACTGTTTGTGTTAACTTATTGTAGACATGTATATTTTGTAGTTATGAGAACAAGTGCCCCCCACAAATCAATAGAGAACAAATTATTTTCTTTAAATCTAGTCCACAACAATATTAAACCAATATTTAGTCTTTTGACATACATAACTGCATGCCCAGTATGCAAGGTATCCACTATGAGTTGCTACATAATTCGTACTTAGGTCTCTGATCTACCCACTGTTCCACTTATTCGGCATCAGTGTCTCTTGTGCCTGTGGTAATGCATGTTGTTTACACACCTTTGTATTTATGTATGTTAGCGTATGTCTGCTTGATTGTTTACTTTTATCAGTATCTGCTTTATGCACGCCGAACCCCTTCAAGTTTCTCTTACCTCCCTCCCTCCCATTGGCTCCCAAGTAGCCTGCACATGCCATGAGTATCAGTGCATAGGTACATACAAAGTTCGGGTTTGAGTTAAGCTGCCACCTCTGATTTATTATTACACTGGAAGTCATTGAAAAAGTCAAGTAGCCTTAAATTTAATGATTTATGTATGTGTGCCATATAGTATTATGATACTTATGTAGTCGTAAGTTCGAGTACACTATGAACGTGTAATTACCGTTGTATGAGCGCAGTTAATGCAACGCTCAATGCAAATGCAATTTGCAAGCATTGGGATAATATATCAACTAACTGTATAGGTTCATCTATGACTATGACAGATATATAGAATGCTTCAAACATATTTTTAAGTGCACATGTAATAATAGTTGATAGCCCACATTAAAACAATAAAGATTGTATCTCTTATTTGTGCACCCTTGTAGCGAGCATATTCATTTTGGTAGTAGCTTAGAACGCACAAAGGAAGAAATTGAACACTTTAGAGCAAATATATTTTAAATATGGCTCGACACGGGCGTCGATGTATTACAGCTCTTTTGTCTGTCCGTAATGCAAAATAATCCCTCTGTCTTAATGATATATTGAGAAAACACACATACTTCTCGAACATATCTGACTATCACTGTCAATTAACACAAACTAAGATTTCTGTCATTATTCTAGATATCGCTCTCAGTAAAATTAGACTGACTTTTAACCATATGCCTTACTATAAGCTATAGCTTCCATGTGAATAATTAGTCATAAATAAATAATATATTTATACTAAATTAAATTTATCTGTCCAGCTATTAAAATTAGTACAGCAGTTAACTATAGTAGTGCATGAAAAATGTCATAAAACTCTACTTTTTCATAAAAGGCTCACTCTGTACTATTTATTATAACTATGTAAGTCCCAATTATAGAAACAATCCTTAAAAATTGATGTAAAAAGAAAGAAGTGTATTAAGCGAATGCAGTTATTTTGTTGTTTACTTTTATCTGAACCATATCCGCATTTAGTCGATGTAAATTTTCAAATCAAATTAATGCATTTAGCTAACTCTGTTGACAAACAAGTTATTTGTTATATGAGGAAATTATAAATGCTTTGATCTTTTTTTATACATTACATAAGAAAATTCCCCCTTATTACGCAAAATACTTTTGAGTCATTATATTATTACATTACATTATTACATAATAATTAATAAAATGAACTAGAAACGTTGACATAATAACATACAATATTCAAAAATGTTCTAAGTAGAATTCTAGATTTTCCAGTTAATTGACCTTTTTTCAAAACCTTCTAAAAAGATTATACTCACTTTGTGCTAACAATTGGAACAGGCGTGATCTTCTTTCTGGATAAACGTGCAGACTTCAGCAACTATAGAATCTAGAGACGTTTAGCTTTATAATTTGTGATAGCTTTCTGAAGTATTTATGTGGTAACTTCCTTTGGAATACATTTAAATACTTAATTTGATCGGATAGTTTACTTATAAAATGTGCTATTGTAAGAGTATGAGTTTAACAGCTTTGTTATGCACTTCGCATTGGAAATTTGTAGTTTTTTTATTGGTTGTAGGGTATATTTCGATCGTAGTCATTCGACTGTACCTTCTGTTACTTGTTAACCACAAATAACATAGTTCAGTTATTGTTTTGGTTTTATATATTTATTATATTACATCTATACGTTCTTCCCCCCATACTTTAGTCTATACAACCAATAATGTTACTTTGCAATATTGTTTTCACTGTTGACAGTTGCAAGTCCCCGGATTACTCATACGACATGTCGTACGCGTTGGCATTCGCTTTGAACCGTCAGAGACAATTGAATGTGAATTTTTATTGATTTTAATTTAACATAAATTGCTTTTGTGTTGTTGTCTCTGTCTCTGTTGGTTCTCACAAGCAATTTAGCGGCAAGAATGAAACAAAGGGGAACATTTAACGGCGCGTTCAGTACTAGAATTAGAGATAATATTTTAAGGAAAATGCGGAAGCGATCAAACGATTTTAATTTCGATTCTTATCTATTCTTATTACAGGTTAAGAGCGAAGAGGTAGTCGAGGCCTATATCGAACGATGTCGGCAGGTAATGAAACGAAACTGATAAATGGAAGTCCGAGATTACTAATTGCCTCGAACTTTGATCGATTGTTTCAGGTGAATCCGTTGATCAATGCAATTGTGCAGGATCGCTTCGAGGAGGCACTGGAGGAGGCGCGGGAAATCGACAATGTCATTGCCATGGGGATCAACAGCGTCGAGTCCATGGAGGAGTTGACGCCACTCTTGGGCATCCCGGTGACTGTCAAGGAGAGCATCGCGGTCAAAGGCTTGACCAACCAAGCAGGTCGAGTATTCAAGACGCCGCAAATTGCCAAGTCGGACGCGCCAGTTGTGGAGCAAATCAAGCGTTGTGGTGGCATCATTCTGCTGGTGTCCAATACACCCGAGCTGTGCCTGCTCTGGGAGACCTACAACAATGTGACGGGCCAGACAAAGAATCCTTACGATCTGAAGCGTACCCCTGGCGGCTCGTCGGGTGGCGAGGCTGCCCTGCTGGCTAGTGGCGCCTCGCTGCTCGGCCTCACCTCGGACATTGGTGGCTCGTCGCGTCTGCCGGCCATGTTTAGCGGCATTTGGGGCCACAAGCCGACACCGTATGCCGTTTCCTTCCGCGGTCATCATCCGACCAGCGATTTTCCCAAGTGGGGTGACTTCTTCACCATTGCTCCGATGACACGTTATGCTAAGGATTTGCCACTGTTGCTCAAGTGCATGCACGATCCAACTGGGCCCAAATTGACGCTGGACAAGGAGATCAGTGTGCATGGCATACGCTTCTTTTTCATGGACAACGATGGCCCGTCGGGCATGATGCGTCCCCTCAGCCGGGATCTGCATGCTGCCATCAATCGTGTGGCCAGCGACTTTAACGCGAAGCGCGTGAACATACGCAAAATGAAGTGGTCGCTGGACATCTCGCTCTCGGCCATGCTTACCATGAAGAACATCGAGACAATTTACCACAAGACCGAGGAGGGCGAGCAACCGAAGACCGTGTGCAAGGAGACGGTCAAGTATTTCTTTGGCTGCTCCGACAGCATATTGCCGTCGGTGATCTTCGGCCATCTGCAGAATTTCATGAAGATTATTCCGAACTCGCGGCACAAACATCTGGCCAGCATTATTGAGGCGCTCAAGACTGAATTCAAGGAGATGCTCGGCAACGATGGCGTTTTCCTCTATCCCACATTCCCGAACACTGCGCACCAGCATTATCAGATCTATCACAAGCTGCTGGAGCCCATGTACATGGCCATATTCAACACGTTGGGTCTGCCCGTGACCAACTGCATGATTGGCCTGGATCGTCGCAACCTGCCCATGGGCATACAGGTGGTCGCCAATCCCGGGCAGGATCATCTCTGTCTGGCTGTCGCCCGCGAAATGGAGCGACGCTACGGCGGCTGGGTGCGTCCCCCCTCGGAAGACAGTCACACATATGCCCAAGCCAGTGGCAAGAGGGGTTAGCGTGTGTCGTGATTCTTCTAGCGAATTGAAATTGTTTCGTTTTGCATCCACACGTTTTCGACTTTGCCAAATGAAGTAACCGCCACAAAGCGAAAGACCGAAACTGCGAGAAACACAAAACAACGTAATAAACAGCAATTTAAGTGTTATAGCACACATACACACACACACATAAGCACACACAGACACTGTAGTAGCACAATATTTTAATATAATTCGCTCGCAATGGGGGTTACTTCATCTCTGGCCTTATTATCACTCTACATATAACGAACATTACAAAACCAGCATCACATTTTAGTTAAAGTTTTCGACTCATTTTCCATTGTACAAGTATTAAATTATTGTATCTTTATTTGTCCAAATTGAATGTACTATGTCGTATATCGTATCGTATACTGTATGTAAATATTCTTCTAGCTCCTAAGTGTTAGTTCTTATAGCTAATAGTTACGTATCTTTCTGTGTATGCGTCTTTTAGCAGCAGCTCTTTCGAACAAAACGAAAAGAAACTCCCCCAGCGGGTAGACAACGGGATTATTTGTAGCGACTCACAGAAGATAAATGATATTTTTGCATTGAACCAAATTGCTGAATAAAAATCGAAATCTTACAAACAAAATCTGTGTAGTGTTTACCAAGTCAAGTCTGCGAAGAACTTCTGTTGTGCAAGCACAAAACACGTTGGCCTCCAATGCGGACCAGAGTCGTCCAAGCTTGGCTGATGAGGGAGGCCACTGGGAGCTGCGCCGGGGGGCCGGAGGAGGGTGCAGGCGGTGCAGCTGCGCAACTATGCGATGTTATGGGCTAATAATGAATATAATGAGCTACGTACAACGTACGCACACCAGCAAGCGTACAATGAAGCTGGCTAATAAGTACATTGCTACCGAAGCCGCAGTACAAACTGTTCCACTTGGCTGACCCCCTCCAACAGTACAGAACATTGGCAGGTTTGTTTATCCACCAATGTGCATGCGGCACCTGTGTCTGGGCAAACTCTTGAGTCGCGTATCTCAATCGCGTCGCAGATTCGTGTGCCGGCTGCGCGCGCTGATGTTGTTGTTGTTGGTTTCCAACTTGTCATTTGCCGAAATTTATACAGATTTTATTGGCCCGGCTCGGATCGGCTGCCCCTTGCATGTGCCCGGGCTCGGGCCGACTTGGCCTGGCTAGATATTTTGACTCTTTGTTTTGCTAGTTTTTTATTTTTTGAGTTGTTGTTTTGTGGCTTTTGGAGTAGCTCAAGGTTCTGCCAATATGGCTTTCGCAATTCGGCTGGGTCTAAGTAAGTACGAACGAGAACGTGTTATTTGGCCAAAAATCGGAGGTAAGTTGAGTTCGCGTAGCAAAGAATGTGGCGGCCAATCAAGCTGCCCCAGCTACGACCATGTGAGATGGTGGTGTACACAACTAGACTCGGCCGTTCCGCAATTAGTGCACATAAAGCGGCTTAAATGTCGCTTTTAATTAGCATAGAACTCGCTTCTCGGCTAGTTTGGGCAAGGTATGGCAAGGCACTCGAAATGAAAATCTCGGGCCACAAAATTTTGACTACCTGTTGTTAGCCAGAAAACAACAAGAACAACAACAACAACCAGAGCAACCAAGACGAAAACAACTCTCGCTGGAAGGGAATTCAGCTGCGACGGATCAACAGAGAGAGAGAGAGGGAGAGAGAGTGAGATGTGTAACAGAGTCAAAGAGAGACAAAGTAACAAAGCGGGAATGCTCACTGAGGAGCAACAGCAAGAAATGAAACTGTTATCACAGCGAGAGGAAGAGAGAGAGAGAGAGAGTGAGAGCAACTGGCCATCCAGTCAGCAGAATTCCAGTCCCTAAACATGGTTGTCTTCAGCCAGCCAAGCCCAATCTTATTCTGTGGCTCTGGCAAATCGTTCATTTCGAAACGAGCCCAAGCAGCGTGTGGTTGTGCCTCGTAGCATAACTTGGAAATCAAATAGTATACAACATATCTATAGCATAGCATAGCATTAAGACTGAAGATTGTAGACTGTACCGATCGATCACTTTTATTCTGCGCATTTGAGGTGACAAATTTATTGCATATTTGTTTACCGTGATCTACGCAGATAGATTAAATTAAAACTGTTTCGATTACCGTGTTGAATCAACTGAATATCAAGTGTGATTTTAACCCCGTAAGACTCAGACACGTGTCCAAAGGTATCTTTTTTTCGACCAGACCATTGCCACGTGTTGGCCAAAGACCTTTAAGACATAATATAGCCTTTGTGTTAAGATAGTTTAAGTATGTCTGCATAAAACTATTACGATCGTTTACTAGCACACAGTTTTACTTAAATTTCAGAATAAAAAGCGTACCCTTATAGATACATACATATAAGTACATATATGATTTAAGTAGTAAACTGACCCTCTGTAGGCATGCCCATTTTCCTCGTTAAGAATTAACGTCACACGATATAAACTCAGAATTAACTGTTTAATACACAATGCTGAAAGTATTTACATTCTTCCAAGAGAATAATGACATGCGATTTCACAGCATTAGATTTGAGCTGTAGGAACCAACTTATTTCCTAGTGATGAAGGCGAGTCTTTTAACAATTCAAAATTTCGCGAAAAGAGAAATCTATAAAAACAATATTTGAAGATAAATGAAGAACGAGTGATGTTAGTTGGCAGACACTTCAGACTATTTTTCTTTGGCCACTTGACTCTTGCGTGCCTTGGGCTCAGGCGGATCGATAAGGTTGCCGTGGCGCACAACGTCGATGTGGCCCAGACGTATCATTTTCTCCTCCCAAATGGAAATGGCTTTTCTGAAAAACGAAATTAAAGAATCAAGGATTTGTTTTAAGTAGTTGGAGTCTACTTCTACGCACTTGTACTGATCGAGTTCCTTGCGCGATTCGCTCAGGAAAACGGCCTTCTCGTCGTCCGATAGGCGTGACCATTTGGCAGTCGCCTTCTGATGCCATTCGCGATATGTTTGCTGAGATGTTTGCGGGGTATTCGTGCGCTCGCTGGCCACAAAGCGCAGAAACGCCGATGCAGGCTTCTTGGGACGTCCGAGCTCCTTGACCCGCTTGCGCAGCTGTTTGCGTTCCTTGGCATCCAACAGTTCCTGTTTCAGCTGCTTAATATTGCTGCGCTGCTCGTCGGTCAGTTTGGCATCGTATTTGGTACGCTGCGCGACGTAGATCTCTTGCTCTTTTTTGTACTCTGACTGCAATTTCTGCTTCAGCTGGGGGTCGACAGTGGCCCACTTGCGCGACAGCTCCTGCACAATCTCAATTTGTGATATCTTCGGATCCTGGTCGATTAGCTTGGGCCGCATGTCACGCATGAATCGAAAGTACGGTGTGAGCGGCTTCTTTGGACGCGGTGGCGCTCCAACGCGCTCCTCCAACGTCTTCGACTGGTGCACCGAACTGTGGCTTATGCTGGCGGCGGCCAAGGGTCTGTTTGTGTTTGACGTAGGTGTGAAATTGTTGTCGATGGGAATTGTATTTGCAGTATCTGCGCTTTTGGCTACAACTTGCCTGACTTTGTTGATTAGCGACCCGAGCAGGGACCCGCGCGACAGCAGCGTCGTTGTGTAGATCATTGTCAGTGATGATTATCCTTCAAGGCAGTTCAGCGATGTCTTTTGTTTTACGGAATTTCACCCTTTTTACTTAGTAATACTTGTTGAACTTACAAATGAAATTGTTTTACGTAAAAAATGCGGCGTTTTCATAGAGTTGCCTCGCAATCTCAGCTGTCAATTTATCGATGAAATCGCAATGTATCGATAGCAGGGTCGTTGCATATCGCAAGTCAATTAAGGCAGTTGACTTAATTGCTTAATATATTTATGTAATTTGAAATCGCTTATGCAATTAATACGCTGTATAGATCACGTTCTTATGGTTTTTAATTGGCTACAAAAAGTAATCGATATATGTGCGTGACTAAAATTATGCCATTTTCTACTGCATAGGTTGCGCCACCTAAAAATACAACACTGTGCGTTAGCCGTACAGGTGGCGCTAATTACGGAGCAACCATGTGAAGTGCGAAAGGGATAGAAGTTGAAGTGCGAGCAGTGCGACTATATAAATGCGCGCGCATTTGAACGCCAATTTTGTAATTGAAAATAATTTGCTTGAGTTTGACACTTAACTCGATAATGGGTGCTTTCGCGTCAATTTGCTGGTCATTAACAGCCAATCAGTCTTAATCTACTGCTTACGCGATTTATTACGTAAATATCTAAATTTTCCAGTTGTCCTGCAACGCATTGCTGCCGAAAAAAACCGGATATCGAATTTTGTTGCTTTCTTGCATCGTTGTTGCGGTTGTTGCGGCTTGCGATTGTGAGTTAACTGACAATTTGTCGCTGGCAATTGTTGCGCACTCGCGACCGCATTGTTGTTATTATTTGCAGCTTGCTTTTGGCCAATTTACTTATTGGCTTACTCCACATACATACAACGAGTCCGGACCGAATTTCCCTGTTAAATGTATTCAACAAATTTTATGCTCTTGTCAATTTGTCAACCGTTTTCCCACCCAACCTGAATCCATTTACAAAGGAATGTGTGTGCGTGCCCCCATGTTTATCTCCGTGCCTAAGTGTGTGTGTGTGTGCACGTAGTTTTCTTGACTTCCGTCAAGTGGGCTATGGCAAGTTGATTCAGCCGGCTCGAAGTCGTAGTCGCAGTCGCAGTCGCAGTGTTATGCAACAGCCTTTGCTCGCCGATTACCGTTTGCCGTTTTACTTCTGCTGGTCGCCGATTTTCGATTTCTGTTTGTCGACTCGTTGCTCATACGCCCCGTGCGCCAGGCGTGAATGCAACGCGCCACAGCGACTCTGCGTGTGTGTGCTGTGTGTGTGTGTGTGTGTGTGGTCATTGTGCAAGCTCATGACACAAATTCTTTGGCACCGCTGGCAAATGTTGCAATTTCGGTCGCTTGTTTTGGCCTTTTTTGCACTGTTTTTTTTTTGCGTTATGACGCGCGCGTGAAAAACCAACATCAATAAATATGGGCAACTAGTTTTAGCCCCGACTCGCCTGGCCTGGCTTCGTTTTACTCGCCCAATTATCGAACCCGCCTCGGCCGCATTTAAATTTTGCTCATGCGGTTTCGCGCGCTACCGTTTCCTTAGTGAACGTGGACGTGTTTTTGGGGCGCGACACTGCGCCGGGGGAGTTGGCTGGCTTGCTGGGGCTGTGTCTGACAATGACAAAGACACAGCAAAGACCGAGCAAAGCGAACTGTTTGAGCTCTCGTATCAAATGCTCTTGAGCCGCACTGAGCCACGAGCAATATCAAAATCCGAATACGAAGCAAGGCAAAGGCAACATCGAATAAAAAGCAGAAATCAAATTTAACTTTCTTTTTATGCGGCACTTTTAGCTGCCTTTTCTTTGGCCAAACATTCGTCGTCGTCGTCGCTGGACTGCGTTTGTTAGCCGCTTCATTGATTTCCATTTACACCGTGCGGCAGAGACGGCGGTGGCGGTGGTTTTGGCTGCGACGTCACTGTCTGCGGCCGTAATGGTTGCAATTTCACGACGCGCGACGCCCGACACGATGCCGCGATGAGGTAACCGCGAGAGCCGCTTCTAGCTGTCCCCAAAAACAAAGCACTGCACAACAAAAGAGAGGCCCGTGCGGCGTCTGCAATTAATCTTTTGTTTGTTCGGTTTAGTTTTATTTCCATTCATTTCTGGCTTTTCCACATTTGCATTCCAATTCGAGCGCAGCGCAGCGATCAAATGAAATCAAATAAATAATTAAGAAAACAAATTGAGTGGGTTTGCTGCAATTTGCGCAAGACTTTGGCATGCAATCACTTTCACCGGCGAGGACTGTGCGACTTCTCGAGCCGATTATCATAAAGTGCATCCAGATTCAACTTATGCAACTTATGCAACTCCCCGCTCCACATTCGACACGCCAAGGGGAGGGAGGGGGCGGCAAGGGGGTTACTTTACAACAATAATCGATAACACGGAATCGCAGCATGCGATTTTCTAATTTCGCCTGATCTCTACTCGGCCCGGCACGTTGACGGAAATGTGTGAATTAAGCTGCTGGGAGAAAAGTTTTCACCGCACCGAACCAAATTAGTTGTTAAACGAATAAACGAATTAACGTTTAAGGTTCATTGCGGTTCAATTTCTCCGTAAAAGCCAACAAAATATGAAATGAAATAGTCATGATTGTTGGGCCAACGTTTGATAAGCGGCTCGAGAGCTCGAGAGTTCAGCGCAGTTCGGCGTGGTCTATCAACAATCGGTGGCTGCTGGTGTTGACACTAATGCGACACTAAGTCGGTGTAATAAGTAAGCCTTTTGGGCGCCCCTCGAGGCCTAACGGTGTGGCACTTAGGTCGCATGAAGAGATCACGGTTAATTGCCTAGGCTGCACAGTGGGAGAGGCTGCTGCCGGAATACGTGATTATGTATGAATATGTATGCATGTGTATACGTATTTGTATCGGGGGGATGCCGGCACGTTTGTTTCCTAAGTCTTTTTGTTATGCAGTTGCAATTACGATTATTTTCCTGCGAGAAGAAGTTCGTTGCCTTCGTCGCCTGCATCTGAATGCAGCGCCGAGGCGTGTTGCGATCATTTTACTTAATTCAACGATGAGAAACAACTTACAACAACAACAGCAACAACTACAGCTGCATTGCATGCTTTTACAACAGCTGGTGTTGTTGCTCTCCCACTCTGCCAGCCATGCTCCCCCTCTCTCTCTCTCTCTCTCTCTCTCTCTGTCTCTACCTCTCTGTGATGCGCCCTCGCGCTCACTCTCTCGCTGCGGCTCTCTGCCTCTGTCTCTGTCTGGCCGCTCTGCCTGCTTTTTGGCAGCTCTTGTGCGAAGTGCGCGCCTCGCGTGCTTTCAGTTTCGTTTTCAGCTTCGGCGCGTTAGGCAGCAACTGCAACAGCAGCCGACAGCAGCGAATTGGCAGCGCAAGCAGCAGAGCCACATACAAAAAGTAAACAAAAACAAACACTTGTGCATAAGGTTTTAAGCCCAATTACGTGATTTGCTTGCCGCCATCGCCGTTTGCCGTTCGCCGTCGCCGTCATTGTTTGCCGCTTGCCTTCACGCTGCTGAGCATCGTCGTCGTCGTCGTCGTCGTCTTCCACGTTGTGATCAAAGCCTCGTGGCACGGACAGCTGTTAGCGTCGCAGCAGATGCCAGAGAGACTGTGCTAAAACGAACCAAGCGATCGACTAATCGGGCAACAACAACAGCGCAGAAGGCAAACGACAGTTTCGCGTAAGAAATTCGTTTCGAATCGTAGGTTCGTCGCCTGAGTCTTTTGTTTCTTCTCGGAACGCGCGCGTGTTTCTTCTCTAGCAAGCAAACGAAACAAAGTGTACAGCTTAAGATCGAAATAAACACGATTGTTTACTAGCCCCGAGTCCTCCCTCCACGTCAAAACCAGTTGTGCAACTATTTCTAGTAACACTCGCGTCTCCGCTGACGCCGACGCCATTGACTAAAGCGTGTGCAACGCCAGCTCCAGCTCCAGCTCCAGCTCCAATTCCAGCCGGCTCCTTAAACGAACGTCCATAATGGCGCCCAAGAAAGAGACAACCTTGAGCCACCACAACCAGCAGCAGCAGCAACAACAAAACCAGCAGCCTGCAATGGATTTCGAAAGGATAAAACGTCACTTCAGCTGGTCGGACCCAAGTGCCATGTGAGTCACCTGCAAGCTTGTTTCTTTATCTGAAATGGGCAACTCGAAGAGGCCCTAAAACGGAACTCGAATTAATTGTGATGCGTGCAAACAAACAAAAGAAAAAACTCGAAAATGACAAACAGACAAACAAACAAACCAGATTGAAACAAAGATTATCTTCGGCATGACGAAGATTGTATTCCCTTTCGGCTTTGGTTCACTTATTGTTTTTATGCCAATTTCATAACATATGTACATGTGTGTGTGTATGTTCGTTGAAAGCTATAAAATGATAATAGAAAATTCTTTATTTTTATTGAACACTCCATTTTTTAATGTAAGTTGTTCTTATGAAGATATGGGTTGAATATATAAAATCGTATTCAAATAAAAAAGCGAATATCCATTTATATCTGGAAGCTCTTCATTATTCTCCAATATTGATGAAGAGATAAAAATATATGGGAACTACTGCATTATTGTTATTAGTATTAGAAGGTATTGGTTAAAGTGACAATGAAGCTCATTCATTTATTATTTGATTAACATATCTTGAAACGTCCTTCCGTCTTTATTTGTAATTCAGCACCAAAAAATTTATATACGAGGGTCGTTTGATAAGTCCGTGACTTTTTGAATAAAATATATTTTTTTCGTCAAAGAAGCGTTTTATTTCTCAACATAATCTCCTTTTAGCTCTATACATTTAGTCCAGCGTTTTTCCAATTTTTTTATTCCTTCCAAATAATAGGTTTTCTCAAGGCCCTCAAAATAGTCGTTTGTTTCTGTGTTTCTCTTCATTTGACCCGAATCTCTTACCGCCGAGCCATTTCTTCATGTTTGGAAACAAAAAATAGTCACAGGGGGCTAAATCTGGAGAATATGCTGGATGGGGTAGCAGTTCGTAGCCCAATTTATGAAATTTTGCCATTAGCACACGAAATTCACTTTTTTCCATTTTCGTTAAAATTCACGAGATCGTCTGCTTTCAATGCCTATAAAACGCAAACCAAAAAACGCAGCTTTCTCAAAATTTTACAGTCAGCTGTTAATCGATAACTGCTGACAGGAGCAGTGTTGTATTTAGAGCAGGTGCGCGGCAAATACAAAAAGTCACGGACTTATCAAACGACCCTCGTAAGCCTTTAAACTTTTAGAATTTTTAGTTTTGAAGGTTACAGTATACAGCGTGACATTCATTTTACTACCCAGGTGCCGCAATATAATAAAAGTTACAAATTTTGAAGGAATAAAACTAGACAAATATAGATGAAAATCGAATCGCTTACCGACTTATATTATTCTGATTTCAGCTTTATATGGAAACAGACGATGTTGTTAGTTTGCTCTTAATGTCTTAAAAACTACAATAAATCGGCCAATAGTTTTTAATAACAGCTATGCAATGTATCAGTGTAATCTGACTTGTTTCACTTCCCCGATAACGTTGAATAAAAACTTATGTAATTAGTTGGGGTCGGATATGTCTACTTTTTCTCTTTAGACATAATTAATATACCCTCTGCAAAGGTATCAAATGCGATCTATGCGCTCTGCTCTTTTATGTTTGTATTCTTTGTTTTATGGCTTCATGTCTTGGGTCTTTGGTGTCTTCTGCTGTCGAAGCTAAGCTATAACAACAAAACTGGTTGACTTTGAACAATTTATAAATTCAACATAGATTGCTGTAAATGAATAGAAATCATCATACCATGTGTGAACCAAAACTCAAGGTTAGAGAATAGAGTCAAACTTCTCAATCAGACTCTCACAGTAGTTATAAAGATGTCTTAAATAATAATTATTCCCATAAAATGCGCTGAAAAGTATAAATATAATATATTTTTATGTAATTTATTCTTCAATTTAACCTCATTCAGAGGTATTTATTTTTAGTGTAGAGTTTGCCTTGTCTAAATTGAGGCTCGCTTGAGTAAACAAAAGTTGTAGAGTCAGCTTATCTGCCATCTAGAACATGCCTGCTGAGATTTAGGCAAGTTAAAGCCGCGCTTTGAAGTGCTCTCAAAGTGCACCGCATCTCACCGCGCTGGGGCTCAGCAAGTGAGCAATCAAGTGTCTGGCTACCAATCCGTCACTGGATGACATCATGGGAAAGGGAGTCTTAGCTCTTTTTAGCACTTGCTCGTACTGATAATTGATCGCAGTCTATATATATAGGCTTGGAATTAGCACTCGATGTTCGACTTCTGTTTGTTGTAGTGAGTTGCAAGAGGGGGATTCCCATGCCACTCGTACTTTTCGCAGCCTAATGCATTTTCCTATGCGTTTCTTTGTCTGCAAAAACGAACACGTCATGCTTATTAAGCTTCGACTTCGGCTTTGCCTGCGGATTTTAATTGCACTTAAGCTAAGCAACAAAAAGTGACGGTGAAATTTGCAATTATATAAACACGTGTTACAAGTGCGAGTACGTACATACGTCGTACGACTGACTATAAAGGCACAACAACAACTCAGGACCAGTTAATGGCATAACCAAACAAACGACCCACAGACGACAGAGGATTGACTTGCTGTGCTACTTAAATAGAACCCAGGGCCAACGTCGGCTGGCTGAGCCCAAGTGTTAGACCTCTTCAATTTGGCTAATTGAAAATTTCAATAATTTCACTACATTTGCGCGCGCTGCTCATCGCGCTAATCACAATAAATAACAACAAATAATGATTTTTCATGCGAGCGAGCGAACGAGCGAATCACATCTATCATTATCGCATTGCGAAAACATCCGGCAGCCAGACTACATACATACCTCGCCCCAATGTGCGAAAAACACTTGGCCGTGATTCAATACAATCCGCGCTCAATACAGCCCCGCCTCTCTCATATCTATGCAAATGTGCGTAGCACAGTGGGACAGAATTCCGATCTGTTACGTATAATGCACAGATTCGTATGTTATTTTAAGCATTTTCTTTGTATGTCAAAATACATATCGGATGAATATTTCCTATGATAATTTTTTATTATCGTGTAACCAATTTGTATTTTGTATAATTTTTTTTTTTTTTTGATGCTGAATCTGAATACGAAATTAGTTTCTTTCTATTGGCATTTAATCTCCCTCAATAAGTCTAAAACTGTGCTTGCCCTTACAAAAAGAGTAATACTATATTTATTTCTTTATTTCAACTATGGTCAGTCGACTGTCCAAAGTGAAACAATTAATTAAATATATAAAAAATATAAGAATTATATAATGGTAAAAACTTAAATAAGAAGAAACAAATTTAATTAGAATTTATTGGATTGTTTGAAATACAATCAAATTTTGTTTCTTTTTAGTTTAAAATCATAATTAAACATTATTATTTTAAAGACTGTATATGGTAAACATTGGGTAAAGTTTAAATACTATAATTTTAATTATGTGCCCACTCCAGAGCTATCTTAAATGATATTGAGATTCAATAGAAATGTTTTTCCACTTTCCTCAATTTTAAAATAGTATATTTACTTTTTTCAATTTAACTCCGCAAAATCGGTCTTCCTGCCCACTGTGCGTCGTCTGTGTATTTGGCATTTATTAATGCCGATCTGCTTTGGTTTTCTGTAAATTATGCATGACATAATGTGGCCGCATTTGACGAATATGCGCGGTGTATTGCCTCTAGGTCGGGGCTATGGCCGCGGCTTTATCTTCTCGATATCGTGGGCCGCTAACGGTTCACTAATTATGAGCTTGTTTGGTCCTCAATGCTGCAGCGTCATTTCCGCAGAAACCAGTTGGGCTGATGTTGTGATTTAATTGTCGCTTGTCCGATAAGGCTCGCGTGCATCTCTGTCAACACGCAGAGAGAGAAATGGAGAGAAAAAGGGTGAGGTGTGCATGTTCAGTTTGATGCTGTGCATGCTGGTCACGCCCCCATCACAAGCGCTTGCTACTGTTTTTGCACCCGCTTCAAGGTCGCTGCTAATTTGCAATAGAATTGAAATACCAAACAGCGGTTCGTTCTGAATCTGCTGACAGAAATTGCGTTGTGAAAAAACAGACTGACGTTTGAAATTACGCGCGTATCTTGTTTTGAAACGGTTATTTTAGAAGCGAGTTGGCAGCTCGGAAGCAACGAGAGTTTCGTAGCAATCAGCCTGAAAGCATGCACAGTAACAGAACTGTCACTAGATGGCGCTTGAATAACAGTGTGTTTACAGTTAAATGTTAAAAACGTTTTTTTGCCGCTACGCCAATCAAGTGCCTTTTTTCCTCAAAAGGTGGCGCTTCAAGGAATTGGTGGAAAAATGGACAAAACTTTAGCGCCCTGCACACTTAGTTAGCCCCCAGGTTGAAATCTTCGTTTTTTAAAAGAACCCAGCAGATTGAAAAAACTGCATGTCGCTGTCCGAAGAATTTCAAATTTGAAAATGGGAAAAACTGCCGCTATGCCAAATGTAAAACTGCTTGCTTTTTCGATTACAGAGCTCGTTTTCTAAGACATGAACCATTTGGGTTAGGGATGGCAGCATGGGGTAGGCAGCACACTGCACGGTCCTGCTTGCATTTCAATGCAATCCCAAGACACGATCCCATGATAATAATTATTAATATTTCTTAATTTTGGAAATTAATAGAAAATTTAATTACAAAATATAAAAAGTAGCAAACATAATTATATTATTTTCGAAAATTTTCTGAACAACTGCTTATGGTGTGACCATAATTAAACATATTGCTTTTCTGTCTAAAAGATTAATAAAATGTGAAATACCCCATTAGTGATGACATAAACCTCGATTCACTTGATTTCATAGCTAAAAGTTTTTATTGAACATTTTTTGCAAACGGAAAAATACTAAATCGCTAGTCGTTAAAATTAAACGTGGTTGCCAGATTTGTTAATATACTAAAACAATAAATAAATATGCACCGCCGACCAAAGTTTAACAATTAATCCAGTATTTCACAATTGAAACACGATAGATCTAGTCGGAAAATATCTTAAAAATGGGCATATCTGATGGAATTTGACTTGAATTCGGCTAGCACAGGCAAGATGTGTGTGTGTGTAACGCCACTCGGCTCTAATGGGCTCCAAAGATCACACACGCCAAGTCATATTAAAGCAAATTACATTAATCCGACATCAGCACAGCTAAAACAACAAGAAAACAGAGAGTAATATTAAGAATAACACTGAACACGTTCATTGCGCCTTTCTAGCGTCAGCAACGGAGTTTAGAACATTTCGACTTGGCTCCCACTTAGAGAAATAAGTGTGGAAACCTTAACTTGCCGGCAGAAAACGATAAAACTAACAAAAACTGCGCAACAATTTAATTTGTTCAACCCACGGGCTATTGACCATTAGGGTGGCTGCCTGAGAAGTTAGGCACCTGGTCACCTTTATTGCTGCGAGGGCACAGAAATTAATAGGAAATGGGAATCACAACTCGTATTTTTTCTTGCCAGAAAGGCTAAGACTCTCGCACGCAGCTGTCGTTCTTTACGATACAGTATTATTAATCGCACACAACCTTTGTTACAGCAGTGAACACAAGCGATTACAGGCCCAACAAATGAACTCAATCACGTAAATTATAAAGAATTTCTGAGATCATTATTTTTTCAACAGCCTGTCACATTAATGTATGTATGAACGGCTTTTTCTCCAGTGCATACAAAGGACGCCATGACTTTGCTGAAGGCTGACCTGCTGTAATCGTAACAAAGAAAGTTGCGGTTCTTCTCGTAAAGAAAGTATTAGGTTCGAAAATATCTCCCTTCCGCTTTTTTGTCTTTTGAATTTCGCGGCTATGTACAAAGCGCTACAGAGCTCGTATCTGCCAACACTTTACATAATGTCGATGTCACGAGATGCCATATGCCGGTCTAACTCGATGTATTCCATGATTTGATCGGTATTTGTCGTCACAGGTCTTCCGCCGGGCGGCTTATCCATGGTGTCGTTTTCACCGGCTCTGAATCGTCGAAACCATTCCTCCGCGGTTCGACGTGATAGAGTACCATCCCCCAAAACACCATTAATCTCACGGAACGTTTCTCTAGCGGATTTGCCTTTAACGAAGGAAAACTTAAAAAAAGCGCGAATTTCGGCGTTAGTCAACTCCATGTTTACACGTCTATAACTGTTGTACGCAATATCCAAACTAATCATGCATAGCGTTGTTTTGTAGGTTATGTCAAGACCTTTCAAATTATGTATAGTGTTCCCAGATACGAGCTCTGTAGCGCTTTGTACATAGCCGCGAAATTCAAAAGACAAAAAAGCGGAAGGGAGATATTTTCCAACCTAATATTTCACAAATCACTAAAATATTGTTGCATATTGTAAAAACGAAAAAGATCCCCGAGGTTGAATTGAATCTTTGTCTGCACTCAATTTATTTTTGAGCTTTAAGGTAGAGCTGTAGAATAATCGTCGATATTATCGATGAAACCTGAATTGCGAAAATCAACGATAGTTTTTAAATTAATAATGATTTCACCATCTCTATTTCCAATGACAAAATTAAGACCCATGTTTTCTAAAACAAATTTAAAGAAGGCTAGCCAAATAATATCCGTAAAAATGCTATGATGAGTTTCCCAAACAATTTGCGTGGGAATTAGTTCGTCGAATTAGTTTCGACGATGGTATTACAGTTCTACTTGACATAAAGTAATTGCCATAGTTTCCAGTCATCTACCGAGCTTCAGTTTTAAATCTCCATCGGTAATTCAGTCGCAAATATCCACGCTTTCTTTGTCCATGACGTCATACGTGCTCCTATTTTATTTTGCCAATAAGTATACAGACAGACATAATAAATATATTTGTAGCTTTGGTACTTTCACTTACTGCAAGAAGTCTGTGCATTGTCTTAGAGCAGAGCCCGCATTTGGTGTCTATTTGCGTTTATTTGCTTGTGGCATTAGCAACAATTTGCTCGGTGCGCTAATTGGCTTAAAAGTGTGTGCAAAGAGTTGGCTTAGAGAAGGCGCTTGCACAAGCCGCTCAATCAACGCACAGGTATGCACATACAAACACATTTATAGAGATGTATCTATGTGTGGGTTTGTATCTTTTTTCTTATTGTTTGTATTTTTAGGTCTGCCAAATATTTTTACTCAAATGCCGCGCATTGTGCGCCAAAGTTTTCCTCGCATAATTATGGAGCAGTCGCTGCCGGCGTCGCTGTCGCCTTCGCCGATCGTCCAAGTAGCCGCGGCGAGCGCAGTCTGACTACTCTCCACTAGCTTCGGCTCTCTTTTGCTCATTTGCCAGTCGAATTTTACAAGAGACCTTGACACATTTGGGGCGTGTGTGTTGGTATCCAAATCTTGGCCCAAACGACCGCAGCGACGGCGACGACGACATCGAAATTCAGATTTCAAATGGACCGAGCCGCAGATAAAAAGCCAAATAGCAAACAAAATCAACAAGATTATTGCAATTTCCTTAGTGCGAGAGTTGTCTGGTCTTTTATGCGACAGAAATACGACGCAAATTGTCATAAATTAAGCAGCTTGCAGAGAGACTGGCCAAGAGTACTGCTGCAGCCCAGAGTTGCCAGGCTGCTTTAAGAATTGCATAATATTTTTGGCAGCCAGCAGCAGCAGCAGCAACAACAACAGCTGCCACAACGAGCAGAAATAAAACCAGCAATAACAGCAGTAGCAACAACAACAACAACAACTGTGACTAGTCGTGCCCAACCAGGCCACAGAGAGCGCACTCGTGCTAGTGCTGAACTTCTGCTGAGCAAGTCGTGAGTGCACGTCTTAAATGCATTGATATACGATGGGTACAGTGTTGCCAGGTCAGCTTTTTTCCGGACAGAACTGTCTTTAATTTCAAATATTTTCGTCCAGCCGGCAAAACTCAAAATTTAACAGTCAAATAAAACGTATAATATGTATGATTTTAATTGATGAACAACCCTTAGATTTTTAATCATAAAAAGAACATGTCCAAGGAACAAATATTAGTTAATATTGCCATATTTCGATTAGGATAAGTTTCAATTTAAAAAGAAGTATTAAGACATTATAGATTGAGCATGTTAAATAATATTAATTAAAAAATTTATGATAATAATGTTTTTTTGTCTGTTTCCTATCTTATTTTCCTCTTGTCTATCCATTTTTTCATCATTATCTATTCTATTTTTCAACTCTATACAGCGATTTTTGTCTAACCTAAGTTTTCTTCGTTCAAAAATTCTGGCAGCACTGGTGAGTGGAGCGCGAGAAAAGCTTTGCAGCTTTCGGGCCTAGTGGCAACTGCAATAAAAAACTGCGAACGCAAAAAAGGCATAAAAGAAGAAATAGGTGATTAGGACACAACAAGCGAGGCACAAACGAGTTTTAAGCGAAAGGGAAAACTTACAGTGAACTCGTATTGCAAATGAAATTGCGCTAAGCGTTCGGCGCGGAACGTAAAGCGTTTTATGAGCCGACTTTAGATTAAAATTGCTACCGTAATGCAATCAATTTAACGGGTTTGAGTTCGCTGCAGAGAGCTGCGTCGCTCTTTAGTTGCAAACTGAGGGTTGTGGCAAGCCACTTGTCTCTTCTGCAGTTTCCCAGCAGCTTCCTCTGTCTGATGCCGCTGCGACCTTGTGCTCGTTTTCACAGCACTCGCCATGAAGCCGAAATGAAATTGTTTACATGAATGAATCGGCCTGGCAGACTGGCAGTCTGTCAGTTTGCCCTGTTAGTCTGTCTGCCGATCTGACTGCATGGCAATAAATGCGATGAGGTAAACAATACAAAAACGTTGATTTCAAATTGTGGCACATCGTAAAGCCCAATGCTGAAATGAAACGAAGCCTGCCACCAGGTGTTGCTGTTGTTGTCGTTGTTGTTGTCACGTTTGTCCGATTGATGCCATGGGCAATAGCCAAAATATTGTCAACCAATTTCTTTAAACTCATGTCAACCGCCTTAGCCGTTTCTCTTGCTGTTGATTTGTTGTTGTTGCAGTAGCCGTTACTGTTTCTACCGCCTGTTGCACTGCCAACGGAGTCAACAAACTTGTTCAAGGCGCAGCCGCAACTGTCGCTGCATGACTTGCCAGAAAGCTCAAGAGGCAGCAGCAGCTACATAGATGGACACACGGACAGACCGGTGAAACAGAAGCAGAAACAAATGAAAGAAAAAACATACATATGAAGAAAACTTAACTTTAGTAGTAGTAGACTGTATAATACCCTGCCTGATTTTGAAAAACTGACAATGAACTTTTGTTCATGGTACACTATAAAACCTTATTTTCAGAAAATTTACTCTGAAAGATAATGGAGATATACATATGCGTTTTTGTACCCATTTTCATGTTTTTTAAAAATAAATAAAGTTGTTTTGCCTGTTCAATTTAAGGAGGTTTAACAAACAAAATGAAAATTCAATTATACAAATTTCCATGATCACCTTATTTGCTCTTTCCCTCTTTCAAGCATGTAATGTAATCGAATATAATATACCCATTTTTAAGATATATACCCTGTATATCGCATCGATAGAGACAGAAACAAAGAAGCCGATTTAGAAAATTGCAAGCTTTACTCATATTGTTCGCTGGAAATTACTCGACTTGGGCGAACTATAAACAGATTGCGTTGGTTGTGTTTTTAGTTTTTTGTTTTTGGCTTTATCTTTGCCAAGTCTATTGACTTTTTCATGAAGCTAGCGATTTAAGAGATTTAAGTACTTTATAATAATAGGAAGTGCTTTGAGTCAAAAACTTGCCTACCATAACTGAAACAAATGTAATGGGCTGATAGTTTTAATGGTTTTTATACAGAACTAGTTGAGATTTTTAATTAATGTCAAATCAAATTGAGGAAGTTGTGGCTAAATAAAACTATATTTATGTTTACGAGTACATACATATAATTCGAATTGCTTGATCATATCATCTTCGGATTAAGAGTGTACCAAAGTCATTACAATAAACCATATTCAACTTTTCGAGTGTGGGTGTGACGTTTTAATATAAACTAAGGCAACGGTTACGAAAGTAGCTCCATGTAAAGACAAATACAACGCTCCTATTTTCACACACAAAGAAAAATACTCACACCGTGTTGAAGGTCTTTACAACAGTGTGAAGACAGAAGAGTGCCCCGGCGAATCTTGCATCTCAGTCGGAACTGCACAAATTGAAATATGAGCTGGCACTTTGGACTGATTTCGTACGCTTCGCTTTGGGCCAATGCAAATTAGCCTTAGTCGTATTTTTAGACTGGTCCCAGGCCCAGACTCAGTGCCTGGCTGTGCCTGAACTATGGAAACCGGAGTGGGCCGTTGTGATTCATACGATTCCAAGTCTTACAAAATCTGGCCGGCAATGATGGAGTGCTGCCAGGCCAAGTTGAAAATCGCTTTGTAGGGCTCATTAGCACGCTGACAGTTTCAAAACGATGTCAAGTGCGTCGGCAACAACTGCGACTGCGACTGCGACGTCGACTGCGACTGCGCTGCATACTCTGACGAGTGCACCGTTTTCGCTTATTTATGATTGTTCGGGGATATTATTTTGGGATTTACAAATAATAACAGAGGATGTTTATAGCAAATAAGTTCCATGTTAAACGAGTTTCATGCGCCTTTTGAGCACGTTGCATGCGGCGTATACGCAACCAGCAAAGGAACTCGCCTAAATATTGATATACTCGGCTAGATAAGAGCCTGTTTGTAGACTTCACGCTTTTGGCATATAGGTAATTTGCTTATGACTTTTAAAGTAGAAACCTTGCCTTTTAATTGCCGTTTAAAACACCCGATGGGAAGGGGAAAGGCCGATAAAAAACCAGCCTCTATCGCATGACCAACACATTTTTGCACTGTCCTCCCTCCTCGTAGTTGAACAGAAATTTCAATTTTATGCGCGCTTTGTTACAAAACCAAATTCGATGGCACATTTGGCCAACGGAGGCACCGGACAAACACCAAACACCCACCGCGACGTCAGGTACTTGGATACTCGGGTACTTGGGCAGTTCAATGTCAGCGTTGCGCAAATGTCACCCGGTTGGCTTATATAGTTTGCATGCTCAGGGTATAATGGGTGTACTACACTAAGCACTGCCTTGGAAACTTGTTAGTTTATTAGCTTTGTTTATTTATGTATTTATTATGAGATTATTCTGTGTAAACTAAAAGTATCTTTTGATGTATGTATGTGGAAATACAAATCGAAGTGTTCATTACATGTTTTTTGATTTTTATTGCATTTTTATTTTCAGTTTCAACAGTTTAAAATGCAATAAATAAATGAATATTGCTCAAACGATTCTACTTCAACTCTGCATGTATCAGTTCCAGTAGAGATATATGCCATAGGGTATTAGCTAGTCGTTGCACATGCACGAGTCTGTCTTGTTATTTGCATATGTTGCTTCATCTATTTCTTGTGTATCCCAGACGTAACGCCCTAAGTGACGCCCTCAAAAAATGTTTATAAGTTGTTAGCATTGAAATTGTGCAATCCCTCGACGCTTTTCTGTGTTATTGATTTGCGGTTTATCTTGTCTCGTCTGCAAGCTGCCTGTCAATTCTCGTTGGCGCGTTCTTTGCCACTTTAATTATTACAATTAAAGCATTAAGTTTCGCCTTGACCACGCGCTCGAGCTTGCCAAATTCCGAAACAAAAACAAAGCAACAAAAACACTTCTCATTGACGTGTCTTGCGTCGTTGAATGTGACTTCTTTATGCGCACGCATATTTGACATTAAAAGCGAATTAAACAAATTATAACTTATTATTGGCAGTTCGTCTTTTGTCCCGTCTGTCCATATCCAGCCCGACTTGATTGTGAATCCAAATGGGCCGATTAACTAGGGCCTGCCATTGCGGGGCGGGCAGAATATGTTTATCTTATCTTGGCTACGTGAAGTCTCAGCCGGAGAGCGGCTTCACTCTCTCTCTCTCCCTCTCTGTTGAGCTCAGAAAGAAGAAGCCTGCGTTGTGCAGGTCTTTATGCATGGCGCATCAAGCGACTGCCTCAAGGTCGCCGGCTTACATAAGACAGGTGGGGAACAGAAAAAACCCAAGAGCGGCAAGTGCGGGAAGCCCTTTTGTCGCATGCCCTTACAAGCACACATACACATGCCGATGGCTTTGAAGGTGAACAAGCTGTGCAGCGGCAACAGCAGAAGCAGAAGCAGAAGAAGAAGCATCGCAGCTAAGCAAAGGAGCAACAAGCAAAGCCAACAAACTTTGGCTCGCCAAGACGCTCAAAAGCGCCAGACATTACGTGCTCATTCCACCACTAGCCAGTTCCAAGTTGGCTTTTGAGTTGTTTTTCGTTGAGTGGTTTCGCTCGCTCAGCCTCGCGCAGGTGCCACTTTAGCTTTTAGTTGTGTTTCGCAGGTAGCAACGCTAGCACACACGCTTTAAGCAACTCACACAACGCACGTGCAACAGTGCAGCCTCAAAAAGTACTCGACGCTCATTCGCTCAGTCTCTCACGTATTTCGCTCTCTCACTCGCTCGGTTTCTGAGTGTAAAGTGTAAAGTGCAAAGCTGGCAGCGGCGGCAGCGGCAGCAGCAGCAGCAAGCAAGCATCGACGAGACGACAGCTCAGGTCTCAGCTTGGGCAACGGCTTGAAGTCAGTCTTAGTCGCAGCTTAAAGCGAAACACACGCGTCTACGAACTCGCTCCCTTTCCGGCTCCGTGATACGTCGCACATGCGATTTGCGATAACGATAATCAAGTGCCGATATTAATTCAGCTCAGTTCAGTTCAGTTCAGTTCAGTTAACAAAAGGCTGCAAAACATTTGTCATTGAAAGCCGTGTGACGCGTGTGGATGTTCAAGTTTGTGACTTAAGTCTTTTGTTGTGCGAGATCAATCATCGTCCCAACCGACGTAGCCTGTGCAAGTGGATACGACAACAACAGCAATTAGTGCAAATATTTGCACAATTGACTACACTTAACGACAGTCTAACTCTCACACATTCATACAAACACACATACATACACAGAGGAGACTTCAGAAGAACGCGCACTGTAAGTGTAAATTTGCTAGTTATACAGCTCGAAGTTTGACGAGTTCTACACGCTGCAGGAAATCATTTTGCAAACATTTGCCCAGGCGAGCAAACAGCAAAAACAGCCGAAATATAAGAATAGCCATAATAACAATAAAAATAATAATAAAAGAACAATAAATATTCTTTGCAAAACAAATGGCTCTCGCTTGGCAGTGCTCCCTCTCGCTCGGTTGCTCGGCTTTGTCGTTGTCTTCCACATCATCAAAAACACAATGTCGACGCATACGTTGGCCCCAGCAACGTGACTGTTGCTCCGCCACGCCCCCTTTCCTGCTACGGCTACTGTTCAAGTTGACTTGAATGTGCCCTGCATAACAAATTGACAATTTTGCCGACCATTTGCCATCATCTCTCGCTGGAAACGCTCTTAGAATATTCGCATTAGGATCGTCACACAAGTCGCGCATTTGCCTCAGGCATTGACGACAATCTGTAAGAGATTCGATTACGAAAGAGTCAACACTATTTCATTTTGCACTCGGCTTGCGTAGATCGAATAACTATAAGTATAAGTATAGGTCGAATCAATTACATTCGCCTTGCTTGTCCTTCTGGATATCAAAGTTTACTCGTTAATCTCGATTAATTGATGTCTCAATACGAAACTGTAAATTGATCTGCTCGTAATTAAAGATCAGTTAACACTTAATGCATGTTCATATAGGAAGAACAGATCAACGTGTCTAGAGAGCTGTATGATTATAGAAGATATTCGCAAGTAGCTCGCTCTGTTCAGAATCTAATAGGCTATAATTAACAGCTAGCGGCGATGACTGCACTAGCCAAGAGGTCAACAGCAATTTGTGTATGTTCAACTAGCATTGCCAGCGAAAGATATCGGGTGGGATAAGCGGACAGATAGACAGACAGATAGACGGAGCGACAGCGACAGAATGACAGTCAGTTAGTCAGTAAGCTGTTTTTTTTTGCTGGCAATTTTGAGCAAAGTTCAGCTTAAATGGGTGTTGTGACTTTTTCACATTTCCATTGCACAGATTGTATATAGAGTGACAGATACACATACACAGATACAGATACAGAAACAGATACAGATACGTTCGCAGCTACTGACGACTGCATCGAGCGTTAATAATATCGCTACTTGTGAGCTGAAGTCAACATTCAGCTGCATTCATTGTCGCATTTTGTGTGCACCCAGCGACGACCTTCGTAGCGGGCCCTGAAAATTTGTTGTCAAGGTTTTCTTTCCACTCTCGCCGCATGCATTTCCGAACCGAAACGAACTAAAGCAAACCGTGTGCAGCGTTCGATGCGGAGCTTCAACTTGAACTGGTATTTTCAGCTTGGGTTTTTTCTCACTTTTTGCTTCGCTTTTGTTTCAGTCTTCTTATGTCTTGCCGTCTTGCTGTGCTTCTGTTTTTCCGTTTTTTCTCTTATCTCTCAGTCCGAGCAGAGTTCAAGGAGCATTCGCTTGAATACAAATTATGGCCACATATGAGTTGTATCTGCATCTAGATTGGCCGCCGTATTTCATAAATAAATATCAAGGTAGTACCACAAAAAAGAAATCGTATGCAAAGTGTAGAACGCTAGTCTTTGCAACTAATTGCTTGTTAAGCTAATTGTCCACGATACGGCCAGAATATAGTAGCTGTTCAGGTACTCTAAAAGAAATATACTATGTAGCATTTACACATCTGATTGGTGCCACCTTGCCGTAGAATTGTGAAGCTGCATTCACACACATTTCTCACTTAATTACGCACTTAGTCAATATCAGATCGAGTCGATGGTCTGCTGATGACTTGGCGGAACTAGCCAAGAGGCATTACTCATGGCATTGAAAGTGTCAGCCAAATCGATAGAAACAATCATACTGTATGATACCAAAGGTCTCTGACGAAGTTTTCAAGAGATGTCGCGCCTACCAAAGTCCGTTGAATCAATATTTAATTGCTGATTCCATGGCAGACTTTAAAACGTGTGCCACGTGTAACAGTTGTTTAGGCTCACGCGGCAGCTCCCTTTCCCCTTCAGTTGTTCGAGGACTTGTTGATGAAACGACCAAATTAAATATTAACGATGGTAATTAAACATTCTCCTATGACTAGTCTATACTTTAAGCCCCTTTAAGCAGTCTGTGTGTGTTGAATTATCGGAGTCGAAGTTTAAATATGCTCCAGTTATAGGTATAATATGTTACCCACCATACATATGCCATACGTATGCTAGTTTAGCTGGCAAGCCAGTTAGCCACTTCGATTGCCAAATTCTCGAACATGAAACGCTGCGCTGAGATTATCTAAGGATGGCAATAAATGGCAGGCGGTTTCTTGTTTCTCTGTTGACTGCAGTCGTTGTTATTGTTGCTGGTGCGGGTGAGAGACCGCTCAACCAGTTGCCACAAGCGAGTAAATTAAGCACTGCTCAACTGGTTTGCAGGTTGCAACAACAGCAGCAGTGGCAGTAGTTGCCGCAGACGCAGGCGAACCGTGGCCATTGCAGTTGCAGTTGCCGAAGAAGTTGCAGCCAGACACACAAAACTGTGTCGCACACAGTTTAACGTACTCGCACACACACACACACACACACTCGCAGCGGCGCACACCTCAAGACGTGCCTGAAATTATGTCATTGGAAAAACAAGTAAACAACACTGGCAGAGCCGATGAAAATGAAAACCCCACGAAAAATGGCAGGCGCAAGAAACGAGCCACAGTCCAAGTCGAGATCGAAAGTAAAGTGGGATCGGGTTTTGTTTTACGGCCGTTCTGAAGACCGATTTGCTATTCCTATAGACACATCTATCTCAAACGTATTTAGGCCTTAATGGACGCCACATGTCGCAGTCCGACGGCAATTCAACAATTTTTATTATCTTTAACGCCAAACATCGTCGCTTATATGAGTAAATTATCGGCAGTTGGCAGCTCAGTCATGAAACCAATTTGGCACTTCCGGTTCGCCAACAGATTCGATCCAAACTGACGCACAGCTGTGCACAACTTGCAACCAGATTGCCCCATTGAAAGCAAACTGAACAACCGTATTCGACTGGGCTTGTGGGGTGTCTATCGTAGTGGTCATTTGCTTGGTCTCAGCCGCCGCACTGACCGATATTGTCTGATGCAACTGCAATTTGATACCCTGTAATGTACTGCATCGTTATGTTATAAAACTAGTTTGACAGATGGTAATCTGGTACAATACATAAACTTTTACTTGTCTACATAATTTACGATCAGTCATCGCTTTTAGTTGGAAAAACTCATCATAGTTGATTGTTTTTATAACAAAGAAACTTTGCTACCCAGTTATTTGGGAAGATAGATAAATCTATCTAGTGGATTTATTTCAGTCTCATTTCTGGTTACATTGATCAGTAAGGCATCGAGTCTTCGGTGTGGAGTTACTATCGATCAAGTACTTTCATATTGTTGTCTGCTTGTTTAAAACGTTGTTTTTGTGTTCGTTAATGTTGGCAACCAGTTTGGTCTCATTGATTTGCCTAGTTGCTCTTGTATGTTTGTGTGTGTATGTGTGTGGTCAGTTCGAGTTGTTGCTCGCATTGCAGATTCAATGAACCCATTAAAGCCACTCGACGACGCGCTTATGCAAATGCGTCATGCGTGCGTCAGAAGTGCAGCGAAGCGTCTGTCGTTTAGTATTATGAATTTCTCAATTTGCATTCAAAATTTTCCATTGTGCGTTTCCTTGCAGTTGTTGTTGTTGTTGCCCGGAAAGCGATTGCATGTCAGTAGCCAGTAGGCTGGGCCTACCTGCTCTGCCACAGATCGAGCGCATTAATCAGTTCCATTACGACAAAAACAAGTTTGCATGCTATCTTGGCCAATAACAATGTTATTGGCAACTTATTCGAAGAACATTAGTCGAGTGTGTTTGTGTTTTTTATTTGTTCAGAAAGCTAAGCTAGTGGAGAGCGCTAGAGAATCAACGGGGGAATCGAAGTTGCTCAAGTAATGGCCGAAAATGCCTCAATGTCAACTGCGAACGTTGCTTTCAGCTCAATTATCTTTATGTTATTTGTAGTTGTTGATGTAGAAGTTGTTGATGTCGTTGGAGTTGTTGTCGTTGTTGTTTTTGTTAAAGTTGTTCTTGTTGTTGGGGTTGTTGTCGTTGTTGTTTTGGTTTCTTTTGTTGTTGTCTGTGGGCCGCAGTTAAGCGGCTTTCGGACTTCGCGTTGAAGCTGTATGACAAAATCGTGTTGAGTGCGACAGAAACTGTACACAGCGATGTGATCGCATGCTACAGTCATGCTATGTATAAGGTACATGTGTGCACACACACATACACATTATCTATTTATCATGACACGGCAAAAACGGCATTCGACCGCAAGGTGTTGATTGTATAATGTAATGATAAGGTCGCATCGCTCTAACTGTATTGGGATAATCGCAATCTCGGAATATCGATTGCGACTGCGATTGCGATTGCCAAAGCTGCTAACTGTACTGTAATATGTAATGCATGCGGGGGGCGGGGTTTCCGGTTCCCTTCTCCCACTCGAGAGCGTAGCATACTTGGTCAACAACTTGCGGCGTAATGAGGCTTAATTGCAAAGCTCGCAACATGCTGCGCAATGCGATGCAAATGAAATGGAATGGCTCGTTTTGAGCTCGTCAAACTGCGCGTAGATCAAACCACAATTTACACTTAAACCTGATCATTTACCTATGTGTGTTTCAGCAATGTGGGCATAAAAAACGCTAACTCCACTGGATCATTGCAAAAGATCTGCGCCGCGGCGGCAGCGAGCAGTTACGAGTTACGTTTTTGACTTTTGTTGTGTTTTTGAGGTACAGGCAGAGCACATTAACTAGCATTTAAACGGCCAAACAAAAGCCAAATAAAGCTAAACACAATCAAAGCAAACACCCACCCAGAGGCAGCACAACCGAAAAACAACAAAATGCTGATATCAACGTAAGTAAAAGTACACATCATCGTCACAGCAACAACAACAGCAACAATTGTAAATTGCAATCAACAATAAAGTCGAAAGAGAAGCGGGAAAGGGAGTGGGAGAGGGGCAAACTTAATTTTTGACCCACTGATGTTGACCCACTTCGCTTTGGGGGTTCGCGATAAAAAACTCGATTGGCAGCAGCAGCGCGAAGCGCGCTCTTTCCTTTTGGCCGCGTTCAATCTGTCAATCGCTCAGTCTGTCAGTCAGTCTGTCAGTTAGTCGGTCAGTTGGTCTTCCTGCTGTTGTTTTGCATTCATTTTGCAGGTTGTCGCCCCGTGCGCGTCTTGCATAATCTGCAGCTCACTCTGATCTGGCCTATAGCTGAGGGATTTGACTTTTCCGCCGCTCTGCTCTTCACTTCTCACGGTTGGCTTTGCCACATTTCAGCTGTCAGTTTCTCTCTCTCACTCTCTCACTCTCTCTCTCTCCCTTGCCTTGTCTCTGACTCTGTGTCTGTCAATCTCTTTTGCATATTTGCAAGCAGCGTCAAGCGAAAAACCCGACCGCATTTTTGAGCAGGGCGAACAAGTTTGTAATTGTGTCAAATACTGCGAGCATCCAAAGGCCCATTGCATAATGTGGCCATATCGCATCGCGGCATTTGTCAGCATCTTCAGTGCTCTTGAGTCCGACCACGATTACTCCATCTGCCCATTAAAATGGGAGAATGAATAGGTACCGCCCGGCGGCCACTTCCTAGTTGGCTATGGCGTATAGAATCACATTGAGAACTACAAATGAAATACAAAAAGAGAAGAAAAACAAAGAAACTTGAAAAGTTACAAAACAATCAACAACAAACCTCACACTGAGTTCTTTATGGGAAATTCCGATACCTTGTTGTTGTCGCTGATTTGGAATTCCCCCACACATGTCAAGAACCGATTGTGAATTCCTCGAGGATCGCGTACACTTAAAATTCCAATCATCTGCCGCACTCATGCGTGAGCGGGAGGCGACTGACTGGACTTGTAAGAGTAGAGTTGATATATCTGTCTATATACTTCTATATATCATGCCCTGGCATTAACTTGATTACATGCGATTAGATACGATGCAAAGCGCAAATCATCAATCATTCCCCACTCGCTCTGCTTCTTCTCGCGCTGCAACTGCAATAGCCACATTATGTAAGTTCATTATGGCTGATTGTCGAAATGAACATGCATTACTAACGCATGGCGGCCCGATGCGGCAGATTTCCTGTCGCATGACTCAGTCAAACATAGTCGGACCGCGTGAAACGGAGAACGAGCGAGGAAGAGAGAGACTGCTCGAACGAATTGTAGGTGAGCTCATGGGCTGTTGGTGGACGTGGGGACCTCTGACCATATAATAATTGCGAACTTTCGATGTGCCCGCTTAAAATGTATATTTTGCACTTTACTTATTTGCCGTGAAGTGCAAACAGTAAGATGGAGATGGGCGCGTGACAGTGTTTTTTCCTAGAGACGGATTTCAGTGTGTTGGCAACATTATTCGTTTTAAGACTTTTACAACATATTTAACTAATTCCCCGGCAATTGAAATACCAATATTCTGACTTTTTTCTACTATATTTAGTGAATGCCTTTAACAAAATTTATCTCAAGTGATTTCATCAGTTGCTTTGCGTTGATTTTATAGCTTTCGCTTTAAGTATCGCACAAATTTGCGCAAATATGACAGTGTTTATAATTGCTAGCTAGACGCCGTTGCAGGAAGTATCGGCCCCAGCATCGTTGAACATCTACCAAGTGGAATATGTTTTAAGTTTATTACCCAATTTGCGACGATTTCTCACGCTCACTTGGGCGCCGATGCCGCTGAAGCAATGCTCTTTTGTCACCCGTACATGCTTCACACACTCGACTTAAAGGCGCTTTGATAGCTAATTAAATTATCAATAAGCATGCAGAGACAACAAGCCACAAGCAACAACAAACATAAAACACTCAAATTTCCAGCCATAAATGTCAAGCGCACCCAAAACACAAAAAATACTAAAAGAAAAAAACTAAATAAATAAAATACTGCTTGGCCTGTTGTCGTTATAAAAAACTACTTGGCCTGACCTTGTCCATTGTTGACTGTGCGCACACACACACGCACACACACACACACACACACACAGACGCGCACAGCACACAGAAATTTACGCAATATACGCATACACAAGCTCTGACTAACTCAATAATAAATACACTCACACACAGGCACAGGCACACAGAGCAGTACGCAAATCGAAAGACTCAAGCAACGAACTTGAAAAGCATTTCGTCAACAACTCGTTGCTCGCTGCTGCTTGTGCTGCTGCTGCCGCTGTTGCAACGTGACATTTCTATATGCGTTTCATTTACAGAATTAATTTGGCTAAAACTCAAAACTGAGTCGCAATCCATACCAATATTAGCATTTAGGCTCGTCGAGTCGCTTTTTAATCGCTTTCGGTTTTGGGTTTACATTTCCGAACATATTGATTCAACTGCCGCGTTTGAGAGAGATTGAGAAATCACGCAGCTCTCTGAGAGGCAACGGGTCGTATAAGATATGCAAACATTTGCGGGGGGGTCGATTGAATATTTATTCAATGAGCGAGGCGAAGACGCAACCGACGCAATCGATTAGCAAAAAGAGCAATCGAAAACCTTTTCTGACACGACTGCGACGTCGACTGAGATGCCGATGTCAGCGCCAATATAAACGTTAACGCTGGCAACGTTCAATCAATGACCTTGAACTAGTTTCCCATAAACTTTTTTTGCTTTTTTGTATGACTTGCTTTTTGTTAACGAATTAAAAAAGCCCAAAAGCAGCTCAAAAATGTTAAACAGCTGTAGACGACGAGTGTGTGAGAGTGTGTGTGAGTGCGTGTTATTATTAATCAATTAGTCACTTTCTTTAACATTTGGCTTAGCGCGTGGCCCACGTTGCAGCTAACCTTGACCCAAATGAAGTTGCTGCATTAGTTGTTTACAGTATTGAGCATGCACAAAAATGCGCAAAATATTTTCATTATTTTCATTTACTTCGCATTGCGTTGCACAACACAAGGCGAATGCAAATGCGAATCGAACTACGATTGCAAATGCAAATGCATTTTACTGCGCGTATTCACCCAACGGCTGACCAACTTGTCTCTGCCGGCGCTGACGTTCACGTTGCCGCCGACGTCGACGCCGACGCCGACGCTGATATCCGCGACGACGGCACTGGCGCCGTTGGGCAATCGAGCAGAGCTGCAATGAGCCAAACCGAGCTGAGCCGAGACCAGACCAAGCCATGTCTGGCCATGCGGAGGCATTCACTTGTTGGCCAAAGTGTTGGCAAAAACAAAACATTGAGTAAGCAGCTAGAGTGTGTTTGTGTGTGTGCGTGTGTGTGTATTGAAAAGAAAAGTGTTGCCGGGCTGTCTTAGTATTTGTTTCTGCTGCTGCCGTTGTTGTTGCCTTTTGTCTTATGGTTTTTGCAATGTGTCGCTGACATAGTTTTTATATTGTATACGAACACAGCAGCAGCCAGTGAGGTGTGCAAGCTGTTAGTGAAGAGTGAGGGGTGCGGGGCATCTCTGAATGCGCACTGTCTAACAGGAAGCAGAGTCAATTCTAAAACGAATGACTCCAACAATAGGCTTGCTCGATTATTCAACAGTCATACTCAACAGTTACTCCCAGCTAATTTCGTCTCTCTCTGTCATTTCTTCTATTTTGCAGCGTCTCCACAGATTCCGTGATGACGACCACCACAAACAACGATGGCGGCACACAGGCGCAACCGATGGCCGTGTGGGGTGCACCCGCTGCGGGGCCGCGCAACACACAGGCAGCCGTCTCGGTGCGGCACGCCTTCAAGGCGTACGGCAAGAAGAAGAACGCCAATCAGGTGCTCAACAATCTGAACATGACAGTGCCCAAGGGCACAATGTAAGTACATCGCATCGACATATCGACGCATCGATAACCCTCGATAGCTCTGGCCAATAAAAGTGAAAAGTTGACAAATTTCAAACGAATTTGTAGGTGAAAGGCGAAAGTAATTCACACATAAAGCGCTAATTGAGCCGTTGGCACAGTTATCGGACTCAGTTGGGTGTGTATACTTGATTATAGAACCCATGTAGATGCACTAACTGGAGCGCATATATCAGTCAGTTAGTTAGTCAGGCAAGTTCGACAAGCAGCTGCGGCTGTTCAAGTATTTCCTGTTTGGGCTCTCATGGGTCAAGTAATTGCAGTAATTACACGGTGACTAAATATGGAGATCGTGAAATATATAGGCCCCAACCGCTTCCTACCCCTGCTCGGTCTAAATAACGTCTTGTAATTGAAACAACATTTTTGCATTGCAATTTTTAATAGACTGCAAATTGAGGTGCGAGTCGAGCCGAGCGAGCATATGTACCTATGTTCTTTGCGAAAGGTTATTCAACCAGTTACCAGACTAGTTCGTTATACAAGTCTGGTATAAGCTTTGCTTAACCTTTGCTCAATTTATAGCCCCAATTTAGATGCTAACTAACCGCAGTACTTCAAGTTCATAGACCAATTAGATTGCATGTGCCTTACCTTAGTTTTTGTTGCCCCTCTTTCTTTCGCAAAAATATCTATAGATCCCTCTTACAATCTTAGTCTCTGACATTGCCTCGGCCTTAGAGCGTTCTTATGACCACATATATCATAAAAGATGCCATAACCACCAATGAGGCTCATCAAACTTGACCCAGAATACGAAAATACTCGCTCTAACTGCAGCTTGTGTCTGAAAACAACAGTTAAGCTCGGTCAGTTGCGACTTGACCTAGGTCAGGTGCCACCAGCCACCAGCAACAGTCAATGAACCGCTCGCAGAGAGTGAGAGATTCAAAATACCTGAGTCAATTATAAATGTTGGGGTTTTTCTCAGTTTACCTTTTGGGTCGTTTTGGGCTGCCTCAAAGTCGCTTTGATAATTAAAAGCTGAAACGAGCAAGTTTTCATGAACAACATTCGATACGTTGTTAAATGCAGCGTGTTAATTATAATAATAAATCCAATAACAAACCGAAACGTGTGACCTACGTTGGCTGCAAAATATTGTCAAAGGCCGAAAAATAACTCAAAACTCACAACTGAAAACCGAAAGACGACAAAATAAGACGAGCGATAACAGCGACAGCAACAACAACACCTATTATAATAACAATAATAAGTGTAGTTGTATTGTTGTTGCTGGGGCAGCTTATGATGATTGCAGGTCTCTTAAATAGGTGGAGTCGCGTTGCGGCATTTGATAGCCCGACGGACCGACAGACTGACTGACTGACAGACAGACCAACCGACCGACCGACTGCGAAAACATGTCTCAGTTTTCAAGGTGAACATTTCGAAATAATTCAACTTGAACTGCTGGAAGTAGCATTGACATCGTCGCTGACACGGCACGGCACGCATCATCCAACTAAACAGCGAGTATACTCTATGTCTCTCGATTTCTCTGGTTGATTGCGTGCTAGGTCTACGCGCTCATCCGATCAAGTATCGTTTTTCATGATCTTTCACTCCCTCCCCCTTTCCCAGCTATGGCCTGCTGGGCGCATCTGGCTGCGGCAAGACCACACTGCTCTCGTGCATTGTGGGCCGTCGCCGTCTGGACTCGGGCGAGATATTCGTGCTGGGCGGCAAGCCAGGCACACGTGGCTCCGGGGTGCCTGGAAAGCGTGTGGGCTACATGCCGCAGGAGATAGCACTGTACGGCGAGTTCTCGATCCAGGAGACCATGATGTACTTCGGCTGGATATTCGGCATGGAGACCAAGGAGATTCTGGAGCGTTTGCAGTTCCTGCTTAACTTCCTCGATCTCCCATCGGAGAAGCGTCTGGTGAAGAATCTCAGCGGTGGCCAGCAGCGTCGTGTGAGCTTTGCTGTTGCTCTAATGCACGATCCCGAGCTGCTTATTCTGGATGAGCCGACAGTAGGCGTGGATCCGCTGCTGCGTCAAAGCATCTGGAATCATTTGGTGCACATCACCAAGGCGGGACAGAAGACGGTCATCATAACTACACATTACATTGAGGAGGCACGACAGGCACATACAGTAAGTCAGCTTGAGCTGAGCTCCCTTGGGATCACCTCTTAATGAAATTGCTCATTCACAGATCGGTCTTATGCGTTCGGGTCATTTGCTGGCTGAGGAATCGCCCAGCGTGCTGCTCTCCATGTACAAGTGCATCAGCCTGGAGGAGGTGTTCCTGAAGCTGTCGCGCATTCAGAGCCAGAAGGGCGATGTGACCCACGTTAACTTCAGGTGAGTTTGCACCCAGTGCTCCTAGGCATGTTGCACGTGGCTAACCCGAAACCGAACCCCTCACTCATCTAATATCTTTGGCTCGATCTTGATTTTCTCGATACTCCATTTCGGCACCCGCATGCTTGCAATCTGTATGTTCCACCACTACCACCATTCCATACCATGTCACTCTCTGTGTGTGTGTGTGTATGTTGCCCCGACAGTAACAACATCTCTTTGCATGCCATGGCCTTTGGCAGCAAAATGGACAAGCCCAGCTCGAGCCAGGAAGGTGGCGTGGTGGGACTCAATTTCCACCAGAGCAAGGAGGTGCTCATCAATGACAGTAACGGTTCCATCTACACGGTAAGTGAAGCTTCAACTTAGACAAAGACTGTGTGCTTAGCAGTGTCGCAATCTTCTCGCACTATCAGCTGAACCAAGAGCCGTACAGTCCGCCACCGTCAAAGCGACAGAACAATCCCAACGACGAGGAAAGCTGCCAGGACTGCTTTGCGGATCTCTGCAAGGTCACGTCGAAGGGCAAGATTCGCGCCTTGCTCACCAAAAACATGTTGCGCATGTGGCGCAACGTTGGCGTGATGCTTTTCATCTTCGCACTGCCCGTCATGCAGGTGATTCTCTTCTGTCTGGCCATTGGTCGCGATCCGCAGGGACTCAACTTGGCCATTGTCAACAACGAAATGAACAACACGGTAAGTTCCAGTCTCATTCATTTCACTACTTCCATCTAATCCCTTCTATCTTTCTTCCTCTCTCGGTTCAGGACACTTGCTTCTGGGAGGATGGCTGCCACTTTGCCAATCTGGGATGTCGCTACCTGAATCATCTCAATACGAGCGTGATCAAGACATACTATACGGACATCGAGGACGCCAAGGCGGCAGTACGACGAGGCGATGCTTGGGGCGCTGTCTACATAACGGAGAACTTTACAGACGCCTTCACAGCACGCGCGGCACTGGGACGCGACTCGGATGACGAGACTATCGAGCAATCGGAGGTTAAGGTCTGGCTGGATATGTCCAATCAACAGATCGGCGTCATGCTCAATCGCGACATCCAGTTGGCCTATCGTGACTTTGCAATGGGGCTTCTTGGCCAGTGCGGCAACAATCCCAAGCTGGGCGATGTGCCTATCCAGTTCCGTGAACCCATTTATGGCACCATGAATCCATCTTTCACTGACTTCGTTGCACCCGGTGTTATCTTAACGTAAGTCGCCGAATCTGCACGTGCATTTCTGCCTATTCCTTTGTTCCATGCTTATTGTTTCGTTTGCTTTGTTCCACAGCATTGTGTTCTTCTTGGCTGTCGCACTGACGTCATCGGCACTGATTATCGAGCGCACTGAGGTGAGTAGAGCGAAGGAGAGGCAAACTTGATATATCTCTTCAATATGTGCACTTGTCTCTTTAGGGCCTGCTCGATCGCTCGTGGGTTGCCGGCGTCTCGCCCGGTGAGATTCTCTTCTCGCACGTCATCACGCAGTTTGTTGTCATGTGCGGTCAGACGGCGCTGGTGCTGATATTCATGCTGGTCGTCTTCGGTGTTACCAACAACGGAGATCTCTTCTGGGTGATTGTGCTGACGCTGCTGCAGGGCATGTGCGGCATGTGCTTTGGCTTCCTCATCTCCTCGGTCTGCGAGCTGGAGCGTAATGCCATCCAGCTGGCGCTGGGTTCCTTCTACCCGACGCTCTTGCTCTCGGGCGTTATCTGGCCTATTGAGGGCATGCCCGTGGTGCTTAGGTGAGTTACCTGCACTGTCTACAAAAATTCCTTCGAGAGTATCAACTGATTCTTTTTCTCAATCCCTAGATACATCTCGTTGTGCCTGCCGCTGACGTTGGCCACATCGTCGCTGCGCTCCATTTTGACGCGTGGCTGGGCGATATTCGAGGCGGACGTGTATATTGGTTACTTGAGCACGCTCTCGTGGATTCTGGGTTTCCTGGTGCTGACGTTGCTGGTGCTGCGCTCCAAGCGCGGCTAAAGTCGCCCCTAAATATATTAGTGAAACTAATTTTAATATTGTGTACTTTAGACTAGGCGGTTTCTATTAGTCATCCACTTCAACCCTCCACCTTCTCCTATTCTACCGTCCCTGCACTCTAAGTTGTTTAGAAGCTCCTCCATGCTTCTTTTCTGTGCTGCACCTACTGTACTCCACACTGTATCTTCTTTCTTTTTCTCACCTTCTAAAATCTGATCGAATGTCATAAATTATTTAAGCACACATTAGCGATTTTTTCTTTGCTTCACATGACTTTCTTTTCTCCTTGCAACTTTTTCCTTAATTTAAGTTGTGCACACATTTTCGTAGTTTAACGCGTAAGGTTTAGGTACATAATACAATTGTTGTAAATAGTACGTAAAGATGCAATGTTTACAGAACAAAGGAAATCCAATATGATCGATTGATATACTACTTGATATCATGTCGTACCCCTTTCGGAATTTGTTTCACATTCTCAATATGGGCAAAAGCACACAACAACTTATTTTTACAACTTTCAATGGACTGTGATTGTACATTTTTTGTTTTAATATTGCACATAAATTCAAGTTGGGATAAGCCTAATGCAAGTAATCCTGACAAAAAAAACGAAAAACACACATACATTAAAATGATGACAAGAAAAACACAAAAACAAAAACAATGGTGGGGTTTGTTAGCAATTTTAAGTAGCTTATAGCATTTTTGTATGGGTTTAAGTTTTGTAAGTTAAAACAGAATTAAATACAATTATGTTAACTACACTACTTACAAAATTACAAATGTATATATTTACAAATATATAAAGATATATACTTGCATGTAGAAAAGATATTTTTCAACGAACAAAGTGACGAACAAAACACATATATGAATCGTTCTTATTTAAGCACTACAATTATGTGAACGCAATAATGTATAAAAATAAATAACAATAAAAGTAAATAAAAACAATGTGAAAACTATCTGTATATTTTTAAAAGTAAACAGCAAATTTGCTGTTTCTTATGTTTTCTTCAAATAGGCGCGCGTTGTGTCGCTGTGCAACACTAAATACATTTCGCCAGGTTGGCAGCACTAGCATTTCCAGTGCTGCCCAGCACCGCATCGAACAGATGTTCGTGGCTCTCTTTCTCTCTCTCATGAGCAGCAAGAGGAAGCATAATAACAAAGAAAATTTACAAGCCAATTGCAAAAACTCTACGATTGCAAATAAACAAAATGTGATAAAGCGCTAATTGTTAAATCAACATAAACGCATTCAAAATGGACAAGTCCAGTGTCTATGAGAAATTCATTGGCCACGTGGACCAACTGCGTAACACAGAATGCAGGTGAGATTGTTGTGTTCATGTGCCTCACTGCCTTCGTTTTTCCTGGGGGCTGCAACGGACCGGCAACAGTTTGCTATTGCGCAAATAGGAAACACAGCAAGCAAATGCCACAAAGGAGCTGCTTTGTGGAGTAGCTAACGTAGTTATTGATCAAATATTATGAAATGAAGGAGTATGCGGCCGTAGAAATACCTGTGCACACCTTGCACATTCGATATGACGTCATCAAATGACTGCAGAGCAATTCTGAGAATTTGGCAATACGTGGGGCAGTTCCAGAAAAACTTCTATCTCGATGAGCTGAAAATGTTTTCTCAGACAGTTGAAATACGGAAAATGAAAAGTAATCAGGGGACAATAGCTATGACTAATAAGACGTTCTTCTCTAGTATTCATCTGAAATGGGGATAAGTGTATGGGAGTTTAAAGAAATACTTGAAATTTCTTTAAGCAATTATTGAATACAATTAGACAGTCAAATCCTGTTTGTCTTACTCAAAGCAGCCTTATCCTTCAGCAATTTTTACACCGTTATTTAACGCATTATTAACACAACTTTTTGCATATCTTCATAGCCAAAAGCAGAAGATTGCCTGCTTTCAGCAAATTGCCGAGTGCATCATGTCACCAGCCTTGGCGTGCCACATCAATTATGCTGCACATTGCGGCACGGCAACCAACGTGCTGTTGCTTTTTTGCGAGGATTTGGACTCAGTGGTGCGCATGAGTGCTGAGGAGAATCTCAACAAAATCTTTCGTGCCTTAGAGAAGACACGAGTGAGCCGCATATTGATGGATCTGTATGGAGAAATCAAGCGAAATGGCAATCAGCGGTAAGCAAAGCAAGGATAAACTATTCCAGTTGCCGCTAAGAAAGTTGTATTCTTTTTCCAGATCGCTGCGCATATGCCTTAACCTGTTCTCCTATTATGCCCCTCAAATCAAGGAGAAGCACATCAAGTGGTATGCCGTGCGGCTACTGCAATGCATGTCGACTATGGCCCAACGAAAGGAGACGCTGCTCCAGGAGACCCTGTGCGATTTCGTAAAGCAATTTGGCCGGTATGTCCAGCAGGGACTAAACGACAGCGAAACCTGTAAACTTTTCGAGGTAAAGAGAATTGCAATTGGTTCAATTATTTATGTAAACTTGAATAGATTTAGACACGAAATCATTTTTATGTAGTCCCTAACGTTTAATAGAAAATTCTATCATGACGCTTGCCGTCTTGAATGTAACTATTATATACCCAGAGTGTATATTAATTTTAGCCAAAAGTTTGTAACTCATCTTAAGAGACATCTCAGACCCTTAAAAGTATATATGTGTCCGTGTGTTCGTTTGTTGGAATTCACACTAGTCTCTCACTTGTAAAGTTATTTTATAAAACCAGATCGGGTTCGTAAATTATAAATAACGATGAAAAACCAGAGGAAAAAAACCAGAGGTATATCTTATGAGAGCCATAGAAATTATCGGCCAATTTTTGTTGTTTATCCAGATATTGTAACCAAATGTTCTTCAGAGGTCTTTTTCTATATAAATAGAAAAAATTTTATCCATATAGTATTAGTATAACATAAGGCTACCATAAGAACAATCAACCGTAGTGAAAATTTTTGAATGAAAACCAGTTTAAATTTTAGAAATAACTTATCAGTGCAAATGGAGGCTAGACATAATATTCTGCACCATTTTAAACGTATCACTTGTAAGGAAAGATCGTTATGAGTAGGCAAGGGTATAAAATCTTCTACATGCCTAAGGTAACCTTTTACTCTATTGTAGTCTAGGTTTAATGTTTAATCTAGCAGTAATACTGTGATGATTTAAGTTTTTAGCCACTGGCGGCGGCATATTTTAATTAAACAAGTTGGCAAGCAGTTGCGGCAATACATCCGGCGCGATGTCTCGACTGTTTGGCCAACTGCTAATTACGTTTTGCCGCCGCCAGATAGTCCTGCGAATAGCGGTCGCGGTTTCTCGGACTATTGACTCAATCCTCAATTTCCTTGATTGCAGACATTCCTTGGAAACATCAGTGCGGATTGCGCGGTGAAGCGTCGCTGCTCGGCTCAAAATTGCATTAGCCTGATTGAGCATGCGCGTAATAGAAGCCTCATGGCCAGGCATGGACTGAACAAAGTGATTGGTAAGCCAACAGAAATGCCGGATATGAAACGTGCACGTGATGTAGCTCCAGCTCCTGCTCCTATTCCATCTCCTACTCATTTATATCCACGTATTTATCGCATAGTATATAGTATACAGCATTTGTACTGTTCGTTCTGTATCGTAATCACATTCAGAGAATACGGAAAACCGAACACGAAGCGCATCAATTGTTAATGCAGCTGTCGGCTGTGGCATTTATTTGTTGGAGCATTTAGAACTGCTTTTATTGTCATTTGTTGCTGGCTTTGTAAATTAATCTACGTGCTAAATGTTGTTGCAGTTGTTGCAGCCGTTCTGCTGCTGCTGCAGCTGTTGCTCTTCTTGTTGTTGTTGCTTACTATTTGACGCATTTGTGCGATAGCAACACAAAAAATCGTTTTATTTTCATTAATAATGAAGACTGGGCTTAAAAAGCGTGTAACGGCTTTAACGCGCCAAATTCCAAAAACCAAACGCAATATATTTATATAGATTTTTGCTCACACACACACATAACTGCACACATTGAAATGGTACATTTGTGTGGGTGTGTGTTGGAATACACGTCCCTCTGTATAGAAAATATTTTTTTAATATTCTAAAAAGCCACAAATCCATTGAAAATACGGTACAAAAATACACTCACTGAATTGAAGAGCTTTAGTATTGGTTACGGGGGTAGGGGGCGACGAGCATGGCGTGTTGAGGTCTGAACCAAAATGTAAATGCAATCACAGTCAGTCACAGAAACGTTTGGACTTCTCTCTCATTCTCGCTCCATATTTGTCCGTCCGCGGAACAGAATAGGCTGCCACAGCTAACACTAAAATACCAGTTGATATAAATTATATTTCTATATTGCAGTCGGGTACCTCTTCAATACATACATACACAATAGATAGCCTGCTCGTTTTTTGTGAATTTGTTTTGATTTTACACAACGAAACGAGGCAGAGTTTTTATTTAGCCATTTGCTGACTGGAAACTGCAGCAATACTACAAACAAAACTCACAGAAAATGGCAATAAAAACAAAAGTCAATACAAAAAGCAACAACAGTCAGAAGTGTATGATGTTTGGATTGTAAAAATTTATAAAAAACAAGACAAAATCACACAACAAAACAGGTCACAAAAGATACAAAAGAAAGTTCGCTACACAAATCATTTTTTATTGAATTTTCATGAACATTTTATTGGCAAACATTGTGAAAAGGTAAATGCGCAAAAATTTGGATACATACATGCAGAGAAACACATACAAACATGTAAATATATTGAAATTTTAGAAGTACATTTCAAGTGCATAAAATCGGGGCCAGGCAAAATGCATATTTCACTCTTGACATTTGTACCGTTTTCAAAACTTGATTAAATTACCCACACAATTTGCCACACTCAAAATTTGCATTTGCATTTTTACAAAGAGATACATACCAAATACAATATATATACTAATTCCAAAAATTTAATTCCGCCTCTTCTCAACTTTTTGACTGGTCAAAGTTATGTTCATAACATACAGATGTATGACTGTATATGCAGGGGCTGTGTGTGTTCCATTTGCTGTGGCATCTTTCTTGCGCTTTTCTTAGCTCTGCTTCTTAGCTGTTTACCTTCAAATCAACTGCTTCAACTCCTGGCCTGAGTCTGGGCCTGCTCCTGGCTGGCCTGTAGCTGTGGCTGTGTCAACTTTTAAGCCACTTCTCGGAAAGTGCACCCACAATGCTGGGCAGTAGCAACAACAACAACAAGAACAACTACTCAGTGCACAGTCTGGCGCCTCTTTTTATGGCAGCCATCAGTGTGCACTGTGCTGCTACTCAGCCGCCTCCCCTTGCAGTCTTACCACTCCCCCACTCCAGTTCACACTCGACTCGACTCGACTTGCCTTGTGTCTTGCGCCTTCGCATGCCCCAACAAACACTCACAGAGCGAGGTCCTTAACGCTATTGCTGCCGTTTGTCTATCTGTCTGTGTGTCTCTCTGTTTGCCTGTTTGTCTGTCCGTCCCTCTGTCTGTGTCTGTGTCTGTGCCTGTGCTTGTGTTTGTGTGGCAGGCAAAATGAAATTTATGCACTTGGACACTTTCCTGTAATAATTCATGCAAAATTGAATCAGATATTCATTCCTCTGCAGCTTTAAAAGGATAATCAACATGATAAACAAAAAGTCAACAAAGACAGGCTCGTAAAATTTATGCACAGCCCGTTGGCCACGGCGTAGTGGGCAATCGCAGCCCCAAAAACAATAAGTCAAAATTGTTAAAATGTTAAGCACTTGCGTAACCGTATAACGGAATAACCGAATAACGGAATAATACAATTTCAAATTACCGAATTACCTAATTAGACGCAATTATGTGCGTACAGAGAAGAGAGTCTCGTATTGCGAAAATACTCTTATAAATGTACATGGGGCTGACGTGCTCCTGCTGCCTTATCAATTATACAGCGCATTGTCAAAATTGTCGCTTCCGAGTAAAATGTGCTTAAATGAGCGGCAGATAGGTGTGGCAGCCAGGCAGCCATCCGCCAGATAGGCAGGCAGACAGGTAGAAGTGTCACTCAATCAAATTGAATATTTCATGATAAAAATGTTGCATGGGGAAAAGTTTTGAATGCTCTGCCAACTGAAGGCCAATTGCAGTCGCGGACGAAGACTTAAACGGCGGCATTTCATATTAATTTCAGGCATTAAACACCTCGAACTCTCGCACACATTAATTGAGAGTCTTAAGCACGCTCGTATCTGACGATGAGTGTGTGCGGGTGTGAGTTGGCACTGGGTTGGGTTTATACTGGCGGCAGCGCGCTTGGCAAACTTCGTGCGGCTTATGCCGCAATTAATTGATACACATGAACTCGGGCAATGGCAACAAGTTTCGCTAGCCAAAGTCAGTTGGAAAAGTTGCTCCTGTGCTTGACTTGGGGCGGGGAGGGGGTTTTCGTACTGGGGGATATGTTTTCAATTTTGCTTCCCAAAGGAAAAAGGGAAACTAATTGAGTAAGAAACTTGCAACATGGCATTTTCTGATTGGTAACGTATACGTAATAAAAGGACAAATAAGCAACAAACATTCGAAGAAGCACAACGTAGTGCAGCCTATGTGAAAGTCGCGTGCCGTATCTGTTTGTGTGCGTGCGTATGTGTGTTTTAGTGCGCTCATGTGTGTGTGTTTGTGGCGCCACAGAGTCTATAAATATAAGATGAAAACTTTTCAACGAGATAAATTTAATTGGCGGCAATTTGCTGCAAAGCATGCGAGGGAAAAAGTTGCCAAGAACATGCCAAGAAATATGAACTGCAATTGGCCAAAGGTAATAAGAACGTGTATCTTTTGGTGTCTGTGTCAGTGTGTGTGTGTGTGTATGTGTGTGAATTGAAATTGGCAACGCGCGCTGCTCAAAGTTTGAAGTGTGTTTTTAATTTGTGGAAAGAACGGCCATAAGTTTCGCTCTGCAACAAAAGGCATTAACTATAAGTTGTCTATACGATTATATATAGTACTGTTCGGTTTCTTTCAACTGCTTTCACCTGGTTCTCTACTGCTCTTCTCTTCCCTTCTTCCCCACAGAGATGTTGCTGATGGACCAACAAAGTAGCTGCGTGCTCGGTGTCTTGGGTTTGCTGCGTCTGCTGCTGCCACAGCTTATACGTGGCTACTCTGCTGATTACCAGGATGATAGCGACTCCGTGACGGACGCTGGACAACAACAGCTGCTGCAGCTGAAGCAGAAGGGGCAGCAACATCATCAACAAGCAGCATCGGCAGCAACGACCGAGTGTCGGCAAATTATTGAAATTTATGATTATTGTTTGCACCTGCTGAGCACGCAGCACACAACGAATCACGCCATTATAAATGCCGCACTGGAGGTCATCAATGGCATACTTCAGGCACTTGACGGTGCCAATGGAATGCCGGCAGCGGCGCCAGCAGCTGCAGCGGGAGAGAGTCTTGGGCAAAGTTTGCGCCAACTGCTGTGCAATCAACAACTGGAGCACAATGAGTATTTGCGGCGAAGGAAATCATTAAAAAATCAAATATTCCAATTGAAAAATTACCAACTGGGGGCAAGTCAACAACAGCAGGCAGCGCCGGCGACTCCTGATGCAGCCACTGCTGCAGTATCAGGGGTAGCATCACGACAAATGCAAATGCAAAAGAATTCAAATGTCAAACTGCAACAACAGCAAGAGTGTCAACAGCAGCAGCAGCAGCAGCGGAGGCAGCAGAGTGGCAGCAACTTGCTGCAAGTCGTGGGAATTAATGCCGTGGCTGATGATGCTGACACAGAGAAAGATGCTGCTGCGAGTTCCGTTCCTGATGAAGGTAAAGTAAATAATGCACTGCAAGGCGAGCTGGCTCTGTGTCTGTGTCTGTGTGTGGTTGTGTTTGTGTGTGCAGTCATGTGAAATTGTGACATGCTCACAGGCTGACAAGCACACAGACAGAGACAGAGACAGAAACTCAGACAGTCAGACAGATAGTTGGTCCTACAGGCGAGCAGATAGACCGCAGCGAAATCAAGAAAATTGAGCAATGCCATTGCCAGCCGCCCGCCCACACAATGCGCATATGAAAATTATTAGTGCATGCTTTTAGGCGGCCCCAGCGCCAACTACAGCGAATGCAGAACGAGGTCAGGTCGAAATTGTGCTGCATTCGCTTGCAGCAGCGCAATACTCCACAAATTCGAGTATTTACACACACTGTAAGGTTCAACCAATGCGCATTTCTCATGCTTTCTCTCTCCCTCTCTCTTTCTCTCTCCATCTGTCTCTCTCTTTTTCCCCCTGGGCAGTCAAAAAAGCAACGCGACGTCACATTAGAAATGCCGCACGCAGCATTAGCGAATGCGTTGCTAGCAGCGCATCGGACGACGAAGAGGAGGTGGAAATGCCCCAGCATATTGAGGGTGACGACGACGGCGACGGTGATGGTGATGGTGACGATGACATGGAACTGCTGAGCGCCATTGCGGATGATGAGTGCGATGGATTTACAACGCTGTCGCAACTAAATGAAGCACAACAGATTGTGTCAGCAGCAGGAGCAACAGCAATACCAGGAGCAACGGCAATAACAGTAACAACAACAACAAGTGCAATTGATAAACTGATTGACGCCGAAACCGGTTGCATCGAAAATGTTGCATCGTCGTCGCCTAAACCTCAGGCCGTGCAACATCAGTCGTCGCTGCAGAATCTGCTTGCCAGCGATGACAGCAGATCCCAGCATTTGAGTGACATCGACAATGAATCCTTCAACAGCATCGATTTCGATGCGGAAATAACAATTGCTGGCGTCGGGGATCAACAGACAACAACAGCAGCGTCAACAGCAGCAACACCAACAACAGCACCGTCGGCATCAACCACAACAGTCGAGTCAACGGATTCAATGCCAGACGGAACAACAATTGGCACATTCTTCAACAATTTGTTGTCCCATTCAAATGCAGGTGAGTTTTTCGTGCCAATGCATAACTTTATTACTCGCAGTACCCTGTAAAGTCAAGAATGTATAAAGGGTATACCCATTGGGATTTTTATTATGATTAACAGAACTAATTGAATTACCAGAAAAGTTTCTCGAAGTCAACATATTGAAAGTGTATTTAAACGAAATAGAATAAGAAGATAGAAGAAGACATTCGCGAGATCAAAAATTTTAACTGTTTGAATGAATGCCTTGATCTGAAAGACACAATGCGATAAAAGACAGAAAAACACGAAAAATTTTAGAGCTGAAAGGTTAAAAATATAATATTTCCTGCAAGTCGTTGTTCCCCAATTTACACAGTATGCTGCTCTATGTATATCTTGCACACACTCTCCGTCTACTACCGTCCAGACAAATATTTCATTATTAAGCTTCAAAATGCAAACGGACGATTGAAAAACTATTTTCATTTGATGTTATTGCGTTTCGCGGTCTACCGTTGGCTGCTGGCGTTGGCGAGTTTGCTTTTTTTGTTTTCCATTTCACCACATCTATTTACAATATTTGGGCATGGCAATCAAATTATTTACATAATTGCAGGGCAGGGGCAGCGACAGCGAGCAAGAGAGCAAGAGGGAACAGAGTGACTGGGAGCGGGAACGAGCCAGGCAAGAGGCAGATGCAGAGGGAGAGGCAGAGGCAGAGGCATCACGCTGGCAACCAATTTTGCATGTTGCCTTTTGCCAATTGCACTTGCAATTTAATGAAGCGTAATTGTTGTTGTTCGCCATGTTGCCATGTTGCCTTCCTTGTCCCTGTGGAATCGGCAGAGCCAACGGCATCGGCAAAGGCACAAACAACAACAGCTAAATTAAATTAGGCAATGCTTGCACAAGTTTCAATATACATACAAATACATACACATATGAATAGATGCAAGCAGAAATATGGAGGTACAGAGAGAGAGCGAAAGAGGAAGAGAAGAAGATGCAGCCAAGTTGCATGCATCATTTGTCGCTTCATTGGCTGCGCGTCGCTTGCAACTTCTTGTTGCTTTTGTGTCTCGTCTGTTCACATGACAACAACACCAGCAGCAACAGCAACAACATCTACTGCAGCAGCAACAGCAACAAAACAGCGAGCAAAGTCAACAGCAATGGCAAATAAAATTCCCGTTTGCCATTTGACAATTCAATTCATTTTGATTGAGAAAAGTGCATGATATTCAGAGTTGGAAATAGTTGTTGATATTCGTATTTGAATGCATTCATTTATTCGCTAATGGCACCATTCGTTCGTTTCACAAATGCCTGGGTAAATTTGCGTGCTTGTAGGCAGGGAACTCTTTCTTAAAAAGTGCAAATAACAAGTGTACATGTTTCTGCGAAGCGGGCAAGGAGAGTGCGGTGTGTGCGTGGGCGTGGCAAGAGGGACAGGGTTAATAAGCAGTGAAAATGCTGCGCACACAGCCGGAAGCACTAATTAAGCGTGTGTCAGTCGTGTGCGGATGTTTGTTCTATATGAGTGCGAAAGGGAGTGCAACCGAGAGGGCAAGTTATTCGGGGGAACTAACAAAAAGGAAAAAGAAAAGAAAGGAACAAAACTTAAACAACTGTTTGACGTAAATGTTGGGCTTAAGTCCGTCCGTTCATATGCCGTCTCTGTCGCAGTCTGCTCTCTTCTGTCTGCCTTCTTTCTTTATTTGCTCGTGTGTGGGCTGCGGATTAAGCTTGAAACATGGCAATGCATTTACCGCGAGCAACCTTCCCCGCTCTGCCCCCTCTCAGTTGGCTCTCCTTGCTCAGCTGTTTTACTTGCGCGAAGGCTGCTGCTGCTGCCACTTGGCCAGAGCATCACACTGCAAGTTGGCAACAAAGTGGTTAAGACAAATGGGTTACGTGATAAAATGCGGTTACTCAAATTGCATGTATGCAAGCTTACATGTTGTGTCACTGTGTGTGTGTGTACATGTGTGTGTGTGCGAGCGTGTGGGTGTATGGCTGTTCGAGTGTGTTAGTTTATTTAGCATTGCCAGCCAACCAGAATGGGAGCTAGGCCAAGGGATCTCGCGTTCATTTAGCTGTTATTGTTGTTGCCACTGATGTAGTTGTTGTTTCTGATGCTGTTGTTGCTGTTGTTGTTGCTGTTGTTATGCCGCTGTTGGTTTTTGTTGTGCACTTATGCGCGCTATCAGCCTTTTTACGCTGCTCGCATACCAACCCCATGCTAGTTATTGCAGTTACTTTTTTCACATAACATGCATATGTATACGTATGTGTGTCTGTGTACATATATCAGCTGCCGCCAATCTTCATCCGCAGCTAAAAGGCGACACTAAGCTCTGCAATTTGTCTACCCTACAATTCTAGAGACTGATCATATCGCTCTCTTCATAACAGAATAGGGGAATGGGAATAAGACTTTCAATTTAATTTTTTTAAGGGATCTCGTTGAAATAATTTTAATATATAATTTATAAATTATATTTTCTAGCTAGTAAGCCAAGTGTTTGAAGTGCAATCACAATTCGTTGTTTCACAGTTTTCTCTCGTTTTCATAAACAATTTTTGCTGCTTGCTTTACATATGCTCTTGTAGGGAGTTTGCGACTCTTTGGCCTTTGGTTGGCTGTCACCCATAAAGTGGCAGCGTCAGCTCCCGCTCCATAGTTTCTTTAACATACCTCCAAACAATTTCACTTCTTGTTCTTTCGCGCTTTCCGTTCGTGACTGCCGCGTTTGCTATGCGACCCGCGCTATTTCTCCGTTTTTTCGCGCATTTAACTTTTCTTTTTGTTTTTGTTGTACTCTACATGTCCTTCGAACATTGAAAGTGTTCAAAAATGGGTATACTAAGTAGGTGGGAATGTATGAGACATCAGAAAAATATGATGTATATGTACCCTCTTTATCAGCATGAGTAACCATGTTCGGCAGTTTGTCTGTGTAGACACATAAGTATGTATTCGTGTTAAGGCTAGCTAGTTACACCCTTTGACTATTTTAATGGTATACCAACTCTGCAAACGTATGTAAAATGCAAAATTATGCGTTGCATTCCTGCTTGACTTCAATTGCCGAGTGGATTTGCCTTTCTGGTTCTCAGCTAAAATTTGCCATGTATACCTTATGCCTTTCAAATGTTTGATGCCACACATTTTAATCACACGTTTTATTTAGTTTTGCATAAATTTAGCTGACGTTAAAATAATATATACTTCTTTTCTAAATTCGATCATACAATATATTTATTAAGAACAAAATGCATAATGCGATGAAGGGTATCTTACTCATACTCGACTATTGCCTTCGCTGGTTGTTTTCTTTGCCATTTTAAAAGTTCTTGGTGTTTTTGGAATTGCTGTTGTTGTTGGTCTCTTTTTTAACGTGATTTTAAATAATAAAACATTGAGCTAAAGTTTTCGGGGTTGCTGCTGCTGTTGCTTAACAGTTTCCTCTTGCCGACCCCGACCCCAGCACAGCTTCTCACTTGACGCCCTTAACGATTTTAAATGTGAAGTACGGTACATAACTCCGCAACCGTATTAGCACAAGTAAGTGACGTAGACAACTCATAGAACTAAGGCGAATTAGTTTTTTAGATATTTCCCTCTTATAAAAGTATAGTTTAATTACTATAATCATTATTTTCACCTTCCCATTTAACGATAATTGAAGTTCGTTTATTCCATAAAACTTTGCCTTATCTGAAATCTGATTAATTTGCACTTATTTGGATTAGTGCTAAAAGGCTCTTTCAAGTTGTTGAGTATAAACTGTATACTAGTTTTGTTTCCACTTTCAACTTTATCTGCTTCCGTTTAGCATCGTTGGTCCAATTTTTACAGCGCTTGCATGCGGCCGGAACATCCATTAGAAGAGAGTGCAGCAACAAGGAAAATTGCATCTTACAGATACAGCAGCTAAATAAAAACAATTTTTAAGCCAACTTAAGTGCAGCTGCGGTCTGCGGTGGCTGTCCGCTGCTCGCAGCACTACCCCACTTCACTCCCCCCTGGAACGTACATACTTAAGAACCTACATATATTATGTGTCTGTACTATAAAATTTGAGTTTTCAATTAATTTCCAATAGCCGTGGTCAGACTGTGCGGTTGGGGAATGTGGGAAGGAAGTTAACAACATAGGGAAAAAATAAATTTTATATTTGCGTAGTGTCAACTTTGAGATACTCTGTAGAATAACATTTAAACAGAAAACCGATATTAACCAAAAGAAAGAAAAACAATTCGGTGCTTGCAGAATTATAAGTGTTAATTGAGATAGGTTGATGAAGAATAATTGCATTGGTTGAAATTGGTGTCCTGTATGGTACATGATACATTCGGTAGAGGGTATTAAGTGAATAGTTTAAGCGGTATTTGAGCACCCAGCCCACAGTTTGCAAGGAATATCGTTTCTTGTTTATTGCCGGCTCGTGCTTAGAAAGTTTTGCAACATTTCCCGTTGTGTTGCATTCTTAAAAGCTCCCCTTGGTCTCGGCAGTCACGACAGATAAATGTGCCTGGTAATTGGCTGCAAGACGAAGACCGAAGAGAGAGATGGGGAGAGAGAGAATCGGGTGATGTAGAATCGGAGGGTAATCTAGGGGGCAACTCTGGAGAGGCAATCCACAATTAGCCTGAGCCAACGCCGGCTTGGCATTAGTGTCAGACAAAGTTATCTGGCAAAGTTTCGACTACTTAACTCAACACACTCATACACTCACACGTACACAATACATACTTGCAGCATCGGAGTCGGTCAGTAAGCTCTTTCGTCAATCAAGTGGGCCCAAATCCACGTCCACCACCGCCAAGTCTGCGTCAGCCACTGACAAATCGGATGCCACCTCGGCGGCTTCTCTTACGCTCTCGCTAAGTTCGTTGGCCAGCAGCAGTACGACCGGAGCCCAGGAGCGTCAGCCTTCAATACCAGAGACCCCCACGCCCGTTGAGGGCTCTGGGTCTGCAAGTGCCTCGTATACCGCATCCACGGCGCTGCTGATGGATGCACCAGCAGCGACTGCAGCTGAGCCGGCGGAATCGGAACCACAGCTGCGCCGGACGCCCAATGGTAAGTCAACGTTGCTCTCCTGCCTGCGGCGCTGCAGATGCTCACTAATTAGCTCTTTTATCCCGGCAGCTAATCCCTTTCTTGCAGAAAACTCACCGCTCAAGCAAACGATTCTGGGCCACGCGCTAATCAGCGTGAAAATTGGCAGCATACTGGAGCAGTCTCTGGTCTACTACACATCTCGTTTGCTCGCTGCGCGATTCCTGCTGAGTGGCCAGGCAGCAGGACTGCAGCCAGATAATGTCAGTCGAGTGTCCATTAAGTCCCTGTCGCTGGCAGTGATTGCTCAATGTGTGCGGCTTGCACCGCGTGTGCTGCAACTGCCGCTGGAGATCAGCGAGCTGGAGCTAGAGTTGCTCTGCGAGGCGAAGAGCTTTGGCAAGACGAGCGCGGATAGCACGCAGGCATCCAGTCCGCAGAGCAGCAACGACTCACAGCTCAGTGCAGAGCTTGGACAATCTATGACTGGATCGCTGTTGCAGCCAGACGATGGTGATAACCTGCTGCTGCTCGACATCAAGGACGATCACTTTGGGCCAAGCACCTGCCCCGTCTACCTGCAGCAATCGCCCACGCTAAGTCGCAGTGCGGATACTGTGTTGCTGCAGAAGCAATTGGAGGCAAGGCAGCAATTGAGCGCGCAAAAAACAAATGCTGCTGATGCTAATCTCTCACGATCCGAGATCATTGGTAGCTCGTATCGCATCACAATTGCCACTGAGGATACGCCACCTATGTCGCTGCCACCACGTCCACCGAAGCGTACCAAATCGGTGCGCAATCGCAGTAGATCTACTCCGGCAGCTGCCACGCCCAGTGCGCACTGCGCCTCAGGCGGCCAGGTCATGTCGGATGTGCTGCTTTTCTATGGTCATTGTGATCCCATTTTGCGCGGTGGCGTACAACAAATTGTGGGCAACTTTGTGCAGGCAAGCGGAGCCGGACGCTGCTTGCAACTGCAGCGAGGACTCGACCTGCCGCATTTGCTGGCCATTTTGCTGAAGGTAGGCTATGAACCCTTAGTCGATAGCGACTACAATGATGTTACACAGCCACAGGGCGTTAGCGAGCGTCCTTTGATAACTCTGTGTGCCTGTCGGGCTGCCTGTCTATCTGTCCGTCTATCCGTGTTTGTCCCAGTTCCTGTCCTTGTGTCTGTTTATCTGCCACGACTTAATGTGGCAAACGATGCTCTGCATGCATTTATCTATCAGTGTGTGGGTGTGTGTGTTCGTGTGCGAGTGTGGGCTCGTATCTTTGCCATTGCATGCTATTTGCCTGCTCCTGTCCTTATGCATAACGCATACGCCGCGTTGTTTGCTGTTGACTTTGCTTATTTTTCGCACTGGCATTCTATAAATATGCGCCTCCACCTTTTCGCCGTGCGTTTTCTTTTCTTTTCTTCTCATCTCTTCTCTTTTTTCTGCTTTATGTTAAACCAACAAGCTAACATATTTTAACACATGCTGGGAAACACACAAGTCCGCACACACAGTCGCACACACGCGCGCACTCGACACAGACACGTGTCCATATCAATGGCTGCTGCTGGCTTTTGAATATTTTCTAGCACTCAGTTTGCTCTGTTGCAGTTGCAGTTGCAGCTAACATAAGCCGGCGGCATTTTGTGTCGGGTTGTTTTTCATTTGAAAATAAGAAAGAAAATTCTTATCGCCTTCGCAGTGTGCAAGTGCAAATGCCCCTAAAGGGAACAGTGCATCCGTTGCCAACCCCCACCCACACACACACACACACACACATAAACGCAAACAAATAGAGAATGTGCGCATAACTTGCACATTGATTTCTCCCTTGAGAGTTTGGTAGCTACACTGAATGTGGCTTGCATTGCAGATCGCTAGGGGGAGTTGCTTGCAGTTCTAGATGCATATGGAGCAGAGGTTTGGGGTGTTTCTTATTGAATTCAATAATTTAGTGGACGGCCGAAATTTAAATTGCTCCTGGCCACCCAAAAGCGCAATTTGATTATGCAATGTTGTTATGCAAAGAGTTGCCGAGCGGCTGCAGCGTCGACGACGCGGACGTGCCAGCTGAAAATCACATTAGATGCCTGCCCATATAATGGCTGCAAATCCGTCTCAATGCCACTTGCACCATGCCACTGAGAAGCATGTAGCATGCCGCATACAGTATGCAGAGTGCGGAGCAGGATCTCTGGCCTCGAGCAGGGCAACTGTGATAACAATAGCCCTTTGGCTGCTGGGGCTCGGCTCGGCAAGGAAAAGCTTGTTAGGATTCGTTAAAAAATACACACACACACAGACACTACTTAGTGTGCGTGTGTGTGCGAGTGTGATTGTGCAAAACTTTTGCTTGTGCAAACAATAAAACACAAATTCGCTTAACAGCGCAAACTGAGCAGGCAGGACCAGAGTCGGAGCTCTTGTCTGTTCTAGAGGCCATGCAGCATATAAAGAAATTTAGCCGAAAAACTTTTCATGATTCTTTTGCACATTTTCAGGGCTTTGAGGACGACATACACACAGTGGTCATACAAGCGTTGACTGCATTCGATAAGATATTTCCGCATGTGGTGTCCAAATATTTGACAGCGCCGCCATGTCATTATCATGCTCATCAGAAGCGACAGCAGTTGCAGCAGCGCCCAAGCCCAAGTGGACAACAAAAGGGTCCAGGCCAGGCCCAAACATTTGGCCAGCAAACTTTTCCAAAGAACCAGGATAATGCCTTAAGCAGTCAACAGCATCAGCAGCAGCAACGAGACCGAGACCAGCAGCAGGACCAAGACCAGGACCAGAAGCAGAATCAGCAACAATGGCCCTCTAACGATGACATCTCGAGCAGGGCAGGCGATGGGGCCAGGATATGTGGCAGGTCTTCGGCCACAGATAATGATGAGCTGCTTGCTGCTCTTTTGAATGATTTTCAATTGCAATCGAATCGTATGCGGCGGCAGCAGCAGCAGCAGCAGCAGCAGCAGCTGCCGGACAACGGCAACGACAACATGCCATATAATGAGATCGGACCATGCTGCGTGTTTGCCATTTCACCGAAATTGCTCTTGAACAAACTTCGGCTCTGCCATCACAATAAATATTGGCTGGTTCAGAATAAATATGCCGAAGTTATTTCCAATTTAAATTACATACTCTTGCGTTCTTACTACGCAAATTTCGATTGTGCCTTCGACAAAAACAACAATAACAACCGCAACGATAACAACAACGACAACGACAACAACGACGACAATGAAGAGGATAATCAGCCGCTCGCCTGCAACTGGAGAGAGGCCGGCCGTGACAAGGACATTGTCTGCACTTATGAGGTAAGCTGAGGCTGAATCGCATCTTATTGCAGTACCTCAAGCGCATTTGTTAGCCAGGCCAAGCTGCTTGGCTTGTTTATTGTGCAGATTATTTTTATTTTTGTTCTTTTTAGCAAAGCAATTGTAGTGGGTATTCCCCTCCCTTTCGTCCTTTCCATGCCTTTGCCCCATCGCCAGCAAGGCGTGTTCAACAACATCCTCTTATTGAACTTTTGTGCACTGAAGTGTGGCCCTTTGTGCATCTGCAGACTGCCGATCCGATTGACAGTTTGTTTTGCTTTTGGGTTTTCGCAGCGCATCTATAAGTACAAACTCACACACACATATATTTGAATGTGCATCTGTGTATGCGCACGTATTTGTTTATTTATTATTTTGACAAAGCCAAGCAATTTGCTAAATGGGTAAAGGACCGACCGAAAGTACGTACACACATGCACACATGTATCCAGACTTGAGAGCTAGCAAACAATCGCACGCTGCAAGCGTATTCCCAATGTGGAGTTTCGGGGAACTTGGGGGAAGACAGGGAAGGCACGTACGTACACATAGGTTGGAGTGCTAAGCAGGAAATGGGGCTTTTAGGGAAAAAGAAAGAGCTCTGATTGAAACTTCTTGACTCAGGGATAAAATATAAAAAGAGAATGCATTTCATAATGAATTTTACGAAATTTCTGGTATCACATCTGGAGAATGCCATGATAGGCCCCAATTTAAATTGTAATTTCTTGAATTCCCTTTCAACCTGTTCTGTCGGATGAGTCATGGCAGTCTGCAGTAAGCGCAACTTACTGAAAATATGAAACACGATGTCGTTAAGCTGTCCGTAAATGCAATAGCTCAAAGAGTTCTGCCGGCTGCGCTGGATCTGGCGCAAAACTTTACCTGTAAAAGGCTCAATAAGAAATTTTGCGCACTTTTTGATTTACAAGCTGCGCGCAGTCAACTAACTCAGAAACGCTTTTTGATCCCTGCAGGCTCAATTCCTGGACGAACTTCTGCATCTGTTGGGCGATGATGATGCGCGTGTACGCGAACATGCCGCCTTCTGCCTGTGCCGCTTTATAATGCAAACGGCGCGCCAGCAACAGCAACAACAACAGCAACCTCCAATCACAGTAGCAACAACAGCAGGAGTAGCAGCAGCAGCAGCAGCAACTAAAATTGAGGAAGGCAACATCAATGCCGAAACTCAACAAACTAATTTCAATTTGCTTTGGGATTTTTTCGACTATCGGATATTTGGCAGCATGTCCGTGACGTTGCGTAATTTATTCCGGGTGAACTCAACGATTGCTCCGCCGATGGCGATGTCGATGGCGGCAGGACTAGATGCAGGAGAGCAAACTCACGGACCGTATGCCTCCATAGAAGCCATGGGTGCTGCGTTGGGCTTAGGAGGAGGAGGAGCAGCAGCAGCAGCAGGAACCGTTGGGGGAGGAAGAGCAAGTGCAGCCGGCATTCCGGCGTCGGCCTACTTTGATGGCAGTTACGGCGTCGGCATCGCTGACGGCCATGTTTTTGCCTTTGGATTCCAACGTCAAATTGCGCAAGAGGAAAAAGTTTTGGCCAAAGTTTTGTATCGCATGACAAATAAATTGATGACGCTGAATGATAAAAATATGCAGGTAAATATTTGTATTTGTATTGAGCTCTATAAACTAGAGAGAAGCATCCGCAACAGCAACCAACAGCAACAACAACAGCCACAGCAAAAACAACAACAACAACAACAACTTGAACAACAACTAAAACAACTATATGTATATATTGTGTATTTCATGACAGTTTGGTATAATTTACGCGCTGCGACTGCTGCTCAAGCACTTCAATTTCGTGGACTATCACCAGGCCTGGACGGAATTCAATTTCATTGAAATTTGCATGAGCCACGCCTACTACAATAGTGCTACAGCTGCGGACTTGAATTGTCAGAATGATTTGATTGATGTAATGGCCAAATTAATGGCAGGTAAGTGTAAGACTCTGAGGCCGGGACTGTTGACCGCAGTCACCCCTTACCCAAGACCTGTCGGCCCTGACTTATTTCCGATACGTACATAAATGCCCCAGGCAACTATCTATGTAAGCAATTTGAATAAAGCAGTACATACGATACATGTTGCATATGTACCATCTGGCTGTGCCACAATATTCACGTTCGCATTCGCATTCACATTCACATTCATATGCTTATGTTCGTTTGTTGATTGCCTCTGCGTGCCTGAATGCGTTCTTGGTATTTATTGAATTGGTAGCGTGCTGCGCACAGTTTGAGGCACTTCGGTTTTGTCCCGGAATGCAATATTGCACTTTGGCTAATTTCTATCGGGCAGCATTTAATGTATGCATTCCCTCCCCCCACACGGGCGGGCGGGTCAGAAAAAACCTTAAAATGTTTATTTAATTGTATTGTGTGTTGCGTTAAATGCCATAGAAACATTCACATAAATCATTTTAATTAATTGTTTGTCATTTAATGGATTTGCATAAATATTTTTGTATTCCCAGTGTGGGCACTGCCGGGTCTCGCCTGCCATTTTTTGCCTTATTTGCAATTGCAATTTTAATCGAGCAAGAACAAAAATTAGCATAAATATTTTTCATTTGCTTGCTGCATGATAATTCAATTTGAGTTTCTACATAACACAAAAAAAGTAAGAATGGAAAAAAATTATTTAAATGTTAATAAGTTTAAGGGCATACCAATGCCCTATATGCTCTCACACTTTTAACCGGGTTGATTAGCTGTCCGTTTTTCAATAGAAGTTTCTCAGTGAAAGTAAAAAAAAACAATAAATTTTTAAATCTGTATAAAAATGTTTTTTGATTGTATATTATATGTTTAATTAAAGGAAAAAATAGTCGAGGACTTTTTTATTATGTTTAACAATTGTAAAAAAACAATCAAAAAGCCTAAATCCTTTGATTTTCCCTTCTCAGAGATGTATCCAGTACTAGTTAAACACATGTATTTGTTGTTTTTCGCCAGTTTATGCGTTAACTGACAAACTTCATCGACTTAAATTATCTGTTGACTGTGCAGAATAAACTCAAATTATTCAACTCATACCTTATGTATTTACATATACATATACATACATACGAGCATAATATTCCCTTTATCATAGACGTATTTTTAATTAATGCCACCGTAAAACATTTCAAACACACACGCGGACAACTAAATTTAGTAATCGAAGCCTCAATTGTATAACATTTTTAGCATTTCATATACACACAGAGCGTGGATATGTAATTGAATAATTTTCAACAGTCTCATTAACAAACTGTACCTACAACAACATCAGCAGTGGCGGCAAAAAAGCAGAAACAACAATGACAACCATTCGAATCGCGCGCTAATAAACATTTTAATTCAATTCACCAAATTGCATAACACAAAAAACCAAACTTCAACTCAATTTCATTACTGACGTTTACACAGCCCCTTGCCACGCCCACTGTCATGATGTTGTCTATGTTTGTGTCTGTGCTGTGATGTTGTTCGGTTTTTGCAACGTTGTTTATTTGTGTCATCTATATAGTTGCCAGGGCTGCAGCATGTTGCATTTTTTGGGTTGATCGCTAGCCACATATTTGCCATGTGCTAATGTAATCCACCATAATCAAAAAGTAATTAAATTATTAATAAACCATTAAATGTAAAATAGTTTTCGTGTCAATGCTCATTTCCTCAATTCTCCCGCCCCTCTCTTTCACTGCAACCATCCCATGCGCAGCGTTGTCAGCAACGGCACAGCGATTGGAATTTGCATTTGTGCATGAGCAAATAATTAAATTTTAAGCCCTGAGCACTTTCGCACCTCCAACTATGCCATGTTAAAGGGTTGCCATGTAATTTATAAATATTTATGCGTGCACCAATGTGTTGGTCTCCCTGTGTGCGTGCGTGTGTGTGTGTGTGTGTGTGTGTGTGTGCACGCCTGGCTTATCCTCGTATCGATTTCAAAATAAAATCGACAAATTTTTTAGGGCATTTTGACGAGTATTTTGTGATAAGTTTTGACACTATGCAAATATCGAAATTTTGCATGCATGCGCGGCAGCTCCCTGAAAATGGTAAATTGTTCTGGTTGGGCAATTTAATAGTTTAAGAAATAGTAGAAAAGTTTTAGGGCTAACCGAGAGTATATATAGTATGTATAGAAAAAATATGATTATTAAATGTTTGATTCTTTAATCATAAGTTGCACTTGAATTTGAGTAATGAAGAATGTTTAACATATTGATGTGTTAAGTCATATAATTTCTTATGATATATCAAGCTTGACATTGTCCCTTTAAAGACTTAAACTCTCTGTGGTTGGCAATTTGTAAATTGTAATGCGCCGCATTATGACTGAATTAATGCACTTGTTTTCAGAGCGTGTTGAGCTCATTTGCGTTGAGTTCAATGAAAACAGAAAAGTGCGGATTGCATTGCTCTGGTCTGGTCTGGTCTGTCGTGCTGCCCTGGCCCATAAATGCCTGACTGACGGCCCAAGTGTGCATCAAGCTGACAAGCAACAGCGGCAGCGAGTCTTGTTTAATGTGTCCGTTGAGCTGTGTGCAGGCAGCAGCCGCTTGGCATTAATAAAAATATTACGCATACGCACAACGACGGAGGCCAGGGCACAACAGTATGATATGCATTTATTTATCAACAAATTGCAGATGCTCTTACCCTTTCGCCCCTCTACAATTCAAGTTGAGGTTCGTTCAAAATATATTTTTCAAGCCGACCTCCTTCTATTAATACTTAAAGCGCCAACTGTACTCAGTTTTATATGTATAGTATGCCTGTATATGTATTGTATGTATGTGTGTGTGTGTGTGTGTGTGTGTGTGTGTTGCTGTGTAACCAATGCCCCATGGCAGGCGGGACATAATCGAACTGCGGCGCATCGGCACTGTTATATATACGCGCCTACATAAATAAATATAAATTAGCATCGGAACTGTGGCGTCGTCTCATTATGCGCAATTTTCAATTAATTAGTAAATGTAATGCAATCTCTCCCTCTGTCGTCTCCCTCCCAGTCCCGTTGGACGTGCAGGCTCGACGCTGGGCTCCACATTGTCGCTGTTTGGCTGACTTTCTCTCTCTCGTGTGGGCGGGTTGTTTTCAATGACTCCCCGAACACTTAATTTTTATAAATATTTATGTGAAAACAATTTAATTTATTTGTATAAAAAAAAGAGAAAAAAGTTTTAACGGTTTTTTTTTGATTTTGCATTTTCTTTACGCGCACAAATAAAAATTTATTTAGTATTTGCTGGCGTTGCATTGTTGACACATAAATTGAAATGTTGCCTGCCCGAGCATACACACATGCATGCAAATACACACCCCCACACACACATACACTGACACACGGGAGGTAGACACGCACATTTAATGAATGCATATAAATCATAGCATACTTTGAAGCGCTTTCCGCTTGTTACCTATGCGATTTTTGTTTTTAATTCCGCATTGTCTGTTTGCCTTTGATATTTATGCAGTCACATTGGCTTTTTTATGCCGTTCAGTTTGCAATTGCAAATCCATTAAATGGGTTTTTAATTTTGCCGAGCCGCAATTACGTAGCATTTGTATAATATTAAGCGCCTCGTTGGCATTTTAACGCAATTAGCTCTCGCAGCGCAATGTTCGCCTGCTTAATTTGTCATTAATATGCTTGAACTAACGGGTACATCGTTCTCCTTCTCCTCGTTTATTACAGGTGGCATGCTGAGCTCTGGCGATGCGATTCCTGCTTCCCAGCTGGACTTTCTGATGCGTCACAGCGTCAAACTGCTCAACATCTACTATCATCTGTTTGGCAACCAACGCCCGCCTCAGCAACCGTCTAGCTCTAGGACGGCATCCGGCAAGTCGGGCAAGAATGAGCTCTTCACGTTGGTGAACAGCAGCGGCAGTGGAAAGGAGGTGGCGACGCTGCAGGCGCTGGGTTACTTTGCCAGCGATTACGTTTACATGAAACTTTACAACATTTTAAGAGGTGCTAATGACAGCTACAAGGTAAGTCAAAGCCGCAGGTGAAGACAGCGAGCAGTTTTAAGGAAGGACAGACAGACGAGAGTGCAGCTAGCAGCGAGCAGCATTGCAAACCGCCATTAAGTCGCGGCTGGCGCGCCGAAATGGCAAAAGTTCTCTGGCACGTGCGCTGAGATTTACCAATTCTCCAGCGAGTGGCACTCTCCGAGCGGAGCTCCGATTTCAGTGCACGTACAGCGCAATGCACCGTTTTATATGCAACACTTTCTGGCAACGCTGCCTCGCAATGAGTTGTAAAAATGCAGTGCAACGTCTTGACTTCGAGTTCAACTTCAACTTTTCACTTGACTTCTGCCACTCATTCGCCCCGCGTTGACTTCTCTAATGGGCGCATTGCATTAGGGTGCGGCCAATAAAAAAAGACCTCCTGCCATGCTTTTAGACATAGTACTGCAACATGTAACTGTGAAACTTGATGAACTCCTCTCTCTTACTTTCTCTATCTCTCTCTTTCACACACCACAGATAACTATAAATCACGAGGCTGGCGGCTTATTAATTTGCCTGCTGAAGAGCTGCCTGAATGCGTTGAGCTTCTGTCTGGAGGCATCACCACCGCCGGCAACCGCAACGCTAGCCTCATCCTTGTCGGGCTCTTACTCGTCGCCAGTGCTGAAATTAATTGAAGAAATACTACAGTATTTGACCAAGCTCATAAATTATGCGCCCGGCGAGTGTGTTGCATGTCTGCGGCAACTGTTGAAATATTTATTTGCCCAAAATTACGCCAGCGATGTGCAACGCCAGCCCAATGGATTCCATGCCACATTTGTGCGTCCCTATTTTGCGGCCAGGCGCAGAGACAACATGGCCGACGGCCACGGCAATGGCAGTGCAGCAACAGCAGGCTCTACATTGTTGCCAACAGCTGCCATGAACCCAGCAATAACAACTCAAACAGCAGCAGCAAAAACAACATCGGCGCAACAACTAATTTCAACCTCCCCCGCAGCACTGGGCGCCCTTTTTGTACAGGGTATAAGGGCACAATCCACGCCGCCGGCGGGTGACTGTGTCCGGCTCATAAAGCTGTTCGAGCCGCTGGTCATCTACTGTTTGACGGTGAGTTGCAATTGCTAATTAATTTTAGTAGTTGCAAATTTGTTTGATTAAAAATGCGCCAGACACAAAGCCCCATCCAGAGGGGCTTTTGAATTGTGGCGTAGTGCGTGCACGCATCGATGTTTTATTTATAGCCAACATTTGTCGAGCACTTATATTCACGCACATCTCCCCCCCCCACACACCTCCCTCCCTTACATCTCCCATTGCAGCTGTTCATGAAGTCCAACGCGCTGATACAGGCGCCCATATTGAAGCTGCTATCGCAGCTGTTGGATCTGAACGTTACGTACAGTATACTGGACTCGAAAAGCGTAATATTCGAGCAAATACTAAACAATTTGGACCTAATTGAAAGTGGCATCGACAGGTGAGTGCACTCTCAGGAGCATGCCAATGGCCATTGAAACGGATCGGTCGCATCGCAAAATTTACATTTCCATCGAGTTGGAATGGAAAATTTGTGTAAATGATATAGCTAGTTCAATGGCAGAGCAATTGACGTGTGTATAATATAAATACGAACTTATAATTTGTTTGCGATTCTCTCCCCGAATAGAAATGCCTTCATCACTGTGCCAGCCATGCTGCAGTTCCTTATGCAGCTAACGCACAAAAGTGACCGTCAACTTATTACGATACCAAAGATCATAAGCATCACCAACAATCTGCTTGCCAACGGCGCAGTGCGAGATGTTGCGCTATTGGCGCTGAAGACACTCAGCTATGAGCTCTTTTTTATGCACAGCCCCATTGAGGATACATCAGATGGGAATGCCGCAGTGCAGCGTGCTGGCTGTCAGAGTCCGTTGAGTGTTTCGCCCACACAAGAGACTCGGGAAGCGCTGCAGGCGCAACGTCGTGAGCTGGACACACAGAAAGAGGTGGTGCTGGGCATGTTGGAGAAGTTCGTGGATGCCCGCGGTGTGCAACAGTTGCTGGCCCTGTTGCTGCTCTACGAGCGCAGTCTGCAGCAATTGGATGCACCTGCGTATCTCAGTGCTCAGGACGCGAATGTCGTCTATGGGTTACTGTGTAGATCACTTGAATCGGGACAGTTGCGTGTACAGAACTTCGCCGATTTGCGGCTCATCGAGAGCTGCTTTCGCAATAACGGCAACTATGTGCTGGCGGGAAGCAAGGAGTTTCTGCAATTGCTGCAGCTCTTCATCGAACAGGTGAGAAAAGTCGAAATCAATAAGAGCTTGTTTTTGCGTGTAGCTGAGTAGCTGAGAAACCACTTAGATAGTCTGCATGGACACGAAGTGCTTTAACTTTTAATGCATGATTTATTCGCAACTTGCAATTGCGGGTTTGTAGCCCATAAATATGCCAGACGAATGCCGATTTAAGCGTCACCATTTGCCAATTTCACAGCATCACACAATATAAAGTGTCAGGACTATTGAAATATTGATGCACAATGGCTCTTTAGTCGCACAAGCTGCCACAATTCAAGTGCTCGCTGCGGTAATGTGGCAATCAAAATGTCGACACTTTTCAAAGCATTCCCACACTGGCAGACAGTGATGGCAAGGGGAATGGCGGGAGGGATATAGTACTCTACAACAGTTTTGCATTTGAGTTAGTATCGCCTTGCGCGGTTGATACTCACTTGATAGCATCATTTAAATAATGACACAAATAATACCACACACCTATAGACACACACACAAACACTCTGGCAATTGTATAGATAACAAACGCTTTCATCTATTGCAGAGCTCTCACAAGAAATGACAAGCAGAACCAGAGACTTCAAGTTAAGCCTATTGGCATTCAGTTTCTGTATATTCTCGTAAGGCAAATGAAATGTTAGGCACTTGATGTTGTCTCTGGTTTCGGTGCATTAATTTTGGCCAGAGATGCCAGTTCGTATGTACTATGTGACACTCGAGATGCACAACAACAAAGACCTAAAAACAAGTACTTATTAAATTGAGTTCAAAAGAAGGCACACAAACAAAGCAGGTCCAATGTACTGGCAGATATCCTCCGGTGCAATTTGAACTCTCTATTTCATTAGATCCTTTGTTTGTATAGATAAAATTTATTTTGCTGCATTTAATATACAAATGATTGCGAAATTTAATTTTATATCGGCTTACAAAAGCTAAAATGAATGTAGAAAAAACACAACGGTAACTAGCCGAAGCCTCTATAAATTCTTGGGCCAACACTTTAAGTAATCTCTGCACAGAACAAAACAAGTTTATATTCGCATTAATTCGCCTGTTTGTCACACTGTGTTGTCCTGCGAAGTAGGCAATGCAAACGGTTCATTTAACACTCGTGCATCAGTTGACGTCGTTGGGCTGTGGCTAGAGGTGAAGGGGGTGGTGGCTGGTGCTGCATGTTGGGAAACGTGCGGCTGGGTGGGTTCATCAACGATTTGTCACTGCGCCCGTCCACCTAGCTGTCCGGCAGTGCGCCTGCTTATTTGCATTTACATGCACACGAATGCACTTTGTTGCTCAGCAGGAGGTTGCTGGGCGTTTTCTGTTTTTTTTTTACATTTTCACCGTTGTTTTTGTTGCATGTGGCGCGGTAGTTAATGTGGCACATGTCGTATACGTGACATTTTTAATACCTACGCTTCAACGCCGCACATTTTCAACTATTAATGCGCATTTAAGCTACACATGCATTAACTGTCGAGCTGCCAGAGCAGACCAGAGGAGCAGGCCAGAGGCAAAGCAACAGGACAGGCAGACCAAGCCAGGCCAGTAGCAAACGAACTTAATTACACAGTACTCTCCCTATTTGCGCATGTGTGTGTCTGTGTGTGTGTATATACGCAGTCAATTGCATATGAAGCGCTTAACTTAACTCAACTGCTTGCCTGTGTCGTCTCTGCCTGTGCCTGAGCTTGTGTCATATCCTTTGATACATTGGCATGCATCACGTGTCTAACGTTTAGGAACCGACCCGACGCAGCCCTATCCCCATTGCCGTTAATGGGCGCCGCGGAGCTGCTGCCACTCGGTTCTACTGGGTCCGCTTGCAGGCTTCTCGTGCTTTGCTTTTGTGTTTTATTGGCGGCGGCGGCTATTCAACTTCATTTAACTTGTAATTAAATAGTGCAGCTTAAAAACTTGAACCAATTATAGTTTATTTAATTTAACGCAATGCATTAAAAAACTGTTTGCAAGTGCTAGATTGCCAAATACTCTGCTTCTCGTACATATATTTAAAATGGAGTTCAATCTGACCCGAGAATATATTCTGATATCTCAACGATGTAAGAGGCCTTACTTCTGCTTCTTTTTTCACTATCTCTAGATCAGTTCAAGCCCTCCGATAAGTAGCTTTTCATATAAAAACATTTTGCACACAGTTACAATTACAGGGTACTCATTTACACATACTAACCAAGCACTCATGCCATCCAGGTGGGCATGAGTAATTAAGTTGGGCAATGAGCGCATAAGTCAATGCACGACTGGCTGAGCAACAGCCTTGCCGCCGTCAACGGATGCATGAGTGTGTGTGTGTGTTTGCGTGCGCATTTGAGGCTGGTGAAAGTTTATGGCATCAACATTTTAATTGAAATTGAAAATGCGCCACAACTTAAATAACATTCTGCGTGTAAATATTAAAAATGCGAGCTGAAGCTAGAGCAGGAGGGGGCCCAAAGGCAAAATGCTTATTTGAAATTTACCGCCGTCAGGCAACGTGTAGGCAAATTTAATTGCAATACCAGTGTTTGTGTGCGTGTCTGTGTGTGTGGTGAGTGCTTGCCCAGGGAGGGTATCCGTTCTAATTACTGGCAGAAAATATGTTGATGTTGTCGCTGGCAACTTTGTTACTGCAATTTATGCAAAGTTTCACACTTTGCCGCACTGGCGACCAGACGGAAGAGTTAAGATTCATTTACCTCCTTCTCACTCTCTCACTCGTTCGCTTTCTCTTTCTCTTTTTGCAGGATGTGGGCAACTTTGGTGATTTAGCGCTGGCAATGATTACACTGGCAAATGTAATCCTTAAAACCGAAGAAATTTATCTGGTGAATCACATAAAACTTTTTTTGAAAAATAACCCAACGGCCGAGCGACGTCTGCAGGCCTCACTTGCCTCAACAACTAAAACAACAACAACAACAGCAACAACTGCAAGTGCATTGCATTGGCAGGATGAAGCACCATCGACATCTTCGGCTGCTGCCGCCGCCCGTGCCGCCTCAAGAGTTGCCCCTCGTCCTACCATAAGCGAAATTAACTACTTTGCGAAAGTTCTGAGCGAGAAGCTGCTCGCCTGCCTCGATGCTCTGCTCGGTCTACGCCCTGGCTCTGGCTCTGACTTCGGCTCATCCATTGGCATCAGCCCGGGCTGCAGCAGCCCGTCTAGCCACGCCTACTGCCAGCTGGCCGGTCGCTTCGTTAACGCACTGCACAATGTTTGCTGTCGCTCACGGCACAAGGATGCGCTGCAATCAGTTTTTCGTTTGGTTTTGGCCGAATCTGAATTTCTCTGTAAATACTACAATTTACTGCTGATGAGTGCCGAGGGCAGCATAGCCGGCGAGGCACTGGAGCCGGTGCTGTTGGGCTGCCTGAAACTATTGCTCTCCATGCGTATGCTCGAGCCGATGGTGCTGCTGGGCCAGGCGTCGGAATTGCCGCTGAAGTGGAGCCTGCAGCGCGCCATGCTGGACGAAGTTTGCCGTGGAAGTGCGGTAAGTATGGGATGCAGCTGGTCGCACATTAGTTTAATTTGAATTTGGCATGCGGCAGTTGCAGTGCCAGTGGCAGCAGAGGCGGCAGCGGCAGCGGCTGATTTAGCCACTGGCATTGCCACAGCTCGGTACTGCCACTGGGCACTGGGAGCCTTGCCAGCTGACAGTTGTCGTGCTCGTAATTTTGCGGTTCACCGCGTCGGGTTTGGTTTTTGGTTTCCTGTTTCCGGTTTCCGGTCTCTTTGGTCCTCCCCGTACCTATCCTGCTGTCCGCGGTTATTTTAAACTGTTGCCTGGTTAGTTGATTGTCTGCCTGCCAGGCTGACTGGCCGTCTGCCTGGCTGGTTGGCTTTAAGCTACGCTCAGTCCAGCGCATAATTTTAATTGATTGCCACTCGAACATGCGCCACTTGTCAGCTAATGGCTCAGCTGTCCAGTGACTGCCCCGTGTCCCCTCCCCAAAGCCCTTCCCTTGGCTTCGTGCCTCAAATCTCAAGCGACTAATTGCAGGCACACGATTGGAGTCCGCAACAAGTGCGGCGTCTGTGCGCGGGCAAGTATCTGAATTTCCTAATTGCTGACCACTTGGAATTCCTTTGCGAGCTGTGCCAAGTGCGGCCCGAGTGCGGCTCATTACTGCAGGCAGCGCTGCTGCGTCACGCAGCCAAGTTGAACAAAGTGAGTACGCGCAAAAGGAGCGCACGCAATTTTGCATTGCAATGAAGCGTCGCATTTCAATGCTTTTGCCTTTGCCTTTGTTCTCCTCCTTTGCAGCACTCGATACGCAGCGTCTTGCGTCTGTTGTGGCGCACTTGCTGCGAGCAAAGTGCCGAGATACAGCAGCAGTCATCTGGCGATCCAGCGGGACTAAATGCATCGCCCGCTGCGACTGCTGCTACTGCCGTCCTGCAGGCACTACAGCTACTTAGTCGACTGCATCAGTTGCACGCCGGACAGCGTGCCATGCAGCTACCCATGGAGCGACTGGCACAAAGATTGGTCGCCCAGAGTGGTCCCGCCATCAGGGGCAGCATCTACGAGCGGTTGTTGCAAGGCGAACTGGCCGGCGACGAGGACCAGGATGAATGGCGCACCATGCTGTAAGTACAGGACACAATTATCCGCTGAGTACTGCTCAGCTATTTAAATCGATTATACTCTACAATGCAAGCAGTTACCCAGCTATTTTGTACGCCTTGAATGAATTACCTCTTCTCTGAAAGAGAAAGACCCAATTACAGAACATCAATCTAGAAAAATATGCCACAAAAATAAACCAACGTAAATTGTATATGAAATCCTTTAACTGGATTAAATTGAAATCGGAAACTGACAGACAATTTCAATTTAGCCTTTCAACCATTTAAATTTTTAAGGGTAGTTAACTTGCTGCAAATCAGTTTGGCTTTTCACGTTCTTGCGATATTTTTATTTATGTTTGCATTGCATTTCCCGCACAGGCTGAAGGATTTGGAGTGCCCGCAGGACAATGATGCTGCCGCTGAGGTCGCGCCACCGCGCATAATTGATGAGAGCTGGCTTTTTGGTCAGGTAAGTGTCCCCTCTTGGTACCATGATGGCTTCTTAAAGCTCTGCAATCATTCACCTTTTATTCCCTTCTTCTTCTACCCCTGCCACTCTCTCCCTGTCTTTCTCTTTGTCGAACCCTCCCTTACAGGTAATTAAATTTGCCACACAACACGAGGATGCACCGCAGCAGCAGCATCAGTTGATGCGTCTGCTACTCGAGATACAGTCGGAGGCCAAGCTGCAGCGCCTTCTGCGAAGTCTGGGCACACAACAGGAGGCACGTCTGCTGCGCCACGCCCTCGAAGGATCTCTCTCCGCCATGCAGGTCGTCTTTAGGCAAAAATGCATCCAACATGCGCCGCACATTAACTACATGCAGATGCCGCCGCTGGCGCGTGTTGCTTGTGCATCGCTCCTGGCCAAGGTGGCCGATGTAAAGGAGCACGTGACAACGCCCCTCCTTGCAGAGCAGTTGGATGTGGTGCGGGCACTGACCACGCTGCTGCTGTCCATCCGCCGCCTGGAGCAGACGGCACTCATTTACATCGATGCTCGCCACATTGAGAAGTTTGTGGGGGAGCATTTGCTGCGCCAAGAGCATGTCCCATCGCTGCTCTCTTATATGCGCTGGTTGGCATCGGCTGCAGGGCAACAACTTCGAAATCACGATGGTCGCAATGGCGCAACGAGTGAGCCGCATGCTCTGGCCGAGCTGCTCAACTGCCTGGATGCCCTGCTGCAGCAGCAATGTGTTTGGTGGGCACTCAACTCGAGCACGGGGGACTCACTGCGAGCGGAATTGCTGGAGGTGCTGGCGCTTGTCGCACGCCGCAAGTTGCAGCATACCATTTTCTATCAGCGACATCGTCTGCATAATACACAGAACTGGACGCCGGCGCATGCAGAGACAGTGGCAACGGCTGAAGCAGCGCCTCAGGCTATTTTCATAGCCAAATTGATTGAAACGCAAATGGATATGGAGTCTTTGGACAGCCGATGCGGGGATGGCGGGATACGTGCAGCTGATGAATTTGGTTCCCTGCCGGTGGCCGGCAGCGAGTTGGCTCAGCTTGAAGTGCCATTGGTAAGTGAGATTCCACTGGCCGGCCATTTGTCGTGTTGCCAGACTTTCGAGCTTTGTGGCCTGCAACTGTTTTTGCTCTTTTCCAGTCGCTTATCGCATCGATTGGCACCTCGTTGCTGCGCACGCACCAGTTCTATGCCTATGCGGTGACTCCGTACGAACTCATCCAGCAGCAACAGGCCACTACCGCCGCCGTGGTATGTGTGGATGGCAAGTTGCCCACCATTCCCGTGGACAGTCTGAGCGATGTGGACATTCTGAGTCAATTTGTCAAGCGGTGAGTTTCACTCGATCTCTGCCAGGCTAATTAGCTGTTGTTGTTGCACTCACCTTGAGCCACTTAAGTTATGATTTTGTCAATGTATCTGGCTGGCCAGCTGTCCCATTGTCCGATTGTCCCTCCGACATCAGCATCAGCAGAGTCATTGTATTAGCAGCAGCAACGACCACATCAACGAAGGCAACTTTGTTGCTGACAATGCTCTGACAGCGCTGACGAGCGCTTGGCAGCAACATGCAGCGCGACGATGACGACGAACAGATGCGGTTATGTGGGGCAGGGGCAGAGGCAAGAGGATAAGGGACAACGTTGGCTGAACCGCAACTGGAACCGTCAGCGTGCTATCTTGTATTAGATGCAGTCTGAATGTGCGCCTGTGTGTGTGTGTGTGTGTGTGTTTGTTCTTGTAAGTTGTCATTGTCATCGCAGTGCTTATGTCTGCTGTCTGTTGTCTGTTGCCGGTTTGTCCTTGGCTGAGCGTTGCTTGTTTGCCTCGTCCTTGTCGACTGACAGCTTCCACATCGCTGCTGATGTGATGTTGTTACTTCTGCTGCTGTTACTGCTACCGCCAATGTTGATGCTGCTCCTGCTGCTGCTGCTGTTACTGCTTCTGGTGTTGTTTCCATGCCTGGCGTCATCATTACACTGTCAGTGGTTGAATTGTCATAAGCCTGGAATTGGGCGTATAAATATACAGGAGAATACCCGTGCGAGGGTGTTGCGAGTGTGTTTGGCCAAGTTAAAAGTTACGAAATTGTTGCGATGCCTTTAAAGCATCAACCGTAAATGAAAAAGCACAAACATCAAAACCGCAGCAGCGACGCATCAGCAACACACTGGAACAGAAGCCGTTGCCGTAGCCAAAGCCACACCACAGCGCCCGCGGCAACAACCAAATCCCCCAAAGGGCTGACAGAGCGGAACATCAACAGCTCTATTAGATGAAACTGTGACGTCGAGGACGACGGCGATGATGATGATGATGACGCTGTGGATGTGGATGTGGATGATGGTGATGGCAATGATGATGACGATGATGATGATGAGGGCTTCTGTGACAGCCAGAGGCAGCATGCGAGACAAGCACTTTGGACCCACTTTGGACGAGTTGGGATTGGACTCGACTGGGAGTTGGCAGTGGGGAAGCGATGCAGCAGGCAGCGATATAAACAAATTATGAGCTGCAAAGTGAGATAAATGCATGTGTGCGTGTGCGTATGTGCGGGGCATGCTGCCAGGATGCCAGGATTCAGAGTGCGCCGCTGCTGCTACTGCTTTATGGAGTTGCTAATTGCGCACAAGCCGCTGGAGCGAGCCAACAAAAACAAATGCAGCAGCAGCAGCAACAACAAGAGTTTCAACTAAAGTTTTGTCAGCAACATCAACTGCGTCATCCGGCTTGCTTGGCATCCGATGTGCATGGCAACACTACCTACATATTGTTAAGTGGGAAATTGAAGCCAACATTTGTCGCCTCAAGCTAAAACAAAACTAATCAATTGCTAATTTTGATTTTTGGCTTTTGAATATTTGACGACTTCAAACTAATTGAATTAAATTTGCAAACGTTTGTTTTGGAATCATCAACAAAGTCCATAGAAAATGTGTTAAATGCTTGTTTAAATGCTTATTTAATATTCAAATATTCCTTGGCTTTGACAGGCTCTCAATCTTCGGCTATACCACGCGACAGCAGTTTGAGGAATACTTCATGACGTTTCTGTTGCTGATCAATAAAGTGTACGACGAGCATATGGTGGATCAACAGGAACAGTTCCAGATCAAGCAGGTCTGCCTGCAGGCCATTATGGAACTTTTAACGACAAACAAAACTTTCCCCATTGTCGGACGGGCAAACAGCCAGTTCTATCACACGCCTCGCTGGCAGCGCATCAATTGTGACAGCATTAGGTGAGAGTTTTTTGAAAATGTATGAAAATTCTAATTAATATTCTCCAAGTGGACACAAAAGTTTTTAATGCGTAAATAACAAAAACCACAAATTAGATGCGACCGGCTAAAGTTGTGAGTGGGCCACAGATTCCCTATCTGTGTGTGTGTGCCTGTGTTCGTATCTGCCCTACGTGCTGTCATGTGTACATGTCTGTGTGTGTGTGTGTGCCGTGTCCCCTGACGCATATTATTTTTTGGCAATTACCAAAAATTCAGAAACTTTAGAAGCACAACTAATTTGTTAACATGCGTTACCTAAAACAATTTGCCTGACAAGTTTTTTTTTTCCGTGCTACTGAAACCAGAGCGTGTCAGGGATGCTCCGCCATATACATACTTTGCATCATTAGGAACTTTGAGAGTTTACAACATGTGTGTTTATTTAATAATTATCTTTTGTTTGTTACTTTACTTACTCCCCGAATTTATTTAAAAGCAATGGTCTAGATGACTTTTAGATTATTTATAGACTGGCTACTGGATATGTTATAGTCTATACCCTGCAACAGATTCCTTTTTCAATTAAAGTTGGCAAATATGCACAGTTATTATGAAGACAAATAAACTGTGTGCAGAAACCAAATGGAAAAAGAATTAATTTTTTCTCAAGCAAAATTTGTTAATTAAAAGTAATGAAATTCAAAATAACTTAAATATAGTTTTATTTTCTTAAAAAGAATTAAAAATCGATTAGTCTTTACAGTTTCGTTTACTTTACAAGGGAAATTTAGCACACTTATTATGATAATTATAATTGTATGTTTATACCCGATATATTCCACTGTATAGCGTCACAGACAGCTGTGTCAGGTTGTGTAATAAGAGGAATATTACAATTTTCACTCGCCCGTACATTGTGTGTGTTTGTGTTTTTGTGTGTTTTCTATATTGCAAATATTTTTAAAATCATTTTTAAAGTTAACAAGTGACAGTGTATTTTTTAATGAAATAGAGTTGCCAGAGCAAGGGAGCAAACAACAACAAACTATAACTATAACCATAAAAAACAGAAATGTTGCAATTTCTTTGCACTTGGCCGCAGGAAAATCAAACACATATAAAAAAGTTTTCAGAACGTTGTTTACTTTTAATTGAAGTGTATTAATGTGTGTGCGTCGCGTGTGTGGCTAAAATAATATGGAATACTTTTTGTTGATTTTATTAATTTGTTCATAATTGCAAGTCAAATGTGGTTGGGAACTGAAAAAATGTCACCAACTCTTGTTAATATGTTTCCAATTGCATTTACATTTTGCAGTCTAAAGAAGTTGCACAAAGTGCAGCTGCTGGTGGATGCCACATGCAATGTCTTCTATCAGGCCAACCTGGAGCGTCATGCGAGACTTGACAATGTGATTGGCACACACATCTTTGCGGCCAATCAATGCGATCTCAATTTCAGCTGGGCTCAAATGGAGGCATATGCACAGCCCCAGGCCTCACATGCCAGTTCGACAGGGACGCGGTTTAATCCCAGTCAGTCGGATGAACCAGACGGGTCTGTTGCTGGCAGCGACTCGGCTGGTAGACAACGGCAATCGAGCAGCATGACTGACACTAGCTGGCGTAACTATAGTCATTTTGTGCAACTGTCGGGTATCGACTTTCGCAGTAGCACGCAGCTGGTCTTCGATGTGCTGCAACAGATGATCGAGGTACGTATGTATGTACATACATACAGACATGTGTGTGTCTGTGGTCTGCAGCATGGCATAAACGTCAGTCACGTGCCCCAAAAATGTAGCATAATTTCATTAGGCCTCCGTGCTGTGGCGGACATTGCACGCCAATCCGTTTGAGTGATCCTTTGGGAGCTACGGCAGTGGTAGCAGAAGTTGTGTCTTTGATTCAACTGTGACGGTTGGCAGCAACGATTGAACTTGTTGGCTTGTCAGTTGGCTAATTAGAAGCATGTCGTCACATGTCTGTTGACTGAAACTTCTTTTTCTCTCTCATTTTGTTACTCTCTCTAACTTTTCGCAGCAAAATCACATCCTGGTGTTGCCGAATCTGGTAAAGTTTTGTGAAATCTGCGAGAGTCGTGATCAAATCAAATGGATTAAGGAGCGCACGATGCGACTGCAAGAGCAAATTGCCATGGACGATACGATATCGCATCAGGTGGGTTAAACTGTGCACTCGAGCGTGCGTACAAACACACACTTCCTTGCATCCCTGCAATGGGGCACAGCAATCGCAATCGAAACCGGCATTGCAATTGGCGTTGATTTTCTTTTATGTTGTTCCCTTACTCTTTTATTGCAGCACATAATCTACTTACTGTGCCGCACCCAGGCACTGCTGATGCCCAGCTACGCGGAGCTGCAACACTTGGCCGCGCTGATTGGCAACGTCTACTTAAAGAGTTCTCATTGCTTTATACGCATTGCGGCTCTCCAGGGACTGCTCTGCCTGCTGGAATGCTGCAGCAGGACCAATACGGCTATGGGCAAGCTCAGTGATGAGCTATCATTGTTGCGTGACTTAATTGTGGGCTATATCAATCGTCATGGCATTATCGATGAGAGGTAAGCATACACACAACTGCACACTGGGGTGCACCCTGGGATGTAGAAGGGTTCGCTCCCAGTACGAACTGCAGGCAATAGAAACACTTTCTGTGTACACGGAATGAAACAATTAGCATTGCCAGCATCCAACCAACAGTCATTAACTACGTGCTCCCAAGGCTGCAATGCTTCAAAATCTGTAACGCATCTTAGATAAAAGTTTTCGAGAGTTGAGTAATGCAACATCAACATGAAATTGGTAACCGATTAAACAAGACAAATATAGCACAAAGATTGCAGAAGATATCATTTATTAGATGCGAACATTGCATGACCTCTGATCCGACTCTCTTTGAATCTTATAACTGATTTCGATAGGGTACGTAAAGGTATTTGCAACCACTTCAGCCTCTTGTGGGTTTTTCAGGCTTCCTAGCAACGACGCATGTTGTGCGAACAATATAGTGTGTTCTGACTGTATATTAGTCGAATGTTCCTATCGTTTGCTCGCTCACTGCCTCGACCCATCTAATAATGACCGAAGTTTTCATTTTGCATTATGAGAAGTTTGCCCATCTGGCCGCTTTCCATGCTGCTTTTGCTGCTCCTCCTGCTGATGCTGTTGCTGTTACTACCTGCGGCTTGTGGGGTGGCAGCGGGTGCTATCGAAAAGTTTTCAAGGACTGCGACGGATGCAGCGCTCTTCCACCACACTAAGCCAAAACTCGAAGTTCTAATAACTCGACGGAGGGCAGGACAGGGCAGGGCAGGCCATTGAAAGTTGGGTGCGGGTTCGGGTGCGTTGTCGATAGATTTTGCCAAGTCAAGCGTAACGGCTGATCGATGGCATTGCCGAGGCTGCCGTGGTTATTGCACTTCTTGTTTGTGTTGTTGTTGCTATTGTTGTTGCTGTTGTGTGCGCCAGCGAATTGTAATTATTGGCATTGCAGCTGGTGCTGCTGCTTGCCCGCCTGCGTGTTCTGCCATCCTGCCACCCTGCCATAGATGGCGGCAAGTTTTGGCAGCTCCTTGCTTTGGCTATTGATGGAATTTCATATGCCAGCACTCCAGTTGCTTTGCTGCTCGAAGTTGTTGCTGTGGTCGTTTCTACAGCTACTGTTGCTGCTGTTTCGCACATGGAACAAGTTCTAGGACAACCTTGAACATTGTGCACCAATGTTATTATATGTTGCTCGTACTCCCTTATTCTGAACCTTGTGCTTACCTTGGCTCTCGACTGACAGTCGTGCTGCGCCAAATGTAAAAGCATTTTATGGGAAATGCAGGCAAAATTACGCATACGCTGCGTATAACCAATAGCCAAAAAGCACACAAAATTGCTTGATGTGGAGCAGCAGAGCAGCAGCTGAGCCACAACAGCAACAATTAGCAAATTCCCAGCAATTTGGCGCCGGCCTGCACAGGAAAACTAATCAGCGCGCAGACAGCATGCGCCATACGGCATACAGCACGCAGCACGCACATAGTCAGTGGCAAAAACAGATCCCGATCCGGGCCTAATTATTTTGTAATTTTACGCGTGGTGGCAGAGAAAGGCCATAACAGAGCAGAGCAGTGTTGGTGGCAGCTAGCTGAGTAGTTGGCCCATTCAATGCAGCAATGTAAAGTGCAGCAGGCAATTTGTGCGGCCATCAAGTTGCAACTTGTAATTAATTTAGAGAAAACACAAAAGCACATTTTCAGCCAGCCAGAGATTGCTTTGCTTTCGCTCTGGATCGGGAGAACATTTGAAAGAACATGTTGTAATCGAATTTGATATTGTTCAATGTTTCGTTTCAGCCCGCTACAGTTCAGTGACGCACACACCAAACTGGTCTGGACGCTCAATTACAGCCTGATCGAGTGGACATCGAAATTTGTGCCGCAATGCCATCTGTTGTCCAACACAATAATCGCAGCCAGTAATTTCCTAAAGAAGACACACAATGAAGATCTCTATTTGTGCGTGTTGCATGTGAGTAGCAGATATATTTGTCCCTATGCCAGTGGCCGTGCCTGTGTCATGGTCCAAGCTGATGTCATTGATGCGCTTGTCAACTTGGCAATCGTTGCCATTGATGGCCCTAAACGCTCATCCATTGCCCTAACCAAATCAAGACCCCCTCATGCACCCTTTGCCTTCCCTCGTGGCACATCGGCGTGCCTTCTGCCCAGACAGCGGCCACGTCGCGCTTAATTGGTTTTTTGATTGACAATTTTCAAGAGGCAACCAGCCAACCAGTCAGTGAACTAGAAAAAAAACGAAGAAGAAGTAAAAAATACCACTTCGCTCATAACTGGCAGACGCAGAAAAAAAGCCGCAACAGCAACAGCAACAACAACAACAAAAGCAGCAACTTGTTTATTGGCCAAAGCAGAGCGTCAAAGCTGCGCACCAGCACGCGTGCACACGCATACACACGCATACATGCAGACACACAGACAAACATGCTTGTGTGTGTGTGTGTCACGCATGGTTGAATGTTACAATATAAGCTTCGGCCGTCTGCCGCATCGTCCCGTGCGTCTGTCCTCTTTTGTCCTACGGCCAATGTAATGAAATTGTTGCTCAAACATTGTCACAGCGACAACATCAATAACAAATTCCTCAGTCTCTCGGTGCACACATGATTTGACCATTTAACAACAGAGAATAGCTCAATTTTAATTAGCTTTGATACGATGCGATTGGATAAACAAATTGCGTGCATCAACTGCGTCGGTAATTAGCAAATAGAAATAACGCTTGTTAAATGTAAATCGAATAATTCATTTGAAATTCAATTCGATTGCAACAAATATTGACAGATGCTCATATTAGGTGGATGAAATGCATATCCATTTATTTTAATTCAAATATATTAAATTAATAAAGTAGTTCAAACGGAGTTCGCTTCGTGCTTTCGGCTGGAATATTTATGCATTTTCTCCCATGCCAAATAGAAAGCGATATTTTGAAGCAATTTATGAAATTTGCACGCGATTCAATTGTGTGCGAGCTATTCTTATTGTTATAGTCGTTGTGGTGGCTGTTGTGGAGCTACTTGCGCTTTGATGCTGCAAGTCGAGCAGACTGGGCAGGCAGTTAAACTAATAGAGCACCAACAGGGAGGGGAGAAGGAGAAAGAGAGAGAGCGAGAGAAGGCGAGTGAGCATAATGGCGTGGCGCGCAGCGACAACAACAGGCAATAACAATAACAATTTGCCACTCAATTAGTGCGGCCATTACTGAAAAATCCACTTAAGTATGCAATGATAAAAATTCAAAAGCGAATCGTACCATCGCTATTTCTCCATAAGCCTTGTGCCTTTTGTTTCGCTCTCCCCACTCCCTCGTTGTGTTCTCGTTCTGCTGTTGCTTTGCTTTATTATTATTTTCCTCTATATATATTTATCTGTTGCCTTTTGTTGCTTTTGGCCAGGGTCTCGAGCGCATAGTGGTCACAAGCGGCTCTGGAATTGGCAATGCGAGTGCGACTGCAGCACTGCCTACTGCGATGACGGAGCCAAAAGCCGGAAGTGGAGCTGCGCGTGCTGCGGCAGTGGTGGCGGCGGCTGCTGCTGTTGCAACTGGAGGAGGACAGGGAGGAGGAGGCGGACTCGGAGGGTCGGCAAGTGGTGGCGGAGACTCTGGAGCCGGAGCTGTGGTCACACCACAGTTGCGACATAAAATTGAAAAACTTGCGCTCGAATTGCTGAAAATGGAAAATGAGAAATTTTCAATTCCGGCATTGAAATTGCTTTTGTCCTGCATGTATGTGGGTAAGTACAAAACGATACGAAAAGAATATCAATAACAACAACAGCAAGAACAACAATAGAATAAGAAAGATAAACCCGCCAACAAACAGATGTTCGTCGTTTCAAGAAGACGCCACAAAAAACACCGGGATGTATATATTTTGTAAATTTATTTAATGCCACAAACGGCAATAGCAGCGACAGGGGTGAGATTATCGGGGGAGAGGGAAATGGTAGTTAAGCTGTGAATCCGCATTATTCCGCGACTCAGACTGCGTTTATTGTGGTATAAGATAATATTGTCAGCTGAAGACAGTCGACAGAAACAGGCAACAATAGCACCAACAACAACAAGAGCAACAGCAAACACCTCTGTCGGGCAGCAACGTAATTATATGCATATAATATAGCGCAAACTCGCCTTTGGGTTAACAGGTCAAATGACGCTCTGGTTTGCTGGTTTCCACCCGACAAAAGTCAATATTCCAATATCGAATTGTTTGCCAGCCAGGGACACAGACTGTCATTGTGGCCATTGACTGCGTTTATCTCTGTGTGCGTGAGTTTGCCTGTGTGTGTGTAAGAACATGCACTCGTAATTGCTGTCGACTCTTGCCGGCATCGCCAGCTGCCTGGTTGACCAGCAATTATGCCTGTTGCTGTTATCAGCGTAATTTCGGGCCAATTATTATCGCTCAATACACACACACACACGAGCACACAGGCATTTAGACAAAACCAACAGTATGCCCCAGAAAATTGTCAAGTTTTTAATGCTGCGTTATGTTTGCTAAGTGGCTTTTTGCTGCACTGCGTTTGCCTGTCATTTTGGTTTATGCACCCCCGCCTTTCGCAATCTATCTTCCCTCTAGCCCCTCTGGGCCAGCGAGTGGTGCATTTGTTGTTTCATTAGCGAACTCTCTGTAAAATCGGAATATCCAACTCGGCATGCAAACCGAATCAGGCTTTTACTACGTTCTGGGTTATGGCTTGGCTCTGCTGCTTGCTGCTGCTTTAAAGCCTGTTTTGCTGGCCAAGTGGCTTAGCTGGAATCCGCTTAACCACGTCTCAGTTAACTGCAATGCAGTCCATAACCGTACGCTGCGCTTCTGCCTGGATGACATGTGATTTCAGATTCGCTTTTCGTTTTCTTTCCTCGTCCTGACCACGTTTTGTTTTGTTTTTTTGTCTGTTTGCCAACTTTAAACTTTAACTTTGTCGTTTCTAGCAGTAAACATGTGAAGCAGCTTTTGCAGTTGACCAGAACGATAGTGCGTTTTGCGCGAATGCAGAACAGGATGCAGGATGCGATGGCGCTTGTAGGAGAGAGTGCGCCAGCCTGAGCGAAAGCCAAAGCTCGCATGTATTTTCCTTGCACTTTGTCAGTCGAGATGTGCCATTCGATGTTGGTGGAGTTCTTGGCAATTGCCACACAGCATGCAAATCCTTTGAAAAACGTCAATATTTGCGTTTGCTACGCGCACCCCAACTCCTCCTCTCGGTCTACCCACCCATCCCAAGTGGCAGCATAGGCTCTGCTGGCCGCACAAATCCTAACCAGGATGAAGTGCATCCAACCGGAAGTTGGCCATCGCCAGGCGTTACGCAGCTACGCTATTCCACGCCGTCATTTTTTGCTCGTTTGCCAGGCTGGTTTATTAAAGTGTTTGACGGCGCTGAAAAATAAACAATGCCCGCAGCGAAAGACGACAAAACACGCCCACGACCACGCCCAAAGAAGCAAAAAACGCTGCCACCTTTTGCATGCTTTTCCCGCTGTGCTGGTGAAGTTTCCGAACGCAATAATAAATATTTGCGGCAATATTGGACGGTCCTTTAGAGGAGGCGCCACCAAGCAGGGAACCTTCTTTTTTGCCCACTGTTCTTTCGTTTTTACTGCGTTTCACCGTTTATCCCTTTTCCTAAACGAATACAAAAGTATGTTGTTGTTGGAGTTGTTGTGTTTTTTTGTGCCCCTTTGCATTGCTCGCAGCATTTGTGGCGCGCATAATTGTGGACCGTCGGCAGCTGCACTTGTAGCGCCAGTCTTAAACTCGTAGCAAGCCAACAACAATAGCTAAATTGGCAACAGCAACAACGCCAACGGCCGTCCTGGCCTGGCCTGGCCAACCAGCTTGCAAACCTCACCAACCGACTATGTTAAGCTGGCAAAACAAAGGCCAAAGTTGCTGTCGGCCAAGCGCGCGAGCATTGTAAATAATTTGAGGACACTGAAGCCAAATGCAGCCACATTAAACGGCAAAGACTTTGTCCGACACACACAGGAACATACTCACTTAAAGCAGACATACATATGCAACATTTACACACGTATAAAGCTTCCACACACCTGACCTGCAGCAACTTTTATTGGCGCTGGGTTGCGGCTTTATGCCTTCAGCGTTGACTACGAAGCCAGCATTATACACGTATTTACCGGTAATAAGCTAAAAGCCATTAGCCTGCATCACATTTTGATCATTACTAAAATACAAATCAAAATTGGACAGGCTCGACCATCCGTTCGTCTGTCTGTTTGAACGAAATGATCTCAGCTATTGTAAAAGCCAAAATTCGATCACCTTTCTTTCTGGTTAAAAGCGGGTGTACTATTTTTGTTCAAATGCACTGGATCACCAGCTGAGTAGATTGAGCAATGGCTGTTTTTTCTGTCTGTTTGAATACGTAGATCTTAGCTATTATAAAAGGTAAAAACAGACAATTTGGAATTTAGGTTTATGTATACTATGCATAGGTATATCAAGTTTAGCTCAAACGTTAGGTGCCGCGCCCACCACCCAAAGTTAATATAAATTATCAAGTCAATTTGTAACTTATATTGCATCCCAATTTCAATCCAGTCGGACAATAACTCCATTGACATTGAAGGCACTTATTTGTGTGCACTGCTGCCTCCACACGTGTGTAAGAGAAATCAATGGAGTGCAAAAGATGTCGTGTTAAGAATTGTTGGTTTTTTTAATCTTGTTTTATATTATCTAATCATGTAACCTATCTTTAGCGCAGCACCCTTTTTTCTTTGCTACTCCTTGTAAAGTTATTTTGAAAGTACATATAAGCAATGTTTTTTTTTTGTATTTACGTAAAACTAAATGTTTCGTGTGAGCAAACGGTACTTGGGAAATTTTAAAGCGCCTTTAATGAGTCTGTGCTGTACGCGAATGTGGAATGTGTGTATATGGAGCTCTACTCCTTTACTCTGCAGCTGCAGAACAAACAAATAAACTTCGTAGAACAGCAACGATTACAAAAATAAACACACACAGACAGACAGGTATAAAATATGTATGTATCGAAAGGCAGACGCGTCAAGGTGTCTGGCTGTGGGCTTGGTCCAGAGCGGGCAAGCTCTGCCGGCGCTGGCAACACTCGTGCCAGTGAAAAATCCATAAAATTTGAATTTAAATTTATGTGAGTCCTGGAGGAAGTTTCAGCTGACATTGACGTTGGCATTTGGTGTGCTGAAGCCCGCGAGCATGTAAATAATGGCCAGCAGCAGCGTGCGGGGCCCGAGGGCAGCTTGTTAATTGTAAAGTTTTTAGCTTGTCACACGATTCAGCTCATGCTGTCTCTCCATTTCTCTCTCTTTCTCTCTCTCTATTTGTTATTTTTTGTGTTTCGCTTGTTATTCATGCCACACACTCTCCGCGTGTTTTGCGTTTGCTTGCAGGCTCTGCCAGTCAGCTGGAGAACACGGAGCTGTCGAATGGAATCGTGCAGGACGATCCGGAGATAATCGCGCTGCAAAACGATAAAGTCGATATACTTTTGCATTGTATTAAATCATCGACTCGAGACGCTGCCTGGATTTATGGACAAGTGCTATGCCAAATTATACGTGATTTAGTGCCACCGAATGAAATATTGACGAAGGTCATAAAGGAGTTTCTGGCTATAAATCAGCCGCACGGCGATGTTATTGCCACGATTGTATATCAGGTGAGTAGCAGCCAAATCTGCTGCCCGGCCAGCTGGTCAGCTAGTGAAGGCGCACAAGGTGAAGACATCGCAGTAACTGACCATGTCCCCCTTTGCCACCCCCTGCCAGCAGTAGCTATTCGTGCGTGCAACTCCAGGTGTGAGAGAACGGTGTGCGGGAGTCGTCTGTTTACGTGTGTGAGTGTGGCTTTGCGAGAGTGTGTTTGAGGTTCGCCATTCGGCTGCTCTGGGTAGCTTTATGGAGCTCTGCTGCTGTACCTTGAGACTCTGGTGGGGAGCAAATGCAGCGCTAATATTTGGCTTGGTCAACAGTCGAAAGGGTAAAATACTTGCCTCCACTTGTCAGATGCCAGCTTGAAGTGAGTGTGTGCTGCGGCGGCGGCGGCTGTGCTTCTGTGTGCGTGTGTGTATGCTCGGAATTTGTTGGCAGCTTGAAAATTAATGGAATTCATGGCTACAGCTTGCCCTCTGACCGGCCCAAAACGTACGCAACTATGTGGGTCAGTGCGAAGCATCCACTGTGGTGCCATAAAATTTTTTCATTAGGTTCAAGGTTGCCCACTGGTCATACGCCACGATGGTGTGGGAGTGTGGGTGTGCGAGAGTGTGCGTGTACGTGTGACTTCCTCTGTGCATGAAAATTAATAAAAACACACACACACACCGACAAGTAGAGCATTACCTTAGTTGAGAGCAGCATCGGGTTCAGGGTGAGAGTTGAAAATGCACTGTCATTTGGGGATGGTAAACTGAGCTGGCGAACCACGCAGCGGAATTTCATTAGCCAAGCTTTGCCACAAAATTTGTTGCGCTGCACACCTTTTTCAGTTTTTTTTTTTTTTTGGCATGCATCCATCCACCTTGTAATCGAAAATATTTACCTTTTGTTTTGGCTGTGCTCCAAATTTCGAGCGTATTCTTTGTTTCATTCTACTATACTGTATCTGTCTGTATACGTGCTTGCAGGTGTTCCGCTCCGCCATTGACTCATCGTTCCTGCAAATGCTGCAGGACTGGCTGATCTGCACGCTGCCAACGTTCCTCGCCCAGCCGGAGCAGCAAGGTGTCTGGGGTCTGAGCGTCATCTTTTTATCCGCTTCCATAAATCTGCATTTGATTAAACTATTTCCGCTAGTGCTCGGATTCGGTGCAGCAACATCCAACTGCGGCGTCTCGACAGCGGCAACAACAGCGGCAACACCACGGAAATTGGGTCAACACGAAATTGCATTGTTCGTGACAGCTGCACAAGATTTCCATGCGAAATTGAGTGTCGAGCAGAAGCTGCGCTTTCGCCAGGCCTTCAAGAACTACGAGCAGAGTCAAGTTTATTCCTGGATGTTGCAGCGCCTCTGCTAGCGATAAGACGCAAAATCGAAATACAGCCCAAAAGGATTTACCAACGGATTTGGGCCAAAAACTTGCTCCCTGGACAAGCGCAAGCGTGAATAACTAATTGCTCGGTGGTTGCTGTCGCTGAGGCGCCCCGCTGCTGCTGCTAACAAAGTTCACAGCGGATGTCCTTCTCCTCGGGCTAGCTTCTGCTGCTGCTGCTGCTGCAGTCCAAAGTTCTTTAATAGTTTGCGAATTCAAAATTAATTTATGGTTTACATTATGTGTAACTAATATTTAAATTATAGTCGCGTCCTCTTCTCTCTCCTTCTATCATTCTGTTTCTATCTTTCACCGCATCGCTCGAAACTTTAACGACCCTCAATTAATTCCTAAGACGTACATCCCCTGCCTGCTTTTGAAAATTGTGTTCCTGCCAGTTTTTCGTGAAGTTTCCTATTTAAACATTATGACTTGGCTTGTTAGACGCTTCGCCAAGTTTAGCAGCGAACGCGAAAAGTCATTAATATGCAGGCTAATCAATTGTTAGTTAATTCAATTACAAATTCCATTATGCTAAATTAAAATCTACCCAACCACCAAGCGATCAACTTATATTCCAAATGTAACTAAAGTATCTTGTTTAACAGATTATATATTTAATAAAAATTCAACAATAATAATAATAATCAACCTTTGTTTTTTTGGAAAATGAAATTTTTTCCTATCTTCTCTAACTAACTTCTCGGGAACCAACCTTATTTTTATACCCTTGAAACTGTACATAACTCTGATTAAAGTGCAAACTTTTTCATTTTTAGCTGCTCTATCGTTACTTTCAATGACGTATGCGAGTTACTTCCAGTCTGTGCGAACTTCCGAGTTACAACTAAGCGCATTAAAATTGACAAAATTCCACTCAAAAAGGATCGGTAAAGTTCTTGACTCAAGGCAGTGAGTTACTTTTTGAAATTGACTTACACGAATTACAAATACCTTGCAAAATGCAATGAGCTCTGGAATGCATTTTACCACTTATATGTGGAGAATATTAGCTCGTGCTGTGAAACTGGGTTAGGGAATTCGGCCTGATGGACTGCAAAGTCAATGTTCTTTGAGTGTACCTCATAACAAAACCAAGTGTCCCACGTTCCCGACTATTAAAATATCCTGCGTCCAATTTTTAAAAACCATAACAACACTTTAGCACAAAAACTTAAAAAAGTAGACTTGAATTATTGCCGTGTTTATTAAAGAATGGGTGCATGTGCATATGTATATAGTTCATTTGTGTGCATACAGTAGCAGAATGTTGTACCTTAAATACTTGACGTATATATCAAATCTTAAGAAATTGCTGGGACTTAAACTGCGAGGAATGTAATGAATCTTTTAAGTATTTTGGTATCTGCACCTTCTATGGTAACTAAATCAGCACGTTAATCCAGAAAGATTGTCCTGTTTATATAAACTCTGCAGTAAATGCTTAATATCAAGTGGGGTTTGCCACGCCTTCTCTGTTATTGTGACAATACATATGTAAATTTGCGTAAGCTAAGTAAACTCTAGTTGACCATTTTCAACGATAAAGGGTATATGAATTTTAGTCATTTCGAGACAGAAGTTGGCCAATACATGCAGCACACTTTGTTGCCCCAGCACAAGCGTGTATTCGTTAACAGAAATTGACAGATCAACTTTTTGCTACATGCTGCGTGCACGTGCTGCACACAGAGAGTAGTGCAGCGTAGCACAGTGACGTACATGTGCCTTTGAGGGCCTTTTGTGCATAAAAAAGCTTGTTGGTCGAGAAAATTTGCCACTTGAGCAGACATCGTGAAAGAAATGATTATTGCAGTTATATTGTAGTAACAACATTTTCAGTTAACCAACATAAATACGAGTATACATACATATACACGGGCACAGGAGCACACCCAAATGAAGTGTAAAGCTGTGCCGCATTATGTAATCGAGAACAACATTCGCAGAATGGGTGCGAGCTCACTATGTCTGCGGCAATGTCCTTTGCGAAGCCATTGTCGCGATTATGCCACACGCCAAGAAGCAATTTGGCTGTCTCTCTGGCCATAAACTGCAACATTTGGGCTATCAGCATTTGGTTACGCTTCATTTGGCCAAATAGCCGTAACGGGCCGGGGAACAGATTGTCGCTCGCGCTGCCTTACCCACTGCTGGCTCGCCCGTTTGCCAATTTATGTGGTGCGAATGACTGACCGGGCATCGAGCAGCCAAGAAAAACATTGGAGCAGGTGTGCCAGACACCATGACCTACGGCTTCGTGCGGCGCTCAATGCGAGTCTCTTTCTTGTGTGTGCCAACAGTTTATGACCAGTCGAGAGTCCTGTTTCATTGCCAGAATGTTTCCTTCTCTTTGGCGCTGTTAACTTTCTCGCGGTACTAACTCACCACTTTTCGGAGTTGCGCTCTTCGCAAGCGAGCTCTCTTAAATTGGCATTGCCTCTCTTTCCTGTACTCGCTCTCTGTCTCTCGTGTGCTCGCGTAGCTGTTTTACTAGGTCAGTAGTGCGACTGTTTCGTCTCGCTTCGTTTCGTTTTGTTTCGTTTCAGCTGCTTTGTATGCATCCCAGCACAAAAGTATGCTACACTTTCTTTACACTCACCGTCTTGACAATAGCGCTCATACACACACACCAACGCACTGGCACACACACTTAAAGGAAAGCCAACGACAACTGTTACACTCACAGTTATGATTATGATTATTGTTATGATGATAACGTTGTTGCTATTGTTGTTGGCCATGTTGGCCGCATTGCCTGCGTTGGCTGTGTTGTCGCTGTTATTGTTTGGCTATTTGCTTTGGCGCTACAATGACTTATCCAAGCAGTCCAAGCCCAAGCAAGTGTGTCCAGTTAAGCGTGCGGCTTAATGGCGCCAATAGTTTTACTTCATTGAGCAGAAATACACGCACACGCACAAACACACAACAGTCGTCGGAAATAGCACAACATTATCTAACGAACAACACCTGCTGTTCTCGCGCCTGCAACAGTGCGTTGGCGTTACTCATTTGAAATTTTAATTATATTGCCAGCGTGATGAAGTGACACCTGTCAGCGACTGATACGCCTTAATCACGCCACCGTCTCGAAATAACTCCGCAACGGCGTACAAGAGGCAGTTCTAACCAAGATTCAGGTGTAAAAATCAACGCCCAGACTGCCGTTCGATGGTTGAACGAATGGACAGAGTCGCGGGCGCTTATTAAAACTGAATAAATTATGCAAAAGTGCTCACAGCTCGATTTCCTTTGGCCAAAAACCTAACACAAGACGAACATTGCATAATTAATTCGGCTCCATGTCCGGCACAGCGGAGTGCAATCAAAGCGTAGATAACTTCGTCGACGATAGAGCGAGACTTTAAAGTGCCATCTTCCGCCAACTAAGTATCTACGGGATTAAGCCAATATTGTCAAGTCATAAGGTGTCACGGCGCAAGAGTCGCAGCCGCAATGAGTATCAATGAGTTGGACTACTCGCACAGTGCCAGTAGGTGGGAGGCAGGCAGTGTGGCAGACATTAGAATAAATAAATGCATGAGTGAGTGCATAAATGAATGCAAGTTCGAGTGAGTGCACACGCACTCGGCAAGTGCCAGGCGAGCAGCGCGGGCTGCAAACTTGCATCGATTCTGAATTCAACTATGCAAAGACTTTTGTGTGTATGCGTATCTGCGCTTATGGGAGAGATGGTGCGATATTTGTACAGGACGAGGCGGCAAGGCCTGCGGGACAATGCAATATCCATGACAAGTATTTCAATTTCGCGTTTCCGCATCACTTCATGGAAATTCAAATGGCAGCAGCAGCAAATTTTCCATTCGGGTTTCCAATAGTTTTGAGCGCGTTTTGAGCATTTGATCAAATGTCCGCAGCGTGTCGAGGCGTAGGGCTTGTTGGGCTTGGACTGCACAGCCCTACTCAATGAGTTCAGAGAATGCGAAAATTCTTCTTGTTTATTCTTTTATTGTTTACACTGAATTAGCAAGAACTGCGCAATTAACAGTTTTGTTTACACTCGACGCCGCTTCAATGAACACGAAGGCACGTGGCCCACAAAGAAGCATTGACAATATTTCTAGACAGTTACATTGCGGGCTGTCCCCCAGTATTGCACTTAGCCTATGTACACTTTTCATCTCTAACTATACACACACAAACATACATAAGTAGAAATAACAGTATTCATATATATATATATATATATAAAGCGATAACAAAATCTGTCTGCCTGTTGGCGATTCCTAGCGGAGCTTCCATAACTTTGGTCCTTCCATTTCCGTTACTGGTGATGCAGCGGTCGTTAATTAACGGCACATGCTCAGCCCATAATTGCTCGTATTTAGCCGGTTGGCCGCGTCCCAAGCGCTTCAAGCGTCCACAAGCCAATCAAGCTCAGCCTGCAGCTGTCCGGTGTCCTCCCTCATCTCGATCTCCATCGCACTGTCGCTCGCTCAATCTCATGGCTCACCCATATTTTTTGGACTATTGATATGGCCGACACTCGCCTCATCTCAGTCTCCGGGTGCGGATGTTGTTGCTGTGGCTGCACAGCCGATGCTCACATGGCCGTGGTGGAGGTGCGGGCACAGGACGTTTTGCGCGGTGCCGGCAAATCAGATGTGTAATTCTGGTAGCGATTCGAGCAGTTAATGGCCTGCAAGGAGTAGGAATGAGATAGACGGATTAAGATGGCCAAATAAAATGGAATGATAGGCGAGAAATGGCGGGCATAAGTTAATGCTAAAAATACATAAAGTAACGACACTAAATTGAGCCTTGGCGTCCCAAAATGTTTGATTAATGATGTTTTCTCTTATGCTCGGAAGCCTCAATGGAGTCGCCCACCTCGATGTTTCGTTAATTCCCCTCACGCAACTCCCGCCCCTGGCTGCGGCTGCGACTGTGGCTTTGCATTTGAATGATTAGATTTGATTCAATATTCAATTATATAACTGGTTTGAGGTGTTGAAATGCTCACAGATAGACACTGATAGAACCCACTGTCTACCGCCAGATGTCTGCTCCTCTGCCCCAGTGTTTCACTGTCCCCATCTGCCCAGGTCCATTCCGCTGGGCGTTTGCATATAAATGATTTATGAATTTGCGCTCTGATTGAACTGCCCGAAATTGTTGATTAGTGCGCCGTCATAGGAACAACAACAGCAACAACAACGAATATGACAACAACCACGGGAAGAGCAACAACAATGGCCCAGACTCTGGCATTTCCATGCAATCGCTCTAGGGAAATGAGTTACGGTTTTTGGCCCCGTCGATTTCGAATGGCATTGTGTGTGTCTATGTGCGTATGGTGGACACTTGTGTTAGTATGTATGTGCTAAGGTGAGTATGCAACCCTATGTATTTGCGTTTTGGCTATAATTTGATTTTGTAACATGCGGAGTTGCAAAATACGCACACAGTCTCCGATTTGCTACAATATTACAAAGTAATCGTGCCCCAGTCACGTGCCAAATCTGTCCATTTATTTCAAATAATCAAATAATCAACACTTTTGTTCTATCCGTAAGAAAAAAATGTATTTTTGTCAATAATTGGCTAGTTAAATGTATAGTTTTACCACTTTAATCTTCAACAACTATTACAATTAATGTGTTAAACAACAAATTATTAAATTTGGTTGCGTTTTTTTAGTTTGTATTAAAACTTCCATCTTTTTTTACTGTTACTGTAGAAAGAAAATTTGTGCCAACCGCAGACTACCCAAAATTTATTTATTCTTAATCAGCATCAATAGATTAAACGATAGACGATGTCTATCTATCCGTCGGCCTGTCTGTCCATCCATATGAAAATCTAGATTTCACGCAGATCAAGTTTATTAAAGAGAACATCCGACTTTACAATAACATTCCCGCTTGTTTAAATAAATAAATTGTCTACTCCATTAAAAAATTAAACACGTCAACTTTTGTTTTAAATTGAATGAGTAATTCCAAATAAGCTTAAAATTAGAAATAAATACTTTTTTAAGTTAACTGCTCATTTTTTTTTCTTTTATCCAAACGAGTGTCAAAACTTTACAAGCAATACAAATATTTCGACAGTCAGAATTTGTATAAACTTTTCTACTTTTTATTTACTTATAATTTGTGACAAAACCAAACACAGTAAATCTTTGGAACAGTGCAATACTCTTAATTAATTGTGTAATGGATCTGGCTTTAGTTGGACAAAATGGCTATAAGAATCTCTACTACTTATCACACTGAACAGATTTAAAGCGAGCGACCAAATTATTTTGATGATTCTGCATTAAAAGATAGATAGATTTTGCATGCATTGGCACACGCTGCCCGAGAATAATAAACAAAATCAAACTGGGTTCGCAGCAATTTAATTAATGTAATTAATCTAATTTAATGACTTGACAAACACATCAATTAGCAACGAACGCGAGCGTGGCCAAGCTCAGTTTGGAGCGCAATTTATATGCAAAGTGCTGGAGACTTTTCACAAAATGGAAAATGGAAAACTGCGCCGAGAAACCCGGCAACAACAAAACAAATTAAAATATTAAAATTAGGCCACAAAATGATTGAAAGGAAATGTTACAGAAAAAGCGCCAGCTCCGCCATCGATGTTTCCATCGGCCCCAGCTCCACCAGCCCCACCGGTTGCCATCTCTGACTGCGAAAGCTCTCGCCACCTTTCTCGCCGACTGTCTCCGTCTGTTTGTCCCTAAAGTAATTAAAAGTAAGTAAAGCAAAGCCGCCCCCTACGGAACGCAGAGCGTACGGGGAAAGCGTTCGCAGCGATTTTCGTTTCAGCTTTATATTTTCGGTTTTTTTTTTGTATTTCCCTTACTTATGTAAATGGCCACTGACCAAGACAATTAATGTGCGTAGAAAGTGAGTTGAATCAGAATGAGCTGTTGTGCAGCGCGTATTGTGGCTGGTAACGCCATGTATTATCGATTCAACCCTGGTCCAGCAAATTTTTCAGTCTACAAACCCATCGAACTTGCAAGAAAATCTTCGATAACTTATTGTTCTTCATTTGTTTCTATTGTGCTAATTTGATGTATTTGTTTTTAAATGTTTGACGCATCGTTTGAGGTATTTCGGAAACCTACTACAAGTAAGCGTTAGCGTGTAGATGGCGTCTTGAGCGAAAACATTCATTTTGAAGAGTCGCAACAGTTTGAAATGTTCCATTAATAGACATTGATTGTTATTTCGATCTGACCTCAACTGAACCGATCTGACTGCGATCTAATTTGATTTAATTACTGAGCATCATCGGCATTGTGGCATGTTGTAAAATCGGCGTATTTATATCGCAATGAATGTGCGTCCCACGCGTTGTGTGCGCGTCTTTCGCACTTTACACATTAAGGTCGCCCACGAGGCACGATTGTTTGGGCATCCATCGCGCGCGTTTTTCTAATATTACTTATTTTTGTACTGTATTTGTGTTTCTGTTTCTGTTTTTGGTTTTGTTATTTCTTACGCCTGTTCCTAGGGGGAAATAATTGAATTGATTTATCGTTGGAAACGTTTGAGGAATTAAAAGAACATTAGAATCGCGAGAAGGGGCATGGACCGGGAACAGCACACGTAGTCGAATACCTGGCAAGTTCGCAGCAGCGTGGAAAATCATGCTCGACAGAACAGAAGCCCATATTATAACGCATTTCTGCCACTTTATAAATCAATAAAATCCTATAAACTGGGTCGAGAGTGGACGCGGTGTGTGCTCTTAAAAACGCCACAAAAATGTGACGGAAACCAAAGAGAAAGAAAAAAGGAAATAAAAAATATCGACGAACAATGCGCTTAAAATACTTCAATTGGCAACATCCAGAGTGCACTGATATATTGACCATGCACTCGGAGGGCAACAATTGATGCACAACACAATTGGAGGGCTTTGCCACAATGGAAACTGTCGAGACCCTGGCAAAGCTCCCGCCAGCAGAAAATCCTTTACCTACCTTGTAGAAGGCCTTGCGAAAGTTCTCAGAGAGAAACGCGTAGAGCAGGGGGTTGATGCAGGAACTGGTGTAGGCCATAACATGAGATACGATCTGGAGGATGAGTTTAAATAAACTGTCTGCGTTGTAAAGGTCCAGCGACTTCAAAAGTAATATCAGCTGTAAAGATTTATTAGTTGCAGTTAATGATCGGGATTGGGAGCTTTAATTAGCTTACCTGTATGGGCAGCCAGAGCGAGGCAAAGGCAACGACGACAACGACGACCAGGCGGGTGACACGCTTGCGACCCCGTTGCGATTCCTTCGACATGCGCACCCCGCTGCCCTGGCGCCACAGACGCATGATCATCAGCACGTAAAGCCCACTGATAACGATCAGAGGTAGTAGGTAGGAGCTGATGAAGAAAGTCACCTGGAAGGTGCGATGGTCGAGCAAGTCGTTTTCGGTGAACTGGCACATGACCCAGGTGACATTTCGCTCGAGATCTTCGGCTTTCTGTCAATATAATAGAAATATTACAGCACTTCGTTTACCTCGTATTGACTGACAGTTTCATGACCCCGATATTCATAAATAAACGAAATGAAATGGAACGTATTCAGGCCAATAGTTTGAACAACTAACCCGCATTATCTACATATGCTATTGGGGTATATCGGGGTCTGTCGCAGGTTTCACACACAAACATACATTCGCACTTGCTGCTCTCCATATGACGCACTCACTATTCACCCCAACTTGGGCTCCCTTTACCTGTCCCCAGTGTCTATGGCTTGGGGTCGTAAACGGAGCGGGTATCGTAAAATATATACCGAGCCTCTGCCCGCCTCATTGTTTACAATTTTGTTTACAATCGCCGCCGACCTAGTCGCAGAGCAGCTCTGTTAATACAAAATACTATTAAAAACTTTGGGCAAATATGCCTGAAATGCATACAGAAAGGCTTATTTATTGCCTCTTGTGTTGTTGTTATTAATGTCATTGTTGTTGTTGTTGCTGTTTTTGTAAACAAACATAAACAATGGCCAAGATTAGACAATGACACTGCAAATAGACTGTCAGAATTGTGAGTTTTTCTGTTATTAAGTTAATTTAATTAGGCTAAAGTACTAAACAATGTCACATAGAACTTAAGTACCGCTGCACGGCGGGGTGTGTTTGCCAAAAGCAAGCCAGGTCGAGGGGCCGTAAACCAAAACTGACCCAACTCAAGTGGCTGCGAGATAACATATAAACAGCTGTCAATCAATGCCGAGCTTTATATCCATATTTAATGCGAAATCTTCGACAGGCATATGCTGAAATTGTACGAGTACGTAGCGGGAAATATTGATACGCACATAGATAAGACAGGCCCATCTGTGCGTTCTATTAATATTTGCATGTACAGGCCCGCACAAGCATGCACAGACATGTATGTAACAAGATATACACATATGTATGTACTCGTATGTACATACGTACAGGCAATAATCATCGGAACGTAATATGAATATAATTAATAGCAAACTGTTAATTAACATGTTGATCAAACATGAGTTAATTATGCCTTTTTATCGCATGCTTCCCCTTTGTTTGCATACATGTGTGTGTGAGCCGATAACACGAACACTTACACACTCACACACCCGCACACAGAAAAATGTATTCAATTTGGGCTGCTATTTTGCCAGCTTAATCCTCGGGGCCAAGCAAAACAAATAGAACAACAGGAATAACAAACAAACAACAAAGCAAGGCGGCAAAGCTGCGTTGGGGCGTGAAAAAAGTAGCGTGAAATGGCATTTAATAGAATATCAAATTACAACAACACAACAACAAGAGCAGCAGAAGTAATATCAGCAAAAGCCACAAAGACAACAATAACAATAACAATAACTGGAAAACAAATGGTCCATATCATTGATAAAGACTCTTGCGGGCGATAAGATACGTTTAATTACGGACGACTATTCGATTAGGCATGGACAGCGCAACCCACTTAGAGCAACCGAGAGCACACGGAAAATTCCAGGAAAAAGGAATTGTTATTTTCCTTTCCAAGCTAATAATAATACAGACTAGGGCGGAAGGAAATCAGGAAGAAACAGTTCAATTATCTTGTAGTTGTTTAATTTTTTTGTTGAGTAACCCCATAGAAAACCATAACAGGTTATATTAATCATGTGTTTTAATTTAAAAGTCACCTAAATAGATTTTCTACCCGGTATCACATAGATGGTTACAAACAGAAGGAGCCGTGGCAGAACCAACAAAGAATAAATATATTGCTGATCAGTAAATAGTAGTACTAAGCAAATACTAAATAAGAAATACTAAATTTGGTGACAATATAACTTACTATTCAACGCAGCCCATAAATAAGTAACAGCATCCTCTACTGTAGTTTGTATCTGTTTATATTCTCATAACAATCTCTCGTTCTACAAACTAAAAATTTCATTTTTATTAAATAGTCTTTTGATCTCATTTCCAAGAATTAATCGTTCTTTTCTGTTGTATCTTTCAGTCGCCCCTAAACTAAAATAAATAAAGTCATTAAAGTATATAGTATACGAACTGACAGAAATGATTTCGTTTAATTTGATTGCCACTGGCGCATGAAAATTATTCGCTGTGTTTTCCTGTTGTCTAAACAATGAATTTGGAAGCAGCAGCGCCAACAAACGATTCCATTCGATTCGATTATTTTTGTGCGATTTTTCCGCAACAAATATAGCTGGACTTATTAAACAATTAACTTGTTCTTCGCACTCTGTGCATTGATCATAAAAACATTAACGCCTTAATTGAAAATCGGAAAAATCAGAAAATGGAAAAGCGATGGCCACGGAATATGCGTATCTTGTTCGGTATCAAGGTCATCCCGGCATCGTTTATCATAAGCAGAACCAAGTTCGCCAGATTGTCTTCCAGCGATCGTTGATCCATTAATGCTTGAAGTACCTAAAACAGAACTGATCGGACGGAAAAGACAGAGCCGGACAGGGAGCGTGTTCATGGTGAGCGCCAGGTCTGCTTTATAATTAAAATTTATGCATTTCTAATAGCAAATTAGTAACAAAAACAAAACAGGCACTCGCACATAGTATATAGCATGTATGTCTGTATACGCAGAGGGAGAGAAAGAGACGGCGAGCATTGGATATAAACACGAAATGCGGACAAGCCAAGTGAGAAACAAAGAATAATAAAATTAAGTAGAAAAATACCAGCGATTCGCAAACTCGTGGGTAGCTATGGACAAAGCCAGATCCTCAACGCTGACGCTGACGTGAAACATCGGCTCGAGACATCTAACGAGGTGTCGATGATGGAAAGCAATAAATTTGGCGGACCTATGTTATTCGCAGCGCATTCGGGCACAGCAGGCCACCGGCCCTGAATTTTCATGGGGATCCTACGCATACAAACGCACATGCACACCAACACTAAAACTACCAACCCACACTCCCCACCCACACCCAATGACTCCTCTATCCCACCTACTTACCACGACGTCATGCGCAAATGTGACCGGCAGCGAGACGGTCAACACGACCGTCCACAGCGTGTATATGGCAATTTTGGTAAAGTGTTCTGTGCGCAACATACGGGATCGTATGGGATGAACCACGGCCAGGAATCGATCGACAGACATCAGGACCAGCGTGTAGATCGAGGCGTAGGCAGTCACCACAATCAGATACTGCACAGAGCGGCACCAAACGGCGCCAAAGGGCCAGCGCTGCAGCACGTAGTCGACGCCCGTGAAGGGCACACAGAATATGACGAACATCAGATCAGCAGAGGCCAAGTTGACAATCAGCAGATTGGTCGTGGAGTGCATGTTCTTGTTGAACACCACAACGAGTATGACCAACAGGTTGCCAACGAATCCGGTGATGGCGATGGTGCTGAAGAAGAACAACACATACCAGCGCACCGTTTTCATGGTTTCTTGTAGATCTGAAAACTGCAAACTCTCTTTCTCCAAGCTACTTCCGTTAGTCGTCGGTAGCAGCGTCACCAGCTCCGGCAGGCTGGTGACCACTGCGTCTAGCATTGAACCGTTCTCCATGCTAAGGTTGCTTAGGTTCATTTCGGAGCGCTTTGTGCTCAGTTTCTATTGATTTTTAATTGCCCGACGCTTATTACATTTCCTTTTATTGAAGGCACACAATGCACACCGCCGCACGAACGGAGCACGAACAGCACATTTTCAATTTGCCAACGCCTTTTGTCGCGACCGCTTTCAGTGTTTCCAGTTGTGTTTTCACAGTTCGTCGGGCGCAAATAACAAATTTCTAATTAAACGATTTTTCGCCAAGCAGCCGACAAAGGGACAAGCCGCAACCGTAGCCAGCGACGAAAGGAAGAAATGTTTTTTTCAATTATCATGCGCGATAATCCAGAGCCAACAACAGGAATAACTCGAACGACGTTGTCCGAGACGGCGCGAGACGTGAACTACACGACACGTAGCGAGTTCCCAATCACCGTCCGTTGCGGGCGTAAAGGACAATTTAGAGCCATGCCATTGCACACACGCACACTCCTACACAGCGCCGTAATTGTTACAAGTTAAGACAACAAAAATAAAAAAGAACTCTGGCACGGACGCACTTCCACGCGCCGTTCCCTAATAATGTTATCGACTTCGCTGTCGACGCCGATGCCGGCGTTGACTTTGCTGCCAAAGGTAACCGTGTCACACCCAGGCTAGGCCGCCAGTCCGCATCCCTTTTGGGACAACTGCACCCACACTATAAATTGCTTATGGAGCTGTCCTTCCTCGTGTTCGTCTCGTTCCCTTTTTCAATTGACAAACCAAGCGCATAAATTTTGCAGACAACGCTGGCGTTGGCGTTAGCGTTGGCTCAGGCGTAGTGGCAGGCTTGCTCCTTGCTTCCTTGGCTAGACACACACGCACACACTCAAGCACGCTAATTTCATTGCGCGCACTCAGAAATTTGAGCTTCAATTTGATTATATACACGAGTATATATATATATGGGTTTATATATAATGTATCTTGATGATATTTGAAATCGCTTTTTCTTCAATAATTCTTTTTTTGCACAAATCCAAAATCCAAACTGCACGCGTTCGTTTCCAGCGCGCAACTGATGGCTGGGCTGTGCCCAAAAGATTCGCTGTCTACGAAGCCAACAGCGGCGGCGGCAGCGTCAACGTCAGCAGCAGCAGCAGCAGCAACAACAACTGCCGCTGTGTGTGCGTACTAGCACCATTGCCCCCGCCTAACCCCCACATACCCCACCGTCCCCGCCAGCCACACACTCATCACCATCAGCATTGACAGGCAACGCCTGCCACGAGCTCTGGGCCAGCGGTAGCTGTTTATTTAGCCAGGCCGCGCCGTGTCTCGCCGTGTCACGCCGGGCTGGCCGCTCCAGAAGCAGTTAGCAACAATGGCGTCGCCCAACCAAATAACATGCCAAATGGAGGACGTTTACAGTTTCTTGAATGGTCACCAGGGTGACAGAGCAGGAGCTCCGTCCACTGCCTCAGCTTCCCGCTGCCAGCAGTGCCATTGTACCCGGCCGCACAGCTGGATATCGTCGTCGTCGCTGGCATCTGTTGCGTCGGGCAATGCTTAATTTCTCTGCTAAACTGTTTGCCCGAAAGTAAAGTAACCAGTTCATATGAAGCGGATAGAAAGACAGACACGCTACGGCACGCGCGGCACAGCTCACTCATTCAGCTATTTCAGGTAATGCGCTTTTCCCTGCGGCCCATTTTTATTGTCTGGGGGCGCTTATCTGTATGTTTTATCACTCGCTGCGACCTCGCACACCTTTTGGTCTTGCCGCATTGCGCTACGCGGCCCAGTGAGACGACCGCAAAGAAGCAGTGAAGTCAGGAGTCAAACAGCTCCGGCTGTCTTGCCTAAGCCCATTAACAGGCCTATCATTGGCAATGCCCGAGCATTCCACCTGTCACTTGCAGTTGATGAGTCCACGTATAGACGGGTGGATGAGTTCTCATCTCCTGGTTCCCGTTCTCGTTGTCGCGGGCTCTACCAGCGACGCCAGCATCACGACGTCGCTGCGGATGAATTGTGCCGAAGCTGCCACGCCTCAGTGCGCCTCTGACGACGTCGCCGCCAACGCAAACGGCAACAACAATTTGACGAGATTAAACACGAATTAAGCACCGCATGAAAAAACAGTAAAAAAAAAAATCAACAAAATAAATGAAATCAGCAAGAGGCTTCAAAAAGCAAAAGTTATAATCATGTATATTTAATGTGCAGCCTGGAGAATTTAATGAAGTCTTTAATATTTAATGCCCGAATTGGTCGCACGCCCCATGGCCCACGAACCTGGCCACTGACGCGACTGTTGAAAAATGGAAACTACTCAATTTGTATAATTTTACTGCATACTTAACGTCGCCAAATTATCGACTGTCCTGTTTGCTATTAAGTGTCTGTGTCACAGATTAAATATTTCATTAATATGTCGCACCTGCTTTAAAGGCTTTATAGGCAAAATACATGTGCCACTACGATCCACTTTTCCGTGACACTAGCTGAGTACAGGCATATTAATACGATGCGAATAAATTGTTGGCTTTGTTGTTCCCTCTCAGCGAACAACAATTTCGCAATTAACATTAGCGCGCAAGGAAAAACTATTTAGAACTACGGTATTGTGATTGGGGATTATGTGGGCTAAGGCAAACGATATATGCTATTGGTGGTACTTACCATATGTCGGCCTGGAATAAAATTAAAAGCCGAGTCTATGTAAACGCACTTGAAATAAATTAACTTGTGATAGAATGACAGACAAGTAGGCAGCACTGTTCCTCCATTCCACTCTCTCTCTCTGGCTCCACACACACACCTTTAAAGCCATATTGTACAGGTTCTGCAAACACACGACGTTGACTGTCATGGCTAATCTGGTCCCATACCATGCCGTTATAATATACTAGGCAAAAAGTTGTATTAGGCCAAAACTTTCGACGTGATTGAAATGCTTTTTAAACAAGGTCGAAGGCACACATAGAAACCTCTGCACAGACAAGCCGACTTGCAGACTTGCGTATGAAAAGTGCTTTGTAATGCTAATGGGGTCGGGATATTTCATTTTTGGTAATATCATGTGGTTAGAAATAGATAGACTACCGGCAATGAGACCCTAGCAGAAATGACAGTGGGCATTAAATCGTAATTACTCATAAAAATATTGTTATGCACTTGATGGTTTTAATACAGCAAATTCAGCTTTCGCTGAAACAGAAAATATGTTTCCTTTTTTATATAAGTAAGAAGAGAGCTAATGAGTTAATTGAATCTAAACAATATTGACCTAATAATTACATTACTTTTCACATTTGACTTTATGAATATATTAAAACCCCTTCATCCAAGTGCCTATCAGTTCGGAAGGAATTTTTCCTCACGATTGAACCACTTATCACCCATCGTTAGCTGTTTGGGTTAGTCGACTCTATTGTCGTGCATTGTCGACTCTTGCTGCCCGAAATGATGGATTATCGCCATTTTTTTCGGCATGTAGTCTGGGCGTCATATTTCATTTATTTTATTTTCAATTTAAGCCGGAGGCATTGCATCCATTATGTCTGTTGGCCGTAGCCAAAGTGGGTTGCTTTTGGGCCAAAACTTTTTGGACAAAAAGAATTAATAAATGTAAATCGGCAGCGAACTGTCAGACGGAAATCCGGCAAATCCTTAAGCGGAGCACTAACGGCGGCATTATTCGAAAAAGGGTTCGCTACCCGCGCAGCTTTTGCTATTTAATCATTCAAATTGACTTTCTTTCCTGATGGCCGTTAATTTTGAAATCCCTTTCAAAACACGCCGTTCACTCTAGGTCCGTTCACTCCTCTCTAACTTGCCTCCCCGCATGACCGTAACTTTGTTTTCCGCTTGCGGCTTATAAGTTTTACTCTCACTGCCCGCCCGTGCCATGTTTTCCGCGAATTTCCTTTTGTTTTTGCGCTGGCGTACTTAGAACGCGCTGAGTTTGCATTTGGCTTTCATTTTAGCATTTTACTGAGCGCTTTTCCACCTTCTTTTCTTTTCCTTCCTTTCTCTTTTTTTAGTTTTTTAATCAAGATATTTTAAATGCGGTCCGCCGCTGAATGATGAATTCTTTTCTTCTCTGCTCTTTCCTTTTTTACTTTTCGTTTTGTTGGGCTGTGCGCAAAGTAAACAGCAAAGTTGGCGGTGGGTTTGGCAAAGATTTATGCAGATAATAAAATGAGTCTTCAAATGTATAATCAAGTTTCGAGCGGACGCTCCCCGCCCTACCCAGTGCCCACTTCTCCTGTTTCGTCCAATGCACGCTTCATCCTTGTGGTTACTGGCCATAATTAAGGTCTGTCCTTGAGCACAACATAGCCCCGTCTATTCAATGATAGCGCAAATTTTTAAAAAGCTAAATACACCGCTGATTAAAAACATGTCAAGGACCACGGCATGAAGCGAGTGCCCGCACAAGTGTTTTGAGTTGCTTAACACAATTAGTCATAGCATTCATTCAACTCAAGGACATTATTTTGAGTAATTTTAAAGGTAAAGTACTCCCATAGAAAATATGTTATAAATATAACCAAAACTGATGAGGTTGAAATGCAGCAATCACTGAAGTAGCGGGAGTAACTTAAATTTCAGGTGCTTCAGATTTTTATTGCTGCCTGCGACTGTAATTGTTCCGTTTGGAAAAGAGGAAGCGCAAGAAATGCAACATTTTGCTCACAGGTGCACGGAACCAGCACAATAAAATGTCTCAAGCTTGGCTCCGTCAGAGTCATAACTGTAGCAAAACTGAAATAAACTAAGCAAAACTCAACTAAATGCTGCTTCCGCACGGACAAACCGCTGCAACTTTTTAGACGGTCTCTTCCGCCGGCTTCTAATACCCTGTAATACCGCAGTTTCTGCACCGGGAATATAAACTATTTTATATATGGTAATTTCTACATTGTTCTTCATTACGTGCAAAATATTCAGAAATATACACAGAAATATATATTCTATGCAATATTATAGAATACCCCTTGAAGGGCATTTACCGCTCTTGCCACGCGTTTGTTATTCTTATAAATTGCCATGAAAATATGATTTTACGCGCTGCTTGACTTACTGCCTGCTCGCTGCCATTCGCAGTGCTGCGGCTCAGTTGTTGCATGTTGCCCGCTTGCCGGCCACACTCTGTTGGCAGTTGTTGCGATGCCTCAAACCAAATGTTTTTGTTAAAAAAGTTGCCACAATATTGTCAACTTTAACCATTCTCGCTTCCCAGTTCTCCAGCGATACAAAATTAACTTTTACGCTTTATTACCGCAAAGATGGCCAAAGACAACAATGCTAAAATTGTCGACTGTCCACGGTCCGCAGTCTACCATCCCCTGCCTGTCCCCTCCACTGACCACTTGCAGGGCTTCGTGCATTTTGCATTCTCTTATTTTATTGTGATGCCGCCGGCAAAGTCGCCGAGAGCCGACGCTTTTTTGTCACTCGCATCCGGAGGCCATCAAAGTTGGCGGAAGCGCGTCGGGCAGTCATCAACTCAATTACATTTACAGCCCGTGCGGCGACTCTGCTGCACCCGACCAACAATTGTAGACGCGCCGCATTGTTCGCGGACGGATGCCGTAGCCTTCTAAACAAGACGCACAATAAGCACCGCGTTGCTGTCTTTTATCTGGTCCTGCTGCCGCTGCCACTGCTGCCATACCGGCGACTCCTGTTGCAGCTCCATTGTGTGCTGTCGCGTGTGATGAATGCGACAGGAAGCGCGCGAAGTCTTGATAGCTTCGCAGAGACTACAAAAAAGAAATAAACAACTGCAACAACAACAGCGCAGCGCATTCCGGCTTTCAGTTTACCTATTGTCTCTTTGTATTTGTATATGTGTCTTGGGTGTATGAGTGTATGTGTGTATTTGTATGTGTGAGCGTCTGTCGCCATTATTTAGTACTTCTTCTGCTGATAATCTATGGTAGCTGCGGCAACGGAAATATTTCACAGAGATTAGCAGCACACAGCTTCATTTTGATTTGTTGCAACCAGATCTCTCTCTCTCTCTCTCTCTCTCTCTCTCTCTCTCTCTCTCTCTCTGTGTCTCTGTCTCTCTCTCCCTCTCTCTTCTCTCTCCCTCTTTGTAAATCAAAATCTTTGCGCGTCCATTTCCAGTGCGAATTGAAATGATTGCGAAACGGCCTGTGGTCGACAGCTGCTCAGATCCAGCAGATCTTGGAGAGGATTGTCCAAGCAGAGATGCGTGCCAGCATGAACTAGCTGCGTGTCCCAGCGTTGCCAGCGCTGTATCATCGTAGAGTCTCTAACACATGACTCCAACATGAGCTGAGGTTTTCCAGATGGCTGCAGTACAACTCCCAAACACAGCTTGCTAGCAGTGCTCAACTGCCCACTGTCGCGATGCAGATGCCACTGGGTCAGTTCGAACTCGTAACAACTGGCTAGCAAGAGGCGATGAGCGGAAGTGCCATTGGAAGTGGCCACCTGCAAGCAGCGATCGCCATTGCGCAATGGACCCAACGCACTGTAATTCGCATGTTCCACACTGGAAGAGAAGAACACTGCGTTAGTCTGCAGTAAGATCGCTAAAGGAATCGAATGAATGCTGCAAACACTGTCTGAAATGGATAGTAAGCAAATGAAATTCCTGGCTTATGCTGTGCATGTGAGAGTGTGGCGACCATCGGGATACCTACTTGAGCTGGGTGTTCACATGCCGCATATACCAGTCGAAGCGATGACACTGCCGTTCCGTCTTTATCAGATCCAGCTCGTACTGCTGTTGCGAGAGATTCAATGGAATGCGCTTGGCCCCCGGTCTGAGGGTGTAGAACAAATATTTGTACTCGTCCAGCCAGGACTCCGCTATGATTTTTGAGTTCCTGCAGGGTACGACAGAGAGAGAGAGGTATGTGAGCATTCGCATTGCGTGCCGGGAATGTTTATATTAAAAGGAGACCTCGCCCGCAGGGTGACCGTGGCGACGGCGATGGTGGCGGCGCACGCAAGCGTCAGGCTGGAATAAATTGAAAAATACCAAAGGCCAGCGCGCTTTTCACACCTAAGTCGGGTGTCCAATCAGCAGAGCCACCAACCACCAGCTACTCACCGCCTTGCCGCCCACTGACAACAGCAGTGCGACGGCAGCTTGCCAGGCACTTCAACCTACCGCAAATATGTCGCCTGGGCTGTGTCCAGCTGCTGGTCAAACTGAGGCGGAAACTCAAAGGCATGGCGTGGGCGAAAAATATGTCCAATTCGGCTGCAGGGCACGATCTCAATTTGTCCGCCGCAAAGCCACAATTTAATGGCAAACTCAATGGACTCGCCGCCCCAAATCTACAGACAACGAAACCGAAATGGAATGAGATGTTGCCCTTTTTGGTTTCTTCTTTTTCGCTCTCCCTTCCCATTTTCTCTTTTCCTCGTTTCTCCTGGACTGTCAGCGCGGCGCCAGACGTCAAGTGACCCAGCAAAGTTGTGTGTCATTGCTTGACATGAGTAATTAGAGCACTTGCCACAAGCACAAGTTAATTAGGCGCACACTGACCTGTAGGTGTGGGTTGAAGCCGCGCAACTTGAGGAACCATTCGCGTGAGATCATCATGATGCCGCCTGAGAAGGCAGGGCTAATGAACGGCCGCTCCGGTGGCTCAGCGGCACCCAGCACACGCGGTAGCCAATGAAAATGTAGGCTCCAGTCGAAACCGCCTCGCAGCAACACATTGCCTCGCCGATAGTCCAAGGTCTCGGGGTCAATTGGATCCAACAGCGGGCTGACCGCAAGACACGAGCTCTGCACTAGCCTGTCCAACAGGGGTTCCAGCCAGCCGACGTTGACCTCGCAATGGCTGTCGAGGAAGAACAAGTAATGCCCGCTGGCCAGGCGGGCTGCCTCATTGCGTGACCAAATTAGACCTTTGCGGTGCAGATTGCGTCTGAAGATGAGTGTGATTCCTGTATCCCGCATGCTGCTTATGAGTTCATGTAAGCTGTACAGCAGCCCGGCTAAAATAGAGATTCACTTTAGACCATTAAAAGGGTCATTATTTTGGGCCTACCATCGTCGCTGCAATCATCGATGACAATCAGCTCGTGCAGATAGTCCAAAGATGTGCGGCTGATAAGCGTCACGATTGTGCGCAACAGCACGGAGCGCGCCTCATTAAAAAAGCTTATCACGACGCTTACTTTAGCTTGAGAGGAATGGGGAAACGCGTAAGCAGTCTGAGTATTGCAACTGCGAATCGAATTGAAATTAAATTCATTGATGAACTTCTTAAAGTGCATCCCCACCTTTCGTGCCGCGTCACCGGAAGAGAACGTACTACTGGCAACTTATCACTCAACTGGCGGTTGTACTGGAAAAATTCATTCGGTCGATCGGGCGTATGCGCAATGAACCGTTCCCAGAGAGCATTGTTAGAGAAGCTCAAGTTCTGTGGGAAAGAAAAAAATGTATATTTTCCGATAAAGATTTGGTTTGTGAACTCACTTGGCTGGACACGAAAATCTTTGAGTGACCTTGTTGCAGGTGCCATAGTACAACCACAAACTGCAGCAGGAAAACGGCTAGCACGACTACTATGCAATATCGCAGCTGCAGGTGTCGCCAACCAGACATCGCAACGTACTGATAGAATACAACTAATGCGAAAGCACAAAGTGAATCTTAAATTAAAGCTTCATGTTGCCGATCAAATTCCAAAACACAAACAAACACCAACGACAACTTGATTTTCACGAGTTCAATATTTACTTATGATTATTTCGTCACAAACAGAAACAACAACAACTAGAGTAGCAACAACAAATGGAAACCAGCTCCGCCTTGTCTTTTTCGCTGTCAAACTTGTTGCTGATAAACGTTCGATAAGTTTGGCAAATATTTGTGCGTGGCTCGCAACGTGTTAATTGCACTGGCCGAAAAATCTATCTATTACCCACCACCTGTCAGTCGAAATAGAGAGAGAGCAAGATAAATGCCAAGGGAGAGCGTGAACAAGAGACTACACAAGAGAGAACTTACAAATAAATTATTATTTTATCAGAAAGGTTTTATTTGCTGTTACTCGATTACTTCCACAAGCATTAACTGACTGCTTTTTCAATTGATAAACAATTCCATTTTTTTTACGAGTGCGGTTCCTAAAGTTCTTATGTTTACATACCATGGAAGATACAAGTATAAGGATAAGACTCGTAATGATTTACTGGTCAAGATCAATCAGAGAACTGTTAAAGTCAATTTTTGAACAACCATAAAAACTACTTTATCTTATATACCCTTTGACTTGAAGGCGAAACAAACTCACAAGGAATATACATATACATATAGATATGGTATACATCCTGGTAAGCTAAAATTTGGTATGGTCATGTAAATTGTTAAGTTGTGCGTGCTCTACTGCAGCTTTTTCTATTTGTTTCAAATTCTCCTTTTCGTGTGCAAATTCCAGCCGAGTGTTTGTACTTCCATAGCAAGATTAACCCACTGACGGGGTCACTTTCAGAATAAGCTGCACTTAACGCACCCTTTTTCTTTAAAATTCTGATAGACCTCTCTCTTCAGGATGCTCCATAACTTCTATACTTGATTAGAAAGCTGAGTAAACTTTAATTGGAGCCCCAACTTCACATACATAGATACCAATTGGTTGGTAAGGCAAGCCAATACGATGAACTACACTCAAAAAGCAGTGTATGATAATTTGATTTGCCAAGCATTCATATTTCACTGGATATTTTCCGGGTTGCTCTGTGCCTTCCGATGTGATTTTATTTAAAATTGTTAAGCTAAGCGGAAGTAACTCATTCACTTAGCAACAAAATCAGTTGCCACACACGAATACAAACACATCGAAAAGCGCACACACCCACACACTTACACATAGAGACAGCTGCTAAATTGGAGTGTTACTTCCGCATTGCATTAGAGTTCGGGATCCCTGCCTGATGCTGCCCTTCTAGTGCTGTCCAGTTGCTGATTGACTTACGTGCGGCTCGTTTAAGTTTTCGGTTTGCCATTGTAAATTTGTTGCCCAGGTTGTACGTGCAGCGGAAATGCATTTTCCCAGTCACGTTCCACACAGCCCAGACCCGGACCAGACATCTCTCCAGACCATGTCCAGCTCTTCTCGTCACTCTTCTCTGTGCACCATGCTCTTCTCTCTTCTTACGCTGTCCACAGCAAGGTAAACAAAATACAACCGCATTGAACAGCCAGGGAAGCAGACTGTCGAGGATTCAGATTCATGTGCTTCGCCTCTGCTTTGTTCACTTTGTTCGCCAATTTATTAGACCGCGCGTGATCCATGTTTGCACTCATGCTCCGCAGATTAAAGTGCTTTATAATGAATGTAGCAGCATCGGCATCTAATTGTATGCAGCGTCGCGTGCGCTGCCTCGTAATTAAATACAAGAAGAGCGCCTGCGAGAGGTGATGAGGGGGTAAGAGAGGCGGGCAAATTCAATATTCAATATGTTTTCAATTTTCCATCGAGCATTTGTGTATCTGCATCAAAGGCAATCGCAAATGCCGTGAAGCAAATAAAAATAAAACGAAATTATGCCAATAAATGAATTATAAGACGCACGCACAACGCGGCGTATACGCAATGCCAATGCTAGGCAAGCTCAAGGCACAGACGACAGAGCCTAATGGGCATGTAAATGTATAAGTGTGTGCGTGTGGGTGTCGCCATGATTATTATTATATTGCTACTTACACATGAGCGTGTGTGCTTCGCCGTGTGTGAGTGTGCCTGTGTAAAAGAGTGTGTGTGTTTGTGTTATGATAATGTTAATAGCCAAGCTTCTAAAATTTTATTAGCAGTCGACTTATGGAACTTGAAAATAATAACAAAAGCAACGAAAGTGTTTCTTTTCTCTGTGAACCCTCTCTCTCTGTCTCCCTATCTTTTTTCTCTCTCTCTCACTATATCTCTCCCTGAAGCTCTCGTTTTTAGTCTGCTTCTCTCCGCGTTGCTCATAAAGAATATTGAGGAAATTGCTTTCTTTGCACTCAGGGCTCAACACTCGACAAGTCTGAGCGCGGCTCCGCGGGACGCACTCATTTCGAAATTGTTGCGTATTATCGTAAAATTTTACTCACACACACACCCATACACAACGGCATATACTGAGTACGTGCGCACACATATAAATGCTTTTTTACTTTCCAAGGCAAAGGCAAATTTTTGGCGCTCTGGTTTGTTCGCTTTGTTTTGTATTCTTTTTGCGGCTGGCCACATTTTTCTCAGATATTTTCTGACGGCGGTTCTCCTCGCAAACGCGTTTGAGCCAAAGTTGAACTACATATGAGAAGGGGCAATGCGAGAAGAATGTTTTGAAAACAAATTAGTTTGGAACTCAATTTTTATGCGATGCGGTTGTGCTTTCTCCGAGAAATTTATAAATTCTGAAATGCACAAAAATGTTGCTTCGAAATTAATTTGTTCGATTTCTTTAAGTGCCCGCACTCAGCTGGCAATGCAAACATTAATCTGTAAATGTGCTTAAAATTAAAAACGTTAGGACAGGACGAATATCTGAAAACACACAAAAAAAAGATGAGAAAAAAACGACAGAAAAGATATAATTTGAATGATTTCCCATTTCCCATTTGCTGAACAAAGAGGGAAACATTTTAATGATGTTTACACAGTTTTCATGTGCCATTCCATTTGCTGGTCTGTCTATGACCGCCCTCCCCCACCGTGTTATGTGCTTTATTTCGATTGACTAGAACTTTTCACTATGCCCGACGGAGTACTTTAGTTGATGACATTATCGCTGCAATACAAAAGACTCTTCCCCCAACTCTCACTACTTTGTCGGTCGTTGTTGTTTTTGTTGTCGTCGTCGCTGTTGCTTCCACTTCATATCTGAGTTTCCAAAGTTTTTTGTTGACGAAACAAACGCCGTCAGCAGATTCCCAGCTCAGAGACGGCCCATTGAGTATCTCCGACATCGTTTGTGATACACGAAACGAAGTCGACAAATGTGAACACTTACCTAGTATATACCACCACAACATCTATACCTCAGTGCTCCTTTGCGTATGCAATACTTTATTTATTGTAAACTTTCATTAATTTAATTGAAAAGCCCACACATGTTTTTGATGTTTCACGTGTCGTGTTTGATCATGAAAACCTTAGCATCGTATCGATTACGCTACAGCGCTATGCAACCCATTGGCTCGTACCTCTTGAAGCGTTCGACTGATAAAACTTTTAACGTCGATCAGTCTAATGTACACATCAGTATTACTTCGGTCGGGACAATTGTGGCCCAGTATGTTCATGCCACAGAAGAACCCGTTCCACACATAGGGTAATCCAAAGGTCTTTTCGCAACGCGGTGTAATTCGAGTGTTTTCCAAACAGCTTATCCCATAATCCGTCACATTTGTCATTTCCTCGGTGTCAGGGAGCTTGCAATTGTGGACCTGAGTGGTAAGTTTCTTTTTCAGAACTGTTCGACGCCAATTCCAATACCACAACTCGACAACATCCGACATGTGTAGGACAATCGGACAAATTGGAGGTGGTTTTGAATACTCGTTTGGCAACTCCTTATCCAGTGTCAATATAGAGAGTCGCTCTTCGTTTAGATCCATGGTATAGCCACTGGCGGCACTGATGTTCACCACCTTGCGATCTGTGCCATCAAGCAGCTTCAATGTTACCTCGCTGAGCTTCAATTCGAATATGCACAAAGAAGACGTTAGCACCGTTAAACTGCTCACCACGATTCCACTGCAAATGAGTTTCTTCTTATGCACCAGACGCACAACATAGTAGTTAAGTAGTGCATCATTGCTTAATGCAGGTAAAGCACTTATATTACCACCTGGGCGACTCAGATGATCTCTGCCCAAGTGGCTAGGCACAAAGTTAAAATGGGGCTGCCAGTCGCCATATTTGTAGCGTTTTGTCGGCACTTGAAATTTGGTTGTTTCAGTAAGATTGCCTAATATCATAGGAAGCAAAAATAGACTCGAAATTGGAATAATGTTCATTTTAATGTTCGCCTTTTGGATGCTAAAGATTCACTTAAATAGAAGTTTTAAAACTCTGTTTAAGTACAATGAATAATCGGATTATCACGCGCGACTGCATCGAATTAATTATTCCTAGTGAAAGCGGTATGCTTCATTTGCATCGTTACTGTTTAAAAGAACTCAATATATATGTACCTATTCATACATATGTACAGGTACAAGTATATACCCTATGAAACTAGTCTTAATAAAACTAAAGAACTAATTAATATCATTCGTAACATTTTATATTTTATTTACCCAAAATGCATCAATTTTAATTTACAACCTGTTCCATTTGTAGAGTCCTGATGGTTTTTAACTTGCGCTTAATATAATCAACTTGGTTAAACACACTGGCATAGGTGTCGAAACTAAAGTTCTCCGGACAATTATGTCCTAACAGATTTACGCCACAGATTTCGCCGTCGTGAATGAGTGGAGCACCAAAAGTCTCTTGGCAGATGCTTGTTCTCTTTTTGTTCTCTACACACAGCATAGACTCCGTTAATTTTAAACTATTTTCATCATCAGTGTTCGTTCGACAGTTTTTTACATCCCTCACATAAGTAATTTGATTGATGATCTTGCGATTACTTCGAATATACGTAGGCAGCTCGACCATCATGCCTGGATGTAATGGAGATGAACAGAGGCTTGCTGTCAAGTTATATCGTTTCTCTAAAGGCTCCTTTAGGGACAACAATTTAATTGTACCATTTTTGTAGATTTCGAGTGCCTCATCAATACGATCGTACAATGGAAGAATCTTATTGTCAGATGTCTTCACAAACAAACCTTTTTCATCTTCCAGATTTCTAAAGCAAGATCCCGCAGTAAGAACGATCTGCTTCGTGATAAGAGTTCCCATGCAAAGGTATTTAGTGTCCTGGTAAAGTCGCACAAGAAAATCGCGTAGCTGTGTTTTCTCATCGCGGCCATGTATTGATATTATCGGCTCAGCATTCTTTTTTAATTCCTCCTCGGTCTTTGGATATTTCGGACGAGGCAGGGGCAGATAGTCCTGTTGGTTTCTATGCGTGTGCTGTTGCTTATAATCGGACAGCATGTATCGGTGATAGTGCACACCGCTACTGACAGCGCTGACATTCAGTAGAATGCTGATTCCCAGCTGCAGTATCCAGAGGCGATAAGTAATCATGGTGAAAGCTTGCTTTTCAACTAAAGCACAGATGAACTAAAGAAATACAAGGTATTGCCAATTAACGTACAAAAGGTATATAATACGATATTAGTTCCAGCTATCCGAGGAAAATTAATATAATTCACTTCAATTCTCAACAAAGAGGCTCAGAATGTGTACAAACATTATTACTTATAATACAAATACAAGTTTATTTGAAGGTCAAAATCAAACGAACAGTTACACGCATATTCTTTAGATTACAGTGCCGCAAATTAAACTTTTTGCGTTGTGTTTCTTTGTGTTTCTTTATTATGTACAAAATATAACGCAGCTTGCACTTGTTGTTGACTTATTTTTTATTCTGTATCATCCTCAGGGTCAGTTGGAATCGTCTCAATTAAAACAGTTGTTGTTTCTTGATAGAGCTTGGTTCTCTTTGTGGTCAGCGAACCGTTAAATGGACCCGTTCCAGTGAAGCCTCTCAGCAAATCGGTTGCAGTCTGTATAAACTTGATAGTATAGGGTGCTATTGCATAATATAAATCAACGTTCTGGGCACCCTCCAGTTCATCGCAGTGTTCGCCATACAAGTTGACCCCTGCCAATTTGTTGTCTATGATTACCGGATCGCCAGGCCGCGTGCTGCAACCGCTTTTGCGCCTATTCTTGACGCAAAAGAACTCTCCTTCTAGGCCTACTTGTTCGTACTGCCGTTCACAGCGATCCAAGGCCAGAATGGACGAGTTGTAGAACGTTATATCCCTAGTGGCCGGATGAATAAAGACCATCAGAACTGGGTTGTATGGCTTGGGTTTGTGACGGTAAAGTGGTATATATCGATGATTTGCCTTATCGAGTTTTCGCTCCAGTCCGAGCAGTGAAATGTCATGCACAGCGGTGAAAGTCTCCTTTGGAGAAGGTTGAAAGAAGGCAATTACTCTCGCAGGCTTGGCATAAGGATTGGCAAAATAGTTTCCAGGCATCACAGTCATGTCACGCGCTTTATACTGTATCGCAGGCTTTGTCTCCGTGCCCAGAAAACAACGTGACGAGGTGATTACCATACGGCGGGAGATCATAGATCCCGCACAGAGCACTGAATTCTTATACAAGATGTTTACATAGAAACTCAGATCTCTTTGAGGATCAAATGGTGCCTGAGTCGTCGTCGGTATACTGGTAACGGAATCGCGGAGCGCCATCTTACTGCGACTGTAGTCGACGTGCTGATCCAAACTGTGTGCTCTATTGTAATACGTGGGTCGATGCTCCTCCTCCTCATACATCTTTAGCCATTCGGCATGTGCGAACAGTAGAATCGAAAGGAATATAAAACAGAACTTATAGCGTTGCATTTTAAATGAAACTAAAAAGCGTTGGTCATATGTAGCTTGTATTTTGTCCTCAGCCATACCGATCGGAACAATCGAGTTTAAATCTCATTAGTTCTATAATCATTGCAGAACAAATTAAACTCTCACGTCTTAATTTTACATGCTATTTTAGAATATACCTGGCAAAGACAAAGAAAACCAAGTATACAAAATATTTGTTCGCCGTTTTGTTAACAACTAGGCTAGCCTTGCATTCCCTTTCTCATTTCTTGATTGGTGGCGAGGGTCCAACGCCAGTGGTTCCAAGCGAGTTTTTTCGAGGCAGTTAGGCTAGGATCCGTGGATGCATTCTCCTCGGTAGATTTTCGAGGTTCCTGCCTTTGGATTCTTTATGCTGCTTACGGAAATACTTTCGAAGTGGAAAGCTATCTGGCGGCCTAGCGCTGTACCTACAGCCTGCATCGTCAATGCCGACTCTTGGAATTTGTAAATTCTCCTACCTAGAGTTAATCTAAAATAGTCGTTATTGATATGTCCTGCACAACATTGACAGACTTTTACTTTGTAGCAGACAGCGCATTAGGGTATAGTACTATCTGTCACTCAGAGTAAATACAGAAAACAGCTCAAGAATATGTAATGGAAGGCACGTGGATAATTAATTTACCTTAATTAAAATTGCCAGCCATAGCTCCGACATGGACTTGGCAAAAATGCTGTCAGACAATCGGAAATTGAAGTGTTTGTAATGTATGCATGGAAAGAAAAGACGGGAGAAGGACAAAGGGAAAGGAATGGTCACGCTCATGTTCCGGATGTACTCGCGCAAAAGCATAGGCATTCCATCTGGCGGTGACAGCGTTGACTTCGTCTAATTGATGGCCAGCAGTCAAAGCCGTTTTTATGCAAATGCTGGATGCGCTTTAAAGTAAGAAGTATATATCATGAAGTAGGCCCACTCCGTCCGACTATCAGGCAGCTCGACAAGTTGGGCTCGCTCATCAATTATTTAGACTACGTTGCACATGGCACATGACATCACTGACATGTGCTGAACAAGGCTGAAAGCCGAGTCGACTCTAGTTTACCATCGTTCTCGACTATGGCTCGTAATTGTCGGTCATTATGTTTAGGGGATAACGTAGCAGATCTTCCAAGGCAAAGTCTCCCACGCACCTGCTGGACTTAACCTCCATCTTAGCTAAAATGATTTGTACGGCATCGTATGCCTTACACGTGTTTTGGGTTCTTGACTTGACGCATCGTGTGGAAATTTATGCGTACGTGCTCGGCTAAAAAACCGTTGGCGTCGACAACCTTAGGTCATTTATTATTAGCTGTGAAGTGCGTGCAGTGAAATGGCAGACAGGAAATCGCAGAACGGGCAATAAACTTTCACAGTTGCCACCACTTATACGTGTTTATAACACCCTTCCACCATTGCAATTAAATAAAAATGGGTATAATAACTTTGTGCAAATGCATATATCAGACGATCAAATGTCATTTGTCTGTCCGTGTCTCTGTTCGTCTGGATAATTACACAGAGCTATTATAATATTTTTGCGATAATATAATCCTTACTATTTTGCGAAATAACAAGCATATTCTTTATAAAGCATGTATTTTAGTCTATAATTTGAGGTTGAATTTGACACTTTCGTATATCGACATATTGAGTTATGTTTTAATTTGAAAACATAAAACAGATACAAAGACTTGGCAGTTAAATAACGCTCGCTGTTCTGCAACAAAATTAATGCAGCTTAATTTGAATTGATAAATGGACCAAATACACATATGCATCTACAAGTACACATACATATGCAAACTAGTTTTTATGTGCTTCAGACGACTGCAAATTAAATGTCACTCATACGCGATGTGTGCCCGACAAAAACGTAACTCTCTTGCTGGGCTGCTGATGCCGGTCTGGCGGGCTGTCGGACTGCTTTTGGCTGCTTCACAGCTCATTATGCAACATGACGCAATCAGGAAAACAAGCAAGTGGGCGTTGCAGCGCAGCACAACAGTTTTTCCTCGTGTTTTCCCCCACACCAACTGCCACTTTCCATCCACCACTCCCCCTTCAGTTCTTTATTCCTGCATTTCGCAAGTTCTTTTTAAGTGAACAGCAAAAGGGCAAATTCAATTTCAATTTTCACATCAAACGTAAAATGCTTTAAAATGTTAACAGTAGTAAAATCAAAGCCAGTTTGCTTTCCACTTTCCATTTACCCTGTTCCAGCATTTCCCCCTTTCACATGCCGCTTACTGCTTACCATTTGCTGCTGGCCTGCTGGCCCGACTCAGTTACAGGTTTTGCTCCAGGGTCAGTTCGCTGTGTGCAATGAGCGATATACATATACGTGTGTGTACTTGTGGCCAAGTGTGCGTGTGTGTACGAGTATGGATTGGCAGCGTGTTTGTGCATTTGTCTTAAGCTGTTTGGACATGGACACGGCGAGAGAGCGCTCAGAAACGGGCGCTAACTGCTCCAGGCAACGGGATCTTCTTTGATTGCACCACTCGACTGCCCTGGCTTCAGTTCAGGCCACCACTACCACCGCCCAAGCCCATTCCCGTGCCCGTGCTTCAGTTGCTGGCACATTGCATACCGGGGCCGCTGCACCAGTGAGCGTTGTCTTCTACTCAAACACAGTTCGTTGCACATTTGAACATGCCCTTAGAAAATAAATGCAAATTTAGCCATGGCAAATATCCACACCGACACCGACGCATCCCTCCCCGTCCTGCACCACCATCCCCGTCTTCACATGAGTGTACACACCGCATACACATACACACAGAGGCAGAGCTCGCACACATTGGCAATGGAAACGCGCTGCTCCTTTGGTTGCCGCTGCACATTTCCGAGACGCGTTTGCCACGTTGTCGCTCGCATTCTCTTAGCCCAGGCTTTGTCGTGCTGCTCTAACATATTATTTGTATAAATTTTCGATTTTCTGCTCCAACAGCCGGATGCAGCGTGCCGGGTGCAGGGTACCCAAAGCCTGAGACTGCCTAGCCCTGCAGCTCACTCGCATCTCTTCACTTTATTTATATCTTGAGAATTCAATATTTTTTTCTAACCTTTTTTTTCTGTCTTTCTCCCACATGCTTTGATACCAATGCAGCAGTTGTTTTTGTTGTTATTATTATTTTATTTGTTATTGTTGTTATTGTTATATCCCTCGATTTCTTCTTTCTATTTGAGGTAGGTAGTATGAGCAAAGAATAGTAAATACTCCCGCACACACACTCCAGCTGCCGGTCGGTATTGACTGGAGAGTATTCTCTTTTATCCCAGTTTTTCTATGTTTGAGGCTTTGCTCCGTTCGCCTTTGTCTTTAGTGTGTACCTTAAATCGTATTTTTTTGCCACTCGTTTCTTTTGAAATTTGATTTTTCGCTATGTCAGAGCGAGGAGAGAAACCCAAAAGCGGACTAGATAATGAGCAACTGCAAAGGATTCCGGCTGGCAGTAATAGGAAAAACTGTATGTCTTTGTGTGCAACTAATTTTGCACGTTGAAATCAAGTTAAAGCTGATTAAATTTACATTTTATTTTCCACATTATGTATGCTCATTAAATTTTATTGAATTTTTATAGTTGTAAGCATGCTTCTGCACACACAAGCACACACACACACACAAGCAGGAAGCAGAAGGCGGAAAGCTGAAGCAGCATACTCGTCGGTTAGTTGGCTTGGCATCTGCTTCTAAACGTTGACGTTGGATACCACCCCTGCTGGCCGTCGCCTGCCACAGCCTGCTGCCTGCTGCCTGATGCTACTTAATGGCTAATTAGAAGTATAATTTACACCTTAATGACCCTAAAACAATGGCCGGGTTGCTCTTGACTCAGCGCACAGCACACACAGAAGCTACATCAACAAGCCGCAACTTCTGACATGACTGGAGGCAAGCTTTCTAGTTGCCTGCACACCCACACCCACGCACGGAAGTACACCCACCTACATTATAGTGTGCCTCTTTCGCACTCGCTAGATACTTGCAAGTATTGCTTTATGTGCAAATCAGCGTCCATTAATAAAGACGTTCTGCGAAATGTTACGCATACGCCTCGAATGCGCGTCGAGCTTAGCATTAATCACAGGCCGCGATATGCATAAAGCACACACACATATCGTAGTAGGATACATGTTCATAGCTTAGTCCCGCCTCGCAGCGTGTTATTTTCAACACAAATGCCTTTTTCAGTATGAAAATTTATACGTGCCATTTTAGACACTTTGATTTATTGCTCGCAATGAGCTAATTCCAGTTACTCGTGCCGTACTAAATACGATGGTGTTTGTTAAGATGCCTTTAATACCGCTTTTATGCCGGAATTCTTACTTAAATATTTTTGTACAATATACCATGCTGTGTCGTTAGTATTCGCCACGGCAGTTTAAGATAGTATAAGATACTATTACGAGTTCTTTGCAAAACTTTCGTTCGCCCTTCTCTTTTGGCACGTCGACTGATTGACTTGCATGCGAGCAAGCAAGTAAAATATTCTGTCACGCATGTCGCTGCCGTTGCATACAAAGTCATAGCAGGCGACAAATTTTTTGGCACCTACATAGTTATCAGACAATTTGGCACCATGGCACCTGGCGGATTCAGTTCAGCTGCTTGGCGCGCACCAGTACATTTTGCAATCGCAGTTTAACTCTCGATTGTGTGACAAATTTTAATTTAATAAACTGCCAGCTGGTAAATTGGCAGGCGACAAGCGTCAAGCGGCAATGGAAAATTGTATCTGGAACAGTGAATTCAAGATGTACTATACAAGAGATTGCACCCGTTGCGTAAATGTGATATTGCGTATACGCGCCGTGCACTGCCCGCTGTGACATCAGCATGAGGCGGCTTCGCTTAAGCGGCACTTTGACAAGAAACTGCTATAAACTTTAAGTAGCCAAATGCTACCAGAGAACTTATCGTACGCTCAATTTCGAGATAAAAGATCAATTACTATTGGCCAGAAGCGGAACCGGCATAGCTGGCACGTCCAAATCATGTCCTGGACGCACTGTTATGTCCTCGTCCTCATCTGTATTGAAACGCATAAATCCATTTAAAACCGCTAAATCTAGACAACCCCGAAAATAAAACTCTAGAAGCCCGAGCTGGTTTCTGGCAATTCAATTTTTATTTTCTCTTATTTATGGGCGCTAAAAATTCGAAAATGTCTCGACACGACGCACCGCAGCAAGAAAAATCGGCAAAGCATTAAAAAAAATACTTAAAAAAAAAAAAAAACAAGAAAGAAAGGTATCTTTTGACATTCCGAAGTTCGCATACCCTTGCATCTTAAGGCTTATGCCTTGGTAGCTAATTGTATGTAATACTATTAATACTATTTGACTTATACTTTCCGTGATTATACAAAACAGCATTTCATGAATTCATTTCATTGTTAACACAAAATTGAATAATAAACTTGCACACGAAAGTAGCCTTAGTGCATACAAAATAATGAATGTTTACTTTTATAAAGTTTATTTATAGCATTCCAATAACTTTTTAAATACTCAAACTTAAAAAATCTTTAATTTTTGGCCAATTTACACAAAGTTAAATTATATTATTAATTTTTTCATTATTCAAAAAACCCGATTTTATGAATTAAGGCTGAATTCATAATCAATATTCGAAAGCGGAAACATGAGTTATTGTTTATACACATAGTTTTCATTAATATATTGGTATAGCTATGAAATTGAAATTAAATAATTGCAAATTAGCATGTAAGTTGTACGACAGCTAAATAATGTATCAGTCCAACTTGCCCTGCCTTATTTTTCCTCTGTTATTCTTTGTTCTCCTGTGAGCATTACTAACTTCTAGCCAAAAGTAATATACCTTTAGCAAGAGTATGTAAACGCAGCGAAAATATTACAACATTTTAATAGCGAAAATGAAGATTTATTGCCCGCAACGACATTGCCAGCAGAATGTGCCACAAAAACTGAAGCTCAACTAAAAACCACGTGCTGGAAACGCCCAACAACACTTTCTGCATTGAAAAAATCCCATAGTCCAAAGTATTGGACTAATCAGATACCCTATATTGAATAATGTCTATCAATCAAATACGTGAAAACTGTAAGTTGTGATTATTTAACATTCTACAAGAATTGACGGTCATTTCTGCAGGGTATATCCGACACCAATTGACGTATTCCGAACTCATGCGAAAAAGTGCAAAGTGTAAAAATCGTTACCACGTCACATCAGCCGGATGATAGGCTAGTCAGCCAGCCGGTCAGTGGGCGATGAACAATGGGAGTGACCAGCAAGCCTCGCGGGGTTCTTGCTCGCTTATCGCCCACTATTCCTGCTACTGTTCGTGGTATTTTTGTTGTTGTAGCTTAGCCTAGTGCACGTCGCAGTCTGTTAGCTATATGCCAAACCGGCTAAAATCGTCTGCGGCGTCGTACATGGCGTCAGGAGCGCGCCGGGACGTCGGCAACGCCACCGACTGCCTTATTGTTTGCTCGCCCACTTGCCCTATACCGAACTGGGCGTGTCCAATCAAAATATGCAAATGTTTTATCCGTAAAACGTCGCTTTGATGGAATTTCTGCACATTTTGTTCCCGCTGTTGACGTTGTTTCTGTTCCTGTGCCTGTTTTCCGTTGTTTGCGTTGGTTTGGCTTGTTTTCCTTGTTGTTGTTGTTCAAGTTTTTATCGTCCAAGTGAGGAGACATGCCTGTCGCCTCCTCCAAATTAGCAGTAGTTTCCTGGCCAGGCACACGTCAATCAGCGCAAGGACGGCACGGCCTGGTCGACACCGGAGCCGGTGCTGGAGCCTGATTTATATGCATAAATTTTGCATGTGGTTTGCGCCAGTTTACGACGCTTTAATTTAATGTTGTCAACATTTGCGCGTCATTCTCGGTCAACCATTTTTCAATAGTCATGTTACTGACGTCCTTCCCAACCCCACGTCCTCCACTTGGGGGCGTGGCCATTCGATTCCACGAGGCAAAAGAGCTCATCATGTGGTCGCAGCGAATTGTGCAAAATAAAGCAGAGTTAATAAAAGACTGGCCCAGTGCCATAATTTAAGATCGTGACTCCAAAAACGTTACACTCACTTTGCCATCGAATTCAGTTTCCGCTTGAGGGCAAATCTATTGAGTATTTATACTAGGTATATTGCTCTAGCCAATTTTCTTCACTGTCACCGAGGAAAGTCGTTGCTTTGATATTGCTTTGCGGTCAATGTGAAATTGCTTTTGTGGTCAACTTGACTAATTAGAATACCTGATGAATTTTGGTTTTACCACCGAGCACATACACAATCAAATCATTTCCTATTGTGCCATTGACATTATTAATATAATATTTGCAGGAAACATCTAAATTAAAGGCAAACATAAGTATGAGTTTGTGTACAAGTAGATGTCTTCCGCATAAAGTCTTTCAATTGCCGCTTACAATTATTAGGTAATTAAATATCCGTATTCAACAAACCAACCACAATTGTAACCATCTGTGTGTGTGTAGCTTTGCATGCATGTGTTGTGTGTATGATGGAAACGCAATGCCAAAATTAATAATAATTACATATTTAAATGCATGCACACAAATTTAATTCGAATAAATGAATAATTGAGCCGAGTGTTACATTCTAAAAATTCAACTATCGTTTGTATAGCATTCCATACCACAGAGAGAAGGTTACAATGATTGATACGTTAAATAACAATCACTGTAGCCTGTAACATTCGTTAAATAAAGCTGTTAAATTTAACTTCATTTCAAATACTAATAACTAAATATTAATTCTAATAGGTATGCATATAATAAAATTAGTATACAAAAGTAGTTTTGTTTTTCCATCTTTCTCCACTTATCAGTTATTTTGGAAACTTCCGTCTGTTACCCTGTCAACACCGTTACCTGACGCTCTAAAGATCCAATTCAATTTGAATAGTTTTCATTTCAAAATTTTCACTTCTTTATTTTTTTGACTCCACCAGCCGAAACGAGTGAAAACTTTTGCTGTCACCTCATTAAAACTGTCAAAGCCGCCCGCAAACGGACAGACACACAAACATAGACGGTCAGACGGACGTTTTCGCTTGACATAAATGCAATTTATAATGACAGCTATGTACGACAAACAACAAGCTGCAAAGCAAACAAAGCAAACAAAGCAAACGGAACGAACGAACGAAAAACACCAACAGCAACAAGGGCAACAACAATAACGACAACAGCAGTAACGCGCCAAGCCCGGGCTTACAATTATGGCCAAAAGTTGTACGACGGCACTAAAAATGATCAGACAGGGCAGACGGGGCAGAAAGACGTCTGTTTATTTTAATTAAAATTACAACCAGTACTTGCTGCAGCTGCTGCTGTTGTTGTTTTGGCATTTTATGCTTTTTTAGTAAATAATTTATAATCAATTTTCAAATAAATTACAAACAAAAGTACTTAGCCTAAGCCCAGCTGCAACGTACAGTGGGCAATGTGCAACATAAAATCGATTAAATGAATAAATTATGACAAGCAAATGTAGTGAATCAAACGACATTAGCACATTCTCTATAGAGTATGGAAAGGTAACAGAAATACTTTGGCAAACGAATGTGGAGCAATCCAGAATAAATTCAAATTTAAATGCGATTTATAGCTCAATCGGGATAATAGCGTAAAGTGTACTTGTTTTTAATCTGGATATATACTTGACATAAATGAAATTATTTTTTTTTCTGTTTCGCATGTAAGTTTTTCGTTTTGGACATTTTTTCAACTGGCACATATTTTCCAAACGGTTCAACAAGCAGGCTTAACATACAGCTCTCAGGCCACAATGTGGCGGAATTCGATAAGGATGGAGTATTGCCCAGATAATAAGGCTATAATTGTGTAAGCTATTTAAGCACCAGAGTAACACACACACGCACAGTTGTTTATTGCCTGGCCTTTAAAAACAAAACATTGCTGTTCGAGAGTGAGTGTGTGTGTGTGTGTGTGTCTGTGTAACATGTGGTAAGCTTTGATATTGGCTTTCCATGTTGCCGGTCAGTAGCAAACTAAACTGAATGCCGCATTCAACACAAACAGAGCCACAGAAGCTTCGTGGCACTGCATCTATTTGCCTTGCACTCAGGTGGATTGAGAGCGGCCTGGACGCCTGGCGACTTTGAGCTGCCGCAGCTGCTGGCAGCGGTGGGCAAACTTTAAACTCAAGTGTCAAATTGCCATAAACTTGGCCAGAAAGCAGACTTGCAACAGCCACTGCGGCTGTGGCGGCAGCTGCTCTTCAATATTAACTCTTACTTAAAAATGTACACAATTCGCGTGGTTGCCAATTAAGCTAAAGTGTGGTGCTTAGCACCCAGGCCAAGTCATCCCCGCCATAGCCACAGCTTAGCTCGATCCCTGACTCGCCTCTCTATCTATCTCTCTCTCTTTCTCTCTGCAGGAAATACAGCATGCTCACAAACTTCACAACTGTAGCTAGATAGATAAACAGTTAGCTAAGTTTCTGCCGCTGCTTTTGCTGCCACACATATACACACCCACACAGGCGCAAATATTGATTGTCTAACAAAAAACTTTTATGCACGCAAGAAAAAATCCGCCTACAGCAGAAATCACCCACCAAACCAAACCAGTCTCCTCTCAGCCGCTCTCCTTTCTCAGCCGCCTGGCAGGCAGGCAGCAGTTGCAGCCAGGCCGCGCAACGTTGAGTCAATTTTCACTCAAGTCGACGTTAGTTAAAAAGTTAGCAAAGCAAAGCGTAAAGCCAAAAACAGTTACGAAAAAAGTAGACAAAAAAAGCAAACTCCAAGTCGAAACGTAAATTTTTCTAGCTGCGCGCGGCGCGCAGAGTGCAAAAAGGTTTCGAGTGCAAAATAAAGTTACTTTGGCAATGCGATGCATCAAACCGCAAAACAAGATAATTTCAACGGTAAATAAATCACAGCTGGCAGAGCCAAGATGCACGGGCAACGGGAATGCAGCGGGATTGGAAACAGCAAAGGCAAAGGCAACGGAATACGGGATATGGAATTGTTGTAAGCGGCTGAGTTACGGCAACTCCCAAAAGTAGGCAACGAACCGCGCATAACACACAACACACACACACACACACAAGAGACTCACACATACAAGCCCAGGCGAATACAGAGTGGCATTAACACTTCGTGCGCGCATTGTAAAAGGCTTATTAGATGCAAACTGCACTACACACACATACACACAGGCTCGCTTACTCCCACACACACCACACCTATGAGAATATGCATTTACTGCCCGTACGTTGCGGGTTGCTGCATTTGCATTGTTGCCCAAAAACCCCGAGACTGAATTCCGTATCGAGCTCCATTTTAGCAATTCGCCTTTATGCCTGGTCTCAAGAGGATTAACGCTACAGCAATCGTAGAAACTTAAAACAACTTTGCATTGTGTTTGGTTGCACTCCTGTCGAGGCAAACCTCCTCCGATCTGAGTATGCCGCTTTATAAAGGTGATTCTGTATTAATTTGTCATGGGGTGCAGGACTTATAAATATTAAGTATCCAACTAAGCTGTGTGTTCAAAAAAAAATGGCATAAGTAATAACGAAGCAAGAGCTGCTCTAAAGGCAGATACTCCTTGAAAAGTGCATTTGTGATCAACAAGCTTTTAAAATGATTCAAAACAGGGATGACTTATTGCCTTTGGCTTTGATATAAGCCGAAAAACTGATAGCCAGACTTTATTTTATATTTTTTATATTTTCGTATCTACTAACAAATGCATTTAATTTACCCATACAAGTCTTTGTTAGTCTATCAGAGCTAGGGTATAGCAACTGAGGTGCTCGCCTCCTGCAGCCTTACCTCTCTCTCTCTTTCACACACACAGAAAACACACTTCCCAGTTTGGGTTATAAATAAAATGGCCTTGTTACTGAGGTGTTTTTTCCTCTGACCCTGCCACGCCCCCTCACCATCGCACTGGGGGCCTCCGCTGCAGCAGCAGCTTAAATAAGCCAAAGCCAAAACTTTAAGTAGGTGCCACCTTAAGTCGCTGCAGCTGCTGCACTGGGGGATAATACGCTTTATGCGAGAAATGGGACCCTTCTCTGTTCTTATTGGTTGCGAACAAAAAAGCAAGCAGAAACTTTTCCATTATTTTTATCTGCTTCACATTTTCAAGTGGCAAAAACTTTGATTTTCTATGCGGAGAGAAAAGAAGAAAAAATATAAAGCCAACAAAAATTAAGTAACAATTTTTGCATGCCAAGCAAAAGTTGATTTTCATATAGCCCAGATTCCCCTCTCTCTCCTTCTCGCCTCCCCCCTCTAATCGTTATTGCTGTGGCTCTTGTGTTATGTGTCCCGCCCACAGAACTACCCCCTGTAGCTGTATCTCTGGCATTTTATTTAGTTTGTTATTTGTTCATACTTAAGTGTGTCGGCTGCATTGGTTTTATTGGCAAACTTGTCGCCTGTCGTCTTCCAATCGAAACCAGTCAGCGATGCCCAAGACAATACCCAACACAGTCACGCAAACACACACAAACACGCACAAACTGGTTCCGAGTATGGAGGAAAGTAAGTTGTCGAGCAGATTAGGTTTTTGTAGCGTTCGAAGAGCATTGTCTTTAAGTTTTTGCCTTCTTCTGCCTGACATCTCCTTTATATGTGGCCGTTGCCTGTGCCTGTTTCCTGGGTCCCCAATGACCCTGTAAACTTCAAATTGCTACAACTTACAAAGCTACTCTCGGCCCGTGGTCAGGTGAGGTGGCTCTGGTGAAGCAGAGGTATCCGAAAATCTTGTTGCTGCGGCAGGGTAAGAAATAAATTTTCCATTTGATCTGCGAATTTGGCTGCGTCTCAAGTGATTTGGCGCAGTGTAGGCAATTATGTATGTATTTGTGTATGTGTGTGTGTATTTAGTCAAATGATTTGATTTAAGCAACATACAACTTTATAAGAGTTCCCGATTCGTGAGACACATTACCCAAGAATTTATAATGACTACTATGTCTTACTTTATTATAAGTTTTATTACAACAAGTTTTGAGCGATTCTTTGAAATTATCTTGTGATTTATATTTAAGTAATATTTTAAAAACCAATAAATATGTACATTACATATAATAACTTTGTGCAAATTTATATGACAGACAGAAAGGGACATGAGAGACCTCTCAGGATCGCAAGCCGAGCCCATTGAGCCGTGTCCCCCAGAATGAACACGGCAATCATAGGTATTATAAGAAGTGGAATCATCAAATTTGGCATATAGGGTTGCGTATACTAAACAAAGATTAGGTTTCAAGATCGACACCCATGAGTGTTTCTTTCTAGTTCCCCAACTAGATTTTAATTTTTGAGAATTTTGTAATCTATAAGTTTTTTTATAAGTTTAATAAATACTGCCTGTTTAAGCCCTCATTCAGAAGAATGAGGAGAATTTTATTTCTTGCCTAGTTTGCTGCTTAATACGTTTACACATCGGTTTTCCGGTCTGCTGCACTGTCATGGAGCACATCCAAACAAATTCCTTGGCTGCAATTTAATGTGAAGTAGTGTACAGAGCCCGCAAATTCATACATCTTTGTATATGTATTCGTATTCTGTCCGACTTTTCGCCATTGAAAGCGTATGTGTAGCACAAACACACGAGCATATCCACACGTAACGTAAGTAATTCAACAAAATGTTAATTTAATTAAAATATGAATATGAAATTTTCGATAGCTGCTGCTGTTGCCGACACTGCTGCCCTTGTTGTTGTTGTTGTTGTTGTTGTTGCTGTTTCCCGCGTTTTTGTTGCTGTTTTTGTTGTTGCTGTTGTTGTTGTTCTAACCTCGAAATATTTCGCTGTTTTGAATGGCGCTCAAACATGACGCCAGTCGCCTAAACAAATTCATTTATCGTGCAGGCAGCAATGGCAAATGGAAGCTCAAAATAGGTACACTGCCCGTCCTTGGTAACAACCCCTGTCGGGCCGCCAGCTCCCGGTCGTTTGAGGCTTTTGGGAAACAGCTCTATAATGTCCCCCGGTAGGATATGCTCTGTGGCATGAGTTCCCTGCGACTGGGTGCGAGGGGAAAGAATGGAGCAGGAGGCCAGCGCCGCATGTTGGTTTTGCCGACGGAAATTACGAGAATATAGTTAATGCAATGCATGGTCAACACACACATACTCGTACACATGCTGGAACCCATGAAAGCATAAATAAACCGAAACGCGAAAAAAACAACATCACAAAACTATAACGGGCACAAACAAGCTAAATATGCCCCGTGTTTGTGTGGGGGGATGCGTGTGCATGTACTCGTGTATCTCGCAATTCAAATACTAAAAATTTCCAGCTCTCGCTTTATTGAGATCCAACAAATATTATTTTTGTAGTGAACTAAGTAACAGCTTAAAAGGGAAGGGGCTAATGCCGTATTTGCGGCTGATAGCAGAGTAATATAAAATTATGAAAAGGCGAATGTGCAGACACATTGTGGACATGCAGCCAGATAGAGTAATGAGGGCCAACCCATTGCAGGAGCTTCGAATTGCGCTGCGGTCTGCAAGCGCGGCGGACCCACAGATCACGTGCCGCCGGAAGTGCGAGCGGACAACTTTGCAAATAGGGCTCGAAATTAATGAAATTATTCTAGTTAAAGCCAGATAAAAATCGCTGCTTGATTTTCTGCCTACGTTTGCAAAAAAAGCAAAGACTAAAGACCAACTAGGAACCCCCAAGGGTATGGCAAGGGGATGTAGGGAGAGGGGTCAACCAAACTGAAATCTGCGTGGTTGGCAGTAAAACGCACTTACAAACGATGGCGAAAGGCAGCAGCGACTTCATCATAAATTGAATTTTTTATGCGGCATCTAAGACGAAATGCCAAGAGTTGACATTAAGCAGGACGAAGACAACAACGACAACCACGAACAGGCAGCTGAGGGAAATGAAGAATGGGGGGGGGGTCTGGGGAATGGCGAATGAAAATGGCAACGCCGTCATGAACAGAAACATCAGCAGCCAACTGAAATGCAACCAAGGGCTTCGGATTCAATGCACGTGACACCAGTGTGGCAGAGACCACAGCGGCCTGGCAGCTGACAGGCAGATGCAGCCTGCAGCCTCGCCGTCTGCCTCATCTGCTGCTGCTCGCTTTGCTCTCCTTGGTGGCACTGGAGTGGTCACTGCAGCGACAGTCATCAGACTCGACTTGAAAACTGTAGCTGCAAGTACAACTGCAGCAAGTGCAGCTGCAACTGAATCCGTAGATTGCATTCCCGACTCCCTTTTGCTACGCATTTGTAACTGAGCTTTTCGTAAATTGATCCAATTTATGCTTATTTTATGGCAAATTGCAAACGAAAAATGAAGGCGACTGCCACGGGCGATGCCTCAGTGGGAATGCCTCAGACTGCAAGACAACTGCCCAATTAAAGTGGCAGCAAAAAATACTCGCTTAATGCGCAAAAGACAATGACAAACGGCATGAGGTTCTTTTCGCTGTTCTCACTGGTGAGCGTAGACATTCATTATATTTCCGTTCGACATTAAATAACAACAAAGGGAAGTTATGGTCGAGTGCACACGAGGTTGTATACCCTGCATAACAATCTAAGCATGTGGAATTATCGTAATCTACATATTATTATTTCCGCTGATACGGACAGATGCAGAAACATGCTGATATATACTGTTTTACAACATTGGGTATGAAATGTTAGTATGTGTATGAACTGTTTCGAAGACTCTATATACCCCCTTCAACCACTTTATATGATACAGAGTGCGATTAAAACGACACTTCTTTTGAAATAAATGCCTGTAGTTTGCAAATGAATGCAGCACTTAAGCAACCAATTTTTCAATTCATTTTGGGATATTAATCGACATTATTTATTCGACAATTGACCAGAGCAATTACAAATGAACTCATAGACTTGCAGATAGTAACAAATGTAATGCTTTTTTAAGAGAGTTTTTTTTAGCAACTCTTTAATTTCTACTTAAGGAACCCTTTTTTTTAAACATGCGCTGCCTTTTTTAAGTCCTTTTCAGTTTCTTGGGTCCATCGAAAGATTTATCCCCCACTCGGATTCCCATTCATGTAGCATTTCTTTCTTAGTTCGCAGTTCTTCACCCACACGTTTTACCAGCTAACTTGGCTTTATTGGCTTCTAAATGCACAGCCAAATCCGTTTTACAAATTGCCATATTGCTGTACTGCCATTGTTATTCCACTTGAAGCATTTGCCACATATGCACATACATAAGTGTATGTGTATTTGTCTATATATATATGGCCAGATATGTGAGTTGGGGATGTGTTAGTTGACTGTTGCAATTGTTGCATTGTTTTCGTATAATAAAATTAAACTTATGCACACTCTCCTGCCACGCTCGCCCGCTTGGGGAAAAATGGGTGTACATTTGTTAAGTGGCAAAAGATTGAAATGAAAGCAAACACACACGCATACACACCCGCACACACACACAGACACACACACAACCGACCAAAAGACAAGCTGACGTGCAGCTTATTGGCTGGTTGTGTGTAAGTGAAATGGAATGGAATGAATCGTTTCGTCCTTCGCATTTCTTCTGTTCCCTGCGAGAAAGTATTTCCGTATGTGTGTGTGCGTGTGTGTGTGTGTGTGAGGTTTACCATACGCAAGATAAGGGGGCGTCAGAGCAATTTGCTCGAGGTCAGTTTCCCTGCAATTTCGTTGATAACTTATGTCGTTCAACAAATGAAGTTGACATGCGCCCTCGAAGCATTCCCAATTCGCATTCGCCCGCATTCCTCATACACACTCTGACCCCCTCTTGTTGTCTCTCTGACTATGGCAGTGTCCCTCGATTCTGTGTGCACTTTGCCATGCATTTAATTTTGGAAATAACTTTGACCATATTAAATGGGCCCCTCACACATGACACGCCATGTAGTTTACATTTAAGCCACGTGCCATCCGCATGCAGCAGGCCAGCTTACAACTTGGCCCAAACACTTGGCTTGGCTGTCAATTACCTAATTGAAAAGCAAGCCAATGCTGGCTCCATACTGAGGCTGCGACTCCAGCTATGGCTCCGACTTGGGCCCGTGCACTGCATACGATTATTAGTTTCAGTTTAGCGCTGACAGAGCAGACAGCGCAGCCAACGGCCGAGGCAGCCTTTGCCTTTTCAATTTGGTCTTTGACATTTTCCCTCTGTGTCAGATGCAAATTGAAAAATCATCGGGCTTCTGCAGCAGAAGCAGCAGCAGCAGCAGAAGTAGCAATCGAAATCAACAACAGGCATCGTTGCCATTTGGTTGCCGGAAGCGTTTTGCTGCCGTCCAAACTAATATTGAGACAGCGCACAGCACTGTTTCCGGCAGGCATCAGCGGCAACGACAGCGGCAGCGGCTGCTGAAGCGTAGAACAGCTCAACTGAGGTGGCAGCATCACCTCCTCCGACTGCCTTGAGCGGGAGTAGAGGCACCATCGGCAGCACCAAGCATAGAATTTTTTGGCACGCAGAGGCGAACAAGTTTTTGGCAGCGGCTGCGACTGCTGCGACTCTTGTTGTTATTGCTGCTGATGCCAAAAGTTGCTTGTTAAACAGCGGAAACGGAAATGCCAACAGTCACACAAAGGGACAAAGCGTGCGAGGCGCAAAAGAGAGAGAGAGTGGGAGTGTAGAAACAGAGCAGGAGAGAGTATCTTTGAGCGGGGCTGTGCGCGCACAGCTTCAGATGTGTAAATCAAACTAATTGAATGTTTTTGCACTGCCAACACTGCCACTGGCAAGCACATGGCATTGCCACGTTGCCACGTCGCTGAATGCAGCATGTTGCGCGCGAAAAACAAACGACGTGATTCGCAAGCGAGCGAATGAACGAACATGCAACAAACGAATGCGCCCACTGATAAGAAATTCAATTCCATTTGTGGACACGGATTGGTACATCACACTTGACGCTTTGATGTTGCACTTCCGCTGCAGCTGCTAACGTTGTCTTTCCCCCTCTCTCCCTCCCTCTCACTCCTTTTGACAATCTACTTCTCTCTCTTGTGCATTGCTAATTTCATTTGACAAATGTTGTGCATACGCAGCAAAGACCGAGTCAGGGCATATTAGTTGCACGCAGTATAAGATATAAAATTTGAAAAAATTGATTTGTACCTTGTGCTTAACTCGTATGTGATCAAAACTTTGGTAAATACTATACATTCGGTACAGAAGTTCCAACAAGCCTGCAAGTCCCACGGTCTTTACTAATTACCTTGTTTAGCCTAGGGCATAGCAAAAGCAAACATTAAATAGAACATAGCCTAAAGAGGACATAGCTCTAACTATGTAAACAACTTCTTGAACGTAATGAACAACCAATGCGATTTATTCCTTGAACTGCATTACACACTTCCTAATTGTAGTTCAAACTATGCCATTGAAATTAATGAGTTCAGACTACAGTTAATTGTATTCCATTGTTGAACATACTAGCACTAACTAAATATTCTTAAGCGTTACCCAATTAGAAAATAGGAGATTTTGCCTAAGATTTTTTGTGCTTCCTAATTCTTCTTATCCAACTTTGAAGTCTCGTATTCTATTCGCGATTTCGATTGGCATTTGTTTCTTGCGCTATCTCTCCCGATCTTATTGAATTTATTTGTTTTTTCCCTGACCCTCTTGAACAATTGTTGAATCTGTTACTTCTTTTTTATCCCTATTTAAACACAATAAATTATAAGCAACATTTTCTTTAACCATTTTATAATGCTCTCACCTTTCATTGAAATTAAATTTGACATTTTTTATCACTACTCTGATCATATTCGAAATAAAATCAATAAATAAAACACACAATTGAAAGTAGACATAGCTTACGCATCCGATTTTCCGCTACTTAAAGTTATTTCCGGACTTAAGTCAGCTGCAGTTTATGCCATAGTGTGGGTGTTCAAAAGAATTAGCTTGGCATTTGACGCTTCGACTTGGTTCGCACCTTGTATCCACGTTGCATTTGTCTATGGCAGCAAATTGCCTTTAATTTAATGAGCGTTTCGGCCATAAAATCTGTTGGCCTGGCTCAATAGCTGTGGCGACGCTGGCAGCTGGCGCAATTTATTTGACTGTTAATTAGAATTTTAAATTATGCGCTTAGCCTTTGGCCCCACGGACTGCTGGAGCCTGGGTAGGAGCCCATGTCGAAGCCATTGGCGTAGAGCGCGTCCTCAGCATTCAATTGCCGCTGCACAAAATTAATTGCAGGCGCACAGCAGCAGCACCAACTCCTAGCGCTTCCCCACATTCTCTCCTTGCCTGGCCGCCTGACCCTCAGCGCATCGTTTGCTCCCATTGCAAATTCGAAATAATTTATAATTTGGCACAATTACGCTCAGCCACAGGCGCGCATGCTACTTGCCGGCTCACTCCTTGGCCCCAAGGAGAGAGCTGGGTACAAGATAGGGATGGGTTCACGGGTGAAGTGGAGTGAAGTGGAGTGAAGTCGATGCCGGTTATATGGGTCATTTGCTTCGCAATTGCAGTTTATTGATTTTCCTAGCAGCACAAGCAGCAGAAATACCAAGGAGAGGGCTATAAACTTTCACTTGTTTTGTCGCCAACGTGGCCGACGGAGCAGGGTGCAGGGCAGCACGAAGGAAGCGGCTCAGGCGACGGTGATGGCGACGGTGACGGCGACGGGAGCAACGACATTGGCCGGCTGCAGTGGTAAACACATTGCTCATAGCCAAACATTTGGCACGCTGCCCCGGTCCAGAGTTACGCGACATGGAATTTCAAGTGGTTTTTGGCTTAAATCCGGGTGCCTTTTTATGCTCACCCTCTCTCCTTTCTCTCTCTCTCTCTCTCTTTCTCTTTTTGTTGCCCAACTTCTTTTTACCCATCCATTGTTTGTACAGAAATTGGGTCGACTGCTTTTGGAATGCCGCCTTCTTTGCGCTCTTGCTCCAGATGATGGTGATGGCCATGGCTGATGATGAGCGGTTTACCAGAGCTTGTCGGAGACGGAGACGAAGCTTCTGCCATTGTTTCAGCTCCTGTGCATGTAATTTCCTGCACTACAGTGCTGTACACTGTGCACTGTGGACACCACACCCTCGCTTTGTTGTTTAGTGTGTTAATATGCGAAATAGTTTCAATAGGTTGTATTGGGTAGTCAGTTAAAAAAATTCAAATTTTGTTGCTTATTAGTCTCTCTTTCGCTATCTCTTTTACTACTTTTAACGCTCACATTCTCTATCTCTCTAGACATTGCTATCCAAATATTTCTCTAGCTTTTGTGTTTTTATTATGTATGCCCAAATCTCTTTTTGATTCTCTTAGCCGTTGCTATTCTTATTTTTGGCCTCACTATTTATAATAGTTTCTCTGTTTTATGTTTCTTTTTCTTAATATATCTTTTTATCCATCTTTTTACAGAAAATTCAAATTTTCTTAGGGTATCCTACAGTCAGTAGGTCTCCCCATTGTAATTTCTCTTAGTTGCTCATCGTGTTGTTGCTTTTGTTATAACACTGATTACTGTCGCTTGTTAGTGCGTTTGGCTTTGCGGTTTTTCTACTCTTTTACATGCTTATGGGAGTGTGTATGTGTGTGTGAGCGAAGGAGATGTGTCTGCATACACACATGAGCATATGAGCAAAATCGTGTGTGTGTGTGTGTGGCCAAGTAGCGGCTCTCCACCATGCATGCCCTTCTCCTTCACTCTTTTGCACATTTGCCAAAACACACATTTTTAGCTTAATTTACAACTTGTTAGCTGCCAGCAGAACCGTTCGCAGCGGCAAAAACAAGGCGCATGTGTAAACAAATCAAACTTGAAACTAAAGTTCTGGCTCCCGTTGCCACCGGCACACTCCGCGACCCCCTGATTCGTTTCATGCAGATTCCCCCATCCTGTTGCTTGAAATTTGCAATAATGAGCAACGCTAGAGGGCCATAAACTGGCTAACAAGGGCAACAAGTTGAGCGTGAGCCAACGAACAGGATAAGAATTCGCTCCAAGCTGGAGATCCGAGTATTTGCATGCTCAGCCCAGTCCGAGCAGTCGCTATTTCTGCCAACTGGGCCAAAAGTCCCGGTAAACCGCGAAAACTACACCTACCTGGCAGGTGAAAAACGAGCTATAGAGAGTCGACAGTGTAATCGTATCGAGGCCACAACAAAGCGTATGAAATATTCGACTAGATAATTCCGATATTTATGCGCTCATTGTCGATTCCATTTTTATATCCAGCAGAAGCTAAGCGCCAACAGTGTTTAAAATGCGTGGCCAGAACAGCGTCGAGTCGAGTCAGTCAACTGAATAAAAGGCGTAAAAATAAGTCGAAGCTGTCCCGGATGCGACACCCGTTGGGGGCGCCAGTCGAGGACTTGGCCGTTTGTTTTTAGCCAAAGCAAATGCCTCAATGGGCCGGGCTAGGGACGAGATAAGTCGAGCCGAGTTGGACCCAGCAGCTTCTTATTTTGTTTCATGCTCCATTGCATTACGAGATGTGTCAGTGCGCGACAAATCAAACTCAGCTAACCACAAGAGAGCTGGAACTGGGTGAATCAACTGCGACGCTGACCTCGAGTCGAGTCGAAGCGAGTCCTCTCCTCAGTCTTGTTTACTTTGCGCATTGCGCGCTGTTTTTATTCAATTACCAGGCAAGAGGCTGCCTCGCTGCTCTCAGCTTGGGCTCCTAAGTAGCTGCAATGCACTCGCATCTTGCAAACTGTCCTCGTAAGAAAGCTATGCTTGACATCTAAAACTGCCTCTTCGCCACCCTCCTCTCACAAAGTGTTTTCTTTTATTCGAAATTAAATTTTAAATCGTTTGGAAGCCATAAAAAGTTGATCAACTGTGAGAGAAGACTGATGCCACGAATTACTCTAAGCCTGTGGTCACTGACTTTTGGCAGTCAGTGTTAATTGTTTTGGGTAGCACAATTCTATAGGGTCAACATCAAGTGCAGCCCAAAGGGAAAATGGAGAAGAATACAGTAACCTGCCCAGGCGCTTTATGTCATTCATGGCAACAGAATGTAGATACTGCCAACTACCATTCAGACAGACACACCAAACCATACGCATACACACACACACACAGACCCAGGCGCACACGAATTCCATTCCAATTCACACAACAAACTTGCACACAACACATAAATCAATTGGCTTTGGCTAAAACGTTTGAAATTGATTTCAAGTTCTTTGGCCCATTGTTTTTATATGCAACAAAGGGACAATTTTTTGTTCTTTGTTTGCAAGGGCATGTGTGGCACTTACACACACACACACACACACACACTATGAACGAAACATGCGCGTCGGCCCGAAGCATGTAAATTGGCGGCATTGTTTATGAGCTTCGGTCTCTCCAGGCCAGGCCTCTATTGCCTTTTGTTTGACTCAATTGTTGTCCTACTGCAGTATATCCCGCAGACCCCAGTCCCACTTTCTTTTGGCCTTGGCCATTGATTCCCAATTCAGTTTAAGTGCCGCCCGTAAATTCAGCAAATGAGCAGAGGCGGGGTTTGAGTAATTCAGGGAAACAACGCAACGCATGAATTTCTTCAACTTAGCAACGCTTACACATAAATTTTATTTGGGCTTTATTAAAACCACTGGCCAACAAAAATCAATGACAAATTTTTTAAATCACATCTAGTTTTACAGCACTAAAAACTTAAATTTATGTTTTAATACAATTAAACTGTTTTAGACATTACAGACATCTCTAAAACTGACAGACTAGATTACTTTGTAACAGACGGACAAACAGACAAAAGATCAATGCCGGTTTTAAGGTATTCTCCATAAACGCAGAGTTTTTAACGATTGAGAACATTAAATAACCGTCGAGCAACTCCGTTTGGGCAGTTGGACGCTGATTACGCTTTTATTTATTTGTACAGCGACTGTTTGGTCATTAGACATGACAGGTTGTCACCCCACCCCGAACCATATGGACCGTCCCAGAAACTGACACTGGCTACTGTTTATGTTTTCAATTTGACAGGCAAAACATTTTGATTACGCATACGCCGTGCGCGCCCAAATAAGAGCAACAGCCTCGCCATGTTGGCTGTTTTGTCAAGCGGATGAGCGGGCATGTGGGTAGCTGCAGATTTTGTTAGATAGCCTGTTGGTTGGTGACAAAAGTCAACTTGTTGTCACTCAATCCGATAACTGATTGTTGGCTTTTGGCAACACAGACTCCTGCAGCGGCACCCATCAACGTTAACTTTAAAAAACGCTGTGTGGATCATTATTAAAAAAAACATAGAAAATAGGGATACGTATATTAAATACCTAATAGGGTAACTGACACTAAGATATCCTTCGGTTAAACCAAAGCTTCTTCTGGCAATTTTTGTTTCACAAGGAAGGCACAGGAAACCAAGGAAAACATTAACTTGAATAACATGACCGTCTAGATTTTAATATTCTTGATCTGCGTCAACAGCCGAGTCGATGATTGATTCAGAGACTAAGAAAGCTAGGACTATGCAGTTTAATCAAGTTTGTTTTTGAATAATATACAAGAACAAGCGTCAGGAACTTTCTACAAATAGACGCCGAGGGCTATCTGGAAGCTGTTCGATAGCCTCATATTGCATTCTAATAAAAGTTATTGTAATTGCCAATCACAGATCAACCTTTAAAAAATCATCTTGCATACTTCTAGGCGCTAGTTCTTATTGTACGCTTTGACCAATGAAAATGGTCAAAAAGGATTTCCTTTCGTTGTGCAAATGTATTGTATGTAGCAGGCAGTAGGACTACTCGTAGATACATTTTTGGGTGCCTCGATAAAACTTTGTGCTTTAGCATATGGTTCATTGACTTTATATTAAAAGTTGGCGGAAAATAACAATCCAACAATTCACATCATATATTTGTGAGAATATGATACCAATAGGCGGCTGAAGACTTTGCAAATGGGAATAGTTAATATATTTTTAACAACTTTTAAAAAAAGAATGAAGGGTACCTTACTGCCGGCCCCAGCAGTAGATTTTGTTACTTTTCGCAAATTATTTAATTTCACGCTTGAATTGCTTTATAAATAGGTGTTAATTTTACATATCACGATTAGTATCGATCAAATGTCGCTCACAGTAAAACTGATATGTTTTCTGTTCGTGCTTGAACTTTTCTTCTGCATTGCAGAAGACAACTCAAGCACTTCCCTCGGTGAAATGGAGTTCCCTGTCGAATTTAGCATTCCGCCGTTCAAGGGAAAAATAGATTTACATGGACAACAATATCAGATAGTGCGCGTTATTGAGTTTATTGTAACGTTGCCAAACAATCAGTCTAACAACGCAGGTCCAAACATAATTAAGCCCACAACCAGGCCCAATCCTAACGTGACTCCCATCGGCTTTCTAATGAATGTGATCGACAACAACAGCAACAGGACTATCTGCACGGGCTCCCTCATAAGACCTAAAATGGCGCTCAGCTCGGCCAGCTGTTTTCCCCTGAACACAACAGGATCGGACTATAAGCTACTGGACTTAAACAATTGTACACACCACATAGTGAGCATCTTTCGCGGGACACCTTTCGGCAATGAACTGGCTCTACTAACGCTGTTAACAAAAATAGAGCAAGCATCAATTATCCCGATACCACTTTGTGATCGGCAGTTACAATTGCAGGATAATGTAACCATGTTCCTAACAAAGGAACAACCACGTTTTCTGCGAACGCAGATTATTCTGAACTCGATCTGCAAGCAGAGCTATCTGCACAACGAATCAGCCTACATCCTGTGGAACATGTTATGCGCGCACAATTCTAATGTGGAACAGGACTGCAACCTTGTGGTCTTGGGAGATCCTCTCCTTTACGAGGGTCGTCTGTGCGGCGTCAACGTGTACGGACCCAGTTGCGTGCAAGATGCTGTCAATGGAAATCTCTACACGGACATATTCAAGACCCTCGACTTTATCAAGTGGATCGATGATCAGGCGAATAAAACAACGCAGAATATATAGTCCCGGCGCAAATCAATCACAATCCGCAAATGTGGAAACGGAAAAACATTTCGTCATCCACCTGATGCATGTTCGAAGAAAACAACTAAAAAAGAGAAACATAATATGTATCGACAATTTCATGTATATTCTCCACCCTCGCAAATTCATGTTTAATAAATTTAAACGAGAAAGATAAAAAATTCAACATAATGCTAGCAAAAAGTTGTGAAGGGAACACGAGCAACCCTCGAAATCAACTCGACAGCAAAAAGGTGTTACCCTTGGCAGGGAAATTTACGCCAACAGCAGCAGCAGCACAATCTCAACCCCCCACATCCCTTCCCTATTTACCACAGACGCCGTGGGCCACTTCAACCTGCTGGCGCTGGTGTTGGTGTTGGTGGCCGATGTTGTTGGCTTTGCGCTAAAATATACAGTTCGTCATGAAATATGCACATGTCGTTACAACTAGGACGAACCGCCAGGATGCAGCAACAACAACAAATGCACATACATATACATATGTATATGTATATGGAACATAAATAAATTAAAGTCGTCAACAAAACAAACGAAAAACGAAGCCAAAGTTGTGAGCAGCTAGTGAATCAAGCATTTGTTGGATAGTCGCTGCGGCAGCCCAATTTACTGCATACCCTTCTAATTTTATAGAAAACTCATAACTTCCAAAAACATTATTTAAAATTTTAGAATATTTTGGCAGAAATTTGAAATACACATTTTCCCTCATTATGCGTTGACCAACTTTGACCTGTCAACTCCGAACTGAACGTAGTGATTCTTCCCCTTCCCTTCCTCTCTACTGCACAGCTCACGTTATAATGCAGCAAAGCCTGTTGAAAATGTAGCGCGCTAGGCGACAACAAAATTTATGTACATAGAAATTAATATAAAAAAGAAAACATGTTTGCCGACATTGCAAACACTTCGCGTTGATTGCCGTCGCTAAGCCGTAGTTGGTTACCATGATAATAGTTCGATATATTCCCAACTGTCACATTAAAATACTGCGAGTGTGTCGGAAATTATAAACTTGCTTATCAACTTACACAGCGGCGAAACAATAATATCAAATAATAACCTATTTCCATGCCTCACCGCAGCTTTTCTGTAGCCGCCTCCAAACTTACAGAGCCAGTAATGCAAAATACAGTTATATCTTCAAATATTTAGAGCAGGTTAGTTAAAGTTAACTTAGTTAAAATTGTTTCTAATTTAAAAGAGTTATTATTTCTCTGGAATCCACTGTCTAAGTGCCAACGCGCAACCTTAGAATTGCCACCACTGTAGGACAAATATTTATTTGTTTGACAATTTTTATTGCCTACTTTCAGGCGCTTGTTGACACAAACTTTTCACAAAAAATTCAAAAGGCGTTAAAATCATTTAGAAAAACTTTTGCTTTACGTGACTCGGCCGAGGGATAACCGTACTCGGTCATTCGGCCTACATATTTTAAAAACATTTCGACTAGACTGAGGGTAATGGGGGCAATCGGATAGGTGGCCCAAACAACAATGCGAGTATTAAAACGGAAAACACAAACAACAGCATCAACAGGACGGAACGGCAGTGGCCTGCACTGTACTGTGCTTTGGGTATAAAATAAAAGTTTTCCACTTAAGGTTTATGAAAAGTTTAAACCCAAAAGCGCGCGCCGAGCCGAGGCGACAACTCTGGCGCATTTTACACCTACATGGGAATCAGTGGCGGAAGCGGAAGTGGCGGTCGAAAAATGATGAATGCCTGGCAACTACAGCAGGCTCAACTTCGATGTCTTCTCCCAGCCGAAAAATAATATGGCAACAAGCAGAAGCACAATTTGAAGGCAGCTGGCAATGCTATTATATAAGCTTGGACCTTGTCGAAGATTTGGCGCAATAAAACGAAACGAAACTTTTCCGTGAGTTGAATGCGAGTTTAGGCCGGTCGGGGTCGGGGCAATTCCCAAAATGCAAATAATAATGTAATTGCCGCCAGCTTACCACGAGGAGTTTGTTCTACTCCCGAAAATCGAGATTTGAGATTTCCTTAACTTTTATGGGGTCTTAAAACATTTACACCTGCCATCCAACTCCACAGAAAATGGCAGTTGCTTCCCAGAGAGGAAACTGCGTGCTGCGTTGTCAATCTGGCCGCTAATTGCATGCAAATGTCACCAGGACGGCGCGTTAATTGAGCTCAAGTCAAGCACAGGGCTTAATTAGCGCCAACAAAGTAAGCGCTTAACGACCACGAACCAGCGGAAATTACTACTTGACCACCGGTATGCAATCCGTCCCCGGACAGACTAAGTTCCACCATCGCTGTCGATGACATGCAATTTGCATGGCTCCATTTGCTCCACTACTGATACATAAGAAGCCGCGCTTGCGGGGGGAAATTAGACAAGACCACATACCGACTAGTAGAACCAAAGAGCGGATGACTCGACGACAGGCTACCACGATGTCAAAAAAATGCCATCCATATCGCATTACATCGACTACGAGCATGAACTAACGTTAGGTTTCGATAATGCGAAATTGATAGTTTGTCGGCAATGCGATACTAAGGTAAAAAACGAAATAGTAGCACAATACTTTCCGGAAGCAACATCATGTCATTCATTGATTTTAATTTGTTCAACCAAAACATTCAATTGAAACTTAAGAAAGCATTGATTTTATTCAAACCATATATGTATGTACCATATGAATAAGGATATGCTTGGGTTAATATTCTCCATATAATGTAGACCTTATTTGAATTTGTATATGATAATGCTAGAAATGCATGCTACCCTATGGTAACTGGTTACTTGTACAGGGTATAGATGCATATCGCTGTCAAGCGATATCAAATGCTATTTTAATTAGTCAATGATATTTTAAGCTGCCAAGTGGCAGCTACCGAGAAAAACTAATTGTCGTAAGAGCATTATCTGCTTGCTTCCGAAGTACTCAAAACTGCACACTTGCGCACACTAGAGGACAATAGTAAGCTCGCTTGTTGCCACGGGCACCCCTTAAGCATACCTTGAGCGAGAGTCAGTTAGCACGTGCCACCGCGGCCAGCCACGTCCCACTTGCCGCCCGTTGACTTTTCATAGATTTAGGAGTACATTTTTCTTTGCCACTGCAAATCGTATCACTTCGCTCGCGAGCGTACACGCCGCACAAGACACACATACATACATACAGAGGCACACGAGATACGTGCCACATGCTGCTGCCTCTGCAGCGGCTGCTATTTAATATGTGCCACAGCGTGGGCCATGGGCATATTTATCTCAGCAGCGCATAATGAGCCTTATTTATATTTAAGCATCTGCCAAGTTGGGCAACTTGGGCAGGATAAGTGCAGAATGGCAGAAATCATAAGCGCAGTAATTCAACTTACTTGTCGGTATATGTATGTATGGAGCTCTAAAAATATTTATATCTTGAATGGTACAAAACGGTTATAGGATTCGTATTAAATGCACTTATCAATACTGTTATGTAAGATCACTGTAAGTTAATATTGTTGTTGTTTAATAACTCTATTATAAGCCTATATAAATAGTCTGACCCCCGAAATTAATCAATCAAACGCCGTATTTCACCAGAGGGAACAAGCCTGATTAAGCATGAGGCTGGTAAGGCGTTTCCATTGGTTTGGCAAAGCGCTCGAAGGTATTGCTGCAGTTCAATTTACTCTAGTGTTACGAGCATATTAATCAAATTACTCTACATAATCGCTCTGGGTGCGATGTAAATTAGTTGATACATAAAATCAATAAATATATGTAGGAAACCAACATATTCATTGAAGCATCAATATAATTATAATAATTATTTTTATAAAAACCTGTTGCTTTTGTTCAGAAGATGCCATCATATTTTGCTTCATTTTTCACAAAGCAGATTATTATAGTAGCATAAAAATGGTATTCAAAACAGTGTTTCTACAATTTCTTCATTTATTGAATTGTTGTTGGCGAATGGCGTCGTGCATTAAGAGACATGGTATGATGATGTACATATGTATAAGTAAAGCTTTGTGTTGTACTATACTAATGCAATCAATTAGAGTTAAACTTCGTGCACACGTGCTCAAGACGTAAGTGCTCGCTTCCTTTGATACTGCCAATGCGAGGTGTAGAGTGCGCGATTTTGAACCGACGCGGCATAATCAAGTTGCATGACATACCCACATACAGACATAAGTATGTAGATATGTGCGAGTTGCGTGGGCGGGTTGGCCAGAGCAGAGGCACAGCTGATGAGTTCAATCAAGTTGTAAGCATGATTTCACATTGTATTGGATGCGCCGCAACGTTGCCCGTAATTCAATACACAATCAACAGCATTTTAGACTTCATTTGCAAGACGACGAAGCGAAGAAGGCAAAGCACGAGAAAAGAAAAAAAGGCAAATCAAGTCATAAAAAATAATATGCCGCTTAAGGGACGGCGCAACAGGATTTCCTTCCTGCATGTGTTCCATCCCTTTTTCTCCTGTAGCGCGCTGCGAGGAAAAAGCCAACAGGAAAATCAACAAGCTCTTACCTTTGCCATGCAAACGAGAATAAGACGAGGAATTTAACCCTCAACTCACACCCCCCCTTGTGCCCCATCCCCTTGGCACGACTGCAAATTGATGCAATTTATGAAAACTTTTGTGCGCTCAATTGCGAATACACAAGCACTGTCATTTTTATGCATTTCTTGTGCCAAAACAATTTCTCTATCGTTGCGCCCCGCACAGTGAACTCTTCCCTTCGCTTAAACTCATTTTCAGAACGGTTCGTCTTTTATTTTTGCCTGACTCTCTCATTTCTTCTCGTTTTGTGCATTGTGCGGCAAATTAAGCGCATTGCAAGTGATTTCATTTCATTTTCGGTCATATAGAGAATTCCACAAATTTTATTTATCATGCGGCAATCACCTTAAAGTTTTCATACTTCACAGACCGAAACATAATTCCGGCAATTTGTTTTTGCAAAAGAAATGTTCGCTCGTTATCGCTGTATATTTATTTCAATGCAAAATGCAAAGGGAAACACACTTGCTGTAACACACACGTGTCTGTAATTACAGCCCAATAAGCTTAAAAGGTAACCACTTCTTTCGCATTTGATGAAGGCTCAAAACGAAACATGTCCTTCCTGTTCCAATTTTGTAGCTTCGCCTGCTTTGCTAAAATTTTTAAACAAATGTGTGACGTCTTAAGAAATTAGAATACATTAATAATTAAGTTTAAAAGCTGAATGATACATTTAAAACCATTTTAAATCTCTCTTTTATTATTTTTACTAAAATATTGAACTGGATTTATGCCGAAAATTTGACAGATTTAAGTTATAATCATAATATCCTTTACAACGGTTTTTAGAACGTTAGTCCAAACAAAAACTAATTTGACAGAAGCTCAAATTATTCGAACCCATCCGTCTGTTCGTTTGTATGTCCGTATGAGAAGCTCGATCCAAAGGGAATTAAACTCAAACATACTTTTATGTATGATAAATTATATGCCATTCGAACTAATAATCAAATTTTAAGAGTACACCATTCCACGAATGTGTAGTATTTGTATGCTGTGAAGTCAGCAACAGAATATACGCATACAAGAAATAAATATAATAGTTATAAATACGTGTACCTACATTTCCGAACCTAAAGTTATTAAATTGCTGTTTACTGGCCAGGGCTCCTGTGCACCGCGTTGACAGCACATGCATCGCTCCGGTCCGCCTAACAGAAAACAATTTTATGTTAACATCAACCCAAATGTACAAAAGCAGAGCGAACTGATACCAGCGACGTAAAAGAGCTGGAAAATAACAGCGCAGTCCACTGTAAATGATAGTTAACATCAAATCACCCCTACATTGTCCCTTTTCGAACATTGCCCCGCATGTCACAGGGGCGGATAACAGTATGTTATGCACAACCAGATTCTGTAATGTTAGCGTTCTGCAGACAGGCAAATAAAATACAAACAAACTTAACAGAGTTGTTGTTTGTGGTTCTGTAGAACGACAGGTTCACTCCAAAAAGAAAATTTAAAAATTAGTTTGACTAAAACGATGTTTTAGCACATTTTGAAATAGGTAGCATTGTATTTATCCATGTGTGATTGGTAAATATTCATGTCAACATTTTTACAACATTGCATTTTTACTGATGACACATACATATGTACATTTGTACTCGTACACATATACATACGTAGTTAAGAACATGTATATGTCGACTACACACGCATAAAAAGAAGAAATGAGATGTGCTCTGATGGCTTTGCCTGCTCACTAGCTGAACTAGGAAGTTTTCTTAGTTCCCGCCTGGATAAAAGTTTAGCCAACTTTTCATCAAGCTAATAGAGCGAGCGTCTTTTGGTGGCAGCCACACGGAGCGAGTGGCTGCGAATCAATGTGCCAATGCTTGCAAACCTGCTAGTCAATGTGGTTATATGTGTGTGTAAATGTAACTTAGTGTTTGACTAATGAATAGAAATGTCGTCCTTCAAAAACTTTATGACTCTCAGGCCAAAGGAGCTGCTTTTCATTTGGGTCCCAGTTCCGTGTGGGTTAATGAGAAGCTGATTCTACTAACATAATTCACACATACACACACGCTCACTTTGAGTTTTGGCTTTTTGAAAATCTTAGAAAGCGTGCCAAAAGATTTGCGGCTTACTTAAAATGCAAAACTTGAATGCGTACCATATGAATCGTTAATTGTGTGAACGACCCAAAGCCTTCAAACCCCTTGGGCGGTGTCTCTCCATGTTGTCGTATTCTTGCGGTTACTTGAGGGTGAGTAAGGTAACTCCACCCTGCTGCCTCTGCCCTGGGCCTTAGAGCTTGGTAGTTGAGCTGCTTGTGGTAGATGGCTTTCCATGGCTGTGTGCGCCTGGAGGATTAGAGGCTTCATGGAGTGGAGTGCAAGCAGACACTTTACCCCCTCCTCAGATCGTAATTTATTGGACTAGTTTCTTTTTCAGGACAAGTGTTATTAGCTGTGTATTTTCTGCGAGAAGGTCGATTCAAAGTAGTAAACGTTCGAAGCTTATTTCTGTTTAAGTTCACTTGTGAACTGCGATGGTAGTCTTGTCTAATATCAAAAGGTTCTGATGAACAAGAAACTAAAAATACTACATTCTTAAACAGATATAATTAGAGATAGTAGAGGATGCAAATAGTTATTGAGATCTTGAGCATTATCATTATCTACTGTTATAAGTTGATTTTGTATCAAGTTGCAACATTCTATATCCTTAAACATCACCAATTTTCTATCAGAACTCGGCTACGTTCAGGCGCCAAACTGTCGCGGGGCTACTTTAATATTTATGGCGAAGGAAACTGCAAGGCAAATATTTTTGCTTTCATTCATAAAATTTGACATTAGCATATTGCATTTCCATTGCGTTAATGTGACAAAATGACAAATGATGTAGAGGCGGAGTTGTGGGTTTGCTGCGTGGGAGTGTGTCATTTTGGGAAGGAGTGGGTTCAAGCTCCTATTGCCGAGATGCAGTTTATGCGTTTCGCGACAAAATGCATTTGCATTTTTTTGCTGTTGTTGCTGTGGCTGCTGTTGCTGCTGTTGACACAGGAGTGGGCGTCGAGAAACTTGTGGGAGTGGCACTTAATGTAGCTATAGCCATAGGGAAAGAGTAAAACACTTTGACAAACGTTTACAAACTCGGCAACGCGACAAAAACAACAAGGCGAAACTGCGGAACAACTTTGAAATTGATAAATTGATTTATGCAAGCTGCAAAAAATCGTCAGTTGACTGCGCGAAATATATATGCAAAAATCTTTTATATCTGCCATGAAAAATGAAAAATGATCCAAGTATACGGAAAAATGTTTAGCTTTGCAATGAGCACACGAATACAACAGACTCTTAACCCAAACATTTTTTTTAGTTTTTTCAGGAATGTACGACTTAACAATATCTATCGGTCGATAAGAAGAATGAAAGAAAACATTTTTAAAGTTACGAGATTAAAGCAGTCAAAGCAATCCCTTTAAAAAGCTAACGTATCATTCAAAACCTAAAACTAGACGAACCAATACCGTTAGCGACTCTGAAAACCATTAGAATAAGTCTGAGAATCTATTGCGAGACCTTAAATTCAAATCGTTTTTCCTTTTTTGCTACATAATTTGACATCTTTAGTCAATAGTGATACCACGCATGGTGTATATTATATGTCCCTGATAAAAACACCCCTTTCCGCTGACACTTTATAATTTTAGTTCAAAGTATGACATGCGTGAGCCATAAAGGGTACATTGTTGTTGAAATTCTTATTAAAAATCCTACTCGTGATTTTAGGCTACTCCGTTACTAACATTAAAACTCCTCATTTCCCTAGTAGGGAGCGTATGGAGGTCCCTTTAAATCTCCAATTGAAACGTATGCGGTTGACATCGCAGTCCTTTACAACGCAGAATGCCATTTTGAAGCGAAAAATTTACGCATGCTGAACCTTTAAAACTAGAGGAGTCCGTTTTCATATGGACGAAGAGACAGACGTACAAAGCTACGAGGGTCGTTTGATAAGTCCGTGACTTTTTGTATTTGCCGCGCACCTGCTCTAAATACAACACTGCTCCTGTCAGCAGTTATCGATTAACAGCTGACTGTAAAATTTTGAGAAAGCTGCGTTTTTTGGTTTGCGTTTTATAGGCATTGAAAGCAGACGATCTCGTGAATTTTAACGAAAATGGAAAAAAGTGAATTTCGTGTGCTAATGGCAAAATTTCATAAATTGGGCTACGAACTGCTACCCCATCCAGCATATTCTCCAGATTTAGCCCCCTGTGACTATTTTTTGTTTCCAAACATGAAGAAATGGCTCGGCGGTAAGAGATTCGGGTCAAATGAAGAGAAACACAGAAACAAACGACTATTTTGAGGGCCTTGAGAAAACCTATTATTTGGAAGGAATAAAAAAATTGGAAAAACGCTGGACTAAATGTATAGAGCTAAAAGGAGATTATGTTGAGAAATAAAACGCTTCTTTGACGAAAAAAATATATTTTATTCAAAAAGTCACGGACTTATCAAACGACCCTCGTATATCGATTCGGCTGTTGATCCTGATTTAGAATACATAGATTGTGGCGTCCATCAGGCCTCCTTCTGCCTGTTACATACATTTCCGATAGTCGATAAGTTATTATACCCTTCAATCCTATGGGTAGCTGGTATAAGAAAACCAGAAAACAAAAGCTCCTGCCGCTTTTACCTTTCTCTTTGCGATACATATACTTCCATTCATGCTTGCAAAAACTAAAGCATACCAACAGGGGACGGCACAGTTGCAAGAAGGTGAGTCAAATCAATTTTGTGTTTGTGTTTTGTGTACAATTTTGTTAAAATTTGAAGGAAAAATAGATACTTTAGTCAGCTAAGTGTATGTTGAAAACAAAATTTTTATTTTTATACATCGCTAAATAAATCGAGCTACAAATATTAATAATATATGTGCGGGCAGTGGGCGTACCCCCAACACCTGAAATACGCTTGATCAACTGATTGAAAATTTAGTATTATTTTAAATAAAAATCTCGACTAACGGCTAGGCTACTTCTTCTTTTCTTCCTGTTACAATTTTTTATGCAAAGTTAAAAGAGTAAAATTGCTTTTTGTGCATTAATATTGGCAAAGCAAGTATTGAGTAATTGAAAGAGTAAAATTGCTTTTTGTGCATTAATATTGGCAAAGCAAGTATTGAGTAATTGCTCATATATATTCATGCCCGTTGCAGGTGACTGATTCTGCTCACTTGGACTCACGCCCAAGCACGTAGGACGTCGAACAATAATGCCTGTAGGTCACAACAATGGCAATATCAAACAATATTTTCCAAATAATTGCAATTTACAGGGCACTTAGAATTGCTCATATTGTGGTTACAGATGTGTTACATGCACAGCAGAGTTGCAAATATCAGACTACCAAACCCTACACCGTCATGACTGGCAAATATCGTTTCACGGTGCGCACTATAACGATTCCTTTAACATCGTTATGAGTAATGGAGCAATTGAGGGTGCGACTGCAAGTAAGCAACGCTTTGTGACACTGTTGCACAGTCTTTTAGTCCGTGTGTACCACGTTGAGACTGGGATATTTTAACCGTAAAGACAAATAATTCAATATGGTAAACAGGTCACGTGCCTGGTGTGTTATTGCTTTTTGTTGGCTTTGATTTTGTGCAGACGAACGGCGGCGACAACAGCAGACAGCAAACAACTCCCGGCACAAGGAGCTTTGCAACGAACACACGCACGCGCCCTCCAAACGACGCTGCGTTCGTGAATATACATACAAGAACATGTGCAAGTATTCAATCGGAAGAGTGCATGTTCAGACGTCACCACGTTGCCTTTTTGAGCAGCAATCATCAGAAACTTAATTAAAATATCGACTCACTATAATAAACGACAACGCCTGTGAGTATGCAACTCATTTCCATTAAAGTCGTTAACAAATACGCCGCCGCCCACCTGCAAACATTTTCATTGTCACCTGCACGACTACAGCACCAACTTTCTATATTTTGAGCGTTTGCTAGGGTAGGTCAATAAGTTTATCATAGCCGGCGATCGGCTTAAGTAAGTATCCTATGTACGGATTTGATAGACGCTGTGTAGGTCTCGTTTAATACTTTATTTTTGAATATATTTGTTATATTTGCAGAGCGAATATTTATTTTAAACACACCTTAGGAGGCATTCGTGACCCTATTAATGAATATAAATCAGATAATACATAATTTATATAATTATAATTATATAATTTAAAATATAAATTTTTTAGAAAATTAGGTCAGATTAAAGGTAGCACTACTATAATAAGCTTGTTACAAATAGTAACTTTTAGATGTATGGACTGTTTCTGTCTAAAATATTCTATGCTATGTGAAACATATAATAGTTGAATATATCTCATCTACGTAAATGTTTTTCATTAAATCAATGTCGATACTCGTTTTCCGTAATCACTCAGCAGCCCTCGCATGCCGAGTATTTACATATAAACTCTCCCACCCGCTCATCACATAGGGGCAACAATCACAGGTAACTGCTACATGTGTAAATATTTACAAAACGCGCCAAAAACGTTGGCAAACAGACGCGAGGCGCCTTCGTGTATGCCGTGGCTCATCGCAATTGTTGTGTCGCTTTTTTGTTGTAACTGAAACTGTAACTCGTTCGTTTCCATTTTCCCTGCACACACACACACACACACATCAACGTCGTCACACACATGCGAGTCGACTGTGTAGCGTTATTTATGCCTTTCGATGTATTGTGGTTGTTGCCGTTGTCACTGTCACTACTGCCTCAGTTTTCTCTTCATACACACACACACTCACACGCACAGTGGGTTTTTTTATTATTATTATCCTGTCATTTCTGTTGTCGCGACATTGTCAGCAACATTGTTGTTGCCATTGTGCGGCAGCATCAGGACTGCAGTTTACCACTGTTGAGGGCTCAGACAAAAGAGTTACACTACCTATGTTTGCATGTGTGTACAAATGTATATGACAGATTCCATAATATTTTTATGTTCTTCATATCGTCTAACCCCAAATATTTTATTAATATGGTAGACTATTCTGCTGATTTCCCATAATATGTTATATTCCATTTATTCGAATCAATATACTCAAATTTTGGGTTCGGCTCAATTTGTGCTCAATATAAATCCTTTTCAATGCATTCCCATAAAAATATAAATACCCAAATTACTCATGTGGACATTTCTCACAGCTGTAAAATTCCAGTTCTCATATTTATATAAGTAGCACACATTTATATACGGCTCTCAACTTATTTTGGGCAAAAAGTACAGAAGAAGTTTTAAGCTAGTCTTCTGCTGAATAGTAAAAGATATTTTACCAAAAAGTATTTTTACTAAAATGGATTATTCTTCAATTCTGAATGAAAGTGTTTATCATAATATAATATAATAGCTATAATAGATTTAAGGGGAACTTAAAATTGTGTTCAACGTAGGACGACCACTGCACGGTTCTGCTTAATCGGGAATTGACCCCATGTCATAAATCCACTTATGTTGTCATCGTACTTCAATATAATTGACAAGCCTATGAGAAACGAGAGAAACAGTCCAGCGGCACCCGACAATGGGATACCCTTCGACCTATTTTCCGATGTCAAAATATATACGTACTTTCTTGTTATTCTCAACAGATGGCGCTCGCGCTTTACGCTCTTCTGCCCCCATCGGTGGCTGGCACAAGCACTTGGTGTTACCATATTCTCATACTTTCTTGGATAACTTCTGTGGAATTTGGAGGATACAAGGATTTTTTGTTCAAATTAGTATATGTTAAAGTTAGAAAATTGTGCCTTTTATACTGCACTTACAAATTGATTAAAAAAATTATATTATTGATTTGCGGGGGCGTTGGGCGTGGCACCCAAATAATAAGGTTGATCTGCGCTAAGTACACAGAAACCTTCATGACTAACTTGGTGCCTCTAGTTTTTATGGTAACTGAAATCTGTTCATTTGATCATTCGAACATCCGGACAAACAGGCAGATATTTCTCAAAAGACTCGGCTAGTGATCCGGAGCAGGAATATATACATAAAAGGCCCATCACTGCCACTAAACATGTGTGAGACATCAAATGTTGCATACAATTTTCTGTATACCATACGCAGATCAAGTATTCCAAACTTTATTTCACATAAAAATGCTTTTGGGACAAGTTTCATCATGATAGCTTACAATGCAACAGGCTGACGGAAAGTTGAACGAACTGACATTACTATGGTAGATAGACTCCACTGTTGATGCTGTTGATTTATATACTTCATAGGGTCGCAGATATCTCCAAGATGGATTACTGAGAGAAAGAAATCTGTAGGACGAACTCTTTTAAAACCTAAAAAAATAAAAAATTATTTTTCGACTGAGTGTGATTTAAGCACAATTCCAACTAAGCGTTCTCGGGGTGATACTCATAATACTGTTATAAAATATTTTCCATATTTATTGTAGGTTCTTGATTATAACGGAACTTCCACTGCATCGCAAACAAGCCTTGTCAAATATTCTTATAGTCAACTTATCGTTAGAGCCCATCGCTTACAAATCGACTTTAAAAATTAAATTATCGATTTGCGGAGGCGGCGGGCGTGAAATAAACTATATAATAAACTGAAATCTTCCTTCCAACTTTGGAATATCTAGCTTGTATAATGGCTGAGATCTGTGTGTTCACACAGACAGACAACCGGACAGACAGGCAGCTAGACAGACAGACTAGACTCAATTGACTTTATAAGACTTTAATAAGGGTGCAACGGCATTGGAGCTTAAGTGATCGAGTCAAGTATTAGGTCGAAAAAGAAACAGAAACCTTTACGGAAGTATACAGGATACCTAAAGGCAGCTACATCACTCCCAAACATCAGCAAACCTTCCATAAGGGTAGTGAGGCTCTAATAGTCGCTGGTCATTCCCATTAAGATACCTTCAAAATAAATATTTAATTGAAGTATTGTGAAATAGGTATTATAATATGAAGGAATAAAATTCAGGAAACTGGTACTGCTCCCGTATATATTCTCGGTTATTATTATTTTTTAAATGTTTAAACTGTTAACCCTTACACTCCTACAACTTACAACGTCGGCAAGCGATACAACCAGCAACCACCTGCCTCAGGAACCCAACCCCCCTGGTCGAATTACCAGCCGAAGTGTAACCTCGTGGCTCGGAGGCAAACGCTAAAGCGATTCGTTTGCCTTTGATATGAGAACGCTTAAATGGCGTGCTAGCAAAAAGCACCAAGAAAAAATAAAGGGAATCTCTTAAGAGAATGGAACCTGCAGTCTTACAGTCTGCAGTTTAGGAATCTTACAGTTCTACGGGCCGTGTGAACAGTTTGAAAGGCTTTAGAAAAGAGTATAACAGAAACTAATTGATTTGTACTAAAATACATACGAAATTTATTTGATTTATTGTTATTGGTAAGCGTAAAAATAATAAATGTATTGTTGTTGTTGGTGGTAAATTATATAATTCGTACAAATATTATCACATACACATACCGCTAAAATGTATGCAACAATATATAAACATGTACGACACCTTACTGTATTCTGTATATACAAAATGATACTTAGCACTATGTAGAAATCTGCTTAGGGTCTATTATTAAAACAAATATAGCGTCGTATTATCTTAAATGGTTAGGGACAACACTCAAGAAAAATCCGAATCGTTCTGCCTATTCCCTGGCAAAGCGGAAGTGGTCGCTAACCTAGCTAGCTTAATTAAGACACAGGAGATCGTTGAGGGGTTGACGACGGTACTCCGCCGTCGTGCGATCATGTCAAATGGGGCGTTGCCGCCGCAGTAGCAGTGCCTGCGGGTCCTTTTCCCGAAAAAAACCGATTACCAGTCTGTGTGGTAAACAGCAGTGTATCCACGGAAGGCAACATTTGATTAGAGTGCACCAACTGCGGCATATTGACTACTGATACAGTGGTTGGCCCGGGGCCAATCGTGCCACTCCCTGTGCTCGTGCAGCCAATCACCTTGCCTTGCGCATTTAGGGTAAAAGCAGGCAAATAGTAGTTAGTTGCCCGTCCCGTGCTTACATGCGTAGAGGTTGTGCTCAAACTAGAAGTGTTGGAGGTGGATACTGCTGTCAGCTCCATCGATGCAGGCGACGAGAACGGCGAAGATTCCAGTGAGGGGCAAGCCAATCGATTTCCATTGGTTTGCTTATGAGACACTGAAATTTAAAACGCATTGGTTAAGACTACGTCTGTAAGAACACGGAAAATCTTGACTTACTAAAATCATCGTCGGGTAATTCGTTTTTTATTTGAAAATGCAGGGCTGCGGCTGCCTCAGAGGAGATTGCGTTGTCTGAAGTCCCTATATCAGTGCTTACTGTGGGCGCATGATAAAGCCCACATTCCTCCATCTCTAATGCCTGTTCCATAATCAATTCCTCAGCAGAGGTGAGACTGAGCCCATGTAGATCGAGAAACGGGCCTTGCGACTGTAGGGGTTCCTTTTTTATTTGAGGCATTGAGGCAGGCGGTGTTGTAGCCAACGTAGCTGGTGGCTTCTGCTGTAGCTGCTTGGGAGCTAGTTGCTTGCGCTCACGTTTTGCCTTAATTTGTTTCGGTAACGCTGGCGTCACTGGCTGCGGTGACACTACCACATTAAGCGACTTTCGTTCCGGTTGTGATATTGGATGCACCTGCTGTAATGCCGTTCCCGCAGGCAGAGTGATGCCTAATGCAGCTAGAGTCGCCTGTTGCGGCTGCTTCTTTTTGCGCGTTTGCTTCACAGGGGGTGCGGGTGTATTGGAGACTGATGCTTTGGCTGCAGCACTACCCGGCTTTTCTTCTGCTTCGCCTTGCGAGCCGAGTTGATCCTCGCTTGTTGGAGATGCTGTTGGTGCCGCTGCTGCAGCTGCAGCGGCTGCCTTCTGCGCCTTGGTTGTGGTTGATTTTTTGGAGCAGTAGGAGGGAATGTTCTCGAGATGCTCGCCGGTCTTATGATCCACTTTGTGGCGGCGACGCGTATGTTTTAGCCAATTAGGGAAGTTAGTAAAGTCGCGTGGACAGTAATTGCATTTGAATGGACGCATTCCTGTATGAATATTTGAATGCTGCTTTAACTTTGAGTTGCTAATAAAGCTCTTGTCGCACACGGTGCATGCAAAGGGACGTTGCTCAAGGTGAACCAGATTGTGCACCTTAAGACACCGCTCCGTCTTATACATTTTTCCGCATTTTTCACAGCGGTATGATCGTGTTTGTGCATGGTACTTCTGGTGACGTTGCAGATGGGAGCGCTCCTGAAATCGTTTCTGACACTCCGGGCACTCGTACGGCTTCTCCGAGGAGTGAATGCGAGCGTGATGCGTAAGATTGATCTTCTGTACAAACTTTTGACCACAGATATCACACTGGTACTTTTTGTTGTCGCTGTGTATTTTTCGATGCATCCACATGCTCCCTAGCTTCAAGCTGCGAGTTGCAAAAGATTGCAGTTTAGAAAATGTAAGGCACGTATATAAAGTTAAAAACTTACCACTTCCCACAGTCTGGGCACTTTTTCCAGGTATCCTTACGAACCTCACTTCGATGTGTCTTCAAATGTTTTTTCAAGCCTGCAAGCAGCTCGAACTCACGCTGACACTCGGAGCAATTGTAGGTAATACGCAGTCGATGCGCAGCCGCCTTGTGTGTGCTCACTAACTGTTGACTGTCCAACACCAGGCCATTGCAGTCCAGACACTTGTAGAGAGGCAGCGGTGGTGTTTCAGGATCCTGGAATTTTAAATTATCTACGGGCGCAGCCGGTGGTGGCATGTCATTCGATAATTCTGGCTGATGTGATTGTAACTGATTTTGCGTTTGTGGCTGCTGGAAAATTGTGAACGCAGGCGGCATGTTGTCCGTCTCGTTGAGTTCGACTTTGGTCATCACTGGACTCTTTGAGGTTTGCTGCGCAGCTGGTTTCTCTTCTTGGGGCTCCTCTTTAAACACCTTTAAACGTACTGCTGTTGCTGCCGGCAACCGTAGCTTGCGCTGAGGCTGTGTCATTTGCTGCATTTGCTCAGGCGAAGGTAGCTTTACTGGCGTTGTTATTTTCTTAAACGGAGAATTGGTAAATGCGTTTGGCGGCTCCGGCCGCAAGAAGGTAACATTGAACTCCGAGGTATGGTTCTCGCTACCGCTTCCATTTACAAGATTTGCCACGATGGACGCACTGGCGCTGGGACTGGCACTGGGACTGGGAGCAGCTAATTCATCGCGGCAGACATCGGCAGATAAGTTTAATTCTGTGTTGTTCTGAGCGCTCTCATCTAGTACGCGCCAAAAATCTGTAGAGGAGAGACTGTTTCCGTTGATAAAGCTGGCCGAGCTAATCGTGACGCAGGCGGACAAATCAATGTCTAGGGATTCGTCTTTAATACTCGATATTGAGTCAAAGTTATTAATGCGCAGCAACGAACTAAGAATCTCATCATGAGCTGCTTTTGTTGGAGTGCTTGCATTAGCCGCATAGTCGCCGCCATGTATTTTAGGCGGCAATTTTTTGCTTGGCGCCTCTTCTTTCATTCTTTTAGATTTTCCTTTACACTCCATTCGCAACTGCGACACGTAAAGGTTATGCGGTCGGCGTTTCTCAATTTCTTGCGGTCGCGCAGCCAATTTTCATACACTATATTATTCTTTGCAGTCACAGCACAGTTTATTTTTACATTTCGGTTGATTTTGCACAGAAAAACACTTATATATTGCACAAAAACACCAAAAATATTGTGAAATGCGCTTTGTTTTTGTCACGCTATGAATTCTCACGTCGCCATTTTGACAAACAGTGTTGCAAGACGCGACGCCTTTCACGTTAAGGGTTGCATTTGTGGCATTGATCGATAGACTTCTATGATTATGGTTTATTTTTTAAATTCGCCTTGGTCACACTAATGTTTTACTAGTTTTATAACAGTGTGCCCACATTTGCCACAATTACAAAAATGGCGTCTGAGCAAGACGAAAACGTTGTGACGGAAAATTCAGGTAAATAAAAGATTTTATGATTTACAAAACCGTTGCAGTTTGCTGTGAACTATAAATCATATAGTCTGTCAGTTTTTTCATATGAAAGGCATAAACTTCAACAATAAAAGAGCTACCCGTATTGTTACAGCGTGAAAAATCACGCGGCATTCCAAAAGGCCACCACATTGTAAAAACAGTCATACATGCATACTCACGTGTGTGTACATGTGTACGGAACTACATCCATACGTAGCCTTACGTACGCGCTCTTTTTACTTAAGAAGACTGGTTAATTTTCTTTACGTTTTACAGCACGGCGCACACGGTCCGGTAGACCGGTGGCACCAACAACAACTTCTAACAGATCAACTCGGCGCACTTCCAGACGGCAAGCGCAGGTCAGTATCATTCAAGAAAGGGTATAACTGTGTTCTTTTTTGGTTTGCATTTGATGAAAAAAAAGCAATCTCAATGTGAATGTGGCGTTGTTCCATTCGCAAATGATGGCCTCAATTTGGCTTATGATTTTCTGCAAGGGCCAACTGATAAAACAAATCAAAATGGAAAGAGGGAATGTTAATTATCTCACAGTTTTTATGCAACAGGAATTTATATGTACATACAATTATATTGTTTCAGTTGAGTGACCACGAAGAGGAGAACGAGGGCAATCAGCCAGGTACGATGGTGCATATGGAAGAGGAGGAACAGTTAGAGCCCTCGGTGGCGGGAACTGTTGTCAGCTCGATTGAGGACAGGCACTACGATGAGTTAGCGCAGTTGCAGCAGCATCTTGATGACGATGTTGAAATGATGACAACTGTAGAAACAACAGGAGGCGCAGATGACAAGAGTTCTTCATTTCCATTCAGTGCTGTGGTGGAACAGCATTCAGAAACAAGTGATGATTTGAAAGAAAGGCGTACTGAGGATGGTGTAGACACTTCCCTATTGGCCTCATTAGCTGGCGATAATGCCAACAGCTTACCGTCTGTGGGTGGAAATGATGAAAGCGATACTAACAAAAAAGCGGAATTTGAGTCCAATGTGGTTGATGACCTACAACCACTCGAAAGTAAACTAAACTCATCCGAAGATTCCAGCTCACATCATGCCATTGCTGAAAGTTTGGGCGATGAAAATGACCATGATATGGACACCAGCAACGCGACAATTGTAAATACAGAAATAATTTCAGAGGATGAACTGCCACCACCAAGCAAGGCGGGGATCAACGATGCCGAGGAGGTGTCCGATGAAGAGCTGCCAGCACCACAGCGTGCAGAGTTGCCTGCCGATGCTGAAGTAATATCCGAAGATGAACTGCCTGCGCACAACAACAACAATGCTAGCGAGTCAAGAGCGAGTGGGAAACGTAAAGCTGGTAAAGATAAAGACTCAAAGACAATTCAATCAAAATCTGGTGATGAAGAACACGATACTCGTGACACGAACTTCAAAGAAAAATCTTCAGAGCAGTATAATCCGGGCAGTCCAACAACCGAGAGCAATGACGCACCGCCAGTGGAAAAGAGAGCAAGGGTAGATGAAGGTAGCTATTTCTCAATAATAAAAAGGACTGTATAACGATTTGTAACATTTCAGTAGAAAGGGAGCACAAAGACTTGGAGAAGGACAAGAAGGATAAGGAGCGTGATAAAGACAAAGAGAAGGAAAAGGAGAAAGATAAAGATAAGGAAAAAGAACGTAAAAAGCTGCCCGATCTTGACAAATACTGGCGAGTTGTCAAAGATGATGCATCTGACTTTACTGGCTGGACATACTTGTTACAATATGTAGACAGCGAGGTAATAAATTGAACTAAGAAACTAATTACCTGGTTTACCAAGTAACTTCGTACGTTTTTTATTATAGTCCGACGCTGAGGCGGCACGCGAGGCCTACGACACATTCCTGTCGCATTACCCTTACTGCTACGGCTATTGGCGGAAGTATGCGGACTACGAGAAACGAAAGGGAATCAAGGCAAACTGTTATAAGGTGAGTACCCCATAAATTTCAAATCAATTAAACATCTTTGCATATCTTTGTTTTACGCTTACTCTTACGATTACAATTGATATTTCATATTTGTTATAATGAGATTTATTATAACTGAATAAAAAATACAATCAATAAAAGAAACAATTACAAAACAAAACCAAACTGCGAAAAAACCACCGCTCCCAAGTCTAGGACAACAGGGTAGCAATAAATTAACTCACTGGTCGTTCAGGGTATTTAAAACAATCGCATGTGGGAATAGCTTGGTGTATTATACAATAGTATTGGATGTCACTTAAGACTGGTACGGCTAGGCTAGATCTTAAATACAAACCCGTTTGAAAATGCACTCTGCTAATTTAAAAAATACAAGATTTTTTTTAACTTTTTTTTAATTCCGTACCCTCCCCTGGGATATTTTTATCACAATAGGGAAATGTAATTATAAATGCATAGATCGATATATTTATTCATTTTCATGTGAGTGAAAACATAAAAACAAGTTGAGTGTGGATTACATGTATTTTTTTTTAAACTTTCATGTAAAAGTATAGAGTAATTTTGTTTTACATTTGTTTTTATTTAATGTGATATGAGGAACCCAACCGGTTTTTGTTGTATTTGTCAAACATGTGAAATCGACAAATGAAACACATTGTATTCCACAACATATGTTGTGCCAATTGACCAGGTTCCAAAAAAAGTACATATTTCAACCAGTCTTTTGCGTTGCCAACTTGTCTGCTCCACTTCGCATGTTATCGTTATCACCAGAACTCCTTCGACTCCTTCAGCACATTCTCGTGAAGCCGTAAGTAAGTACAAATGGCGTTTAAATGAAATTTTTAAGTCTACTTGTGCTAAACTCAATGAAATCGTGTTTTTTTGCTGTGTGCGTTAATTATGTATCCTATATAGTTACTTAAGCCAATAAGATACATTTTACAATAAGATATATTAAAGATACACTATCGTCAACAGCAACTAGTTATTAAGTTAAATTAAAGTAAGACTGGAAAATCCAAAAATTGTTTTTCACATTTTTAAATATTTCTGTTTTTTCTACGATCAACACTCGAATCCTAAAATCAAAATTTTGTAAAAAAAAATTAAATCAAAAAAAATATATATATATAAAAACAACAAAATAGGTATTCGAGCGCGGCCTCAAGGCTATCCCCCTGTCGGTGGACTTGTGGATTCATTATCTAATGCACATCAAAACAAACCATAACGAAGACGAGCAGTTTATACGTAGTCAGTATGAAAGAGCAATCCAAGCGTGCGGACTAGAGTTTCGTTCTGACAAACTTTGGGATGCCTACATACGATGGGAGAACGAGTCCAAGCGTTACCAACGTGTTGTACAAATTTACGATCGTCTCTTAGCTGTTCCAACGCAGGGATACAACGGGCATTTCGACAAGTGAGTTTAAGTGAGATCCATTTTTACATAAATTGATTAAATCCTTTTTTATATCTATAGTTTTCAAGATGTTATAAACCAGAATCCAATAACAGCCACCATTTCTACCGAGGAGCTTTTGCGGCTACGTAAAGATTGGCACGAGCGCCAGCAAAGTAAATCATCAAAACCCTCATCGAAGAGTAGACGGGATAGCGGTAGCACAAAGGAAGCTACCAGCGCAAGCCAGGCAGAAGAGCCTTCTGTTATTACCGATATTTCTTCAAGCGAGACAACGCCGCATATAGATTTCAGTGATCTTAGCTCTCTTAGCGAGGAAGAGATAACCGCCATTAAAGACAGAGTCATCTCGGCGCGTCGAAAGGTGCATAAAGTAACTGTCGGTGCGGTCACTGCACGATGGTCATTCGAGGAGGGTATTAAGCGACCCTACTTCCATGTGAAACCATTGGAACGGGCCCAACTCAAGAACTGGAAGGACTATCTTGATTTTGAAATCAAAGAGGGCGATCGAGAGCGGATTTTGGTGCTGTTTGAACGTTGCCTTATCGCTTGTGCTTTATACGATGAGTTCTGGTTAAAAATGCTCCGTTACTTGGAGTCTCTAGGTGATCAAAGTACCCAAATTGTAGATATAACACGAGAGGTGTACCGACGCGCATGTCGCATACATCATCCAGACAAGCCCAGTTTACATTTAATGTGGGCGGCTTTTGAAGAGTGCCAACTCAATTTGAATTCTGCCGCCGAAGTGCTGGAGCGCATAGAGCAGCGTTGTCCTAATTTGTTGCAGATTGCGTATCGGCGTATCAATTTTGAACGTCGACGCGGTGCTTTTGAAAAGTGCCGAGAGCTTTATAAGCACTATATAGAAAACACCAAGAACAAAGCCGTCGCAGGAAGCTTGTCCATTAAGTATGCAAGGTTTCTTAACAAGATTTGTAATGATCTCGATGCAGGCCTTGTAGTGTTGCAGCAAGCGCTAGATAGAGATCCTGCAAACACACGCGTTGCACTCCAAATGATTGATCTCTGCTTGCAACGGCCTAAAGTAGTCGAAGACGAGGTGGTGCAGATAATGGACAAGTTTATGGAACGTGCCGACATTGAACCCGATCAGAAGGTCCTTTTTGCACAACGTAAAGTCGAGTTCCTTGAGGACTTTGGCAGCACAGCTAAAGGATTGCAAGATGCACAACGCTCTTTACAGCAAGCACTGGGGAAGGCCACCGAAGCACAAAAGAAGAGGTATTTCAAATTTAGATCACAATCAAAATTTATTTCAAAATATTAACTTACTCTTATAACACTCACTTAGTCGCGACAGCAGTCCCACCCGCAAGTCATCTGCTATCAATAAGGAGAGTGCTGCTTCTTCCAGTGGATCATCGGCAGCACCAACAACCTACAACAATGGAAGCTCGGCAGCAGCTAATGCGAATTACAACTACAATTCTGCCAACTCGAGTGGCTACTATGCTCAACAAGGTGGCAGCGCCTATCCGCAACAACAACAGTCCTACGATTCCTACTATAACCAATGGGGAGGATATGGTTCTGGTAATGCCAGCTCAGGAGGGAACTACAACTATGGCCAGTGGGGCGGATACAACAATTACTATTAAATCAAAGGTTTTCTTAATTTCAAAAGCCAGCACCGTTTAACTAGTGGATAATGTAAAGATACCTCTAATTTTATATAGACTTATACAAAAAAGTAATGTATCAAGTACGCACTTATAAGAAATATGTGAATATATATAATATAAATAATATATATATATATACATATATTGAGCATCAACTACGACCCGAGCAAGTTCACTGTATATGGCACTCAGCCACAATATAAATACAAATTATTACAATAAAGAATATTAATTTTATCGGTTCACCGTAAAGTAATTTGATTTAAATTACATGTTTAATAAGTCATAAACGTATCTATTTTTTGTTGAAAAAGACCAATTTACAAAGTTGGTGGGTTTTGGGGCAAGCTTAGAGACATGGTCTGTACCAGGCTACTTCGCCTCCATTACAGCCAGTAACAAGAAGCGGCTCTCTGGGGCTAAACTTGGCACATAATACCACATCCTGGTGTTCAATGATGTTGGCTAGTTCAACCAATTGACGGGGACTGTTTTTCACCTGTTCGAGCAAATGCTGGCTAGGGTAATCGCTGCAATCCTCATTGTAACCCAACAATCGCACGCCATTGGCATAGGGCGAACAGACGATCCGACCATCGGCCGAGAAACCCGGCTCCTTTATAAAACCAGGCTTATTGTTTGTCTCGGAAGCGTAATAAAGCAACTTTTTGGCGTTCACCAATATGCTCTGTGCAGCATTCTCTCCCGGTGATGCCGTTGATATATTGCTAAGCGGACGCATACGTAGACGTGGTGCGAATTCAAGGCTTACAGTGGTGTCGCTACTGCTGCTGCTGCTGCCGCTGCCGCTGCTAGTACTACTGCTACTACTATTTCGGCTGGTACCCGTATCACCATCGGTAGTATCTGCTGGAAGTGTGCGCTGATCAGTTCCCAACCCAGCTCGAGTGCGGGCCGCACCACTTAGGAGTCGACTGGCCAATGAGGGGCGTAATGGCAAAACACCGCTGCTAATGGCGTACACAAAGTTGTAACCACTCACATGATTTGTGGAATTGCGTGCCCGGCTCTGGCGTATGGCACGTTCTTGCACCGTAACTTCTGCTGCCCAGATGTCTGGAATGAAACTGTCAGATACGGTAATGGGTTGTCCTCCCACGGTTCTAGCAACAGAGCGGCGTTCTCTACGCACTGGTCTTGGGGCAGGTTCAGGGGCGGGTTCTGGTGCTGGTTCTGGGGCAGGTTCTGTGGCCTCTGGCAGTAGTGTGCGCTTTTTCTTTGTAAGAGGTTCTTCTTCTTCTGAATTTTCGTCATCCGTCGTTTCAGGCTCTTCGTTGATATCGTGTATACAGGTCCATTCGCTTTGTTCGTCACAGCTGACATTCCGTGTAAGCATGCAACGGCATTGTGGATGAATTTGTAGAGCCATAATCATTTCAGCATCGTTTTGATCGGGAAAATCGGTGACCAGCTCAACACGATTCTTTTTCTGTCGCTTTGAAAATACATGATCATATTTAGCTGCTTGGGGTATGTATTGTTCGCCCAACTGCATAAGTCTATAAATTCCAGGCTACAAATCGAATCAACGAAAGTGTTACGATTATTGAAATGTTTTAGATGATTTTGTTTTGAACCACATACCCTAAATCCACATAAGTCCTTTAGTAAAGTGGTTAAGTCTAAGTCGTGAACTATCATAATGTAACCGCTGCTGGTGCAGAACACTAACTTGTCTCCTGCTGGAGAGATACGGCAGCGCATAAGACCACTGGCATGAAAAACTCGCTGAGAAATAAGTCCCTGCTCCGTGTGTGATTTAATGTCCCACGTAAAAATACTACCATCAAAGCCGGACGTGACAAGTAGCTTGTCCTTCGAAGAGTATTCGATATTTTTTACCCAATTGGAATGACCATGCAACACGCGCAACTTCTGCTTCATATTGCGTAGATCCCATAATGCTACTGTGAAATCGTCTGAGCCCGTGGCGAACAAGCGTTCGTCATAAAATCTAAAAAGTTGCACTATAGTTCAAGTGTCCATTGGCGGTTTTAAGGTGTCGGGCACTTACTTAATGCAGTTTACACTGTCTGTGTGAGCATCGGGAATTTTAAATACTTCCTTTTGAGTTATAGCATCAAAAACGACAACACATTTTCGTTCGGTGGCTGCCACAACAATATTTCCATCAGCATTAAATTCTAGATTGAAAATAGCGCCGGTATCTTGTCCAGCCGTGCCTGGCGTTAAATTGGAATGGTAACTGTTGAACATGCCCATGGAGCTGTATATGCGGCGCATTAAAAAGTTTTCATGCCCTATGTGTCTATCGTGATGTAGCCAGCCACTCTCCCGGCGACTTAGATATTCCTCCATAGTGTGCATTGCTTTTCCCTGCACTTCCTATAGGTTTTGCGCTCGCTGAGACGATCTGTGGCTTGTGTATATAAAATTTGTATAACTAAGAAGAGATTAGAAATGACAAAAACAATACGATATTTAACAGCATCGATACCTAAATCGATAAATGATAAGAGACGATATACAATGTAAAGCTAAATGAGCAACGGTAAACAATAATTCAATGTTTTTCTATGAATTGCATTTTATTATGTATATTTATTGTGTGTGTGTTGTATATTTTAATAACTGAGAGTACAAATTGAAGAAAGTTCATTGATATATGTATCACCAACTTCCTAATTTATATTTGAAGAATCATATCTTGTTCTCTTTAAATTTGAAGTGTACCAGGTGATAATTATAATGTTTTTGAAGTACTCAAATGCGACGCAAACCCATGTGTTATTTGAGTAACCACAAATTAATAAATAATTTTATATATATATGCTAACAGAAGAGCAGCAGGGTAATGTTAAAGAAAATATTATTTTACTCTTGACTGCGGTACATCCCTGGCTAGAGCGACCGTGCGAAGATATTTCTTATACTTGGTCACACTGGTTTCTCTGGGTAATAAACAAAAATTGAACACTTCGATGCAAATTGAACAACAAATATGTAGCGAAAAAAGTTAAGAAACAATTTTAAATCTGAGTGGAATCACTATGGAGCGCTTTGCTTTCAAGATTGATGCAGCTCTCAAGGCTAATTTATACAAGATTTGTCGTCTGTGTGGCATCGACAATCCGTCCAAGGTGCCAATATTACCGAAAGAGAGGGATCCAATTGATCTGGACGAACCCAGTCTTAGCCAAAAGGTTTTGGAGCTTATCGGCTTTTTGGTAAGTTACATCCTAAAACTCCACGACATCGCACAGAAATATTTATTTACGATACAATTGTAGGTGTCACAAGATGACAAAATGCCACAGACAATGTGCAGTCTTTGTGTGGATAAAATCAATGATTTTTACGAATTTCGAGAAATGTGCTTTGCAACTAACAATCAAACACGCAAACTACTTGGTCTTAAGCAGTCCGATCCTCAGAAGGTAAGCGCTATTATACATAAACGTAATTAAGTGAAAATACTTATGAACAATTCTATCACATTATAGCTCATTGATATGAAACCGATTGTCAAGAGCGAGTCGTTGCCTGTTTTGCCTGTCAAGCGTGGGCGCAAGCGAAAAACTGAAGAAGTCGCAAACATTTCCGCCTCCGAAATCTGCACAAAGTCAAATACCACCCAAATGGTTATGAATTCAGTCAAGAACGAGCCTATTACCTGGCGCAAAAAACAACGCCTGCAGCAGCAACTCCCAGCAAGCAAAGTTGACATGTGAGAAAATTGAATAAGTGAAAAAGCATTTAAAGCTAATTTCCTTAACCATTTTTATATTTATAGTAAAGAGGAACACTCCGATGCTTACGGCAGTAACAAACTTGGACTGGTTTCCAAAAAGGGTCGTAAGAATATTTGCAGTGTTTGCGGCGAGGGTTTTAAGAGTAAAGAGCTTGTTGAGGCGCATAAGATTTCGACGCATGTCCCTTCTGTGTCACGTTACTCATGCTACGCATGTAGCCAAAATCATAACAGTCCCAGCGACATCAAAGCTCATCAACTGTGGCACAAATTAACCAAAACACCCTATCAGTGTCCGGTTTGCTATACAAGTGCTCCAAATACCTATGCACTAACACGACATCTGCGCGAGCACACAGTAACAATGACACCCATGGAGCTCTTGGTGCTGGATCGTGAGTGCCCACTGTGCAAGAAGACGTTCTTAACGAATTACTTATACAACATACATCCTTGTGCCAGGCGTACGCGTACGTGTGGCGGCTGTAATCGTCCTTTCGGTACCGAAACGGGTTACATGCGACATGCACCTCATTGCGCAAAAATCTACCTTTATCACTCTATACACATACTGCCGGAAGTGGCTAAGAATGAAGCCCAGATGCGGATAAAGAATGAATATGGAGGGGATGTTGATGAAAATACAATGTGCTCTGCTCCATATTCGCACCTACAGCAGGGGAATGAAGACAAGGATATGCAGCCTGTGGTTGTACTTGAACGTTTAGCCTCACCGCTCTTGCGTGCCTCAGGAGCGCCTTACACACTTGGAAAAAATAATGATCGCGTATCTACGAAATCGTATTTGAAACGCGTTGATCAGCTGCTCAAGAGCACAATGAGCACATTGGTTAGTATTAAACATGAGCCGGAGGTTCACATCGATGACACTGGTCCACCTCTCACTGCCGAGCAGTCGGAAAGTGAGCCAGAAGAAGATCCAGCACCCTGTGATGATTTCCATGCAGGTGCCGGTTACGAAGAAAGTGATGAAGAGGATGGAAATATTGGAGCGGGTTGTAGTGACAGTGCTGCAACAAAATCGCCTAGTATTTCGGCAGTAGCGGTAAAACAAGAGCTCATTGATGAAGCCTATGAGAACTGCAACCAGCAGATGCCAAGCTGTGCAATTAAACAAGAGCCTTTCAAACTGAAGTTAAAAATTACCAAAAACGATGGGCAGCTGAATTCTTCGCTCATTGATGACGAGCACGGTGGTCATACACAAGGACTATCAAAAAGTGCTAAGAAGAAAAAGAAGCGGAAGCACAAGGAACGTAACAAGGAAACAGAGTCTTGTGACATAGCCCCACCATCTGAGCCGGAGTCTCCTGATACCCAAAAGAAAACCGTGAAAACAACTGAGCCATGCGATTTCTCCATTACTATAAAGCAGGAGCGGCAGGACGACAGCTACTCAAATGCGAGCAGAACACATGCTGAATTTGAACCTCAGGCCACTGTGATGACGAGCATTCCGATGCTCCAACTGGAAAGCAGATACAATGAAAAAGACGAGGAGGCTGCTACAAACATGAGGAAAGAGCCGGAAGACATTAAGCCGAACCGCTTGGAACTGGATAGATTGATGCAAATAACCCACATTGCTAGCGGCGTGGTCATGGCAGAAGAAGCGATGCCGCCAGAGAACGCTATAGAGGCAGTTCCTAACATTAACGATACTGAAACGTTGGTTAAGCCTGTAAAATCCACGGCACGTAAAAGTACAAGTGCAGTGAAGCGAACGTCTCCGACTGTGACAGATACCTCAATTGATGTGTCGCCACTTCCACAAATCGTGGCTGTTAATAGTGGTGCAGTTATGCCTTCGAATATTGTTGCCATTAAGCCTGAACCCCTGAATCGTGGATATGCAGATGAGAGTGAGAATTGTGAGCAAGATGAAGTAACTGGGGGCGGTGATGAGGAGGATGTGGAACAGAGTGTTAGCAACTCTAATAAGAAAAATAGCGAGGAAGCGGCATTTATCGAAAGTGTCAATCTAAGTAATATAACTATTAAACAGGAGAATGACTTACACATTTCCGATTTCGATATCGGAGTAGCTAACAACTTGCATTGCAATGGATTGGACGACGTTGAAAATAACGAGGATGACGATGACGCTGATGACAGTGCGTCATCTGCCGACGAAGCAGAAGAGAACATGGAAATTTATGATGATCAGGAAGAGCGCGTTTATCGTGAAATCGAGTTACAACCCTTAGAGGAAGAAAGCCATTTAGAGAGCTCAGCGTTAGAGACGCAAAGTGAGTCCCGTATAATACCGCCGGAGCTATTAGAAATTGAGTCGCAAAAAGACAATCTGATTGATTTACCGAACATAGAAAACAGAATTGAGGAGTTTGAAAAAGTTCCTCATGAGTCTGAGCATGAATTAAAACAACTTAGCTACCCGGTAGATTCACAAACAAAGTCCGATGGGATACAAGAGACACCGCTAGAAACGTCAAGTCCGTCAACTTTTGGTTTTGTTATCACTAGCGTTTGTAGCCAGGCGGAGCCATTACCTGCTCATGAAGAGGAGAAAGCAGAAAATAGTGAACAAACGGCTCCACAGGAAAAGTTGGAAAAATGCGCTGATAGCGAAGGGAATATCACCTGCCCTGTTGTAATGCTAAGCTCGCCCAAAGAGAATGAAACTTTGGCTCAGCCTTTCTCAGAGTCGGCTTCAACAAACTACAATTGCGATGAAGAACTCCAAAACGTGCTTAACCATGAGTTGTGCGAAACAGGTGTTGAGCAGCAACTAGATTCAGTGGAGGAGCATGCCGAGGTAGTGCCCTCGGCCGCATCTTGCAGTAGTATGCGCGTTACTGAGGATCAAAGTGCTAACGAAGAGACTGAGAACCGCATTAATGAGCACCATCAAGAGCAGCAACAACAACAAATGCAGCAGGAGCAAGAGGAGCAGGAACAAGTGCAGCAGGAGCAAGTGCAGCAGGAGCATGTGCAGCAACGCTGTGAGAGGAACGATGATTCCAATATCAATGAAATTGCTGAGAACAATAATAACGCAAACATTGAACGTGAACTGCATGACGATGCGAATGTGGCTCAGGAAATCCGTAACATACCTTTAAGTTAGACAGTACATTAAAATAATCAACTAAAGCATACGTGTTCTATAACATAAACAACATAGTCCCTAAAACTGTACATATGAAATTATTTGTAGTTCAACCAGAATCTTTGTCAAAACCACAATATTATCAATATACCATAATCGAATAAAGAAATGCAACCATAAATGTTAAGTTAGATATACCCAACTTTATTTCCGTAAATTACATAATTTAATGGCTTATATAATACAGTAGAATATCTATATATATGCATATATAAGGATATAGAATACATGTACTTGTCTGTATTTAAATACACAAATCGCACAAAACTCCTTCAACTTGTTAACACACATACATAATCCACAAAAAGGATTCAGTGCTGTTTCATTAGTTCCAGAATTAATTTATTACAAACAACAAACAGACTGAAATGACTACAAATTTGCATTTTATGCACTCTAACTAAAAGCTTTAATACTTGGGCAATATGCATGCTGGTTTTATTGAAAGGGTGAAATCAATTGAATGCTCGGTAAAATATATACTTTAAGAAAGCCCCTTCGCAAGAAGCATAATGGTTTGGCAATTGTTTTAACATATACATGCATAAATTAATGTTTTTATTGGTCATAATCGATTTTAACTTTGCCACCTTTGTTGAAAGTAATATTTTATTTTATAATTTTATATTTTGATAATTTTGATGAAACTTTTTTAAGAAGTATTAATTTATTTTTTTGGGAAAAATTGCAAAGTAAAATGATTTGTTTCCATTACGATTATAATTAATAATTGGAGTTCTTTTAATAAGTATTTTGTTTAATTTGTATTTTGTTATGCATTGTCATAAAATATACATATCTATGTACTCAGTTATTTTCGGTAATTTTATAAAACCTCAGTTCGCGCATTTGTCTAGATTATATTAGGAGATCGTTAGGTGAAATTCCTAATCGTATCCCATTGACCTAAGCTAGAAAGTTAAGCACTTTTTTAGAAAATTTTCTTAGGTCTCATATATATACAGATGTTGTTCACTTGCGGTGTTCTCTGGATAGAATATTTTATAGTTTTTGGCACATCTCTGAACAATTCAAGTATATTAGTTTAAATATATAAGTAATATGTTTACTGTGTGGCTATACATTCCACATGTTTATAACATTTCTGTTTTGCATGTAATTCTGTTATAGTTTTTTAATACATTTGTTGAGCAATTTTTGGTAAGTTATGTCAATTTCAAAAACAGAAAGTTTTTTCTTGCGTTTTAACTTGCGATAATTAGTTCTGTTCGTGTGGTTATTATTGTACAGTTGGTAAAATTAAATTAAAGAGGTATGAAAATTCACTAAACGGTATTTACAGTGATTTATCTGCCGATAAATCAAAATGCCAAAGCACAAATTATATTATTGCTTCTATTTGGAATAATTTTGCCACATCCATCGTCTAGTGTGTTGTCGCTTACTCGGACCAGTCGTTGTCCGAACTGGTACTACTTTCCTCGTCATCCGAGTGCATGGCTGTGCCACGCAACTCTAGAGCACGACGCAGTGCTTCGGCCAGAGCGTCTGTACCCTTGGTACTATTGTCACTGTTTCGTTGCTCAGGCAATTTGCGCTCGGTAACCGGCCTCAGTGTATAACCCTCACGTATCTGATCCAAGAGGTCGTTGCGTACATCTCCACTGCCACTGCTCACACTACCTGGGTCCACAGGCTAGAAAAGTAATGAATATAAGTATGCTTTATTTTAAAACGCGAGAATGAATGTATGTGTTTCTCACCTTTAGTGATTTGCCCTTGCGTATCGCATCCATGAGCGCACTGTGCGAATCTGTTTCCACGGGCAGCTCCGGCTTAGCCTGGGATGGTTGTTGAGCTGTTGCAACAATGGGCATTTCTAGTACAGGCATGGGTGGAGGAGGTGGCGGTGGTGGTGGCGCAGGCCCAGCTGCCAGCGGTGGCGCCGTTGATGGTGGTGGCGGTGGCTACAATACACATATGTTTGAATAAGGCATTTGTCTACATAATTGCATTTAAAACTCACCGCTGCTGTGGGCGGACAGACCGTTGCTTGTGGTGGTGGCGGTGGAGCCGCGTTAATGGGTGGAGGTCTACTGGGTGGTGCTGGTGCACGTGATACACTCGGTGCCGTGGTCGGCAGGGGCGGTGGCGGCTGTCTTGCCGGCGGTGGCGGCGGCGCAGATCTTTGGTTACCGTTTTGAGACTATACAAAAAAAAAAAAATCAGAAATCAGTGAAATAAAAACGAACAAACTTTGACGCCTTCTTACATGATGAATCTGACGACTTGGCACCGGAGGAGGCACATCCTGTTTTGACTTAGTAGGTGACTCCTCCAACTTCACCAGCACGTTATTGCTCTGTATGAAGTCATAGATGAAGGCTCGAGTGTCGCGATCGTTAAGCTCTGATTCTGAGACGCCTGCTTTTGCAAAGAAATTGTTGAGCATTTCATCGCTATCATTCCCAGTCAGATCGAATCCCTTGTTTGCATCCCAGCCAACGTGACTGATGTGTACAAAGTTTGTCGGCTTACTGATGTCCGCTTTGGTAACCTTGCGCTTCTTATCCTTTCCTCCGGACGCGCTCAATCCGAAATTGTTCGACAGGAAATTTTTTGATGCGGGCGGTGCTTGTGTCAGCGTCACAGAACTAATTTTATTGTTGCGCAGCTTTACTTTATCATCATTATCCATTGGCGACGAGCTCTTGCCTTGCAGGGAGGGGGGGCGCGTTGGTTGAACTGGTACACTGGGTGCCTGCTGTGACTTCTGTTTATTGCGCTTCTCTAAGCGCTTGCGATTGCGTGTCTCAATGGTGGCGTCAACAATGCGAAAGAACGAATCACACTCATCCTCGGAGACAAAGTTTAGACCAACATAGCCATCCTGTAAATGGTGCGAAGGTACTTTTCTAAGTTATCAATTGAACATCTTTAATGTGTCATGGCTACTTACGTCGCCTTCGAAGGTGAGGAGAAATGGTCGCGATTTCACAACCTGCATATTGTCATAAACTTCGTGCTCCCATATCAGTTCGTTTTTGATTAGGCAGTAGGCGCGCAGGAAGTAGGAGCGTATGGCGCTGTCCTTAATAAAACACAAGACTCCCGTATGCTTCTTTTTCCAATGCGAGTGGGCACTGCCCTCCGTCTTGTAGATCTGCACAACGGCAGTGTTCAAGGTCTTTTAAAAGAAAAAAATAGGTAACAATTGATTAGCATAATGCACATTTCACTATCAAATCACATTTTATATTAGGTTAGCCCATCCCGTCTGAGTTATCTAATCGAAGATGGCACCTTTATTTTGTGTCTCATTTGAATGCAGCCAAAGAAGACGGTGAACTGTCGCGTTCGAGTTGAGAAACTCATCTGACTTTCGGTTTCCAGCTTTGTCACTCTATGGGCCGTAGACCTCGCTGGTCTCTAGCTGCTGCAAATGCTGCTCATTTGAATACCGATTAGCCACATTCACATCAACTTTGACAACGACTTCGGCATACACATTCACACCGACAACATCCCCATCATTTCATTCAAACTGTCAACAGCTCTGGCATCGCTAATCTGCCTACTTGGAAGGCCGGGCACGTAAAGCCATTGGCAACTAGCGGCTGCGCTATGCACTCCAACGGAGTGGGGCTGCTAATTTCGCGTAGACTTGCACAAGGCACACTCACTGCATTATGCTTCCTTCGCATCGTCTGCCCGACGATAATGCCTTCTGACTGATTTAAAACCTCGTTTATTGACTGCGCAGGAAATGCTGACGACGATTACTGCGCCGAAGGCCACAAAACTGCCACATTTAAATCCTTGCCAAATTACACGAACCCAATTCATGCGGCAGCCCCATGGTCAATAAAACTCAGACCACAAAGTCATGATTAAGTCTCCATAAGATAACAAAACTTCATAGTGTAAAGATTTCGATTTCTACATTTAAACAATTTTAAAAGAATTTCAATAAGTTTCACAGTTCATGCGAATAATAGTTTTTATTACAGTTAATTAAGTCAGCAATCTTAGTTTTAGCTGCTTTCAAAACCGGTTGGCTAAACAAAACAAAGCAAAAGCATTTCTAACCTTTCTCTACTGTAAAATTCATTTCATTTTTGAGCAAGTTTTAAATCTGCACTGATTTTTATACGTTGAAACTAATACTAATATATCTTTTACACTAATTTTCTTAATTCAAAAAGAAACATTTAAAATACCAATCTAGAAACTATTATAGAAACAACATAAAGTTATTAAAGCTGAAACCTGCGGAAATATAAAACGAAGCCTTTCGCGAGCTGGATAATTTGCAGCTAATTTCAATGTGATTTGATATGTTATTCAATAGCAGGAGAAGCACCAGCTGTGACCTCTGAAAAAGCCATTGACGACGTCGTCATCGACATCGATGGGTTGCCCACGCTTCGCAAGTGCAAAATTGTGAAAAAGTTTGAATTTAAATTTTCATTGATATTTAAACTGGCGATTGTATCAACGTGTTTTTTTATGCGTACATGAGTGTGTAGAAATATATATAAGTAGCATTGTAAAATGATGTCTTGCCTTCTATGTACATGCATGGGAAGAGCTTGTTGTTGTCTCTGGGCAAAGCATAAAAATCGATGCCAAAGACAGAAAAAGCAACAGCAACAGCAGTAGCAGTAACAAAAACAAAATAACTGGCCGTCAGAGCTAAGCCGGGCTAAGTTGCTGCTCGGACAGAGGGCTGGACAAGAGCGATGGAGCGCATTAAAGCCCAGTTACAATAACAATGCGAGCAGAGAGTATCGTCGCAAAACAGACAAAGCTGGCAAAAGGCAAAACAGACATAAACAGCAATTAGAAAGTCCAGTCTTCTGCCGACGAATGCGAAGAGAAATAAGTTTACACAAAATAAATGCAAATAAATGAGCGACAAACAGACTGCAGCAGCAACACCAACAACAACAATAAGTAGTGAGGTAATTCTGTTATCACACTGTGACGCTAAAGTGACTGAGCTGCGGCGGCCGCGATGGGACCAGCAGCAGCAGTTGTTGCTGCTGTGTCATCAACCACAACAGAAATAGAGGCAATGTGGGCATGATACATTAGTAACAAGTTGTTTGTTGTCAATATAGAAATTAAACATTCAATTTCAGGAGAGGATCAAGAGTTTTACTACATTTTGCAGGCTCCAGTTGAGAACTCTTTGCTCCGGCACACTTTCCCCATTTAAACGCTTTCAAAACGTTTGTCAATGGAAAGCAAAAAATTAGCAAAGCGTGAATTACAATTTAAAACAGACTAAATCAACTTGATCGTGTCATGCGAGTATTACAATTTTTATGCACGGGCCAATTGTATGTACATAATGTAAATTCCAAAATATGCATATATTTTTGTATTTTTTTTGACTTGGCAAAACTTGTTCATAGGCTTTCCTTCTACCACATTATTTGTGTTATAATTTTGTGAAGTTGGCATTGGTTGGCAAATGGTTTGGCCCGATAAGATAAGATCCGTACACAGTATTTGTTCAAGAAATTTTTTCAATTTTAAAGCTTATCAACTTATGGCGCACTCAACGTTTGTGAACGGTTATTTAAAATTTTACTTTTCTGTTAGCTTTTTCGCGGTTCAAAATGACTTTGTGAATATATACATATGTATTTATCTATATGTATATGTTAACGAAATCATATGGTCACTGAAGCCTTTCAATTTCTGATAACAGCAACGGATGTGTAGACACGCATATATGTACATATGTGCATATGTATTTATTGTTATTTGTGTGTGTTGAACGAAATTAGCAAGTGGAATAAATGTTTTCTGAACATTTGCAATAAGTGGAACACCTCATATTACCAAGGTTCCTTGACGCTTTACATTGCCAGAGTGCAATCATTATCATAATATTAGGCGAAATTCAAGCTGATTCTACGGCCGCAGGAAATGATCCATCAAGGGGAATATAAAACAGTGTACAGTGTTTACTCACTACAGTTCCAACCTTAGTAAAATCATTTACAAAAAACAATCTTCGATTTATTTATATATTCTGACATTGAAACCAGTTATATTATCACATCAAAAAAGTATGATTATAATCCATTTGTAGGCAATAAAATTCTTTAGAGTTTAGATCACTTAAGATTTGTTTTTTTATACATAATAAATTTATATTTTGTACGTACATGTATGTGTACCCGTTTAAAAATAACAATAAAACGTGTTTAACGAGATTAAAAAAATCGAACCACACTGCGGCTGTCAACTATAAGGGAACTACACTGTAGATTAGCAATGAGGTTATAGGGACCACCCACAGCATGTTGTGTACATTGTATATTGAACGTACAATACATACTTTCAGTACTGCAATTTTAAAGCATTAATCATTGCTGATTACTCATTTAAAAAATCTACAACACATAAAATCTTAAAAATAAACAGTTCGAACAACCTAGTGACCACTGTAGTTAAACTCAAGCGTTTATTTTCACCTGACTCACCTGTGACTTTCGCCCCAACAGCCTAAATACAGCTTCATTCTCTTCTGGAGTCAGTTGTATACTGGATGCGTTGTTCTTTGGTCGCGACAGCCCAGCTGCCTGCTGACCGTCCTGTGATCTCATGGTGCTGGTACTGATCATTTATGCGGCGGCGCAGCGGCTTTGCTGTGTGATGGACAACAACAACAACAAACTATTATTATGGATGCATTGATCTTTTATCTGGCACAATAATATTGAAGTAACGGCAATTGTGGAGTTGAACAAAACAATGCAATAAATTAAAAACAGGCACACACAAAACAGAAACAGAAAACAAAACACATCGAAGTCCAGATAATATGGGTACAGTTATTGCGAAAATTTTGGTCAACTCGATTTATGTATTATATTTTGTTTTGTCTTTTCTCGCGTTTTATAATGAATATGAATGAAAAACAAAAACGCGCCCGAGTCACAGCGACAGCGACCGCAATGGTGACACAAACAACAACAGTAACAGCAAGTATTGTAATATTGAGGCGCTGGCAGAGACGTAGCAGCGCTTTAACGGCGATGTTGAGTCACAGTTAGCCCAGTCAGTCAGTTAGCCAGCTGCTTACAAACGTGGGCAATGGGTTCGCCGTTGTCGTTAGCTTTTAGCTACATGTTTATCTCTTATCTTTGGCAATACCACTGTCAGTGATTAGGTACGCAGGTACATATGTATGTATCTACGCACATGTGCACTGTCACCTACATATGTATGTATGCATGCAACTGTCTATGTGTACGTTGCGTTATTTAACAAATATATAAAGTGTTCACATTTGAGAGTAATAAAAACCACATCGTCTCGCAGATATGTGAAGATGTGCTTTATATGAAAATGTCGCTGTCGAAGACAATAACAACAACAACACCTGTCTGCTTGACCCTCAGTCCGGGTGGGGTAGAAATGTAAATAGACGCTCAAAAATAGCAGAATTCAGCACAGGTACTTGGTAGAGAGCTCAAGGTCTCTTAGAATTGATGTCTAACTGCTGTCGCTGTCGAATTCATAATTCCACACACACATACACACATATATTCATAAACACTAATCGATTTTTTGCATTTATTTGTTTGTCACATTTGCTCACTCGTTGCTGTTGCTACTTTTCGCTGCTTCGGATTGCTTGTTTTTTTGATACAAAATCTTAAAATACCAGCGCAATGTAACTGCACTGTGAAAACAGCAAAATACACAATTTTCACCAAAACAGAGTTACCATCCAGTCAAAAAATTTAAAATTAAGGGGTGAATTTATTGTGTTATCGGACTCCTGATAATCGATAACATTTTGACTTAATAGTCCCAAGCCGTAAATAAAACAAACTTTCAACCGCCAAACACCCCTTTTTCTGCTGGTGCAGCTTGATCATAATTCAACAAAAAGATGTGTTTACAAAATTAAAAGTCGACTAAACACATATGGAATTAAATTTAAACAAATTGTTTATGAACTAAAAAATCCTGCCCTGGTATTCGTATTTGGTGTTCTTAAGGCAGTAAAACATTATGGCCAGTATACCCGTTCCAAAACTGTCCCCACAGGCTGTTAAAAAGGGTATGGCACCGGTGTCCGGATCCATCTTCATCCGCCAAAGAAGATGCACTAGGCAATGTGCACACCACAACAATATTAACAGTAGTATCAGACTTGAAAAAACAAAAGAAATGACAAACACAATGTGCATATTTATGTACGTCTTATAGAGATATTCAACCGCGTAGGCCAGGATAAAATTTCCGGGCACTGAGACAAAAATAAGGATACGTGAAATACGCGCATATATTGTGCCATAGCAAAAAGTATGCGGTGGTGTTTCACAGATTCTGGTGCCCTCAGGCATTTGTCCCAATTCAACACGTTGATAAAGGAGGGAACCCATGTTGTTGGCCTGAACTGACACTAGATTACCTCCGACACCATTGATAATGGGAGAAAATATGGAAAAGCCGCGATATTTGTTAACCGAGGAGCTAAGCACATATCCTCCAAACTGACTTATAAACAGCGCGCCAAATACTGAGAACCAACTGCTGAACAGCAATGAGTGCGTGTACTTGTTTCCCATCACAATAGTTACGTATAAGGGCAACAAAAGTAACAGATATACTCCAACCACTGATCCGATTATCCAAACTTTGGTATGGGATAGCTTATATAGAAATCCACCGCTAAATGCGAGCAACGTTATCGAGAGAACATCACCAAGCGAGGCAATAATGGGCGTGGCCATATAATCCGGATTAAAGCGATACCGTTGAGAGAATATTATGATGAATATTATAAATGAATCAAGTATACCGCATGATGTGGTCGAGGAGAAAATTGCTGCTGCCGACATTATAGCGAAATCCCGAAACATAGTCTTTCGTTCAATAAGTGTCCATATTAGCGACGTTACCACGCATGAGATAAAGGAGCAAACGATTGCTTGTACTTGAACCAAAGCCATATTTCCAATTGCTAACTGATAAATTTCAGAAATTTCTTTCATGTTACCCAGATTTGATTGAGTACATATTCGACATGCCAAGCACATGTCCAAGTTTCCCTTAAGGCCGCACAGGACCGGCACAAGGACAAACAACGCATTCATGTTTTGGAACACAGTCCAATGCTCTACATTGCCTAGTATTACCCCTGCCATTACATTTCCGAAGCTGGCCAGGGTGAATGGTATTGCAATCTGAGTAAGGGTCGAATAGCAAGGCTCTTTGTAGACTTCGTCAGCGTCCTCTGTTGATGATGATGCGTCATTGCCCACGGGCATGATAACAGTTTTTATTTTGAAAATGATTTTAGACAAATTCGTCAAAGCAAAAATTTGTACTGAGGTCTGACCTTGATTAAATTATTCCGGTTGGTCTCGTCGTAAAAAATTCTACCTTTTTGTATATTCGGATATGTACAGTAGTACAGACTTTGATGTAGACGTCAACAGTATCAAGCGGTACAAACATTAAGGGAGTGACGAACACACTTCGGATGCCGACGAAATCATCCGTGAGTCCGTTTGTAATAACGAGGTATATATTAAACTCCGATAAAACATAATACAATTAAGAGACAATAATTATTTCGGAATGATGTATGCCAATATTCACTTTTGAATTGGGTTATTGAAAAGCAATTTCTTTTATTATTAATATGTTTTACAATTGTAAATGTGCTTAAATCAACACTAACTAAAAAAGTTCGATACGAAAGCTGCTAAAATAAAAACGATTATAATTACACTTAGATGTAATAATATTAAAAATAATAAAGTTAAACGTCGAACGTGCGTCTTCGAAACTTAAAAAGCAGTGACTATTAATGTGTTTCGTTTTTCATTTGATTTTCATTTTCAAATAATATTTGGTTTGTGAAAGGAAGCCGGAGACATTAAAAGTAAATTCCCTTAAGAATATAAGTGTTATTTGATTACTTTAGTCCAGCTACTAGACGTACTCATCAGGCTGAATACAATCTTGAAAGCCATACTTAGTACAGTATATTATAATAATATTTATTTGTATATAACGTTATATATCATCGCACTAGTATAAATGTCTGCGTATATAGTAGTAAACGGTATTATTCAAGTTGTACACATTTAAAAGGCCTGAATTAAGATCTACCAATTATTATGCAATACATTTGGCTACACAGGGTCTTGGAGCTTCATACATAAACAATTTGTTTATCTCCGTACCCGATTGTGAATAATATTAGTTGATGTAACTTTGTTTTTGTATATCTGTACTATGCTTATAAGTCTAACTACCGCTATCAAGTAGAATAGAATAAATTGCGTATATTTTTGTGTATATAAATATTAAATAAACAGCGCTTCGGTTTTGATTCTCTGCATCTGTGCGTTATCTAATCGAAAATCCAAGACTTATTCATTTCTCCCTTTTCTTATTTGCGAGCACCCACGACAGGCAGTCGCGACTTGGGGCCTTGCACTTGGCCTGCTGATCCGCAACTGGGTGCAGCAACTGGCGGCGTGTTGTCAAACGTGGAACTGCGCAGCAGCTTGGGAAGCGCCGCAGGGCCATTGAGTGTGTTGGAAGATTTCGTTTGCTGCGTCCGCAAATTGGACGATTGCTTGACTGCTTGCTTGCCGCCTTTGGTTTTAGCTTCATCCACGCGCTTCCAAATGTTGGCAATCCGACTCTGCGCTTGGTTTATCTTAGCGGCAGCAGCAGCGGCGGCATTGGTTGCACTGCCTCCATTCAAATTGGAATTACTGCGGGACGGTGGAGTTGTGGACGATACACGTGATGCTTGAGCAGCTACGCGCGACGCGGCTGCTGCTTTGGCACTAGCCAGACGAATATTTGTGTTGGCACGTTGTTGTGGCACAACCCTGGTTATAGACTTGCCAATGATGCGCTTGGGCGACGCCGCTTTAATTGTTGTTTTTGTTCCAGCTGTGGTTGTTCTAGTTGTTGTTGTGGCTGTGACTGTTGGGGTTTTATTTGTTGTTGTGCGCTTCATCGGAAGCTTGGAGACGCGATGAGTCGGACTGACTGCCTCCACAATGGGCACTTGTGCGTTTATATTTGTCGGTTCATCCTTGACAAAAGTTCCCTGGCGTTCCAGACTGGGAGGAGCGGCGGCCGCGGCGGGTTGCATTGGAGGTGGCGTCACCTTCTTTTTGGTTGGCAACCTGACCCCGGGCAGAGCGTTGCGCTTCGCAATGGTCGGTGATAGCGTTTTATTCTTTGCATTGGCCGACGAAGCAGCGGAGGCAGCACTACTGTTGCGTTGACTTTGCATGCTGTAGGGTGATATGTAGGCTGGCTTCTTACGTCCACGCACCACCTTGACAGCCGCCGCTGGTTCCAATGCGGGCGGTGGTGTCGTCTTTTTAACGGTTGCCTGTTTCTGCTGGACATTTTCTGCTGACTGTGAGGTTTCTCGACCATTGCACGACTCTGTCTCCGAGCTCTGATCCAATTCACAGCTTGGAGGATCGTCTGCCGGAACTGGGCCCTGTTCACCATTTGCCAGCTGATCAATGTTCAGATCAGTGATATACGTGAACTGCTGCATCGTCGTATTAACGGGGGTCACCAACTCGTCCTTCAGCAACAAGCGGGGACATTCGATTACCTGTGTCTTATAACGTTCCGCACTTCCGCGTCGCCGGCTATTTAAACGCGGCGATGATGAAGGCGATGGCGTAGCCACAACTGGCACAGCAGGCACAGTCTCAGAAATTTCAATCTGTAGCGTTTCATTGACTTCGGTTGCGTCCATAGAGCTACTGGTGATAGTGTAAGTTTTGTAGCGATCCTTGGCTAGGCGACGCTTTTGTTTAGGCGTCAACGTGCGTCGATTTGGCGAAGGCGTTGAGCCTGGCTTGGGTGTTGACTCAGCCGAACTAAAATCCTCGTTCATTGTAGCGTCCTCTTCCTCATCGTCGTAATCGCAGCAGCTTTGAAGCACGGTCATTGTAAGCGTCTGATCATCACATGCTGCAGTCTCATAGTTGGACACCGATATAGTTGTAGCCATGCTGCAGTCCTGATCACCATCCGCCACCTCCGACTGTATGCTGTCCACACTGATCATTGAGTCGAGCAGCTCATCCATCAACGATGGTGGTTTAATGTTATCCAGTAAATTGCAGCTAGAGTTGACACTCTCGGCACTACCGGCCAGTTGACCTAGAGCCCGTTTAGCAACCAGTCCTGCTGGAAAAGCCTTGCGCGCAAATCTTGGTGATTTGCTGGGCAACGGCTGACGTAACGAGCTCGGCTGCGTGTTGCAGGTGGAATTCAATGACTCCATGCCCGATGGTGGACGAACATTATCCAGATCCAGACTGCCATTGATGCTAAATGTCAATTGTGCGTTATCGTCATCTTCCTCATCGACATTTGCCTGCAGCTGCTGAAGATTCTCGGCCAGCGCTCGTGCTTCAAATGCAATCATCGTCGAGTTAGTCATCATGGAGGCGCTGGTGCCATTGAACAGCAGCAATCTCTGCTGCAGCTCAGAGCCTCTGACTGTAGCATTTTGCACCTGTCCACCGAGCTGAAAATTAAGTCCAGTAACATGATTATCCAACTCTTCTATTGCTGCATTTGCAGCTTTCGGTGAATTGGCCTGTGACATTGCCACTTCATCTGCATTTCCGTTTAGCAGCAAATGTTTTTCATTTGTTACTGAAATCTCTGTAAGTTCGTGCAGATCGGCTGCCAGAGTGACGTCTGCTTCAGTTGCATCTTCATCAAAGATGAGTGCAGCCGGCACTGGCGCCGATTGACTAATGCTTGGAAAGGGCACATCATTGGGGCAAGTTTGCTCATTCCAGGTATCGTGACTCTTGCTCTGACTGTGACAGTGAGTTTGACTGTGACTCTGGCTATGGCTGTGACTGTGGCTGTGGCTGCCCGTGCGCAATTGTTCTGCTGATGTAACAAACTCCAGTGTGAGTCGTTCGACAGATTTGAGCATCAAGTCGGGATCCTTATGCTTGTCTGTACCGGATGTGCCTGGCTGCCTTGTAGCGTCTGCAACGACATCCAATCTGACCGAGGTGTCCAAAATAAATGACTGATTCGATTCATCACTAGACGGATCTGCTTCATTATCAATATGCTGCTCTTCACACCCAGTAGCGATCGCGGGATCGATCGAGCTCACGATCTCTGGACTTGGAGCTTGACTTTTTGCTGCGTCTGTGTCGATGTCGATGCCGTTGTAAAGGTTGTTGCTGCTGCTGCTGTTGGTGTTGTTGTGTCTGGGACTGCTCTGTCTGGAAAGGTTGCTTTTGAGAGTTGCGTGTGTGTTCTGCTCTACGTCTGGAGCTGCTGCTGTGCTGTGGGCACTTGCTGATGTAGTAGCTGCCATTGGGTGACACGGTTCCAATACAGCTGCAGACGTAGCTTGCGCGTTTTTTGGCACGGCACTTATCTTCTTGGGGATGCCTGTATTGATGCACTCCAACAGCAGCTTCTCATCCTTGCGTTCACGCTCCCGGTCACGCTGTACATGCTGTTGCTGTTGATGTTGCAACTGCTGATGCTGGTGCTGGTGATGATGGTGGTGATGTGAATGCCGTTGCCGTTTCGACTGCACTGGAAGCTGCACGGGTAGAGAGTCGAACTGCTTGAGATTGGGATTGGACAGCGCAGTTGCTGTAGAGCTGCTGCTGCCAGCCGAGCCTAGCTGGTGTGATTTACCCGGTCCCTTGGACTTGTACATGCCATTCAAGATACATAGCTCAAACAGAGACTTGGATTGATTATCATTCGAGTCGCTCGAGTCAACGGAGCTGTACGATTCCTGTTGCACTGTCTTTCGTGCGGTTATTACCGAATTTAAAGAGCTTGCCGAGGTTGCTGCATTGATAGCTATCGGCTGTGACGAAGAGCACAACGAGCTAGAACGCTTGCTACTCAACGCATTCGAACTGAAACCAAGATTTGATTTGGGTCTATTGCATCCTGCGGCAATAGCCTGTTGAAGAAAATAAGTGAAATGTTTATTTATGAATTGCATATGTGGTGACTGTTACATACCTGACTCAACAAATTGGTGTCATCCTCCGAATCAATAGACAATGAGCTTAGAGAATCATCCTGCCAATGTGGTGGTCGTCTAACAACCTCTTGGGGCGTTGCGATTGTAGCTTCGCAAATTGGATTCTCCTCAACGACACTGCAGGAAAGCAACTTTAATGCAACGATGCTAATTATATTTGATTTGTAGCTTACCCGGCCTGTTCCTGCACCTGCACTGCAGGTCCTACAAGACTTGAGCCCACTGTCAAATTAGAAAGACCTGAGACCACTGAGAAGTTGCAGGGGCTATCTTCAACAAGAAATTTGCTCATCTCATCGCTGACAGGAAGGTAGGGAGGAAGAACATTTCCACCTCTACGCAGCATCGCAATCGGATCACAATTCGGGTTGTTAACTACAACCGGAACTGGGTTCCCCTTCTGCATGCCTTCGCGAATGCACTGCTCCAAAATATTAGCTGCACCTCCACCGCACTCGGAAGCATTAGATGAAACATCGTCGGAGAGATTGAGCGAATAACGTTTCGGTTGTGATTCACTTATGGAGTTGATCGAAATCGCAGACAAGTTTGTGTTGCTGCCTACCTTTGACAGCAGGGCGGGAGTGTCCTCAGTGCAATAGCTACGTGCAACTTCTTCGGTCAATGCTGAGGTGCTTGCAGAAGCTGTGGCTGCTGTTGCTGATGATGTTTCTACTGGACCTGAAGGTCCCGCTGTGACAGTGCGTTGCATGCCTATGTTAATACAGCTGGCAAGAAGCAATTCATCATCCTTTTCGTTATCGTTGTCCTCGACATCAGCTACGTCCAACGCCTTATTATCGTCCACAATGCTTAGATTACTCAAGCTGGTGGCTGTGGAGAATTGAGCAGGCGTGTGCTCCACATTGAAACTACTCAAGTCGTCCTCAAAGACGCTGCGCAACGGTCGTTGCCCGCTGCCACCTGGTAGAGCACTATTGGAGCTGACCACACTAATGCGGCGTGGCGATTGCGGCATACTTTGTGTTGGTGAATCGGGTAGCTCTGACGGCGAAATCACCCCACTGGCCAGGCGACTGAAGTCGCTAACAACTGAACTTTTATCATCACAATTGGCTACATCGACATCTAGCGAGTCCATGGAACTGCGTCGTGAAAACATTAAGGGGGTTTCAAGCGCCGAGTTCGATGCAGCTTGTATTACAACGTTCTTAGCAGCACCTCCAGTTTCCTCCTGTGGATGCAATTCCTGCTGTTGAGCCTGCTCATCAAGCTTGTCGGGCTTGGCAGATTTCGTTACTGACTTTCTCGGTTCGTCTAGGCTGCTCAGAGAATCGTAACGACTGAAATAACCGGGCGTGCCTTCCTCACAGTAATATATCGGCTTCTCAGGTGTATATGATCCGGAGGGGCACTGTGACTGCTTCGCTGATAGTTTTTTAGAAAGCGGTTGCTGAGTTGGAGCTGTTACCACGTCTGCTACAACCGCGTTTGACTTTATTACCGCATCGATTGGCTCGATACCAGCTGGCGGCGATACTTCCGCTTCCACTTTGGCAGCCTGACGTAAATCTGTGACAGATGCTGCATTTGATATGACATATGGTGTATCCTCAGTCTGGTAACACTTTACACTATCATTCAAAATGAGCATTATTTCTTGATTCTCTCCCACCTCCTGCTCCCGTTCCGCACCTTTTGCGGGTTGGGCATCCACAGTACTGCAGACTCTTGCCGGCTTCAGATCCGATTCCAATTGGTTCTCAGCATAACGGAGACTGAAATCTGTAGGTTGGTCCAAGTCTGTTTCCTGATATGTCGTTGTTTTCTTTTCACTGCCGCTGGCCGTTGCGCCCTCACTATACTTCACCGAATAATCGATGGGCTGCTCCTCTGTGGTCTCGGCATCCTGCTCCAGTTCCATCTCAAAATTGCCCTGATTCTGACCTTGCCGTTGCGTGGAATCTGAGCGCATCAGATGCTCATAGGCTGTATCCGATTTGGCTGAATAAACAGAGTCACGGCTCTCACTCTTTGTAAGCATTGCGGAACGCGATAAACGCGGAACAGGATGACGACGTGCCTTGCTAACGTTGCTTACATTGCTAGCATTGTTGCTATCGAGATTATCACACGTCTCCGCATGCCGCTCGCCAAGCTCCTGCTGCAGAGCCTTCTGCTTACGCGCCTTAAGTGTGGGAAGCTGTTTTAGACCCATAGAGCGGGCAATTGGATCAAGTTGATCCTGGTTCTGTACAGCGGGCCGAAAATTCAATAGGTTCTTCAGTGCTGAAGAGCTGCCTTCTGAGATCATGGCGTGCTTGGAGTGTATCAGTGATCGCAGCATTGGCACAGCTCCATTGTCCCACAGGAACTTCTGATCCTCCGGACAACGAGCCGATAGATTCCAAAGAGTGCCACACGAATTGCTAACCACCGTTAGACTCTCTGACTTTAATTGCTGCAGAAGGATAGCAAGACAATTATGTTGGCGCAGAATTTGGCGATACGGCTCGCAGACAGCAATGTGACTGGATACATTGCGTAGAATTCCTCCAGCATTTTCGATGATCTTTAATGTTTTGCTAGGCCCCTCATAGCTAAGCATTCCCACAAGAAAGGCAAGCGCACCATCCACGGCACAAAATTCCGCCTTGTTGGTACTGCAATGAGCTGACAGATTCCACAGCGCCGAGAGTATTGCCTTCAGCGTATTCTCGCTCTTGTTGCGCATAGCAGCTTTGGCCAATGCGGTGACAGTGCCTATTTCATTGAGCACAGCCTTCATGTTGCTGTCGGCACGCCATGACAAATTGCGCAGCACACTGGCCGTGACCTGAAGCAAATCATCAGGTCCGGACGTGTCCAGCTGGGCGACCAGCGCCTCCATGAATTGTTTCTGGCCGCAGAGCAATGCCTTGTTATTCTCATCGCCAAATGTCAAATTGGTGAGAGCCATCAGAGCATACCGACGCAAAGAATTGCAGCACTGATCCTCGGGCTTCGGTCCGTGCACTGCATGATCGAGATGTACCAGATTTGGTATCACTTGCAGAGCACCCAGATCGCACATGGCATGACGATGCTCTTCATCGAAGCTAACCTTCATGAGTGACGAAATCGCCGCTAACGGATGACGATCCGAATCATCGGCAATTGCTTCGCCACCACTTTGGAGCAGAGTTTTTAGGAAGTTACAATAGTCGACTATCTGATCAAGCAGCCGCAGAACCTTAGCCTCTCGTCTGCCCGCCTTCTCGTCCGGATGACTATGGACCACATTATGCAGGGCTAGACTGGCACATTTGCGCACTTCCTGATCGTTGTCTGGCGCATGCATCATTTGAACCAGAAGCGGCATGCAACCAGAGCGTCGCAATGTGGCACAGCTCTGACCATTGGCAGAGAGCTCGAGAAACTTTTTCGACATCTCGAGCGGATCATTGGAGCCCAGCATCGACAACAGTGAATAAACACATTCCACTTTGGCGCCCAATGTTGCATCAACTTCTGAACTGCTTGTCCAGGCGGTGCCTTTGGGAATTCGTGGTAACGGCGGCGCAGTGTCGCTGTCTAAGAAGCGCGAGAGCGTATAGGAAGGTTCCGTATTCCGTGAAACTCGACTGACAGCAGCTGTCGCTCCCGCCGGAGATCCCAAACGTTGTTGGGGAAGTAGATCCTTTTGCTGTTGCTGCTGTGCCGACTGCCGTTCGAAGTTGCGATCGAGACTGCGATGCTCACGCATCTCTTGTGCCAACATATAGTCTGGTGGAATGGGATTTTCATCGAGAAAATGCTTAGCAGGCTTTTTGGCACCCCCACCAGCGCTACTACTCTGCGTAAAGTGAAGCGTGTTATCATCCTGGGTGAACTCCTTCTTGGTATATCCACTAGCGGCGAGTTCATAGTCGCTGATCTCACCATCTCGTTCATACTTTTTGTCCATTTTCAGCGCTTCCCCAGCGGTAGGCCTTGTATTGTAGCCATAAATATCATCATCATAGTCTGGAGGCACTGCTGCATCGTAGTCCAGAAAATGGGGCTTACGCACTGGCACAGCATCCACGTCCACATCGACATCTCCATCGCCGTCCACATCCACATCTGCATCATCTAGACTAACACCAGCTAGGCCAGTAACAATGCTGGCCTGCTCAACGACATCCTCGTCTAGATCCGGCGTCAGTGTTGGCTGCAACATGATCGATCACTTCACTTGGATTTGGCAATGCAAGTCAATTTGCCATCACCACCTGCAAGTAGATTACGAATCTTCCATAAATAAGTCTAGAAATATTCATCTACATATGGGTGACCCATTTATGTAAGTATTGAATATCAAAGTTTGTCTTAAATCAGAAACTGATAAGTGATTCTCAAACTTATGAACAAGTGCATATACCCAATAGAAACGGCACTTTTCTTAAAATTGTAACAAATACAATCATGATTATGTTAGTAATCATGATTAGCTTGTGCTCCATCGTTTTAGAAAGTTAGCGGATCGTCGGCGTCGTCTTTGCGGAATTTCCAGTGCATGAAAAAGATACAGATGCGTTTTCAGCTGCTTAATTTCATTGTTGTTGCTGCTGCTGCAACTACTACTGTTGCTATTGTTATTGTTGTTGGTGCTGCAACTACTGTTGTTGTTGTTCTTATATTTCTCATTTGAGCTGCCGTTGAGTTATGCGCTGTGTGGAACTGCGCTGCATTTCTTATTGCAACGGCGTATGCGCCGTATAATTGGCCTTATGCGTATGAAACTAGGTGTGTGACCATTCAGAAATGGATGTATCTGTGACATGGTTAAATTTGAACTCGTTTGCACCAAAACTGTTGGCAAATTAGGGCGACTGATGAGCCTCCAGTCAACCTATTTATTGAAATTCACGATATACATAAGCAAAACATTGCACAATGGATAAGATCAACAGTGGATAAGATCAACAATGCCTAATCATTCATATTCACAATTCGGAAATCACGTGTATTTGCAACGCTTTTTCAAAGGCCTCGATGTTATTACTCAAGCAGTGAGTGGCTCTCCTAGAGTTTTAGTATATTTAGGTATTCGTAATCGGAGCAGTCTGATAAGAAGCTCTGATTAGAGATAGTATGCAGTCTGAGTGATAAATGTTCCGCATACCAAGTGTACCATACTAACATAACAACATACATACATAAGACAAAGTATGACTATTATGCTTTAGTTTTTTATACCCTTCGACCATGTTTTTTTGTACTAAAAGTGAAGACAATTTCTATAAAACTTTAATTTCGTGGTTTTAAGTACTTTACTGAACGTTCGCTGTGACGTCTTTATTACGTAGCCGGCATTTTAGCTAGTGTGATGAATCAACAATTCATTGTATGTACACAGATATGAATGTACATACATACATACTGTTGGCAAGTAGCACAAAGAATTCGCAAATATGTATGCGTCACTTGTCTAGTCCGGCGTGCCTGCTCCAACTGCACATCCCACTTCTCGCCCATCAGTATCATCGACCCGCCAGCCAGAGATGTATATTTGTGCGTATGTATGTAAGCAGGAATGTATGTTGATGAGCTCGAGCATTCGTACAAACACACTTGTAGCATGTTAAAGTACACCACAAATGGAAACAACGTTTTTGGCTTGGCACACATTTTGCATACCGAAAATCCAAACGCCAGAATAAACGCAAAAAAGAACGACTGAACCCAACCGGGGTGGGAAGAGATTTTTAAGAAGTCATGATAGAAATATAGATTTGCTTTGTATTTTAAACACGAAAGTACGGGCAGCTCGGGTAGCTCGAACCCCAGATACCCTTCGACACGAACCTTTTTGTACAAGTTAAGGTTTTGAACCTATCCATAGATTGATATTGATATAGAAAAATGAAACTTATATATGTAAAACTGTCATTCGAAAAGCATTACGTTTTTAAAGTCAAATTATAAAACACTCTGATCTCATAAAAATGAAAACACGGGCCTATTCTCATAAGAGTACGTACATATGAATGGATGTGTGTCTGTACATTCAAATGTATTTGTTATTTTAATGAACGTCATTCACTTTTGTTGTTGTTTCGTTACTTTATTAATTTTCCTTTCTGCTGTCCAGTTTTTCACATTGTCTTTGCGCACAAGCAGAGATAATGATTATGTAAATTGAAGCAAAGTAAAAGGGAAACTAAATACTTAAACTACATACAATCATATATTTGTATAAGTAGGTACATGTGTATGTTTGTATGTAAGTAGTTGGTTTTTTGCGGCTATCTGACTTTCGGCAAAAACAATAAAAATTGTATACAAAAGTGACAGTCGGACAGCCCCAAAACCATGTATAATAACTATATATGTATGTACATAAATACATTCATTCGTACGAATGTTCAAAATGTATTTAAAAACTAAGTTCATTTTCGCATGCAACTAAATTCGAATTCAGACACGGGTAAAGTGATTAATTATGCTAAACAAGAGCAAGAGAAATTACTAAATACAAATACACACACTTATCAATTAGGTGCGCCACATTCATATTACGATTCCAATAAGAAAATAATAGTAATGATAAAAACAACATCGCAGCAATGTTAATGGTCGGCAGGGGAGGAACAACACGCACTCGGGTGAAACTGCTGATTAAGGAGTCTGAGACGGAACACAGATGCATATTGTACACCCACACAGCAACAACCCATGGCGCACCCGCTCACGCACAGTGGCAAACACCTCTCTCTCACACACATACACACACACACAAACACATATATTCACATATTCGCGCCCATTGTCACAATTGGACTTTATTGATTTTTCCTGTAAAAGGAAGATGAACGAAGACGAGAGAAACAAGAAAAAGAGATCAAGCTATTCGTTTAAGTCTTAATTAAGAAATGTCGCCGCACAGTTGAAAACTAAAACATGTTGCCATAAAACTGTGGAAACGACAAAGTTTAGTTTATTTTTGTAGGTTTTGTCACATGCAATACATACAAAAAGATGATTTTATTGAGACTCCCACACAGAGACATATTTTGTGCATACCTTGACCAAAAGTTCTCAACTGCTTGCGGTAAATGTTAGCTGTTACATTTCACACTTTTTCTGAGTTGTTTACTTTGAATGACAGTATTTAATAATAATTCTTGAACATTTCGCGATAAAAACAAATAAGAACGCTCGTATTTATGTATACATTGGGCCGAATGAACGGCAGAACCGACCGAACACAAGTCTTGTGTTGCACGACCGATGCTCGACTAGTGATGGACTAGTTAGCATTATTACATCAATGAACAGCCCCCATAAATTAACAGTTCACTGTACTGTTAATAACAGCGGGTGCTCCACATAAAAATCGTTGTTTTAACGATATGATTTGATTTGATATATTTATGCAGATTAAATGCAAACAAAGTAACCAGCTTTTTTAATTTATGCTCTTATATAAGAAATGAGTATATCTCTAATAAACTGTTGGCTATATCAAACATATACTGACATAGATATTATCGATTGGCAAGTTCAAATAATTTGTTTATTTTTATATATATTGAAAGCACTTTATCAATAAAACTTAATAAATTCAATAGAAAATTTTACTGTGCTGTATTAACAAATTTTTCAAGAAAAAAAAGAAACATATTAAATTCGATAAATTGTGGAGGCAAGTCGATATCGTTCTATCAAACTCTAAACAAAAGAGAATTTGCAATCACAAGTTGTACAAACTAACATTTCGTTTCGTATCTCACTGCTTCCAATTATCAACGCCATAACTATGGAGCAAATGGATATCGATTTGGATCTGTCGGCAAAGCCAAGCACTTCTTCAATAAATGCAGGTCCTTCCGCGGCGGGCGATTCTGCCGGCGCCAAACAACAGCAACCAAAGGGAAACATTATGGCAGCGTCTGGAACAATTGCGTCGGTGACGATTTCATTGCATCCACTAGTTATTATGAATATATCGGAGCACTGGACACGATTCCGAGCACAACATGGAGAGCCGCGACAAGTCTATGGTGCACTTATAGGAAAACAGAAGGGTCGCAACATCGAGGTTATGAACTCATTTGAGCTTAAGACCGACGAAATTGCGGACGAAACAATCATCAACAGAGACTATTACAACAAAAAGGAGCAACAATACAAGCAGGTTATACAGTTCTACAACGAATCCTTGCGAATTAACCCTTAAGAAAATATCCTTTTATTTGTATAGGTATTCAGTGATCTTGATTTCATTGGCTGGTATACAACGGGCGACAGTCCCACAGCGAGTGATATTAAGATCCAAAAGCAGATAGCCGAAATTAACGAATGCCCCATTATGCTGCAGTTAAACCCACTAGCCCGAAGTGTTGATCAGTTGCCAGTGAAACTGTTCGAGTCGCTTATTGATCTGGTCGACGGTGAGGCAACTATGCTCTTTGTGCCACTTACCTATACACTGGCAACAGAGGAGGCCGAACGCATTGGTGTCGATCATGTTGCACGGATGACAACAAATGAATCGGGTGAAAAGAGCGTTGTTGCGGAGCATTTAGTGGCTCAGGACAGCGCCATTAAGATGCTAAATACCCGCATCAAAATCGTATTGCAGTACATTAAAGACGTTGAGGCGGGCAAGCTGAAGGCAAACCAAGAAATATTGCGAGAGGCATATGCCCTGTGCCATCGTCTGCCCATTATGCAGGTTCCAGCTTTCCAGGAGGAACTTTACACGCAATGCAATGATGTCGGCCTAATCAGCTATTTGGGAACGTTGACCAAGGGGTGCAACGATATGCACCAGTTTGTCAATAAATTTAATATGCTTTACGACCGCCAAGGATCATCGCGACGCATGCGTGGCCTTTATCCCTAAGCTCTTTGCAATGATAATAGAAATTAGTTTTGTGTGTATATTCAATTTCGCTGCCCATTAAATGAAATTAAACTCCAACAATGGCAATCAATCTGGCTTTTATTTTTTTAATGCAATTTAATTTGTTTTCTTTGCAAACTACACAGATGGAATAAAGCAGGGAAACCACATACATAGGTAGTATATCACTTTCTTCTTACTGTTCTCCAAAAAGCTTCAAGCTACTTAAATTCAATTCAATGTGTCCTAAACACTTAACATGTACGTTTCTCGGTGGGCTTTCTCTAATGATTATAATCGTCCAACTTAATGTTGGGAGAGTACTGTTGCAAGAAGTCCACCTCGAGCGGATGCATCTCCTTGGCGGGAATGATCAGAGAGTGCAGCGGGCCGCCCATGTCGGTGGCACGCATGCCGTGCAGGTTACTGACGACTATCTGTTGCGTATCCTGACCAACACGTGCCAATCCCACGCACAGCGACTGCTCATTGAGCACTGTATTGCGCTCCAGAGCGTCCTTCTTCTCCACAATGGTCAGCAGCTGCTGGGCAGCTTCGGCCACGGTCATAAAGCGCGGGGGCATATACTCCTTTCGTTTGCGCATGAGCGATTCGGGGGTGGGCTCCTTCACCTTGATGTCCAGCAGACAGAGTGTGTGCATGTTGTGCAGGCGATTCAGTTTTATTTTATCGTAAAAACTGTCTGGCTTCCAAGTTTCGTCCCAATAAGGTATGGAGACGGTTTCGCCAAATTTGTACAGCTGCAGGCCGCAGCAGCCGATGGCATTCATGATGGACGCATTATGTACAACTTTGTAGGGTATATTCATCTCCTTGGCGCGCAAAATGAAATCTGTGTGCGTTGTGGCGCCAAAAGGGTCGCCAACCACCAAGAGTGCTACATCTGTCTCGGCGGCACCAGCCAAAATCTCATCGGCACCTTGTTCGACTAGATCTCGGTCGGCCAATAGCAAAGGACGTCCGTAAAACTCTTGCTATAAATTAGAAATATGAGCAACATAAATTCATTTTGGTAAACATTTTACGAAAACTTCAGTACACTCAATTTCTAAGCCTTCGCTTCATGCTCGCTATTGGCAATTGGCTCCCACCACCACCAGCACTTACCATATCCTCAAGGCTACAGCCCAGAATTGAGGTATACATTTCCAGGTACACACGACTACATTGCTTTACGATTTCAAGGCCTTTCACTGTAATATCCTTGATATCGCCAAGACCGAGGCCAATAAGGTAAAACATGTTGTGCTTCTATTTGTTTCAATTTGTGCTCAATTTACAATGGATTTATGTGTGCGGATTTTGTGTTGGCAAATATATTTTAATCTAACCGAATTGAAACCGACACGTGCCTGTAATATTGGATTTGCACCTCGCTTGTTGCTTCTTCACGCGCGGACGACGCGATTGCACTAACATCTGTTTTACAGTGTTGCCATGCCTGAAAAACAACATTTTGATTTAATGGCGCTCAATAATGGTACTCAAACCCAAGAAAAGCCCACTCTGTTACTGACATATGCACATGTATATGCAGAATGCGAAGTAAACAGTATTTCATTATTCTAATTTGATCCTTCGTTCGGCAGTTAGTCTACTTAATTATAAACAACAATTACAAAAATACTAAAAGATTTCTATAATCGTTAATACCAATACTAAATACTAATTAACAATCGATGACAGAAATATCGATAAATGTGACAATATTCCACGTGCGGCTCGAACCGTTTATACTTCACGTCTTGTGTATTGTTTTTAGTTTATAATTTGAAAACTCAAAATGCCGCCTGTAAAAAAGCCTAAGCCCGACCAAGCGAAGTCTTCCAAAGTATCGCCGCAACCGAAAAAAGTTGTCTCTGGACAGGTAATTCTAATGTTGAGAAAAATTTATCTAACGGGGACCCTAACTGTTTTCTTGACTCCATTTTTTTTCAGCTCACCAAGAAATTGAGCAAAGAGAAGCCCAAACCAAAGGCACGTCCCGAACGTGGAGTTGTATTCATCAAACACTTGCCGCATGGATTTTTCGAAGAACAGATACGACAATACTTCAAGCAATTCGGAAATGTCACGCGTATTCGATTGGCCCGTTCAGAACGCTCCGGCGGCAGCAAAGGTTTCGCCTTTGTTGAGTTCGAATACCCGGAGGTGGCAAAAGTGGCAGCCAACACCATGGACAACTATCTGATGTTCCAGAAAGTTATCAAAGCCTCCTACATACCACCTGAGCAACAGAAGTTCAACTACTTTAAGAACACAGTGAAGAAAGTGAAGAACAAGGTAAAGGGCTGATCAAAATTATTAGTTAACAGTTTTTTAATTAAACATTATGTTTAGGCTGGCAAAACGATTTTTGTGTCGGGCGTGACTAAAGCTATACAGGCTAGCGTAAAGAACCAGAACAATTGGAATGAAGCTGCCTGCCAGAAGCGTACTGTCGCAGGAATAAAGAAACTGAAAAAGATGCAGCAAAAGTATAAAAATTTGGGAATTGATTTCTCCAATGTGCTCGTTGAGCCGGTGAAAAAATCTGAGGCAGCTTCATCGAAGAAACCATCGGCCAAGGTGTCTGCCAAGGCGCAGGCTGCAGAAAAATCGAAGAAGGAAAAGGACCTGAAGCTCGAGGATTTGCTTGGCAATACTATTAATGAAGACTCCGATGATGAGGACTATGTGGATCAAATTGAGAATGAAGAAAGTTTAAGTGAAGAAACTGAGGGGGAAGAGGATGATGACGATGAGGAAGATGACGATGACGAGCTGGACGAACAGGATGACGAAGATGAGGATGAACTGGAAGATCCCAAGCCACTCAAAGCTGGAAAAAAGTCACAGGGAAAGAAGAATGGCGCTGAGCGCCTGTCTACTCTTATAAATCGCAAACCCGGTACAGGAGGCGTGCAGAAAAAAAAGTCAGCTGCATCTGCCAAGCCGAGCCAGAAGGGTGCAAAAAACCCGCTGCTGCTTGCCGCAGCCAAACAGATAGCTAAACCTCTGCAGAAGTCGAAAGTGGGCAAGAAGCTGAAGAAGTAGCTCTCACAGCTGATTCGCAGATAACTTTTACTATCATACATTTTAAGTAAAAAAAACAGTTTGTATAAAAAATTCTATTAAAAATAAGTGTTTTACAATAGAAAACTCCAAAAAGCTATTAGCAATTTTCTGGCCTAGCGGCGGTTTCCTGTTTGATGCGTTTGCACTTCATGCGACGATTTTGGAACCACACCTTCACCTGTCGCTCACTCAAATCGAGCGCAACTGCGATCTCGTAGCGTCGCAGGCGTGTTAAATAATTTGAAAAGCAGAATTCCGCTTCCAACTGCTTGAGCTGCATCTTTGTAAAGGCAGTGCGTTCCTTGCGGTGCGATGTTGATGTGGCCTTGCTGCTAAGGGGCTGGTCTTGGTGGCTTGCTATTGTGGCGTTCGTTGTCCCGGCGTCCCAGGCATAGTTTGGTGCATCATGTGTCCATGATCCGTTCACTTTACTATCGTGGTCCGCGTAACAGAAGGCATTGTTTTGCTCATAGTGACACTCGTAATCCACAAACCCGTCAATGGGCCAGCGTCTGGAGACATTAACGTTTAAACTATAGTAGGAAGAGACGAGGTCCGAGTTATTTGTGCTGGAGTTCTTCATGTTGCTCTTCTTGGCACACGCACTCTCTAAGTATAACTGAGCGCTCTCCGAGCAACAAAGTCGCTTATTAAGGCGACTTCTACACTCCAAGCATCCGATCCGATTGGCCCAATCTGTTTTTCCACTTAACTGTAAATGATGTGCTACTGATATGATAATTGTGCATAACATCTGGAAACAAAGATCAGCCTCGACTTCCCTCGGGTCGGTCATCCAAGACGTCGCGTGCGTTCGCCCCTCTCCTTTCCCTTATGAGCGATTATGACACCCACAAGCTATGTTTTTGTTTTTTTTTAGACGCAATCGCAGGCAAAACAAACTGAAGACGACACCGGAAGTAGTTCTAGTTTTGAATCGCATGTGTGCCAACAGCTCTTTAGGCACAGAATGGACATGAGTCAAGTGCTTTGTGTGCCGGGAAGACCCCTTATAATAAAAGATGATCATAGAAGCGGTCGTTGTCGATCATCAGATCAATACCTATTAAAAATTGTCCCTCATCATTATCTTTGACTCTATGTGTGCATAAAAATATTCTTCCTTCTGCAAACTGCCATCTTTGGTTAATGTGAAAATAACCATTGTTCGCATTTACCTTATTTTTCTCATCATAATAAGTAAAATTAAATTATATATATACTAAATAAAATAAACAGGGGCGTTCAGAGCTTTTTTGTGGCCCGGGGCAAAAAAAAATTCGGGGCCCCCCTCCCTCCCTATTTCTTTGTGGCACGACACATATATACTCGATTTGTCATATTTTGAAAAACTGCCATTCGACGTTTGGGGGCCCCCTTGACGACGGGGCCCGGGGCAAACTGCCCCGTTTGCCCCCCCCTCTGAACGCGCCTGAAAATAAATCACCCAACTCAAATTGTTTGCAAACAAATAATTCAAAAGTGAATTGCCGCGAATTTTTTACGCCATCTGGCAACACCGCTGATACAAGGAATGAACAAAAGTCTATTAAACAACATTGCTGGTGTCTATGTTTTTTAGTAGTCTTTGTATAAAGTGTTCGTTAGTTTTGCTTTGATCGAAAAGTTAATTGGAAGGAATAAATATATATTGTTATAGTAAAGTAGTAAGGAATAACAAATTTTGAAATATTTCAGCAATTATGGTCACCCAAAGAACCAGCATGTGGTATTTTCTTAATATGTTAACTTTAAATAAAGAAGCAATTTTAATTTTTAATGATTGGGTGAAAAAAAATGATTGAATATTTAATTGTATTTATAGCTAACACATATATAATGAAAATAAACATTTATTAGTTAGATGAATCGAATATTTTATATATATCGATATATTTTTGTCCACACCTAATGCATTTTTAACGGTGCGGCTATTAAACATCGATAAACTTTGACAACAACAGATAGGCGTCTGTGGTGTTCGGTTCGCGAGTCGCGCATCCGCATCAGCTTTTTCGAAGATTAATTAATTATAATTAATAAAATGAATTTGCAGTGTTAGCGCTTATGTTAATTGCCTATGAAAATACATACGCGCGCCGCAATGAGTGGTTAAATCTGCAAGTCGCGGCGGTGGCAGTACAGCAGCAGAAGCAACGACTGCGGCGAAGTGTTAAAAGTGAGAGAGAAAAAGTCTCAATCAAAAATAAAAAAACCGAAAAGTTTTTTACAAGTTTTCAACTGGCAGACGCGACAACTAAGAAATCGCGTTATGAAAGAAAGCTGCTACCACAAATGAAGCAATTGAATTGTGAAACATGATCAACAAAATACAAGCAGTAAATTTTTAAGTTGTAATTGTACATCTCGTTTTGTTGTGTCTGTGCCTCCGTTCTGTACACTGTGTGTGAGTGTGTGTGTGTGTGTCAGCGTGCGTGTATTTGTGTGCGTTCGCGTTTGTGCCTGCGTGTAAGAGAAATAAAAGCAATTGTAAATGAGTGTGCAAAGAAGTTGTGAAGCGGCGGCAGCGACATCAGCCAAGCCCAAAACTTCAGTCAACCGATTCGAGAAGGAACGCTACGAAAATTGAAGCAAACCAAAGCAAAGTGCAAATGACGACAGCCCCCATACAACACGTTGGCAAATTAAACGAGTAAAAACATAAATACGTAAGTGAGCTGAGAGCGGTCACTCGGCTGTCCCAGGTGGTCAGAAAATAACACCATCAACGCACACACACACACCCGCACAGGGAGCGGCTGTAGCAATAGCAACGGCGACAACGCAACGCCAGCGTCAGCGTCGCGCAATGACCGAGGAATTGAAAGTGGTGCTGCGTCGCAGTCGCAGCGAGCAGCATTCCGGTTTCGGGTTTTCGCTGCTCGGGACAACTGGACTGCCGCATGTCATCTACGACATTGTTGAGAATTCGCCGGCTGCCGATTGCGGCGCGGTAAGTAATCGTCACTATGTGCATGCACAAGTACATACATATGTATGTATGCATGCACAAACCTATGTATGAATTAGAGTCTTACATTGCTACAAAACTACAACATTCACTTACATACATACATACATTTCAAACTATGCTCAATAGATTGTGCCCAATTTAAAGTGAGTGATTCAGTTGCCCTTTTGAATGTATTCATGCAGTATATTCATAAATATATTGTTTATTGTCATTCATATATGTATATGTACTTATAAATTTTGTTGCTAATACACATAGTATATATGTATAATGTTAGGGTGACCGTAGCTCTATCTACTAAACTGTGCCCTCTCTGCATTGGTGTGCCGTATTCTCCCTTGGGATAGCCCTATGACTTCATCAAGCAGAGAGCAAGCGGATGGGATGAGCACAATGCTCACTGAAAGCAGAGCCTCCCAACTTATTTTCCCCATTTCGAGCAGCTGTTGATAAGCATATTTTCGACGTTTGATCATTTTGTGTGAAGTTTCCAGTGAAATGCACTTACTCTAGAAATCGTCGTGACCTCGACGTCGACGTTGTCGTTGGACTCATCCTTGCTTGCTTTGACGCCTATTGTGATGTCATCATGTCGTCTGCAACGGGTGTGCTATTCTGTTGGTGGCCGCTGGTGCTGACCAACCGGGGCAACTGAAGCTTAATAATGTACACAGTCACACACACGCCCACATACAAGGCACAACAACAAACAAAACTCGCTCATGTATCAATTTTCGGTTGGCTTTTTTTGTCTATTTACTTTTGTTTTTGCAATTTCCATGAATAGGTTTTCTCATTTGATTTCGACTTAGCGAAAAAAATAAATATGTACACGCGCCAGTATTGTCAGCAACCTTAAAATAATAATAGAATAGATAAGGAAAATAAAAATTGAAAAAAGAGGGACAAATAACTAAATAAAAACAGTTCAATAGGTAATACAAAAAATTGTTTACATGTAATGAATGTTAATATTTGGATGATTTTTTAAACGTAATCAGTAATGCTTTTAATTTAACTTTAAATCATATTTAAATGAATTTCATTTGAAACTACAAATGCAGGACAGCTGTTCGAAAAGAGATATTTGTAGATTTTTTCGGCTATACGAAAAAGAAGCAGACGGATTTGTGCAATCATCTGTTCAATATTTATATTTAAATAAACATTAAAATAGACATTTGTGCTCAGGCAGATGAACCGATACTGTGATATCATCTACTTCATGGATGCTTCCTGTTTTTCGTTGTAAAGGTCTATGAAAATTAATATAAGCTTGTGTAAGGGTATAACGAAGCAATCGAACTACCACGACAGAATGAAGCTATAAAAAGTAATGCAAAAACATAATTATAAAAATAACTTGAACTTACATACAATTGCAGTTTGTGTGTGGGTAAATTTGCATTAAGGAATATTCACTTTATATTATTCGGTTTATAATTATCAGGCATGACAAATGAAAACATGAAGAAAATAACAGAAAGTAAAAAAATCTTTGTGCACGATTATTATTATGTCTGGCTTGCCTGTTGGGTGAAGTGACTTCACCTTCGGTTTAGGAATTAATTTATTCTCACGAGTTTATCGACAAACAAAAATTGTAATCAAAGAAATTTTAAAAGGAAAAAACATGAGGAGTACAGAGGGAGAGACGTGTTTGGATTTTTAAATAGCATGAAACAAAAATTTGACAACTGGAAGTAAAAGTGGACAAGACAATGTTGCTATACCCTGCAAAGTGTATTTTGACAGTGAAAATGCATAATAGTAATGCATGTAAACCCGATTACCTACATATATATAGCTAGATATAACCATCTGATATTTCTAAACTAAACTTATGTCCGTTTACAAAATGTCACTTATGGGGAAAGTATATACATATGTATACCACAATAAACCTGATACAACATACACATGTATGTATGTATGTATGTACAAACATATACAACATTTACAAATACAACAACAAAGTGCAACTTTTACATAAAATCGTTAACCCCAACTGCACGAACATCAAAATTAACAACATCAACTACACGAACAACCACAAGGCGTCGACGCTGCTGCAAGACGACAGCACAAGCGACGACAGCGCTGCCGGCGTTGTAATCACACACTCACACACATGTAAGATACACCGGCGCACGCATTTTTTCAATTTGTTATTATCGCTTTCGCTTCACAACTTGTTGTTATTGGGCGAAGCTGGTCTTGCTGTTGTTTTTGTTGTTTGTCGTCATTCTTCTTGTTCTTTCTGTCTTTGTCTTTGTTGTTTTACTGCTTGTTTGTCTATTGTCATCTACTATGTAACCCACGAGGTGTCTGCGTTTGTCAGTCGTCTTTTCCGTGGCTTCTCTTGTTCTCTTGCGCATATTGTGTAAACTACTCATATCGCGACGGAAGTATACCCTTTGCAAGTAAACTCACAATAATTATTCAATTGTGTACATATAGGAATGCATCGTGTATCAAACGTACACTGTGCATGACTCTGAAAGCGTATTCATACTTACAAAATATTTTAATACACATAAGGAAAAGAAAGTAAATATAATATGAAACAAATCCCCACATTCTTACATCAGAAAGATATTTTTAATTCTATCCTCATATATAATATATTGTAGGATATAAAATAATCTACTTACTATACCAAAGCATCTACTAGAGAAACATACAGTCAACTATTGAACACTGTTGGTCGAGGTTTTGCTGCATTTTCATTGTTTATTTGATCAGATGTTGCGTAGAACTCATTTGTTTATTATATTTGTGTTCAATTTGACACGCCAATTGTTTTAATTGGCTTGAAGAAATAGAGGAAAGTTTCGCATCATTGTATCGAATGTTGCTTACATCAGCACATATCAAATAAATATATGTAGGTACACTGAAAGGCAGTGAAATAGGTGTTAGAAACTTCGCGTTTTCGAACTATCGGTATAAAATTGTTTAATCTAAGTTTTATTCCGGAATAATATTTTCCTTTCCTTTCCAAAGTGACTAACAAATCTACTGCTAGATTGGTTTTTTAACTGGTAAAATTGCTCAAGAACCAAAACAAAAGTTTCAAGTCCTTATTTGTATTGAGACAGGAGATGCCTGACTTCGACTGACGTGAACTCTATATCCCCTTAAACCGCTCAAGAAAGTTAACTGTGCATAACTTTTCTCTGTTCCGAACTGGGCATTCCTAGATGGTCTAAGAATGTTTTTCATATTGCACACATTTCTGTTAAAGTCAAGGATCACAAAAATTGGCGCAAAGCTCGCAGGTGGTGAAACCAAACAATATTCAAAATGTATATAATAATTATCCGTTTGTAACCAAAATTTCAGAAATCATTTGGGCGTTGATAGTTACGAAATGGTGTGCTCAAAAAATGGAATAAAAAAGAAAAATGAAATTTTAATTTGGTTCGTTTTGTTTTTTTTTCTGTCTAATTGCTTTTTAATGTTTAACTTCTTCCTTAATTATCTGTTACCTGTTTCTTAACATACAAAAGAAAAATAGAATAAGGAATAAAAATACATTAATAAGTAAGAAGAAAAGATTAAATTTTTAAATATGTAGGCAGATCGCGAGATCTACGAAAAGATAGAATAGGATATACGAAAATATATCTACCTGAGATTATGAGAATGTGAGGATAGTGTGAAAGAGAGTACTTGTGAGTGAAAGAGAGAGAATACAGCATTGAACTGGTTCAAATCCAAACATGTAACATATAATCACTAACGTCTTTCTACGAGCGGATCATTTCCAGTTCGACGCTCATTTGCCCCATCTCCCCTGAAAAACACAGTCCAGCCCATTTTCCGCCAGCCGCTTCTATTTCTGTTATTCCACATCTTTTGCCATTCTTGCAACACCAACGCAAGCTTAATTAACATTTAACTGTAAGTGACTAACGACTTTTGTTGTTGTTGCTTTTTGTTCGGTGCTGCTTTTGTAGTTAGAAAACAAATTAATTGTCACAGACGGCGGGCAGCAAAACAAAAGAAACAAAGAAGCACAAGGCTATATTGATTTCTTTTTGTCTACTTGCGAATACATATACACACATGTATAAGCACACAAACATTGTGTTACAAACTATGTGAAAATGAAAATTAGAAGAAGAAGAAAGGGGTTGGTTGTGTATTTGAAACTAAAGATTTTTATAAACTAAACGTTTTTCTGCTTGTAAATTTTATGGATCTTTTAACAATTTATATAATAGATCTCATGTAGATGTCATAAGTGCCATCCGATAATCCGTTATAGAGCAGCCAATGTTTGTTTCCATTATAAATTGATAAAACTATGAAAACAAATTATAATTGTTAATATTGTTTCATTTGGTTTTTAAACATTTATATGTTCACTATGTTATTTCTTTGAATCATCGTATAGGGGTCTCAATAACTGCTCTAACAACCTACGCCCATTTTGTGTTGGCGCGTTGGAAATTGTAGACAGCTTAACAGGCACAAAAACAGAAGAAACACAAACGAGTGCTACTAGAACTTCAAGCTCTAGAAAACAGAAAACTGTCATTTTGAGTTCAATGTGCGTAGCAGCACCGAATGGTGGGTAGGTCACGACACGGTACGCCAAGACCAACAATCGCAACCAGCGACATGCGACGCGCTTGCCATTTCGGTAAATGTCATCGCACATGCCATACGAGAGAGTTGTGGCTTCTCCGGTTTCAGTTTTTAGCTCTCAATTCACTCTGCTGGGTTCTCTCGGGGAGTCAAAAGTGCACACAGTAAAGTGAATTCATTTTAATTGAATTACAAAAATAGCAAAAATTGTGAGCGCGTTTATTAAGTAAGCTTTTAATGGTGGCTTAACGGGTGGGTGGAGAGATAGAAACACAACAGGAGAACAGGAGGCAGTGAGAGAGAGAGAGAGAGGTGCTTTGGGGTGCTGGCGCACAGTGCGAGCTTGATGGCTGTGGTTCGTTGCACGCCACGGCGCAGCTCACAGCGGTGCAGCAACAACAACTCTAAGAAGAGGCAGCAAGGGGCGAAATAATAAGAAGGAACAATGAGTGCATAAGGCACTCGGCATGCAAAAAGTAAAAAAAAAACAAAAAGAAAGAAAGGCTACTTTGGAGGGTTTTATACCCTGGCCGAATTTTGTATACCCTTCTTTATTGTCTTTAGTGCTAATCTAACGATTTTTCGTATGCAATGAGCTTCAAAATATAACAATACATGTTTATTCCCATGTGCTTTTAAGATTTTGAATTTGAAATTATTATACGGGTTACACTATATAACTATGACACGTGATGTTTTGATGCACTATTTGAAAAGAAAACAGAGGTTTTTATATAAACTCCCGTATTCCGGACAATCATTGAAAAATTGTAAACGACAGGAGCGATATATTGAAAAATAAACAAAATATCCGTTTTATCAAGCTAGTTCTGACTTATATACCATAGTGAAGTATTAAATGGCATATATGCCAAGTCTCATCATTCCATTTGGGAGACTAGATTGCTTTGCAACAGAAGGATGGACAAGCGGACAGATAGACAGAGGGACATGAGTAGAATTGTCATCCCGAATTAATGTGCGTTACAAATCTCTGAGCAATATGAATATACTCTCTGAAACGGTTAAAAATGAAGCGCAGTGTGCAGTAAACTTTGCGCTAAATCTAAGCATTATATTAAAGAGTGTTTGTTTGTGTGCGCCCAAGCGTCACAAAGACGCTGCAAAACACAGCAGCAACAAAAGCCTCACTAACTATAAAACTATATACAGACATACATATACATTTGAATGTATGTATGTTCCAGCATATATACATAAGTATATGTAGGAGTGACTACACTTTGTCTGACGGTGTTGCCACTTGGCTGCTGTCTGTTGGCTGTAAATTGAGTGGCAGCACTTGTCGTTGTCATACATCTCGAGTTCTTTCCACGTGCGTGCTTGTGTAGCTCTGTCTCTTTTTCTTTTCCCCTCTCTTTGTTGGCTGTGTGAATCTGTCTTACTGCGTTTGGAACGCTCAATTAGACGCAAAGTGGCCGATGAGCCGGCCGGTTAGAGACCAACCACCTCCCACTTGCCTAGAAGCTCTGTTGCCCTGGTTTTGTTAGTAAATTCGCAATTTCATGCAAAATGCAGGCGAACGTGCGGAGCAAAAGCTGAAAACACAAATCAATAACAAAGCAGGCACCGAAAATAAACTTGTTTAGTTCTTGTTTGTTCTTGTTGCTGTTGTTGTTGCCGACTCATTTTTACACAAAGTCAGATACAGGCCGTAATTGGTCCGTGCGGCAAGACTGCCTGAAGGGAAGGGCGAAAAGAGGAAAAGTTGCAGTTCGTGCTAATTTCTACCGGCTCTGTAGAGCCGTATTTATATACCCGATGTGCAAAGGGTAGAAGGCAATTATAATTTTGTACAAATTAAAAATGGTTTTAAGAAAACATGACTAACATATAAACATATATATTCTGGATCGCTATCAACTGCTGAGACAGCGTAGACAGGCCTTATTATGATGATATTATTCTCAGGTTCTACAAATTTTATGTCAATTTATTTAATTATTGCATGCAGATTAAGTAATTTGTAATTGAATGAATCACCATCAACATGACCTGCGACAATTGGTTGCGATCGGATAACACACAAAAGTTATTTAAGGAATAATTTAAATGAGCGAACAGGTGAAGCGTTCAGCGGAGGGTATATCAAAGTCGTACCACTCGACTTTAGCTTTTTTGTTAGTTATTTTTTAGTAGCGTATTTTTCCTTCGACAAAAAGAAGGCAAAAGGCAGCTGTAAAATTGTCGTTAGTGAATTTAAAACCAAGTAGAAAATATGTTCGTTTCTATTTACAGTTGGAATTATAGTTCCACAACATTGCGCGATATGAGGTTTCTTAAAATTACGAATTACGGTAAAGGTATTTTGTGGCTCGAATTCTGTTGAGTGTTGATGCGAATTATGATGTGTGTGTTTGTGCAAAAGTACTTAGTACACTCTTATGTGGTTTACTAGTCCCGTAATTTCGCAATGAATAACTCAATCTGTCAATTAAAGCAAGCTTGAAGCACATGAAAGAAAAAAACATTACGTACAATAGAATATAAATGGTACTAGGGATAAGTGAGTCAGTGGCTTAGGTAGCGAGCAAAGATGCACTCATTGTAAAAGTTACGCGTAAGTTGCGAATTAGGCCTGTTTATGGACATTTACATTTATTTATTTATTTTATATTAATTAATTTATTTCATATATTTTTTCCAACGCAAGAGCTTTACATCGACATTATGAATAGTGTTGCCAGATACGAGGTCTGTAGCGCTTTGTACATAGCCGCGAAATTCAAAAGACAAAAAAGCGGAAGGGAGATATTTGCCAACCTAATATATAAAAATACGATGCATTTTATAACGGAAATAGTTTTGGGTTGAATACGAGATAGAAAAGAAAATTGGGTGCAAGTGTTGACCAAAATATGATACGAAAACCTCTGCCATCCTGGTAAAGGATTGGTAAGAAAGACTTTCATTAGCGGTCTACCTCCTCTCCATATTAATATACAAAATATGAGATATTATTTTTGAAAAAACTTTGTTGTCAACAATTTTATACTGATAATTAGCAAATCTATTATCTTTGCAATGGTTTCAAAGTCTTGGGAGTATTAGCTTATCAAAAGCGAATTCAATTAATAACCAATTTTTACGGGACTTTGAACCAAAGCTGCAAGCGTGTTTTGACCTCTTTGTTTGACCATGCATGTCGATGCACATTCAAAAATATATTGTTGTCGTGTTGGTGTAGCACCCCCGAGTTAGATGTCACAGAACACTGACATGCAGACAGAGTAACTACCTGTTCCTAAGTTCGACAAGCATGATGATAAATGACGGACAATCTGTGTCTGTCTGATGCATCGCGATGGACACTATTTTATCTGTATTCACAATTGTTAACGTTATTGCCACGAGTGAAATAGAAGACGGTCCTGCTTGCTGAAAAAAACTTTGAGACAGAAACAACAACAAAACATAAAACATCGACAAGTGTTGCCACCATTGGTTAAATAAGAAGTTTATTGAGTGTGTTGTGCCATCACACCTGGTGGCCCACCTGATGACGCATCGCCTCGATTGAGCGTGGTCAACATTGAAGGTACTATCCGCCAGTAGGCTTGTATCATACGTACACACATACATACACATACTTATGTACAGGGGTCGCCCTTGGGTGCGGTTTTTGCTCTCACAACAAGGCAATACTATGCTCTGCCCACGCAAAGGCTTGCTCTTAGCTTTTGTCTATGGCATTGATTTGCGATACACTTGCGACTCGAATGGGGCAAATAATATTTTTCTCTTGTTTACCTCAATGTTTTCGCATAACGGCGCTTGACTAGGTCATCACCGTGTCACTACGTTGTTGTTGTCGTTGTCGTCGTCGTCATAGTTGTCATTGCGATGACACGAATTCAATGAATCCATTGGCTTGTTGTTTACCTTTAGCTGCCGCCTTGCGCTTGCCATTTGTAATTCAGTGGGCGTGTGTTCGTTATTATTGTTCATTATTAATTGACAATTTGTATTGCCGGTACGATAAACTGATTCGCAGTCGATACACACGGCGTTATTGAAAATAGGTTCAAGTAAAGACAACAACGTGCCGAAGTCCCCGACATATTCGTCGATATGATTTTGACAATAGTTTGAGGCACGAAATAAGTGAGTCGATAATACTATATGTACGTATGGAGGAGGCGTCTCCTGGGTACGCCCTGTCAGTGTGTGTTAAATGTAACTTAATTTGATTTCGTTGGAATACACACCTTGAGCCTTGCTGTTAGTTAAGCTTTTAGTTTTTGTGAAAATTGTAATTCAATCTATTCGACCTATTTCCCTTCCTTTTTCAACGTTATCAAACGAGACATTGGCGTTGTACTGTAGAGAGGAAACTATACAGGTAACGTCGAGACCAGGCCTGTAGGAAAGCGAGAGCAGGTTCTTATTAAATCCGATCCTTCTGATATAATACGCATTCACTGTATAAACAATATCAAATTTTTTTTTCGTTTAAAACCGTTACTTTTACTAATTGTTCCTTTAAAAGATATAGATAGCATATGTATATAGTAGTTTATTGGATATAGTTGTCAGATTTAAATGATATGCAAAATATTTATTAAAAAGATTGGCAATGCCAAATTAAACTATAATAATCAATACTGGCTTGGATTGAATGGAATGATAATATTATTAGACGCAAATCTATTTTACAATAGGGAACATTTGATTTACTTAGTATTATGGTTCTCCATTAGTGAATTCAATACATAATTATTTTAAAGATTCAGACTTTATCGCGTTTGTATGCAAATCAAATAAGTTTGCAACCATTTTAAAATTTAAAATGCAAGGCATGGCGGAGTAACTGATTGATTTTTTGGCAATAGCGTGTAAACAAATACAAATACATACCCACACTTTTCGAAATACATATTATGTACAATCATACATAATATTATATATCTACTTGAACAGCTAAACACTGAAAACGTGAAAGTGAAATGCCGGCATCGTAAATAAACAAATGACAAGGAGTGTATGTGTCTGTGCAGCTAATTTACATGAATTATGACTAGGCGTGGAGTGTGTGAATGTGTGCTAATGCACGAGAGTGAGTGTGTGTGTGTCGGTGGAGGCTGGAGCTGAGTGCGACAAGGTTTTAATGAGATTTCGCAGCGTTGCGCTGAGAGACTTGAAGGGCTTTTGCCAAATTAAATATGCATTAGATTGTTCGGTTTTCTGCTGCTGTTGTTTTAAATGTTTCTATTTTTGCGCACTCCAAGATATTACGTAAATCTGCGACACATGCCAAGGGAATCGAAATTAATATTTTATCCCAATTTCAATGACGTTGCCCAGCAGGCCCGCCTGGGCTGCTGGTGCAATTGTTCTCTTGCATTTCTGTTTGGCTCTCTTGCTCTCTTAACTATGCCTTGCTGAGACCACAGCCGAAGAGCATCTCTGCATGCAACTCTGCGCTCATCTGGTGTCTATTGTGAATAGTAAATTTGATGTACGTATGGTGTTGGTATACATATCGCAAAAATAAGTGAAATTTGGACGTTCAAATGCAAGATACAACTACAAACACAATAACAACTGCTCAACTAAAAAGACTAAAATAACAACAATAAACACGTGCCAATAGTCCTCAATTAATTATGCAATAAAACTAATGTTAGTTCTACTTGCGTTTCACTTAAGGTTCTTCCATGTCGAATGAATTACTTATTGAATTTATCTAACGATGTATGTATGTATATGTATGTCCTGAGCTTGATTTAAGGAAAGTGCGGACCAGCCTGAAGAGCACACCAAAATTTTGACGTCAGAAACGGAGAACAGGCATGCGAATGCCGGTGATTCGATTGTTGTTTGTTGACGCGATGAAAGCATAGCAAAATGAGAATTATAAATAGTTTACAAGTGTCTGGCAACTTAGACAGACGACAGCATGTGCAACCGCGTGTCTGTTTTGTCCATTTCTTAGACCCCCTAGCAAATAATAAGAAGTCTACGAAAAAATCAATAGTCCATTGCTTCTTATCGAGAAGTTGCCAAGAAAATGTTGAATGATAAATAAATGTTATAATTATTCTCTCTGTCTGCTTTGTAGGTTGAGGCAGGCGATGTTATACTAAAAGTAAATGGCATCGATGTTCATCGCTACACAACGAAGGAAGGCAAGTTCATTTTTAGTTAATCTAACTTACTAGGTAATCTCTTGTACTAATCTCTGATTCGATTTCAGTGCTTAGATGTCTGCGTCTGTCGGAAAACCTAGTAACCTTGGATCTGAAACGAGGCAAGTGATGACATACGTGCACAATATTTGTAGGCTAATAACTTATTGCAATTATATTTTTCTTCCTCAGATCCTATGTTAAAAGCGCGTATTAAAGAGCAATTGGCTAAAACACAGAGTCCACACTACGTAGACATTGAATCTCCCATTAATATCTACGATTACAGCGGCAGTGAAAATACCGGGTCGCCGAAACATCAGCGTCAACATAATAAGGGCGCTTCCACGCCCACTAATTCTGGTTCTCCAGCATTACGCTATAAATCTCCCACGCATTTGCCTTCGTTGCGTCAAAATTCGCCAACTACAACCACTATCGCAGCATCATCAATTCAACAAACAACAACACATACTCACAGTCGTAATTCTTCCGCCAGCTCGACCAAGATTCAAATGGTAGAGTCAACAACCATAACGACAAGCATCAGTAACAGCAACGTAGCCACATCACCAACTTCTGCTGCTGCAGTCGGAGGCGACGCAACTTCGCCAACATTTCGACCATCACGCATTCCACAGGCACTGAAAGCCGTCGCACCTAAGTCAGGGGCGGCAAAAGTGCAATCACCGCAGCATAAACGTCCACGCCCATCTCAAATACCCACGAAAGCATCCAACGGAAACGGACTGCAGCCTCTCCAGTCCTCGAACAGCTACAGCGGCAGTCCAGCAGTAACGCGACAGCAGCGGCATTCGGATCGGGATTCAGAACCGGAGCCGCATTCAGCGCCCCCACAGCCGGCGAAGGCACCACGTTTCGAGGCTTATATGATGACTGGAGATCTTATTCTGAACCTCTCGAGAACGCCCCAGTCCAGCAACTTATTAACAGCACAAGCTAAGAAGGTAACCCAAAAATCAATTCTGTGTAAAAAAAAAGAAATTTAAAACTTTTTTGGTTATTTTTAGGTGGATAGCTTACGAGATTTTCCTAAACGCACTTTAGCCAATGCACGTGCTAATGGCGCTTTAGCACCGCGAGCTTCTGGTGAGTCTTCGCCCACTTCTTCTTCATCGGTGGACTCGCCCACTAATACGGCCAGTTCGGATTCGATGAAGAGAGAAGCCAAGCAGCAGCGTTGTCAACAACAACAACAGCAGCAACAACAACAACGCGACAGCATTAACAACAGTTACAATCGACGGGACTCGCTGACTAACGACACACTGCTGATGTGCGAGGAACTGGAGCGTGACGAGGATGCCAGTGTGGACTACGATGTGAATAAACGTCAGAAGCAGCAACAACAGCAACAGCGGTACCGATCCCAACAGCAGCAGTTGCATCAAGAGCAACAACAGCGCTACGAGTACTACCAAAACGATGATGAGCTGGAGGTTGAGGTCGAGGTCGAGGAGCAGGATGAACGTGAAGAGGATCAAACACATTACGACATCACAAACATCGAAACTTATCAGAGCGGACTAGGCCGTGGTGATGAGGAGGACAGCGATCGCCAGTGTCTAGTTGACGAGGACGACGAGGACGAAGTATACAACGAGGAGGACAATGATGCTGGCGATGAGGAATATTCGACAAACTCGCTGGGCTCTGGTTCGGCCAAGCAACGAATGCGCGCACTGAAGCAGCGTAGCATTTTGCGACAACAACAGCAGCAGCAGCGAACTCGCGACGCTGTTGATTGTGCTGCCCGAGGGACGGCTGGCTACTCCGCTTCGACATCGAATTCATCTGGCACAGTTAAAAGTGAGGCACTTTTGGGCTTGGGCCAGGACGAGACTTCATTCTCAGTGCCAACGTCGCCCATTTCACTGTCGGCACCACTCATCGATAAGGAGACGGCTAGTTCGGTTCCCACTAGTCCGGAGCCAAGCTCATTGGTGCCAGAGTCGAGCAATGCCGCCGGCGGAAGTAGCGCTGTTGTGGTTCGCCGTCACAATGGTCATGTGGTGCGGAAGTGTGATGCTGCCGGTTTTCGTACCAGTAAATCCGAAGATCATCTGCAGCAGATACAGCGCGAGGGCATTGCAGCTGTGATACCCATCGATATTGATGAGGATGTGAATAGCTCGTTGAATACGCTGCTGGATACACGCCACGATTCAGAGGACTCTCAGGTAAGATTATTCGAGATTCAAGCAGGATATAATGCTACCCAGATATTGTTTAGCTGATCTAATTAAAAAGCTATATTGTATAGACGAATGTGATGAATATGAAATACTCCTCCAGCCCAAAGAACACACACAGTGCCAACTCCTTCCCTGTTGTAGATTGTTCTTAACGAGAAACCGTATTAGTTGCCCTTGTTTAAACATGTATATGTATGTGTATAGTATGTTTTTCATCACGTAGCATTGGCGACATCCATCAATCTATTATCACTGTATTTTATAAAATATGTTGTACCCATAATTTCATCCCATTTCGAATTTTTGTAGTAATTCAACTTGCTTCTCGTTATTCTATACTTGTTACTCGTTACTATTTGCTCTGTACTTTCTAACTGTACCTACTATTACGATATTTAACTACTTCTATCTTGTCTATCTTACTCTTACTCTTACTTGTGTTCTTTCTTTCCTTTTCTTTCGTTGTCTCTGTTCGAATCGTATTTACCTAAACTTTCATATATGCGCAATTTTGCGAACATACGCGCTATCGCTTTCTAGTCATCGACAACAACAACAACAACAACCGCAACAACGATTGTGAAAAACTCGTCGTCCTCGCCACTGAAAAGCAACGAGAGCTCGAGTTCGAAATCAAACGTGAAAGAATCGAGAAACAACAGTTTTAGTAATAATAACAATAAGAACAACGAACTGACAGTCGATGTTTCCGCAACACCGATAGAATCAACAGCTGGAACACAAGCTACAACAGCAAGGAATGACGTCAGCAACAAACTAAACTATATTTTACGCAAAAAGGTTGCCACTTATTAAGCATGGCATGGTGTGAATTAACCAATGTGATTTTCTTTGTGATTATCATTTGCGTTTTTTGTGTTCTTGCCTGAGCTTTTGCAAACCGTTTGTATATGTAGCTTAAAGTATTTTGTGACAAATCGGGGACATAAAACTAACGCTAACACACACACGTACAGCGAGACACAACGGCTACACTGGCAATCTGTTTAGGGTGAAGTCAAATGGAAATTGACAAACAAACCGATACACAATTAAGCTCTACATACAATATAGACATACACGTATATGCATAGATCTAAGAAAAACGCCAATTGACCTTTTAGTAATTTATACTTTTCTGCTTTAGGCATCGAATCGAGATCGCATCGTATGGACTTACAATGCCCCATTGCAGCCGCATCAGTTGCAGCATCTACAACAGCAGCAGCAGCAACAACAGCAACAGCAACAACAGCAGCAGCAGCAATACTACGGTCAGCAATCGTATTCAAATTCACATTCAAGTTCCATTAGTTCATCGCCCCAAAATTCGGCGGCCGGCAGTCCGGCCTCGCCTACATCGGTATCCTCGTCCGTGATGTCCTCGTCGGGCTCTAAAAGCGCACAGCAACAGCAACATAATCAGCAACAACTGCAGCAGCAGCAACAACTGCAGCAGCGCGAACAGCCACCCTTCGGGATGCCGGCTCTGTTAGGCTGCCCCAATAGTGGCGGTGGTACTAATAATGGTGCCAATTGTATGGCTAATGGTGGAGGTTTTGGCAACGATCAGAGCGTTTCAGAGGCCATTTCAAATATATCTAGTCCCGACTATCAAGACGACGATAACTTATTGAGTTCTCGCGATATTTTAGGCGGCATGGTACTTAGCGATCCCAGCGACTCGGACTCCACTATTCTTGTCTCGGAAGCGGCAGCGGCAACGCAGCAGCGCCAGCAACAGCAGCAGATTAAGCAGCAATTACGTGCCCAACAACAACAGCGTGAGCGGGACAGGGATCGTGAACGTGATCAGTCGGAACATAAGGTGGTCATACAGGTCCGCGGTCTGGACAATAGCAATACGAGCAGTGGCACACGATCAGAGGATGATGGCACTACGCTAACTGAGGAGCCACTCACAACCGTTGCGGTACGCGACGGCTCTCCACCAGTTTCCGACGATGGTAGCGACGTGGAATCGCTGCACTCGTATCACTATTCACCCAAGGCTGTGGACATGCCCTCGGCTATTCGCTTGGCCAAAAGACTGTACTCTCTCGACGGTTTCAAGAAGAGCGATGTGTCGCGACATCTCAGCAAAAAGTAAGTTGCTGTTTTTCTTATTATTACAATAAATAAAATATTCAATTTGTATTAATTTTAGCAACGACTTTAGTCGGGCTGTGGCAGATGAGTATCTAAAGCATTTTAATTTCGAAAAGAAATCGCTGGATCAGGCTTTGCGTGAGTTCCTGCAGCAGTTTTCCTTGTCAGGAGAAACACAGGAACGGGAGCGTGTACTGGTGCATTTCTCAAAACGATTCCTTGACTGCAATCCTGGCACATTTAACTCACAAGATGCCGTGCATACATTAACTTGCGCCATAATGTTACTTAACACGGATCTGCATGGCCAGAATATAAACCGAAAGATGAGTTGTGCTGAGTTTGTCGATAATTTAGCCGACCTTAACGATGGTGAGAATTTTCCAAAGGATGTGCTCAAATATTTGTACCAGGCCATCAAAACGAAACCCCTAGAGTGGGCACTGTAAGTAGTTGCTTTAACTTGCCTTCAAGTTTTTTGTGTTCAATTTTGTATTTCTTTTGAAGCGACGACGATACGGGAGATCAACAGCAGCGTGCCAACAACAACAGCACACTGACAGGCGTTAGTGCAAATCCTTTCTTAGATACACCCGAATCAGCCTCGGCTATTGAGTACAAAAAGGGCTATGTGATGCGCAAATGCTGCTACGATACTAGCTTTAAGAAGAGTAAGTTTCAGAAATATACTTCTATAGGAAATCAAATAATTCTAATTTAAATTATATTTTTTTTAGCTCCATTTGGTAAACGTTCGTGGAAAATGTTTTTCATCACGCTGCGCGATCTTGTATTATATCTGCACAAGGACGAGCACGGCTTTCGTAAGAGTCAAGTAAGTTTCTGTTACCATAGTATTTGTTCCTCTTGTTATTCATTATTTGGTTTGATTTACAGATGTCCGACAATCTGCACAATGCGATACGCATACATCACGCACTGGCTACAATGGCCAACGACTACACCAAGAAGCAACATGTGTTCCGACTGCAAACTGCCGACCAGGCCGAGTATCTCTTTCAGACCGGCGGCTCCGTGGAGCTGCACTCATGGGTAGAGACTATTAATTATGTGTGTGCAGCGTTTTCAGCACCGCCCCTGGAAGGTGGAGTGGGTAGCCAAAAACGTTTCCAGCGCCCGCTGTTACCTAGTGCGCACACAAAGTTGTCCATGGTAAGTGGCAATTACGTTTGGCATATAAAATAAACTTAAAGGTTTAATTCAATTTGTAGAAGGAGCAGCTAGAGTCGCATGAGCAGCAGGTTGCTCAGCTAAAGAATGAGCTAAGGGAGCACCTCAAGACCCCAGCACCCAATAAAGGATTACCTCTCCAGAACTTCAAGGAGAAGGAAAGCTATTTGCAATATGAAGTAAGTTTTGTCTTAAATTGGCTTTTAAATAGATAACAGTTAACAGATAATTTTATGTTTTCCAGCTGCGTCGCTATGAAGCCTATGTAAGCATTCTTACCGCCAAGCTGCTTGCCGACCAGCAGCCTTTAGAACTTCAATGCCAGCAGCCATCACAGTCAACACACGAGGAGGAAGAGGCAGATACATTCCCCGTGGGCGCGGCAAGCACGCCTGCAATGCCACAAAGTATTCATTCTCAACAACAGCAACAGGCCCAACAGCAGCAGCAGTCAACTACCAACAGGTATAGTCAGCAGCAACGTTCAAGAAACTCCTCATCCAGCGGTAACGCCCAGCAAGACATTGGCTGACGCGTAATGGGAGTTTTCTCTGCTTGTGTGGTTTAATGCAATCTCTGTTTTAAAAAGCCATTTACTTTTCTTTGTTTCGAATTTAATATCCTGATTTTCATTGTTTTTTATGCTAGCCTCTGTTGCTTTATTAAACTCAATATTTATTGATTTTTTTGTTTTCTACAATTATGTAAATACACCATGTTGTGTTATTCTTATTGTAAAACTGTTTCATTGTGTTTTGCACTGTCGTACATATGTCCCAAATTGTATTTTGTCAATATTGTAATGTCAGACCATATTGAAAGCTTTAGTCTTCATTTATTCCCAACAATAAATCATATTTAAGAGTTCCAGGTAGGACTTAGTTGCCACATACAACAACCCTAATCGAACTATAGTAAACATATATACACAAATACACATAGTGGTCTTGTGTTTTGATAAAGCCACAAACTACTGTGAAAACTAAAAACAAAAGAAAGTAATGAAGGGAAATGAGAATCTTATAAAACAGTTTTAAAAAGATAAAAAATGTTTTCGAACCACAAGTAGTCTAACGAACTTTTCGGCGTTAAAAAAAAAATATAAATTGAATGAAAAGGTTTAAAAGTAGTAACGTTTAATGTTAAAACCCTGCATATAATCATTCTAAATATACAATGAAATTAGAAATGTCGTTTTTAAAGCTGACAAAACCAGATATTTTAAAGTAGAACATAACAAAGTTATATGATTAGAGCTCTTTGAGTAAAATATGCGCACACGTTAATTATTTTGTTAGACAAACACATACATTCAGACATAACACCCATATAAATAAATATACATACTTTGTATTAAACTATATAAACACATTCATGCATATATAGTATAAGAATTGTGCTAACAAGTGCAGCATTTTTCCGTTCTGTTGCGTTCCGTTTATCGTTCAGCAATCAAAAATGAAAATATTACGAACTGAAGAAACCAAAAAGAAGAATTCTTGAATTTTACAGGTGGTTTGACGGCACCTGCTGTTGTCTTGCGCCCTGGAGACATTTACTCTCCTATTTCAAAAGCCATCAATGAACAATAAAATTTGAACTCATTTCAATTTGTTTAGCAATCAATTTGCACACAAAACATCAGCAACAACAATAACTACAACAGCCACAACAACAATCAACAATAAACGACAAGCAACGATTGCACTTGGAAGGCAATTGCCAGACATACGACAAAAAAGAACCTGTTGAAAAACTCTTCAAATGGCTCGTCCTAAATGTGAGCAAGTTAAAGCAAAATCTTAAATGTTTTCATTATGTCAACTGTCCAGTTTGTATAGCTTTGCTGTATAATACTATCTATTGAGTTCCCATTCGATTCTTAAATTAATGCACTGCACAAAATATAATCGATCATTATCTTTTCGCACATAATCTTATTAATATTGGATTCGGTTTTCACTTTCAGAAAAGAGAAGAAAAAGAAATAATTAGGCTTTTTCGATTTGCTATTGATTTTAATCATTTCAACCGACAAACACACTCCGGCAATTGGTAAGTTTCACGTATAAAAAAATACTTAGTTATATTTATTGTTTATTAATTTCTGTACTAAATGTAGGAGACTACGCTCCAATTGCCAATACACACTCCCACACGAATACATCACTCACACAGGAAGGAGGGGATAATACACAAACAGGATACAAAGGGAATTTAGGGGAAAAGAGATTAAAAAACACTCACGCGTTGCGGCTGTGCCGTGCGGCGCCTAACGGTCTGCCAATAATTCAGAATTTATGTAAATTTCTTAAGCTACATAATATAATGACTATTCGTAGTCGATGTTGATAAGGGTGTTAAGGTCCTATTGCAAAACGGTCGTTCAACAGACCTTGGCGGAGCAACATCCTCCGAATTCAAATTCTCAAAATGGAACCATTACTTGCCCCATCTATAATTATATTTTACACAATTTCATTGACCAAAGCAGGTACATAAGTTTAATTTACATGTAAACTATAACACTATAGCTTAACAATATAGAGTACATTAATCGATAATGTATATCGAACGGACTGGCAAAATTTGCTGATAGTCATGCTACTCTAAAGTCGCGATCATCGGTTTTGACACAATCATTATATTATTCACTACGAAATCGAACAATTTTCTATTGGTTGGTACGCGCCATGGATTCTGGTGAACGACTCACTTTTGTATTGTACCGGAGAATGCACTGCTTTTTCATATAAATACCTATTATTTAAAATTTACATACATACATTAAAAACTTACATCATTACCTATGCTATCATTATAAATGATAAAAATAAATGTTCTCGATACAATAATATATGAACTACAGTGAATTATGTATGTCATGCGGTATATAATTTGCTCTATTGGCCTTTTTGCGATAAGTAAACTTCTCCAATATTATGTATGGTTACAGATGTATTTATTTAAACAATAATTGGTTGATTATGCGACAAGTCCACGTAGTTAGAATATGAAATTAAAAGAGTAACAAGCTAAATAAACACGAAATACATTAAATTGAATACATACGCATGTATATTTTTTAATATATATTATATTGTGTAATTATGTAAATTTAAACTGTATAACAATTGTTTATAATTATTTTTAACAATTTCATTGAAACGGCAATAAATTGAAAATGGAAAATAAATCATTTAAGGATCCAATCAAGCTTGAAAATATGAAACAGACCAAATTATTGACATGTATACGCTACATAATTGAAATCTGAATGATAGGGGGATACGCTTGGTATGAGACAATTCAATACTAAATGATAAGCTTTTAAATACACATACTTGCATGAATTTTATAAAATATGGTTCAGAAGAAAAACTTATTACAACAAAATCAAGACACGCATTAAATACTTCCAAGAAACTTTAATTTAAATCGTGTTTTACTCTTCTTTAATCGTAAACGATGTGTCAGTCTCTTCAAGCATATTTTCTAAGCGCAATCCTAACTGTCGACGTTGAATATCAACCTTGACGACAGAGGCGATAATGCGATCACCAATGCTGAGTTCACAGTTATTCATATGACTTTTATGTATGAGACCATCTCTTTCAACACCAACATCCACAAATGCACCAAAATGTGTAACGTTTGTGACAGCACCTAAACGAAACTTGTTAGTTTACTTTGTAATAACGGATAGTGTTTTTTGCTGTAACGGCAAACCTGTAAGAACATCTCCAATTTCGAGGTCATCTAACTTTGTCATCCCTTGTTTGAATAATGGCCGCTTGTCCAGGTCGGATCGGTAATCTTGCAAAAGTTTGCGTTGTAGGGCAATTAGGACAAACTTAAGCTGCAATTGTTGTTTGGAATTAAGTGTAAACCTATTATGAAATGTGTGTACTCTTACCCGTTCAACGTGTACATTATGTTGTTTGGCAAGATACTCAATTTTATCTGAACACATGGAAAATTCCTTTATTCGCATTACAAAGCTGGCCTTGCCAATGTCTGAGAGCTTTAAGTCACATTCTCGTATGATTCTGAAAAAGTAACGAAAATTTCAAATTTAGTAGCTGAACGAATTACATGGAAATATTCTCAAATTTTTCAATTTAACATGTCTCCGGGAAAGAAGCTCCGCGTTCTGAAGAAACAATACGAAGATTGTTGGAAGTATCCACCACCTCAAAATGATGTCAAAATAGATAAATACGTGGCTTGTAATGAGCATCCACCCAGTGATGGCAAAGGAGTACGAGTTAACCAACCATGCTGGTTATCTCCAGGGATGTCATCCAACGTACGTTATGGTCCATGTTGGGATTATCCACCTCAGCGATTCAAGCGCTTTCCATTACCGCCGCCTTGTCGTGGCTCTACACTTCCCGTTTCTGCACTTATTCCCAATTTTGATAAATGCATATCGCATTACACCCGCTACGATTTCACTTTGGAAAAGTGTGTTCACGAACAGATCCTCGTCGTTGAGGGTCAGCTAAGGAATATGGAGCGTCAACTAGCCGCGACTAAGGAAGTGGAAATTAGTCTCGCTAAAATAATGCGGGAGCAAGCTATACGACGTCGCCTTTTAATTGGCTCAGCTTGCGGTATTAAAATTTACCCAGAATACTTGAGTCAAATTGCAGAGAACGATGCAATGTGCAGCTTTCAACATTGTTACAACACATTAAATTCTTATAAGTATTATTGGGTAAAATTCATGCATTCCGTTTTACATTTTTCTTCATTTTCAGCGATGAGCTATCGGCTTCGCTTGTCGTTATACGGGATTCCATGTCTGAGCTGCGAATTCGCTTCAATAAATTGGATAAGACGCTGGAAAGTCCATTCCTATCAACTCTTGAAACCGTTTTTCCAACTATACAGCATTTGTACGAATATTTCTTTGAGGTGATTCGTAAGTTTAAGACCTGGGCACAATTGATAGACGTTGGGCAGGAGCACTCCGTAGAAGATTATTTGGCATTGTTACGCGCCGATACTGACTTTGAGAGTTTTAAAAATATCGGTTCATTGCATTGCACATGTAAGCGCTGTAGAAACAAAGATCATTTGGATACCTATGTGCCGTGCTGGTGTCAGGGGTGCGACCGGAGTAAAAAAAATATCAATCTTTTGGATGACGATTTTCCGGGCTTTATTGATATTAACCCACAATTGAAATCGAGTGACACTGGATTTGAACCGGATCCAAGTACAACGTCGCTACTACAAATGGACAAGCAGAGTGGAAGCGAAATTTAGTCCAATTTATCGAATCTGCAGAATATAAACGTGTGTTTTTGTGTTTGCAATTGCAATACAACAACAAATTTATTGTCGGCCAACACCAAAGAACATGTGCCCAAAGCTGGATAAATTTGGCTAACAAAATACTGAAGTCCACTAACTGATGGCTCTATGTTTATTCATAACAGCATATTTTTATTAATTTTAGCCTAAGTTGCATGCTTGTTCAAAACCCCCAAAAATGTTATTTTGCTAAGAAGTTGTAATGACAACGTAAACTAGAGACTTCTTGTATAATTGCGTTTTTTATGGAAGCATAGTAATTAGAATACTGAAGCAAAAGCTCTGAAGTCGTATGTGTAATGATTGTAACCGTGAAATACGAGGGTCGTTTGATAAGTCCGTGACTTTTTGAATAAAATATATTTTTTTCGTCAAAGAAGCGTTTTATTTCTCAACATAATCTCCTTTTAGCTATATACATTTAGTCCAGCGTTTTTCCAATTTTTTTATTCCTTCCAAATAATAGGTTTTCTCAAGGCCCTCAAAATAGTCGTTTGTTTCTGTGATGACCCGAATCTCTTACCGCCGAGCCATTTCTTCATGTTTGGAAACAAAAAATAGTCACAGGGGGCTAAATCTGGAGAATATGCTGGATGGGGTAGCAGTTCGTAGCCCAATTTATGAAATTTTGCCATGCTGACACGAAATTCACTTTTTTCCATTTTCGTTAAAATTCACGAGATCGTCTGCTTTCAATGCCTATAAAACGCAAACCAAAAAACGCAGCTTTCTCAAAATTTTACAGTCAGCTGTTAATCGATAACTGCTGACAGGAGCAGTGTTGTATTTAGAGCAGGTGCGCGGCAAATACAAAAAGTCACGGACTTATCAAACGACCCTCGTATGTTTGTAAGATAAATTGTACTTATTTATTCGAAAGTCTTTGGCATCACTTACGATTCGGCCACAGTGTAGCTCTCGGGATGTACCCAGGTACAGTCAAGGGGGTTCTGCAATTTTCCACCGACACTAAGTGGTTCGATACGTACGAAGCCAGCACACTGAACGAAGGATTTTTCACCAATACTTCGCACTGCCAACAAATCTTTGCGAGAGTGGAATGGTCCCTTTTGCATACGATGCTCGATGATTTTCTCTGCTTTTTTCTCCGATAGTCCAGCAATGTGTCTGAATAAAGTTTTTTTTTTGTGAAAGTTATTATGTTTACTATAGATTTCTACCTACTTCAGTACACTAAGACTGGCTGTATTCAAGTCAACTCCAACATAGCTCACACACTCGGAGACAACGTCGTTCAACGTTTCTGTTAGCATCTTTTCATTCACATCGTGTTGGTACATGCCAACCCCTAAATGACGAGGTTCAATCTTTACATACTCACTAAGCGGATCATTAAGGCGACGTGCGATGGATACTGTATTTAATTAAAAATATTTCATCAAAAGATAAATACATTATTTTGGACAAACTTTGACAAACCTGCACTTATCTCATTCCTATCCATTTTCGGAAACTCCTTTGTTGCAACGTCACTGCATGAGTAAATCGAGGCACCATTCTCGTTTACAATACTGTAACGAATGCTGTGATTATCTAAAACCCCAGATTGGAATAGCGATGTCAACCACATCTCTGTGTCACGACAAGCAGTTCCATTGCCCAGAGCAATGATGCGACAGCTATAATCAATGAAACTAATTATACATTAATTCTTCTTAATTATTTTGTAGTCACCTACTTATGTTTGCTAAGCAGCTCTACAAGTTTTTGTTCCGATCCTTTTCGATTAGCATTTCGTCCGTGAGGAAAGATGACTCCTGTGTCGAGCACATCGGCTGTTTCGGATATAAGTGCCAATTTGCAACCGTTTGTGTAGCCAGGGTCAATGCCGAGAATACGTTCACCCTTTAAAGGTGACATTAATAACAGTTGCTTTAGATTTTTCCCAAACACTTCAATTGAAGCTCGTGTAGCCTTTTCCTTAAGATCAGTACGTACTTGACGACATAGAAGCGGCGATACTTTAAGTTAAATAAATATAATGAGTATAATACGTTTGACTTTAATGACTTATTACGGATTCTTACATTTTTTAGTGAAGCACTCTTCCAGTGCACGGTTAAATACTTCTCTCCGCAGAGGATACTGGAGACCTTCGGACATGTACTGTTCAAATATGAATCGCAGTAGGTCCTTTTTTAAAAAGTCGCTTGTTTCCACTTTGACAGTTAGAAATTTATGTTTCTCCCCTCGATTAATAGCCAAAGTCTGATGGGGCTTTATTGTCTTTATATCTGCTTGGTAATTAAAATAAAGCTCGAACTTTGAGCTATCATTTTTTGTGTTGTTTGTTGCCTTCGATGGTGCTGCACTTTTAGCTTTTGTACATTTGAGTGTTATCCGATGAACGTTTTGCCTAGAAAAATGCTATTTTTTTAATATGTTACTTGCTCAAAATAATACCAAATTTGGTAGTCGGTGAATTAAAGTCTCTGAGAGCTAGTTTTTCATGCGGACGGCTGCTTATGCTGATTCAGAATAAAAGGTACAATTCAAAAGTTCCAGGACTTTTTAAACAACGCGGCTCCATCCGTCTGAAATTGTTATCCCTCAATTGTGTTTTCTCCAGTGTTGTCGTATAAAATTTATATAAGGCTGACTTGTATAACAGCAGAGATAGCGCGCTACATGTGACATTACATTCGTAGTGTCGGTCGGAAAATGAACATCGACCAAAGAACCAACATTAAGTTTTGTTTTAAACTTGGTAAAGCTTTTACCAAAACTCATCACATGAGAAAACATGACGATGATTGTCTATCCGGTAGCTGTATTTACGAGTGGTTTAAACGTTTTAAAGAGGGACGGGAGGACTTGCAAGACGAACGTTCGGGCCGGCGAAAAGATGTCGTGAACGAAAAAAACGCGGAAATTGTGCGTGAATTCATTAAAAAAGAGCCCAAATCATCGCTTAAATATATGGAATAAGAATTATCAATATCCGCAGCCTTGATTTAACGTATTTTGACAAAAAATTTGGGCCTCAGAAAGGTTTGTGCTCGATTTATGCCGCACTATTTGAAACACGAAAAAGACATCAGAAAAGACAGATTTCTTACAGTAAATGTACGTATGGGAAAACCTTAAGATTTCATGACACGTATTATTATAAAGTTATTTCGATTTGTTAGTAAACGCTTATTAAAAGTAAATATCAGGTCTGCAAGGTCAGCCTTTTCACAGACAGTTCTTTTTTTGACAAGCCTTTAATAATGCTCAATTAAAATTCTACCCATTGACCATTGAAAATGATTAAAAACGAGTAAACTCACTTGCGGCAAATATTTTTGAAATAATTTTATATCATCTTCCTGAGTATTGATTTGGTATACTATCGTTCAAATGAAAAAATATTTTAGAAATGTTGGTTAATAATGCCATGTTTAGATTGGAACCATTTTCAACATATAAAAGACCATTAAACCATCATTGACAGAGCATGTAAAAATTACAAACATAAAATCTATACATAAAATCTATACATTTTTGAATTTTTTTTTTTTTAATATAAAACTATTTTTTCTGGTTTTTGTCTCTTTTCCGCTTGTCTGCCCGATTTTTTCATCTTTGTCTAACCTTGTAAACTTCAGGTTAATGTGTATTTACTTTTTGTATGGGTTTAACTTACAATTCTCGCAACTTTTCCAGCACACTTGTATTTTTGCTTATGTTGTGTATAATAATGTTGCAGATTCCGGAGACCACTAGTTCCTCGGTTGCTAAGTTTGTATTGCTCGGGTCAACAATTAAAGATAGCTGCACTCTCGGTGGTGTACCGTACAGAAGGCAATCTGCATACCGTTGCAGTCCCAAAGCCTTGGCCCTTTCAGCCAACGTGCCTTTGCTCGCTGGCTTATATGGCGCATATAAAAACTCCAGTTCTTCATTAGTCTTGGCGCACATAAGCTCTTCACGAATCTCTGTATTTAGGACTTTCTCCTTCTCAAGCTGATGGACTATGTGCTCTGCTTTTTTACGCAAGTCCACAATCTCAGTATACGTGTTCTTGATATCACGCAGCCGATCTGGCGATATGTGGTCTACTAAGTCCCTTCGATAACTAAACATGCACAAAAATATAAGCAATTAACTACTTCAAAATTATTGCAACTTGTTACATTACCGGCATATAAATGGAATGGTATTTTCGTTCTCAAAAAGCTGAACAATGTTCCGAGCCGCCGTTGGTTGAATATGTTCTGTCTCGGCTAAAAGTTCATGAATGTTCCAAACCTTCCGGCGTTCCCAAAATGAGCTGCGTCCGGTTGTGGATTTGGAAACTGAAGGGCATTCTGCCTCACCATCTGGCTCTAAGTTAGTTGCCACTTCTGTCTCAGCAACACCAATGCTTGGATTTGTATCGTTTTTTTTCTTTTTTTCGCGCTTTTTCTTACTAGCAGGTGCTTCGTCTGAGCAGTCGCCGTGTTTGGAGTCCACCCAACGCTTCCTTTTTGTATTGCTGTTACTCATATATATGTAAGCAAAATACTTAAAAAAGGTAATTGATATAAACTTACAGTCCTGAAGCTGCACGATCAATATGTCGCGAACGGGTGCCACTTTGTTGATAGTCGTCATTTTCCTTAGATGCGGCAGCGTCATCTGAGTCGGACAATTCAATTACTTGTACAGATTTTGCAGCTGCTTGACGACGAGGTCGCGTTGACATTTCAGTTAATATACAAAAATAAACAATATATCATCAGCTTCACAGAGTGAAGTGGTTGAACTACAATAGAAACAAAATTGAACAATGATTGAATGAACAAGTTGTTGTATCGATATTTGTTTGCGCCTCTATCTGTATTTACAATCGGAGCTAAGAAACAGCTGTTCTATGCGTCTATGCATATTTAAAATGGCGCAGTATTCAAAATGTATGAAAATAGCTACAGTATTCTCTAGATTTGTGAAAATGTGGTCAATACCTTTTTTTTTGCAAATTCATAAAATAATCAGAAAAATGTTAATTTGTCCAAAAACTAACTGGTTTAAAAAATTCATTTTACTGTCATGTACTTTACTGCCGACAACTATTCGCATTCATAAGAATCAGTGAGGAAAATAATAATGCTTTTCAAACTTTTTTGATTCTAAATGATTTTACTAGCGATCAAGATACCAGACAATTTTTAGTTCCTTTCAATCGTGTTTTGGAAAACGTTCAAAATTAGTTACAAAAATAAAATTACCTGTATTTTTCCGGAACGTTAGAAGGCAAATATGGCCTATTCCACGCAGATAAATTTTTTTCACATACCTTTCAAGAATAAGAATGTTGAGTATGTCTGTGGAGATTGTGTGAAATTGAAACGATATGAGTCGTCCTTCGATGATCGATCTTGGGCATTAGATGTTAATAAGAAATCACATTATATCTCCGATCTGGTGACTTGCTATATTCCGAAAGCTCGACAGAGTGATAAAAGCTTGTCCTTTATTAATATACCAAGTTGTATTTGCATCTTTCTCATCCTCATCTGTGAGCTCTTTCTTAGAAGCAAGTGTTCGGAATCCACCTAATGCATACCTTTTGCATTTTTTTTTCATTCATATATTTGTAAGTAAAATTCTTAAGAAAAAAGGGTTAGTTTATACTAACAATCTTGATGGATTGTATATAACGTAAGCGTCTGTCTCTTTTTCTGTTTTCTTAAAATGCAGGTTTTTCACCTGATACAAACTACTCAATTACGTCAGCAGCGCAGCTTGGTCTAAACTATTGAACACGTTCAAATAAAAAACATAAAATTTTCCGATTTGCTTGAAATTTGGGAAATAAGAGGATATAGTATTCATCTTGCGTGAGGGGTGGGTTTTATTTCCAACAATTGAATTTATTAAATTTGTACATTAAAGTTATGTATGTACATATGTATACATATGTTGTGAGGTTTGACACGTCTGCCTGTTACATCAATTTACATAAAGTTAGTACGCCCTTTTATATCAATTTAAAAACAATTCCCATTTTCCCTTAGTGTATTTAAAAATTAAAAAGCTCACTTTTTTTTCTTAGCACTGCTGACTATAGTTCGAATTAATAAGAGATCAATAGGAAAAGGTTTATCATTTGGAAAGATGAATGTTTTCCTTATTGCAATGCGTTCCAAGACAGAAAGATCAAGATAGTCGAAAATCTTGTTCCTACAATAATATTATTTCGAATTAATTTTGAAATGTTGATCAATTGGTGAAAAGAAAACACATTACATCCCCGAACTAGACATGCGACATTCTGAAATACCGTCACAAATTGAGATGCTAAAAATAAAAACCTAGGTAAATTAAAGATAATAAATTAAAATTTTTTCTTTTTCTAATAATTCAATTCACAGTGTTGTAATTACATAATTAAATCGACGGTGCTTAACATCAAAATGTTCCTAAGGATTTTATTAGTATTAAGTCATACTTTAAAGCATTTTTCAAAGGAATATTATATACCAAAATATCTATTGGTATCGATACCTAATTGCCAACTTTGGCCTTATCGATTTCAATGCTTCCTACATATCGATAGTCAAATCTATAGTTTAAGAGACAGCTGATTGTGCAATATGTTTTGGTGCAAGTACGTTAAATAAAAAGTCGAATTTATCACTGAAAATGTTGCACTACGCTTTTTTGAGAGTGGTATTTGGGTGCCGCAAAACAATTATATGGCAGTCTGGACAAGGCATTAGACGTTGTTACAGTAGTGACATAAGGAACATTGGGGTTTTAGCGCACATTGATGCAGGTAGGGAAGGGTCTTGTTTTAGCACATCTGGTTCATCTTTCATTTTGAGAATAGGGAAAACCACGACAACCGAACGCATGCTCTATTATGCGGGCAAGACTCGCTCGTTGGGTGAAGTACATCGTGGGAATACGGTAACAGATTACCTCACACAGGAACGTGAGCGAGGCATTACGATATGCAGCTCAGCCGTTACTTTTGCCTGGAATGGCAAGCGGTGAGTGTAATGAATAGTTATCTTTATTATTTTTGCGGTCAACTTTAGAGATACAAAGTATAAATCTGTTAGATACGCCTGGTCATATTGATTTTACAATGGAGGTAGAGCAATCTCTTCAAGCAGTGGACGGTGTTATTGTTGTTTTAGACGGTACGGCCGGTGTCGAGGCGCAAACGGTTACCGTTTGGACACAGGCAGACAAACAGAAATTGGCCCGTTTGGTTTTTGTCAATAAAATGGATCGACCTGATGCGAACTTCGAAAAGTGTGTAGAGCACTTGAAAGAAAAGCTAGACGTTAAACCCATATGTACGCAGTATCCCGCAAAGAATGTCGATGGCCAACTGAGTAAGTACAGACGAATGGATGCTAAAATGATCACCCATAAATGGAAAGCTTTGCAGGCATATACGATGTTATAACATTAGAACATTTGACCTGGCAACCTAATGACTTTGGTCGCATTTACAATAAGACCAAAATTCAAAGTGCGGATATACTGCATGAGCTGCAAGAGAAACGTAATGAGCTAATCGATCAATTGTCTGAAGCGGATGATGAGTTAGCTGAAGTATTAATTAATACGGAAAGTTTCGATAAAGTCAGCAATGGGTTGATCGAAAAAGCATTACGAAGAGCCACTTGCCAAAATAAGGTTGTGCCAGTTTTGCTAGGCTCTGCTTATAAAAATATTGGAATACAACGTCTAATGGATGCGGTAAACTTATATTTACCCAAGCCGGAGGAGCGAAATCAGATCTATGATTGCTTTGGGTAGGCAATTGATTTAAAGTAAAAAAAAAACGAATAACACAGTTATTTTCTTAGCAACGAGCTTGCGGGAAGAGTTTTCAAAATTGTTCACGACAAACAGCGTGGACCTCTTACTCTGGTGCGTCTTATACGTGGCGAAATAAAGCGGGGAATGCGTGTGACTAGTTCACGTGGCCAAGCGGAGGTTATAACAAAAATCTACGAACCCCTAGCTGATGAATATAGGGAAGTGAGCTCAGTTCAAGCCGGTGATGTGGCCATATGCGCAGGTCTTAAGGTAAATACCCATCAAACACTATTCGTTATGTATAATGAAATGAGTTCATTGTAGTCAACAATAACGGGAGACTTGCTTACCAGTAGTCACACCTCGCTTAAAAACGCCCAGAAACGTAAGTTGAAGAAACTTGGACATGAAACTTCTGAGCAGGACAACGAAAGCGATGATGATGAAAGTCTGGAGCTATTTTCGCTTGAGCCAAAAATACCCGATGCGGTGTATTTCTGCTCTATTGAACCTCCCAGTATTTCTTCCCAGATGGCAATGGAACTGGCTCTAAAGCAACTCCAGCGGGAAGATCCCAGTCTACGTGTTACCTTTGATACTGTAACTGGGCAGACTGTACTCGGAGGCATGGGTGAACTTCATATGGACATTATCAAATCTCGAATGTTAAGCGAATATAAAATTGAGGTTGACCTCGGTCCTCTGCAAATTGCTTACAAGGAGACTATCGAACGGCCAGTTATAACAACATTCAATATGGAAAAAGAAATCGCTGGCAGTAAACAAAGTGTCAGTATAACTCTGCAACTGATCAAGAATCACAAAGAAATATTTGGGTAAATAAAATGTTAAGTAAATTTTTCAGTTTTAATTATCAATTTTTTTCTATTACAGTTTGGATAAATCGCCTGAAAATGTACAAAATCTAAATGCATTACGTCCTCGGATACTTCAGATTTTACGCAAAGGGGCTATTAGTGCCTTGGACCGAGGGCCTCGTGTTGGTGGTCAGGTGGTTAACACACAGATTCGTCTCCATAATGTGGTTATAGGACGCGGCACTGCTGACTCATTTATTATGGCTACGGCTACCCAGTGTGCGCAAAAAGTACGTTGTTATTACGAGGGTCGTTTGATAAGTCCGTGACTTTTTGTATTTGCCGCGCACCTGCTCTAAATACAACACTGCTCCTGTCAGCAGTTATCGATTAACAGCTGACTGTAAAATTTTGAGAAAGCTGCGTTTTTTGGTTTGCGTTTTATAGGCATTGAAAGCAGACGATCTCGTGAATTTTAACGAAAATGGAAAAAAGTGAATTTCGTGTCAGCATGGCAAAATTTCATAAATTGGGCTACGAACTGCTACCCCATCCAGCATATTCTCCAGATTTAGCCCCCTGTGACTATTTTTTGTTTCCAAACATGAAGAAATGGCTCGGCGGTAAGAGATTCGGGTCATCACAGAAACAAACGACTATTTTGAGGGCCTTGAGAAAACCTATTATTTGGAAGGAATAAAAAAATTGGAAAAACGCTGGACTAAATGTATAGAGCTAAAAGGAGATTATGTTGAGAAATAAAACGCTTCTTTGACGAAAAAAATATATTTTATTCAAAAAGTCACGGACTTATCAAACGACCCTCGTATATTCCATATGTACGAAACTTGCTAAAAATGTTTGTCGATGTAGCCATGTCCGTCTTTCCGTGAGACAATTGCGCGAAGGGTATCTTACTGTGGGTGCTCAACCGCTGCTTTGCTAATTTGGTTTCTTTTAATGCATAAATTTAATCCAAAAACAAAACATAATCTTTACTTCCAGCTATTGAGCACAAGTGGTATAAGATTACTAGAGCCCATCATGGCAATAAAAATCATAGCTCCCAATGAACGCATTTCTGGTATCATAGCGGATCTTTCTAGACGACGCGCAATTATAAAAGAAGTTACGTCAAAAAATGATAAAAATAAGGTGTGTAGAATTTATCCAATGTGTAAATTGAAAATAAAAAAAAAGCTTGTTCTTCAAGATTATTTCAGTCAACGCGCCATTGGCAGAGCTATCCGGCTATTCAACAACACTGCGAACTATCAGTTCCGGCACAGCTAACATGACAATGGAACCCTGTGGATTCTCTGAAATGAACCCCGCTGACGAGTCAGTTGCCATACGGCGTGCTCAAGGAATAGAAACGTGCTGATATTAAGTGATTGTAGACTTTGAGGTTAAGAGTCATCGCAGTGTGCTTTGAATAAACATAAGTTAATATGTTTAATGGTTATGCTCAGTACAGTAACATTTGAGTAAATTGTCGTACGTGCAGTTAAGAAATTCGGTGATACATTTGATGTCGGACGTATTTTGAATATTATATTTTAACCTGTCAAACCATAAACATTCAAGAAAAAAAATTTAAATTTGTGTTCTAAAATATTTAACTTTCTGAGCTTATCCCAGATAAACAAGTGCATTTGTCATGGCTTTCTCCACGCAAAAGGAGTTCTTCCATGTGCCGTTTATGAACGAGTCGTTAGAATTTGAGTGTCAAGAAGTATGTGTCAAGCTTAAAACTTATCCGTCAACATTTGATGATCGATCTTGGGCAGCTAATGAGGACAAGAAGTCACGATTTGTTTCTGATTTGGTGTCGTGTAATACTCCAATGTATCGACGTGGCCAAGATGCTCAGGGACAAGACAAACACAGTCAGGGACGAGGGCAAGATTCTCAGAAATCTGGAGGAGAACCTAGTATAGGAGGGGGATCAGCACAGGGAAAACCAGGGGGAGGTCCATGTGGATTGGGTGGCCCATGCAGTCATGGAAGCCCATGTAAAACAGTGCCATGTGGTTCTGGTAGTGCTAGTGGACTGCAAGTATCACAATTGAAACTAAGAGAGCAAGGGGGACCGAAAGGAGGACCGTGCGGAGGAAAGGAAAAAACTGGAGGAGGTCCTTGCGGATTAGGTGGACCATGCAGTCAGGGAAGCCCATGCAAAAAGACGCCATGTGGTCCAGGAGGCTCTGTCGGTAAAAGTAGTGGTCCTTGCGGTGGAGCAAGTAGTCATGGAGGAGGAACTTCTGTTCCTTACGGTGGAGCAAGTAGTCATGGAGGAGGAACTTCTGTTCCTTGCTGTGGAGCAAGTGGTCATGGAGGTGGAACTTCTGGTCCTTGCGGTGGAGCAAGTGGTCATGGAGGTGGAACTTCTGGTCCTTGCGGTAAAGGTTCTGGTCCTGGCGGTGGAGGTGCGGGTCCTCCCTGTACAGGACGGGCTCCTTGCAGTGCTCCTTGTTGTAAAGGTCACGGCGGTGGATCTGACCCTGGAGATCTTTTGGTGGGCGACAGTCTTATAAACGCTGCCGACAATACAATTGGAACAATGAAGGACCTAATGGTTAAAAACAATCTACTTCAAAAGCAACTGGCAGATTCGAAGGATCGTTTATGCACAGCCACCCAAGAAAACGCAGAAATCAAACGCATTATGAATCAACGCTACGACCCTGAAAAGAGTAAAGTATTTCAAAATAAAATCAAGCAACTGTCGGACGCTAAGAAGATTGATAAGTGTGACGCAAAAGAACTTAGTGAAATACAGAAGTCCATTGATGATTTAAACAAAGCATATGAAATCCTTGAAGTAGAGAACGCCAATCTCAGAAGACTGATTGAGAAGCAGTCTAAGCGAGTTGCGATGGATAGCATAAAAATAGATCCTGAGAAAAGTAATGATGTAAAATATTTGCAATGCAAGATCGATACACTTGGTAGAGAGTTGGCTCTATTACGTCAGACCGAAGACGAATCTATGAAGGCAGGTGGACTAAAAGGCTCGTATGCACCTGACATCGACGCCGATAATATTCAAAAAATGTTGGCTGAACGCGATGCCCTCCGCCGAAAGATGAAGGGATTGGTTTTCCTTGAGGATAAAGTTAACAAACTGCAGTCGAAGGCTGATCAAGCAGATCACGCTTCTTGCAATATGTGCAAGAATCTAAACGCACAGAACCAATATATTAATGAAATGGAATGCGAAATGGAAGAGATGCAGAAGTATTATGAAAATGAAGTGGAACAATCAAAGTACAATGAGGAAATACTTAAGGTGAGTTTATGTACGAGTATATTTGTTTTTACAAAATATTGAAAGTTTTTTTTTTAAATATTTAAATTTTGTTGTATATGTTATATGCATCAGATTCTGACTCGTACGACTTGCTTGTACCAATCATGCGTAAAAAACTAGAAAGATTGCCTTTCATCTTCGGCACGCTGAAAGTTTTATATGCGATTATTTTCTCCTTCGAAAGTTGCAATACTATATATAATGTTGCATAATTGAAGTGAATGTCACACTTTGATTAGCTCTGTAAAATTATTTCTATAAGCACATCTGGTCGTCATGAAAAGACCTTCATTTTGGCCGAATATTCCTATATTGTAGTGGCCCGCTTTTGAAGAAGAAGAAGAATGGATATCATTATATATATAAAAACAAGTCCGATGTAGTTGATTTAATAATTATATTAAATAAATTGGCCGATGCTTTGTATGGTAGGTATACGGTATATCAGTTCAATCTCGTTTCGGCTCGTTCCAACTTAGAGATTTACAAGAAGTATGTGTGCCGACGGACAGACATACATACACGTCTAGATCGAATTCCTTGGTGATTATGACTTTGAATATCTATACTTGTTGCTTTGCGAACTCCTGCCTTAATTAATTTACCTCATGCAAGGTTATAATTATCTGAAGCAGTATTTAATAATACAATTGTTTTGTTACGATTTTGTTCTCCTTAGCAATGCGGATATGCATTACATTTGTGTTTAAATTACTTAGTTAAGCCGGAGTTTAGCCTTTACGAAACTGAACGTCAAAGTCCTTGCTTCACGGCACTTTTCAAAATAGAGATGATAGCTTTTTGTAGATTTTACATTAATTATGTTAGTTCCTAAATCCATAAACATAATACATATTTTTTTTAACTAATAGTGTTCGTCTGTATGTCTGTTTGTTGCAACGCACATTAATCTCTATTTGAAACCTATCTTGATTAAACTGGACGCGGCTTCTTATTGCTGTACACTGTAAATAGATTGTCGATTTTGTTATTTTTCAATATATGGCAATCAAACTAAAACCATGAACAATTTCATTGGTTTTACTTTTCTAAACTTGGTGTTTTCTCAATTACTTGCAGTGCCGTTGTAATGATTTGAAGAAGCAGGTGTCGAAAATGGAATCAGCGGCGAAGCGCTGCGAGTGCATGCAGGATGAAATTGGTTTTTTACGCAATGAGCTGCGCAAGAGGGATACTGCATTAAGTGCGTACGACTGCCAGTATCAACAGCTTATGGTAAGATATTGGTTTGCATATTTATTTCTTTAGTTACATTTCTGTTGTTTGTGTCCTTATGCCTGTTTCCCAAGTATAAGGCACAATCGTTCAAGAAAAATGGCTATCGCTTTCTTGACGAATTGGTAGGAAACTGCGAGGACAGCATTGCACCCAATATTATGGTAGAGGAGGGAGGTAAAGGTTGTGCACCGAATAATGTGGTGGAGAAAGATTGAGAGCCAATTAGTGGTAATGCTAAGTCTGTTTAATATTTTGTTCCCCCGTCCATAGAGTAATGTTATTCAATATTTTTGTAGTCTATCTCTTAAATTATAAGTGCACGAATGCAATTTTTGATGATTTACAACAAAATAAATAAAGTGTTTATAATAGAGTACCGAGTACCGTTGTGGTGACAAAGAGGGGAAAGTCGTTAGAAATACTCACTGTGGATTGTTAGGGGCATATAATCAATGTGTATTTCTTTCTTTGTTAATCCTAAGTGCAAATTCTCCCTTGCAGTCTCAATCCAACAGCAACAATATCTAATGATTTCCCCCTCTATTTCCCTGTCTTTCATTTTACTGCACGCCGACCAACTCCATAGAACGTAATAAGCGAGCTTAACCAGAAGTACGGTAATCAGCGTGGTGATTGTCCTGCGGTCGATGACAAAAAATGTCCAGATGTTGGTGAGGATTTAACCTTTTACACAGGCGCCACTTTGGATCATATAATGAAAGAGATGTGCAAGCAGGCTGACTGCTTTAAAAAAATGAATCAAGGTAATCCACCAGATAGTCAGGGTATCAATAACATTGACGACTGTATGTCGGAACTGCAACGTCTGCGGAATTTGCTGAAAGAGAAAGATAGCCAACTGGGTGATTTGATCGAGGACAACACTTGCATGTGCGATGCTGCTATTGAAAGCAACAAGCGACTCACTGAGTTGGACAAAAAGGTACGTGAACTCGACAGAGACACGCGGTGCATGGAGGAGGGTATGCGGGAGAGTATCAATCTTATCGAGGACATTGGCGACGTGGCCAAGGAGAACGAGAAACTTAAGGACAAAGTTAATAATATGAAATCCTCTGAACTTCAGCAGCAGCTTGACGACTGCTTAGAAAATAACAAGATTTTCAAAGAAGCTTTAAAAAATCTTGGTGTTGACCCAGACAGTCTTTCTAAAGGTGGACAAAAAGGAGAGCACCCATGCGATTCATTGGATAAGGCATGTAATGATGATACCTGTCCAGATGATATATGCCAAATAAAAAGAGAGGCTGGTCAAGATGGAGAAAGAATTTCCAAGAAAGGAGGTCTTGGTGGAGACGATGATATTGATAATTTAAAAAAACAACTTGAAGACTGCTTACAAGGTAGAAAAGAGTGTGAGGAACTTAACAAGGCTTTCAAGGACGCGTTAATAGAAAATGGTATCGACCCAGACAATCTAAAAGCAGGCAAGGGTGGCCAAGGAAGTGGGGCAGGTGGCCAAGGAAGTGGGGCAGGTGGCCAGGGAGAACCCCCAGGTGGTCAGGGAGGAGCACCCCCAGGTGGTCAGGGAGGAGTACCTGATGGCCAGGGAGGAAAGGGCGGCCAATCAGAGCAATGTGAAGATCTAGATTACTCATGCCATGATGATACTTGTCCAGATAATGTATGCCCAGTGAAAAAAGGGGGAGGTGTAGATGATGGTGCCGACGGTTTAAAGGGTGATGGTGGTTTTAATGTTGGCGGCGATGTTGATGGTGACAAAGATGGTAAAGGTGGTAAAGGTGGTAAAGGTGGTAAAGGTAAAGGTGATGATGACAAAGATGGAAAGGGTAAAAGAGGTAGTACTGCTGATGGGCAAGGTGAAGATGATGATGGAAAAAAGGGTGCAGATGATGACAAGTTGAATGCTTCGGATGATGGGAAAAAGAAAGGAGCTTCTAACGAAGATAAAAATAAAAGAGGAAAATCGATGACAGGACGTACAGGATCTGCGGCTGATCGGCCATCTGGCGCAGACCGACCTTCTAGGTCAGGAAGAGACTCTAAGTTAGGCTCCAAGTCTGGCAAAGCGGGAACCTCTAAAGGAAAAGGTGGGGGCGGTGGTAAGGGTAAAGGAAAGGATGGCAGTACTGAAGAGCATTTTGAAGAGTTTGTTAAAAACACTATGAAGAGTTTGAATGCTGGAGAGATTGACGGTTGTGGGTTAGAAAGAGAATTACGCAAGATACTGGATATGTTTATCGACGAGTGTGGTTTTTGTTTTTGCAAATGCAATATTCCCAAGAGCCGCTTTTATGCCATATGCCACAAACTTTACCATCTTGGCTTGCACACCCTGGATTTCAAGGACCTTGCCTACATGCACAAGCGAATCTTTGCTGCCGCTGAAAATATACTTCCGGGTTGTCTATTCAACATTATCATGAAGGATATTTTGTCAGGGAGTCCACAGGGTATAGCGCCAGTGTGTGCAGCTCCTGGGGCCCCTACGCAGCCGTCACTTCCAGCCGTAGAACAACAATGCTGCAGCTGCAAGAGCTCACTCTGCTGTAATGATACTGACGAGAAACTAATGATGAAAGGTAAGTCCCTTATTTTAAAAACGAGCGAAATCAGTTCATGAATAAATAGCTTGTATTTCACCTAATGATAAAATATAAATAGGTGATTAATAGTATGTAATTAATTAAACTATTCCCTCTTAGTAATGCGTCTTGAGAATGATATTGAGAATGCAAAACAATGCCTACTGAATTTGAAAAATATACCTTCGGACTTATCCGTGGCTGATTTCCGTTTGGAAGCTGGCGATTGTTTTATAAAGTAATAAATAAAATTCTGTGTTATTACTTAATAGTTACTTATATCTCTACAATTCCAGGAATGAAGTCAATACCTCTACTGTTGACAGGAATTCTATTATATTGTATAAAGAAATTAAAAATTCAAAGGTTCGCAACGAAAGGGTGTTCTAACACGGTGTTAATTTTTATATAATATAACATTACAACATTACAACAAATATACAACGACTATTCCCCAATTTATAGAACAACTTTTCCCCCAACTGTTACATGTATTACTTGTTAAATTTTTTGGAAATCCGTCGGAAATTAAACCCTTTTACCTGAATAAAAATTTCAAGTTAATTTGTTAATCCCTTGTTTATTTTTTTTCATAATTACCGTTTCCGCAGCGCCAAGATTTAATACTTGATTCTTATATTATAGCTGGTCGAAGGTAAGACCATTATTTCCCATTTTCAACATAGCTTAAATAGATGTAACATCGTACCTTTGCACACTTTCACTTACACTTACTGCTGCGGTTTCCTTGCTGATTTTTCTGTGCGCCTGTTGTGACATGGCTAATCATATTGTATTGCAGTAAGCGTCAATAGTTGGAAAAGTTGAGAGAAAAGAAACGGCGCACACGATAAATCCTTATAAAAACAAGCAGGAAAGCTACCGTGGAGTGAACTGGACTGTAATTGTGTGATGACCATAACGATTACTTAAATATATTTCTTGAATCTTTTGCTTATTTTGTGTTGCATACTTTGGGAAATTAAATTAATTTATATTATACTACTGATCCGATCGCAACAAAATTTCATTTGGGCGTTGATAGTAATTAAGTTTACTCATAATGAACTGTATTCAATTAAAATTACTCTTGGAATCCGAATTCTTTGTACCAAATTTAGAAGACAAAGCTATTCGTTTCTGAGATCTAGGTTTTCATACAGATAGACAAAAAGACAAAAGACAAAATAATAATAATAATTTATGCACGATTTGAGAAACCATCGGCAAAAATAAAAAACCTGGTGTCCTTGTCAGGCTATGAGTAGCTAACCAATTTTAGAAGTATTTTCTTTTTCAAATATGCTAGATCTAGCCTATAAAACGGTAAACTGGCAACACTGGGGTCATAATAAACAGAAAGCATCGGGCGAGTACTTTCCGCTGTTTGAGTACTCTGCATGTTTGCTACTTAGTGGTACAAGTTTACTCGATATTTTAGTAGATGTTGAGTATCGATAGACTCCCGGCTAACAGCTGATGGTGATTGTCTGATTGTATAAGCAGGAAGGTTGTAAATTAATACGTCTTATTTAAAACTTAATTATGGAGAAATTGCTTTGTTCCAGCATGAAACTTATGCAGATTCAGGTAATTTAATTACATGTAGGCAAAACCTTTGCGCTCAAAAAAATCATCATTTTAATTTATGTTTTAGATGCCGCATGCAGGGAAATCGGTAATGGGGGGCTTGCTGCCTGGCCTGCAGAATGTGCTTCAGATTCAGCAGGTCCGCCACCGGCAGACCAAACACTGGAAACCTGAGTTTAAGCGCTTACGTCGGCAGAAATTTATTAAACTCGATATACCAAATTTACGTGAAAAACCGGCGGACTTTACGAAAGAAGAAATCCGCAACCGTATGAAGGAACGCGGTGTGTTGCCACCACGGCCATGGATGGAGCGCCCATTTCACATTAGTTGCACGGGCGGAATATTTGAAGCTTATGTACCACCAGAGGGTGACGGCAAGAAATCGATCATCTCTTCATCGGGTGCAAAGCAAAAACTTGAATTTCTAGAAAAGAAATCAAAAAGCCTGATGGCAGTGCGTAAAATACGTTCCTATGAGGAGAACTTTAGTACCGACGAGTTTGGCACACAAGCCCAGGAAATTTATATAGCTGCTCATACACATATGGCAGCCAAGGAGAAGTACAAAATACGAGAATTTGTTAGCGAACGCTGCTATCCAGAAATGATGCATAACGTCAAGGATAAGACCATTCATTGGAAGTTTCTGCAGTCTCTGGAGCCACCACGTGTAGTCCATGCGCGTGTTACGGAAGTTATCACAAAGGAGAACCAGTTTGCTCAGGTCACAGTGCGATTTCATACACAACAAATGCTAGCCATCTACGATCGCTTTGGTCGTCTAATGCACGGTAGTGAAGTTGTAACCAAAGACGTTCTGGAGTACGTTGTCTTCGAGAAACACATCTCTAATGAATATGGCAAATGGCGCTTACACGATAAAATCATTCCTGACTGGCTTCCGGCAAAGCAGCCAGCGCCTATTACGTACCGCATTTCCGATGAAGTTGTTGACGAAGCGCCGAAAGAGTTGAGCGCTGGCGAGCAAACGAACCAACTGGAACCAAGCAAAACCCAACAAACAGAGCAGCTTCCTTTGACCAACACGACTGACCAGTCTTCTAAATCAAGTCTGGCCATTTGATTGTATTTTTTATGGGCTGCCTGGCGGCTCCGAAGTTTATGCGTTAATGTTACACAATAGTAAACGAAAGAGAGACACAAGAAATTAAATACTATTTACAAATTATAATTTTTCTTTTAGTTCGTCATTTATAGATTTCAATCGTGAAAATTTCTCTTGCATCTTTCGAATCGCTTTTGTTCGTTATAATTATTATAGTTACCGACACGCTAGTAGGGATTTGACGTTCACATTGCCATAACACGGTTTTGTTAATCAAATAATTATTTTCCTTTTGTTCCCTCTTTTTTTGCTCAACAAGACGGACATGTTTTGTTATCGGCAGATGATCCTTTTTATAAAAACAGTCATATTATTTTGTTTTGAACTGCTTACAAAATGAGACACCACTAAATTTTTCCTAGGAGATGAATAATATAGATACATTGTGGGGTCTGCCAAGCTTCCATGTACCCATATATTTTCGGTTAACTCATATTTATAAAAAGAAAAACCGCACATGTTAGGTATATAGTTATGTACACGTACATATTTTATTTATACAATATATTTTAAACCTTAGCTTAGTAGAGCTAGTTATAAATACACACGATCACTTCGTACAGTTATGCACATATTTGTACATACTATATACATATGTATGTACTTATTATAATTCGTCATGGTCCTTTGTTGCACATGGGATACAAATAATGTAAATAAATAGAAGAGGGAGCGATGTTCCTTGATATATGTATATACAAAAATCGAACAAAGAAGAAGTCGCGTCGTTAAACAAAGCTGCTGCTTGGCTCATCCAGGTATGCACAGCGTGTGCTCGTCTGCTCCACAGACTTTCGCCCAATGTCCATTGGCACTTTTGCGCCAAAGGACAAGGAAGTTGTGGCCGTTGTTGTGGGTCCCTTTGCTGAGGGCGATGTCGACGTTTGCTTAGCGGGCGAGAACTTGTTAGTATAGTTGCCAGTGGGTGGAGCATTGGCTACGCCCCAATTCGATGGCTTAATGGGCAGAACCTTTGGTTTCGGCGGCAATGGTGGCGGTGCTTTGGTAAACTCCTGAGGATCTTGTGACACAATGGACGATGGTGATGTTAGTAACTCAGTCTCTTGCTCAAAATCCACCTTCATTGGCGAAACACTCGCAACTACAGGTTGCTGGCTACGTGTTATAGAAAGCCGTGGCGCAGGCTGCGGTGCATCTGTGGAGCTGTTAGCCTTGTTAACTGGACTCAAATTGGCGCGCACCTTACGCAACTTTGATGCGGCCGCATTGAGATTCTCCTTATTTTTCAGAAAGTCGGGCAGATCAAAGTTTATTTCCGTGCCACGTTGATCCTCCAGGCGAGCCAACTGTGCACGCTTCAGGCCCTCGAGTAGATCATCTGCGAACAAATTAATCAAGTTTTATAGGCACGACCAAAAACGACAAATGAAAAGATTCGTCACTTACCTTGGGTCTCGGCTACTCGCTCTGTTGATTGCAGCTTGACGCCTGCCTTCAGCTTGGCAATGATCGGTTTTTTAGGATCCAAGCATGCGGTCGTTGCATTGCCCGCTGGTGTTGTGACTGCACTTGTCTCCTCGGAATGTTGACTGCTTGTGGATTTCTTCTTAAGTTTTGGCAGCTTGCTACCTGGAATGTTGCCATTGTCACGCTGCTGACGTCGCATGCGGTCGAACAGCGAAGATGAGCTCTCGGAGGGAGCATCGTTGGACTTCATGGAGCACAGATCGTTTGCCTTCTGCGTGACTGCAGCTTCCGACTTGCTATGCAGCATCTCGTTGAATATCTTGTTGGTCAGCTCGTCCAATTGGCCCTGTGAGGTAGAAGCATCAGTAGCCGGTGCGGGCGTGGGTGTGGGTAGCGGTTTCATCGGTTTACTATGCTTCGGCGGCATGCTACTGCCGCCGCCTAGCTGAAAATCCGAATTGAGCATGGCGATCTGAAGTCGCTGACCGTCAGCTACGGTAACGGGCTGCATCAAATCGAGCGGTGCTTGCGTCTCTCGTAACAAAACTTGGACGCTATCCATTTGATAATTATATTTGTTCAATATAGGCCTAATCACCTCGTGCAATTGCTTTTTGGGTTTACTTTTTACCGATATGACCTTGGGATCTGGTAAATCCAGTTTAAAGGCCACGCGACGCTCGATGACCACCTCCTTGCCGGCAAGCAGTTGTGATGACTGCTGGGTGTCTATGGACTTGGTGCTGCCTTGAAAGACCACATCATAGTATGGATAGACCAGGTTCCGTTTCTCCAACAGACGCTCGACCAGCTGACCTACAGTCTCTCCAGGCCGTGTCTGCACAATGGTAGTGGCTCCATCTGTTAGTATTACACGGCACAGCGAGACAACATTATCAGCGCTAGCTCCTTGAGCCGACTGTCCCGCGGCACTAACACCAGCATCGAAGGACGACAACGAGGAGCGCGAACTATGAAGATCACTTAGTGAATTCTGCACTGAACCGCCAGTCAGCAGTGCCAGCAGGGGAGGCGGCGGCGGCGGTGCTTGTGGCGCAGGCATCAACGTATGCTGCAAGTCTGACATCACTTCATTGCGATCGCGCGATTTACTGCGTGTTTTCCTGTGCCACGGCAATAGGCTCTTACGTCGCCGATCCTCGGCATTGCTTGCCGACTTTTTTAGCTAAAATAAAGAAAGCGAAAACGTTAAGAACAAAACAATCCCGTGTTGGTTAACTTCCGCTTACCTTTGGTGAGGCTGTTACGTGAAAATTTGTCTTCAGAAGCTCGTCCAAATCGGCTCCGGTGAAGGGAAGTGTCCGCTGCTTCTGTTCTGCTTCCACGCAACTTTTGTACAGATCGCTGCGAATGAATCGCTGGTAACTGTCGAACTTCATTAGATTGAAGATTTGCTTTTGTGCAGCGGCAAAGATGTCTACGGCACCGCTGGCCAGCTTCTCGTCACTAAGATTACGTGCCTGCGAGTCAACGTTAACGGGATCGCTGCTGGTGTTTGCTAGGTGCTTCCCGTAGAGCTGACGTGCAAGGGCGATACGTTCGACCTCGGATTCCGTTTGCCTGTACCGCTCGCAGGCTGTCCAGAAGTAGATGTTCTCGGCAGAGAACTCTTTTTTGAGAAACTCGGAGAAGGTTTGCATGCCCGCCGCATCTTGCAACATTCGTTCAAACGATGTGCCCCAGCTGCTTGGACCGGTGCTTTCTGGCAACGCATGTTCTGCTGCATTCGACTCAAAGTTGGCTGTGACCATGACACTGGACGGTGGCGCCGGTGTGGTTAGAATCTGCGGCACTTGGAATACCGCCAACTGCGGCGGCTGCTTCTGTGTCTGCTTCGTCTGTTTGTACTCGTCCAACATGAGTGTCTTGATGTACACATCGTTGTCGGAGGCGGTCATGGAGGCAGATCGTCTCACGAGTGGACTGCTGCCAGAGGCTGACGCCGGCTTGGCCACCTTTTCTGAACGGGACATGCGGAAGGACGACTGACCCAAAGCACGGCGAAATGGCGAGGCATTGGAGGGCAGTGCGCGATTCTGTAACAGTAAAAAGAATCGTATTAGAAACATATTTTTAAATAAATTTGATACTTTCGAGTTAAAGTTTTAAAACTAATATTTTGACAACTGTGGTTACTGGTAGGCAACACATAAGGGGAATGGTGTAAGTACGTATCTACAAATACTACGTCTTGAAGTTCAAGCACCCCGCAAAGTTCATTTTCATGGGCAATTTACAAGTACAAATTGACGGACGCGCGGACGAGTCTGTCATTATCACGGACAAGCCCAAACTCGACACTCCTCGGCACGATAAACTTTTGAACTTTTTTAAATTTCCAAGTTGAGGCTTCAATTTGGTTGCATGTGTGAGTCCAAAGTCAGTACGTGTCTAGTGTGTGTGTTTGTGTGACGCATGCAGTTGCCAACAGTTGGAACTATTGGTTGCCTCTGCCCCGCCTCTCAGTCCCCCATCTAGAATTCTAATTGTGTGAACAAATTGTGTAGACAGCCAGCCTGCTTGCCCTAGGCGGGTTGCTCGCTTTTGTACACACTAACACAGTGACGCAAACATAAATATGGAAATGTTTCTGTATTCGTATCGTGATGAGTGTCGTTTCTGGGGCTGCCTGACGGCCAATCCATTTGCTGCACTTTACTGATAATCACTCTTGTCAAACAAGCCCGAAGCTGTTATAGCTATTTATATTCACTACATTTTCATATTGTATACACTGAAATCGCCTGAGTCGACAGACATTGTATGCCAGCATTAAGAAACCCTGATATATTTATGAATATATAGCGCCTTTATCTTTTAATCACATTGCATGTATATGTTAAAGAAGAGTAACCTCCAGAAAAGAGTTCTCTTTTCGGATAATATGCGAACTATTTCCTAGAGTTTCTCATTTAATTATGATTTGACGTTCAAGATTAATGAATTTTTGTTTTTAAGATCACAGTTTCGCACAAAACAACAAAATATGGTCACCCCAATGATAGAAACACGAGCAGAAGAGAAATTTGAAACATTTCCGGTCATTCGAACAGTCATTCGTTAAAGGGCAACGGCAATTTTCATTCATTCAGCTCGTTCATTAATAGAAACCAATTTGTGCGGCTCGTGTGAGATGACTTTGGATTGGGATTAGGAACAATCGTTGGTCATGCTACAAAACAAAGGCGCTGCAGCAATGACGGCAACATGAAAACAATCCTACAGTAACACGATATAAACGCTATATTCTTTGTTTCCAGTTCGATATTCTGCTACGAGTTCATTGCTAATGGTATCCAGTTCATAGATTACGTTTCATAAGAAAGTAAAAATTTAAAATAAATAAGATTTTCGATCACGTGATCACTTGAAGCAATTGAAACAAATACGTAGCGACAATTAAAATCAATAAATTTCAATTTGCGCACGACGGAACACGAAAATGGCATTTAATTCCACAAGAGAAATTGGAAATTGGAAAGGAAATCTATCTATATACATAGTAAATTCACTTGAGTGGAAATTGTTGACTTTTTGATGGGAATTACTTGAGTGGTTCCGAAATGCTGCAATAAGCCTTAAGTGCCAACAGAGATAAAACTTTAGGCACTCTGTCTTATCACTTGGTTGTATGTACATACACATCTACATACATAAGTAAGCACATACAGATGTTCATATACAAATATAAATGGGTCAGCAAGAAAAGCAACACATGCATTTCCCAAGTACATACATAGCTTCTGCTCTGCCCTTCCGGCCTGCACTGTGGGAAGGGGAACGGGGTAAGCGTTTTGTTCAAAAATTAAACGCAACAATTGAGTCACAAAACAGAGTAAAAGAGTGCAAAGGGAGAGAGAGAAACAGAGGAAGAAGGGAAAGTAATATAAATCAGCGTTGATTGCTAAACAATAGGTCGAAAGGGTGGGGGAATGACGTATTGTTTGGCACGTCAGAGGGATTAGGTGGGGGGGTTGAGGGCAGATCAACAAGCGGGAAATGAACAATTTGCCAAAGTAAATAATTAAAATACATGAACGAAATGACACAAGCGACGCGTTTGCTGTGTTACATTTTGTTGACTTCGTCGACTCAAATGAAAAATGAGAAATTGAAAAATTGGCGAACCAAAACGGTAATTCCAATTGCCAGGCAGACAGACACACACACACACACACACACACACACATAGACACACGCACACCTTAACAGGTTGATTGCCAAGACATAATGGAGCAACTATGTGTGTATAAAAACGCTAACAGCCACACTCCCTGCCTTGACAGCGCCCATTTCTTGCCGTATTTCGAGTGGACACCGAACATGGACCGCGATCTGGACACTTTTCCGGTGCCATTGTGGTGGCCACATTAACACGGCCATTGTCTGTCTGTCTCGCCGTCTGCTTGTTGGCTGTGTGCAGATGCCTCTTTATATTAAAGTCATCATCACGTCTGCTCCTCCATGCTGAAGCCCGAGTTGGCGCTCGGACTCGGGCTGGAGTTGGAGTCATTGCGCTGAGTTTGCATTTCAAGTCGATGATGTCTCGATGCGAAGCCAACGAAAAAGAAGCAGGCGAACTAAACTATAAAGCAAACGAAATCCCACGAGTAAATTAACTTGAATAGCTTTGACTCTGCTTACCAACAGCGCTCGCCATCTTTTCTCTCACCCTCTCTCTCTCTCTCATTCTCTTTTCTTCTCCCCTTCTCTGCTGCCTTTATTTACATAGCTCAATCTTCAGATCGCAGCGTTAATTCGATACTCAAGTACTTGCTCATGTTTCTGCCCGAAGAAGTCATACGATCGCATAGGAATACGTAATGAATATATATTTCATATTGCTGGCCTGGCCAACCTGACGCCTAATTAGTGCAACTTTCTTGTTATTGGATCAGGCTCCAGGGAGTCGTGTGAATTTCTGAGTTTGTTTCCTGTCGAATGATTCATCCCAGTTGGGCATTCCCTTGCGGGGCTATTTGACAACTACCACACTAATCAGAAGTGAATCAATGAATAATTTAATGTTCGAAGCGAAAGTTATGGTGGAATAATCATTAACAATACTATACTATAAATAGGAGAAATTTAAGGACACGATACGAAAAGGAAACCTTTTATAAGTAGCTGCCATCAATTTCAGTTGATCACAATAATAGGCGTACCATAAAGCTCATACACACTGTGTATGTACTGCATAGCTTGCAGATCTTGATGAAGTACTATACTTGGAAGAGATATCAGTAGAGTTGGCACACTTGAAAACATCACGTAGCTAGGCCAAACAGCTGCTTCGCAAGACACGCTTATGGCTTTGAGTTCTGGGAAGATACTCGCCGAACAAATACGAAATACTGACACACTCGATCAAACAAAGAAAAGGCCCATGCAAACACAAATATCTGAGAGTTATCGAATGTGTCGACGACACAAATATTTCAAAAAGTCTGATAATACTCAGATAATTTCGCAGAAAGGCGTCACAGATTCCATAGAAGTGCTGATAAATCAGGAGTGTGCAACGATTAGAATTAAATTCGTATCTTATCTCAATATGCGCCCTTTCCTCGTCGGACAACTCACAAAAGAAAGAGAGAGACAAGGACGGGGACAGGGACAGAGAGCACAGATACAAGTGAAATGGGCGTTTCGCAATTACTGTACATATGTACAGAGGGGGAGGTGTGGGGTGTGGAGTTCATAAACTGCTCGTTACGCATGCTAATGACAGACAAACTAACCATAGTCGGGGCGAGTGCGTACACCCTGCGCACGCCCGGCGGGAACCACCTACCCGTCGCAATTGCTGTTGGTGTTGGTTTGTTTGAAATCTTTGTATTCTTTTGTTTTTGTTGATGTTTTTCCCCGATTCTTTTTTTTTTTATTTTTGCACTGTCTTGGTATTCCAAAAGGCGTGTCGTCGCTTTGCGAAATTGCTGCGGGCTGTGAGTGTGTGAGTGAGTGAGAAAGCGCAAACGTGCCGCTTTTGTCAACCCAGCACTGACTAACTTTGCACTTTTTCTTCACTTTCAGTTATTATTTATTATGTGATTATGACTTTGTTGCTGCTGCTCGCTCTTTGGCATTGGCTTATAATTACTTTAATTGTGTTTTGCCTCTTTCACACACACACACACACGCACACACATTGAGAAGGGGGCACTCTCGTTGCCACTGTATTCCGACGCCGACTCTCGCAGCCGCAACGCGTATAAAGTAACTGACATCGTCAGTTGTTGTGCTCGACCAGCTGCTGCTGATCAAGCGAGCACATGCAAACACATACATATATACACACATCTACACATTGTGTGCATGCGCTGTGTATTCGATGTTGGATCTGCCTCGACGAACACAGACAACATGTTGGAATGAGTTTGAATCGCAATTGCTTGCAACAGGTTGCAGAAGAGGAGTATATTAGTGGGGGTGGACACACATTCGTTGAACTCAAGAGTTGTTCGAACTCTGTTTAGTGGTGCTTCAAACATGTTATAATATGCACTTTGACTATGACGTTCGATCAAACGTACGTATTACACTCTCTCTCTCTCTCTCTCTCTCTCTCTCTTTGCTTTTGGATGCATACTTTGTTAACTGCTGTTTCGAACATGTTCATAGTACTTGTGATAAAGTTCGTTCGTGCTTGTTCTCTCTCTTTGGTTCAGCTAGTGAACTTGTTCGATCTCCCATATTTCGAAGTCGAATAGCAGCTGCCTTTGTGTGCGTCAGTTTCGGTTATCGCTTATTCGTATTGTATTTGTTTTTTTTGTTTTTGATTTGTATTATTCGTTTTACGTCTTTGTTTTTGCTGTTTTTATGTTCGCTTATTTACCCGACACCGGCTGCTCTTTTGCTTTTGTTTTCTTTGGAATTCGTTCATGAATGAATTCCCCACACACACATTTGCATGGGTGTTTGTGTGCATACATACATATCTACACACATTACACTGTGGGTGTGTAGCTCTCTTTCGCTAACTCAGTGTGCATATTCGGTATTGGCAGCTGGTGGGCTAATTAAACGTTTAGTGACGTTGGCAATTAATTTTGCTGCCATTTTGGCATTTTGTTTGTATTCTTAATTTATTTAGTTGCCGTAGCCAACGTTGGCCAACAGCAAACAAAGTCTTATTGGATCTAAATACCGATGCCCATATAAGTAGGCAGCAGAAGTCTTAATGAACTACCTAGCAATTAACGGAATATATGGAATGTATGTATGCACGATTGTTGCTAGTAAATAAATTTCGCTAAAATACCGGAATGCTGCGAAAATAAATTAAAATCGCCCATTCCGACACTGAATAAACAAAGAGCTAGACAATTGCCATAATTAAAATGCCAAGCAACCGAGATGCGGGCGGGCTGACTGCGTTGCCAACTGTTGTGCCGATAAATTAAGATATTTCTCTAAAGAGAGAGAGAGAAGAAAAAAATGCAAGATAGAGAGGGTGGCAAAGTTAAAAATCACGCGTGGCGCTTCCCACATGACCAGGTGAAATGAAAATAGAGCGAACACACATTTGCATATGATAATTTCTACAGCCTTACAAAAGGTTTCTTAGCTTTGGTCTCAAGTTTGCCAGGCACCTTACATTTTCGACCCTATAAAGCATAAATTTACCGAATCTGGATTAGCGGAAGGGTCAAACTAGTTCTCACTGTATTTCCGGATGTCCGTCTGATGCAAACTCTTCTCTCAGTTTTTCAGCTATCTTGACAAAACTTGGCACAGTTGCTTTTATTGCTGCTTTTGATAAGATTCGAGTCCAGCAGGATCGGACAGATATAGCTATCGTATTTTTGATATTTTTTAAGTTCTTGCAAACAAATTTACTTCATACATACATACATATGTAGTTAGTATACATACATATGTTACAGTATTATACAGCACCCGATATAATCAAAATCTGAAAACTATATTTCCTATTTCTTTTTTAACGTAAATAAAAAAATGTAAATGTAAATGAACAATGTCTTTAACTTTAATATCATTACAACCAACTGCTAAAGAAACAATCGGATTAGATAAAAACCTCAACCTGGAAGGGTGTAAAACAATCGGCAAGCTTTTCTTTCGTGGTTTATCTTATGAATGGTTTGTGTAGTACAGTCATCGGCTCATTGTTTATTCCAATTACTTAAAAATTCATGTTGCCGCACAAATATTAAGCAAATTTGACGCATCACTTGCGCTTCTTATGTGCTATGTACTTTCTTTGCTCAGTCGATGCTCCTGTTCCTTTCTATAGTAAGATAATCGTTTGTTTTTTGTAGTTTTTTTCAAACTTTTTCAGAAATTCGCAAACTGCACACAAACTCATATACACTCTCAAATACACACACACACACATTTAAGAATTAAATTAAATATCCGGCATGCTGTTGCCCGCTGTTCTCATTGCTATCATTGTTGTTGTTCTTGTCGCTACTGGTTTTTATACATTTTGTGGGTGCCAATGCGGGTCATACGCGTTCCGACGATCGTGCGTTATTTAAAGCGGAAGATTCACATGCGCGTGTATAGACGAAAAGTATACATACATATGCATACGTCTGTCTGTACATATACGACCATATGTATGTACATATGTGTGTACGTTCTGTGCATTGCATATTAAGTGAGTATTTACATAAATGGAGTCAAATTATTCGATGACGTTTGCGGGCATTTCCATTTTTAGTGGTAGGGAATGTCTTGATGACTATCGGAAAGTGACTCATCTCTAGTAAGACACTCTTCAAGTGGGCCCAATAGTTGCGAAATGTTCGTAACGTAATGAAAAGTGAAATTGCGCTACATGCCGCCCATGCAAATTTAACAATTAGAAAGTAATTATAGCTGCCAATAAAAACACGACAGATAAATAAGTATGTATGTGTATGTTTCTATACGCAAATACTTATTGAAGTATGTGCTATGTAAACACGCATCTGTGAAGGTGAAGTGTCCTCCGTGCCCCTTTCATATTTTGTCGTTTTCCAAGTGTTTTCCCATACACTTAAGAGACACTTCTATCCATCGTACTTTGTTATGATTGTGCGATAATTTTATGATTTGTTTTTAGTTGCAAATACAGATGTAATATTCAAATACATCACTTTTGTTTTATTTGATCTTTTTTTTTTGTTTTTTTTTTTCTATTCAATTACATACGCCAATTATCTTATTATCTATCTAATTGCAGGTTCGGTTTACTTTATGTTTGTTTAAACGAAATACAGATGGGATAAGTAAATATAACAGAATAAGTGGCGTAATTATAATCTGTAATCTAGATCATTACAAAATCTATATTTATTACTGAAATCTATACGATCTATAGTTACTATGAAAATTCTTTACAGTTTATATAAGATACAATAACGATTGCATTTCAGGCATGATCGTTGGCACGCGAAGACCTAAAATAGATCCTACATAGGTCAGCATTGGTATTTATAAACAGTTTGAGTTTTATCTAAGTGAATAAGTAAAGGTAAATAGCGCAGACAATGATATATCTAGCCTCAGCCAGTGGCAGATACTAAGCAAATCGATGCTAAATCCATAAGAATAATGAGAAAGTAAACAACAATAGAGTCTAACGGAATTCCTAGGAGGCAACTGGCGCAACTTACGCCATATGGGCAAGCAATCGGAGAATGTTCACGGAATACGGCGGAATGATTGAAGACGACATAAGCGTAAATAAACAACAACAACTTCCCGTGAACAATTATGAAGCCTGGGCATAAACAAAGCAAACTTAAGAGCTAAGAGATAATGGAACGCATCTGGACGAAGATGTGTCCCTCTAAAAGTGACTCACTCGCATCACGTTGCTGACATCGCCCAAAGGGGGAGCCTTGGTGAAGTCCAGTTGCTGCATTGCATCCGGATCGCTGAGCGAGCGTCGCAGAGTGGTGATGGAGGCGCGTTTAGCATGGAACGAGCCCCGTAAAAAACGCGCGAATTCGCTGGCGGCGCTCTTGCCAACCTTGCATACGCCACGTGGCGGTGTCACCTTGAAGCTAGGCACGAGTGGGGCATGCATCTCAAATGAAGAGTCCGGCGAAATGTTGCGGCTGTTCGAATCACAGCTACCCGTCGGGCTGGTCAAATTGGAGCTGGCCGAACTGATGCCATCGTCGTGTTCCTCATCCTCAGATCCGCTGCCTGTACCTGCAAGTGGTGCGCACCCAAGCTGTTCATCCGCCTCCTGGTCCCGTTGCTGATGCTTGCTGCAGCTTATACGAATCAGCACTGGTGAGCTGGCACGACTCGGCTCGGCCTCCGGTTCGCTAAGCTTGCGGCTGCCAGTGCGTCGCTTGGCTGCCGAGCTAAAGAACTGCAACACACGCGATGCACTGCGACAGCTGCGACGTTCGGCTTGAGCACGCGCCAGTGCCTGGGGTGGTGGCATTAGATCCTCGGCCTCGGCAGATTTACGTGGCACGCTGATTGCACCGTCTGCAGTGGACTTCTGTTCATGCTCTTGCTGCTGCTCCTCGACTTCAGGCACAGGCTCTATGTAAATTTGTGGCGACGCACTGCGTCTGCCACTGGCGTTGCGATAAATCTCTTTGGCTTTGCGGCAAATGTAGGGTGACCTGCACTTGTTCTTCGGTGTAGAAGCTCCATCCTGGCGTGCCTCAAATTCCCTCACAAAACATGTCATTTGCTCGCGGTCCAGTTCGGTGAGGCAACGATGACGTTGCCGGGCGGCAGTAGGCGTGACAGCAGTAGCTGCGCCAGCCATTAGGCGAGGACTCTGCAGTATGTGCTTGATCTCAAAACTGGAGTCGAAGCAGCTGCCGGAATCGTTGAGTTGGCCCAGAGATTGCACAAACCGCTCGACCATGTTGGAGATGCTGCTGCTTTCCGCGTGTTTTTGACTGGATAATTCTGTGGTTGGCTGTATTTTCGTGGCCTGCACTGTGCTGCTCAAGCTCATGACGTACTCTCTCTGTTAACTGTTGGGGAAACGTTTTTCTATTAGCAATTTTGGCCTATTGGCAATTTGCAATTCGTAACAAAAACGCAAAGTTCGCGACGCGTCCGCTCGGCTCGCTTGCTCGTGGCTAACTGAATTTTCCGGCCCACATGCCGCCACAAAGGTAAACTTGTCTAGTACACACACAGACGTGCCTGTTGCGTACGAGCAGGGAAAAAGGCATTTTCGCGCTAGCAGAATAGAAAATGTTTGACACCCTCTTTCCCCTCTCAAGGCGTGGAGGTGGTTGGCCCAAGGCATCTTTGGCGCCTGCGTGGCGACGCCAGATGACGCTGTCTGACACACTCGAGACGCGACTCTCTCAGACTCAGATGAAGATCACGATGATGACTTCAAACGCTGAATCTCGCCATCTCCCTATTATGGAACTTTTATGGATTTCTGCTTTCTTTTTGCTGCCATTTAGCCTGTCTGCCTTCGACTGTTTACGATACCTGAGATGCACCGTCTCGTGCCGAGCATGGCAAATGAGCCTTCGAGTTTTAATATCATTTGCGTCATAAAACTATCTATGCAAATTGTCGTCTGTCGGGAATGCGTCACGAGGCGCAGTTAGAAAATAAAAGGTTTTCCTACTGATATTCTCGCACTACTTTAATACTTTCACAGGAAAATTTAACAAGATGTTGAACATGTTGACTAAGAAAATAGTGAACAATCTAATTAGATATTTATCGAACAATTTGCACTGCATTTTTCATATCCTAGGATCACTGTACCTAGGCTAATTATGGCCCCAAAGATACATTTATTTGTATATCTAAGTTTCGTTAAGACTCTCTTCGGCAAATAAGTAATTAGCGAACTCAAAAGTGGATCAATATTTGTCTGAGAGATATCGGATGCTGGCCATGACCTATTTAAATGTGAACATTCGTACATACATATGTTCCTTTTTGGCAGTGTTTTTCGCCTGACATTTGAAAGCAGCTCCATGAATTACTATTCATTTTATAAATAGGGCGATTTAGGTCTAGAGTTGCAGCTAAGGTGCATAGTCAATAAATTTTCAATAATCATAGTGTAATTATTCCTGAAACAACCACTGAAAGTCACGATATTCTATGAATAATCTTTATACGTGAGTCGCTCTGAGAACAAAGATTAAATATGACTAACCTAGAAGCCCCACCCTCTCGAAAGACGCGTCAAGTCGTTTACATTACGTTAACATCATTGATAAATTGTAATTTCGCATCTTGTGAGTTTGAGATCAGCCACAGGGAAATTACCGGAACCATTTTTGGCTAGCCGAATTCCTCTGAATGTTGACCGTCTATTTTTGGTGCTTAAGTCGAAACCGCAAAATGATATTTTTAACTGGAATTTATAGGTGAATCTCAATTGTTGGGGGGGGGGGGGCTATTAAATGAAGTAGGGGGTGGGGGAGGTACGAGACAGCGAGCGAGCCCTCAATTCTGGCTAAATTCCGAACGTGCGAATACTTTGTGTTTTAATTGCACAGTTGGCTTTCATGTTTATGGCTTTTATAAAGAGTTCGTGGTAAAGTTTATAAAAACAGCACAAGCACACATATTGCGACACACTCACGCACACTTTGGCACTTACGCACACACTTGCATAAATCAAAACTGTCTGGCGGGAAAGTACAAACACGTCATAGAAAAAACATTTACCGATTGCCGTTCTAGCTACTTTTCCCCTTGGGGTTTTTTGTGTTTTAAAATCGCGCGCGAGTTGCTAGTGTTTTGTGCGCGATTTCGGTGCGTTCTTGACTGACGTCGATTTGCGGGGGACGCTGCGTTTTTATTTGCGCGAATCGACCTCGCGTCAATTACATGGAATATTTCTGAACAATATTCCTGGAGCAGGCTGTGTGTGTGTGCGTGCGGGTGTGTGTGTGTGTGTGTGTGTTCAGTTTATAAAATGGAAATATTTTCATGCTCTTTGTTGATATTATTATAATGCTGTTTTTCTCGCCTTTTTCGCGCGATATATTTTTAGCGCACAAATAAGCCTCGAGAGTTCAAATTAGAATTGCGTTTATTTTCTTAACACACATTTATGCGTACATTTGCTTTTTCTGTGATCTATGCACATACCACAGATCACAAACAGGCCGGAATATTGCGTACGATCGATCAGTTCACAATAACTGTATTTACTTTCGATGCGTTACGTTCAAGCTACGATCAATGACTGACTCATGCGAGCGACGAACAGAGCCCGCTTTACGTTTCGCTGTTGTTAACTTGGCTCGGAACAGCAATAACAGCAGCAACAACAACAACAACAACATGGACAACGGCAGCTGTTGAGCAAACGGTGCGAGCCGAGCGACGCATGCGCGCGTTTATATTCATTGTTCTTGTTGTTGTTGGCATTTAGTCATCGGTAATTGTCGTCAGTGAGGGTGAAACGGAGTCGGAGTCAGGTGTTTCTTTATACATTTTGAATTCCTTGTTTCGAAGCTGACAAAGCAAGAGCTCTAAACGAGTGAGCGAACTTTTTACAGGGTATTTCTCATAATATAATAATTTTATAAATATAAATATATAACATGTACATGTAATAAACTACATAGAATATTTAAAACATTAATAAAATTATAATTGTATTAAAGTTATATTAAAGCAATCCTGTAATTTAAAATGAGAAATAAATTTGAATGAGCATTTGTTCAAGATGTTGTCAAAGAAACTTGCCTTTTTCAGATCTACAAAGAAAATAACGTATCGTACAAGCTTTTGAAGATCCCCGTAAACCTAAATTAGTTTTAATTAACAGCAAAGATTTCTCAAAATTTGTTTTTAAAAGTTTCCATTAAAATACAAAAAACGTAGGCATATTCCAGCCAGACATTTTAGTTGTCGCTAGGGCTTCTGGCACCATTGTTCTGAAGGTTTTGTGCCTTGAAAGCCCAAGGTGCTGTTATTAACACAATTTCGCAAATGTTTTCTGACGCACTTGCGGTCGTTGTTGAACATTTTCGTTTTCTTTTGGTGTTTATTTTTTCTGTTCTGTTTTTGTGCTAGGAAAAAAACACAGAAATTGCTTTTGTTTTGCATTTGGTCGATGACTATATTTAAATGTTTTATTTATACATTTTCGCGCCTGGCCTTTAGCTTGGCGCGTTGATAAGCGCGCCTCCTAATCGCAATCAGAAGCATTTGCTGTCATCATGACTGGCCGCGGGCACATGGATAAACATGGCACATCATATGTAGGGAACATTCTTAAAATATCTGTTGGATAACCGAAGTTGAGCATACTCGTATCATACGTGCACATTGCAGTACATTGAAGTGCGGTATGGCAGATACGGCTTCTTCTCGGTTCCCACCGACGCGACGTCAGCTGGCAAATACGTTACGAAATTATGTATGGAAATCGGTGGTAAGGTCACTCGGTGGTTTACCGTCCTAGATACACTTCGAAAGACAGGTTGATTCTTGCTGAACCTAGTCAAGCGAATGCAGCGACTTGTGCACTTCCCATGACGGCTGCTACCCGGGGGAAAGACGCACGAAATGAAGCAAGGAAGGAAGGAAGGAAAAAAGCAAGCGAAGAAACATTTCCCGACATGCAACTCGCCGTCGTGGCACGAGGGTTGTTTTCGTGGCTAGCCATTGCACCTGCTACTGCAACGGCATGTGCCCTGTTGCAACAAAGTGCCGCCAAAATGTCAAGCTTCTCTGCCACAAGCAATAGAAAACACCTGTTAGTACGGACACATACATAGGCACAATCACCACGCTCAACATTGATATGAGGATCCTGGCTGATTAATTAAATGTTGTGGTTTCAACTAGAAAGAACAGCTGATTTCTGCTCTCTATATCTTATCCACAAAGGGACCGTATACAGAAAGTTATGCAATGTAATGCAACCACATTGGAAATGTTAAAAACTCAATTATAAACCATGAACTAAATAAATGAAGTGTGGTAATAAATAAATAACTCCGATTGCATAAATTGTCAACTTCTATAGGTATATAATCAAAGTCGAAGATATTCAAACATCAAATACAACTTGAAATATTGTAGTATGTTCACTATTATATTGTTCTCTTTGATAAATATAATATTGAGTAAGTAGTTTTTACCATTATCTATTATCTATAGTAGTATTTGTTAAGTAATGCGGCAGGTGTCTGCGTGAAAATGACTTAAATAAACATGCGCCATCAACCTTAACACGAATCGAGTAATCACAAAATAATATCGGCACATGGCGAAGGCCTACGAGAATAGTTCCAAACGGGGTGAAGCGCAGGCAACCATAAAAAGGTAGCACAGGCATACATACTTGTACTTATTTGACTTGGGGTTAATTGTGTAACTTAGATACCCGGTTTATAATAAGAAGAGGTCTTTGTGACATTAACAAAGTTTAAAAAATCAATATAAAGAAAGTTTTCATATTGTCGAAAGAATTTCCAAGGGTATGGAGGTAAATTTCATAGATATAGCGATGGTTTCCGTGTTAAAGATACATTCCTATGAGAAAGGTATATACTTTAGCTGCAATGCTTACCGCATTATCCTCCGAGTAGAAGCCACAGGCAAGTCCGCGAAACGACATTTTTGCAATTAAATCGACTTTACGATGTTTTTTTACACTTTATGTACAATATAATGTGCGCGTACTTAACGATAACTTATTACATTTCATACACACACACGCGCACTTATACATATATATTTGCGACATAAACAAACTTGTAATTTGTTCGCTTCTGGGTTCGCTCTTGAACCCCGCCCTGAACCTTCTATGTATAAATTTCTTGATTTTATATTCTTTTTACTTTGAGCGCTTCTTGCGAATATTAAACACCTCAACAACAACAATAACAGTAATAAAACCGACAACGCAGCGAAAGTGAAATCACAGTGAACTCAACAAAAAATCGCGTGTTTCCAAACCGAAAATCGAATTTAATCAGACGACAACGGAGCAACCCGATGTCGGTGGCAGGGAGACTGGAGTGTGTAGCGCGCGGAGCAAGGGGAATGGCGGCCGAGTGCTATGCAAAGGTCAGCAGACGATACCGGGGGATGAGGCGGCGTGCACGGGACGACGTCAAATGGCGAGTACGCTGTATTTTTCCCATTAATTGCTTTAGATTGAATTAAGAATCGTCGCTGGTCGCCGCTCGACGTTAGCGTCAACGTCAAAGCCGGCATCGGCGTCAGCGTTGACGCGCCGTCGCAGTCGCTTTCGGATTGAGCCCAAAGCGACGACTAACGTGTATGACGTCACGGACGACTTATTTTTAGTAGCGAGCAGCGCAGCGATTTCCGTTCCTTATCACAACGTGACGCGCACATTGATTACAGAAGAAGTGAGACAATCAAGCGCTGCGGAGCGGAGCGAGGCTGGGGTCGCGGGTGGCATCAGCAGCACGGTTAGTCCCAGCAGAGGCTGCACTGTAGAAGTGGGCACACCAAATACGGAAAAATATGAACGCCTATTTCGGAAGCGTCGCGTCGACTACTGAGCAACCGCAACAGCAACATGGGAGTCATCGCTCCCAGTCGCAGCTCCATTATCCACTACAACAAAGAAAATCACAAGCACCAACACCATAACACTTCGTCCGTGTGTTCGTGTTCGTGTAGTGTGTGTAAAGCATTTTGGGGTCGCTTATCGTAGGGTGCACGAAGAGGGGGAGAAAAAGAACGCAGGGACGAGTCGGAGGTGCGCGATAAGCTAAACTCAGGTAACAGCAAGCAACGTCCAGGTAAACACACAGCTATCCAACGCCAGTGCCGGTTCGGGCGGCAAAAGCTTTTTCAACTGGCCCAAATTTCTGTTATGATAATACGTGTATATTCGTATAATAGTGTATTCAAATCTACAAAAATATTTTATAAAATGTATAGTATTTATAACTTTTAAAAATAATATGCTTAGTGTTGTAACATACTATAGTAATATATTTTATATTTATATGTATGTATGTTACACTATGTTAAAGGTATCATAGGATCTTATACCCTTGCAGGATTTGGCATCAACCTCCTCCGATTGTTTATAGGTTCTTAAATATGATACAGAATTTGAAAACAACGTTTATGTATTCGTTAAGAGCTCTAATAACGCTACCATAAACATATGATAAACTTCATTTTTGTCCGACTGATACTATAAAAGCTATAAGATAAACTTTTCATTTTTTTATGAAAAAGAAAAAGAATACACGTATCACTATTAACTCCTTTTTCAGCAGAATGTTCTTATATGTTAGAGTGGTGGACTTTTGATTGAAAACATACTATTTGCATAAAAACTACCGATGCAGCAAATTGCAACTCTTGAAAAATATCAAAAATCGTATGATAATATATGTTTGAACCAATTCGGTCAGGCCGAATTAAAGAAAATCATTTGCAATAAAAATCTGCAAGTTAAGGTGTATGCATATAAGCCTATTGCTTCCAAAACTAATATTAGTGGAAATTAGTGTTATGAATATCAATCCGCAATTTAGGGTATAGAAAGAACGACAGTCTATGGATGTAAATGATAAGAATCAAATAAAAAATACTCACCCCCAAATCGGGTTCACTGTTCGTAGACTCCAGAAGGCAATGTGATGATGATTGCGATGATGGATCAGCAATCAATTTGGTCGTATTATGAAGATTTTGTAGACTGGTCCAAGTGTCCATCGGGTGTTCATGGCAAGCCAGGCTGGCGGACTGCACACTATCGATGGCTTCGAAGCCCAGCGATTGTCGCGAACGCGGCTTGCCAAACACTTGAGCGCTAAGTTTCGATGGCGTTGACTCTGCCACACCAGCAAGAGGTGGGGGTTGAAGCGAGCGTCGCGACTTGCGCGGCACCCCGGCGGGATGGGCAAACATGTGGGGCTCGTCTTGAGACGGAGCAGTCGATTGCAACGAAATGTCATCCATAGATGCAACGGCAGTCATAACAGGGTGGTCTTCTACAAGCAGATTCAGTACATCATCACAGGAGCGCGTGCCCGTTAGATTTGTGGCAGGACTCCTTATCAAATTGAAGCTGGCCAGTAAATTCGGGCGTCGCAACGAGCATGAACCGGATGGCGACTTTGGATCGGGATCTGGCATAGCACGCACAGTTAAACGGTTATCCGGAACGCCAACAATGCCCAACGGACGCGCTACAGCCGGCGCAACTGGAGCAAGGCCTTGCTGAGCTTGTGGACCAGCAAAGTCGACAACCAAAATGCGATCGGATATATTGGTACAATCGTTATTAAACCCGATACCCGAGTCGGAATTAGAGGTGGTAGTAGAAATTTCACTGTGATTCGACGGCTGAGGTGAGTGTGCCGCAGCAGCACCAGCTGCGCCCGCCTCATAGTCCGGCTGTTGGCTGCGGCTGGCCGGGGGAAGTATCCGCATAGTGTACATACTGCGTATAAGGTTGACCACGTATTCAGAGTTATTTGGAAACTCTAGGCACAGATTCGAGATAGGATCTTTGGTGCACTGCAATCGATATTCATTGGCTCGAGCCAAATGCTGTCCATGCTCTATAAGCTTGGTATCAATGACAAATACATGACAACTGTGCGATATGCTAATCTGACCACTGATGGCGTTAGCTTTATCCTCCAATTCGAAATCCTCCTCAATTTGCGTATTGTGCACAGCGCTTGTTACCAGACCGAAGAAACGATTTTCACTTTCAGACGAGGAGCTCACATAGTTTAGACGCGCCGAAGAGTAGGTGGCCAGTGTGCCTCCATTTGCGCTTTGCAGGCGCAAGCATTCCGGTGTGATGCACATCAGCACTATGGTAGGCTGGCGCTTCTCCTGTCGCAACTTGCGAATGCAGGAGCGCACTGTTTGCAACTTTGAGCTGTGCGAAATCTGCTTTGGCATTTCAATGGTTCCCAAGTAGCCAACAATTACTCGATATTCCAGAGCACCACTGCCCCCGGCGCGAACCATCGCACTTACATTAGCGACATCGGCACTTTTGCACAAACTAGCCAGTGGCGTATCTTCAAGCACCGGATGCAATGTTGATTGATCGAGTACAGCTGACACTGTTGCACCAGCTCCTGTTGGTTCCCCTGCTTCAGATGGCTTCTTCTGTGGCGAATTTCGTAGGCGATGCATCTTGGTCTTGTGATGAAGAAAGCGTGGCTTGTTGCGCACACCAGCACCCACACTGGCGGCCAGTAGTTGTCCTCGGGCACTGCGCTGTATTAAGAGCGTGGCATTCTCTTCATCGGAGCTATCTGAATAGTAATTCTCTGCAATCTGCATGCGTATGCTTCCAAAGGAATTCCCTATTAGCTGTACCACAGTCTCATGCGGCAACTTGGACACATTGAGTCCGTTCACGGAGATGAGAAAGTCGCCGGCACGCAGACCAGCCTGTTCGGCGGGTGAGTTGCTGATAATGCAGGATAGTCGACACGGCTGCTGTCCCGATATAGTAAAGCCAAAGCCATTGTAGCCACGACGCACGTCCACAGTGCGAGTCCCATAATTAGGTCGCTTTTTGCGACGTCGCTGTTGGGGCTGCTGCGCCGGTGCCTGCTGCTGCTGAGTTTGTTGCAGCGATGAAGCAGTTGCTGCTGACGCTGCAGCAACGTTTGAGTTGCTCATTATGGGCAATGGCGGATGATGGTGATGCATGGCGCTTACTGAAAGACATATGAATTAAAAAAGGTAAAAACTACTGTTTTAATCAAACGCACCTTTTTACATTGATGTTTTGTCGTGTCGCTGATCTTTGGAATGCGGTTTGCGCTCAATCTTCAGCCTCCGTCTGGCTCTTGTTTTGGTATGCAACAACGCAACACAATGTAAGCAACACTAATACTAGTGCCACAGCAACTGTATACGCAGCAATCAAATGTATCTAGTTGTAAAACTCAAATGATATATTCACTCAAAATACTTAGCAAAGAGAGGTTTTCACTGCAACCGCATGAATGGTTAGTTAATTTTAACCGACATTCTTTCAAAACTTTTTTATCTTTTAATGGGCGTAACTTTACTTTAATTGTTTATTAAAAACAAATCTTGGTACAAACTAAATGCGCAAGCGTAACCAGGTATAGTAAAACAATCGATAACTACCAAAATGCAAGCAACATAACGATAGGCGATGATATGTATTTATCGACTGGTCACACTAACAGCTGCTGCATTTATGGTAACCCTAAAATAAAGCTGAAAGACTGGTCACCCAAACGCAAAAAATATGCATAAAGCTGTATTATTCTTATAACATTGCGCGCCTAAAATGTTATTACTATAGGAAAGTAAATTATTTTATTATCAAAGTATGGACCGACATTGGTTATACTGGTGCCGTTTGTGCGCAAACGACAACGCCAACATCGATGTACGACATAAAGACGTTTACATGAGGCTTATAAGCAAATGCTTCGATGTGGAGGTAAGTTCTTTAGATACAAGTCCGTTGTTTTTACCTACCTACTCCCACTTATATGAAACTGCAGATTGGGCGCGAGGAACCCGCATTAGGTGCAATGCTATGCAAGGACTGTTATTCAACAATTGGCGACTTTATTAACTTCGTCGAAAATATCAATAAAGTGCAACCGATCTTCGAGCTCTTGCGCCACATCGAACCGAACGAGCAATTGGATGTTGTTGATTTGCGTCAACAGTATGGACTCCTGAGTCGAGCATGTAAGCTTGAAGCGACAGATATAGAACTATCACCAAAGGACCTTGAGAGTGTCGAATGCCTGCTGGACAAACATGATTACGATATTGAACAGTTGTCAACATCTCCAACTCCTGTTAAGCGAAAACGTGGAAGACCAAAAGGGTCTACCAAAAAGTCAAAGCAAATGTGCCAAGAACAAAATATAGATCGTGAAATGGATGAGCGTATTGAAAATGAAGATAAGTTGAAATTAATTCCCCTAGCAGATTACGAACGAAATGCAGATGATGAAACGGCTGAAAACCAAATATGGTTAGAGGATAATGAAGACGTCGATGATGAATTTGAGGAAGTGGAGATACTTTCCCCAGACTATAAATCACATTCTGAGATAGAGTCAGAAATGCTGAACGAATTTGTTTCAAATAATACCACGGAACAACCTATCAAAAGGAAACGTGGTCGACCAAGAAAGAATCCCCTTCCTATCGAAAAGCCGGATGAACCTAGTGATTTGAACTTCTCTAGCTGTAAGAACGCTGCATTAGCCAGACTCTTTGCATCGCCGGTACCAGGATCAACAGATTTTGATTACTCACAAGATTATAAACCTTCATTTATGTGCAAAATCTGCAACAAAGAACTATCTTCAGAATCTGGGCTTAAGCAGCACAATGAACGGATTCATATAAAGAAAAAATCAGTCGTCTGCGATTGTTGCGGCAAACGAGTGAACAATTCATCAGAGCTCAAGGAGCACATGCTTGTTCACACTGAGGATCGGCCCTTTGTGTGTCCAGTCTGCAATGCATGCTTTAAGAACAGAAAACGACTTAATGTAAGCCCAAACAACACACAAGTAATGTGCATACACAGGGAGAGTCAACTTGTTCAATGATCTTTCAGATACACAGTCAAACACATGGAGTACCGCGTTACGAATGCGATATATGCGGCAAGAAGCTGCAGACGCGGGCCATTTGGAACAAACATAAATACGTGCATACCAACGAGCGTAGGTTTAAGTGCAGCATTTGTGGTACTGCAACGAAACACTCGACGGCATTAAAAGTACATCTGTTGAGCCATGCTGGCTTCCGACCATATGCATGCAAGTACTGCAACAAGCCGTTTGCCAGTGGAGCAAACTGCAGGGATCACAAACTAAAGAAACATCCCGAGGAGTTTGCATTGGATGAAGATAAATCGTCGCGACTTCAGTCGGTGCCCACACTTGATGAATTACGAGCCTTGTAAGTGGTAATACGTGTAATGAAGGAAAATTATTCACGAAATTTTTTTACTTTTGTGTTGTAGAGCCGCGAGTATGGAGAAAGGTGAAAGGCTGCGAAAACCTAGAAATTATGATAACAAATAAAAGTCTTAAATAAAAAAAATTGCATTTGATCTTAAGAAGGGTTGCTTAAAAATATTTTTTTTATACAAAATCGGTTTTTATATTTTTATTTTACAGAACGTACTTAAAAATGTATTATACTGTCCATGATGGTATCGATGGTTTGCATCTACCAGGAACTCCCAATGGTGTTTCTTAACCATCGTTAATATCGTGTGCAGCATCACAATCTTAGTGCTAGTTCAATGAAGGGTGACTTTAAACTTTACTTATAATGTTTTATAAGAATCATTTTTAAAATAAACTCAAACACAGTGCATAGTGTTCTCAGGTTTTTATAAAAGAATATTGGGTTTCTTCTTGATTTAAGAGCTTGTAAAGTTGTTTCTTCAAATATGTTACATGTCGAAGTATGCACTTAAAATAATAAAAATCATTTGTTCTAAACAATGTATTTATTGGTCAGATTGCGATTTCCGATGCATCAAGATCTGAAAAAATATCCTGACAGATCTTGACGAAATAAGACAAAAATACTAAGTACAAGTTTTTCATTTTCGGATAAGTTCAAAATATATATCTTTCGATAAGTCCTGATTTCCCATACGAATATTGAGCTGAAATGACCAGTGCATTGCAGTGTGACTATGTTTCAGAATGTAAAATAATCATGATTTGACCACAAAATAATACCAAAAAGTACATTTTTTATACTTCCACATGGTCACTCTAGATCTGTTTACCTATTTTTTGTTTTCGCTGTAAGCATCATGATATAAAATCAACGATAAACTTTTAATTCTTCTCGAAGGCCAGTGTTTGATACAAAATAATGGCTGAACAAAACGAGAATGAAACTATTGAGTGCCACTGGGTAAATTGGTGTCGTCTGTGCGCTAAGGACGATGTTCGTGGCAACGTAAAAGTAGACTCGAGCGAGGAGGGAACGAACTGGAACAGCGTCTTGCTTATGGCTATCCGAAAGTATTTCGATGTACATGTAAGTCGGGTCTATCAAAACAAAATGAGCTAGCAATACAAACCGAAAATTGATAATTTCGTCATTTATCTGTACTAGATGCGACCGGAGGATGAACTTAGCGGTGTGATCTGCAAGGAATGCTATACATTAATAAGCGAACTTATTGACTTTGCGGAACATGTCAACAAGGTTCAGGCAATCTTTGAAGTGCTACGGCGTTCTGAGCCTAATAAGATGCTTGACGTGGAGGCTCTTCGTCGGCAATACGCACTTCAAAATGGCGACTGGACGCACATAATCAAGCCAGTTTCGGATATCGACAACAGTCTGTCAGAACAAACTATTTTCGCGGAAGACTTTCCAGTAGAAATGCTTGTGCCGAAACAGGAATTTCTCAACTCGACCCAAGAATTGGAAGACGAGCAACAAAACCCTCTTGACCACTGTGAGGAACCGATTGTAACTCAGGCGCCTACTGAGGAAATTATAGTTGAAAGATGTGATGCCAAAGCTACGAGTCAAAAAAGTCCCGTCAAAAGATCTCGGGGTCGGCCAAGAAAATATTCAATTTACGACAAGCAAGTTTCTGACATTAATGAAGATTTACCGAATAATTCTGCCAGCCAAGTTCTTGCAAGATCTGACACCGCGGAACCAGAAGTTCACGAAACTTCATCCAGTCTGGAATGCGATAACAACGAATTAAAATCGACTAAACGACGGAAATTAAAGTGTAAATGGTGCAGCAAATTGTACCATAATCCCAAGTCCTATGAAAAGCATTTAAAACTTGGCTGTCGCAAAGTGGAACCACGAACAAAGGTCGATAAGAATAAATTCTGCAAAATTTGCAATAAAACCTTGTCGTCTGCAGCTGCCTTCAAGCTGCACATGGAGGGCATGCACAATAATGTCAAACCCTATGTGTGTGACCACTGTGGCAAGCAGCTAAAGTCTTTAACGGCTCTCAATGAGCACCAGCTGGTGCACACGGAGAGTCGTCCGTTTAAATGTACGGTGTGTGACGCTGGCTTTAAGAACAATACTCAACTTAAAGTTCACAGCCAGATCCATGAAGAACCCAACTATATTTGCAACATCTGCGGCAAAAAATTGCAGACTCGACGCACGTGGAACATGCACAAGTTGGTACACAATGAGGAGCGCAAATTCAAGTGTGACGTTTGCTGTGCGCTCTTCAAACGTTCGAAAACTCTTAAGACGCATCTACTTATCCACGCAGGAATGCGGCCGTATGTTTGCAAATACTGTGGTCAAACATTCTCATGTAATGCGAATTGTCGTGCACACAAAATGAAAAAGCATCCGAAGGAGTTAATGGAAGAGGAGAACGAGGATTTACCCACGCGCATGAATGTGCCTTCGCTGGAGGAACTCCGGATCATGTAAGTTTTGGCTGTAAATCTAATTTTAATTAAATTTAATTCATATTTCTTAAGGTCACAAATACTGCCAAAATCACTTGAGTCAACGAATGAATCAACATAGGAAAGCTGTTCGGTGTTTTTTATACCCTTCGACCATTGAAAACTTTCTAAGAAGGGTATACTACTTTTCTTTGAATCTGGGAGCAAACTAAACAGGAAACATAAGTACTTATCAAGCGTAATGTTATAATGAATCAGTTGAATACTATTTAATAATTTTTTGACTCCGTAAATAAACCATATACTTAAATTTTATGTAAGTATAACTCACTTCGTATTTCCATAAATAAAAGGGTTATTTATAATGTTCTTTTTTAGTTATCCAATAAAGAAATATGTTTGAAACAATCGAATTTTAAGTTATTCCACAATAAAAAGAATTGTTTGTTAAACATCCCTCTTGCTGAAGTTTAATAAATAATAATGCATATTGACCAGAATTAGGAGGAGATAAAAAACCATTTTCTATATAATTCACTTAATTTGTATTAAATAGCAAACTATGCTAACAGTATCTCTCTCTGGTATGAAATGAATTTTTCGTACAATATAATAGTAAATAGTGAAAATCCTTAAACTATATTATTGGAGACTTTTTCGACTATTCTGGGAACCCGTATATCTTCACGTTGCCCACGTCGCGCCGTCTGTCCCCAATCGTTTCTTTCTCATCGCAGGCGTAGGCCAGTAAATACTGCTTTGGATGCCACGCTACAGTGAACGTGGAGGCGTCCACATGGATGTCGGTGACCCGTTCGCCGGTCTCCGTATAAGCAATGTCAATGACCAGATCCTCGCTGGCAGAGGCAATGAGTTTCTCATCGTGGCTAAAGGAGATGGTACGCACTGGCCACTCCAGCCGGCTAATCATGCGCAAGCACGCTAATTCATTGGCGTCCCACAGGGATACCTGAGCATCGGCTGATCCCGTGGCGAAGTACTTTCCTGCAAACAAAAAAACAAATGTAGGTTAGCGAAACTCATTTTGGTTCTTTCATATTCAATTTTAGCAACCTGTGGGTCCGAACTCAATACAAATGCAATTGGCTGGATGCGCTTTGAGCGTCATTTGATGCTCAAGACTGGGGTAGCTGAGGACGTGCATGCAACCCATTCCGTTTGTCAGGAAGAACAAATCATTTGTGTTGTTCCATGAGATCTCGTTGACCTCAAAGCTGAAAGGCTCCTCCACGCGAATTTTGTTTGTTCGAGTGTCGATAAACGTGATTAGGTCTTCCTTGTTGCCCACTGCGATTGTCTTGCCATCTGGTGACCAGGCTATGTTTATGTTCTCGCCCTTTGTATTTGTCACCGAAACGCATTTTCCCACCCGAATGTCCCAGATACGCACAGTCTTGTCTCCACTCGCCGTGCTGAATTGATCTGGATTTGTTTTGTGCCAACACAACTGATCAACGGATGCAGTGTGACCGCGGAAAACGTTGCTCTTCACAAACCGATCACGCTCTAAGGCGTACACGGCAACAGTTTTGTCAAATGATCCTGAGGCCAAATGGCATCCATTGGCGTTCCAGCAAACCGAGTGAACCTGCGTGCGAGAAAATAATGAACAAACAATTAAATACCGGCTACATTTCATGGGAAATTTCTACGCTCACCTTTGACATGTGCGGCCGCTGCTCGCGTATTTTGCTATGTGTGCGAAAATAAGTCTTAAGGTCTTCGAATGTTTGCTCTGTGCGACTCATTTTATTTATTATTCTAGCAAGATTTTAATTTTCAAGAATATAAACACTGACAAACGCCAAACAATGCGCGACGGTGGTGTCAGCTGTTGGATGCCGACAATGCAGGGCTGTATTGAACCTTGCTATCGGTCTATCGATTTGTTAAAGAACAGTGGCAACCAATGCTAGTGATCAAAAACAAATGATGTAAAGACGATTGCAACTAAATCTGCTTTGCCCGCAATGTTATCAAATTAAAAAAAGAAAAACAGCTTGAAAGAGAGTAGTTTGCGTTGCAACAGCCCACACACTAACAGAAGGATAGGGTTAGTTCGACTCCTCGGATATAGAATATATAAACCTTATAGGGTCGGAGATGTTTATTATGGGGAGTTACAAACTTCTGGCCAAAATTAATATACTCTCTGCAAGAGTATAAAGTTTCAAGCAACCGAAAAGAGCCGCGATTGTAGATGCACTGCTTTGTCGACTATTAAATTTGAAAAGCATAAAAGTTGTCTCTGACTTGAGATAACAGATGAACAGACACCTTTAAAAAAATAAATACTTATGGACACTCCCAATAACGCATATATATACACGAACATATGTATATACATCCGAATAACCACATAATCTCAATCTTACGCCGCATGGTCTTCATCGTGATGAGTAACGCAAATTACTGACACCCCCTCAACCTATCCTAATAAATACGAACTTCATTCAGCGGTAGTAATTATTATTATACATAATTAACACAAACCAAACTCTGCTATAATGGCCTGTTGCAATTGAAAGCATTCTTACATATGTATGTTCACTAAGTATTTAGAAATGTCGGAATTTTATTATTGCGCGAGTTACTCGAAAGAGTCGAGACTAAAGGGCGATCCCGGAATGTGCTGTTCTCCCCACTTGGCGACGATCATATAGTGTCCAGGATCTCGCACCTGATATGTGACACGATAAACGTGACGGCCCAGATGTTTGACAAGAACCTCATCGGACGGTCCTTGGGGACCTAGTATGCTCACAAAGAGCATATTATTGCCGGCACAGCTGCCATCCACGGTAAACTCGTTGCGCTCCAAAAGATTCGCATGAGTCAGTCCTAGGCCACGACTCTGCACTTTGCTGGCGTCCGATTGAAAGTCGGTTACTGTTGAGAAGGTACGTAACGGAAATCTACGGGTTATAGTACTCAATATATGTATGTATGTATATATACTCACTTGCTAGAGACGTTGGAGTCTGTTCGCATGTTGTATCAGTCGAAGAGGAGCCCGTAATTGTAACTATGATGAACGGCGACTTGGGCAAGGGTACCGAGTTGCACTTGATGTGCACCTTGTAAAGTCCTGCTTGTGTGAGTTGGCACTGTGCCTGAAACCGCTCCGGATTCAATTGCTCCAGCTGCACAGCCGGCCCATGTTGCCCACTTGGATTCTCGATGCGTACATCAAAGTTACCCTTCACCCCGTTGCGCTTGATGACGAATCGCACTGTGGAGTTGACCCGCACAGCGCCGCTGGGCAAATGTAGTAGCTGCACCTTGCCAACATCGGTCAGCTCCGGTGCAACGTAAACCTGTGGCGGCTCTGTGGGATATTCATCTGTGTTTGTTTGAGAAGTTTATAAATAAACACAACAGTTCCATGTTCGACTTCCGCATTTGCCAGACTCACCCGCATCGGGCGTACGCTGATAGCGCCCGAAAATACAAACGCTCTCGGGGCTGTCGCAAGCTCCGGCATCGCCAATGGCGGTCTGTCCCAGCTGACCAGCTGCTTTCGTATTCAAACGAATCTCCTGGGACACTTTAAACATACCGAACACACAAAGCTCTTAAACGATGTTTCTATACCTTTTATCGTTAATTTTATAGTTTCTTATTCTCGCTGTCTACCTCGAACCGACTGCGAATTAGGTCTACGTTGTGCCTATTCCTTTCCCAAACTGAATCTTTGCTGCTCTCTTCTCATTCATCTCAGTTTTTTTTTGACATACAAACATACTCGAGAAAGCGTTCTTAAGAGTTCTCAATATTTTCCATCAACACACCCATACATTGATGTGCATATTCATACGTATGTATACATATATACATACTCGTATGTATACATGCACATACATATATACATGTTTTTACGGAAGAAATGTTTATGGTGCTCGATGGGCATAATGCCAAGCAAAGACTGCCATAGTACATCGTAACAAATTGAGAAAAATTACTAAATCAAAATAGTTTAAGGCTTAATATTAATTATATAAACTGATCCCAAACACCCCATATCAAATTATGTTAAGTTTTAATGGTCTTAGTCAATATAAATTTAATAAAACAAATTAATTTTCCATTGTCCATTAATAACACCTCCACCCCTTCCTAGTAAGGGTAACTGATTAACCGATAAAAAGATCAGCACAAACTTCAAGTGGCCCGTTCTACGATCTGCTGCCATCAAAGTGTCCACCTGCGCTTTAGAAACTTGCAAATCGCAAGAATGTGTTTCATGTGGTGCCTTGTATGTTGAAGCCGCTTTGAAGGTTTTGGTATAAAATGGGAAATATCGTGATATCTGTGTTGCTCAGATGCCCCAGATTGAACAGAAGCGTATAGATCTAAGGATGATTCAGGGATAGTTTTAAAATTGAATATTTACGATCAACTTGAACTTACGGTCTCTGTGATTTTTAGGTTCTTGATAGCCTCAGTGCGCATCTGCTGCCAAGTGTTACGCAGTCGCTCCTCCGCATCGGATACGAAGCCAGGCGTCCAGTTTTCTTTCAGCCGGTACGTGAAATGACGATGCCGCTCTCGCACGTTACGCGGCAGAACTGGACGCTTGCGTTTCGCATTCGTTATCATCATTTGTTCCTGTTTGGCCCGCTTCTCTTCGATCTGGAGCCGCATTTTCCGCGCTAGATCCTCCCGTTTCTTGCTGGCAGCAGTCTCCTGAAATATGGAAACCTGATTGCTTTGCCTGTAAAACCTTAAATAATAAGTGAGCCGGCTTGGATCTGGTGGTGGCATGATTTTCCTAAAATTTCCCAAGTGACTCTCCTCCCAGGCGATCTGTTGGTCCAGAGGGCTAATCTCTTCAGACTCGGGTCCCTGAGCTGGGTCTGCCGGTGGACGTGCAGTATTTAATGGCTTTGCCGCATTAGTAACTGGACGTGAACGTTGCAGCCTAAAGAATAAATTGTTCAGCGCAAATATTTCGGATTAACTGTGAATGTCTTACGTGTCACCCTTGCACTTGAGCAGACGCTGTTTGACCCGTTTGCGATCCTCTCGCATGATTTGCTTCTTATCTGCCAAAACGGTGCTGACCAACGTCAGAGTGTCCCGTATTAAGGGCCTCTTCACTTCTCGGTCAACCTGTTCGTTGGTGTGAAAACTAGGCGAATGATTCACTTCCAGTATGTAGGGTTTCAGTTTCCAGTCGACCAATATATCAAAGCCAAGGATCTCGAAGCATCCCTGAATTGTATCATGCCCGGGAAAGCAGGCATGATAGTTATGCTTCAGCACTGGCCATGCGCTCAACACCGTCTTGATGATGACATCATCCACATTGGTCCAGAACTCGTTGACATCATAATTGTGTCTGGTCATCCAATTGTTAATTGAGCTCAACTTGCGCTTGCTGCCGCAATCGTCGTGGTCGCATAGATCGTATTGTGAATTGCGTCGGTTCACCGAGTAGTTGGTCAGGTGCATGTAAAGGTCATGCGCATTTCCCGGGGATGGCTCCACATACTTGTTGGTCGCGAATCTTGCCAGACCCTCGTTGTACACGTATATGCGCAGAGGATCCACGCACGTTATCAGCGTATACACCCGAAGGTCAAATTTATACCCGTCTATCAGAAGAGGCTGTGAGCCGGAAACATCAATTAAAATTTGAACATTTTAATTAATCGAAGACTAATGAAGTAAGCGAAAGCGTAAATAGAAAGTTCAGAGAGATTTTTGTCGCGCAAAATCTAGGCAAAAATGTTGCAATATTCGGCAAAGGTGATCATCTTTGTAAAACTCCGACAAGGTTTTTAAGGAGTCTTTCACACTCGTATGCTTATTAAAATACTTTAGTTAACGTATCAATATCAAGGGAACGCGAGTGTGCAACGTCACTGTTAGTGTTATCACTAAGCAACTTCGACCTAATAGTTAAATAAATTAAAATTTGTTTTTAACCTACGCGATGTATATAGGTTTGGCAGATGAGACGTTCATTGGGCCCAATCATCTTCAGATCATTAGTCAACCAAATGCCTTTTCCCTGTGCACCGGCATCTGGCTTTAAGATAAAGGTTCTCTTATGAGTCATCGCATAACTCATTGCATCGCCATAACTGGAGAAAAACATTTGATTAAAAATAAAGTCCAAAAGAAATAAATATCTTTCTTACTCTGCTGGCAGCATCCATGTTTTGGGAAAGATTTTGTAATCGTGTGGAAAAAGTTTGATCATACGATTCAAATTGCGGGAAAGCAGGTCTTTACGGCAAATCTCGATCATACCCGGAAAATGATTAATCTGCTGGAAACGTTTCATGTTTTTGAAAAGTTCAACGCTGGGAAACGAATCGGACCACAAAATGTTCCACAACTTGGATTCCTTCACCAGTTTGAATCCGAGAGACTTGGATATTCTGCCTATCATAGCATACCGTGAATTTGACACACAAATTGCGCTCTTTGACTCTCTTCGAAGAGAAAATCGAAAATCGTCAAACTATACTCACTTACTACAAGATAAAATGCAAGAAGGAAATACTTACTGTAATTTTGACAATTCATTGTTAACGGGTACTTCTGGAAGCCCTGAACAAGGCACACGATAACGCAATTTATTTAACTCAATATAGCCGTTAACTTGGCCATCATTACCGAATTCTGTTCTCTTGATCTCCTGCGCTTTTTTTTGTAATATTTTAACCTTTTCTTTCTTTTTTCGCCGCGGTGACGATTGTTTGGGCAATATATGTTGCGGCCAGTTTATGTGTACCTCCTTATGGTGCGGTGCCTCCGAAAGCGCCATTTGGACGCCCAAGAGTGCTTGAGAATGATACTCACGCTCCCGATCCCTACGTACTTTTTCTTTAGAAAAATGACGCAGCTCTTGAATTCTTTTGTAAAACTTCGAATTTTTGAAATTCATTGTTGGTCGGTCGGAAATGGAGTCTGAGCTATCCTGTGTACTATTTAAAACAAAACAGAATAATATATTAAATATATTTCTATTATTTTTGAGATACGCAGAAATATGTTATTGACGCTAAAATCAAAATTTAGATTGAATTGACAATGCTTGACATATATGGCATTATATATTTATTAATAACGTGTCAGAAAAATATTGCATCATATCATATACTATATATTAATAACATGGTGTATAAAAATATTAAATATCGGAATGCTTAACGGACCTATAGCTCGATGCTGAATGACTTGAACATTTTACAAGTTTCAATCATTGGAGGTCTGTCATGTGGTGTGTGTGACACACACCTGACACCCACGTCCTTAGCCAACATACACTTATCAAGTTCCTCACCGATCGGTCTTACAAGTTTTGTATCAAAAAGTTCCAAACTGTTCGGATTCGATTGTTGGCAATTGTCTTTAAGATAGTTAAGCAGATCTTGCTGACCACCCTTTTTAGTGCATTCGGCCATCAGCCGTCCTGTGAACATTTCCAGCAACACAATGCCAAAGCTAAAGATGTCCACACCTGTGCTCAGCTCTTTGAGGGTGAGGAATTCGGGTGGCAAATAGATTCTAGTGCCAAAAATCTTTTGTACTATCCTTACATCATTGATTGAATGGGGTCCTTCACGGGCGAGGCCGAAATCCCCAATCCTTGGTTGTAGACATTGGTCTAGCAAGATGTTGGCAGGTTTTATGTCACCATGAATTAGCGGCTTAATACGCGCCGTATGTAGAAAATTTATGCCCCTAAAAATGAGTGTAAAAGAAAAACTTAGGTTGAGTTTCTCCTCCTGAATATTTGTATTGCACTTACTTGGCTGTTCCCAGAGCAATGCTCAATCGCTGTCGCCATGACAATGGAGGCTTTGAGCTGTCAGCTTTCAGCCTGGAGTCCAGAGAACCGTTTGTCATTAACTCATAGACAAGACAAGGTCTTTCACCATTGAGGCTATAACCATAGAGTGCCACAATATTCGAATGTCGATTGGAACATAGATACTTAAGCTCGTTGTAGCTCTGTTGCAGCTCCACCTGGGTATTGTTTGAGCTATTTTGCCTGTATTTCATTACTTTGATTGCCACGTCAGTCTGCTTCCACTCGCCCTTGAAAACCTCACCAAAGCCTCCGCTACCCAAATTGTTTTCGGGACTCCAGTTATCTGTTGCCTCTACCAGTTCTTGGTAGTCTATCATCAGCATTGAATGAGCTGTGCGTTGCACGCTACTGACTGTGATATTTTCCGGCGATTCTAAGCTATTAGTATCATTATTGTCATCCGATACGCCTGATGATGATTGAGTCGGTCCATTATTAATCTTAACATTGGAATCGGGTGTTGCTCCCAATGCACTAAATGCTGGTACACTTTGGGGTATCTCTCTCCGGTACCGTTCGGAAACACAATCCTTTAAAATTCGCATTCCATGGTGCAGTCCCAGTCTACAGCGAAAAGCATTAAAACTAGTTGCCAATCTGGCAAAAAATAGACGCCGATCTGACCACTTACTCTTGCAGCAGTCTGAACAAACTGTGTACCGTCTGATTGTACTGTCCTCCCCAGATTTCCAGAAACTTGCTTGTAGGTGAAAAATTTCTCATTTTCTGGTTTTGTATTTGCTCAACATCTGGTTTGCGCAATTCAACGTATTGCGCCAATATTTTCCACACATCCAAGGAGTCCAAGTGATCGCAAAGTTCATCATGCACGAGTCCTGGCAAGTCTCTAACGAGCATGGCCTTTGCGCGTCGACTCAAGCTTTGATCACTTCCACTTCCTCTAGTGCTGTCGTTGGATGTTCCGCTCATCTTGTCAAACGGTTGTTGCACTCACTGATTCATGCATTTGAATGCATATGTACACTAAAACAAGTGAACTTGTTGGTCAAGTAATTTCCCCAAGATGATTGGCCTTATAGTTTAGAGTTGCCATGCTTTCGTTTAATTAGTGATGAGCGATAGTAAAATACCGATTAACAATTGTTATGCGTCCCAAATAGATTAAGTTGCACTGTTGTTCAATGAATTTTAATAGTCTATTAACAAGATATCGCTGAAAATACAGTATTCAACATAATGCTGTGTATTATTGATATATTAATTCATTTATTATTTCGACGTGTACAATTGAAGTCAGAAATCATTATTCGAAAGTATCGGAAATTATTTTGGGAGGTATAATTAATATGGATTTTAATAGAAGCCTTCATCAGTATCTTCCCCTGGCTTATTGTCGAAATTAGCACATTTTGCTGCCTCGCCACCACGGACTTTTACATTGTAGCATACATTCTCTGCCTTTAGCATACTCTGTCTCATTGTGGTAATCTTCCTCCACAGCTCACGCGCTCGTTGGCAATTTAGGCTAATGTATCTGGAAATCAATAACGAATGAATACTATGCACTTTGGATGTATTTGGAAATGGGTTTTATAAATTACTCACCCCGTGTAGAATTGCTGAAGTGCTTTACAAGTTTCCATGCAAGTCTCAGTGTCACCACTTCCAAGTGAATTGATGCAGCGACGCATTAGTTCGCCAGTCAAGTCCGAAACTCCCAGAATATACTCAGTGGGATCAACAAAGAATTGAAATTTTTCTGGGACGCTTTCAGTTACTTGATCTCCAGGTGCAGTCGAATCTCCTTCTTGGCTAGGATCTTCTTTGCAAGAGGCTTCTTCATAATGCATCACTGCCTGCAGTTCTGACCAATCTGACAAGGATTTTGATTCCCCACTCTTTTCTTCGTTGCACAAATATTCCATGTAAGTGTATGCTTCAATGAACTCCTGAAGTCCGGGCGAATAGGCTGCACGGAATTGATATACATCCTGATCCCGAAGTTCGAGAGCAATAGAGCGGAAATTAACTTCAATTAGCTTGTTTAGACGTTGTTGGGCCTCCTCTAACACCTTCTCTTTGTTCTGCTTTCGGGAATCAATGGAGTGCAAGAAAAATATAATACGCTTTGATTCAATAGTGATGTCGCGGCTCAATTTTACGATGCGCTCATGACGATCATGTTTGCCATCCAGCTCTTTGGCATAGTTGCGAAATGCTTGAACTACTGGATTCTGTTCGTCCAGCTGCACATTCCGCTTGCGTTGTGCATTATTATTGTTTCGATATCCTCCATTTTTCGGCATTATTGGTTTTTACTTTTTCTTTACTGAAAAAGTGCCGGCTTTGTTTATTATAGTTTGGTTGAAATACAGCGTTGCCACCTATTTTTAGTCAATTCTACAGCTGTGCAAATAATCGTTTTCCGAAATCGATTGTAGTTGCTGACGAGTTGTTGCTTTTTTGCTGGTCGTGGCAAATGTTTTAAATTTAATTTAAACCGTAAATACGAAATTTATTGCGTTGCACTATGCATGAGCCTGTCACAAGAAAAATATCCGTGAACAGCGGCTCAACAAGCACGGCTGAAAAGCTTTGTTTTGACAAACATGAATTTATGAAGGTACACTGCCCTTATTGATAGCCCGATAGAATTATTAAAGTTGATGTTCTCTTGCAGGAAAACTTTTCCGTGGACGAGTTTCTTCATAAGAATCGCAATGCCCCTAGTTTGGAACAATTGCGCGACAACCTTGGACTGTACTTGAAGGGGTTACGCGCTGCAATGATTGACTTAATCAATGAAGATTATGCAGATTTTGTCAATTTAAGTGCTAACTTGGTGGGTCTAGATCAGTCCATAGAAACAATTCAGCGACCATTGGAGCAGTTTCGAACTGAAATTGAAGGCATACACAGTCTGATTGACGAAAATGTGCTTGAGTTGCGTGCCCAGCTGGACGAGAAACGCCAGTTGCGTGACTTTCAATGCAGTTTGCAAAGCCTCAAGAAAGTCTATGAGATCAGTACAAAGTTAGAGCGGCTGATCTCCAACAAGCTTGAGGGTGAAGAGCCTGCTCAAGCCGTAGACTTGGAACGGGCTGCACTGGATCTAATACAGTTAAAGTTTCACGAAAAGCATAGCATCTCACATTTGAATACCGATCAGAAGGAAAAGATACAAGAGCTCGAGGAGAAGGTGCATCAACATTTACGTCGTCTTTTTAACGATTCACTGCAGCAAGCACGTGATTCTGCTCCGGAGCACCTGGAGCGCTGCCTGCGCATCTATATAACATTAGATGCTTGTGGCAAGGCTGAGCAAGCCTTTCGCGATGACGTTGTCGCGCCTTACATGAGTGGTATTATTGGGGAGCAGCAGTTGCAGAACTCACCCCAAGGTCTGGCTGGAATTTACAGTAGAATACTAAACTTTATCTCGCTTCACATGACTGATTTGCTGCGTCTCACTCTGTACTCTGACAAATTGAACGGCTTCAATTTTGTGGTGAACAGCTTTTGGGCAGATGTTGAAATGCGCCTAGAACTGCATATGAACTCGATCTTTGCCCCTGGTAATTCGGAGGTTTTTTATGTTAAATACAAATGCACACGCGACTTTCTTGACAAGATTGAAGAGCTGCTTACCAGCAGTGGTGAACAGGTTGTCGCTTCATTCCGACAGCATAAACAAACCAAAAGCTTTAAAGCCCGATGGAATTTGCCGGTATATTTTCAAATATGCTTTCAGGTATGTTTATCAAACTAATAATGTATAATGCATAGTTATAAATAATTGATAATAATCTTAGGAAATCGCCGGACGATTCGAAGCCCAATTGGAGCCAATTCTGAAAGACGATACACTGAACATCAGCGCAAAACCCGATGAATACCAATTGTTGCCCTTCAATTCTGCAAAGCAGGCATTAACATTGTGTTGGTCCGACGGTGTCTATTTACCCGAAGTTTTTCCAAAATTCTATAAGCTGAACGTGCAAGTAGTATTGCGCCTTTCAAGTTGGATCACAGCTGTCATCGCAGCATCAAAGAGTGGCAACAACTTCACAAAATCTTTTTCGCGAAATCAATTACTTATTGCTCTTCATTCGGACACACGAAAATTGGAGGCCTACTTGCCGGAACTGCAAAAGATCATTGTAGAAGCCGCACCAAAAACACAGAATATTACACTATTTAACAACGTTTTAAGTAAGTCCATGGCAGACCTTGGCGACACGCTCAGCACCCACTTGACCAGCATTCAGACGACATTGAAGCAGCTCCTGATTGCCGAATGTGGGACTGAGAATGTACGACAGGTTAGCGATTTGCCGCGTTTATACCGCAAAACCAATCGTGATGTCCCGACACGCTGCTCTACCTATGTCGAGCAAATGTTGCGTCCACTTAAATCATTTGTAACGCAACACGAGGCGCAGCTTGGAGCTCTTGTGGTGGAACAGATTCTCATCGAGGTTTGCAGCAATATTACTAAAGCGTAAGTTGAATAAGACATCATAATAAGTCAAATTGCTTATAGACCATGTCTTTTCAATACTATTTTTTTATTGCAGTTACTTTAACGTGGTTAGTGATGTGCTAACTTCAGTGCAGAAAACAGAAGAATCCTTGCGTCGTCTACGCAATCTCAAGAGCGCCGCTCCATCCAATGCTTCGGCTAGCACAAATGCCGTATCAGACGATGACAAGATTCGCCTGCAGTTGCGTGTTGATGTGGCCGCGTGGACCTTGGAGCTATCTAAGCTTAATTTTCAACCAACGCAAATTGACAAGTTAGTTGAACTGTCCAACATAGTGGAGGACAGTATTAAGCCAAGGGATGGCGCAGCTTAAACTTAAAAAGTTCAGATTTGTCTATATAAATGTATTTAAAATATATATACATTTTCATTTTATTGTTAACCGATTTCTAATGTTTCTTTAGGCACTTTTAGTATTGTAGTTTAAAAAATACATAAATTGTATATAATGTTTGTATATCATATATAAATGCATCAAATTTCACTTTCGTTTTATGTGTGTAACTATGTTGGAATTACCCACGAGTTTAGTCGCTGTTGGAAGAAGATAAAAGAGATTACAACGTTTAGCAGCCTTGCAAATATTAAAACAATTAAGAATATTAACAACAGGCAATCAGGCATGCTCAACATATCAAATCAAAACTTGCAAACGGTAATGTACGTGGTGTGTATGCGTGTGTCAATGTTTGGGTTTAGAATGTAGCGGGATATAAGAACTGGAGCGGGGTCAAAAAAGAGTGCGGCGAAAACTAAGCAAGCTAGCTTCAGCTACATTACAATTTTAGCTCCTCGGTGTCGGGCAACTTGCTGAAAAACGATTGGATATGCTCCTCGGTTACTTCGGCCAGTGTGGACGGATTCCATTTGGGGCTCTGATCCTTATCAATAAGGAGTGCACGCACTCCCTCCTTGAAGTCACTGGTTGGCTCAAGATGACGCACGGCAAGGCGATACTCCATAATTAGGCATTGGGCCAATGACAGTTGCGAGCCCAGTTCCAGTTGACGAAACGTGATCTTCAGCGATGTGGGAGATACCGTACAAAGGATCTGGGTAAAGTAATACATTAAAAGATGATAATCAAAACGGCCATGTTTTCAGAAAACATGCGCTATACAACGAGACGATAATTAATAGACGTCACAATACTTGCTAGTTAAATATTTATGCGCTTTTAGCGCGTGGCATATAAATGACCCAGTTCATTAGCAACTTAGGTTGCCGACTTTTATCACATAGTTACACTAACCTTCAGAGTTTTTTTAGCCCAATCGCTGTCATCTTTCTCCAAGTTACTTATTATTTCCTCTACAGAGCTGGCATTAAAGCTTTTATTAATTTGATCGAGGAAAGGCTCAAGAGAAAATGGCTTCTCAGGCTTTGAATGGAACTTTTGCAGTAAATCTGGCACTTCATCGGCATCCGGGCAGTTAAGAAGAGCCGTTTCCAGTTCTGGTATTTTAGAACTATCGCAATAGTGCGTGGAGATACCCGCATGAAAGACGTCAGCTCCACGCAAACGATGACCGGTCAAGCCCAGATACAGGCCAAGCTTTCCTTGCAAACGTGGTAGAAAATATGAACCACCCACATCTGGGAACAGGCCAATAGCCGTTTCTGGCATGGCAAAAAGCGTGCGATCGGTGGCAACACGATATTTTCCATGCACACTGAGTCCAACTCCACCACCCATGGTAATGCCATCAATAATGGCGATGTAGGGTATCTTGTAGTTTCCAATCAATGCGTTTGTAGTGTATTCCTCGCGAAAGAAACATTTTGATTCCTCCGCGGGACCAGCGTCGACCAAAGCACGTACATCTCCACCGGCACAGAAAGCCTTATCACCGGTACCCTTGATAATCATCAGCGATTTTGACTTTTCACATTTCTTCAGATGTTTATAAATCTTTCGCACCATCTCCAAGTTAATAGCATTCAAAGCCTTTGGCCTGTTAAGAATGATCATACCTTTATTTGATGACTCCGTGGCCAGCACGGAAGAGGACGAAAGGCGCGTTGAGTTTGCCATGGGATGTGTTGTTGTCACAATGTCTGTTGTCTTTGCACCGACAGCGCACAGTACAGGCAACTGGTTGTAGGTCCGATGACCGAATTTAAAAACTAACCTTTGAATTGGATTTTGCTGTCATGTGTTTAGTTTCAATTAATTTCAGATTTAAATTTGTGTTTATTTGAATAATATTACCATTTTACTATTTTTTTTTTTGTCTTCAAAGAGTTGCGCAATAACAAATAGACGCAGCAGCGTTGCCACACGTCCAACACAATTGATAAGAATTCTAACAATGCCGTTTCTTACGGTTTTCTTCAACTATTAATTGAATTCTTTTGTACTCTATTTATACCAGTTGCTGGGCTAAAAATACCACAGTATGTGGGAGTACTGAATAAAGAGTTGCATTATATACCTCTGATATGGCAACTCTGCGTCTCGAAGAACAATGCAACTGCACAGAATTCGTTTATACTGTTGTTGGTATTGTGAAATACATTTAGAAAATATTGCTATTATATTATTACTGTTAGTTTATTACATATTTAATTTGCAAATTTAATTAAAAAAATAACATTTTATTTGCATTACAATACTAGCTGAAAATATGAGTGTTTTATGTTAATTTACTCGGTGGAAAACTACGACAATTTAGTCATCTGACTGTTAATCGTGTTTTCCTCAACATGACGTAGATAAGAACATGAATATATCGCGATTGTGGTGCGCATGAACGTATGTATACGAATACAAACACGCAGAAAACTTAAGCTTAACTTTATCATTGTCATTTTTAAACAAATAAACGGTGAGTAAATATCGGTAATCAGCACCACACGGCAGCAGCACAATGCCAATGATTCAGTGGTGTCAGAACCATTAAGTGGCCCACATTGAACTGGCACTGCCATGCCCTTGTTTTTTAAATTATCAAAAATACGAACAAAGCGTCGTCGCTCTTCTGCTTCCATATCGGCGCGGCGCAAATCTAAACAGATGAACTATGATGGACTGCTCTCACAGTTGACCGACGACAAGCTGGTGATATTTGAAGCCGAGGGCCAGGAGTTGCCCAACTTGGTCGATGGCGACCTGCAAGATTACGCCATTGAGGAGGAGCAGGCAGCACCAATACAAACAATACCACATACAGCTGTAGCGGCTGCCGCTGCTGCAAATGCTGCTGCTGCTGCGACTGCTTCAGGTTCTGCTACGTCAGCGACAGCACCTGTGACAATTGCAAACCTAAACCCAAAATCGGAGAATGCTGTGATAGCAACACCTCAGCGGAAAATATCGACGTCATCACGTTTCATGAATGCCTTCAGTCAGTTTTATGGTGGCAACAGCAATAGCTGCAGCCAAAACAACAGCAACAACAGCTGTGGTCACACGGATCAACATAATGATGACCCCGACATGGCTGCAAACCGTACACCTACCAAAGGCATGGAGTCCAAACTCGTGGCCATGTGGCACAACGTTAAGTATGGCTGGAGTGGTAAAATGCGACAGACAAGCTTCTCCAAGGAGCAGCCCGTGTGGCTGTTAGGTCGGTGCTATCATCGGCGCTTCACGCCTCCTGTCAGCATGGAAAACTCTACTACGGAGCTACCAAGCGTGGCAAATACCACACCAGACAATGCCACATCAGCGTATGACAGCATAACAGCGACAACAGCGACTATATCGTCGCTATATCCCGTAATAAACCCCCAGCAAATCGATGAAATTGTTGTGCCGCAGGAGCTGGGTATGGATGCGGCCGAAAATCAAACGGCTGAAAGTCCTTGGGAGGAGGGTATTGAGGGGTTCAAAAGAGATTTCTATAGTCGCATTTGGATGACCTACAGGCGGGAGTTTCCCATTATGAATGGATCCAACTACACTTCAGATTGCGGATGGGGTTGTATGCTGCGCAGTGGACAAATGTTGTTGGCACAGGGTTTAATCTGTCATTTTCTGGGCCGCAGTAAGTTTTAATTTGGAATTTTGTACTCGTTTTCTAATTTTGTATTAATTCTTAGGTTGGCGTTATGACTCGGACTCGCAACTGCATTCCACGTATGAGGACAATATGCATAAAAAGATTATTAAGTGGTTTGGCGATAGCTCCTCGAAAAGTAGTCCCTTTTCAATCCACGCACTAGTGCGCCTTGGGGAGCAATTGGGGAAGAAACCAGGTGACTGGTATGGCCCCGCTTCGGTATCGTATCTATTAAAGTGAGTACCCCGTCTTAGTGACAACAAGGGCAATTGACTAATCTTTCTTTCTATTCTTAGACACGCCTTAGAGCATGCTGCTCAAGAAAATGCCGACTTTGACAATATAACTGTGTATGTGGCCAAGGATTGCACCAGTGAGTTATACCATAATAAGACTATCTGTTCAAAAATTAATGTGTTGTTTTTTTAGTTTACATGCAAGACATTGAAGAGCAGTGTACTATTCCCGAACCGGCACCGAAACCTCACGTGCCCTGGCAACAATCAAAGGGTGCATCAAAACTAGAGCAGTCACAACAGCATTGGAAATCTTTAATTGTGTTGATCCCACTACGACTGGGAACTGAGAAACTGAATCCTGTCTATGCGCACTGCTTGAAGCTATTATTAAGCACAGAACACTGTCTGGGCATAATTGGCGGCAAGCCAAAGCATTCACTTTACTTTGTAGGATTCCAAGAAGATAAACTCATTCATCTGGATCCCCATTACTGCCAAGAGATGGTGGACGTTAACCAAGAGACTTTCTCAATGCACTCTTTTCATTGTAAATCGCCGCGCAAATTAAAGTCCAGCAAAATGGATCCAAGCTGCTGCATCGGTTTTTACTGTGCCACAAAAACTGATTTTGATAGTTTTGTCGAAAGCGTACAACTGGTGAGCATCGCCTTTGACATACATATCTAACCAAATGATAAAACAATTAATTTTTTCTATACATCATAGTATTTGCATCCAATGCGTTGTGCTTCTGGCGCGGCAATGGAAAAACCATCCGTGCCACAGCAACAACAAGCGCAACAATCGGAATGTATTGAAATGAACTATCCATTGTTTACTTTCTCACGTGGTCGCTGCATGGATCATGCACGTGATGAGATGAGCGATTCGCTCTATAAGCCTCTCATAAGGCAATTGGCAACGCTGGCTCAGGAGCTCGAGATGGAAGGTGCATCATTGCCCCAGCTGAGTAGTTTTGACCACGATCCGGATGACAGCGAAAGCGAAGAATTTGTGCTACTCTAAATTTTCATCCAGCAGTTAGAAAAATAAGCCATGATTATTGCCCAATTGACTCTCCCCTTTCCTGATTTACTGTGAATACTGTGTTATATCGTTTTGTTCAATTTTATTTGTGCTAATTTTATTAGTAGTTGTATCGCCGTTGCTCGCTCGCTAGCTCGCCCAAAACTAAACAGACGTGCATCTCAACATCAAAGACTTTGTTATTGTAAATTTACAAACATTTTACATACTGAATATTCGCTTATCTCCTAAAATGTGATTAGTTTACAGAAAGCGGTCCATTTTCAGATATGTATTGAATTATACTTTGGTTTTCACCTATAATTTGTTGACAAATAGGGTAGTCTGAAAATGTATGTTTGCATATTCCTATACATATATATAAACATATATATATATTTATATTAAACTTTTATTTATATTATATAAATACCTTATATAATTCTCGGTATTATTATTTTATAATGCAAATACTGTAATGGAATTGATTCGATACGTATAACACAAAAAATCGGTGCAACAAATGTTTCTCTGTTCTAGAAAGTATTTTTTGTAGTGTATGTCTAGATTTGTATTAATTTATGTTTGTCTCGTAGTTGTTACCTTTTTATTTAATTCTAATATTAATTGTACATACCCTTAAGTTAACAAGAAATAAATATAAAATAAATAGCTTAATTATTGCTTTCTCATTGCCTTGTAGCCTATTTTAACTTACAAATATCCTGGTTGTTTTAACTTATATGAGTCATGATTGATCTAAACTTATTACAGAATTAGGAGTTTCACAAAAGTCTCCGACATTGGTCTTTTAAAGTGTGGTTCAGATTCTTTTTTATACAGTATCTTGTCTTTTATTTCAACCCTCTATTGAGGTTTATATGTGCTACGATATTGCAACATTTTCTAAACTAATGACCAGAGTTCCTAAACTAAATTGGGATTATAAATGATTTAACTAGCCTCTTCAAAGATGATCTCTTACAGCTTCGCGTCCCAAGCGCTTTAAAAGCTTTTGAAGATTGTCTTGCGCCGTTGTTGCCCGTGAATTATTGATACTGATTGCAGTTCTATAGGATGCAATGGCCTCTTGAACCTTGTCCCAGCGATGATAGAGTACACCCAGATTTGTATGATACAGCACATTTCGGGGATCGAGCTCAATTACGCGTTTGTAGAGTGTCTCCGCTTCAACGTAGTGTTTCAGTTTGCCAAGAACATTGGCGCGTATGAACATAATGCTTGGCTCGTCAGGTAATTCAGTTAGTCCCTGTGCAGATATACGCAGAGCATCTTCGTACATGCCACGGTTATCAAGCATGGTTAGAATATTGGCCCAAGCTTTGGGTTGTCGTGGATTTAAGGCTACTGCATGTTGCCAATGACGCAGTGCTTCTGAGAATTGCTGTTTCTCCAAATACAAATTGCCCATGTTGTAGTAACAGACGGCATACTCAGAGCGATATTTAAGTGCTTGCCTGTAACTTTCCAATGCCTGGTCGAACTTCTTCTGTGCCGACTGCACAATGCCCAAATTCATCCATGCTACAGGAAAGGCGGGATATGCCTTAAGCGCTGATCTTATATACTTCTCAGCTATCTCCAGCTGTCCATGCTCTCTATAAAGGTTCCCCAGATTCATTAGTGCCGACTCGTATTCTGGATATAACTCGATTGCTTTATGGTAGTGCTGGAAGGCTCTTGTGTTGTTCCCAGTATCTGTGGCTAGTCGCGCAATATTGTAGTGTACTTTGGCATTGTTGGGACACACTTTCAGGGCTGAGCTAAAAAGTTTCTCCTCGTTCAGCCACTCGGCAGCACGCTGGCGTGTTCGAAATATCATTACGGCGAAGAGAAGCATAAGAAGCGTTTGGAACAAACCACGCCAGTAAGCTTTGTCCAAATTATAATTGTAACAGTAGAGGAAGGCATACACAAACAGCAGGCAAAATCCGATTGAAGGAACGTAGAGTGTCCTCTCGGCTATTACGAATCCCACACGAATAATACCCGAGGCCGGCAGAAACGGAATCACCATCAATAACAAGCTTAGTATAAGACCGGCGAGGCGCCGGAAATTCATCAAGGCAGCAAATATAAACGAGTAGAAGGCGATGACTGTCTGCAAGCGCATGTCCCAAATGCTCGTCACAAGATTAACACAACCCAGAGCCCAGTCGAAGCACAACCACTGGGGGCAAAGCATTAGCCAGAAGTTCATAACATAAATATATTGCTGTGACAAGCCTCGAGTCAGTAGTTGGTCATTGTAAGCAATTGGATTGTCGACAGCCTTGAATTCAGGTGACTCGAAGTTCTGCCACCATAGACGAGCTACGAGAAGGATCAGCGTGCCCAAAAACAAGCACGTATATCGCAGGCGACTTGTGACGATTCTCTGTTGGAGCTTGAGCGGCAGCATATAGGTGCCGTTTTGAAAATAGTCCAGAACGATGCATGAGAGTGGTATCGTCACAGCTGACTCCTTAAATAACATGCCTATGCCGGTAAGCAACAATATTAAGGTAACATTACTGAGGCCTCTCTTGTCGACACTGGCAACTGTTAGCAGCAAGCAGAGCAAGTGAACTAGCCCGAACATCAGCTCTGCTCGTCCAACAACTCCAGATACTGCCTCTGTGTGCACTGGATGGGCAGCAAAGAGTGCTGCCGAGATGGTTGCCCAACGTTCGATGTTAACTTCCTCGACGTACAGTGATCGTACTAGGCGCCACATAAGTAACGTGTTCAAACAATGCAACAGGAGATTTAGGAACTTCATATGAGCAGCATTTAAGCCAAGTAGTGCGTATTCGTAATGAAACATTAGAGTTGTTAGTGGACGAAAAGACTTGTGAGAATCGGCACTTAGAAGCGGAGCACCCCAGAAGTCGTGAGTGAAGATGGCCGTCCAATTGGTGGGCAGTGTATTTACATTTTTATTCTTTACAATGGCCACGGTGTCGTCGAACACAAACTTGGCGCCGCTTAGACCTCCGTATCCGTAACAGATTAAACACATTAGCACCAAAACTGCTTGACACACGAGGCTGTGTAGCGCCGAACTGTGCCGTATATCCATGCCCATCATGTTGATGCACTTTTATTTGAGCTGATATTGTTTTTATACCGCTTCACAGTTTGTATACATCTTTCCGCTGTCGGTATCCAACTATCGATAACATTAAGGGTTGGTACTTTGATAGTTTTGTACCCATTCTAGTACAACGCCATTCGCATGTTAACGTTTAAGTCAGCTGTTTAGGTTGACTGCGAGTGCAAATTGAGATAAACAAATTTTCGGAAATAAAAAGATAGAAAGATGTCGGAGGAAATAGTTTTCGATTGTTTGCACGCAGAAATAGTCAACTATTGCCTTGGTGGCAACAAGGTAACATCTTACAAAAATCGCCAATGTCATATTTTAACTGTGAGTTGCTTAATAGGATCAACATGACCTGGCCACCCTGGAGTATGTTGGATTCACAACTGGATATCGTTTGATAGAGCGTCTCACACGGGATGGCACACGATTTAAGGACGAGCTCGAAACTATGAAGTTTATATGCACTGACTTTTGGACGTTAATCTATAAGAAACAGGTGGACAATTTACGTACGAACAATCACGGCATGTATGTGGTCCAGGATAAGGCATTCCGTTTTCTTACTCGCATTTCACCGGGCGCCAAACAACTAGAACAAGCACCGAAGTTTGTGGCGTTCACTTGTGGCTTGGTACGTGGTGCTCTTAGTAATTTGGGTATAAACAGCACAGTTACCGCGGAAGTGCAAACAATACCGGCCTGTAGGTTCCACATAGAGGTCAATAGAAATTAGATTTAGTCGCATAGATACCAATATGTTTATTATTAAAGATATATGTATAACTAGATTATCTTATTTTCATGTAGAACGCTACAATATTATTTTCAGTCCAATTGATTATCTCATACAACGCCCATTGATTTTCGGGTAGCTGCGGCTGCATCGGATTAGGATCCGTATGTATACCCAATGCAGGATCGGGGCCAATTAATATAAGCCACATGCCCTCGAAGACACTAAGGTACTCCTGAAAAGCTTTGCGATTGTTAAAATAGCAAAAGACTAAGGCACATGGCATGGTGCCGGAGCAACATTCGCTTAAGAAGCCAGCATCCAATTCCATTTGAGCATTCTCGATGTAATTGAGAGGTATAAAGCTGCGTACGGCGTACTTGCTACGCCACCAATTGGGATCCCTTTCTAAACCATATATGTTAAATGCACCTTCACCAACTGCTTCCATCAGCCATTCAAGTAGTCCACTGCCACATCCGATGCTAAGAACATTTTGTATGTTAAGCTGTTCTAGTATTTTTTTGAAATTCTTCAAGTCCGCAGCTGTAGGCCAAACCCAGAGTATCTTGCGCTTAAACTGTTGATCCAATGTACAGCCCAGAGCAAGCAGTTTGCGCCAGTTCTCACCACTTGCCGTTCCATCGGTTAGGCAATAAACTTCCTGCAGTGCGTCTATTTCCATCTTCACGTCACAGTTATTGAATGCCATTTGACCATACTGCGAAAGATCTGCAAAGCTCTTGGGATTGACGTCGGCACAGAAATATGGCAGGGCGCCAGCCTTCAAAGCGGCTATATATAAACAGGTATGACGTCTAAATTAATAAGACAGCCTGGTTATGGGTCTTATTAAGAAACAAGCGACGTTCGACTGGGTCTCATTAAGAAAATAGCGACGTTCGACTGGCTTGTTTCGGATGCATCTATAAATACATACGTCCCCAAAACCTTTCAATCGTTAATGTGTTTCTGGTATTACAAAAACGCAAGATTTTGTTTATTGCATCGACATTGCCCCTCGCTTGGTTAGGCGGCAGGTGAACTTCACATTGCCTGGGATCCGCACGTAACTAGCATCGGTTTCAGTTTGCATGGGTAACTTGATTATACATTCAGGATATCAAGGTCCTATAGCTATAAAGTAGAAATCACAGAATTTTCTTTCAAACTTATTAACATTGGTTAACAAACCATATATTCGAAATCAATTGGAAGGGTTTCTTGGGATACTGCAGGTGGTTCTATGTTCAAGACTTATTGTTAAATGTTCGTTTTCGTAAAAGTTTTTGAAATTCTTTCGCCAATGCCTTTCACTAAAATTTGAGCTACTTGGAAAACGCATTTGCGGCTGTTGTGATGTGGCATGATTGCCATCGGAAGTTTCTGTCACCTCGAGATCCATGTCCAAGCCGCTGCTTAGCTCATTAGAGTATTCCTCATTGTCTAAATCAAGTATGATTTTGCGATACAGTTTAACGTTCTCTTTCTGCATTTTATCGGGCAGCGCCGAATTCAAATGTGGTACAACCGCCGGCAGTTCCTGTTCCGTTTCAGCTTTTGATGTTGGAAGTATTACTGGCTCAACATTTCCCACGCTTTTAATAACCGTATTATAGCGCACAATTTGACTTGTAGATTCTGTTTCAGCTCTAGAAACCAGTTCTGGCTCGAGGTTTTCTATGATTTCAACGCCACTAGCGAAGTCCACTCCTTGATGCATGGACCGCAGATGCCTTATCATGTTATCCCTCCGATTCACCGTTACATCGCACTGCATGCAACGGTATCGCTGCGTGGTCATATGCTGTTTAATATGACGCGCTAGTGCATCCGCATCATTAAGGCTCTTCTGGCAATGGGAGCAGTTGTGACGCAATGATAAGTGCCGCTTTTCGTGCAACCTGAGTATGGACCGACGTAGGAAGGATTTACCGCAAGTGGAACAACTGTGGCGGATGCTGTTTTGATTATGCTTAAGTTGGTGTTGTTTTAAATTCGCCTTAGTTAGGTAGCACTTGGCGCACGTATCGCACTTGTAGGGTAAGCTGCCTCCACTGTGGACGATCTCGTGAGTCTTTAACGCGCTTTGAGTAACAAATTTTTTTCGGCAGTGAGGACAGGAAAATGTGCCGATATTCTGATGCACACGTTGCTTGTGATGGCGCAGGACAAGCTCCTGCTGAAATGATTTTCCACAAACATTACAGCTGTAGCTTGAGTTGCTGCCGTGGCTGTTCAGGTGGTATTTCAAATGTGAGCGTGTGGCAAAGCGCTGCAAATGCAAACAAAAAGAAATTGTACAAATTTAAAGACACATTTAGTATACTAACTTACTCGACTACATTGAGTGCAGGGAAACTTCTTGAGCAGCTCATTGCCACACGCGCGATGATAATATTGTTGAGTGCGACTCCGAAAAGTTTTGTTGCACACCGTACAGTGAAATCCCTCTGGAGTTGTGGTTATGTGGTTAACAGTGCTAGAATTCCTGGTGTCACTCGCCTGCACATTGTCCTCCTGAGGATCTTTATTTTTACTCGGTTCCGATTGAGTTGCTAATTTGCATTCGAAACAATCGGAAACATCTGCCAGCAGACAGAGGCGACATTTACTGTGACCACAACTGTCGGTGACCAATCTATTCTGTCCATTTGCTTCGCAGTTGCACCGTGGACATTTGCTCATATCGGTTTGTATTAAAAAGTACGAATTAAACAAAGGGATATGCTCAGTTATTGTCAGTGCTTCTTCTTTTTTGGTATTCACACTAATACACAGTGGCGGGATATATTCACTGCGAAACGTAAACACTCTACAAAATGCAACTTGTAGGCGGCAGTTGCAATGCCAATCTTCTTTAAACACATTCCCTTTGAAAGGCAAAATGTCGCTTAAGTGAAATAAATAAAATGCAATTTTGGTAGTTTTCCTTATTTATACAAATATATATATATTCTGTTTATAAAACTAAACTACATGAAGACGATCCCTTACATATTCTAGTGAACGATGATAAACTACACACAACTCGAATTTAATCCCCTATATTTTCCAAATCTAAAGCAGCAACATGGCCTGGAAACAGATGCGCTTTTTGCATAGGTACTTGAACAAAATATCTCTCACAAAACTTGGGATTACGCCGGTTAAGAACTTCTTTCAATATGATCTCATTACTTATTTTCTTGGTAATCAGTAATCGGCGAGAGTCGCCCGTACCATAGCTAGAAGAACGGAGTCCAAATTTGCCAGCAATTCTAAAATACAGATAATAATGTTTATACATTTTAAAATAAATTTTCATGAGGAATATCCTTACTGATGGAAAAAGGCACGCTCTTCCTTAGAGAAGGTGGGCTCGAACTGCATGTCACGCATATCATCCGATTGAACATAGTTCTCTATGAGCTTACGGTAATCATCCATATTAGCCTGCGGATCATTGGAGCCCAAGCCCATGCGATTGTTTTTGAGCAAATAGCTGAAATCGACAAGTAATGTTATAAAAAGTATAAAAGTGCGTGAGAAAGGTAAACCAACCCGACGGGTTCCTCACGACCCTGTTTTTGGCGGCCCAAGCCTCCTCCGGTCCAGCCCATTAAACGCATCATATGATATCCCTTATTGTTAGCATCTAACTTCGGATCATCCAGATTATCAGCGGATTGTTTAGTAACATTTATGTCCACACCCGTTTTACTCTTCTCGATTTTAATGGTTTCACGCGCTGCGTTTAGCTAAAAATAAAAAGAATGTAATGTTGCTTCTGCTTATCCATTCATTTCTAGCCATTTTAAGTTCTATTTTATATCTCACTTACTTTAATGCTGTAACAGTGCGTCTGCAGGAAGAGAAGCGCTTGCTTGAAGGCGGCTAGTTTTGCTGCCTTTAAATTTTCGCCAACGCCAGTTGCTATTACAGAATCATTCAGAAGAACCTCCGTTATTTTTGATGTTCCATCCTCCGGCTGTACTTCTGCTTGCCGTTCCTCGTATTTCATTTTGCTTGCGATGCAAGAGTTACGCAGACAACTTCGACCTCCAGCCAGAAGTAGAATCAGATTTCCAAAACGTAATCCTTGAAAAATGTTAATTGGCTCACCGCCTCCGAAGCACAGCCGGTCTTGGCTGCCGCTACTGAATTGCACCTGTTGGTTTTGTCTGTTTGCGGCAGCGTCTCTCCGCCCTAGTTTATTTGAAAAAGTAGTTATGTGGTCTCAAGCTCGTTTTTATATGTTTTTACTAGTAGCAATATAAATCGTCTTCTGTCTTATATATAAATATTTGTTATGGTATTATACATTGTTCCGTCTACCTTTGGCCCGCTGTTCCGCCGCTTCCGATGCAGAGACAAACGTACGCTTTAGACGTAAAGACCTTTGTTGGCGGAACTCTTTTGCAATGTCCTTGGACATATCCGCGACAAGTAACATGGTTTCCTTTGGATATTTGCAGCCCATAAATTCCATATTAATAAACGTTTGTGCCAGGCAAACTAATCGCTCCTCGTCGAAGCGATGCTTGTGCTCAAGCATAAAGTCGCGTCGCAGCTCCCAGTGCTCTTCACTTTCGTATTCCGTCCTATAGTCGTCCACATCCCAGTCGGTTGAGAATTCACTAGTTGTCCCTGTTGCCGAAGACTTTTTATTTTTTTTTGATTTTCTGCTCTGCTCCGAAGTACTGGGTTGTTCAGAAACGTCATCATATTCCTGCTTCTGTCGCTTAGCTTTTGTTGCCATTTTAACTGTTCTTTTAATTTAATTGAAAGGTTTATTTATTCTTTTAATTATTTATTTGTTAGGAAAAGAGCACAGCACACGCTGTTTTGCCTTAACGATATCGAAACGAAATATGCTAATCGACAATCACATGTTTCCGCAATAATTACTTATCGATAACACATTTTGGACACCGTGTATGCTCTCCGAGTTGTGTAGCGCTTCGATATCGCCCAGCCGCCTGTGTTGTGTGTGTGTGTTTTAATTTCCTGGTTTATTCATGATTTTTTGTTAATTATAATTTAGTGACGAAAGTGCGATAAGCCTAAGAGTTTCATTGCCGAAAAGTGCATGCCATAAGCTGCAAGATATATAATCACCTTGAAAGACCTAGACACGACCCGAACAGCAGCAGCCAGAGCAGCTCCCAGCAGAAACTGCCAACATGAGCATACCCAACGAATACATTGCAAAAACGGAAGATGTGGCTGAACAGGTAATTCCCTTAGGATCATTCACCGTGATAGTATCATCGGAGGAAGCACACAACATGTTTGCAACCAATTGTAGCGATGTGCAAACAATAAATGCACCAATTGTGGTCAATCCAATTGGACACTAGTATTTCTCCAATCAAAGAAACCGCAATAGAAAACTGCCAACGTCATCCAAACGCGGCAAAGTTCGAAGCTCAAGTGCACCGAAATAGCTAATACTAGCCATTTTAGCGGTCCTTAACCGGTATACATCATCTGTCCAACCTATTTTGCCTGCCACATAGTAATATGTTGTGTCGGTTAGAAATTCATATCTAATTGGTAATTGCAGAGACTACGCCATATGCGTTTATTGTCTGTGAGTGTGTGTGCGAACGTGTGTTTGTGTGTATAGCCGATACAAGTGAAAGTGGTGAGAGTGAGCGGCAGCGGCTTAAAAGTCGCACAGCCCAATGACCAGTTCAAGTCGTTCCGTAATAGATTTGGGAATGGAAAATCTTACAAAAAGTATATTAACTTGATTTTTGATGAGTATGCATACATACATATGCCTGCGTTGGTGTGTTACATATGCAGGCGTGTGTGTGTGTGTGTTTCATATGTAGATTTGTAATCGAATTGTGCAGCACACAGTGAACGATCGAAACCCGTTACAGCACGTACAAAGAGAGGGCAAAAGATAACGATGAGCATGGGGAAGAGAAGCTGAGAGACACGTCATATTCCGCGTGCCGTCTTGCCAAATCAACACTGTCTTCAGAAGCCACGCTCTAGTGTATTGTAAATTTCAAGTCTTATCACTTATCAAATTTATTGGAATCCATCTTATCGATATTAGAATATTTTGCTTACGTATGGAAAGTGTCAACTACACTCTAAATATTGCCGGCGCACAGGAATCATGATTAACTTAAAAAAGGTTGTTTAGTAAACTCAGTTTAGCTTCCCGTTAATCACTCCTTGATCCGGTAAAATCCAAACATCGCCAGCTGCCGCATATTTCCTTTGATACAAATTTTTTGGGTAGGCTCAGAGGCGGTAACGGTAATGGCGCGAACGAGGACTGTAATCGTTCATAAATATTGTCTAAATTTTGATGTTAAAATGTATGAGTACATTTGCTCTAATCATTTGAACATTAATGTGTTATCAATTTGTTTCTATATACTAGGTTATCAAGCGCGGCAAAAATGTCTTGCCAACTGTTGCGCGGCTCTGCCTTATTGCCACATTCTTCGAGGATGGCTTGCGTATGTATTTCCAGTGGAACGAGCAGCGTGAATACATGGACATGAGCTGGGGATGCGGCAAGTTTCTGGCTACCGTATTTGTACTGATAAATCTCTTTGGACAATTGGGAGGATGCGGTATGGTAATTGCTAGATTTAAGGTTGACATTGCAGTCGGCCTGCTGTTCTTTATCGTAGTGCTTCAGGTAACTAGACTAACATTAAAGGAATAGGAATCTGAACTAAGTTGTATCTCATCTCTTGCAGACAATAGCCTATTCCATACTGTGGGACTTCCAGTTCCTCTTGCGTAACTTTGCATTGATCGGTGCTCTGTTGCTTGTGCTTGCCGAGGCACGGATTGAGGGACGCAGCTTATTTGCAGGTGTGCCATCGCTGGGCGATAATAAGCCCAAGAACTTCATGCAACTGGCTGGTCGCATACTGTTGGCATTCATGTTCATCACGCTGATCCGTTTCGAGTTGAGCGTATGGAACGTCATCCAGGACATTATTGGCTCCACATTGATGGTTCTTGTTGTGCTTGGCTACAAAACAAAGTTGTCGGCGTTAATCCTGGTTGCGCTACTCACTGTGCTCAATTTGTACCACAACGCTTGGTGGACTATTCCGTCGTACAAACCACTCAGGGATTTCTTGAAATATGACTTTTTCCAGGTAATTCTAGTGAGCAATTATAAATTAATAAATAATAATGAAATGTTATAAATGTTATTTCAGACACTCTCCGTTATTGGTGGCTTACTCATGATTGTGTCTTTGGGCCCCGGTGGTGTATCGATGGACGAGCACAAGAAGAAGTGGTAGAGCGTCTGAGAATCGCTAAAAATGAAATAATTCACTTTAATTGCGATTACCTTTTACTGATGAAGATTTAGTTAGAATTACCATAAAATGGAACAACAGGAGCAACAGCACAACACACGCATAAAACACACTTGAAAAATACTTGACTTATTGATATACTGAAAGGGACTTCCGCAATATCCAGGCTTACCATTACAGCCCACCAACAATCATTCGCGCACGTTCAACGACAAACTTCGTATACATGTAAGAAGACATTTCGTTTTGTACATAAAATATGGCGATTATGCCCCCAATGAGAGACATTAACTGATTTTATATTCATTATCTGTCCAAGTACATACACATTTATTTTTATTTTGCAATTTTTATTTTTTACTTGTTCGCCCTCTGCATAAGTTGTAATATTGTGTTTGCGTTTGTTGTTTGATAGAAGTTCGACTATGATAAAGGTGTATAAAATATAATGAATTGTACCAATTGACGATGATTTGTTTCTTTCGTTTATAAGCAAAAGTGTAATAGAATTAAATTGTAACGTTTTAATAAAGAAAAACAAGTAAAATAAAAGTCCCGGCAATTTTCTAAAAAAGCGCCAAAAAAAGACGAGATCTCTGTGAATGGCATTTATCGAAGACAGTCGTTATCGACGCACATAATACCTATCGTTTTTCAACAGATTCACCAAATACAGCGGCAAATGGTAATTCCAGGCGAAGCATGTGTGCAAATTAATTCGAATTTTTTCATATGCACAGTTGTGTCAAAAACCATTAATTAAAAATAATAGGAACCAAACAAAACACCAACAAGATGTCAACAATAAACGGCTCTGTAAGTTTGCAAACAAATAATGTACAGCTGAAAAAAACTGCCGCGCCGCCGGATCCCAGTTTGGGAATGAATGCAAAGGTAGAGCACAAAATAGCTTCAGTGGCCACCAATATGCCATCCCGCTGTCGTTCGATGCAGACGGAAATCAAAGCCATGGTAGATGTGGGGATTCAATGCCGGAGAGATTCATTCGAATGGGAACTGGATTGTAATCGGTCAGAGCCATCAAAAGAACATGAAAGAGCTGTTCAAAATAAAGATTTCTTGCGATATGTTAATGAACACACCAAAGTGTTTCCCAATGGAATGCTGGATTGTCGTCTTTGCGGCGAGGTGGCGAACTTTTTGCAGGAGCATCGAAGCCACATGAAAATGCATTATGGACCGCGTGCTCTCTGCTCGAATTGTGGCCAGATGGTTTCTCATCAGAATTTACTGTTGAAGCACAGCTATAGTTGTCCGGCACGACCTCATGCCGAGTCCAGACCAGTGATCCACATGCAATGCCCACATCCGCGTTGTGACTTAATGGTCTCATCGAAACGGCAGCTTAGTCAACACATAGCGAAGCACCGGGGCCTTAACTCATACTATTGTCTGCAATGCTGCAAAAGTTTTAGCACGTCTACATTGTTTCTGGTGCACCGCATGATGTCTTCTGCATGTTGCAAGGGTAAACACATTTATGTGTCAAGAAGGCGTCCACAGTTTCGTAAGAAGCCAAATGGTACTCGTTGCCCGGTTTGCTTGAAACAATTCAGCAAGGTCCATTATTGCATGTTGCACAAACGCCGATGTATCCTAGCGTATCACAAGGGATTGCGGAAACTTCTGAAACCGTATATTAAGAAAAAATGACCTATATATTTCGTATGTATATTTTTAAGGTAATATGTGAATAACAATAAACTGATCCTCTATGACGCTTGCACACCGTGTGCCTTCTGTAAACCTTGGTAAAGCTGTAGTTTCTCTAGGTTCACCTCCTTTAGTGTTTGTACTGCGAGCTCCAATTGCACTTTTTTCAGTGCGTGTTCGCTTGCGATGTATTGCTCGATGAACTTCAAACTGATCTCATCGGCAGCGAAATCCTGTTCCGTCTTGCCGATTGCCGTCTGAATCTCGTACTGAATACCCTTCTCGTCAGGTTTCTTGAGGCGACTGAGTAGCTCGGCGTGCGCTTTCTGTGCCGGCGTTGCCTGCAGGGCTTCCAATTGAGTTAACACCTGTTTGTAATCGACTGGCACTTTGTGAATCTTGTAGCTCAGCGCAATGAGCTCGACAGCGTTTGATAGATAATCCCGGCGTATCATGTCGTAGAGCAGGTCGTCGATGCACCGATGCCAGGCATAGAAGAAGGCCATAGGTCCGAAATGGCGGGTGGATCGCAACAAGTCGAATTGCTTTGATTCATTCAGGTGCGTGAAGACTTTTGCTGAGATATTATGGAACTCGCTCTCGTAGGGTTCGTATTGGACACACAGACGATCTAGCACAAATTCGTATTTGTTCTCGTCGAGGCAGTTCTGCAAGAGCTTTTCGTCGGCGAACATGTGCGGCGTATAGAATTTGCGACCATTCAATGGGAAATACAATTGATTCATGCGTTTTGTGGTGTCGAGAGATGCATACGACAAGGTGCCGTCGACATCGCGTACTACTACCTTTCGCTCAGATGGTCGTAATCCGTAGGTGATGTCTGTGAAAACATATTTTGTTGTGGCAAAGTCTTTAAGTGCCGGATCCTTTGATATGATACGCTCAGTGTCCTGTTTTATTTTGACGATTGGTGGCATTTTCAGTAATTTCTTTGCCTTCTCAATTGTTTGCACAAATTCTTTTTCCAATTGTGCAGTTGTCATAAACTTCGTTTCTGTGCTATTGTCCGGCACAGTGCGTTTACGGAACACTTTGTCCAGCTGTAGTTGCGTCATGGACTGAAGCAGGCGCTGTGTCTCGGCATCTGTAAACAGCGGCTGGGGATCTTTGTCGTATTGTAAACTGGCATTCTTTAGCGTCGTATCAGAAATCGAACGTCTCGTTTTCTCCACAGCCAGTTGTGCTCGTTGGAACGCATTCAATTTTCGGATATTCCTTAATAAAGACATTTTAATTCAACAATCCCGTTAAAGAAATAATCAACACACGAGACAAGAAACTTGCACTGCCTGCAGTGTTGTTGAGCGACACAATAATCGTATTCTGCAGTTATCGATATGGCAGATATCGTGGTTATCTCAGAAATCATCAGCTGTTTGCGCGTCCCTGGGAATAGCAAATGAAGAAGAATTTTGGGCTAGTTTGACGTGCTGTTTTCATTTTTGGCAAAAAGTGAAATAATTTTATATTTAGCTTGAAGAGAGATATAAACATGAATAATGTGCATAGCGCTTTTGCTGCTGCGCAAAAGCGCCGATTGTCGGACAACGAACGTAAAAAGATAGACGCGCCCATAAATGTTCAGGAGCAACCTGAAGCGAAACAACGGAAAACAGAGCAAGAGCAGTTTCAGCAGACTTCGTACCACAGCCTGCTAGATTTCTGCGATGAAATTCTTTACGAAATATTCAAATATTTGGACTCATCATCCATTATGGCGTTGATGCAGTAAGTAAACTGCGCTTGCATTTTACACCACGCATAACACATATCCAATTGGGTTTTTCTCTAATTCCCAGTTGCTCGCCCCGTTTCGAAAGCTTGCTCTTGGATCACCGTTTCTGGCACAATATTGATCTCAGCAATGCACCGTTGCCTTTAGGCATTTTAGAAGAAATATTAGGACGAGCTTCAGAGAAAACACACACGATAAAGATATGCGGCCCACCATCGTCGCAACATGTTGCCGGGGAATTTAAGCAATTCACATGCACCCTGACTTCTGTGTTCCCAAAAGTTGCCACACAACTAAAAGTATTGGAGCTACAAGGCGTTAGTTTGGATTTCGAATATGTGAGTATAATATCATTGCACATAAAAAACTCTTCATTATTAATTTTTTTCCAATCAGATACATATATCGGAATTCCCAGCTTCGCTAGAGCGACTCACATTAAAAGATTGCAGTGTTAAAGTTGGAGATCACGTCAAGAGTATATTCCACACAATAGAAAAGCAATTGGTTAATTTGGAGGTATGCACTTAAGTCAAATTGGGAGTGTTATAGGTTAAGTTTATTTAATTCCCGCAGGATCTGAGTATCGAAGATAACGATTGGTTCGAACCATACTATATAATGGCGCTCTCAAAATTACCCTCTTTGAGAAGACTAAGTTTCAAGGGATGCCGGATGATGTGCAAGTTTGTTCCGTATGGTAGCATGGCGGCACGGTTCGGGTTTCAAAAGCTTGAGGTTTGCTTAAGATGATGAATACATGCAGTATTAATTCTTTACTAAACAGCAAAATCATTCAACAGGTGCTCGACCTGCGCTTAACACCGATAAATAACTCTGATCTGCAGTGCTTTAGTGCAATTGAAAGCCTAAGAGAGCTGCTACTGGAGTCCCCACCAAATTTACAAGAAGAAGCGGTAGCAATGAAAACCAGTAATGGAGCCAGCAATGAAGATCCCATTCCGACGCAACCAGAGCCTGTCAAAATGCTTAACGATGACGAACCTTCAACATCACGTGCTGCCATGCAACATTTACGCGCTTGTAAAATTGCTCAGAGCAGGGAGTCCGCAGCAGATTCTCCCAAACCGACAAATGATACGTTTACTTCGGATAATTGTAATGAAAGAAAGGACACAAATGATAGTGATCGTCCAACTGGGACTGGAACAAAGCCTCTTCCGTGCGTTTCCTCTGAGTCTGACGACGAGGACACATCGTCAACCTCTGCGTCTTCCTCCGATAAATCGGATAATGCTGCAACACATAGCAATGGGCACAGCTCCGAAGCCGGTGGCATTGGTACAGTACCATCTCCGGTCGTGGTTATAGCGCTACCTAGTGTGGCACCGGATCGGTCGCCGCCTCCAGCTGAGAATGCCGGAAATGTGGAGAATCCCGAGCCGTCTGCGGCAGCTGGCGCGGCCACTCCGCGTGCTTATATTTATGTTCAGAACGGCACACCAGCAGAGAACCCACGACCACACGCAATGGCTTCATATTTGGAGCATGTTGTAGATCAAATACACACACTACGTGGCAATCATCCGGCGCATAGTCGATTTTTGCCTCGTGGCGATCAAGTGATCTACATGAATCCCCGTGTTCTGGGTGAGCCGTTCGTGCTAATGCAGTCACGGCGACATAATCGTCGTGGGATTTTTGATCAGGTTGTAAACCACCCCGTCTTCTGGGATGTACTTGATCCTCTTGACAGGAATCATTCACGTCGGCTGCGCGGCTTAGCTCAGACAAGTACACCCCCCTTGCAATACTTGGTTTCCGATCGGGCAATATACAGCTTTGGCCGAGCTGAAAATCCTGTGCAGCCTGATGTCGTTTGGATCCGAAACTCAAACCGTTCTCCTAGCAATCGACTCGAACGCATTTTGCTGCGAAATTACACTTACATTACAAACTATACGCTGGAGCACTTGGTTCAATGTTCTCCGAATCTGGTATACATTGATGTGAGTGGCACAAGCGTTACGCTATCGGGCCTGCGTAACTTTAAGAATTCTAAGCCACACTGCGAGGTGATTGCGACGCATTTAGCAACAGGTGACCAGCCAGCAGAGAGTGAGGAAGTCGTTGAACCGGAACAGGAAACAGAACCAGCTTCAAACGAGAATCTCAGCACCGACAGTGATGATGATGAGCAGTCCCATCTGGAGTCGCATTCACAGCCGGAGTCTAAGCCGGAGTCACAGCCGGTGTCACAGCCGGAATCGCAGCAACCTGATGCAGAACCGTAAAATTATTTAGTCTATTGCGGTTCTTCTTATTTTTCCTATTGTCCCAAATTTTATTGATCGTATTTGACGAGAGTGAGGACGAGGACGAGAACTATTAAAGTCAGTCCACACTATTGCGGAAGCTAAAAGATGGCCCCAATCCGTATACATGCCAAGGCTGTAGCACCGAGTTATTTAGTATTATTGTTTTGGAACACTTGTACTATATTAACAATATATGTATCTATATATGTATGCCTGCTTAATATATATTGTATTGTATAAAACTACTTGTTAAGCATTCAACGATAAACCTTTTTGGAATTGAGAATTGATGAAATGTTTATTTGGTAGCTGTGTGTAGGACAAACAATTGTTCAATTTCGTTTTCTAAAATTGAAAAAATGGTGAAACTCCGTTTACTTGTATTAATTCTATATATGTTTTTCACTACCCTTCGTTCTCATTGTTAGAGGATTCTTCTTCGCCCTCGGCATCGGATTCGTCGGTATCATCGCTTTCGGTGTCCGATCCGTCAGTGCTTTGGCAATCTGCTATTTCGCCGGTGAAAAATATGATTGCCTTGGGAATGACACGTTCCTTCAGATAGAAACCAAGCTCGAAATCATTTTGAAGTATGGCCTGAAGAATGAAAACGTAAAGATTAAGGAATAAATTGTTTGGAGAACTGTGTATCTTACATTGATGTCACAGAAATTAGGATCCTCTGGGTCGTCGGGAAGACTTGGCGGACAAAAGAAATCGAAAAATGAAGGTTGATCTACTACTATAAAGAAATTCCTGTTAATTCGTTAAATTTAAAAATATTTTAAGGCTTACCATTCTTTTCAGGATTCATAGCTGGCTTCCAATCAATGTGACATCCTTCACATTTCACAATTTCAGCGCCATCATAGGCCAGCGGATCTTCTGAATCTGGGACACAATTCAGTATGTAGGTTTTCGAAAGTACACGATTTTGGAAATAATCATTTTTCTCAAAGGTAAAATCGATTACAAACTTGACCACGTCGCCGTTGAAGTGTTCGGTGCGAATATCAACCAAATGCTACAGGGAGAATGCAACTTTATTAAAAGATTCAAATTCGATGAAACCCAGCGATACTTGCCGATAGAATTTTTTCATCCTTTTTGCTAATGAATTCGGTATAGGAAGCCTTAAGCACCTTTAGCCAAAAATTGGCCACATTCTCATTGGGTGTGGAGTCGCCATGATTTTGCTTTTTAAAGTCACTGTGAATTACAAATTATGAATATGAAGAAATGTGTGTGATTTTAAACGAACTCAAGGATCTTCTTGCGTTTGTCAAAAATCTCGTTGTGCCTTTGTTCGTATTGCTTTTCCATATTATAAATTTCCCGTTGCATCTTAACATCTAGATTTATGGTCTCCAGGTACAGTTGCTTTAGTTCCCCAATAACTTTCTTCTCGTCCTCCGTATAGTCCTGCATGTAAAATGGATCAAAGACAGTTCATGCAAGACTCTCAAGATTATAACTTACATTCTTATCTGCTTTGGGAACGTGATGTGGCATGCCAACCTTGAGTTTGTTGGGATTAGGGGCACGCATAGACTCCATTTGTAACAGTCTTTAGTTTAGGTGTTTATTAAAAGTAGTAAATATTTTTGTTTTTACAAAATTTTAAAAATTTTAATAATGACGGCAATAAATTGTGAGCTGTTGTAGCACAAGTGAATTATAGTCTTATCTGTAATGTGATAGTCAAAATCGACACGAATATCATCGCTCACTTTGCATATGTTTACATATATTGACTATATTAGGGTTTATCAGAGTTATCCAAGTAGACGTTGCGTTTTAAAAAAATAGCTATTTCGAATGATTTGTTTTGAATTTGGTTTTTATTTTACTTAGAACATTTAGCGCTAATTAATGAATTACATTCATTAAGACTTTAAAAACTTTTAAAAATACATTAACAGATATGGTTTACTTGCTCTTTGAAATAATGTAAATTATCTGTTTGTATGAACATTTAGTATCTCTAGGTTTAATAATATTGTATGTTAGCTGAGACCTCGATGCGTCGCAACTTTCCAACGGACAGTGAGAATGACATGGCTAAAGCGATTTCACTACCGATAGGGAGAAAGAATATGAACACACATTGTGGGGGCAGGTACACCTTCCTTGGCTGTTGCATGCAGTTGCACAAATTTTGTACACCCTCTTTTGTTAATTTTTAATGGCCGATGGGTATAATAAACTTAAGGGGCTGTTTTAATAAGTTCTGTGTGTATTTGATATTATTTTTATGTATTTTTCAATTAGACTACAACTCAGAGGATTGGTTCATCTATGTGAAATGCCAAAACAGAATGAGATCACTTTTATATTTTTTATTGGTATTCCTTCGTCATACAGTAGCTGAGATAATGCTGTTCAAATGAACAGAAAATCATTTTCACAAAGTTAGTATACCCTGTTTTGATATGCTTGTTTGCATGTACTAATACATCCTCAGTGAATATCGATGAGACGTGAAAGAGAACCCTTTGGCCTGTTGTTAATTTACTCGAATTTCGATCGAAGGGATGTTTTAACGGCCATTAAGATGCTGCCCATGTTTATTGACAATTTAACGCACATTTAATTTTTGGTTTTGCCTCAACTTTTCATTTGGCATGCAATTAAGTGCGCGCGGCCTTCGTGCCGTCTCCCTCCCCTTTCAGTTCGGTCTCGACGAGCTGCGCCTTGCTCCGCATGCAAATCACGTGCTGCTGTTCAAGGGTTCTGCCTCGTACCGTTTTGTGAGTTTGTTAAATGAGCCGCGCCGTACAAGTTGCCACTTGCCAGTTGCCAGTTGCCACTTGCAAGTTGCCAGTTGCTCCCTGCTCCGACAAGTTTAATAATGTGACAGGCTTAGCGCCATATGTCAGGGACAGAAAAGTTTTTCGACGCGCGTCGCGTATTCGGCAAACATTTCAAAATGAAATTATGAGTGGGCAGCCCAGTGGACGCAAAAAGTGTAAACAAATTTGGCCAAGCGGAAACCGAGACAAGCGAACACCCACACACACACACATGCCAACCCGCACACACACTGAGAGTGTGTTTGCCAACAAGTACATATGAAATTACATATACGCATGTCTCTGGCCAGGGCGCGGTCTGCTGCCCAGTGGACAGTGGGACATCGGGACATCGGGACAGTGAGGCATTGCTTGGCGTCACATTTGATATTATTAAATTTTTCTAAATACCTTGGGGAAATTAAAAAGGAAATCATAAAGTAAATACAAGCGCATGTACTCCGATCCATAAGGGTGACAAGGCTGCAGGAGAATGATGAATGTGTGTCGGCAACCAGTTGAGAGACTGCTTTAAGTGCGGCTCCCAACTTACTGAGCTGTCTAGTTTCTAGGCAGTTTTCAATTAACACTCAATATTTTGGGCTACTCAATTAGCCGCTGCCAAGAATTCTGCTACATAAGTGAAATGTTGCCGCCGAGATGATGTCGTCAGCGTCGCCAGCAGCGCGTCAACATAGTTTGAATTTAATTAAAATCAAAATTAGTAAAGCTCAGCCATGGCCCAAAGCTGCAGCAAAATCAGACCGTACCCGACCGACCCCGAAACGGGGCAACAGCAACAGTTACTTGGCAGGGATTAGAGCTTTGCTCCGGCAAAAGTGCATGTCTGCAGAAAATCGAATCAGCAGCTCAACCTGGTCGGACCAGAGAGGTGTATAAAGGGGGTTCGGGACCGTGAGTGGATGGTTAGGTGCAGCCAAGGGTAGACAGCAGCATTTCTATGCCAAAAATGTACAACAAAAGCATAAGACGAAGTGCAACATTTGATGATGAAACGACGTGTTAATTAAGGTCATAATAATTCAACCTAAATTGAAAACTTGCCCGGCCATGCCTGTCAGCTACCGTGCAAAAGGTGAATCCTCCCGACCACACTCCCCTCACTTCCCCCTCACTTCCCCCTCACTTCCCCCAGGCTAACCCTCTCCTTCAACTAGCGCTGCCGTAGAGTGTGTTCCCCTCCCGGCTTTCTGCTAAGCTGATTGCAACAAATTATTTTGCACCTTGGCTGAACTTTCCTTACTCTGGCAGACACCGTTGGCGTTGATAAACGAATTCTGTTAGTTTACTTTGCTTATTTTAATGCTAAGGATGCAATGCGCTCGCCTCTGTCATGCCACGGCATGCTAGGCCACGCCACGCCTCACCACGCCTCACCACGCCTTGCCACGCCATTCCATGCCGTGCAATGCTCAGCATGGCCTCGACTCGGCTCCGTCCGGGTGTGATATGCTCCCGAATCTGTCTTGTCCTGGTCATTGTTGCCTTTGGTTTTGCATACTCCTCTCGGCACTAGCACTGGCCGTATCTAATAGGTTGCAGCTGCTGCTTCTGCTGCCAGCCAAAGCGTTTTATTGCATATTAATGCAAATACGATTAAATATAAAGTATATCTAATGACGTCACTATCTCTATATTCTCTCATTCTCTCTCTATTCAACTCATTTAGTAAATTATTAAGTAAATTAAAGTAAATTTAAATATGTATGGCATTGTTAAGAGTTATTTGTGGGAGAAAGGCACATCTATTTTGTTTGTATTGAAGTCTTAAGTTAATACATTTAATTTACCTTTTTTATTACATATATTTTGTTTGTATTGAAGTCTTTAGTAAATAAATTTAATTTACTTCTATCTCGAACCGAATTCTTGCAACATTTCTTTATACAATGAAGTAAGTCAGAGAAAATAATTTAAGATAATTTTAATTCATGAAACTGGTATGTATCGTTAAAAAACTGTGGTATAATTTCAGAATAAAATTCATTTTTGATGTAGATAGATAAGCACATGATCCTAAAAATGATCTCGTATCAGGCAATTGCTATTATTAATGGATTTATGCATGTGTCCTGAATAGTTTCACTTCAGTTTTTATTTACGCAGGGTACCTTCCAGTCGTTGGCCGCAAAAGTATTATATAGTGTTGATTCTTGAATCTTTAGTTCTTTGCTGTCAGTTGCTGGCTTGAGGATTTTAATTACTTCGAAAGTTGCAGAAAGTGGAGAATTGTGTTGGCCATTAAATGTTATTAACCATAAAGCGCAATTGAGTGTAATGCTTAAAATGTTGCATAATGCGATGGGTTATTTGCATAATATTCGTACTAATTGGCTTAGTCGGTCATTGCTCAAAGAGAATTGTGTCGGCAGTTGCCAATTCACGCTGCCACTGGAGATTGCTCATAATTATCTCACACTCATACTCACACTCACCTGGCCCGTGTATTCTAATTCGAACGGCATTCATATCCTTTCTGCAGACATGCGAAAGATCCTTGCTTGCCGCAGGTTAGTTCAGCTGCGCTTCCTTTCCACATGCGAAACGCGCGCTACATGGAAACTTTTTACTAATTTACATTCATTACACACATTTGCAATAAAACTAGCAGCCCAACTCGACTCAATATACATACATACTACGCACACGCACACACAGCCACACACACATACGTATGCATACGCGTGTGTATTTATCCGCTGGAAGTGCCACATACAACTACATTGACATTTTACATGCTTCATTAGCGTGTAAGCGCGGTAATAATGAAATTTCCTTATGGCTGCATTTCCAACTTCACATGTGGGCGTAGTGCAGCATGTGGGCTGGTGGGCGTGTCGCCTCACCGCTTGCAGCTGTGTGTAGGTTGTGGCACTCGGTTTCTCGCTTGGTCGGTTAGTTCGCTCGGCGTTGGAGGCTGCATATTGACGCAAACTTTTCGAGCCAGTTGCAAAACTTGAGGCGTTATTCGATGTAGCTAACCGCAATTTATGCTGTGTTTGTGTGCGTGTGTGTGTGGCGCGTAAATATGCCAAGTGTATGGAAACAAGGTCCAACTGTCGCCGTGTGGATTTAAGGTGCAACGACTTGTACGCTGGCATTTCCGCCGGCGCGCGAGGCTGATTGAGTCTGATCAACTTCAAAGGGTGCCAGACAATCGAAATTTTCGGCAATCAGAGGGACAAACAAAAAGCAACGCATAAACATAAAGTACAGCTCAAGCAGCACAGCGAAATGAGCGGGAGAATGGGAGAGATAGAGAAGAAGGCAATGGGAGAGCAAGGGGGAGGGGGAGTCAAAAAATGAGCAGCGGAAATGATGGCGCAGCAGGCGGAAACGAAGCGCACAACGATGATGGTGACGCTGGCATCGTTGGAGACGCTGAAAGGATGCTGCTTAGCTGTCGCCTGCTGTGCCGAAGAAATTAAAATTGCATTACGAAACGAGGCGGGCATGAATCTGCAGTTTTCTCCCCAGTATGTGTGTCTGTGTATGTGTGTGTGTGTGCTTAGAAATGTGTGTGGCATAAATATTTCAATATTTGTGCATATTTGAAGCCAGGCCCGGGCTGCCATGTCGTCCAGCCAGGAAATAGTTTAATTAAAATGCCTTCGCACAGTCATTTAAGCCAAAAGGTATTCGAGGCGCGAGCGAGAGAGAGAGAGCGGAAAAGGTCCAGGGCGGAGCTTGTTGCAGCTCAGCGATTCAATGGGTTTCTGCTTAAGTAGGTTGTCTTAACTGACCATTTTCATTGTTTTGGCATGCAAATTCAGCCAAGGAAAAGCAAAACAATAGAGAAGCATAAAAGTCGACAAAACGGCAAAGGCGAACGGCGAAAAGTTAAAGAGCGGCCAGCATGGAGTCTTTAAAAAGGCCACAACAAACAATAACAACAACAACAGCAATGGCAGCGGCAACAACATCAGACAACAAAAGACAAAAAGAAAGACGAAATGGCATATAAAACATGCAAATTTCAGAACACGCCCCGTGGATGATGCTGTTAAGCGTGGAGTCCTTTGCTTGAACATGGCAAGTAAGCGGAAGAGGGAGGGGAGGGGGAGGTGGCGTTAGGTTGGCTGAGAAAAAAAACAAGGGCATAAAAAGTAAATGCAAATACCCGCTCGCCATTCGAAATAAGAAAAATACACACAACGCGATGAGGGCAAACAGAAAACAACAACACAAGAAAAACAGAAAACAAAACAACAAAAAAAATGAACAATAAATAAAAAAAAAACCGAAAAAACAAAAACAAAACGACGAACAACAATAAGATTAACATGAAAACAATCATGACAATCAGAAACCGCAAATGTCAAATTAAATTATCAATAAATTTACACGAGGACAACAACTGTGTGGAACGGAGAGGGCAGCGTGGATGGAGAGAGAGGGAGAGAGAGAGAGGGAGAGAGCCGTGGAAAACACACTGGTCACCAATAGTCCGCGCACGGACACAAATTTGTCCTTTGATGCCGGAACAAGCAATATCAAGTATTCGCAGCGTTCGCCGTGGTCAACGAGCAGGCGAGCAGTCGGCGGCGGCGATGATGAAGGTGGATGCGGAGGCGAAGGCGGCGGCTGCAACGCATAATGAAATCATTTACAACATGAAAACAACAGCAGCAGCAACAACAACGTGAAAATATCAAGAAAAAGAAGCAATAGCGGGACACACACACACACATACACAATCACTCACACTCAAAATGTTTTCCCTTAGCTAAGCGGAAAAGTTGAGGAGCCGAGTTGAGGGTCCACTCCAGGATATTGTCCATCAGAGGAACTTTGCACGCCATTTCATTGAATTGTAGGTGCCAGCGGTGATGACGATGACAGAGCTTGAGGGCGTGAGTTGCCTGGCGGAGGCGGAGGTGGAGGTGGAGGTGGAGGTGGAGGCAGAGGCAGAGGCGCGGGGGGAGAGTCGAGAGGATGTGCGGCACACTTGCAAATCATAAAACAACAGAGGCGAAGAAAATGTTTTTTAAATCTTCATAAATATTCATTATGGGAGCAGGGCGCCTGGCAAATAGTTTGGGGGCAGCTGCGAATCTTTCATTTCCCTCAAGTATGTACTATGGCTATTGTGTGTGTGTATGTATGTGCTGTGTATGTACGCATGTTTGTATGTATTTACATGATGGGCATTGGTCTGTGGCCTGGCGGACAGTCAGTCACGGGTTGGGGCTGTGGACTGTCGCTAAATTTAATTTTACAGATGGCCTCTATATGAAGCTGCCAGCAAAAACAAAATAACAATAAAGTGGCTAACAACAACAACAAAAACAACAAAGGGAAACAACTAAATATCAAACATAAATAAAGACAACAACAATGTCCTCACCACAAGAAGTGGCCTTAAGTAAGTGCTGATCTACGATAAATGTCAGTGTTGTAAAAGATAAATTTCCCTAATAATAAAGGAATTATCCAGCAGGTTTTGGATTGGTTTCTAGTTAAGGGGATTTTTTCATCTGCTTCCTTTTGAGTGTTCTAATCATCTGCATTCTGAGTATTATGAGCAACATGATTTGTATTATACAATTAATTTTTGACTGACTATAGATTTCACAGCCCCACAATATTTATATTCTTCAATCCAGGTTTCAAAAATGTTCAAAACCAAGACTTGCAAGTTATGTTTTCTCTTTGGACTTTATGGATTTGAAGTATCAAAAAATATATAGAGATACATAAATATACATGCTTATCAAATGATCGGGTTATTGTTAAGTTTTTGGAGATATTTCCAGTTTTTCTGAGGTTATGTCAATACTCGGAAGTCCAGAATACCTCATGATTTCAGATTCTGTACTGAAAGTTTTGTAGTTCTATGAGGTTAGGTCAAAATTTAGAAATAGTGAAAAAACTTGTATGAGATTCAAAAAAACAGATTTGTTGCTTACTCACACTAAGAAGAATTGCAATATATCTGCATATTTTGGGTGTAACTAAATACTGTTAACTATCATTTTGTGTTCTACAGTACTTAAATTGACCTACGCACTACTTTTTCACTTTATTGGGGTGTTAATTTTACTTTGTTACTTTGCCCTATACCGTTAATCAGTCCCTCTTTCAACTTAAGTTCCACATGAAAAATGCCAACCAAATGGGAAATTCTCTCTTTGTGGTACGCATTGCCATCTGGAGGAATGCCGAACTGAAAAGAGCAAGCAGGCAAGCAAGTGTGGTAGCATCGTAAGGGCAATTACATTGGGTTAGTCTCAGAGTTTGCGGTTCGTGTTACCCCCGTCCATTTCATTCGGCAGTTGAGAACACCTACCCGCCTCGCTCCGCGTACGCATCATCCCTGCACTTCGTGCGTCGAGTGCTCGTGCCTCGTGATAACTGTTGAATCAACGAGTGGTTGCCGAAGTTCGTGGCGCAGTCGTTGACAACGAGGACGCTACGCAGTCTTCAACCAAACGCGTAACGAGGCGGTTCTGTTCATCTCCTGTTTCGCATTGGGCGCACAAAAAATTCAAACAAAAATCCAAAATAAAAAGTTATTGAAATTAAAATAATAGAAGTGAATACGCTGAGATAAGGTTCACTGTGTGACTTTAATCGCGGATAATTGAACTGAACTGAGACCTGAGTACTCATCAGAGTGTGAAGATTGTGTGTGGTTGTGTGGATCCTTCTTAACGGCACTCGAGGTGCCAATGCGTTCCGTTGATTTCGGCAACATTTTGCGCTGATTCGATTTGCTGCTCTCGCGTCTCGCCGACTTTGTGCTCGGCTCGGTGCTCTCAATTTGTGGCTAGTTTTGTGACATAGAAAATTTTTGAAAATCGCACTCGACCTCTGCGTAGACTGGGGCAGTGGTTCACATTGAGACGACAGCTTTGCAACAAATTGCCGCAAACAGTTAAGTCAGCAACAACAACAACAACAGAAACCACAAAGTACTTAAGCGCAAACTGAAAGTGAAATTCAACAAACTGAAGTAGCAATTTTTCGAATTGTGCCACATACATTTTGGAGTCAACTTGCGGCATTTGTTTTGCTTTTTTATGTGCGTGTACTTGCGTGTGCGTTCGTGTTGCATCTGATACTCAGACATACTACACTCAAACATACAAACGTACTTGCGAGTTTGTCGGAGTGTTGGCGTGTGCGTGCCAGTGTTCGAATTTGTGTTCATAAGGACTTGGCCAACTTGCAGTGCGTCGGGAAAATTTCCATAAATATTACCAAAGCCATCATCATCATAAAAAAACACCCCAGTAACAAATACAATTCGCGCCAAATACTGTCAATGGTTGAGAACCTCCTCTAACACAAGAACAAAGACGACAACGTGACTGTGTGGGCGTAAGTTTCGAGGTAAACAATAGGTAAGTGTGTCCGTTAGTTAGTCAGTCATTCACCTGTTGAGGGGTCTGCCGATAAAAAAAGCCAATTGCAATGCGCAGGGAATATATAATATCTCCATCGTTGCGTCCTTCTATTATTTGATTTATATTTTTAATTCGTATGAAATCTTTCTCCAGTCTTTCTTCACATAAACCTGCATAAAGCCTGTTGTTCACTATAAAATGAATGGATATTCTTTTGATGCTTGTCAAAATTGACACAAATTACCGTTAGAGTGTGCAGGCTTCGCCACGTTAATTGCGCAGTTTTTTAACGTTTATTTTTATTCACTCATCGTGTATGTTTCACATTTGTTGTTCTTTTTTGTGTGCGCACATTAAACGCATGAATTGCAATCATTCAACTGCATAATTAATATGAAATAAATCTGCGAGATTTTCACAATCACTTCAACTTATTTTATGCATTCAGTTTTCAGTTATTATTATTATATTTTTTTTTTAACTATTAATTATAAATATCTGAGAGTTTTCCTCATTGTTTTAACCTGTTTTTTTTTGTTGCCAACCAATTGCCATTTGCTGAGCAGCTTTTCTGGCAAATTGAATATCACTTTGATATATGTGTCCGTGTGTGTCTCTGTGTGTGTAAATACGTGTGTGATAGTACCCACTATTATATTTATATGACTGCACATCTGTGTTTGTAGTAAGTGTGAAACATTTATTGTTGTTGAAATTGTCCTTATGCATGGTAAATGCAATTTTAAGCTGTTCAATTCATGTTTGTTTTTTCAATAGTTTTTTCATTTGTAATTTTTTGTAAAATAATTTCATAAAAATGTTGGGAGCTGTAACTGGCAAAGGAATATTTTAAATATTAGAAATACCAAGTTAAATCACAATAATTGACATTTGTAAGCTGATAATACAACTGTGTAAATAAAAATAGGACAATATATACTCTATATGATGAATAAATCCGACTGTGTGTGGCTTTAATATATATAAGGATCCACACTGTTGAGTATCTTGGAAAATAAGTAATTAATTGCTCTTATTAAATCTTCTTTAATACCCACATCCTTTTTTTATGCCCCAATCGAAAAACTTAAGTAAGAATATAAGTGATAAGGGAAATTAACACGCCAAGGAAAGCATTAAGAAAATTATGCACATTCCGAACAATTTGCCTGAAGCTGAAAATGTCGCGCATATTGAAATAACAAATTACAGATATAAATACATATTTATGGCAGTGTGGGCGCTTGTGCCATTATGCCAAGTAAATACTATAAATCAAACTGAAATGCACAGTCCAATCAGCGGCACTAAATGATCATACGCAGTCACACCCACGCACATGCAAGCACACATACTATATGCGAATATATATACTTATAGAGTGCATGGCAGTTGCATTATGAATGCTTATGCAACATGTTCAGGCTTTAATTTCCGTTTAAATGCTGCGGTCGCCAGTTTTTAAATGAAAGTCACATCAATAAATAAACAGCTCCACGGAGGCGGGGCGAGTGAACGGGTAAAAAGAAAATGGAATGCCACATACATAAGTTTGTATGAGCATATATATTAAGTGAAAATGTGAATGCACTTGTGTATGTTCACCGAAATCATATGCTTGCAATAATTTATGTTTATTTATAGAGCCCAAACAGACCGCCGGGGCCATCGTGGGTGCACGTACTACGGTGCTGGGTACCCGAAAAGTCAACAGATACTGCTATTCGTATTTGTTTTACCCTCTTCATTTGTGTACGTATGTTGCACCCACTTTATTAGTTTGCCATTCGAATACCGAACGCACATCGTGGTGAGTGTGCGGGTGTGGGTGTGAGTGCGTGCGGTAATTGTTTTAAAGCATTCAAACACGAATTTTCCTAATTAAACATGTCCACAAATGATTTTCTGCAAAATGCACCATAATAATGACAAAATGTAAATAATTGCAGCTAACTGGCGAGTGTGGCCAACTAGCAATTGGACTCCGAGCCAAGAGCACCCGCTATACACATGCCTGCACACGCAAACAGACCGCATGTGTGTTGGTGAGTGTGTGTGTGGAACAATGCATTCAAATCGCCACCAATAACCATCTATGAGAAGTCGACTAACTGATGCTCATTAGTCGAATTTGAGAGGGTGTTAAGATTTTCGAACTAATAGTTAAGGTTGCAGCATTGTTGGGGGTTTTTAAGACTATAATGTTCTACTGCTTGGCAGTTATAGTTATTACGTGGGGAAGCTGTTGTAATTGAGTTGCTTTAGAAAAAGTTTTTTATAAAACATTTCACAAAATAAAGATACCTTACACAAGTTAATACGAATCTTTTCTTGAATTTTCAATGGCCAATTCTACGATTTTTGAGAAATATATATTCTTGTTCGATTAGAATATTAAAATTTCTACTTTATGAAAACTCAAGAAACCATTTTATAACTTTTAGTGAACAATAGTTTAGTCTTCTTTTTCCATCATTCTATCGGCACCCTTGGTAGGCGAAGACCCTTGTACACTTCACACCCTGCACACGCCTTGCCACAAACCTGTTAATATACATTATGTATTTTAACTGAAGCACAAAGAAATATAAACACTACTGTTGTTGCCGAATAAATAAGATAAGTTGCACTCTACAAAAGAGACATAGTTTATATTTTTAATATAATCTCATTATAAAAAATAATACTTCTATCCGTAAAAACAATTCTTTCCTTTGAAATGCACTTACTATGTGTAGTACTTGTGTATTTTGATCATTTTACAGGATATTACATAGTTCAGCTGATGAAGCTGTGTGCACCATTAGTTCAATTCGTTGAATTTGAACTTTTGCCGTTGGCGATTGGGTGAAATTGATGCATTATTCGCGTTGCCAGGCAATTAATAAACGATTGCCCCAACAAAGCCAACTGCTATTGTTAATAGCAATTTAACGTTGGCATTAGTAATAAATAATTCAACAAAAGTGCGCAAACGAAAGGCGAAATGCGTAATGCTCAAAATTGCCAGCTGCCATTGCTCACCCGGTACCCTCTTTGACCGAACCCGTCTGGGCAACTATGCCTTGAGGCGTTTAAGTTTTATTTTCACTGGACATAATGAGTGGCTGAGCGTGTGTGAGGGCAGAGGTTAGAAAGGAGTGAGCTGGGAAGGAAAGTGGAGGTCTGAGAATACTTTTAAAGGTAACTGTAGGCACTGTTATATTGTAGCTATTGCCATGGCAATTCATTTTGACGCGTGCACTTTTCACTTCACAGCTCATTTTCATTTCATCGTTTTTCCACCCACACCCACACCCACACACACATTCATTTATTCAGACTTATCCAACTACTCGGCAGTTTCTTATCGAGCTTGCCATTTCGGCTATTGACTAATTAAAAAACAGCAGAACTCGGGGCTAGATGGCATAATAAGCAACTGCTGCTGCTGCTACTGCTGCCACTGTTTCTGCTTCTGTTGCTTTAACTGCTGTTTGCTCCTTGCGAAAATACATGGAAAGAAAAGCCGGAGCAATAGCCAAAAAGAGAAAACAAAAAAAGCAAAGAAGCAGAGAAGAGCTGAAAAAACATAGCAGAGCAGAGTAGATTTCCACTTCGTATTTTCCAAATGACCTAATAAATTTGCTCTCATTATGACGCCGAGCCACGAACGTTTTGTTTGTGGCCAGCTGGAATAGCAAAGGACCCCTTCAACGGAAGGTAAATAAACGCTCTAAGAATCGTAGGACCACCTTACCTTCACCATCTCGGACTCCTTCGTCTCCGTGTCCTTATCCAGCACCGACTCCGGCTCCTAACTGGCAGGTAATTGCGCTAAGCGGCACTGGGAGCAGCCCAGCGCATAATGAGCGTGAAAATACTTAGGTAGTGTAAATATGAAAACTCCTTCGCTTTGCTCTGTGTCGGCAAATGAGAAATCTTGATTTGCGCTTCGTTGATTTCATTGGCTCTATAAAGCAGTCTCTCAGAATATTATAAACAGTGTATTTTCAACTGAAATGAATGATTGGATTAGTTGCAACAACATTGGCTTCATAAAGGTGTTGCTTACTACCTTCAGCTTTCGACTGATTTTCTTATGATTTTTATTTATAATAGTACATAATGTATATCTCTTATGTTTGTAATGAAAACATTATTTTAGTTAGTTATTTATTTAATTTATTCCTATTGGCGTTGTAGGATATATTGTGCTCTCACATGCATATTGTTTTCGAATTTTAAACAATTGATACAAGTATAAAGAGTTGTTAAAAAAAAATTTAAAAACTTTAATTTAGCCTTTCATTACCATATCAGCTATATGTAAATTATCTGAGAAAAGAATATATATTATTTTTATTAAGAACTTCAAATAGTCCGATTGATTGTTTCACTCAACATAAATGTTAATTGCTTAGTCATTAAATAGCTGGCATACATGTATGGTGATCTGGCAACCTTGTCAATTTGCCAATTACATTTAAATTTAAATATTCACTTTCTATATTTGTTTATCGATAATCATCAGTGAATCATTCTTTTTCGATCACTAACCGTCAAATACTTCCCGTGCCCTTGTAACTTTTTTTTTATAATTTAATCAAAACAAGTCTTAAACATTATATAAGTCATTTGTGCTAAATTTCATCAAGATTTCCCTTAAACTGGTAGACTAGTTTAGTCGGACAGATGGACACAGCCAGTTTCACTCGCCTATGGGTGCTGTTGAAGAATAAATGTATAAACTGTTGGAGGATAATTCTCAAGCTTATAATATATAGTATATTTCGTCAAGCTTATATTATTTAAAAAAAAAAAAATTATTGTCATTATCGCTGTGAATTATCTCTCTTCTGTAAGCTGATTTTTGCTTATGCTAATTGCGGTACGCAAAAGTGAATACAGATCAGTTTCGTAATGTGTGTTGCCAACCTGGCTTGGCCAAAATCTATGTCCGGCGCTTAATTATGCTTAATTAGGCGCACTAGTTGCACTTGCATTTAGAGTTAGTCCACGCACAGAGCAGAGTCCTCACCTCGACTCATTCGACCCGTTCACCCCTGCACGCTTTGCAGCACTCAACCCTGCTCTTACCCCTTGACTCACTCCTGCGCACATGCCAGAGACCAGGGCAGGAAGCCTTCCCTCCCAGCCCCTATCTGGACATGTCCCCCTCTCACGCCCTCTCTGTTTAGTCATTCAAGTGCCGCACATTTTGAATAATTAATTAGTGCTCTGCTAATTTACACGCTGGTCGACTGGCTTTTTGGTCGGAGCTGAGGCCATGAGGCTTTCACTTGCATTCGGGTCTACTTCTGTACATCCTGCAGCTGCTGCAACTTCCCTCTCTGCTGCTTTCCCCTGCCCCGCTTGCTATTAATCCGACTACTCGTCCTGCTGCACGTTATTTGATTATTTTGTCGTTGCATTGCTACTCCTCTCTCTTTCTCTCTCTGTCTCACTCTTTCTAATTCCCTCTCTATCCGTTCGTATCTCTTTGCGTGCGTGTGTGTTGCGGTGAGGTCTGGCATATTTATGACACTGGTAATTAAATTTAATTGTTGCACTTTTGGAGCACGAGCTCACGGCGCCTCGTTAGGCTGCGGTCGGGGCGACATAACCTTATTCCCCCACACACCCACAATGCGCCTTTCCACTACTCCCGCCTCCCCCGCGAACCTTCCAGCCATGCGAGCACACTTTCAAAGCAGGTCCCAAAACACGCAAGTACCTGGCTACGTTTGCTGTTCAGCCTTTCGTTGCCTTTTATACCCTGTGCTCATAAAAGGAACTCAACGGGTACTACACAGTCATGCAAATATCACTGGAAGGCATTTATGAGAATGATTATAAGTACGGAATGCCCCAAAAGAAAGCAGTTGTTGAATTTTAATGGGTATAATCTAGTCGTTCTTTGCAGAATTTAGTCTTACTCTTTTTTATTTGTTAACATTTTGGCTTTAGTTGAGCTGTCGCATTTCGTCGCCATTCTAATTTGGCTTACTCCACTTTCGTTGCGTGCCGCCTTTGATATGATAAGCCGTCTCCCCACCCCTCTCCTTTCAGCCTTTACACGCCTCCACGCGTAGACCTTCTTTAATTGCAACGCTAAACGCTAAATCATAGCCTCACGTGTACCACGTAATTAGCCTAAGTTGTTAGCCCTTGTTATAGAATTTCACTCGCCTCATTACAATGGTGTCCGCACATAATGACCGCAAAAGCACACAAAGACATACACACAGTTGCAAAAACACAATCTGTTTTCTATATTTTGATACACAGATGATGAGGGTAGAGATTGCAAATGCCAAAAGGATTTGGGAAACAGTTCGATCTAACTTTAATAGCTGCCTATGTATTTTATATTTGAATAGTCAATCAAATTTCAGTTGATTAATTTTAATCTCCTACAGTCTCTCCAGCAAAATAGTTTCTAATTATCTTTGTTGCAAAATGTGAAATAAAAACACTATTAAAATGGAATCAATTTGTTATTAGCCAAGTAATTGGGTTTTCTCTTTGTGCGCACTTTGCACTGACATGTAAACAAGATAAAGCACATCAATTTGGCAACATTTAATTTGAAGAAAATGAGTTTATTATTTGAATTTCATGAGCCTATCAAACGGACTATGCTCTTGATAACCGCAAATTTGATTATGCTCTTAATGCGAATTTGAATTTTGAATTTGTAAGAGATAAAGCTGCTATACTTATATGTGTGTGTGTGTGTGTTAAAATCGATAGTCACAACTACATAGAAGTATTTCGAGCTAGTACATTAATTTCAATAAATTGTATGACTGTGTTCGGTTTGAACATATTCAAATTAAATGTGAAATTAATTTCCTTCCACATACACAGTCACAAAGTGAGATATTGTCGGGATGATAATAAATATTTAATGATGCATTGCGTAAAATTGAATCAAGGAATGTGGCAAAGAGGCCGCTAAATGCAAATAGCAAACACAAATAAAGTCGAAAGCTCTTGCAGGCGGCATAATCTTCAAAAGTACGAACTGAAGGCGAGGGCGATACATTAAAAGTGAATTCCCGATAACACGACAAGAAGAAGACGAAGTGAAAGGAAAAGTGAAAGGAAAAGAGCAACAGCCACTTTTGAGGGTCGCCTTGACTTCTGTTTCGTTTAAAAGTCTCCCACTCACACTCCGACCTCGACCCCGATTGCGACTTCAACTCTAACTCCAAAATCGACTCTCACGCTGATTCTGACTTTCCAGTCACCATTCTGAGTCTGAGACTGCGACCGGCGTCGGAGTCTCCGTGCAGGATGGTAATGAAAAGCGCGCCCTTTGTTCGCTCCTTTAATGGGTCGCGTGGGCGCTTTGCCAGAAATTTTTACCATACCTTGGTATGCCGGTATCCCCGTGTCTGCTGTTGTTGTTCTTGTTGTTGTTCCCGAATACCCTGTCGCCATGAGATATGCAAAGAGGGTGTCATAGAATGGGAATGTTGTAGCTGTCACAATTTTTGGGCTTAGAGGGGAACGTTTTAAAAAGTTTGTCATTGATTGCAAACATTATTATTTGATGAAGTCAAATCAAAGGGTATCTGGTCTTCCATAATGTGCGCGACAACTTGTATTGCTACTCTTTCGCCTTGGTGCCAGAGCTGCCTTCTATTTTTCGCCGGCAAAGTTTTTGAGTAAATGTCTTTGTCAGCAGGTGTAGCCGTGCAGGTGGCAACCAGCCTGACCTGCCCCCGGCTGCCACTCCCCTTTGGCGGGTCTTTAGCCTTCCTGCTTGACTGCTTGTCACCCCGTCGTCGTCACCATCGTCGTCGTCGTCGTCCTTGCTTGCCTTTTGCAGTTTCATTACCCTGAAAAGAGATTTTTATTTAAAGTTGTTTGTGAAAAAATGCCATGTAGCATTTATGCGGTCCTTTGCTTAGTTGTTGTTCTTATTACTGTTGTTGTTGCTGCTGCGGGTCGTTGTTGTTGCCTGCTGCGGCTGCTTTTAATGCTAAAAGTTTTCGTTTGGCCCCAACGAAACTGCTAGTGCCTAACTCTCGAATTATTAAGGTACTCACACCAGAGCGGCAAGTATATTCGGAATTATTCCATGCATTCATAAAATACGCTGCTTAGACACATTTCTGCTGCGGCCCATCGATGTCACATTCGCATTGTTTCTGCTGGCACAGCGCAAAATTTAGCACTCAATTACGACGGAGCGATAAGTCGGAGGCGAGTAGGGAGCAAGTCGGGGCCAAGTCGATGGGACGCCGGGAGCAGGCATTAATGAAATGAGCCTCATTAAAATGCAACGAAATGTCACTTATCTCAAATTGAAATTGAAGTAGAATCTCAGCCAATTATACGAGCGACAGCAGCAGTCGATTCGACACGGCGTAAATTCAGCGATAACCATCAAAGTGTGGCTGCAGCGACAAGGAGAACGCCGAGAACAACGTGCTAAATTAGAGTGCAAGCTTGTTAACGGCAAAAGATTGCTCATACTCGAAAGATATGCTGGAATTCAAATGACAGAGTCGGACAGTCACTTTTGTGGGTCAGTCGCAGTCTCAGTCGGTGGGCTTGCATAATGTAACAAAGCGGGTCTGATGTGCGTGATGCTTGAGTGAAAAGTGGGAGAACAAAGAAGAGCAAAGCCATATTAAATGGCCAGCAGAAGCAGCAGTAGCCTGAGATGGAGACGTAGCCTGAGCCTGAGCTCGAGCGATACAAGTAATGGCAATGAGAACGCTCGCACGGTCTGTGCAGCCCAAATTGTATGCTGTACACGAGTACATACGCACAATATGGAAGGAGCTGGAACAGGAGCCGTAGTCGAAGTCGCCACTTCAGGTCCTTGGTCCTTGGTCCTTGTTGCTTGCTCCTTCTTTGGTTAACTGCAAAACATAAGCCGGTCGCAGCATTCATGAAAAGCGATAAAAATGGCCTGCCATTGCCATTGTGCCAGTGCCATATTGTCCAGAGTCTGTCTCTCTCTCTCTCTCTCTCTGTTCTACCTCTTCCCTCATCCCGCTCGCACTCGCACGTACAGTGGCCTTTTGTCAGGGCTGTCTGTGTACGCAAAGTGAGGAAAAATTGTGGGAAATTACATTTTGTGCTGTACGCCTAGGCTAGGGCTGGCTGGGTACGAGGGAGGCAGTTGATGGCGGGGAGGCTGAGCAGAAATCCAGACTTAGCCTATTAGCATTCATATTAAAACGAAAGTGAAACCATATTGCGTATACGCCTTACCACTCGTACAATGTGCCTTGCCTACGCACAATGCTATGTACGCTCTGTCTATGTGTGTGTGTGTGTGTGCGTATGTGACGCTCAGGGTATAAGCAAACAATCTGTTTCTTTTTGCCATTGGTGCTGCTGTTTTTGTTGTTGTTCCCTCTGCCAGCTCTCTAGCACTTGGGCAGATTTAAGGATTAACATGGACGGCCCAATAACGAGCCACAACAGCAGCAGCAGCAACGACAACAACAACGAATGCCATAAGTCCTGGGCTACTTTTTGATTTGGTTGGAGGCCGCGCACATAGTTAATTCCTTTTTGAGTAATACGCGCCTCCCCGCTCAATGGACACAGGACAAAATTGCATTCGTGCTCGTCGTTTGCTTTTATTTCTATGCCATCGCAGTCAGGGACGAGCTTAAGCAGGGCGTTTATTAAAACCTATAACTTGCTGGGCGAATCCCGAGAACAAATTAATTAGACTACAGAATATATCACTGTGTGTGTGAGTGCATGTGTGTGTGTGAGCAAAAAGTATCCCGGCTCTGTTCGCGCTCATTTGTGGTGTTAATGGTGCATGCAAGCAAATGAACGGTAAGCAAGTCTCGTGGCATTGTTCAAAACATTAACAAACAAGCCCCAAAATAGCCAAGTTAACGGCAGTGCACGAAGGCTAGAGAGGTGGACTTGTTCAAGAGGTGAGGGGGGTGTGCTGCCGGACGGCTTATGTTGATAAGCTGAGAGCTGCGCTTGTCTTTTAATCGATTGAATGAGAGCACACGCTAATGTGCAGTAGCCAGGTAAAAACATTACTACAACAGCAACAGCAACAGCAACAGCAACAGTATCAGCAACAGCAACAGCAGCGGCAACAGCAACAACAGTAACGAGAAGTGGCAACAACAATGGCAGCAATCGAGTGCGCTTGTTGTTTGCGTGTTTTGTAGGTGTTGGCGTTTATGTGGCTTTGTCAATGCCACAGCCGACGTCGTCGTCGTTGCCGCCGCAGCATGTAATGCCGCACAGATCCCCAGGCACTTAAGGGCACTTTAGACGTGTGCTAAACACACACACTCGCACACACACACACACGCGAACACACGCACACACGTACTCATAGTCATTCCATGGAGAGACAGGCGCAGCGAGCATTGGTCAGCAGCTGGCAGCCCATTTCAGCCCTGTTCCACGTGCTTATCTTCACAGTCCTTGGTGCTGTTGCTGTTGTTCTTGTTTTGGGCGTTAGAATTGTTGTTGTTGTTGTTGCTGTTGTTGCTGCGCAGGCAAAACTAAATAATGCGCTTAATTGTGCAGCCCAGCTAGCACAAGAGGCCTGCGCGTTTTTGCCATTTGCCTCGCTTTTGTCTTGGCCATTAGGCAAAAAAGCTGTCACATTCACATACACATACCCAGGCAGAAACTCACATAATCACATACACACACACACACACACACACACATGGAGACTCATCTGGTCATGGTCCAGTCACGTGTTGCCAGGGCTCTTGGTACATAGCATCGGCAACACGTTGCCATCGCTCGATTAGCATATCAATACACACACGCATACAAACGAAATTAGAGCAGCACTCACACACACAAACACGCACACACACGCCCCATCTACATAAGAGACACCTCATTATGTGGCCCGTTAAAGGCTCATGTCTAGCAGCACATAGCGCATACGCCGCGTTGCACGTCGGCAGCTTCAAGTGCTGTGCGTAACTTAATGAATTGAATGGATTCAATTGAATACTACTCGTAGTTCTCCATTGTGAACTGTACACTCGACGACCGTGTGCGGGTGGATGGGCGCTTCCTTTTACAATATTAGATGCGCCTTCCCCGGGCTGCGTCATTGTGCGCTTCTCGCAACGACGACGGGCAACACATGCCGCCATTTCAACAGCAAAATATCAAATTACACGTCGACGAATACCCGCATGTACTCGTACTCTGCTGGCATACTATATACGAGTATGCGTGATCTATATGCGTGAGTGTGTGTGCTCGAGTGTGCACTACCCGTATGTGGCACACTTTTATTGCTCCACTTGCTGCCACACCTTGCCTCTGCTGCCTCCTTCCTCTTTGTGCCTCGGTGTGTGTTTGTGTGTGTAAACTACTTAATGGTGTGTAAATTTGCCATGCGCTGCGTCGCAGCTTGGTTTCAATTTTGCGGCTGAAGAAAAATTAATTTCGTTTCTGGCCTTATTTTGCCTTTGTGCTGTATTGCGTCGCCAGTTGCCAGATTCCAGTTTACAATTTCATTTGTCGGCGATGCACTACTCCACAGAGCGTATACGTAATATGCTCGTACTGTGCGCAATTATACAGAAAACAAGAAGCGCACACAAATTTAATAAACCTAAAATGCATGAAGGCTGTGGCTAACCAGCACAACATAATGCTCACACACACACACACACACACACACAACAAGTAAACAAACAAGTCGAATGTCTGCAGCAGACGGAGAGTCACCGAGAGAGAGTGACAGAGAAATGGGGATAGAGAGACGGATAGTCAGTTAGTTAGATAGCGAGTCAATGTGAAATCTAAGGGTATCTAAGCTTTCAAACAGGGTTTATTATTAGCCCCAGTCCTTTTAAGCTTATTGGCTGTGCACAGTGGGACACGCTGCACAATGCCAAGAATTGATAGAATTGTTTTCATGAAAGTTGACCAGAAAATGACGAAGTTTAATAGAATAAAACACAAAACTAGTTTTAGTTTTAATTAATTGAAATTCGTTCTCTCGTTCATCAATAGCTTCGAGTTGATTAGCTCACTGTGCCGTGCGTAGTAAATGGATAAATTGAAATCTCTGCTCTTCTGTGCGAAAGTTTGCTCTGTCAGGCTGTCAACCTGACAGATGCAACGACGATGCAACAATGCTTCACATGCAGTGGCAGGCATTAAGGAGATTTGCAAAAATCGAAAATCGAAAACCGAAAACCGAAACAGCAACAGCAGCAGCAGCAGCAGCAAGAGTAAATGGAATATGGGGCAAAAATATGTTTGCATGCCAAATAAATTTGCCATTAGAAGAGCGGGCGAGTGATAGAGGGAGACAGCGAGAAGGGGGTGGAGAATTTACACGCCTTTTGTGAGGCAGGCCATAAACAATGCAGTTGCAAGTTGGCCAACTGGCTGAGTGACACTCAAGTCGTAGCCTGTAGCCCGAGTATCGTAACGAGAATTTACGATGGGCACACAATGAAATTGCCACATCGACAGGATCTGCACCTGGATGCCTGTTGGTATGGTTGCCTGGTTGCCTGGCTGCCTCGCTGCCTTACTGCCTGGTCTCATTGCCTGGCTGCTCTGGTCGAATCTCATCGCATCGAGATTCTTTGTTGAGGAGGTGGGGTAAAAATTGAAAATGCCGTCTGCCTGTTGTAGCGACTATAAATTTTCACTTAGAGTTGCAGGACCTGCGAATCTTGGCATTGTCAATGTACTGCCGCACTACGTATAAGTTAAGCACACACACACACACACACACATGTGCATACACACTAATTTCTATATATACGAATAAGATGACAAAGGCCAAAGGGTTAAGAGCCAAAGGCAGCAGCAGTAGCAGCAGCCACATTGCATAGTTGCGTTGCCTGGCGGGCCACATTTTAAATGCCAACATAAATTTCTCCATGTGCATGCGCTGCTCTCTCTGCATGTGTGTGTGTGTGTGTGTGTGTGTGCGGCAATACACTGCAGGCAATCGTTTATAATCAGAAAACCAGAAAATTTCATGTTGTTGGCTGGCCCCAAAAGTGGCCACGACTCCCTCCCTGTGTCTGTGCCCCTCCTTCTCCATTTCATGCGCCCAAATCTCAGAGTTTGCACACTCCGCTCCCCCTCAGCATCGTATATGTTTTGTGTTCTAGCCCAAAATCTTTGAACTATGAAAAATTGATATTAGCTAAAAATACTTTCAGTCCTTGTGCTTATGCGAGCTTCTCCATGTAGCATATGTGTGGCAACTGCGTTGTCTCCTGCCCCGTCTTGGCTCCTGCTGCTGCTACTCCTCCTCCTGCTCTTTCTCGTACTTGCTTTATGTTTGTGCGTCGGTTCGGTTCGCTTCTGTTCTGTTCTGTTCTGCTCTGCTCTATTCTATTTGTGCGGGCCCCAGTTGGAGTGTGTGCACAATGATTAGGACTGAATGCCTGACCACAGTGACATCGCACACATTGTACAATTTACTCGCACTGTGATTCTATTTTTTGCTCCCTGCCTTCTGCTGCCCTGGGGAACGCCTATTTGTCTGGGCGGGTGTGTGTGTGTGTGTGTGTGTGTGTGTACGTTTGTTTGTGTCCATTTCGGGGCATTTTATATGCTTACTTTGGCTGCGTTTTATTTAATAAAGCAATTTACGCTTGACTAACATAAGTTATTGCCCCAACGCACTTCCAGTCGCAACTGGCCGGCACAGATAATTTGTGGCAATTTCTGGCAAAGATCTCAGCCCGGTCCGCCTACGGTAGCTTGCTTTGCCATATCCCATGTGTGGGACTTGTCTGCGTGCGTGTGGGTGTGCGTGTCTGTGTTTGTTCGCCCACCACTTGCTACAAGTTGAAGTTGTTGAAATTAATTTACATAATAAAAAATGAATTAGTTGTAATTCTCGTAGTTTCCTTGCGCCCTTGCCTTCTTTATTCGTCGCTCTAATTGCGTGTGGATAGTCCAGTAATAAAGTCATCCGAAGTTGATGTTTGCCAAGGCCCATATAAACAGCTTGAGATCCACATGATTGATTAAGATAGATTGAGGCTTTGTTGCCGCAATGATGTGACAATTTTGGTTAAGTCCTTACGGTCGTAATTATGTGCATAAATCGTTTCTATCACTGCCTGCTTTCCACGTTTTACCAGTTCTTCTTTGTCCTGTCTTTTGTTTGGTTAAGAAGTTTGTACTAATGTTTGACAAAATACTTACGAGTAACATAAGAAACTTTGGGTTTTCTTTATCATTTATTTTATTTATTGGAATATGTTTAATGATATCTTCTTACGGCTTGATTTGATAACAATCGTCTGTATATTATAGTAAAGATATAGTTGGGTATCCTTGACTGATACATAGCAGATACCCAACTGATCGTTGATCAAGACGATTTCTAATATATGTTTAGCGGATTGTTTATGGCATACTTACGGGCGGAGCCTTAGAAATCAGGTTTGGCCGAATATAAGTTCTCAACTAAATATTCTGAAATTTACTTGTCGGCATAATTTACAACAAAAATGGCTTTATTTACTTTTGCAATTATATATTAATTGTCAAAAAGGGGCGTGGAAAAATCAACTTGATCTGCTTGTTATAATAAGTGTTAAATTATTAGTGCTAGGTGTGAGATCTTTTTAATCATACGATTACAGAGACGGCCTGATAGATAGAAATGATCTACTTGCTTCATCTACTTGCACATGCGTAGCATACTCTATTTGAAACGTCTTATACAAACCGCCAACATTTAACATCTCTTTTGTTGCCGAGATATGACTGAACTTTATTGTATGCTTATGTTGATGTTTACAGAGTATGTTAATGTTAATGCTTACAGAGTATGGATGTTTATCGATTAATACAGAGAATGTTAATTTGATATCGTTCACAATACTAAACACCATTAGTGGCTAAACAACTCATCTCAGTGTAGAGTACTGTTCGATAAAAATAAAATTAAAGAACATGTGACTGAGCCCAGAAATTATACAATTTATACAAGAATAAACATTACTTTCTTTTGCCAAAAATTTTTATTGAAATTTATAGTCGAGTACAGTACACTTTAAATTTTTGTAGCTCCGTAAACCCGTGGAACTGACAGCATTTTCTTTTCCTTCGGGCCACACCGAAGGTGTTCGGCCAAATCACACTACGCCAATCAAGCCAATTAGTTTATCTGCAAAAGTCTATAGGATGCTCTGGGGCAACGCTATCACCTGCAGAGTGACACACACACACACAAAGACGGCTGAGGCATCCGGGATGATGCTGTCAGGCTGACGCTGCTTCTTCCACAGCTGCAGCCGGCGATATGCGGCGCTGTCGTCATCACCGCGGGCGACGCTTGCACCTTTCTGCATTACAAATGAACGCTGAAAACATTTTTTTACGCTTAGCTGCGGCGCATTTGACTCACTTTGGCAGGCAGTTCACATTTTTGTGGCTTCTTTTTTTCTGTATGCTCTCCATTTTTAATACTTTTTCTTTTTCTTTTGGTTTTTTTTTGTTTGTTGGTGCCACATCCGGGACTGCAACGCCTGCAGGTCTGCTACACGGTTGAGCTGCTGTCTGCTGATGTTGCTCTTCCTGGTCCTGCCTGGCGTCCTGCTGCTATTTTATGCGTTTTGCCAAACTGTCAATCAATAGAATTGTGTGTGTGAGTGTGTGCGGTTTTTTGTGATGCGGTGAGGTCCTTTTGAGAGGCGTAGACCGTTGCGAATGTACAGTATTGTTTGCCATTGCGGACAGGCGGCCATGCGGGGCAGGTAGTGGAATGTGGGGGGCGTAGTCAACGTACAACGTCAAAGCTAACGTGCATCATGTGGCATGCGCCTAAAGTGCTGCAATGTTATTTTTCGCTTTGTGGCCGCGTTTTTCGTGGCGACATTTGCATGAGGCGGGCAAAAAGGCAGCCATAAAAAAGGCAGAAGTGGAAAAACCTGCGCTGCTCGGAGCCAACAAGTGTTGCTGATGTATGTGACACGTCAGTTGGCCAACATTGAAGTCAGCCCGAAATATTTTGGCAATAATTTAAAAAGTTTTCAGCGCCGCCTTCAATGGCTGCAATTGTGGTCAACGATGCAGCATGAGAGAGAGGCGAGTAAAGGCGAGGGGGAAATCGGCGGAAGTCAAGCCAAGTGAATTTTTTCCCATTGTGTTTTTTCAATTCCTTTTCTGCCTGCTCGTTAGCGTTAGCCGAATGGGAAAAAGCCCGAAAACGAATGCGTTTTGCATGTCGCTTCGATTTAGATTTTGTTGGCCTCCGCGCCATCGTCGTCGTCGTCCTTGACGTTGCCGACTTTGCCGAAATCAATATAATTCTCTCCTTATCCTGGCGTGCTTCGGGCTTGAAGGCAGGCGTCTGACGCCAGTTGACGGCAGTCTGCATATGCGTACGTGTGCATGTGTGCTAGAAAAGTCATGATTATGTCTAATAGATGTCCAAGTCAATCGATGTTCGAGCACTTGACACTTGAACTCTTGCCGTGTACGTGCTCAAGTCAGAAGCCTTTAAGTCTCGTTCAATTTGCTGCAATTTGTTGCAAGTTTCTTCAAATTCTTACCAACAAACTCGCCATGTTTTTGAACTTGATTATATGTACAGCGAAATGTATAACTAATGAGCTGGAAATGTTGTTCGAGCCGTAGAGAAAGGCGAACCGAGCAGTGTACTAAAAATACGCCATTTGCGACAATCAAAATGATTAAGTACGTCGGGCAGCGCCGAACAAGCAGCGAGCAAAAGACAAAAACAGTGCGTATACGCAACGTTGCGCAATAAACCCACAAACAAGAACACGGCATGCTGCTGGGCAGGGCTAAGAAATATGACCGCTGTGTCGCTTAAAACAATTTAAAGCGTTGCACACTTGCGGGCGAGAGTGTGTGTGTGTGTATTGAGTGTGTCTGGCGAAATTCCGGCTATGGACGCATCTTAAAAATACGCTTTAACTGCAACAATAACAATAACACCCCGGGGAGTGATTAAAATATAATAAATTTAAGTTGAAAACCGAAGAAGAGCAGAAGCAGCAGCAGCGGCAGCCAGTGAAAGAGATTAAGTGGTGCCCACCACAGCATTAAACCGCACATGCAAACGCCTCCTCCTTAGTTGGCGTACCCCAAACGAGCACCACATGGAGCTGTCTCGGTCCGCTCTCGGCCGGCTGTGGTTCAATGTGTGAACATAATTTAACATGCAGCAGCGCGTGGTCTGGTCTGGTGCGCGGCTTGGTAGTTCCAGCGGCCAGTTTAGACGGCCTTTCCTGACTAAGAGTGCGTTGAGTGTCTGATTTAGAGCCTTATGCGAATTTGATTTGTGGCATTTTAATTTATGAACTAAATTGTCAAGGAGGCAGCTCCTTCAAGCTACCAAAAGTATTTTCTGTAGCCCAAGTTGGACACGTGCACGCTGGGGCTGCGAAGAGAAGGCGCTGTACTTCCCTGAGTATTTTGAGCAGTTTGGTGCCTCGTTCAGCATCCTTTGCATGAGCCGCAGCTGTTGGCTTCGGCAGGATTCGCTTTTATGCTGAATGCCAAATCAAGCAGCTGCCTCATTTTTTTTGGTTTCTTTCGATTTTTTGCCGTTTTATTTGGTTTAGCTGTATTTAAATTTTTTTCTCTTGTTGCTGTGGTGAGACGGCAGGAGGAGACTTCACTCTGAATCCAGTTTTATCCCCAGAAATTTGGTTTTGTTGCTTACGTTGTTTTTTTTTGTTGTGGTTGCTGTTGCTGCTGCTGTTATTCAGTTTATCTGTCTATCTGCCGAGTGCGTGTTAGGGAGTGTGTGAGAGAGTGTGAGTGTGTGCTCGGCATGTGTGGGCGTTTGTCGGGTTATCAGCGGTGGCATAAATCTTTTATCTACCAGCCACAGCTGGTGCTCCTCGCTGGAGTTTTGGGTGCTCCCTGCCTAATGAATACGCACAAAGTTGCTAATGAAGCAACCAGTCGAAAGTCAGGCAAGGGCAGCACACACACACACCCAGCCATACAGAGCATGTACGTTTGCATATACATACATATGTATGTTTTCATGGTTGGCATATATGAATATATACATAAGACTGCATAGCTTTTGCATAAGATTGACAGATTGAATAATGACACCCTGGAGAGAGTCAGACGAATTCTTAACGTGGCTAAATGATATAAGCAGAAATTAACAAGAATTTAAAGCTTCGAAGAAATTCTAAAGTAAGAAACACTTATTTCGTTTAAGCCACTTTTCAGCTTGATTAACTTCATAATACTATAAAACTCGTCCAGACTCAACTTGACTCGACTTCACTCGGTAATAATTGAAACTTTGGCAACTCCAAACGTTTGATTAGTTCTGAAAGTTGTGAGATGGAAGGGGGCTCTTGTCCGATTTAATTAAGAACTATGTTCGCAAAGTTGCAACTTATGCAACCTCTGAATCGCAATTGTTTGGGGTAGGTAAATTGATTTCGACCCCTTTCGTATACTATATATATGTATGCGGATATATGTATGGTATGAACTTTTTTCGATTTTGCTTATCGTCGTCCTTGCACTTAAGCGCTCCACTTAATGCGGCCAAAGCTTGCAAAAAGCAAGTAAAATGAACTACAAGCAATTGTATTCGACTTACAGATACTCTGTTAACCGATCAAAGATGCATTCCCACATTTTAAATTCCATTCTCATTGATTTTTTCTATTTACAAATTGATCTCATGTAAAAGACGATAAATGTTGTGGTTTTAAGATTGAAAACTCTAACTTATGGTGATCTGGCAACACTTAATTTGCCAATCGCACTTATTATCTACATCTGTTATCGATATTCGTTAAGTCATCGTTAAGTCATTTGTTTACGATCTTCAGTCCCACTACACTTGCAGCCACGTAGCTTTTTTTTAAATGTAAGGGAAAAAGGATAAATTTGCTATAAACTTCATCCAGCTCTTATCCATGATCAAGAGGCATTAAATTGAACTTAAGTGATATTTTGCGTGGTGTATTATGCTGGAACTTAACTCACTTCTCCTGGTTTTCATAGGGTATACAAGGAAGGCATTCAGGCTGTGGGCCAAAATGTTCACAGCGGTCTGCGCCGTGGTGCTCGTTACCCGGCCAAAGCAAAGCGCTGGCTTTACAAATGGTAAATAACGATAAATAGGAAAAAAGTTGTTTGGGAATTGCTTGACCAAAGGCAAAGTCAATGCATTTGGATGTTGCTGGCCACTTCACTGCAGCAGCAGCTAAAACAACAAAAACAACTGCAGCAACAGCAACTCGAGAAGACGAAGTCAAGGCGTGCTTAAAGCGTAAAATTGTTTGTTATAAAATTCAATTGCTGCTGTGGTTCTTGTTCTTATTGCTGTTGTTGTTGTTCTTGCCAAGCTTAATGCGACAATGCAATGTTCCAAGAAGAGATAAAAACTAAGGAAAATGCCAAGAAAGTTTCATTTTAAAGTTGGGCTCGGACTTTGTCTTATGCCGAGATTTGATTGCAGCCAACGGTTGCGGTATCTGTTACGGTACGCGCAGCTCCTGCTGTTTATAAAGTATACCTATATCCGGTGAGCATGTGTGTGTGTGTGTGAGTGTCTATGCAGCAATTTGCTAGTTAGTTGAAACATGAAACTTTTGTGTTACCTGCTGATTAAGTTGCATAAGCTTAGAGCGAGAGAAAGACAGAGAGATGGAGAAAGTCTTAACGCAACACAACACACACGGCAGCCCGACACAGCCATAACCCAGTTGTCAGGCACAGTCGTATTAGCTTTTATGATGTGCCTTCCTGCCGTGTCCCAGTTGTCCTGATTGTTCTGGTTGTCATACCGCGAAGAGTGTGCAAAAAATGGCAACAGGTTGCCTGGCGCGTGGCGCTTCTACTCCCCGTACTAGTTGTAGATCGTGCTCGACGTTGCCGTTTCACAACAAATTGCGCATATCAAATTTACGGAATTGTCTACGCATCGTAGTGGGGTGCCTCGAGGACGCATATTTTCGTGAAGCCTTGACAAACTAATAGAATTTGCTGCCTGACTGCCTACCCGACTCGTTCGGTCGCATTTGCCTTCCCCTCTGCCGTCTCACGTTCATCTCACCACTTGCTGTGTGTGTGGCACTCAAAGTGTTTGGTAATGGCTTCAAATGGTGGGCGTTGCCAAAGGACTCTTTTTGTCGTTGGCCCCCTTTAGCTGCTTCTGTTTCCTGCCACTTCTCGTCCTCCTCCTTCCAGTCGCCAGTTGGGCTAATGCCGCAATTTCGCGCTTTATACGCGGTTTGCGTGACAAACACTCAACCTAATACGCGACTCACAACACACACATACATGCAGGCATACTTACATACATATGAGAGTATCTTATGGTACTAATAAACAGCCCCCGATGCCCGGTTAGGACTGCATTTAAATATTTTCGCCATTAGAGCAGCCATATTAATGATTTTTATAGTATAATAACGCGTTATCACGCTGTAGTTCGCACACACTCTCGAGCACACAAATATGGCTAATTCATTTGTTTTTCTCCTTTGTTTATCTGCCCCTGTCCCAGTGCCAGTTGCTGTCTCTTCCCCTAGACAACTCTATTTGCATGCGATTTGATTTTTGAATTCTGATTGAGTTGTTCGCAGTCGTGCATATTGTGATTACGGGGACAGTACGTTGAACTCATTTGGTTATGCATTTTCCGCGGTCCCAAGCATTTATAAATATTTGGCTTTCCGATTTATTTGCTATACATTATGCAAATTAGTGTCGCGCATAATTTACACAAATTGTAATACGGTCTGCTTCCTTAATTTAATGACAAGCCAAAAATCCCGAAAAAAATAGTACAATAAAAACTGTTGCCCAAAACAAAGGGCTAAAATTATTTTGCCCTTCCGAGGCAATAAACAAAATTAATGGCTGCACATAATTAAGTTCTATTCGGAATGGGAGAGGGGTTCTATGTTTAAACTAATCAATAAATAGTCGGAGTACAGTTTAAAATCAACACAGAAGAGTTGAATATATTATTGTATTAGTTAAATATGGTATAACATAGTAAAAAAGTAAAAGCAAATTAATTTCCCTAAATGTATTTTGTTTTTTTTTTTTTTATATATGAAGGTCAAGGTATAATAAGGAATAATAAACAGTTGCGGCTTGACCTTATTATAATATATCAGGACAGAAAAAACTGTGACAGTGACATTTGTTAGTTGAACATAAATAACATGCATATGTGACTTTTATGAAATATTTAAACGTGGTCTGGCTTTGTTCAAATATTGCTGATCTTAAGATCTATCAGAGCTTGCCTTTAACTTTTCAGTTATTTTTAAACTTTGCGGAAAATAAGTAAACTCAAAATTAGTTTAGAAATTCGATTACAGTGAAAACCACCAATTAGACTTAAACCAGTCAGGCAACTCGGCCATATTAGGTTAATCGAAGTGTATGCTCCGGCGACGTCGCAGCAGTTTATTCCCCCAATTGGGCGAAATAATTGCCATAATCCGGTTTCTGTTGCACACAGGGAAGTCGAGGTGGCTGTGTGTGTGTGTGTGTGTGCTGTCTTAATGAATGAGTTAGCGTGCCAGGGAGCATTTAGAGCACAGGATAGAGCAGATATTTTAAAGTACAGCGAGCTCCTTTTGAAATGTACTTTCTTTTGTGTCCGTAATTGCTGTGAATTGCAGCATTCTCTTACTCTCCTGCTGCAATTCGCTTTCGGGCATTGATAATTTGAATGCCTTTTGGCGAAATTCGTATTCATTTAATTTTTTGATTTTTATTATAGTACTCAGAGCTTAGAAGGGGAGAAAAAAGAGAAAGATGAGTATTTTCAAATTTGCTGCAATCATCCCAGCCTATGCACAGCAGAGCATGATTATTACATAATATTTTATGCTTTTAATCAAAATCTCAGCGCGCTGATTATAAATGTTCTGCCAGTTTGCCAGGTCGAGCAAATATTCATAATTCAATGTTTAAACCGCAATTCATATTCGTCGTTTTTCAGCTTGGTTTTGTTGGCTTTGCTGCTGCCAGTTTTGCTTTTTGCCTGCTACCTCTGCTGCTGCTTTTGCTGCTGCTGCTATTCATATTAAAATTGGTAGCGCCACAGCAACAGCAGCGACGGCAGCTTCGGGTTGCACAAGCTTACCTGGGGTAAACCGTAAAAACGCTTTTGCATTTTCATAAATTTTGGGCTTTCCCCCCTCCATGATATCTGTGTACAGCAACACCCGGACTCTCATTCACTTTCACACTCACGCCCACACTCACAGCCATATTCTGACTGCATAATTTTGCCTCAGCTGCAGTCGACCTATGCCTTGAGTTTTATTTTACATCCAGCGTGGTCGATTATCCCCTGCAACCTAACCCCGTTTCCCTGCGACCCCTCTTGCGCTCCCGCTCCACTGCCATCATTTGCCATTTACCACTTGCCACTTTCCATGGTCTGTGCCACAGCCGTTTGCAGTTCATGTTCCATTTTTGGAGCACGCTGTGCTCCAGCTTGCTGTGGGTATTGCTGTTGCTGTAGCTGTTGTCGGGGTTGGGGTCACCATCGGGATGGAGAGGTGGTGCACGGGGTGTCCTGAAGTGTGGCTTGCTGCCGTTGTTTCGCCCTTTATGCAATAAAATTGAAATTAATTTTTAGTGATTGCGGATGCGGTTCGATGTTGTTGCCCGTCCGTTAACCAACGCATAATTTCGCGACGCCCGTTTGGTCAGCGGCGGTTTTGACACCGCATGTTGTTAAGGCCGCAATTGAATTGTAAATTTTCTTGGGCGGCATATGGTTGAAAATTTATATTGTTGCTATTTTATATTATTTATATCAATGTAAAGCATTGTAAAAAGTGACTTTAATTGTGGAAAGTTGTGTGGGTAAATTTCTTTTGATGATTATTGGACTTCTCTGAAGTCTGTACGATGATAAATCTTGAATAAATTACTTGTCAGCTTTCTATTAGCTCTTTTGCCATAAGCTATCGATACGTCAAACTTACTAATCCTTTTCTCCGCCTTAGCTAACAAACTAACTAAATTATTAAACAAATCATTTTTGGATTTCCATTTCAGCACGCCACTCATGAAGTGCAATTAGCATAGACATCGGACAGAGATAAAACAAACAGGTAATTAAATTATAATTTATTTGAATATCCTATCAAATGCACTTCAAGCCCCAAAAACTAATGCTTGTCAAATGTTGAAAATTGAGTTCAGTATTAATTACAATCTCATGTCACGAAATTATGTATTAATGGGACAACTGACGGAAAGGTGACAGCATACAGCCGGGTCGAGAGGCCGCTGGATAAGCCAATTTATTTAGTTCACGTATCACTCATCGGTCGAATGACAGCCAACAAGGAAATATCATTTAAGGCTCTTAAGTGTCAATTGATTAAGCGACCTAATTGAATGATGCGAGTGCGAGCGACGAAACATAGCAATTAAAGCTACCAATAAGACATACAGTAATAATAAAAGTTACTATAAATATTAAAAAATATTTCTAGTAACAGAAAATATTTTATAGTGAATAGTTTAATAAAATTTAAAGCCGGTTTCAGAAGAAGCAGCCGTGCCCCAAACTGTTGTGGGTATCTTGTCCTGCCGCTTAGCCATAATTCTCAAACAATTAACCCAATTAGTTAGCCACAAAGTAAACGGGGTGACATCAACATCTTCCGATATTTGCTATTAGTCTGGGCCATAAAAGTGGTCGATAACATTTAAGAAAAGGGTTCAGTTGGGGCCAGTTAAAGCCGGCACAAGACTGATGCCTAGGATCAAATAAATTTCAACAAAAGTGTCGTTTATCTTTGGGGGAAGTGTTCACAGTTCGCAAATTGTTCACTTCAATTAGCCGCAGCTGCTGTTGCCTTAGTAATGCTTGAACTTTGGCCAAGTTTTTCACTCGGAGGTTGTCAGGTTGAGTGACCAACAATTCAAATAAAATTTGCCTTTCTCCGTCTTCTTCCAACAATTTCCGCTGCCGTTGCCGGTGTTCTTGTTGTTGCTGTTGATATTTTTGTTTTTGTTGCTCATGCTGCCTATTGTTCTTACTGTCATTCTTGCTAATTGAAACGTTTATAATAAAACTTAATTGTGAGCCTTGAACTTTTGATGTTTGATGTTATCCACAGTTGCGGAAATGTATTGTATTTGTTTGAGCTATCCCTTTGTCAGAGTTGTAATAAAATGTGTAAAGTTCTTGTTCAAGTTGTAAAATAGTCCCAACAAGTATTAAAATTAATGCAAATGTACTTAGTTGATATTTTAAAATACATTTTAAACATATTAATATCAAATGAAGAGCACTCAGTAAAGTTTAAATCTTGCATACTAGTGTAATTGCGTTATTAAAAAGTTCTTCTGTCAGTTCATTCTCTCTAAACGTGCCTCTAATTATAGTCCTGCTACCAGATAATAAATATTTAACTATTCGTTAATTACCCCAACATCTAATGTCATGTTGTTTAAATTATTTTCGTTCTTATTTGCTTTTCTTTTACGTTTCTCGCCCTCTATTATTATGTGGCAAGAGTTGTATTTATTCTCTTTCTGCTTCTGTTTCTGTTTCTGTTGTTTAGCTTCCTTCCTCTCATGCTCTGGTGTAATTCCTTTTCGGTTGTTTCTCTTAGTTTTCACTTGATTTACTGCCCGGCAACAGTATTATATTAGTTGTAAAATATTTTCATGATTCTCTCTCAAAATATTTCATTCTTTCGCTATCGCCCTCTTTCTCTCTCTCTCCCTGTCTCGTTTTTTCGTTTTCGCTGTTTCCATTTCATTGGTAATTTTATTTGCCTGTTTGGCGCGCAATTAGCCTCTGCTTCTTGTTTGTGTATTTTATTTATTTAATGTGAGTTTCATTTCGACTGGAGCCGTTTATTTGTATTGTTTTTCCACTTGTTTTCCTAATTAAGCACAACATTTCGCAATTAATCAAATTATATTTCTGTAAGCTTTGCTTTCTCGTCCGACGGCAGCTCGTCTCTTCACATTTTTGGACACCGAACCGACACTTAATTAAAAGATTAGTTGTGAAAACTTTTGGTAGGAAACTTAAGATCAACAACTAACACAGCTGAGTGCCATGTTTGCTCAACAACTTTCAACAAATAAATGGAAATTTTAAAAGTAAACACATTTTGGCACACACAAGCGCCCACACACTCTAAAACACACACACGCACACACAATTCCAAAAAAAAATTGCAGCCAGTTAGCAAGACGACTAACTGGAGAATGCTGAATTTAATGATTTATAGTCGGGCTGCAGTCAACAAGATTGCACTTTAATACTGACACTAAGCCTGGCGCTCAACACACTTCTCTCGCTACACTATTCTACGTAGCTCAACATTTAATATAGTACGTGTCACGCATACATTTGCACTCTCGCCCACTTGACAAATAACAGAAAAAAGTTTCTGCAGCTGAAAGTTGCAAGCCTTACCAAGGGAACACCTTCCCATGCTTCGTCTACTTGAATGCATCCATTCCAGCTCAACTCTCATTTGTACTCGTACTGTCTTGCCAGGGAAGCCCGAAAAGAACATTCCAAATTGGGACTTGTATTAGTATTGAAATTCGTTTATTTTCATACTGTTGTATCTTTGTTAAAAATCCTAAGATGGTTATCCTGAAATTGTATGTATGGAAACTAAACTTAAAATTGAGTAACAGAATTCAAAGAGGGACTTTCTTACAAATTTTTTAAAATCATTTGATATACATTAATTTTAATTAATTAATAAAATAAAATACAGTTTTTTAGTCAAACTGTGAAAAGTACTAAAATTAAACTTAGTTTGAAGTAATATTTTGTAAACTTTGAAACTGCCCTCGCACTGCACACCGTGCATTGTTTTATTTATTCGCTGCCAATTGCTAGGTAATTTTTCCCCTCTTTTATTAAAGTTTTTTGTGGCAAAACCCTTTTTTTTGTTTATTTGTTATGTCTGGTGTCGTGGGCTAACCAATCTACAAAGTTTAATATACCGTTAATAATTTGTTTTATTTTTTATTTTTATTCTTCTTTCCGCTGCGCTGTTATGTTTTAATTAATTTCTTGCTTTCACATGACAAAGTTAGACGCGTTTGTTGAACCCCCGTACTTGTATGCATAACATACTCGCACATGCCATGTGATGTATACATGCATCCATACATTATTTATTATGATTACTACAAAAAATATTTGTCGCTTTTGGAGTTCGCATACTTTTTTTCACAAACTCGTTTGACGCGAACTTTGTACTCAAAGCAAGCTTACTCTTGCCAGGTTTCATTACCAAGCTAACGTGTGTGTGGGCTTGTGTGTTTGTGTCTGTGTTGACTCTAGAGATTTAATTGGTTTTTGAAAAAGTTCAACAAGCCATGCTAATTAGTTGCATGTGGCTTTGCCTTTGAATTCTCGCTCCCACATTAAGCTTTCCAGGTGTGAGTCTGTGAGTGTGTATGCTCTCTGCACGGGTAGTTGAAGTTGAAGTTACTTAATCCCCATCAACTTTTCAATCGCATAAACGATTTATAAATAAACACACCGAGCTGAGTTTCGGAAACTTCGAACGATAAATTTTCAATGATTCTGTGGCTTGTTCCTTGAAATTAAACACACACCGAAAAGGGGCTTAAAATTTATTTCTTTGTTTACCAATAGCGTAACCTTCTACGAATGTTAAATTTCAGAACAGTAAAATAAATGAAATTTCTTGTGTAAATTTAAGTCATATGAACAAGTCCATTGCTTGGAATGCGGTGCAGAAGGGCTCTCGCCTGCCAGGGGTCCCCTTCTAACAAAATAAATGATAAATATATTTTCGGCTGGCAGAAAGATATAATTCCCTTTATACATAATAATTGGAAAGTACAAAGAGGCAATAATGTTTGAATGGAATGGAAATACAGCCAATAATTTCAGTCACAAAAACTATTGATTGATTTTGCCAATATAAAGTGAAATCAAGAAAATAGACTCTGCATTTAGCATAAAGTTTTTTTGATTGTAACTTGCTTGGTAAACTAATTACATACTTTATTTTAAGGCAAGGCAATTAAACTAAAGCTCCCTAGAGGTCTTGCACAGAAAACGGGACCGTGGCTACGGCCCTGCATGAATCATTGAATTATGATATACTTTAGTTGAATAAAATATTAAATTCGGAGAAGATATATCTAAGAATGTGTGTATGTATGGTATTGTACTGTTGTCTATATATAATTAATGTAATTATAAGACAAAAACTGGTGAATAACATTCTTAAGTTCGCACAATGAATGCCAGAGCAAACTCTTGCAGCCTTGCAATTTTGGCAGATGTTCTTGAGAGGGCGGTAAATTGGAAACCCTAATAGTTTCATAAGTATATAAGTTCGTACCATGTGTTACATATGTAGATACATATATTTGCCAACATTTAGCCCATGCAACTGTTGTGTAATGTGTAAAAAATTGGACCCGCGTGGCTCGACTTGCCTTTCGACTGCAAAATAATTAAATTCCATCGCCAAGTTTATACTGAGACTTTTGCCTCCTCAAATGGCTTAGTAATTTCATGCAAATGCTGTGTGAGTATGCAAGTATCTGTGCGACAGAAAGAGAGAGATAAAGACAGAGAAAGAGAGAGTGTGTGTGTGTACTGCTCGATGGCAGAAAAAGTTATGCCCTCAGCTTATTGCTACTTCCCGCTGAGCATTTTGTTCTTGTTGTCGCTTGCGTTCATCTGCTGCTGTTGTTTGCTTTCTTACGGCTTGTCAGTGGCTCAGCGGCTCAGCAGTGCAGTGGTGCAGCGGTGCAGCGCTGGGAATTATTTTCTTTGGCTCTTATTGTTGCCAGTGCACTTGTTGTTGTTGTTGTTTTTGTTGCTGTCATGGCCTTTGTTGCAGTTTTCTTACTCCAACCGGAAGGAAATGAGCAAAAATGACAAAGTTAACGGATGTGCACAAAACACAGTGCACACAGACGAACGAACACACACGCACACGAAGAGCATCAGGCATAGACTTGGTCTGTGCCGTGCAGTGGCCCACCTTATGGCACTCGGCCCAATGCCCTTGGACAGGATATATGTGCGGAAAGTACAAAATTTTACATGTATTTGATTTATGTTGGCTCTTAACCCTCACGCAACGGCAGCAACACCACCACCACCACCGCTGAGACCTGTCAGTGTGTGTGTGTGTATGCATGGGCTTTGTAGTATTCTACTATTGGCGTGGCACACTCACTCGTACATATTTCAGCACTTTTCCGAGCAAATGTCCCGGCAATGTCCTGGCAAGTAAGCAAATCATAGCCTACACTTCCGTTGTTGTTTTAACAAGCAAAATGCGAGTTTTTTATGTTTTCGCAAGTTTTCCATTTTCTTCTTTCATTTTGGATGCGCCTGGGACTTTTAATATTTCTTTGGCAAAGTTTTCTGCTTTCTGCATGAAATTTCTGCATAAATTTTCAAAGTATTCCGCAGTCTGTCATGCGATTCCCGGCACTTTAAGTGCGATTCAACTTTCGCTGTCGTTTACAGAACTTCCTTATTAATATCGATTATCGAAAGCAATGCCAGACTTAATGAACTAAGTGCTATCATCAAAGCGACATTATTTATTTAATATACTACATACATACTAACAAACGTGTATATACGTGAATAACGGTACACCTGCAATCACTGATAGAAGTTGGAAGCCTGAGCACGACCCTTAAGCAGGCTGAGAAGCCAATTTTGGAATGGGAAAGTTATGTTTTCACTGTGCTCCATTGTTTTCCATTGTTTTGCTTTGCCTTTCGTTTTGAAATTTCATTTATCAGCGCCATAAAACGTTACCATTTCCCATCCCCTGCGCAGCTATTCGAAAATTCCGTCGACGCCCACAGTCGGGCCAAACATTGCCATCCCGTGTCAACAGGCAATTATTATAAAAGCCTGGGACTGGGATGCCGGGCCTTTCGACTGGGGCGCTCAACTGTTGCCCTGCGTCGCGGCGTACCCTTGCTCAGGTAAAGGACGCGTTGGCAGTGTACTCTCAACTCGCAACGACTACAATTACGTGTATGCTAAATGTCTGGCGACTGAAAAATGTGGCTTTAAATTGCATGAAATCATCGTCGCATTCCGTAAGTAATGAAATTAGCCAAGGAACCTACGATACAGGTCAAATGCCAGTCGCCTAACGAGGTCAATAATTTTCCTCAAAGAGGTAGTACAAAAGAGAGAAAGATAGCGATAGAGAGAGTGATGGGAAGTGGTGAAACTGAAACAGTACCTCGGGGCCTACAGATAGGTCGCTATAGATTTGCGTATAATGTCAACTACAACAAATTCACAGTATGACTTTGCCTTTTCGTTGTCTAAATTGGTTGCTTTTAGTTTTTACGGCGGTAAGCGCTCTCGATCGTTGGCATAATCAAACTATAAATACCCTGCACGTAGATATTGGAACTAGTTGCATTCGTATTGCTCATCATGGTGTTGCGGACACACTGTGTACAAGGCGGTGAATACGGGATTTCAGTATGGTTCTACGCATATTTTTTGCCTGTCATTTTGGCTCACACGGCTATCCTTGCCATATCTCGACTGTGTTTGATTACCGCCGGACTGGATCCGATAGTGCGTGGGTAATGCAAACACTTTCTGTGAAACTAACTTACCCATGCCCACTCACCCAACAGGCTGTTTGTTTCAACTTGGTCAGTGGTTTCATTCTACTTCTCTCAACCTTGATCCTACTTTTTGCCATGTTTTGGCATTGTCAAAATGAATTTGCCCCCATGTTCTATATCACCGGTCTGCTGGGACTAATTGCGAGCATCCTTCATATTGTCAACGGCTTCATGTGTCTCCACTACATGCCGGGCGAAGAGGCGTATGTATTAATGCGACCTCTATAAGTTTCAACTTGTATAACTAAAAATGTAATGGCTTCCTCTTTCAGACATTACTTAAAACCCTCAAAAAGACGCCTCCAGGACCTGCATGTTTAGTGTACACCTATACCTATATGTGAAGTATTTAAATTATATATTTAACAAGTGTCAAAGTGTCTTGTATGTTAAACAGAGTTGGTTCTTATGCCAAAAATATAAGCCTGTAATCTTATGCTTATCAATTGTTCAAACTATTCATTCGGTCTTGGGGTTTCAGCGGGTGTCTGTAGTTGTTGCAAACTATTATTATCTTTCATTATTTTCTACTTGCGAGGCTTATGAGTTTCATTCAAATTGATTGAAGTTGGATTCAATGATTCAATTGCTTTCAGTTATTTTATTCATGAGCAACTACAAACGTATTCTCGTTGCCTCGTTTCGTTTTCCGTTTAGCATTTCCACGTCTCTGCAGTTTGAACCCTTTTGTTCTACCCTATCGAACTGATATCGGACTTGTCCCCATTCACCATGGCTCCTTCTCTCTCTCTCTCTCTCTGTCTGTCTCTGTTATTGTTATTTGTTATTGTCGGGCGTCTAGCCTGGGGCAATAATCAATATAAAGTTGAATGCGGCGACCTTTGCGTGAATGTCAAAACTAGCCAAAAGTGCTGTCAACAACTCAACTGAATTGGACTTAGGTAAAGTGAATGAAATTGAATGGACTCGAACTGAACCGAAATCAATGAATTGCTTTTTGCCAATCATTGCGAGTGAAAGCAAGTCTCACTAATCTACTCGATGTGCGTCATAATTATTGGAGCTTCTTAATGAAATTCTCGAATTACTCCTCAGACATGGTGATGGATGTGGTAAATAGTAACTCCCGGAATAGGAACTGTTGACATTGATGAGCCGAGTGTCACGTTGAGCGACAGGCCCTTCCATCAAAGTGAGAGACACGACTGACAAGAATGCAATTCAATGCTAACACGTGCATATTCATAAGCATAAAACATTTCAAACACATCAGCCCCCACCCTTCCCCCATTCACACAGCCAAGAAACTATCTCCAGCTGCTTGCCACACAATATGGACGAGATACCCGCAGTGTGACAGTACAAGCAGCTGCAAGCGAATCAAATGAATGCGAGAGTCAAACATCAAAAGCTGCAACTGGTACATGCAAATCAAAATCAAAATAGGATGGAAAGCTGCCGCATCGTCTGATGCTGCTGCTGCCACTCAGCTTCTATGGCAGTCCACAGCATCCGCCCTCAGCCACCCAGTACACTCAATTACTTTTCCGACTCCTGCAGGCGGCACACTTGGTTAACAGGTTTTAATATGGCTTCTATCACACTTAGTGGCCGAGATTGCTTGATGTGATGGCCCGACTATTGCGTCATCAATATTAATTGTCCGGTGAGTGACGTAACAAGTCTCATATTTCGCACAAGTTAATTAAATATTCGCACGCTCGATTAACTGTGCCGCCTCTGCATCGGGCACTTGGTCTAATTAGTTTGTGTCACCGCAGCCGCGTGTCATAAATTCGATGTAAAAGCTGAGCTGCAATGCGCCTCATTTGTCAACTCATATGGGGGGTGTATTTGCATGTGTGTGTGTGTATGCAAAGTGCAGAAAATGCCAGCGGCAGCAATGGCAGTAAACAAATGTAAAAATATTTGGCACTTAAAGTGCTGCCAGACAAATACGACAAACGTTGAAGAGTCATTTACAAGGAGTGCAACAAACAGTGGCAGCAACAACGGCACAGTGCACACAGAGTGCACATGCAACAGTAACAAAAACAATGATGATGATGACGAGGGGACTTTCAAGTCAAGCGCGTGGGTGAAAAATGGCGGATAATGCCGGCAAACAGAGCAGACAGCGTACGTCATCGGTGCAAACAAAGCACATGACGACGACGACGACGATGAAGCTGGCGATGAAGCCGATGATGATGCCGGCGATGATGATGAAAGCACAACGAAACCAAACGAAACGCAGCGCAACGCAATGCAAGAAACAAAAGTTAAAAGGAAAGGGGTAGCGAGTGATGAGGGGTTGAAGGAAGCTGGAGGGGGGGGGGGGGAAAGGCCAGAGATAAACGCACAGTGACTGCGATGAGTGGCAGTCAAAGAGTCAGTCAGCTCACAGTGAGTGCAGTCAGTTGGGCAACGGCAAAGTCAACTCGCGTTGGCGTTGACGACAATTGCACAATTCATAATAGGCAATGTGATACTTGCAGAGCGCAAGAGAGAGAGAGAGAGAGAGAGAGGGGCAGAGAACGAGACAGATTGCAAGTGTTAACTATTAAGAACACGTGTGCGCGTGTTTGTGTGTGTGTGTGATGCTAGCACAGACTGTTGCATGCCTTCCTGCTGCCAGCTAGAGACAGCGCCCGGCCTCAGTATTCAGCACTGAGCTGTCTGCCTGCTGCCACTCACAAACATCGCTCTGTTTATTTTCAGTGTTTTGCATCACTTGCTCTAATGTGCGGCAGCACAAAGTGCGTTGCTGCTGTTGGAGCTTCTGCTTTTGCTGCTTCTACTGCTGTTGCCTCTGCTGATTGCAAATTGCATGCAACAAAATGAAAGAGCAGCAGCCAGTTTAGCTCTCTGCCCTGCTCTGTAAATTACTCTGGTAATAAGCATTATGCACAGTCCGTCGCAGGCAGTTGTGGTCCTCGTCAGTGTCAAATTAGTTTGCCGCTTGCTGCCAGTCCCCTTAAGTCCACCCCTCTCCCCCCCCGTGCGACGCCATTCTTGTGACCCTTGGTCAGTTGGTCCACTTAGCTGGCATTTCGCTTTGAAGCCTTTGATTAATGTCCCAAAAATGTTGTTTGTTTTGTCAACTTTCGATTGAAAATTCCCCGGCAAACGGTTACTGCAAAAATATTCCGGCCAATTCGACTTTGATGTGTGCATCATCAAGTCCTGAGATTAGGCGAAAACCAATGAAGTGACTAAAGCCAAAAGGAAGAAAAGAAAACGCACAAAGAAAGCAATCGAGTGAAACTAATACACAAAGTGATTCAAAGAGTTAATACACACACACACACACACACACACACACACACACAAATATATAGACGCCCACTGAAACACACACTTGCATCCAGTAGTAATTTACGAGCGCACAAACAAATGCTCCACAAATAATTAAAATGCTGCCTGGAGTTGCCACATTGCGCATACGCAACGTCTGCCGACTGCTGCTTTAATAGCTGAAAATTAGTGCAGTAAAGTTGTCATGAAATTGGTAACGCAACAAACGCCAACTGTTGGTCCTCCCAGGAGAGGATTGGCAACTGACCGGGCCAGACTTGGACCCGAGCATTAAAAATGGCAATAAAAAGCTCGTAAAACCCATACAAAAACAACATTAAAACAGAGACGAATAACAGAGGCACCAGCAGCAGTAACAGCACCAACAGCAACGGCAACAGCAACAACAACAACTCAAATATTAGCTTAAATGCAATACACATTAAATTACTCGTGCCAACAATAAAGCAAGCGAATAAAACAGATTTTCTGCTAGTAAAGCAATAAAAATGAATCGACAGGCGGACGAAACGCAGACGGTAGTCGACGTTTAACTGGATCACAGGACAACATAAATGGGGTGGCATAACACGAAAGGAGCAAAAACAACAGCAGCAGCAACAACAATCATGACAGCTGAAATGATAGCAAATTGAGCCAAAATGAGTTTTTAATTCGATTTAAGTGCAAAATTTGTTAGGATTCCTTCTGACACACGACTGTGGCACGTGTTGGCCAATAAGATGCCCCAAGTGCCAGTGAAATATGTCAAGTCAAATTTCGCAGCAGCACACACTGACTGCGTGTGTGTGTGTGTGAGTGTGTGGTGATCCGGTCACGAGCAGGCAGTGAAATATGAGCGGCAGATATAAAAATTATATTTGCCCGACAAGTGGCCCCACAAAAACTGGAACTCCGCACACCCACTACGGCTTATCAGTTAGCGTTGGCCCACGAAGACGAAGGCTGTCCACGACGAAATATGAAATTCAATTTGGCCAAGGAAATCTTCAAAAATAAGTAGCACCCCAACCGACAAATGAAAAAAGGGACTGACGCGATGACAGGCCAAATGGGCTGAGGGCGGGTTGAATTTCGGCATCGCGCGACCCGCTGCCTGTTTGTGCCACAAGTGCTGCCTATTGTGGCTTGCCGGGCTAACGTGCTCGAGCTCCACTCAGAGTCGGACTCGGAGTCGAAGTAGTAGTCGAAGTCGTGGCCGTGCTCGGATCCCCTTATGGCTGGTACATGTTCGGAAGCGTAAAAAGTTTAGTTTACAAAATGTTGCCCGATGTTAAGGTTGTTCGTGATGTAGCACAGAATGGCGCGTGATAATCATGATGATGATCACGATACCAATGATGATGATGATGATGATAATGCTGATGATGCTGCTTTTGACGATGATGTTGGTGCTGATGCGAGTGAGACGTGTGCGTGGACACGGTCTAATGTTGTTTGGGAGGGCCAAAATGAAATATGAGAGTAGAACGAGAGGCAGAGTAACGCAGAGAGAGAGAGAGCGAGCTGCTTAATTAAATTTGAGTTCATTTATAAAACAGTTACACTCTCCCACATACACACACATTGGAGAATGGCCTAGAGAGTATGATGCTCGTTGTTGTTATTCCGGCTTCACAGGCATTTTTTGTGCCCTTGTCGTTGGGACTTGTTGCGGCAATAACATATTCAAACCGATTGCCACACATGTGTCGCACTGCAAAGTGTCCTTTGTTTTGCATGGGCTCTCTCGAGCACATGTTGCCCATTAAGCGCGGCAGCTAGTGTGGCCATTCTTTGTGCCTGCTGCAGTCGGCGAGGATATAGGGGCGATGTCCGCTCTGCGCCTGATTGCAGCCGATAAAGTTTTGTAATTGTTTCATTTCCGGGATTTAAATTGCAAATATGAATCGCTACTAAATTATGCCGACTGGCACAGCCGAAACACGACCGAAGGAAGACCATTCGAAGGGCAACTGCTTGGCCGGGTATGCGTCGGAGCCGGATGTGTATCCTCTGTATCCTTTGGCAGCAGCGTGCGACACAGTAGATTTAACCTAATTAAGAATGTTCAGCAGGACACAATGATTCGAATACAAATGAAATGACAGGGCGTGCTAGGTCTGTGAGCGCGGGTGCAGGCGGGAACGGGGTGGTGGCTGCGGCAGGGTCTGGCTCTGGTGTGGCTTGCGTGGAACGTGGCAGCATCATCCTGACAGGCAGCGCAAAATGAATGAGCTGCCAAGTAAATCTGCTGTCATGTTTTTGTTGCTGCCAGCAAAAGGTTCACGGGACGCACTCGGCTGCGGGGTTACATGGCTTGTTTGTTGCTGTTGTTGTTGTTGCTGCTGTTGGCAAGACGAATGTTAATTCTATTTAAAAGCACACACCCAGGGCTAAGAGAGAAAGAGAAAGAGGGAGAGAGAGAAAAAGGAGAGCAAGACAACTGCCGCCTTTGGGTTTCAAAGTAACAAAGATTGTCAGCGTTTTCATTTTAATGCAAACAAATGTTACTAATGTTTCCATTGTTGTTGCTGCCGTTGCTTCTGCTGGGCGCTTGTTGAATATTTAATCGTTTGATTTGGCGCCTTGGCAACATTTGGCTAAGTACTTCCACAGCAAATCCTTTTCGCTTTCTCACTCTGTTCTCAGTTTCACGTTCTCGCTCTCAGGCTCTTGGTACAGTTGTGCAAGAGAAATCTGTCGAACTTGTTAATTAATTGCAACATTTCCGATTAATTTCTCCCACAGCTTATTTATGCAATTGTAAATTTTTCAGTTCATTCATAAACAAAATAAAAAACAACAGCAACAGAAACAGAAACAACAACATCAACAGCGTCGTGGCACAGCAAATGTACGTGTAAATATTATCTTTATTGTTTTCATTTTTCTGCTGCCTCTTCTCTTATTATTGTTATTGTTTGTGTAGCTGTTGTTGTTGTTGTTATTACTGTTGCTGTTGCTGGCGCACACCTGTGCAGCGTGCGGAAGTTTCACGTTGCGACACGGTGACAATTGTTGCAAAGAGTTTTTCCTTTCTGCTCGCCCCTCATGTCGCGCCTTGCCACGCTTCGCATCCAGTTGTTTTCATTTTACGTATTTTGTGCTGTTTTCTTTTTCTTTCCTAGTGTTTTTATTTTATTCCATTTCATTTTACTTTTTGTTACTTATTTTCTTGGGCAACATTTGCTTAAACAGCGCCAACAATTTGCACACTATTGTCGTCCAGGGTAGCGTAGGTTGCAGATAAAAGTATCTTCTATCTGCTGCCTCCCCTCGCTGTATGAATTTAAATGGTTTTACGACTCCGCTGAGTGAAAATTGTCCTCGCATTATATGCTTGGCCCACGCAGTTGACTATGGCGAACTGTTGTCGCTTTAAATGGGAAAATGCTGCAGACATAACCTCAATGGAAATAAGGTAAAAGAACTTTAAAATAAAGCAAAAGTATATTATTTGCAAACGATAAAAGCCACTGGAAAATCAGTGTACTTATTAAATGTATTTACTGATACGTATTTTACTTTATGAAGGTATACCTTGTATACATGCTTCTGAATGTTTAACTTTTGAAAGGATTGTGAATTATGTACCGGGTACCCCATCATTTATTCTTGATCTGTGGCAACAGCCAGTTCCAATTATCTCTCCGCATGAGCAATTAGACCTTTGATAATATTAAAGCAAGGACTACCAACTTTAGCTACAATATGTGTTATTAATGAACATATATTACGATATTATTAAAGTTTGGTATCGTCCACTGTTAATGAAAATAAATCAAAAGCAAAGATAGTATTGCTTATGTTTTTGGTGTGTATAGCAATATGTGATTGGATAATAACCATAGAGAACATAAGGATCCATTAGGGCAACATTTTAGAGGCCTTTGGAAGTAGGATCATCACACTGGCGTAGCACACGTAACTTATACATTTCTACTGGCTGAACATCAATAGTGCATATTTAACAATTTAACACAAGATAGAATATTATGTTAAGCAAACATTCATTTATATCGTGGTCAGCTACTTTGAAGTTTATATCAAATCTTTTCTCTAATTTCGCATTTTAAGATATATTTTGCTTCTGTCAAATTATAATTAACTATAACTTTAATTATGCCCTTGCTGAGGGTATATAGATATAAAGTTTGATATATAAATATATAATGTTTAATAAACATTCATTCCATTCAATTGTGCACCATTATAGCTTTAGTATTGGAGCGATTGGAGGAGATAAGAACCTGTAAATAGCCATATTGACAAACTAGAGCCGCACCCAAACATATAAATTGATACTGCAATATGATTTTCATATTCTTTTATTTTTAAAACTCGCGTTTAGCAGATTAGCAATTTAAGCCACCGGAATCTCTGCCACATGAGTGCGTACAGTACTTTTTCAATAAAATTCAATTAACTTCTCGCGGACTTATCTATACGCTTACAGACTACGCTTTCCTGTTTTCCACGTTCTGTTTTCATCTTTCAGTTTTCAGTTTTCAGTTTACAGTTGCTCCCGGGGGGCAGAGCAACGAGCTGAGTTGCCGAAATGCCGAAATACTAGCTGACATTTGATTGTCTTGCCCAACAGCGTTCATGCTGGATTTTCTTGCTCCTGTTGTTGCTGTTGTTATGATGAACTGGGAGCGCGTAGAAAAACTATGTGCGAGCAGCGGCACTGGCAGCCACTCCAAATGTAAACGTGTCTGTCAGTCGGACTGCAAAAAAACTTGTGCTATCATTCTCAGTTTACAGACGAATATTTCTTTTGCTCTCAGCGCGTTTCTGTGTGTTTGCAGGGGGGAAAGGTGTGTGTGTGTGTGTATGTGTGCTGTGTGTTTGTTGTATGTGTGTTTATGCCGGGCCTATCTACGTAGCCAGATCTGTAACTGTGGCATTCAGCTGCATCCTGTTGCTGCCGTTGCGTATCTCTTACGCTTCGTTTATTTAATTTTGCACATACTTTTTTCAACACTCCCTCTTCACTCACACACATACACACACATCGGGATGGTGTGAAGCATTTTTTATCGCGTCACTGTCGGTTTCCCGGCTAAAGGGCACGGCTGGCCGAATGCCGTTGGTCATTGGACGGATTTGATTAAACAGCTGCTGGTGGAAAGCTTCAAAATAATTTAAACCAAATTTTAATTAATGCACATCCCCCCGTCCCCTGCAAACAAATCAACAGCTGGCATACTCTGGTTGTTGTTGCTGTTGTTGTTATGGTTGTTGTCTTGGGCAGCCGTTGCCGACCGCATAACAAGGACATTTGGTGAGGCAACGCGACGAATGGCGGACGTCAGCGTCGATGCTCGGGACCGCACCGCAACACGGTGTAAATCCCTTTATCAAATTAATGAGCTCATTAAAATTCGTTTAGCAATTACAGTTTTAACAATTTCCGCCCTCGCTCCCACAGTCTCTCTCTCTGTCTCCCCTCTTCCTCCCTTTTCCAGGCAAGAACCCTCTTTGGTCATTGCTGAAGCGAGCCGAGGGCAAGTACAGAAAATGCTGAGCCAGGTCGAATCGCACAGGTGACGTTGCGGCTGGAACTTCACTTACAGCTGCTGTGAGTGCTGTGGCAAGTGGCACGTGGCAACTGGCAGCGACTCGATTCGGATTTCGTTTTCGGTGGCGCCCGTTACCCGAGCCTATATAATATTCATAAAAATCATATTAAGCAGCGCATAGCGAATGATTGTCGGAGTCTTTCACTCTCTCTCTTTCTCTTTGCCTCCCTTTCGTACTCTCTGGTTAATAGCAAAATCGTGTGGACAGGAAATAAGTAAGAGCGCATAAAAAATGCCTTAAAAGTAATAATAATTGCGCTTAGGCTCGTTGCCAAAGAACAACAAAAAGGGACGAGGCCTTTTGAGCACAGTCCGCTGCTCAATCGCTGGTGAAACAATAAAAAAGCAAATAGCAATCTAATAATTTATGATGGCATCATTAAAGCCGCTCGGCAGTTAGAGAGTCCCATTCACGTTACAAAACTTTTACCATTTCCAAAGGTATTGAAAGCTGAACCTGAACCCGAACCAGAGTTGAATGGGGGGAAGGTCGAAAGCACATCGATGCGAGAGCGGGCAATAAAAATGTTATTATTTCATTTTATTTATTGCGCTTTTTACCGAATTTATGAGGTGGCGCATATTTTGATACATTTTTAAATGTATCGCTTTCGCTTTCTGCTTGCTCCTTTTTATGGAGCCCTTTTAATTTTCATAAAACGCGCCACACAATGTGCGCTGCGACATTAACAACTGATTAATTTGTGTCAGAAAATGTGCTTTGTATATTTCTTTTTGCTTTTAATACGAGGGTCGTTTGATAAGTCCGTGACTTTTTGTATTTGCCGCGCACCTGCTCTAAATACAACACTGCTCCTGTCAGCAGTTATCGATTAACAGCTGACTGTAAAATTTTGAGAAAGCTGCGTTTTTTGGTTTGCGTTTTATAGGCATTGAAAGCAGACGATCTCGTGAATTTTAACGAAAATGGAAAAAAGTGAATTTCGTGTCAGCATGGCAAAATTTCATAAATTGGGCTACGAACTGCTACCCCATCCAGCATATTCTCCAGATTTAGCCCCCTGTGACTATTTTTTGTTTCCAAACATGAAGAAATGGCTCGGCGGTAAGAGATTCGGGTCATCACAGAAACAAACGACTATTTTGAGGGCCTTGAGAAAACCTATTATTTGGAAGGAATAAAAAAATTGGAAAAACGCTGGACTAAATGTATAGAGCTAAAAGGAGATTATGTTGAGAAATAAAACGCTTCTTTGACGAAAAAAATATATTTTATTCAAAAAGTCACGGACTTATCAAACGACCCTCGTAAGTACACAAAGCAGAGCACAATACCAATGCAAACAACGCACACACAGAGATAAACACGAAGCGAAGCCGTAACTGACAAATTTATATTTTATTTGACATCCGGCTTAATGTCGAAATATTTCGCACACTTTACAGGGTGCCTCGCCGGCAGTGCGAGTGTGTGTGTGTGTGCGTGAGTACGGGCATATGCCTTTCACTGTGTTCGTCCACTTTTGGCTCGAAGCTATTGATTTCTTCTGCCTTTGTGCTTTGTCCCGTGCCTTCTCTCTCTCTCTCTGGTTTGGCTGTATTTTGCCTTTCTCCTCTTTTTTTTCTCCGGTGCCTTTCTTTTGTATTATTCTGCCATTTCTTGTACATTATGCAGGCGACTAATATTGACATTATCTCTGCCTTGCTTTCTGCTGCCTTCGCTGCTTTCGGAAATCCCTTTTAACGCTCTGCGCCTCGTTAAATCTGCCCAACTGTCTGTCGTACTTAAGGCGGCTACATGAGTCTACGTATCTGCAGGGTATAGCTTACCTCCAATATGCGCCTTCCTTTTTGCATACATGCAGCAATATGCAACATGTTACGTGCAACGTGCATCGTAACGAAGGCCAAGTTGCCAGTTCAGAGGTCAAGTTCTGGCCAGTCAACAGCCGCTGGCACTCGTCGCTGAGCTCGGCCTGTTTGTCTTGTGCAATTTATGTTATTTATTTTATGCGCTGACATATGGCAGATGGGTGACCACCCATCGCTGGGCTTTGAGGGGGGAAGGTGTGGGGGTGCTGAGTGTCTGGCGGCTTCGGTGTGCGCTCATTTTTCTAACCATTCGCTGCCGCTTGACCTGCGCCATACATCAGCCGCCAGCTGGACACAGTCAGCGACGGGCAGTTAGCATGTGTCTGCGTGTCCATGTAAGTGTGAGTGTGTTCGTGTGTGTGAGTGAGTGTTTGCGCTGGTGTGATACGCAGATTACAGCCAGAACGTAGGGCGCTGATGTCAAAAATACAACGTTATTTGTTTTGTTCGGCTTGTTGCAGAGCGAACAGAAAGAGGAGAAAGAGAGGGAGGAAAGGGGTGGTGAATGCTGTTCGAATGTGTGTGCTGCACGGCACGACATGACTATGCATTTCATTTGATATGACGGGCGCACACAATGATCTATTACGCTGGCCAAAGGTGACTTTCACATTATTCGTAGCTGCAGTTTTCCATGTGTCAGACTTATCTATGCAGAAAATTGAATTCCATATACCATGCGATACGACAAGATACGATTTGTGCTCTGCCATTGTATGATCTCTGCTGTGTGGGTGTGTCCGTCTCTGTATGTGTGTGTGTGTGTGTGTATGCTGTGTGTATTCGCAATAATAATGCGCTGTCACGTGTTGTGTCTGACGTCCTTCTCAGACCGCAAATTGATTGTATAGATTTAATATTACGGATTAGGAATCATGATAGAGCAACACTGGCGCATCCTTTGTGTTCGATTGACTGAGTGTGTGTGTGTGTGTGTGCGTGTGATTGGGAATAATTCCCTCTTTCAATGCGGTATGTCGGCACTACTCACAACCTATATATCTCGACGCAAATTGCTTCCCCTTTCTCTCTCTCTCTTCCTTCCCCTCTCGAGATATTTCAAATTTCAATTTTGCAGAATTTAATAAGCGCTCGCAGCATAAATCGCAGCAGCCAAGGGATTGAGCTAGGCCTCTATTCTCTGAACATTTACCCTCTGCTTGCACTATGTATGTGTGTAAGCTGTTATATTTGTTGTATATTATTGTGTGGGTGTGTGTGTGTGGTGTGTCGCCTGAACTGTTTACAAGATCCCAGGATGATGCAACGAGGGGAGAGCGCAGCAAAAAGGCAATTTTCGTAGTTGCATCTTTTATATTAGACAACTCTCAGAGACACATTCAGTTGCTTTCTCTCTCTCTCTTTCTCTCTTTCATACACACACACACACTACTGCAGGAAAGCGCTTCGATGTTCAGCAAAATTGAATTTTTAAAAATTGTCCTGGGTAAAGAAGCAGCCGGAAATATGAAAGCGCCCGTAGAACCCACGACACTCCCCGCCGCACAGCGACATGCTCCACTTCACTTTGCCAAGCGCGCACACATACACACACACACACACCACACACACTATGTGCATTTGGCAGTTTTCTTTGGTTGTGGCACATCATCAACATCTTCTTTTCGGCATAGCACCAAATCGATGCAGCTCTCGCTGTTGCCTTTTCTTTTGCATACCCTGTAATGAGAATTGTCTAGTGGGATGTGTTAGTTGTTCATGAAAATAAGAAAAATTTATTTGACATAGGATCAAGTCATGGCATCTCTGTGTATCTCCACTTACAGGGTATCTCAGTGTCATCATGCTGCTGCTTTATTGTTGGCTTTGGTATTTATTTAATAAACATAACAAAACCTCTCAAGTATTTGCTCAATATATATCCCTCTTCAAGTATCTTTAAGTTTAGCACTCCCCAGCGCAACAAAATCATCTAAAAATTGTTTTTTTCCCAATTTTTGTTGGATTTGTTGCACTTCATTGCATTTGCTGTAAGCAGCGTGGAGACCACACAAACACACACTCTCACACATGCACATACATACATATATACATTACTGCATATGTATTTGTATAGATACATGGGTTATATCTGCTTGCTTGGCTGCGAATATTCAGTTGGATTTTGTTTAATTCGCTGTCAGAAATACACAGGGCCATTCAGTCCCTCTTTCCCTCCGTTCCTCCGTTCGTACGTCTGCTCGTCTGTCCGACTGTCTGCCACCGTTTCCGTTGCATTAGACTTCTCTTCTAATATCTGCTGCAATTTGTTAACCGAGTATATTTTGTGTTTTGTTTATTTTTTATTCAGCGCTGGCTGTTTTTCAATTTATTTTCATGTTTTACGCTCTTTTGTTGCATATTTCATTTTGCGCCTTTTAGTTATTGCCACTGCTGCTGTTATTGTTGCCGCTGTTGCTGCTGCTGCTGCTGTTGCAATTGTTGTTGGCACTCCGTAAAATATGCAACATATTTTCCATGTTGAATTTGTTTACTTTTTGCGTGGAAAGCGGCAGCAAAAGTGCTAATAAAAAATAAATTGCACTTGCGGGCGGGCAACGCGCTCGCACTCACGCTCTCTCGCACAAACACACACATACCGACAACATTGAATATCCCAGTGCGAGGGCAGCACAGACAGATACAAAGTATACACAAACACATACAGATAACATACATGCGAAAATTACAATTTTAGAAAGAGTTTTCCAGCGTGTCGCTTGGGCATTTGACAGGTTTATAATATAAGCTGAATATCTTCTCTGTATCTGCAGCACACACACTCACACACACACAGTGAAACAAGTAGCTGTAGCCCATTAGAGAGCAAAGTGAATGCGCTGCAGTTGAGTTGGATTAAAGTCGTGTTAAAGGTCGCTATAGCAGCATTGACTCAATTATGCAATAGGTTCCGTTTCATTAAGTCTACTTTCAACACTTTGACCTCATACTTGTGCCACACTCACTCACACACACACACATAAGCAAATACAGACGCTTACTCTCACTTGCATTTGGCCCTGAGCAATGGCACTTAATCGCTTCCAGTTTCTCAACAAGAGCAGAAGCTCAACTTGTGCAGCAGCAGCAGCAGAAGCAATAACAACGAGCTGAGTGCTAGTCGGCCTATGAACAAACACACCCACCCACACACTCGCCCACTCACACATTCTCTTGCATGTGCCATGTGCTGCAAATGCAAATGGGCGTAAAATTTTAATTGAGCCCCTGCCCTCAGAAGTATGCAATGCCTTTTTGAAATGATCCGAACAAACAACAACAACCACAGCACCTATGGCAAGAGCAAGAGCAACAGCAACAACATGAGCAGCAGCAGCAGCAACCTTGAAATTGCGATTGCAATTGCAACAGCCGCTAACCCAATAGAATCCCCGACAACTGCAAAAAGGCAAATCCATCGAAACACACAAATAACACACACTCGCACACCGCAGGCACATGTATTGACGGCATTGCCTTGTGTACCGATGTGTTGGGGGCCACATTGTTGTTGTCACCTATTTGCAGTTGTGGTTGCCGTTCTTGTTGGCGCTGCTGCAAAAGTGTGCATCAATTATTTATATTCAATTTGTTGTTTTCGATTAGACTACTTGCATGGCAGACGAGACGAGTACCCGATCTATATGATTGAATCGACGAGTGGATGAATGCACAAAGGGGATAGCAACAACAATAACAACAACAACAAAAACAAAAACAGGGCGTGCTTGTCGCCAGGTTTGAATGCCGCAATTCTGTGGCGTGTTAACAGCATTGACAAAGGAAGGTTTTTGAGTTCGTTTTCAAAAAAGAAACCAAACTCACAAAGCATAGTTGAGTTTTATCATTTTGTTTCTCTTCCACTCTCTCTCTCCCTGTCTCTTAACCGTCTTTTGTTAAGGTTCATTGAGTGTCTGCCAGCTGAATACTTTCATCAGACAAAATAAGCGCAGCATGAAAGCATCCCAGCAGACCAGCAGGTGTGTAAGTGACTGCGTTTGTGTGTTGTTTCTTTAATTAAATCGCTATATATAGCACCATACAAACATAACAACATATTTTCACTGTCGGTATTTGTATTTCCTTGGCTTTGCAATTTGTGGTAATCAGCGATTATTTGCATAGCCCAGACGAGTCGGTATAGAGCTCGTAACTAGGCACTTAGCTGCCTGGTTACTTTTAGAATCCGTTAGCAAACTATCAAGAAAAACGTAATTATTTATTTTCCATTCCCTTATAATCTCTGCTTGGGGAGTTGTATTCCCTCATCTTCTTTCTCTCCTTCGCGCTGTTTCGCTTTCTTGTACTTTGTGCGCTTCCTTTGCGATATACGTGGCTTGATTAGGTCTACCTTGAGTTGAGCTCGGGCGCTGCCTCCCACTGGAAGTAGACTTGGTTTATCTTGGGGCATTGCATTCAATTTTGTGCTGGTATTAAGTTTTCAAGCTTCAGCTTGAAACTTGATAAATAAATTACAAGCTCGGGCTCGGGGTAACAGGCAGAACGGACGTTCGTTCAGACAGGGGGCTGGATGGGCAGCAGTAGCTTTCACACTTGCACTTTACACTATTCTTAGAATTATTGCACTCAATTGAAGCTGCGCAAGCAAACCCCGAGGACCGCTAAGGGACTTAACGGAGCGAGCCGTGGCACGAGAAATTGCCATTTGTATTTCTTTGTATACCCGCTGGCCATAGAATAGAAGGGTATTATAACTTTGTGCCAGCCGGAGATTTAAACAGAAGGCAGCAGGAGGTTTTTACGAGCGTACAGAGTATGTAAAAGCATGATCTTTATCAACGGGTTAGTCGATATAGACATGTCCGTCTGTCTGTCGTTCGTATAAAAACTTAGATCTCAAAATTATTCACTCTATTTTCCCATGACTCGTATTCAAATGATTTGTGAGTTTGGTTGCAAAGAAATAGTCAACTTAACTTTACTTCTATTCATTTGTCGTACAAAGTATTATAGTAAAATATTTAAGAAATAGTTTGTATATAGATAAGAAGGGTAGCGGGTATGGAGCAGTCGAGCGTACTCGATTTAGCTTTTTAGATTTTCCTTTCTGTTATTCCAATGCCTTCTCTTTCTTCTTATTGCAATTGAGAGCGGAGCGCTGTGGAAAATATTTGTATTTGCAAACGGCGACGTATATAAAGTCTAAAAGTCGAGACAGTCGCAGCTATTCCAGTTCACTGCGAGCTCGAGGAACGAGGAGACGCAACTGGCCGTGTCTGAATTAGATGGGTACGTCGTGCAACAGTTTTATTGATTTTGTGCCCGGGATTGATTTTATGCCATGATTCAGGACTCAAACGCCTGGCTAAAATGTGCGAACTGACTTTCAATCAATTTAACGCATAATTCCTGATGGGCTTAATCGTAATTGATGATTGATTACTGCTCGCAACTTTGCTCGCATCCCAGAGGATGCAAGACGAGCCTCGTGCCTGTGCCGGTTATGCAGCATGTGCCTCGCCCCTCCCCCTGTCTCCACTCGCTATACAAATTGGCCGAAGAGCGCGTCGCGTGCTTTTATCGTCCATTTGGCCATAATATTGTGTAATTTATTTTCGCTTAGCTTAATCGAACTTAACTTGCAAAATCTACAGTTACCTGCGGCATCCGCGACCCGTGCAGTGCCACCGTAGCTACCCTGACCCCTCCCGGGATCTCCCTGACAGCAACTGCTACTCTGGCAGGCGGCCCTTTCATGATGCTCGCCGCATAAATCAATGTCGCACTGCCAGCTGCGGTATCTGTATCCGCCGTCCGCCGGCACTGATATGCCTGATGTGCATTCATGGCACAGTCTCTGGACATCAAAGCTGCTGCACTCGATTTTAATTAAATGTATGACATGCCGTGTCCCTACAACCCCCCGCAGCTCCCGCTTGCCCCCCGCCGTAGCCCCTTCCTGCATTCGCATTTACTGTCGCTTATTTGATAGCGCCATTTTCAATTGCTGTGCAATTTCTTAATGTTTTCTCTTCTTCTCCCTCTGCCCGCCACTTTCCGCTACCCGCTTAGATGTCGTCCCAGAGATGTAAATAAAATGCAGAGCTCTGTCATTTCCTGTGAATGCGAAAGCATTTTACGTAACTTGCGAGTATTTCGGCCTTTGAAGCGACCAAATGGCATAGCTAGATGACTGAACGGGTCGCGTGCTCTCTATGAGCAGCTGGCAACGGGAGATTATTGAAGATATTCATAAAGAAAAATATTAATCGGTAATATATTTGAATCTATGATAACTTGGGGAGAATATCTTCACATTCAGTGAAACAACTTAAGGGACTCCGAATAAATAGTGAAAACAAGGGAAGAATGTCTGATCACCTTTTACCCTGCAGGGTATTTGACTATTTGTCATTGTGAACTTAGTGTTTTCCTGCTTTATTCTACTTCTGCTCTTTATAATTTTAAGCTTTCTGCTGGAGCAGCTTTTGTGTGCACTTTCCTACAGAGTCTGCTGAAATCAATGTGAGTTTCGTGGAGTCAGTCGCCTTATCTAGTCCCTGCTGCCCGTCCATGTCTGTCCATCCCTCGCACTCCTCCCCTTCCTGCCCGGCTACTGTCTGTGATTTTGCAAAGTGCCGCGATGTCCTGCTTGGCGCAAAAACGTTTTATTTAAGCGCGCACACACAGGCATATGCACTTTATGCGTGTGTGTGTGTGTATTATATGTATAAGTTTGTGTGTGTACGGGATGTGTATAAAGTTGTGTATTTGCGTGTATCTCCGCCTGGTGTCAGGTAAACCGAAACGGTTTAAATCTGCTTGTCCAAAGGCCTTCAGCTCACCCACCTGCCCACCTGCCCACGCCCACTCTGTGCCCCGGCAGTTGACTGTGCAAAGCTGCGCAGATCGCTTACATTTGGCATAAAAAGGATTCGCAGTGTGTGCGAGAAAAACAAACAAGAAAAACTACAACAACATCACGCAAGAGTATGTTAAAATTGTTTTATACACTGCCCGAACGAGCTGAAATAAAATAAATGTGCCAGCTGAGTGTCTGCCTGGTTGCTTTACTTCTTGGTTACTCCGCTGCCCGTTTGGGCGTTACGTCTGTTTGGCCTGAATGGAAAACGCAAAAGTACGCCACGCGCTTCAATGCGTCTCTCCTCCCTCTCTCCAGCTCAGTCTCTCCTTACTTCGTCAACTGTCGCTGGGCCAAAAGCAGCTTTAAAAAGTGATTTTTACACGCGTGCACTAAAATAAAACACCCGCTCGACACTTGCAGTTAACGGCACTTACTACCTACCTACCTACCTGCGACTGTGCCACCTGCGTCTCCTATGCCTTCTCCTGCACTGGCCTTCAGCTGCTTCTGCTGGCTAGCTGCAGAGGCTCCACACCGCGCACCGCACCGTACAAAGAAAGCGAAACTATTTTTTTATGCCTGGATAAAAATTGTTGGCAGCTTTTTTGAGTTAGCCTCGCCGTGCAGGTAAATACGTTTACCCCGGCACGTGTAGTTATTCCTGCTGCTGCCGTACACTGAAAGAAATCTGAGGCATTTGATTGGAATTTAAGTATTTTCATACAATTTCACTTTATAAAGGGCACTGCATGCTGCATTCATGTGCAGGCATATTTGACGCGGCCCGACCTGTTCGTGTGCAAGTTCGTGCATGTCGGTGTTGGCATAACAAAACTTGGCGCAACAACTTAACACGGAAAGTTGAAAGTTAAATACTGTTATTAGGCACCCTTGAGGCATATAATTTGGGGTGAAAAGTTAGGAGCAAGTGAGTTCTTCATTCTTCCCGCACTGCCTGCATGGATTCCACTTTTACTTTGGTTATTATCTTCTTTAATAAAATTGTCGTTGGGCTTTAAAATGAATACCCGTGTTCGTTGGCAACCGTTTCTCGCAGTGTATGAGGGTTCGTTCTGCAGATTTGCAATTTTCGGAAGGGCCAAAGCGTTTGAGTTAATGAATTGAGGCTGTTTGTCCAGCCTTCCCCTACCCCCCTTTATATACCCCTTAACTTTACCCATTTGTTTGCTGACTGCCAGCAATTGATGTTGATTGAATTTTCCTTATTGATTAATTGATTGATTGAGTTCAAGTGCGCTTGTATGCACGAAAGTGACTGCCAGCTGAGTGTGCCTCTTTGCGAGTGTGCGTGTGTGTGTGTTTGTGTGTGCATGTGCATATGTGTGTGTGTTCATGGCTCTCGGTCGTCTCGCTATAGGTCGAAATGTTAAAAACTAATCAAAATGCAGCGCAGCTTAATTGAAAGAGCTAACTGCAAATATCGATGTGGTTAGGCCTCGAAACCGTGTTGCCATAGCGAGCTCGCTAGCTGACTGGCGGTAACCGTTATTTGGCCTACCTGTGGGAATTCTCGCAATTACGCTAAAAGCAATTTAGAAAAAAAGAAATGAAACGAAAGAGAAAAATAAGAAGCAAAAAAAGGGAGCCAGCCGAACGCAGTGCAGTCATCCCGAGCGACTAAGTCATTTCTATACAAAGAGTTGCCGGGCCACAATGCGCACACACACACCCACGGAGGCACCCACACACATCGAGGCTTAACCACAAAAAGGGTAGATTTGTTGAAGTGTTTCCTTACGAAAGAAAGGACAAATAAAATACACGTGAATTCCTTGCATACCATAAATGCCTTTTGAGGCAAGCCCAAGAATGCCTCTTGTGCCGTGAAAAGCTGACAAGGTTTTCTTTGTGGCCTTCAATCGATTGCAATTAGTGTGAGCAGAGTATCTTGTAGTCGTCTACCCAATCGACTCGTACCATATATACATATTTTTTCTTCTCCCTGTCGGAGTGTTCTACAATCAACTTAAACTAAGATTACATGAAGCGGCACCGCTAAGCTCTGGAAAAAATGTGTGTCAGACGCACCGAATGGAACTACGCAAAGGTGCGAACCACGGCAACTGCCGGGTGAACCACGACAAATGCCCTCCACCTCCTGGCAGTGGCCCGCAGCATGCAAAGTGCCGACACCCTGCGACACTGCGGGGCACAGGCATTTTCCTATTTGTATTTAAAATGGGATTTACCTGGGGTTTTGTCACTTTGCGCACTTCGCATTTAGCGCGCTTTTAATTTGATTTAATGTGTCTACGCGTGTCACACCAGCGACCATTTCTGCACCCCTCGCACTCACTCGCACCCTCTCGGTCTCTTTCACTCGTTTAACTGTTTTCGCCTTGGGTAAATGTGATATGCGTGTTAAGTTTTTTCGGGCCATTTGTGTGAATTAAACTCCACGTCCAAAACGAAGGCAACAGTTGCCCCTCAGCGAGTTGGCCAAGTGAAAAGCCGTGTTCCAACCGGCCCGAAACAGAACTACAAGCTGTATGCCATACTACTAAAGCTGCGCTACAGCTACGGCACTCCGAAGCTGCAAAGCAACTCGGATTCCACTGCCAGATTAACTTCTTTTCCAGCGACATTAAATATGAAAATTGTGTTCTCTCCTCTCCGGCACGGCGGGTCGATCTCGACGCTGTATCTGCCTCGCATTTTATGCTAATATTTCTCCTGGCCGCAGTCGCTTGTTTGCCACGTGGGTCGGCCACAGATGTTTTTCCTGTCTCTACAGCCCACCCACCAACGGGGCACATCAAAGCCAGGACAACATTGACGCCGGCGGCAATACTTTGAACTTGCCTCGTGCCTCGTGCTTTGCGCCCCTTCTCCGTCTTCTTGCATCTTGTCTGGGCGACGACTGTCTTTGCTCTTGGCTTAACCGCAATTAAAACAGATTTCCTGTTGATGTTGATGTTGTCTTTGGTAAATTTGTGTAAATCAATTGTATGCGTAGTTTAAGCAATTAATTTTGTCCAATTCAAATCGAATTAGGCAATGCGCATCCGCTTAATTTGTCTGCTTAAAGGTGAAGTGAGCTCGGAACAGGCTAAATATTTACTTTAAATTATGGTTACACTATGGAGAAACGTTTAACAAATAGTCAAATATTCGCTTAAGGTTAAACAAGTTATGGAGCGGACAGCGGGCAGCAGACAACTCATTAGTCCCAACGTTTGTTCGCAGTGCTTTGCAAAGCTTTGTCTGCAGGCTGCCCCAATAAGTAGGCAATTGTTTTGCACACTTGAGCATATGCGACTGCATGATTAATATGCCACCCGTCGAGCAGGCCACATGCGCCTCGTGCGCCTTCCAGCAGATTCTTGCTGTAGTAAGCGAGCCTCGCGCTGTCTGCCCTCGACTATGCGAGTTAATTTATAGACTTATCAACACTTAATCACCGGAAAAATAGTATGGGCGATGCTCCTCTCTCCCCCTCCCTCTCTGGCCTTGTGTGAGTGTGCGTGTGTGTGGAAAATGCACACTGTATTATGGAGTAAGTATAGGCGGGCGTAACTGCCACGCATGTTGATTACTTGCCACCAGCAGCAGTACCAGCGACAACGGCAGCAAGAGCCAGAGACAGAAACAGAGGCTTAATAGTTGTTAGTTAGTTGTGCGTGCTCCTGCTGCGGCTCCTCCAACCTCGCTCACCTCCCCCCCACTGCCCACTCCTCTCTCATCTAGATTCGCTTTGCTCGCTGTCAGTCGTGGCGCAACGCATTTGCCGTAATTTATACTTTATAGCCTACCAAGATATGAAAAGTCACACAACCACACACGCACACTCACACCAAGACGGACACACACACACACACACACACGCAGACACGCATAATATCAGGCTATATTTTTTCAGCGGTCGTTCAACATGTTGACTTTTATGCCATTTGCTGCGGTCTCCAAGCTAACTGTGGTCAGACAGTTCCCTTGTTGTTGCCGTTGCCGTTGATGTTGCTCCTGCTGCTGTTGTGGCTGCTGTTGGTGATATTTATGCATGCATATAAATAACGTGGTGACTGTATGCGGGTTTATATTATTAGATTTACGTTGATGTTGCTCTATAAACAAGCAGCCACATGCCAAAATATTTGAATGTATCCGCCACACAAAGAGTTGACTACATAATTGAGGCGACCTTCAATCATACTTGGCGACTTGCAAAGTTCATAACACGCATTCCTCATAAACTGGCAAGCACCCACAAAACACACACACACACACACACATTTGCAGCACATACATATGTCTAGCAATTGGTCAGGACAATTGCTGACGATTTGCTGGACGCATCAATTTTCTAGCCTCTTTCTTATATACAGATATTCGTTGCTCCGACTGCTATCCTTGTTTCGCCTCCCCACTCTTCTTGGGCAATTGCACGCGTGCTCAATCTGTGACATACGCACACAAGTGCGAGCATGATATTTGCTGATTCCTCACACACACGTACGCGCACACCCACTTACACATGGAAACATTCACTTTGTCTGTCAGCCTCTGCCTAATGATTGCAACAACGTGACGCATGTGCGTTTGAATACCCTATAAGATGGGGTTTGTTTGCCAAAGGGGTTGTTCAGCAGGAGTCTCTGTACGGAAGTCAACTTGTAATGCCATCGAAAGGAGTTAAATGCAGAATTCCAATTGGTAGCTTTTAACTATTGCCAAAGTTCATGGAATCAAGTAAAAGGAAATCAATATGAGAGACTTCCATCTCATATTATTACTTACCTGAACCTTCGGCTGACTTTCGCTTACCCAAAGGATATCTTTAAGTACAACTCACGCCCTCAAGTTCTGGCATTCTCACTCTCTTTCTCTCCCTTTCTGTCTATCCCTTCTTCGTTTATTTTTCGGCTTGGCGCAATATTCTTTGTTTGCTGCATTTGTGCTGATCCTTATTGCCGGCCGTTTGGCAAACATGTGCGTTATTTGTTTGTGCGCGATGGCAGCTTGATGAAGTATTGTTTATGAATCATAAACTGATTTGGTTATTCGCAATGCCTCCGCCTCCCGTTTGCCGCTTGCCAATTCCGTTGACGTGTTTTGCATGCAAGTCGCCGAGTTGGGGCGCTTATTGAATTTCTTGCCAACATGCGGTCGTGTGGCCTATTAAAAGAGCGAACAAAAAAATAAAGCCAAAAACAAAAAGAATAAATAACACCCAACAATACACGCAACATTTTAACGCCACTAATTTGCGCGCTAATTGCCTCAGGCCGAACGATCCCCAAAACAGGACGAGCCGAACCGAAGCCCGAACGAGAAGCGTCTGCTTTTCGAAAACGCCATTAAAAATTGATTTATTTTTAATTATCAGTGACGTGCGGCAAAACAATAAATAAGCGTGGAAATTTATTGCGATGTCAACAGGCGACAACCAGAAACGAGGCCCAACAACAGCAGCAGCAGCAGCAATAGCGTGCGTGGGGAGCTCCCCCTTTCCCCCTGGTTGCCTCCCTCACCTCACCTTACAACGAGTTGATTCGGAGTACATTGTGGAACAGGAGTTTGTGTATGTGCACTGGTCATGTATACTTCGCTGTTCGTTGCGCTGCTTGCACAATATTTTCATTGAAAAGGAACACACACACACACGCACATACACCAACACACCGATAAAATAGCGATGTTTTTAACTAGCTCGTTTGCTAATTTTCGCTGGGCTCATAACATAATTTTGTGGGGCTCTTTTGTTGGGCAACTGTTGTTGCAGCCGTTGTCGCGGCAGGCAGTGAAAATGTGTCACAAAACTGCATTCTAAATTATATTATCCTGACAAGCTTGTTGCCTCGCACCGCGCTCCTCTCCCCCGCACACTGCGCCGTCCGACGCCTGTTGACCAAACACATTTTACTAATTTATTAACTAGACCAAACAATGGTAACGGCAGCACGCAAATATTTGACCGAAAACCTGTTCCTTCAAGCACCCCCCGCCCTCTTGCTTTGGTAGGCCTAATAATAATGGGGCGTGGTGTGTTAAAAAATGCTGTTGCTATGGTGAAAAAAAATAAGAGTGAAAATTTGTTGAAATTTAATTTTCATCTGCGCATTATTAGCGCTTTTCCGGACTCTGAGCTTGTTTAACAGGCTTTACACCACGCAACACACACTCTTCCGCACACACACACACTGTCACCCATGTGTGTGTATGTTTTTTGCGGCTTGACGCATTTAATGAATTTTTCATGTCGTCGTCATTTGGTTTCAGTTCAGCTCGGAGTTTTAAATAATTCAACGTTCAACTTTGCTTACCGCATGCGCCATTCAAATCAATTTTTGATTTGTCAGTTTTACAAATTTTCCATGTTGCAAATTTTCAATGCATCGCATTTAATTTACACACATACACATACAGACAAATATATATGTAAATTTTTTGTGTATACCTTAAAAATGCGCGCATTTCCCGCGTGTCTATCGGGGGGATAATAATTTATTTAACAGTTTTTTCGCCGGCATGCGTCGCCTGAATGGCGTCGTAATTGATACGCTAAACTGCATAACGCTGATTATTACATTTACAGTGAAATGCATAAATGAAAAGCGAGCCGAGTCGCTTGCACAACACAAACAAACACAATACGTACACAGTACATGAGTTTAACAAAGGTTGGATTACATTTAAAGCCTCACCCACATCTGCCTGTCTGGCTGACTGGCTGGCTATCGCTATCAGATTTATGGTTACTGCACATATTTATTGTGAAATTAATTATTAAAATTATGAATCTATTTAGTCTTGATTTAGTTCAATATTATGATATCCTATTGATGAAGGTATTATGCACGACACATTCGAGGGCAGAGCATTTAAAGAGTTTGCAGGTCGCTGCAAATTAAATTTAAAATTTTTGCAATTTATGAATTTTGTGTGTGAACATAAAATGCAAAAATACTCACACATTCACTGCTAGAAGGAGAGAGCGAAAAAGGTAATTAGAATTCATGACACGTGCCATGAAATATCACACATACGCAGTGTGGTCGACGGCGTGAAGGCACAAGGCGAAGTCACAGCTAGCTGGCTAAATGTGTGCCAAGTTGATTTACGATTTTCAGATACACACACACACACACACACTCACACAAAGAGAAAAGCAATGGAGCGAAGCAGTGCCAAGTAATTTATGACAATGCGCTAGCCGCAAAAACTCGTAGAGCTGCAATCAAAGCCAAATGGCTAAGGCCAAGCCAGAAATCCCATATAAATGTCAAGAATCTAACGATAGATGCTTCAAGTAGCGCCAGTTGCATTACTAGTTCTTGCTCCCTCCTGCGCCTTCCCATTCTCAAGACGTCTCCAGTTGCATTATGCTGCAGCTGCTCCTCTCTCTCCTCCCTCCTCTGCAGACTTCCCCTTGCTGCTGCATCTACCTGCTTAACCGCAACTCCAATGAGCCACCCGGCAATGTGTCACCTTGTTGTTGTTTGTGTTGCGACGGCAAAAATTTATGCAGCTTTTGCATGTAAAATGTGTGTTGCGTATAGGTGTGTGTGTTGTGTGTGTGTGTGTATTGTGTGTAGGTTGTGCCGTGGTTTTTAATGGCGTGAAGTCAGCGGCGCGTAAAACAGTCATGAAGCATCTTAATAAATTACTTTGGGGATTTTGGTGCACAATTTTTAATATTGCTGCAAACTGAACACGGCCAACGGCAGTGGCAGAGGCAGAGCCAGAAGCAGAAGCAGTAGCAGGGGCAGAAACGGAGCCAGGAGAAGCGGAAGCGGCTGGCAATGGCAACGACGACGGCTTTCAGCCGTGCTCCACCCGACGATGTCATTGCTGATGTAAATCCACACACACACACACATACACACGCTCAGCCATGCACACACAACCACATGCATAAATGAAAATATTTGTCTGTATGTGTATGCACTTTGCTGGGAGGGCACGACAGTTGCTTGACATTTCGAATTTAATGAAATTTATGCAATTTTTCTTATTTGCCAAATGCACTTCGGCCGCGTCGACGCCGGCGTCAGCAGCGATGCGGCAATGTGCAAAGCAATGCATCAAACGGGTGGCACATTGTTCATACTCACTACACCCACTCCCCTCCCGGCTTCACCCTCTCCACTTCTAGTTGTGCCCCTGGTTGCTGTGGGTGGCTGTCTGGCTTAAATATAGACAGGCATGACAGTTATATATGACAAATGCAACTTTCGAAGTGGCTCACGAACGAGCTGCGCTAATCAGAAACTATTTTTCAAATTGGCTCAGTTAGACTGGAATAGAAATTTCTTGAAAAACCTTTCACAACCAGAAATGATACTTGTGCTACATTAGAAACTAACAGTTAAATAAATCATAAAAATATATATACATTTATAAGTGAGTTAATAGTAAAAACAAGTAAAAACTAAGATAAAAACTGGACTATCTTGTGTTGCCGACATATATGGCTAGTTGACTCTCTGTTAGTGCAAAGCCAGTATATGTGTACTTTATTGGTTAGATGACACCTGAGGTGCATTGCCAACTCATGTCCAAAATTAATATACCTTCTGCAAGAGTATTTAAATAATTGTCAGAGTATGAACTCGACTTATACCTGCAGTAATTAAATAATATTCCTCGAACTTCTAAGGGAAGTCAATAACAGTTTGAAAATATCAAAATCAATATACAGCTTATTGAATCAAACCCAATTGATTTAAATTTGAGTTAGCAATGCATGTATTAAGGTTGTTTGTATTAAGGCAATTGTATTTTCATCTACTGGCAGGGCCAATATTGTGATCAAATACAATACAAATATATACACAATATATTTTTACTCTGTTTATAAATTGCTATTTACTGTTATTTTATTTGTGAATTTTATGCGCCTGGCGACTGTGTTTTATTAAATAAGTTCAAGCGCGTGCGAGCTCGTTTTGAGCTCAAAACTTTTGCGACTGTCTGACAGCGAAAAGACAAAAGGGAGATGGCGATTAATAGAGAGAGAGAGACAGAGAGAAAAAGAGAGAGCAAGAGAGAGAGAGAGAGGGAGATAACTTTGTGAGTTGATGAAATATTTAAAGAGAGTCAAATGTAAACCCTGCCATGCTATAATTGGAGTGTCTGTCAAGTTATGCGAGCAACCTGGAAACTTGTGGCAAAGACGGGGGACTCTAGACTTGGCTACACTCTCGCCAAATGATGATTATTTCTTCTCCATTCGCATTTTGGATTACTCTTTCGCTTGCTACAACACTATGCGCCGGTCAGCCCCGTCCAGGCCACATTACGTTTTCATTGTTGACCAGCCAAGCGAAATGGCTTTGGCCTGTGTTGTGCTGTCTCTTTTTTTGTGGCTTATGCTTTCAACGGATTTTGGCCAGGCTGGCGTAAAAGAACGGCCCGAGATGTCGTCGTGGTGTCATTTGGCATCGACATACAAAAAAATTGCAGCTTACTTGGGGCACGGACAA